>OX453304.1:5585437-10385437 GCA_949710035.1 Crambus lathoniellus
TGGGTGCTCGAAATTAAGTTTAATGCAGCCAAAAGAGGTATAACTGATTTATTCCGTCGAACGATTAAGCTCGATTTAACTGGAAAAGCCTGCTTTTAAGCGGAATCCTGGTTGCAATCAAATTGAGCCAATGAAACGTTCCCGTATTATGGCTGCGTTATGTACGAATTGTTGAATTCTGTTTGCCGATCGTCGAGGTACCGAGGTTTTATTGAGTTCTCCCAGATTATTTGTTAACTAATTTTTTACGGTACGTTCTCGTTTGTTGTTACGAGATGGTAATGTGAATGTGTTTTTTTTCACGTTGTTACTAATTAGCGAATTAATTTTTATTATGAAACTCGTTTCTAGTTACTATTTAAAAAGTTCCAATTTGCAGTACATGCTAATTAGATGGACTAACAAAACTACTTATGTTTTTCCATTTTGGTATACCAAAATGTAACGGGGTCACATGAATATTTGCCCTGGATATGAACCCTCAACTGGCCTTATGACGCACCACGTCATCGGGACCGTTGCATTTTTATCTCGACCTAAAGTGATATACTGCGGGCCAATCGCCGTAATTCTATGCAGCGCGTTTTCATCGCGTTTGGATCTTGACGTTTGACTTCTTATTGCCGTAATGACATAACGACGCACACGTCACGCAAACCTATAGTCCTACAATCCTGTCTGATCCGGTGACATCCGTGACAGAGGAACCACTTCCAATACGAAATTAGCTGTCAAAATAGACTGTCGTATGAAAACTGTTTTAGTTCCAAAGAATATCACCGGAACAGAAAACGTTGTCGCACTGTCAAAGCCGCGCGTTTTCAAAAACGGTTTTGCACGTAAACTGCACTTCAACTGCACGTACACTTGACTAATGCGTCATAGAATTACCGCGATCGGGGCCCAGTAAGGATATTCATTCCGCTGTCACTTCAGATTTACTTCGTATCCAAAAACAAATCTTTTATCAAGTTAATAACAAGCAAGTGAAAATTAACAGCGAATCGACATGTTATGTGAGGTAGTTTGTTAGTTAGTTTTGTTAGTTCAGTGGTTCTCGACCGACGACGACTCCGAACGACTCCGTAGCTCAGTGGTTAGAGCAGTCGCCCGGAAAGCGAAAGGTCGTGGGTTCGAGTCCCATCGGAGGTGGTTGTGAGAAGGGTCGATTTTTTCTAAATACTTCATTTTCCATTTTTCAATGTGAGGTAGTGATCAAATTTAAGAGAGTCGACCATAAGTCATAACATCGACAAACGCTACATCGACGCTAGCTGTATCGACGACGTTACATCAATGGGTTACTGCATTGACTGTAAACTATATCGATATGGTATGTTACATCGACAGTTCACCATATAGATGTTTATATTTCCACTATAATAGTAGTTTGTTACACTAGGGACGTAAGCGAGCTATTACAGAACAAAATCCAATTTGTAATAGCTACTTACAACCGAGGTAAGCATTCGACTTTACATTATTCATGCGAGGTAACTAAAACATTTATATTGGTATGACAAAATGATTCTTTTATAAGAGAGAAAATATTTATTTAAATTTATTTCCAAAAACTTGTAAATGTAAGTACTTATTTTAAATTTTAATACAGTTGTCGCAAGTGAACAAACATTTAATTTTACTAATAAGTATTGAGTATTATTAGTTATGTACAAACTGTCATCCAACTTTTTTCTCAATACTGCCATCAGAACCGGAACGTTTCCAGAAAGGAAGTACCTATACTTTATACAGCTAATATTAACTATAAATTCTCTATCATTTTTAGCAATCCTAACGAATGCTTACTCTGTCCAAAAACTTCTACGTTACAAGTTCTCAACAAAAATCTGAACGGTGAGAATTCGTATGTAGCTGCGAGTAGCTACGCACAAACCATTCTTGCGAGCATCTTTGTTCTTATTTCGAATACGAGGATTTGCATTAACGATACGGATCGGAAAGTTTGCGAGCAACGGCTCGAAAGCCAGATTATCCTGGAATACGTATGAGCTGGGAATTTCGCTTGTTCTTTTGATAATGGTGTGCGAACAGGCAGCGACCGCATGTGGGGCGAAAAATAGTTCTGCGGCTATAAGCGCATTGGAAAAGTAGTTCGATTTGTTTATAATATTTAAAGAAAATACTTGCCCATTGAAGAGTTACTTGGCGGTTCTTCTCGTTACAAGGGTTCTTGTAGTGGGATTCAGTGAAGCATAGTCAAACTGAGAAGCTCCTTTTTTTAAGTCGTTTAAAATGATGTTTAGGTTTAAATAAAACCAAGTTGTTGAATAAATTGCGTGAAAAAATCCGTGAAAGTGTGTGAGTATGGGTATGGATGTTTCTAACTCTTTCACGCAAAAACTACTGAACGGATATCGATGAAATTTGCAACAGAGATAGAGAATAACACATAGGATACTTTTTGACCCGTTTTTCCCACGGGAACTGGTACCACGCGGGTGAAACCGCGGGCGGCCTCTGGTATAATATATTATGATCTCAGTATACGGCTCACAGTGACACTGCCACAACAAGCTGTTGTATAACGGTGAGGAAAATTCCAAGTTAATAAATTTAATATTTTCACAGCAACCTGAAGGTCCAATGAATTCATAAGGAACATGTCAATCGAATACCATTACGATATTGCTAGCTATTCAAAGTAAGTCTGCAAAAGTAATATTCGCCTGGTAGTGGATGCAAACAGCCCACTCGGATGGCTAGAGCTGAGACTTAATTCAATTTTCCCCCATTTCTTAGATTTAGGTCACTCCTAGTCGTACCTGTAAATAGAATTAGGGATGAATTAAGCCGCTCGCGCCGTTCCAATCTTTTTTAATTTTGTTACAATTGAGCAGTGAATTAAATGTGAGATTTTATTTGTAGGTACTGATTATTTTTATTACAAAACTAAAGTCTCGCAATAAAATGAATCTCCTGCATTCACAAGTTTTTCTTTACTTTTTACTATATCAGTTATTTATTATTCAAAACTAATAAAGTTTGACATCGATACCCTAAAGAAATACTTGAATATACCTAATAGTGTAACTTTCAGATAAACACGAATAAACCTTACACGAACCGACTTCGGACACTCAAAGCTATAGGTCTCACATTAGTCAAAATTTACGCAACCGTCCTTCACAACAATTCTCACTTATCAAAAGCAACTTTCGAAACAGTGTCGATACATCATTCCTTTTATCGTGTACACAAAAAGACCTCTCTGATTTTGCTTTGACAAAAAATTAGGGTCAACCTTTAGGGTAGGTCCCAACGGAAGGTCTCGTGTTACGTGACAAATAATATTTGAGTGACCCATAAAATATACTGCGTTTGATCTTTAGGAGTAACACCGAATGTCGGTCTATCTAATTTCCCAATGAAGATTGCTGTTTTACGTCTTCTACAAAATTTCAAAGAATATCATACCTACCTACAACTGGCATTAAAATAAATTGTGATACACTCGTGGTTTATTTCAAACACAATGAAGTTAGAGACAAAAGATTCACAAAAGCGAAGACAATTGACAAATAAATAAAAGTGGCTTGAATAATATCGTCTCTAATAAAAGCTGATAGAAGCTTATTCTGCCAACCACTTACTTCTTTTGGGAACACAGCCTGAAACAATGACAAAACGACAATAGATTCGAAAAAAGGTTTCTATTTTTTTATTATCGTATTTAAACTTAAATATTTCTTCTTTTTAATAATTAAAATAACGTTTTTATAAAATTACTTTTTACTATTAAAAAGAAGGAATATTTAAGTTTAAATAAGAGAATTAAAAAATATAAAAAACTTTTTTCGAAACTATTGTCGTTTTGTCACTATTATTAATACTAGCGTATTGAACTGCGAACCATAGTTCGACCGCGGTTGCCGCTACACTCATTATAAAGTCGCGGCTAGGTGGGGGGCGATACGTGGCGATACTACACTTTTGGTCCCTTTGTTGACCATAAATTATCTTCTGGTATGGGATGGGACACACACAGTTAACTTTTACTATTCTTCGAACATCATATAAAGTCGTTGATACTAATTGCAGTTCTATTAGCAAGGCTCGAATGGAGATTTATGGCTATTATTGGCCCAGGGAAGACATAAGGTCATCACTACATAGTATAAAACAAAGTCGCTTTCTCTGTCCCTATGTCCCTTTGTATGCTTAAATCTTTGAAACTACGCAACGGATTTTGATGCGTTTTTTTTAATAGATAGAGTGATTCAAGAGGAAGGTTTATATGTACTTTTTATCCCAATATTCCCACGGGAACGGGAACCACGCGGGTGAAACCGCGGGAGGCCGCTAGTATATGAATAAAATGCATAAAAGACAGAGTCGAAATTCCTATATCAATGCAAGTGTTCAATTACAAGGAACATCCGTTTTTAAAAAACTTTTGCAAAGTAATAATTGTACAGAAAACGATACTCTAACTTACTATTCTAGTGACAAAGCATTAGAATACGATACTGAACAATAACAATAATAGCGGCGACGTTTCCAATCGCCGAATCGGCCTCCCAAAAATTGTTTTCCATAATCTTGGAATTCCATCAAATTCTAATCAAAATCACCGAAGTTAACGTAAAGTTTTATCGGTGTATTTATCTAAAAAGCCGGGCAACTCTGGTAGGTATCCAATTTGAATTTCATGAATATTAACTGGGAAATTGTTTTGCCGGTGACGTCCACGACGATCTATAGATATCATGACTGTGTAATCCGCTTCAGTGTTTAGGGGTTCGTTGGGTGACTATAAAACTGTTAAGTTTTATTATATAAGCTTGCACATGACTAACGCCCGAATTCTCAAACGCAAATCATCTTTGGGAGCGTCTCAAACATCATGGCATCTCTTTCATACGTTTGACATTTAAAGTGACAGGGCGATGTTTGAGACGCTCCCAAAGATAAGTAGCGTACGAGTATTCGGGCATACGTGTCGTATTTTTTTTCGGTTGATCCTATTTAAGCCATTTGTCACCAAAGTATTAGATGCCGTCTACAATACTATGTAGACAATACAACCAACTGGAACCGGTGGAGCAACGTGAGGAAGAAGATAAGTCCAGAGTGCTTACCATCAACTTTAAGGCGCTACTCGGAAAAAGTATGGACTCTTTGATATAAAACTATAGGACGGTTAGAGTTGTTATATTTTTAAAGCCTGGCAGACGCGCCGAAAGTGAGGAGTCACTTCCACGAGCTTTTGACGCGTCTCTCAGATTAAGAAGTGGTGAGGAGATAAATGAGGATGTCTTGCTGGAGTCTCCAACCCCGTCCCCTAAAAAGGATGAGGACAGTGGTTCCGGCAATGACAACCGGTGGCAGACGATGACAAAAGGCATGTGGAAGCGAGAGAAGCGCAAGCTCGCTCTGAAACTAAAGGGGGGCCAAACAACTTCTGGATCGCAGGTCCCGCCAACTAACCCGGCGGGCTCTGGGACCGAGAAGCGACAACGGCCACCCAAAGTTAAGAGACAGGGGACGGATCCTGATGAAGGACCGTCGCAGCAGCGTCCGCCCAAGCGGCAGAACCGCGGCAGCGACTGGGTGGAGGGACCGCGAGGCTCCGCCAAGGAGCAGAGCGATCTCGCCGTCTATGTGTGCCGAGGGGATGGGGCCAGGGTGGACGAGGCTGCGGCGGCTCACATCAGGAAGAAGCTGGTGGGTCTCATCAGAGAGAGGCTGCTAGCCCGGATAGAGGGGGACAAGGGACGATCCACTGCCTTCGCTACGTCGGGTCTGGTGTCGGAAGGATTTTTCCTTGTGACACCATACACGACTGAGGCAAGGGAGTGGATTCTTACTTGCGACCTGGGGGAGTACGAGGGCGCTACGCTCGAAGTTAGGCCCCTCAACAGAAGCAGAGTGGCTGTGTGGCTGCCTGGAAGCGAGGAGAACCACGCCGACGCCCTAACGCTCCTTAAACTCGCCAACGAGCACCAGGAGGAGTTGAGGATCCAAGAGTGGACCCTCCTCTACGGGGAGAAGTTGGCGACGGGATCTCGGCTGGTTCTGGGTGTCCCAAACGAAGTATTTGGGGAAAGTAAGGACCATGCCTGGCTCCATTATGAGCTCACCAGAGTTCAGGCAAGGGTCCTACGAGCGGGGAAGGGGGGTAGACATCCACAGACGGGGTGCTCTGCCTCAAACACAGTTACTCGTACAGAGCACCCAACCACAAGCGCCAACACACGCACACATACACAAACATGTGGGCCGCCTGGCGATCGGGGCAGAGACTGCGGGGACAACTGTGAGGCGTCAAGACGCGTCCCACAGCCCCTGAGGTCCCTGGTTTTCGGCGGATCCAACCCACATGCTACAAGCATGAACCCGGACCCTGTGACAAGCATCCTGGAGTCGGCACCTTCTGGCACATCACCCGATGCCCAGAGGTGCACGACCTCGGGGGCGAATCATTAGGGTTCAGGAAGACTCACGCAACCACCAAACACAAACAGTAACACTCAACATGCACAACAACACACACAAAACACAAACACATAAACAAAAAAAAATAAAGATACTTCAGCTAAATTTGCACCACTGCCGCGAAGCCATGACCGAGCTTTGCAGATTCGTGGTTACAAATGACATAGACATCGCCCTGCTACAAGAGCCTTATGTTAACACTGTAGGCCGTGTGGCTGGCATCGGATGTCTGGGAGGGACTACCATCTACTGTCGGGATGGTGAGTCGAATCCTAGGACATGCATATATGTCAGCAAAAGGGCAAGGGCGTTAGGCTTAATAGAAGTTGAATGTTACAGAGATCTTACGGCAGCTATAGTCACAATATGTGGAGCAGATGGGCGCAGGAAAAGGATGGTCTTCATGTAGGTCTACATCCCGAGTGAGACGGACTATGAGCCACCAGGGACACGCCTAGAAGAAACAATAGCGAGATATAGAGGTATGGACATCCCCATTGTGGCAGGCTGTGACGCAAACTCTCACCACACGGTGTGGGGCAGCACAGACTGCAACAATAAGGGTAACTTATTACTTGAATATATCCTTAGTACTAACTTAGAAATAATGAATGTAGGTAACACACCGACGTTCGTCACAAGAACAAGAAAAGAAGTATTGGACATAACACTTATGTCCAGAGAAGAAAGTCATCTGATGAAGGACTGGAGGGTTGACACCTCACACTCCTTCTCGGACCATCGCAGAATCACCTACAGTTTGACTTGTCAAGTCGAAACTGTAAGCTATAGCAACAATAAGAAAACCAACTGGGAAAAATTCGATCAAGAAATGAATGAATGGAAACCCGGCAATGGCAGGCTAATTAATAACACAATAGAAATCGAAAAAGAAGCAGACAGACTGGAAAAGGCCCTTACGAAAGCCTATCTATCGGCCTGTCCGCTAAAACAAGTTAAGTCAGGGAAGGGACAACCCTGGTGGAACAAAGAACTTAAGAAATTAAGGAAAAGAACCAAGAAGGCACTCAGAATTGCCCTAGAAACGAAAGGACGACGACGAGAGCTGGAACAAGTACAGAGAAGAGCGAAATAATTTCAAGTACACAAGCCGAAAAGAAAGCAGAAATGGATGGGTAGCCTTTTGTGAAGGCATCTCTGGACAACCTGAATCGGCCAGGTTAGTGAGGATGCTAGCAAAAGACAACACCTGTAAACTAGGAAGTCTTAAAAAAGATGACACTATCTTAGTGGACCCTAAAGAAATACTTACTGAAATGATGGCCACTCACTTTCCGGATTGTATAGAGCATACAGAGGAGGAGATGAACACTCTGTCGGCAGATAATCTATCAGATGGCGAGGGGGAGGTTAGAAAAGTAATTACAGAGGACATGTTAGCGTGGAGTATTTCTTCCTTTCAACCATATAAAGCAGCAGGGCCAGATGGCATCTTCCCAAAGATGCTACAAGCCGCTTTAAGGTTTATAAAGGAGGACCTCCTAGTTCTATATCGAAGCAGCCTAGCAACTAACTATATACCTAGTTGCTGGAGAAAAGTCAGGGCCGTCTTCATACCGAAACCAGGGAAGGCCACGTATCAGGAGGCGAAGTCCTTCAGATGCATCAGCCTTTCCTCGTTCCTACTGAAGACACTGGAAAAGATACTAGATAGACACATAAGAGAAACCATAGGCAAAAGTAAAAGACCACTACATGACAATCAACATGCCTATATGGAAGGGAAATCCATTGAGACAGCCCTCCACAACATGGCAGTCAGAGTGGAAAGATCAATCACAAACAAGGAATACGCCCTAGCGTGCTTCTTTGATGTCGAAGGCGCCTTTGATAAAGCGTCTGCGCAATCCATCGTGGAGGCACTAAACAGAGATGGCGTAACAAAGCAAATATCAGGTTGGATCACCAACATGCTACAACACAGATCCATACAAGCAGAACTAGCAGATATCAAATACACCATCAAAGCCAGGAGAGGCTTTCCCCAGGGAGGTTGTCTGTCTCCACTGCTTTGGTGTATCTTAATAGATGAACTAGTAACTAGAATCACTGCTATGAATATATACATCCAAGCATACTCGGATGATGGCCTGTTACTTGTAAGAGGCAAAGTTCTAAGCGTGGTCAGAGATATAATGAGAAGTGGAATTATGACAACATTGAGATGGTGCAGGGACAAGGGATTGAACCTCAACCCTAGCAAAACCAAACTGATGTTGTTCACTAACAAAAGAAAGATTGATAGCATGATCCCAATTAACATTGAGAACGTAGAACTCGAGACAGTAAAGGAGTTTAAATACCTAGGGATAGTCTTAGACAGTACCCTAAGTTATAGGACCCACATAAAAGAAACCAGTAAAAAGGCAATGACAGCTCTCATGCAGTGCAGAAGAGCCGTTGGCAGGAACTGGGGCATGAAACCCGAAGTGGTCCAATGGATCTATAGGGCAATCATCCTACCGAGAATCCTTCACGGAGCACTAGCATGGTGGCATAAGGCAAAACTAGAATACAATAAAAAAGAACTCACTAAGGTACAAAGACTAGCTAGCATCATGGTATCGGGAGCCATGAGAACAACTCCCACGGCTGCCTTAGAAATGATACTAGGCCTTAGTCCAATAGATCTTGAATTCGAAAAGAAAGCTACAGAACAATGGTTTAAGCTGAAAAGCACTAACCTATGGATAGGAAGGCACAATGATCAAGGTCACGCTGAAATAGGGAAAAAGTACGAAGAAAACCTTTCCATGATACTGGTCAACAATGACCTAATAAAAAAGGAAAGGATCTTTGACAAAAAGTACAGAATAAGCATCAGACCCAGAGAAGACTGGAAACTAGAACATGACAATCTGGATAGCACTGTAGTATGCTACACAGATGGGTCAAGAAAGGAGTCAACTGGACTATCGGGAGCTGGGGTATATATAGCTAAACCCAACACTATAAGAACTACTTTTAATCTGGGCAAGTACGCCAGCGTGTTCCAGGCGGAAATATTCGCGATACTGGAGTGTGCGAACACGATTAAAAGTGAGATAGGCAATTATGACGTAGGAAAAATAATAATGTATAGCGATAGTCAAGCTGCCATCAAAGCCCTTGACAAAACGGAGACTACCTCAGCCTTGGTAAAAGAATGCAAACAAAGCATTCAGGAGCTTGCTAACTTGGTCGAGGTAGAAGTTGCCTGGGTGCCCGGACATGAGGGTAACGAAGGTAATGAGGAAGCTGACGAATTAGCCAGGGGAGGAGCTGATGCACCCTTCATTGGCCCTGAACCGAGACTACCAATCGCATATAGAATTACTAAGAACATTATCGAGATTAGAACAGTCAAGGAAGCCAACCAAAGATGGATGAGAAGAAAGGACTGCAGACAGTCTAAGATCTTCATCAAATCGGTTGACAAAAAGAAAACTAGAGAACTTCTGAAACAAAGTAGGAGAAATATAAGAACGATTGTAGGTGTACTCACTGGGCACTGCCCACTAAACAGACACCTATCAGTGATTAAACGGACAGAAGACTCTATCTGTCCGCAATGCAAAGAAAGAGAAGAAACAAGCTACCACTTCATGGCAGAGTGCCCGATGTACGCATCACTGCGCTGGGAGCTCTTTGGAACGGACAAGCTTAAGGAAGAGGATCTAAAGAAGTTAACGATAAGTCAACTCAACAGGTACTGTAAGCGCACAGGTAGGTTCGAGGGTCCGACGCCGGTGGGGTAAATGATAACCCGCCTCCCCCCTGATTTTTCAGCTTTTAGGGGACTTGGGGAACTGGGTGAAATGGTCCCGACCTAGGTGACTGATCACCCGTCCGGCTTCGCTGGCGTCCCCCCTATAAATAATAATAATAATAATAATAATAGAGTTGTTATAAATCTGGTAATAAGATATATATTACTTCATACCTTTATCTAGAATCGTATAGTTTCAGAAACACGATTTTATTTTCGAAAATACCTCTAAAAAATAAGAAATATCAAGATTATTCTTAAATGGGGATACATATACTATTGAAAATTGGTTTAATTGTCCACTAATTAAACCAATTTTCAATAATATTTAGGATCGTATAGAAGCATTTTTTTAAAATCGCTATAGTTTTTGAATACGAAGTGATTTTGTGTTTTTTTTGCGTAATCGGCAAAATCGGTCTCGCTCCCGCGCGCGTCGTTTTCTCATTGCTATCTCGCTTTAGCATAATTTTTCCGAGTATCGCCTAAAGAAAGCGATTCAAAACTGGTGCGTTCCAGAATAGGTTCCTAAAATGAATTGCTTTATTTCGTACCATGCCCTTCTAAAAACTGAATCGCAAATGAATTGCTGAATGTCATTGAACTTATTTCTTCTACCCGTCTCTTTCACTTGATTCTATCTTGCCCGGCGAGTAAGAGGGACGGGTATAACCTGCAGGTGTCATATTAGATCGACCGAGTTATAACTCAAATAAGAGTTCATGACAGCTAAGCGGCTGTGACATGTCGCTGAATCGCTTGTCATTGACTTAATAGAATCTCGATCGCAAATAAGCTGTCGTGGTACGAATAAGCGAAGCAGATCAGTTTAGGTCCTAAACAAAAACCGAATAAGAGTTGATGGTAGGCACCCAGGTGTCATAACCCTGAACACGAGGAATCCAACGCAAAAAGTGTGGAATCGACACACAAACTTTCATTGCCCCCTTGAAATACAAGTAATATTTAAGTACCTACGTAACAGAATGAAAATCTTTTCTACTACGTTATATGGCTATACCAAAATTCAATCGAAGTTGGTTCATCGCTTTGCTTTTTTAATGACGCTGTTTCCCACGGTCTAGACGCAAGCTACAGCTTCATTAAAGGTTTTTGTCCCCTGTAATCTGGCCACAAATTTGTAAATTCATATGTCGTATGGCATTATAGTGTAAGCTATTATGCCATACGACATATGAATTTACAAATTTCGGTAAAACATGCTAGGATAATTGATGCATTTTTCAAGGCCACATACGGTGATTATTGCAAAATTTACAAATAGTTAAAGATCCTTTAATACGTAAAAATGACTTTCAGTACTGTTTTTAAACATGACGTATGATACGGAACCTTGTTTTTAGTCCGACAAATAAAGTCTTTGCTCTCATTTTCAAGCTATTTTGATAAAACGGATACTGTAAACTAACTAAATCCAATTTTACTTGTTGCTCTCGAAGTTGAACGTCATTATTATCCCACAAATTCTACCCCAATTATAAATTTTCACTGAAATCATTAACTGAAGATTCAATAACTGAACATTTTGCATACCTACTATCGAATTCTCAATTGTTTACCTTTTAACGGTTGAGACATAATTCTAATTTTATACAGTTTTTGCAACATTTTTAATTCTAGCTACACAGATTTTGATACAATAACGTAGATCAGCGTGCTATAACTTTGCATGCAAGTTAACTGTCATCCTTAACCAAGTTGGTAATTACGGCGATTATGAAAGGCTGTATTTTCAAGAGCGGCTTTGCAAAGAAGAAAGTGTCCGAAAAAACAGCCTGCATTTTTTTAAATTTCGTCTTTCTTGACGTTTTTTTTATCAAGCACAATTAATGTGTTCATTTTACTGCAACCACGTTTATAGTGTCACGTAGAGCCTGATGTAAGCACGTATGAACAGAACAGGCAGGCCTCCAACAGTGTAATGTATTACACCATTATGAGCCTAATCTTCAAGCCTTTCTCATATAAATTATCTGGCTGACTGTATATTCACTATGAATTTTCAGGAAATATTTCACGGGAAACCGCGGGGTATCTTTTAATAACCTTACGAATTATTTTGTGGGTTTACGTGTAAATTATGTTTCGAGTAAATCATGGTTCTTCAAGTATTACTTATATTTGTATTCTTGAAAAATAGCAGAGTGAAAGCGAACTTGAACTATAGGAAACAATAAATTTATACCATTATAGAGTACTTAAAAAGTCTCTCAATAAATTGATACCTATCGTCTTTGAAAAGTCCAGTAGAAAATGCGAGTGTTATGTATTAATTCACCCGAAATAACTTATTTTCATCATCCATTTGATTCGTAAGATAAATAAAGAGAACAATGAAAAGGAAACCTAAAACCGAGAATCCAATTTACATCTTTTATTTTTAGAAAAACAACGACTCTTTTCTCAATGACGTAACTTTGTTTGTAAGGTAAATAATAACATCTTAATGGAATCGTAAAAACAGTGCTTAAACACACAAATTGCCGCCTCGTTTCTTCGTTTTCAGTAATAAATCATAAGCAACAGCTTACCCCGAAGTAAATATCGGTTTACGACCCTGTACGTAATCACAAATAAACACTATAGAAAAACGCCATCGTAAATACGGTGCAGAGTGGTATAAGTATCGTATATCGAAGATGTATTGGTGTAGAATAAGATGATACTGGAAAGGACATTGATATTTTATTTTATTTTTTATCCACAACGGTAAAGCACATAGCCTTTATTACACCATGTTAAGTGGTGATAAGGCTGAAGGTGCAATCACTGAGGAACTGGCTATCTTATCTCCAACTGCTGGACCACAATAATGCTGAAAACATAATTGTTATGGCGTCAGACTTAGATAAGACGGTGGTAGCTAGCCAGACGGACTAAGAACAAGTCCAACCACCAACCAAACCAAATACAAATTATGCACACCCACTGGGAATCGAACCAGGGACCTCTTGGCCTGAAATCAGTGAAGTGAACCCCTAGACCACATAAGGGGTTAAAATATATTGGTTTTGGGCCTTATCAAATTCGTATCGTTAAGATAGTTACTATTTTTAAACTACTTATATTTTAGAAAACTCTCTCTCTCTGTTCCTCTTGTATAACAATAATGTAAAATTCATTAACACTCCGTATTACCCCACTTGCTTGCATCATGTATTAGCATTAAAAAAGCGTTTAAGATTTCAATCCACCTTTTAGTTAACTATAGCTATCATGTGTGACAAAACATTTTTGAAATTGGTCTACATTATTGCCAGAAAAATCAGTGAACATACACACAAACAAAAAATACTTACTCGTACAGTGGTAATGATAATAGTCATCATCATCATATCAGCCAAACGACGCCCACTGCTGGACATAGGCCTCCCACAAGGATCTCCACAACTATCGGTCCTGCTCTGCCCGCATCCAGACGACCTTGACCAGATCGTCGGTCCACATTGTAGAGGGTCTGCCCCCGGAACGTCGTCTGGTACTCGGTCGCCATTCGAGAACCTTTCCGCCCCAACGGCCATCGGTTCTCCGCGCTATGTGTTCCACCCACTGCCACTTCAACGATGCAATCCTTCGAGTGATGTCGGTTGTTTTAGTTCTCCTGTGGATCTCATCATTTCTGATTCGATCGCGCAGGGAAATACCGAGGGAATGATAGTAGTAATAGTCAACGACTACACACATAACTGCGTTTCGAACCTGCAAGACTGGAGCAGGTGTCACGCCAAGAAAATATGAGCTTTGTTGCCTCTTGAATACTAAACAGGAACCGTACTCTGAAACGCAAATCCGAAACTTCGGTTAGCCCCGCCCCTTTTATTCGATTCTGCCATGACTGGAGCGTGAGAGGGACGGGTATAACGAAGTTTCGGGTTTTGCGTTACAGAGTAGGCCCTTAGGCACGGCTGATTTTTATACTTATATTATATATATAGATAATATTGTTTTATTTTATACATGTATCTACTTGCATATTGTATAAAAATAAATATACTGTGCGGTAACGTGGTTAAATCTTCAAAGATCTTACCTAGTTTATAAATAGAAAGGACTCAACAAATAGCAACTTATTTACTACCTATCAAAGATAAGTTATGAATCTATGAGAATAGTCATTTCCAGTATAGCATGATCTTTGTTCCGCCTACTACATATTCCAGCATTCGTCACGTCCCGCGGTCATATCCGCAGGGAGCGTCGGGAGACATTCTTAAATTTTCATACCAACTCCGCCATTCCGTACATGTCACGGCGAAAAGTGAAAATACGAAATTGCAAATAGAATTTTATGCGACGAATTCACCCGAACGTTCGGAGTCAATCAATTTACGGCTTTCTGTCGGAAGGGTTATGTGTGTTCCATCGATTTTATGCGGGGTTTTTATGTAATTTTTGTACGATGCGATCGGTTTTACGAGATTATCTGGTGTTTTAGATCATGAGGAATGAGTTGGGATGAAACGGTTTACCAATCTGTTGTCTATTGAATTTTTAATTGAGATTTTCATTAAATTTGGGATCTGGTTTTTATTATAAATTATTAGCATGAAAATCGTATGTCGCTGCGATTATAATTTTGGAATTACGAGTATTTCGTCTACAGCATGGATGCAGAGCTATAAGCTCACGCTACATGTATAAGATACTTTTGGACCTGGTGAACTTCGTATCACCTACATCCTCCCATAGTGATTACATACTCTTTGCATTTTAAATAACAAGAAAGATGTTCATTCACCAAAGAAGTTCTAAACACTGCCTGCCACAACTGTCACAACCTTCGAGCAACGCGGGTCTTCCGTCCCCGGAAGGCCCGCGTTGCTCGAAGGTCACAACAGCTTTAACATCAGTGATACATACTCTTTGGAAGCGGCCATAGAATAAAATTATTGGCAGTGTTAGCACATCAGATATACAATTTTTATACAATCCTGTAGGATTGTAATATTTTTCCGGGATAAAAAGTAGCCAATGTCACTCTCCAGCCCCCAAACTATTACCATATCAAAAATAACGTCGATACGGTGCTCCTTTTTGACGTGAAGTACGGACAAACAAACAAACGAACAAACACACTTTCATATTTTTAATTTATTGCGACTGCATAATTGTTGACCTAACAAGTAATAAACAACATAAAATATCCGTAATTTTTATGTGCACTAAATGCTAAAGTATAACCTTTTAATCCTCAGTCAAGTTTTTATTGCAGCTATAAAAGTGGTACATTTTTATGATCGACTTCGATTGTGCTATCAAACTTTACAAACGTTAGGGTGCCGATTTTCTTTCTCATCATTTATAGTGCTTTGCAAGAATGATGAATTTTAATAATGAAAATCCAAAATAAATGGTACCTGTTTTCTTGGGAAAATCGGGATATAATATAGCGTATGTCTTCCGGATTGACATAGGGTACGCTATATTAAATATAATATATAATAAAACTAGCTTTCCGCTCGCGGCTTCGCCCGCGTGAACTATACGACGTTATCCCGCGGGAGTGTGATATTTTTCCGGGATAAAAAGTAGCCTATGTTCCTCTCCAGACTATAAAGTATCTATGTCCCAAATTTCAGCCAAATCCGTTCAGCCGTTTTGGCGTGATTGAGTAACAAACATCCAAACATCTAAACATCCAAACATCCAAACATCCAAACTTTCACATTTATAATATTAGTAGGATGTAACTTTCTAATGCTGAAAGATTTGTTTTAATCGGTCCTGTAGTTATTGAGTTTATCGATTACAAACATGCAAACATATCATTCTTCTTTATAACATTAGTATAAATTATAATGATTTAAAATAAAATATTTTAAAAAAAATCGACCAATCTCAGTTATGGATGTGGAGCTATCTGGGAGATGGGACTAACTTTATGAAAGGGAAGTTTTTTTGCACACACACAAAGATAGTGAGATGCAGATTTTGTGTGCACACACACGCGTCCAGAGGTGGCTACATCCCATCATAAAAAAAGTTAGTTCACAACGGTGTTCATCTAATGATGACGTTAGGTAACAACATACAAGGGAAATTACGATTGTATTTCTCGGGCCTCCAAACTATGTACACACAGAAATACAAGTATAAATTAGGTTGCATTTAGGTACTTTTTGATGTCTTCTTAATACATACAGCGGCCAAGGGTGAATTGAAACAAAAAAAGGTTCAGTTTATTCTGCGTCCTTTCATACTTGAGTTCACACCACGTAGTACAGACTCTCCAGTTCGCGGAAGCGAAATGAATCTAGTTTTATGAATATTATGAAAAGCGCGATTTTTACCACGTTTTGATTTGCCGAATCCCCGCTTTTCGTAATATTCGCAAGTTTAAAAAGTTGAAACTGGTTTTGTTTTGCTTGGAATTGTATTCTTTGCCAATACCGTGCTCTTTTTAATGCACAATACTAATGATTTTGTCGTCTGTACTATAATCGTTATCGTGATGGTGTTATTTTGTATGAAAACCAGAGCAGCGCCTCATATTTCGGTCGTATAAGGAACAAAAACTTGAGTTGTTTGACAGCTGTTACATATATTCGATATGATTACCATATCGAATGTTTTGAATAAAGCATGGGCTACTTTATGACTTAAATCGTAGTCATATAAATAAATAAATATTGGACACCATTACATACATTGTCCCAATACCAAACTATAGCAGCTTAAGCACTAGTATTATGGTAATTGGAAACAACGACGGGTATTACCACATACACCCTGATCCGAGGAAATAATGAAAAGTTCCTTTTTAATACAGTTGCTCAAAAAGTGGCGTATTGCAGGGACGTATAGCGTTCGGGATGTGGGCTATTACACACTCGAGCTTTTTCTTTACCTTTCCCGAACTCGTGCGTTTTCTTTCCCAACTGTCAAAATAATGTCTAAAAAGAAAAAACCAACCACGAAGTTTTTACTAAATAAATATGTAGTTTAAAAACTATAAAAACACACTTTTATAGGAACAGACTAAAAGTACAAAATAACCGTCTATTCAGTAACTGAAATTAAAAAGCGTGGTGCGCGTTGTCAATATGAGGTACTTGAATGCATGCTTTGCAAAGGGCGCACCACGCTTTTTAATTTCAGTTACTGAATAGACGGTTATTTTGTACTTTTAGTCTGTTCCTATAAAAGTGTGTTTTTATAGTTTTTAAACTACATATTTATTTTTTACTTTTAAGTTTAACAAATGGCAAGCTATGGATGGGGATGGTAATCGATTTCACAGTCCATTCATGTGTCTGCCCACCCCGTAAACATTATAACTCAAAGGCGTGATTGTATGTATTTAGTTTTACAAACTCAAGTGGAGTCTATTAGTTACCAGATGCGCGAGCCGAACCCTTACTTCCTCCCTGCTCCATCATCAGACCCTCACCACCAAGTGTAGCGAATAGGTCTCATCAGAACAAAACAAATGAGCCCAAACTCGAGGGGTTTCCTAGTGGTAACTAAGGAGTGCCACTGGCTTCCTCCCTGCTCCATCATCCGACCCTCACCAACAAGTGAAGCGAATAGGTCTCATCAGAACGAAACAAATGAGCCCAAACTCGAGGGTTTTTCCTAGTGGTAATTAAGGAGTGCCACTGAGTTCCTCCCTGCTCCATCATCCAACCCTCACCACCAAGTGTAGCGAATAGGTCTCATCAGAACGAAACAAATGAGCCCATCTCGAGGGGTTTCCTAGTGGTCATTAAGGAGTGCCACTGACCTCCTCCTTGCTCCATCATCAGACCAACACCAACAAGTGTTGCGAATAGGTCACATCAGAACGAAACAAATGAGCTAGAACTCGAAGGATTTCCTATTGGCCATTAAGAAGTGCCACTGGCTTCCTCCCAGCTTCATCATCAGACCCTCGCCACCAAGTGTAGCGAATAGGTCTCGTCTGAACGAAACAAATGAGCCTAAACTCGAGGAGTTTTCTTGACGTCATTAGGAATTTCACTGGGTCCTCCTAGCTCCATCATCAGACCCTCACCACCAAGTGTAACGAATAGGTCTTATCAAAACGAAACAAATGAACACAAACTCGAGGTGTTTCCTATTGGTCATTAAGAAGTGTCACTGGCTTCTTTCCTGCTCCATCATCAGACCCTCACCACCAAGTGTAGCGAATAGGTCTCATCAGATCGAAACAAATGAGCCAGAACTCGAGGTGTGTCCTATTGGTCATTAAGGATTGCCACTGGCTTCCTCCCTGCTCCATCATCAGACCCTCACCACCAAGTGCAGCTCATAAGTCTCGTCAGAACGAAACAACGGAGCCTAAACTCGAGGGGTTTCCTAGTGGTCATTTAGAAGTGCCACTGGCTTCCGCCCTGCTCCATCATCAGACCCTCACCATTAAGTGTAACGAATAGGTCTCATCATAACAAAACAAATGAGTCTAAACTCGAGAAGTTTTCTAGCAGCCATTGAAGAGTTCTATTGCCCACCTCTTGACTCCATCATCAGATCAGCTCGATGGTAGCAAATTATTGTATTGTCATGGGATTCATATAGACTTGCAAAGTTTCAAATCAATACGACAACTAGAAGTAGGTTAAAATTGAATTCCAAGATTTTCTTACATTGTGACTTAGTTACAAGTGAAGCTAATAAAAGTGTGGTAAAAAATATCAAAGTTTTTATGATTCATGCAAATATTTCTAAAAAGAAGCTACTAATTTGTTTCAATATCAGATTCAAAAGTATTTTTATTAAAATTTAAACATTAAATTAATATTAGTATCGACCAAATTAAATTTATAAATATAAAAAAGTTGGCTGTATGACGTGCACTGCCATAGTCTCTGCTTATAGGAGTTTGCGCGGGCAAGTGAAAAGAAAATAATCGACCTTACTTCTTAATTTTCTAAATTAGTTTTTCCTGGTTTTTATTGTGGTACTTAGTATGGTGGAATTAGTGCAATAATGTGCCTTTAATGGAAAACGATATAGTAAAAGTGAGAAACAAGGAAAGGCGCTCCTGTAGGGTTCGGATTGCTCTTGATAGGTTAGGTTTCATTTCATTTCATCTCATTTAATTTCATTTTCATTTCAAATCAATAAAAAAAATCTACTGAAGACTTGGCTGTATGGGCATAGTTCCCTTTGCCTACCCAGAATGGGTGAAGAAAACAAAAAAAATATTTGCTTATACTCTTTTATGATTAGTTGTTCTCTTCTTAGTCTGTGATGATTAGATAAGTCTGCGCGCAGTAAAAATCGAATACTAATCTTTTCTATAACATAAGAACAAAAAAATGCACTGTAACTAGCGCCAAAAACGCGCCAGTCACGCGCAGAGTTATCTGACAAACACTCTAGTTAAGTACTTAGTTGAATTTATTGTGTTTTTATTATTTTATTAAATTGCTTCATTTTTTCGCAACTGTATCAAAAATAGTCGTTCAGTACACGTGCGGAACCGTCATTGCAACTTGTTCCGACTGGCAACCCTCACCTTCGGCTGCGCCTCGGCTCGGGTAGACATTTGTCGGAACTCTTTGCAATGACAGGCTTTCCGCACTTGTAATGAAATATACTATTTCAATATTTACCCGACCGGTAATCGAATCCAGGACCTCTAGAGATAGTAGCATCTTGAAAACCGGTGTGTACACCACTCGGCCACGGAGGTCGTCAAATCATAAGACATCCAGTAAGTTGTTGAATATATAAATAATAGCTTTCCGCCCGCGGCTTCGCCCGCGTGATCTACACGACGTTATCCCGCGGGAATGTGATATTTTTCCGGGATAAAAAGTTCCTATGTTCCTCTCCACGCTACAAAGTATCTATGTCCCAAATTTCTGCCAAATCCGTTCAGCCGTTTTGGCGTGATTGAGTAACAAACATCCAAACATCCAAACATCTAAACTTTCACATTTATAATATTAGTAGGACGCTACAAAGTATCTATGTCCCAAATTTCAGCCAAATCCGTTCAGCCGTTTTGGCGTGATTGAGTAACAAACATCCAAACATCCAAACATCTAAACTTTCACATTTATAATATTAGTAGGATTACATTCGTTTGTATAGAAGGGTTATTAGAGCTGCCAAGAAAACATCGATCCAGTCGTAATAGTTGGATTATCTTCACTAAAATCTTGTCAAAGTGCAACTAAACTTCCTACAATGTATATCTACCTGTCTTAATATTCCTATGTTGAAACTTCAAACCGCATCAACAAAGCTAACAGCATTGCCATAATTTAATCCAGCCGGACGCCACTTCCCCCTGGCGATGTTTAATCATTTTACATGTTTGCCCGATACAAAAGCCGTAGTTTATGAGATAATAATTTATTGTGACGGATAAATGGGCAATACGGGAATGGGAGACTGAATGCGACAAATAGTTTCGAGCCGAGTGCTATCTACAGATGATAGGTATAAGTTTATCTTATATTTGTGTGCCAGATATTGACTACTGTGGTGGTGGAGTAGCTAGCAACTTGCCAATGGAACCAGGAGTTATATGTTTGATCCCAACCCTAAAAACGTTCATGTGATGAAAATAATATATTAACTTCGTCTGGGACACTGAATGCGACAAATAGTTGGGAGCCGAGTGCTATCTACAGATGATAGGTATAAGTTATCTTATATTCGTTTGGCCACATATTGACTTTCGTGATGGTGCAGTAGCTAGCAATCTTGCCAATGGAGCCAAGAGTTATATGTTTGATTACAACCCTACAGACGTTCATGTGATGAATATAACATATTATTTTCGTCTGGGATACTGAATGCGACAAATAGTTTCGAGCCGAGTCCTATCTACAGATGATAGGTATAAGACAGTTATCTTAAATTTGTTTGGTCACATATTGACTTCCGTGATGGCGCAGTAGCCAGCAACCTAGCCAATGGAACCAGGGGTTGTGGATTTGATCCCAACCCTACAACCGTTCATGTGATGAATATAACATATTATTATCGTCTGGGACACTGAATGCGACAAATAGTTGCGAGCCTATAGTGCTATCTACAGATGATAGGTATAAGTTGCCTCCCGCTAGCTGCCTCCCGTCACCTTCGATCACGTCGATGTTACCTGCCTTCTGAAGGATATCGTTTCCTTAAAGAAGAGTTTGGCTGAAGTGATGTTGAAATTCCAAACATCGGAAAAAACTGTGAGTGAATTGCGTAAGGAAGTTGACAATTTACGTGAATCACTCGCAGTAAGTAGGTCACCGATCGCAGGCTCTAACGTAAACATGCGACGTGGGGCTTGCCTCGATACATCGACGACGTCGAGTTGCAAATCAGCAGTTTCGTCGCCGACACCGCCACGGCCCGACAAAACCCGAGCGCCGCCGTCACTGGCTGCGAGCGCCGACTCTGCGAGCTGCGCGCCCTCCGCCCGCGCCCCGCCGCCGCCACCTCATGTGCCGCCGCCGCCGCTCCCTACTGCGGTGGCGCCTAGAGCGCCCGTCAGCAGTCCAGTTAACTATGCTGCTGCCGCGAAAAGAGCGCCTGCGCCAAATGCTGCCGTACCGGGCCAAGATGACCAAGGTTTCACCGAGGTTCGGAACAAAAAGCGACATCGTCAGCGACCGACGCAAAACCAGTATGGTACCGCACCGACAGGGCCCAACTTCCTGCTGCGAGCTGCCATACCGACGACCGCCGTATACTTGTCCCGTCTCCACCACACCATCACTGCGGGGGACGTGACAGAGTATATCAAGAAGAAGAGCAACTTCTGCTTGAGAGTGCAGGCTTTGGAATCGCGCCACAATACTAATTTCAAGTCGTTTGTGGTGCGCGTCCCGACAGCGAAGCTGGAAACTTTCTTAAAGGAGGATTTCTGGCCGCAGGGGGTGGTTTACCGGCGCTTCCGGGGGACGTTGCCATATGCCACCGATTCAACACCGAGAGCTGTTACTTAATATTATCTTACTAACCTAGTGCTACATTTATATACTAACAAAATTGTGTTATATAATCTATATATGTTAGTCTATAAGGTATTTATTATATGGGCCTGATATTGTGAAATATTGTAAGTTGCCTGAAATAAATGATTTATTTATTTATTTATTTATTTATTATAAGTTTATCTTATATTTGTGTGCCAGATATTGACTGCCGTTATGGTGCAGTAACTAGCAACCTTGTCAATGGAACCATGGGGTTATAATGTTTGATTCCAACCCTACAAACGTTCAAGTGATGAATATAACATATTATTTTCGTCTGGGAGACTGAATGCGACAAATAACTTATATTATCTAATCGTATCTAAATCTCAGTTATCTTATATTTGTGTGCCAGATATTGACTGCTATGGTGGCGCAGTAGTTAGTATTCCTGCCATCTGAGCCTGGGGTCATTGGTTCGATAACACGTTCATCTATTGAACATACAATTTTATTTCTCTGCGCGCCTGCTCCTTTTTACATATTCATAAACTTCTACGTTACACACATAAAGAGCAAATATATTTATTTATAACATTAAGTAGAAGAATTTATTTACAAACACGCTCTGCTCGTTAGATTACCATAACTGTTTATTATTTTGATTTTTAGCTTTTGGGTGCATTACTTACTTACTTACTCCGCTGGTTCAGCGACCCGAAGTGGATCTTGGCATCCGGCATTAGTGCGCCATTCCTTTCTACGTTGGACTTTTGGGAAACATTGACTAAAATATATCTGAACCTCTTTTATAATGAACAATATTGTGTAACTTTAGAGCAAGCATTGAATAAAAATTAAATTTATATCCCAAGATATTACTCTCAGTACCTACTTAGCAATTTTGTTCAAAAGTGTTCCATTTTGATGATAACTTATCAAAGTATTTATCAAATAACAAATACTTATTATATTATGCTAAACACGGAACTGGTTCCAATTATAGAATCGTTTTAACGAAGCTTTTCACCTTATTCACATTACTCAAATATCAATTTGACTTCACTGAACAGATTTTTTTCCTTATACGTCAAAGGCAATATTGAAAGTTATTTATTATCGTTTAATTGCTTCAATGCCCGTTTCCGTATTGATCGTATTTAACCTACTTTTGTCAGAATTATACAGATGCGAGCTGTATTAACATCACAATAAGATATGATAATATGTCATTCAATAGTATCTTCCGATCACGATACATTTCGTGTCCTGAAGAGGACTGTACGTTATTAGTCTGGGCTATCAACATAATGTATTGTGATTGCATTAGCGTGTCGCTTCTGGATGGTTTCATTTTACTTTATTGTATTGAATAAAAATGCTAATCGAATAAGTAGTTTTGTTATTTGATACGTGCACTAGGAGCAGGGATTTAGTCGGTTTTTTTTGAGTCAATGATAAAAGTGGTTGTTTTATTTTGAATAATTTTTGTGGCACCTTTGTAAGAAATTTAGGTTCATGTGTGTTTTAACAGGTTCCCATTGTCCCTATACAATTCACTTTTTTGTTATCATATACGTCCCAGTCTAATATAAAAAAAAAATTATAATCGTTTTATAAATCACACGAGTTTTTTTTTCTACTTATTCGACACACGTCCCGATACTAAAAACGTCACTGTCTTGCTACGTCCAATTCAGCTAAATGTCGGAATTTAACTCTAAATTTGATCATAATAATAAATGATTCATGGACGTGTGAATCTTGGTACTAAATATGTCCCATGAATCACATACGATTCATGGGACACGGAACCTGTTATTAAACAACAACTTTTCTTCATATATAGATACTTTAAAGTCTTCTCCTACCGACATTACTGTCTGTTCATGTTCATTTTCATGTTCTGTCAGACATAAAATGATATTTTGTTAAGTAAAAATTTTCATGAAAAAACAAGATTTTATTATGAATTGCAGTGTGACTTTAACTATTGCATGCACAATATTTGCTATAAGTATGAGAGAAATAATAGTAGTCGTATTGTTTTACTATCTTAGGTCGTGGGTTCGATCCCCACCCGGGACAAACATTTATGTGATGAGCATTTGTGTTTGTTCCGTGTCTAAAGTCAAAATAAGCATATATATAAGTATATATTTGTAATACTCCCGTTGTTTCTGTTTTCCGTAACACAAGTGCTTAACGTACTATTACTTTGGATCAGATCACTGTGTAAATATTTTACAACATCACGTATAATATTGTTTTTATTATTTATTTGAGTTACATAGTTTTCCTTTTTAATTAGTTTACGGCGTAAATTTCTAAACTAAAATTCACAATCTCTGAAAAAATCACAGCCCAATATCGTCTAACCACCTCCCACGAACTAGACACAATGTCGCCAACCTAACACGTCGACGATAATGCTTTAGTCACTTGAAATATAAATATTCAAAGAGTTACCATGGTTACTTTTAAGCCGAAAGGAATATGCTGACAGACCGTGACAAAGCTTCTAACGAGAGCCTAAAATATTCGTGGCTGCTTCTAAATCACCGGCACAGATCGAATTTGACGTGCTGCTGTGGCGTCTGAAAATTGCTAAAATTTTCCTCAGAGGGTTACGTGTGGGATTCGATTTTCATCAATTTCTACCTTATGATAACGTAGTAGAAGGCATGTTGGGAGTGGCAACTGCTTCGAATAAATACAAAATATTTGTGTTTTTTTTAATGTGAGGACAGACACTTGCTTTTATGAAAAACTAGCTTTCTGCCCGAGGCTTCGCCCGCGTGGACTACACGACGTTAGGTATCTCGCAGGAATGTGATATTTTTTCGGCATAAAAAGTAGCCTATATTCTTCTCCAGCCTACAAAGTATCTGTGTCTTAAATTTCAGTCAAATCCGTTCTGCCGTTTTGGCGTAATTGAGTAACAAACATCCAAACATCTAAATATCCAAATTTCCAAACAGCTAAACTTTCACATTTATAATATTAGTAGTATAGTAGGATACTGTAGTTGAACAGATTTTGAATACATTGTAACAATATCGAGAGTTTTAGTTTGATTATCTTCAGTGGTCCAGATTTTTTGTTTCCTAATTTGTAGATGGAGCAAATTTGTTTCCACGTCTTTGTTCGTTTTCACTACTCTAAATTGTTGACATTAAAACCCTGAAAGGACAGATACTTGCCTTTATTAAAAGTATTGTTTTTAAACAGATTTTGAACACATTGTAACAATATCGAAATAATATGTTTGATTATGTCTAGTTGTCCAGATTTTTTTGTTATCTAATTTGTAGATGGAGCAAATTCGTTTCTACGTCTTCGTTGATTTTCACAATTCTAAATTGTTAACATTAAAATTCTGAAAAGCTGATTCGCTTAAGGGAATGTGAATACATTAGGTTTCACCTGTTAATTTGTACTTTCGCCAATGAAGATTGACTTAATCTGATACTCAACCAGATAATTATAGCACCAATTTTGTAACGAAATACAGAACAAAAGACCATTGAACATCGTTCAAAGACCCTTAAGCCGCTTCCAACAAGTAAATTAAGTAACTTTAATGACGTTAAACAATTAATTAATCTTTTTGACAATTCGCTTTGTGGAAATTACATAAAAGTGGATTGTTGGGTATTTATCCATTAACGGAAGCTCAAACCATGTTTTGTGGGTCTCATCGTGTTAAAAAACGTTCACGAACTTTCATTACTTGCTGACCTAACCTAAGTAAGAAACACATCGCTATCAATGTCATGCACTAGCAATTCAATTTAACTTATGGTTATCCTAGTTTTGCTGGTATTACCCGTGTGGTTCCCGTTCCAATAGAAATATTGCGATAAAAAGTAGCGTATGTATTGAAAAATGGAAAATAAAGAATTTAGAAAAAATTTACCCGTCTCACAACCAGCTCCGATGGAACACGAACCCACGACCTTTCGCTATCCGGGTGACTGCTCTAACCTCGACGCTACGGAGTCGTTCTCACGGGTGTTGTGAATGCAAACAAGTCAAAAAATAATAATAGTCTACCTATGTGTTATTCTGATGTAAAAGCTGCATCACTCTGAAGTTTCATCAACATGCATTCAGTAGTTTTTGTGTGAAAACGTCGTAAACATAAAGTCACAAACTTTATATTAGTCGGATTAGGTATGTGTAAAGAGTAACGAATTTTTTACGAATGTTTATACACGTAATACATATAAGAAAACCACTGTACTTACTTAGCCTTCGTCACTGCGCATGAAAATGACAAATGAGCCAGATAGTTTGCTATCTGTAGCCATTTTGTGAGTGAAAGCGTTCAAAACTAGTCCCCTTGGACCTCTGCTTCAAACATTCATCATTCATTCTCTTTTTATACCTTAAAAAACAAGCTTTAGTTTCATTCGGCGAATCGGAACGAACTATCGGAAAATACCGCGCTTTGGTTCAAAGAAATAGGTCACAGTGGTCAGCCACATAAAAACATTTGATGGGAACTGAGGTTTGATATGTTTTGGAGCCAGATGTGGAGCTGACGTACGACATTTTTTTCTGTAATACCTGAAAATATGACTGAATCAAGTATTTGAAAAACTTTGTTTGTTTTTTTTTTATTTTGACCATGTCTGATGACCTCCGTCACGTGGCCGAATGGTGTACGCACCGGTTTTCAAGGTACCGCTATCTCTAGAGCTCTCGGGTTCGACTCCTGGTAAGTATTGAAAACAAACTTTTAAGGAGATACTTGGAAAAAATGTGCTGAAGCGAGATAGCAATGAGAAAACAACGCGCACAGGAGCGAGACCGATTTTGCAGATTAGGCAAAAAAAAAACACAAAATCACTTCGTATTAAAAAACTACAGCGATTTAAAAAAAATGCTTATAAACGATCCTCAATATTATTAATGTCCACTAATTAAACCAATTTCCAATAGTGTAAGTAACCCCATTTAAGAATAATCTTCACTTTTCGTATATTTTAGAGGTCTTTTCGAAAAGAAAAAGTGTCGAGGCAAAATCATAAAATCGTGTTTTTGAAACTATACGATTCTAGATAAAGGTATGAAGAAATATATATCTTACTAGCTGTGCCTGCGACTTCGTTCGCGTGGAATAGTGACTTTCGGCAGCATTTTTAATTTTTTTAGCTAATAAGGTTTTTAGTTTTTTTGCGTAAGTATTTATTTTATATAGGAGCGTTTTACCTACCATTAAAACGCATATTGTGTCCGGAGCCTTATTATTAGTTTAGCGCTATGATACATATTAGCACATAAAAAAATTATTTCACATAGCCTTCCGCCCGCGGTTTCGCCCGACTGTACTACACGACGTTATCTCGAGGGAACGTTATTCAAAAGAAAGAACTTATCACGCTGAACAACTTCTCTTAAGATGCTATCTCATATAGTTTAACCTGGCTGCTAGGGTTCCATATCAGCTGGCCTAGCATGAACGGCTTTTATCATGCGATATGATATAGCACGTCATGCTGTCTTGCTTAACTACCCCACTAAGGTGGAAGCAAGACGTGCTATATCATATCGCGTGATATAATGATGGTAATGCTAGCCAGGCAGGTGTACCTTCAAACTTTGTACGTCAATAGAAAATGCTCATCACATTTAACAATTTTCCATAAGACGGTATTTTTATATCTCTCATAGTTTGGCTGGACTGCTATGGTTCCACATCAGCCATTTCGATCTTCTAAATAAATTATAGCCAACCTATAAGTTGGCGACAACTAATAGCTATATAACAAAAAAAGTTTCATTAAAATCCGTTCAGTAGTTTCTCCTATTTATTTACTTAATATACACGGTAATTTTTTTATCACCCCGGATAAAATTAAAAGGATTATTCTGCTCATGACAACAACAATTTTTATTATGTGACCAACACTAAAATCGCAAAAAAACCAGCTATTCCATACAAAAGTGCAAAAATATTTAATCAAAATGTATGTAACAGCTGATATTTTTTTGCGATTTCAGTGTTGGTCCAATAATAAAAGTTGTTTGTTTTCATGAGTAAAATAATCCCTAAAAATATCCGGGGTGATAAAAAAATACCGTGTATATTACATAAAAAAAATATTACATGTTACATAAACAGTACCTACGTATTAACACATTAAAAATTTATATCACATAGCCTTCCGCCCGCGGTTTTGCCGCGTGTACTACACGACGTTTTTCCGAGGGAATGTGATATTTTTCCGGGATAAAATTAGCCTATGGGACTCTCTAGCTCCTAAACTATCCACATACTAAAAAAACAGGTCGATCCGTTGCTCCGTTTTGACGTGAAAGACGGACATACAAACAAACACACTTTCACATTTATAATATTAGTATATATTGTATGTCAAAAGAAAATACTTATCACGCTGAACAACTTCTCTTAAGATGCTGTATTTGTATGTCTTATAGTTAAGCTGGGCTGCAAGGGTTCCAAATCAGGAGTACCAGACCTTCGATATTTTTCCGTCAATAGAAAATGTCCATGACGTTAAACAACTTTTCTTAAGACGCTATGTTTGTATCTCATATAGTTTAATCTGGCTGCTAGGGTTAGGGCCACATCAGGTGTACCAGACCTTCAAACTTTGTACGTCAATAGAAAGTGCTCATCACGTTTAACAATTTTCCTTAAAACGGTATTTTTATATCTCTCATAGTTTGGCTGGACTGCTATGGTTCCACATCAGAAATTGCGATCTTCAAAATAAATTATAGCTATATTATGTTGGCAAGGACCAATAGCTGTATAACAAAAAAACTTTCATCAGAATCCGTTCCGTAAACTTTTTTCCCGACGTCATCACACGAAAAAATTCATCCCCTGTTTTCACCCTCTTTAGGGTAGTATTTTTTACAAACTTTGAATGTCGTATTTATTTATCTAATCAAAAGCCTATAAAATAATTTTGAAGCTTCTAGCTTTAAAAATGACGTAATTTCCATACAAACTTTCATCCCCTATTTCAACTCCTTACAGCCCTTTGTTCACATAAAAAAGTAGCCTATGTCCTTTCTCAGGCTCTAGACTATCTCTGTACCAACATTTATTCAAATCGGTTCCGTAGTTTAGGCGTGATTGTGTAACACACAGACAGACAGATTCGCATTTTCGCATTTATAATATAAAAAAGTAAGGAAGTAAGGATTACCAGATTTGTAACAACTGTAACCGTCCTATAGTTTTAAATCAAAAAGTCCATATTTTTCCGAGTAGCGCCTGTCTGGGTGTGTGTGGTAATACCCGTAGTTGTTTCCAATTTCTATAATACTAGTGCTTAAGCTTTGGTATTGGATGATACCGGTTTGATACCGCCTCTGTGGTCTAGTGGTTCACACCACCGATTTCAGACCCAGATGTCCCGGGTTCGATTCCCAGTGGGTGTACATATTGTATTCGGTTTGGTTGGTGGTAGGACAGGTTCTTAGTCCACCTGGCTAGCTACCACCATCTTACCTAAGTCTGACGCCATAACAATGATGTATTCAGCATTATATTACTATGTATATTAAGTATGTATTTACAAAAAAAAAGTATTTTAGTATTATATTTATCTGTTATCAAGTTTTCCATGATACAGTTTCTTAATGAAATTAAAATGGACTTAGATAATTGGTGTGAATGTAAGAAGTTATTTATTTATTATGTTCCGGCAGTTAGATAATATAGCCAGTTCCTCAGTGATTGAGGATTCCGGGAGTAGTGTGCTTCCACCTTCAGCATTTTCACAAGGCTAAGTGCTACCCCATTGTAGATTAAAAAAAAATGGTACTATGTATGTGATGGTGTCCAATATTTATTTATTCAATAAGGATAGTATTAATTAATAATTGAAATTGATCCTTAATGTTGCATTAACTTATTGAACGCTGAGCTGAGAAAACCAGCTATTTTGTGACCAAAATACCTGGTATTTACTACATTACATTTTACACACATTTTAATTGACTGAAATTACGTATACTTACATAATTACCGAGATCTCATGTTCATATTGTGTTCGAGTACGATTCGCAAATTAAACATTTAATTAAGGGTCGAGTTCACCAACATTACTGTCGTTGGTTAGTTGGTCGGTTAGGAGGCCGGCGACCGGTTAGCTCCTTATACTAACGTACCTAATACCAAAACGGTTTGAAATTAGAGCATTATTTTCCAGTGGACACCAATAATATTTAGGATCTTGTAGAAGTTTTTTTAAAAAAATCACTACGTATTAAAAAATATTAATACGAAGTGATTTTGTGTTTTTTTTGCCTAATCTGCAAAATCGGTCTCACTCCCGCGCGCGTCGTTTTCTCATTGCTATCTCGCTTCAGCATATTTTTTTCAAGTATTGTCTTAACCTGACTGTTGATGAACACGGGCCTAAGAAGCTTAATTTTAATATAATTTATATAATCCGAAACAACTGCTAACATGGAGGCCGCAAAACATCCTACCCGTTACCAAAGTATCAAGTTTATAATGAAATTTTTTGTTTATTTAGAGTTGAAAGAAGGCTAATTTTAACGTTTTAAATACCAATCATTCGTTTATATTAAAGAGACAAAATTTGTTTTTTTTAGTATATTTTTTATGTTCGTTTTTGTATCTGATTTTTTAAGGTTAATTATTTGTTTATATTTGTTTAATTAAAAAGCGTTAATGGATAAATAATTCTAAAGATAAATATAAATTTAAACTACGTGGATATTAACAAGCCCATTATCATTCTTGAACAGAATATAAATTTTAATTGGGAGATTTCAGTTAAGTTGGGATTTTGTCTGAAGGGTCATGGAATCATTTCCGCTCTAACAGACAACGTTACATAGGTAAGTACTTCAAATGATTCTGGGAAAAGTAGCTCAAGAACTTACATTAGGGTTTTCAGATCAGGTACCAGAAATAATATATTCTAAGATAGAAAATAACAACCCAAAATTGAACAAACGAACGTATTTACTGACCTCCGCGGCCGAGTGATTTTCAAGGCTTTCTCTAAAGGTCCCGGGTTCGATTCCCGGTCGGGTAAATATTGAAAACGAACTTTTAATATTTCCTCGGGTCTGGGTGTATGTGGTAATACCCGTCGTTGTTTCCAATAGGTACTTACTATACTTTGGTATAGGAACATTCAATGGTAGTGTGTCGCAAGTTCTATATAATTATGCTAAGTGCTGGTATGAACTCCGTAAGCGCGATGTAGGTTTCTTCACTTAGGTAGCCATAGATTGGTAGCGCCATCTATAATAGCAATACGGCTGAAGCTTCGTGCCGTGTTGATTGTGTGCGCTTTTACTAGACCGGGAGGTCGATTGAAGTGGTTGCTCAGCAGTCAGTGCGTAAGAGCTTGCAAGAGTGTTGCAGGATGCCCCATTTTGCGGTCTTCTTCTTCGTGTCCATGGCAAGCGTAAATCAGATGAAGTTGGCCCAGAACTGTGCTACTCTTACGGCGTTATCCGTAGCCAACATGAGGTCCTCTCGCGTGCAGGAGTATGGGCATGCAGAGCAATCAGTCAGGTGGGCCATGGTCTGTGGGGTGAAACCACACCTGCACGCTAGGTCTGTGTTACTGCAAGAGAAGCCCCACCTGGACCGGTTGTCGTTACTTCGACCAACTTGGGTACGGAGTCTATTTAAAGATCTCCATACTGATCTGGGAAGTTCAAGGCCAGGAGGGAGCTTCTCCTGGATGGGCACATATGGGTGTGGAAGGGTGGCAAAGCTTTTCCACAGTTCAACTTTGGCTAAAGAGGCCTCCGTGGTTGCAGGCTTGACGCACTTAAAAAAACTTTTGCGACTCTTTAGTCTTTGAGGCACTGGTACGTAGTTGTGCATTGGGTGACGTGGATCAGAGTCAACTTTGGCTCTTTCTGTGCAACTCGCTACGGTTCTGCGAACATCTGGCGGCGCGATTCCAGCTAGTGGGTATAGCATTTGTACCGGAGTCGGCTTGAGACAACCTGTGATAGTTCGGCATGTGTCGTTCGGCATTTTGCGGTGAGTCGAGACGATGCGGGGTGACGCGCCACACCGTCCTCACAAGTAAGGCCGACGGGTAGGCGTAAAAGCATTCCTCTCACTTTGAAAAATTGGGTAAGTCGTAAGCATTATGTGCCATCAGGCTCGATATCATAACTTATTCTAGTACATACCTACATTTTGTGTATTATAAGTAGTTAACTTCCGAAATCTCATTTCCAACTCCCCAAGAAATGTGATTAAAGAACTGTTAGGCTCCAATTTGATATGACGGAGGAATTAATAGAACTCCGAATTACCATAGCAGAGGACATGATATAGCAGCATTAGAAAGTTTTGATAAAAGCGCGGACGGAGCCGCGGGCGCAGACTCACCCGTATTAATATTCATGAGCGACAAATTGGAACGGTGGAGAAAACGAGAGCGGTACCCGGGATTAGTTATCGAAATTCCTTAATTTTGCTTTGTGATTAGGTTTTGCCAAGTTAACGATCTCATTTATTAACTTAGTCCGGGGCGTTATTTGAAGTTGGCTAATGGCTAATTCGTTTTTGGCGATTAAACTGCAGCGGAAATGTGGAATAATGTTGTGGTTTGTTGTGTTGTTTATAATTAAATTGTTAATACGTATGTTTCAGCAAATTATGATGTTGTTTGGCCAGATAGTTAGGAATAACCGCTTTCTGCTAGATAAAGGTATTGTTGACACTAGAATTACGGAAAGGTAGTAGAAAGAGCGTGACTTCTGCGTGCTTCTGCTACCTAGACGTTAAGAAGAGACACATGTTTTTTTATTTTTTATTCGGTTGCGGTCGCGGGCACTAATATTTGTGCTACGTTGAACCTATATACGTTTATTTTTTTATATTTATTTTTTTGCATTGATGTATGGCTCTACAATGTACGCATGTTGTTACTGGTGATTGAACTATGGTTTTTGTGCATACGTATAGGTATTTTTTGTGTTTTTTTTGTGTGTAACTGCCAAATATGCTGCGGCAGCTTATAAATAAGGCAACACTGCTACTTGTACCATTTAAGTTATTTTAATGCGTTGTAAGAATCTAGTGTATGTTTTATTAGCTGTCCTAATTAAATGAAACAAAAATAAAATAAAACAGGTGTTTCTATGCAACAGCAGGACATTTCACATCTCCAAATTATAAATTTCGTAAATGTTTTAGCTCTATATTGAGGAGATAAAACACTTGCGATGCAAATTATTGTATACCTAACAATAATTTAAAATCAAAATTGAAACGAAGACTCCCCAAATCCTTTAGAATATTCATAACTCGCGACCGCAACATCGGAAATGACCTAGCCGAGATGAATATTAAAATTTCGACATTATATTTGAAACAAAAGAAATATCCTGGATAGAAAACATTAGGGACAATGCAGTTAACGAGGCAAAAAATTTTTTACAGCGTCCTCGGGTCTGACACGGCGACTAATTATTGTCTTGTTCCCCAAACAGGGTATAAACAGCCTACGCAAATAAACGTGACGTCATTATGCGAAAATAAGAACAATGAACCACAATATTGCGGAGCTCCGGAATTTATACAAATCATTGTGTTAAGAGGGAAAGTGATATTAGCGATCCGTGGGGAATTAATACAAGTTGGAGATGATTAAAAAGCCTATAGCATGTTAAGGAAATGTGTGCATATCTTTATAACAGTGTCGTAAGTTTCGTATACCTCTTATTCTTAAAGTCAAATAATAGAATAAGTAGATTGTTGTACAGTCGCCAGCAGGTCGGGTTACTACAAAAATTCAAAATTTATTAATTGAAACTGAACTCTTATGTGTTCGTCATAAGGTTGAATTTTATTTGAAGAAATTTGACAGTTTGTAGTTACCTGACGTGCTGGCGATTGTACGTCAATTGTGTATTTAATTTAGGTTACTTGAAATATTTATCTTTCAAGTAAGACTTTTTCTAGGCTGTTATATTTTTTTTGTACAGAAAGTGTTTAATATCGCTTTTTCTTATATTCCTTTTATACTTTCAATAAATTATACATACTAGTTTTATAAACTAGAAAGTGCGTTTGTCCGTCTTTCACGACAAAACTGCTTTTTATCCCGCAAACATGTAACATCCCCGCGGGATAACGTCGTGATATCTACGCGAGCGAGGTCGAAGACAGAAGGCTAGTGCTCCATAACAAAATGATAAAGCTAACAAAGTACTAATATAAACAAAACAAAATAGTTATTTACGTTCACAACCACACAAAGGGGGTAATCCGATTCAAACTTACAGCAAGAAAAAGAAATAATAAAATAACCATTGACTTCCTGATAAAGAAGCAATACGAGCAATTCTACGCCGCGGCAAAATAAAATAAAAAAGATAAATTCTTCCTTTGCATTTTATTCCTGTTTTCATTCGCGCTGCCCTCCCGACTCTTTTGTTCTGAGTGATTTATGAAGTACTCTATCCTTACAAAACATTAAACATCGGAGCGGAATGCCAGTAAATAGAAATAAATTTACACAAATTCGTGCGAGGAAAGCAAACGAACATTCCATAGTGTCGATCTATATTAGTGGGGCAAGGAAAATATCTGTTGTGTTAGTTTGAATGAAACGGTTCAATATTGTTCAAACTGTTGGTCGATTCTCTAAGTTTAGATTACAAACTTGCCTGTGGTGTCCGATCTTTACTTTAGCTTGATTGTTATAAAGTTATTATTATCATTAACAGAAGTATGCCTAATGCTGGGCATAGGTCTCCCCCAAGGATTTCCACAGAGATCGGTCCTGCGCTGCCCACATCCAGCGGCTTCCCGCGACCTTAAACAGATCGTCGGTCCACTTTGTAGGGGGCCTGCCCACGTCGTCCGGTAAGCGGGCGCCATTCAAGAACCTTTCCGACCCAACGGCCATCGGTTCTCCGCGCTATTTGTCCTGCTCACTATCACTTCAGCTGAGCAATCCTTCGAGCGATGTCAGTTGTTTTAGTTATCTTATGTATTTTATCATTTCTGATTCGATCGCGCAATAAAATACCAAGCATCGCTCTCTTCATTACTGCGTGATCTTGAGCCTTCTTATGAGACCCATAGTAAAAGACAACGCCTCGCTCACATAAATGTCCTAACTGGCAACACACACTGTTATAAAGACAAAATAAAATTGGCAGCTGCAGCCGTATGAAGGCGCACGACAGGGCCGTCAATCAGCGAACAGAAAATACATTGTCTTTAATAAATTAAGGATATAGCATAGGTAAAAAAAATATCGTCGATGGCCGTTGCTTACACAAGCGAGGGGGTGCTGGGATCGGTAAGACTCCGGCCGCGGCACTCTCGTAGACTGAGAAATACGTGTAGACGCGGCATGCAGCGCGCATTCTATTTACATCTAAAATATCACCTATGTGCGCTTTTACTAAGGAAATTATATTATGTAGAATACAAGAAGAATTATTAATGAATATTTATTGTAAACGTCGGTTTGTAGGAAGAGTAGATCTTAGATATTATTCGTATGTAGTAAAAAAAGCTTTTTTTAACAAAGATAGTCACTTCAAACGATTCTTCAAAATGCAGAACACAGCAGCAGCTATTTATATTTATTTTCTATCTCTAAATCATTTCGATAATATATCCATTATCGAAATGATCTTCGCAGGCAAAACTACAACATTTGCTACAAATTACACTGAAAAAAATAAATAATGTATACTGCTCTAACCAGTAGGTACATTTTCAGATTTATTCCAATCAAATTAATAAAACTTATAATTTATTATGAAAAAATATAAATAACTCATACTAGCCCATCATCTAATACTTTTTTACTCAATCAAAATAATCAATATTTAAATAAGTATACCGTTTATATAAAATCACGCTATCAATCTATAATATAAATCAATATTATATAAAAAAACTCTTAAATAAAAATATTGTTTAAGTACAAAAAAATAAAATAAAATACATATTATTCCAATACCAAAAATGATAATATCAAATAATACAATAACTTGTGTCATTGAAAATTGGAAGCAACGATCACATACACCCAGATACAAGAAAATATCTAAAAGTTAGTTTTCGACATTTACCCGTCCGAGAATCGAACCCGGGACCTCAGAGATAGTGGCACCTAGAAAACCGGTGCGTACACCAATCGGCCAACAAAATGTAGCGCAACTGAAATAATTGATACTTTGTTTACTAATGTAAACTTGCCACGTAAGGTTATAAATCAGCCACTTTAAAAAAACCTTTTTTCATTAATCATTTTAAAATATCTTTATTTTTCATTGTCACTATTTTTCGCCATGTACGCATCATATCCCTTGTGCTCCAAAAATGGGTAAAAAACGGAAAAACTTGCCTAACGTCAGGTTCTTTTTTCTGTTTAAATATTATGCGATATGCTGAAATATTTGTACTAACTAAAAATTAATACCGAAGCGACAGCAACACAACTATATGTTAAAATTTTGTGCAAAGGCAGCTCTACTTAATTCTGTGGAACTTTATTAAAACTAGCTACGCTTTTCCCTAAAACGAACTTCTTGTTTTTTCAAGTCGAATCCTTGGAACGGCAATCTTATTTTTATTTCTTGTTTTGAATTGATGTATATTGCTACGTTTTACAAATGTATTGAGATACTTCTTCACATATACCATATTCTCATATATTATTATGTATTGTCCTGCAACAGTTAATATGTTGATTTCTTTTAAAGAATCTCTTGGCCGAAGTTTGTATATGGCGCGAATAGCTCTTTTCTAAAGCACAAAAATACTTTCGATGTTAGCTGCTGAACCCCAAAGTAATAGGCCGTAGGACAATACACTCTGAAAATAGCTAAAATAGATTAACCTTGCCGTTTCAATATCGGTTAAGAGCCTTATTTCTTTAACAGCAAATGCCGCAGAACTGAGTCTACCGGCCAAGGCTTCAATATGAGGGACCCATTGAAGTCGATAATCTAATGTTATATCTAAAAATTGAGTACTGTTAATTAATTCTACTACATTGTCATCCAATTTTATTTGAATATCAACCTGTCTTACATTTGGCAGGGATTTTTTTTCACATTTTGTTTTTTTTCGAGTTTAATGATAGATTAATTGATGGTACCACGGCAAAAAGAAATTGCCACAGTACCATCAATGGTACTGTCTAATGGTACCATGGTAAAAGAATAGATTATTGCTATGAAACCAATGCGCAACTTTCGATAAAGTACTATTTACTTCGTCAGAACAATTATTACCTCTGTCAACTTTAAAGACTAGAGGAAGTGTCATCAGCAAATAGCACTGACTTGCATAAATTCTTTGCTTAAAAAGGAAGGTCATTTATATAAATTAAAAACAGCAAAAGGGACCAGTATTGACCCCTGGGGTACGCCCATGTTGATAGGGACTCCAGTAGACTCAGTTTTGTTGATAACTACTTTCTGTGTTCTTTCACATAGATATGATTGCATAAGGCTAACCGATTTATCATAGACACCATAATGTTTTAATTTCCTTAACAGCGTTTGGTGATTAACACAATTGAAAGCTTTGGAGAGGTCACAATAAATACCAACTACATCTCGCTTGCTCTCCCAAGCATCAAATATATGTTTTTAAATATAATATGATAGGATGACATACCAAGACCAGTATGAATTAGATCCCATCTCACAGGACACCATCGATTTTGGGAATGAATTGCTAGAAGCCATATCCGAAACAACGAGAGAAAAGTGGAACAAGCTAATCGAAGGCGTAGAAGGCATGGTGTTTTATAAGGAAACTAAATAATGATACTAAAATCGCTGATCGTCATTCCAATGTGACCACAAACCAGATCGCTCACCACTTACTCCAAAATGGGAAAGCTTCCACGAAAAGTCTCCAGAAGAAATTTACACGAGACCCTGGTAAAGAGGTTAACCACTTGGACGAGGCTTTTACAGAAACAGAGCTCAAGTTTGCCCTTGATAAGCTCAAAGAAGGTAAAGCCGCTGGCTTTGACAACATCACGGTCGAGCAGCTGAAACGGTTTGGTTTCGTACTACTTATACAAAACTGTCATTTCTTGCATGGCAGTTTCCAAAGGATATGTAATCTAATCACTGACGTTTTAGCCACCTACTTTTAATAAATGACATTTGTGGCAGAGAGTGTATATAAAACTTCTTCCAGATTATTTATTTTTATGAGTTTATTATCTTTGATATAATATGTTAGTCAGTTTAAAGTTAGCCCGCCATTTGTTTATACTTTGTGCAATCAAATTTAAATAATGAAATAAATATTCCTCCTTCGGAAGTACTTGTACCTATGCAATATTTCATTAGAGTATCAAAAATTTTACTCCGACTATGCAAGTCTCATTACAGAACTCCGCAAACTTATCTGACGCGGTGGTTTAATTTGAGAGTTTAAACTGTCAATACAGCTGACAGACCTTTCATTCTTTTTATTGCTACTGGCGCCTCAACCATCGGTTTTAGATATTTTTGTGAGAATTTCGAATTTCGAATTTCAAAACCGCGAGAGCAAGAGCATGTCTTGCAAGAAATTGTATGCATGCTCTAATTTTGTACTAGGTATTGAATTATAATGGAAAAGAGAATTAGTAATAAAAAACAGCGAGTTGCACTCCGGGAGTGCCGGCAGAAGTGAAAACTTGAATATAAACGTTGTGCATTTTTGACATTCTTAAATTTTTAACCAATTGATTTTTAGAAAATATACTTATAATAATGAACTAGATGCGTTGATAAAGGGCTCCGTAGACTTTTTCACAAAAAAAAGGTGTTTGGACAAAAAAAAAGAAAATAATACGGACTGGATTTGAACCGAGGTCTTCTGTCTTCTGTTCTGCCGCCGCGCGCCGCCTGTTTTGTCTAACCGAGGTGCCAGAGCTATCAGACCATCGGGAAAGATGGCGAAATTTGCCTTCGTATTCTAATGACATTGTAACAGTTTTTCGATCAGGCCCCCAAGTACGTCTTACGGTCACGTGATCCTGGGACCGTACTCTGAAACGCAAATCCGAAACTTCGGTTAGCCCCGCCCCTATCACTCGATTCCGTTATGACTCGAGAGTGAGAGGGACAGGGCTAACCGAAGTTTCAGATTAGCGTTTCAGAGTAGGCCCTCTGACGCGAGTTAAACAGCTTTTACCCATCACAATAAATAGTGCACAACGCCGCTAAAGAAGTTGTCACTTCAAGAATGTTTTGAACCTGAAATTTTCACAAAATGGTGCGGTTTATGTTCCTCACTCAAAGGTAAGAAGCTGGACTTTTCACAGTCTCATAAAATTGGTGTATAATGGTAATATTAGATCAACTAGGTATATGAAAAAAACTTACGTCGGTTTTATTTCAAGAATTGCTTTTTATTGCATTATGTCTCTGTAAAAAACTTTTTCAACAAGTGAATTTCTTATTTCTAGATGCAATTTTTTACACCTACCTATCTTAAGTTTCTCACATTTCCAATTTTGTGAGGAACCTAAAACGAACATAAATTTAATATACAGTAGTAGAAGTTAGAAACTTAGACTAATTATGTACCTACCTACAACACAACAAAATATAGGTACTCAAATAGTACAACTTTTATGGGCTCTTAAGTATCTTAGGCAATTTTACTTATCCGTCGCTTTTATTTCAAACTATTAATATTTGCTTTAGGTAATGAGTAAAATTATTACTTGTCCTAGGTTACATAGGTCTATGGTTATGCAATAAATGGCAAAGCACTCATCTATTATACCCAATCCTGAAGCGCTAGTTCAATATTTCCTAGCAAAAAAAGCATCATTGAAAAAAATTAGGATCCTGGTTTGAGTTTTTTTTTTCAATTTTGGCGCAATCGGAGCGATACAGTCTCCACGTCCAAACGCCGCCAATGCCAGGCGGAGACTGAAGAATTATGCTGCGAAACGGTGTACGATGCATTTTGGGATACTAGTTCTTGAATATAAATATTACAAAAAAAATTTTTAGTAACTTCCCTAGATATGACTAAGAACTACTTACACAAAAAAAATTAGCTTGATTACTCAAATAGTAATTGAGATAATTGAGTTTAAGACGGAAAAAAGGGGTCTTGAAAATCATTTTTTTTAGTACATTGTATTTATTTTATTCAAATAAAATTTAGTAACTTCCCTTCATAAAGAAAAGATCTATCACATATAATATTTTGAAAGGCCTAGCAATGATACTTTGTCAGGAAATTTAATTTAAAAACATTGAAAATTCTGAGTTTGATCGCTGGAATGCCCTTAATTCAATAATGCTTTAGAGGTTGTAGATTTTATCGCAACGTGACATGTTGTGGCGATCATACATAGAGCAAGATTGGATTGATAACAAAAAATTAAAACTTTTTGTATAATTTAATCCAAAATTGGATCAAATAGTTTAATTTTATTAGTTGTATTTCTTTTGTGTACACATTTTAACTTAAATAAATAATATCATTCAGGCAGAACAAACACTAGTGCGTATGTCGTGGTCAGATCGTTGAATTGATTATTTCATGAAATGGTAGGTCATTTCATGAAATAGTCGTATTTCATGAAATTATCAAAATCCGCTTCATATCATTGAATGATCAGTGTTTAATGATAATATATGAACAGCTAAACGCATGGTCATTTCATGAAATGGTCAATCGTTGGTGATCATATCGTAAAATGGTTACATTGTGCCCTGCTAGAGGCGCTGATGTCGTTTAGTTATTGTTTATTGCTATATTTTTTATTACAAACGTTGTTAAAAATATCAACTTACTACGTTGAACTTTTAACGATATTATCAATTTAAATTGGTCATTTCATGAAATACGAGTACGACTATTTCATGAAATAACCGATAATATCATGAAATTACCAATTTTATGTTCTGAACACGACACTATTTTTTTATCCACAACAAATTTCAAACGACTAATTGATCAGTAGGCAAGGTCACTAGCTAATATATTTTTGAGTCAGTCTTCTCATACCCAATCAAATTTATTTTTGATCTTATTCGATTTAATATTGTAACTCTGTTACAGTCTTGAAGTTGCCAGAAGAAGTCAATGGTCATAAAGTATTTTTAGGAAAAGCATGAATAGCAACACCAACCAATTTTATTACAATAACATGAGTTTTCGCATATATTACATCTCAATAACATCCATCGCAAATTCCCCTATCTTTGTTTTTTATCATAACAATAAAGGGAAAAATACCAAAAACTCCCCAAAACTATTTTATTTCGTAGACATTGCATTTTCCTTCGGAGAAATAAATTTTACGTACCTACTTTTGTTATGAAAATGCATTACAGGCAACGGAAGGAATTTCCTCCCCACAATATAGTGCTTAATATACTGAGAGGGATGAAAAAACTTGTATGTTTGTGTCAACACACCCCATTTGCATTTATTATTTGCAGTTGAATGTAGTTTTCTGCGGAATTTTGTTAGCTTAGACTTTTATCTAGATATTTTCATTGTCTTTATGAATACACTCTTTTATGTGCTAATGTTATAAAAGGATGTACATGAGCTGCTGTACTTCTTAATGTCTGACTGAAAAATTTTAGAATGGAGAATACTCTTGAATAAAATAAGATTTTGTACTGACACTATGTCAGGTCAGTGTTCTTGAAGAAAAGGCTTGAATGGATCGTAGAAAAATATGACAGTCCTTAAAAACGTTTATTGCCAGTAATGACATATGGAAATGAGACGTGGTCTTTTACTATGGGTTTCATAAGAAGGCTCAAAGGCACCCGGCGAGCAATGGAGAGAGCGATGCTTGGTATTTCCCTGCTCGATCGAATCAGAAATGATGAGATCCGCAGGAGAACTAAAACAACCGACATCGCTCGAAGGATTGCATCATTGAAGTGAACACCTAGCGCGGAAAACCGATGGCCGTTGGGGTGGAAAGGTTCTCGAATAGCGACCGCGTACCGGACGAAGTTCCGTGGGCAGGCCCAGTTCAGAACCGTTTCAGAATTCATGAGCTTCGTGTACAAATTAACATGTGTGTAGGTCTTATGTGACCGCCTCGTACTTACTTTGTGGTCTTATGTAAGTGAAACTAATGGTATTCCCACACTTCTGATAAAAAATGTTTACAGACGTTTGTCATCATCATCCTCTTGTCAGCCAAGCGACACCAACTGCTGGGCATAGGCCTCCCCCAAGAATCTCCACAACGATCGGTCCTGCGCTGCCCGCATCCAGCGGCTTCCCGCGACCTTGACCAGATCGTCGGTCCACCTTGTAGGTGGCCTGCCCACGGAACGTCGTCCGGTTCGCGGTCGCCATTCGAGAACCTTTCCGCCCCAACGGCCATCGGTTCTCCGCGCTATGTGTCCCGCCCACTGCCACTTCAACTGAGCAATCCTTCGAGCGATGTCGGTCGTTTTAGTTCTCCTGCGGATCTCATCATTTCTGATTCGATCGAGCAGGGAAATACCAAGCATCGTTCTCTCCATTGCTCGCTGGGTAACCTTGAGCCTTCTTATGAGACCCATAGTAAAAGACCACGTCTCGCTTCCATAAGTCATAACTGGCAACACACACTGGTCAAAGACCTTAGTCTTGAGACATTCAGGAATTTTGGACGCAAATATATGCCGGAGCTTCCCAAATGCTGCCCATCCGAGCTGGATTCGACGAGATACGAGATACGAGATACGAGATATTTGCACATACCAACCTTTAAATTAAGTACTTACAAACTAAAAAATACACATCTATTTGTAAGACATGTAACCAGCAGCGGAACGGCCTAGGGAAGCAAAATGAATAAATGAATATGAATATAAATATAAATATGAATGTTACGAAAACTGACATCAAACTATATTTTGAGATAAACACTAAATCGTTCAGTGCTGGTCACAACAAAATATATTTATTAAAGTAGGTACCTAACTACTACTAAAGTAAAATTAAGACACTTTGGAACGAAGGCAGTACAAACTACTACCTAAACTGGGATTCCCCGTATCTCAGGCAGCAGCTCACCCTCCCCTAGTTCATTACATTATACAAAAAGAAAAAAATAAAAAAAAGTAAAAATCTTATAAATTGAACCTACTTCATTTGATACTTAGTAATGTTGGATAATTAAATAAATCAAGCCACTGTAATGTAAATATATTATTAAGTCTTATTGAACAATAATTAAAACTTAGTACTTATCATTATTTATTACAGATTAAGTAGCTATAACCGTTTACCAGTTAACTTGTAATCAAATATTTTGGGTCAATTTGTGGAACTCCTTGCATAAAATTCATATTGTAGAGTTTGAATAACAAATGAGAGATAAAATAAAAATAAAAACAAACTTTTGTTATTATCTATAATATATTTAAAAAAAAAAAACAAAAGAAAACTTTACAAGCTTTTTACAAGCTTTTATTTTACTTGTCATGTTAGTTAGTTAGTTAGTGGGGGACAAATTTTGCAAGCTTAATTTGACCCACTTCCCAGTGTTCGATGAAGTTGAAATTATGTATACAGGTTTGGTTTAAATGACAATACAATATTAAACTACAGTCAGCAAAAAAGGTTGCAATGAAAATGAAATTTTTACAAAGAACTTATTATTAACTTGCCATGTGGGGGACAAATCTTGCAAGCTTAATTTGACCCACTTCCCAGTGTCCGATGGAGCTAAAATTTTGTATACAGGTTTGGTTCAGATGACAATACAATATTTAAGTACAGTCAGCAAAAAAGCTTGTCATGAAAATGAAATTTTTACTTAAAATTTATTTACAGAAAAAAACGGGCACTTGCCTTATTTTCATACATACAAGCTCATTGCACGTCTCTATTGCAGATCATCCACTCGTTATTTCTCTACACTATCGCTATTATCAAAATGCAAAATGGCTCGTATCTTACCTATCCTATAACTATATATTATATAATATTATAAATGTGAAAGTTTAGATGTTGGGATGTTTAGATGTTTGGATGTTTGGATGTTTGTTACTCAATCACACCAAAAAGGCTGAACGGATTTGGCTGAAATTTGGGACACAGATACTTTGTAGTTTGGAGAGGAAAATAGGCTACTACATACTTTTTATCCCTGAAATATGTCACATTTCTACGAGATAGCGTCGTGTAGTTCACGCGGTCGAAGCTGCGGGCGGAAAGCTAGTTTCGAATAAAAGCTTCAAGTAAGAACAAAGGCATCTCCATTTGCCCAGAGCAGAAAAAGATTGAAAGTTTTTTCACGTTTCATATATTGTTCTAGGAAGCTCAATCAACTATGTTTTACATTTTTGGAAATTTGGGAATGTGAAGATATTTTCAAAGTTGTTTCAAATAATTATCGGAAAATAAAAGATGTATCCAACACATGTGACACAGAAATTATTGCAGAAATATAGAAAGAAAGAAAAAAAGATATTTATTTGCACATCTCATCAAAAGAATATACAGATAACAAAGAACACAATTAACAAACAATTAAGTACATAAAAAAATAAAAAATAAAATGAAATATTTTTGTGATGCGCCAATGCCCTGCCTCAGCATAATGTTGTTGATGGGTGTCAAAAAATGCCACCCTACAACAAAGCTGGTATTCTGGCAGGGCCTGTGCAAGCAACACAAGACGCCACCAAAAAGACAAAAACAAACATAATAAGCAAAACAGTTGTAACTAAACACACACTCAACAAAAAAGTAAAATAAAAAATAAAGTGGCAACTTTACGGCAGTATAGTTTAGTGCCTTTTGCCTGTCCCGAGTTCCACTGTCCAATTTAATATACTGACAGTTTAATTTAAATTTTAAATGGCCATAAAGTGAGCTTGTTTGTATGAAAATAGGGAAGAACCCGTTAATAATAAATAAACTAGTTTTTAACTGACTTCAAAAAAAGGGAGAGATTCTCAATTCGACTTTAAGTTTTTTTATTAAAAATTATAAAATTGTTTCCTATCTCTTTTATACTTTGCCATAATATATGAGTGGAACAAAGACGCGATTATAACACCACAAAATGTGTCACAATGCACAAATAAATGAAAAGAGCGCCATTTTTTTGTGGGTGGTCCTACGCCTTGTCAACGTGAATGGTCTTCAATTGGTTTTTTAAAACGAAAAATGGGAAGCGTTATTTGCCGCAAAATTTTGTTGTGTTTTGTGTGTTATAAATTTTTAATAAAATATAATACTCGTAATAAAGGCTTTTATTTATAATTATTACAAATTTAATTCAAAAAGCGGGGAAAAAGTCCCTTTTCCTGCTTTCACCTACTTTCACCATTTTAATTCAGCATTAAATTATACTTTATTAAATATGGCCAGATAGGTTATTTAATAATGATTCCAGTGATATAAGTTTTGTTTATAGTCTCTAAACAAAATTTCATGGAAATCGTCATTTAATTGAGGCTGGAAGCAAAACCGGAAGTAATGCGGAAGTAGGCTGTCACTTACGCGTAATTGCCAAGATGGCCGCCGTCACTTGAGAGGCTGTCCACATGAACGACAACGTCACTAGTGTTCGATAATGAGTTACTTTTATAAGTATAAAAAAATGTACAAGAACGCCAGTCTTGCGCCAGATAAGACTGCGCGCGGTCGAAATCGAATAATATTATCCTTATATATATATATATTTGACGACCGATTTGGCGCAGGGGTAATCTACCTGCCTTCTGCGCCAGAGGTCTCGGGTTCGATTCCCGAACAAGACAAATATTTGTGTGCATGAACATGTCTATTTGTCTTGGTCTGGGTGTTTTCTATGTATATTAAGTATGTATTTACAAACAAAAAGTATTTAAGTATAATATTTATCCGTTATCCAGTTCACGTAGACACAGTTTCTTATGAAATTAACTACGGGCTTAGATAATTGGTGTGATTGTAAGAAAATATTTATTATTTATTTATATGAGTATGGTAAGTAGCGCAAAAAACGCCCCAGTCGACCCAGTTATCTGACACGCACTCTAACAATAGTTTTAGGTGGAATGTCATACGCAGCATTACAATTCGTAATCATATGAAATACATTATCCCTCTTTGTTCAAAAATAGTATTGCGTTTGACAACATTTGAGCCTAGCAATACATTTAATTTATATTACAAAATGGTTTTATTTTATTTTATCTACACTCATGTTATAATTTTCGAATTATGAACTCATGCCTGAACGTATACTGATACACTTTATGCCATAGTCAACTTTAAAAAATAAAGCTGCTGTATCCGGGTGTTTCATAATGACCATTATGCAACACCCGGATACAGCTGTCACTCATTATAAAACACTTATATTTCTTAAATTTACAGTCTCCATGGCAACCGTAGGATTTACCGGCCCTGACTTCCAACTTTTTCAAGCTCTTCTTTAGCCGGCAACAATCAGAAACGTTTTTAAAATTAGAATTTTGAATTTAGAAGGAATAGACCGTATAGACTCCTATGAGTGGGGTTTGGCACCAATTCACATTTTATAATTAATATTGATTTGCTTTATTTTTTAAATATATAATAAATGTAATGAGTGTAGATAAAGTAGTGTATGAGACTGCACATAACTCGGTATTAAAACACTCGTGGAATACTATTAAAAAACTCGCCAAGGCTCGTTTTTTAAACTCCTTATGCGACAGTCACATAAACTACTATTATAGCAAACTATTGAACAGACTATTAAACAAAGATATTAAATCTGAATGTTTGATAATTATCTTATTTAAAACAATCAATTTATAAGATTTTGTATTTGCTGTAATCGATTTTGTGAATTCAATTGAACCGATGGAATTTAATTTAAAAGTAGCCAATAACAATGATACTGTAAATAAATTATGATTTGTGTTCTATAATAAATTACTCGAAAACTCTGACGCGCAACTCTCGTCTACTTTAACCGAGTCTCTGAAACAAAATGTTCAATATAGCGTAACAAGAGACTGAAGCAAAAAAGAAAGTAAGTGTGGATACTTGTTAAAATTCTACCCACTTAAGATTAAGTACGTAAAGTGGTAGCTTACACCAGATGACATCTGGAGTCACTTCAATATAAGTGCTCGCACAGACGTCGCGACCTTATGTGAATTTGAAAGCAATTTCATTTGACAACGATATCAAAGGCTTTTTTTCAAGTTTCTGACCGTTTGTACTATCCTTAATAGATAAGTCTCTTTGTGCATATGTGAATGATGTTGATTTTGGAGTTCAACTCCGAAATCAACATTTCACATAAGTGATAAAAAATTCAAAGTCCCACTTAGTTAATATTTTAGACATAGATGGATAAAGTTGATCAAGTTAGTTAATAAATATTTTAGACAAAGATGGATAAAGTTAGTTTTTCTTTCCTTTTTTGCATTCACAATACAATTTTTATTATAGAAAATAAAGTATTGATTTTTTTAAATTAATTAAGAAATTAAATTTAGAAACTCAGTAATATTGTTAAATACAATATCATATTGGATGTTACTACAACTGGTTGATCTAATGGTCAGAAGAAGAATAAACGTCTCACATTTCCTCGTATTCCAGACTGCTGAACACCTAAACCTAATGCAGACTCTGAGAAGAGTGGGTATCCATTTTGTAAGCCAAATAAGAATCTCAACAAAAGTTGGCAGCACAGAACATGGAAAGAAAAAAATCTTTCCGTGTTCTGTGGTTGGCAATAGTAATACTGCCAACCACAGAACTCGGGCCGCAGTATTTAGTAACCGCATTAGTGTAAACTTACAAGAAGATATAATCACGCGTAACAGGAAGCTTTAACTATTACTTATTGTGACGCTAGCCAATGGCAAAGCGACATAATATATGTATTTGCTTTCCTAATTATTTTACCCTAATACAACAACTACTTAAAAAAATTGCCAAAAATTTAAAAAAATTGAGGAATATTATTGATACTTACTTTTTTGAATTCACAATTCCATTTTTATTATGGAAAAAGAAGTCTTAGAAAAAATCGAACCGTCTCACTCACAACTAGCTTCGATGGGACTCGAACCCACGACCTTTCACTGTCCTGGCGAATGCTCAGACAGTGGATCATTTTCAACAAAACGAGGAATATGTAGGATATCATAATTAAATTGTATGAGTACTATACATTAAGGACGTGAACCTATGCTGTGAAATAATAAAGACAGTATGGTTATGTGTTTCATTTCATCTAAATTTAGGAAAAAAATAAAGCCCCAAAACTCTGCGGTTCGATAAAAAAAGCAAGCATGTTACAAATTCAATAATTGGAAACGTACCTAATAGCCGTTTCAACGTAATAAAGGCTTGTAATGTGTAAAAACTTTCCGGTCCCACTTCGTAATACCACAATTTGTTGTCAATACACAGAGTAAGAAAGTCTGTGGGAATAATAAAGGAAATCGATCGGAAGCAGAAAATCCCGTAGAATATTAGACGGAACGTGTACCGCCTCCAAATGAAGCATTCTGAGGATAAAATGTGACATTACGTGAAGTTAGCGCTATATACTGTTTTATTGGAACACTCCGGGCGGCTCGAGAGGAAAAATTACAATAGGTAAGTATGGAGGTTTCTACTGACACAAGGTCTTACATTGAGTTATTTTACGAGCTAACTTGAATTGGATGTGAAGTCTGTATGCTGATTTAAAGTAAGCTTCGAAAAGGCTAAAATCGTGTGTCGTTTTATTTTCCGATTGTAAAGTTATATTAATATAGATAGTTAGTTAATAATAACTTTACAATCGGAAAATAAGCTTTTAAAGAAGAAAGTTCGTAATTTCCGATTAAGAAACTAAAAAAAGTAGTGACAAACAATTTAAATCAGTAGCCCTAGCACAAACAATATGATATTTGACTGATTCTTTTTTTTTTTTTTTCAAATATCTTGCATATTTTCAGCGATATAGAGCATCAAAACGGGCGCTACAATCCAGTGACGTCACATGCTGGTAGTGCCATACCATACTCCCGCCATAGAAAATTTCGTTTTGAAAGAGACAGCTAGAGTCACAGTTAAGTAACTCATAATTTATTAACTAGCGGATCCTGGTGGTTTCACCCGCATGGTAACCGTTCCCGTGGGAATATCGGGATAAAATATAGCCTATATCACGCGGGAAGAAAGTAGCTTTCTAATGGTTAAAGAATATTCCAAATCGGTTTAGTAGTTTCGGAGCCTATTCGATGCAAACAAACAATCTAATCTTTCCTCTTTATAATATTAGTATAGATAATAAATAATACAGATTGAAAATCTTTTTCACATTTTGTTATTGAAAAATGTTATATTTCTAAACAAGCGGGTCCTCGCGGTTTCATCCGCGTGGTACCCGTTCCCGTGGGAATATCAGGATAAAATAAAGCCTATGTCACTCGGGAAGAATGTAGGATTTTAAAAGGTCAAGGAATTTTCTAAATCGGTCCAGTAGTTTCGGAGCCTATTCGATGCAAACAAACAAACATAGAAACAAACAAACAATCAAATCTTTCCTCTTTATATTATTATTAAGTATTAAGTATAGAAGTATAGATATAGATGTCATAATTAAATATCTACATTTCAACATCTATATATACTTATAATAAAACTGTAAACGATCCAATTCTGTACATTGAAAAGAAATAGAAAAAAATACCACCAGGGGTCTTCTTAAACGAAACAGATACAAAAAATATAGTTTTTGAATTTTTTGTCTGTCTGTCTGTCTGTTGTCCGCGTTTCACACAAAAACTACTGTTTTTTTGTTATACAGCTATTGGCCCTCGCCAACATATAGGCTATAATTTATCTATATCTATATATCTATATATTATATACTTATAATAAAACTGTAATACTTATAATAAAACTGTAAACGATCCAATTCTGTACATTGAAAAGAAATAGAAAAAAATACCACCAGGGGTCTTCTTAAACGAAACAGATACCAAAAATATAGTTTTTGAATTTTTTGTCTGTCTGTCTGTCTGTTGTCCGCGTTTCACACAAAAACTACTGAACAGATTTTGATGAAACTTTTTTTGTTATACAGCTATTGGCCCTCGCCAACATATAGGCTATAATTTATTTTGAAGATCGTAATATCTGATGTGGAACCATAGCAGTACAGCCAAACTATGAGAGATATAAAAATACCGTCTTAAGGAAAATTGTTAAACGTGATGGGCACTTTCTATTGACGTACAAAGTTTGAAGGTCTGTATATGAGATACAAACATGGCGTCTTAAGAAAAGTTGTTTCACGTAATGAACATTTTCTATTGACGGAAAAATTTCGAAGGTCTGGCTTACCTGATGTGGAACCCAGCTAAACTATAAGAGATACAAATATAGCATCTTAAGAGAAGTTGTTCAGCGTTATAAGTATTTTTCTTTGACATACAGTCTATACTAATATTATAAATGTGAAAGTATGTTTGTTTGTATGTCCGTCTTTCAAATCAAAACGGAGCAACGAATTGACGTGTTTTTTAGTATGTGCGGGTAGTTTAGGAGCTAGAAAGTAACATAGACTAAAAATATCACTTTACCTCGGGATAACGTAGTGTAGTACATGCGGGCGAAACCGCGGTCGGAAGGCTATGTTATGTAAATTTTTAATGGTCTAATATGTATCATAGCATTCATAGCGCTGTACTAATATATATTAAACTAGCTTTCCGCCCGTGGCTTCGCACGCGTGGACTTCCCGACCTTATCCCGCGGGAATGTGACATTTTTCCGGGATAAAAAGTAGCCTATGTTCCTCTCCAGGCTACAAAGTATCTGTGTCCCATATTTCAGCCAAATCCGTTCAGCCGTTTTGGCATGATTGAGTAACAAACATACAAACATCTAAACATTCACATTTATAATATTACTAGCTTTCCGCCCGCAGCTTCGCCCGCGTGGACTACACGACCTTATTCCGCAGGAATTTGATGTTTTTCCGGGATAAAAAGTAGCCTATGTTCCTCTCCAGGCTACAAAGTATCTGTGTCCCATATTTCAGCCAAATCCGTTCAACCGTTTTGGCGTGATTGAGTAACAAACATACAAACATCCCAACCTCTAAACATCCAAACATCTAAACTTTCACATTTATAATATTAGTAGGAAGTAGGATAAGTAGTATAAATAAATAAAAAAAACAAAATAGCTTATTAGCCTTAAAACTTAAAAATGCTGCCGAAAGTCACTATTCCACGCGGACGAAGTCGCGGGCACAGCTAGTCAGTCATAAACCCTTTTGTCGTTACGGTAACCGTTATCGTGATCGTATTATTTGGTATGAAAACCAGAGCAACGCCTCTTTCGGTCGTGTAAGGACCAAATTCAATATCATAGTGTCAACAGCACTTTGACAGCTTTTGAAGGACGGTTTAATTTACTTTCGTTTACCATAACGATAGTCTTTAATTCTAGGGTTAGGTACGGATATTTATATTTTTCATCATCACTCATCATCATAGCCATATTTCATATCCAGGAGGAATTATAAGTGGAAAATAATTTAAAAAAACATAACAAGCATAAACATTCTTAAGTTATCATGTAATTACACGTTTTTAAATCATCTACTACATTTTTTGTTATTTCTCTGACCAACGTAAATACAGATTTAAAATAAGCACACGTCTATATCTAACCGCAAATATAAATTTAACACCGTTAGTGCATTACATTAGTATGCTTCGTAGTCGAACTGTAGCTACAAAGTTGTAACTAATCTTTCTCACAAACTAAGCACTAATCTTGTTGGAAAAACGATAGCAGCGTCTAACTCAGCTTCTGTATCGGGAAAATGCACTGAATAGAGATTGGGCGTGTACACTTTGATAAGGGGTAGCGGTGTACTTAATCAGAACTCGAATCGAATGTAAACAGCTTTTATAATGTTCAATTTAAGGGGTAATAGTACTTTTAAAGCGGCTTAGGCTATTGTTGGTGATTATTGATAAAGAATTAATCGTATTGCAACGACAGTAAATAAGAGCTATCGGTGTATGGGGGATCCCGCCAGAGTTACAGTCCGTGTCAAACTTAATGACTTCTGTTAACATCGCGCGAGACACTGCGCTTCGAGGCATGCGGGTGGGAGCGGTAAGGTTGCGGGAATGCTCTAACCAGAGACGCTTGGGAACGGTTCGCAAAATACCGCTTATTAAAGATGGTAACTTGGTGTTTTTAAAACCGATCGCTCGTAGCGGAATCGGTTCGTGGGCGTTATTACCGCTAGGATAAGCCTGCTTAATTTCAAGTACAAAAGGTCCTCACGCTTTTAGAGTCAGTGGGTGGGGCAATCGAAATTAGCGAGCGATAAATACCGGTATTTCGAGCAGGAACCGTTTCGTTTTGATTTTTTTATTAGAACCGCAATATTTTCGATTCCGAAAAAGTGAAACCCAAATGATAATACTCTTTTAAAATTGTATGTAGTTTCTTACGCACATGAGTTACCTACCTAGTTTCTGAGTCCTGACTCTAAATACTAAAAATATTGAATCGTAATCGTACAACAGTAGTTCCCCGTCTGCCGCCTGAAGTGTCGTAATCTCTATTTATATCTGTCGTTGTATTTGAGTGATACAAAGTTGACCTTTCACAGTAACTTTAGAAAGTATCCGTTTTGGTTTGGCTTGCGAGCCAACCTTACTGTGTCATGATCGCTGTGCGACCGAAAGTGGGTAGGTAATGTAGTCCAGAATTGAGTCCTGCCTGTCTAGAAAATAGTCTTCTTCTGTTCAAGACTGGTAGTTGTGATTTTTTTTATCCACAACGGGGTAGCACTTTGCCTTCCTTACACCTGATGTTAAGTGGTGATAAGGCTGAAAGTGGAAGCGCACTACTCCCGTAATCCTCAATCACTGAGGAACTGGCTATCTTAACTCTAACTGCCGGAACACAATAATGCTGAAAACATCATTGTTATGGCGTCAGACTTAGATAAGATGGTAGTAGCTAGCCAGGCGGACTAAGAACAAGTCCTACTACCAACCAAACCGAATACTATATGTACCCCCACTGGGAATCGAACCCAGGATCTCTTGGTCTGAAATCGGTGGTGTAAAGCACTAGACCACAGAGGCGGTTAAAAATCATAATAAAAACATTTAATTATGGGAATCTGCATTCCTACGCCCATGTAAATGAAATCATCTGCTCCTTTTACTAAGAAAATAAACACATTCATACAAACCATCATTCGCATATCAATATTTAGCTTTACCCGCCCTCCCTTCTATGTGAGCAGGTTCGTGTTCAATTGGCTCATTTGCATTCCGGACGCTGCTTGTTTTCAAAACGCTGGCTATCCAAAGGACAAAATACGGTTTCAATTTTGCATTTAATATCGTGCTTTGATAGATGATGTTGTGTCCCAATACTATTTCAAGCTTTAAATTAAACCTTTTGTTAGTCCAATATTAGTAGCACGAACTAATAGCTTGTACTGTTTTGGCGGTGTTTATTAAAGCATACGTCAAAAACATGTTTAATATAAAATATGTTTGGTTATATATTAATTTGTAAAGTAAGAGATGAATATGTTTGTGTTATGAAAATGAAAAATGAAAAACGTTTGTTCAGTCTAGACTGTTACAGAACTTATGAAACCGGCAACAAACTATTTCTAGCAATTTTTTTTATATGAAAAATGTGATAGTAAAAAACCAGAGTACTTAGTAGTGTAGTACTTTCAAAATTGAATTGTGAATGCATAAAAATAATTTAAAATCTATTTTTTTTTTCTAGGAATGAATGCACAGTAACCTTGTTTATAAATTTTTATTGTTGTTAAATTTAAGTCTGGTATCCAATTATGGTAAAAATAACTTAAGCTTAAGTAATGTGGGCCCCGGGTAACTGGGCTATTTAAAGATAAAATATGTTAAACTATATTAAATGACAACTTAAATAAACTGTTTTTACTAAGAATAGTCAACGTTTTGTTCTATTTTTCTGACGTTAAAATAGAATGCCGCTTCTATTTCAGATAAAGCTAAATGAAAACTAAATTATAAATCCAAAAATAAAAAACACCTTATTTACAGACTTTTCGAGATGATTAATGCATGAAAAAGGCATAACAAAGCATGCTTTCAGCAATAATGATTTACAACCTATCTCCAAAGTCTGGACGACTAATTTGAAAAATAACAGTTACGCTGAAACATGAACATGGAATAATGGCTACAAACATCCATTATGGTAAAAGCAGTGGTGTTAGAAATAGTGACTCCTGCTGTAACAGCTTCGCCTCATTTTTCTTGTGCTTTTTCTTTGCTATAAAGTTTAATGGAAGTGACTGGCATTAAATAGACGTGGCTGAAAAAGTAAATAAAAAAAATAAACAAAAAAAAAATACCTACCTAGAAGATAAGAAGATTATTAAAATGTTGCACAAATAATTTTTAAATCTAGAATTCAAGTATTGTTCAACAAAATTACCTTTTATGGTTTGTTATTCATTTTATATATTCACAATGCAATTCTGTATGTCCTACCTGTAAGCTACTTGCAGAGCTGGCGGATGTTTTCTTACGCAATTTTTCTTAAAATTAACTTTTGGTAGTTTTGGATACGACCTACTATTACTCGTATTTAATATTAGTATTTTCACTTAAGGAGTTGCTTGTCCAAACACAAATTTGAACACTTTTGATATGTCTAAAACTTCCGTTGGGTCTGATATCCGAAACACAACTTATTTTAAAACAATGATTAATATATTATGTGGGTGATGTTGTTTGATATTTTGGTGTTATTTATTCGTTTCAATAAATATATTTTGGTTGGAATAGAATAGAATGAAATTATTTGCACTTGATTGGGGTAACATAATATTACAGGTAGCAGATAACATACAATTGTATAGCTTCTCCCATTCAGCCAGCAACAGTAGCATGCGAATCTTACACTAAGTAATTTTATTCCATAAAAATATTATTTATCTACCAAAAACTAAAAACTCTACAAATCAAGTAGCGAAGTAGGGCTTTTTCAAAGTCCTGGCTAGCTACCACTATCTTGTCTAAATCTGACGCCATAACAACGATGTTTTCTGCATTGTTGTGCTCCGGCAGTTAGAGATAAAATAACTAGTTCCTCAGTTATTGAGGATTCCGGAAGTAGTGCGCTTCCACCTTCATGAAAGCTAATACTGCTATCTCGTTTTGGACAAAAAAAAACATAGCCTCTTCCAAATCTAACAGATCTGTGTACCTCACTGCAGGTCCACGACACGACACAGCGCTGATGGCCTGATATTCGCTAGTTGGCCACCACTTTTAAAGTTACATTTTTGTACTCACGTACCTTGTAGTTCGTTGCACTTAAGAATTAGCAGCTTGCCCAGCGCTTTTATATTTTAACAACTTTGTTTTCTTTGTTAATCTAAGTAGTAATAACTTTCTTGTGCTTAGTTATTGGTTTCTTAAGCCAGAATTATCTAAGTATGTGTAACGCTTTTACGTAGAATATTCGACTAAACTATTCAAGTTTGAAAGAAAGCTACAGTGTTTATTATTTATAGTAGCATAGTTAAAAATACCTTATGATATCGATGTCTTTCGTGTAAAAATACAAGGAAAGATTCACTTTGAAAGTTGCTTTCCTTTCCAACACTAACGACATCTGAAAGGGTATTTAATACATATTTTATTTATTTATTATTTTAAATATTTTTAAGAATATTTGCTACACAAAACAAGTACTTATAGGTATTAATTTTGAATTATCTTGAATATTTTCAAAGCATCAAACTTTCGAATTAGGCAAAGTGGAAACGACTGTCTTTGTAACTTACATCTTGCTGATGTAGCATCATAATCTCGCCATAGAAGATTTTGTTTTAGAAAGAGACAGGTATAGTCAAAATTAGACAGCTCATAATTCGCTTGTTATTGAAAAGATTCAAATAATTTTCTTACATTTAGTTTTCTTGAATGTTATATTTTTTACTACATCATTAAATATCTACATTTCAACGACAACAGTGAAATACCCTTTTGATATTGTCGATTGAGGTTTCTCATGATGACTTGTATATTCTTTAAATATTAATCTTTCATAATATGTGTAGTTAGTATAGTTTATGACTTGCCTGGTGATAAAGGTTCATTACACAATATTAGAAATTATTGTAAGTTTTGCATAAATATAACCATCTTTTACTATTTGTTTTACTTTTACTTTTACTATTCTAAAAACATACATTGCACCCCATCTCATAAAATGGTCATGCCAAGCCGGTTCCCATACAATAGTTTTACCATAATATCACCTTAAAACTTCCTCCTACATTATTACTGGTGCTATCCATTTGTTCTTCAATGACAATGCTTAAATATTTATTGTACTATTCATCGTTGAGGTTTCCGAATAATAAACAAGGTTTTAAATGAAAATAAAATCATATCGGAGCCATTGTTCAGTAATGAAATATATGCAAATTGGAATCGGCAGGACGGACACAGATGAATAAAAACAGTAAAGGGAATCCAACCCACCTTGGATCCAGGGCACTTGACATTTTTATAAAATTGGCAGCAGATATGACTGAGAGGATCGATCCGGCATCTGATCAATATGAAAGTTAATTGGATAGGATGGGACTTGAATTTGTAATTGGAAGATTACAGGTTTCATTCTACGTTTTGAGTATCGCTACAATATTGACAAGATTGAATCCAGATTGGCAGCGGCGGTTTTGAAAGCGAAGCAAGGAATATTGATTCGGTGGGGATACGGAGTCTGTTGTGTAATTCAAGCTTTGAATGTGGGGAGACAGGTTGCAATTTACATTTTCAACTCATTTGCGAGTCGGATGATGATTAAAGATAAGTGTATAGTTAGGTAAGTCTGATAATAAGGCAGATAAAACATCGCGAAAATGTCGTGATTAATTTTCAGTCCTTAGCTAAAAATAATAATATAATAATAAATAAATAATAAATAACTTCTTACATTCACACCAATTATCTAAGCCCATGTTAATTTCATTAAGAAACTGTATCATGGAAAACTTGAAAACGGATAAATATATACTTAAATACTTTTTGTTTGTAAATACATACATATACATAGTAAACACCCAGACCAAGACAAATAGACATGTTCATGCACACAAATATTTGTCTTGTTCAGGAATTGAACCCGAGACCACTGGCGCAGAAGGTGGGTAGACTACCCCTGCGCCAAATCGGTAGTCAAATAATATCAATGACCACGTGCTAGATGACGTTTCGTGGGCTGGCCCCCTACAAAGTGGACCAACGACCTGGTGAACTGCTGAATGCGGGCATCGCAGGACCGATCTTTGTAGAAATCCTTTGTGAAGGCCTATGCCCAGCAGTGGCCGTCGAACGGCTGATGATGATGCTATCAATCAGATTTCTTATTTATCAGCATCATATTACAAAGAAAATAGTTTCGCGGTTCCTATATCTTCTAAGAATAAAATACTCCAGCTGTTACCTTTTTGTCCTATAAAACATAAATGCCTAGATCCGCCAAGCTTCAAAGCATGAGCGCTCTTTGATGTAGTAAAGCCACTTGAATAGCGTCTCGCCTCGCACAATATCACAAAGAACTGAAGTTCTTCAAAGTCTGTCGTTTGCTAGTGCGATAGAAAGAGCCACAGTCAAATACACTATTCCGTTTTATGCAATTTCCTAGGTATGTAGAGTTTGTTTTTTGTTCCTTAAAGCTAATTTTGTCTCACATGCATAGATATTTAGTGATAATTGCATTACACACTGATTGTCTACTATTTTAAAACTCATTATCAAAAATTTTTCTAGTTAGTTTATTTGCAGCCTTCAACAATTTACAAAATAAGCCATACAGCATAAATAATGATTTTTTAATTACTAAATACGGACGAAGTAAGACACATTTTATACATAAGTAGGTACTCTACAGAATTCTAAGCATCAAATAAATGGCAGTTATTTTCACAGAACTCCTGATTACAAAGACAATAGATTCCAGTGGGTCTATTCATCAATATCTTATGCGACATAAACTCAAAAATTCCGCTAAAAGATTGCCTTGTCTCTTGTTTGCGCTACACTCGATACGTCACCATCATCATTACTCTTCCTGTCACCTCCGAATCAGAGGTTTAGTACTACAAATCCTTTGGCAAGTACACACGCAAAGTTTGCATATTGAAACCCGATTATAGCCTTAACGGAGCTCAGGGAAACTAACCCTTGCGTCTTACATAACAAAGTTACAATTTATTCGATTGGAAACACACAGATTTTCGGGTATCGGTGAAAAATATACATTCTTTTTCGAATGAGGAAGTAAATTGGATCTCGTACCGTAATTTAATTTACACTGGGTGCCCTTTCAAAGTGTTCGCTGATTTTTTTGTTCGTCGGTAAGTTAATTTGTGACGTTAAAACGTCGTTGACGGCAGATCCATTAAGCTTGGCGTTAAAATAAAATCTCTGTCGTAAATACTCGCAATTGCTAAAACAAGTCTCTCACTGTATTTTCCTGTGTTTGTGACATTTTCAAGACTGTCTTTTGATAAATGTAATAAAGTTCAGTAATTGAAGGTTGAGAGTTAAGAGGTTTTAGCTTACTTTTATTTCTTTTGTTTACTACATCAAAGATTTGGAATTATTTTGCAATTTAAGTAGGGCAACAAACATTCTCAACCTTCAGTTTTTTTCTGAAATATTATTCTCTAATGTATAATCTATGTTTATAATTAAAAATAACCTAAACAACTATCTCATCTGCAATATAAACCACGTCAACTATCGCAAAGTAATTTGACATTCAACTAATGGTAGCAGTTTAGCTCAAAAACCTGTAGGATTACCGTCCAAGTTGAGTAACCAACTTACCACCAATAGGGCTTAAGGTGGTCTCAGACGTAACTCCTAAATGCATTTCTGATCCATTCAGCGACGACACCAGTGTAATTAAGCTTGGCTGAATAAGCATTGACACTAGCTGTAATCTGCTGTTTCGCAAACTTCGACCTTTCGCAAACATTGAGCAGAATTTATGGAATTTTTGTGTCATTTTTTATTGCTTTAATGTATCTTTATTTACTAGTCGTTTATTAAACTCGATTGATCGAAGAGACCATAAAAGTGTGAGTGACAATAATTTTTTAATACTACTTAGTTGATATGATAACTTAAAGATGGTAAGATTTTTGAAGATATTGTAAAAAGTTAAAATGACGTAGATAACATGTTCATACCAATAGAAACCTTAATGCTGAGCAAATTCTAAGATTAAATAATTAATTGGAAAAGAAAGTAATCGTCATGTCGTGGTTTAATGATTTTGGTGAATTGAAAGGCCAAAGGAAAAATAAATTTCCATATGGTAAGTGGATTAAATAAAATTGTATACAAGTATGTACGAGTATATTAACAAAATCTAAACGGGGATAAAGTTGCAACTAGTCTAGCATATCGGGTTGTCTCTCATTTTTCAAACATAACGGAGACAAATTTTTTTTATAATGTTTCGTAAACCGGAAAAAATATGCAAGATCTCTCTACTCACGCTTTACCACGTTTCATTTTCGTATAGATTACTTTTAAAGGTTCTTATCTTCAAGGAAGGACTTGTCAAAGCATGTTTCGTCTTAGCTATGCAGTGTTGGCAGATTTTTGCTTTCATCTTGAGGACCACTCTGTGAGCGCGTGACCTCTTTGAAATTTTTTGGAGATGCAAGGAAAACATGACAGAGGCAAGTGCTGGTTTAAATGGACGATAATACTTGATACAAGACTTTTGATACAGGAGAAAAACTTGAAAGTAGAAATCAATAAATACTCCAAATTTTTATTTCATATTTTTTAACTGAATCTATTGAATGTAGTATTTTTTTTTTATATTGCAACTGAACAAATTTTTATTTATATATTACTTACGTAGAATAGACACACAAGTACCAATATGGTAAATTTTTATCGTATTTGCCAGTAATTAACTTTCAGGCGGGATTCTAACCCGCTTCTATTCTAACATTGGTTAAGCAATTATTGATGGCCATTGGTTAACCAATGAGGGAAAACCCTAGGATCCGAAAGAAATATTTGTACAAATGTTTAAAAATCGATTAAGGTGAAACAGCCATTCAATTATTTTTATGCATTCACAATACCATTCTGTAAATAGAAAAAAAATGTGAAAGAAAAAAAGATCGCATATTACAGAATGACATTGTAAATGCATAAAAATAACTTTAAATCAATTTTTATACAAATTAGACCTAGTTATACAAAAAAATAAGATGTGTTTCATATGCACGAAGAACAAAAAATTAAGGAACCCCCAATTCAAAGCATTGCTATCAATGAAAAGAAAATTTCTGGTGACCAAAAAATTTAATCTCCCATTTCTCTGAGCAAGCAAAGACTTAACAGAGATCAGCGTCGCCATTATTCAAAATGCACCTTACGAACAAAGCATGTCTCCAGATTCTCATACGAATACCATCTGCCAATCTCGGCGAGTTGCAGCGGCCTATCTTGGGCCTAGCCTTTGATGTTTTGAGTGGCTCTCGGCAAGTGCGTCTGACGAGATTCAAAGCCCCCTCCTGTGACTCCACTAAGACTTCAAACGGTGTGATTCGCTTTTACGCCTTGGAGTAGGCAGTTACGCTGGCATCAAGACCTGGGTCTGAGTGCTTTTTTTACTTTGACGAATTTTGAGGTGGTAATTAAAATTTTCGTTTGGTCTGCGTTTTTTATGTTTTGGTTTTGCGTTTCAAAAGAATTTTATCGAAACTTAAGTGATAGATGTGTTTTTGGTAATAAATTAACTTTTTACTGCCCGCATTCTAGAGCGATACTTAAATTACAGAACTTCTTATAAGTCCTTCTGTCGCTTTTAGGTAGCCCTCAAAGTTAAGTAGCGTTCAAGTGTTCGGCCATAAGACTTCAAACAGTGTTATTTGATTTTACGCCTTGGAGTAGGCAGTTACGCTGGCATCAATACCTGGGTCTGAGTGCTTTTTTTTACTTTGATGAATTTTGAGGTGCTAATTAAAATTTTCGTTTGGTCTGCGTTTTTTATGTTTTGGTTTTGCGTTTGAAAAGAATTTTATCGAAACGTAAAAAGTGATAGATGTGTTTTTGGTACAAAAATGAACTTTTTACTGCGCGAATTCTAGAACGATACCTAAATATGAGAAATTCTCAAAAGTCGTTGTGTCGCTTTTGGGGAGCCCTCAAAGTTGAGTAACGTTCAAATGTTCGGCCATAAGACTTAAAACAATGTGATTTGCTTTTACGCCGTTACACTGGCATCGATACCTGAGTCCGAGTGCTTTTTAAAGTAAAACTACTTTACGCACGCTTGATTTGGGGAGTATGCTGGTGAATGTTACGGAAGTGACGAGAGCGTTACAACGGAAGTTGATGGAAGAGTATAAACTTTAAAGAGAGTAAAGTGTACTATGTCATATCTTATAAATTTATAAGTTTTACTTCAGTCGTTTGATCTAAAGCACACTCGTTTTTTAACTTTGACGGATTTTGAGGTGCTTATTAAACTTTTTGTTTGTCTGCGTTTTCATGTTTTGGTTAAAGCCAAGTTTGTAAGGAATTTTATAACGTAAGGGATAGACATGTTTTTGATAATAAAGGAACCTCCTAACTCAATAAACGGTACTCAGAAAAGCTTCTCAAACATAATCCTGATAGCTTTAAATTTCAAGAGTTGAGTAGCGTTCGAGTATAAAGTGCAAGTTACATAACCAGCTGATTAGCAACCTAACAAGCCAGGCGATTCATCGTTTCACCTCTTTCATACTGTCAGAGAGAAAGAGAGAGTGATGAGCAACGTCGGTCGCTTGCGGGTGTGAAGAGCTGAAACGTCTTATCGCCTGGGTTGTTAGCTCGCTCGCCAGCTGGCTCTGTGGCTTGCGCTTTAGACTTCAAACGGTGTTTGCTTTTACGCCTAAGAGTAGACAGTACAAGACCTGAATGTAAGTGCTTTTATTACTTTGACGGCTTTTGAAGTGCGAGTAAAAAAAATTGTTTGGTCTGCGTTTTTTATGTAACTTTCTGTTATTCAAAGTATCGAAATTTTATTTAAACGATTTGAAGTATTTTTACCTTATCTAATAATCTCACAATAAAAGTTGGAAACTAAGTCAACAAGTGAAACCTTGAAAATTTCAGAAAAAATAATCTCTCAAAGTAAAAATGGAACATACTACAATGCATTTAAAAAAAATACTATGTTATTAAATATTAATGAAGAGTATGAATATTGTTTACTTTTGTAAGATCTAAATCTATTTTGAAACTTATTTAAAACTAGCTGATAAAGTAATAAAAATAGCTTTCTATTTATATTCTAACACAATTTATTTGCGTCGTCACTTTCTTCTAATGAGTATTGTCATTCAAACTGTCAAGTCTGGAAAGTAATTAACAGAAAGTTAATTGCGAATTTGTCCAAACAATAAAAAGCAATATTAGCACCTTGGTCATAGTCACCGAAGGTTCAGTATGTTTACCCACATTTTCTCTACTATACAATCACCTAAAATTCGTATTTATAAAAAAGGTTCAAGCCCTCGTAAATCCGTAGTAAAATGAAGATAATAAAAGAAAAATTCAAGGCTATCTTACTATCCTACTAATCCTACTTATAATATTACTAGCTTTCCGCCGGCGGCTTGGCCCAAGTGAACTACACGACGTTATTCCGCGGGAATGTGATATTTTTACGGGATAAAAAGTAGCTTATGTTCCTCTCCAGGCTACAAAGTATCTGTATCCCAAATTTCAGCCAAATCCGTTCAGCCGTTTTGCCGTGATTGAGTAACTAACATTCAAACATCCAAACATCTTAATGAATGTCAAATCTTGTGTTGTAAATGTTCTATCAACATGTTAATGATTTGTCAAAATCAGATAACAAACAATCTTTGTTTATAGTGTTGTTTTTGTGGTATGTGGTAATGGGTTGCAGACGGTACGGGCCTAGTTTATTACTGCTGAAATCTTAAATTTTTTGTTTATCAAGGTTAGTGGTCATACTGTTTCAATTAAGAAATATCATAGGATTTCAAAATCTTACATTTCTATTCCTGGTTGAAAGTATTAGGTTAAAAAACAGAAAATTAGAAGAAGAAAAAAATCATATATAGCATTTTGTTTTGTTTCAAGCAACCGGACTTTGGCGAAAGTTTCTCTAAAAAAAAATTTTGTACTAAGTTATTTAAAAGATAGTATAGACAAGGCATATCGTAAGTACATGACTTCCTTTACAATATAGTTGAAAAGACCCATTCTTAGAAATATATATTTAGTGTAGCATAAGTTATTTGTTAGATTCGATCAGTCGACCAGTCAGCACTAAATTATAATTCTCAGATGTCGGTCGACTGATCGTTATTAGTTTTTACAAAGAGTTTTCTTGAGCTCCCAAAGTTAATTACCAGTTTACGCTGGCTACAAGGACAGCTTGTAGGTACGTCTTTTGTTTGGAACTCGTATTTCATAATAATATCAAGAATTTATCTGAACTGTTATTCTTAGGGAACTTTTTATTGGTGTGGACCGGTTTTCAGGGTGTCGCTATCTCTTAGGTCTCGAGTTTGATTCCCGGTCAGGTAAATGTCGAAAACATATTTTTTCAATATTTTCCCATAGATGTTTCCGATTTCCATAACAGAGGTGTCAAAGCTACTTAATTTGGTGTTGAAGCTAGTTTAATGTTGTCCAATATTTCTTTGTCTCTTGTAAAGTACTCCGTGTACATCCGACGGCATAAGGCCAGATTTTACAGTAAAGGTAGACTTCGGGCGATCGCGTCGATCGCGGCTGTCGCGACCATTTCCGCTGTCGCGGCCGTCGCGGCCGTCGCGGCTATACTGTGCTAAGGGATTGCATAGAACCCTTTCCGAGCAACGCCTCATCGCGCGTGACGTTGTCCACCGTTCATTAATGCAACAGCCGCGACAGCCGCAATGGTCGCGACAGCTGCGATCGACGCGACCGCCCGAAGTCTGCCTTTAGACTTAGAAAGCACCCCTAAGGCGCTCTTAAGGTTGATGTAGCGTTGACTGTACTGTACAACCCACTATTTATATACTCATACTGTTTTATTTCAACTTGCATCGGCACCCCTCGCGATGAAATTCCATGGCAATCTTCAATTATCATTCCAAATATCGGGGAAACTAATTAAATTTCGCGATACTACGAATGAGACTGAATGAAAGGGGAAGGGTTCTAATAAACTGAGTGTGAAACAGCCTGTGATTGCGAATAGATTGCTACACACTCGAGTATTCTAATCGGCTTATGGCACTTGAAATCAGTCCAATCATAAAGTCTAGATTAAGGGTTCGTTTCTATAGAAGCGATGATCAGCGGAGGGGTGCTCTGTTACCAAGAATTTGATAAAACAAACCTAAATGTCATGTCATCATCATCATCGGTCGTACGACGCCCACTGCTAGCCTCTCTCAAAGATCTCCAAAGCGATCGGATCTTGCGCTGCCCGTATGCAACGGCTTCCGCGACCTTGACCAGATCTTCGGTCCACCTTGAAGCCGAGCCTGCTATACTTACAGAATAGGATTAAGAATGCATAAAAATGGTTGAAATTTTTATTAACGAGATAATTCAATTTAGTGTATTATGTGGTCTATTCTTTACAAAGTCTTGTAGCTCTTAGTAAAATCTATCTAACTAGATTGATTGTTAACATTTGTACATTTAAACTATCTAATATTTTAGCCTTCCGTTTTGCCCGCGTGGACTTCACGACCTTAACCTCGAGATTGTGTAGTAGATGGTGTGATATTTTCTGGGATATATACAGCATAATTATGTCACTCTTCAAGCTCCTAAACTATCACCCACACCAAAATCACGTCAAATCGTTGACCGTTTTAACGTAAAAGTCTGACAAAAACACTAACACACTTTTACAATATTTCCTCGGTCCTACGCTGTTTTTAGTATATATCAACGATCTGTGTCAGCTAAAATCGACAGTGGTAAGATACTTGCGTTTGCCGATGATACTGCTTTGGTTTATAGTGGTGATACATGGCATCAAGTATTGAGTATGCTCAGAATGGTTACGATAAAGTATCTCAATGGTTAAGTAAAAATAAACTCTCGCTCAATACCGATAAAACTAAATATATCACATTCACAATGAAAAAAAGTAGTTTACCACCTGAATCCTTTAAATTAATAGCTCACACCAATCATACCTTAAATAATCATCATTGTAACTGTCCTCACTTACAAACAGGTGCTTGATATCAAATATTTAGGTATAACAATGACCATTGTCTTACATTTCGGCAGCATAATGATCAAATTGTAAAAAGAGTACGTAAACTTATATACATTTCCGGACACTTAGAGAAGTTATAGATAAATCAACTCTAAAAACTATTTACTACGCACTCTGTCAATCACTTTTATGCTATTGCATCTCAGCTTGGGGTGGTTCTGGTAAACACACATGCTTCAATTGAGCGGGCACAGAGGATGGTCTTAAAGGTTAGTGCTTTTCTCCTTATCGCCATTCTACTGAAGACCTTTTTAAAATTTGGGAAGTTCTATCGGTGAGAAAACTCTATATCCTCTGTGTTGCACTCAGAAAACACTCTCAATTATTTTATAACCAGTCCAACACAGAATCCAACATTGATAAAAGAATAAGTAGTAAAGTCTGCATCACGCAAGCATTTAAACTAGCTTCTCCCAACGCTTTTTCTCTTTCCTTGGCACACTATTGTATAACCATATTAATAAACAAATAAATATATATCCACTTTCTAAATTTCTCGTTAAAAAAAAACTTAAACAGTGGCTCTTAGGTTTATCGTATGACTTTACTGAAAAAAATGTTGATACCCATAAGTTAAAATTATTTTGGAACTAATTCAATATTATTAAGTAACAGTAACATATAATTAATATAGTCTAGAGTCTAAAAGTATTGTTAATTAAGGTACCTATAAGTAATACTCGTGTCCGTGAGGTGGGAACCTGGTGGCCAGTAATACAGGTTAATTCCTAGTATAGGCACCAGTCTCCACAAGAGATTTAAATTAAGTGTACCTACTCTTAAGTTTATTTCTTTGTTCTTTTGTGTGGAGATAATAAAGATTTTTTATTATTATTATTATTCCCTTTATTACATTTTAAATACTTACAAATTATATTTCTAAACATTAAATTTTTACAATGAATAACACTAAAAAATAAAACATTTAAAAATACAAAAATGCAGTTCCCCAACGGCAGCAAGATCAGGGTCCCGGCTACCGATGGTTAAGGATCCAGAGACAGGACCTTCTCACTATACGGGCCGTGTCCAGAAGTACTGCCTTCTGCATCTGACTCCCGATCCATCCACCTAACGCGAGCCTCTTAAGGTGTTTATCGAGGCTCTTGGCTATCAGCCATGGGCAGATATGACTATCGGAACAACAATTGCTGAATCAATGTCCCACATGTCAACAATCTCGTGAGCTAAATCAAGATATTTGTTTTCTTTATCTTTTTCAGCTTTCACAAGGTTGTCATCATGGGGAACAGTGACATCAACAATTATTGCGCGGCGTTCGTGTCGATCTATCATACAATATCAGGCTTATTAGCTACAATAGTCCTGTCTGTAATGATAGATCTATCCCAATACAATGTGGCATGGCTATTTTCAAGGACCTGTTCTGGTGCATACCTGTAGTACGGCACATCGATGCTACAAGACTATGTTTTAGAGCAAGTTTGTTGGTGTATTATCCTGGCCACTTGGTTATGTCTATGCAAATACTCGCCGTTTGCGAGACGAGAACAACCGGAGATAATATGCCTAAGGGATTCACCCGGACGATGGCACGCTCGGCAAATATCCACTGTGCCATCCCTTAGGATATACTTTCGGTAGTTATTCGTCATCACAACCTCATCCATAATTGCACAGACAAAACCTTCGGTTTCACCAAAAAGATCACCGAAACGGAGCCAGGATACTGAGGCTAATAAATCTACGTCGGGCCCATGGAGAGCCCGGTAGAATCTGCCATGTAACTCCTTGCTTTGCCACACAGTGCTGCGGTCGGAAGTACTAAGTACTACAGGTTTGCGCCAGTTTTCTTTTGCTAAAAATAGAGGAGTCAGTCCATTGTCAACAGCAACTACATCTCTATGAGACCCCATATCGACTTGGAGAAAATACTCCCTAAGATTGCATATCTCGCGGTTATGCAATGTCTTAGCATTAAGGAAGCCACGACCACCGCACTTCCGCGGGATATACAATCTCATGGTCGATGAACGTGGGTGATGTATGCGGTGTGCTGTTAGCAATGTACGAACTTTTCTATCCAGGGCATCCAGTTCAGTTTGAGTCCATTTAAGTATGCCAAAGGAATACATCAGTACCGGCATGACCCATCCATTGTATGCGCGAACCTTGTTTCCGCCAGACAAAAGACTTTTAAGTACTTTTGAAAGGCGCCCCAAGAAACGCTCACGCAACGACTGTTTCATGTCAGCATCGTTGATGCCTAATGCTTGTGACATACCTAAATATTTATAGGTTTCGTTTACGGAGAGAGATCTAAGATGAATAGAATCCGAGAGTTGTATACCCGTAGATTCCATTATCTGACCACGCTTTACATGCATGACTGCACATTTGTCCACACCAAATTCCATTTTAATGGCATTACTGAAAGCTTCAGTAACCTTCAGTAACGCTGTCAAATGAGAACTGCTATGGGCAAATAGTTTCAGGTCATCCATGTATAGCAGGTGTGATATTACTTGACCATTTCTCCGTAAACGGTAGCCTAATCCTGAACTCCCGAGAAGTGTACTCAGAGGGTTCAAGGCCAGACAGAACCACAATGGACTCAGACCGTCACCCTGGAAGATACCTCGCTCTATTTTTATAGGGTCGCCCTGACCTAGAACCCGTCGAGATCCTGGATAGAAAAGGACCGTTCTCCATTTTCGCATGCACGATATCAAGAAAGTGCGTAGAGTTGTATTTATTTTATACAACTCCAGCACCCTCATGAGCCACGAATGCGGCACGGAATCATATGCCTTCTTATAATCTATCCAGGAAGTCGATAGGTTCTTTCGGTTTCGACGAACCTGTTGGTTAATAGCCATGTCAATGAGGAGTAGCTCCTTAGTACCACGGGCCCCATTCCTACATCCATTTTGAGAGGCAATCATAATAGAATTTTGATCAATGTGTTTATTAATCTTCGATCTCAAAATGGACGTAAGAATTTTATAAATTGTTGGCAGACAGGTGATAGGTCTATAGTTTTTGGGGTCCGCAGTACTACCAGATTTATGGAGCAGATGGGTTATGCCTGTTGTCATAAATTCTGGAAGCGACTGAGATAATAAAGCACATTGAAATTGAGATGCTAAGCAAACGTGCGAGCTAGGTAACCATTTATACCAGAAATTGTGCAGTCCGTCCGGGCCTGGAGATTTCCAGTTGGGTAAGGAACGAACTGCACAAACTACGTCTTGGTAGTCAATGGTTACTTCATTCATATCAGGTATAAGCTCACACGAACGCTCAACATCCTCCATCCACGCACCTTCAGAGTGAGTGACAGACACGGACCAGATGTTATGCCAAAAAGAAATCATGGCATCATCATCCGGCCGATGCATATCAGTATCACTCTGATCCGATCGCTCCCAGGATGCATAAACACGTCGTTGATCTCTCTCGAACATGCGGTTCTGAGTAAAGCGATCGACTCGCACCCTATACCTTCGAATACGATTAGCCCATGCACAAATTTTCTGCTTCAGGAAGTCGATGCGCTCTGTGACGCATGAAATATAATTTTGTATTATTATTACAATAAGTTATGTATTTGTGAGTTTACACTATCTTACGAACCATATTAATTGCAAAACCAAAATCTTTCTCAAAACAAATGAGCCTAAATCAACCCCATAATGCCTTTAGTTTCAAATCATAACTTTCACGCAAATAACCAAGTTTCTGGCAGAAATTACAGCGGCAAAAAGATGGGCTAATAAATAATTTGAGGAATCACAGTCTGATTTATGGCCACCATAAAGTGTTCGGCCTAGGAAGCTCTGTTTATATTAATTTGGTGCCATTACTCTGCGGAAGACTTATATGCATTTAGAGGCGACCCAGTAAATGTACGATATAGATTAACGTAATTGACGTTTCTAATAGAACTATTGGCTACACGGAATATAGTGTTTATGATCATAGTTAATAATAAATTTCTTACAATCACACCAATTTATCTAGCTCGTAAGCAGTTTTTATTAGGAAACTATGTTGTGGAAACTAGATAACGGTTAATATAATATACTTATATATGTACTTATTTTTTGTAAATACTCATTATTGAACTGCAAATTATATTAATAAGTAGCCTCCCGCCCGCAGCTTCGCCCGCGTGTACTATGTTATTCCGAGAAAATGTGATAGTAATTTAAATTTTTACTTTTTTGCATTCACAATGCAATTTTTATGATTGAAAAATGGAAAATGAAGTATTTAGAAAAAATCGACCCGTCTTACAACCGACGGGGTCTGGGTGTGGGTCGGTGTGTGAGAAATGTGATAGTACTATTTTTTTTACAAAGGTGCGCCTTTTTTTTACTGAGATTGACATAATATTAACAGTGACAGCTGCACACGTGGCATGACAAACCCAAGAAGATTTTTGTCTACCTCGAAAGTCCGAATAATAGGTTTGTCTACGATGAAATGTAATTTTTGACGTTTCGATATAGACAAAATCTTTCTCGACTTCATCATGCTACTCGTGCTGGTTTGTATGGGAAAAGAAAAGTGTTGTTTTGACTATTTTCACGCAACTTTTATATTTTTTCTCTCCATAAAAACCTTCCGTGAATCTGAAGGAATATTTAAAAAAATAACCTTATTATTTCAGTCGTTTTTGAGTTTTACGCTTAGCAACATTCATTTATGTTTGTATAGAAGATAATTCCCCTTATTTTCAAAAATAAAATTTGATTATCATTAAAAATAGCACCTAACCTACATATCTCGATATGCCTCTGTCCTTTCGCTTGTTCGTCATTGTAATTGGGGAAAACTAATTAGTCTCGTTTGTAATCTACCAAAACAGCCGGTGTTTATGCGAACGCAAAAAAGGGAAGAAACGGAGAAAGTCAGCAAAACAAACTGGCCGAAAATAAACACGATTATTTAAATACAGAAGTGCGCTGGCCAGGTTAATTATTCAATTAACCAACCTGCCAACTCCTGAGCAAATTCACAATTTACATAAAGGTCAATCAAAGCGATTGGGCCCGTGATTACTAGGCCCAAATCCAAGGACTCCTATTTGAATAGGCCTTTGTTTGAAATACGCTTGTATGTAATAAGAAAAGGAGGTTTATTAGTTCGGCCCTTGCATTAGCATCTTTTTCTTAGGATTGTTTTATTTTACTTGCATAAAGGATTCAAGAGGATTTACTCTAGGAGGTTTTATAAAAAAAAACATAAAATGAATATGAAGCAATATCAGGTAAGTAACTAAGCACCCTAAGCTGCTGTATTATGCAAATTAAAATTGCTAAAGGTATTCTACTTTTATATATTTTCAATTTTTAATACACTACACTATATTTCTATATTTTTCTCATAAAGTATTACATAGTGGCAGGTATTGTTACTTTTTCATGTCTCTATATTTTATGGCAATTAACAATATCTGTGTTTTGACTATATAAAAAGTAAAAGTTAATTAGAAGCAAAAATTCATTCGTGTACTCTTCTAAAATATGTCATTGAAATCGTATACCTAACAATTATTAAAATTCATATTACTTGCCAACTTTAACAAAAAAATACATTTATTGGCATTGGCAGTAGTGTGATTTACCGTTTTGTTTACCAACTTGTTTACCATTGGTCCATATTTATGACATTTGGTGCCAGATAACCAGTAAGCTGAGTCAATACACGCTTGGGACAAATCGTAATTTAAAATGATTCATTAACTCCCAATACTGTGAATCATCCAGTGAATCCTAGCGGGATTTGAGTAAAATAATGTATTAAAGTACGCACTACTACAGAAGGTATATTTTTTTTATGAAACTGTGTTATGGAAACTTGATAACGTATAAATATATACTTGCATATTTTTTGTTAGTAAATATATATACTTTATACAGGATATTTTTTTTATCAGTGCACAAATTTTTAGTATCGACTCAGAATCGGTAAGTGAACAACTTTCTCCTAGAAACATAGGTCGAAATATGACAAAAAAATTTTGACCTTTCATACAAATCGGACTGATCACGTGATCGAATTAGTATGGGAAGTCCAAAAATTTTTGTCGTATTTCGACCCATGTTTCTAGGTGAAAGTTGTTCAGTTATCGATTCTGTGTCGATCCTAAAAATTTGTGCACTGATAAAAAAATTATCCTGTATAGGTACCTAAGTATATGGAAAACACGGAGACCAAGACAAATAGCCATGTTCATGCACACAAATATTTGTCTTGTTCGGGAATCGAACCCGGGAACTCTGGCGCAGAAGGCAGGTATCCGTGCGCCTGCACCAAATCGGTTGTCGATACACAGCACATTAATACAACATATTATATTATGATTAATAAATTGTTATCAAGTGGTCCGTGTTGAATAGAGAGAAAATTAATAAAAATAAACAGCACATGGCAAGTATTTAGTATTAACTTTACAGGACAAGCATAATACTGACAAAATACTAGAAAAACGGCAGGCTTATCACGTAATTTGTCTCATAAAGGCCAAGCGATACCGAAAATCTTGCAATTATTGCGCTAAAATCCCAAATCGCAGCAAAATTTTGCTGCTAAATAGTCAGAATTTGCGATTTTAGAACAATAATTGCGAGATTGTCGCCATCGTTTCGCTTTTGCAAGTTACGTGATAAGCGAATAATGATTTTGAATCGAAATTGTTATCCTTTTAATATAATATACATTGTTTTGGTTTATGGATTTCGTCCGTCAGTAGTTCTCAATGATGTATAAAATGCTTTAAATATTTAATAGAATAGTTCATGTCTGGCTGACAAATTTTATTCATTTTTATTGAGTTGAATTGCTTTTGTGCGAATGGACTGGTATTAAATTCATAACCGAATCCTTTGTTTTTGGCAAAAAGTACTTAAATATTATACAGCATAAGTGAGAACTGTGAAGAAATAAATTCTGAATAATGTTGTTTTTACAAGCTTTTATTTAACTTGCATTGTATGTATGTATGTATGCATGTATGTCCGTTCGGGTCAAATCCTGCAAGCCTAATTTGACCCACTTCCCAGTGTCCGATCGAGCTGAAATTTTGTATGCAAGTTTGGTTTAGATGATAATATAATATTAAAGTACAGTCAGCAAAAAAGCTTGTCATAAGAATGAAATTTTTACTAAACTTATTTCTTTTATTTTCTTTCGAAAATATTTCATTTAGAAATACTTTCGAAATTAGTCATAGGCTTGCTGCGGCCTTTTCTGATACTGCACTGCAAACAGGATGAAATATTATTCAACTAGCAAGGGGGAAGTTAATAGTTTTATCTTCCTCTAAGTTTAAAACCAATCTGTGGATAGCTGTGTGGGTTGCACTTTTATAAAACTTTAGTAATAGATAATTTCATTTATTGTATAATTTTCTAAGTGACAACTGTTTGTTATCCCAAATTAAGAAATAAAAGAAATAAAATAAATAAAATTTTCAGCAAACCTCCAATAAAGTCGCAATGCTTTGGAAGTTTTAAAAATAGTTATAATGATTTTTAATCAATTTTATTGATATGATATTATTTGCATTTGCAATGCAATTCTGTAAATTTAATAAGTATTTTTCTATAACTAGTCATGAGTTGCACGGAGTCAGCTCAAAGGGTCTAGACAAATAAAATGATAAATAACCATCCATACTAATCCATACTAATATTATAAATGTGAAAGTGTGTTTGTTTGTTTGTTTGTTTGTTTGTTTGTCCGTCTTTCACGTCAGAACGGAGCAACGGTTCGACTCGATTTTTGGTATGGGGATAGTTTGGGAGCTGGAGAGTAATATAGGCTACTTTTTATTCCGGAAAATTATAAAATAAAAATGATTATTTTGTATAGAAAATCGATAAACTGTCGTACTATACAAAACTGTCATTTCTTCCATAGCCGCTTCCAAAGAGGTATGTCAAAGAGTATTGTAATCACTGACGTTTTAGCCGCTTTGGATTACCGACTTTTTAATAAGTGACATTTGTTGCAGGCAGTGTATGTATAAAACTTCTTCGCGATCATTTATTTTCATCTGTCTATCTATAATAGATGTTGGTGATACGAAGTTTATATACTATAATTAATATGGCAAAACAACGTTATCCGGGTCAGCTAGTAATAATATAATGCTATTTTTTTTCACTACGGGGTAGCACTAGCCTTTATCACACCTGATGTTAAATGGTGATAACGCTGAAGGTGGTAGCCGGCAGACTACCATCTTAACTTAACACTGTGGCACTACTTCCGGAATCCTCATTTACTGAGGAACTGGCTATCTTATCTCTAACTGCCGGAACATAATAATGCTGAAAACATCATAGTTATGTCGTCAGACTTAGATAAGACGGTGGTAGCTAGCCAGGCGGACTAAGAACAAGTCCTACCACGAACCAAACCGAATACAATATGTATCCCCACTGGGAATCGAACCCGAGACCTCTTGGTTTGAAATCGGTGGTGTGAAACACTAGACCACAGAGGCGGTTAAATTATTTATTTATATATACATTTAATAAATAAATAATTTCTTACAATATAGGTAGTTTCAAAATCTTTCGTATCTTGTCTATTTGGCTAACATCACCCCGCTCACAATTGAAGGCAGGCATGTAGCAATCGAGAAGCAAAGCAGTTGATCTCTCATTTTTCTCTTCGCAATTGCTCCCAGTCACCTCACGTTTGTGACAAAAATCGATTACTGCATTTCCCTCCAAAATACAGGTTGTTAAAAAAATAATTTTCTCCTTGAAAATCCATAGCCATAATCGAGCCGACGACGTCGTAATGGAATTTTAATGAGAATTTCAGCTGTTCGCTGTAATTTCTTTTTTTTCACTGCCTGAAATAAAAGAGAGGCATTTATTGGAATCGATAGCAGAACCTTTCGCCCTCTGGTAATAATGCTGGCAATTGTGACCTTATTTTTATTGATTACACTCCCTTTTGTTAATAGACTTCTATTATATAATAGTTTTTGCGTAGCAGACAAGAATTGGTAATCTTTTGGAATTGGAGTTTGAAGTACAGGTAGAGTGCGTGTCAGATAACTCTGCGCTGATAACTCGACTAAGGCAATTTTGATGCTAGTTGCAGTACACTTTTTGGTCTAAGCTTATGGAAAAGATTAGTACCTTAAATTTTGACCGTGCGCAGACTTATCTGGCGCACACTCTACAATATACATTATTATTAGTTATAATTTTGTTTTGGATATTAGTGCCTATGCCCAGCAGTGGGCGTCGTTCGGCTGACATGATGATGATGATGATGATATGCGATAAACTTTTTACTTTTTTAATCAACAGACTTCAAAGTATCTCAGTTAATGAGTCTTGCCTCGCTTATTAGTATGGAGTTAATTTTGCACACTTTGGTATTTTTAAATGCTGATTAGGTATGAAATATACTAGGGTATAAAGAAACAATTTAAACCTTTAGTAGGTTTAAATTGTTTCTTATCAATAAAAAGGATAACGTAAAAAATATATAAATAGTGATAAAAAAACTTGTTTTATTCTGGCATCTACTATCGAACTAGCTAACACCTTGGTATAATGACGCATCATTTACAACAAATACCAAAATGTGCCTAATTATCGCCATACTAAGTACCACTTTTCTTATTCGATTAGTGTGAAATCCCCAATCCTGAGGTCAATGTCGCCATACTAAAAAATCATCAGCTTGCCAAGACGCATAGACTGAGATACGTTTGTTTTTTTTTGTGGGTGGATACGCTAACTTGCATGTTCTTGACATCATTAATTACTATAAAAGCATAGGTACAGTGCCACAAGCTTTCCTGTTCCGGTGACAGCCGTGACAGAGGAGCCACAAGCAAATACCAAATTAGCTGTCAAAATGGACTGTCGTATGAAAACTGCTTTAGTTCCAAAGATAATCACCGGAACAGAAAAGCTTGCTGCACATATTCAAAGTCAAAGTCAAAGACAAAAACTTTTTATTCACATAGATTAAAATGTAATCTTATATAATAAAATTAATGCTTATGAATCGTCCAACAATTTTTTACCTACTTACCACCTTATGTTTTAAGAACATCTTTTAACTGACAAGAAAAACCAGGCGAAAAAACTCGTTACCTTAACGTTACCAAAAGCAACACATTTCCAAAATAATTAGGTATGTCAATGCTAGACAAAATGATACAATAATAAAAATTACAAAAAAATGCTAATGTTGAAAGAAAATTTACTCATTCTTATTTTAGGATAGAACTAATTGGATATTAAAAATCTAACCGTAATGTAGCTGGATATTTTTGATCCGTTCTCTTGGCGGAGCGTGCACCACTCGAACGGATTATATTTTCAACTTTGATAAAAGCATAAAAATGAATGCCATAATTCGATGACGGAATTAAAAAATATCAACCCACTTAAACGTGCAAGAAATTTGAATATCGACAAAGCCCGATGTGAAGATTAAGTCTTCTGCTTTCGTCCGATAAAAAATATCTTGAGCAGTAAACAGGGTAGAGGGAAATAAAAAGCAACCGCGGTTACACCACAGTAAATACGCAAAAGTATCTCAACTTAAGCTTTTTTTTTTATTACACGACTGCCCAAGGAGTATTATGTGTTTAGGGTTATGTATGTTTTAGGGTTAAGAAACTCACACTCACTCACATACATACACACACAGTATATGTATGTGAGTGAGTGTGAGTTTCTTTATTTCACCATAACTTTTGAATGAATTTACGGATTTTAATGTGTGAGGTATCATTAGAAACTTCATGTCACCCCGAGTAACACTGATTATTTTTTTTAGTATTTAATATGGCGAACGGTTGGCGCCATTAAAAAAATAACTGAATTATTTATTTCTTCAGTTATAGCAAAATTGGCGTAAATTTTGGCAGTCGTGTTTTTAATTTTTTAATTATTATTTCCTTTATTACATTTTAAATACTTACAAAATTATATTTCTAAACATTTAATTTTTACAATGTATAACACTAAAAAATGCTATTATTATTATTATTACAGTGCCACAAACTTTTCTGTTCCGGTGGCAAAAATGTGAAACTAACGTGTTTTTTTATGTCATTTTGCTGTCAAGTTGATGTCCAACCATAGCGCTGCTGGCGGCTAAAGTTCTTAGTTCTCCGGGCCGGTTAAATTGCTACAAAAAAAAAAGAAAAACGTACGTAGCGCCCCGCTGTCACCGGAACAGAAAAGGTTGTGGCACTGTAACTATGTTTATTCACAAACAGACAAGTTTAGAGCAATTAGTCAAAGTGATCATGCAGTGAAAGTGAAATAGTGCTGTCTGTAAAAATGAAAAAAAAAACGAATTTTCCGGAAAATTTATGTTGCCTCCACAGTTCTAAAAAGTGCATATCTTAGAAACTATCTGTCATAGAAACAAAATTTAAAACATTAATAATAGAAATTTTCATTCTCTACAACATTGTGGCGAATGTTTTGTGGCTAAAATGCACCTAAACGAAGATATAAGCGAAAATTTTTAGCTTATTTCAAGACTTTTTGAACTACTGTAACTTTGTAGTAATTTTTTACAACTGAACTTCGTCGCCATATAATAAAATTTTGTAATTATTCACTAGTATATATTAAATAATGTTTCAGAGTGCTACGACTCTGGGCCCATTTTGCACCTTGTTCTTTAAAAGTTTGACAAATTTCTGGAAAACCATTTTTTAAGTGCATAAGTATAACCGTAACTATCTGTTCTAGTAACAAAATTTAAAATGTTAATTATAGAAAAGGAGATCAGTCAAATTGGACCAAAAAAGTAAAAGTGTCGGCCAACGAAAATAAATTGCACATCACTATTGTAAACAGTGTAACGATCATTTTTTGTTATGACGTCAATAGTGTACGATTAGCGGCCAAGCAGTTATTCAAGTTTGAAAATGTCATTTTTTCTTCATTTTCAAAATTGAATACAGCTTGGTCAAAGTGCGGCCAACAAAAATAAATTGCACATTACTATTGTAAATAGTGTAACAATCACTTTTTGTTATGATGTCAACAGTGTACGATTAGTGGCCAAGCAGTTATTCAAGGTTGAAAAGGTCATTTTTTTCTCTTCATTTTCAAACTTGTATACAGCTTGGCCAAAGTGCGGCCAACAAAGATGTCATAATAAAAAATGATCGTTACACTATTTACAATAGTAATGTGCAATTTGTTTTTGTTGGCCGCACTTTGGCCAAGCTGTATTCAAGTTTGAAAATGAAGAAAAAATGTCATTTTGAAACTTGAATAACTGCTTGGCCACTAATCGTACACTGTTGACGTCATAACAAAAAACGATCGTTACACTGTTTACAATAGTAATGTGCAATTTATTTTCGTTGGCCGCACTTTGGCCAAGCAGTATTCAAGTTTGAAAATGAAGAATAAATGACATTTTTAAACTTGAATAACTGCTTGGCCACTAGTCGTACACTGTTGACGTCATAACAAATAATGCTCGTTACACCGTTTACAATAGTTATGTGTAATTTATTTAAGTTGGCCGCACTTTGGCCAAGCTGTATACAAGTTTGAAAATGAAGAAAAAAATGTCATATTCAAACTTGAATAACTGCTTGGCCACTAATCGTACACTGTTGACGTCATAACAAAAAATGATCGTTACACTGTTTACAATAGTAATGTGCAATTTATTTTCGTTGGCCGCACTGTGGCCAAGCTGTATTAAAGTTTGAAAATGAAGAATAAAGGACATTTTTAACTTGAATAACTGCTTGGCCACTAGTCGTACACTGTTGACGTCATAACAAATAATGATCGTTACAGTGTTTACAATAGTAATGTGTAATTTATTTTTGTTGGCCGACCATTTTACTTTTTTGGTCCAAACATGTATGAAGCTTGACTGATCTCCTTTTATTCTTTACAACATAGTGAAGACTCTTCTTTGGCTCAAATGCACCTAAACGAAGATTTAAGCGAAAACCTAAAGAAATTGCCCTTTTTTTACCACACTTTTATTAGCTTCACCTGTAACTGAGTCACAATGTAAGAAAATCTTGGAATTCAATTTTAACCTACTTCTAATTGTCGTATTGATTTGAAACTTTGCAAGTATATATGAATCCGATGACAATACAATAATTTGCTACCATCGAGCTGATCTGATGATGGAGTCAAGAGGTAGGCAATAGAACTCTTCATTGGCTGCTAGGAAACCCCTCGAGTTTAGGCTCATTTGTTTTGTTCTGATGAGACCTATTCGCTACACTTGGTGCTGAGGGTCTCATGATGAAGCAGGGAGGAAGCCAGTGGCACTTCTTAATGGCAACTAGGAAACCCCTCGAGTTTGGGCTCCGTTGTTTCGTTCTGATGAGACTAAATCGCTACACTTGGTGGTGAGGGTCTGATGATGGAGCAGGGAGGAAGCCAGTGGCACTCCTTAATGACCAATAGGAAACGCCTCGAGTTCTGGCTCATTTGTTTCGATCTGATGAGACCTATTCGCTACACTTGGTGGTGAGGGTCTGATGATGGAGCAGTAAGGAAGCCAGTGACACTCCTTAATGACCAATAGGAAACCCCTCAAATTTGGGCTCATTTGTTTAATTCAGATGAGACCTATTCGCTACAAATGGTGGTGAGGGTCTCATGATGGAGCTGGGAGGAAGCCAGTGAAACTCCTTACTGACCACAGGAAAATACCTCGAGTTTGGGCTCATTTGTTTCGTTCTGATGAGACCTATTAGCTACACTTGGTGGTGAGGGTCTCATGATGGAGCAGGGAGGTAGCCAGTGGTACTTTTTAATGACCACTAGGAAACCCCTCGAGTATGGGCTCATTTGTTTCGTTCTCATGAGACCTATACGCTGCACTTGCTGTTGAGGGTCTGATGATGGAGCAGGGAGGAAGCCAATGGCACTTCTTAATGGCCACTAAGAAACTCCTCGAGTTTGGGCTCATTTGTTTCATTCAGATGAGACCTAATCGCTACACTTGGTGGTGAGGGTCTCATGATGGAGCAGGGAGGAAGCCAGTGGCACTCCTTTATGACCACTAGAAAACCTTTTGAGTTTGGGCTCATTTGTTTCGTTCAGATGAGACCTATTCGCTTCAGTTGGTGGTGAGTGTCTGATGATGGAGCAGGAAGAAAGCCAGTGGCACTCCTTAATGGCCAATAGGAAACCCTTCGAGTTCTGGTTCATTTGTTTCGTTCTAATGAGACCTATTTGCTGCACTTGGTGGTGAGGGTCTGATGATGGAGCAGGTAGGAAGCCAGTGTCACTTATTAAAGACCACTAGGAAACCCCTCGAACTTGGGCTCATTTGTTTTGTTCAAATGATACCTAATTCGCTACACTTGGTAGTGAGAGACTGATGATGGAGCAAAGAGGAAGCCAGTGGCACTCCTTAATGTTAATTTGGTTTGCCATTTATTAAACTGAAAAGAAAAAAATAAATAAATAGTTTAAAAAGCTAAAAACCCCCACTTTTATAGGAACAGACTAAAAAGTACAAAATAACCGTCTATTCAGTAACTGAAATTAAAAAGCGTGGTGCGCCCTTTGCGGCAAAGCATGCATTTCAAGTACTTAATATTCACAACGCGCACCACGCTATTTAATTTCAGTTACTGAATAGACGGTTATTTTGTACTTTTTAGTCTGTTCCTATAAAAGTGGGGTTTTTTAGCTTTATAAACTATTTATTTATTTCAATATGGTGGCGGGGGCGGAGGGCGAGGAATTGTGCATTTTGCATTTTTAATCATCTCACTAACCATACTAGACAACATATCAAAAATTCAAAACTACCGGACCACTTGTAAGCTAAAAACCCTCTATTCACTGGACTATAAATATGTAATGATTTTTATTAAGTTATTTCTTATTTTCATTACCTGTTTAGTACTGAAGCGTAGAATTGGGAACAAGCCAAGCTAGTTACTATGATAAGTTGATGAAATTAAAAATATTAGGTACAAAGATAAAATAAAAAACTAAAGGTTTTCCTAGGTGCCTAGTTGCTCTACTGCTCTATCTTATTTTATGTCCTGTGGCTATACAGTAAACACGCCTTATCGTGCCGCGACACCCGCCGATCTGCGCTACTTAACGCCCCGGACTGCGCCGACTATTTGAATATTTCAACACCTGATCTTGAATATTCCTTTCTGAATTACAATTAAGTAGGTAGACAGATAGATAGACCCATAATTTACATCGGAAGTGGAGTGGACATTAATATTAAGTTTGGGTAGACCGATTGGTCTGATTTTATGAAAATATACAGCTTTTAGTTAGGAAAAATGTGATAGTAAATAAAACGTTTTTGAAAAAAAATATAACCGCCTTCAAAACGGATCTTCAAACAATAATTAACAAACACTAAAAAACGAAAAAATAATAAGATTTTTAAATTTAAAGGACGATGATACCTGTCTTTTTCTAATTTATCTTGGTACTTACTGAACTGTTTGAAGTCGGTGCCGTCTTATACGTATTGAGGTGATTACGTCCTACACCTCACGCTTGGGACCGGTTTTTTTTATATGTTAGTTATTTCACTCAGTATATTTCGTTCTTATTCTTTTTGGCTTGGCACCGACTTCAAACAGTTCAGTAAGTACCAAGATAAATTAGAAAAAGACAGGTATCATCGTCCTTTAAATTAAAAAATCTTATTATTTTTTTCGTTTTTTAGTGTTTGTTAATTATTGTTTGAAGATCCGTTTTGAAGGCGGTTATATTTTTTTTCAAAAACGTTTTATTTTTCGATTTTTAGTGAAGTAGCTTAAGAAACTACATGGTGATTATGATAAATTGTTGTAAATATCCTATCCGTTACGGAATTCAGCTTTCCATTTTTAGCTACTTAGATAACTTGAAGGAATACAACTGAAGGTCCATTCGTGCATATGGTATTTATAAAACATCATAATATAACTCCTAACTGTTGAGGAGTTTCACCTCTCATCAGCAGCTCACCCTAATAACCTGAAAGAATATAACTATTGGCCCATACGTACGATTAATACTTAAAGAAATATTCTCCAGCTCCTAACCGTTAAGGAGTTGTAGTTTCCATCACCAGCTCATCACTATGAGATGATGACTACCAGATGCAAATACTTGACTAACTTCAAAAATAAATGGAACGCATAAGGCTTGCCTATATTTGAGAATTTCTCTCAATTTTCCTGGGATTTGATCCCCTGGTCCTGACTTGGTGAAAGTAAGATCAGGTCAGAAGTACCAACTTTCGAAAAAAATATTATTTTGAAAATGATCCCCAATTTGATGAAACTATGAAATCGTCCATATACCCAAATAAAGTCTGAATACACATTATTCAGGATAACTCCTGAACTTCTTGCCAGTTCTTGATAAAATTTAAATGGGACCACACGAGAAGCGTCACCTTTTAAATAAAAAAAGAATTATCCAAATCGGTTCATTAACTAAAAAGTTCTGAGGTAACACACATAAAAAATAAAAAAAAAAATAAAAAAAAAAATATACAGTCGAATTGATAACCTCCTCCTTTTTTTGAAGTCGGTTAAAAAACCACGAGCCCTATAAGTAGCTTTCAGGCGGGCTACTTATAGGGCTCGTGGTTTTTTACTATCACATTTTTCCTATACTTACAAAATTGCATTGTGAATGCATTAAATAATATAAAATCTCAGCTTTTACTTAATTAACTAAAAGCTGTATATTTTCATATTATCTACATACTTATGTTTCGGGCTAAGTGGTTTGTTGTTGTTAAAATTATTATTTTTTACTCTATTTTTTAAAAGTTACTGTGCCATGGCCCTAATTAGATAGCTGAATATCTAAAAACTTTATATTATTTATTATTACACAACCAACAGTACGTAGCTAACCAATGTAGAATTTAAACTTAATATGAATGATGTACTTATTAAAATATTTGTCTTATAAAAAATAAGAATGTCAATGGGGAGAAACAGCCAAAATTTTTTGTACATGGCGCTTGTGAGATTGGAGTCCACTTTCTACCTAATCTGTGGGATAATAATGTACTCTTTGGTCGATGATTGGTTAAAAATTTCATCTATTTTGTCAGCTGTTATGATTGGTTGTTATTGTGACGTTATGTCACAATAACAACCAATCAACAAAACACTCCTCCAATATCACCTACGCCCTCTGTCGTGATAAAAAGTTAGTTTTCCTCCCCATTGCAACATTGCATTAATAGATCCAACAATTAGTAGAGTTATAACTATTAGATAATATTATCACTATTATGTCGTGCTTAAAATACTACCCTTAATTGTACCTATTTTAATATGTTTACGAAAGACTAAATGAATAATCGTAGTATTCATCAACTTCATCAGCATTCGGCTTCAACGTAATTTTATATACCCATAATTTCCAGAGTACCATTTATTAAAAATAAAACAGCGCAAACCATCCAGCGGTATGCCATAAATATCCAGCTGTCAGCGGCAGATTTGGCAAATCTGTCTTTTAGTTTTATAATGCTGTCTCCGCGAGGTCGGCGCAATCCTTTCAAATCTTCACGGACGTTCGCCTGGGAGACTACGATAGGGGTTTACAGCGTTATGATGTTTAGAAATTGAAACGTGGCAAAACAAATAAAAGAAAAGTATTTATTCTGTACAGATATAGTAGTGTTATAATCATATCATGTTATCTCATGTTACTTCGTGGAAACAAGTGTTTTTAAAACTAAAAGGCAGATTAATTAATTTGTTGCACAAACAAATTACAATAAAAAAATACAATATAAAATGTATTTGTGTTTCCAGGCTCTTTACAGTGTAGGTAATGAGCTTTAGAAAAAGGTTTTTAGTTTTATAATGCTGTCCCCGCGAGGTCGGCGCAATTTACAGCGTTATGATGTTTAGAAATTGAAACGTGGCAAAACAAATAAAAAAAGTTTTTATTCTGTACAGATAAGTATGGTAGTGTTATCATTATAATATCATGTTATCTCAAAGTCAATACAACTACGTCGCGGAAACAAACTAAAAGGCAGACTCATTAATTTGGCAAGTACAGAAAAACTTAACAGTCAAATCAATAAAATAAAATACATAGGTAATGAGGTTATGGAATCAGACTCTCATACAGTGTCGTGAGATTTGGAAAGAGTCTTCTGGTTGCATAATGCTGTTCCTGCAAGGTCGATGTAATCCTTTCCATCTTCACGGAGGTGCGCTTGGGAAACACTATAGATAGTCCACGGACCAGTATTACGGGATTTGCTGTGGAATGATGTTGAAGAATTGGAATATGGTAAACCAAACAAAAGTAAAGTTTTCACTCTAAAAACAATGCCCGGAATGTAATTTTAGTTTGATATGCCAAGGTTTTTTTTTATTATAAAAACTAGTTAAGCATTTGACCGCCATCTTGCTAAACAGACAGGATGCAGTCTAGGGTGTAGCATGCTTACCCAGTAGGTGCCCATTCACTCTTGCCTTGAAGAGGCCACGGTTGTAATGATCGGGGAATACATGCGCAGGCAGCGTATTCCAATTTTTAGCAGCTCGCATTAAGAAAGAATTAGCAAAGCGCTTAGTACGGACGGGTGGAATGTCTACTATGTAGGGATGGTAAGCTAACCTGCGTCTTGTACTCCGATGGTGGAAAGGGGCAGGAGGAACAAGATCATGGAGTTCCTGTGCGCACTCTCTTTGGAGAGTTCTATAGGATACACTTTGTGTATCCTATAGAACACAGATAAGCTAGCAACTCTACGGCGGTGATGGAGACTTTGTAGTTTATCTTTATCTAAAGTTGTGTCTCCAATGAGCTTCTTTGCACGGTTTTCAATCGAGTCTAAAACTGCTAGCTGATACCTCTAGATCTATAAATGTACAATGCAATGTACTTAATTTATAAAAACTGTACAAATGCACTTTGAACATTCAAACAGCAGCTGATGCCGGCCCAGATAGAGAAAAACGCCTAGTTGCAAGGTAACTTGGGCATCTCAGCGATCAATAATGAACGACTTAGAGAAATGTAAAGTTGCATTTCACACGGACAGCCCACTACCTAATATTAGTAGTGTGTTACCGTAAAATAAGTGTTTAAGATCATGTAATCTGTAAATAATTTTTTTTTGTACTCAGCAGGCGTTGGTGTATTGTTTCAATCTGGTAACTATCCTCTCACTGCGGCCAAGACTTCCTTAGCCGTCAGTTCTGGGTGCCTACCATCAACTCTTATTGCGATTTTGTTTAGGACCTAAACTGATCTGCTTCGCTTATTCGTACCATGACAGCTTAATATCAATGACAGCGATTCAGTCATCGTTCAATGACATTTCACAGCCGCTAATCTGTCAAGAACTCTTATTTGATTTATAACTCGGCCAAACTAACATGACACCTGCAGGTTATACCCGTCCCTTTCACTCTCCGGGCATGACAGAATCGAGTGAAAGAGACGGGTAGAAGAAATAAGGACACAAATCGTTCGGTCATTCACATTTAGCAATTCATTTGCGATCCAGTTTTTAGAAGGTCATAGTACGAAAGAAAGCAATTCATTTTAGGAACCTATTCTGCATCGCGCTATTTTTGAATCGCTGACTTAAAGTTGATGGTAGGTACCCTGATCAGTCTTGTGAACCTACTTGACTGGCAGTGACAAAATCACTACTCCTAAACCTGTCTCCTTCCAACATTTCGTATACCTTAGGTCTCTTGGTAACAGATATCCTGGTGTATTTACGTATTTATCTATTCACACTTTATTTTAGTGTAGGGCTGTAGGAACTGTAGGGACTTAGGTCGTAGGGGTCTAGAGAACGTAGGGAACTCTCAACCCCTTAAACTGTTTGTGTAGAGTTTACCGGTGCAAGTAAAGCAATAACATGACTACTAACTAACACTTACATTTTCAGACAACAAATTTATATTAAACATTGACATTAGTCGGCAAGCTGTTCAATAACTTTCTCGTCAACAATACTGATATTGAGATTTTTAAATTAATTAATATAGATAGTAAAAAACTACGAACCCTATAAGTAGCTGAAATCCCGCCTAAAAGCTACTTCGTAGTTTTTTACTATCACATTATTCCAATACTTATATTTCAAGCAGGTATTTGTATGTAAACACTTTTATTTTAAGCAGGTTAGCGGTAGCTTAAAATCTAGCTGACCAGCTACGATACAATTAATAGTCCCTGTTTTACTTAAGAGAAAAGAGAGAGACCACTTAAGAGACTTCTGAAAATATTTTTATCCATTATGCTGCTGTCGAAATTTTGCATAGGTAATAAAGTAAAATTCCTCAGCTGCTCCCAAAGTATGAAAAATTTTGCACAGAATTCTTTACGATATAAGTGTTTCCCTACTTGTCACGTTCGAGTCAGGACCCGGGGGGCTGGCATCCCCAAATTCGACCAGGGAACATGGGAATGCAATTCCATTTGCCTTTTTCACAATTTTCGGCAGCAAGGAACTTTTTTTAAAGTCCACCCACTATCGCTGTTGGTTCCGTAAGGCATAAACATTTGCATAAACTTTCAGTTTGATCTTTATGACAAAAATAGCTTATCTTGAACAGTTCAAGTGTTTTATGGGTGTCGTATATTTTTTTGTGAACTTTTACGAGGTATGTACCCGTTTTGTTTTATGAGGTGTTGCGTTTAAACTCGTTTATTGCTGGATTTGGTTTTTAAACCGAATGTCTCCAGTGCTATACAAATTACTTTAGTGTTGGTACGTAAATCTGAATACTAGTGTTCCTTTTATTTGCTTATACTTCCTTTTGTGTGCTTACAATTCATCAGTTCTAAGAATTGTTCTAAAGAAAAAATTCAGACGTGTTCACACATTTCCAATCTTTTTACATGACTGCCCAAAAAAGTAGTGTATTGTGTTTAGGGTTAATGTATGTTCATATGTACGTGTGTGTGTATGTATGAAAGTTGTTTTATTCCACCATAACTTTTGAATGCCTTAATGGATTTTAATGGGTTTGTCACCAACTCGACACGAGAGGCTGGACACGCGTGTGTCCAGTTGGTGAAACTCAAAATTAGTATCACTTATTATTTCGTCATCTGGACACGCCAAAATTTTGACGCGTGTCCAGATGGTGAAATTTAAAATAAATCATTTTTATGTTTTCGCCAACTGGACACACCCAGTTTTTTATGCAACAAAAGTACAGTCAAGTAAATAATCGTTTAGTCTGGGGAATTTAAAGCTGAAAAAGCTGCCTCACTTTTTTGTTTGAAAAACCTTATTAGTTTAAAATTGGGAAATAAAACAAATATGTAAAAATAAAAAAATAAGATTTATTAATATGAAGACAAGTACACTTCGCTAATATTACTTATTTTGATAACCTATAGGTACCTACTTCAAATAATCTAAATATACCTAACAATCATCACATCGAGGATCACAGAAAAATCAACATTCAACATTGAGCAGCTCTAGGTGGCATAAAATATTATTATAAAATATCAGAATAATCATCAAAAGAGGTTACTTATAACATCACTTTTACAAACAATAATCTTTCTACTTAACTCTGTAACAACAAAATTTGCCACTTTAGAAATAGAGTATTTTAGTTACAAATAACGTAATTGTATCACAATTAAGACTAATATAATTTAGAGATCAATAAAATCAACAGTATAACATAGAATATTAATTTAAGACAATATAAAGATATTTCTACTTAACTTTTTCGATACAGTGATCGATACTAATCTGCTTAACTCTGTAAAAACAATATTTGACACTTTGGAAATGTAGCAATTTAAGATTTTAAATTATTTTTATGCATTCACAATGCAATTCTGTAAGTATAGGAAAAATGTGATAGTAAAAAACCACGAGCCCTATAAGTAGCTTTCAGGCGGGATTCGAACCCGCGCCTCCGGGTATCCGGCCCGATGCTCTGACAAACTAAGCTACCGAAAGGCTTACACGACTCGTCGAATTTTGCTATCACTTGTTACGCTGTAGGCCAGCGTTGCTTCATCAATGCGAGGAAACCCTCGCATCCGAAAGAAACATTTTTACAAATGTTTAACAATCGATTAAGATGAAACAGCCATTTTTAAATTTTTTAGTTTAATTTGTATTACTTACAAACCTGTTTAACAGTACATTCCTCCTGGAGCTACAACATATCGTGTACAAACAAAACACACTATACAAACAAAATGTAATTAAACTCGATACATTGAAGATACAAGCATAGAGATGTGACTTTCGAATACTATCGGTGGCAAAATGATTTTTTCATAAATTTACAAGTGGCGAATAATTTTGCAGTTTAGTGGCCGATGATGATTGTGATACAACATTGAACAAAAAAAAACATGTGAACATTTATTTGCGTGACTGTACTTTGTCATGGAAATGGATAAAATGCAGACGTGTGTCCAGTTGAAGAAAACATAATAGTTATTAAATTTAAGTTTCACTATCTGGACACGCGTCAAAATCTTGGCGTGTCCAGATGACGAAATAATAGGTGATACTAATTTTGAGTTTCACCAACTGGACACACGTGTGCCCAGTCTCTCGTGTCGAGTTGGTGACAAACCCATTTTATTGTATGTTAAAAACGTTATGCCACCCGGAGTAACACTAGCATTTTTTTTTAAATATTCAATATTGCGGTCGTGTGGCGCCATAAATATATATTTTTTTAATTATGTATATCATTTAGAAACAGTGTCTTTGCAAAAATAGGCGACTTAGTCGTTAAAGTTCCTTTTGCCAATACTAACTTAAGAATTAGATTTTTTTGTTAAAGTTATATTCCAGTTTGCAAAATATTATAGGTAAAAATAAACGACTTGCATTAGGTAGTGCTGTGGCATCTTCGATGTGGCATACATCCTCGTAAAAGTACTAACAATATAGCAGGTTTGGCCAAAGAAATAATAGTTTGACTAAGTTACAAAAAATTATCATCATTACTTTTAGAGAAGGACATGGAATTGTGTTCGATTAAAGTACTTAGTATAAAGAGACTGAGTTCCAACGTCATATAATAACGGGTGTCGTTAAATCGAATGTGGGAGGATTAAAGCGCTGGCTATACAGGCAGCTGGCGCGCGAACTAAGTGTGCTTGTACACCTCGCAAGTAGCTGGAGCTAGTAAAGATGCGGGTTACACGCGTGAGTAATATACGCAAGCTACTTGTTTAAGTTACTCGCTTGTACTTGTACACGGTGCAAATAAATGTAGCAAGTAAAGATATGGGATACTTGCGCAAGCAGTACACACAAGTTATTTGCTCGTGGACAAGAGCTACATGTGCATGCTATTCGAGCGGTAGCTTTACTAGTTGAACCTGCTCAAACAACATACGCGAGTGACCCGCGCGAGTGCCCCGCGTGCGCCGCAGAGCACGCGGATTAGTTGCGCGGGTGGCTTGCTTTGGTACATGCTCCAGTAGTCGCTAGACCCCGTACATGTATTTGAACGGTAAGTTTACGATGCGTATAACCCGCGCAAGTGCCTCAACATGCGCAATCTACTTGCACCGTGTACAAGCACTCTAACGAATGGGCGAAGCGAGGTGAGGGTAGGCGGGTGACGCAAGCGCCGCCGCTCGCGATCTAGACCGAAGTACGAAAAGAGGTGAAATAAATAAATAACTTTTTACAATCACACCAATTATCTAAGCCCATGTAATATGTCATGGAAAACTTGATAACGGATAAATATATACTTATAAATACTTTTTATTTGTAAATACATACTTAATATACATAGGAAACATCTATAGACCAAGACAAATAGACATTTTAATGCACACAAATATTTGTCTTGTTTAGGGATCGAGACCTCTGGCGCAGAAGGCAGGTAGGCAGGCGCGAAATCGGTCATCAAAAATTATGAAGCCCTTGTCCATATCTATATTTTTTAGCCGGTAGCCTCCCGGGCAAAGCGAGGTGAGGTAGGCGGGTGACGCGAGCGTCGCCGCTCGCGATGTAGACCGAAGTACGAAAAGAGGTGAAATTACACATCTCCTGGCTCGTTAACTCGTTTGGGCGTTTGTGCACTACCACTGAATTTTACCGATCCGGAAAAAAACGGATGCTTGTATTTAATTAATAACTATTATAAATGATTAATTATTAATAATTAATCATTTATAATAGTTATTAATTAAATACAAGCATCCGTTTTAAGCAATAAATGATTAATTATTAATAATTAATCATTTATAATAGTTATTAATTAAATACAAGCATCCGTTTTTTTCCGGATCGGTAAAATTCAGTGGTAGTGCACAAACGCCCTTTGTCAGCTGGCGATGTGGCTTGAGCTTAAATGTGACGCGCCTTCGCAGACGGCATCTAATTAGATGTAACGAGAACGACAGTAATTTGGCTTTTATCTACTTACTGACACTGGAATTAAACTCGATGAAGCTTCTTATTGTTAAAGTAATCAAAGATTGCTAATTTACTGTAAACTTGCCAAAGTAATTCTTTATGATTTGTTATTAAGCAGAACTTTGGTTAAAGTATCCTAATATAACACTTTTCATAAAAATATATTATCTCTAAAATTGTTTAAGTTCTGAATCTTCCGTCTTTCTTGAGCCTTAGAAACTGCCATGAAATAGAAGATGCCATATTATAGCTAAACTTACTAAAAAAAGTAAATGTTCTATTATGAGACTGCAAGCCTCATAACTATTTTATAATTAAACATCGATTACTTCTCCTTTTTTTCAACGTTTAGACCTCATTCTGTCTTCAACTTTACTCGTTTCCAAGAAAACCATTTCAAAGAACCACACGACGTAAAGTAACAATCAGAGCAACGCATTTAACTCGCCACTGTCACAATGTTACCACGACTAGTCTTACTCGTCACAGTTATATCGATTCTGATTCTCGATATCGACAGAATCGATTCGTACAAAACGCCCAAACAACTCTCTCAGGAGTTGAAAAAAATAGAGAACGATAATTACAGCACTTCTGATACTTTAGTCGGAAAAGCCATGGATTTCATTTACTCCAATAAAACAATTATGAGTTTAATTGCAAGAGAGTTGTGGAATGTTGGGTCTACTGCAATAGATAAGATTGTTGAATTCAAAGGTAAGTTAACTTTGTTATTTTTTAAAGTTAGGAACTTCATACTGTTCTAATTATGAGGTGTTAGTGTAAACGGTAAAGCTGCAAAGAAGATGAACATTTCTCGGTTTGTTCACTTACATTTGTGGTTAATTCTTTGTAATTTATTATGTTAAAGGAGTTTGTAATATCAATTTAACCATCCCGACCGCACTAAAAATAGATATTGAGGTATAACAATATAACATTATTATATACTAGGCAGATAAAATTACATGTTTTGTCTACATAATAATGTACACCTACACCAGAATATACTGAATTATATTTTGAATATACACCTACACCAGACAATCTTGGATAATATTTGATGTTACTATAATAAACATGAGTTAAGGAATAGCTTGTACAAAAGATAACGACAAGGTTTTCATAGGCACATAGATACCTACACCTGTACCACAGTTTAAGTAACATAGCATATAATGTGGTCGTCCAAATCAAAAGGGACCTTGTGGCGCTCGGCACTTACGCCTTTATTGCTGTTGTTAGAATACAAAACTACGACAATAAAGACGTATGTGCCGGCCGCAATAAGGTCCTTTTTGATTTGGACGACCACATATACTTAGATACTGTGCCTGTACGCAGAAAGATTTGATGACAGTTACTGACAACGCTGTCAAAGTGGCCGGGTTTGGCGCTGCAACAAATTAGCTTTTCGCCATAAACACACTAAGAAGAACACTGAAAAAAAAATTTTTGTAACTGCGCCAACATTTTTGTTTTGATAAATCCGTGAGAAGCCCGTAGCGTAGTCATTAGCGCGCTCGGCCTGCGATCGTTGAAGTTAAGCACCTTTCGCAATGGTCGGTCACGAGATGTGTGAGCAAAAATTTGCTATCTTGAGCTCTTCCGTGCTTCGGAAGGCACGTAAAGCCGCTGGTCCCGGCTGCGTTTACTGTCGTTAATACCCACCAACCGCATTGGGCCAGCGTGGTGGGTCAGGGCCCATTCTCCTTATCCATTCATAAGGAAGTCCTGTGCCCCAGCAGTGGGGACTTATAATGGCTGATGATGATATCCGTGACGTTATGTTCATGTAGTTATCTAGTTTTAGCCAACAATAAAAATCTAACCCAACAGACGCGCACAAGTCAAGGTTCTATTTTTTTTTTCAAAATAATACATTATATAGAATGAAACATTTTGAAATCGTCCAATATTATTTCCTAGTACCCGTTAAGGACATCTTTTTGCTGACAATAAAACGGGCGAAAAAGCTCAAGCATCAGTCGGGAGCGTCAGTTGCGTGGCGGACGCTAATGTCGCCAACGCAGAGTTCTCGCGTCGTCGTGGTCGCAGTCGTATGAGATAAGGGCGGTTTTAGACTAGCGTTTTTCTGTATACGATCGTTTCGGCATACGCGCTTACTTACACGCACGCTAAATTACGCGCTTCAAAAAACCGGACGCGCATACACGGGCGTTTTTCGGCGTGTTCGCTGGAACCTTGCGCTACAGAAGGCTAAAGGTCACAGCTGACTTATCAACTCGTAAACGGATCGTAAACTATCAACTTGAGCGGTTCAGTATTCTTTGTATGAAACCCTTACTGCAACGCACACTAATCGGAATCGTAACGTAATCGCCTCGCCTCGGGACCAGCTCACGAACCGCTTTGCGAGTCGCTCAACTTGCTATCCCCGCGCTTACCGCTAGTCGTCCACGCGCTCACGTCTCTCCGTACCCGAGCTTACGGCTCTACGCACAGTTGTCTGAAAATGAAAATGAACTAACCACATTTCAAAAAATCAGACTGAAATTCCGAGATCTGATCCCATGTCCACCTTTTTTCGATATGGAACCACTGTGCGGCGAGGCGTAAGCGCGGCGTCGCCTAGCCGTAGCCGAGCCGACGTATCGACGCTGATCCGGTTTGGTTACGTGCTTGCGTTTGCCAGTTTGACGCCTGGCTGACGGCGAGGCGAAAGGCGATACGGTGTCGATCCCTTTCCGAGTTGATATATCTGCTGTGACTTTAAGTCCCTGTCCAGAACTACGCGCAAGTTAGACGCGTTTTAACATACATTGCCCTTTAAGTATAGGCGTTCCGCGTCTTATCTGCCACATTGAAAGTGATGTAATGAAAATCGTGGTGAATTCGCCCTTTCTGGACGAGCTTATAAGCGCGTCAACGCTCGTACAAGTTGCAATTGTGGCACAAACTGCGCCTATACTCGCCTAAATGCGCTTCCAAAAACGAGCTTATAAGCGCGTATAAAAAGCTAGTCTGAAACCGCCATAGAGTGACAGCGTCCGTCGCGCGACTGACGCGCGACCTATGTTACCGCGGCGCTCCCGCTTTACAGACGCGTGATCACATGTCTGTTCTAAGCATAAGTTGGTTCTTAGGAAAATATTGACGATTCATAAGTACATATTTATTATGTCTAAGTGAATAAAGAATATTTTTATCTTATCTTATCTTATCTTAGTAATAAATTCATAGTTGACATCAAGAACTTAAGTTCAATGTATTTTTCATTTTGAAACAGGTAATATTCTTTGCAATGTTCACCAATATGTTTCCTTTTTGATAAAAAAATGGAATTACGTCACAATGCATCGTTTATCATCACTTTCCTGCAACGTTCGGATAAACTTTTTCATAATTTACGGTCTTACCTTTTTCTTATGAAAATATTGCTCCATTTTCTTTCTGCCGAGTGAAAACTTGAACTCGTATAATTAGTATGAATACTTTTTAGTTAACTTATACAAACTAGGAGTGCTCTTAAACTAATCCAAAATTTTTAGTTTCTAAACTTTCATTAATTTGTGGTTACTTTTTGTTTCAGGGAAGAAAGGGTCAAACAAGAAACAGCTAGCATCTTAGAAAGAAACACTACGGAAGAACTATTTTTATACTTGTAATTAACGGCAAAACAAACAAATTGTTCTATTAAACATGAAAACTTAACGTTTTATTATTTACTAGGCTGCCTGCAGCTTTGTTCGAATGGACTTCTGTATGATCCCAATCACGTCACGCAGAGATTCCTCCTAAAATTGGTTTTCACTACAATTTTTTATACTAGCTATTAATAATTACAATCAAAGTAAAGTAGGTGCCTGCAACTTTGTCCGAATTGATTTCTGTACGATCCCAATCCGTCGCACAGGGATTCATCCCGAACTTTATTTTCACGACAATTTTGTTTATACCTATTATCCTATCAATAAATCTATGCAAGTAAAGTAGGCATGTTTATTTGGCATCATTAAAATGCAATAAATTTCCAGTAGTAAATAAATAACATTTCACGTTATACCGTTAGGACCATATAAAACAAGTAAGAGGTTAATAAAACCAGGGTACCTACCATCAGCTCTTAATGCGGTTTTGTTTAGGACCTAAACTGATCTGCTTCGCTTATTCGTACCACGACAGCTTAATACATTGAAATTAAGCTGTTAGCGATTCAGTGATCATTCAATGACATTTCACAGCTGCTAAGCTGTCACGAACTCTTATTCGACTTATAACCCGGTCGATTTAACATGACACCTGCATGCACTCTCCAGGCATAACAGAATCGAGTGAAAGAGACGGGTAGAAGAAATCAGGACACAAATCGTTCGGTCATTCACATTTAGCAATTCATTTGCGATCCAGTTTTTAGAAGTATGACCTTCTACGTACGAAAGAAAGCAATTCATTTTAGGAACCTATTCTGCATCGCGCTATTTGTGAATCGCTGTCTAAGGGCCTAAACTGAGTAAAGCGGGCGTCCGCGACGGGCACACGTCGCGGGTCTCCATCCGTGGACACGCGCGCGGACCGCGTGGACACGCGCGCGGGCTCCGTGGAAGGCCCGCGACGGAGCATTTTTGTATGGAACCGCGCGGGCGTCCGCGTGACGCAGTTAGGCCCTTAAAGTTGATGGTAGGCACCCAGCATTTAGTACTGAATCGTGGGATGAAAAAGAAGACTACAAAATATATCGTAAAAAACTTCAAATGTAAAGAGGATTTGCTCTTTTGAGCAAAGTTTTCCACACGCAACCTGCCCACTAACTACTTCTTATTTCTTTTGTTTAAAGGTTAGGACCATACGAGAAAATTAAATAAATAAATTTCGAAAGTTACCCCGAAGCTATTGCCTTAAACATTTCCATACCACTTACGAAGATCGAAGAAATCCCATAAGCGTATTTCCTTTCACATTACTTAGACACTGCATCTGTGTAGGCTATTGAATAATGGAAGAAAATATATGATAGTGGAAAATGTGGTAGAACAAACGCTATTGTATTCCTGTTGCGTCTAGTCTCGGATGTGAGACGATGAATGCGGATGTTACATTTGGCGTCTCCACAAAAGAAGGATACTCGAAGCTTTGTTCAGAGAAATATAATAATAAGATGGTAGGAACGTGTATAGAAACTAATCTTTTGAACGGTCGAATAAACTCCTTTTAATTGAAGATGTGGCTTGAAGAAGGTTTTCAGCAATAGATTTGCTGAAAATTAAAGTTTTTTGTCATAAACTGTTTCATCATCATCATCATGTCAGCCGAACGACGCCCACTGCTGGGCATAGGCCTCCCCCAAGGATCTCCACATAAACTGTTTACTTCGATCATAAAAACCGAAGGTCATAAAATTAGTTAACACAAATCACTGATTTCTGTTGTGGTCTAAGATACGAATAAAGATCAACTTCCACTCATCTGTTTTATAATTGGAAAGAGTTTTATATCAAACTAGCTTTCCGCCCGCGGCTTCGCCCGCGTGAACTACACAACGTTATCCCGCGGGAATGTGATACTTTTCCGGGATAAAAGGTAGCCTATGTTCCTCTCCAGACTACAAAGTAGCTATGTCCCAAATTTCAGCCAAATCCGTTCAGCGGTTTTGGCGTGATTGAGTAACAAACATCCAAACATCTAAACATCCAAACATCCAAACTTTCACATTTATAATATTAGTAGGATAAAGAATGCTAAATAATAATTCACTAGTGGTTAGCTAAAATCTTCTTAGGAAGAAATGTTTTTTAATTTGTTTCGAAGAATTTTTTGACATAAATTGCACAAACCTGGTTTTCTTAAATCATTTTTATGCCAATCGATACTATGGACCGTACAAAATTATAATAATATATCTGTGTCTATACTAATATTATAAAGAGGAAAAGTTTGTGACTTTGTGAGGTTATAGGGGTAATCTTCGGATCTACTGAACTGATTTAAAAATTATTTTACCATAAGAATGCTTCGTTCTCTCTTATTGACATAGGCTACTTTTTATCCCACTGCTAGGTACGGGTTTTATTCCACGTGGGTGAAACCACGAGCGGGAAGCTAATTATTTAATAAACAAATGTGTACCAAATAAGCAATTTTTTACATACCTTTCAATCGTTGACAACACTTTGTTTTGCCAGGAAAAACATAGCCAACCCAACGTTTTTACATACTGTAAACTCCATTCTATCGATTCGCTATCTATTCGATTCAATTGCAATCGTTGATTAAACATAGTCTGGCCAGGAAATATTTTTGCCAACGCACTCTCGATGTATTAATTAACATACTCATGTTGATATAAATACTTTTTGTTTAAACAGATGAGTGAAGGTCGATCCCAATTCATATTTAGGGATATTGGTTCTGAAACAAAAACCTCACAATGTTGTAAATTCACTTCTGAAAAACAATCCTTAAGCACGGTACCGATTCTCGTTATAAATAGAAATGAAGTGATAATTAATTTAAGCTCATTATCATGTACACGTGCTTCCATTGAGCTCTCATTAATTACTTATTACTAAGGGCTATTAGCAGCGAGGTAAGTCCAAGTTAATGTTATCGAACTAAGCGCCAGAATTTCGAAGCACAGCTATCAATTTTCTCCGATTTTTATGAAATTTTGAGTTTGATGACTTACGGCCTCCGTTTTCAACAAAACTTACGAATCGCCTATATAATGAAAAATACAAAACGATAACCCCTTTTTTTGAAGTCGGTTAAAATACTGTCGCTGATTGTACGAAAATGCCACCTCCGTGTTTTTCACTCGCTGGACAAATCGGAAACCGATACTTTTGCTCACATATTATTGTATTGACCGGTTGCTTGGCTAATAATACTTACGTTCCTGGCACCTAAGGCAAAGTTTGTTGTTGTTAGTATCGTGTTAATATAGTGCTAATGAGACGACAATAACATCGTGGTATGGCTGTGTATTATTTAGCAGTCATAATCATCACAATAGTGAAGTTCTTGGAATGAAGTCTAATTAACTGAAAAACCCATCCACGATTTTTCATTGTCCGGGCGAATGCTCTAATCACTGATGAGAACTCTAACGACTCCGTAGCTTAGTGGTTAGAGCATTCGCCCGGACAGTGAGGGGTCGTGGGTTCGAGACCCATCGGAACTAGTTGTGAGACTGGTCAATTTTTTTTTCTAATATATACTTACTTCGTTTTCAATATAACTGTTTTGCATTGCAACAAAACTTCCTGATTGTCCGATAATAGGAAGATTATTCGGCTAAAACTGTGCATCAAACACGCTCTTTCTCCGAAGCAGCGGTTTTCGCACGTCGAAGTTCGTTATTTTTGTCACATATAATAACAAAAACTTACCCACTGGTATGTTTCGAAATATTTCTTTATAATTTTAACTTCACATTAAGTTAAGTGAAAAGATTTTGACGTATTTTACGCGCGAAATCTGAAAACGCTTTGGAGATTGACAAGCAGTTTGTCTCATAAGAGCTTCATTGGCAAAGGAAATCAGGGCCATTCAGCCTTAGCTGGAGTTGAAAGACAGGGAAGTATGAAGATTATCTAGGTAAGTGACTAATATTGACGTATATAAAGACGAAATCTGGAGGCGTTTCTTCATGTAACGCTATGTGTTTTCGAGCAACATATAATAAAAATTTCATAGTGAATGCAAAGAAGTAACAATAATATGAACTAATTGTTTGATCGTCGTCGGCTTTTATTAGTCTTGTGCTACGGTTCCAAGAGCGAGTCGGACTCGCGCACCGAGGGTTCCGTACCATCAAAAATTTAAATATAACGTGTAATTTTTTTTATCGGCGAGGCTAGAGTCGTCAGAGCATTTGCGGTCTAGAATATTGCAGTTTTAGGTCAACGCCTTGACCGATAGTGGAACTAATATAATTTTTGTTGATAATTTCAGAAAAAGTTTACTACTTAGAGACATCGTTTTATTTTTCCTGTAATCTTTACATACATTTCTATTACATAAAATAATTTTAGATTTTTCTCTATGCAAACTTCGGAGATAACGGTATTTTTTACATTTTTCATCAAAAGTCAAAAACTATGCGGCTTAAGAAAAAAAAATGTTTGAGAATGTACTTTGAATTTTGAAGACCCCCTTTCAGTCTCTGTTGCAAAAAAAAATATAAATATTTTAATGTCTCTCGTATTAGCAAAATAGTTGGACAAACTTCATCTAGAACTATTCCAAATTTAAGTTAATAGCATTAGTAGTTCTCGAGATGTCCAGCTGTGACAGACAGACAAAGTCTCATCATAAGGGTTCCTTTTTAACCGACTTCTAAATCAAAAAGGAGGAGGTTCTCTATTCGTCTGTATGTATGTTTTTTTTTGTGTATGTCCGCCGATTACTTGAAGACAGATGGACCGATTGAAATGATTAAAACGTTATTACATCAGGTTGGTTTCCAAGTTGGTCCCATTATTTGAAATTTTGAAATCGGTTCGGTAGTTTTCAAGAAATCTTGAAAATACTGTCGTTTTCGTTACCACTTCATGTGAATTTAATACGTATCTTTAGGCATAAATCCTTTGTTTATAAACCGATTTAGATGATTCTTGTTTTGTTTAAAAGGGGATACCTCAAGGTATTTTAACCGACTTCAAAAAAGAAGGTTTTCAATTTGATCACAGACCTATTTACCACAGAATACACGTAAATTGCCTGCACGATGCACTAAAAAGAGTGAAATAAAAATTATTTTTATAAAAAAATAAAACCGCCTTCAAAAAAATCACATCAAAAAAGTAAGAAATAATCCCTCACCAAGTAAATAACGTAAGTACTTTGAAGTCGGGCGGGTTTTAACAAAAACAACAAAAATGGTACATGTTTCACGCCCGACTTCAAAGTACTTACGTTATTTATTTGGTGAGGGATTATTATTCTTACTTTTTTGATGTGATTTTTTTAAAGGCGGTTTTATTTTTTACCATTATGGTTCGGAGCCCTAAAAACGATACAAAACTCTAGGTTTTGAAATCGTTCCTATAAGTGTTCGCAATTAAAACGTTTCCACAAATTATATTAGGTACATTGAGATACATAGAGGAATTTTCATTTTCATTTATGGCAAATTGACGAGTATTGAATTACAGCTAAGGCAAACGGAATAATGCTTGTAAACAGACGACAATGACAGAACAATAGTCCAACGAGTTGTTTCTCAATCTTTCCTTTATTGTCGATGGCAACATGTGTCCAAAACATCGCCAATTACTAAACATTAACCAAGACACTTAATTGAGTGATTCTACAGAATCGACGTTCATTTGTTCGATCTTACACGATGTATGAGTCGAAAAGTTTTAAGACAGTTTTGACGTTAGTACTAATAGTTATAGTGCTCCAAGGAGACACTAAGAGAACTAGATTTGGAATGGACGAAAAACCTCCTCCAAGGGACTATCGGCCTACGAAGTGGGTGCCCAATTCCGCAATGGACGTTTGGTATGGGAACAAAAGTATGATTGAAATTGTTTCCCGTGAGTGGGCAGAATTGCTAAACAGAATGATCTTGAGAAGTGGTAAGTGTTTTTACGAGTCTTTGCTTGAGTTTCTGTAGATTGTCAGGTAGTTCATAAGCTGATTTGGATATGATTAAATGACCCAAAAGTGTACTCTTAAACTGTTGTAATAAGAAATGTACAGCGCCCCGATCGCGGTAATTCTATGCAGCGCGTCTTAACCACGTTTGCGTCATGACGTTTGACTTCGTATTGCCGTAATGACATAACGACGCACACGTCACGCAAACCTATAGTTCCACAATCCTGTCTGTTTCGGTGACATCCGTGACAGAGGAGCCACTTGCAATACGAAATTAGCTGTCAAAATAGACTGTCGTATAAAAACTGTGTAGTTCCAAAAATTATCACCAAAACAGAAAAGAAAACGTTGTCGCACTATCAACGCCGCGCGTTATCATAAACGGTATTGCACGTCGCGTGAACGTCAACTGCACGTACACCCCTGACTAATGCGTCGTAAGATTACCGCGATCGGGGCGCTGTCATTTCACATCATACTTTTAAAAATAAATACTTAGTATAAAAAATTCATCAAAATTTCTAAAAACTATTGTTTGACCGTTTTAAGTAAGTTAAACTTAATTTATTTTTATATTTTTTAGTTCGTGAAGCACACAACGATTCAGCACCAACACTGGATAATAATATTGAACATACCGTAACTGATGAAGCAAAAAATACTCTGATGTCCCATTTGAATGAATCTTTATCGAATATTATAAGTTTAAATAAAAATAGTAAATTATACATTGCCCTAAATCAAAATATTTCTATGAATATGGGAACTTAAGTTGGTGGGTATAGATAGTAATAAAGTATAGGTACTATTAATATAATGTTAGTATAGTTATTTCTTGGTCATCCTAGTTGATTTTTAAATTACTTTATTTATTTTTATTACTAATGGTTTGATGTGTTTTCAGAACCTTTCAATTGTTTTTTAATAAACTACATTTTGATTTTTTTTTGTATTCACAATGCAATTTTTATTGTTGAAAATAAAGTGTTCAAAAGAATCGACCCATTTTACAACCAGAACCAGCTCTACAAGCCGTAAAAATGCTACCAAACCAAATCTGTTATATAGAGCTGTCTAAATTGGATTCTTTTTACTGAATTTGAGTTCCATAAACCGAAGGTGGCGCTTTGGTTTTCATTTCATACAAAACAATACAATCACGATAATATCAATAACGACAACGAAAGTTTTTCGTGCTTGGGGTACTGTGTATACGTGTTCATTGTCTGTTTATACAAACTATCTAATTTTATAATTATGACAAAATTGCCATAAAGAAAAAAACTATTTTTTAACAATAACTTAACAAACGCAAATTTTGTCGAAGTATATGATTGTAGCAAAACAGAAATAATTAATCAACGTTACTTCCACAATTTTTGTACAGCATCCGCAGCTTCAAAGGTAACTTTTTATAAAGACGTGACAGAAAGGAACCAGAAGCCATAAATTTCTTCCTTTGGAAGACTAATAAATAATTTTCGAGACCCCTCTTTGGGGTTAGAGAGGCGTCGGCTTTGATGTTTAAAAAGCCACTTCATAAGTGCCCGCTCTCAAACACATGATTAGAAGGCAGTTAGGGGAGAGAACCGGGGGTGATACAATAGGATATGAATTTTAATGACGGATTTACTATTTACTCATAGAATACCAAATAGGAACGAAATTGATTAGGTAGTTAGCCCTGGGTTGTATGATAGAAAATCATATCAATACTTGAAAGAAGGCACTTGCAAAAAAAGGTAACTGAGGTAACTATATAAATGCGCTGGTAACATCTCTAGTGTTAATTTTGAACACACGATGGTTATTTTTGCTTTCTCTAACAATCAAATGGTACGAATGTGCAAGTGATTAACTTATTAAGTAACTGTTTTTTGTGTATGTCGTCAATAAAAATGTTTTCTTTCTTTCTATGTTAGGCTTCGATTAAAATATTTTGTTGCAATGTAGGTATATTTAAATAAATAAAAAATTAAAATAAAACAGCAAACAATTGAAATCTATATTGCTGTTTTCTATATTTTAATTTGCCATCCCGCTTTTTATTTTATTTATTTACTTATTCATTATAATTACGGCAACAATTGTAATTATAATGAATAAATAAATAATTAAATAAAATAAAAAGCGGGATGGCAAATTATCAAAAAAAACTTGATAACTTATCAGATACAATGGGGCTCATTTGAGGAAAAGCTTTATTAAAATTTTAGTTTCAGTGTGCTATGGTAGGTATGTAAAACTTATATTATTGGCATATAAAAAACAAAACAAGTTTTAATCATAAGTGTTATTTTCTCTGGACTGTAACTTCAACCTCCCAGTCTAGCTTTGTAACATCCTGATTGTTAGTACAACCGAGTCTACCTTTGTAATTCCTGATACCTAGTTCCCATAAAATCTTTGAGAAACGTTGATGATGACGAAGCGCCAGGATGAACTCGGTTCTGATTTTAAAATGTTGACGTTTAGCCGAATTCAGTTCAGATATCAAAGACAACGGGTTCGTCAGCCGAAACGCTCGCTGCGCCCTGCTTTGTACCCGAGAGCGCTCATTAAGGACCAACCCTCCAAAAATCCCATTCGCTGCCGCAGATAATAGAAAGCGAACAGAGACAAACTCTTTGGAAGTGTAGTATAGTTGATTAAGGCGGTACCATGACTGAAAGTTGTGCCCCGCGGTGAACAATTTTAATGAAACTTTACATGGATTTTTTGGGGTCCATAGTCTAGTATTTTTAGATGATATCTTACATTCCCTCGTAGTCACTGCTAGAAGTAGATAGCAAATCTGCTAAAAGTGGCCGTTTTTGACACATTTGCTACCTACTTCTACGAATGACTAATGAGGGAAAAATACTAGACTATTGACTGCTTCTGTTCACGTAGGATGACCGAGGGTGCTTGTAATACATTTGACACAACAGGGGGTGTCAGTAAAACTGTGAAACCATACACAAAAAGCTACACGCAGCTCCGCTCCTCTGGAAACGCATCCTGATCCTGACGTCTTCAAATATTTGAATACCTTTGTCTTAATGTCGGGATTGGATACTGCGAATAATAACTCAACAACTATTCATTCTGTTCGTTATCCATAACCTACGTGTTGCTACGCTGACGTCCCACTCGACTTGCAGAACTCGAATAAAACCGATCCTGGCCGTAATTAGTTCTTGAAAACTGGAATCCTTTTCGGCTGTTTCGCATTAGGCATTGAAATGCGCCGGTTGTGAGGAGCACGAGATGCGTGAAAATGTACCATCGTAAGCAACTTCCACTGTTTTTTACTTCCAACTTTCTTTTAATAATTTACAGCGAAGCTTTTTTTCTCAAACTTGACTCAAAGGAAAACGTACCTATAAGTATGTCAAAACCAGGCAATCAAAATATAAAACTTTGTACTGTGAATTTCAACTGTTGCAATAGCTAGAAAAGTTAAAAAGAGTACAATGGAATTCCCAGCAGAACAAATCGATAGAACCGCGGATAAAGTCGATCTGCGAAGCAACTGAAGCCATTACAAAACTTTTAACCGTTCACCACTCCATCCGTTTAAGACTACGTCATATTATCCCTAGAGACGTACAGTATGTACCTACAATAATGCAGGTAGCAGTGTTCCGTTATTTCTTTGTGGAAAGCCGCATCGCAAACACCGTGTGAGGACAACAGTACGTTGCTTAGGAGAGGCCGCAAAAATCTCTGGTTTACGTTTGTAGTGCGTGGGACACTGCAAGAGAGGGCTCACAAACCCGGAGCCGGCTTTACTGCGATACACACGGAAGTGTAATTGAGCGATCCATTTTCTTGTAAACATGGGATAGCCAAACAATTTGACCTCAGGGGGCCAGAGAATTCAAAAAACGTCAAAAAAAAGTCTGACGCCGAACAACGATGTTTTTAAAATTATTGTGTTCGAGATAAAATAACCAGTTCCTCAGTGATTGAGGATTCCAGGAGTAGTTCGCTTCCACCTTCAGCCTTATCGCCACTTAATAAGATGCTCTCTGTAAACATTTCTGCGGTGGTGTCGTATGAGGCGGGTCGTTACGTTCCCTAAAATATGGTTGAGCGAAGCGATGGCTGGTTCATGCATCATGCTCGTGAACGGGTGCCACCAGTGGGATGGGTCTGCTCCTGGCTTCTTGTCTCGAAATATGCAGATTTTTTATGTTTTATTGTTATTAGTTTTATTTTATCGTGGTTTGTATGGCACTGTTTATTATTGACTCTTATGTTCTTAAACTATTCAAAGTTTTATTACTCTTGTTTGGCATTTATATTTATTATTTAATTTGCTACGTTTTTGGTTAGTGTGTATTTTAAAGAATCTACCTTTGGGATGTCTATTTCTTAGTTATTGAAAATTATTTACTGCTATGATTACCGGGTTTTTATTTTGTTTTTAAAAAGATTAATTTGTGATGGAAAGTGACTTTAGATATTATATTATGTTAAAATCACTTTTCAATTTGACGACTCTGTATGAAATATGGCAGGGATATTGTTTGAGCAGGCTTAGCTCATAAAACTACCACTCGATAGCTCTTGACCACGAGCAAATAACTTGTGCGTACTGCTTGCCCAAGTAGCCCGCGTGTTTTTACCTGCTCCAGTTATTTGCACCATGTACAAGTACAAGCGAGTAACTTAAACAAGTAGCTTGCGCATAATACTCACGCGTGTAACCCGCATCTTTACTAGCTCCAGCTACTTGCGCCGTGTACAAGCACACTTAACCAAAGGAGAAGCATATTCAATTCCTTGAAGATTGACACAACAGCTCGCCGTACGTTCCCGCTAACAGAATAAGCGCAGGTGGTGTGCCGCTCGAATGATACCGCAATAACACTAAAATAAACCTTAGCCATTGCACCGCCCAGCCTTCAACTGACACTGATTTTCTGCTGCTTTTGTACAGTGTTCTTTATTACAAAATGCTTCGCCGTACGTTCGTCCTTTATTTGTCTTGGAACATTGAAGCCTGGTATTTCTTCATTGAAATTACATCACTGCTTATTCGTTTAATCAACTACGTTAACTATTTTATCGGATGTTTTTAAAATAGATTGATTGTTCATAGACATTTAATTTTAACAACACTTATCAAATTGTAAACCTTGTTAAAGTTAATTCCGGCAATTTTTCAGCATCAATAATTACTGCCAGGGAGGTCAATTGAATGTTTTCTTTGTTTTGTAGGGTTCCGTACCCAAAGGGTAAAAACGGGACCCTATTACTAAGACTCCGCTGTCCGTCTGTCTGTCTGTCTGTCACCAAGCTGTCAATATTTGAGGGGTACTCCTATACAACAAACATGATAATAAACGTTATTATATCGGCAACACGTAGACGCTTGAAATATTCACTGAATATTTAGTTGTATAGTTTAAAACTACTTATTTACTTTAAAATTAAATAATAAAATGAATTAAGGGGGGCCCATTCAACAAACGTGATTTTTTGATAATACGGAACGGAACCCTTCGTGCGCGAGTCTGACTCGCACTTCGTCGGTTTTTTTTTTTCAAATTTCAAACACTGTATTGCGTGCCACATTGTTGTACAGAGTATTTTACTAAGTAATAAGTAGGCACCTAGGATGTTTGATATGACAATGCAGTGTCCCGTAAGGACATAGCAATAGCTCTTTTATTGAATTTGACAATAAAATTATAAGTAAAAACTAAAGTAAGTTAGTAGGTAATTAACTTGTTTTAGTTCATGGATAAGTATGCATTGTTTTTCCTGGATATATGAAAATATATCGAACGGTTGTATTCATCAATTAAACATTTCGATAATGGTACACGACGTGATTAATGCCCTATTCATTGGGTTGCTTTTACAAAATGTAAAGTAGTAGCAAATGCATATGACGTATTTAACCCTCCGCTGCCTCCCTCCCCTACATAGTTAATAGTTCCAAAAGTCGGCACAGCACGTCCATGACAGATTATAAACTTAAAAGATTGATCATTGTTTGAGTTCAAAAGGGCAATCCCTAGATGTTTCCAAGGCGTAACAATGGGTACAAACATTACATGAGACAATAACTCTACTCCATTGTTAGACAAATGTTGCCACTGTTTACGTAGTTCACGATACCCGTATTTAATTTGCTTTCAACAAGAGCTTTTAGTTTGTGGTATCGTGAAAGTTAAATGATCCGAGGGTTGAAAGTAGGCTTTGTTAGTGACGTGAACACAATCTTTTGTGCAAGATTTCTAGGGTGCAACTACCAACACATAAAAATTCTTGTTCTTGATGTAATACCATCAACTGCTATTGCGGTTTTGTTTAGGACCTAAACTGATCTGCTTCGCTTATTCGTACTATGACAGCTAAATATCAATGACAGCGATTCAGTGATCATTCAATGACATTTCACAGCCGCTAAGCTGTCACGAACTCTTATTTGACTTATAACTCGGCCAAGCTAACATGACACCTGCAGGTTATACCCGTCCCTCTCACTCTCCGGGCGTGACAGAATCGAGTGAAAGAGACGGGTAGAAGAAATAAGGACACAAATCGTTCGGTCATTCACATTTAGCAAATCATTTGCGATCCAGTTTTTAGAAGGTCATAGTACGAAAGAAAGCAATTCATTTCAGGAACCTATTCTGCATCGCGCTATTATTGGATCGCTGTCTTAAGTTGATGGTAGGCACCCAGCTCTCCAAGTGTGTGGATATTTAAAGGGTTAAAAAAAGTTATAACCCATATGGTTAACTAAGGGATATTCGACTTAATTCAAAATCAAGCAAAGCAATTACAAAAGGCGACAAATATTATTTCCGTAATAAATTTAGTTTAATCTATCTTTTCAAGATATTTATTACAATATAACAAAAGTATTAGAAAAATAAGAAAAGGCAATTAGGTTAAAATGGGTTTCTAACAATTTACATAGCATTATGGTCATCGAAAATTAATAGTCCCCGCTTCCTTTCAGGCACTGCAAAGGACCGAGTCTATACGCTCTCAGTAAAATATAGCGACCACTAAGACGTAAATAAATGGTCAGAAAGACAAATGGCTCGGCCATAAAGAAGAACTTATAATACACTAGCTTTTACCCATGGTATACTCGTCCATGGAATTAGAACGCAACCCTTTTGAAGTTGTGTTTGAGTAATAATTTCGTTTATAACCTTCGATCAACAAATACCAATAGATTATAGGTACCTACCTAACGAACTAAAACAAAACACAATATTGCACCGTGTGCTTCGATGAACAATAGTAGTTATTGAAAGACCGTCTGACTTTTTTTTAAAGAGAGAAAAAGTTTTACGATTTTACGTCATAAACGACAGGAAGCGATAATAAATAATAGTGCGCTATTATTTTTGAAATGTGCTCTTATACGTTTAGCCGTTTTTGACATTACAAGCGTTTATCTTGATATCGAAGTTTAAAACTCTTGCGTTACTGACTGATGCTCGGGCCACACTATGGAGATATGCCTATGTTCAACTTCGCTTGAATTGTCGCGAGAGTTATTGCGTTAAATTTATCGCCATAGTGTGGCCGCTCGATCGCAAAAATTCTCGCAATAATCGCCACTCGTGCTATCGGCATAAGGCATACGTTGTAGTAAATGCCGTAGTAAAATTATCGCTTTAATTATTGCGATAACGTGGCTACACTGTGTTGGAATTTGGCATATCCCGATGTCTATTCCCATAGTGAGGCCGCAGCATGACAGACAACGTACAGGCGAAACTACTGGGCACAAGAAGTTGAAATTTGACGTGTACGTTAGAAACTGCGAGGTGGGGGCTGGATGCGAGGAGCTGAAAACCATGCTCAGTAGCGTGAACTAGGAGAGGCCTTTGTCCAGCAGTGGACGGATACGGGCTGATGATGATATATGTTAGATGGGGCTGAGGTTGGGGCCATTGCAGCTAAAATGTTTGTTTTTTTAATCCACAACTTTGTAGCACTTAGCCTTCATCACACCTGTTCTTAAGTGGTGATAAGGCTGAAGATGGGATAGGACTACTCACGGAATCCTCAATCACTGAAGAACTGGCTATCTTATCTCTAACTGCCGGAACACAATAATGCTGAAAACATCATTGTTATCCGTGTGTTTTTAGTCGAAATAATTATATTTCATTTTTTTTCTCTCTTTCTAGATGCTTTATTAGTTATAATTCCATTTATTTTATTTATTACATGTTTCAATCCAATTTCACTATCTTAGAAACTACATAAGTTTCAAGCAAACACTCTAGTCATATATCACTGGAAGCACTGCTTCCCTCCGACGCAGTAATTGCACACTGCGAGCGCAACTTCTAAGCACGATTATAACGATAAATGGTGAAAAGAGGCATTTTCTTGATTTATTGTTTAATGCCAGAATTTGATAGCCCACTAGTTATCAAAAATAAAAAGCTAATAGTTAACAGGAAGTACCTATTTACATCAAAATAAGAAATTCTAAGGAATTAAGGAATTTGAAGGATGAAATTTATTATAAACCTTTGTTTTTTAGAATTAAATTATTGGTTGGTTTCCAGCATACAAGAAGAGTTATATTGATTTAACCTGGGTTTGGTTTTGATTTTTCGCTATACTTACATAAGTTTGGCTATCAATATCAGGGAGAAAAAAACAACCCTTGGAGTTTCTTGCCGGTTCTTCTCCAAGGCCTCCCGCTGTAGGGTTTGCGAACCGATGGCGTAGCTTCTATGACGTTCACAAGTATTGTAAATAACAATCTAAATTGAATAAACAGATTTGAATCTTGAATCTTGAATAAGTGGCCAAAACCGGGTCATTTAGCACCTTTCGGACATTTTGTTTTATATACAAAAATATATTTTTAAATTTCAAAGCTGTACCTTTAAAGGCAGATAAAATCTCTATAATTCAAGATATATTTTTTGTCTGGAACACCAAGACCATTGAGCACTAATTGCTTCAAAGTGAAAAACTCCTTTAAGTGGTCAGAAAGAGGGCTACTTGTATTTTAATACTAACAATTTATAAAGGCTTCCACTAACTAATTCCATTTTCACGTTTGTTCCTCCTTTCAAAACAGCTAATACTTTGTTCAGCTCATTTTTGTGCAAACTAAAATGTTGTTTTTGAACAAGGAATAAGATCTAATTTTCTAGCATAAGCTGCATAAAAAATGTTCAATAGCATAAAGAACTTTTTGCTTTGCACGAATTGGCTATTTATAGGGCCCATGCATGCTACACTGAACAAAGTATAGACTGTAAACGAGTAGGTACACACTGTATGAAAACAATTGAAAAACATAGCGGGCGGACTGAAAACAATATTCGCTTATACATTATTCAAACGAATCAACATGAAATTATGGATAACAGTGCCGAAATGTGTTTACCTTTCGGGACCGATATAAAACCTATCAATCACAAAATCCAGTTGGACCAGTCCGTTTCGGTCTAAAGCTGTTTATCCTACGCTTGTTTGCCCTACATCTAGTTCGGTCGGCAAACTTCATTTTGTACGACGCATTGGAAATTCGAAAGAGCTCTGTTACTCAATGTGGAATTGTAACCAATTGTGTGATAAGTGTTGATATTGTAGGAACAAAGAAGTAATATTAACGCTTTGGTTATCCATACTAATAATATAAATGTGATAGTGTATTTGTTTGTTTGGCCGCCTTTCACGTCAAAACGGAGCAACGGAACGACGACGTGATTTTTGATGATAATAGTTTGAGGGCTGGAGAGTGACATAACCTACTTTTTATCCCGAAAAAATATCACATTTCCGCGGGACAACGTCGTGTAGTCGAAACCGCGGGTGAAGCCGCGGGCGGAAAGCTAGTCATAAATAAAATTTATAGCTAGCTAAGCTAGTCATAAATATAAATAAACGTTTAAAAGACTTTCTAATTTCCAAATGCTACTATGACTTGAATGAATTTTTTGATGATAAAATTATCTAGAACTCATGAATAGAATAATTCTTTAGCCCTAATATTTGACTGATATAGTATGTTATATTAATCATTATTGTAATCTTTCGTACCATATTGAATATTGTGTAGAAATTTTATATTAATTTTGTTTATTTCTCTTTTTTTCCTTTTTTGATGATGTACCTAGGTAACGAATTTAATTTGTATTTATAATAATTTATAATAATAGCCCTCAATTGTTACTATGCCCCCACGGGGCGTCACATTGTACCTAACTATAATGCCTATAAACTATCCTAATTTATGTAATGTGCAATCTATGAATAAATAAATAAATAAAAATAGTTGGAATAAAAATATTACAGTATTATTTACTACATAATTATTTTGACAAAGATTTTCGATAAACCATTATTTTGATTTGAAGTCTTTCCATTATTAGTATACTACTTTGTGTGAATAATTTTCGAAGTATTATACATTGTATGCCTCAATAACATAATTTTCTCCATGTGCCCCAGCGCAATATCAATCCACCATAAAATTTACAACACGTCATATAAGGAAAACCCAATATGAAATTATAACATTCATTTTTCATTCCAGCAGAAGGGCGCTGGCAGACTGAACGAAAATTCTCGGGGAAAAGAAATTTCCATTTAGCCTAAGAAAAAAGTATTATTGAAAGAGTTTTCTTCATAGATTTTTATTATTTTATTTCAGAACATGCATATTTATTAATAAATTGTTTATTACTGACATCATCATCATCATCATCATGTCAGCCGAACGATGCCCACCAGCTAGGCATAGGCCTCACCCAAGTATTTATGCTACCAAGCACGTATGCTAAATTTCATAACTGTGTATCTATGATTGTATGTTTGTCCACATTTTTTTCGAAAACCTAAAGTCTTAGCGAGATAATTCTTTTTGATTTCAATCAGGGCCCCGATCGCAGTACCGTAGATTGGGGTTACTTTAGGAAAAAATGGGGCTATTTTGATAATTTATAATGTGGTATAAAAACAGTATTATTCGTAATTAAGTAAAAAATGGGCATTCTATCTATAGTCATATTAAGGCTACCAAAGGTCACTTGAAAAAAAATGGAAAAAAATAATAATCCAGTCAAACAAGCGTTGTCAACAAAGTCACCCCCTCGAATCAAAGTAACCCCAGTTTACCGTAATAAAAATAAAAAAATAAAAATAAAATAAAAATCATTTATTTTCAGACCAGAGATCCATAGAAAACCCAATTAATCCTATGACGCATTAGTCAAGTGTACGTGCAGTTGACGTGCAAAACCGTTTTTGATAACGCGCGGCTTTGACAGTGCGACAAAGTTTTCTGTTCCGTCCGGTGATAATCTTTGCAACTAAAACAGTTTTCATACGACAGTCTATTTTGACAGGTAATTTCGTATTGCAAGTGGTTCCTCTGTCACGGATGTCACCGGATCAAACAGGATTGTGGGACTATAGGTTTGCGTGACGTGTGCGTCGTTATGTCATTACGGCAAAACGAAGTCAAACGTCAAGACGCAAACGTGATCAAGACGCGCTGCATAGAATTACGGCGATCGGCCCGCTGGTGTATTCCAATTTATGGAACAATTCATGTTTCATCAAAATCAAATCAGTGGTTTTTAAGATATGGTTATAATCTGGTACAATCAACACTAAAAACTTGTTTATTTAAGTACATAACGTTGAGGATGTTTTAAGACACTGTGCAAAATCAAGTAAGTACGATTACTTATAGTAAATGACTTTTGATTCGGGAAGATGAGAGTATAGCGTTATACCCATTTTTTATTTGTTATTGTATTTATATTGACAAGTATTGCAAATTAATTGAAAATGAAATATTAGAAAAAATACGACCTCTAAGTAGCACTCCCGGGAATCGAACCCGGGACCTTTCACTGTCCAGGCGAATGCTCTGATCACTCTGAGCTACGGAGTCGTTAGAGGAAGCGTCGAATCTTTCTAATAGTTGTTACGTGCTGTGAGCCAGCGTTTATTTCATCAATGTGAAGATATTACTACCCTCGACTCCCTTTGTAAAAGTAATTATGTTATTTTTATTTCTTCCGACATATTTCACGTTTGTAGAGGTGCAGTACATTAACGCGTGCCGTATTAAACACAGCACTTCCCAAGCTTTAGGTTGTTCATTCTTCGATTCTCTTATTCGGAGCCAATTACCACTGTAAGGGACGTTGATGGGACACCGATGACTGGCCAGCCCCCTAGACAAGTGGCTTTCTATTATCGATATCGCCAGTAGTATCGAAAGAAAATGTATGGCATTGACAGTAGCGGTTACGTGAAATTTCAATCGCTAATGTCCATCCAATACATTTTCTTTCTATTCTACTGGCGATATCAATATTAGAAAGTCACTTGTCTAGGGAGGCAAACGTCAAATTAACAGCTCCATAAACAAACTAAATCAAATTAGTTTTCATAAAATGTTTACCACTGTGGGACGTTGACGGGACATCGGTCGCTGGGCAGACGTCGTTTCGTCGTGTGTCAAATTAACAGTTCGATTAGTAAACAAAGTAAGAAAATAAAATTTCTTTAAGTAAAATGTCAAAGAAAATCACTGAAAATAGAAAAATAAATAAAATAAATAACTTCTTACATTCACACCAATTATCTAAACCCATTTTAATTTAATTAAGAAACTGTATCATGGAAAACTTGATAACGGATAAATATATAGGTACTTAAATACTTTTTGTTTGTAAATACATACTTATACATAGTAAACACCCAGACCAAGACAAATAGACATGTTAATGCACACAAAATATTTGTCTTGTTCGGGAATCGAACCCGAGACCACTGGCGCAGAAGGTGGGTAGGCTACCCCTGCGCCAAATCTGTCGTCAAATAACAAATTTAAGACAGTACTTCCAAAACTGTTCATTCTTCGATTCTCTCATTTTGAGCCATTTACTACTGTAACGGACGTTGATGGAACTCCAATCGCTGCTGGCCAGACCTCATGTCGCGTGTGACAAATCAACAGTTTCATCCCAAAAAAATGAAGTACTTATATAAAATTTATTTTAGTAAAATTTCAAAGAAAATCATTGACAATTTAAAGACAGTTCTCCCAAAACTGTTCTTTCTTCGATTCTCTCATTTGGAGCCAATTACCAATGTAAGGGACGTTGAAGGGACATCGGCGCTGGCCAGACGTCGTTTGTCGAGTGTGACAAATTAACAGCTCCATCCCCAAAAAAACTAAATAAAAATTGTTTTCATAAAGTGTCGAAGAAAATCATTGAAAATTAAAGACAGTATACCTACTTTCAAAATTGTTCATTCTTCGATTCTCTCATTTGGAGCCAATTACCACTGTAAGGAACGTTGAAGGGATATCGGTCGCTGGCCAGACCTCGTTTGTCGAGTGTGACAAATTAACAGCTCCATCCCCAAAAAAACTAAATAAAATTTGTTTCTATAAAGTGTCGAAGAAAATCATTGAAAATTAAAAACCAAAACTGTTCATTCTTCGATTCTCTCATTCGGAGTCAATTACCACTGTAAGGGACGTCGAAGGGACACCGGTCGCTGGTCAGACGTCGTTTGTCGCGTGTGACAAATTAACAGTTCCATTCCAAAACAACTGCGCGTGGATCGCCGTGAGGAGCACTTCGACAACATTACGCATACATTTGCGGACGGTCAGGCTGCCGGTTAGGCTTGTTGTACACATTAGAAAAGGTCAAGAGAATGAGAAATTTAAGAATATGAATGTAATAGGCATTTTAAAACAATTTATGTTACAGTTTTGGTAAAGCAAATGGTCATTTTAGCTCAGAAGAAGTTGTAAATGCTGATGTGCAAATTATTGCATTATTATACTTTTAAAGCTCTATTCGTTCTGCTTCATAACTCCTTAAATTTATTCTCGATTCGATTTCAGCAGGAAAAATGTCTTGAAAACATAAGATTAAATCTAAACGGTTCAAATTCGATTCTGCAAGCTTCTAATTAGGTATCAACAAAGGAAGTCGATAAAACCTTTCACCTTCACAACAGTCACACAATCACGTACAACTGATCTCTATTTGCGCAATAACAAGCATCCAGTCACGTGTGTGTGCCCACCTTTAAACCGGGCCGTCCCGGGCTGTCCCAGCGGAATGACACCGTCTCTCCGACACTCGCAAATTGAAACGGAAGGTGTCCAATAAATTCCACATTCACCCTCCCCGGAATTCGGTCGAGCAAACTTCTTTGTGTATGTGAATGTTTTATCGAGGTTGTTTTAGGGCCGAAAGGGAATGTAACGCGAGTGACTTCTTGGCCAGATTTTATAGGTGGTGCAATGTTGATTTGTTTGTTGATTGTCTGTGAATGACCCTATGAAACAGTTCATTTCAAATCCCTAAAGTCCGTACACTTGAACGCTCCTCAAGTACCACCGTAACATCATAGCGTCTCTTTCATATCTTTGACAATTAAGACGACTGTATGATGTTTAAGGCTGTTCTAATTTTTTTTATCCACTATACGGGGTAGCACTTAGCCTTCATCACACCTGATGTTAAGTGGTTATAAGGCTGAAGGTGGAAGCGCACTACTCCCGGAATCTTCAATCACTGAGGAACTGGCTATCTTATCTCTAACTGCCGGAACACAATGATTCTGAAAACATCATTGTTATGGCGACAGACTTAGGCGTCGCCCGGATGACCCACACTGCCTAGCAGACTAGGTGTTCGGCCAGAGTTTAACCCCGTTTGGGTCCATAAATCTTGGCCAGGCCCGGTCGCCCAAAGAAGTAAGAGTGTCGAGGTTGGTGCGACGGGACCTCAATTATTTTAGTAATCTTACTAACTGCAGACCTACATCGAGAATTGGAAAGCAGGAATCAATTCCTGGCTCTTTCAGTCCTTTAGTATATTGTGTTTTCGACAAATGTAGAAGGAAGACGCGAAAGCAACCATCAAGAAAAAAAAAGAAAAAAACAATATAAGTAGGTACTTTCCTGATATCTGGACGGCAGGCACCTATGGAGAGGTAGATATAAGGGCTTATTAGCTTTATTTAACTAACCACTGTGGTGATGGTTATATCAAAATAAGAGGAAAATAGCAAAAAACATTATATCATAAGATGTCACTTTAAAACTGAAGTTGTTTGTTTCTTATTTACCCGCCCCCTGCACGGTAAGTAAAAAAAAATCTAATTTTAGAAGGAAAAGCATTACATTTTGGCAGTTCTAAAGTTCAATAGCGCAATAGGTGTAAGTTTTCTTTCTATTACAACGGTTTGCTCTTGATAACAAAATGCTTATGGGATCTACGATTAAACAATTGACGCCTGACATTGCATTGAGAACAATGAAAAATCTATCGTCTCATTTCTGGGGCGTTGAAGGATTAACCGGGACGTGCCTACTCACTTTTATCTTAAAGAAAGTTTGGTTATTTGAATAGTTAGTTTTAAAATCGACCCGTCTCAAAAAGTAAAAAATAACTAAAAAACATTGTTTCTTTCATTACGTAACGCTCGGTGCAAAAATACGGAATAACTATGTGTTGTGTGTGACTCATGGGTCAGTTAAATTGTTAACATTTCGCAGTCAACAACCACATTACCAGCAACCGCCTTATTACAATGTGCCTCCTTATTGATCCGATATCGAAGAAAGATTATCTAATCGCTTAAATAGTTTCAGAATTTTTTCCACTCTTAACTGTAAAATTTCCTTAACTTTATAACGAGAATCGCTCTAACAACAGATAGCCTCAATTTATTTAGTAGGGTGCCCGAAAAGTAAACTAATTGGTTAGTTGATGTCGATCCATTAATTTTAAATAATTAAATAGAAGGCCGGCTTAGCAATTTTGTTGCAAGGGCCGAACCGAACTTCTCAATCCTAACAGAGGTTGACAGGTTAACTTCAGCATTAGTCTTAAATTATGTACAGAGTATTATTATTAAGACAGGAATCATCGACAGACTTGAGTTTGCTTCTTTGTTAACAAAATCTTCACCTTAAGGAACTTTTCAATTTAGATTTACGTATTTTCACCATTCTCATCACGCTAGACATAAAATTCAGAAGCTACTTTGTTAGTAGTTGCCAAAATTTCTATATTGCATAGGTATATCTTGGATGGCAATTAATCCCATTATGGGCTCATAAAAACGAAACTTGGTTGGAGGGTTGGGGCTTTATGAATTACTGGCGTAACATAGGTACACAAGTGTTTTTGTATCTGATCTTTTAATAGACTTTTAAAGAAGAATATAAATTTTCGTAAGTGACTTTACAGCACTTACTAAATAGCTGCAGATTTAACCTAACCCTATTATTTTGCAATCACAAACCACAAATGGCTGTCGCTACTAAAAAGTTCCGTTTTACGCCAACTATTAACAATAACTCGTTATTAACTCATTAACAAAACGACCTTATAAATATTCTATTGCATGATTTGACGCTTTTATAGGTTTCGCCGCGATTGTTAACGTTATTTACGAGTACTTAAATGCTGCATTAGGAGAGTTGCCTGTCAATCGCATTTTTCTAACGAATATTGTAGTATTACAATCAAATGTTTTTTATTTGGAATTGTGGTAAAAGATTCTAATCCAGCTTGGGACAAATATTAGATGATGTTGATGTTATGTTTGTCCTGGTTGTGACAGTTAAGATATCGATGTGAAGATATAGACGTTTAGTTACGTCGACACCCCAACACTCTGGTCGGTGTAGTGCCAAGTTCTTTGTTTCATGTCCACCCAAGACAATGTAAATCACATTCAAGTCTTCTTCTTCTTCGTGTCGATGATTTCACATTTATATTTGTTTGGCCCAGTATGTGGCAACCTGTACTGCCTCATCGGTTGCCTTCATCAGGTCGCTTGCACTGCAGGTGGAGGGGCATAAGGCACTCTTCAAAAGGTGGGACATCGTTTGCAATGGCTCCCCACATTAGCACTCCGAGCTATTCACATACCCGCATTTTTGGAGGATGTGCTTGCAGCGGCCAACCCTGGTACGCAGGCGGTTGAGCGATTTCCAGATTGGCCACGGTATAGTTTGTGCCCAAATTCAAGTGACAATCATGCGTCCATGTAACAGACCTTCCTCAATTTAGATGGTTCGAAGTATTAGGTCATAAAATACTCTTTTAAAAGTAAAAAGTTTAAAAGCAAATTTTATCAGAGTTTACGACACCGCAAAAAACCTTTTAGTACATTGCAGTGTGAATATATTTCTATCTGCAGTATTGTTAAACAAGCTGTGCTCTACAACTCTTATTTACTGCGCCCTAAGTTCCACACTCGTTTGGCAAGGTGGTAGCCGTATGTCAACACTTGAAACCTCTCCAAACGCACTCGGTCAGGTTTGGCAACGAACGCGCGGATTCATTTCCTGGTGACCCCATTGTGATTGGCAAAGCGGCGATTAGAGAACGAGCCTGCATGCTGCGGATTGTCACTACCGACAGTGGCTAGCCAGAATTGAATTGCGTTTTGCTTTTAACCTGTACGCTCGGAGATTTGATGTAACGTGACACCCGTCAGTCACGACCTAGTAATGACGGAAATTCAAAATTTAAACTGTATTAAATTATATTTATGGTGTAGCAACATTTTTCGAGATAAGTTACGCTGTAGCAGCATTTTCCGAAGCTTGAATGAGGCACACATGTATTTATGCCTTATCCAAGCTTCGGCGATAAAATGTTTAGGACGTATCTTGAAAAAATATTGTCGCGCATATTTTTTACTTTCCACCTATATTTGTACCTGTTTTATATAGGTACTACATAAATATGATTTTCCTTTTCTTCTTATTAAAAAAATTTAGAGTTAATTCATGATACTACGATGAAAAGACGTATCTACGCAGAAACGTCCTTTTTTTCAATAATCACTGATCAGTCTTTGCGTTTCATCATTAGTTAGATACTCTTTTTACATTTTAGTTATAATATAAATCTGTCAATATGTCCTTTACAATAAATTAGAATCAGACTTAATATTGTTCAATAATAACAAAAATAATTAACAAAAACCTTTATGTTACATTAAAATTCCAAAAACCTCTTTAGATACATTAATTTGTACTTAAATATTATAATTATTAGCAGCCTTAGTAATGAAATATCACTTTGTTTTCATTCCTTAGACGCTATTATCGCAGATTCAATCACAAAAAAACACGCATCTACGCAGAAGCGTCCTTTCTTTCTATGACCGTGCAGATACGTCTTTTCATTTTATGACTAAAGTACGCGCCATATAACTTAGGACGTGTCAATATCTGGAACTAAAAAATTATAACATGGGAATAAGGCTTATTTTTCCAAGCGACCACGACGATCAGCGCCTTTTGACAAAAGCCAAGTTATAGGGTGCGGACTCTCGACCAATATTTCATAGAGTAATAAGACGCATTTACTCAGATACGTATTTTCTATCTATTGTGCATCAGTACCGACTTTTCTACTTACTAAACATTGTGTTTTGAAGCAGATACGTCTTTTTTATCAGCGAAAATTTTAAGGTTGCGGTCACAAATATGAAATGAAAAAAATACTAGTAGATGCGTCTTTTTTACTGATTGCGAATATGTACTTAACTGAATTTTGAAAAAAAAATGTTAGATACGTCCTTTCTTCTTATGACGGCAGTATGTTAAGGAAAAGTATTTCGGAGCCGCCCGCCCGTTAGGATTCTGGGCCTAAAAAGTACATTTCCAGCCTTTTTTACATAAGTACGTACTATTAGGAGGCATTGTAACGCATTCCGGGTACAGCTTGTTAAAAACAGTTCAAACTTGTGAACTTTAAATGAAAATTATTAATTTTACGATATGACCTTTTGCGTAATACACAGTTGCATTTAAACATTCTTCATTATACGATTTAAATCGTACAAAGTCAAAGTTAATGTTCCTTACATTTTCGAGGCGACACTTTTTCAGTACTAACTACGTAACCTCCTTCAAACCTCTTTCATGCGTTCAGTGAGAAAAACCTTTATAGCCAATTACATAGGCTTTAAAACCGCGTATCAACGTCCACCAACCCTTTAGTAAATGAGCTTGGGAGAGGAATAGCGAACGATATGTAACAGGGATCATCGGACTGAGTGGACTCTTGCGATAGGACGATAAATTTATGGCCCTAGACTGGAGCCGTTGAATAAAATATGGATATGGCCTTCGGTGGCTATCTTGTTATTAACTGGGTATATTAGTTTTTGTCTCTTTGATTTTCTAATTGTAGCAGATAATATAAAGGATTTTGTTTAATATGAAATGCTTAAATGATACTAGTTAATGATGAACCGTAATGATTTACGGTAATGATATCCGTACTTATACCGTAATGATATCATTATACAATTTAACATTAATGTGTGATGCTTCTATAGTTAAAATTATGAAACTGAATGACACATTAGTAGATAAGTTACATTAGTACTTTGAATGATTTATCAATTCTATCATAACCGTATAATTCTTCAAGAAGATAGATACTTACTTGGGAACTTATCAATGAGTATTACAACTAAGGAGTGCTCAAGGAGGAACTCATCAAAAGGGTGATGAAAAATAGACTTTGACCTTCCATAAGAATCGGCCTTTATAAACCATTTTTTTTATCCACTGACGGTTCTATCGTTCAAGTTCGAGTTTAAGAACAAAAAAAATTTAGTTAATGGAGGTAACTCCAGTTAACAAGATTAAATTAAAGAAATAAATATTTTCAGCCAATTAACTAACAAAACATCGTCGATTTTTTTTATTATCTACTGCGGTATTGCACTTAGCCTTCATCACACCTGATGTTAAGTGGCGATAATGCTTAATTACTTATACTTACTGTATTTATATAATACCTAGTTCATTTAATGTCCCCATTGCTGGGGCACTGGCCTTTCTTATGGATGGATAAGGAGAATGGGCCATGGCCCAAAGCAGATTGGTGGGTATTAACGATTGCAAATGCAGCCGGGACCAACAGCTTGACGTGCCTTCCGAAGCACGGAGGAGCTCGAGATGAAAAGTTTTTGGTCACCCATCCCGTGACCGACCATTGCGAACGTTGCTTAACCTCAACGATCGCAGGCTAAGGCTTCTCGGCCTACATAATATAATAGTTGCTTTTTAATTTATTTATTTTAATTAAGTATTTTCTTCTTATAAGACTTCTATATTTTTTATATCCACAATCCACCCATTCGTATTATACGGTATTAATCAAAGAGGCTATATCCGCAGGAGATAGCTTTGATATCCCATAAAAAGATTTGGTAAAAACACTTTTTTCTGAGGTTTTTTATTATTTGTAAGACATTTTATATGAAATTCAATACATTATTAGTTAATACGATTTCGAGAAAAGTACCTGGTGAAATATACAACAAAATGTATATTTTTAGTGTAATCTGTTTTATTAAACTTTGATTACGACGAGCAATAATAGAAATTATATTATCTTAAAATCTTATAATAATTATATCTTATATAATTTCTAACTATAGATAGTTGTTATTTAAAGATACTAGTAAATTTCTTATGACAAAAGAGTGCTTAGTTTACACAACGACACTAGACTAGACAGATTGAAATACGCACAGTCGTTGGTCAGCTAAAATAATGGAAAAATAATGCTGCTGACCTAAAAGCACATATTTAAAGTCCCCACAACACTGTGTGTCAGCGCATATGCGTGCCAAACTTGCTCAGCAAAAATTGGCCCGTAATACTCCGTGGAAAATCTGCCATCAGCGGTAATGTGAATTATTGTAGCGGTTATTAAAGGGTTAGCGTTGTTTTGTTTCATTTTCCCGTTAGGGTTTGACGTCACACGACTTTTAACTGAAGCAAAAATATTCATTGAACGTATTTTACATGCAATAAATTTATTCTGCGTGGCTTATTTGCAGTCTATTATTAATTTATAGTTTTATTATTTAACGAGAGTGAGTGGAGTGGAGAAGAAGGTGTTGGCAACATAAATTATTAATATTAAATATTTAAGTGTAGCAACACTAGGGAGACTAGTTAAGTAATCTGTGTCCTGTTGCCCGCTCTCTCTGTACCATGCAATGTGTGTGAACGTGATTAAAGTTTATAATTTGAGTCAAATCTGGTGTTCCTATTTCTGTCCCTCGAAGAGAAGAAATAACAACCACAGTCCACTGCTTCCCATCGCTGTCGCACTACCAGGAACTATTTTGTGGTGTTCGCATCATAAATTGGTCCATCATCGCAACGCCAGCGAAGCTTCATTTTGCGTGTAACATCGGGTACCTGCCTGCTATCAAAAACGCGTAAGAAGAAGAGGACACGACAAGGATTCAAGGATTTCTACCGAAAAAGCTGTTCGAAAATTTATAAAGATCATCATCGTAGTCATCCCTGCAAAGCCGCCATTTTTAGACATCATCGCTCGGTGAGACAAGCCATTTTTATTCTACGACTCCATCTTGCAAGAAAAATCGTCCCATTGGCACGCTTCAAACTTCGCGCCAAAGGATCAAGAGGAATCGAACCAATCATCGCATCTCGCCGCGCCATCGATTTCGTCGCGTCACGTCACCACTTGCACGAATCGCAGCGAAGACGAGCACACACGGAAACAAGAAGAAAGAAATTTCATGTTGGCACCCCTGCTGCGCCAACTCGTTTGGGTCGATCGCAACAACTTCACGTCGCTATATCGTATCGGGTTGTGTTGTATTCGAACTTCGCGCGAAGCGAGTTTTTTCTCGTCGTGAAGGTTGGTACTACCTGAATCGTTGTGAATCGATCGATCGATGCGCCACCTACCGGGACGCCACGCCATCTACGCCGTGCAAAAGGAAGCAATTTCATTTCTTTCTTTGTCTGCCATTTTGTATTCTGCTAGTTTGCTTGCAGTATTCAATTGAATTTTATTTAATAATAGTGAAAAGTCTTGTGTTGTGTTAGTGTAAATTGTGCCAAATTCTACCATGGCCGAATTAAAAGTTTTAGTGGCCGGGAGGGGCCATTGCAAAGGGTCCCTTACCAAAATGATTAACTGTATGGAGTCTGAATTATTCCTGCAGTACTCTATAGAAAAACTAAAAGCTACCAAGGAGCGTGTTTATAGCGTCTTTAACGATTACAATAAGTATTGCATGCAGATTAAGGCACTGGATCCACAAGACAACGAGGATCTAAACACCATCGAAGATAACTATCTCGATCTAATTGCCTATATAAATAAATTAATCCATAACAAGGCTGCTATTGAAATGCAACCAGTTCCATGTACCTCCAAAATAAAGCTTCCAAATGTAGTAATTCCAACATTCACAGAGGTGAAACAACATTTAGCAGCTCTCCGGAACTTGGGTGAACCTGTCGATTCATGGGATAGTATTATTCTATGCATATTGTCTAGGAAACTAGATATGTTGACCAGCCGTGGCTTTCAAATGGAGCGTGACACCAAGTCTCGTCCCACTCTAAAGGAGTTTTTGGAGTACTTGGAACACCGTGCTCTTGCGCTCGAGAACTCAGAATACTTCCCCAAGCCTCAAGCACAGCGCTTGGCCACGCATGCTGTAGTTGCACAAGTTTCTCCGTCATGCATTTACTGTTCTCCTGCCACAGCCTGAGAGCAGCGACTCTCAGAGCAGCAAGGGTCCTACTTCGACGAGCACACCACACACCAAGCAGCCATCAATAGTTCACACTTCGTTCGGGTATATTGTGGCAGGCCACAGCAGTAACGAAGCTACTCAAGCAACTTCTATAGAAAAGGTTGTATCTTTATTTTGCATAGAATGTGACAATAGTTTAAATGAATCATTAAGTGCATTTTGGAAGTCTGAACAAGTGCCTGAAATCTACCCAGATCAATTGCCAGAGCATCAGTATTGTGAAAAATTTTTTGATGAGACTGTTAAGCTTGAGAATAATAAATTTCAAGTTTCAATGCCTCTTAAGGTCCCATTAGAACAAATTAACTCTGAGCTAGGGGAATCATTTCATTTGGCATATAAAAGATTCATAAATTTGGAGAAGAAACTGCATAAAAATCCAGCTCTTTTCCACGAATATAAAACATTTATTGATCAATATCTTGAATTAAATCATGGTGAGTATATTGATATTAACAGCTATGATCTGTCAAAGGACCCTGTTTATTTTCTCCCTCACCATGCAGTGATAAAAGAAAATGCTCGCACAACCAAATTAAGAGCAGTTTTCGATGGCTCTATGCCTACAAATAAGAAAGTTTCATTAAACAACCTTTTATTAAATGGTCCAGTAGTGCAAAAGGATTTGTTTGACACTCTCATAGCATTCAGACTAGATAAATATTTCTTTGTTTGTGATATTCGAATGATGTTCAGATGTATAGAGTTAGATCCTAGTCAGAGATCCTTACAAAATATATTATGGCGCGAATCTCCTGACCATGATATTAAATGCATTCAGCTTAAATCTATTACATATGGTTTAAAGCCATCTTCATATTTAGCTACAAAATGTCTTATCGAACTGGCTAAAAGATATAGGAATCAGTTTCCATTAGCAGCTTCAATATTAGAAAATAACACCTATATCGACGATATTTTGTCAAACAATGATTCTGAAGAAGAATTATTAGAAATGAAGTCACAGTTAGAACAACTGCTTGCTCTGGGTGGATTTCAGCTGCACAAATGGGCTTCAAACTGCAATAAACTCCTAGAAAATGTACAGCAGGCTAGCACAAACAGCATCGCAGAACTAGATCTGCAGAAACATGACGTATCTCTTAAAGCACTAGGCGTTAATCTTGATGTAAAACACGATTTGTTTACAAGTTCTTGCCCTGAAATGTACAGTAGTCCAAATGATTGCAAACGTGACATACTTAGCTACATAACAAAGTTCTACGACCCCCTAGGTCTGATTGGGCCAGTATTTGTTCGTGCAAAAGTAATTATGCAAAAGTTATGGGCTACCAATGTGGACTGGGATTCAACTCCTCCAGATGATATCAGACAGTTGTGGATAGAATTTATTAGGGACTTGTCACAGATGGAACCAGTTAGTGTATCACGCTGCGTAAGACCGAACGACTCGGTCACTAATCAGCTGGTAGGATTCGCCGATGCGTCAGCTGTGGCCTATGGCTGCTGTCTGTACTTGCGATCCATTGACACACATGGTAAGGTTCATGTCCATTTGCTTTGCTCTAAGTCTAGAATAAACCCATTGAATAAGGAGCTAACAGTTCCAAGGCTGGAGTTGAATGCAGCACTACTACTCGCCAGGCTGACAAGGAAGGTACTCACCATACTCGGTAACAAAATACATGTCAGTGACACACATCTCTTCTCAGACTCCCAGATAGTTTTAGCATGGCTTAAAACCGATGTAGCAAAGTTAAATACCTACGTCGCGAATAGAGTCAGGGCTGTAGGAGAGCAAACAAAAGGCTGTCATTGGCATTATGTAATCTCTGAGGACAATCCTTCAGATTGCCTCAGCAGAGGTCTTCAACCTCATGAGATCAAAGAAAATACTATGTGGTGGAATGGGTCATCATTTTTGCACAACAAAAATCATAAATTCGAGTCAAAGATTGAAATTCCAATAAACTTACCAGAATTGAAATTTAATACTGATAAACAAATACTTGTATGTGTCACCACCACTGCCACAACTGATTCAGACCTTTATGAGAAATTAAATAAATTTTCAAGTATACACAAAATGACTCGTGTACTTGCATTTGTATTAAGATTTTGTAACAATGCTAAGCCAAATATTGTTAAGCAAAAGGGTTTCTTAACAGCTTCTGAATTAAATAGAGCATTAATGTTTATAGTAAAACACGAACAACAAAGGTCTTTTCCAAGTGATATCAAATCTCTACAATGTAATAATAAGGTCAGCAGCAATTTACTGCCATTGACGCCCTTTCTTGATGCCAATGGTGTGATGAGAGTAGGTGGCCGTTTACAAAACGCATCAATCCCCTACGCGAACCAACATCCTGCTATATTGCCTAAGGAGTCAAATATCACTGCCTTGATAATTAGAGATGAGCATATCAAATTATTACATGCAGGACAAAAGCTATTATTAACGTCCCTCAGACAAAGATTTTGGATAATAGATGGATTGCGAACAATAAAAAAAAATATCTATAAATGTGTAATCTGTTTCAGGATGAAGGCTGAAGCTGCAACTCAGCTGATGGGTTCCTTGCCTGCGCAACGTGTCAACGCATGCCGACCATTTGAGAAGGTTGGGGTGGACTTCGCTGGGCCAGTTTTAGTTAAGAACAGTCGCATCAGGAAACCAGTCATAGGAAAAGGTTACATAGTTTTGTTTGTTTGCTTTGCCACAAAGGCAATCCATTTGGAACTTGTCTCTGACATGACCACCGAAACGTTTCTTGCTGCATTTAAGAGATTTATTGCTCGAAGAAACTTGCCCAGCGATGTACACTGCGACAACGCTGCAACGTTCAAAGGGGCAAGGAACCAATTAGATGAATTGTACCGCTTACAAGCCTCTCAGAGTCACTTACAACAAGTACAGTCCTATGCGTCCTCCCGTGGGATAAATTTTCATTACACCCCCTGCTATAGTCCTGTATTTGGTTCTCTCTGGGAAAGTGGAGTTAAGAGTACGAAACACCATCTCAAACGCATTGTAGGCAACGCATTACTTACGTATGAACAACTGAACACTGTACTTGTAGAAATAGAAGGTGTATTGAATTCGCGACCGCTCACTGCTGTATCTGCAGACCCGAACGATTTTTCATACTTGTCACCAGGTCATTTTCTCACAGGTTCACCACTCAATACATATCCTGAACATGATATCAAAGATAGGCCCATTAATTTGCTTAAATTTTGGTCTATTGTTATTAAAATGAAACAGAACTTTTGGAGGTACTGGAGTAAGCATTATTTATGTCTACTGCAAAGCAGACCCAAATGGCGTAATGTAACGCCCAATATTAAAATAGGTAGTCTAGTAATACTGCGTAACGATAATACGCCCCCTTTGCAATGGCCCATGGCTAGAATCACAAACATTTTTCCTGGAAAAGATGGTAAAGTGCGTGCTGTCGAAGTAAAGGCTGCTAACGGCCACATTCATAATAGGTCTGTGACTAAGCTTTGTGTTTTACCTATAGAAATGTAAGACTATTTTTAGTTTTTATCTAGTTTAGTAGGATATTTCTAACTTATAGCAATACACTATGTACCTACTCTGTTAAAAACACTAAGAGGTATAAATTGTAATAGTTTATTGAAACTTTATAAGTATCTTATTTTGATATAATATGTAAATTCAAAGTATTTCTATTTTTTGCTGTGTGTGAAACTTATCTATAAAAGATAAGAAATGTACTGTATTTAAAAGTACAGGTATAACCATAAGGTAGCTAGATCAGCTCTTACTTATCCTTAAATTAAAACTTAAATTTAAAAATCTTATTAGGTTGTTACTTTAATACTTAAGTAGCATTCAAATGCATACTTAGCATCGTTGAATATTTTAAAAATTCACATTGATTGTTTCTTGTTAATGTTAACATTTTAATATGTAAGCATACCTATACTTTGCTTTTTTTAATGTAATATACAGCAGTTAGTAGATTGTGTTACATACAAACTTTGTAATTTTATTTCAAAGAAAAATATGTTTTTTTTTTTTAATTTCTTAGGCCGCAGCTTATGTTGGCAACATAAATTATTAATATTAAATATTTAAGTGTAGCAACACTAGGGAGACTAGTTAAGTAATCTGTGTCCTGTTGCCCGCTCTCTCTGTACCATGCAATGTGTGTGAACGTGATTAAAGTTTATAATTTGAGTCAAATCTGGTGTTCCTATTTCTGTCCCTCGAAGAGAAGAAATAACAACCACAGTCCACTGCTTCCCATCGCTGTCGCACTACCAGGAACTATTTTGTGGTGTTCGCATCAGAAGGGCGTACCGTGCTGACCCCAAATAAAATTAGGATAAGGTCAGCAAGATGACAATGATGGCTATTTAGCAAGCTTTTGCCCACGCCTTCGCTCGAGTGTGATTCGGGGAACGTATTCCTTCGTTTCATCCGCTTACTAAATGTTGAATTTTTAAAAAATCCTTTCTGAGCGAACCCTTACGTCATAATAACTTTGGCGTATCAAATTTCAACTCAATCTCGGCAGTTGTCCATTCAGGCGTAGCTTGGTATGCTTGGTATTTCCAAAGCTCCATCGAATCAGAAATGATGAGATACGCAGAAGAACTAAAACAAACGTCATAGCTTGAATGATTGAATCATTTAAGAGGCAGTGGGCGGGACACATAGCGCGGAGAACCGATCGATGGCCGTTGGGGGGAAAGGTTCTCGAATGGCGACCGCGTACCGGACGACGTTCCGTGGGCAGGCCCCCTACGGACGTTTGTGCACTACACTGAATTTTACCGATCCGGAAAAAAACGGATGCTTGTATTTTAATTGTTAATCATTTATATTAGTAATTAATTAAATACAAGCATCCGTTTTTTTCCGGATCGGTAAAATTCAGTGGTAGTGCACAAACGCCCTACAGGGTGGACCGAAGATCTGGGTGCTTACCATCAACTTTAAGACAGCGATTCAAAAATAGCGCGATGCAGAATAGGTTCCTAAAATTAATTGCTTTCTTTCGTACTATGACCTTCTTAAAACTGGATCGCAAATGAATTGCTAAATGTGAATGACCGAACGATTTGTGCCCTTTTTCTTCTACCCGTCTTTTTCACTCGATTCTGTCATGCCCGGAGAGTGAAAGGGACAGGTATAACCTGCAGATGTCATGTTAGCTTGGCCGAGTTATAAGTCAAATAAGAGTTGATGACAGCTCAGCGGCTGTGAAATGTCATTGAATGATCACTGAATCACTGTCATTGATATTAAGCTGTCGTGGTACGAATAAGCGAAGCAGTTCAGTTTAGGTCCTAAACAAAACCGCAATAAGAGTTGATGGTAGGCACCCTGGTCAAGATCGCGGAAAGTTGCTGGATGCGGGCAGCGCAGGACCGATCGTTATGGAGATCCTTGGGGGATACCTATGCCTAGCAGTGGGCGTCGTTCGGCTGACATGATGAATGCCCAAATCCACTGTTATTTTTATTCGTATTTTCTTTGAGATGAAAACAGAGCACACAAATTCATAATGGGTGTTCAAATTCCAGCGAATTTATTCGGACACCCTTAAATCGATTTCTTAAATAGACCGCAAATAGGTACTTAAGGTGGTTCGATGAGCTCAGTAGCGCCACCAATGGAAATAAATCATTTATGATTTATCAAGGACTTAGAATAAAAGTTTCGGTTATTTTGCGCAAAAAGAAGAGTAAAATGCAATTTTTTATTGTTTTTTCATAGCCTCAAATATGAGCATTAAGTTATGGATCTCGATATTGCTAAATGTGGCCACTTTAGGCACTATTGAGATTCACGACTTATTGCGTAAGTTTGAGTTCATAAAAGTATATTTATAAAATGCATTTTTTTCTTTTATTTGCGCAAAACAACCGAAACTTTTAATCTAAGCCTTTAATAAAATGTAATTGATTTATTTCTATTGGTGGCGCTACTGAGCTCATCGGTACACCTTAAGTAGGCAAGTAGCCATTTGATATTAAAGCTGCCATCTTAGTATTCAGTCCCTATTTTTAAAGGCCTTAGTGCACTATTAGCTCCGGCATATATTTGCGTCCAAAATTCCTCAATGTCTCAAGACTAAGGTCTTTGACCAGTGTGTGTTGCCAGTTATGACTTATGGAAGCGAGACGTGGTCTTTTACTATGGGTCTCATAAGAAGGCTCAAAGTCACCTAGCGAGCAATGGAGAGAGCGATGCTTGGTATTTCCCTGCTCGATCGAATCAGAAATGATGAGATCCGCAGGAGAACTAAAACGACCGACATCGCTCGAAGGATTGCTCAGTTGAAGTGGCAGTGGGCGGGACACATAGCGCGGAGAACCGATGGCCGTTGGGGCGGAAAAGTTCTCGAATGGCGACCGCGAACCAAACGACGTTCCGTGGGCAGGCCCCCTACAAGGTGGACCGACGATCTGGTCAAGGTCGCGGGAAGCCGCTGGATGCGGGCAGCGCAGGACCGATCGTTGTGGAGATCCTTGGGGGAGGCCTATGCCCAGCAGTGGGCGTCGTACGGCTGAAATGATGATGATGATGATAGTGCACTATTCGGCATGAAGCATAGGCAGCGGGCGGGTGGTCCCACCCAAGGCGGCTGTTTAAATGATACATCGGCTTTTAAAACAAATAGCATCGGCATGCGATATATTGCAACGGTTATTTTCTTCCATAGCAATATTTTATAACTTCGTGTTGTACTCATGTGCTTTCAAGTTCTAAGGCAGAATCGCACTTGGTTGTTGGAATTTCGAACAATAATAATAATAATAAGTTGGCTATCGTTTTGGATTCCCCGATTCAGATTTCTGACGCCTGAATCCACTGTTTTTGGATTCATATTTTACTTAGATGCCATATTCCAGCAAAATTATTCGGACACCTGAAAACGGACACTATGTAGATCGCAAATACGTATCATTGGATATTAAGGCTGCCATATATCAGTCCATAGTTCGAAAGGCCTTAGTGCGCTATCCGGCATGATGCATGCGCGCCGGGCGTTCCCAAGTCGGCTGTTTAACTAATACATCGGCTTTTAAAACAAATAGCATCGGCATGCAATATATTGCAACGGTTATTTTCTTGTGTGGGGTAATAACTTAGTGTTTTTATGAGTTTGCACACGTTTGGCAGAACTGCACTTGGTTGTTAGAATTTCGAGCGATATTGTCATGTTTTTTTTATTTCCAAATTTGGATATCTAATGCCCGAATCCACTGGTCTTTTTATTCGTTTTCTATTGAAATGGAGGGTGGAATATCTGTTGGTGGCAAGAAGATCAGCAACTTACGATACCACGTTATTTGCGTTGTCCGAGCAGGAGCCGAGAGTTCAGCTAGTTCCTGGGCGAGTTCCTTTCACGAGTAGAAAATGAAATTGAATTGGTTGGCCTCAGCATTAATAAGGCGAAGACCAAGGTGTTGGTTGTGGACAGAGCAGGTACGCTAATCAGATCCAACGAATTGAGGAACTTAGAATTTGTCGACCATTTTGTCTACCTTGGTTCTCTTATCAGCAATGAGGGTTGCAGTAGAAGGGAGATCATTAGGCGAATCCAAATCTCAAAAGCAGCGATGACTAATCTCACCAGGATGTGAAAAGACCGCAATATATCTCGCAAAACTAAGGTATGGCTGGTGCGGGCACTGGTCTTCTCAATCTTCTTCTACGGTGCTGAATCCTGGACGATAAGACAGAAAGAAAAGGCTAAAATCGACGCTTTCGAAATGTGGTGTTGGAGGCTTATGCTGCGAATTCCATGGACTGCACGCCGAACCAATGTGTCCATTCTCAAGGAGCTTGGAATAACCTCAAGGCTGTCTGGTATGCACTATTTGCTTCCAGTGGATACTTAAGTATTTCGGACACGTCGCTCGAAGAAACACCGATAGCCTGGATAAATTTCTGGTAGTTAGTCAGGTCGGCGGAAAAAAAAACCCGCGGTCGCTCGCGTACCCGCTGGTCAGACCAAATCAAAACGCTCACTAGCCTGCCAATACCAAAAGTAACTAAGACCGCCGAGGATAAAATCACGTGGAAGAGCTTAGTACATCGAGCTTAAACATTTCAATTTAGACACGACCTTCAGCAATGAAGATACCGACTAAGAAGAAGAAGATTGAAATAACCAGAGCACACAATTTCACATGTGATGCTCAAATTCCAGCGAAGTTATTCGGACACCCTAAAATCGATTTCATAGACTGCAAATACTTAAATAGGCAAGTAGCCATTTGATATTAAAGCTGCCATCAGTCCATAGTGATTGATAGTTTGACGACCGATTTGGCGCAGGGGTAGGCTACCCACCTTCTGCGCCAGTGGTCTCGGGTTCGATTCCCGAACAAGACAAATATTTGTGTGCATGAACATGTCTATTTGTCTTGGTTTGGGTGTTTACTATGTATATTAAGTATGTATTTACAAACAAAAAGTATTTATGTATATATTTATCCGTTATCAAGTTTTCCATGATACAGTTTCTTAATGAAATTAAAATGGGCTTAGATAATTGGTGTGAATGTAAGAAGTTATTTATATTTATATTTATATTTATATTTATATTTATATTTATATTTATATTTATATTTATATTTATATTTATATTTATATTTATATTTATATTTATATTTATATTTATATTTATATTTATATTTATATTTATATTTATATTTATATTTATATTTATATTTATATTTATATTTATATTTATATTTATATTTATATTTATATAGTTCAAAAGGCCTTAGTGCACTATCCAACATGATGCATGCGCGCCACTCACTGGGCGGTCCCAAGCCGGCTGTTGGACTGATACATCGGCTTTAAAACAAATAGCATAGGCATGCAATATTTATTTTCTTCTATTGCGTAATAGCTTCGTGTTGTATGAATGTGTTTGCACACTTTGACTGAATTTCAGAAGGTCATAGGTTGAGTTTAATTTATCTATGGCATTTCGGAAAACATGTCTAAATTTGATACTCATTGTTCTTCGAGATCGTATTCTATTGGGATAAGGGGGGTTACTCTCGACGGAATCAAATTCACATAAGGATCGAAATAATGTCAAAACAGTACTATGGAAACCATCGCAACCGTTTTCATAGTACCAAAATAACTGCCCCCTTACTCTTGTCATTGCTTACTTTAGGACTCTTGACGGAATCGAGTTCAACTTCAAAAATCTGTTATTTTGGTACTTTGAAAACGGTTGCTATGGTTTCCATAGTACTGTTATATTGACATTATTTCGATCGTGAATTCGATTCCATCGAGAGTAACCCCCCAGATTTTTGAAGTTGATTCGATCCTAATGTGAACTTGATTCCGTCAAGAGTAAGGGGGCAGGATTGGTGCTAAATTCCAGGAAATTAATACGGCCACCCGAAAACAAACTTACGACCAAGTGTCACAGTCTGCTATGTGCTTTAATATTACTATTTTGAATTATTACAGACAAAGCCACTAGTGAGGCCTTTTATTATCGACCTGGTTTGCAAATTCATTTGTTCATTAGCGTCCCTTAAAATTTGTCTGTTTACAGTATTAAATCAAATAGTCAATGCCTATATTCCAAGATTTTTAATTAGTGGCTTAAATTCGTAAATGCCCTGTAAACGTCAAGTTTTACTCAAAATCAATTTAAGTTATTTACCAACAAAGCTGAACTTTGCAAAATGTAACCGCTGTAGTATCGTATGCCCAAAGTTACAGCATAGCCCAAATCCGAGGGTTTTAATGACTTAACTTGTAAGTATAAAGCAAATAAATTATAATGCCGTCGACGACAACCCGCGCAGTCGCTGCAAAAGGACTTTCCGTTTTAATTAGTTTTATTTCGCGAATCCCAGTTACAATCTTATAAATCGTTGTGGTTGAACAATTTTAATGAAAGCCTTCACCCTTCAATTTGGCCGGTTTCGCCAAATTCGGCGTAAGCGCTAACTGGTCGTTTCAGAGATTCGGAATAATCTGCGATAATTATTATTTTACAGTGTCATTGAAAATTTAATGGACGCGGAATATGAATTGATATTTTAAAATGTAGTGTAGAAATACCATGTTTTGTGCTTGTGGGTTCTCTGGGGTTGATATAAGTACCTACTAAGTTTTTGTTTGAGCATTATTGTTCTATTACTGAAAATTCCGACTACTAAAAACAAAAACAATTTTGAATCATCACGAAGTCATAAAATATTGATCTCCACAACGATCGGTCCTGCGCTGCCCGCATCCAGCGGCTTTCCGCGACCTTGACCAGATCGTCGGTGAACCTTGCCTGCCCACGGAACGTCGTTCGGCATGCGGTCGCCATTCGAGAACCTTTCCGCCCCAACGACCATCGGTTCTCCGCGCTATGTGTCCCGCCCACTGCCACTTCAATGATGGAATCCTTCGAGCGATGTCGGTTGTTTTAGTTCTCCTGCGGATCTCATCATTTCTGATTCGATCGAGCAGGGAAATACCAAGCATCGCTCTCTCCATTGCTCGCTGGGTGACTTTGAGCCTTCTTATGAGACCCATAGTAAAAGACCACGTTAACTTTATGGTTATATAAAAATATATATATATATATATATTTTTATACCATAAAGTTAAAATGCAGATAGCAAAAACCTCCACATAATCAAGCCGGAAGTCTCTCCACAACATTAGCCCATTCATAACTGTGAGGCTCACAAAAACCAAAAAAAGACCATTGCAGTCAGAAACGGACATAACTTTTTACCCACAAATTTGTCCTAAACGAGATAAACAAAGCCTTCCGGACGATACGAGTCTGCGTTATGAATATAAACAGTTAAATTAGGAGAACGGACGTACAGTAATATGATATACAACGCGAGTGGATAATTTAATTTCGCCGGTTAAATTTAGTGTGGAAGTCAGTTTTTTCGGATTCGTTAGTTCTGTTGAAACTACGTAGAGGAGATATATGCCTTCGGCGTCCTTTTATTTATTAGTAACAATGTTTAGTACTCCTATAATAAAGATACTTACTTTGTAGAAAATATAAACAAAGAAAATATTTCAATAAATTACTTGTTTTGAACGGATAAACAATAATTTCAACTACAATAATTTCCCATAATTTTATGAATATGATCTAGAAATTGGTATTCAAATTCAAACTATGTCTATGAGCTTTGTGGCTCACTTCACTAACGAGGCAAAATCACAAAATTGTGTTTTTAAACTATACGAATCTAGATTACTTATATAGAATATAGTATGAAGAAATATATATCTTATTACCAGATTTGTAACAACTGTAACCGTCCTATTAGTTTAAAATCAAAGGGTCCATACTTTTTCCGAGTAGCGCCTCTCGACGGTAAAGGTATTTCTTAACAAACCTTCATTAAAAATTAATTAACGCTCACAGTTTTAATCAACACCCTAAATTACATCCTCAAACAGTCGAAACCCATCATGATTTCAAATTAACACAGCAAAAAGCAGTAAAAGCAACAATAAATCTGTAAGTAATCCTCTTAGCCATGCAAAAGGCGTACCTAGTTCATAGCTGGTGACGTCTCGATATAATCCCATGAACAAAAGAAATGTTATGTGATTTTATCTAGCTTTAAATAATGTAGTCGTGCAAAAGAAAGTTAAATGCCAGGCCATTATGAACAAAGGGGTGTGCTTTTAGCTTTGTAGTTATGATGTTGCTGCGGTTATATTGAAATTAAAATACAATACTACTATAATTAAGTCAAGATAGATAAAGGTAACGATATCCTTCACATCTGTTGATACAGAACAGTTTATACATATATCACAAACGGGTATATGTGATATTTTGTCATCACCACATACCGACCTCGACTTTTTATGCAAGTGTCATCCCTTTCAGCCTTTTATTATATCTATCTCTATATTTGTTTAAAATCGAAGTATCGATATCTTTTTAAAAATCAATTTATATTAAATAGCGGATCCTCGCGGTTTTACCCGCGTGGTACCCGTTCCCATGGGAATATCGGGATAAAATATAGCAAATATCACTCGGGAAGATTGTAGCTTTCTAATGGTCAAATAATTTTCTAAGTCGATCCAGTAGTGTTGGAGCCTCTTCGATGCAAACTAACAAACAATGAAATCTTTGCTCTTTATAATATTAGTATAGAGTATAGATTTTATTAATGTCATCAAGCAGAGCAACAAATCAAGTTCCAGTCTAATTTCAGTGCACGCAACTAAAGGCGCTTTTTAAACCGCCCGCCCGACCGCTTTGAAATCGACAGAAAATGGTTTTAAATATTAAAAGCGTTTGAGCAAATTTAAATTCATTCCTTTGCCGAGTCTAAGTCGTCTTCTTAATACAGCTCATTACTCCACCAATAGATAATTCAGTCACAGTAGAAACAAAGACACCCCAATGTCGCAATTTGTTCGCCAAATGAAATCCAACGGCGAGACAAAGAAGATGGATTAACGTGAAAACGTCCAAGTAATTGTGAAAAATGCGGATCGTTATCGCTCAGAAGTAAATACTAGGAGCATTGCTCGTGAAAGTAAGCACTAGAAAAGTTTGATTTAAATGGCAACTTAATTGAATAAATTAAAAATAAAAATAAAATGTACTTGGTACCGAAATAAAAAAAACCTTGTGTTATTTGGTTCGGTTTCTTATTTTCGCAATGTTCCGTCACTTTTGTCTCTGAATTAGTACAAACTGAGTTACTCAAATGTGCCTACTAAGAAAAATATACTAAAACAAACAACTGGGCCCCAAGTACCCCAGTTGGATCATTGCTTCTACTACCATTATGTCAACGAACAAAACACTGTTTTAAATGCTTAAAGTACCTATATTAACCAAATAGTAAGAAAAAATACCTATATACCTTTAAACTGATAAATTATTGCACTTTGTTCAATATTCATCTTCATAGGCCCAACTCAAACTCAACGAAAATAAAAACGAAAGTTCGCACTCGATTCTGTCATGCCCGAAGAGTGAAAGAGATGGATCCGTTGAATTAGTAAGGCCTCAGGTAAATTTTCTTAGCAAGTTCATTTTTATTAGGTTGTGCTGTGTTATCTGCAGTGCTATCTTATTGACGACCGATTTGGCGCAGGGGTAGGCTACCCACCTTCTGCGCCAGTGGTCTCGGGTTCGATTCCCGAACAAGACAAATATTTGTATGCATGAACATGTCTATTTGTCTTGGTCTGGGTGTTTACTATGTATATTAAGTATGTGTTTACAAAAAAAAAAGTATTTAAGTATATATTTATCCGTTATCAAGTTTTCCATGATACAGTTTCTTAATGAAATTAAAATGTGCTTAGATAATTGGTGTGAATGTAAGAAGTTATTTATTTATTATTTATTATATCGGAAGATTTATTTTTGATTGTGTAATATTATTTTGAGATGAAAATGTTTGATCAAATAAGACAAAAACAACAACGATAAAAACTGACACACTATTCTAAACGAACGTGGTAGGAGCTATAAATAAAAATAAATCAGATGTCTTATACAAATATGGACCGTTTATGAAAACTGCCTCTGTGGTCTAGTGGTTCACACCACCGATTTCAGACCAAGATGTCCCGGGTTCGATTCCCAGTGGGGGTATAATTATATTCCGTTTGGTTGGGGGTAGGACTTGTTCTTAGTCCGCCTGGCTAGCTACCACCACCTTATCTAAGTCTGACTCCATAACAATGATGTTTTCAGCATTATTGTGTTCCAGCAGTTAGAGATAAGATAGGCAGTTCCTCAGTGATTGAGGATTCCTGGAGTAGTGCGCTTCTACCTTCAGCCTTATCACCACGTAAAATCTGGGCCCCAAGTCTGCTAATTTACAAATGGTTCAATTGAATCTTAATTGGATCTCAATAGCGGATTTTGACATTTTTGGTATTCTGCTACTAACTTAAGACCAATGGTATACGACTGAACTGCCATCGGAATATTTGCTAGTCTGCTCTTCAATCGTATTACAATCGTAGCTCGATTGTGGAGTTAATCGGTATTCTACTCTCATTTGACATTTGTTTGACAGGACTCTCGATGACAATTGGGTTACAGCCACCGTATTTGAATAAAAGTGTTTTATTATCATTGTGTCATGTTTTACTAACAATGCCCTTTATCGCGGACAATTTTAATTCTATTTGATTATCTTAAATGATACAAAAACGTTTATTTTTATGAAAACTATCGGTCATTCATTAATTTAGTCTCTTAGTAGATTTTAGAAGGCAACACCGTTAACTATCCAACTGAGACTCCATTACGATTCAATTGCGATTCTATTGAGCTGACGTACAAGTTTTTACAGAATACCCAATTGGTTTTAATCGTAATGGAATCGTAATTGAGTCTCAATTGAATATCAATAGAATCTTATTTACTTAAAATTAGCAGACTTGGGGCCCTGGTGTGATGAAGGCTAAGTGCTACCCGTTGAGTATAAAAAAAGAACTTTATTCGGCTTCACTCAACCCTTTAAATTGTAGCTACAAATATTTTGGTAAAAGTATTTCAACGGACCACCAATTCAATGTTAAGAATCGACAAATACGAGTTATTTTCGGTGGCGCGTTTTGTTGCTAAATCCACCCGAATTATATCCCGCAGAATAAATTATAAGGGCAGACCATTCTCTCTCAACAGCACGGCTAAACTTTAATTAAGCTGCATTTCGACTGAAATGGGCTTTCAAACATTTAGAGCTAACTCGAAGTACCGAATTCCCGACTTTATATTAGGCCGAATTCAAAAATTTTAGACTCTTTACCAGTTGAAGATAAAAGGACGTTTGAACTGTTTAGGAGATACTTATAATATCGCTGCTTGCAAACTATTTTATAAATTACAAAAATTAGTATTTTTTTTATAACGAATAAATTCAATAACTAGTGGACCGATTTTAAAACTTCTTTCACCATTAGAAAGCTATATTCCTTACGAGCAATATAGGCTATCTTTTATCCCGTTATTCCCACGGGAACGGGTACCACGCGGGTGAAACCACGGTAAGCCACTATATCATATTATAAAATTGAATTATTTTCAATTAAAAAGAGAATAATGTTTAGCATATAAACATAGTACGTTCAATTTAAAAAAAAAACTGGATATCTATGTGCGAGTCTGGCCACGATATCAAGGGTTCCATATTAATATTTTTTCGTTCAGGTCTACAAGTCTTATAAAATAACAATGTTTTATGATGATTCGACGAATTTCCTACTCAAAGTTTCTTAAATAGTTATGCAAAATTATTAATTCGGTGTAGCTCTTTAGACAAGTGCTTATTATTATCAATAGTTCTAATAGGTATTGATTTTTTTTGCCTGAGTTTAATGCAAGCTTTTTAGGGATAAACTTTTACCCTTTCCATTTTAAAAATTAAAAGGTACCCTGAAAAGTAAAGAAAACATAAAATTACAGTCACGCGAAAGGGCATTTTCCCCATTTTATTTACCTACCCTACAAATATTGAAAGTGGAAAAGGCATGAAAAACTCAGTGCTGGAAACAACTTAATTGTACATTAACACGCTGGAGTAATAAAACATTCAGTGGTCGAACATAATTGTTTAATGACAAACGTAGAAAATAAAGTCCCACACCAAATGGCTCGGTTTACGTGTTCAAATGTAATGACGCCCTTAAAGGGGGGTTTCTGATTTTATAATTACACTTTAATGTGAAAAAAGGTGTTAGAGTTTACCTACTAATTAAGTTAATCATGTTCGATTTTTGCTTTCCACGAAGACGATTACCTATATGGTTTTTAACAGTTGCTGTTGATGTACATGTATCAAGAATATGTTAAAATTTTTGCAGTTAAAACTCAACTTTGTGGTATAATACCTAGTTAAACTTTTAATGATAAAAAGTTAACCTTCTAATTTAGTTGATCGATAAAGTAACCTGCTAGTTTTTACCGACTTCCAAAAAAAGGAGGGAGGTACTCAATTCAACCCGTATTTTTTTTTTTTTTTTTGTTTGATGTATGTATACCGATTACTCTGGCGTTAGTGATCCGATTTTAATAGTTGTTTTTTTGTTCGATTGGGTATACTTTCGATTTGGTCCCATATAAGTTTCATTGAGATCCGATAACAATCTTCGGAGATATGGGGCCTGATGTCATGGGAGTCATGAATTATTAGCAGAAAGTATAATGTCATCCATGTAAGTAAACGTTAGGTTTTTGTTCGGGCTGAATAGTTTGTTCTTCAAAATAGCGTCAATAAAGTCACACGCGGAAACTAATTATATACTAATTATGTCATAGTATAATGGGTATATGGGTTTCACTTCCAGGACCTCGATTGGTGATGTGGGTTATCACCGCGTTTTGCGATCGTTGCGGTTAAGCAACATTTGCAAGGGCTGGTCGTAGGATTAAATGAAAAATTACTATCTATACTATTTACCAATTTCATTCTATTTTTTATTTAAAAGAGTATACTCCTGTATTGGTCTCATTATAACCAAGTCAGGATCTGATGGTAGAATCCAGGGGAACGAGGTAAACCCGAAGACTAATCTATCTTCGGGAAAATACATAAAACAACTAATCAGGTGTTTTATGTATTTTCTAAAATTTTTCAAGCATTTGCATCTGATAGCCATCAGCTCATCATCATGAGCTGGTGATGGAAGATACAACTCCTCAATGGTTAGGAGTTGGAGGATAATTCTTGAATTATTGTTGATACGTAAAAAAATATAGTTGTAATCTTTCAGGTTATTTAGGTGAGCTGATGATGGAAGGTAAAACTCCTTAGGAGTTAAAGCATGTTTGGTTACGTACCACCGAGACCTTAAGTTTTTATTCTTTCAAGTGTTTTAGGTTAGCTGATGGTGGATGGTGCATAACAAACAACAGAACATTAAAAGAAAAAAATAATTTTGTGTTCTGTGTGCATAACAGTTATAACAGAGTAAGAGATGGTGATTCTCACAGAACATAGTAGAGAGAAAATGTTTCCGTGTTCTGTGGTGATTCTTGTCCGAGATATGGGTTTTAGTAGCTGCTCATTGCGCTACGCTGCTCACTTTGCGGTTTCTTTTGGTAGCGTTCTTATACTAAAAATGGATAAATAAAAATTTTTATAAAAAAAATAAACCGCCTTCAAAAAAACTGCAAACAAATTTCGCTTCCCAAAAACACGTAAAAATGAAAAATAAATTAAATCATTCAATTCAAAGGACGAAAGTCCGGGAATTTTTCTAATTAATCTTGGAACTTACTGATCTGATTGAAGTCGGTGACAAGCCCAAAGTAACAAGAATAAATACTTAGTGAAAGAATAACACACAAAACCTACTCATGCGCGGAGTGGTGTGAATTGTAACCTATCAAATACATAATATTACATGGCTTGGCACCGACTTCAATCAGATCAGTAAGTTCCAAGATTAATTAGAAAAATTCCCGGACTTTCGTCCTTTGAATTGAATGATTTAATTTATTTTTCATTTTTACGTGTTTTTGGGAAGCGAAATTTGTTTGCAGTTTTTTTGAAGGCGGTTTATTTTTTTTATAAAATTTTTTAAATAATTACAAGAAAACTTTTAAAGTTTGCTATTCTTTTATGGTACAATTTATTTTTCACAACAGTAATTATCATTGGCCTACCTGTTTTTCTTGATTCAGCTGATTATTAAAAAGCAATCACTACATTCTACATTACAATACCAAGCATCCACAATCTGTTAATAGTCACAACATCTTTTCATTCTTTTAATTACGTTAAAAAAAATTAATGATCCGTTAAATAAACAAACACAAATACTAACGACATTATTTATTTTACCTCCTCCTAAAACTATCAAACGTCAACTAGATATCGACTTCGGTCAACATACAATAAACTTCCAGAACAAATACTGCCGACTCCAGCTCAGGTAGTTCGTTGTCGGAAAGCAGAAGTTATTTGACGTGTGTAATGGGAAAACGGGTCGGGAGGCTATGGGGACCGGGACCAATGGTCCACAAAGCCTAATTTTATTTAAATTCAAATTTTCAGTAGGCCTAGTGGACCGCGGCTGTGGTCCACAAATCAACTTATTTTATTTACGTGTTTTAATGGAGGCTTTGGGGACCGCCACCGCCAGAGAGTACAAATGACATACTGAATGATTTTGAGAACAGTCAACAAAAAAAGGGGTGGGTTAGTATGAAAAACATTAGTATGTATGTTCCTTGGGGAGTGGAAGGGAGCACTAAGAGACGATTTTTGAAAATTCCCCTCTAAGGGGGTAAAAAAGGGATCTACGTAGACGACTTCGCGAGCGGAGCGCTATTAAAATATAAAACAAACTTTAGATAAAAAAAAATTTGAAAAATACAATTAATTTTTTAAATAATCGAAGCCATCTCCCAGTAACTCGACCGACAATCCAACCTGGGACCTTTCACTGACCGGGCGAATCCTCTGACCGCCAAGCTACAGAGTCGTTAGAAGATGCGTCAAATTTTTCTAAAACTTTTTTTGCTGTTAGCCAGCGTTTATTTTATCAATGTGAAGATATTACTACCCTCGACACGACACTCGAATGAAATAATTTTCCAGATAAATTGACAATTGAGTACAATGTAATAATTGGGATTTTGAATAAAAAAGTTATTATGTAACTCTTCTTATTTATTTTAAAACTTCATTATCAATAATAATATTATAATTATATCATATTATTATCATTTAATGCCAAAAACTTATTATTTTTTGCAGTTAACTATAAACAGTTCAAAATCGATAAAATTTGAACAAAAATCACGTGACTATGAACACGCCACGATTGGTCACCATAGATATTTGTGGCGGCATATAATGTTAAAGCTATTCCAACAGAACAGTGTTTACTGCTTTTACACGTGAACTAACAATATTGAAAATTTATTGTTAAAAAACGATTTGTTAGTATAGGAAAAATGTGATAGTAAAAAAACCACGAGCCCTATAAGTAGCTTTCAGGCGGGATTCGAACCCGCGCCTCCGGGAATCCGGCCCGATGCTCTGACCAACTAAGCTACCGAAAGGCTTACACGACTCGTCGAATTTTGCTATCACTTGTTACGCTGTAGGCCATCGTTGTTTCATCAATGTAAGGAAACCCTCGCATCCGAAAGAAACATTTTTACAAATGTTTAACAGTCGATTAAGATGAAACAGCAACAGGGCCGGATTCCCGGAGGCGCGGGTTCGAATCCCGCCTGAAAGCTACTTATAGGGCTCGTGGTTTTTATACTATCACATTTTTCCTATACTTACAAAAATTGCATTGTGAATGCATAAAAATAATTTAAAATCTTATATAATGGCTGTTTCATCTTAATCGACTGTTAAACATTTGTAAAAAAGTTTCTTTCGGATGCGAGGGTTTCCTCACATTGATGAAACAACGCTGGCCTACAGCGTAACAAGTGATAGCAAAATTCGACGAGTCGTATAAGCCTTTCGGTAGCTTAGTTGGTCAGAGCATCGGGCCGGATTCCCGGAGGCGCGGGTTCGAATCCCGCCTGAAAGCTACTTATAGGGCTCGTGGTTTTTTACTATCACATTTTTCCTATACTTACAAAAATTGCATTGTGAATGCATAAAAATAATTTAAAATCTTAACAATTTGTTAGTTAATTATTATTATATTAATTATTCCGATTAGCTATTAGCCCAGTCAACGAAGAGATATTAAAAGAAAATGCTTGGAACACAATTTTTGACTTTGTAACTTTGTTTGGGCTAGATAAAATGGAAAACATAATATCAAAAGTCCCCGCCCGTAGCCCTTAAGCTGGGGGAGGGGGAGGTTTGAAGGTCTCATTTTTTTTGGTTTTGGATTATATCTCAGAAACTATGCGTCCCAGCAAGATGTTCACTATGTGCAAAATGAAAGCTGATTCAATTTGCTACAAGTTCTATTCAGTCAAGTTTTTCGATATGTTGTAAAGTTTTTGACCGGATAACTTTCTAACGATGCACCCAAAAACTAAATGTTAGGCATAGAATCGTAGAGCATTCAATTCTCTTCAATAATATATTACTTTACTACTGGCAATACCCTCGCGACTTCGTCCCCATGAAATTGAGTTCACAAAGTGATAACCATTTTTTAAAATGTCGTTCTTGTTTTGTACCATTATGTACGAATACTACAAAAGCAACTCCAGAAAAAATATATATAGATATAGACTTTTGAGTATGTCATGCTCACTAAAACATTACTACGGTGGTGGCGTGTGAGGCGGGTCGTTACGTTCCCTAAAATATGGTTGAGCGAAGCGATGGCTGGTTCATGCGTCATGCTCGTGAACGGGTGCTGCCAGTGGGAATGGGTCTGCTCTTATCTGCTTGCCTTAAAATGTGTTTTCTTTTGTTTTATTCATTTTATTAAGAATTACATTTGAAACATGTATGACGCAACTTGCAGTATATAGTAGAATTGTCTTTTGTTTTTAACTAATATTAAAGCTTTAAGTAGAGTTCCTAAGTAATTGAAAATTGTTCACCGCTATAATCATTAGTTCGCCTATACTTAACTGTATTTATCATAACCCATTGTGTAATTGTGATGGAAACTGACCTTAGTAATACCATGTTAAGGTCATTTTTCAATTTGACGACTCTGTATGAAATAAAACAGGGAGAAAAAAACAACACTTGGAGTTTCTTGCCGTTTCTTCTCCAAGGTCTCCCGCTGTAGGGTTTGCGAACCGATGGCGTAGCTTCTATGACGTTCACAAGTATTGTAAATAACAATCTAAATTGAATAAACAAATTTGAATCTTGAATCTTATATTTTTCTTATTAACCCACCCCTTTTTTGTTGACCGTTCTCAAAATCATTCAGAATGTCATTTGTACTCTCTGGCGGCAGTGGTCCCCAAAGCCTCCATTAAAAAATAAATTGATTTGTGGACCACAGCCCCGGTCCACAAAGCCTCCTGAAAATTTAATTTTAAATAAAATTAGGCCTTGTGGACCGTTGGTCCCGGTCCCCAAAGCCTCCCGACCCTGGAAAACAGTGTGAACGCGAATATTTGACAGTTCGCTTTGTAACAGTATCGAGTTTGGGTTAAGGCGGTTTCAGACTAGCGTTTTATATGCGCGTATAAGCTTGTTTTTGGAAGCGCATGTAGGCGCTCCTTTGCCACACGCGCAACTCGTACGAGCGTTGACGCGCTTGTAAGCTCGTATGAGACAAAGAGACCAATACTGATACCACTACCGGGTCGAATGAACACGCCGAAATACGCCCGTGTATGCAAGTACAGTTTTTTGAAGCGCGTATTATGTAAGCGCGTTAGCGCGTATGCCGAAACGACCGTATACGCGCAAAAACGCTAGTCTGTAACCGCCCTTGCAGCTGTGTTACCTCACGAACGTGGCTGAACCATACTTGTAGTTGTAAAGACAGGTGCTCCTGTGTATATCTCGGCCGGTGACTTGGCCAAAACTGCTCACCCGAGTAAAACAAATGAGATAAAACATCTGTAGCTGTTTGATTTTTTTTATTTATAATGTACTTTATATGTACGTACAGTCAGCATCAAAAGTAGCTGAACAAAAACAAGGTGGCAAAAGTAATAGTCACGTGTAAGTATCTAAACATACTCATCATTTAACATTTCAGAATTATATGTCATTTTTTGTGTTCATATTAGATGGTTAAGGCAATAATGCAAAAGTATATTCATGTACTTTTGACTCAAAAGCTATGTCAGACAACTCTGGTCATTTCAACCGTAACAATAACTTGAAAATTTCATATGCTAAGCTACTATTGATGCTGACTGTACTCGTATGTATTCAAAAACGATATAAAATACACTGTAACTAGGTACTTCTCTTTTTGATCCAATGATACTGTAAATTAAAGAGCATCAGAGACATTTGGGCTTTGGGATCTATGTGGGCATAAATATAGTGTTGTATTCATTTAAATTGCACATTATTAGGTACAGTCAGCATCAAAAGTAGCTTAGCATATGAAATTTTGAAAATATTGTTACGGTTGAAATGACCAGAGTTGTCTGACATAGCTTTTGAGTCAAAAGTACATGACCGTCACTAACTACTAAATAAACTAAAACTTAAATTTCAAAAATAGATAACTTCAGAGAAGTTATAATTATTTGATTGTGTGTAATTTCATAAATATCTGACATGTTACTGTTTCATAAGTAACTGAAATAAATTTGTGAAAACTCTTTGGAATGTATCCAAATAAATAATTGTTCTAAAATTAAAAGTTTTTTTTTAATTTGATTTTCTTGCGGTGACATATTTGGCATTCACGCATAAGTTCCAAAATATATATCCTTATGAGGAGGGCTACCATGAAAATAGAACTTCGAAAAAGCTGTCTTCAAAAGATATCGTATCGCCGTCTTTGTTCATACGTATTTGAGCGTCAGAGATGGCGACATGATCGTCAGATCGAGCCGTATTTTCGTCGTTTGATTTTCGTGATAGCCCCCCCTAAAATCTAAGTATGGGTTTCTGTCTAGCCACACATGATAATATGCAAGGCGTCAAATACTTTCATTCTCTTGTGAGCTTTTGCACTTTCCGTTAATTTTGAAATTATGTTGTTTACGATTATTTTGGAAAATGTAAGGTAATATACTTTTGCATTATTGCCTTAACCATCTAATATGAACACAAAAAATGTCATATAATTCTGAAATTTTAAATGATGAGTATGTTTAGACACTTACACGTGACTATTACTTTTGCCACCTTGTTTTTGTTCAGTTACTTTTGATGCTGACTGTACAATCGCTCGAAGGACTGCATCATTGAAAAGGTAGTGGGCGGGACACATAGCGCGAAGAACTGATGGCCGTTGGGGCGGAAAGGTTCTCGAATGGCGACCGCGTATCGGACGACGTTCCGTGGGCAGGCACCCTACAAGGTGGATCGACGATCTGGTCAAGGTTCGTTGTGGAGATCCTTGGGGGATGCATAAGCCCAGCAGTGGGCGTCATTCGGCTGACATGATGATGATGATGATGATTTATACGTACATTGAAATATCGTAACTTGTGTTTTTAGTTGTTCAGTTTGCCTAAAGCATTTATAAAAAGTATTAAGTAACTTACGCAAAAAAAAAAAAATTATCTACTGAGTTCCTGAAAATGCACCTTATAGAAACGTACAAAGTTGCAAGGTGTGAAAACCTTGATTTTATATTTGCATTTATGAATTCACTTAGATCACAGATCCGGAATATCCTGTAATAAAGACTAAAATAACACTCAAAATAATAGGATAGGATAGGATTTCTAGGATTTTTTATCGTTTTTTTCATTTTTTTTATATCAAATCTTTTTTATCAAATTTTTTAATCATCATCATCATTTCAGCCGTACGACGCCCACTGCTGGGCATAGGCCTCCCCCAAGGATCTCCACAACGATCTGTCCTGCGCTGCTCGCATCCAGCGGCTTCCCGCGACCTTGACCAGATCGTCGGTCCACCTTGTAGGGGGCCTGCCCACGGAACGTCGTCCAGTTCGCGGTCGCCATTTGAGAACCTTTCCGCTCCAACGGCCATCGGTTCTTCACGCTATGCGTCCCGCCCACTGCCACTTCAACTGAGCAATCCTTCGAGCAATGTCGGTCGTTTTAGTTCTCCTGCGGATCTCATCATTTCTGATTCGATCGAGCAGGGAAATACCAAGCATCGCTCTCTCCATTGCTCGCTGGGTGACCTTGAGTCTTCTTATGAGACCCATAGTAAAAGACCACGTCTCGCTTCCATGTCCAATATAAAAAGAAAAGTTTGGTAATATTTAATCCTTTGTAACTTACCAATTATAATTAATATAAAATTTTATAACTAAATAGTAGAGTATGCAACTCGTGAAAAAAAAATTGTTCTCGGTCCTTGTATCCCTCGCTCCACTCAGGATTCTACTCTAGAGTCCTTCGCTGATCTGGGGATCCAACTTAGTCCCTCGAGCTAAATTCCGATTTTTTTTCACATGTTGTATAATCTACTATTATACTCGAGTTTTACACTATACTTTTCACTTCGATTGCAAGGAAATAAAACAAGGATTAGGAGCATTTAAACAAGTTTTTTTTCAACTATGTAACATTCGACTATGGTCTGAGCCGTAATGTCAAGATATTATAAATATTTGCGTTACATATATTTTTTTACGTAAATACACGCCCGTATTAATCCTAAATTTGTATTTAGATAGTAACACATAAATGTCGTAATTAAATTAAGATATAACCTAAATCTCATAAAAATATTGAAAGTATATTGTAGTGTACCTATGTGGCTGTAAGGCTTAATTGCCTAGTCTTGAAAGAAGAAATTACTTTATGCGCTAGAGCATAAAAACCCATTTTATGCAGCTTTCTCTTGACATAAAGAACAACTTTACGAGCATGAGAAGTGAAAATAAATGTTTTGCTTTATTAAATAATTTCATCCAAAGGTTGGCCAATATTCAACCCTGATTATTCAAAACAAAATTCTATTGGTGTTTACGTTACAAGTGAACCGCGAACTCCTATAAAATTGTCTGAAAAACAAGTAAACAGCCATTATCGTCGATATCGGGTATTATGAGTGTAATAAAATATTATTTTCATAGAAGGATCACAAGAGGTGCTCGAGTTTCACCCGATAGTCTAGCAACCCAACAAAATTTAGCTTCACTCTTACAAGTTTAAGCGTTCAATAAACAAGCGATTTTGGACTTTGTGTGGACTGCATAAGGCTTTTGTGAGCAGGAATTAAGTTTTGGGGTGTGTTGCACATTTGGCTGGCGCCCAGCTGAGATTCTGTACGTTTCAGAGACAAATCATTGAGAGAAAACAGATTTTACGCCCCTATTGCATGCGACGGTAGCGGGAAATATTGTTTGTTATAGTCTGCTCCCTTGGTTTTTATTAACTCAACTGCGCAGACGCACTAACATGACATTTGTACTAGCAAAATATTTGTAGCGTTAGTGTTAGCTCACTAACAAATAAGTTTTTAGTAAAAATTTCATTTTTATGACAAGCTTTTTTGCTGACTGTACTTTAATATTGTATTGTCATCTGAACCAAACCTGTATACAAAATTTTAGCTCAATCGGATACTGGGAAGTGGGTCAAATTAAGCTTGCAACATTTGACCCGAACGGACATACATGCATACATACATACATACACTGCAAGTTAAATAAAAGCTTGTAAAAAGACGGAGTGTATTATATTACGTACAACACACAAAGTTTTATTTACAATTAGTGACTTCTTGCGGTTCAAACCGCGTGGTACGCGTTCCCTTAGGAATATCAGATTAAGGCGCTACTCGGAAAAAGTATGGACTCTTTGATATAAAACTATAGGACGGTTAGAGTTGTTATAAATCTGGTAATAAGATATATATTTCTTCATACCTTTATCTAGAATCGTATAGTTTCAGAAACACGATTTTATGATTTTGGCTCGACACTTTTTCTTTCCGAAAATACCTTAAAAAAATACGAAATATCAAGATTATTCTTAAATGGGGTTACATATACTATTGAAAATTGGTTTAATTAGTGGACACCAATAATATTTAGGATCGTATAGAAGCATTTTTTTTAAATCGCTATAGTTTTTTAATACGAAGTGATTTTGTGTTTTTTTTGCGTAATCGGCAAAATCGGTCTCGCTCCCGCGCGCGTCGTTTTCTCATTGCTATCTCGCTTTAGCATTATTTTTCCGAGTATCGCCTTAAGTATTACTATGACCTAAGTATGTCACTGGAGAAGAATGTAGCTTTTCATGTTGTACTTAGCTGTAGTTTATGAGTTTATCCATTACAAACATACACATAAAAAATCTAATCCTTCCTCTTTATAAAATTATAATAATAGTATAGATTAACCAAATTATAAAGCATAATATAATGTTTTGTAGTGACAATCATTCAAAGCAGCCATTTAATTATGACTTAAAAATATTATTTATCAAATAAACTAAACATAACTTAAACACAATGTTGATATTCCAGCCACTCGTGGCGACGAAAAATATATAAACTAATACGAAGTCTACACTTGTATCGATATCTCTTGAAAGTAGTCTGCGACTAATACGTAATCGAAAAAGTCACTTTCCCAACTATGAAGTTCTGGTACGGTACGTAAATTGCTTGCCATGCAAAAAAAGACAAAAATCTTAGCCCAAAACTTTTCATCACGAAAATTACTTAACCCAAAACCAACGTAGGTATTTGCTGTACATACGAGTTGACGTAACATAGTATTTTCACTGCTAACCGCTTGGAAGAAGCTGTTTCGTTTAAAAATCTTTTAAAAATATGAGCTGAAATTCTTCGTCGCTTGGTCGCCTGTATTGGCAATGGTGCGGAAGCGGACGTTTGACATCCCCGTATATTGCTGCGAGCCATTTCAGCTTTTGCTTATAAAGAGCTTTGACAAAATTAATAGTTACCTTTTTATATTTTAAACGTATTTATAAAAAGGAAAAAGTAGTCCACAAAGGACATAAAACTTAACAAAATATTTAGTTTATTATTTCGATGTTTTTTTATTAAAAAATAGTTGGGTTCATATAATCACATAATTACATTATTTTTTACATTTTCTCTGTTGTCTATTTTAACTAAAAAAAAAATAAGTCCATTCGGACACAAAAAATCAGGTCTGAAAGGGTTACGCTGTTGTGTGTGTGTTGCTATAAAGAACATAAATTGATTTTTCATGAAAAAAAAACAGCTTTGAATAAAATCAGAAAATTGAAGTAGACCTATAAATTATTATAAAAATTGTGGTAAAATTTATAAATAGATATTTGTATTTTCATAACCCAGGTTTCAATAGCTATCGCTGTCTAATATGTAGTTTAGCCTCAATATTATAACATAACACATCCAGTTATTTCCAATCAAACTCTTCGGTGTCTATTTTCCTTGTAATATTTTTTCATGTTCTTTTCAACATTTTCCGAATCACCAGTTGTGTTTGCCATAAGTAGAAAAGCGGCTTATTTAAATATTAACAACGACGCAGTTACAATTCTCACAAGTGCTATTTCGCAATTTCGCGTCTACAATACGACAGTTTCCCCGTTTTCTTCATAGCAAAAATACAGCTGCCGAGAACAGCACATGTTGTCATTATGATAACGTCGTTATAAAAGTTTGCGCATACCTTTGAATCTGCACGTCTTCTTTCAAAGAAAAGAGAGAGAGACTGCGGCATCCCTAATTGAAACGGCCTACTTTCGAACAATAGGAAAGAGCGCCGGGAATCTAGTTATCAACATCCAACAAAGGGTCACCCTTTATGGAGCTATCTTTTCATCAAAAGAAGTAAGTCAACCTAATTTACCAATCAACCGCCATCGTTAATTTTTTCCCAAACAATAACCCACAAAGTACTTGGCTCCGAACCAATTAGGTAACCATTAGCGTGTCTTAAAGAAATTCCAGTCTAAACAAGGGGTGTTCACGAGGTCTTTAGAAAATGGATTCGTGAAATCAAATTGGATTATTAGGCCGGAAGGGAAATTTATGCCGATGTTTACTTAAAACTTCCGCCGATACTTTTAACCTTGTTTTTAGGAGATTTTTATAGCAGCCCTTCCTTCTACCGTTGAAAGGAAAACCTTTTTGGAAGATGAACATATTTCACGTTCTAGATCATAGTGAAAGTTTATGTGTATAATTTTTCTATGCTTTAACACTGAAAACGCAAAAAGTATTATATATATTTTGAATATTTTCTGAAAGAAATGAGAATGGTGTTTTAATGAAAGTTTTATTAGCCTTTATTTGCTCTCAATGCATCAATGTTTTGTGGCCACGTTTCCAATTCTTCACTAAATCAATAAAGTTCGCAATTGGTTATCGCGGTATTCTTTAATGGGACATTACTATAACTTTATGAAAACATAATACTTTGGAATACGAATAATTGTGATAAGTCAGGCGTTTTCTAAACCAGTAACATGACTTAATTTTTAAAACGCATCTTTTGATAACAATTAACTTTCAAACAGGAATTACAAAAGTCACATTTCAGAATAAAAATATTATAGTCAGATACTGAAATTCTGGACGATCGCAAAATACAATGAATCGGAACATCAAAGGTACACGTTAATTAACTTTACAGGTATTACCATCAAAGGGAATTAAAATACTACTGAAAATACAATTCGTTCTAGAAAATTATTTCTGGTTTAACAGCGGACTCTTTTCAAAATTTGCATACTTTCAAATGCGATGAACAATTCGAGTGTTTGACAGCCAATTCGAATGTATAATTATTTGAAACGTTTCTAAAATATCAAGAAATTCAGAATACGAATGCTGTGGTTAAAAATAAACAAAATACATTAATTTGACGTTTGTAACTAAATGCATTTTGAATTGCAGATTACGAAGCACAGGCATGTAATTTTATTTCAGTTTTAAATAATAGAACTGTTTGAATATTTTCGTTTGTATTTGAAGAGGTTTTATTTGTCTTTAGTGAGCGGCGTTTATTTTCTTAATTTAGCTGGAATTTTAGTTATTTGACTGAATTGCGAAGGAAATTGAATTTAGTAACGTGATATTCAGTTTATTTTAGTGGAACTGAGCTAGTAAACGCGAAAATTAGAGGTTTGATAGCTTTCAGCTATAAGATTTAAGGAAAATCTAATTACTCAACTATTCTTAAGTTGAAAAATGGAAAATGAAGTATTTAGAAAAAATCGACCCGTCTCACATACTTTCTAAATACTTTTTTTTCTAAATACTTTATTTTCCATTTTTCAGTAATAAAAATTGCATTGTGAATGCAAAAAACTAAAAATTTAAATAAGTATTCTTAAGTTTCTTGCGCCCATTCTTCTTGTCAGTTAAAGAAGTCTTGAATGGGTGGTAGGAAAATATTGACGATTCATAAGTACATGCTTATTATGTATATGTGAATAAATAAATATTTTGATTTGATTTGATTCACAGTGCTCGCTATGAAAAGCGGTTCTTGACCTCTCAAATCAGCAATGCTGCGGGTGGGTAGACTAATAAATACAGGCTATATATTTAAAGTCAGTATATCAAATGACATACTATCGAGTTACATTACCTTTATCTTATGACGGCTCCTGTCGACGGTCTTTTGAAGTCACGACAATACGACTGAAAGTCGGTAAATTCCCGTACCTTATTGAAATAAGAGAACAGCAATTTGGTACTTTCTTTTCGAATAAAGGTTGTGCAGTACAACAGTGGTGATATTCAAGGAAAGGATTATTCAAGGAAAGTTCTGCTCTCAGTTCAATTACTACTACAAAGTGGATGATAATAAAATCTAGGCTTTGAATACATAAATCACACACATCGAATGCTAATGCTTTTTAGGGTTCCGTAGCCCAATGGAAAAAAACGGAGCCCTTATAGATTCGTCTTGTCTGTCCGTCCGTCCGTCCGTCACAGCCACTTTATTCCAACACCATAAAAACTACACAATTGAAACTTGGTAGGTAAATTTTTCTGTAAACTGCTTTATGATTTTAATTTAAAAATAAGTGGAACCGGTACTCAAAAGTATATTTTAATCAAAAATATTTGTGTGGGGTGTCTATAGATAGGTCTGTAAAAATGATACAGGGACCGTACTCTGAAATGCTAATCCGAAACTTCGGTTAGCCCCGCCCCTTTCACTCGATTCTGTCCCGACTAGAGCGTGAGAGGGACGGGTATACCGAAGTTTCGGGTTTTGCGTTTCAGAGTAGGCCCTCTGGCTTAAACCATTTTTTCTCACAGTCAACCTTTTGAAAGATAGAGCCTTCCAAAGTACTGAAATGTGTGTCCCCCTCCAACTTTTGAAATAAAAAAGTGAAAATTCTAGAAAAAAATTATGCTATAGATCTTAATAAAAACTTTCAATGAAAATTAGTTTGAACGAGATATAGAAAGCACTTTATGAGATATAACATATTTTCAATAACCGCAAATTATGTAACTTTGTCACTCATACAAACACAACGAAAAACAAAGTTGCTGACGAAAAATGATGGAGGAATTTTGGCTAGGTAGGTATTGGCAATCGGTAGGAAGTGGGTACGGAACGGAACCCTACATGGGCGAGTCCAACTCGTACTTGGGCGATTTTCTATTACTAACACAAGCAAAGAGTCAAATGAATAAAGATTTCGATGCTAGTGCATCACCGTACATTTGGCCCTTTTAACATATTACAGAAATCAATTCTCTTGTCATTATTTCCCTTTTTTTGCAAAGAAAGAAAGGAACTCCACGTACCAAACTTTCATTCCGAATTAACTCTTTAATTATATTTTATCCGGCTCTCAGTCGAACAACTCAAACGGAATTTGTTCTTTGTTACAAATTGTGTTACACGGGTGTTTTACTTTTGGAATGGGAGACAAGATTTAATTACTTGTTTAGTTTATTGACAAAGTAATTTTGCGAAGTCTAAACAACTGATTGCAATGTTTTTTGATAAAAGTTTTAATTAATATGTTTTTTTAAAGAATTCAAGATACTATGGTTTTTGTGCCGGAGGCACACGATCACATCATCCACATGGTAGTAGTATTCACTATCTCACACATAATTATTAAGTTATAGATAATCACCCACGTGGTACCCGTTCCAGTGGAAATATCGGGATAAAATGTAGCCTAAGTCACTCGGGAAGAATGTAGCTTTCTTATGGTGAAAGAATTTTCTGTATCGGCCCAGTAGTTTCGGAGCCTATTCGATGCAAACAAACAAACAATCATATCTTTCCTCTTTATAATATTAGTATAGATAAGTAGATAAGCTTTGTACATAGACTGACAAGATGTGTAAGTATAATATATACTTATAAGTAAGATCTAAGATAGTACCAGCAACATTTGTTAGATAGTCGCAAGACAGTTACAATAATCGGGTAAATTTCAAAAACTAAACTTATGATATTTGTTGGGTGGGATTGCAACAACAAATGTGATGTAAAAAAAAGATGTAAATAGATCAAAGATAAACCAGTTTTTCAGTAACTACAGAATAATAGAAATCCCGCCTAATAAAAGTGGAGCAAAGTTACACCTACTTTTAAACTGATGCTGTCACTTTTATTCGCTGAAAAGAAGACAGAGACAACAACAGATTTACATCAGGTGTAACTTTACTTCACGTTTATGAAGGCTTATGTTTATGAAATTGTAAAAATTACATCCCCTCTTCCGTTTTCTTAAATCTAATCTATCCGTAAGAAAGACCTTTGAGCTAACAAGGGGATATTTAAACCTTAAAAAAAGATAAACAAAAATTTCGAAATTTAATTTTACTTTTCCTCTTCAGCCCACGAAGTAGGTACGTGATACTATGTTAAGAGTGTCTTGAAAATTTTCATTCACTCAATTTGCGTGAAATAAAGGCAGAGGCTGGAATTTCCTTTTATGTCTCACTTAAGGAGAGTGATTTTACATTTTTATATTGCTACGAATATTTTATCATAAAGCTGCTAACTGTAGGAGGGAAATGATTGATGATATGGTATTTTCGGATTAAATGCATGGGTTTTTTTCTAATTATAATGCTATTAAAATGAAACTAAAAATAACTTTTTATTCTCCTTATCCATCCATAAGGAAGGCATGCTCAAGCAATGGAGACTTAACCGTTGTGAGTCCAGGGTCTTTTTAATGGCCCATTTTTATGTAAACAAAGCACTTGAGTGCGCGGCTATCGCTATCCCAAACATCTGGTTATACTTAGGCCGTCTTTGGTTACATTTATGATAAGCTGAATAACAAGGCGATAAACTAAAACTGTTTCGACAGTTTTACGATATGTTTTGTTTTTATAATGGTCGTTCGAACTCGACCTTTGAGTAAACAAAGAACAATAGTGCGGTTCATGCGATATAATTTTTTTTCACAAAGTTATCGATAAAATAACATATAAGAAGTATTTATATATATTTTGAATCTACTTAAAAAAACCTATCGGATAAGAATATAATATAAGGAAAAACAATTTTTTTAATTATTTATTTGAAATTTTCAAAAAATAATTACTTCTGATTTAAAAAAAACGAAATTAAATGTTTTTTATTTATTTTTTCTTCTGGATCACATATTATAGTGTATTTTTACAGTACGACGAGTTTATTTCTCTTTTGAACATCGAAAACCGCATACAAAACATATAAAAATTGCTATACTTACAAAAAAAAACAATTGGGGGTAGTTGCTTATGCGTGTATACACGCGCCTGGTCGTTGAGAGGTAAATGGCTGATGATAATGATGATGATGAAAGTAAAAACATTTTTTTGTATTCCAATTTCACAAAAAAAGTGCTCAATGTAATAGTTTCTTTGAGTTTTGTGTCTTTTTCAAATACCATCATTTAAATATTGAAAATGGAGTATTGGAAAAAATATTTACAATAATAAAAATTGCACTGTGAATGCAAAAAAGTTAAAAATAATTTACTATCATTTAAGTTTTCATCTCAGTTTCCACGTGCCAATTATCATTTTACAGCTGTGACTTCAAAATTTAAAACATGTTTGCATAACAACCAAAGTTTTAATTGCAGAGGGATTTGATGAAACAACTCAATAATTGGAAGTAACAAAATTCGTTAAAGAGAGCTTTTTCATCGTTATTCTAACTAACGAATAGGGCAAAAGCTAGCACACTTTTGAGCAAGTCACGTGGCTTTGGCACGCACTTTCTGCTGTGTACTGTGGAGGCGTGGACACGTGATGGTTAAAGGCTAAACTCAAATATTGACACTTTTAATACAGAAAGTTACAGATAAGCTGAATTAAAGGGATCAATAATATGGCAGGAGGATGAATATGAATAATATTAAATTATTAACTTATGATTTTTCCTTCCTTTTCCTTATCCATCCATAAAGAAAGGCCTGTGCCTCAGCAGTGGGGACTTGTAATGGCTGATGATGATAAAGATGTTTTTTCCTTAAAGTAAGTGCCAGGAAAAAAATAAGTCATTGCTGATAGCGTTAAGTGTTGTTTGGCGGTTAAGACATAAAATTTCTGACTTTTCTAACACAACTTGAAAGTCACTTATTATTTATTAGAGAAGCTAAAAAAAAGCTCAAAATATACACCTAATCTAATGAAATGTAGCGCGAAATCTGAATTGAAAATCTATAATACATAAGATGCGCTTACATATATTTAGGATACAAGCATAGATATAAGTACAAACACGAAACGCGATTGTTGAGTAACTTGCAAAAATTCTTAATTTAGCCATGTACATCAAACGTCTATTAACCCTTAGCTGATATCGGGGTCCAAATGGACCCCAACGACTTATATTTTTTATCAGAACTTTACATTGCCGCTAGGGTTCTATAACACAATATATTATATTTTTTTTATCTTTAATCAGCTTATAACTCTAGAATGCAGCTAACTGGTATTCTTTCACTATAGGTACCTACTGCGGTAAAAGTGTTTTAACAATTTGTTGTTACTTTTTTCTTCAATGGTAGTTTGCCGATTGTAAACTTAAATGCCGTCAAATTAATAAGCTAGCCAATAATGTGATTAACGATGCTTAATTGTATGCCCAAAGTTTGCCCGATTTGCATTACACGACTAAATATGGAATGTCGCAGTTAATCGCGGCTCGCACCTGTAGCATCCTGTAGGTACAAATATATATTTCAATTCCCTATTACCTCGGTTACTACGAGCCTTCAATACCTCAGCCTCCATCAAAGATTTTGTATCGGGTGCAATGTGTACATATGAGTGGTGAGCAGTAACTCATCTACATGTAGTAATTAATTTCAGAGTTTGATTTGTAATGAATTCAATTTATTTGATGAAAGGGCTTATTTTAGTACTAGTAGGATTAGTAGGATTTTTGGATGGTGGATTGTATGGAATAGCTGTTTTTTTGCGATTTTGGTGTTGGTCCCATAATAAAAATTGTTTATTTTCATGAGCAGAATAATCCTTATAATTTTATCCGGGGTGATAAAAAAATTACCGTGTATATTAATTAAATAAATAAAATAATTCATACTTATTATAAAACTGTATGCGATTCTATTCAGGGGGCTTCCGGCTAAAAGTTATGGGTATGGACTTGGGCTTCATTTGACATTTGTAGCCCATATTATGCCCTTAAAAGCACAAAATATGGGCATCAAATGTCAAATGAAGCCCATGTCCATATCCATATTTTTTTGCCGGTACAGGGGCTGTATACATTGAAAAGAAATAGAAAAAATACCACCAAGGGTCTTCTTAAGCGGAACAGATACCAAAAATATAGTTTTTGAATTTTTTGTCTGTCTGTCCGTTGCCCACGTTTCAGGCAAAAACTACTGAGATTTTAATGAAACTTTTTTTGTTATATAGCTATTAGTTGTCGCCAACTTATAGGTAGGCTATAATTTATTTAGAAGATCGAAATGGCCGATGTGGAACCATAGCAGTCCAGCCAAACTATGAGAGATATAAAAATACCGTCTTATGGAAAATTGTTAAATGTGATGAGCATTTTCTATTGACGTACAAAGTTTGAAGGTCTTGATACACCTGCCTGGCTAGCATTACCATGATATGATATAGCACGTCTTGCTGTCTTGCTTCCACCTTAGTGGGGTAGGTACGCAAGACAGCATGACGTGCTATATCATATCGCATGATAAAATCCGTTCATGCTAGGCCAGCCTATGTGGAACCCTAGCAGCCAGGTTAAACTATATGAGATAGCATCTTAAGAGAAGTTGTTCAGCGTGATAAGTTCTTTCTTTTGACATACTGTTTGTATTGTTTGTATATCCGTCTTTCACGTCAAAACGGAGCAACGGATCGGCGTGTTTTTTTAGTATGTGGATATTTTAGGAGCTAGAGAGTGACAAAGATTAATTGATATCCCGGGAAAATATAACTTTCCCTCGAGATAACGTCGTGTAGTACAGGCGGGCGAAACCGCGGGCGGAAAGCTATGTGAAATATTTTTTAAATGTGTTAATATGTATCATAGCGCTAAACTAATATATAATTATAAAATAAATACACAAAAAAACGAAAAACCTTATTACCTAAAAAAATGAAAAATGCTGCCGAAAGTCACTATTCCACGCGAACGAAGTCGCGGGCACAGCTAGTAAAATATATAGAGTGTGATCCGCATCTTTTATACTAGCGTTCACATCGCAAAGTAAAATAAATAAAAATATAAATATAAATATTGGACACCATCACATACATTGTTTCATTACCAAACTACAGTTGGCTGAGCACTAATATTAGGGAAATTGGAAACATCGACGGGTATTACCACATACACTTGGCACATAACAGCAGAATAAACATCTTATCTATCTATCTTTCTACACACAGACTCAAGGAAATATTGAAAAGTTCATTTTCAATCTTTTCCCGTCCGGGAATCGAGCCCAGAACCTCTAAATATAGCTACACCTTGAAATCCGAGGCTTTTAATGCTTTTAGTTCCTGAGGAGATACTCTGAAACGCAAAATCCGAAACTTCGTTAGCCCCGCCCCTTCACTCGATTCTGCCATGACTGGAGACCTTTGTTCGCTGGATACTAGATTCGTAAATTTTCGCAAAACACCAGATTCTCAGAACACCAGATCTATAATATCCAAAAACCGACCATTTGTAAATTCGTCCGCGTGGACTGTGTCCCAATATAAACTTTCGTAGCTTATGTCTATCATCATTGGTGTAACTTTTTATCTCCAAAAGTGTTGCCGAACTATCGATAGTTTTACTATAGATAGTTTTATTCGAAAAATGCCAAACTATCGATAGTATTGCTTCTCAATATTAATAAACTATCGATACTATCGATAGTTTTGTACAATCGATAGTGACCTTTAGTTCTACCCATCAACGCTAATAAATCTAATAAATGCAATCAACACTATTGAAATAAAGGTAACAATCGATTGTGCAAAACTATCGATAGTATCGAAACTATCGATAGTATCGATAGTTTATTAATATTGAAAAGCAATACTATCGATAGTATTGTTTTTTACCGATAGTATTGCACTAAAAGAGAGATCGATACTATCGATAGTTTCGATACTATCGATACTATCGAAAACTATCGATACTATTGTTTTTGCTTAAACTATCGAAATGCTATGGATAGTGGACTATCGATCGGCAACACTAAATCATATCAGTGGTTCTGCTAAAAGGCACATGTTTGTTTTTTTATTTATGAAGTATTATAAGAGTGATTTGATTATGTTTAGTTGAGATACTGATTCAATTCATACATTTACTGTGAGTGTACCCTTTGTCAACAAGAAGTAATAGATACTCAATGAGAAGTCACGTTGCCCCGAAATTGATTCGGAATCACGTGCGGCTTGCACAAACAAGCGAAGGTTCACGTTTCCTTTTCATCAATGACCTATATTACCTAACTCTTAATTTGAAGTGTATTGAAGGCTGTTTCCTACTGTTCCAAATTGAAGCCCAAGAATTAACAATAAAAAAAGTAAACAGAATGTTATTTATTACAATTTGGATGGTTTATTATATTATTTAAGCTGGCAGTAGGGTGACCTATTATATTATCATCATCATCATCATCATCATTAACTAACAACAAACTCCTATTAACTCCTTTTCTGTCATCATGAAACTCTGAAAAGATAGATACGACAAAGCGTCTGCGAAGCGGGAGCGATGAGACGCGGTAACATTGGTCGAGCGTCCGTCGCTCGGCGCACGCTCTTGCTTCGGATACTTTTGGTCGCGACTGTTTGGTCACATCTTATTTTTATTATAATAGTATATTCCATGTTCAATTTGGGTTTTATTACAAACTAATGGGTCTTTTACACGAGTTCCAATCAGGCTCTCGATCAATAGTCCAGTCAATGAATCTAGACCCCCCCTGTAAGCACTCATTTACTGAACTACAAGGTGACCTTGTAGTTCAGTAAATGAGTGAAGTACAAGGTTGGTCGCCGACCATCTATCGACTCCACTCCACATTTATTCCGTATTGTACTGACGCAATCTTCCCAGCAGTTTATAATTGGCGTGGTTTGTTGATTAAGTACCCAATGTGTGGTTTTCAATAATTCATTTTGTTGTATCAATATTTGGGGTTTGTGGTCATGGGTATTTGTGAACTGAAGCTAAATTTTGTTTTACCGCTGCTGTAAACACGATAATTTGGAAAACAATTCTTTTTGAGGTAAATTAAAAATATTCTTAGTACTTGCAGATAAAACGAAGCTTTGATGCCGTTAAATTTAAAACAAAAAACAGCTGTTTTCGCATTTTTTTTTAACTTATAGGACGTAAGGTCCAGCTTATTTTGAATAAGTTTGAAAAGTAATTTTTGTCTGCTTTATGATTATGATATGTACAGGCCATAGGTAGTTATTATTAGTAAAAACTAAAGTAAGAAAAGAATCACTATGTGTCATCAAATAAGCAAAAATGACATATGCATTAGGATTACGACAGAATAACCCCGATCTAGTTTCCAATATAAACCGAATTGAAAAAGTCCACATAAACTCATAAAATGGATACACCGAGAGATTTAAATATCCGGAAATCCTACTAAACGCGAACGTAAAGTCAGAACGAGGGAGCAAAGAATATTGAAAAAATGTCTGCTGTAATAACTCTACGGAAACTCATCAATATAAAAAATCGGTTATTATTATCGGATTCAGAGGCTTTTCGATGTCACGGAATCAAAGGGATTTATAACGAAATTATAAATGCGAAATGCACAAGCGGCCGATAATTCCCTTCATTACCGAACGTCAGTTTTAAGGCCAACGTATAAAAAAATCTGTTCGGAATAAAAACGTAGAATACAGGAAAATTCGTATTTCGGCCCTAAATCATGGCGAGACAAGGTTAATGGGGTTGAAACCCCACAGCCCCGGGCGGTCACGTAGCTTAGACGAATTTAATAAATTCTGACTCTAATACCGTTATTCACAATGGCCGAACAACGTCGCTGCGTACTAAAATAAAAATAATAATTAGGGTATATTAAACCGTTTGTTTTAAATCAATTGAAGATTCACTATCTTTTGTAGGTAAAGGGTGAAGGGAATGAATAAGAAGTAGGCGGTTTTGGTTGGTGATATGACTTGTTCTTAGTCCACCTGGCTAGCTACCACCATCTTATCTAAGTCTGACACCAAAACAATGATATTTTCAGCATTTATGTGTTCCGGCAGTTAGAGATGAGATACCCAGTTCCTCAGTGATTGAGGATTCCGGTAGTAGTGCGCTTCCACCTTCAGCCTTATCACCACTTAACGTGATGAAGTCTAAGCGCTACCCCGTTGTGTATAAAAAAATTAACTTAATCAATATAAGTAAGGATAGAAAAATTAAAATGAGGATATTAGTAAATAATTTAATTAAGTCGTAGCTGCAGGCTGTTTCTTGCGTTGTTATGCGAATTTAGTAATACAGTGTTTTCGGTTTAAGGAGCCAAATTTTGACGAATTACTTTCATCGGCCAACTAAAATAGGGTGAGAAGATCACGCAAAACTACTTTAAAGCTTCAGTACAATTTCAATACCCACTTTTGCCGTTCCCCACACACGAGCTACAACCGCCGAGACTTGAAGCTAAAAGGAAGAAACATTTGACAACTTCCGGCGTCAACGTTTATATAAAATGTATGAAAACTACAGGAAAAATCGTGGCGTATCGGTGGCGACGGTGTCGGTTGAACTCACCGAAAAAAAAACTCACCGAAAAAAAACTCACCTAAAAAAATCTCACCGAAAACTTTTCGTCGTAGGGATATTGTCGGCAATCGTAAAAAATAAACAAAAAGCGAGTTTGCCTTGAAAAAAATTCAAAAACTCAATTTTGTTTATTCAATTTAGGTTTGTTTAACAACACTTATGAACGTCAATAAAGCTACGCCATCGGTTCGCATTTCCTACGGCAGGAGTCCTTGTAACGAGCAAGAACCGGCAAGAAACTCGCCAAGGGCTATGTCAATTTTAAAATGACCTTCACATAATAGTAACGTTACTTTCCATCACAATACAGAATACCGAAAGTCCAGTAGAACACGTGATAGGTTAGAAATTTAAATTAAACTTAAATTTCGTGTTTTTTTTCACACCAACACATCAAGGGTTTTTCGGTGAGTTTTTTTCGAGTAGGAAAGATTTCAGTATGTTTTTTTCGGTAAGATTTTTTTTGCTGAGTTTGACTGGATCCCTTTCTTTGTTACTTTTACTTAGAGCTTTTAGTAATGTTAAAACTAGGCCTGACCGCATACGGGCCACCGAAAAAGTCGCCACCGAATTCAGTGGTCAGATTCAATGTAAAAGAGTAAAAAATAAGACACTATTTAAAAATGAAAATTTCTTGCACTTTAATCTCTGTCAACTGGGAATCAGAAAACTATTTGTCCGTCGATACGTCTTTATTCTACGGAATGTTGCGTTTATATGTAGTTATGTGGTTTTCTTATTTTAACTATTTTTTTGCCTGTTCGTCGACTGAGAACAAACCCTTATATTTCTTTACACGGTCTACGGTTATGAAACTGTTTTGTTTACTAAGCGCACCGCTGCGAGATAAATGTAACTTCATTCAGTCTATGCGAAACAAAAGGTTAAATTAAAACAAACGAGTACTTTACATGATAAAACGGGGGATAACACTGTTTCTGAGAAAAATAAGGTTTTTCTTTTAAAATGCAATGGAAAATATTTCTCTTGTTTTACTTTCCCTCTTAAGTTTTTCTGTGATATGTTAATGAACTACTATCAGGTTATAGAAAAAATGTGATACTAAAAAACCACGAGCCCTATAAGTAGCTTTCAGGTGGGATTCGAACCCGTGCCTCCGGGGATCCGGCCAGAGCATCGGGCCGGGCAATACGGGGAAGGCACAGACAGTTGTCTGTGGGGGAAGGTCACCACTGATACCGATTGAAATAGGGGAAAACCTTTTGATAGGAATTTGGAAAGATCGAATAACCAGAAAAAACGCAATACTAACTTGTTATTCCCACAATCAACAGCCAGACCATCTGGGCAGGAAGCGTATACCGTATACTATCAGCTCCTACCCATTTCCCGCAGTAATCGGTACCCTTTATTTCTCTCACTTAATGGAGGCACGACGAAAAATGGCCACCCGCTTAAATGGAAGTCTCTTGGGCTGAATGGCGCTATTAAAATCTTCTCCAATTGTTATAATAATGATGGGCGATAGAGTTTAACGTCTAATTTGGCTGTTCATGGGAATTCTAACTGATAATGACTTGGTTCGCGCAATTTGTGAAACACAATTGGGGTATTGCAGAGTATTGGTTTCAAATTGCCTGTTCGGTGCTGTTGCCTAATCGTTAAGGTTTTAATTGAAATCTTTAGCTCTGTAGACTATATTTTTAGTGGCTTGCCTTCTAGCCGTTATCTAGGTATACAAATAAATAAAATTGGAGTGTCTGTTTGTAATATTAAAATAACCGCTTTATACTATATGCGTATGATTATATTATGAATATACGTATGTACATGTACAAAATAGCATTTTTTTTAAATTTTGTCTGTCTGTCTGTCTGTTTGTTCCGGCTAATCTCTGAAACGGCTGGACCGATTTTGACGGGACTTTCACTGGCAGGTAGCTGATATAATAATGAGTAACTTAGGCTACTTTTTATCCCGGAAAATATTACATTCCCGCGGGATAACGTCGTGTAGTCCACGCGGGCGAAGCCGCGGGCGGAAAGCTAGTGTTTTCATAATTTCATGAATATGAAAACCTTATAAGTGCCAATAATATATTTAATGTGATTGTTGTTACAAGGTAATTTGATACAAATTGTAATAATAAAATTAACGCACATACGAAAAAAAATTGTTTGGGTGTCTATAGCTTGTCCACAATACATGTTCTTTTTTACTATTTTATGTATTTTAGTACATTTTCGAAGATATCGTACGTCTATCGCTAACCTACATTATTTTCCACTTAAACCGATTTGTTTTTGGTTGAACAAATTTTTATTCAGCATTTCTAGGAAGATGTCTTTTCAAAGTCAACTATACTATTGAAACTACCCTAATGAGCTACTTCGCTACCGCATTGAGTTCAGCCATAAAGTTGTCACATAATCCTTAACTGGCAAGCAGTCAACATTTTGCTTTCAGCTTTGGAAAATATAATGTTAAGTAGAACAATGGAAAATGAAGTATTTTAGAAAAAAAAAAATTTAAATAATGTTAAGTAGGTACCTATATCGGAGGAAGTGATTTTAATCTCCTTTCAGAGGCGTTTAGAAGAGTAGGCCATGATCCAACTTGCGGACTCAATGAGGATCTGTAGGTGTCAACAACTCACAATAAGCCCTTATCATCATAATCATTAATATACTTACAAGATGAGTTTGAAATCGCTAGTACTTACTTATCGTTTTAAAATAAGAACATTCTTATGATATAGAGTCCTTTTCCAAAGTATGAGGAAGATCCAAGATGTAGAATTCTTTTTGTAGAATCCCTGAAAAATCATGTAAAATACTCAGTATTCATCATCATCATCATCATTTTATTGCACTCCATAAGTATACAAAAGGTCTTAAAGTTAGGCACATAGAGCATTATGGGTCCGGATTGGACATGACAATATAGTTATAAGTACAGGGCATTTCATTATGAACAATATTATATTATAATATATATTACATAATTATATTAAAAATTAAATTATTTATTACTAATAGATTGAACACTATAACAAATAAAAAATACTAAAATAACAATTTACGCTACTTTAAGGTGAATTTATTCAAATTCATCGAAACAAACAATGTTACCTATGCTTCATGCCCGCTTTTCCCGCGTCCCTGCGCCTGCACTGGCGGCTGGCACCACTCCTTCTCACGTAAAAACATTCCTTTATATGAGGACATTAATGGGCCGAATAGATTGCCAATGACTTAAAAATCACCCTGTATATAAAACATGTCACCTTCATTTACTATTTAAACTCAATAGTAAGATTCTCTAGGTATATAAGATTTCGTTTACCTTTGTTGGCTAAACCAGCGTAGTGTACAACCAATCTAATCCTGCGATTGATGCGGGGTACCATTCGGCCACAGGCACTAATAAATGGTACACTCGCCACCCGTTCATTCATCGCTGGCTTAATTACAATTGGCGTAATACGAAACTTAACGGTTGACTTAGCACGTGAGTGGGGTCGATTCGACCGGCTTGTGTGTCACACGTCTATTATTGTTAAAACAGCTAAAGTCAAAATCGAAGCTGGTAGGTACAACATAATTGGAAATGGTGATTTAATGCGGAGATACGTATTCTCTATTTCGACGAAAAAATACCTGGATAAACAAACGCAGGTTACTTGTTAAATAAAAAAAAACAGAAATCTTGAGTAATATGGTGTAAGCAGCTTTTGGGATGACTCAAAACAAAACAGACCCGCAAAGTTTTTAATTTGTATTGAACGTCATGTGATTAGTTGCAACTTTTCACAAAAATATCAAGATATCCAAACTACCTAACTATGATTTCTATTTTTTTGCATTTACAATGCAATATTTATTATTGAAAATGAAGATTTAGAAAAAATCTATCCAACTCACAATTAGCTCCGATGGGACTCAAACCGACTCCGTAGCTCAGTGGTTAGAGCAGTCGCCTGGACACTGAAAGGTCGTGGGTTCGAGTCCCATCGGAGCTAGTTGTGAGACGGGTCGTTGTTTTTTCTAATAATGTACTTCATTTTCAATAGCAAAAATTGCATTGTGAATGCAAAAAAGTTGAAATAATTTGAAGCACATCAAGAAGGTATAAACTAACAAAACATGCAAATATTTCTTAATTCTTAAAAAAAACAATTATACACATCTTATACATCGAGCTTTTAAACTATCTAGTTAATTAGAACCCTTCGTTCTCGTAGGTGTAGGAGATTTCCAAGTATCAATGAAAAAGGGTAACAGTTTTTTAATCGTGCTAAATTCTAATTTCAAGCTCAATATCTGAGCTGTTTGAATAATCAAGCCTAATCTTGTCAGTTGAAGACATCAATATATCGTATATATTTTACATAACCGAGCGTGTAGCAGAAATGTTATTCTCGAACGAAAGACATTAAACTTGCATCTGTTTGCGGCTGTATAGACGTCAGCCTGGAAACTTGTGCCCGCAGATGACATACGGATAGACATTGCTACCTAAGCTTTGGCTAATTATAATACTATCTTAATAGTAATTACTTTATGCTACGGGAACTTTGTGGTGCAGTGGCGGTTGGAGTGCAAAGCGGCTTTTAGGCTTTTTCCACTACGGTAGGCGTTTGGTGTACAGATTTTTTTTATCCTCTCCTTCCTTTGTTTGACTCCCAGCTGTATTTGCTGTCATTAATTTCATTTGACGACCGATTTGGCGCAGGGGTAGGCTACCCACCTTCTGCGCCAGTGGTCTCGGGTTCGATTCCCGAACAAGACAAATATTTGTGTGCATGAACATGTCTATTTGTCTTGGTCTGGGTGTTTACTATGTATATTAAGTATGTATTTACAAACAAAAAGTATAAGTATAAGTATATATTTCTCCGTTATCAAGTTTTCCATGATACAGTTTCTTAATGAAATTAAAATGGGCTTAGATAATTGGTGTGAATGTAAGAAGTTATTTATTTATTTATTAATAGGCCACAATTCATGTATTGGTGTTGGTTTTTTTATCCGTTAATAAATCTTGTACTAACCTCAAAGAGGGGATACTCACAATGGTTACCTTATCATAACAGTTGACATACCTACATTTTAACATCGATGTAGTAGTAAGATTTCAGAAGACGCTGTCAGTGTTGATCTCTTATCATTTATACGCAAGGCAACAAGACCAACTCTGAAAAGACTTTAAGAACTTACAACTGCTAATAAGCTTATCTAAAATGCAGTTTAATGTGTGCGTTAAAGGGCGCAATTTTTGTCACTATGTTTACAAAAGACGCGCAACTGAGCTAAAGTTTTGTTAGTGTCATCTGGAGAGAAATTTAGAAATTTAGTATTGCTCTGGTATTGCTCGGGGCAACGTTGTAATCTCTTAAGCTGCATGTTTCTTTCTATTTATGGGACTTAAGTTTCACTGGGCTTAAAATTTGTACTGAAATTGCTCAACAACCAGTTTGGGTACACCACAATGGCATTTTATATGGAAACGCTACTTGAAAAATGTAAACGATAATAAGAGCAGTGTTACCAAAATGCTCGAAGATATCTTGAAAATTCAACACCTCTAAAGTGCTTAGGTACATTCTAGGAATTTAGTTCACTAGGTACCCATTACGTTGAAATATGGTTTGACATTCGGCTGAAAATTTTACTTCTTGTCTTATGGTGACAGTTTGCTGTCCGATATTGAATCAAGTGGGTTGGAAATTTACTACTTTCACTGTACCTGTAACAAGAAAGTTATTAGAATTATTTGATCATTCGTTAGCATGATAACAATTTTACGCCTGAGCAATTTTAGCTGTACGACATCCACTATCAACTATGACTCGACTGGACTCGAATGGGATTTTTAGTAATTACTAAACTAAGATCGAAGTAAACAGGTATTCAATACCTTATCAATCACAAAATGATAAATTATGTTATTTGCTTGTAATCAAAGATCAAAAAGCAAAATTATTAAGAGCTTTGATTCATTTCACGTCACAAACTAATTTACCTACAGACACCGAGTAAAATAAAATAAATAATAAAAATAAACAAAAGAAAGCAAAAAAGATAAATATACAAGGGCACGCATTATATGGAGTCGTCGTCAGTATATTATACCCCTAACATACGTGGCCACTAAAAAACCGATTACATAATGCTTGAAATGGAGAATAATACATTATTGAAAAATAATTGATTTTGACACGATGGATTTCTTTACCGTTAAGTATAATAATGTTAATTTCATGATTGTGAGCTCAAAATTGCAGTCGTAATCATCATTATAAATTTTTTCCACTATCGATACAAATTCGTCAGTTTATTAAAATGTTCGGTGCAGATATAAAAATCCATACATGTTTGTTAGTAAAATTACTTAGCCTATATTAATAGAGAACAATTTACAAAAACTTTATCGCGAGATTAATTAGTTAAGAAACCTGAAAGTGCCACCCACATGCATTCGCGTCCAATGCCTCTGAATGGGACTGTCAGGCCTGTGTTTTACTACCCCCAGGACACCATTCGGACTACTCCTTAGTCTATATAACATTGAAGCAGTTCGCTTTCTTAAGATCCCGTAAAATAAAAGGAATGTGACTAAAGTAAGGTAAGTAAAACTTACTTTAGACATATTCCTATAGATTATACATTAGGATTCAAAAACTACTTAACCGATTTTGATTAAACTTAAACTGTTCTCTTAGTTGGAATACTCACATCTAATTTAAATTAAAAAGCATAATTTCGTTACAATTCAGTTTCCTGAAAATTTGTGGACAAACATACACTTACGAAATTTAGCACACGTGCTTGAAAGTCTAAATAGAACGCTATACTCAAATATTATTCATTTTCAATAATATCACAAACAAACAGGTCAAACTGATAACCTCCTTTTTTGAAGTCGGTCAAACAGTAAAAGTCATTTAGTAATTTTAGGTATTGTTACTCAAAGTAATTGATATACTTACCTAGACTAGTCGAATTTCTGGTGTGTCCGGTTAAAATGGCATGAAAAATTTGTGTTAATATTACCAGCCAACTTCATGGCCCCGACCTCAACATGGAAAACAGAGAGCAACAAACAAGCAGTACATTTTCTGTGCCGTCAAAAACAACTTTTGTATTATAAATTGTATTATTCTATTCTCCGTCGGTGTCTTGGAAGAAAGAAGTTAATGTGCCAATGAAGAATATTCAAAGAGTAATGGAATAATGGAGAAGTCGGTTAATGTCGGTTTTATTCGCAGTGCAGCACTTTTGTTTTGGGCCATATTTTTTCTCGAAGGCTTGGGTTGCTCGTAAAAGATACGAATATTTTTGCGAAGCGCTTTTTTGTTGGCGGTATCTATTTCGTTGTTATTAGATCTAGGGCTTTCACTGTTATTTCTGCTGGGACAACACTATGAAAGAGGTCGCGAAAATAGCCTTTCGCTATGTTATTCCGAAGAATCCTGTTTAAATAATGACGTTTACGCGTCTTATGCAGACGACGTGTTATTTTCTTTATCAAAAAAATAATATGTGATAAACATACGTATTTTAAATTAAAATAAAATCCATACCTAACTCTTTGGTCTTAAAAGATACTACTAATCCTACTATCTTACAAATATCCTACTTATATAATTTTATAAATGTGAAAGTTTAGATGTTTGGATGTTTGTTACTCAATCACGCCGAAACGGCTGAACGGTTTTGGCGGAAATTTGGGACACAGATACTTTGTAACCTGGAGAGGAACATAGGCTACTTTTTATCCCGGAAAAAGATCACATTCCCGCGGGATAACGTCATGTAGTCCACGCGAGCGAAGCCGCGGGTGGAAAGCTAGTAGTTATTATAAATGCGAAAGTTTGTAAGTATGGATGTATGATTGTTACTCTTTCACGCAAAAACTACTAAACGGATCGGGATGAAATTTGCAAAAGAGATAGATTATAGGCTGGAATAATACGTAGGATAGTTTTTACCCCGATATTTTTAAGGGAACCGGAACCACGTGGTTGAAACCGCGGGCGGCCGATAGTGGGTTTATATTTCATATAGCCACATATTTATTATGAACTAAAGTAACATGAAGTAGGTATGTATTTTCTAAATTACAATTTATTAATTTGTAATAAAGTATTCTATAAGGGAAGGTACCTAGCGTATACCTATAGAATACTAGATAATGAATAATTAATTCTCACACTTAGGAGTGCATCACACATTTTAAACACAGCATTTAATTTGCAAAACACGAAGCATTTATGGCTTTAGAATATAACATAACATATATAACAATAGAACATAAATTTGTACCAAGAAAATTGGGCCCAGTTTCCAAATTATTTCAAACTTAAGCGAAGCTGTTATTAATCTATGATTTCAAAGTACAAAAGTCTATGATAAAGCTCATACAACATCTCTTTATATATTTATACCATTCTTCTATCGCCATAACTCTTCATTCGTTTAGTGGGTATCTTAACTAGTTATAGTTGGTACATATCCAATACCCAGAAGTTACGCATAGTTAGTTCGCTTATCGTGCGATATCTCGGAAACTACGGGCTTCCCGTGGGAAAACTTGTTTCCCGGACAAAGGAATCCGTAAACTTAAGCCGTACCAACTCGGACACAGTTCCGTATAATCTGATATTAATTTTAATTCAATACTCGTTACTAACTTTGCTTACGCCTTAGCTGTGAGTTTGTGTTGGTATTGCATTAAAAATGGGTAAATATGCAACACAAAATTGGTGGCTAAAAATAGGAGGTGAAAAATTGATACGGGAACCGGAAGTCCTGTAGAACACGTGATAGGTTAGAAAATTAATTTCGTATTTTTTTATTATTTTTGTTAAGCAAAACTAGGTCTACCGGCAGCGGAGGCACAGCCCTAAAAATATACTACACATATTTTAATTGATAAAGCATGAAAGCATGAAAACTATCGTTATGGTCATGAAGCTCGACTTAATGCTGAGGTAACTGGAGTTCTCACCCTGAATAAAAAAGTGAACACCAGCAAATTTGACATTTAGTATGTAGTGGCTGTCAGTTGTCTCATATGACCATACGTATTTTTTTAAAGTGTAGGTGAGACGGAAGACAGCCACTGTGAAATATGTGGTCACAAAAAATTGTTCGTACTGCACTCGCCAGTTACCTCAGTATTAAGTCGAGCTTCATGGTTATGGTAATCGAATAGTAAACTATACCTACTGACCTTCAGAAGCTGTCAAAGTGCTGCTGTCAAATATGTATGCAATTTTAGTTCAATAAACGACCGAAAGAGGCGCTGCTCTGGTTTTCATACAAAGTAAAACGATCACGATAACGGTTAGGTACCATAAAATTATTTTGTGTTAGAGCTACTGATCCGATGACTCCATGGTACTTAATTATGTACCTTATTAGCAATCGATTGCCTGTCCAATTTGTTTGAAATGATTGCTGCCTTAGTAAGAATCAGTGTGACAACTGTCTTACTAAAGCAGCAATGCTAATGCAATTTGTTGTCAGTTTTGATTGATAAGTGATTGCTAATAACGTACATAATCCGCCTGTGGGATTGTCAGGTCGTGGGTGATCAACATTTGTGTTTTTCTCATTTAGTTGTTATTGTATTAGAAAAATTCTTCATCGTCTGAATTTTGGAATCAAATTAAAGTAAGTGATATGTCAGATATTAAGTATCATTATAATAATATTCAGACTGATTTTAAATTTAAATAGTCGCATAGTAACACCTCATTAAAACCGTTCAGATATAATTAATGTCACTCACATACGCAAACAGTTTGGCAGCGTCATTATGAACTCTATTACGCGTAAACACACATATCTCTCACTAAACACCCGTGTGAACAAAATAACGCATACACCAGAAATAACATATGGCGATATGTGATAATTGAAACAAGGGGGCACCTAACGTCGGTTTTGCACGCCATTCGTGAAATGAGGTCGGGTTTTTAAAGTTTACAACCAATTACAAAGCGTACAATGTACTTGTAGCTACCGAGTATTGAGTAATTACTTATAATTTAAGGATAAGTATAGAAAATTTTAATAATAAATAAATTTTGTTTCAAGCAGTGCAACCCATGTTTTACACGATCGTTCATTGGATAAAGCTTAATTTGATAGACCAGGCGTCCTACGGCTTAAAATTTTACGTAACAGTAGCATTCATTTTGAAATTAACTGAAACCTTGAAACCTTCAATGCGTGACTTAGGTAATAAATCTGTTATAATAATTATTTATTTAAACTACTTTCACCCATAACCCTTTAAAATACCACAAATCCTAAATGTTTTTCTTTACGATATCGTTAAAGAGTTGCCGTCATAATAAATTCTACTGATTACAATCATAACTATTTCTTGAGCAACAACAGAAATGACATTAAATTATTTAATACTGCGTTCACTATTAAATACCAACAATAAAGGTTTTATAGTTTGTTTTTCTAATCGAAGAAATTGTAGGGCTATATTTTTGTATGTCGTTCATTACTTCAAATTAATTACTGCATCGCATACACCATCGCATACGTTTATGCAAAAAAGATTTTGTTTCATTCTACATGTTTGGAGTAATTTTATTATCGAGACTTGCGAATTATTCTTAAAATCCCAAACGCACGAGTATATTGTAAATGCGATATTATCCGTTTCTGTCAACTAAATTAATATTGATGAATAATGCATAGAGATAGATAGATTTGTCGCCAAAAATACATTATGTGGTGCGCGATAAAAGTGAAAACACGATATATAAAATTTTATGTGTACGAAACTATAGGCGGAATTCTTGTAGAAACTTAATGATTCTTACACAAAGAAGTTAACAACAGAAGCTTAATAACAAATTGAAGGAAAGCCATTTGTCACTCATAGGGAAAAATAAATAACAACATCTAAATTTTCCACAAACGTTTGTCATGTGTCGCGAGAAATAAAATGAAAGGAAATTGGAGCCACAGCACTGCTGGCTGGTGGGACAAAATTAAACCGCTCGAAAACTACATTGCGCTCCAACCGACATTAAAGTGTAATGGAACGCTTTTCAACTCTAGTGTAATACACATGTATTGTGTATAACTTCTGTTAACAGTATTTAACAAAATGGCATGATAATAACAATATTATGAAAATCTTTATGCATATTATGTGATTGATTTAATTTCACTGTTACTTAAATGTGGAAACAATGTAGTGGGTTAATTGCATGTTGATAGCCTCAGTCACTCTAATAACGGATGTCCTGTAGAGTTTTATAACATGGCGTGCCACGACCTATCCGACACACTATAGAAACAATAATTCATCACACAAAAAAGTCAGTAACAGACTCTTAATAAAAACTTGAAGGCAAACCATTTGTCAATGAAATAAATAAAAACGTCTTTATTTTCCACAAACGTTCGTCATCTGTCGCGAGAAATAAAATGAAAGAAATTAGAGTCACGGCGCTGCTGGCTGGTACCAGCTTATGGAGCGCTCGAAAGTTACATAGCACTCCGATAGTGTTACAGGGAAATAAAACGCTTTTCAATTTGATGTTATAAACATTATATGTAACATTTCTGAAACTACAGACCCATCTCGCTTCTGAGCCATATCTATAGGTAAGTTGTTTTCGAGAGTATCATTACGAATCGTTTCGCTGGCAAGTTTGACGACTTCCGACCTCCCGAACAAGCCGGGTTCCGGAAAGGCTATAGTACCATAAAAGTGAAAATTAAAGATTAACTTCATACTGCGTATTATGATCGATTTCATTTCAGACTGATCATAAAGTGTGGGAACAAAGTAGCGGATTAATCGCATGTTGGTAGCCCTGTGGCTTAAATAACGCACGTTCTGACAAGTTTTATGACTCGGCGTGCTACGACCGATCGGACGAACTTTAGAACAATAACTCATTACACTAAGAAGTCAATAACAGAAGCTTAATAACAACTTGAAGGAAAGCCATTTGTCACAAAGAAGGAAAAATAAATAACAACATCTAAATTTTCCACAAACGTTCGTCATCTGTCGCGAGAAATAAAATTAAAGGAAAGTCGAGTCACGGCGCTGCTGGCTAGTGCCAGCAAATGGAGCAAAATGAAATCGCTCGAAAACTACATTGCGCTCCGATAGTGTTAAAGGGTAATGGAACGCTTTTCAACTCGCGAGTGGTATATGGATCAAGTCTAACGTATTTGAAGGAAGAGGTGAACATTCTAAATTTGAAAATCACTGCAGTAATGAATTTCAGTACTATGCGATTATTAAAAGAATAGGATAGGGACACCGCCATGTTGTGACGTCAAGCTGTCAAAATGCTGTCAAACTAACTTCACTTCACTTCAGTATGGTGTGCAAAGAAGAAATTTATCGTGAATCAGGGGGCTGATCATGTCATAGTGATAAATAATGATGTTCGTGCATACCAAAACATATTAAAAATTTGCAGATAAATACAAATCATTAAGTAACTTGATTTTTTCGGAAAGTATGCTTTTACGAAAATGATCAGGTAATTTGAATCTCAATCAAATTAAAATTTTGTGATATTTACCTGAACCCATTTTTTCATACTTATTGTTCTGCGGGGTACTTTAATACCATGCTTCAATAATTTTTATTCTATTTACTGGTTTAAGTATTTAAATAAAACAGGAATTCAAGTTATGAAAATAATTTAATAATCAACTTTCCAATAAAATTGGTAAATTGGGGGTCTAGTGAAAAATTGTATTGTTCTATCATGGTAAAAGGATTGGCCAGCTAGATTATGCACGTTTGATTGAAGTTAGATTGATGACTTTTCCTTCTGACATTGCAAATTACTGTAGAAATATGTTCTAGTATTTTATCAAAGCTTTGAACAAATACTCAAATACCCGAGCTACAAATGTGTCCAAACATTTATTCAAATGTTTGTGCTATGTCTGGCGCTGACATAACGAGTAGGTGAATTTAAAATATTAAAAAAAAATCGCTTTTAAAGTGGTAATACCCAAACCACCTTCTGCCAAAATAAAAAAAACTATTTTCATTTTATTTTGCACTTTCTTGCAAACTGTACCTTTTCAGAGTGAAGTTTGTCAACAACCCGTCCTATTCTTATAATAATCGCATAGTATTACTTACTTACTGCACTAAAATCAGTGCAGTAAGTAAGTACTAAAATTCATTACCAACTTTTTTCTTTATTTTTTCTTTCGTTATTCCTGTGTATAAAAACAGAAAAAGCAAAGGGACATTTGCACCATACAGCCACATTATTATTATTATTATATAGGAAAATTATATATCATAATTCGATTATTTTTAAAAAAAAAACGGTGCGCACAGAGTATATTACATCGCATTGTACCACAAGCGCTATGTACCTTTAGCAGGAACATCTATCGAAAAAACAAAATGAGATTTATCAGAGACAAAATATCCTCTACCAGTAATTTTGTATGGGAAATATGTACAGCGCCATCTACCCCGCCCAGAAGCGGGTACTGAAATTGCGCATTTTAGTAGCAAGTAGTAAGTATCAATAGGCTGTATGACCGTTCCACAAGGCCTCACAAGCCAATATTAAAAAAAAACGGCGGGAATGATTTTCAGCGGTTGATTTGATATTAATACAGTTTATATTGTGTAATAAATTATCAAAATGAGTTTTGACAATGAAACAGATACAGACATTGTATGTACCTACTCCACCAAATTTGAGAGCAGAAGCAAAATTAATAACAGAAAACTTACTGCCAGCAAAATCAAAAGAAAGATAATTATATGAAAACCTACGATCTGATTTGGAAAAGTGAAAAAAAGGCGCATACGTTTTCGGAATCTGTGTTGTTGGCGTACCTATAAATAAATAACAATAACCTATTTTAATGATACATCATTAAAATAATATTATTATGGGCGATTTATACAAAGTGTGCCCGGGAAAAAATAACATTTACATTTAAAAATTGCCCGAACATGTGTCATAATTTTTATTAAGTTAAACAGTTTTTTTTATTTCCTCGCATTTCTTGCGAAAAGCACTATACAAGCCTTGTACGGTAAGCAAATTACCTTGCCTCGAATGATTAAAGCCCTCGCCTACGGCTCGTGCTTCAAACCATCCTCGACAATGTAATTTCTTACTTACCTGTCCTCGGCTGTAATTTACTATTCCTTAAGCCGGTATTTTTATATCTCTCATAGATTGGCTGGACTGCTATGGTTCCACATCAGATATTACGATCGTCAAAATAAATTATTGCCTATATGTTGGCGAGGACCAATAGCCTATATAACAAAAAAAGTTTCATCAAAATCCGTTTAGTAGTTTTGATGAGGCATCAAACGCGGACAACTGACAAAAAATTCAAAACTATATTTTTGGTATCTGTTCCTTCAGACCCCTGGAGGTATTTTTTTCTATTTCTTTTCAATGTACAGAATTGGATCGTTTACAGTTTTATTATAAGTATAGATATATACGAGCATTTTGCAAAAACAGCAAAATTTGGCCGCCATTTTGGAATTTTGACAGATTCGCCATTTTGTCAAAAAGCTCTGGGACAGATATATAAGAGGATAAAACAATTACTTACAAAGAAAATTCATTGTCACTGAATTGAATCTAGTCTAGAGTATTCGCGCTTCGAGCATTTTGCCGCACGCGGCCATGAAATATTCTTATAATCAAATCAAATATTTATTTATTCACATAGACACACTTGCACGATGACTACTTCCCATCACGTGGCTTGTCTGCTCGTTTGCCTCTTTTTTAATAAACCTACTTAGGTAAAATAAGTTTTTTGTACAAACTTCGTTTTAGTGACATGCTTTTTTGTTCAATCAATCAATCAATCAAATATTTATTTATTTACATAGACATAATAAGCATGTACTTATGAATCGTCAATTTTTTCCTACCACTCATTCAAGACTTTTTTAACTGACAAGAAGAATGGGCGCAAGAAACTTGCCAGCGCGTATCTCAGGTAACGACATTTACAAAAATACATATCGTTACTTATTACAATAATTGAACAAGCATAGAGCACATTTATACAATAATATATTATTATAACATTTAATAGGAAAATTGTCTCATTAGAATATTTTCCTTTTAAACAAATATAAAGGTATAGGTACATTTCATAACCTAGCATTGTGATCGTTCAGATAATCTTTGACGTCATAATAACCTTTGCTCATGAGAGTCTTTTTAACATGTTCTTTCAAATTCATGCAAAGGCAATTCAATTACATCTTGTGGAACTTTATTCAAAAAGGCTATGCCTTTCCCCAAAAACGAGCCTCTAGTTTTTTCTAGTCTTAATCTTGGAACAGCAAGTTTATTCTTATTTCTTGTATTTAAATTATGAACATCACTTTTCTTTACAAATAAATTAAAATGCTTTCTTACATACACTTAGTTTTCATAAGGTTAATATGTCAATTTCCTTAAACAAGGCTCTTAAAGAATCTCTTCGCCGAAGATTGCATATGGCGCGAACAGCTCTTTTTTGGAGTATAAAGATATTTCCAGCATTAGCTGCTGAACCCCACAACAAAAGGCCATAGGACATAACACAATAAAAGTAGCAAAAGTATACTAGTCTTGCCGTTTCAATATCAGTTAATTGCCTTATTTTTTTTACTGCAAAAGCTGCAGAACTGAGTCTACTCGACAAGGTTTCAATATGTGGATCCCATTGAAGTCGTGAGTCTAATGTAACACCAAGAAATTTAGTGCTTTCAATTAACTCGACTACATCTGCGTTTAACTTAATATCCAAATCAACCTCCCTTACATTAGGTAGGGAAAACTTAACACATTTCGTTTTCTTAGAATTTAAGGCCATATTATTAATGTTGAACCAATGAGCAACTTTAGAAAGAAAATAAAGGTAATAAGATTATTTCATTGCCGCGATTTCACTCACAAATCTATTTAAAACTGAATACCTACTAAGAAGGCTTTGTATAAAAAAATAGTTCAACTTTTCACAGCATAGAGGAGAACAAATGTCGTTTAATTCGTTGGGTGAGTGCAATTTGTGACGGTTGGGAAGTTACGAGAACAGAGCTGCTGCCCATCCGTCTCCGAGTCGCACGTTTTATTGTTGCTCTAAACTTTTCTAGAAATTTCCTTTGAAGAATACTAGCGGAAGCAAATAGAATTACTTGCCGGTTACCAAATAGAAGGTGTTTTATATGTTTGCGACATTCGTGTGAGACGAAAAAAGTTATTGACTGCGGATACAAAGCTCTTTTTACATAAAAGTAAGGGAAAGTAATTCTTTTTGAAAAAGTACCCATACCGAAGTACCAGCATATTATTCTGTGGTACCAGTACGCGTAGCATGACAAACCTGAGACGAGTTTTGTCTCCGGTGCTTAACTGGAATACCTCACCTCGAAACCCTATAACTGACAACTGAATAGGTTTGTCTACGATGAAATGTCATTTTTGACGTTTCGATATAGACGAAACCTTTCTCGAGTTCATCATGCTACCCGTGCAAGTTTATTTTAACACACGTACATACTTAATATAAATTATTGTTTTTACGACATGAAAGTGAATCGTTTTTATGATTCTAAAAAACCTTTTAGAACCAGGGCTGATACCTATCTGTTACACTTTTATGGTTTTTGCATGGATTTTTCTAAGTGTTTAACCATTATTATATTCCTCGTTCATTAGTTCTTTCATTTATTTTGGTAAAAATTTCTTGCTCTTGCCTTTAAAATCTCTAACAACTGTTTGTCTAAAATCTAGGAAGACAAAGAAATTAATATTATCATAAACCAGGAACAGAGAAACTGTACGCAATTAAGCTAAATTAAAATAATAACTGCTATTCAGCATGTATAAGTTAAAACTGAAGATTAAATCCAATTTTTCTATCCCATTCTTCATTGACTTTAAAATATACGTCTAATAGAATTTAACATTATGGAATTATAAATAAAACATTCCGTAAACAAAGCCGGCAAACCACATTAATTAAAGCAATTTACCTCCAACATGATCAATGAACATTAAACAAATTTTGTTAATTGAATTCAGGTCACGTTTACACACATTTTGAAATTCAAATTGCAAAATTGGACCTTCACACGCAAAAAATAAACTTCATTTGTAATGCTCCAACACGATTCACTAGCTTTGCATAAAACCTTAGATTACAAATTTAAATAAGGCCAAAAACGGATTCGTAGCAGAAAATTATGTACGTAATTCAATGTACCCTGTTAGGGCTAAGTTGCGCAAAGTAATTTGATATACCTACTGGAAATTTCTTTTAGAAATTACTGTTATTATCTCCAAATTGGTGTAAAGTTGACGAAAACAACGTTTTCACAAGTGCTTACACGCGAAAATAAAATAAAAGGCACTCGTTAGGAGCTTGTTATGGCTAGCACGGAATTGGGGGCCTGTCAGCGTGGCCGACTTTGTTGCGAGTATTACTTACTTATCGAAAAAGTTTTGATTGAAAATCAATACCTCACTTCAGGTAACTTATAAGTGATCCCAGAAAGTGTATAGTCATCAATATTTATAATTGCTTATCATGGAACTAAGACACATGATTACTATTATTGTGGACACTACTTTGTTCCCAAACGATGTGTGACAAAGTTCTATCTACACTACAGTGTTTACGTACATTGCTTTGCTTGAGACTGTAGAATACTATTCATACTTGTATTAATATCCATTAAAATTTGCTCCTTACTAGTACTGTCTATGACTTTGTTGCGTGTATTACTTAAGTTCTAAGCGAAAAAGTTTTAATTGAAAATCAATATTCTCACTTCAGGTTACTTTTATGTGATCTCAAAAAGTGTACAGTCGTCAATATTTATAATTGTAAAACAAGGAACTAAGACACTTGAGAATTACCTTCGTGGACACTGTCTGGTTTGTTTCAGAACGTGACAAGTTCTATCTACGGTGTTAACGTACATTGCCTGTGAGTGACTGTAGAATACGATTCAAATTCGTAAATTTGCTACTGACAAGAGTAGCCTACTACTGTAAATATTGACGAAAACACATACACGGATGTAACAATATTTAATGTAAATTAACATTATTTGTACATTTATCTGTTATCGTCCTTAATAAACAATATCACTAGTATCTTAGACCATAGATAACGCCTTACGAACTAAAATATGGCACCGACTGATTTCTTTTGAAATGGAGAAAAAGGTTACGAATATTTCGATTTTACGTCATAAGTGACAGGGAAATGAGAGCGCACTTCGAGGTCATATGGGATTAGCACGAGCTCCAGGTCCAGGGTTCACTCACTCAGTACCTACTCAATCATTTATAGCATACCGATGGTGAACATAAAAAAAGATCAATAAGGACCCTGGCGGGCATGCAATAGGGTTGAAGGGCCAGTAGCACACGGCAGACCGAAATGGCGACGCTTATTATCGGAGGCCAAGACCCACTTTGGGTCGCTGCGCCCTCGTATTAAGTAAGTATCAGTTTTCTCTATTAATTTTATTTTTACAAAACTTCATATTATTGAGATTCAAATCTCAACTCCAATAAATCTAAAGTTCTCCGTTCCTTAAAGGTAGACGGCATAAAACTTTATTTCTTCAAGAGTTCCAAATACTTCAATCCTATGCAGTACCTTTTCCATATAATTAAGTAGGTACCTTGTAAGTATACGATAACGGGCTTTTATCGGTCGATCTCTCCTTCTTTCCAAATTTTCTTTTCGTTGGAACACAATTAGCCGTGATAGCTTTTTATACCGCGTCATGGTTGGGTAGTGGTGTGTGATTCGCATTTTGACTGATGCATTCGATGCTTAAATTCTTAGATAATAGTAGATTGTTTAGCAAGGGATGTATGGCACCCATAACAGTCGAGTGTTTTGGCGCACGAACGAAGTGAGGGCGCCGATAGTTCGAGACTGTTATGGGTCCATAGTTTCAAGTTTCAAGTTTCAAGTTCTTTATTGCATTTCATGAAGTGATACAAGCTGGAATTAACAATTTTACAGTACATCATGTTACCTGTGTAGGCATAGCGTAAGAATAGGTATGAACGTGTGACGGAGAGCATACAATTTAATTAAATATTTAGTAATTTTATTAAGTATGTTTAAATTAAAATTTTTACTTAATAAAATTGATTTTAGAAAATTCAATATTAATAAATTTAAAGATTTTATTATGAAAAGATTATTGTATATTAGTATTATAGATCATTTTTAATTATATAAATTTATCATTTAGGAATTCATTTAAATTATAATAACATTTTTTGATCAGCATTTATTTTAATTTTTTTAAGAAGATATTAATATTCTTTTCCATTCTTAATTCTAATGGTAGGTGGTTATGTATTTTTATTGCAGAACAATAGGGACTTGTAAGATATGCTTCTACATGACTATTAGGGATTGCAATCCAGCAGCATTTTTGGTCCAGCTGGATTTTTGCTGGACTGGCACAAATCCAGCTGGATTCGCGCTGGATCCAGCTGGATTCGGTTTTGCTTGAAAAAAATCGTTTTTTTTCATTATTTCGGGTTAAGACCAATCAAAAAAGGCTTTTTACACATTTATGTAATAGACTTAACTTTTTGGTTCGGTTTAATATTTAATATTAAGATAATTAACACACTTCGTTTTATTAGAATTATCAAAATGTTATTTATTGTAATAGGTAACAGAAAGGACGGATAATCAATCACTATTATCACTAATCAATGGCACATGTGTCAGTCTTACCAGTTTCCTTAGACTCTACATGGCTGGTTAGGACTAAATTAACATTATAATCATAAATTATAAAAATAGAATATTCAGTCTGAGCTGAACTCGCAACTCGCAAGATAACTTAGATATTAAGCTATTTAATTCGAAATGTCAGTAAGGAGTTTAGGTAGGCAATATAATAGTTACTATTTAGCTAATTATCACAATTATGAATAATCATATAAATCTTAGGTACTTGAATCTTGACCTTGACTTGACATAATACCCTGGCCAGGCTAACTAATTAGGTAGTTTCAGTTCAAAATAAAAAAATCCTAGACCAGTCGACCTACAAAAAAATAACTGAAATAAAATTAGAATTAAAAACTCTTTAGAATTTAAAAACTTAAAATTAGAAGTCATTATGCTGAAAATAGAACTTATAATTAAAACATTATCATTTGTCGTTTCTCCTTAAACACTTAAAATGTTATCCTTTGCCTTTGTCGTGACTTGAGTTGACTCTACTAGGTAACTAAATAAGAATATTGACATATAAAATCTACCTCATAGGTAGCTTTTACTTTTTCTGGGTTTTATGGAAAAAGGCTCTCAGAAAGCAAATGGTATTTATAGTTTTGTCTGTTAATCTACTTCTTAATTTGCTGCATATATATCCGGCTGCGGAAAAGGCCCTTTCTGCCTCTACGCTGGTTGGTTTCAGGGTCATGAGGAAATCATAAATGAGGGATAGATTCTCACCTCTGACACCCTCAGTCTCGAATAAGCTCATCTCTTTTTTTAAATTTTTGTCATAGTCCTTCACATTTGTTTTCGGTTTTATAAAACTTTCTTTTTCACGCTTCAGTTCTAAAGCTAGTTGTTGTTCTAATGTAAGATTTTCGTCCACGTTATCTATTTCCATTACTTCTTCTTCCACTTCGGCTGCCGATTCCGCTACTTCATTTACACGATTCAGCATATTTTTCATCTCCTGACGCAACACATTCTTCTTAGGCATCGTGAAAGTATCATCGGGCTTTCTAACTTCTTGTTCATACTTCTTTGGGTTCTGTAAGTAAATCAGCAACCCTGTGATTTCGTTAAGCCGCCGTTCTCCAATTCTTTTTCGGAGTGCCTCGGAAAGCTCAGCACTCAAGGCAGTGTCTTGGCCTTTGAGTTTGTCTAACACAAATTTTAGGGTCGTATCAGCAGTTGCCAAACTCGACTCTCTTCTACATAGAACTTCTACGGCCAGTTTAACTGGTTGAAGACAGGCAATTAATTCGTTGATTTGTGACCACTCGTCAGCGGAGATTTTGGTGTCGGAGCCGGCATCTATTAGCGCTTTATCGATGCAATTTTTCAAATTGTAGAACCGTTCCAGCATTACAAACAGACTACTCCACCTAGTTTGGCAGTCTAGAATCAGACTCAATTCTTTGCCCTTCTCTTCCTTTACATATTTTTGCAAAAACATGTCATCCTTGGTCGGTGATTTTCTGAAAGTCTTAACAACTTTTCGCACTTTTTTGAGAAGTTCGTTGTATCGAGGAATTACATCAGTCGGTGTTGATTGAATCACTACTTCTAAACGTTCATTGGCTTCCGTTTCTTCGTCTTCATATTCGTCAGCGTCATCTTCGTCTATTTCTGTGTGTTTAATTTCTTCTGGTTGAGTTTTTTTTTTGTAGAGAACATCTACCACAGCTAACTGGATCCCATGCGCGAAGCAGAGTTGCTGATAACAAGGTAAGAGTCTACCAACTTTTACCATCACGCTCGCGCCATCAGTAGTGATACCAATGATATCGGTTTCCAAGTTTAAACCAAATTTTTTCAACCTTTGTGACACTAATGTAATGCAGTGTTCAGCAGTACAGGATCCGTGTATTCTGATCAGGCCAAGATTGAAATGAGTCTCTTTATGGTGCACGTTGAGATTTATATATCTGTGATTTTTTTGGGAAGTCCACTCATCAAAGCTCAACGAAAATCTTTGTCCTTGTTTTTTTAAATTTGCGAATTCTATTATTAAATCTGCTTCAACAGCGTTGGCAAAGTCGGTAATTATCGACCTTATAGTGTTGGGAGAATTCGGTAATTGGAATCCACTTTTGGAAAATAAACGTCTCAAATCGGAAGATGAACAAAATGAACTCAGCGTAAGACCATCCCTGCACACCATCCTGGTAACCATAGCTTCCATCGAATTTTCTTTTACAAAATAGGCATCAATAGTTTTCTTAGCCTTCTTTTTCGGCACAATAATAACCTCCTGGTCGTCGTCATTTTTAGACGTGGTTGCTGTGGGAACTACTGTATTTTTGTTACAAACTGATGATCTACTGTTTGCTTTTGAACTCGATGCAGAAGTAACGTTGACGCAATGTATCTTTTGTAGATGGCCCTTTAAGCCTGTTGATGAACGGTTACTAATCAGCAGAGTTTTTGAACATAAAGAGCATTTGGCACTTCGACCATCATTATTTTTTTCGAAGTAGTCCCATAATAATTTTTTTTCATCATCACTTTCACCGCATTCGTTTTGCAGACTTGGCTTCGAAAGAGACATTATTATTTATCAATACTATTATTTGTTTACGAGTTCGAATCCTGAAGTTAATGTATTGTTTTATGTAGGTCTGTATTAAAAATGTTGGCGAACTCTGGAAATTAGGCTTGAAATCTGAAAAGTGTAAAAAATCAATTAAATACCCATTTAGTAGTAAGTAATCATAGTAGAAAGTTGTCCAGCAGTATTACATTAACACTAAGTCATAAAACTGTAACATAATGCTCACTTAATGAATATTCTATTAGCCGTTCGATTTAGGTTAGGATGACCAAGCTGTAACCAGTTCAGTAATTCGATGTAGGTATGGGGAGTAGTGTAGACGGTGAGTCCAAGTTAATTTTACTGAAAATCCGACCGAGACGTGCCGGCGGGAAAGCAAAAGTAATCAGAAAATAGATAGAAAATGTAGTAAATTAGCTGACTTTTATTATAAGTACACTAATTCACCTCTTTATTTAATACTGAATTAAACAAAAACGCCTTGACTCTCATTTATGTTTTGATTTTCACAGTCCCACGACTCCCACCCAGGCCGTGAACACGATCACTGATTACATTTATTATGTTTATGGGCGTAAAATTTAAATTAAAGTTTGAATTACTTACAAAACACGCAGACGACATAGAACTTAACTGAGCGAAGAAGACATTTAGCGTGAAGTCACTTTATTACATAGCAAAAGTCAACTCACGACTGAGCGCGCTAGAACAGTTCAGCACGGGTCAAGGGTGGGCAGTGCGGCGTAGAGAGGGGGGTAGCACGTGCCACAACCAAGGCCACAACAGTCACAAATGAATGCGAATGAACGGCAACGTCGCTCCTACCACGAACGGAGCGGCAACGCAACGCCGGCGGTCGGTTGCGCAGTTTCGCGCCATTATTTGAAAATGCGGATCCGCATTGCTGGATCCAGCACCGGGTGCTGGATCCAGCAGGCAAAAAAAGGCGCTGGATCCAGCTGGATTGCTGGATTGCGGATCCAGCATTGCAATCCCTAATGACTATGTGGTATTTTATACTTGTTTTTATTGTTTGTCCTAGGGGAACGTGAATTGTCAGGTATGCCTTTAGCAAATGTCGATGGATTATTTTTTATAAATTTACATATTTCGTAAATATATAATGAGGGGAGGCTCAAAATTTCTAATTTTATAAAGTGAGGCTTACATGTTTCTATGTTGTCAATGTTCACTATTATCCTGATGCACTTTTTTTGTAATAAGAAGAGGTCATTCGCATTCGTACTATTACCCCATAGGATGATGCCGTAAGTTAACCAAGAGTGGGCGTAGGCGTAATATGCTGAAGTTGCTGTTTTCCTGTCAGTTATTAATTTAAGTTCATAAAGTGCAAATATGAAACGAGATAGCTTTGATTTAATCCTCTCAACATGGTCCTTCCATTTCAGGTGTGAGTCGATATCTAATCCTAGTAATGTATGACTATTAACTTTTTCCAATTTAACACCATCCACTTCCAGTTCTACACATAGAGAGGATTTCTGATGCGGTCGGAATTCGATTATTTTAGTTTTAGAATAGTTCACTATTAAGTTATGTTCTTTTAGCCATGTAGCAATTTGTATAAATATTGATTTTAACTCTGTTTGGCATTGTCTAATATTTTCAAATTTATGTAGGACCGAGACGTCATCAGCAAAAAGGACACAAGGAGAATTTAGAGTTTTGGGGAGGTCGTTAATATACAGAAGAAATAATATAGATCCAATCACGCTGCCCTGTGGGATGGAACAGTTCAGAGTCACGGGGTCGGATAAGTATCGCGACAGTTCGCCTGTTTGTTGATTCTGGTGTTCAATTTGCACACGTTGGACTCGGTCTCGTAGGTAGGAAGCTAACCAGTTAAAAGCGATTCCTCTTATTCCACAAGCATGCAGCTTTGATAGAAGGATATCATGTTTCACTCGATCATAGGCCTTCGTCATATCTAGCAGCAATCCAACAGCATATTTTCTTTCATTGAAATAGTCTAAAATTTGTTGTACATAATGATATACTGCTAGAGTAGTTGACCTATTCTTTCTAAAACCATACTGATGTTTATCTAGCACGTTGAACTTCTCCAAAAAGTAACAGATACGGTCTGCCATTGCCCGTTCAAATAATCATACGCCCGAAGTAAACACTCTACTTTTCATTTTGAATATGAGGAAAGTAAAAATAAACAGAAATAATCTAAAAAATATTTTTCCTATGGCCGCGGAATTTTCGAAAGACTAAGTATAACTTTTTTGTTCATTTTCTCTGTTTTAGAGAAGGCAAGGGAAACTAAGTCCATACAGTCTTGTTTGGTGTTTGACCCGTACTCTATGCAATGCCATGAAATTAATAGCCTGATTTTTTATGTTACAAATAACTTATTTGGTTTAATCTGTTTCTAAAAACGCATTCTTTAAAAAAAAAACAATGTTTTAGATATTAAAATAATAATTCTACGATATATTTTTTTTTATATATATAAGCAAAACATGGCCGTATAGGCTTCTGGTGTGTATCCATTTTTCGGGGGGGTTTGCCATAATCGCCACGCTTGGCAAGCGGGTTGGCGATCGCAGTATGGCCTGTTGTAACCTGGAGACGCTGCTGCCCATCTCCTGATGGCAGTTTTCCCTTTGTCGCCTCTTACGACACCCACGGGAAGAGAGGGGGTAGTGCTATTCTATTTATGTGCCGGCACTACACGGCATAATAATCCGTGGGCAGGCCCCCTACAAGGTGGACCGACGATCTGGTCAAGATCGCGGGAAGCCGCTGGATGCGGGCAGCGCAGGACCGATCGTTGTGGAGATCCTTGGGGGAGGCCTATGCCCAGCAGTGGGCGTCGTTCGGCTGACATGATGATGATGATGATGATAGGCTTCTGTGCCTTTGCCTGCATCTTTGGTAAATAAATGTCCAAAGAGATACCTAAAGACTCTACACACGTACCTATCCGACCTCCGATTCGGTCTGCTCCCAGACCAAATCGGAATGTGTGTAGCGCAGATTTGGTCTGGGAGCAGACCAAATCGGCTGTCGGATCGGAACGTGTGTAGATGCTATTACAGTTTTTGACATGACCCCTCCTATTCCTGTTTTAAATTTCATACATACCATACCATACCACTTCCAACCTGCATTTTAGGCAAGTTAGGAGTTACTTTCAGAATATGAGACAAGAAAATTATTTTAATAAAAAAATAAAACCGCCTTCAAAAAAAAACCACATCAAAAAAGTAAGAAATAATTCCTCACCAATTAAATAACGTAAGTACTTTGAAGTCGGGCGTGAAACATGTACAATTTTTTGTTGTTTTTGTTGAAACCCGCCCCGCCCGACTTCAAAGTACTTACGTTATTTAATTGGTGAGGAATTATTTCTTGCTTTATTGAATAATTTTTATTTCACTCTTTTTAGTGCATCGTGCAGGCGTTTTCTGGTAAATAATAGGTATGTGATCAAACTGAAAACCTCCTTTTTCGAAGTCGGTTAAAATATCTTGAGGTATCCTCTTTTTAACAAAACAAGAATCATCTAAATCGGTTTATAAACAAAGGAGTTATGCCTAAAGATACGTATTAAATTCACATAAAGTGGTAACGAAAACGACAGTATTTTCAAGATTTCCTGAAAACTACTGAACCGATTTCAAAATTTCAAAAAATGGGACCAACTTGGAAACCAACCTGATGTAATAACGTTTGAACCATTTCAATCGGTTCAGCCGTCTTCGAGTAATCGGTGGACATACACAAAAAAAAAACATACATACAGACGAATAGAGAACCTCCTCCTTTTTGATTTAGAAGTCGGTTAAAAAAGAAATATGTTGAACACCAACATAATTACATTACCTATACACTGCTCCAATCCTTCATTATGTGGTTCATTTGTTTTACGGTAACTTCTGCCATTGGCGCAAGCTGAAGGAGCGTAGATTATGATGGTATTTTATATGCAGTATAGGTGGTCATGGTCATGAGTTTACATTAAACATGCTTTTAAAAAATCGATACTCCTAACACCCTTACTAATTTTTTGTAATAATGTCTATACATTATCAAATGGGTACTCATTTAATTGGATAAATCGTCATAATACAATATAAACCAATGCATTATAAAATAACAGCTCGTTTATTTCACGTCATAACTTCCTACACCCTATCAAAACCCTATTAATTGTTTTGTGCTTGGAATGGGCGCTAACAACTTCGACTGTAAACTGTAAACTTTTCATGGATTGTAATAAAAAGTTCTATCTATAAACTTGTGAGTCAAATTCGCTGTCCTTTTCTCGAGAATGCAACACAAACCAATCCCTAATTGGTTCAAGGGCTTTTACAATAAGTTTAGTTTGCCGAATCTTATACGAAAAGTAGATCAGTCATTGTGCCATTTAGCCTTCCTTTTTTCACCCATAAGTTAAAAATGGTACTTTAGACTTGTTTATCATTTATATCGACTTGGATTGCATTAGCGTGACAGTGATGGAGAATTCCGTTAACGATCTACATACATTTAAAATGGCTTACTTTTTCTTTTTACAGGGTATTAAATACATAAAATATTAATACCATATTTAAAACTTTTTACTATTATTAAAAAACAGCTGTTCCATACATTTCAGTTATGTTTCAGTCGAGTCGATGTTGTACTTTTGTATGGAACAGATGTTTTTTTTCGCGATTCTGTGGTTGACCCTGTAGTAAAAATTGATCGTATGATGGACACTATCATTCCCTAAAATCTTTGTACTAATTAAAATTTAGAGGTATGTAAAATAAGTGTATTATATATGATTTATTTTAGTGATTTCCTGTGTATGGACTGGACTTGTGATGTAGGTATAATCTATTGTTGTTAAAAGCACAATAAGGCTTTTTTATCTGACGACGGGAATGAAGCAATAATAAAGTAGTTACAGTCAAGGAATTTAATTATCTACCCATTTCGTTGAAATTTTGTTTGATATTCGTAATGCAAGGTCGAAAATTCTACTTCTTGTTACTACAATTTCACTCTTATGGCAACAGTTTGCTGTCTAATATTGAACCTTAGATGGGTTGGAAATTTAATTCCTTGACTGTACTTATGCTCGATTTCTACGCTATATTGGATAATTTTTATTAAAACACGTAAAACAAAGCAACTTGGAATTTAAAGTTTTATTAATGCTTTATTTAAGAGAGAGAAAATCATTAAAAATAAATAGGTATCTTTATTTCAATATAGTTAAATCAAGGTTAATACCTAAGAGAAAATCCATTCAAACAAACTTAAGATTTTAGAGGAAATTACTCCTAGTATTGGTTAGATTAAGATGTTAATATATTCCTTGACAAGCTTCTCTGGAGAATACAAGACGTTCTTGGAGATACACGAGTTGGTTTTAAGTGATTAGTAATATATAGGGCACCTCAACAAGATGCTAAGATTTCCAACTTGAATAACTGAAGCATAAATAGTCGTGAGTTGTAGCATTAATAGCATACACATATATATATACTAGCGGATCGTCGTGGTTTTACCAGCGTGATACACGTTTCCGTGGGAATATCGGAATAAAGTATAGTATATGTCACTCGGGATGAATGTAGCTTTCTAAAGGTCAAAGAATTATCTAAATCGGTCCAGTAGTTCATCAGATTAGCGCGTTCAACCGAACAGCTTTATAATATTAGCACAGTCTAACAGTTTGACTGTGATATTAGTACAGACTCCAGTCAGACTCTCCTACTCATGGATCAGAGACACGAAATGAAGCTGCAGAACTCAGCGGATGCCCATCGTTATCGACAGCTTAATAGACAGATATCTAAGTCTTTGACGCGCGACCTTCGCCAATTTAATACCGAGTGTGTGTCGCAAAGTGTTTGCGAGAGATCTGACTATCGGGCAAAGTCAATTGACGAGGCTGAAAACTGAGTAAGGAAGCATCATTTCGTCAACACCTGAAATCCTGAGGGAGATTGAGAGTTTCTATGGACAGCTATATTCCACACAAATATCTGTTGAAAGCAAGGCTACAGACCCTAGAGCCAAGCTTAGCCGACACCATACCGAAGATATCCCGGACGTCAGCCTGTACGAGATTAGAATGGCTCTCAAGCAGCTTAAAAACAACAACGCTGCGGGCGATGACGGAATCACAACAGAGCTTCTGAGAGCGGGCGGTAAGCCGATACTTAAAGTCCTCCAGAAGCTTTTCAATTCAGTCATCCTTGAGGGCAAAACGCCAAAGGCATGGGGCAAAAGGGATGTGATGCTGTTTTTCAAGAAGGGTGGTAAAACTCTCTTGAAGAACTATAGACCCATCTCGCTTCTGAGCCATATCTATAAGTTGTTTTCGAGAGTCATTACGAATCGTCTCGTTCGCAGGTTCGACGACTTCCAACCTCCTGAACTAGCCGGGTTCCGGAAAGGCTACAGTACCATAGACCACATTCATACGCTGCGGCAAGTTATACAGAAGACCGAAGAGTATAACTTGCCACTTTGCTTGGCGTTCGTGGACTATGAGAAAGCCTTTGATTCGATTGAGACTTGGGCGGTGCTGCAGTCTCTCCAGAGGTGCCAAATAGACTACAGGTACATCGAGGTGCTGAGGTACTTATACCAAAACGCCACCATGTCGGTCCGATTACAGAACCAGAGCTCTAATCCTATCCAACTACAGCGAGGTGTGAGACAGGGAGATGTCATCTCTCCCAAACTGTTCACAGCTGCGTTGGAGGATATTTTTAAGCTGCTGGACTGGAAAGGATACGGCATCAACATCAATGGCGAGTACCTAACACACCTACGGTTTGCCGATGATGTAGCTCTTATGGCTGAGACCTTGGAAGACCTGAACACAATGCTCGAAGATCTCGGTAATGCTTCGCAAAGAGTGGGTCTTAAGATGAACATGGACAAGACGAAAATCATGTTCAATGCCCATGTTGCACCCGCTCCAGTTAATGTTGGGAACATTACACTCGAAGTTGTTGACCACTATGTTTACCTAGGACAGACGGTCCAGAACAGACTTTTGAATCAGATATTGAGGTGGCTAGTGCTTTTGAAGGTTTATTTGCTCGAATACCGTTAGAAACTACTAGCAGACTTAATTCTTGCCCCAACACCGCTGTCTCTCTTATGGAATCTAGTGTGAACAAGTGCCAGGAAACATTTAGTTTTAGCTATGTCACTACCGAAGATATTATTAAAGCATTCAAAGCAATAAATATTAAGAAAACAGAAGATCTCTGGGGCATATCTACAAGTATCATCAAATCAATAATTGATGTGATAGCTCCATCATTAGCAATAATTTTTAACCAATGTATAAGTGAAGGGGTCTTTCCTAATTTAATGAAGAATAGTAAAATTATTCCTCTGTTTAAAGCTGGTGACAAAAGTGACCCAGCAAATTTTAGACCTATATCCATACTACCAGCAATAAGTAAAATATTTGAGAAATTAATTTATGCTCAACTTTTAGAATATGTAAAAATCTGTCCAAAATACTAAAATTTGTATTTTATAACTAATAAAATATTATCATATGGCAATTCACTCAAAAATTTCAATATTATAACTTGACTTATTCCCTAAAGTAACACATTCATATCTGTATGAAAGAACTCAGAAGGTAGTTATTAATAAAACTGAGTCTACCGGAGCTCCCATTACTATGGGCGTACCCCAAGGATCAATATTGGGCCCGCTGTTGTCTTTAATATACATAAATGACCTTCCTTACTACGCGAAGAATTTATGTGAGACGGTGCTATTTGCCGATGATACATCTCTAGTCTTTAAAGTAGATAGAGGTGATGACTGTTCTGACGAAGTAAATAGTGCTCTTTCAAAAGTGTCACATTGGTTTAATAGTAATAATTTATCATTAAACTCAAAGAAAACTAAGTGTTTAAAATTTTCGTTACCTAATGTAAGACAAGTTGATTTTCATATTAGACTAGACGGCGATACGGTCGAATTCATTAACAATACAAAATTTCTAGGTATTATATTAGACTCGCGACTACAATGGGATCCTCATATCGAAGCCTTGGCGAGTAGACTCAGTTCGGCTGCATTCGCAGTTAAGAAAATAAGGCTCTTAACCGATATTGAAACGGCTAGAATAGTCTATTTTAGTTATTTTCATAGTGTTATGTCCTACGGCCTTTTGTTGTGGGGCTCAGCCGCTAACATCCAAAGTATATTCGTGCTCCAAAAAAGGGCTATTCGCGCCATTTACAACCTCCGATCGAGAGATTCTTTAAGAGATCTATTTAAAGAAATAAACATTTTAACTGTTGCAGGACATTACATCTATGAAAATATAATTTATGTGAAAAAGTATTATAATACATTTGTAAAGCAGAGCGATATTCATCGCTTTAACACAAGAAATAAAGGTAAACTTGTCGTTCCCAAGTTTAGGCTAGAAAAATCCAGAGCCTCATTCCTGGGGAAAAGCATAGCCTTTTTTAATAAAGTTCCACAGGATATAATTGAACTACCATTGCATAAATTTAAATGTTACATTAAAGAGTCGCTGATGAGCAAAGGATACTATAAAGTAGACGATTATTTGAATGACCGCAATGCATGGTCATGATGTAACACATAACATAATCACTGTTTAATATGATGTATTTTTATACTAAGCAATTGTTGTATTAGTAACGATATGTTTTTTTTTTTTTTGTAAATGTCGTTACCTAACTAAGAAACGCTGGCAAGTTTCTTGCGCCCATTCTTCTTGTCAGTTAAAAAAGTCTTGAATGGGTGGTAGGAAAATATTGACGATTCATAAGTACATATTTATTATGTCTAAGTGAATAAGGAATATTTTTATCTTATCTTATCTTATCCAGTTAGGTAAGTCCAACTTTGAGAAAGAGATCTCTCGTCGAATCCAGCTGGGATGGGCAGCTTTTGGGAAGCTCCGACATATATTCGCGTCCGAAATACCTCAATGTCTCAAGACGAAAGTCTTTGACCAGTGTGTGTTGCCAGTAATGACCTATGGAAGTGAAACGTGGTCTTTTACTATGGGTCTCATAAGAAGGCTCAAAGTCACCCAGCGAGCAATGGAGAGAGCGATGCTTGGTATTTCCCTGCTCGATCGAATCAGAAATGATGAGATCCGCAGGAGAACTAAAACAACCGACATAGCTCGAAGGATTGCATCATTGAAGTGGCAGTGGGTGGGACACATAGCGCGGAGAACCGATGGCCGTTGGGGCGCAAAGGTTCTCGAATGGCGACCGCGTACCGGACGACGTTCCGTGGGCAGGCCCCCTACAAGGTGGACCGACGATCTGGTCAAGATCGCGGGAAGCCGCTGGATGCGGGCAGCGCAGGACCGATGGTTGTGGAGGTCCTTGGGGGAGGCCTATGCCCAGCAGTGGGCGTCGTTCGGCTGACGTGATGATGATGATGATGATGATGATTAGTATAGATAATTGTACAATCACGAGCATAATATCTAACAACATAGAACTTTGTTATATTGAAGCGTTTCGGAACCACCTGTGCCAGAAGTCTTTCAATATTGTAACATGACATAGTCCTACCGTGACCGTACAGCCTAGAGTCTAAACTATATATTAACATTGGTATTTTAGACTAGGACTAGGCCTTTCAGAGTCCGAACTGTCTGTATGTACAAAATTCATTTAATAGTAAAAGTACCTAACCAGGTACAATCATATTTTTAGATATAACACCCTGCACGTATGAAACCAAATTTATTTTAGTGATTTCCTGTGTATGGACTGGACTTGTGATGTAGGTATAATCTATTGTTGTTAAAAGCACAATAAGGCTTTTTTATCTGACGACGGGAATGAAGCAATAATAAAGTAGTTACAGTCAAGGAATTTAATTATCTACCCATTTCGTTGAAATTTTGTTTGATATTCGTAATGCAAGGTCGAAAATTCTACTTCTTGTTACTACAATTTCACTCTTATGGCAACAGTTTGCTGTCTAATATTGAACCTTAGATGGGTTGGAAATTTAATTCCTTGACTGTACTTATGCTCGATTTCTACGCTATATTGGATAATTTTTATTAAAACACGTAAAACAAAGCAACTTGGAATTTAAAGTTTTATTAATGCTTTATTTAAGAGAGAGAAAATCATTAAAAATAAATAGGTATCTTTATTTCAATATAGTTAAATCAAGGTTAATACCTAAGAGAAAATCCATTCAAACAAACTTAAGATTTTGGAGGAAATTACTCCTAGTATTGGTTAGATTAAGATGTTAATATATTCCTTGACAAGCTTCTCTGGAGAATACAAGACGTTCTTGGAGATACACGAGTTGGTTTTAAGTGATTAGTAATATATAGGGCACCTCAACAAGATGCTAAGATTTCCAACTTGAATAACTGAAGCATAAATAGTCGTGAGTTGTAGCATTAATAGCATACACATATATATATACTAGCGGATCGTCGTGGTTTTACCAGCGTGATACACGTTTCCGTGGGAATATCGGAATAAAGTATAGTATATGTCACTCGGGATGAATGTAGCTTTCTAAAGGTCAAAGAATTATCTAAATCGGTCCAGTAGTTCATCAGATTAGCGCGTTCAACCGAACAGCTTTATAATATTAGCACAGTCTAACAGTTTGACTGTGATATTAGTACAGACTCCAGTCAGACTCTCCTACTCATGGATCAGAGACACGAAATGAAGCTGCAGAACTCAGCGGATGCCCATCGTTATCGACAGCTTAATAGACAGATATCTAAGTCTTTGACGCGCGACCTTCGCCAATTTAATACCGAGTGTGTGTCGCAAAGTGTTTGCGAGAGATCTGACTATCGGGCAAAGTCAATTGACGAGGCTGAAAACTGAGTAAGGAAGCATCATTTCGTCAACACCTGAAATCCTGAGGGAGATTGAGAGTTTCTATGGACAGCTATATTCCACACAAATATCTGTTGAAAGCAAGGCTACAGACCCTAGAGCCAAGCTTAGCCGACACCATACCGAAGATATCCCGGACGTCAGCCTGTACGAGATTAGAATGGCTCTCAAGCAGCTTAAAAACAACAACGCTGCGGGCGATGACGGAATCACAACAGAGCTTCTGAGAGCGGGCGGTAAGCCGATACTTAAAGTCCTCCAGAAGCTTTTCAATTCAGTCATCCTTGAGGGCAAAACGCCAAAGGCATGGGGCAAAAGGGATGTGATGCTGTTTTTCAAGAAGGGTGGTAAAACTCTCTTGAAGAACTATAGACCCATCTCGCTTCTGAGCCATATCTATAAGTTGTTTTCGAGAGTCATTACGAATCGTCTCGTTCGCAGGTTCGACGACTTCCAACCTCCTGAACTAGCCGGGTTCCGGAAAGGCTACAGTACCATAGACCACATTCATACGCTGCGGCAAGTTATACAGAAGACCGAAGAGTATAACTTGCCACTTTGCTTGGCGTTCGTGGACTATGAGAAAGCCTTTGATTCGATTGAGACTTGGGCGGTGCTGCAGTCTCTCCAGAGGTGCCAAATAGACTACAGGTACATCGAGGTGCTGAGGTACTTATACCAAAACGCCACCATGTCGGTCCGATTACAGAACCAGAGCTCTAATCCTATCCAACTACAGCGAGGTGTGAGACAGGGAGATGTCATCTCTCCCAAACTGTTCACAGCTGCGTTGGAGGATATTTTTAAGCTGCTGGACTGGAAAGGATACGGCATCAACATCAATGGCGAGTACCTAACACACCTACGGTTTGCCGATGATGTAGCTCTTATGGCTGAGACCTTGGAAGACCTGAACACAATGCTCGAAGATCTCGGTAATGCTTCGCAAAGAGTGGGTCTTAAGATGAACATGGACAAGACGAAAATCATGTTCAATGCCCATGTTGCACCCGCTCCAGTTAATGTTGGGAACATTACACTCGAAGTTGTTGACCACTATGTTTACCTAGGACAGACGGTCCAGAACAGACTTTTGAATCAGATATTGAGGTGGCTAGTGCTTTTGAAGGTTTATTTGCTCGAATACCGTTAGAAACTACTAGCAGACTTAATTCTTGCCCCAACACCGCTGTCTCTCTTATGGAATCTAGTGTGAACAAGTGCCAGGAAACATTTAGTTTTAGCTATGTCACTACCGAAGATATTATTAAAGCATTCAAAGCAATAAATATTAAGAAAACAGAAGATCTCTGGGGCATATCTACAAGTATCATCAAATCAATAATTGATGTGATAGCTCCATCATTAGCAATAATTTTTAACCAATGTATAAGTGAAGGGGTCTTTCCTAATTTAATGAAGAATAGTAAAATTATTCCTCTGTTTAAAGCTGGTGACAAAAGTGACCCAGCAAATTTTAGACCTATATCCATACTACCAGCAATAAGTAAAATATTTGAGAAATTAATTTATGCTCAACTTTCAGAATATGTAAAAATCTGTCCAAAATACTAAAATTTGTATTTTATAACTAATAAAATATTATCATATGGCAATTCACTCAAAAATTTCAATATTATAACTTGACTTATTCCCTAAAGTAACACATTCATATCTGTATGAAAGAACTCAGAAGGTAGTTATTAATAAAACTGAGTCTACCGGAGCTCCCATTACTATGGGCGTACCCCAAGGATCAATATTGGGCCCGCTGTTGTCTTTAATATACATAAATGACCTTCCTTACTACGCGAAGAATTTATGTGAGACGGTGCTATTTGCCGATGATACATCTCTAGTCTTTAAAGTAGATAGAGGTGATGACTGTTCTGACGAAGTAAATAGTGCTCTTTCAAAAGTGTCACATTGGTTTAATAGTAATAATTTATCATTAAACTCAAAGAAAACTAAGTGTTTAAAATTTTCGTTACCTAATGTAAGACAAGTTGATTTTCATATTAGACTAGACGGCGATACGGTCGAATTCATTAACAATACAAAATTTCTAGGTATTATATTAGACTCGCGACTACAATGGGATCCTCATATCGAAGCCTTGGCGAGTAGACTCAGTTCGGCTGCATTCGCAGTTAAGAAAATAAGGCTCTTAACCGATATTGAAACGGCTAGAATAGTCTATTTTAGTTATTTTCATAGTGTTATGTCCTACGGCCTTTTGTTGTGGGGCTCAGCCGCTAACATCCAAAGTATATTCGTGCTCCAAAAAAGGGCTATTCGCGCCATTTACAACCTCCGATCGAGAGATTCTTTAAGAGATCTATTTAAAGAAATAAACATTTTAACTGTTGCAGGACATTACATCTATGAAAATATAATTTATGTGAAAAAGTATTATAATACATTTGTAAAGCAGAGCGATATTCATCGCTTTAACACAAGAAATAAAGGTAAACTTGTCGTTCCCAAGTTTAGGCTAGAAAAATCCAGAGCCTCATTCCTGGGGAAAAGCATAGCCTTTTTTAATAAAGTTCCACAGGATATAATTGAACTACCATTGCATAAATTTAAATGTTACATTAAAGAGTCGCTGATGAGCAAAGGATACTATAAAGTAGACGATTATTTGAATGACCGCAATGCATGGTCATGATGTAACACATAACATAATCACTGTTTAATATGATGTATTTTTATACTAAGCAATTGTTGTATTAGTAACGATATGTTTTTTTTTTTTGTAAATGTCGTTACCTAACTAAGAAACGCTGGCAAGTTTCTTGCGCCCATTCTTCTTGTCAGTTAAAAAAGTCTTGAATGGGTGGTAGGAAAATATTGACGATTCATAAGTACATATTTATTATGTCTAAGTGAATAAGGAATATTTTTATCTTATCTTATCTTATCCAGTTAGGTAAGTCCAACTTTGAGAAAGAGATCTCTCGTCGAATCCAGCTGGGATGGGCAGCTTTTGGGAAGCTCCGACATATATTCGCGTCCGAAATACCTCAATGTCTCAAGACGAAAGTCTTTGACCAGTGTGTGTTGCCAGTAATGACCTATGGAAGTGAAACGTGGTCTTTTACTATGGGTCTCATAAGAAGGCTCAAAGTCACCCAGCGAGCAATGGAGAGAGCGATGCTTGGTATTTCCCTGCTCGATCGAATCAGAAATGATGAGATCCGCAGGAGAACTAAAACAACCGACATAGCTCGAAGGATTGCATCATTGAAGTGGCAGTGGGTGGGACACATAGCGCGGAGAACCGATGGCCGTTGGGGCGCAAAGGTTCTCGAATGGCGACCGCGTACCGGACGACGTTCCGTGGGCAGGCCCCCTACAAGGTGGACCGACGATCTGGTCAAGATCGCGGGAAGCCGCTGGATGCGGGCAGCGCAGGACCGATGGTTGTGGAGGTCCTTGGGGGAGGCCTATGCCCAGCAGTGGGCGTCGTTCGGCTGACGTGATGATGATGATGATGATGATGATTAGTATAGATAATTGTACAATCACGAGCATAATATCTAACAACATAGAACTTTGTTATATTGAAGCGTTTCGGAACCACCTGTGCCAGAAGTCTTTCAATATTGTAACATGACATAGTCCTACCGTGACCGTACAGCCTAGAGTCTAAACTATATATTAACATTGGTATTTTAGACTAGGACTAGGCCTTTCAGAGTCCGAACTGTCTGTATGTACAAAATTCATTTAATAGTAAAAGTACCTAACCAGGTACAATCATATTTTTAGATATAACACCCTGCACGTATGAAACCAAATTTCAAATGCTTTTCAAAAAAAAAACTAACCTGATTCACCAAAACTGACAATTATTGTAGGTAAATAAGTACTATTTATTGAATAAGATAGGATTAGGTTGGGGCAATGAAGCAATTTTGAACTTAAATTCAAACGCAGCGGGTTAAAAATATTTCAAATTCTAGTATCGTAAACTATTTGACAAAGCAATTACGATGTGAAAAGTTGCGTGTTCGTTTGATGGATGGCTTCATTTCTATCGAATGTCATCAGAACTATAACTTGAGGCGTGCATTATTAAAACAAATGTTGCGATCAAACCGTGAACTCAGCCAAAATCTAGCCTTTCCGCATACGGGCCACTGACCACAACCACAAAACGCCTCCACCCACCTTTTACAAGCTTTTATTTAACTTGCCATGCTAGTTAGTTAGTTAGTTATTAGTTTGTTAGTTAGTGGGGGACAAATCTTGCAAGCTTAATTTAACCCACTTCCCAGTGTTCAATGGAGCTGAAATTTGGTATACAAGTTTGGTTTAGATGACAATACAATATTTAAGTACAGTCAGCAAAAAAAGCTTGTCATGAAAATGAATTTTATACAAAAAAACTTATTCTTGTATATGTAGTTTTCATACATTTTATATGAACTTGCCGCCCACGGTTGACGTATTATATGATCTGAGGTTGACCTCCACCGCTGCCGCTAGTATAGTCCGCCAAGCTTTTCCGTTCCGGTGATTATCTTTGGAACTAAAACAGTTTTCATACGACAGTTCATTTTGACAGCTAATTTCGTTTTGCAAGTGGCTCTTCTGTCACGGCTGTCACCGGAACAGAAAAGCTTGTGGCACTGTAGTCACATGTTTCTTCTTTTAACTTCAAGTGGCGGCATTTGTGGCTGTCGCGTGTGGCTCGTGTGCAGTGCCGGTAAATTTGATTTTTTAGCTACAAAATGCGTGGAAATTCAAGGTTAGCTGAATGCGACCTACGATATCATTATTATACCTAGGTTTTTTATGAACGCCAAAGTCAAGTCAAAGTCATATTTGCTTATTCAGCTTATACTTATTGTGATTACAATACTTATGAAGGTCAAAGAAGCTACGGTATATTAATTAGACCTAGAATCCAATTCTGAAATAAAAATAATGTTTTCTGCAACATCAGCAACAACAACAAATCATATCAGAAAAATTATAACAGTATTTTTGTATTTGTTAGTAAAAAAAAGGAGTGTTTGGTGCAGAATTGTTTTAAATATCTATATAAAACCACTAAACATAGCCTTGAGACTCCTATGCAACGCTAGTACCGATAGATACATCTTCGAAGCTATTACTTAAATTATGTTTATTGCTAGGAAATTTGTATGATATTGGATTAAAACTCAAGAAAAACAGCAAAAGACATTTTTATTACTTAGAGCTTATGCTAGTAAATCAGACACTATTCCATAAATGCAGACACAACATTTTGGCTTTGCACAAAAATGAACTAATGTGACATTGTACAGAGTAAAGGAACGGTAACACCGCTACTTACTACGCTAACTCATAAAGGCGACGCTACAAATAGTACCTAATCTGCGCAAAGATTGGTACAGCGATATTTTTACTAATTTTACTGATAACGTATCTAGTACAGCTTTCACATAGCACCAGGATTTCTAATTATTGGGAATTGGAAGAAAATCCAAGGAATAATTCACTAAGTCACTGTCCACAGCTTGTAACGTGACATGAGATATTGTACTTATTACAGTTGAATGACTCGACTCTAGCCTGCGTTAATTTGCACACAGACTTTTGTCGAAACTTCTCAATTCTCGGTAGACTTACAGCATAATATTTAATTAAAAGCTCAAAAAAGGTAACATACTTATTAACTGTAATTACCAGAGTCTAGTCATTCAACTGTGAATGACTATACTCTGGACTGCGTTAATTTAATGCACACAGACTTTTATCGAAACTTCTCAATTCTCGGTAGACTAACAGCATAATCGATTGAAAGTAATGGGAAATTTGAAAATATTTCCAAGTAGGTAGTCGTGTTTAGACGACGCCGTCCATTTAACTTATGAATTATATAGAAGACGGCTCGAACTTTGTGAACGGGGAAATGTTGACACAATGAATTTTGTAGTTTAACTATAGGGTGGAAAATGAAAATTGACTTTAATGGTGCAAGTTTAAGTGACAAACGATATAATTTTATATACAATACTGAAATTGCTTTGTTATTTTAATACTTTGGTATTTGTTTTAAGTACTTAATAGATACTTGCGTACAATTATAGTGTAGCAATCATCATTCTCATCTTTTTCTTCCATTCGTTCCATTCTTCTATTAACCGTCATCTCTGCGCAGTCACCCCTTTCTTGCTCATATCATCCTTCACGCTTTCTATCCACCTTTTATTTGGTTATGATCAAGTGTAGCAATGTTACCCCTTAAGTCTTAGTAAACGGACTTTTATTTATCATTCCTTTTATAAATGTAATTGGCTGATAGGGACAGATCTATGACTTGACTAATATTCAGTGTTTACCGCTTATTTAGACTTGGTATTCTCTGGCAGTCTTATTATACTTTATTGGTATACCTATTCAAGAAATATGTATATTAATATATGATTTGAATTTATGTCCTCAAAGAATTTGTTAATATTAAGTTACTTATTATTTTACTGGTAAATTTATCGATCGATGATCTATATACAATTTAATGAACTCAGGGAAACAAGGTGGTCAGTAAAATTCTACTTTTCAAGTAAGTGAATTCGAATTTCCCCAATAACAAAAGAAAGGTGGTTTTTTCTAGACTTATTCTCAAAATTACTATCCTATCGTAACACGTATAGTACCTACTACTGCCACTGGTTCACGTGAGTTACCTACATGAGTACGGCCAAGATAAAAGTTATGTGATCCAGTAAACCTAACTACTGAAGGTGTAACGGTATTTTCGGAAATAAACTAGAATTAGTAATTCTCGTTATAAGGGTTTATGATGTTCGAGCTTTGCTAGATGTTTTAATAGAAATATATATTCAAATAGAGTCTTAATGAATAAAAAATACAGTTTTTATTTACCCAGTATTTATAGAAAAATGTAGTTTTAAGAATGGCTTCCTGCTTAAAAGCAAAGCTGCTTAAACTAAAGTTTACTTTAAACCATACAAAATCATTTCAAGATCTTAAGAAAATATTTTCCGAAAGATTTCACCAATTTAAGAAATGAGTGAATATGAATTTTCCCAATATTAAAAGAAAGGTGGTTTCTTCAAGACATATTCTCAAAGATTATTATCCTCTCGTAACACTTATAGCTCCCCTGCTGCCGCTGGTTCACGTGAATTGCGAGAATAAGGACCAAGATGAAAGTTATGTGATCGCGTAAAACTAACTACTAAAGGTGTAACTGTATTTTTAGAAGTAAACTATGATAAAAAGGGTTATTTGGCTCTGTTCAATAAAAATGTAGCTGATGTTTCACATTCAGGTATTCATTAAGTTGAAATTGATTGGTTTTAAAAAATATGCAAATCTTTTTATTTTCTACGAAACGTGAGTTTATTCTTTATCGCATTTTTTTCCGAGAAATTGCTTACATGACCCAAACATTAATTAATTAAACTTATAACAAAGTCTTGAATGAAAACTACATTCAAAAACAACTTTATAGTTCATCATCATCATTTCAGCCGTACGACGCCCACTGCTAGGCATAGGCCTCCCCCAAGGATCTCCACAACGATCGGTTCTGCGCTGCCCGCATCCAGCGGCTTCCCGCGACCTTGACCAGATCGTCGGTCCACCTTGTGGGGGCCTGCCCACGGAACGTCGTCCGGTTCGCGGTCGCCATTTGAGAACCTTTCCGCCCCAACGGCCATCGGTTCTCCGCGCTATGTGTCCCGCCCACTGCCACTTCACTGATCTCATCATTTACTTTATAGTTAAGAGCTTTGAATAGTTAGACACTCCTTTCCTTCCAACTAACAAACAAACATACATAAAAAAGGACTAATATTTCTGTCTTAAATGGCTTTGATTTGTGAAAATCAATAATCCATTTTTACTTAACTTTTAATAGTCCTAACCGTAATAACAACATTTTATAAAATTTCAAACAATTTATACGAGATTAAAAACCAATACCTCAATTTTTCCCTTTCAAAACTATCGTACAATCGGCCCAAATTGCCCACTCCCCAAATACATTCTTCATACAGAAGTTTATAAGAAAATCCGCGCTCCAACGCCGGGTCAAAGATGTTTAATCGCTCGGAACATTTTACGAGGCCCGCACCATTCACATTCGATCCGCCCAAAATATTTCACCGCCCTAGTATCTTGAGAAAACTCGATGGAATAGCGCAGCGGTGAAACGGGCTTAAATATTTTCGTTGTTTTGATTGAATATTAGGCTTTTGTTCTTAGGTACTATATCAAAAGGCCACGCAAATTAGCGTCCCCGAAGAGTCCAGCTGAGGAGAAAATAATAAGATGGAAGTCGAAGTATCCCGCTCCAAACTTCCTAAGACTGCAAGAGAATCTCCCCCCGGGCCACGACCAGCAATGGCCTACTTGGAAGTCACTCAACCGACTCCGGACCCAAGTAGGCCGCTGCAGTCAAAATATGAGCCGATGGGGTCGGATCCCCGCTTCGGAGGATCTCAGACCACGGCGCACTTGCTTCAGTGCCCATTGTGCCCCAACTCCTGCACCATGGACGACCTAATAGAGGGCAATGAGTTGGCAATAGCGGTCGCTAACTACTGGTCCGCCAAAATATAGAGAACCACTGACACGCAAAGAAGAAGAAGAAGCGTCCCCACCCACAGAAAGAAAACAAATATAAGTATCTCGTATTTCGACGACCTCCGTAGCCGAGTGGTGTACGCACCGGTTTTCAAGGTGCCGCTATCTCTAGAGGTCCCGCGTTCGATCCCCGGTCGGGTAAATGTTGAAAACGAACTTTTTTACTCGGGTCTGGGTGTATGTATACCCGTCGTTGTTTCCAATTTCCCTAATACTAGTGCTTAAGCTACTATACTTTGGTATTAGAACAATGTATGTACCTATATGGTGGTGCCCAATATTTATTTATTATTAATATCTCATGCTTATGTTTGTGCATTGTTAGAAGATGAATGCATCTTGGCACGCTGATGATTGATATGTTCGTGGGTCACTATGGGGACACTTCCCATAGTGTGATTTGCATGGTCCTTTGTCTTAGAGTAAATATGTATGAAGTAAAATCCTTTAAAATTTATTAATAAACATACACTATCGTATTCGTAACTGCTAGTGGAACTAAAAAAAAAGTTGTTTGCAATTATTATATTTGCTTCTACGCACGAACGCTCGCTCCCAACTGAAGTGACGAACATTTCAGAGCGGAAAAAAAAGAAACACGATGGAGAAGGCAGCGATATCACTAACATCCTAAAAGAAATGTTCACAGCCTTTTCTCAGGAACAGCAAAAACGTTTTGAAGATTTACAAATTACAATAAATAAAATAAATGAACAAAACCTTGAATTTAAAAAAAGTTTAGAGTACATGTCAGAAAAGTATGATGATTTTATTACGAAATTTTCATTACTAGAGAAGGAGAGAGAGCAAAATAAAAAAACCATTTGTGAGTTAGAAGATAAAATTGAGTATATGGAACGCAAGACCCGCGCGGCAGGAATTGAAATCAGGAATTTACCTAAAACATTTGGTGAAACTAAGGAATCGCTTTGTAAGCTAGTTGTAGGCTTGGGCTCAGTATTGGAAGTGGAAATTGATCTATCAAATATAAGAGATATCTATCGGTATAATTTAAAAGATGCCTCTAGTCCAGTTTTTGTAGACTTTTTCTCGGTCATTATGAAGGAAAAAATTATCAGGAATTTAAAAACCTTCAATAAGTCAAAGCCAAAAGGAGAAAAATTAAACACTAAACACTTCAACCCTGATTTACCACTTAAGCCGATATATGTAACAGAATCTTTAACCCCCCGAACCCAAAGATTATTCTATCAAGCCAGGATGTTCCAAAAGGATTATATCTACGCTTTTTGCTGGACAGTAAATGGAGTCATTTACCTTCGTAAAAATGAACAAACATCACAGATACGTATTAACTCATTATCTGACTTAAATAAATTGAGACCCGCAAACTGACTAGATGTAGTAACTAGAGCTATTTGTTTATTTTTTTAATAATGTGTCAGATTTGTGTCTATGTAATGATTTTTGATCTATTTTACTTAAACCCTGTGCTTGAAAAATATCCGAAAATGCTGTGTATAATCATTTGTAATTTTTCACTCAATGTCACACTTACATTTTATACAAATTTACGTTACTTTAAACGAAAGAAAAACAATTATTTACTACGCACAGATTTTAATTGGTTGGTATTAATGTTTGTTTTAATTTTATGCATGCTATTTTCATACTTTACTAAAACAACTATTATTTATAACATACTACACTCATCAATTTGTTTTAATATTGTAAAAAAATACCGAATATTATTTTTTTCAAATGTAATATATTTTTCAATCAATACCATATTCTTAATCAATATAATCTATAATTTTACCTGTTTAATAATATCTTCTTATGAGCTTTATAATATTACAATGTTTTAAAACTATGCACTATGTTGTTTACAACACTATGAAATTAAAAAATATCGATTTAAAGTATTCATTAAACAAAGATACTTCTCGGGAATGCCTTTTAAATTAGATTATAACCATGTATGGGTTAAATTAATTAATTGGAGTAATTTAGGTGAATTAATGAAATAAAATGTTGCCGTTACTATCAGATCTATCACAATCAATAGATGAAATTGCAATTGCCGACTCGCTACAATGCGAACCAGAGGACTGTCATAAACTCATGCCTAACCAGTCAACCCAATTGTCATGTTTTACGCTAAATATTCGAAGTATAAATCGCAATTTTTCTGAACTGGAAATACTGTTAAGTAGAGTCAAAGTCAAGTGTGACCTCTTGATACTCACAGAATGCTGGCTGTCTAAAATTTCAGTTATTCCAAATCTGTCTGGCTATAGATCAGCATCCACTAGGAATAATATAAAACAAAATGATGGTGTCATTATTTACTATAAAGAAAGTCTCAATATTGTATTTGACGAACCCGATTTTCAGGACGGAAACTGTTTGCTTGCCTTCTTAGACGGTCACACTGCCATAATAGCTATATATAGGTCGCCATCTAATACCAATATAGACCAATTTTTGACATCACTAAATTCAGTTTTATTGAAATGTACTAGTAATAAAAATATAATTTTAATTGGGGATATCAACATTGCAATAAACCGAGATAAAATTGAGTTGAGTGGCGAACGGTATTTAAATCTACTGGCTTTGCATGGACTCTTACCAGCTCATACTTTAGTAACTCGTAGGGATAGCGGTACATGCTTGGACCATGTTATGCTAAAGACGCGAAATCGTACTCTTGTTTTAGTTCCACGTACAAACTTAACTGATCATGACCCTGTTATAATGACAATGAACTTTAAAAAATGTAGACAATCGATAGCTTCTTACAAATACAATATGGATTACACCTCACTAGAAAGAGATATCTCAAATATTGATTTGACTCCCATCTATGACTCCACGGACCCTGAATCAGCTTTGAGTTACTTTGTCAATAAAATAAAATTAGCAATTGAAAAGAACTCCAGCCAAGTAAAAGTTTCTAGACGAAATCACACAATTAAACCCTGGATCACACCCGGGCTTTTGCGATGTATTAGAAATAGAGACAGATTACATTCAAAATTCAAATCATCTCCTGACAATTTTGTTTTAGAGGTAACTTATAAACGGTACAGAAACTTTTGTAATTCATTGCTAAAAAAAGTAAAAAGAGCTTATGAGCGAAATCTTGTACAGGATGCGCAAAATGACAACAAGAGGCTTTGGAGGACTATTAAAGATATAGCGCATATGAATAGCACTGACAATCATTCTAAAGAATTACTTATGACATCAGCGTCCCCTATCCAGTCTTTAAACAATATAAATAGCTTTTTTGTCGGTGTCGGAAAATCGTTAGCGGAAAAAATATTAAATAGTAACGATACCTCTTCTCATTCAAAAGAGCTCCATAAACATCCTACATCACGACTCCAGTCCTTTGTTTTGGAAGAGACGAGTGAGTTAGAGGTGGAGAAGCTGATTTTGGGATTAAAAAACGATTGCTCCGTGGGATGGGACAAGATTAGTAATAAAATCTTAAAAACCTATAAAGATTACTTTGTTTCGCCACTAACATTCATTTTTAATATTTGTATACAAAAAGGAGTTTTCCCCTCTTTTTTAAAAAAATCCGAGGTACGCCCGATTTATAAAAATGGAGATAGATGTTGCATAAGCAACTATAGGCCTATATCTATATTGCCTTCTATATCCAAATTACTCGAAAAGATAATAAACGATAGACTTATGAGTTATCTCGAAAAAAAACAGCTATTATCACCTAATCAGTTTGGTTTTCGCCGAGGTAAATCCACAGAGGAAGCGGTAAACTCTCTGACAGTATCAGTGAATTCCTGGATCAAAGGAAAAAGGTTCTTGCTATTTACCTTGACTTAAAAAAAGCCTTTGATACGATTTCAATACCCAAACTATTAATTAAGCTTGAGAGACTGGGTATACGTGGTACACAGTTAAAGCTTTTAGAAAGTTATTTAACCGGACGATACCAGTGTGTGCGTGTTGGTGACCTTTCCAGTGTTGATCTTCCCATAAGCTATGGTATTCCACAGGGTAGCATTCTAGGTCCTACGCTGTTTCTAGTTTATTTAAATGATCTTTCTTCAATCAAACTGCCCCAAGGCCAGATAAATTCCTATGCTGACGACACAGCTTTGATTTTTGATGGGTTAACTTGGGGTGAGGTTTTTGCGGTTTCTCAGCATGGACTTAATTTGGTAAACGAATGGCTTAAAAATAATACATTGACTTTAAATGTCAGTAAAACAAAATATATGACTTTCAGTATTCGAGAAGACTTACAACTGGAAAATGACTACCGTATCATTCCACATAGCTGTCATATTGAAGGTAACTGCCATTGCCAACAATTAGAACGAGTCAATAATATTAAATATCTGGGTGTTATAATTGACCAAAAATTAAATTTCAAAGAACACATCAAGACTATCTGTGGCAGAGTACGTAAACTTATATATCTTTTCAAAAATCTAAGACATGTCGCTGAACCTGAATTGATGAGACAAATATATTTGGCACTTTGTCAATCAATAATAATGTATTGTATCTCGACATGGGGAGGATCATCTAAAACTGCGTTAAAGAGCATAGAGTTAGCCCAGCGGGCAATTCTGAAAGTTGCAACATTTAAATCTATGTCCTTTTCAACAGAATTTTTGTATGACTTTTGCGAAGTCTTAACTGTCCGACAATTATTTATTTTGAAATGTGTTCTATTGCAACACGAAAAGACTCCCTTTGACCTGTCCTATCTATCTAAAAGGCGGAGGAAACGTAATGTCTGTAAAAGCGAACCATGCATTACCACATTTAAAACTAAATTTTTAAAATTCGTAGGGCCATATGTGTATAATAAATTAAATAATATGCTGAATATATACCCACTCAATAAAAAACAGTGTAAAAAGATTGTACAAGATTACCTACAAAAGCTTTCTTACAACGAGACCGAAGAATTGTTAAAAATTATTTCCTAACAAACTAAGTTATATAATTATATCTTATTTATTGATTTTCCCATTGAATGATGTATAATACACATAGTTTATCTAATATAATGTATATTCACAATTATTTATTATAATATAATCTGTAATTACTATTATTTTATCATTTAATTGAAATTCTCATTTTAAATTATTAAAAATTTTCAAAATAATCATTATACCTACTTACAGCAATTTAATTTATCTTTTTATGTAAGTACAGTACACATCCTCTCACACTCACCCATTCACTCCCATATTATACAAAGAGAGGACACTTTACACACATTTTTAATTTTATTATATTTAATATCTTTTTGATTTAAATTTAAAACTTGATTTGAATAATTTTATTTAAGTATTAAGAGCTTTGTAACCTGTTTTAAGCGGAAAATGGTTAAGTTACTACATAGCCAAGATTTTTTTTTGTTAGACTTAATGTAGGGAGGGCGCTGAGGGCCGAAATTCAGTTTCGACTAGTTCGGCCTCAGATGCTATAAAAAATGTTTCTAAAAACTCTTTGTTATAAAATTCTACTAATAATTCTACTAATAATAATTAATAATAATACACCAACAACTTGCTCTGAAACATAGTCTTGTGGCATCCGAGGTGCCGTACTACAGGTATGCACCAGAACAGGTCCTTGAAAATAGCCATGCCACATTGTATTGGGATCGATCTATCATTACAGACAGGACTATTGTAGCTAATAAGCCTGATATTGTATTGATAGATCGACACGAACGTCGCGCAATAATTGTTGATGTCACTGTTCCCCATGACGACAACCTTGTGAAAGCTGAAAAAGATAAAGAAAACAAATATCTTGATTTAGCTCACGAGATTGTTGACATGTGGGACATTGATTCAGCAATTATTGTTCCGATAGTCATATCTGCCCATGGTCTGATAGCCAAGAGCCTCGATAAACACCTTAAGAGGCTTGCGTTAGGTGGATGGATCGGGAGTCAGATGCAGAAGGCAGTACTTCTGGACACGGCCCGTATAGTGAGAAGGTTCCTGTCTCTGGATCCTTAACCATCGGTAGCCGGGACCCTGATCTTGCTACCGTTGGGGAACTGCATTTTTGTATTTTTAAATGTTATATTTTATAGTGTTATACATTGTAAAAATTTAATGTTTAGAAATATAATTTTGTAAGTATTTAAAATGTAATAAAGGGATTAATTCGTATCACAAATTATTCAGAAATAGTATGTGACTGTTGCTTAACGAGGAGTATAAGCACGAGTGGGAATTTAAGTATGATTTTTTAATAGTATCCCACGAATGTTTTAATACCGAGTTATGTGCAGTCTTTATCTAAGTACACGCTAACATACGGCTCGCGCGGTATGTTAATATAAACCTAACATGCTCGTCGCTTTGCTCCTCGCACCTATCAGCAGTACAGTCACGAGCAATAATATGTATACAACATAGGACTATGTCATATTACAATATTGAATGACTTCTGTGACACTGATCATTTTCTTTTGGCACGCTACAGTGTGACAAAGTTCTATGTTGTATTGTATACATAATATTATTGCTCGTGTCTGTACATAAGTCACTATTTTTAAACTTAATAAACCGTGTAGGTGAGTTGACCGTAGGTGAAATGACCGTAGGTGAAATGACCAGTAGTTCAATCAACCGTAGATGAAATAACCGTAGGTGAGTTGTTCGTAGGTGAGATGACCAGTAGTGATTTCGTACATTAGTTATTTTAAAAATAGGTGTAACGACCAATAGTTATTTTGAACAGTAGGTCTTTTGACCGTAGTTATTTCGACCATAGTCGAAACGACCGTAGTTATTATGATACATGCCCCTCCTGAGTCTATACGGTCTATACCTTCTAAATTCAAAATACTAATTTTAATAAAGATTCTTATTGTTGCCGGCTAAAGAAGGGCTTGGAAAAGTTGAAAGTCATGGCCATTAAATCATACGGTTGCCATGGAGTTGGTAAAATTAAGAAAAATAACTGTAAATATTATAATATTTAAATTATGAACTTATAAATTATACACTTTATGCCATAGTCAACTTTAATGAAATTTAAAAAATAAAACTGTAGGTATCATTATGGTCATTATGATACAGCTGTCACTTATTATACTATAATAAGTACTAGTACTATAATAAGTTTTATCTACACTCATGTTATAATATTCGAATTATGAACGCATGCCTGAACGTCTAATGATACACTTTATGCCATAGTCAACTTTAAAAAATAAAACTGCTGTATACGGGTGTTTCATAATGACCATTATGAAACACCCGGATACAGCTGTCACTCATTATAAAACACTTATATTTCTTAATTTTACAGTCTCCATTGTAACCGTACGATTTACCGGCCCTGACTTCCAACTCTTACAAGCCGTTCTTTAGCCGGCAACAATCAGAAACTTTTTTAAAATTAGAATTTTGAATTTAGAAGGAATAAACCGTATAGACTCCTATGAGAGGGGTTTGGCACCAATACTTATTACATTTTATGATTTGCTTTATTTTTGAAATATATAATAAATGTAATGAGTGTAGATAAAGTAGTGTATGAGACTGCACATAACTCGGTATTAAAACACTCGTGGAATACTATTTAAAAAAACTCCCACTCGTGTTTTAATACCCCTCATTATGCGATAGTCACATAAACTACTATTCTATGTATATTACGTATGTATTTACAAACAAAAAGTATTTACGTATATATTTTTCCGTTATCAAGTTCACGTAGACACAGTTTTTTTAAGATTTTACTATGGGCTTAGATAATTGGTGTGATTGTAAGAAATATTTATTTATTTATTTATTTAAGTACTTTACTATAATAAGTGACAGCTGTATCATAATGACCATAATGACCACAATACCACCCGTGTTGTTAGTGCATACAATCCCTAAGTGGACTTAGGGACATCATGAATTCGGCCATTCTGAGAACGCTCATGACTGACGCACAGTCTGTGCTCATGGGCGTTCTCATGATCGTATTAGTTTGTACCACAAATAGAATAAAACTCAATCTTGAAAAAACTTCTATCTACACTCATGTTATAATATTCGAATTATGAACTTATAATGACACACTATACAATAAAACTACAGTTTTATTTTTTAAATTTCTTTAAAGTTGACTATGGCATAAAGTGTGTCAATATAAGTTCATAATTCGAATATTATAACATGAGTGTAGATAGAAGTATTTTTCAAGATTGAGTTTTATTCTATTTGTGGTACAAACTAATACGATCATGAGAACGCCCATGAGCACAGACTGTGCTCATGAACGTTCTCAGAATGGCCGAATTCATGATTTCCCTAAGTCCACTTAGGGATTGTATGCACTAACAACACGGGTAGTAAAGCATTGTCATTGTCTATGGTTTTGTATATCCCGTGGAACGCTTATTGATTTAACGGTAGAACACATTTTTTTGTCTTTTGTTCAATAGAAATCGATTCATTGACAAAATTCATTGCGGGACCGAACGAAACCCGACAACTTTATGGAAACGTAAATGTGTTCTACAGTAACATCACTCAGCGCCCGGGGTACGAAAATTATTTGATCTTTTGTCGCATCAAGAAGCGTTCCACGGTATATTTAAAATATTTCTAAGACGTCTCTAAGTATGTTTTTTTAAACACATAGTAGCCTATGTCCAGTGATTCAAATCAAGAAATCCCTAAGTGTGGAAAAAAGTCCCTAAGTCCATGATTTTTAACTTGTAAGGTAACTGTACGTTTGAATTTTTCAAGAAAATTATAATTATGTTGTGATTTTATTACGTAGAGGAGTATTCTAGCAGTGGCCTGTCACAAGTTGTTGGTAATGATGATAATAATGCACCCTAAGTCCAAATAATTATGTATTAAAATCCTTAAGTCACGTTTAAAATCCCTAAGTCCAGCCTAAAAATCCCAAAGTCCAAAGGCATATGCCCAAATACTCGTACGCTTCTTATCTTTGGTAGCGTCTCAAATATCGCCCTGTCACTTTAAATGTCAAACGTATGAAAGAGATGCCATGATGTTTGAGACGCTCCCGAAGATGATTTGCGATCGAGAATTCGGGCGTAAGAGACTTAGGCCCGATTTCACCAATGATATTTAAACGCGATTAACGCTAAACGTGTTTAAAACGTATTTCTGTCCCTGTCACATTCAAACAAATGACAGAGACAGTACTATGTATTAAACACGTTTAGCCTTAATCACGTTTAAATATCAGTGGTGAAAGTCGCCCTTAGGCCAGATCATTTAAGTCGTTTTATACTAACACTACTAATTAAATTTATATTTTACAACGTTCAAGATAAAGAGACACCCAAGTTTTAGTTATTGACGACCGATTTGGCGCAGGGGTAGGATACCTGCCTTCTGCGCTGGAGGTCTCGGGTTCGATTCCCGAACAAGACAAATATTTGTGTGCATGAACATGTCTATTTGTCTTGGTCTGGGTGTTTTCTATGTATATTAAGTATGTATTTACAAACAAAAAACTATTTAAGTATATATTTATCCGTTATCAAGTTCACGTAGACACAGTTTCTTAAGTAATTAACTACGGGCTTAGATAATTAGTGTGATTGTAAGAAAATATTTATTTATTTATTATTTATTTACTGAAATTCATGTTATAAAGAAAGATATTGATGTTTCAAAGGCAAGTTTTTTTTTATATTGCATGGGCTTGCTCTTGGCTTCACACTGAACCTTAGGGTTGAGAAGAAGCCTAAGATGGAGCGAGCTTACCCAGAAGCAGCCTAATCACTCTAGCTTTAAAAATAACCGGGTTGTAGTCATTCGGGAAAACAGACGCAGGCAGGGTATTCCATTCCTTGGCGGTGCGCATCACAAAGGAAGAAGAAAAGCGCTTGGTACGCATCCGCGGGATGTTAACCAAGTAAGGATATAGCCTGCTGTGCGCCTAGATTCTCAAAACTTCACCGGCGCCTGTCTGAAACCTAAGAAACAGGACTTAGGGACAACTTGAAATCGGCCATTCTTTGTTCCTATGGTACAGTTGGTTTTTGCATTTTAGCATTCAGCTAACTCCGACGATTCAGATTTCCATGTCTATCTAACGAACACAAAAGGTGCATGTACCAACAAAATTAGATACCGCAAAAGGTAGTAAAATCAAACAGGGTCATGTTTTATTACGCCATCGGCATCGACGATTTTACGGGTTATAAAGTCTCGGATTGCTATCTTGTCTAAGGAATCATATTGGCTTAGAGATCTGCATAACGCGATGCCGTTACAGTAAAGTATTTAGTACGATAAGAATTCAAATTATTATGAAAGGTTTTCTGTAGTTTTACACTTTTTCAGGCTATTACACTAAACGACTTTTGTCAAGGGAAAATCTAAAATTCACGAACATAAAAAAACTGTTTTGTTCATTTGGATTGTGTAAGAAGGTATTGGAATTGTCAATTGGTAAGCTTTTTGAAATGAAAATTGGTTATTCTGATAATCTGACCTGGGAAGAAAGAAACTGTTAATTCAACCGAAAATAATGTAGCACTGGGCAAACAGTACCAGTAATAGTTGTTCAAAATAGTATATTTCATTATAAGTGCGGAAAGCCTGTCATTGCAAAGAGTTTCGACAAATGTCTACCCGAGCCGAGGCGCAGCCGAAGGTGAGGGTTGACAGTCGGAACAAGTTGCAATGACGGTTCCGCACGTGTACTGAACAACTATTTTTAATACAGTTGCGAAAAATCAAGCAATTTAATAAAATAATAAAACAATAAACTCAACTAACTAATCGTAAAAGAATATAAGCAGAGACTTTTGTTTTCTTCTCCCATTCTGGGTTGGCAAAGGAAACTATGATCATACAGCCAAGGCTTCAGTAGAATTTTTTATTGATATGAAATGAAAATTAAATTAAATGAGATGAAATGAAATGAAACCTAACAAAAGCAATCCAAATCCTACAGGAGCGCCTTTCCTTATTTCTCTCTTTTACAACATCGTTTTCCATTAAAGTCACATTATTGCACTAATTCCACCATACTAAGTACCTACCACAATAAAAACCAGAAAAAACTAATTTAGAGAATTAAGAAATAAGGTCCCTCATTTTCTTTTCACTTACTTGCGCAAACTCCTTTAAGCAGATACTATGGTAAATAGTGCACGTCATACCATATTTAGTAATCAGTGGTCATACAGCCAATTTTATGTATTTTTTATATTCATAAATTTAATTTGGCCGATACTAATATTAATTTAATGTATAATTAAAATTACTTTTAAATCTGATATTGAAACAAATTAGTAGCTTCTTTTTAGAAATATTTGCATGAATCATAAAAACTTCTATGATATTTTTTTTTTGTAAAAATTTCGTGGTTGGTTTTTTCTTTTTAATAGACAATATTTTGACAGTTGGGAAAGAAATCGCACGAGTTCGGGAAAGGTAAAGAAAAGTTCGAGTGTGTAATAGCCCACATCCCGAACGCTATACGTCCCTGCAATACGCCACTTTTTGAGCAACTGTATTAAAAAAAACTTTACTACATCGTTATAAAGGTTCATTTAGCAGTTTCCAGGTCTATTTACCGACATACGTTCGTAACGAATTATTTCCTTTACACACATGAAAAACGGGGTAATTGAACCGTACACTACAATGAGTGATGCATCAGTCACCCCGAGTGCCACTAGTAAAAATAAATTCGTTTGTCCATACAGAACTTTGAACAACCACAGATGCGTGATTCCCGTACGGAATTCTTTTTAGTTTTTTTGTGACGATGACCTTTTTTCAAACCATTCGATTCGGTATGGTTCCGGCTACCCGCATATAATATGATATGTGGTAGACCAATATCAAAACGCATTTTGGTCAGGAGCGCTTTTTAGGGTTCCGTAGCGGAACGGCAAAAAACGGAACCCTTATAGATTCGTCATGTCTGTCTGTCTGTCTGTCTGTCCGTCCGTCCGTCCGTCCGTCCGTATGTCATAGCCACTTTATTCCAAAACTATTAAGACTACACAGTTGGAACTTGGTAAGCAGATGTATTCTATAAATCGCTTTACGATTTTATTACAAAAATTAAAAAAATATAAAAATTAAGGGGACTCCCCATACATGAAACTGAAACAAAAAAAAATTTTTTTTGTCAAATATATTCGTGTGGGGTATCTATAGAAAGGTCTTTAAAAATGACATAAAGGCTTCTTAAACCATTTTTTCTTATAGTCGAACCCCTCTAACTTTTGAAATAAAAGAGTGAAAAATCTAGAAAAAATATATGCTGTAGATCTTAATAAAAACTTTCAACGAAAATTGGTTTGTACGAGATATAGTAAGTACTTTTTGAGATATAACACATTTTCAAAAACCGCAAATGTAACTTTGTCATTCATATAAACACTATGAAAAACAAAGTTATTTTTTGCTGGCAAAAAATAAAAGTGTTATTTTGGCTTGGTCATGCTCTCTGTAAACATTTCTGCGGTGGTGTCGTGTGAGGCGGGTCGTTACGTTCCCTAAAATATGGTTGAGCGAAGCGATGGCTGGTTCATGCGTCATGCTCGTGAACGGGTGCCACCAGTGGGATGGGTCTGCTCCTGGCTTCTTGTCTCAAAATATGCAGATTTTTAATGTTTTATTGTTATTAGTTTTATATTATCGTGGCTTGTATGGGACTGTTTATTCTTCTTCTTAATCATAATTCTTATGTTCTTAAACTATTCAAAGTTTTATTACCCTTGTTTGGCATTTATATTTATTATTTTATTTGCTACGTTTTTGGTTGGTGTGTATTTTAAAGAAACTACCTTTTGGATGTCTATTTCTTAGTTATTGAAAATTATTTACTGCTATGATTACCGGGTTTTTTATTTTGTTTTTAAACTTAAGATTAATTTGTGATGGAAAGTGACTTTACATATTATATTATGTTAAAGTCAGTTTTCAATTTGACGACTCTGTATGAAATATGACAGGGAGAAAAAAATAGCCCTTAGCGAGTTTCTTGCCGGTTCTTCTCGTTACAAGGCCTCCCGCCGTAGGATTTACGAACCGATAGCGTAGCTTCATTGACGTTCACAAGTGCTGTATCAGCCTAAAATGAATAAATGATTTTTGATTTTGATTTTGGTGTAGGCCGTGTAGGTAATAATGTAAGATAATGATGTAAGGAAGTGATCAGTAAATGGTAAAAAAATCAGCTTACGATGTGTACCGTATTTTTGATATTGATAACGATAGGTACAATTTGATGATGATGATGTATGTGTGCGCCTATGTTTGTTTGTTACTCTCTCTGTCCCGCAAAATACACTGAACAATACTAATACAGCTGATACATCGGAATAACACAGCCTGCTACAATTTATAAAGATTTTGTGTAATTTTCATTCAAATGAATAACTTAGGAGTAACCGCAAAAAATTACTTGGTCTCCAACAAAAAATGGGACAGTTAAAAAAAAAGAAACGGGATGCCAATTTTAGAGTTCGGTGGTTTAGAAGTGTGCCACATGTTGAAATGGCTGTCAATTGGTATTGACCTTAAAACAATAAAAAATAAAAACCTTTGTGTTATGTTGAGAGCTTGGTTAGCCACCGTTTATTATTTGTTAAGTATTTGTTTCGATTTCTTTTCACGTTGTGAATATTTTTAAGTTAATTATAGAAGTCAAATGTAAAAGGCAGTAAAATAATCTGAAACATAGTTTTATTATTTGATTTTTATCAAAGTAAACGCTATTACTCATTACATTCTGAATAGTTTTAAAGTTAAATGATTAAGGTAGCATTTTTATATATTTATTAGTTTTGTGTTATCAACGACTGAAAGGTAAGTAGGTAGGTACCTATATGTTTTCTTTTTGGGTGCTGTTGGAAGGTTGCAATTGTGTTGGTTTGGTATTTTATATGTAGTAAAATAGTCATCAAGGTTTACAAGTAATTTAATATGATAAGTAAGTACCGACGAATAGTTTAAAAGCGCCATAGAAACTTAGTGTACGCGGAGAGCTAAAAAATTAATTCTGTATATTGTAGAACCGTGTTTTTTACCGTCTAGACATTATTTTTAAGTAGGTATATTAAGTTACATTTTGCTGACGAAAAATGATAGTGGAATCTTGGCTAGGTATAGGCAATCGGTACGTTAAGTGGGTACGGAACCCTTCATGGGCGAGTCCAACTCGCACTTGGCCGATTTTCAATATTTAACTTTACTAATTTTTTTTTTACATTTCGCATTCGGAATCTTTATTTTAAACAGATTTAACATATACGACGTGTTAATGAATAAGCGCAAAACCTCTGAGGTGGTGATTGTGCTCATGAATATGAAAAACGTTTACTATATAGGGCCAACTCTGCAACTCAACAAAAAAAATCAGCTGTTTCATACATTCTGGTCGAGTAGGTATTGAATATCTGAATGAAACAGCTAATTTTTTATTGAGTTGCAGCACAGGGTATATCTTAACACTGTGATTGCAGAGTTGGGCCCATTGTTTGTTCATATTCGTGAGCACAATCACAACCAAGAGGTTTTGCGCTTATTCATTAATTATACGTTTTATAAGTATAGTAGTTTGCTGGCCAATAAAATAAATTCTTAAACTAAATTCCTTTTAGCCAAGAAATGAAAACGTAGCAATATTTTTGTACCCATGTCTAATTTCGTAATTCTTTAGGTATGCAACTGAAAAACTACTAGTATGAAGAAGATGTAGGTGGGAAGTTATTGCTAATAGAAGTAAACACATTTCAGTGATCTTACAATCCTACTAATATTATAAATGAAAAAGTTTGTGAGTATGGATGTATGGATGTATGTTACTCTTTCACGCAAAAACCACTAAATGGATCTGAATGAATTTTGCAATAGATATAGAATATAGGCTGAAATAACACATATTATACTTTTTATCTCGATATTCCCACGGGATCGAAAACCACGCGGGTGAAACCGTGGGCAGCCGCTAGTATTAATATAAGTGCTAAATGTTAAAGTCACTGAAGATTTCATTTCCTACTTGATTATATGAAGATAGCTCTTACTAAAATCGCGTGACTAGTGAGGTACAGTCAGCAGCAGATCATGCTTTACAATTAAAGTAAACATCTTAATATGAACTTTAAATCTTAAGTCATTGAGTTCAAAATCAAAAGACCAACTTTGTTATGTTAGGTAACGACAGGTGATTCTTGTACCTTTGCTGCAAATCGTACGTTTTAGTTTGGTGCAAGTTAACATTAAATCAATCCATTTAAAGAGCTTCATTGAATTAAAATAATGCACTTTCATAATCTACGCTGTCCGTGTACATCAATTAAATTCATTAATAAGCTTTACCAAATGAAATGGAATAGTTTATAGTATTAAAAGCACTTAATATATTATACCTACCTAATATAAATGGCTGGAAATCAGTAGATAAATTATAATGTAGCAAAAATATTTTTCGCTATTATTTCGCGTTATACTTCGAGATATTTATAATTAATGTGTACTGAAATTACTCTATTTAAATATGATCTAAAATATTCAAATATGTTAAAAGCTATTTGAAATGATGAAGAGGTACATTTCGGCAAGCTCAATAATAGATATTTGTATGAATATTCAAATTTCAAACATCACATTTAACTGGCACTTATAAATAGCTGTTTTAAGTAATTAACAATATTTTTAAAATATGCACTAAGCAAAATTAGAAAATATTGAAAATTAAAAAAGAGCATTCGCCCAGACAGTGAAAGGTCGTGGGTTCGAGTCCCCTCGGAGCTAGTTGTGAGACGGGTCTATTTTTTTCTAATACTTAATTTTCAATAGGTTCAATAATAAAAATTGCACGCAAAAAAGTAAAAATAAGAATTAGTAATCTTTGATGATCTAATGCATTGTGATTCAAAAGCAATTTCTTATCAAATATAGATTAACTAGCTATCCGCCCGCGGCTTTGCCCGCGTGTACTTCACGACGTCATCCCGCGGGAGTGTGATATTTTTCTGGGATAAAAAGTAGCCTATGTTTTTCTCCAGGCTACAAAATATCTATGTCCCAAATTTCAGACAAATCTGTTTAGCCGTTTTGGCGTGATTGAGTAAGAAACATCCAAACATCTAAACATCTAAGCATGCAAAGATCTAAAATTACATTTATAATATTAAGTAGAAAGTAGGATAGTCCGATATATTTATTTTTTTTTACTTTTTTGCATTCACAATGCAATTTCTATTATTGAAAAATGGAAAATCAAGTGTTTAGAAAAAATCGACCCGTTTCAAAACTAGGAGTCCCATCGGGGTAGTTGTGAGACGGATCGATTTTTTCTAAATACTTCATTTTCCATTTTTCAGTCCGATATTATGTTAGACTTAAGGGGTGAAAATTATACCGAAATTGATCACCTAATTCAAGTTCAAGTAGCTATCAACATTATTAACATCAAAGTTACATCAGTACACAAATCTTACGCCTTTTGCAGAAGGCATTGGATCCAAAGCATCAACAAGAATTTAACTTGCCTTTCGAAACATAAGGGAGTTTAAAATACAAAATTTTCCTGCCACCATCCCTCACAATACACTCAACTTTTAAAGTGTTTATGCAAAGTTCAATATAGCACTCATATTTCCCTTTACATTCGATACCTGTAGGCAGCTCGGTGTGATGGAGTCAATAAAAACTGTTTTAGATAAACTTTATACTATTTATTTTAAGCAAAACACATGGATCACACTACACATTCGAGCTAGCCTTGTAATAGAAGGATCGGAAAAACACACTTCCGATTGCCATATAAATATAATATTCTTACTGTAGCCAACAATACCTCTTATCCGCTACCCGCTTCATCTCATCCCTTACGCCATAAACCCAGGGTGTGTTTTATGCAAAGGAACTAGCTAATTGTGCCAACTGGTAAAATTGTGGCGGGCGGGATGGCAAGCACGCCTTTTCAACCATTCTGAACCCAGCTTTACTGCCTCGTAAAATATAGGAACATGGGCCTGATTTAGTCTATTTGAGTACCTAGAACTATGAAATTAATTTCAATTGAACGAACAGTTGCTTTTCACGGTTGAGAAAGCTGCATTAATTAGAGATTCAGAAGTCTTTAAAATACTAGTTTCGGAGTGTTTACTATAGTTTCACTCAACTCAAAATCAACTCTGTCTTTGCCTTTAAAATCAGCAGCAATAACAATAATCTCGAAACCATTATAAAATTAACTCTTCAGTTAAGGGCAGGATCTTCGAAATTAAGCTATTTTTCATTCAAAAATAAACAATGAAATATTCTTTATTTTAAGCAGATAAAAATATATGTTGAAGTTTCATAAACGATCTTGATTATTTTGTGGCTAAAAACACAATATTACGTATCTTCACACGACTATAAACATTTTCAAAAACAAAGACTTTTAACCACGACATAATATATACAAGTGCATTACTGCATTTGTATGAAACTACACATAACTCGGGTATTAAAACACTCGCGGGATGCTATTATTTTACTCCCAATTGTGTTTTAATACCACTTGTAGGTAATCTGGCAGTCACAAACTACTATTCTAACACAAACTTAATTTGCGAACTTGGATAGTAACTGTAAGGGGCCAGTCTACTACTGTAAGACAATGTTGGAAGCTTTACTGCCGCATAAAATATGTGAACTCGAACCCTAGATTTAACCCCGTTTCAGTGGAACTTCAAATTGAATTTTTATTATGGTTTTATTGGCATGTCGGATCGTATGTGACTCGGCGATAGTCTTTTGTGAGAGTTCTTTAAGCCTTTTGTGTGTTTAAAGATGTTTTCCTTTGTTTTCTTTAGCATGTAGTCTTTGTAAACTATTACACAATTTGAGTTTGAGTCAAAAGTGAACGTTAAAGTAAAAATAGATGGGAAATAAAATGTATACTGTATGCGATTTGTTCATCATTGATAGTTATTGTTACGCATCGTAACTTGTGATATATGGTTTTCTAAAAACCGTTCTTAAAAATTATACTCCCAGTCTTATTCAAACTTTCAACATGATCGCTCATAGAGTCGGTCACAAACAACATCAAAATGACTACGTAAAGGGAAAAAAGGGCAGGGGAATTCAATTTAACTGGCAGTCCCCCGCTCCATTAAGAGTGTAAGTGAAGAAAAACGGCGATAACAGATGTTAATTAATCGTATAAATCTATAGAAAACCGCTATCTTAAGGTAAAGACACTGTAATAGAATGAAATTGTTCTTTTGGTAATTAAGCCCCTTTTTTGCAGAGCCGCCTGTTTTTGTTCGAGCAAGCAGTTTGTGACCGCGACGTTAACTTAATCTGATTAGGTACCTATCTACCTACCGTAGGGTTATGATTATATTTTCAATGAGGGTTTTATCATCATCTCCTCTATATAAATTAGTTTGTCGAATAATAAATTTGATTAGATTTATAACCTTAAATTACTTATAAGAAATATAAGTAGGTACTAACACAATATAAATTCATATTCTTTTGAAATATTGTAATGGAACCATACTACTATAACTACTGAACAGTAGTTTCAGAGATTAGCTCTTTCATCCAAAGTAACAAAATTTAGATTTTAAATTATTTTTATGCATTCATAATGCAATTTTTGTAAGTATAGGAAAAATGTGATATTAAAAAGCCACGAGCCCTATAAGTAGCCCGCCCGCCTGAAAGCTACTTATAAGTAAGCCCTATAGGGCTCGTGGCTTTTTTTACTATCACATTTTTCCTATACCTACTACTAACAAAATTTACCTACCTTGTTATATATATGATGTGTCAGACAGCTACAGAACACGATATTAAGTCCATATTTGACTGCTCATACATTGGTTGGGTGGGAACGGTTGAGGTATAAGTGGGCTAAGCCCTACCTAACGTTATAAAGATCACAATTAAAATACAACTTAGAAGTCTTCATACCAAAACCAAAACTAAATAACATTGAATTTATAATTAATGTAAGGTTATAAGGGTCAGGCCGTAGATTTTGCCACATTCGAGGGTACAAAAGTCTCCGCCTCATATAATTTTAAATATAGTACTCTTAGAAATGTCTCAATCTTATCATCGTGTTTCCTAAGAAATAGCAAACCAAGGCAGATATAGATATTTGGATAAGTTTATATATTTGGAAAACTATTTGACATTTCCTTCCCAAAAGTGACGGATTTTTTATAAAAACCGCGAATCCGCAGTGGTAGGTGTACAGCTTAAACATCGATAAAATTATCATTTTTTAACTTATTGATGAGCTGTTTGATTTGACGTTATAAAATAATAATAAGGTTGCCATTCCTTTAATATCTTTGCGTCTTTCCTAAGAAAAAAGATAAATTTTCGGCAATAAGATTTTTTTTTTGAAAAACCATTTCTTTGCGCTACTTATATTGCGCAACCATTTTCACCCATTTTATGGTTTTAAAACATTTATTAAGATTTTGTTTGAGTGCTGGCATCACCAAAGTATCGTATTCTATGGTCAATGCAGCGTTGACGACCATATTTTTTGACATTTCGGTGTCAACTCCGATCAAAGTGAAAAGTGTCGCCTACTTTGCAGAGTGCATTTTTTGAGATTTCAAGGTAAGTTTTTGATTAAAACTTATAATTGTTGTTGCGCATGGTTTAATTAGATGTGTGTGATCTGTATATGTTAAACTAGCCTTGTTAAATAGTATATTTTAAGAGTTATAATCGATTTCATTTGCGCCTCGGTTCCGCAAAACTGTCTTTATGTCACTTTGCGATACCGGTTGCGTAGAAATTGCGCCACTTATTTTACGCTATTGAATAATAGTGCATGCACACAAGGTTTTCAAGTTTTTTATTATTTTGAATTTACTTTTAGCTGTAATTCCGCTAAAAAACATGACTAGCATTACTATTAATTGATTTGTTAGATTTTATTAATATTCTATAAGTACAGGGTGTTCGGCAGAACGTTAAACATACGAAAATAGGGGTAGGTGCGGTGGTCTGCTACCTAACCAGCCTCAAAGATTTTACCTAGGTCCAAAGTTTTTTTATTTTGTATTTTATAAGTTTTGGAATTTCGTCACTTTCATACTAACTTTTAAACCCATGTAACTTTTTTTTTATTGACAGATCTATTTTTTTTTATTATTTTTGGCATCCTAATGGTTGGCAGGTCCTTTTAAAAGTGATACTTCAAGCAGATTGTTGCTAGAGTCAAAGTAATGGACTCTCAAACATTGAAAAGAGTTGAAATAAATTTTAAAGTTGTATTATATTTATATAATTAATAATGAATAATACCAAATACCTCCATCTAACAAATTAAATGTATTTTTTTTGTAAATTGAACAAATCATACATAGGTACTTACTAGTTTTTGTCATCCTGTTTAACTTTTCATTGTGCGCAATATATAAAAAAGAATTACTCATAGGTACATTATTGTTAATTATTAATTAAACATACTTACATACCAACATCGTGTTTCTTTTTCTAGTTTGATGCAATACCTCTTGTTAGTACATGTTTGTTAAATAAAATCACATTAATGTACGTGCTCCTTAATAATTTTGCGCTACCATTTTGCACCACTTTGTGCGACCGACTCGTAGAAAATTTTGCGTCACCATTGCGCTATTTGTGGCAAAATCTACGGCCTGACCCATAAACGAAACGCGTGCAAATCCGTCTTAAAACTTAAGTAGGGCAGAGGTACCCTTTGTGGCCACTTTAAGGATTTTTTTACTTTTAAGCACTAAGTACTAAATGGTCTTTAGGTATTTAAGAGACAAATTATATCTTAAATTATAGATAATTTATCTACCTTTAAAGGTACATTTTTCAAATTTATAAAAGTAAAATAGTTTTTTTATATTACACACAATGTGTGAGAGGTGCCAAATGTACCGGTTTTGGCCACTTACTGATAGTTAAACTTTTGTAAGTATTGCGAAAAATCAAAACCAAACCCAGGTAAAATCAATATATTCTAATGCGCTAGAAACCAGTCAATTGCAAAACAACAATTTAATTGTAAAAAACAAAGGTTTATAAAGTATTTCATTCAAAACAAATTGCTTAAAAGTTTCATACAAAACATTTTTAAAAATCAGAAAATGGAATTTATTGAAAAAAAATCTTATGACATAAGGAATTCTAACGGTTGTTATTATTACCTTAAAATACTTTATTTTAATTGCCTTTATCAAAAATGGCTAAGGTTGTTTATAAAACTTTCGAGCAAAAAGTGGCCAAAACCGGTACAGTGGCCAAAACCGGTACGCCTGCCCTACCGTACCAAAATGGTAAAAAGGAACCCTTATGGTGCGACTCAGTCTGTCTGTCTGTCACAGCTGGTTATCTCGCAAACTACACTGCTACCAACTTGCAAATTTGGAGGTATTCCGAGCTACGGCATAGTTAGGCCGCTTAGTTTTCTACTTTTGATGAAAAATTTAAAAAATAATTCAGTTATTTTGCTCCATATCAAGGTCACTGGACAATGTAAATCACTATCACTACATAGTATAAAACAAAGTAGCCCTCCGCCTCTGTCTGTGTGTTTTCTTCTTTTAGGGTGGTTGGGTTGCTCTCATTCGGTAAAACCATAGTAAAATATACTTTTTAATACAGTTGCTCAAAAAGTGGCGTATTGCAGGGACGTAGGTATAGCGTTCGGGATGTGGGCTATTACACACTCGAACTTTTTCTTTACCTTTCCCGAACTCGTGCGTTTTCTTTCCCAACTGTCAAAATATTGTCTATTAAAAAGAAAAAACAAACCACGAAGTTTTTACAAAAAAAAATCATAGAAGTTTTTATTGATTCATGCAAATATTTCTAAAAAGAAGGTACTAATTTGTTTCAATATCAGATTTAAAACTGCAAACAAAAACTCATTTCCCAAAAACACGTAAAAGTGAAAAATAAATTGAATCATTCAATTCAAAGTACGAAAGTGCGGGACTTTTTCTAATTAATCTTGAACTTACTGATCTGATTGAAGTCGGTGTCAAGCCAAATAGATATTAATATTAATATGTATTTGATAGGTTACAATTTACACCACTCTGCGCATGAGATATTGTTTATTATTGTTTCACTATTTTGAAATGAAATGAAATTGAATTTTAAGTATTCGTTCTTGTTACTTTCGGCTTGACACCGACTTCAATCAGATCAGTAAGTTCAAGATTAATTAGAAAAAGTCCCGCACTTTCGTACTTTGAATTGAATGATTCAATTTATTTTTCACTTTTACGTGTTTTTGGGAAATGAGTTTTTGTTTGCAGTTTTGTTTTGAAGGCGGTTTAATTTTTTTTGAAAAATTTTGTTTATTTTTCCTTTTTTAGTGTAAGAAATCTACTATAAGAAACCGCATAATGAGCAAGGGTAGCTCAATGTGCAACGACTATAGCCCATATCTAAATTAGAACTCAGACAAGCACCACCCTCCAACTCTTAACTGTTATGCAGTTTCCTTCCAACATCAGCTAACCTAAATTACTTGAAAGAATACAACCTAAAGTTCTATTGGCGCTTGTAGTACTTAAAAACATACTTTAACTCCTAAGCGTTAAAGAATTTTATCTTCCATCATCAGCTTAACTAAATAACCTGAAAGGTAACAACTACAAATATTTACGTATCAACGATATTTAAAGAATTATCCTCCAACTCCTAACTATTGAGGAGTTGTACCTTCCATCACCAGCTCATCATCGTGAGATGATGACTACCAGTCGCAAATACTTGAAAATTACTTATGAACCTTAAAGGAATCGTATTGCGCCCGTAACATATTTAGTATTTAATTAATGTTTTCGATGGCCATATGTGGTCTTCATCATCAGTTACTCTTCACCAAATGGTGCTTACCGAAAGCAAATGCACGAGTTACTTAAGAAAATACCAAAATCGCTATAGGTGTGCCTATAATATTTGAAGAGTTCCCTTGATTTCTCCAGGATGCCATCATCAGATCCTGACCGTATAACAATGGGACCAAATTTGTAACTATATGCTTTCAAACCAAAAAAGAATTTCTTAAATCGGTTTATAATTGACAAAGTTATGAGGTAACAAACATTAAAAAAAAAAATAAAAAAAAAAAAAACAACCGAACTGAGAACCTCCGCCTTTTTTTGAAGTCGGTTAAAAAGTAATTTTAATTATACATTAAATTAATATTAGTATCGGCCAAATTAAATTTATGAATAAAAAAAATATATATAAAATTGGCTGTATGACCACTGATTACTAAATATGGTATGACGTGCACTATTTACCATATTATCTGCATACAGGAATTTGCGCAAGTAAGTGAAAAGAAAATGAGGGACCTTATTTCTTAATTTCCTTTTAGTTTTTTCTGGTTTTTAATGTGGTAGGTACTTAGTATGGTGGAATTAGTGCAATAATGTGGCTTTAATGGAAAACGATGTGGTAAAAGAGAGAAATAAGGAAAGGCGCTTCTGTAGGATTCGGATTGCTTTTGTTAGGTTTCATTTCAGTTCATCTCATTTAATTTTATTTTCATTTCATATAAATAAAAAAATTCTACTGAAGCCTTGGCTGTATGATCATAGTTTCCTTTGCCAACCCAGAATGGGTGAAGAATACAAAATAAAAGTCTCTGCTTAATGCTTATATTTTTTTACGATTAGTTAGTTGAGTTTATTGTGTTTTATTATTTTATTAAATTGCTTAATTTTTTCGCAACTGTATTAAAAATAGTTGTTCAGTACACGTGCGGAACCGTCATTGCAACTTGTTCCGACTGTCAACCCTCACCTTCGGCTGCGCCTCGGCTCGGGTAGACATTTGTCGGAACTCTTTGCAATGACAGGCTTTCCGCACTTGTAATGAAATATTAGTCTGTTCGAATCCAATTTGGAAAAAATGTAAACAAAGACGCCATTATTCTGACCATAGACTATTTAGTGATGTGATAAAAATTATACCATTTATAAATCGATAAATAATTTGATTGCTTCGATTCGATTAATTGAATGCTATTATGTTGGAACTTCGCGTTAGTGAAGAGTTTTTAGTTTATTACTTCTCAAGCCTCGAGAGATGACGGTGTTCATCGCGATTATAGAGAAATAAAAGGCTTATATTGAACCGAGTAAAAATTAAGATTTTAAATTATTTTTATGCATTCACAATGCAATTTTGTAAATATAGGAAAAATGTAATACTTAGTAAAAACCACGAGCCCTATAAGTAGCTTTCAGGCGAGATTTTTTTTATTTCACACAAACACGTCATCATCATCACATAACAAATTGAAAAGTGACTTTAACATTATATATATTATGTAAGGTCACTTTCCATCACAAATTTATCATAAATAGTAAAACAAAATAAAGATCTCGGTACATAATCATCATCATCATCATCATTTTAGCCGTGCGACGCCCACTGCTGGGCATAGGCCTCCCCCAAGGATCTCTACAACGATCGGTCCTGCGCTGCCCGCATCCAGCGGCTTCCCACGACCTTGACCAGATAAGTTTGTGTCTGTTATAGTTACGGTTAAAGTAAGATGGTGCAACCCACCTTAAACTCTATGAGGTAAACCATAAAAAAGAATAATTACCATGACATTTTGTCAAAATAACGTCAAATTCAGTCTCGGAATTTTTTAAGAATTATTTTATAAATAATATATTTTTTGTAAAGCAGTGCGTTAAGTTGAAAACATTATGAATCCAAGTGTTCAGGCAGGATAGTATTTTCTTAATATGTGAGTAATCCGCAAATCCGCGACCCGGCTGTGACGGGCGCAGCAGTCGTCGGCCACCAGTATTCGGTCGGCCGTGCGCGAAGATATTATGCGTGTGATCGGTTTACTACTACATTCGGCTGCAAATGCTGATTTTCCATATGCATTGACTTATTAGTGTTATTATTGTACAAACTCATCGGTTACCAGTGACATTTCTACATTATTTGGAAACTCGGAGTGCATAATACTGGCACAGGAATTATCTTCATAGGGAGATCATACTATCCTGTCATCCTACCAAAAATATAATTAGAAACGAAAAGAATAACGCTCGTGAGCTATCGGAGGTGTTCTCGCGAACACCAAGTGTGTTATTGTTTTTATGAATCTATGTGATAGTTATTATTATCGGTTGGTTTATATTTTGTATTCTGATTTAGAAGCTTAATGTTAAAAGAAAATAAATTCTTAATTTCAAAGTATGTTGTTTTATTTAATTGTTATCCTACTATATTAAGTGATTTCTTAAAGCCATAATTTCATTAATTTCTAGCTTTAAAGTTTTGTAGACTATTTTGAAATTTAATAAGAAAAGCTTATTCTACTAAATATTATATTACAGCGCCATCTAGTAAGTCAAAAGGCAAGCTCGCAGGAAGTGTCTTACATCGCCATCTATCTACGAATCCACCAAATTGTATACATTATGAAAAGCTCAGTTGACTATTTATGTATGTATTTAAAGTGTCATAAACTATGTGGTTGATCAACAGATAAACAGTATGGCGGATGCTAGGGTATGCAAAACGGTAATCGGTAATCGGTTTTTTACCGGTAATCGAACAAATGTGAACAATCGATAATTACCGAAAAAATGGTAATGCGTCGTGTCGTGTCTGGTCGTATCGACGACAGTGTTGCTAACTTGCTGGGAAACGTTACTCGCGTGATAGTTAGCGATTCGATCGCGGCTGCTGATCACGGACTCGATTCTCACTCGTTAGAAATTGTATTTATCCTACTTGATAAAGAGCGAAAAAAATATTTTCAAATTTAAAGTCAAAAGTTGTACAATAAATTTCTGAATGATATTCATAAGTCTCTACTTACGATAAAGTAGCAATGACATCGTTTCAGCAAATTATGCGCACGGAATTCCGCTATGTCCCAGCCCTAACAGACCCAAGAATGTACTTTTTTTAATATTTGTGATTATTGTGATAATTTTTATCAAGACAGAGATATTTTATCTTCGATTACATAACATCGATTAATAATCGATATAGTTGAACTAATAATTGAATTATCTGATAGACATAACGTCAAGCACTATGCGATCACCATGGCGATCACAGATAATACAAGATTTTTGCTTGAATGAATAACCTCACTTTTCTTATTAAAATTTTCAAATAAATATTAAAAATAATAAACATACTACGATCTTTGGAACAAATTAGTGAGATATAAGTTGAAACCTTCTAATTACTAATTAATGTGTTTTTAAATCCATTTAGTGGCCGAAAGTGTGAGAATTTTTAATGGAACAGAACAGACTTTTATTTACTATGGTAAAACTCAACTCTCAACTAGATGGCGCCACTTACGGAAGGTTGGATTTTTTATTTTTTGTTAATACTTAAGTACCTACCTACTTTTAAAAGCGTTTGCCGGACACTTTAAATGAATATTAGCTAACTATTATAAATACGAATATTACTAACGAAAATACATTCAACAAAAATTATCCATATAAGTATTGCGATTTAGTGTTCCTATAAGGAAATATGAAAGCAATATATTGACTCACTGTAATCATTTTTATCTTTTAGTAATTAATTTTAAAATATTTGGTTCTTTATTTGCAAAGCTAATTTCTCCTAATCAGTATTAATCGTTATCTAAATAAGTTTAGTAAGCATACTACTAGATACCGTGGCTATTTAATGTAGATCAAAAATGGTCCTTTACCTTATTTACTTAAAATAAATACTTTAGAAGTTAGCACAGATTTAAAATTTCACGCAACCATAAAAAATCCCTTGCAGTGAAACGGTTGGCACCACAGAACACGGAATAGTCCGTGTTCACAGGAAATTAGTTACTCTCCCGCTCAACAGATGGCGCTGAACGTTTTTAAATCGCGCTATGGAGTTAGTTGCGGCGTAGGATTAATAGACATAAAACACAAAATATAGTCAGTCTTTTAAGACCAAAGATCGTTGTGGAGTAGCTACCTAATAGCTAAACCGGTTTTTGGAAAGTACTACAACGATCACTCGTTGTATGTACTCTATCTCTCTATTCTATGTATGTTGCATTATGCATATTGTATTGTGTTGTGTTATGTTATGTTATACTTACGATACGTGGTTCAACTCGACCAAATTGATTTGATTTGATGATTCACTTTTGTTGAAATTGAAATTGAAAGACAAAGAAATTAAGTACAGGCACTTACATTGACATTGAATGAATCACTTTTACGCTTACTTACCTTGTTCAATTTGGTTGCTTCATCCAAATTGAAAGGCAAGGCAAAAGTGAACCGTGTATTTTTCCGCCATTATTCAAAATTCTATGTTATCTATCATGATTGATTTGATATTGACTATGAATTTATGAATAAATGTTAATTTATCCCAGCGGAACTGATTGAAATTTCGGCGCGATTTTGTTTATTAACACTCAAGCCCCCTTAAAACGTGGACTAAAGAATTTAGACTTAGAATTTGTATAATTAAAAAAAAAATTGAATAGATTTGCTTTGAGTTAATTTATACACGAATACGAATCTATTTACGATTGGTTGTGTATTGTAGTATAAATTTTATATATTTTGATCTATCTACGTTTCACCTATTTATCATATATTTAGGTAAGTATATGAATGAGATTTTATATTATTTTTTATGCATTCACAATGCAATTTTGTAAGTATAGGAAAAAGTTTAGTTTAGTTTTTTTTTTACTATCACATTTTTCCTACAAGTATATGAATATTATGAGGTCCTAATTTTATGAGGTACTGGCGACACCCCGCGTTTTCGCCCGCGTATTTCCCGTTCCCATGCGAATGTCGGGATGGAATTGAGTGGCCTGTGTCGATACTTTTAGTTTAAGGTGGAACCGGTGCGGTGGTTTTTAAGGCGATACTCGGAAAACATGTGCTGAAACGAGATAGCAATGAGAAAACGACGCGCGCGGGAGCGAGACCGATTTTGCAGATTAGACAAAAAAAACACAAAATTACTTCGGATTAAAAAACTACAGTGATTTTTTTAAAAATGCTTCGATACGATCCTAAATATTATTGGTGTCCACTAATTAAACCAATTTCCAATAGTGTATAAGTAACCACATTTAAGAATAATCTTGACTTTTCGTATTTTTTAGAGCACTTTTCGAAAAGAAAAAGTGTCGAGGCAAAATCATAAAATCGTGTTTTTGAAACTATACGAATAGGTATAGATAAGGGTATGAAGAAATATATATCTTATTACCAGATTTAAAACAACTGTAACCGTTCTATAGTTTTAAATCAAAGAGTCCATATTTTTCCGAGTAGCGCCTTAAGTGTATTCACTACAAACAATAGGCTACTTGACAAATCAAATTAAGTATGAAATTTGATACATCGAATGAATATTTTCCTTTAGTACTTGGCATAAGAAAACGTAATATGGCGATATAATGAAATAAAAGCACAAAATTATCCATCTTAAAAATAATTAAAAAATATTTTATTTTGTTATTTTTTATTAGAACTGATGAAAACACTATCGCTCATGTTGTGACGTCATTGGATTGCTAAATTTTTAAACAAATAAACGTCACTTTCACTTTTGCTACATCATCATCATCATCATCATCAGCCATTTAATGTCCCCACTGCTGGGGCACTGGCCTTCCTTATGGATGAATAAGGAGAATGAGCCATGACCCACCACGCGGGCTCAGTGCGGATTGGTGGGTATTAACGACTGCAAGTGCAGCCGGGACCAACGGCTTAACGTGCCTTCCGAAGCACGGAGGAGCTCGAGATGAAAAGTTTTTGGTCACCCATCCCGTGACCGACCATTGCGAACGTTGCTTAACCTCAACGATCGCAGGCCGAGCGCGCTATCCACTGCGCCACGGGCTCCTCGTTTTGCTACATATTAGTATCTATTAGTGTATTCCACCAAAGATCTTTGTCCAATATACATTTGATCAAAGAATTTGAATGTAGAATCTATAAAATTGAACGTCAAAGTCGTCCAATTTCTTTGATCAAATGCATATTGGACAAAGATCTTTGAAAAGTGGAATTACCCCAACCACTTGACACCTTGACACTGTCAACACTGTCAAGTGGTTGGTTGCAAATTGTATGACGTCAGAACATGGCGAAGAGTATATTTACCGGTTAATAAAAAGCGAAATTTTAATTTAAAGTTTTGTAGGTTTTTATGTTTTAAAACATTGTATAAAATAAAGAAAGCAATGTATGCTTAATAAGATGCTGAATTTAGCCCTTCAAAAGGCAGAGGAAATTAGAGATGTTACGAAAATAAAATTTTAGATTCTTTGTAGATTTTTAGCGTTCCGTAGCCAAATGGCAAAAAACGGAACCCTTATAGATTCGTTATGTCTGTCTGTCTGTCTGTCCGTCCGTCCGTATCACACAGCCACTTTATTCCAAAACTATTAAGACTACAGACTTGAAACTTAGTAGGTAAATATTTTCGTAAACTGCTTTAGGATTTTGTAACAAAAATAAAAATAATAAAAAATTAACGGGGGGCTCCCCACACATGGAACTGAAACAGTTTTTTTTTTTTTCTATAAACATATTCGTGTGGGGTGTATTTAGATAGGTATTTAAAAATGATATTTAGGTTGCATTTATCATTTTTTATCAAAGTCAATATTTTGAAAGATATACACTTCCAAAGTGGTAAAATGTGTGTGTGTAATAAGCAGTTTTTGAGATATAACACATTTTCAAAAACCGCAAATGTAAGTTGGTCGTTCATACAAACACTATGGAAAACAAAGTTATTTTTTGCTGACGAAAAATGATAGTGGTATTTTGGCTAGGTATAGGCAATCGGTACAGTAAGTTGGTACGGAACCCTTCATGGGCGAGGCCAACTCGCACTTGGGCGATTTTTATGAATGTTATAATATTTTTTTCGAAACGCAAAATATTGGGAAATATATGGAAAATTAATAATAATTAAGATGGGAATCAAAATGTACCGTGTACGAAAAAGATGAGAAAAAAAAAGTGTATAAATTGGTGGCATCTATTTTGCCACTACCCATTTCAAATTAAAGTAAATAAGCACTGATACGGGCTGATTACATTTAGTTAGCAAATATTATAAAGATTTCTTTAATCGTTTTTCTCACAGTCAATATTTTGTAAGATAGACACTTCCAAAGTGGTGTAAAATGTGTGTCCCCCCCTTCCCCCACCCCCTCTTACTCTTTAAGTATGAAAGTGAAAAATTTAAAATAAATATAAATGATGTAAACCTTAATACTTACTTAAATAAAACTTTTAAACAAAATTGGTTCTAACGAGATAATTAGTCAATTAGTCATTAGTCAGCAGTTTTTGAGATATAACACATTTTCAAAAACCCCAAATATCACTTTGTCCTTAACCTATTTGTGGCCCGAGGGTTTTTTATATGGCCCATTATTTTATGTAAACAAAGCACTTAAATGCGCGCTATCGCACTCCCGAACATCTGGTTATACTTGGGCGGTCGTTGGTTACATTTATGAGTAGCTGACTAACAAAAGCAATAAATTAAGTTTGAAGTCCACCTTTGTGTAAACAAATGACAATAGTGCGGTCCATTCGAAATATTTTTTTTTCACCTAGTTATCGATGAAAAACATATAAAAAGTATATATTAAAAGTATATTTAGAATCTACATGAAAAAACCTATCGAATAAGAATATAATAAACGGAAAAACATTTTTTAAATTTTCAAAATTTTTATTAAGTAGGTACTTATAGGAAAAATGTGATAGTAAAAAACCACGAGCCCTATAAGTAGATTTAGTTTTTTTATTTATTTTTTCTTACGGATCACATATTATAGTGTATTTTTACAGTAGGTACGACGAGTTTATCTCTCTTTAATTTGAACAAGCATAGAAAACCGCATTCAAAAAATAAAAAAATTGCAATAGTTATAAAAAAAAGAGTAAGGGCTTCCAAGATCCGCGGCTTATACCGTCATTGGTCCTTGACAGGGTCCTTAATAAAACGATATGGATAACAAAGTTATTTCAAAAACCGCAAATGTAACTTTGGAATTCATACACACACTATGAAAAACAAAGTTTTTTTTTATATATAAGCATTATGCATATTATAACTATGTGTATAAAATAAACGTCTAAACCCTAACGTTATAAAGATCACAATTAAAATACAACATAAAAGTCTGCATAACAAAACCAAAATAACATTGAATTTATAAATGTGTGGTTATAAACGAAACGAGTACAAATCCGTCTTATAACGTTTTATTCAGGAAAATCATGATTTAGGATTATGTTAGTTATACATTTCATGGATTACGGTATTAAAATCCAGATTATAGCAATAGATAACTGTTTGTTTCCTTATCGTATTCCAAAAGTAGTCTTCGTTGTAGCAAAATCTCAAATAAGTACTATCGTTTCTCATATAAGTACCCTTAGTACCTATGAGTTTGGCAAACTGTATTCGTAATCGAAAACTATCGCTCTATCTCTTTCATGTCCTTTGACTGCTATATCGACATGAGCAGTCCATCCATTAGATAGTTTTAGTAAACGTTGACAGTTATAATCAACTCATAACTCGGGTATCTTGTAGTATACGTACACCTACATAATACATAGAAATACATTTATTTTGGCAACACATTATAACACGTACTTACACAAAACATAAATACAATAAAATAGATACCTACTCGAAAATTTATTTTCAAACATCCTCCAAATAAAACCGCTTGAGTTTCACTTGTTTTTGTTGTTCTAATTGATGTTTACCGCATTTTATTTAAAAAATATTTTCGTTATAAACGTTCGGACTCCCAGCGGGGATGTTGTAAAAGCAAACGAGAGGTAAAATAACGAGCCTAATAGAATGAATCGGTAGGCAATTAATCCTAGTTTTTGTACACGTGTTTTTGCCGCAATACTCGCAGAGGTCCGTAAACGTTTTATTCGGTGATTAAGTTAGAGAATTGCTGACAGCAGAATGCTTTCCAAATGTTTTGGGTTGCGGTGAACTCACAGCACTTGCTTCATTATAAAGTAGGCAAATTAGGTGAATATGATATGAATCCATATACAAAGTGTTAATGCAATAACTGAAAACCCCATACACACCAACTGATTTATGTTATATTAAGGCGATACTCGGAAAAAATATGCTAAAGCGAGATAGCAATGAGAAAACGACGCGCGCGGGAGCGAGACTGATTTTGCAGATTACGCAAAAAAAAAACACAAAATCACTTCGTATTAAAAACCTATAGCGATTTTTAAAAAATGCTTCTATACGATCCTAAATATTATTGGTGTCCACTAATTAGACCAATTTTCAATAGTATGTAACGCCATTTAAGAATAATCTTGATATTTCGTATTTTTAGAGGTATTTTCGAAAAGAAAAAGTGTCGAGGCAAAATCATAAAATTGTGTTTCTGAAACTATACGATTCTTGATAAAGGTATGAAGAAATATATATCTTATTACCAGATTTATAACAACTCTAACCGTCCTTTAGTTTGGTATCAAAAAGTCCATACTTTTTCTGAGTAGCGCCTTAAATTGAATTCCATTGAAAGAGTATAGTTTTTTTTTAAAGAAACTTCCAAGATCTTCGTGCTCATAGGTCTCCGTGACTTTCTGACAGATTGTAAGCTTTACTATGACGTAAGAGAGCACGTGACGGGCGCGCGTATTGAATGAATAGGCAGTAGACAAACTTTTTTAGAAGCACCCCATTGAACATATTGTGTGGAATCGATTCTACTCTCGATTCTGAACAAAATATTTTCTCAGTTTCCCTCACGTTGTAGAAAAGTATTGGTTTTAAAAAGAAATGAGGAGCCCGTGGCGAAGTGGTTTGCGTGCACGGCCTGCGATCGTTGATGTTAAGCAATTTTCACTATGGTCGGTCACGGGATAGGTGACCAAAAATTGATTATCTCCAGCTCCTCCGTGCTTCAGAAAGCACGTAAAGCTGTTAGTCGTGAATGGGCGTTTGTGCACTGCACTGAATTTTACCGATCCGGAAAAAAACGGATGCTTGTATTTTAATAATTTAATCATTTATAATAGTAAGAATTTATTTATTTCGTGTAGTTTCAATGTTTCGAACCCTAAACTTAGTGTAATATTAAAGTATTTTTAAGTAAAATTCAGTGTAGTGCACAAACGCCCAATGTGTATGCAGTGTATCCGCATTGGACCTGCATGGTGGTTCATGGCCCATTTTCCTAATCCATCCATAAGGAGGGCCTGTGCTCCAGTGGGGACATTAAATGGCTTTTACAATTAATAAGATAAAATTCCAGGTAAAAATACATTTCATTTGTACTTTTAAAATGTTTTGTAATATTTTGGTTTAATGAGCGTTTACATTTTGCAAATAATTTAATATAAATTTATCTTCATTATATTATTGAATAATATGACTTTTACAGTATGACATGTTCAAGCTGGTCACTGTCTGGTGCTGGTTTTGAAATGAAACTAAAAATATACATTTTAATAAGTTCTTCCCATCTATGTGTATGAGCCGTTGCTAACTCACACTCCTTGATTGATAATGATAAGGGTTGCTGATTTTCAATGATAACGAAGATAAAGAAAAAATAGAAATATTTATTACGAGTTTCACAATGATAAACTGTTATTCAGATAGAATGCTGATGCTAATGAGTGACGCGATCGGTGGCCGATTACGGACTAAATTAATAGGTATATAAAATTATAATAAATAATTCAATTATGAAAAGTGCTGATCGACAAATACCTTTTGTGCGGTTGAATGACCGTACACTATGTCATTACTTCAATGATAAGCAATATTTAAGGTACTTATGGGTTCACTTTCGAAACGTGGTCTATTAAAAATGTCACAAAGGTCTATCTATATATATAAAATCGAGTGGACATAACTCACTTATCACGAAATCTCGAAACCTACTGGACCAATGAAGATGAAATTTGCCAAGAAGGTAGATTATGACTAGGAGACGTCCGCTAAGAACGGATTTTGGGAAACTCCCCCCCTAAAGGGGTAAAATGGGGGGATTGAGGTTATATGGAACTTCCTCATTTATGGATTTAGAAGCATAAAAATTAGTACGTTGGATACTGGTTACGACTGAAAATGATCTGAGTAAGCAAAGTAAAAAAACTCCTCCTTAATAGTGTAAAATGGGGAGATAAAGTTTATATGGAACTTCTTCATTTCTGAACTTAGAAGTATGAAAATTAGTATGTTGGATACTGATCACGATAAAAAATTATCTGCGTAAGCAAAATAAAAAAAAAACTCCCCCATAATGGGGTAAAATGGGCGGATTAAGCTTATATGGAAATTCCTCATTTCTAAACTTAGAAGTATAAAAATTGGTATGTTGGATACTGGTCACGATTGAAAATGATCTGCATAATGCGAAGTTATAAAAAAATCCCTAATAGGGTAGAAAGAGGGGGTTAAGGCTTATATGAAAACTTCCTCATTTCTGGACTTAGGTAGAAGTATGGAAATTGGTATGAAGGATACTGGTCAACATTAAAAATGATCTGCGCAGGCAAAATAAAAAAAACCCCTAATAGGGTAGAAAGGGGGGTTAATTTTTATATAGGGTGGGTGGGGGATATTAAAGATACGGAGTTTGGATGTTTGTGAGCCACAACTAAACGGCTAAATCGATCGGGATAATTGAACTCTGGCCTGGAAAATTTCATACGGTTTTTTTTTAACTCGAGGAAAAAGTACAGTTCCCGTAGGATTCAGTTTTTTTTATTCACTTTATTCAATGAAGCATGGATCCCATGACAGCTCATTTTCGTGCAAAGCAAAAAGTTCTTTATGCATTGGAGTAAAAGTCAAGAAAATCAGTATTACACATTTTTTAGGAAAGGATTGACTTGATTTTTTGCATTTTGGTAGTTCAAGAGTAGAATGTCCGAATATTATTCATACTAAAGTAGCTCCTGTTTGTCTAGGTATCGTTACCTTCTTATGTCTAAACCACCGATCTGGCTTTCATGAAATTTGGTATATAGAGCAGTGGGTAGCGTGATCGGCTTGCGATCGCTGAGGTTATGTGACTTTTGCAATGGTCTATCACGGGATTGCTGTTAAAAAATAGGTCGTGCTTCGGAAGACACGATAAGCTGATGTTTCTGGCTGCATTTGGATTGGTACACCATAACTTCAATGGGCCCGTGTGGAAGGTCGTGGCCCATTCTCCTTCAGCAGCGGGGACATTAAAATAGATTGATGATGGTACTGATGAGACCTTAGAGAATGCCTATCTACCTTCTTTTTGACACAAAATTTTGCGATGTAGTAGTACTCGCGAACGTATTCGCGGCCGGCCATTCATATTCCTATTTCTACTATCCCTACTATTATTTTTAATGCGAAATTGTATATGCTCACGTCAAAACGGCTAAACCTATTTTGATGAAATTTGGAATGGAGATAGTTTGAGACCCTATTAGGAAGGACATAGGCGAATTGTTACCACGGGAATAAGGCTCATTCCCATGGTAAAATAAGTTTTAGCTCTGGCAAAGCTGTGGAATGGAATTGGTATTTAAGGTGATAGTTTGAGTTCATGGGAAGGATTATATTTAGAATAGAGACAGTTAAAGGCTCTGGAAAGGACAAATTTTACTTTTTACCGTGGGAAATCTCATTGCTATGAAAAAATCACTTTAAGCACGGGCTAATTTGGGGGCAGAAATTGGTATTTAAGTAAATAATTTGAGACCCTGGCAAGGATTATAATAGGCTACTTTTACTTTTTACCACAGGATAGTATCATATTCCCACGGGAAAATCAATAAGTAGGTATTATTTGTTTGTCCATCTTTCACGTTCAAACGGAGTAACGGATCAATGTGATTTTTGGTACGGGGGTAGGTAGATTGGGAGCTGGAAAGTGCCAAATTTATCCCGGAAAATATCACATTCCATCTGGATAATGTAGTGTAGTACACGAGGGCGAAGCCGCGGGCGGAAAGCTAGTAGTGTATAAAACATCTCCAAATTATTTCATGTAAAAATCTAAAGAGCGTCGTGTTTACAACAATTTATAACTTAAATAGATGAAAATTCAAGTTCACGTTTCCACTATACAACGTGTCGTTCTCATAGTGAATGCTTGCGGGTTTTTTCACTAACAAAGTTTTCATAATGATTTTTGCTAGAAGCATTAATCAAATTAAAAACTGTCGGCCACTGAGCGATGATATTAAATTTACATATATATTTTTCCGTACGTATTAATTACTGGTGGTTAACGAGTGCCGTCGGCGCATTAGCTTAATTCGAAGCGTGATATGTTTCGATTTTTTTATTAAAACATTAACTCTTTTAAGTAGCTCGTAATAAAATTGAACTGTGGCTAAAGTGCGTTATAAATATACTTTTATAGTAAAATTAAACATAGTTTTTGCACCAAGTAGCACTGTTATCACAAAATAGCATTATATCGAGGTCCTCCATGCTTCATCAGATGCACTTACACAGTAATACTTGAACCCCTGCCTGCAATTTTCCGTAGTTAACACTAGCATTTTTTTTTGTAACGAGTTTTTGACATTGCGATCAAAGAAGAGTTATAGGTACCTAATTATTTATTGTAAAGTTAAAAAATAACTGTAAAATATTAAGTTGATGTCGTCTGAAAAATAACTAACTGCATTTCATATTTATAACTTATAACAGTTTATTAAATATTTCACTAGATTTTCCAGTTTGTTTACACGACAAACATAAAATTTTTCTAAGGGGTGGCGTTTTAGTACTTCACTCAAACTTCACTTCACAATATTATAATTGAAGTGAATTTAGTTGACAAAATCAAGTCTTTGTAATTTGTATTTACTTGCAAGGGACTTAAAATGAGAAGTTAATAAATAATTAACATATTCCAAACAACATCCAAGCAGCAAGGTAGGTACTTAGCTAAAAACCTCATTAAAAAGTCATCACCTTGATGCATACGGTACGAGAGAATTGCCTTGTGTTGAATAAAAGGAGCCTTGGTATATTTCTTTGTTTGCATAAACAGTGCCGTTAAAGTGCACTTTAGTGGAAAATTATTGTTGAAACTGCCAAGTCATTTCACTTTCAGAACGAGTTCTTATTTCATTACCCGCTCGTTCCTGCCATTTTGTAAATTTAAGAGACCATCGGGTGCCCTTGGCAAAGCATTTTTAAACTTTCTTCGTAATTAAAACAATAATCAAACATAAGGTTTTCGTCAGACTGAACAACTTCTATCAATATGCTACCTTTCCGCCCGCGGTTTTGCACTCGTGAATAGTAACAAACTCTCAAACTTTCACATTTATTATACCTACTATAAGCTTTACTACGATACAAGATGAACTTCATGATATTTTTCCCATGGGAATTAAATATTTTCCAAGGGTAAAAAGTAGCCTATAATATTCCAGACCTTAATCTATCTCTGAGCTGAATTATATCTAGATCTATTTAGCCCTTTTATTGTTATTGAGTAACAAACATCCAAACTTTCTCAGTTATAGTATTAGTTTATAGTGGGATAAGATAAGATATTCAGTAACCAGTATTGTTGGTATAGGCGTTGAATCCCTAAATGAAAACCGAAAATAGTAACTATATTTACTATTTTTTATTATATTAAAAAGGGGCAAACAAACAGACAAGCCACGTGATGGGAAGTAGTTCATCGTCGCCCATGGACATCGGCAACACCAGAGGGGTTGCATATGCGTTGCCAGCCTTTGTGTTTTAGGGTCCTATTTACACGCTTCTTGAACAACTCCATGATATCTGCCCAGTCTCTCCAGATTGTTTTTAGACGACCGATTTGGCGCAGGGGTAGTCTACCCACCTTCTGCGCCAGTGGTCTCGTGTTCAATTCCCGAACAAGACAAAATATATTTGTGTGCATGAACATGTCTATTTGTCTTGTCTTGTCTTGTCTTGTCTTGATACTTCTAATGTAACTTTGGAATCTGTTCCAAATAATTCGATTCTTTTGAATCCAAATACTGACATGGTTAATTTAAATTACCATTAGAGACAACGGAGGCATACTCTAGCCCAGTATTGACAAGAGGAAGGCCTAAATGTTTAAAAATAGTACACCAGAATATCCAAGGCTTTTCTGCTGGCAAAGACCTAGAAATAAGTTTATTTTTAAATTGTGAAAATATTGATGTGTTATGTGTTACTGAACATTGGTTAAAAGAATATGAATTATTGTTAAATTTGGATAATTATAGTGTTGTAAGTTCATTTAATAGAAAAACTACAATAAGGGGGGGTTCTTTAATAATTTTACCTAATAACACACAATATAAAGAGCGAAAGGATATAGTATCCCTCTCTGTTGAACGAATTTGTGAGATATCATGCGTGGAACTTGAACAAATAATTATAATCTGTGTATATAGCCCCCCTGGAGCAAATCACACAGTCTTTGAGTCCACTATGGAGGATGTTTTGAAAATATGCTGTCGTAAGAATAAAAAAATTGTAGTTTGTGGAGATTTTAATATAGACATCTTAGATATTAAATTAGCACAACTCTCCAGTAAATTCCTTAATCTTTTTAAATCATTTAATTTGCTTCACACTTTTAATGAACCGACGCGAATTACGCCAACATCGGCTACTTGCTTAGATAACATCTTTTCCAACTGTAACTTAATTGAGAAATCGGTAATTAATATTATTAAATCCGACCACAGTGGACAACTAGCTTCTTTTGAGCACTATAATGTTATTCCTAAACGCGAAGTAATTTGCAGGCCAATACCGAAACGTGGTATTAATAAATTTAGAAATAATGTACAAGATAAAATTCAATGTTTGCCAGCTTCTGCTGACGCTAATAACTCTTATCAATCATTATTTGATATTGTTGAAAAAGAATTTAGTAACAATTTTAAACAAAAAGTTATAAAGTGTAATGATCGTAAGAAGTTTAGTGACTGGGCCACACCTGGTATTTATAATAGCAGAAGAAAGTTATTTGAACTCTATGCACAAAAAACGACTTCCTGTGATCCTAGCTTCATTGAATATGTCAAGAAATATTCAATAACATTTAGGAAAGTATGTGCTTTGGCAAAATCAAGGTATATTTCAAATAAAATTAAATCATCTGAAAATAAAATAAAAGCTACCTGGAGTATTATAAACCAAGAAACTGGCAAAACAAAAAGCAAAATTAATTCATTTAACTTAAAAATTAATGATCAGACTTTTGAATCAGATATTGAGGTGGCTAGTGCTTTTGAAGGTTTCTTTGCTCGAATACCGTTAGAAACTACTAGCAGACTTAATTCTTGCCCCAACACCGCTGTCTCTCTTATGGAATCTAGTGTGAACAAGTGCCAGGAAACATTTAGTTTTAGCTATGTCACTACCGAAGATATTATTAAAGCATTCAAAGCAATAAATATTAAGAAAACAGAAGATCTCTGGGGCATATCTACAAGTATCATCAAATCAATAATTGATGTGATAGCTCCATCATTAGCAATAATTTTTAACCAATGTATAAGTGAAGGGGTCTTTCCTAATTTAATGAAGAATAGTAAAATTATTCCTCTGTTTAAAGCTGGTGACAAAAGTGACCCAGCAAATTTTAGACCTATATCCATACTACCAGCAATAAGTAAAATATTTGAGAAATTAATTTATGATCAACTTTTAGAATATTTTAAATTAAATAGTATATTGCATGAGAAACAGTTTGGTTTTTCAAAAGGTAAAAGTACAACTGATGCTGGGGTTGCATTTCTAAAACATGTACTTGATGCCTGGGAGGACAAGCAGGATGTAATAGCTATTTTTTGTGACCTTTCCAAGGCATTCGATTGTGTTGATCACCAAACACTATTAAGGAAGTTAAAACATTATGGTGTTTCTGAAATGTCAGTAAGCCTTATGCATTCATATCTGTATGAAAGAACTCAGAAGGTAGTTATTAATAAAACTGAGTCTACCGGAGCTCCCATTACTATGGGCGTACCCCAAGGATCAATATTGGGCCCGCTGTTGTTTTTAATATACATAAATGACCTTCCTTACTACGCGAAGAATTTATGTGAGACGGTGCTATTTGCCGATGATACATCTCTAGTCTTTAAAGTAGATAGAGGTGATGACTGTTCTGACGAAGTAAATAGTGCTCTTTCAAAAGTGTCACATTGGTTTAATAGTAATAATTTATCATTAAACTCAAAGAAAACTAAGTGTTTAAAATTTTCGTTACCTAATGTAAGACAAGTTGATTTTCATATTAGACTAGACGGCGATACAGTCGAATTCATTAACAATACAAAATTTCTAGGTATTATATTAGACTCGCGACTACAATGGGATCCTCATATCGAAGCCTTGGCGAGTAGACTCAGTTCGGCTGCATTCGCAGTTAAGAAAATAAGGCTCTTAACCGATATTGAAACGGCTAGAATAGTCTATTTTAGTTATTTTCATAGTGTTATGTCCTACGGCCTTTTGTTGTGGGGCTCAGCCGCTAACATCCAAAGTATATTCGTGCTCCAAAAAAGGGCTATTCGCGCCATTTACAACCTCCGATCGAGAGATTCTTTAAGAGATCTATTTAAAGAAATAAACATTTTAACTGTTGCAGGACATTACATCTATGAAAATATAATTTATGTGAAAAAGTATTATAATACATTTGTAAAGCAGAGCGATATTCATCGCTTTAACACAAGAAATAAAGATAAACTTGTCGTTCCCAAGTTTAGGCTAGAAAAATCCAGAGCCTCATTTCTGGGGAAAAGCATAGCCTTTTTTAATAAAGTTCCACAGCATATAATTGAACTACCATTGCATAAATTTAAATGTTACATTAAAGAGTCGCTGATGAGCAAAGGATACTATAAAGTAGACGATTATTTGAATGACCGCAATGCATGGTCATGATGTAACACATAACATAATCACTGTTTAATATGATGTATTTTTATACTAAGCAATTGTTGTATTAGTAACGATATGTTTTTTTTTGTAAATGTCGTTACCTAACTAAGAAACGCTGGCAAGTTTCTTGCGCCCATTCTTCTTGTCAGTTAAAAAAGTCATGAATGGGTGGTAGGAAAATATTGACGATTCATAAGTACATATTTATTATGTCTAAGTGAATAAAGAATATTTTTATCTTTTTTATCTTATCTTTATCTTGGTCTGGGTGTTTACTATGTATATTAAGTATGTATTTACAAACAAAAAGTATTTAAGTATATATTTATCCGTTATCAAGTTTTCCATGATACAGTTTCTTAATGAAATTAACATGGGCTTAGATAATTGGTGTGAATGTAAGAAGATATTTATTATTTATTTATTATTATTATTATTGTTTCCCCGTTGTTGATTAAAAAAAAACATCTTTAAAGCTGGCAGAGAACTGAAAGTCGCTTGGTTTGCAGTGCGCCTAGTTAGTAGAAGGTAAGCGCAGATCTTCGATGTAGTAATCGTATCGACCCGTAGCAGACGACGTTTACAATACGCATTTAGAAAAGTGTACGTAGGTATAAATACTAAATAAAAAGGGAAAACAAGGTCTATATTTTCTCATTGCAGCCAGTGAACCGTTCGGTGTGAAACACTTTTCCTACTTAATAATATTATAAATGTGAAAGTTTGGATGTTTGTATGTTTGTTACTCAATCACGCCAAAACGGCTGAACGGATTAGGCCGAAATTTGGGACACAGGTACATTGTAGCCTGGAGAGGAAAACAGGCTTCATTTTATCCCGGAAAATATCACATTCCCGCGGGATAACGTCGTGTAGTCCACGCGGGCGAAGCCGCGGGCGGAAAGCTAGTAATTTATAAGGACCCCTGACTGCAATGACAAGAGAGCTTGTTTTTCACTTTTGAGTGGTTAATTTATTGCAGTCGGGTTTTTCTGGTTTTTATTTTAGACTTTCATTAATAATATTCGATCCACAATGACACCTAGATACATAGTTGGAGTGACAGACATGGCCGAGCGTTATACGCCCACTTGAGAGTATAATTAGTAGATTATTTTGACAGTGTCAATAATAATAAGGTTTCAAACTTGGAACGCTTTCTGTCATTTATAGTTAATGTAAGATCGTAACATGCGTAACCTTTTTTCTCCGTTTAAAAAAAAACAGTCGGGCCATTAAAATTTTAATTTAGTTTGTGAGCCTTCATCTAGTACTATTGTTGATCGAAGTTAATAATACCTTTCTTATCAAATATAATTACTAATTATGGTATCAACTAACTAGTTTAATTATAACTAAATGATTACTCGATGTTTGTTACTTACACCCGAATTCTCGAACGCAAATCATCTTTGGGAGCATCTCAAACATTTTGGCATCTCTTTCATACGTTTGACATTTAAAGTGACAGGGCGATGTTTGAGACGCTCCCAAAGATAAGTAGCGTACGAGTATTCGGGCATTTGTCTCGACGAAACGCTTGAACGGAGATCCTTGTGTCAAACAGATCCGTTCAACTATGGTCTTGAATAGCATAACCCCTGGAAAATATGACATTCCCATGGCAAAACAGATCATGCGGATAAAACCGTGAGCGAGAAGCTAGTCACCAAAATTTTGTTTATTTTTACTGATTGGCGTCAAACTTTAAATTTAAGGCTAGGATTCCCGACAGCCGAAACAATTGAAGAACATCGCATATCGGTGGGACCCCCGCGCGTCTCAGTATACTTAGCTACGATCATCTATATCGAAGATACTTAGCAAAATAGGTAATTTTGAAAATGAAGAATGCCTTTTATAAATATTTTTAATTATGACGGCAGGAATCTTTCGCCTATTCAATTAAAATACTTAAATTAATTGTGTGTACTACCTATATGCACACACTCACCTCTCTCTGGTATGTAAGCGCTTGTGTTACCTTAATAAAGCCCTCATAATCGCAGTCATTCTTTCAATTAAAATACTTAAATTAATTGTGTGTACTACCTATATGCACACACTCACCTCTCTCTGGTATATAAGCGCTTGTGTTACCTTAATAAAGCCCTCATAATCGCAGTCATTCTTTCAATTAAAATACTTAAATTAATTGTGTGTACTACCTATATGCACACACTCACCTCTCTCTGGTATATAAGCGCTTGCGTTACCTTAATAAAGCACTCATAATCGCAGTCATTCTTTCAATTAAAATACTTAAATTAATTGTGTGTACTAACCTATATGCACACACTCACCTCTCTCTGGTATATAAGCGCTTGCGTTACCTTAATAAAGCCCTCATAATCGCAGTCATTCTTTCAATTAAAATACTTAAATTAATTGTGTGTACTACCTATATGCACACACTCACCTCTCTCTGGTATATAAGCGCTTGCGTTACCTTAATAAAGCCCTCATAATCGCAGTCATTCTTTCAATTAAAATACTTAAATTAATTGTGTGTACTACCTATATGCACACACTCACCTCTCTCTGGTATATAAGCGCTTGTGTTACCTTAATAAAGCCCTCATAGTCGCAGTCATTCTTTCAATTAAAATACTTAAATTAATTGTGTATACTACCTATATGCACACACTCACCTCTCTCTGGTATATAAGCGCTTGCGTTACCTTAATAAAGCCCTCATAATCGCAGTCATTCTTTCAATTAAAATACTTAAATTAATTGTGTGTACTACCTATATGCACACACTCACCTCTCTCTGGGATATAAGCGCTTGCGTTACCTTAATAAAGCCCTCATAATCGCAGTCATTCTTTCAATTAAAATACTTAAATTAATTGTGTGTACTAACCTATATGCACACACTCACCTCTCTCTGGTATATAAGCGCTTGCGTTACCTTAATAAAGCCCTCATAATCGCAGTCATTCTTTCAATTTAAATACTTAAATTAATTGTGTGTACTACCTATATGCACACACTCACCTCTCTCTGGTATATAAGCGCTTGCGTTACCTTAATAAAGCCCTCATAATCGCAGTCATTCTTTCAATTAAAATACTTAAATTAATTGTGTGTACTACCTATATGCACACACTCACCTCTCTCTGGTATATAAGCGCTTGTGTTACCTTAATAAAGCCCTCATAATCGCAGTCATTCTTTCAATTAAAATACTTAAATTAATTGTGTGTACTAACCTATATGCACACACTCACCTCTCTCTGGTATATAAGCGCTTGCGTTACCTTAATAAAGCCCTCATAATCGCAGTCATTCTTTCAATTAAAATACTTAAATTAATTGTGTGTACTACCTATATGCACACACTCACCTCTCTCTGGTATATAAGCGCTTGCGTTACCTTAATAAAGCCCTCATAATCGCAGTCATTCTTTCGATTAAAATAGTTAAATTAATTGTGTGTACTACCTATATGCACACACTCACCTCTCTCTGGTATATAAGCGCTTGTGTTACCTTAATAAAGCCCTCATAATCGCAGTCATTCTTTCAATTAAAATACTTAAATTAATTGTGTGTACTACCTATATGCACACACTCACCTCTCTCTGGTATATAAGCGCTTGCGTTACCTTAATAAAGCCCTCATAATCGCAGTCATTCTTTCAATTAAAATACTTAAATTAATTGTGTGTACTAACCTATATGCACACACTCACCTCTCTCTGGTATATAAGCGCTTGCGTTACCTTAATAAAGCCCTCATAATCGCAGTCATTCTTTCAATTAAAATACTTAAATTAATTGTGTGTACTACCTATATGCACACACTCACCTCTCTCTGGTATATAAGCGCTTGTGTTACCTTAATAAAGCCCTCATAGTCGCAGTCATTCTTTCAATTAAAATACTTAAATTAATTGTGTATACTACCTATATGCACACACTCACCTCTCTCTGGTATATAAGCGCTTGCGTTACCTTAATAAAGCCCTCATAATCGCAGTCATTCTTTCAATTAAAATACTTAAATTAATTGTGTGTACTACCTATGTTACCCATGCGCAACAGTGTTTACCATACCATAGGAATGCGTCGATTGAAACGAAGATTTTCTCAATAATTTCTTGTATTGTCTTCCAAGTTAGCCATGCGAGCTTACAACCGAGCCTGCGCCCGCAAGGCCCCTAATGTACATTTTTGCTATGCCCGAACTAGTGGCTACTTATCTTATACTACATACATCGATTCCTTACAAACTAAATACATTTCTTATTTTTATAAAACTAAGGTGGGCACGCGCAAAACATTGTGCGCCGGAACCGGCCACGCCCCATCGGCACATTCGAAGTACCGACACGGTTTCTAACATTTCTGTTCACCTCTCTGTCGTACGTCCGACCTCTCGCTTGCTCATGGGCGAGGCTTGCCCCCTCCAAGAATTTATAAAATAACTACCTACATTTATTTTGACATTTATCAGTCTGTCTCTTTTTATTATACTGACCCATCCCGCTCATTTACAGGGACCATCGGGGGGCCACAGACTGAATACCCACCTGGTGCCTGAAAACTTATTTATTAAAGATAAGTTTTCAGTCACCCTTTTTCAGGCTACCTATGTCATCGACCTATGTCTTAGGTCTCATTATTTCATAGTATTACTAATAAAACGTCATTGGTTTTACTCAGTACTTTATACTTACATAGTCCCTACCACCTCGCCTGGCTTCATTGGGATACCTCTGGTTTTCCACCAGCCCAGGATTGTAAGACCTAGAACCTTGATACCTTTCCCTACCTACCTAACTAGTATTAATTACTTATAGCTAATTAGGTTAGCACAATGAAACCAGGGAACACAAATAGTTTTTATTTTCATACCAAACACCTTACACTATAAGTTAGGTCACATTAGGGCTTATGTAAGTACTAAGTTTATTTAATTACACTATAACTTAATTATCTTAAAAACTATAAAAGCCACACAAACGTAAAGCATATCACTAGAAAGCTTATAATTTTATCTACGTTATTAAACTAAAAAGAACGTTACATATTCATATACAAAAAAGTTATCAAAGTTATAAGCTTATGGCTTTTACTAGGCAAGTTTAGCAAATATTACTTATGCTAGGTACTTACATGATATAAACAATCACTGATTTTAATCACTATTTACGCACTTAGTGTCACTTTAAATTGTCTTTTATCACAGATTGATGCTGTCCGTAACATTCTCCCCCCGGTGCAGCGCTGGCGGCACCATCTTCTTCAGTCGGGAGGACAGCCAATCTCGCTGTCGGGCGACGAAACACTCCTCCTTTTGTCCTGACTTCTGCGTTGCGAATCTCGCCGTCTGGTCCTGGATACACCGCCGTCACGACGCCTCGTGGCCACACGTTGCGGGGCAGACTGGAGTCGACGATGATGACGACGTCGCCGAGCCTGAGTGAGCGGCCCGCGACGTCGCGCGCGCCGCCGCGCGGCACGAGCTGCGGCAGGTACTCGCGCACCCAGCGTCGCCAGTACTCGTCGGCCAGCGCCTGCGCAGCACGCCACAGCTTGCGCGCAGCTGGCTCGCACGGCCCGGTTAGAGGCAGGCCGCGCGGGCACCCCAAAAGGAAGTGGTTTGGGGTGAGCGCCTCCGGGTCTTCTTCGCTGACGGGCACATGGGTTAGCGGGCGAGCGTTTATAGTGTGCTCGACCTCCGCCAACAGTGTACCCAGCACCTCTTCTCGCGGCGCCTTCTCGTTCAGTGTGACTCGCAGCGCGCTCTTGACCGAGCGCACGAGCCTCTCCCACGCGCCGCCCTGGTGCGGCGCGCCTGGTGATATGTAGCGCCAGTCCATACGCTCTGCCAGCGCATAGTCACGTAGCGCCGGCTCCCATTCTTCGATCGCTCGACGTAGCTCTACGTCGGCGCCTCTGAAGTTTGTAGCGTTGTCTGAATACATTACGCGCGGCCACCCGCGGCGCGCGCCCATTCTTCTTAAAGCCATTATTGCCGAGTCCGTCGATAGCGACGCCACCAACTCTATGTGTATCGCTCTCGTTGTAAGGCATGTAAACAACGCGCCCCACCGTTTCTCACGTCGCCGTCCCACCGTCACCGTCATGGGCCCGAAGAAATCTACTCCACAGTTTGTAAATGGTCTCATATAAGGCTGTAGTCTGGCCTTAGGTAAATCTCCGAGCACTGGTACCACAGGGCGAGCTTTTCGAACGCGACAAAATACGCATTTGCTAGCCACCGTGCGTATAGTCGGTCGCAGTCGAAGTATCCAATATTTAGTTCTAACTTCGTTCACTACACGCTCGTTGTGTGCGTGGTGGGCGCGACGGTGCTCGCGATATAGCAGCAGCCGCGCATACGGGTGCCTGCCGTCCAGTATTATAGGGTTAATAGCGGGGGCAGACAGACCCGCTGCCCCTATCCGTCCCCTGGCACGCAACACTCCGTTCTCGTCTAAATATGGATCTAGTTTACGCAGCCGGCTTCCCGCTCTGAGGTTTTGCCGTGCGGTTATTCGCTCTATTTCTTCGGTAAAACTTTGTCGCTGTGACTCGCGCTGTAGCCACGTCTCGGCTTCTTCCAACAGCTCTACATTCATTGCTTTATCACGGTCGCGACGACACTTGCGTATAAACAGTAATACTCTCGCCATCGTCCTTACCAAGCGCTCATAAGTCGAAAAGCGCTCGGCTCTTGGTACGCTACTGTTTGTCTCTACGCGCTCTACCGTCGCCAGTACCATCTCTACCGTGTTTTCTTGTACGGCTTCACACACCGGCCATACATCTTCGTCTTTGTACAGGTATTCGGGCCCTTTAAACCATCTGTCTTCGCTCGTTTTCATCGCTTCGTTCGCTCGCGTTGCGTCGTCGGCCACGTTCAGCGCCGTCGGGACCCATCTCCATTGTGTGGCCTTTGTAGTTTCGGCTATCTCGCCTAAGCGATGCGCTACGTAGGGTGTGTAACGCACGCTATCATTGTGAATCCAATGCCACACGGTACGAGAGTCTGTCCAAAATATAACTCTTTCGGGTTCCCAGCGCGACTGTTTTCTTATGCTGTGTGCTAAGCGCGCTCCTATCAAGGCCGCCTGTAGCTCTAGGCGCGGCACGCTCAACTGTTTCATAGGCGCTACTCTGGCTTTAGCTGCTGCCAGTGTGACCTCCACTCTACCATCTTGGTGTACGATACGCCAGTAAGCCGCGGTCGCGTACGCTGCTTCGCTCGCATCACAAAATATATGTAACTCCCGTCGTAATAACGGCGCTCCCCCCGTCGGCGCGTAGAGTCGTGGCAACCTTAAGTGTTTCAATTTTTCTATGTCGCTCAGCCACTTAATAATCTCCTCGGCCTCCGTCTCTGGTAGAGCCTCGTCCCACTCTATGTTCAGTCGCCATATACTTTGTAATACAATCTTCGCTCTTATGGTATAGTAGCTTAGTAGCCCCAGCGGGTCGAAAACAGACATAACCGCGCTAAGTGCCTCTCTTTTAGTCGGCGCTCTTCTCAGCTCTTTTACATCAGCCGGTACTCTCGCGAGCGTTGTATTAAACCCGAGCGCGTCGGTACCCGCGTCCCACAGTAGGCCCAGCGTGCGACCACTATCTAAATTTGATCCCAATTGTTTAGGCGCGGTGGCACGGCTCTCAGTCGGCAGCTCAGCTAAGACCGCAGCCTCGTTAGAGTTGAAGCTGGTCAGCTTGAATCCTGCGCGCCGGTGCACGTCTATTACTTGCTTCATAGCCGTGATCGCCTGTTCTTTATCATCGTAACAATCGACCCAGTCGTCCATATAGTGATTTCTCGTTATTGCTTGGCACGCCAGCGGGTACTCTTCCGCGTTCTGTTTCGCGTTCCAGTCGCGAACGCTATGTGCTAGGAACGGCGAACTTTTAGCTCCGAATATCATTGACGTCATTTTATATCTCTTTGGCGGCTCGCTTCTATCGCCGCCTCTCCATAAAAACATTTGAGCCGGTTGGTCTGCGGCGGCTATCTTCACTTGTAAGAACATTTCTTGTATATCAGCCGTTATCGCTATCTCTTTCTCACGAAAGCGTAACAGCAGCCCGTTTAATTCTTGCAGTAAATCAGGCCCCTCCAATAATTCGTCGTTCAAACAAATTCCATTTGCTTTAGCGGCCGCGTCGAAAACCAATCTTATCTTCCCCGGCTTATTTACATTTACAACGGCGAAGTGAGGTAGGTACCACGCTTTCGCGTCGTCTGTCTCGCTCCCGTCACACTCAGTGGCGTAGCCTTTATTTAATAAATTGTCTATCTGCGACTTATATGCTTGTTCGAACTCTTTCGACTTATCCATTTTCCGTTCTATCGAAAGTAATCTTCTTACGGCGTTATCGTAGCTCGGTGGCAAACTAACATTATCTCGCTTCCAAGGTAAACTAACCTCACACTGGTCGCCGACACGTTTAATACTCTCATTGAACGCGTTAACCGCTCTCGTCTCTAGCGGGTTAGCGCGCTCCCTCTTAGCGATACCCAGTGAATCTATCTCGAAATAACGTTTTACTATGTCCCTTAGCTCTTCTTCAGGTGGGATGAGCTCCGTCTTATAAACGTTCGACGAGCCCCCTAGCGCCTTAGTACGGGGCGCCGTTCCATGTATAACCCACCCGAGCCTCGTGAGCGAAGCTACCGGCTGCCGACGGCCGCCTGTTAACAGTTTGCGTGACACTATCAGATGCCAATTATCGGCCCCGATGAGCAAACGTGGTTTAATTCTTTCATAACACACGTCGCTAGTCGATAATCCTCGTAAGTGCGCGTACTGTAAGCAATCTTCATTTACTGTTTGATGATTGAGCGTTAGACCCGTCATTGTCTTGGCGCGAACGTGATGTGTGCTTTCGTCTCTTCCTACTAACACCAAACTAACATCCTTGCTGTTCGCTACGCTCCCTTGCGCGTTTATACTACATATACGCAAGTCTTTTACAGGCCCTGACGCGCCTATTTCATCCGCCAGGTCCTGGTCTATAATGGTGATCGTCGAGCCTTCGTCCAATAGCGCGTACGTTCGTACGGCTCCGCTAGGCCCCTTCACTGTAATTGGACATACTTTCAATAAGACGGCGTTCTCCGCGACGTTGGCCCTATTAATCGTGGCGATAGTCTCTGTTTGCGACTGTCGCACCAACGTCTCTTCATTACTTGCGGTCCGGTCTTTATGAAGCGATGCGTGGTGACGCAAATAACAATTATTCACCCCGCACCGTTTTTCTTTACAGCGAAATCTTCGGTGCTTATTGTTCACACATTGAAAGCACACACCATTATTTTTAGCCCACTGCCATTTCTCATCTACCGTCATGGTTTTATATTTATTACAGTGGGGTACTTTGTGATCGTTTCCACACATTAAACACGGCGTATGCGGCGTCTCTTTCTGGCCTAAAGTGTATATTCTTGCGACGTTTTTCTTATCAGGGCGTTTTTCTTGGTTACGATTTCTATTAGCGATTGTTTCTTTGCTGTACGACGTTGACGGTACGTACGCGTATCTCAGCTCGCGGTCAGCCTCGCGCATAAGGAATCGAGATAAAATAATAATCTCGGGATCGCTCGATTGGTTTGCTTCAGCGTAGGCTACCCAGTTCGATAATAAGTGCGGGCTAAGTTTCTTCACAACTTCCCGTACTAATAAAGGATTTCGCAAGTACCCTCGGTCATCCACTGCCTGAATTACACAAACTATGTTTTGTAACTTTACTGCGAGGGTATTTAAATCTGTAGCACTCGTGCCCGAGCGCGGTAAACATTTTAAATCTTCTAGCGCTCTGTCTATCAGTACTTCAGGCCGGCCGTAACACTGCTCCAGTGTTTTCATAATACGATCGGGATCGGTGGCGCTCCATAGTAGCGCCGACACACTTTCTTTCGCTTCCCCTTTTAAGCTCACGCGTAATCTTGCTAGGTTTTCCTCTGCTGTGAACTTATATAGTCGTGTCGAATCGCGCACTGCGGCCTTAAACAATAACCATTCGTGAGGCGAGCCGCTGAACGACGGTAGTTCTTGTGTATACCGTGGCATCGGTCGTCTCGATAGAACTTTGTCCAATGTTTCAGCGAGGTTAATCACGCCGTAGTCCTTATTCGTATCGACTACGGGCCTTGCTTCATATTCCATCGGAACCGTGTATTCATACAACGGCCCGTTTCTATCTTTTTCTAAGGCGCGCGCCTCTTTGCGCATTCTTTCTCTCTCTTGCACGACGGCGGGAGCGATATTTTCTTCTCTCTCTTCCGATGTAGGTAGTTGGGTTATTTCGTCGACCCGACACCGAGGGTTGGCCGTATCAAGCCATTCTTTCAGCCTTTCAGGCACGCTCTCGGCGGGTAAGCTCGCATGACTACCCTCCATTATTGTGTCCATCTCGACTTGTAATCTTTGTTGAATAAGTTCCCGTTCTAGTTCCATTTCTCTCTTCTTTATTTCGGCCAATTGTTCCGCGGCCCGAAGTTGCGCCTGCCGGACGAGCGCGGCAACGCTCGACGAACATACTGACGGCGGGTTATGTCTCAAAGCCTCAGTATCGACGGCGGCGGCGGCGGCGGCGACATTACTCTCAACTTCTTTGGTAGGCGGCGGTGGCGGACGTCTCTCAGTACCACTTTCTGTGGCCTCTTCCTGCGTTGTAGCACTCAATAACGTTGGCGGTGGCGGCGGTTGTGGTTGTGGCGGTGGCGCGATCGTAGACGGTGACGCTGGTGGCTCCGCATGGGCTATCGTCTTCTTCCTTGCTCCTCCAGTTTGGCTTCTTGTGCATGGCATCTTCTTCTTTCTTGCTGCGATACCCTACTCCTAACAATCTCTCCTGGGTACACTATGTGGGGAGCCCAGGGGAGGATGGAGGTTGAAGCAGGAGCGGAAAGGTAGGTACTACCCAGCAGAGAAGCTGTGCAACGCAAAGGCGCTCGGCCGCCGGGAGGAACACCCGACAGCTTCCGCAGTGCCAACCTGTGGCCCTCTGTGCGACACAACCCGTACTGGCGAAGCCGGACACTTCAGCCGCCTTGAAAAAGGCGAACTGGCAGCCCCGTCCGTTAGACTGCACCGCCTTGAAACGGCGTTACTCAACACTAAACACAGTTGGCACCGTAAGGCTGTGTTAGCGTGAGCCGCGGTCCACCCGCGTTCGTTGTGGTTACAACGTGACGTAATATGTTTAGTGATGCTTCTTTTCTTCACCCTGGACCTCAGTCTTGAGAACGGACCTCTTTTTCTTTCTTCAAATGGACGTCTACTTGCTGTCTTCAATGGTCATCTACTTGCTGTGTTCAATGGTCATCTACTTGCTGTGTTCAATGGTCATCTACTTGCTGTGTTCAATGGTCATCTACTTGCTGTGTTCTATAAGGAACTTCTTTTCTTGATAATGAATCTTCTTTCTTCTTAATGAGCTTCTTTCTTGCTAATGAATCTTCTTTCTTCCTAATAAATCTTCTTTCCGACGCGCTGATTTTCTTTTCTTCAATCCGGCAACGAAGTACCAGGCACAAACTTTTCTTCGTTGACGCGTAGATTCTTCACAGAAAACTTCTAATCCGGCTACGAAGGACCAGGCTTAAACTGTTACCCATGCGCAACAGTGTTTACCATACCATAGGAATGCGTCGATTGAAACGAAGATTTTCTCAATAATTTCTTGTATTGTCTTCCAAGTTAGCCATGCGAGCTTACAACCGAGCCTGCGCCCGCAAGGCCCCTAATGTACATTTTTGCTATGCCCGAACTAGTGGCTACTTATCTTATACTACATACATCGATTCCTTACAAACTAAATACATTTCTTATTTTTATAAAACTAAGGTGGGCACGCGCAAAACATTGTGCGCCGGAACCGGCCACGCCCCATCGGCACATTCGAAGTACCGACACGGTTTCTAACATTTCTGTTCACCTCTCTGTCGTACGTCCGACCTCTCGCTTGCTCATGGGCGAGGCTTGCCCCCTCCAAGAATTTATAAAATAACTACCTACATTTATTTTGACATTTATCAGTCTGTCTCTTTTTATTATACTGACCCATCCCGCTCATTTACAGGGACCATCGGGGGGCCACAGACTGAATACCCACCTGGTGCCTGAAAACTTATTTATTAAAGATAAGTTTTCAGTCACCCTTTTTCAGGCTACCTATGTCATCGACCTATGTCTTAGGTCTCATTATTTCATAGTATTACTAATAAAACGTCATTGGTTTTACTCAGTACTTTATACTTACATAGTCCCTACCACCTCGCCTGGCTTCATTGGGATACCTCTGGTTTTCCACCAGCCCAGGATTGTAAGACCTAGAACCTTGATACCTTTCCCTACCTACCTAACTAGTATTAATTACTTATAGCTAATTAGGTTAGCACAATGAAACCAGGGAACACAAATAGTTTTTATTTTCATACCAAACACCTTACACTATAAGTTAGGTCACATTAGGGCTTATGTAAGTACTAAGTTTATTTAATTACACTATAACTTAATTATCTTAAAAACTATAAAAGCCACACAAACGTAAAGCATATCACTAGAAAGCTTATAATTTTATCTACGTTATTAAACTAAAAAGAACGTTACATATTCATATACAAAAAAGTTATCAAAGTTATAAGCTTATGGCTTTTACTAGGCAAGTTTAGCAAATATTACTTATGCTAGGTACTTACATGATATAAACAATCACTGATTTTAATCACTATTTACGCACTTAGTGTCACTTTAAATTGTCTTTTATCACAGATTGATGCTGTCCGTAACAACCTATATGCACACACTCACCTCTCTCTGGTATATAAGCGCTTGCGTTACCTTAATAAAGCCCTCATAATCGCAGTCATTCTTTTAATTAAAATACTTAAATTAATTGTGTGTACTAACTATATGCACACACTCACCTCTCTCTGGTATATAAGCGCTTGCGTTACCTTAATAAAGCCCTCATAATCGCAGTCATTCTTTCAATTAAAATACTTAAATTAATTGTGTGTACTACCTATATGCACACACTCACCTCTCTCTGGTATATAAGCGCTTGCGTTACCTTAATAAAGCCCCCATAATCGCAGTCATTCTTTCAATTAAAATACTTAAATTAATTGTGTGTACTACCTATATGCACACACTCACCTCTCTCTGGTATATAAGCGCTTGTGTTACCTTAATAAAGCCCTCATAATCGCAGTCATTCTTTCAATTAAAATACTTAAATTAATTGTGTGTACTACCTATACGCACACACTCACCTCTCTCTGGTATATAAGCGCTTGTGTTACCTTTATAAAGCCCTCATAATCGCAGTCATTCTTTCAATTAAAATACTTAAATTAATTGTGTGTACTACCTATATGCACACACTCACCTCTCTCTGGTATATAAGCGCTCGCGTTACCTTAATAAAGCCCTCATAATCGCAGTCATTCTTTCATTTGCGTTGTCCCGAACCGCCAACCTTGCATGGCGACCCTGCCAGTGCTGCCTATCGGCGGCGCTGCGCAGATGGTTTCGTAAACAATCAAAAATGGAAAAACTAAAAACTAATTTTAATTAACTAAAACCAAGTTTAACATAGGACGTCTAGATTAAGATTGGTATAAGTTAGATAGGAACAGAGAGTGTTTTGACACAATTAATTTAAGTAATTTAATTAGCTGTTTGTTTGCCTCCAGGAGGCAAGAAAACATTGGAGCGGGTCAAAATGCTGGATAATACAAGTAATAGGATATTTAGTTGTATATAATCCAAAGCAGCAATCTTTTCCAGACACAATTGATACACATTTGAATTACGATTAGGCGGATGGTTTGAAATTTTATTTGAAGCAGTAAAATATCATTAATAGAGTATTAAATGGCCGGAATCAGTAGATAAAAGACTGTAAAATCCTACTAATATTATAAATGTGAAAGTTTGGATGTTTGGATGTTTGGATGTTTAGATGTTTGGATGTTTGTTACTCAATCACGCCAAAACGACTGAACGGATTTGGCTGAAATATGGGACATAGATACTTTATAGTCTGGAGAGGAAATTTTTTTTTATCCCGGAAAAATATCACACTCCCGCGGGATAACGTCGTGTAGTTCACGCGGGCGAAGCCGCGAGCGGAAAGCTAGTAACATTATACTTTTTCAAATTTTGAGTACTTGTGATTTGCAAGTAATCCATAATTTAAAATACCCTATTTTCGGGAATCCTGGCCTTAAGATACTTCGTATATTTTCGTTTCGCGTCGTTATTCGGTCGCGTGGGGGCACCGCATTACGAAAGCGGTGAAATACGGCGAGCCATATCAACATGTCACAAAAATTGGACGAGCCCTACTTTTATAGGCGTCTGCATTCAGTACTATTTTCATTGCTTATATTTGAGTGTTCAACGAACTTTGTTTTAGCGTTTCGGGCTTAACTGACGTAGGTATACGAATTTGTTTATTTACCCCCGAAAATGGGTCAAATACATTTTTGCATTGAAATTTAAATACGTGCATGTGTAGTTTTGTTTACCTGTTATTTTAATGTTTATTGAATGTTTATCATACGGTTAACATAATAACAGGCCAACAAAACAGCGATGGATTTAAAAGAATGTTGTCAACGCCAACCTAAAACCGTCCTAAAACCGACCACCTTAGTACCTTATTTTGTTTATAGTGAGGGCAAATACATTCTTTTCGTATACCGGTAACGGCATGCTGGACTCAGTCGGACACAGGCCTGTCTCTCGCCGCGCCCAGACCTCCCGTCAAGCCTATTAGGCTTCACGTCAGGGCTGGGCGGTCCTTATCTCTGCCCCGCCCTCTGCTTTATCGAGCTCGAAATCTCGACACGAGGCCGGACAGAAGGAGAGAACCTCTTCTCGATCTCCCCATAAGGTTACCCACTCACGGTGGGCTGGTCAGATGGGGCGGTTGAGAGTAGGCAGGCACAACTACCACACCTTAGTACCTACTAAAGGTCATAGCGAGTGGACTACTCGGTGATAGCTCGCTGCTTGCATGCTTGCCTCGCGTGAACTACACGTTGCCAGCGCGCAGTTCAGCGATGCGGCGCTCCCCACCCACCCTTTATTCCCGGCCTTTCTTTTTCGTTGAAATTCGTGGACCACGCGAGGTCCACTCGTTGACCACGCGAGGTCCACTCGTTGACCACGCGACGTCCGCTCGTTGACCACGCGACGGTCACTGGTAACAACGCGGCATCCATCCGTGGACCACCTGTCGACAACAAGACGTGGACGCCGAGCGACGATGCGGTGCTGGCTGGCTGCCGGGAGGGTTTAATGAGCTGTGGTGACCTTAAAAGTGTCCTTAGATGAGGACAATTTTAAGGCGCGCGTACACAAGCAATTATTTGGAAAATAATTAACTGTAATGAATCAATCTGGAGCAATTAAGTGTAGCGATGTTGCTCCATATTTCGTGGTATTGTTTGGCAGTATCATAGCAACAGCTTGCTATATTTTGACATTTTGCCATCGCCCTTAATTGCTTGATGTGGTCGTGATGTCATAGGTATTTAGCGGGGATTGACAGGAATTGCGCAATTTTGGTTGCTCGTGTAAGCGCGCCATTACGATGGTAGGGACTTTGATTTCCATCTACTTCATTTTTTTTTCTCTGCCTGCTTCTAATTCAAAACATACTTAATATAATATTTAAATAAATTCTTAAATATAACAAATAACAACACGTTTCATTTGGTACCTGTATACCTTTATTCTAAAATATTAGGTACCGTGGTTTCTGCACCTTCCCATACTCAGAGATTCCGTTTTCTAAAGCTATTAAAGTTTTTAAATTCAATTAAAACTATCTCACTTGATTTGGCAGCTCTAACTTAATAACGATTATTATTGACATAGTTCCCGTTCTTTCAACAAAATCTTTTCAGGCATTCACAACCTCAACAATCCAATGAAATAGTTATTTTTCAGCTACTTAAAAAGCAATTACCTGCCGCAAATGAAGTTATTTCGCGTGACCGTACTAGTTTGAACTAAAACCTAATGCACGAATGAGCTAGCGACAGCCGGGGTCACGGCGATGCAGTATAGTGTAGGAAGAGGGATAATAATTATATTTTATGTTGAAAAATGTTCGTACGTATCATTTCTTTAAAAAATATTGCGTATTTTACTGATTGAACTGTAGGCCACATTGCCAGCTAGCGAGCGAGCTTACGAGCCGAGTGATGTGTCCTTTTACGTCTGTTCATACTCCAAGATAGAGAGAGGGAGAGAGAGGTGAGCGATATCGCATGCGGTGTGAACCGAAGTATGATAAGACATGAAACGTCATATCGCTGGGCTTGTTAGCTCGCTCGCCAGCTGGCAGTGGGATTAGCGCTTGATGCTTTCATCAACATCATGCCAGTTTAAGGTCCTCCACAACGATCGGTCCTGCGCTGCCTGCATCCAGCGGCTTCCCGCGACCTTGACCAGATTGTTGGTCCACTTTGTAGGGGGCCTGCCCACGGAATGCCACTCGAGAACCTTTCCGGCCATCGGTTCTCCGCGCTATGTGTCACGCCCACTGCCGTTTCAACTGAGCAATCCTGCGAGCGATGTCGGTTGTTTTAGTTCTCCTGCGGATCTCATCATTTCTGATTCGATCGCTCAGGTAAATACCGAGCATCGCTCTCTCCATTGCTCGCTGGGTGACCTTGAGCCTTCTTATGAGACCCACAGTAAAGGACCACGTCTCGCTTACATATTATGTCAAAGCCTGCAACACACACTGGTCAAAGACTGTGAGAAACCCTGAATGTTAATAGATACCACACACACTATTACCGGCCCCATACCGGCCCCGGCTTTGGGCTGTATTTGCTATCGCGGAGAAAGGATTTGCCAGTTAGCTTTATGGGCTTCGCTAAACTATTACCAAGATACGCCCGATGTACAAAGCGTGAAGTACAACTACGTGGAGGCACGTCGAGGCTCCTTTCATGCAACCCATGAGTGTTGAGCGATATGTGAGCTGCATACATTAAACCTAAGATATAAATAAAACAAATAAAATGTTATAATTTTTGCGAATATGAATTAAAAGATAACGGGACCCATTACACAGTCTTGCTGTACAGCAACGCCTTAGAATGAAAAACAAAGCCTTTCCAGCCGTTCTTATGTCACTCGATGACACCACGTATTAAATATTTATCAAGCTAAATATAATACTAGATTCGCAATCAAGACGTGCCGTACTGTTTTCGTCGTTCACTTCGCCCCACTACTATGCAAAAAAAGCTAATGTTGAAAGCCGCTCGAGTGCCGGTTAATTGGTAGGTAGTAAGTCTGGCGACGCGCTCGCAAAGTGCCAAAGCGCTTTTTAACTAATAAATAAAGTACTTCCATGGAAATATTCTTAAGACGTTTCTGGAAGATGCAGGGTTTTATGTTGTACCTTTCCTGCTTTTAAGCGCGCTAAAACCTTTTTGGAATCCTAATTGGGTTAGGTTGTTTATATAAAAAATATACTTGGAGTTTAAAGTTGCCTTAAATAGTACTTATGGGTTAAAATTAACCTTTTTCATGGCAAAGCCATCGGGTGTATGAGGTGTCAGTGTGATTTTAAAAATAGGTATGTGTATCTGCTTTAAGAGGCACTTTTCTATTAGTAAATCTTAGAAATTCATGTATCGCACAATGATATTTAAACGAATATTTACAAGCTTAAAAACTAATCTTCTTGCGCAGTCTTAGAACGTCGAATCACACAAATAACAAACCAAACTTAAAATATTTTGCATAAATATAAAATGAAGCCAAACAACCACCATTTAATTTTAATCAAGCTCCAAGCTTTGCGGTCAAGAATTCAAAATTTCCTCAGTTCACAAAACATCACGCCTAGCAAATTCACAGTTGATTAAATACTTTGAGAGCTACACGCATAACGCTAACATAAAAAAAAACTTTGTTCAACACATAGGTACAATCGATAGTACATCAAGATTAGCATGTTGACCTTGTGACTTTATCTTAAGCGTAAAAGGGGTGGTTTTTACAGTATCACTGTTTAGTTTTATGCGCTTTCGACAGTACATACGTGTAGAGTCGGTATTCGCTTGACAAAAACACATAAAATTAGATGAGCCGTGCGCCCATGCTCACAGCAAATGGCACGAGTATACGACTCGGAAGGACTGTTTTATATCTTACGCGATACTTTTTCTCTGCGATGGAAAAACTGAATTGAAACAACCGATCATTCTTTTGGTAGCCAGTTAAGATGATGTACACTATTGTCTATTTTGTTTTTATAATAGCCTGTGAGACTATGTCGATAACACAGTGACTTGCGAATTCACCTTGCAATTTATTGCTGCGTATACGACTCTCGAAAAGACTATTTTAAATCTTACGAAATACTTTTTCACTGCAATTGAAAAAGTGAATTAAGACAACTGATCATTCTTTTGGTAGCCAGTAAAGATGATGTTCAGTTGCCTATTATATTTTGTCTTTAAAATAGCCTGTAAGCCTATGTCGATAACATAGATAGGCGATAGGCTTGCAAGGTAAGTAATCGCTAGTGTTGAAATGGATGACCCTTAAATTGACACAACGCATCATTGTTCAAAAAGTGCCTGCCTTTTTTTAACCCATACTAATATTATAAATTTGGAAGTGTGTTTGTGGGATTGTGTGTTTGTTTGTACGTCTTTCACTTCAAAACGGAGCAACGGATCGACGTATTTTTCGGGGTGAGGATAGTTTGGGAGCTGGAGAGTGACATAGGCTACTTTTTATCCCGGAAAACTATCACATTTCCACGGGAAGAGAGCACAAAATGGAATATTAAAACATCTATCCAATGCGCCATGGTTCATAAAGATCACTGAGCTTCATGATGAACTGGAAATTAGTACAGTAAAAGATGAAATAAAACAATACTCAACCAAATACAGGGAACGCCTTCGTACACACCCTAATCGTCTGGCAGCACAATGAGTCACACCAATGATTTTTGTTAACAGCATATCTAAAAAAATATGTAACTCGAGAAAAAAGAATCTGTTTTTATTTTTTTCCTATCTTCAAAAATGACTGAGATATTAAACGTTAAAGTACGGCCTCCGAGGAAAATTTGGGTGAACCAATGGCATTAACGTGTGACGTCACGTCGCACTTCCGTATACCTACTTAGAATCCTTTGGCTATATAGTTGCGCTCTCACGGTTTCGTAATAAATTTATTTATTTTTCTTATAGTCGATCAATGAAATGTTTAAGAAATTTTGTATTGAGCCCATGTGAAAAAACACCTTCAAATAATGTTTTATTTTCGTGAATTAAATCAACTTTCGTAATGGCGGGCGGGATTCTGTCAATACATATAGCAACCGTCAAAACAAAATGTACTTACAACCTTATCTGACTTGGTAGTTAAATATGCACCCTAAAAACTGACAGCCATTTCGATAATTTTATAATGCTAGTGGCGCCTCCACCACTGGGTCAGATAAGTTTGTGGGATAAATGTCTTTCGGTATCTACAGTAGGTGACAGTTTTAGAGTGCGCCTGCGTGCGGTCGAAATTGAATACTAATCATTTACCATAACCTTAGAACGAAGAAAATGTACTGTAACTAGCGTCAAAAACGCACGAGTTGCGCGAAGATTGCGCACAGACGAACTCTATGTAGGTACAGTTAGACGGAAATCACCCGCAACAGCCGCAAACGGAGATGTCAGTGCGACATGACGTCATCGCAATAGCGCGCAAGGAAAGCAAATTTTCAAAAGCTGATGAAACTTTACAACGCTGTATCTTTGGAAATCCTGGCCAGATTTCGATGAAACAAAAACTATTAGTACTTGCACGAGTACGAGCATTAAATGCAGTAATTTTTATAGACATATTTTGATGTGTTGGTGTGACTCATTGACTAGTATCAATTATCCCAAGAGACTCAAGCGACAACACATCATTGAATTATAGATGGAAAATAAAGAATGGAAAGGCACTCGGTGGAGTGCTGCTCCTACAAGACAAATAACATACATCACATCTGCTTATAGTCAACTAGACTGATCGCAAATAAACTCTGAAGAAAAAAAAAACACGGGAAAACGTCGTGTAGACCACGTGGGCCTAGCCGTGGGCGGATGACTAGTTAAGAATGAAATACATTAAATCATATTTCCTAATTACTTAATCTATTACCTCGTAGATATTCTACCAGCGCTTAACCCCATCAAACGCATCTAACTGCTAATGAGTCCTGCAATTCACTTGAGCATACAAATCAGCGACCGTCAGTAAATCTTACGGGTAATCTCTCCCGTATTCATGCAACAGAGCACAAAGCAAATGCAATCCTATTCCCGGTCCTTTATGCAGCTTATTTAATAGTTTCTTAATTACTGCTAATCTTGCTGTGCTGTATCCACCTTGTCATTTGCTCGGCTCCAAGCAACAGGGAATTAGACCAAGCGACGCTCAATTTACACTCCGTGTATTTTTAGTGCACTTGAGAGATAGAAATCGCGTTTTGAATGAGATAATTAGTGCCTGAAAATTAAGACTGAAAAGATTTAATCCATAAATTCAAAGTGCTAAAAATCTAAAAAGTCTATTGCACTGTACATCTAATCATGGTCTCTTGTTGTGGCCGTCTGGTAATGCGAACATACTATTTTAAAATATCGATTTCCCGTCAGTAGCTAGCTTGAAAAATTCAATAATGAAAATTTTATCTTTCATATCCTTTAAGTTATTTTTCATCTCAATAATGTTCCTAAGACTGAGAATTCCGGAATAAGTAATTACTTTTTACCGCTAATGCTTACCTCTAGCAATCTTAATTGGTGCAACATCAAATGAAACGGAGCCTTGTGGAGAATCTACGGAACTCCTATGCGACTGAGCGATTTTATTTCTGCTACTGCAATTTCTGCATTCCTTTGACATTTGCGAATAGGACCTACTTCTATTGAGAGTCCTATGTCAAATACTATTCTCGAGAAGTTTATTCGCTACTAATAAAGTTATACTGAATGTTGCCAACTGGCTATTAGGCTTTTAAGATCTTTTTGTATTTACTTTATGGTTTTCTTGTGTTTTTATATGTCTTTTGACGTTTGTTTTTGTTATTAAATCAGTTGTCATTGTCTACTTGTGCTAATTATCCTGAAAAGTCCTAGTTTTCCCTCAATCCTACAGCTCTCCGTAACACTGAATTAAGATATCTGTGGGTTTATAATGATTTGATGATGTTGATTTTAGTTCCTCTTGTACTTCTCTAAAATATTACTAGACTCATGTTCATCATGTTTTGATATATCGGGGACTGGCCATATCACCATGTCGACACGAAATATCGGGGGCTCGACTACAAATCAAAACATGGTAAAAATCCCGCTTTTCGTAATATTTACATGAAAGTTTAAAAAGTTACTTTACACAAATTATATAGGTATACTTCATGCGGAAGAAGTCGTGTTTATATAGGAAAAATGTGATAGTAAAAAACCACGAGCCCTATAAGTAGAAAGCTACTTATGAAAGCTACTTATAGGGCTCGTGGTTTTTTACTATCACATTTTTCCTATACTTACAAAAATTGCATTGTGAATGCATAAAAATAATATAAAATCTCATTATGGCTGTTTCATCTTAATCGATTGTTAAACATTTGTAGAAATGTTTCTTTCGGATGCGAGGGTTTCTTCACATTGATGAAGCAACGCTGGCCTACAGCGTAACAAGTGATAGCAAAATTCGACGAGTCGCGTAAGCCTTTTGGTAGCTTAGTTGGTCAGAGCATCGGGCCGGATTCCCGGAGGCGCGGGTTCGAATCCTGCCTGAAAGCTACTTATAGGGCTCGTGGTTTTTTACTATTACATTTTTCCTATACTTACAAAAATTGCATTGTGAATGCATAAAAATAATATAAAAAGTCGTGTTTAGTTTATAAAATAATCCTAAGTACTAGGTCTGTACACAAATTCAATATACTTCACGCGGAAGAAGTCGTGATAGGTAGGTAGTTAATAGAATAATCCTACAATCATACATCCAAAATTACTCTACGCGTTATTTAGTTATCCCTTATTATCTTGGAAATAGATTCAACCACTAATCCATAGTAATCCTTCCAGCAATTTAGAAATTTAAATGAAGGGACGGCACCGCAGTTTTAATATTTCACGTCCAGCGTGTGGGCAAGTGAATTAATTATGTAAATCAGTTTGCGGCACATTGAAAATTAGCAAGCATTACACGGTTAATGATGCGTTGGCTACGGCGTTTCGTTTTGTTTATGGTCAAGACCAGGGACAAACGGGACTTCCGAATGAATAACAATTAAATATATAGGTCAGCGATACATTAAAGGATTCGCTTATCGTTTATGTCCTGCGGGATTATAGAGGTTGCGTTAGTACAATCATATTGCGATTTAATCTGACTCTTATGGGCAATTACGAATGTAAATGGCAAACTATAGATGAAAGGAGCCAGTAACGCATTGGTGAGCGTTCGGCTTGTGATCGTTGAGGCAATGGGTGACCAAAAATTTATTATAGTGAGCTCCGTGTTTCGGAAAGCATGTTAAACCATATTGATCTAGGTTGCCTTCGCAGTCGCTAATACCCACCAATCTGCACTGTGCCCGTGTGGTAGGTCATGGCCAATTCTCCCTATCTTCACTGCTGGCGCATTAAATGGCTTCGTGGGTTAGATAGGCCCCCGGTTTCCGACGCTCCGATTTCAGGTGCCTCCACCACGGGGGCGTCACACACCGGGGGCCTATCCCACAAGCCCCATTAAATGACTGATGATGATGAAAGGAATGACTGGTCATCGCGTTCGCTTGAACCTATATACGCGCTTCCTGAAAACAACAGGTTCCAAAATAGTCCAATTTTATTTAACGTGAGGGCCTACTCTTTTTTTAATTAACGGGGTAGCACTTAATCTTCATCACACCTGATGATAAGTGGTGATAAGTGTGATCGAGGAAGCGTACTACTCCCGGAATCCTCAATCTGTGAGGAACTGGCTAACTATCTCTAACTGCCGGAACACAATAATGCTGAAACTACTTTGTATTATGGCGTCAGACTTAGATGATATGGTGGTAGCTAGCCAGGCGGACTAAGAACAAGTCCTACCACCAACCAAACCGATTACAATATGTACCCCCACAGGGAATCGAACCCGGGACCTCTGGGTCTGAAATCGGTGGTATAAACCACTAAAGACCACAGAGGTGGTGAAACAAAAACCCCGAAACTTCGTTATACCCGTCCCTCTCACTCTCCAGTCATGACAAAATCGAGTAGAAGTAGGGGTGGGGGATGTAACTGAAGTTTCGGGTTTGCGTTTCAGATTACGGTCCCTGATACATTACTTCACACATGGTCTGCTCATGTCTTGGGGTGGAGATATCAGCGCTTTTCGTGCCTCAATCCCCTCTAGCGGGGCAGTGCGATGCGGGCGACGGCCAATTAGCAGTCACCTGGATTGCACAGCCCCCTCCCATGGTTGTCTTGATAGATGGCCCCGCTTGCTCGGACATCTCTCACCGCGTAAGTGCCTGGAAAGCCGGGATGGCCACCGAGTCGTAGGGGGAGCTTGCCACACCTGACCCTCCACATTACGACTCCTACCGACGGCGATGAGAGCAAGTAGTGAGAGGCTTAGTGGGTATTCCCCCTTCTTGACCCCCCATCGAGTCCTTACGACTGGCTAGGCGAGTCTCACATAACCACCGTCTGCACTCTAACGTATACGGGGTATGAGTAAACGCGTTCCCCTCACTATAATAATAAAAAATAAAATGGTCTCATCATGTCTTGGGGTATTTCGGCTATCGAAGTGACTCAAGTATGCCTGTTTCAGCATAGCATAGCTACATTGCATTTTAAATCATTTGTATTGTTCGGAGACTAATTTATTGCAAAACTAAAAAAACTAAACTATTTATCATCTACGGTATAGGTATTGATGTAGTACCTACTTAGATACATTAGAACTACGAGGCAGTTCAAGGAGTTCCTTTATACCGTTTCCAGCACAATTAATTCCATTGCCTACAGTTTGGAGGAACTAAGCTCAAATTCACAGTACTTGGAGCAGTTTAAAAGCTAGCCCGAGGCGCCGGCTGGCTATTCTGATGTAGTTTCCATCCCTTTCAGATACTATTCAACCTGCGACTGTGAATTCCATTGAAGTTCCGCAGACTATCTCACTTATATTACTATTGTTCTAGAACACATATCGCTTTGGTCCGTGTGAGATTAGAGCACTTATAATATTGTTATCAACTTCCATTTTAGCGAGATGAACGGTGTTGAATAATATTTTGACGAGGGGTTAACCACATGTGAACATTTCTGACCGTTAAATATAACAAACCTATTTGTGACGCAGTATCAGTGATTTTTATAATTTTTAAACAATAGTAACTTTTTAAATCAGCTGAAAATCGTGATGAAAATGCCAATATACTTAAACTAAACATATACAAACAACCGTTTAATTAATTTCAATTGCTGACAAAATTGTTTATCTAGGTACTAACGTTGCGCAAATAAAAACAATTGAAAGAACCTCTAAAATATACGATTAATGAAATATTTATACAACGTGTCAATGAATATGCGCAAAACCTCGTGATGATTTTGCTCATAAATATGAACAACGTTTACTATGGGGCCAAATTTGTATTATGTTCTGTAACTAAACAAAAAAAGTCGGCTGTTTCATACAAATTGTAAATATCTAGGTACTCGACCAATGTATGGAACAGCTGATTCTGACGTACACAAATGATAAAGATAGCCTTAAATCTCAAACGAATTACGTTACTATATTTATCTTTATCATGTTTTATTATGAAATTATATTTTATAAGTTTAAAAGTAAATGTACTTACAGTTATTTAAACAATTTTGATTGGCTTTTTATGATAAGACCATTATGTCGCAGGGATATGAGGAAATCAGGGATTTCACGAAATCCCTAGGGATACCACGAAATCACGGAAGATGACGAATATTCTTATTTACGACGTCTTCTTCCTAAACAAGTTCAGTGATATGTCATTTCACTAGGGATCCCTGCGACATATACATTGACGTGGCTATATGATAGAGGTAGCCTTTATTAACATTATTCAAATAAGTGTTTATTTGAAGTTTGTAGAAAGCCGTACAAAATACGATTTCAGATATATCTATATATATAAAGCAGCTTATACCCAAGCTACCACAATCTACTATCCATTCCATCAACGAAACGACTATGAGCTGTATTATCCGGACACCCGATAGTGTCCGGGTACAATTCAGAGTTCTCTGTCGTGGATATTTTATTTATTTATTTTTATTTTATTTATAGAGGTACAATAACAGAACACAGAATAACAAATACAATTAACTTTAGCCATATAACATAATAAATCTATGTCCTAATTACAATTGTACACAACTTTGACGTTTAAAAAAGAAACAGTAAACAATCAGAATTTGTCACATATCATATTACCAATGGAGCATTTAATCTTCTATGAAACACATCAGCTCGCAGATCTATTATGTTATGTTAAAACGTTTATTTATTTTCAGTTGTAAATCTATAAATAACTACATTCAGATTAATTAATCTACTATTATCAAGAAATGAAAGAGCCCTAACAAGCAATCTTTCTCTAAGATAAAATTTCTGATATACATATCTGTATAGATCAGCTCATACCCAAAGCTGCCACAATCTACGAGCCATTCCATCAATGGAACGACTGTGAGCTGTATTGTCCGGGCCGTATCTTGCGTCCGGCTACAATTCAGAGTGCTCTGACGTGCACAAATGATAAAGATAGCCTTCAATCTCAAACGGATTACGTTACTACATTGATCTTTATCATGTTTTATTATGAAATTATATTTTTTAAGTTTGAAAGTAAATGTACTTACAAATTATTTAAGCTGTAGAGTTAATGTAATCATTTGCTTTCAAACGACAATTTTGATTCCCTAGTGATTCGATAACTTGATTCATGGAGTAGGTATCAGATCTAAGAAGGTTAGAACTTACCTGATTGCAATTTTCTATGCTTGTATCGAATGCTAGGCCACATATGCATGCATATATTTGTAATTACCTTCATGGATTTATATATCCATCGTATCGTAACAAATGGGCTTAAGCTACTAACTTAGAATCTGATCAATGTACGTACATGATCATATCTATTATACTCGAGTTAGTGGCGAACAGTACTGTGTCCGTGCCCGTATTGAGTGTCCGGCCACATTTCAGCCACAGCCGCAGAGCACAGATAATAGCCGCGCTCAGTCTTCGCCACGCGACGTCGTCGCTGCGCTTAGTCAAGTGCTAGCACAACTGGCGCGCGACTCGAGTCGCGGGCACTTTTGACCAATCAAATCGCTCGTAGATAGCGCGCGTGACTTAAGGCGACGTGCTGATTGGTTGGAAGAAGCGCGACAAAGAGTCGCGCTAAGTTGTGCTAGCACTAGGTCAATGCATTTTTACTGCGCCTCTGCTTTGTTTTATTTATCACACCGCTGAACATTGTAGTTAATAATATGAAATGAGGAATTTATCCATCTGTATCTAAATGTTAAGATTGCTTTTATGGACTTTCTAGTTCTCATAATTAGGTGCGATTGTATGATTAAAAAGAAACTTCCACTTACACCGGCACAGCATTGATCATAATATTCGTAAAAACTTGACTTAGGCTGCAAATCTCAGAATCAGAGCAAGGTACGTGATGTTATCATAATATATATTCGTATAATATTTTCGAGCTACTAGCTAACAGTACTGTGTCCGTGCCCGTATCGAGTGTCCGGCCACATTTCAGCCACAGCCACAGAGCACAGATAATGGCCGCGCTCAGTCTTCGCGATGCGTCGTTTCGTTGTTGCACTTAGTCAACCCAGGACAATGCATTTTTACTGCGCTCCTGTTTTGTTTTATTTATCACGCCGCTGAACATTGTAGTTATTAATCGGAAATGAGGATTTCATCCATCTGTATCTGTATGTTAAAATTGCTTTTATCGACCATCTAGTATTCATAACACAAGATCTTAATAACGATCCCATAATAATAGGTGCGATTATAAGATTTAAATAAAAACTTTCATTTACATCGGCACTGATTCTAATGTTCGCACTTGACTTAAGCTGCTAATTCCAGAATCAGATCAAGGTACGTGATGTTATCATATATATTCGTATAATATTTTCAAGTTACTAGCGAACAATACTGTGTCTATTCTGTTCTCGTATCGAGTGTCCGGCCACATTTCAGCCACAGCCACAGAGCACAGATAATGGCGGCGCTCAGTCTTCGCCACGCGACGCCGCTGCGCTTAGTCAACCCAGGTCAACGCATTTTTTACCGCGCTCCTGTTTTGTTTTATTTATCGCACCGCTGAACTTTATTGGGTAGCTTGGATATTGTTGGTATATGAAATGGGGGTTTCATCTGTCTGTATAATACTGATAAATTGTCGAAAGATGGTGACATAAAACGAAAATTTTTAACGTACCTGCTTACTAAGTCTAATATTTACAATGACAACTTCTACAAGATTGGTTAAATATTAAAGTAAATAAATTAGAATTTTATTTAGGTCTATGTTGCTTAACTGTGTGTTCGGTTAGTTGTGGAGATCCTTGGGGGAAGCCTATGCCCAGCAGTGGACGTCGTTCGGCTGACATGATGAGGATGATGATGGTTCGGTCACACTCACATTACACATCTGCTAATGAAAGGAGACTAAAGAGAACTTAATGAAAACTCTATCAAATAAAGTACAGTTTATTCAACCAATCATTTATCTCGCGAAAACAAAAACGCCATTATTTATTATGGCTCGTATATGGGAAGTTATTTCAGATAGGTTCCCATAGAAGCCAATATTTACTGAATGGAATTTTGCAAGAAGCAAGACGATTCTGAAAATAAACCCAAGTGTGGGACCTCAATAAAAGACATTTAGAGAGCGGACAATATCCGAAACTCGTTTCCCCTTATTGTCTACATCGAAACGCTAACAAGATATCCGTAACAATTAAACTCAGGCTCGTCAAAAAGTTTTAATGACTGTTCCACTTTCAAAGAAAAAAAGCGTCGATTGAAAACAACTCGAAAAAAGTGGGAAAGTGCTTCACCTGCCTTTGCCGCTGTTTTTTCTCCAAATTACCTTCCTTTCGTAGAAAGCTTTCGGACCGAAAACTTTGCGTTTTATAATTATACGAAGTTTAGAGGGTCGTGTTAATTTGATCGTGGGACGAATCTTCTATTAATTTTTTTGCGGACGGCTCACCGAATTTCTTGATTCATATCGCTAAGTTTACGAGTTATTAGCACTCTGACGGTAAAGTTACAAATTGTGTAGTTATTAGGTTAGAACTGAAGTTATTTAGTTAGCTAGCTAGAGTTATTTTTATATTTTCCGAGCGCAAATTATATTGCTTATATTGTTGGATGGCTCTTTTGTAAGCAAGTTGCATAAACGGTTAATTATACTGAAATAATTATATTAATATTATTTTTCAGACACTAAAAAAGTTTAATAACATTACTAATATGAATGTAACAAGCATTCCTAAATAACTCTGCCGCTCTACGCGATTTCAAACGACAAGCAGTTAATACACACCACCTCAAACATAATAACTCAAAACGTGCAAAACCTTTTAAAAATTACTCCTCGTTATTACCGTGAATTTAATATAAAGGTCACACATTTTGTTAATTTACGTAATAGGCCAATAAAAGGCTTTTGTATCCCGCTCTCGTGGGCTTCCGCTAATAGGACCTATTTTGTACATGAAACAAATACCCGAAAAGGCTATAACTCATGAGAACGCTTTGCATAATTCCAAAAATGTGTAAACTGACCCAACTTTGGTCGTTACACACAAGTTGGTACGTAAATGCCAGTGGCTAGTGGCTTTATGCGGCCTGGTTTGGGACGCTTTTTGGGTTCTGTCGCCAGATTTAAGAACAATTAGTGTGGGATTACATTAAAGACATTTTTGGTTTGCGGGCTTGTTAGTTTTGTGTTGGGTGCATTTTGTTTTTTCTTATATTTTACAGCGTTTTTGATGGACAAAACCTCGTGAATGCGATTGCTAACAGCGGTCTAAAAATATTAGATGACATTCGCGGATCTTTAACGGTATTATAAATGTCATCATTTTTTTAATATAAGCGGTGTTGTGCACTTTTTGTGATGGGTAAAAAATGTTAAACTCGCCTCAGGACACGTGACCGTCAGATCGAAAATTCGTAAGACGGACACGTGACTGATCGATAAACTGTTACAATCTCATTAGAATACGAAAGCCAATTTTGCCACCGTTTCCAAAGTTGTAAGTAATAGCTCAGGTTAAAAAGCAGGCGGCATAGAAGCCAGAAGACCTCGGTTCAAATCCAGTCCGTATTTTTTCTTTTTTTTGTCTATATCCTTTATTTTTTGGGAAAAAGTCTAGGGTTTTTCACTTCTGCCGGCACTCCTGGAGTGCAACCCGTTTTTTTTTAATAACTTTATATTTTTTGTTAATTAAAATAAGGAAAACAGTAAACTATAAAGGTAAGAATATTGACTGTTTCTGTATAGTAGATTTCATTACAAGTGCGGAAAGCCTGTCATTGCAAAGAGTTCCGACAAATGTCTACCCGAGCCGAGGCGCAGCCGAAGGTGAGGGTTGACAGTCGGAACAAGTTGCAATGACGGTTCCGCACGTGTACTGAACAACTATTTTTAATACAGTTGCGAAAAAATTAAGCAATTTAATAAAATAATAAAACACAATAAACTCAACTAACTAATCGTAAAAGAATACAAGCAGAGACTTTTTTGTTTTCTTCACCCATTCTGGGTTGGCAAAGGAAACTATGATCATACAGCCAAGGCTTCAGTAGAATTTTTTTATTGATATGAAATGAAAATTAAATTAAATGAGATGAAATGAAATGAAACCTAACAAAAGCAATCCGAATCCTACAGGAGCGCCTTTCCTTATTTCTCTCTTTTACCACATCGTTTTCCATTAAAGCCACATTATTGCACTAATTCCACCATACTAAGTACCTACCACAATAAAAACCAGAAAAAACTAATTTAGAAAATTAAGAAATAGGTCCCTCATTTTCTTTTCACTCAAACTCCTATAAGCAGATACTATGGTAAATAGTGCACGTCATACCATATTTAGTATCTGTGGTCATACAGCCAATTTTATGTATTTTTTATATTCATAAATTTAATTTGGCCGATACTAATATTAATTTAATGTATAATTAAAATTACTTTTAAATCTGATATTGAAATAAATTAGTAGCTTCTTTTTAGAAATTGCATGAATCATAAAAACTTCTATGATTTTTTTTTAGTAAAAACTTCGTGGTTGGTTTTTTCTTTTTAATAGACAATATTTTGACAGTTGGGAAAGAAAACGCACGAGTTCGGGAAAGGTGAAGAAAAAGTTCGAGTGTGTAATAGCCCACATCCCGAACGCTATACGTCCCTGCAATACGCCACTTTTTGAGCAACTGTATTAAAAAAACCATTACTTCATAAGTTTCCATTATAAAAACACAACGGGAAAAATCATTATTTCCTACAGAACCTGTTTCAAGCATTGCAGAATAACGCAATGTATCGAGCAGTTTTTTCAGCTTAATTCAGCTGAACGCTGTTTCCAAGCACTTTATTACGTCATGAAGTTGAAACAACTTTACTCTGACAAAACTGTCGGACAACTTTGCCAGTACAGCTTCGACTGGCATTCTTTTTCGGTACCACCGATTTGTCTGTTTAGTTTTTTATTAATTCGAAGTTGGACTTTGTCGAGTTACGATGTGACTCCGACGACGTATTTTCTTCCACAAAAGTTTTTATTCTTTGTCAATATTTCATGAGGCGTCTCATAACGCAACTTGGGATTTAAAAGCGGGATAACTTTTGAGTTATGCGATATTGGACTTTGTTATGTCTGTTGTTGATTTTAGACGGAGCTGCTCCGATTTGAATAAGTCAACTTGTTTTCCTTCATCTTGTAAGTACAGTGCCACAAACTTTGCTGTGCCGGTGGCCAAAATGTGAAACTAGCGTGTTTTTTTTTAATGTCATTCTGCTGTCAAGTTGAAGTCCAACCATAGCGCTGCTGGCAGCTGAAGTTCTTAGAAGTCAGGGCTGGTTAAATTGCTACAAAAAAAAGAAAAAACGTACGTAGCGCCGCTGTCACCGGAACAGAAAAGGTTGTGGCACTGTAGAACAGAATATACATGTTTGACAGCAGCACTTTGACAGCTTTTGATGGACGGTACTCTTTAGGCTCAACCATGGAGCTCGACTTAATTCTAAGGTAACTCAGAATTAAGTCGAGCTTCATGGGCTCAACCCACACGAACCACAGCCACAAACACACCCACATTTTGTATTGGTAATGAATAGTCAATTCACACGTACCACATTTTGCAGTAATTATTTTATTATTTTATTGTTATTGCTTCATTTTATTTAATTAAGTACAATTAATCAATTATAATACCAAATTAGTTTTAGTTTCGACGCGTATGTATGTCACTCAAAACATAAAGTAGGTAGCCGCCGGCTGAAAAACAGCGTCACGGCAATGTCGTATTGTCGTGACATTATGCTGAGCCGGGGCCTTTTTTACCATTGCAGTGCTACTCACAAGCTCTCATACAAATTTATGTTCTTTGTTGATTGTTTCTTTTTTTCTCTCTTAGTTAATTACTTATGCATTGCTGTGTGTGAAATAAATTATTTCTATTCTATTCTATTCTATTCTAATTATCAACCGTGTGGGTGATACCGGCCACAACGCAAACACAAGGCGATCACCAGCGACGACGACGCAGCGAACTAGCGGCCGGCCACATCCACATCACAACTAATACCGACAACGACATTTTGTCGCACTACCACATCGCAACCACAACGCAACTGCAAAAGTTGCATCGACACTATTCACACGTACCTACCACATTTTGTCGCACTACCACATCGCAACCACAACGCAACTGCAAAAGTTGCAGCGACACTATTCACACGTACCTACCACATTTTGTCGCTGTGATGTGGTGTGGTTGTGGTGTCGGAGTGGTACGTGTGGGTTGGCCCTTACTGTTCGATTACCAATAACGACAGTTTTTCGTTCTATGGCTACAGCTTCTCTATTATAGTGTAATTTGATTGACGACTGATTTGGCGCAGGGGTAAGATACCTGCCTACTGCGCCAGAGGTCTCGGGTTCGATTCCCAAGACCATCCACAAGACAAATATTTGTGTGCATGAACATGTCTATTTGTCTTGGTTAGGGTGTTTTCTATTAAACTGTGGATTTACAAAAAAAAAATATTTAAGTATATATTTATCCGTTATCTAGTTTCCTTATCACAGTTTCTTAATGAAAACTACTAATGAGCTAGCTAGATAAATAGTGTGATTGTAAAAAATAAAAATCTACATGACAATATAGCCATAGGCTATAACTATATTGTGTTTGGTGGTTTAAACTGTGCGTCGTTGTTTAATTCACAAACCCCTCCTTTATATTATTTTAAAGTGACTAAACTCATAATACAATAACATAAAACACTCTAGAACCGAGAGTAGGTTGGTGCGACCAACTTCTGTGGTAAAGATAACTCGGAGCGGAGTGGAGTAGAGTGAAGCGGCGCCCATTTAGCCGAGAGCTCGCGTCAATCGCGTGTGGAAAGTGAAAAGTTTCGCGATAAAGTGAATGCCATGGGAGATAGCTTTGAAGTCCGAGGAGCAACGATAAAATGAACACGGCATTTATTTGAAAAATATTTTTACGGCTTCTTGTTATTAAAGTCGATTTATGATTATTAAAAAACAAATATAGATTTTAATGATGTTTGGTTTGTCTTATCCGACGTTTCTGCACCTTTGCAAAGGTCAGTGTCACTAGATGACGTTTTGACTGTTTTTAATGTATTACAGCGATTTATTAGCAATCATTCAAAAATATTGACTGTGAAAAATCACAGGTGAAATCATATTATTTTGGTGAATCTTATGATTACACGAAAATGATTTAACCTAGCAATAATTTCCATGCCTAATCCTACTTTAATATTATAAATGTGAAAGTTTAGATGACTCAATCACAATGTTGAAGGTGTGAGTGACCCTGTCCAAATCGCAAATTTGTTTAAAGATCATTTTAAAGTGCAATCTTCTTCGAGCCATAGAAGTGCAGAGCCGGACTCAGGGCCACTAGCAGATATTAATATTGTGTGTCTTACAGCTAATGAGGTCAGGCAGGTGTTGAAGGGTATGAAAAGAGGCAAATCCCCTGGGCATGACTCTTTAAGTATAGAACATTTAAAGTATGCTGGAATCCACTTACCCAGAGTCCTCTCCATGCTTTTTACTTTCTGTTTAGGCCATGCTTACTTACCTGAGCAAATGTTGCGTACTCAGGTTGTGCCCATAATTAAAAATAGCACATTGGACGCATCATGTATTGAAAATTATAGGCCCATATCACTGGCAACTGTAGTGGCAAAAGTGCTGGACGGTGTGATTGATAAACATCTTAGTTCACACCTTAAGATCCATGACGCCCAGTTCGGTTTTAGAGCTGGCCTTTCGACTGAATCGGCGATACTTAACCTCAAGCACACCGTCCAGTACTACACCAGTAGGAACACGCCGGTATACGCCTGTTTTTTGGACCTGTCAAAAGCTTTTGACCTAGTGTCGTATGACAGGTTATGGCAGAAACTTAAGTGTGATACTGGACTGTCACCTGAATTTATAGGGTTATTTAAGTATTGGTACTCCAATCAGTGCAACAATGTGCGATGGACAGGATCGCTCTCTGAAGACTACGGGTTAGAGTGCGGTGTGAGGCAAGGAGGACTAACCTCCCCGCGGCTCTTTAATTTGTACATGGATCGACTGATACGTGAGCTCAGTAGTACCGGTATAGGCTGTTCCATAGACGGTGTGATAGTTAATAATATAAGTTACGCTGACGACATGGTGCTGCTGAGCCCATCGATCAGCGCCATGAGGAAACTTGTTGGGATATGTGAGAATTATGCGATGGCCCACGGGCTTAGGTACAATGCTAGCAAAAGCGAGATGCTTGTTTTCAAGGCTGGTTCTAAAACGTACAGCACAGTCCCTGCGATCTCGTTAAATGGCACTGCACTGAAAAAAGTGGATAAATTCAAGTACCTGGGCCATTGGGTCAATGATACTCTTTCTGACGATACTGACATAGAACGAGAACGCAGGGCGTTGTCAATAAGGGCAAATATGCTGGCCCGTAGATTTGCACGATGTAGTCCAGCGGTTAAGCTTAGTTTGTTTAAGGCGTATTGCCAATCATTTTATACGTGCAGTCTATGGGTAAATTACACACAGCGATGTTGGAACGCCTTGCGGGTCCAATATAACAACGGTTTTAGAGTTTTGTTGGGGCTGCCACGCTTCTGTAGCGCGTCGGGTATGTTTGCGGAAGCCCGTGTGAATGACTTCTACGCGATGATCCGCAACCATACAGCTTCACTGATGCGCCGGTTGCGTTGCAGCAACAACAAATATCTAAAACTAATTGCTGGTAGAATGGACTTTGAGTCCATTTTTATGAAACACTGGACGAAATTGCACGTATGACATGCTATCTTGTGATTGTAGAACATATTAATTATTTATCTTTTTTTTAATTAATTTAATTTTAATTTTGATTTCTATTATAAGTTTTAATTACGATTTTATTTTAATTTTGATTATATAATACTGTTTTTAATTTTTATTCTGATTTTAATACTTTTATTGAATTTATTTTTGACTATAATTTTTGGTTTTAATTTTTATTTATATAATGTAAGTGCATAACAATGTAATCTTTCATTTGTATGGCTTTATGGCTGAAATAAAAATATTTTGATGATTTGATTTGATGATTTGACATCAAAACAGCTTAATGGATTTGGCAAAAATTTGGGACACAGATACTTTGTAGTCTTGAGAGGAACATAGGCTACTTTTTATTCCGAATAAATAACACATTCCCTCGGGATAACGTCGTGTAGTCCACGTGAGCGAAGCCGCGGGCGGAAAGCTAGTCTAATAAACTGTAAAATACGTTGATATCAGTCTATATATGTAAGTATATAATTGTCAGAGACAATATTAGTTATTTACAATATAAATGGAATACTAAAAATAAAAATAAAATACCGTATCCATCCCCATAAAGAAATAAAGTAGGTATCCCCACAGTATCTCACTCTTGGCGTTCTGAATTTTTAAGGAGCGAGTTCAGCGATGCTCTCAGCGACTCGAACTCGATGATTTACATAACACCAGTAATTTACACTCTGATTTAGGTACTTCTACTGTATTTGAATATTTTAAGCTGAACTTCTAGGAAAAGAGAAAATGTAGTCAAATACGTTCTCCCGGAAGCTTTTGCAACGAAATTATCAGATGAAATAGTCTGAACAAGTTAATTATACACTCTTATTTACTTCCCTTGTATTTTAATATTTTGAACTGAATTTCTAAGAAAAGCGAAAGTATAGTCATTTTCCAAGCACATTTCCCGGAAGGTTCTACAAGTAAATTATATAGGAAAAAATTATCGTATTTATTTGATGTGTTTTTAGAATTTTCATATCTATATTATTATTAATCGATGCTCACAGCGACTCGAGCTTGATTATTTATAGAAAATCAAAAATTTACAGTGTGATGTACTTTCTCTGTACTCCTATTTGAACTTGGCTTCTAGGAAGGGTAAACGAGAAAATATCAAAGCACTTTCTAGGAATTTTGATTATAAATTATTTCATTGTCTAAACAATTACATTATTTTAAGGATAAAATGGTTTATATGTTTTTAGAATTTATATTATATTAATATTTGTTTTAAACTTTTTAAGTAACATTTTTTACCTATGCTGAAACCATGTAGGTATAGTGTCGAAGTGTAATAAAATTCATGCATAACTCGAACATTTTAGTTAGAATTCAGTTCTTGATTCCATAGAAAATAAAAACTTTTATAAATCTAAGAAATATTAATGGAGTGCGATTATAAATAACACGAAACTTCTTACTTAATTTTTGAAAAATGTTGTATCTTTCCTAAATTATTTCACTTCTAAACAGCTTTATCTAATAGCCAACAGTAAATAGCTAAATGTAGGAGACACGCAATAAATTGTGGCAAATCCCAAAATAAAGTGCGACTAAAAAGTGAAGTTAAGCACATAAATAAGGTTTACCTCAAAAACCGGAGCTGAAATAGAGTAGGCCACACGTTATCGCGAGTTCGGGCCGGCACCTGCTCCTAGCCTTAGCTGATATTTAATTAACAACGAACAGCTTTCGCTGGAAGGGGCTTTACTTCGATCGTTTGGGAGATAAATCGAATTTAGTAACGGAAAATCGGGCACGATTATGGTGTAATATTAATCGTTTGCAATTCGTCATTCATAGCCTGAGATACAAATAGATCGACCTCAACCCATCTGTTTAGTTGATAAAAAGTATTTTATATGATAGTATGTTTGTCCGCGGCGCACGGAGCGGCTACGCACATGCGTCAAGCTTCCCTATGTAAGAAGATAATTATGTGATCATGGCCACTGCAACCCACAGACACGCTACGTTTTAAACACACGTTTCAAAATGATATCAATGCAGATATGGCGCGTAGATATGGTACGAGTGGGTATAATATGATGGGTGGTTGAAGGGATTACATCGCTCAAATCTCAAATACTATGATTTTGAAGAAGTTTGTAGAGGATTTCTTTTGTGCAAGAATTCCATTGAAATATACATTATACTACTTCAAAACTATTGAAAAAATTTATTTAGTCATGTTAAAAATAAAAAATCTTGCTTTTCTTCAACTTCTGTACAAGTTGTTTCTGTAACGGCTTATTAGTAATACATAATTTTGCAACAAAAAAAGGTGTCGATGTCTTTTACAACTTGTAGGTATTTTAAGTCATTTTTTTACTTCTATGTTCTTTTAAATAATAAAGAAAAACCTGAGACGCAACAAGCTTCCCGCGCGAAGCACCCCCCTACGCCTAGGCAGCATTCTCGAGAAAAGTACTTTTGAAGCAAAATAGTCAAGGTCATTGGGAATGGCATACCTACCCTTGATAAACTTATTTCTATCACAACATTTTCTACGGCGATCACGGTTCGTAAAATTGGCAGCACAATAATTAGTTATTCGTTTAGATACTCGCAATACACAAAACCAATTGTTTTATTGGGTTAACAATAAGAAGCTTTTGCCAATACCTATGTCGCGGGAGATTTCCACCACAGTAATAAAACATTTATATTCTGTAACCACCATTTTTCTATTCCATATTTCTGGCTTTAGATAGCATGGTTTTTAAGATAGGCTACATCTTCGTAGCTCATTGTAAGTCACTTCTACAATTTCTATATCTCCGCGCGTCTTGCTTCACCAAGGCACCACTTACACAATCTTAGGCCCGCTCCCTTAATTGTATTTAGTCAATTAGCATACGAAATTTCATTTACGGGCCTCGGTAATTACTTGCGTTCGTAGTGGCGTTATAAAGGGTCTATTACGGAATATGAGCTTTGTTCATATTGTTCTTTCATCTTACATTATTATAAAATTGGCGGGCCCACATGTGACACGAAATTGTAAGCAAAACACCCACATCTTTTGTTTTTAGCCTTTTGAAAATATTTCCGGTAATTAAAATAATAAGTGTATAAGATTTCATTATTCAAGATGGCGTAAACTCAATTAGACGTGTTTCACAGACAATTTTCGCTTAAAATTCCTTACGTATGGTTAGCCAAGATTTACGGTGACTGCATGCTTAGGTTTGTTTCACGTCTCTTTTAAGTAAGAAAATGAAAATTTTGTTCTTTTTGATAAACAATAAAAAAATAGACGGTCTTAAACTAAAATACTTCATTTTCCATTTTACAATAACAAGTTTTTTTTGAGATTATCCCATTAAAACAAACATTCTATTGTGCTTCATTTTAAATCGTCTCGTTTCACAACCAGCAGTCGCCCGGATAGCGAAAGGTCGTGGGTTCGAGTCCCATCAGAACTGGTTCTGAGACGAGTCGATTTTCTCTAAAATACTTCATTTTCCATCTTTCAATAATTAAGTACTTTTAAACATTATAAAAATGTCTTGCGTTCTTCCTTTAATTTATAATGACACGGCAGAAAGGCATACTTTTAAAGGAAAACCCATAAATACGTCCAATAATTATCACTTCCAATGTTATACACAGTCAATAAGCCGGCCACACCATCATTAAAATTATTTTCGACTGGCAATGTCGTTATCGTGAAAGTGCTGTCCGACCGAAAATGAATGAAATGACACAAATTAGTTTAATGCGTTTTAATCAATCAACGGAAAAGAACGTTGATCGTGAATCTGATGGTTGATCATTTGTGTTGGTTTAATTTATGTCTATTTGATTGTCGTTTTTGATAAAAATAAATAAATACAGATAACAAAGTTGTTGGCACACAATTTATTCCTTACTTCTTTGTGTAACATAATCAATCAATCAATCAATCAATATATTTATTTGCAAAAATATGGTTACATTAGTTGTTACATACAAATCACCAGCATATTTTGTTGTTATTGCAAACAACGTGCAAAAGTTTACAAAAAAATATTATTAACAATTATTGTCAAAACTGCAATTTAATCTGTTAAATAATTATTACTTTTAATTTAAAATTGGGAATAATGAAGGAAAGTAGTTTTATCTCACGAGCGCGATCCGCCTGTAGTTGTGTGCACCTGTGTATATATACACGGTTTGACAGACAGTTTGTATGACAAAAGGAAGCAGCGGTCTACACAGAGAAGCGTGGCTCACCCGTGCTCGTGAGATATAAAACATCTTGTTGACGACCTTCGTGACCGAGAGGTGTCCACACCTTTTTTTTAAGGTGGCGCTATCTCTAGATATCCCGGATTCGATTCCCGGTCGGGTAAATATTGAAAACGAACTCTGCAATAAATTTCCTCGGGTCTGGGTGTATGCGGTAATACCCTTCTGTATTTAAAATTTCCATAATACTAGTGCTTAAGCTGCTGTAGTTTGGTTTGGTATTGTATGTGATGGTGTCCAATATTTATTATTTATTGTGAGCTACTGTTTAAGGTCCCGTAAGAAGTAATATTATTCCCCAAGCTCAAACATTCTCGTTAGACTGCACTTTGAGAGCTTATTACAATTATGAGCACGATAGTATACTGTGGTACTGTACCTCTAGCATGAAAAACTATCGTTATGTTAAACAAATAATAAACTATACCGTCCTTCAAAAGCTGTCAAAGTGCTGTTGCTAAATAGGTATTTGAAACCAAGAGTATGTTGTTACCCACATTTCCATGATTGAATCTCAGTTCTACAGTGCGACAATCTTTGCTGTTCTGGTGACAGCGGCGCTATGTATATTTTTCTTCTTTTTCTCGTAGCATATTAACCGGCATTGACTTCAAAGACCTTCAGCCGGCAGCAGTGCTATGGTTGAACAACAACTTGACGGCAAATTACATAAAAAACACGTTAGTTACAGTTTTTGGCCACCGGAACAGAAAACGTTGTCGCACTGTATATTTATACGACCGAAACATCTCTGCTCTGTTTTTTATACAAAACTAGCGGCCGGCCGCGGTTTCACCCGCGTGGTACCCGTTCCCATGGGAATATCGGGATAAAATATAGCCTATGTCACTCGGGAAGACTGTAGCTTTCTAACGGTGAAAGAATTTTCTAAATCGGTCCAGTACTTTTTGAGTTTTTTCGTTACATACAAAAATACAAGTCTTTCCTCTTTATAATATTATAATTATAATAATAATATAGTATAGATAGATATATAGATAGTATAGAATAATATACGATCACGATAACGGTTACATAACGTCAGTTTTCGTGCTAGGGCTACAGTAGTATTGCTAATGCAACTCTATTAGACATTAATAAGAAAAAATAATGACCAGCGAGCAATTAATAAAGAGAACGATGCTTGGTGTTTCCCTGCTCGATCGATCGAATAAGAAATGATGAGATCCGCAGCAGAACCAAAATCAACCGACATCGCTCGAAGGATTGCTCAGCTGAAGTGGCAGTGGGCGGGACACATATCGCGGAGAACCGATGGCCGTTGGGGCGGAAAGGTTCTCGAATGGCGACCGCGTACCGGACGCCCTTCCGTGGGCCGGCCCCCTACAAGGTAGACCGACGATCTAGTCAAGGTCGCGGGAAGACGCTGGATGCAGGCAGCATTGGAACGATCGTTAAAGAGAACATTGGGGGAGGCCTATGCCCAGCAGTGGGCGTCGTATGGCTGATGATGATGATGATGAATAAGAAAAATTGTAATAATACTTTCCGAGTTACTTACAACTCCTGATTTTTAAGAAAAAATAAATACCTACAATCTGCAATTTGCAACCATTAATAATACTTTTTTCGTTTCGCCATTGTTTAACGCGGAATATTGAATCTGATTCCTTTCGGATTGAATACGAATCTGGGAAAAGTAAGAGGTGCTTTTGACAGTTTCTATGGGCTGATTATATCTAGCCCCGCTCCAGTGTATTGTTATCTCAAAATGAGATGTTCGTTTACTTTTCGAAGAATATTAAGATAAAACGAACTCTCAAAAAGTCCCAAGATAAGGTGAAACTTAAACGAAAAATGTCCGTGTTAAATGTAATAATAAACTTTTATACGTTTTTCAGATTGTGTTAAGTACGTTTTTGTATTGCCGGTTCTTTTAGAATAAAAGTGTACTGAAAATATTTATAAAGCAATGCTTATTATCAGAAAAAAACAAGGTACAACAATATTCGGCCGTCAATATTTTATTGTTTTTTAACACTTTTAACGTGCCGAGGTTTTTATTTTATAAACAACAATGATTATAATGCGTGAAAGATTATCGCGTTACCTATTTTAAAGTAGAAATTTCAAGGAAAAGATATTTTTGAGTACCTAGGTACCTTACCTATAATTAATGAAAATCTCAAAAAAATTTACGTAACTTTTATCAGTTATGCAATCACAGAGCTTTGTAAAGGAACTTTTTCATTTTCATGTATATCTTTCAAAAATGTATAAGTACAGACGTGGAACAACAATTTTCGTCTTTGAGTCTGCGCCACATACTTAACTTGGCATTTGTCAGAGGGCGCTTATCGTCGTGTTTGGTCGGAAAAATAAGCCTGATTCCTATGATTCTCATCATAATTTTAGTTCCAGCGCCAAGTTATAATATGGCGCGTACTCTAATGCACAAGAACTTGACGGAGAATCGAACCCTCATCCTACTTTTAAGTTATTCGAACTCTCAATCAATATGCTCCATATTCGAATTAACATTCCAAAATGAAACAACAGATTCATTACATATTCGAGTTTTGAGGGGTTTTTTCATGAAACAGTGCTACTTAAAACAGAAACTTCTTTATTCAATTAAACTTTTGGACATCTAATAAAATTATATTCATGACTCTTTTGTATCATCATCATCATCATCATGTCAGCCGAACGACGCCCACTGCTGGGCATAGGCCTCCCCCAAGGATCTCCACAATAATTTTGTATAATATATTAAAATTATAAGTCCATAGTCTGTACCAATCACGTTCAAATATACTACAACGATGAAAGCAAAACTAGAAAATGATACAATTATTATTAATGAGACATCCTATTTTCTACCCAAATTACAAAAGGCGCTGTTTAAATACTCGATAGCACCAAATGGGCTATTCAATTCAATATATATTTATTTCAGACGCAGAGCCCATAAAGTTAGTAATACATGTACAGTAGGTATTATAGTATACCTACCTTGTAGAGGGCCTGCCCACGGAACGGCGGCGTCCGGTACGCGGTCGCCATTCGAGAACCTTTCCGCCCCAACGGCCATCGGTTCTCCGCGCTATGTGTCCCGCCCACTGCCACTTCAGCTGCTGCGCAATCCTTTGAGCGATGTCGGTTGATTTTGGTTCTGCTGCGGATCTCATCATTTCTGATTCGATCGAGCAGGGAAATACAGTATAGTATATTAAGCGAGCGGCAGGCTTATCTCGTAACTAGCAAAAGCCAAGCGATAGCGAAAATCGCGCAATTATTGCTCTAAAATCGCTAACTCGTATTATGTAGCAGCAAAAACTTGCTGCGATTTACGATTTTAGAGCAATAATTTCGCATCTTAGATTTACGCTATCGCTTAGCTCTTGCAAGTTACGTGATCAAACTGCGGATCGTTTATTGCGTTCACTCAAAACTGTTATGCTTTCAATCCTATCGCGATCGAAAGAATCTTCAAAGGCGTATCGATATTTGCGTAGCTACTTTATTCTAGGATTTCTAGGAACAAAAATGTTCCAGTTGAGCAGTGTCTGAATTTTTTGTATGCCTTAAAACTGGCAAATGTACCTACTGGTAGGATATTAGGATCGACATGCCGATATGTGATATATCTCACGAAGTTGCGACTAAAGTACAATCCCCACTCTCAAATCGTATTAAAAAACACATGGCGAACAAATCTAGCATTTTCTACCATCAAATTACAAAAGGAAAGCGCTGTCCAAACACTGGAAAGCACCAAATGGGATACAAAGCGATCGGATCTTTTGTTGCGTTCACTCAAAACTGTTATGCTTTCAATCCAATCGCGATCGAAGAATCTTCAAAGGAGTATCGATATTTGCGTAGCTACCTTATTCTAGGAACAAAGATGTTCCAGTTGAGCAGTGTCTGCATTTTGTTGGTGCTCTTTGAGCGCGGGGGCACTCGCGAATGCACCGATAGGATATTGGAATAAAGCAAATAAAGGCAAAGCCCCTCTCTATATGCATGTAAATCGGCCACCGGCTCCGATACCGAATACAGATTGAAACGAACGGTGGCTTAACATTTTTATTGGATACATCGCTCGTGTGCCCTTCTTCATACAGGTTGGCTAATTAATGCAGCGATACAATTCGGCTTAAGAAAATTTTACTTTTTTATCTGTTAAAGTGTTGTAACACTTGGAATCAATTAGAAAACACATACATAATTTCACAAAAAACTACATTTTCCATTAGAAATCGCTAAAACTCTTCAAATCTAAGAGATGCTGGTCTTACATTTCCTTGGCTGTATTTCTGTGGTAGTTGACCGACCTAGTTGTCAAAATGTTCGTTTTTTTTTTTTTTTAGATTGATTACGATTCCTTCTTTATTAGTAGGTGTAACTACCATTACACGTTTCATAAAGTATGTCATGTAAGTACGTAACAAAAAAGTAATACTTATTCATCAAATCGCGAACCTTCTTCTAAGTCGGTAAAACTTCTCATAAGCTCCGGAGGCTTAAAGCCAAACATCTATCACAATGGATGCACCGCCTTCATATCCGATCTATATTACCAGCCGCTACAGATTTGCTAACTCTCGCGGAATGATCCAATATGCAAATGCTCTGCTCGTGTAGCGGGTACCATGTACTGTAAAACCTGAACTGCTGTTGTATAGCTTTATATGAGCTATTAAATATGCATCAAGATGTTTGCGGCGTGATTGGGCAAGAGAGATTTTGTCCCTGACTTATTTTGAACTTCAGGGACAAACTTTAAATTATGAACATTTTTGCATTGTTAAGTAGTATTTCGTGTTTTGTGTCCTTGAATCAGTATAGTTGCAAAATTACGAAATTTTACTGAAAACCCTGGTAAAATGCGGTAATATTACGGTCATTTAAATAAAAATCTCCAATGATATTTTAAATGAAGATCTCGGTAAAATTACCGGCGACTTAGGACGTTTTAAACTGCCATAGTTATATTGAATTATAATAATTATAATCAGTGATTGAGGATTCCGGGAGTAGTGCGCCTTATCACCACTTAACATCAGGTGTGATGAAGGCCAAGTGCTACCCTGTTGTGGATAAAAAAAAATAGTTTTTGAGAAAAATCGTTTCCACTGAGCTCAATTTGAGTAAATTAAAAGCTACCCCTTAAGGCGAGGATTCCCGACCGAAATAGGCACGCTAACGCTTGCTCGGCCGCGCTCGATACACTTCACGCGGACGCAGCGGCAGCCGGCAGTGAACTGTGAACTCGCGAGCGCCCTGCGAATCGAAAATCACTTAAAATTCAATTAAAAATTAACTAATAAAAAAATTAAAATTATGTCGGCCGGAATCCCTCGGCTAATCAAATACAATCATTTTCGTATATTTTTCGTTAACTAAAACTAAGTATAAGTACTGCAAGTAATACGATATTTGGATTACGATTAGACGGATGATTGCGATTTTATTTGACACAGTAAAATATCACCAATCGAAAAAAACGGCCGGAAGCACTAGATAAATAACTGTAAAATAACATATTTTTTTCCAAGTTTTAAGTACTTGTGATTTGCGAGTAATCCATAATTTAAAATACCCTATTTTGGGGAATCGGCGCCTTAAATATAAAATTTTGTTTTAGAGATAATTTGTATGTTCGAGTCAAAACTTCTTTGGTTTTTTTTTATATATTTCTGATAATATTTTAACCGCCTCTGTGGTCTAGTGATTCACACCACCGATTTCAGACCAAGAGGTCCCGGGTTCGATTGAGGATTCCGGGAGTGGTGCGCTTCCACCTTTAGCCTTATCACCGCTTAACATCAGGTGTGATGAAGGCTGAGTGTACGGCCAGAGTGCCCGCTCTGGTCCGGCGGGGCGGGGCGGGCAGCGTTCATCATTTGGTTGCCGACGCTCCGGCCGCTACTCAGGACACCACTATGCGTTAGCATTTGTTTAACATGACCGCTGCCCGCCCCGCCCCGCTCCACGCTCAACCAGAGCAAGCACTCTGGTCGTACACTAAGTGCTACCCCGATGTGGATAAAAAAAATATATCTCTGTCAAAAGAGACCAAAACTAGTAATAAATTTGGTTGAACCGTGTAATATTAGCTTAATGACATGGTGTTATAGTAGCGAGGCTGGAGGGTACATGTCACCAATTATACAGTAATTTTTCAAGAAGTCCATTTTTTATTATAGGCTCACAGTACCTACTACATTAGATTTACTCTCAAACCGATGTCAATCCCATACATTTTCTTTCTATTCGACTGGCGAATTCGTTAATAGAAAGCCACTTGTCTAGGAGGGCGGAACCATAAATTTGCTATTTTTACCATAAACCACAACACGATTGCTCTTATACATACAATAGGATATTTAAAAATACTGACCATCACTATTATCAGTCCTTACTACTATTTTAGATCGCATAAAAAAACAAGTAAAAGTAGTATCCTCGTGAAAGGGTTGAAGCTTTCGTCGGCGCTAAGATAAAAATATGTAGTTTAAAAAACTATAAAACACACTTTTATAGGAACAGACTAAAAAGTACAAAATAACCGTCTATTCAGTAACTGAAATTAAAAAGCGTGGTGCGCGTTGTCAATATTAAGTAGGTACTTGAATGCATGCTTTGCAAAGGGCGCACCACGCTTTTTAATTTCAGTTACTGAATAGACGGTTATTTTGTACTTTTTAGTCTGTTCCTATAAAAGTGTGTTTTATAGTTTTTTAAACTACATATTTATTTTTTACTTTTTAGTTTAATAAATGGCAAGCTATGGGTGGTTGATAATCGATTTCACAGTCCATTCATGTGTCTGCTCACCCCGTAAACATTATAACTCAAAGGCGTGATTGTATGTAATTAGTTTTACAAATTCAAGTGGAGTCTATTAGTTACCAGATGCGCGAGCCGGACCCTTACTTTCTCCTTACTCCATCATCAGACCCTCACCACCAAGTGTAGCGAATAGGTCTCATCAGAACAAAACAAATTAGCCCAAACTCGAGGGGTTTCCTAGTGGTCATTAAGGAGTGCCACTGACTTCCTCCCGGCTCCATCATCAGACTCTCACCACCAAGTATAGCGAGTAGGTCTCATCAGAATGAAACAAATGAGCCCACCTCGAGGGGTTTCTTAGTGGTCACTAAGGAGTGCCACTGACTTCCTCCCTGATCCATCATCAGACCCTTACCACCAAGTGTAGCGGATAGGTCACATCAGAACGAAACAAATGAGGCAGAACTCAAAGGGTTTCCTATTTGCCATTAAGGAGTGCCACTGGCTTTCTCCCTGTTCCATCATCAGTCCCTTGCCACCAAGTGTAGCAAATAGGTCTCATCAGAACGAAACAAATGAGCCCAAGCTCAAAAGGTTTCGTAGTGGTCATTAAAGGTGCTACTGGCTTCCTCCCAGCTCTATCTTCACATCATCAGACCCTCGCCACCAAGTGTAGCGAATAGGTCTCGTCTGAACGAAACAAATGAGCCCAAACTCAAGAGGTTTCCTAGTGGACATTAAGAAGTGCCACTGGCTTCCTCCATGCTCCATCATCAGACTCTCACCACCAAGTGAAGCGAATAGGTCTCATCAGAACGAAACAAATGAGCCCAAGCTCGAGGGGTTTTCTTGAGGCCATTAAGGAGTTTCACTGGCTTTCTCCCAGCTCCATCATCAGACCCTCACCACCAATTGTAACAAATAGGTCTTATCAACACGAAACAAATGAGCCCAAACTCGAGTGGTTTCCTATTGGTCATTAAGGAGTGTCACTGGCTTCCTTCCTGCTCCATCATCAGACCCTTACCACCAAGTGTAGCGAACAGGTCTCATCAGAACGAAACAAATGAGCCAGAACTCGAGGTGTTTCCTATTGGTAATTAAGAAGTGCCACTGACTTCTTCCCTGCTCCATCATCAGACCCTAACCACCAAGTGCGACTAAAAAGTCTCATCAGAACGAAACATCGGAGGCCAAACTCGAGGGGTTTCCTAGTGGTCATTAAGAAGTGCCACTGGCTTCCTCCCTGCTCCATCATCAGACCCTCACCATCAAGTGTAACAAACAGGTCTTATCAGAACAAAAGAAATGAGCCTAAACTCGAGGGGTTTCCTAGCAGCCATTGAAGAGTTATATTGCCCACCTCTTGACTCCATCATCAGATCAGCTCGATGGTAGCAAATTATTGTATTGTCATCGGATTCATATAGACTTGCAAAGTTTCAAATCAATACGACAATTAGAAGTAGGTTAAAATTGAATTCCAAGATTTTCTTACATTGTGACTTAGTTACAAGTGAAGCTAATAAAAGTGTGGTAAAAATAAAATTTGAATTGCTTTCGAATCAGGAACTGTAATTAAAACACTATTACTTCATCGGAAAATGGAATTTTCTTCAGGCCACGAGTTTAACTCTTAGATTTCTTTGACACAAGGTATTTTATTTCATCAAAGAAGAAAGAAAGAAAGAAATAAATACATTTATTGACTTGCACACACACATTTTATACAAACAATTAAGGCAGAACAAGAAAATAGGTTGACAGTGACAGAAGTGAGAGAAGAAAAGAATTAAGAGAGGTTAGGAAGTGTGTGCAGCCAACGACCCTGTCTCAACCAAAAGCTTCTGAGTCGCACACAGGTGGGCGGAGCAACAAAGAAGCGCTGTTTATTCTGACAGGGTCAAATGTTTGAAGTAGGTACCTAATCATAGCCGGTGTCAGAATAATACATTACATAATGAAAAATATAATAAAATAAAAATAAAATAAAACAAATCAGTAGGTAATACAGAGTAATAAATAAATAAATATAACAGTAATAGAATGCTAAAAAAGAAAATGAAGTGCGGAAGACTAGGCTGTTTGTCTTAGAACGTTTGCCAATGCTCGGCCGCTCCGACGTGTACTCTGTGGCTGGTGCAAGCTAATCTGTGCGTGAGTGGGTAAGTAAAGCGAACAATGGAGCATGGAGGCAATGAAAATAAAGCACTATGATATACAACGGAAACAAAAACAATCGCTACATAACACAAACAACAGTGATAAAAAGAATAAATAGAGTATATTTTTGCTTGCCATCCCGCTGTTGATCGCGGTATTCCGTGTAAAAGTGTTGTGACTAAATTTGAGGTAAGCAACTAGTTGTTTTGTTGTTGATTCAATAGGTAGGCTTTAAGATGTTTTTTGAAAGTAGTCTTTGTTTTTACAGCACGTATGGGAGGCGGTAAAACATTCCAACAGCGGGAGGCAGCAAACCTGAAAGACCCGCGGAAAGTCACAGTCCGGTGTTTGGGGGTCGGGAAGACGTAAGTGCAGGCCCTTTTCATGTGAAGTCGTCGCTCCCCAGCCCATACCAACTTGTCATATAGATACCCAGGTTTCTGAGTGTGGATTACGTCGAAAAGCAGACAAGCGAGATGTAACTTCCTACGAGCCTCCATTTTGAGCAAGTTGGTTGAGTTGAAAAACGGCGTGACGTGGCCGCGTGGTGGAACGTGAAAACAAAATCTGGCGCACGAGTTTTGAACCCGCTGTATCAGTTGCTTAGATCTTGCCAATAGACGTGGGCCAAATACTGTATCGCAGTAGTTGAGCCTGGAAAGCACCAATGACTCACATAATCTAATCCTAAGCTCTTCACATAAGTAGGGTCTAATTTTATATAATAGTTTAAGTCGATAAAAGCTATTTCGTGCACATTCAGCTACATGAGCCTCGAATGTTAGACTGCTATCCATGACCAGCCCCAGATTTCTGACCTTGTCTACACGCTCGATTGATACACCGTTGAGTGATATATTAAAAGGGCTTTTTCTTAGGTTATCTAAATTCTTCCTGCTTCCAAATAATATTAATTTGTTTTTTTCGGGTTTAGGGTCAAGCAGTTAGACTCTGACCACGTAGCCACTCGAGCTAGATCCTCGTTGAGTTGCCCTTCAGCAGCAGCATAGTCCGATGGTCGAAAAGACAGATACAGCTGCAGATCATCTGCATAGAGGTGGTGACGACAATTTTTAATGTTTTCAGTGACATCAGCGCTGTACAGAATAAAGAGGATGGGCCTTAAAATAGATCCTTGTGGTACACCTCGCGACACAGGAAGTTTTGTCGACTGGCTTTTGTCACCGTCTGGACGTGAAATCTCGACATACTGACACCTATATGACAGGTAGCTATTAAACCATCTGATTGACTTGGCACTAACCCCATAGTAAGCGAGCTTGGATAGGAGAAGATTAGCATTTATCGCGTCAAAGGCGCGTGAGTAGTCGAGTAGAAGCATAGCACAGGCCATACCCTGGTCTTGTTCAGCTAGGATATTGTCCACGACGTCTGCCAAAGCAGTTGCAGTACCGTGGCCCCTACGAAAACTAGATTGAGTGTGAGGAAGGATGTTATTGTCCTCCAGATATTTGGTCAGTTGGTCGCAGACAACTTTTTCCAGCACCTTAGAAACACAAGATAACAAACTAATTGGTCGTAGATCTTGGACAGATTCAGGTTGGTTATTTTTAGGAAGCGGTTTGACCACTGCAGTTTTCCATATAGTTGGAAACATGCTCTCTTCTATTGAACGGTTAATAATTGCAGTAATAGTTGACAGCGATTGAGGTAATGTGAGTTGTAACATCTCCAGTGAAATACCGTCAACACCCTGAGCGTTAGACTTGAAACCCAACTTGTCTGTTGATTGCCGGATTCCGCCATATGCTCGGTCTGTTGAAAGCCGGAATCCGCCCAAAATTTTCAAAATGAAAAGTTTTTTTTGAATTTTATTTAATAAATTAAACGTGTGTTTTGTTTTAAACAAAAAAACAATATGTAAAGTATAATCTAGGCTGAATGTTCAATGATTTTATGAACCGCTTGCCATTTAAAAATAAAATAAAGAGCGCGCCAAAAACCCTGTCTGTTAATTGCCGGATTCCGGCATCCACAGTTTAGGGAATTTCGAAAATGACAGTTCAACAAACAAGTGGTTAAGATTTTTAGTACAGTGTCTTCGGTAACTGGCTGTAAGGAGAAAGATGCATTGCCCGATCTGTGGAATTCCAAGAAAGTTAGTTGGGATATTGATATCTTTTCTTCGCCAGGAACGTTGAGGAAATGAGCATTGATATTATCAAGATTTCAGTATGTTTTAAGTTAGAACTTTGTAGGGCTTATCATAATCCTGTTAATCATGCTATCAAATTAAATCTATTTGCATTTAGCTTTTGACACCACCAACATGATCAATAAATTTATTTTTACTTTTTTATTTATAAATTTATTCAAAATGAAGTGTTTGAAAAAATCGACCCATCTCACAACTAGCTCCGATCAATGGTAATCGAACCCACGACCTCTCTCTGTCCGGGCGAATGCTCTAAACACTGAACTACTGAAACTGAACTGAAAGCTAAATTGTGAGACGAATCGATTTATTCTAAAAATTAATCTATACTAATATTATAAAGAGGAAAGATAAGATTGTTTGTTTGTTTGTTTGCATCGAATAAGCTCCGAAACTACTGGACCGATTTCAAAAATTCTTTGACCATTAGAAAGCTACGTTCTTAGGCTATATTTTATCCCGATATTTCCACGGGAACGGGTACCACGCTGGTGAAACCGCGAGGATCCGCTAGTTTTCAATATTTTTAATCAATGTCTGCGGTTATTTTATGAAGAATTTACATTCATTTAAAGAAAAATAAATTATAAACGAAATCATCTGAATTAAAAACTATCAGTTGACGCAGGGGTGCGGATCCCTGTTACTATGTCCCTGTCTTCTGCGCCAGAGAGAGGTCTCGGGTTAGATCTCCGAACAAGGCAAAAATTTGTGCGCATGAACATGTCTATCTTTCTTAGGGCCGATTTTTCAATGCCTGGATAAAAAATATTCGTCTGATCTCTAATACCTCCAATTTGAATAGCAATTTCATTCATATCTCTCTTGTTTTGAGATTGACATTTAGGTACTTTGGTTGGTTAATAATTTAACTGGCTGACAACTTTTATTTGAGGATTGAGAAATCAGCCCTTAGTCTGGGTATTTTCTATGTATATTAAGTATGTATTTACAAACAAAAAGTATTAATGTTAATATTTATTCGTTATCAATTTTTCCATGACACAGATTTTTTATGAAATTTACATGGGCATAGATAGTTAGTGTGATTGTAAAAAAAGTTATATGTATAAGCATTTCAGAATACTTTACCTACCTACTTTTTTTTATTTTCTACGGGGTAGCATACTTTTGTTCAATGTATAAAACTCATAAATACTCTATATTTCTCCAGAAAATTTCGAACGGGATTCGAACCTGCACTCTATGCTCTAACCAATCAAGCTACCAAAAGGCTTACGAGACTCGCTTTTTTCTATTATTTTATACGCCTGCGTTGTTTCACTAATTTTGTTTTCCATTTCAGTCTGTCTATACTTATCCATACTTCCATACTAATACTATAAATGTGAAAGTGCGTTTGTTTGTTTGTTTGTTTGTCGGACGGAACGGATCGACTCGATTTTTGGTATGGGGATAGTTTGGAAGCTGAAGAGTAACATAGGCTACTTTTTATTCCGGAAAATTATAAAATAAAAATGATTATTTTGTATAGAAAACCGATAAACTGTCGTACTATACAAAACTGTCATTTCTTCCATAGCCGCTTCCAAAGAGGTAATGTCAAAGAGTATTGTAATCACTGACATATGGCAAAACATCGTTTGCCGGGTCAGCTAGGAATATTATAAAGAGGAAAGATTTGTATGTATGTAACGAATAAACTCAAAAACTACTGGATCGATTTTAAAAATTCTTTCACTTTTAGAATGCTACAGTAGCCATGATTAACATAGGCTATATTTTATCCCAATATTTCCACGGGAACGGGGGTTTCATATACTTTCATAATTAAATGCAATGTGAATGCATAAAATAATCTAAAATCATACTTTATTTTCATGCAATATTAACTGCTCAAAGCTTTGCTGAAACAAATAGCAAATGGAAATCTTGCCATAATTAATAGGATGCACTTCAAAGTTATGGTTTATTGAGCATTCTGCGCCATTAGTAAGCAATGCCATTATGGCATTCGCGCCATAATTAATTTAAGTTCAGTAACAATGTAACAATACCGATTGTAACTAGTTGCGAACTACGTTCCGTGTTATGTTAATCGATGCCCGATATCAAAAGAATTTTATTAAACATTCATTGACTTTGTATTCTATGATTTATTATTTTTTTGGCGTTTTACTTTATTTTAACTACCTAAGTACTAGAGTGCTTGTCAGATAACTCTGCGCGTGGCTGGAGCATTTGTAGCGCTAGTTTCAGTACATACTTATAGTACATATTTTTTGCAAAATATAGAGCCGAAGGGTTCGATTTCGACCGCACGCAGACTTATCTGGCTCGCACTCTAGTAAAAGCTACAAGCATTATAATTGTAGGCACTAATAAAATCATATTCAGTGTGAATGGATAAGTAGGTTCTACTCGGGCATAAGCCCGTTCTTACTTTACTCATTCATTCATTTCTTACGCCAGTCGCGGAGACAAGGTGCCGGCCGAGGCGTATCTCTCAAGCATTTATAAAGGGTACGCTCCATATAACTTGGCGCGTGTCAATATCTGGAACTAAAATTATTTTAAACACAATAAATGTTACTATTTGGGAGAAGCGTGGCCTGTAGCACAGTTTACACTATAACGGGCTGCGGTGCCACATTGTATTTGTGATGTGTTTGTATACTAAATAAATATTCTTATTCTTATCGAACATCATCGCCACAGTATTATTATAAAGGAGATGAACGCGAGTTATCGATCGCTTCGATCTCGGTATGATCTGGCTGCAGGATCTCGGTATGCTCTTCATCCTGAGTAGCTTCCAGAACTTATTTATGTTTATTAACTACCTTAAAGAAATAAGGCAGCATTAACTATATAATTCTCTGGCCCTTTTCAGCCGGTCCGATTTGAGATTTATTAAACACACTATTTCACAGATAAAAAATACTTAACACTATTCAACCGAAAGAAGTTCGTTTACAAAGAATGCAATAATTGTCCAACATTAGTACCTAAAATTCCTTTTAGATGCAAACCAATAAACAGTGCTCAGTAATTAAGGAATCGCCATAAATTCACTTGAACTAATTCCAAACATTAAATGCCCTGTTATTTTCGTGAAAATTCGGAAAGGAACTTTGGAGAAAACAGCGCATACCCCGTCAGCTGCTCAGCAACACCCGAGTTATTTAATTAAAATTAATTAAGAATCTAGATTACGTAAATGCTTTTGTTTTGTAAACTTCATAGTCCTTTCTATGTTATTGTTCTGTGCGTAGGATTTCCTCAAAGGATTGCGTCATACGATTTAATTTGGTACATTACTAATTTTGTTAAGAGGTACAATGACTTTTCTTTATTTTATTCCTTTAAAACGTATAATGTCTACAGTCGTTTTATTTTTATTTTAGAAAAAGATAAAAAATTATAAATTTGGCTCATATCATAACCAACGAGTTGAATCAACGAGAGACGAGAGAACGAGAGAATCTTTATCCAATGACTAAATTTTTATATTATTTAAAGCAAATATAAATCTGTGTCACGTCAGCACACTTGCATGCGTAGTGGTTGATAATGGTGGAAATACACGGTTCACTTTTGCCTTTCAATTTGGATGAAGCAACCAAATTGAACAATGTAATCGTAAAAGTGAATCATTCAATGTCAATGTGCACCTGTATTTTTGTGCCTTTCAACCAAAGTGAATCAATTTGGTTAAACCGTGTAATATTAGCATAACCTGTATAGAAAAGGATACGTTTACGTATGATACGTATTTGCACTTCATCAGTACTTCAAAATCGTTAAATTTTCTTTCGTATGAGAAAGAAATAATAAAATTCATTTTACAGTTTGTTGTTTGTTTTAGCCCATATTCTAGCACCTTCATAGAAAATGTGGTAACGCAATGGTGGCAAATGTTATTCTCGAAATTGTATCTATTTATTAACCTCCTGAAAAAAAATCGAAAAAATTGAAAATTCAATCATTTTTATTCAATTTAGGTTGAGGTACTAACAGTTATGAACGTCAAAGAAGCTACATCATCGGCTCGCAAATCCTACGGCGCGCGGCGGTAGACCTTGCAAGAAGAGCCGACAATAAACTCGTCAAGGGCAATCTTTTTCTCCCTGTTTTATTTCATAAAGAGTCGTCAAATTGAAAAATGACCTTCACAGTCGGCCAGCGGTACACTAGCCGGAGCGTGGGAAGTCACCGCACAGTAGGAGTAGATGTAGTAAAGATTGTTTCATCGCTTGAGACTTGTTAAACTTGTTGTTTGTTGTAGATTAAACTATGAAGTTTCCAGCCATTATGGAGGTTCTAACCATCCATAAAACTGGAAAGAAACGGCATCGTTACAAGGTCACTTTCCATCACAACAGACTGTAATAGAAAAAGTCTGTAATAGAAGATTGTCTCATAAACATTTTTCGTCTGAAAAACCTCCGGCGCTATAATCGCACTGTCATCAGCAATACTCCCATAACAGTTTTTGCGGCACTGTAATACCGGCATCGAAGGCACATTATGGCGGCTTAGGATCTGTGCCGCAAATAAATTTCCCATGAGGCGCGTATTTTACATCGGCCAAGACAACCGGGACATAGTCGATCCGAAATATTTTAAAGGATGATGCGAAATTCGAGCATTAATGTGCGTTATTAGTTTTGCTATGTTATGTGGGTTTTGGCTTCTAAAACGGGGATATCAAAAGCTGCCGTAGGCTATATAATATGTTTATTAAAATACTTTATAATGTATACTTTTGAACTAATATTCAAAAGTTGTAATAACTTTGTCTACTTATCTTTCGACAAAGCTGGGTATTTGTTAAAAATTTAATCATGAAGGGATGAATTAATTAACGAGTTGACATACAGTCAAAGTCAATAAATTTTTATTCATATTGATTAAATAAAATTAATGCTTATGAATCGTCCAACATTTTTTTAACCTACCACCTGTTATGAACATCTTTTAACTGACAAGAAAAACAGGCGAAAAAAGCTCATCAGCTTTAACAGAAGCAACGCATTTACAAACGTTAATAAGAGGCAAAAATATTTTTTTTTATGTAAGTACCTACATCAATTTTATAAATAAACTAGCTGCACCCCGGGGCGATTCGCTCCCGTAGAATTTCGGGATAAATAATAGCCTACGACCTAATCTCAGACCTACCAAATATATACAAAAAAAAACATAACAATCGGTCCAGCTGTTTCGGAGAGATTCGATAATATTTTATAAACACTGTGACACGTTGTGAACTTGTGACACGATATTTTTATAAAATAGATATCTCATAACACTTTACTTACACATTGATATGATTGCTAAATAATAGTAGCTTAAGGACTTGTGTTAGAAATCAGAAAAAACGTAGGCATCAAAAATATTTTATTATTATTATAATAATGATTCTTTCCACTGATTAAATACCGAATATTAATCCGATCATCACATTGACTTAAGCCGATTAAAACAGTCGACAATGAGCCTGTAAACTGAATGCGTCAAAGCCTATTCACGTAGCCAGCGCATTGCCGAAATAATTCTGGTTTGATGGAACTCTTCAGTTTAACTCTCACTAAAATGTTTAGAGCGCACTAACGATTTGCATGCTTGTAGTTTGTAGAAATCAGGTTTATGAGTCCAATAATAGTAAGGGAATGTAAAATAATGGACAAAATATTACGAATTTTGGGTTATCTTAATCCTTAATATAAATACCTATATTGCAGTAATATATTTTTACGAAGATTACAGTAATATATTGATCCGTCGTGATATATTATGGAGGCCTTCTTCTTCATATTGTTTAATTTTTTTGCTGTTGCGCTTTTTCTTCTCAACGTGTCGATCAATTTGGCTTTAAATCTGTTCAGCCCAGTACTTCTGTTGCTTTTCTTATTCAAGTGCTTAGATTTTCAGAAAATAGTAGCAGTAAAATCCATAGGTTATGTTTGATTTGTTTGGTTTTATCCTAAGCTCAATATTCCTTCCTATACCTATAAAGAAGTTACTTCAATGACTGTACAACATATTACGGTAGAGTTTAAATCGGCCATTGATGTAAATTTGAAAACCATTACCCAAGTACTGAGTAGGAAACTGTGATGTGTATAAATGTTGATATAACTTTTAAATATATTCAAAGCTCTAACATAAATTGTGAGTAAGTAATAGCAAAAAATCTTTACTTGACATATTTCTGTAAAAGTTAGCACAAATTTCATTCATTAACATTTTCCTATTGTAGGTAATACATAAAAATTACTTCAATAACTGCTCTACATATTATTATGGAAGAGCTTTCATTGAAAACGGCCATTGATGTAAATTTAAAAACGCTATTCTTTGTCCAGGTACTGTGGGAAACTGTAGCCGGCTCGTTCCCATACAATCGGCGTGCAATCAGCGTTATGGCCAAGTTTTTAATACGAATCGATGCTCTGGAGTACTGCAGTTGCGAGTAGGACACAACAAAGCACATTATATTTCAGTTAAGACAGAAACGCAACTACGAGTAGGTACATACAAATGATCGCAACATCTGAAGGAAGTTTTCTTCAACTGCCTCTGTGGTCTAGTGGTACACACCACCGATTTCAGACCCAGAGATCCCGGGTTCGATTCCCAGTGAGGGTACATATGGTTTTCGGTTTGGTTGGTGATTGGACTTGTTCTTAGTCCGCCTGGCTAGCTACCACCATGTTATCTGAGTCTGACGCTATAACAATGATGTTTTCAGCATTATTGTATTCCGACAGTTAGAGTTATGATAGCCTGTACCTCAGTGACTGAGGATTCCGGGAGTAGTGCGCTTCCACCTTCAGCCTTATCTCCACTTAACATCAGGTGTGATGAAGGCTAAGTGCTATCCCGTTGTGGATAAAAAAGACTTAAGATCGAGTTTTTCTTTCTCGTTATCACAAGCGCTTTTTACTTTCTTCTGTATATTCTTACACACGCGCCTAAATAGTACTTAAAATATACAACAACACAAGATTTTTTAAAATCTTTCATGATCATTATCATTATAAATATTTAAAAAACGGGATTTTTACTATGTTTTTTTATTGGCTAGTCCCCGATAATTCGTCGCATTTCGTGTGCAATGATTACGTAGTACCTAAATGTTACTTCCTGTTTTATAACAAAAATTTGTTGACTTTGTAAGTAAAACCCGTTTTTAAAGGAGAGGGAAAGAGAGCGTGCTGAGGTTGAGATACTGGCCCAGCATATTCACTGTGAGTGACCTATACTAGGTCCTAGATAAGTTCATGATATTTCAGTTGAAGTTTGTAACACAATTAGCATAAATAATACAATTGTGACGGATGTCAATGGATTTTAATTATAAACAAGAGAAACGGGACTCAACGCGACATTTATTATGTAGTGCATATTATTATGTACTTACAGCGTGACGTTTCGGCTGTGTTACTACAGCCGTGGTCACAAGCAGACTCAAAATCACAAGCAGAATCTAAGCTATCTTGTTTATAATTATAATGGAATGAGAAAGTTTAAAATTGCATTGTTTGTTTTGTAATTATTTTTTGGTTTCCCTGACTCGTCAGGACTCGACTCAGATGTTACCTACTAGAAATAGTCATCTCGGTGCTCATTCACACGACGAAACGTAACGAATCGTCTCTTTTCTCAATTCGAGTTTTTTTACGATAGTCAGTTAACTGTTAAAAACGGTTAACTATTAAAATTGTGTAAAGGTAAGTACTAAAATCAAGAAAAGTCCTATCTGCTATATAAAATACTCTGTCTATAAACAACTTCTCTCACAAAATATGAATTTTTATTCTCTACCTTCATAAGCACTGACAACACAAATTGTTTTTGTAAATATTAATTAAATTTTCATAATAATTCGTAACAAAAAGAGGGTCCATTATAAATGAAACAAACGAATTTGAAGGTTTATTTATTTCTCAATTACGACTAGAGGGAAAAAACTGTTTGAACTTTGTGAAGTAAATTATTAGCAGTTAATTTAATTAAAACGTAAAACACATTTATAACGGTTATTTATCTCTATGAAGAAAATAATCCAAAATTTTACTTATGCAAAATATACTGGAAATTACAAAGTTTGTCTTTGGTGAACCTTTTAGTATTGTTTTTAGTACTCTTTTTGGTATGATAATTAAAAAATATTTTAATATTTTCTTCTAGACTCTTTCTTATATACAGAAATAAATAATAATATTATATAAAAAATAAGTACTTAGATACAAATATCAACAAATATATTTTACATGACTACAATTTATATACTTCGACACAAAAAATTTTTTTTTTTCTATAGAATATGTAGTACCTATATATACAATTTTTATTATATCTATCTAAAGTAGCTCTTTGTTACGTCATTGGTATAATCATAGTTATCACTAATAGTACAACCACCAATACTTCAGAACTTCTGTGGAAGCTACCTGAAACAAAAGAAAAGTAGGTACTTAAGTAAGTATATCATTTTTTAGCAAAAATATATGCGCGACTTTTTGTCGTTATAATTTAGGTATGTACCCTCAAAGCTAATAAAAAAATAAGCTTGCTGTTACTTTTGGTTTTAATTTTGTTTTAGCAAATTTTGTCCTATTGGTGGAGATTTGTAAATGGCATTGTTTTAAACTACCGATTGTAATAATAATAATATATTTGTCTGTAAATCTTCCAAAGAATAAATAAATAAATAAATAAATAAATAAGTAAATAAAATGCCCAGGCAAATAATATTTTATTATTACGATAAGTACCTCCAAATACTAAGTTGTGACAACACATGACAAAGTTTTTGGTGAAATCGTTACAGCTGTTAAAACATAAGTAAATTAATTATTAATTAATAAAGATACATTGTTTCGGTTTAATTCAAGAAAGTTATTTGAATTTAAAATACGTACCACTATCTGGTTCTTGAGTGTGCGCTGAATTAGGATACTCGGGCGTAGTTGGTGGTGGATCTGCGAAAAAATGCAAAAATAATGTTAACATTATTATAATGTCGGTTTCGTAACATTAGAATTTCTACGTGGAGGGATTGTCAGCCCCTCGCACAACCACCGAAATGCTGGAGGACTGTGGTCCTCCAGCATTTCGGGGTCCCTCCGTTGGTCAGCAGGCCCATCGGGCCTAGCCGGTAGCTTAGCCAATGTGTAATGATGTCAATCTTAATGATTAGTTTTAATTGCATTGTACTGACTTGATAACATTATAGGGTATTATAAAAAATATTTAACCTCTACCAAATTTCGGGCCTAACGCACTTTGGCAAAGAACATATTAAAATATATTAAATGTTTACTTTCAAGAATATTTGGAACTTCGAAAATTTGACTCGTCATGAACATGACAAAAGTATACTTGGAAATGATGAACTTTAGCGTACCTAATATATATTATTAATATCTCACCTCTATAGAATATATCCCTCTTCCTGCCTGTAGAAGATGACCTGAGGCACCTAAATATCGCGTAAGACCTCCGCAGTGGATGGCAGAGCGTCGATCTTGACTACCGTCATCGTTACGTAGCGTAAGGATGATCCGAGTCTTTTTGTATTAAGGTGGTTCGATCAGCTCAGTAAGCGCCACCAATAGAAATAAATCATTTACGATTTATCAAGGGTTTAAAATAAAAGTTTCGGTTATTTTGCGCAAATAGAAGAGTAAAGTGCAATTTTTTAGGTTTTTTTTTCATGGCCTCAAATATGAGCATTAAGTTATGGATTTTGATATTGCTAAATGTGGCCACTTTTGGAACTATTGAAACTCACGACTTATTGCTTAAGTTTGAATTCTTGAAAGTATATCTATAAAATGCATTTTACTCTTTTATTTGTGCAAAATAACCGAAACTTTTAATCTAAGCCTTTAATAAAATGTGATTAATTTATTTCCATTGGTGGCGCTACTGAGCTGATCGAACCACCTTAATATCTCACCTCTTTAGAGTATATGCCTCGTCCTGCTGTAGTAGTTGACCTGAGGCACCTGTATGACATAAAACCTTCATAGTGGGGGTAGCGCGTCGATCTTGACTACATCACTCGTCAACGCTACGTAGCAGTCGTTGGTGACAATTAAACTTAGTTATTATAGTGCGACAAGCTGTTCTGTTCCGGTGATTATCTTTGAAACTAAAACAGTTTTCATACGACAGTCCATTTTGACAGCTAATTTCGTATTGCAAGTGGCTCCTCTGTCACGGCTGTCACCGGAACAGAAAAGCTTGTGTCACTGTACCCATGTCTTACCTCTATAGAATACATCCCGCTTCCTGCTGTAGTACATGGCCTGAGGCACCTGCATTTCGCATAAGACCTCCACAGTGGGAGGTAGCGCGTCGATCTTGACTACCGCATTAGTAACCGCTTCTTAGGGGTCGTTGATGATGTTTACTATTTTTTTTATTAATATCTCATCCTCATACAATAGATCCTTCTTTCTGTTGTAGTATGTGGCCTGAGGCACCTCAATATCGTACCTAAAAGACTTGACTGTCGATCTTGACTACCGTCATCGTTACGTAGCGTAAGGATGATCCGAGTCTTTTGGTATTAATATCTCACCTCTTTAGAGTTTATCCCTCTTCCTGCTGTAGTAGTTGACCTGAGGCACCTGTATGTCATAAAACCTTCATTGTGGGGGTAGCGCGACGATCTTGACTACATCACTCGTCAACGCTACGTAGCAGTCGTTGGTGACAGTTAAACTTAGTTATTATCTATGTCTTACCTCTATAGAATACATCCCGCTTCCTACTGTAGTACATGGCGTGAGGCACCTGCATTTCGCATAAGACCTCCACAGTGGGAGGTAGCGCGTCGATCTTGACTACCGCACTAGTAACCGCTACGTAGCGGTCGTTGATGATGTTTATTAAATTTTGTTATTAATATATCATTCCTTTACAATAGATCCCTCTTTTTAGTGTAGTATGACCTGAGGCACCTCAATATCGTATATTACCTCCACAGTGGATGGCCGAGCGTCTATCTTGACTACCGTCATCGTTACGTAGCGTAAGTGACGATCCGAGTCTTTTGGTATTAATATCTCACCTCTTCAGAGTTTATCCCTCGTCCTGCTGTAGTAGTTGACCTGAGGCACCTGTATGACATAAAACCTTCATTGTGGTAGCGCGTCGATCTTGACTACATCACTCGTCAACGCTACGTAGCAGTCGTTGGTGACAGTTAAACTTAGTTATTATCTATGTCTTACCTCTATAGAATACATCCTGCTTCCTACTGTAGTACATGGCGTGAGACACCTGCATTTCGCATAAGACCTCCACAGTGGGAGGTAGCGCGTCGATCTTGACTACCGCACTAGTAACCGCTACGTAGCGGTCGTTGATGATGTTTAGTAAATTTTGTTATTAATATATCATTCCTTTACAATAGATCCCTCTTTTTAGTGTAGTATATGACCTGAGGCACCTCAATATCGTATATTACTCCCACAGTGGATGGCCGAGCGTCTATCTTGACTACCGTCATCGTTATGTAGCGTAAGTGACGATCCGAGACTTTTGGTATTAATATCTCACCTCTTTAGAATTTATCCCTCGTCCTGCTGTAGTAGTTGACCTGAGGCACCTGTATGTCATAAAACCTTCATTGTGGGGGTAGCGCGTCGATCTTGACTACATCACTCGTCAACGCTACGTAGCAGTCGCTTGTGACATTCAAACTTAGTTATTATCTATGTCTTACCTCTATAGAATACATCCCGCTTCCTGCTGTAGTACATGGCCTGAGGCACCTGCATTTCGCATAAGACCTCCACAGTGGGAGGTAGCGCGTCGATCTTGACTACCGCATTAGTAACCGCTTCTTAGGGGTCGTTGATGATGTTTACTATTTTTTTTATTAATATCTCATCCTCATACAATAGATCCTTCTTTCTGTTGTAGTATGTGGCCTGAGGCACCTCAATATCGTACCTAAAAGACTTGACTGTCGATCTTGACTACCGTCATCGTTACGTAGCGTAAGGATGATCCGAGTCTTTTGGTATTAATATCTCACCTCTTTAGAGTTTATCCCTCTTCCTGCTGTAGTAGTTGACCTGAGGCACCTGTATGTCATAAAACCTTCATTGTGGGGGTAGCGCGACGATCTTGACTACATCACTCGTCAACGCTACGTAGCAGTCGTTGGTGACAGTTAAACTTAGTTATTATCTATGTCTTACCTCTATAGAATACATCCCGCTTCCTACTGTAGTACATGGCGTGAGGCACCTGCATTTCGCATAAGACCTCCACAGTGGGAGGTAGCGCGTCGATCTTGACTACCGCACTAGTAACCGCTACGTAGCGGTCGTTGATGATGTTTATTAAATTTTGTTATTAATATATCATTCCTTTACAATAGATCCCTCTTTTTAGTGTAGTATGACCTGAGGCACCTCAATATCGTATATTACCTCCACAGTGGATGGCCGAGCGTCTATCTTGACTACCGTCATCGTTACGTAGCGTAAGTGACGATCCGAGTCTTTTGGTATTAATATCTCACCTCTTCAGAGTTTATCCCTCGTCCTGCTGTAGTAGTTGACCTGAGGCACCTGTATGACATAAAACCTTCATTGTGGTAGCGCGTCGATCTTGACTACATCACTCGTCAACGCTACGTAGCAGTCGTTGGTGACAGTTAAACTTAGTTATTATCTATGTCTTACCTCTATAGAATACATCCTGCTTCCTACTGTAGTACATGGCGTGAGACACCTGCATTTCGCATAAGACCTCCACAGTGGGAGGTAGCGCGTCGATCTTGACTACCGCACTAGTAACCGCTACGTAGCGGTCGTTGATGATGTTTAGTAAATTTTGTTATTAATATATCATTCCTTTACAATAGATCCCTCTTTTTAGTGTAGTATATGACCTGAGGCACCTCAATATCGTATATTACTCCCACAGTGGATGGCCGAGCGTCTATCTTGACTACCGTCATCGTTATGTAGCGTAAGTGACGATCCGAGACTTTTGGTATTAATATCTCACCTCTTTAGAATTTATCCCTCGTCCTGCTGTAGTAGTTGACCTGAGGCACCTGTATGTCATAAAACCTTCATTGTGGGGGTAGCGCGTCGATCTTGACTACATCACTCGTCAACGCTACGTAGCAGTCGCTTGTGACATTCAAACTTAGTTATTATCTATGTCTTACCTCTATAGAATACATCCCGCTTCCTGCTGTAGTACATGGCCTGAGGCACCTGCATTTCGCATAAGACCTCCACAGTGGGAGGTAGCGCGTCGATCTTGACTACCGCACTAGTAACCGCTACGTAGCGGTCGTTGATGATGTTTAGTAAATTTTGTTATTAATATATCATTCCTTTACAATAGATCCCTCTTTTTAGTGTAGTATATGACCTGAGGCACCTCAATATCGTATATTACCTCCACAGTGGATGGCCGAGCGTCTATCTTGACTACCGTCATCGTTATGTAGCGTAAGTGACGATCCGAGTCTTTTGGTATTAATATCTCACCTCTTTAGAATTTATCCCTCGTCCTGCTGTAGTAGTTGACCTGAGGCACCTGTATGACATAAAACCTTCATTGTGGGGGTAACGCGTCGATCTTGACTACATCACTCGTCAACGCTACGTAGCAGTCGCTTGTGACATTCAAACTTAGTTATTATCTATGTCTTACCTCTGTAGAATACATCCCGCTTCCTGCTGTAGTACATGGCCTGAGGCACCTGCATTTCGCATAAGACCTCCACAGTGGGAGGTAGCGCGTCGATCTTGACTACCGCACTAGTAACCGCTACGTAGCGGTCGTTGATGATGTTCAGTGATGATTTTGCTTTTTGTGGTCTGCAAGTGAAAGAAAAAGTTACACAACGTTTGTAGTAGGTAGGACTACTTGGCAGAACTCTGTTTCCAAGAAACATTAATCTAGTTTTATACAGTTAAAAAAATCTTTGTTGCATTAAAGTATTTGGTTCTGTAGTTATCATAGGTGCTGTCATAGTTGGTATAAACGTGTATACCAAATACAAAAACAAAAACATAAAATAGTGTGTAGATAAAGAAGATGGAAATATTGAAAGACCCCAATGAAGATTGGCCTTGACTTTAATCAAATACACGAATAACATTAATTTTAGAAATTATTGTTTTATGAAAAACCAGTTTCATTATTCTCATTTTCACAGAAACAAGAGACAGTGGGGTGCGGGGTATATCTATTGTTTTGCTAAACAGTGATATTAATTTCTTTATGTACTTTTAGACATTAATTTTACAATTTTCATAATACTGAAACTGTAATAAAATAGTAACTGTATTGTATTGAGACTTGCTGACGTTTAGGAGAATTCTGTACGGCTATAAGTAAGTAGTTTTGAATACATAAATATCTTTTCTCTAGAATAATTAATTCCATTCTTGTGCCAATACGTCAATACGACCACAAGTAACGTTTTATTTATCTAAAATATTTTCTTTCAAAGCAATCTCAATAAGTCTGAAAGAAACCTTCTGAAAGAAATAATAAAATATGAACTATTCACATTTTATTATTTGTTTGATTTGCCCGACCTAACATAAAGATGGGCCTTCATATCAATCTGGGACTAGATATTAAGGCGCTACTCGGAAAAAGTATGGACTTTTTGATTTAAAAGTATAGGACGGTTACAGTTGTTACAAATCTGGTAATAAGATATATATTTCTTCATACCTTTATCTAGAATCCTATAGTTTCAAAAACACGATTTTATGATTTTGCCTCGACACTTTTTCCTTTCGAAAAGACCTCTAAAAATACGAAAATTCAAGATTATTCATAAATGACTATTGCTATACTTACACTATTGGAAATTGGTTTAATTAGTGGACACCAATAATATTTAGAATCGTATAGAAGCATTTTTTTAAAAATCGCTGTAGTTTTTTAATACGAAGTGATTTTGTGTTTTTTTTGCCTAATCTGCAAAATCGATTTCGCTCCCGCGCGCTTCGTTTTCTCATTGCTATCTCGCTTCAGCATAATTTTTCCGAGTATCGCCTTAAACCTACAAATTAATCAAATAAGTTGAAGACATAATAATGTCACCATGGAATTGGAATGTCTCGTAGGTATTCAAACTATTTCAAACTAGTCATAATATTATTATAAAACGAACTAAACGTAGTGATTACATGCTCTTTGAAACGAACCTTTCGCTCGATGTTATATTGCGGATATATTTTACGAATGACATGAAGTCTATGTCACTCTCCAGCTCCCAAACAATCCCCATAGGTACCTATCAAAAATCACGTCGATCTGTTGCTCCGTTCTTACGTGAAAGACAAACACACTTTCACATTTACAATAATAATTAGTAAGAATAAATATCGGAAAATCTTATTCATACTACTTTTACAGTTGTGTACTTGTAATAAGTACCAGCATTCAGCACCAACGAAGTTTTTATAAATATAGTGCTTAAATAATAATACCCAGACACAGAACAAACAGAAGCTAGCTAAAAGTTGTAGATTCAATAGTTTATTTGCCGTTTTTAATAGTATGGACTACAAATATTATTCTGTGGTATGGAGTTGCTACCCGTGGAATAATGCTGTCCTAAGCAGACGCAGACGAAACCATGAACGGCCGCTAGTATCAAATAAAATTAACATCAATTTGCTTAGTTGTAAAACCAACAAAGAAAAATATTGCGTTAAAAGGAAAAATAGGGGCACACCACATTATATCGATACCGCAATGTGGCTATTAAACTTCGTACCTACCAACATTCTCGGATCTCGGTCGTCTCACATTTAGTATGCCGGATAATGTCTTGGTTATCTAACTTCCAGGAACTATCCGAATTATTTAGTCCTAACCTCGCTGGTGAGCGTGTGTACATGCGGTCACATAACCGCCGAGAGTTATACACAGTATGATATTTTGAACATACTTTTCATTAGGCCAGTAATTATTGAACATTAAAAGGAATGTAATAGCAACTCGTTAGTTGGTTTTGCCTGATAATGCCTTTTTAAGGAGCACGATAAGGTTGATCTTGCTTCTATAAGTCAATGATTTTACAAGCATTTTTCAATCAAGACAAGTCTATTTTGATATTATTAATTAAAACCTAGCTAGATAATATTATTCATATCTATCCGTATGAAAGTCTCAAGGAATAATAATAAATAATAGGTACAATATTCTAATGATGCATATGCATTTAATTCTTGAGACTTTCATACGGATAGACGCTCGTATGTTTTCACTTCGAAGGAACATTTAAGAAAGTTTTGGTATTGTTCAAGGGCCGTTTCAGAATATTGCAATTCTATACCACATACAAATCCATTGTATTAAGATATTTATTGCTAACGAACAAAAACCAGCGGAATCAGTTAACTACATTACATTCATATTTTCAGGCTAGTATTCTTACTAAAGTTGTACAATGCTCACATTAGTTTCTGAATTATGAAACGTATATGGTTACAATATACGATAACGCACAATTTTACTTTTCAATTTGACAAAAATTACAGAATAAGAGATAGGCACTTATAACATTAGTAAATTCTGACTTTCAATACTTTTAAATTTAAATCTATAGGTATTAGTATTTACTGTACCTAAACGAAAATATAAATAATACTTTGAAGCATATAGCATACTTCGTGTAACACAATTCTTTAGTATCTGGTTCGCAAATGTTAATAAAAATACTAAAGTATTTTATCGACATTGTACCCTCTGTTTCCCATCACTATTTATCCAATTCAGCATAACACCGTAACTCAAGTCGTACGTCACATTTGACATGAAATGTACTGTACTCCAGCTATGTCAAATGGCTCGGCGTATGGGAATGGTTCAGATTCACCTCGTATAATTCCTAGAAGCTGCATTATAATCGTGTTTGCTGTAACGTAACCTTCATGCTGTATGAAATGTCTTGATTGGGCCTAAGGTAGAGATCCTGCCTACTCAGTCATTTGTCTTGGGTTGGATCATGATTATTCATACTAAGAATAATTTTCTTCTTTCGTGGTCGTTTATATTTTTTAAACGTTTGTGGGTTACATTACATTATTCATACAATAATTCTCATGTTAATTTATTTAGTAAAAAAGAGCAATTACCTCACTTTCTTTAAAGTTATAGATCACGTTCAGGTTATCTCATCCAAATTCAATATTATAATAAACTACTCACCGATTACCAACTAATATGAATAGTTCAGGTTTTGGATACACCCCTGCAACTGAGCAAATGATGTTCAGGTAACCGTCTCCCAGCCTGTCCAATATCATGTCAAACTTTTTCTCTGGATCTGTAAAGGAAATTCAACTTTAATGTTTTATTCTTAAAAACCTGAAAAGATTTTATTTGTTAGAACACGCTAATCACTTCAAAAAAGTACCGATCGTATTACAAAGACTTAAAAATAGTTGAGCAATTATCATCGTCACCTTTGTTTAAACTTTCACTGCGTTCTTAAATGTTTGTGGCATTTTGAAATGCTGAATAATATCATAAATTTTACTAAGTACAGCATACACTTATAACATCGACTTCAGACAGATCAGCAAGTTCCATACAAGACTATTTAGAAAAAGTCACGCATTTGCGGCCTATGAATAAAATAAAATATGTAGTTAGTGACTTTTAGCCCTCTAAAGAACTAGAGCAATATTGATCCTACTATCCTACTTATACATATTATAAACTAGCTTTCCGCCCGCGGCTTCGCTCGCGTGGACTATACAACGACACGTTATCCCGCGGGAATCTGATATTTTGCCGGGATAAAAAGTAGCATATGTTCCGTAAAACGAAACGTTTTAGCGTGATTGAGTAACAAACATCCAAACATCTAAACTTTCACATTAATTATTTAATATTAGTAGGATGTGAAAGTTTAGATGTCTGGATGTTTGTTACTCAATCACGCTAAAACGGCTATATGGGTTTGGCTGAAATTTGGGACACAGATACTTTGTACCCTGGAGAGAAACATAGGCTACTTTTTATCCCGGAAAAATATCATATTCCCGCGGGATAACGTCGTGTAGTCCACGCGGTCGACGGGAGGAAAGCTTGTTTTTAATTAACTTATGAATATTTCCTGAAAAGCTCCAAAATAGGATGAACTATTTTTGCATCCTTAAAAGTATAGCACAATACTATTGTAAATGCTCCGCGATGTTATCGTTTGTAGAGATAAAAATAAAAGAAGTATAGAATGCTTAAAATATTTACGTATTCAAATTTAATTTTAGTTGACGTAAAGTTCAGTTCAAATGTCGTCAAATTGCAATATTAGGTTTATGTAAAGTAAACTCTATTTATACCGACAGTTCGCGATCACGCGATCTGTAATGGATGCCGTAACTTTTTAACAAAAAAATTACCTTATAGTGTTTACTGGAAGAGTTCAAAGTTCTTATGGATACGAAAATAGAAATAAGCTTACTAACATCATGGCCTTAATTTTAACGCCCTCGTTTTTATTAATTTTAATTTAATTGTTAAGTTTTGTAAAATTTAATAATACATTTAATTTGATTATGAAATTCCATGCATTTAATATTTGAATTAAAAAAATCCTTCTTTAGATAAGTTAGCGGTAAGGTCTAATATCACTTAAGTTAACCCCAAATTAAATAAGAGTTTTCTGCGTTTGTTCTCATAAATAGCATTTTATTTAAATACATTACTTTGAAAACCATTAAAAGATAATTTATTAATGTTACCTAATAAGTCAATCTTACAACATAATTAAAACTAAATTAAGCCTCTTCCAGGTTTTTTGTGTAACGTAGACATCGGCTCAAATATTGATGGACTCTATCGTGTTTTATGCTATTCGGCCATTTGTATTCCATTAGCTCGCCATCTTTGCTTTGTTTCAGCTTGGCGTGCTCACCGCGCCATCCGTTCCACAGTAACCGCTCGATGTAATTTTTACGTAGTTTCGTAGTTTGTAAAACATACCGTACAAAACTTAATAGATACAAAAATAAGTACCTTGTTACCATTAAAAAATATTCTTTTTTTAGCCTTTGAGTCTAAATACTGTCATGCATGATCGTTAAGACATATTTTTACAACTAATGCCTTTTCCATCATTTTCATGTGACGTAGACATGGGCTCAAATATTATAGGTTTCTATGATGTCATAAGCAATTTCGCCAATATTTTTTATTCGCTCGCCATCTTTGCTTTGTTTCAGCTTAGCGTGCTCACCGTGCGCGCCATGTATTCCACAGCAATAGCTCGATGTATTGTTATGTAGTTTAGTTATTTGGAAAATGGTACCGTGTTGTAAATTTTGGTTTAGTGTTGATTTAAGTTCTATATGTACATGCAGAAAGTATCCTCAAAATAAAATATAAATATTTGGGATAAATCAATTTTCAATCCGTTCTATACATTGCCATCCGTTCCACAGTAACCACTGGATGATTGAACTGTGCAAAAATCTGTGGAATACAAATGAGGTATCTATGAAATAAGTACTAAAACGCTGTGAACGTTCGAATATTATCAAACTATTAACAAAATCCTTTGGGCCTTGGACAGTTATGTTGTTTGGATTAGCAATATTTCATTTGAAATGCCTCTTCCAGGTATTGCTATAATTTACAACGGCTCAAATATTGATGGATTCTATCGTGTTATAAGCAATTCGGCCATTTATATTCCATTAGCTCGCCATCTTTGCTTTGTTTCAGCTTAGCGTGCTCACCGCGCCATCTATTCCACAGAAATCGCTCGATGTAATTTTATATAGTTCAGTAATTTGGAAAATTATAACTTGCAAAAGTCAGTAAAATATAATTTAGGTGTCTATTAACGTTCATTAACTCTTATGTTTAAATTAATGTCATCCTTGTAACACAGATAACAATTTTTTTTTATTATTTGTTGTTAGTCACGAAACTCATGGATCAATGAAGGTAAAAGTGTTCCTTACGTTTATTGTCGCCCTCGTGATATAAAATAAATATTGCTGTCATCTGCTCAGCTTGTCATAAAACTACAATTTTACAACATTCTTTTTGTGAAATACTAGGTGGCTTGCTCTCAACTACTTGTCTTTGCACCTTTCTTTTTCTGTTGTATTGAAACCATATCGAAACAAATTCACTAACTTAATGCTGTGACAGTCCAACCTACGTCATCATTGCTTTTCAATTAGCCACAGGAGTTTTTAATTTTATTCGACTTTTCTGAAAAACCGATTTTCCATATTTTCAATAACTGTTACATCCTGAAACTACATTTTCATGTTTCAGACACATCTGAAATCTGAGAACGTTTCAGTAGGGGAAGGAGTAAATAATAATATTTATATAAAATAGTGTTATTTATTTCCTTTTTCTGCTGAAAACATCTTTCTTTTCTTTTGTGTAGTTATTGAACATATTTAAATCAATTATAAGTCGAACAGGTATATTCTACATCTTCAATTAACAATAATAGATAAAAAAATAATTTAAAAACTCTTAAGTTTGAATTGAAGTTAAGAGAAGCGACATCTATTAATCAGTTTTAGTACTATGTGAAAAACCAGCGCCGTGCTGCGCAGCGGCAAGTAGCGGCGTTAATAGCATGTCTTTGATATAGTACTGAGAAGTTTTGCTACTCGTTACGAGATGGCGCTAGTGGACTTGGAAAATTTTAAATAAAATCATTTATGAAAATAACATTATTTAATCCTTTTCTTCTTAATTCTTCTTAGCAGCATGATGAGTAATAAACTAATAATTTTAATATTACTTACAAAAGCTTGGTTTAGGGTTAAATGTAGGAAAACCATTATGTCTCTTCAAGCATGCAAATATATTAATTTCTCCTGAAATTCTTGATTAAAATTTATCCTGAAGAAATTTCTTCATCTAGGAAGTCTTTAGTAAAAGGTAATATAGATAGATAGGTGTCTACAACCTTGAGTTATGAAGTAATCCTGAAAATTCAAAACACCAAAATGAATATTTCTAAAATTCAATATTCTCAATTTATCTAAAAATACAAGTTGGAAATTGAATTAATTTAGTTATAAATTAGTATACTAATTATGCTGATGAAAGATAAATTGATTTAGAGTAAATCCTTTGCTTAAATAATTTGAAATAAGCAAAACTAAATGTTTTGAGTTTTTCAACGCAGTTGAAAAACTGACTATTGCCTGAAAATAATATAGAATGTGTGTCTATTGTTATGAATAGTTATTTCTTTGTTCATCCTAAATCTGTACATAATTTTAAAACTAGAATTAGCTCAGAACATTCTGTCAATTGTAAGAAATCACTAAATATGGAATTTCAACGTTGCAAAATTTGATAAATTTTAGTAAATTCTAAAAGGTCAATAACTTTTATAGTATGTATTGGATTTATAATTCTGATATAAATTAGATAATTTCAAAGTGTCCTTCTTATAGTATAATAGAATTTATTACTTAAAGAAGTAATAAACATTGTGAATTTCCAGTTGTAAAATATACAAAATGACAAAAGGTTATTTCTAAAAACTACATTATTGAATGTGTTTTATAGGTGCATATAATGATGATATATTTACCTGAGAGCTTGGTATTTTTTGGGAAAACACCTTTTGAAAGATTTCTAGTAGAAGTTGTCTGTTTAAAAAGCTTCATAAATAGTGTTTTAAGAAATTCAATCCTGGAAAATAGAGTCACGTTCAGAGTTAGTTTAGGCTAGGTATGAGTACATTAAGATATTAGAAAAGGTTTTATTTTGTTAATAAATATACTTAACTGTTTATTTATAACTTACAAACGTCAGTTTGTGTCACAGATGAGACAAAATCTCTTAAAGAACGTATTAAGTACCCAAAGTCGATTTTGGGTTTAAAACCATGATTAAACCTAAATAAAATTAAGCAAGATATATATTAGGGATTTCTAATTAATCTTCTATTAATAAAACTTAGCCTAAATACACTAAATTCAATATTTAAATCAAAGTTTAGAATTTTGAATTACGCGCCATTGCATGAGGCCAACTAGTGCCTTATTCACAATGTGCAAGGAGCGATTGAACAAAATCTGTGTGAGTCAATGTACCTTTGCGCTATGTAATACATAGCTGATACATAGCGGAAAGGTGATAAAAAACATTCCTAGATCTTTAGATTAGTTACATTATATGGAAGTCTGATAATTCTGTCCGACATGAGCCACAAAACATATTTGTGCACTAATGACACGAATTATAGCTTCTTAGTTTAGTTTCATATAGAAGTTCTGTAGCACAGGCATTGTTTTGCTATTTGGCTAGATTTTAACTACGTTATTACAGCTAAATATTGAATTTATTAAGCGACAGTGCTGTCATCTATAATGAAACTATGATTTTGTGCGTCTGTAGGGTCTCTTATTTAGAGAAAACAATGGAACCATAGACTAGAATACAGATTTTATTACAGTCTAGATTGTCTATGGTGAAGACTTGCTAAGGTGGCCACTTTCTGACGATTACCCGTTTTATAGGGAAAATTTGGGAATTTATACCTCTAATTCGATTTATTTAGATTAAAATATTTCGTTATTTAGACCTAGAATTTTGCTACAAACTGATTGAATATTGTATGTTGGAGATGATTGAAGTCTGGAGGAGCAGTTTTGCGATGAAGTGTACACAAACCACAGAGTTTGAACACGTCGATATGAAATTGTTTGAGATCTCGTTGATGGAAGGGAATGAACACTTTTCGCATACGGTTCTCATGATTTCGACACCTCTGAACATATATTTATGCATCAAATTTAATCTAAATCAAGTATTTAAATTTTCTGAAATTCGCACTTGAATAACTTTTGAATGAGTTTATCTGAAGCCGCGAAAATTGGAAATTTACTTGATTTTGGATCGAGGAATAAGATTTACTACAGTAATATCTTATTTTCTCAAGATAGAACTAGATAATCTAGTTTTATCAAGTAAATAATTATTTATACCTAAATCGAGATATGGCAACATATCAGAATAACTGAATTATTCTTATGGGGGAATCCCAAAGAGGAAGCGCGTGGAGAAGTATTGGACGACATGTCAGGGGAGTTCTAGAATGTTCTAGAGACGAGATATAAAAGAGCGAGGTTCGTGGACTAGAGAGACAGTTCGGGAGAATTTATCGGGAATGCAGGCCGAAGCTCTGCCCGATCGCGATTCGGTATTTTACTAGTGAAAAGTATTTAATAGTGAATTTAAGAGAAATCTCTGCCCAAAATTATTTCAATTTAAATATTTTCTTTAATTATTGTGTTTCAAATCTGTGGGTGGTAAGCTTTATTAATTTATCTCCATTATTTTCTTGGAATCCTCATTTTTGAGTCTGGACTGAGTTTTGAAAGAGGCTGATGATGATTTACAGTTCTTGGCCAGATCTGTATTTCTTCAGTAAGGTTTCATGATGGCATTTCCGATCTTCTCTTGGGTAAATACTTTCCTTGTGGGAATGTTTGCTCTGGATGGGGTTCTGAAGGCTGTCACGTGTCAAAACTTCGACCAGTAATATTTGAAAGCAAGAATTGAATATTTCAGAATTTGTTTTAAATTCTTTTGAATTAATATTGCTACCATACCGTCAGTATTAAATTCGGATTTCGTGATCTAATCGTCGAATCGCTTACTCGACATAAGATTTGTTTGATTTACACGCCGCGAAAGTGTTAAAGTGTGTGTTAATCGTGAAAATCTGTTTGAAAACAAATTCTCCTCTTAAAATTTATCTAAAACAACTTTTCACACGTTGTGATGTGTGTTGTTATTTAAAAAAGGCTTATCTGAGCTCTTTGTACAACTTAAAGAGGGAATTTGGTCCATACAGAGTTTCATATGAAGTGGAGTGTTGTGCTTTAGTTCGTGAGGATTATTGCTAGATTTTGATCTGAAATCTAGCAAGGGTGAGTGTAGGAAATAAGGTAATTTGGATGTCAGACTTTAGCTATAGTTTCAGTACTAAATTCCTTGGAAACAGATACTCTCTGTCCCAGTAAATTGATTCCTGAAACTTTCAGAAGTTTCAAAGCTGAAGCTTGGCACAATGTCTGATAGACAAGTTCTAGTACTTGTAAGATCTGCCCTCATCTTATATTATCATTTGCTTGCATGTTTGTGCAAGTAGAATTCTGTTTATATGTTTGATACTGAAATTGGAAAAGAGGTTTTTAGCCTCATAAGAGTGAAACTTTTATGTCAGAAGTCTCTACTAGACTCTAACTAGTTAAATCTGATGTTATTTGAACATGACCTCTCATCCTGATCAGTATCAAAGTCTTGATATATGGAATTCTGCAGCGCCTCATCCAAACCATGTTTATTTATTTATTATAGCTGTTGTGTGAACAGGCTGCTGTTCTACTCTCATAATTAACTATTATAATCTAATTTTGACTATAATTCTATCACAGATTCTATAGAGAGACCGTAGCCTTTCATACAAAAGCTATTTCATCATACTTATGTATGATTTATTTTACTGTATTAATATTTATATTATACAGACACATACTTACATCAGTTCACACTATCCATACACAACTCAGGTAATGGTTGTTTTATGTAGCTCTAGAGTGGATAGATTGAAGCTTTACCGCTGGCTTGAAGCTCGAAGAGTGAGGTAACTTGCCGTTGTGGTCTGACTCACCTAGTTTTCTGGTTGACGTCTGGCTACAGTGATGAGATGTTGTGGAATTTGCTGTGAGTTGATGGTGATTTCTAAAGTAACTTATAGTCTATAATGGACTATGGGTGATCAGAATATGACTTCAACAAAATGTGTTTTACTATAGGTCTCTCAAGGATATCGTTTTGGTAGTACGGTAAACACTCTTCATTTCCCAAAGTCAAAAGACCGTGTTAGGATTTGAAGCTGTGTATCTACTAAATCACACTACGGGCCGTTGGCTGATCATGGTATATTGATTGGTCAAATGCCTTAGTGTCATTTTACACTAATTTGGCCAATTATGGTGTCGTCTGGATGTTTGCTTGGACTCTTAGTAGTGTAATCTTACGAGCCGAGCGGCTTGGGGACAACGCACTATTAAGGACTCCACCCACAGCCTGATTCGCACGATTGTTGGTCATTCACCTTACCAGATGTCCTGTTGGTTTCCTGGCTTTGTCGATATCCGGATTACCGTTTTTGATTTGTGATACCTTTCAGTTCATAACTGTTGGGTAAAACCAATTAAAGACAAAAGTCCTCCTGTGTTTCTTTATATTGAAGCCATATGTTGGATCACACATAAGTCTCTGACTTAATTTTCACACCATGGGAAACTCATAGCATTGGTACACGGTTGGTTGAGTAAATGAATACTGTGCAAAGTGTTTTATTTAACTCCTGACAATTTAATATTGTCTTATCCAAACCCTACCTCTCATTTGAGAAGACCCAGTTTATATTTGAAATATAATATAACTATTTATTTGTTCAACATGGATTTGAACATAATATCCTCTTTGATGGATGCCATTTCATGTGCTGAGCGCTGAGTCTCATAACAGATATGCCTACACAAGCATACACACTACATAAACTATACAACAAGTGGCTTGATTCGTCGAGTCACTATAATCTTTATTCTTCTTCTCTCCGCTATGCGTTGTGAAACACCCTGTCTTTTGCTTGAGTAGTCGAGCTCTGTCCTACGATCCTGAGACTATTCAGAGGAGGATATCTTGGTGAAGTAAGCCCTATGTAGACAGTTCACCTCTGCATTTGCCGAGACCCGCACACTATACAGTTCCCTTCTGGCTGAAGTCTATAGGATCTGCGTCCCAGACAAGTAGGACTTGCCTCCAAGATCTCCACTCCGGTGGAAGGAGAGACATTTCTGAAAGGTTCTGGCTACGCCATCCTCTTCATGCTCAGATTGTGACGCTTTACATCTTTGTCCTGATTGTACGCAATCCGACAATGCATAACACTGTAATTTCTTAGATATGTTCTGAATAGACGCTCTAAGAATTGCATATGAAATATCTGTTTATGAGTACTTGGTGGCAGTAACTGGAGTGGGCATTTGTTAAACTGGATGTTTTTCCATTTAACCGATTGTTGAAACTGGGTTTTCACATTCCTTTGCCTTATACTCTCTTTTGCTGCACCACTGTTGTGCTTAAGTATACTTGAGCGCCTCGTTTGCGTTGGACTGGGACCGGAAAGAGCTAGAGGGGAGGTTGGACGTAGCTCCCCAGGGCAATGCCCTGGGCCACAAGCCATCAGGGTATTAGCCTGGGCCTAGATTCACTTTACCCTATCCTTATCCTAAAATTCCTATCCACAAACACTATACTTATTTACACTTAACTCTTTCTTTACCTATTTAAAATATTACTATTATCCACTGTCATGCTTAATTAACACTATTTATTTATTTATTTGTATTTATATATTTATAATTCATTTCAGCTTGCTTTAGGTAATTAGCTATAAGATTAAGCGTCTCTGTTATCATTGTACTTTGAACATACCTTATTAAAAAGAACCTAACTATGGGATACTGAAACAAAAAATTACACAACGTAGTGTCCTAACCATTTAGTCGATCACAACAAACAGCCAAACATTGGGGTCAATAATATTAGACTTCTTTCTCACATTCAGCTAGTTCACTTTAGCATAGTAAGAGAGTTCATTCTACAATGGTCCACGTGACCAGGATTAGTTTAATAATAATATTTAATGATTTAATATCTTAATCTCTTAATCTTTTAGTATATAGAGCCAAGAAGAGGTTACTTTCACAATGGTGCCGAGTGACCAGAATAATGGGTCTCAAATGTTTAAAGGAATTGATATTCAGAGTCGCTTATTGCATGTTAATTTTTAAGTTGTGTGCAAGCTTTCTGCTATAGTTATACAGCTAGCAAAGGGGTTTTACTTCTTGGGGGCGTTCAGATTTAATACTAAGTAAAAATAAAATATAGAAAAAGCTTATAACTATGGTTCGCTGCATACCCGTTGCGATTGTAAGTATTCAGTATTGGGGATAAAATATAGAATACTTATATTTGCCCGCGATTAGAGCCAGTGGATACCTCTCGGTGGGAACTAAGCTGTGCTAGAGCCCGACCGGTTAGCTCTCTTGTTCTCCTGAACAAGAAAAAACCGAAGATCCGAAACCATTGCACTTGGCCTTTCCAAGGTGAAGGATATGCGGCTATCCGTATTAGGGATACCTGCACCCTAGATTAAGATTTTATAATTTTAGTATACATACTGTAGACAATGGGTTATACAAATGAAAACAGCTGTGAGTGTAATAGCTCCGGGTGTATTTATTGGTGTTTCTTTTTCAGTTTTTTTTTTATGGTTATTGTTTATTTTTTTATGATTTTTGTGTGTTTTCTTATGTGTACGGTTCTTTAATATAGCGTTTATCGGTGTTGTTCTTCGTAAATTACATCTAAAACATTTTCACTACACTAAAAACAGTCACTTATGTTGTTTACTTTCATTCTTCAAATTTTCATTTTTGTACTAAATTTCCCAATGTGCGTCCTCTTGTTATGTTAGTGTAAGCTTGCGGAAATATAGAGAGAGAGATAAGCGTGCTGGATAAGCTGGAAATAAAACAAAAACAGTTTTTAGAATTTTGCAAGCAAAACATTGTTAGTAGAATTTTACATACAAAATTGCAAACAAAATGTTGATAAAACAGGTTAAAACTTACTGCGGAAAAAAATTGCGAGGTGTTCATTTCCTTTTTCAGTGGATTTACGGACATTTTCATTGAAAACAAGAGAAATTTAAGATAAAAATTTTGTAAAACAAGAAATTACATAGGTTAGTTTGACAGGAAATAAGGGTCAATATAGACATGACCAGATAAGGGCATGAACAGACATTACTTTGAACTTTATCGATTCGATTAACGATTTTATTCAATTTTATTTGAAAGGTAAGAAATATTGTTTTGAAATGATAAAAAGTATTCTTTTATTGGTAAAATTAACTATACGTCATTAATAGGTCAAATAATTACATTTAAAACCGGAACAAATTATAAATAGACAATTTTGATGTTCTTACATTGATAATAAATCTATTTCTAATAATAGTTATTGTACGTTGAATTAGTTAGTTAATTGTTTTTCTAAAGTTTAGAATTAAATAGGATAATAAATTTAAATAAAAAGAAATTTCTATTAAAATTATAACTAAAAATCGACTCGATTAGACGTAATATCGAATAAGTAAAGTATCGATAATTCAATTAATGTTCGTTTAATTATGGCTATGGTATAAAATAGATTGTCGCGTTGTACTAAGGTACATACTTTATGTATGGTTATTTATTGATTTAATTCTTGATTACATAGGTAATTCTTTGAAGTTTGACTTAATATGAATAAGTAGGTAACTTAACTCTATATCACATTAAAATTTACATTTGTGACATGACGTGCTCGACAAAAGTAGTTGGGGGGGCGTACGAGAATACTAGCTAAACGAGATTTAGGATTATTTTATAGAAAAGGAGACGACCAAAATATTGGCCAAACATGTTTGCCAAACTTGATAGTAGATTTATTAGTGGTTAGTGTTGAATAGGGGGCGAGGAGATTGGCGAACGTGTTTGCCAAGTTAGTTAAACATGTACAAGACATTTTAAAACACGTATGCACATGATACGGAAGTATGTGCAAATAAATAATGATATTCGCGAATAGAGAAAGACAAGAAACGAGACAGGCGCTTGTCTGTATTTACCTTTCATCATTAAGATAGGAACTTTGCCATGTCGACACGGTGCGTAAATTAAACAAACACGCCGTGATGTTATTTTATCACTTAGATGATTTTATCGATAAACAAATTTTACATTTACAATTTATTTATTATCATTACTATTAGTAAACAAACGAGCGATCTTCGAACGCAATACAAATAATAGACTGACAGCGCCATACTACATGTTATTTTGACATTTTAAACTAATATGGTTCATTTCTTTGAAATTTGGACACACTAGAGCCCAAGTCCATGATTTTCAAAAAAAAAAAAAAAAAAATACGAGAAAAATTTTGACAGATAAAATTGAGTTTGTTTTGAAATTGTTTTTCGTTCCAAAGTTTTACAAGTACGTAGATAACCAGTTAAATAATAACTAAAAAGTGCATTTAGTGAGTTGAAATGTTAAGTGTTAAAGTTAATTGTGAAAAAGTAAAATTGTCGGAAACAATCTTGTTGGTTTTTCATGTTGGAGGTCTTTCAAAAGGTGTTAACTTAACTTAACTTCATAGTGGCTGTGTTGGAATTGTTTTGGGTATGTTTTAAAGCTAGACTATATAGATTTAATGAATATTCCTATGTGTGACCGTATACCAGAAGTCTTTAGTATGTTTTAGGTACATAAGTAGGTGAGATGAAACTTAGTGGGTAACTCTAAAGTTACCTATACATATTTGTTGGTGAATTTCAGTAACCAAAGTCTTAAAATGAATACTTAGGACGGATTCACATAACACTTAAGCATGTTGTGAACATAATTCTGGTTAATAGATCTAATAACTTGATTTGACATTCGTTAAAGTATAAGTTTGCGTTGAACTAATGTTTACTTCATTAGATACTTTTTTACTAGTTTGTTCTATTTTAAACGCATTCCACATAACTAACTTACAAAAGCAAGTTAGTTATACCAGAGTAGAATTAGAAACTGTTATCTGAAGTAAAGAGAATTAATACACAAGTACTATTTAAAATAGATTTGCAAGAAAAATTTCAGTTTAAGTAATTAGGTTCAATAATAGAATGAAATTACATAGTGGATAACAATTGTGTAGTCTAGATAGATTAAAATTAACAAAATAGTCAAGTTTGAGTAGATTGCTATTTGGGAAAGTAGTTTTATAATAATAGTAGTTGTACATATCTGTTATTACATTCTGAAATAAAAATAAAAGGAAAAAATGCTATCGTATAGACATTGTTTTGAATTCTTCTTAAAAGTAGATCTTGTGTACTATTAGGGAAAATATGTGTGCCACTAATAATTCGACATTTGACATGATTACTAACTTCTTTATGTATAGTTGGAAACGCCACTATCAGATGTAAATCGTTTCCGAGGAATTTTCCCTCCGATCAACTTTAGGTAAAAGGTTTTTTTTGATATGGTTGTTTGGTTAGAATAGCATACAAATAGGTACATACTCATAACTTAGTGTTCATAAACACCATTATGCAGGGAAAATTATGATTTTTGGAAATTTTATTTCATTAAACAAGTTAACTTTTTATTACAAATTAAACTATACAATTTAACTTAGTTTATTACAAGTATAGGGTGTTGGGAGGATAACTGGTTATTTATTTATATCACAGATGTAGGATTTTATTGAATTAACTAAAATAGAATTTAATCTTATAGCGCTTACTTATTTATTTATTTATTTAACTTTTGAAAATAATACCTAGTGTAAAATACAAAGCGGACTTGATCCTGGAGGTATTTTCTGCCAGTTAACCTTTGAGGAACTATCAACTTTTAAGAGGTTTTATTGTCAGTGAATTCTAGTGTTGTGTTATAGGTTGGTTTCAGTTCATTACTTAAGTGTTAGTGTGAGTTTTTTTTTATAAGTGGGTTTTGTTTCAGGAAATATTTAAGAAAGTGCCAGTGCATAGTGATATTATTTAGACAGTGACTATTTAATAAGTGTATAAAATATTTAGTGAGTTTTAGTGAAAGTGACACTCTTTATTTCTTTATAGTCTAAGTTATAGTGAAAAAAGACGCTCATTTAATTTTTTTTAAGTGATAGTGAAAGTGACACTCTTTATTTTATTAGTTCATAGTGAAAGTGAGACAATTCTTTTAGTTAGTTTTTAATGATTAGGTTTATGTGAACTATAATTAGTAAATGGTATTCAATTCAGTGATTCAGTGATTTTAAATTTTTAATTATTTGATAAGTGGATATTTTTTCTTACAATCAGTGATTTTAAAACTAGTGTTAGTGACAAATAGTGAGTGATTGAGTGAAATATAAATTTTCATAATGCCTAAGGAAAGGAGTAAATCCAAGACAGCGGAGACGAGGAGAACTGGCATGGTAACTCGTAGAACTGCCCTAGTTGACCCTCCGCCAGCAGAAAAAAGGGCTACTTCGCTACAGTTTATGACACGTATGGTACAACGAGCGGTCAACACTCTTAATAGCAAGATCTCTGAGCTGGAAAGTAGGATCACAGCTACACCCACTCCGGTAGAATCAGCAGATATGTCCATACAAGGGGGCGCTTCAAATCGACAAACTCTAGTACAACCTGGACCATCTACTATGTGTTATCCGATGGCGCCGATGTCTATTGAGAAGCCTAAATTTCCTACAAAGAGCAAACACCCGGTGACCTTCATAGAAGACCTAACAGCATATTTGAGAAAATGTGTACCAGGGGTGAATGATATAATTGATACAATTATTGAATGCCTGGAAGGGGATTCTAGAAACTGGGCTCGCATATATAGAGACAGATGGACACATTTTGAGGACTTCAAAAAGGACTTTTTGGACACGTACTGGGGTGAAGCAGAACAAAACGAATTAAGGAGGAAAATTGTGCAGAACTCCTGGGATGGAACGCAGTCTATGCTGAGTCACTTCATTACATTGTGTGGACAAGCAAAGATGTTGACTTATCCTATCCAGGAGAGACAACTAATAAGTGATATTATGAATCATTTTCCTAGAGAGGTTCAGTATGCTTGGTCGACAAGTAACTATACTTCCATACTTCAAGCTACTGAGTTTCTTCGCAAGCTGGACAACGTGAACAGACAAACTAATCCAAAGCGCAGCAGTGCTACTCAAGCAGGTGTGGTGCAACAGTCTGCGGCATATGGTCAGCATCATCAGCATCGTCAACACCAACAACGGGACAACAGGAGCAACTTCAAACAGAAGAAATCATTTAGCGAGAGGCCGGCGCGTGAAGTAAACCAATTGGCGAAAACAGATGTTGTAAATAGTGTAGATACCACTAGTGGTAATACTTCTCAAATTGTAAATTCAGAACCAACAAATTTAAACTAGTAGATGTTGATGTAAATCGCCCCATACGTCAACATTAGGAGGGGCAAATTTTACTTCTATTGCTTTAAAGATTATGCTTAATCTCGGATGGGAACCTGGACAGTCATTAGGTAGACACGGTGATGGAATACTTAAGCCTATAGTTGCCAAAGGTCAGAATAGTAAAGCAGGTTTAGGATTAGGTAGTAAAGTAACCAATTCTACTAATTTTAAATTGCAATTAGTGGAAACACTAAAAATTCAAGCCGAATTAGATAGGAATTCTTCAATTCAAACTAGGGAAGTTTCTTCTTTATTCGATGAAGAAGACAATATTACTTCGGATAGATTAGAAATGATCAAATCTGAGGTAGAGGTAGAAATATTTGACAAGCAAGTTAAATGTTTAGTCGATACAGGCAGTGATATCACTTGTATTTCAGAGTCATTTTGGGAATCTTTAAAATTACAAGTTGGGAATAAATTAAATATGTTACCTGTTAAACCAATAAAAATTCGTGGAGCTGTTGGTCAAAAGAGTGCCAAAATACAGCAAATGGTTTTACTACCAGTAAAATTTGGGGAAATTAAAATAGAAATTAGATTTTTGATTGTACCTAAATTAGTCCATTCTGTAATTTTAGGATTTGATTGGCTTTTAACAAATAAAGTAAATATAAGATTACAAACACCTCCGATAGGGTTAATTATTAATTACAAGGGTCAAAGAATATTAAAACCGTTTATTGAGTATGTATTTGAGGGACAAGGGGTTTCAGAAGTTGCCAAAGTAACTAGTGACTTTGACTTCAAAAAGTATTTGCAAGAAATTAAAACAGGTATACCTCTTAATGAGAAACAAACAATTAAATTAAAACAAGTTTTGATTAAACATGATGACACTTTTACTAAACGATTAGGTCGTGCAAATTGTTATGAACATGTCATAAAAATGACAGATCATAGCCCGGTTATAAGACGTTCTTATCCTGTTCCATATGCATTTAGACCACAAATGGAGGAAAAGTTAGCTGAGATGGTTGATATGGGTATAATAACTAGAGGTTCTACACCTTATTGTAGTCCATTAACATTCACTTTAAAGCCTGATGGTTCAATTAGAGTTCTATTAGATGCAAGGGAAATTAACAAACATATGGTAGCTGAGGCGGAAGCTCCTCCTATGCAAATAGATGTTTTAAATTCATTTCATGGGGTTAATTACATCAGTATAATAGATCTTAATAATGCATATTTTCAGATTCCTATCTCAGAAGATAGTAAAAAGTATACTGGGTTCACTTTTAATGGGAAATCTTATATGTATAATGTTTTACCACAAGGACTTAAGACTTCTGTCGGTAGTTTCAGTAGAGCGATGGATCAAATATTGGGGCCTGGGGTTAGACATTTTTGTGTAAATTATTTAGACGATTTAGCCATTCTAACTCAGGGTACTTTAGAAGAGCATTTAGAACATATTGATATAATTTTAAACAAATTAAAATCTGCAGGACTTACATGCAACCTTGAAAAATGTAAATTCATTTGTAAAGAAGTAAAAATGTTGGGTCATATTATTTCTACAGAGGGAATTAGAACGGATCCAGGAAAAATTGAATCTATTAAGAATTTTCCGGTTCCGACAAAAATAAAACATTTAAGAGCATTTTTAGGACTTTGTAATTATTATAGACGTTTCATTCCTGACTATAATAGTATTATTCAACCTTTGTGTAAGTTATTAAAGAAAAATAAAGGTTGGTCATGGACTCCAGAAGCACAAGTAGCTTTTGAAGAGTTAAAAAATAGATTTTTGAAAACAATAATGTTGCATCATCCTGATATGACTAGGCCATTCTATTTGCAAACTGATAGTTCAGGAGTAGGATTAGCGGGGGTGTTATTTCAGTATGATGATAACAACGAAATGAAAATTCTGGGATATTGTAGTAGGGCTTTGAGGGGCGCAGAATTGAGATGGACGGTTACTGAACAGGAATTTTGGGCAATTATCTATTGCTTAAGAAAGTTTGAAACTTATCTAAGGGGCGCGAAATTGATAATTAGGACCGATCACAAAGCACTAACCTTTGTTAGGTCATGGAAACTATATAATAGTCGGATTATTAGATGGATACTTTTTCTTGAACAATTTGACTATACTATTGAACATGTAAAAGGTAAAGACAACGTGGCTGTCGATGTTCTGTCTAGGTTTCCATCTGATTCATCTTTAATGCAGGAAGATAGGGTTTATTGTCCAGAAATCCATTATATGGAAATTAATAAAAATAAAACATTAGTAGCTGACTTGAAAAATATATCTAATTTTCAAGCTAATGATAGAGAGATTCAGTCAATTATGAATATTGTAAATAATTCTAGTAATAATTTAACCCTAGACACCTAACGTTCGAACGTACCCCTTTATACCTAACCATTCGTCGAATCGACGACTATTTTTGGTGGTTCAAAATTATATATATATATACATTATTCTGTTACGTTTAATACATACATAGTTTAATAAGGTATTATTTTAGTAAATAAAACAATAAGTAGTGTTTCAGATCAATATATTTATTTAAGGTCAATTTTTGGTAAGGCACTTATGAAACTAGGCCACATGAGATCACTTACTTAAAAAAAAAATTAAAAATAAATCAACAAAAATAGCCTATTCTTCTTTGGCGAAACATAATTATAATAGTTTTCTTATTTATAAGAAAAAATAAAAACTAATTTTTTGAAGCACATTCTTTAATTTATGCAATGAGCACATACTTTAATTTATGAGTTTTTAAGCAATTATTCTAAAAACAACGCACTTACCTGGGCGACACGGCCTCCACCGGAAAGAGCTCGGCGAGCACCGATTTAAATAGCGACGGCACGACGATCGGCGCTCTCGATAAAAAGATATAGCTATATTTCCGACGGGTATTCGTCGATTCGACGAAGGTTAGGTGTCTAGGGTTAAATGGTAAATTAGGGAAAATTGCTCAACGTTGTTATATTAAGGATAGGGTATTGTATTTTAAAATTAATTTAGACAAACATGTAATATATTTGCCAGCAAATTTGAGAGAAGTAATTCTCCAAATTCATAAAGAATTGGGTCATCAAGGGGCTTATAAGGTTCTCAAATATCTTAAAGATAGATTTTACTGGCTTGGTATGAACAAAACTGTGAAAACATTGTTGAGAACTTGTCACATTTGCCAGGTTTCTAAAAGTGATAATATAAAATATGTGGGTGAATGTAAGCCTATTGTAACAAAACAAATAGGAGACATCGTAATGGCTGATTTATATGGACCTTTGCCTAGGGGTAGATTTGGGGCTACTTACATATTAGTAATTCAAGACTCATTTAGCAAGTTTGTTAAGTTGTATAATTTAACTAAAGCCACTTCTCGAGCAGTATAGTCGCTAAATTAAAACAGTTCTCTAGAATAATCAGACCTAAAGTAGTTATGACTGATAATGGCAGTCAATTCTCATCTGATTACTGGAAGCAAGCTTTAAAAGATATTAATATAAAGCCTATATACACTACAGTTAGAAATCCTCGACCTAATACTACAGAGAGGGTAAATAAAGAATTGGGACGTTTATTCAGAACGTATTGCCATAAGAAACATAAAAATTGGGCGACTATTCTTAACAGAATAGAAACCATGTATAACAATACTTTCCATGAAAGCACTGGATTCACTCCTAATGAAATATTATATGGTACAAGTAACAGTATGTCATTTGATAATTGTCTGCCACATTTAGATAAGACAAAGAACATTGAGGATGTTAGAGCACAGGTGACACAGAATTTGAAAAATAATAGTGTCAAAAGACAGGTCAGATTTAACAAATCTCATCGTTTGATTGAATTTCAGATAGGAGATTATGTAAAGATTCGAAAGTTAAACAAATCAGAAGCACTGAAGAATCTTACTAAAAAGTTTCAGTTGCTTTATGAAGGACCATATGTAGTTAGTGCTGTTCCATTTCCAAATGTATATACATTGATGGACCCAAAAACTAAACAGATTAGAGGTAACTTCAATACCATCCATTTAAATAAATACTATATATAAAAATATTCACTTATGAGCGGAAAAAAAAAAATAATAATAATAATAATCAAACAGTTATGTAGGCTAAATTCTTATTACTTAAATTCATGTTTTATTATTTTGACTTTATTTTGTGTCTTAATATGTGTTAAATTTTACTAGGTAGCTATTTAGTTAACATTTTGAGGTTAACATACATCATTCAATTATTTAGAATAGTAATTATCTCTTTTTTTTGAGTAGATGAGAAGGCTTTCTCTCATAGCTTTGCTATTGGAGAAGTTTACTTGTTGGTTCTTGATATTCATATTAAGAGTAATGTTTCTATTTAGTTATCTAAATAAGAATCATATTTAATAAATACAATGTAAACTAGATATCAATATTGATACGTTGTTCTGAAAAGATTTCATTCAGGACTGATATTAAGTCATTGTTGGTAACTAGTATTAATTTAATACTAATGTTCATAATTTATTTTATAAATTAAAGTTATGGGGAAATGATGGGTCAGGGAAATGACTCAATCACATCTATTAGAGCGATTAAAAAGGTTTTATAAAGCTTGTTTAACATATATGTTCATATCTTCAATCTTATATGGTCTTTGACCATATCACTTATTAACTCCAATTGGCTGTTGCCTTCGCTATAATCTGTTAAGCGCTGTCTTAATAGATGTGGTTGGAGGGGAGATGGGCGGTCGTTTCACTTGGGGTAGATTAATCACTTTAAATATATATATATTTATACATAAAAAGAAAAAGGGGTTAAGAAAATTAAAATTAATTTTATTTTTCCTGATGAACCTCTCTCCTTCCATTCTCTTCTTTTATGGTTGTCTCATTTTTTTTGCGGCGATCATAGGTTGTACTGTTTATTATAAGTAATTTATAATTACGGTAAACTTCTTTATAAATTAGGGGGCGGTTGTGACAGTCCAACCTACGTCATCATTGCTTTTCAATTAGCCACAGGAGTTTTTAATTTTATTCGACTTTTCTGAAAAACCGATTTTCCATATTTTCAATAACTGTTACATCCTGAAACTACATTTTCATGTTTCAGACACATCTGAAATCTGAGAACGTTTCAGTAGGGGAAGGAGTAAATAATAATATTTATATAAAATAGTGTTATTTATTTCCTTTTTCTGCTGAAAACATCTTTCTTTTCTTTTGTGTAGTTATTGAACATATTTAAATCAATTATAAGTCGAACAGGTATATTCTACATCTTCAATTAACAATAATAGATAAAAAAATAATTTAAAAACTCTTAAGTTTGAATTGAAGTTAAGAGAAGCGACATCTATTAATCAGTTTTAGTACTATGTGAAAAACCAGCGCCGTGCTGCGCAGCGGCAAGTAGCGGCGTTAATAGCATGTCTTTGATATAGTACTGAGAAGTTTTGCTACTCGTTACGAGATGGCGCTAGTGGACTTGGAAAATTTTAAATAAAATCATTTATGAAAATAACATTATTTAATCCTTTTCTTCTTAATTCTTCTTAGCAGCATGATGAGTAATAAACTAATAATTTTAATATTACTTACAAAAGCTTGGTTTAGGGTTAAATGTAGGAAAACCATTATGTCTCTTCAAGCATGCAAATATATTAATTTCTCCTGAAATTCTTGATTAAAATTTATCCTGAAGAAATTTCTTCATCTAGGAAGTCTTTAGTAAAAGGTAATATAGATAGATAGGTGTCTACAACCTTGAGTTATGAAGTAATCCTGAAAATTCAAAACACCAAAATGAATATTTCTAAAATTCAATATTCTCAATTTATCTAAAAATACAAGTTGGAAATTGAATTAATTTAGTTATAAATTAGTATACTAATTATGCTGATGAAAGATAAATTGATTTAGAGTAAATCCTTTGCTTAAATAATTTGAAATAAGCAAAACTAAATGTTTTGAGTTTTTCAACGCAGTTGAAAAACTGACTATTGCCTGAAAATAATATAGAATGTGTGTCTATTGTTATGAATAGTTATTTCTTTGTTCATCCTAAATCTGTACATAATTTTAAAACTAGAATTAGCTCAGAACATTCTGTCAATTGTAAGAAATCACTAAATATGGAATTTCAACGTTGCAAAATTTGATAAATTTTAGTAAATTCTAAAAGGTCAATAACTTTTATAGTATGTATTGGATTTATAATTCTGATATAAATTAGATAATTTCAAAGTGTCCTTCTTATAGTATAATAGAATTTATTACTTAAAGAAGTAATAAACATTGTGAATTTCCAGTTGTAAAATATACAAAATGACAAAAGGTTATTTCTAAAAACTACATTATTGAATGTGTTTTATAGGTGCATATAATGATGATATATTTACCTGAGAGCTTGGTATTTTTTGGGAAAACACCTTTTGAAAGATTTCTAGTAGAAGTTGTCTGTTTAAAAAGCTTCATAAATAGTGTTTTAAGAAATTCAATCCTGGAAAATAGAGTCACGTTCAGAGTTAGTTTAGGCTAGGTATGAGTACATTAAGATATTAGAAAAGGTTTTATTTTGTTAATAAATATACTTAACTGTTTATTTATAACTTACAAACGTCAGTTTGTGTCACAGATGAGACAAAATCTCTTAAAGAACGTATTAAGTACCCAAAGTCGATTTTGGGTTTAAAACCATGATTAAACCTAAATAAAATTAAGCAAGATATATATTAGGGATTTCTAATTAATCTTCTATTAATAAAACTTAGCCTAAATACACTAAATTCAATATTTAAATCAAAGTTTAGAATTTTGAATTACGCGCCATTGCATGAGGCCAACTAGTGCCTTATTCACAATGTGCAAGGAGCGATTGAACAAAATCTGTGTGAGTCAATGTACCTTTGCGCTATGTAATACATAGCTGATACATAGCGGAAAGGTGATAAAAAACATTCCTAGATCTTTAGATTAGTTACATTATATGGAAGTCTGATAATTCTGTCCGACATGAGCCACAAAACATATTTGTGCACTAATGACACGAATTATAGCTTCTTAGTTTAGTTTCATATAGAAGTTCTGTAGCACAGGCATTGTTTTGCTATTTGGCTAGATTTTAACTACGTTATTACAGCTAAATATTGAATTTATTAAGCGACAGTGCTGTCATCTATAATGAAACTATGATTTTGTGCGTCTGTAGGGTCTCTTATTTAGAGAAAACAATGGAACCATAGACAAAAATACAGATTTTATTACAGTCTAGATTGTCTATGGTGAAGACTTGCTAAGGTGGCCACTTTCTGACGATTACCCGTTTTATAGGGAAAATTTGGGAATTTATACCTCTAATTCGATTTATTTAGATTAAAATATTTCGTTATTTAGACCTAGAATTTTGCTACAAACTGATTGAATATTGTATGTTGGAGATGATTGAAGTCTGGAGGAGCAGTTTTGCGATGAAGTGTACACAAACCACAGAGTTTGAACACGTCGATATGAAATTGTTTGAGATCTCGTTGATGGAAGGGAATGAACACTTTTCGCATACGGTTCTCATGATTTCGACACCTCTGAACATATATTTATGCATCAAATTTAATCTAAATCAAGTATTTAAATTTTCTGAAATTCGCACTTGAATAACTTTTGAATGAGTTTATCTGAAGCCGCGAAAATTGGAAATTTACTTGATTTTGGATCGAGGAATAAGATTTACTACAGTAATATCTTATTTTCTCAAGATAGAACTAGATAATCTAGTTTTATCAAGTAAATAATTATTTATACCTAAATCGAGATATGGCAACATATCAGAATAACTGAATTATTCTTATGGGGGAATCCCAAAGAGGAAGCGCGTGGAGAAGTATTGGACGACATGTCAGGGGAGTTCTAGAATGTTCTAGAGACGAGATATAAAAGAGCGAGGTTCGTGGACTAGAGAGACAGTTCGGGAGAATTTATCGGGAATGCAGGCCGAAGCTCTGCCCGATCGCGATTCGGTATTTTACTAGTGAAAAGTATTTAATAGTGAATTTAAGAGAAATCTCTGCCCAAAATTATTTCAATTTAAATATTTTCTTTAATTATTGTGTTTCAAATCTGTGGGTGGTAAGCTTTATTAATTTATCTCCATTATTTTCTTGGAATCCTCATTTTTGAGTCTGGACTGAGTTTTGAAAGAGGCTGATGATGATTTACAGTTCTTGGCCAGATCTGTATTTCTTCAGTAAGGTTTCATGATGGCATTTCCGATCTTCTCTTGGGTAAATACTTTCCTTGTGGGAATGTTTGCTCTGGATGGGGTTCTGAAGGCTGTCACGTGTCAAAACTTCGACCAGTAATATTTGAAAGCAAGAATTGAATATTTCAGAATTTGTTTTAAATTCTTTTGAATTAATATTGCTACCATACCGTCAGTATTAAATTCGGATTTCGTGATCTAATCGTCGAATCGCTTACTCGACATAAGATTTGTTTGATTTACACGCCGCGAAAGTGTTAAAGTGTGTGTTAATCGTGAAAATCTGTTTGAAAACAAATTCTCCTCTTAAAATTTATCTAAAACAACTTTTCACACGTTGTGATGTGTGTTGTTATTTAAAAAAGGCTTATCTGAGCTCTTTGTACAACTTAAAGAGGGAATTTGGTCCATACAGAGTTTCATATGAAGTGGAGTGTTGTGCTTTAGTTCGTGAGGATTATTGCTAGATTTTGATCTGAAATCTAGCAAGGGTGAGTGTAGGAAATAAGGTAATTTGGATGTCAGACTTTAGCTATAGTTTCAGTACTAAATTCCTTGGAAACAGATACTCTCTGTCCCAGTAAATTGATTCCTGAAACTTTCAGAAGTTTCAAAGCTGAAGCTTGGCACAATGTCTGATAGACAAGTTCTAGTACTTGTAAGATCTGCCCTCATCTTATATTATCATTTGCTTGCATGTTTGTGCAAGTAGAATTCTGTTTATATGTTTGATACTGAAATTGGAAAAGAGGTTTTTAGCCTCATAAGAGTGAAACTTTTATGTCAGAAGTCTCTACTAGACTCTAACTAGTTAAATCTGATGTTATTTGAACATGACCTCTCATCCTGATCAGTATCAAAGTCTTGATATATGGAATTCTGCAGCGCCTCATCCAAACCATGTTTATTTATTTATTATAGCTGTTGTGTGAACAGGCTGCTGTTCTACTCTCATAATTAACTATTATAATCTAATTTTGACTATAATTCTATCACAGATTCTATAGAGAGACCGTAGCCTTTCATACAAAAGCTATTTCATCATACTTATGTATGATTTATTTTACTGTATTAATATTTATATTATACAGACACATACTTACATCAGTTCACACTATCCATACACAACTCAGGTAATGGTTGTTTTATGTAGCTCTAGAGTGGATAGATTGAAGCTTTACCGCTGGCTTGAAGCTCGAAGAGTGAGGTAACTTGCCGTTGTGGTCTGACTCACCTAGTTTTCTGGTTGACGTCTGGCTACAGTGATGAGATGTTGTGGAATTTGCTGTGAGTTGATGGTGATTTCTAAAGTAACTTATAGTCTATAATGGACTATGGGTGATCAGAATATGACTTCAACAAAATGTGTTTTACTATAGGTCTCTCAAGGATATCGTTTTGGTAGTACGGTAAACACTCTTCATTTCCCAAAGTCAAAAGACCGTGTTAGGATTTGAAGCTGTGTATCTACTAAATCACACTACGGGCCGTTGGCTGATCATGGTATATTGATTGGTCAAATGCCTTAGTGTCATTTTACACTAATTTGGCCAATTATGGTGTCGTCTGGATGTTTGCTTGGACTCTTAGTAGTGTAATCTTACGAGCCGAGCGGCTTGGGGACAACGCACTATTAAGGACTCCACCCACAGCCTGATTCGCACGATTGTTGGTCATTCACCTTACCAGATGTCCTGTTGGTTTCCTGGCTTTGTCGATATCCGGATTACCGTTTTTGATTTGTGATACCTTTCAGTTCATAACTGTTGGGTAAAACCAATTAAAGACAAAAGTCCTCCTGTGTTTCTTTATATTGAAGCCATATGTTGGATCACACATAAGTCTCTGACTTAATTTTCACACCATGGGAAACTCATAGCATTGGTACACGGTTGGTTGAGTAAATGAATACTGTGCAAAGTGTTTTATTTAACTCCTGACAATTTAATATTGTCTTATCCAAACCCTACCTCTCATTTGAGAAGACCCAGTTTATATTTGAAATATAATATAACTATTTATTTGTTCAACATGGATTTGAACATAATATCCTCTTTGATGGATGCCATTTCATGTGCTGAGCGCTGAGTCTCATAACAGATATGCCTACACAAGCATACACACTACATAAACTATACAACAAGTGGCTTGATTCGTCGAGTCACTATAATCTTTATTCTTCTTCTCTCCGCTATGCGTTGTGAAACACCCTGTCTTTTGCTTGAGTAGTCGAGCTCTGTCCTACGATCCTGAGACTATTCAGAGGAGGATATCTTGGTGAAGTAAGCCCTATGTAGACAGTTCACCTCTGCATTTGCCGAGACCCGCACACTATACAGTTCCCTTCTGGCTGAAGTCTATAGGATCTGCGTCCCAGACAAGTAGGACTTGCCTCCAAGATCTCCACTCCGGTGGAAGGAGAGACATTTCTGAAAGGTTCTGGCTACGCCATCCTCTTCATGCTCAGATTGTGACGCTTTACATCTTTGTCCTGATTGTACGCAATCCGACAATGCATAACACTGTAATTTCTTAGATATGTTCTGAATAGACGCTCTAAGAATTGCATATGAAATATCTGTTTATGAGTACTTGGTGGCAGTAACTGGAGTGGGCATTTGTTAAACTGGATGTTTTTCCATTTAACCGATTGTTGAAACTGGGTTTTCACATTCCTTTGCCTTATACTCTCTTTTGCTGCACCACTGTTGTGCTTAAGTATACTTGAGCGCCTCGTTTGCGTTGGACTGGGACCGGAAAGAGCTAGAGGGGAGGTTGGACGTAGCTCCCCAGGGCAATGCCCTGGGCCACAAGCCATCAGGGTATTAGCCTGGGCCTAGATTCACTTTACCCTATCCTTATCCTAAAATTCCTATCCACAAACACTATACTTATTTACACTTAACTCTTTCTTTACCTATTTAAAATATTACTATTATCCACTGTCATGCTTAATTAACACTATTTATTTATTTATTTGTATTTATATATTTATAATTCATTTCAGCTTGCTTTAGGTAATTAGCTATAAGATTAAGCGTCTCTGTTATCATTGTACTTTGAACATACCTTATTAAAAAGAACCTAACTATGGGATACTGAAACAAAAAATTACACAACGTAGTGTCCTAACCATTTAGTCGATCACAACAAACAGCCAAACATTGGGGTCAATAATATTAGACTTCTTTCTCACATTCAGCTAGTTCACTTTAGCATAGTAAGAGAGTTCATTCTACAATGGTCCACGTGACCAGGATTAGTTTAATAATAATATTTAATGATTTAATATCTTAATCTCTTAATCTTTTAGTATATAGAGCCAAGAAGAGGTTACTTTCACAATGCGTACTTATAATACTGCACCTCGCACTGGCAGTTGCGACGGTAAAGTTGCTGCAAGGTAATTTCCGTAGACTCCACACACAAAGCGTGCGGTGTGTGTACCTTCCGGCGATTCTAGCCAGACTGATCGGGAATATTGAACTTAACGAGTAAACTGTGACTAATACTAGTAGTTGAAAATTATAATTAAGTATACGAATAAGTATGTCGTAGGAGTTTGTATTCAATCTTATTAACGCGACTCGTGCTTTTGCAAAAAACCCTTTCCAGTGACGGTTTTTAAAAGTAATCATCATTGTCTAATTTTAAAAACCGTCTGCAAGGCTGGTGCGTGAAGGCGCTACTACTATAATATGTTCATATCATGATAGTAAATCATATGAGCATGTGTGGACTTATCTCTAAAAGAGATATTTTCCAGTCGACTCAGAACGTGTAAGAGATTAAATGACCGTTAAATGTTTTTATTATTAGGGAGGTATATTAGGATTACAAAAAAAAACATTGAAGTTTAGCAGCTTTTGCATAAAAGTGAACAACCAATCGAAAGTAAAAAAAAAAACGTATTATGTTGTCTTTAATCTGTTTAAAAACAAATCAATCACTATTTCTGACAAACATTTCATATGGCCGATAAATTGTTGTACTCATACCGTTTCTGGCCCTATTATAGACACTCTAGAGTCCAGCGCTCTGATTCACAAACTGTCGGAAACGCTCCCGACAGCGACAGCGAAATGTATGCACTGTCTCAGTCACTCACTATAGAATAGACAAAGACAAAGCATTTGTGATTCACGGGGCTGGTTAAGGTGTATCGATGAGCTCAGTGGCGCCGCCTATGGAAAGAAATCAATTGCATTTTATTAAAGGTTTGGATTAAAAGTTTCGGTTATTTCGCGCGAATAGAAGAGCAAAATGCAATTTTTAATTATTTTTTCATGGCCTCAAATATGAGCACCAAGTTATGGATCTCGATATTGCCAAATGTGGCCACTTTTGGCAATATTGAGATTCACGACTTATTGCGTAAGTTTGAGTTCTTAAAAGTATATTTATAAAATGCATTCCACTCTTTCACCTGCGCGAAATAACCGAAACTCTTAATCCAAGCCTTTAATAAAATGCAATTGATTTATTTCCATTGGCGGCGCCACTGAGCTCATCGATACACCTTAAGTAAAATCAAAATAAAAGTCTCAATCGCCTTTTTCGGCACGTCCGTACTTAACGCAAAGTTTTTGATTAGATAAATAGCCCTTAATTAACAACTAATTTTGGGTTGGCCTAAACTGAATTTCTAGATTCAAACTTAACAGACTTTTGGTGTGTGAGTTTCAGTAACAGAGTTAAAACTTCTTTATTAGTAGGTAGAGCTTACTTTAGTTTTCTTACTCTGCTTAAATTTTTAACCGACTTCATAAAAAGGAGGAGGTTAGTCTGCTGCTCTGCTTTTTATGTTGTGCCACGATTAGTGATGTACCGTGCCCGGGCACGTTCCCAAGGACTGGAAATTTTGCCGGCAGCGTTGCCGGCAGTGTCCCAAAGTTCCCAGCAATATTCCCAAGCAGCATTTTGTAGATGAATATTTTACCATGCAAGACAATTTAAAATAAGACTTTAAAACTGTTTGAATATATTGAATTACGTAATAAATAGCCACCAACATCACAGGTAAGCACATATGAAATGAAAAACAGTTTGATATAAAATAGTCATACATTTTATTCAACAAACTAAGAAAACAAAACAAAATAATCTTGCCATAATTATTAACAAACTATAAAATTGTAGGACACAGAAGAAAAATACATTTTTTATTTATATAATTTAACAAAATGACAAAAAGTCTACTGGGAATTTTGGGCAATATTCCCAATGTGCCCGGAAGAGTGGAAAATTGCCGGCAGTGGCAATATTCCCAGGCGTACATCACTAGCCACGATAGGAGCGCCACTTGTAAAACGATTTTGACGAAGTTTCAATTTGGTACCTTAAATTTACAGTAGAGTATTCAGAAGTTTTTTCAGAATCCTGATAAAACATATTGTAGTCACTGATAGTTCCTGTTTTACGCGTCAATATCTTCGCGAACTATTAACCAATTTCAATGATTCTTTTTTTATTTGAAAGAGTATACTCCTGAGGTGATCAAGTTAGTATTTGATGGTCAAATCTAAGGGAAATCGAGGAAAAGCCGCAAATTTTATAGGTAGTTTACGTGCTTTATTTAGTTTTTCAAGTATTTGCATCTGTAGTCATCATCTCAGGATGATGAGGTGGTAGCGGAAGGTTCTACGGTTAGGAGTTAGAGGATAATTCTTTAAATATCGTTGCTCCGTAAAGATTTATAGTATTCTTTCAGATTATGTAGGTGAGCTGATGATGGAAGGTAAAACTCCTTATAACGCTTAGGCAAGACACCGACTTAAGGCAGATCAGTAAGTTCCAAGATTTATTAAAAAATGTCACTCACTTTCGTCTTTTGAATTGAATGATTTAAATTATTTATTTTTTTACGTTATTTTTAGGAAGTGCGTTTTTATTTGCAGGTTGTTTTCCTGTCAAATTTTGTAAAAAAAAATGGTACTAAGTTTAGTATCTCATACGTCTTATTTTTACTTTTTTTACGCATTAATAATTGGTCTTAACAATTATTAGGTTCCTGATTTCGAACCGCGACGCCAAAAATGAAATTGAATATTTAATGTACTCATATGTAAGTGATATTACCAAAGAAAAGCGCGTTCAAACAGTTAAAACTTTTTTGAAAAGTACAAATTTTTAATCGGCAGCTTCTATAACGTTATTATTTTGTTTGTCGACCGATTTGGCGCAGGGGTAAAACTACGTGCCTTCTGCGCCAGAGGTCTCGGGTTCGATTCCCAAACAAGACATATATTTGTGTGCATGAACATGTCTATTTGTCTTGGTCTGGGTGTTTTCTATGTATATTAAGTATGTATTTACAACCAAAAAGTGTTTAAGTATATATTTATCCGTTATCAAGTTCACGTAGACACAGTTTCTTAAGAAATTAACTACGGGCTTAGATAATTGGTGTGATTGTAAGAGTATATTTATTATTTATATATTTATTTATTTCTCCATAAGTACGGCAAAATATCGGTAGGTATAACTATCACTATCTACATTTTATCAGTTTTCCTTAAATCTAAGCTATATGCAGTAGAATTAACAACCTAAACTTTTACTGCTGCACTCAGAGACGTCAATTAACTTTAATTGACAATAATAATAATAAATAACTTACATTCACACCAATTATCTAAGCCCATTTTAATTTCATTAAGAAACTGTATCATGGAAAACTTGATAAAGGATAAATATTATACTTAAATACTTTTTGTTTGTAAATACATACTTAATATACATAGTAGACATTAAAATCTATATCGGTCTCTTTTTATGTCCAGTATTGAATAAAGTAGGAACGATAATTTAATCCCAATTAAAGTTAATTAACTTCTCTGATGCCCGAATACTCGTACGCTACTTATCTTTGGCAATTAGTCTTTCATTACTCACCAAACACAGCCATAGGTCTCGTCCCCTGGTCTTCAGCCAGGAATGTAGACACGACACAGGTGTAGTTCCCAGTAAGATCCGGACTGGGAGATATGATGTGAAGCGCTCTGTGTTGAGTGTATGGATTTTGCGACACCTTGTAGTTGAGATCCAACTGGAGAAAGAAAATCACCATGTTCAAACTGGAATTAATTTCATTCACCGTATAATAAATGCGATCATTTGGATCCTTTACTCAATGATGGCAAAACGGCTGAACGGATTTGGCCAATTTTATTTTATTTTATTTAAACTTTGTTGTACTGTACACTTGCACGAGGTAGGGTACAAAAGGCGGGCTCAACATGAAGAGACCATGAGAAAATGAGACCTGAGAAAGCAGTACAAGTATATGAAACATAATTATGTAATAAAATAAATAGTGCAACATAAAGAATACACACTAATAAACACATACATATTCATAAAAATCATCATTATATTTTCATAAAAATGAAGCTGATATTAAAGTCTGTATCTGTCTGGCTTGAGGTCAATAATTGTTTACCAACAGTCTGTTCCATCTCCCATTACCGATGAATCTGCGATTCAGATCAGAGATATTGACAAACATTGGATCGCGTCTAATGGCTTCTATGACATTCTGCCATTGAAATTCAACGCTTTGAATAACGTTTCAATTTAGTAGACTAATGTTTGTTTGAGCCAATTCATAGTTTTGTTTGCTCGCTGCACACACACGCACACACACGCACACACAATAGTTATTAAGTTTGTTTTGGTAATGGTATGCCCTTGATTGGAGTAAGGTTGTTTATGTATTGTGTTAACAGTGATTTTGAAGACTTTTGGGATAGCAGTGGTTGATGTCCCATATTTTTTAGTTCTAACATGCGCTTTGCCGCGGACAAGATACATTTTCCACTTTTAAATTTCTAACCACCATCCTTCAAAATTGAAATTCGTCGTCGCAAGTTAATAAAAAACTATTAAAATCCAACCAATTTTACAAGTTTTTTATTAACTTGCCATGTTAGTTAGTTTGTTAGTTAGTTAATAGGGGACAAATCTCGCAAGCTTAATTTGACCCATTTCCCAGTGTCCGATGGAGCTAAAATTTTGTATACAGGTTCAGTTTAGATGACAATACAGTACAGTCAGTAAAAAAATCTTGTCATAAAAATAAAATTTTTACTAAAAACATGTTTATAACATTTTTTTATTCATGGCTTAGGCGTGAAATGGTTAGGCCCACAGAACATGGAAAGACAAAATAATCTTTCTGTATTCGTGTATGAATATTAACAACTTAATCAATCCAACGTTAATGATAAATAAATCAACCAATCCAAATATATATCAAACAACTAAAATAGTAAAAAAACGTAAGTAGCGGCTCCAATAAAAAAATACATTTAAAAAATCTTAAACCAAAAAAATCAACACTTAACTACAGTCGAAACAATTGAATCAAGACCCACCCTAAGTCCGTTCGACGGTTCATTTCTACACAATTTTTGCTGAATATTCATTTTTAATTCATAACTCTTTATCTTTTACTTTAAGTCTAGGGAGGCTACCAAAACGTTTCTTATATTACGAGGTTAATGGCAGTTATCGACAGCTCACCTTATTTTTTAACCGCCCCAAAGCCTGTGGCTTCTGCGGCGGTATCCACTGGTACACCGGCTGTGACTTGTCCATGAAGAACCATTTCACGACGAGTCCTGTCACATTGTCAGTTATGTAGTCACAGTCTAGAGTCACCGAGTCCATTGTGCCGTATTGTATCACCTCTGGAACCCTCATGTTGATAATCCGCACTGATTGAAGAACCTCATTGCCGCATGTTAGTACTAACTGATTGATACCTGGAATGAAGAATAATAAATTGTTAGACAGAGTCACTAAATTGATCAGGAGCTCTATTTTTGAATCACTCGTATGACACCGAGTTGCCGCATGCGACATAAGTCGCACTCGTCTTCCAAGTCGCATGACGCTGATTTTCCGTATTTTTGGATCGTTCGTTTCCAGTGCTGCCAACATAATACGATATGTCGGGTTTTATCCGTTTCACGCAGAATTTAGAAAAACCGGTAACTTCCGCAACGAAAACGGAACGTAATATTTATGTTTAAAAAACTTTTTTGACTGTCAATCAATGTCACAACACAAGAAAAAACTGTTGTGATTGTGAATTGTGAATTTGTGTTGCACTTGCACCGCATTTTTAAGTTGTTCCTTCTTAAATTATATTTTGTGCTTTTAGTTTTGTGACTATGTCGTCAAAACAATAAATTGTTTTTTACTAACAAAACGAAAAGATTTGCTTGTTTTCACAAACTTGACAAGAACAAGTAACGTGAGATGTGACACACGCATTGATTTTGACAGTTATTCTATCGCTCGCCTGTCTGCAACGAGTGGGTAGGGGCACTCGTTGCGGTCGAGCGATTCAAAAATACGGAATTTCAGATTCCGAACGAAAATCAGTAGAAATCGAGCGCTCGTCTTGACCCGAGTGATTCAAAAATAGAGCTCCTGACTGCGTGATAGGGAAATACTTGTGTTAAAAAAAACATTAGAGGGTAAACGGGACAAAGTAAAATACTTAATAATCATTCTACTTTACATAATCTTTGACGAAGTTGGAAATCAAATCTAATCCCTTTAAGCAGTTTTCAGAATTAGTACCAAAATGCGACAACAATTTTTAATGTTGTTTGCTATGCAATTTTTATTTCAATTTCGTCTGATTAAACTTATTTTTTGGATATAAGGTCACTCTTTTTAGCTGTCCTTATACCTAATTCAAAGTGGTACAGATTTTGATACGTCCGATTTTTTTTAACTTGAACTGTAATGCCTTAACGTTAAGGGGGGTTAGGCGGTCAGCGAAAAATCACTATGGAATCAACGAGCTCGAAACTAAAAATCGTAAGCGAAATTCACACTTTTTTACTAAAAGTTAATAAAAATGTTTAGTTTACCTATTTCAAATCTAAAACAGTCACGAAATAGAAAAGGTAAATAAATAAATAAAAAACCTATGTGTTAGTGATTTTATAGGAATTATCATTGTAAAACACGGTCGTTATGTGCATTTATATGAAATTTTAGAGGTAACTTCAGGATTTTTTTCTATCAAGCAATATTTTTTCAATCGTGTTTTCGAAACAGTCCTCCCATCACATATACGTTCTATAATACATATTGGAAATTTCAATGCGAAAAATCTTCAATGTTTCAAATGACAGCTAATAGGAAATAGCCAATTTTGGCGTTTTCTCTTACTAAGAGCCCTTAAGTACCAATTTTATACACAACTTTTAAGCGAGATCATAATAAAACCCAACAAAACAAAATTTTGTCTAACAAGCCTCAATTCAGCATGTCTGAAATTCATCCGCAGACGTTATCGTCATGTTTATTAATCCACAGATAAAATATCCCGAAACCAATTTATCATGTCAGTCCCGAACCGTAATACTTCGAACGGAACATAATATTCGACAATGTCCCCGATGGGTTGGAGCGGAGGGATAAAAAAAATTAAAACATTCCTCGAATGTAGGCAAAATCAATATTATTGGCCGTCCTTCGCATTAGGCGAGCGTTCGCGGTCCACTGGTCTTGCCCGTTTTGTGGACGATAGCGATTGTTTCTATGGGTCAGCCCTAAACGATTATGGGGCTAAGCTGGGCAATTTACGGGGGCCATAACGCAGAGAATTTGGTTTAGTCTAAACATGAGAGTTCGATCTGATGCTAAATTTGAAAAGCACATACCTACACGTTGGTGTTTTATAATATTTTTATCCTTGGAGAGCAAATACTTTATTTATATAGTGGTGTTCATTTCTTTTTAGTTACCAACTTCTTAAGCTTGGCATCAAAATGATAGGTATTTAAAGGTCACACACTTAATGAATTGCAAGGAAAACAGCGAGCGAAGTGACGAGGGATATTCGCCATGCTCCTCGCGTTACCGCATGTCCGCCGTTGCGAATAGCGCGAGTAGAAGAGGGGGTAATCAGTTATAAACACCTAGTATGGTCGCAGAATAGTGAACATTCACTAGGTATAAAACTATAAATAATAAAAATTAAGACATTTCTCGAATATTATAGGCAAAATCAATATTATTGGCCGTCCTTCGCATTAGGTGAGCGTTCTCGGTTCGCGGTCCACTTGTCTTGCCCGTTTTGTGGACGATAGCGATTGTTTCTATGGGTCAGCCCTAAACGATTATAGCTTGGCAGTTTACCGGGACCATAGCCAGGCCATAACGAAAATAATATGGGTTAATCTAAACATGTGAGTTCAATCTGTATGGTAAGTAGCTAGGTATGCAAAATAATTTACAAAAATTAGGCAAATTATTCTGTTCTGTGTCATGAAAGTGGCTGCCTGCGACTTCGTCTGCGTGGGGTTAGGTTTAAAATTTATGTCCTGCCCTCACTAACATTTCGTTTAGTTTAACATAAGAGTTATATAAATGATGAAAGAATACGAATACCAATGAGGTGAATTAAATAAGAATATCGAATTATTGTGAAACACCTGTTTACTCGGTATATCCAGTTTTTTATGGAAATTTTGTATAGGTGCAATTATAAGTTAAACTCAGCGAAATATTACATTTCATTTCCTTTTATGCTTATGAAAATGAAATATGAAGAAATATGAAAACCGTAACCTTAACTGAGTATTTAAACAAAATACACTTTAATCTATCTCAAAATACATTTTGTCATATTAATACCAAAGGTCGAAAGGAGAAAATAAGTGTAAGTAGTTATTTAACAAATTATTTATAAAAAAGTATTTTTTTTTAATTTGTTATCCGTGATATAAACTTTTATACTGTAGGTATTTACCATTGCCATAATAACTATTTTGTATATTTGCTAAAGTTCCAGTACCTACAAAATGCGAACACCACAAACTACATTGATTAAGCCGAAACAAAAGACTCACATTCGAAACAAATGAACACTAACACACTCGCAGGATAAAGAAAAAAGGAGAGCCAATAAACAACATAAAAAGAGAGGAGAAAATCTCAGCATTGATAGGAAACCGCGAAACAATATTCCGGAATCCTTCCCGGTAATATGATGTTTCCGAACGAACGAGCGCCTAATGCCGCTGATTCCCTCCGATTCCTGCAGATATTATTCGTATAAAAATCCTTCGTATCTATTGTCTGAGCGGATGCTTAATTATTCAGCACGTATCTAAAGCTCTTTGAGAATTTCGATCAAGCGTACAATTTGAATCTATATATATCTGGAAATATTTCACTCAAATGAAAAACAAAAATAGATTGCGGCAGTGTTCTGTTTGGAATGGGGCGTTTGCTGTGTCTCGGTTTTTTTAAATACAATTAACCACAGTTATATCGTTATGAACCAATTGTAAAAACTGATTGTTCCATATAAATCATTTTAATAATTATATTTTAATATATTAAATAGTTACTCAATTTTGTCAAAATTGTTGTTCATCTTATTTAAGTCCATGTTGTAATCATACTCAATATTACAATTATTTCTTTAATTTGGCGATCCATTACCTATAAAAATTTAATATTGTAAAAAATCTCACCAGACCTAGTTGGGAAACGAGTCGATTTTTTCTAATATTTCATTTTCAATGTAGTTAGTTGTGAAAAAAATGCATTGTTAATGCAAAGAAGTGAATAGTAGATTGTATTACAAGGGAGCAAAATAACATATTTACGGCGAGGGTGCTATTTTGAATCCAGAGCGCAGTGAAGGAAAGTAGAATCCTGAACGCAGCGAGGGATTCAATATACGTCGCCCGAGATGAAAATAATTTTGCGGCCGAGTAATACACTCTCTTTTTCATTTCGAATATAAGGAAAGTAAATACACTCTGCTTTTCATCCCCCTCTATAAGAAAAGCAATAAAGACAACTAAAACTATCTACAAAAATAAAAGAAAGGTGGCGGGGGGCTTCGCTTTCTCTGTTTTTTTCTATAATAGGTATATAAAAAATTGAAGTTTTGAAATAACAAAAAAAAATTTTTTGAATAAGTACTTAAGTAATAAAAAAATTTTTGAACAAAAAAATATTTTTTATATGTATATCGGATGCCTCCTAACTATCTCCGGAGTACCATAGGGAGTTGAAAATTTTGTTAGATTTTAGCTACGCTACAAGACGCACCGTTTTTGAGATATTCTCGTTTTTATAAAATTCATTTTTTTTAAATTTCGCAAGTCCCGTCCCCATACAAAATTAGTTGAAAACTTTTTCATTGCCGATGAGGTAACTCTATGGTTGACTGTAACCAAATTCAGTTCTATTCTTAAAATTCATTTCCACCCTAGGGTGAAACGGATAGTTTTGGACCCGCTGCTCAGTTTAAATATACATCACTTTCCGAATCTGAGAGATGAAAAATAATTTGTCTATCCATGTTTAAGTTCTCATACTATCGTTGCATAAAGTTTCTCAGCCACTAAACCGGGTAAACAAGGCAGCATTAACTTAGTTAGTAACCGTGACAGCGCGTCTCCGATGCAGCAACCTGTGGAGCGATTGTTACTATAAAGTTGCATTATATACCGTTTAGAGGTTCTTAATGTTATATGAAAACGTACAGCTTCCCTGCTAGGCCACAGGTGACAGTATTTTGAGAAAGGTGCATTTGAGAAAAGTCAAAAGATTCTGAAATAGATCGATAGGTACTGCTTTCCTCTTGGTGCTACTTGCAAGAGGTACATTCTGCGACTAAGGTCCGGTTGCTCGAAGCTTGGTTACGTTAACTTTAAGGTGAAATTATAGTTAAAGTAAAATTAACCGGCAGTCAAATTACAGATTTAACGGCGGTCAAAATAACCGACAGGGTGGGGGTGGTTTAAATTTTGACATTAGTAATTAAGGGAAGGTTAATGAAATAGTACAGACAACACTTTTAACCCTAAAATAACCAACGTATTTTTAGGAAAAATGGATGATAGTAAAAAACCACGAGCCCTATACGTAGCTTTCAGGCGGGATTACTATCACCCATTTTTCCTATACTTACAAAATCGCATTGTGAATGCATAAAAATAATATAAAATCTCAACGTATTTTTCTTTGACCGATGTCAAAATTGACAACAGTTAAATTTTAACTTTTACTTTACTGTAATGTACGAGCAACCGGACCTAAGTGTCGCCGCACACGTGCAACTGAAAAACGCCGCTACCGACCTCTTTCCTGTAGTTTTCATACATTTTATGTGAAAGCTGACGCCCGGTACTTGTCACCTAATCTTTATAATTTTGTCTGTTTCTTTTTAGTTTAGTGGGTGATATAAAGTATGATAGGTGCATTTTGGAAAATTTTATGTTGAAAGAAGGACATTTTATGAAACGTACAATCTGCGAAAGAGAAAGTTTTTAAGAAATGGCTATCTGAGTCTTATAATGACATGATGTTACATTGGCAATGAAGGAAGCATTAACTTGGTTAGTAGCCGTGACAGAGTGTTCTGGGATCCATCTAATGCGACGACTGAGGTTGCAAAGTTTTGTAATGTAACATTTGTCAAATTAAAGGTTTCCTGTTTCTATATTTTTTACAAACAATACAAACAAAGACACACAATCGCCAGCCTTGTCACTAAAACCTTTATGTCATTGTAACCTAGAAACAATTTGTTGAATCTTGAAAATAAAAAATGTTAATATTTCATAGCAAATAGCACTTTTAGCTATTTTATGAATTTAACTGAAAACTGAAAAAGCCTGTCTGAGTTTTATTAAAAATTAATACATTTTGATTTTCCTGATGTACTTTCATTGGATTTCTTTACGGGGGCCATTGTGGAGATAATAAACAAGACTTATATAAAAGAACTAGCTTTCCGCCCGCGGCTTCGCCCGCGTGGACTACATGACGTTATCCCGCGGGAGTGTGATATTTTTTTGAATTAAAAAGTAGCCTATGTTTCTCTCCAGGCTACAAAGTCTGTGTCCCAAATTTCAGCCAAATGCGTTCAGCCAATTTGGCGTGATTGAGTAACAAACATCCAAACATCCAAACATCTAAACATCCAAACATCAAAACTTTCACATTTATAATATTAAGTAGGAAAATACTGAAAAATTTGTTTCAATACGTAATCAATTCATTTATTATTCCAGAATTAATAATTCATGAGATAACAAAAAAGTGAACCGGATATAGTTAATAGTAATGAACAATATCCTTGTTTTTGTGCGTTCCGATGCATTCCTTCATATGCGCTTGGGGCCCGTGACCTGGGGTGCGCAGCGAAGCGAGTCTGCGTCTGCGCAGCCGTGCGATATCGTTCCGCGTCCTGCGTCGCTCTTGCGATTATTATTAGCTGGCTTTTGCCCGCGGCTTCGCTCGCATCGCATGTGATTCGTTAAATATATACTTCCATTATATGCCCTTGGAGGTTTTATTTGTCTAAACTCTATCTTGACGATCCTACTCGTCTTAATAACTATTATAGTGTGCCGAAACGATCCGTCCAGTAATAAATACAGATTTTTATAAATACAGATTACTCTTTCTCGTCTATATAAATCTTGGACGCCCGTTTCATCCCCAAAGCATGAATTTTGAAAAATCCTTTAAATTTAAGTAATTTAATGAAACTATTTGAATGTAATTCTAAGCGCATGCCGCTCAGTGGTTTCAGCTATGTGTTGGTAGGTCAGTCAAACTTTGGACAACAGTTTCATGCACTTATAGGTAAAATATTTTTTTTTACTAAAAACTTATTTTAATCCTTTCTTAACGAATCTCTAAGTATAACAACTATTAGTGTGCAAAAAAACTGAGTAAAATCTCTGACATCGGCCTTAGAGTGGTAAGATTCAAGTGAGAATATTCCGTCCACATTGCTAAAAAGCAAAAATCTTTGTGCAAACGAATCCTTAATTGGAGACCATGGGACCAAAAAAGACCACGAGGAGCCACAAATGCGATGGAAGGATGAAATCAAGAAGGTGGCGGGTAGCAACTGGACCCTAACTGCCCAAACAGAGAGAGGTGGAAACACAGGAGACCTACACCAATCTTTTGGTTGAAGAAAGCTAGAGAGAAAGTGTGTCGAATTTCAACTCCGGTCCTTCCTGTAATTTGAGCTGTGGGTTGAAGGATCTGCCCCCTAACTCCTGACGGAATCGAGTTGAGATCAAAATCGATCAAGATAGAAAATCACTTTTCTAGTACTCTGCCATTTATACAGGATAATTTTTTATCAGTCCACAAATTTTTAGGATCGACTCAGAATCGGTAAGTGAACAACTTTCTCCTAGAAACATAGGTCGAAATATGACAAAAATTTTTTTGACCTTTCATACAAATCGGACTGATCACGTGATCGAATTAGTATGGGAAGTCCAAAAATTTTTGTCGTTTTACGACCCATGTTTCTAGGAGAAAGTTGTTCACTTATCGATTCTGAGTCGATCCTTAAAAATTGTGCACTGATAAAAAAATTATCCTGTATAAGGTGCCTTGTAATTAGTGTCAAATATTTTCAGGGCTTTACATACAAGTCATACTAAAGAGATCAGCAAACAATGGGATACTGGTGCAAGTTAATTTGCGAGATAAGTAATATGACAAACATCTTGGTTACCTAATCACAAAAACAGCAGCTGACCAACCACTACTTTTGCAACGACTTACACACTAGCGTACTCTTGCACACATGAGCGGACGTCAAGCGCTGTCAAACACAAGCGAATGCTACGCGTATTTCTTGAGCACATGTACAGTATTGGTTGAGATTATTTTATAAATACTATGGCATTATTTTTTTGTTTGATATTGTGAGACCACATGTACAGTACAGGTTGAGCTTATTTTATAAATACTATGGCATTATTTTTTGTTTAAGTTGTTTTTAAGTTCTGAACTAACGTGTGGGTTTTTGAAATATTTTTGATACGTGACCCATATGACTTATAATGTTCAGCCCTGAAAATATTTGACACTAATTACAGGGGCACCTTATAAATACCGACTAGCTGCACCGCACCGCTTTAGCCGCGTAGTACCCTCTACCGTGGGAATATTAAGATAAAAAAGTTGGTAAGTATATATACATAAATAAATAAATAAAAAACTTTTTACAATCACACCAATTATCTAAGCCCATGTAAATTTCATTGAGAAACTGTGTCATGGAAAACTTGATAACGGATAAATATATATACTTAAATACTTTTTGTTTGTAAATACATACTTAATATAAATAGAAAACACCCAGACCAAGACAAATAGACATGTTCATGCACACAAATATTTGTCTTGTTCGGGAATCGAACCCGAGACCTCTGGCGCAGAAGGTGGGTAGCCTACCCGTGCGCCAAATCGGTCGTCAATCATCGTCATATGTGCTATTTTAGCCTGTAATCTATCTCCGTTCCGATTATGATCTAAATCCGTTTAGTAGTTTTTGCGTAAAAGAGTAACAAACATCCTCACCAACTTAAACATTTATAATACTAATTTAGTAGGTAAGACTATCAATAATATTGCTAGGCTGCTAGATTATATGTTTTGCGTTGAGTATGAATTTAGAATGTTAAGGGAAAAAGTATGTTCATGATTTTTTTCTTAAATTGCTTAATATATTTTTATTTTCATGATAAACATACTTTTAACAATATAAGTACAGAACCATGTCCAGTCTAGGCAAGAGATAGATATTCATATCTGATTTGTGCTATAGATACCGAGTTAAGGGCAGTGGTGTCTAAAAAGCCTAGTTCCGCTACAACTAGGGTGGCCAACCGTACTCTAATATAGAGTACTAGCTTTCCGCCTGCGGCTTCGTCCGCGTGTACTTCACGACATTATCCTGATGGAATGTAATATTTTCCGGGATAAACTATGTCATTCTCCAGCTCCCAATCTACTCCCGTACCAAAAATCACATTGATCCGTTACTCCGTTTTGGACGTGAAAGACGGACAAACAAATAATACCTACTTATTGATTTTCCCGTGGGAATATGATACTATCCTGTGGTAAAAAGTATAAGTAGCTTATAATACTTGCCAGGGTCTCAAATTATTTACTTAAAAAACAATTTCTGTCCCCAAATTAGCCTGCGCTCAAAGTGATTTTTCCATACAATGGGATTTCCCGCGGTAAAAAGTAAAATTAAAATTAAAAAAAAAAAAATCCAAATTTCATCAAAATTTGTTCAGCCGTTTTGACGTGAGCAAATACAATTTCGCATTTATAATAATAGTGGGGATAGTAGAAATAGGAATATGAATGGCCGGACGCGACTACATCCGCGAGTACTACATCGCAAAAGTTTGTGTCAATTATTTATATAAAAAGAAAAAACATACATACAGACGAATAGAGAACCTCCTCCTTTTTGATTTAGAAGTCGGTTAAAAAGTAGGTAGATAGGCATTCTCTAAGGTCTCATCAGTACCATCATCAATCTATTTTAATGTCCCCGACATTTTAATGATTTTAATCATACCTAGTATCCTTCATACCAATTTCCGTACTCCTAAGTCCAGAAATGAGGAAGTTTTCATATAAGCCTTAATCCCCCTTTCTACGCTATTAAGGGTTTTTTATAACTTCGCTGATACGCAGATCATTTTCAATCGTGACCAGTATCCAACATACCAATTTTCATACTTCCAAGTTCAGAAATGAAGAAGTTCCATATAAACTTTATCTCCCCATTTTACCCTATTAAGGGGGAGTTTTTTTTACTCTGCTTACTCAGATCATTTTCGGTCGTAACCAATATCCAAGGTACCAATTTTCATGCTTCTAAATCCATAAATGAGGAAGTTCCATATAACCTTAACCCCCCCATTTTACCCCTTTAGGGGGGGAGTTTCCTAAAATCCGTTCTTAGCGGACGTCTCCTAGGCATAATCTACCTTCCTGCCAAATTACATCTTCGTTTGTCCAGTAGTTTTCGAGATTTCGTGATGAGTGAGTTATGTCCCCTCAATTTTATATAAATATAGATTGTACTGCATTTCATGTAGGTGTACTTTATAATCTGTAACACTAATAGAATATGTACGCTACAGTGCCACAAACTTTGCTGTGCCGGTGGCCAAAATGTGAAACTAACGTGATTTTTTTTAATGTCTTTTTGCTGTCAAGTTGATGTCCAACCATAGCGCTGCTGGCGGCTGAAGTTCTTAGAAGTCAGGGCCGCTTAAATTACTACAAAAAAAAGAAAAACGTACGTAGCGCCGCTGTCACCGGCACAGAAAAGGTTGTGGTACTGTAAATACTCTATTTTCAGTTTCAGCACATGCCAGCCATGCCATAATATGTTTTTTAAAATTTAAATAAATGATACTCTTTTTTGTTTGTACTCTTAATTTATCCTCTCTGAAATCAGATATACTCCATTTCTTCTAGATATAATAGTTGGCAACCCTAGCCATAACGTCTGTTTAAGTATGAGGTCCAAAACGCCTCTAACTGCACTAATGGAAAGTATACACGTCGGGCGCTGTGAAACACAAGCGAATGCTACGCGTATTCTTAGTAATTCTTATGATATTGTACCCAGCGTGCCCTTCATCTTGCACACGCGAGGACCTCTATAACGCCACTAAAAACGCTATAAGTACGTGTGGCCCAAATTTTGGTCTAAAGCCGAACGATCGACAAGCTAAAAAGAAGATGGAAAGTAAAGCTAAATCAGTGTCGCAGTTAAGCACCTAATAATTGTAATAGTAAGGGTATTGTATGTTAATTTTTTTTTTGTTAGAAGCATTTATTATGTTAATTTGCTTTATATTTTTATTTCCAAGCAAATAAACATACTAATGATATAAGTGCAGAACCATGTCCAACAGATTTAAGTTTAAATCCAAATAAACTTCGCACACTCTAAACATTTTATTTATACACTGCTCACGGACATTTAACTATTAACTATTCTTATTATAATGCTAATCAAATTTAAACTTATCTCACTTCCTGGCACGTGCTTATAATTATAACCTTTTTTGTCTGCCAACTGGCAAGGTGTAACGGAGGAGCGAGACAAGCAACCTGTTCATATGGAAAGAAAAAGACAGAAAAAAAACAAAAGACGTGCGCATCGGAAACAACAGCGCGTGACCGCGCGCGCCAATCTTGATAAAGGTCTAGTGTTACACCGCAGACGCCATATTGTATATTTTTTTGAACTTTTTACGAAGTTCTAGGGTCCTAATTGCGTCTAGACTTGGATTAATTTACAATTTTAACATTGTTTGATTACTTACCGAAGAAACGTTTAATGTATTCGGTTTTGCCAATAAATATTCTAATCTCCATTTCTTATCTACACTGTTGGTTCTTTGCTATATACCTAAGTGCTGATACAATGCGCAAATTTTGTTCCTTATTCACAATAAAGTTACAACATAATATCCTCAGCGCACTATACTTACAGCGAGCATCCCCGTCAAAACAAAATAATTTAAAAATTACAACGTTTATAAAGAAAATTTCTACTTAATCGCCTCTAGCAAAAGTCGCCCTAGCCCTTTACACCTCTTTAAACTGTTAATCTGATGGTCCGCACGCGACCAAGACGTATCGTTCACGGTCTGATACCCAAAGACTTACGTGTTTGAAAAAACAGGAATCTCGCTCTCGTAAGCACGAGCCAGCATGTGATATGAGGTGTTTCACCCCTGCTGTCAACAATTGTAACAATTACACAGTATTTTAGCTAAATATTACCGTGTTAGTAGTTTAGTACCTATAAAGCTAAATAATACTGTTGTTTTAGCTCAACTTATAGATATAACTTAAGGGTGAAAACGAGCTGGTAATTTTTAACCGACTTCTAAATCAAAAAGGAGGAGGTTCTCTATTCGTCTGTATGTATGTTTTTTTTTTTTTTTGTGTATGTCCACCGATTACTCGAAGACGGCTGAACCGATTGAAATGGTTCAAACGTTATTACATCAGGTTGGTTTCCAAGTTGGTCCCATTTTTTGAAATTTTGAAATCGGTTCAGTAGTTTTCAAGAAATCTTGAAAATACTGTCGTTTTCGTTACCACTTTAAGTGAATTCAATACGTATCTTTAGGCATAACTCCTTTGTTTATAAACCGATTTAGATGATTCTTGTTTTGTTAAAAAGGGGATACCTCAAGGTATTTTAACCGACTTCGAAAAAGGAGGTTTTCAGTTTGATCACATACCTATTTACCAGAAAACACGTAAATTGCCTGCACGATGCACTAAAAAGAGTGAAATAAAAATTATTTTTATAAAAAAATAAAACCGCCTTCAAAAAAACCACATCAAAAAAGTAAGAAATAATTCCTCACCAAATAAATTACGTAAGTACTTTGAAGTCGGGCGGGTTTTAACAAAAACAACAAAAAATTGTACATGTTTCACGCCCGACTTCAAAGTACTTACGTTATTTATTTGGTGAGGAATTATTTCTTACTTTTTTGATGTGGTTTTTATGAAGGCGGTTTTATTTTTTTAGTGTCTTCTACTATTCAAAAGTATAATTTTCTGAGTATTTGCTCCCACAGTGCAGTGGTCCCCTAGAGGTCGTTTAGTTACTAATCTCGCTCTCGTCAACACGAGCCAGTGTGATACGAGGTCTGTTAATATAACCGTGTTACTACTCGTAGTTTAACATCTACAAAGTTAGATAATTCTGTGGTTTTAGGTCTTCTTATAAGATACATATCGTTGCTAAAGTGAAAACGTGCTAGCTAGTTAGTGATTTTGTCGGCATAGATTTTGTTCCTTGTGTCTTCTACTAGTAAAAAATAGGAAATTTTCTGACAATTTATTTATACCCCTAGATGTAGAGACCCAATTATTTTATTACTAATCTCGCTCGCTTAAGGCGCTACTCGGAAAAATATGGACTTTTTGATTTAAAACTATAGGACGGTTACAGTTGCTAAAAATCTGGTAATAAGATATATATTTCTTCATACCTTTATCTAGAATCGTATAGTTTCAAAAACACGATTTTATGATTTTGCCTCGACACTTTTTATTTTCGAAAAGACCTCTAAAAAATACGAAAAGTGAAGATTATTCTTAAATGGGGTTACTTACACCATTGGAAATTGGTTTAATTAGTGGACACCAATAATATTGAGGATCGTATAGAAGCATTTTTTTTAAATCGCTGTAGTTTTTTAATACGAAGTGATTTTGTGTTTTTTTTGCCTAATCTGCAAAATCGGTCTCGCTCCCGCGCGCGTCGTTTTCTCATTGCTATCTCGCTTCAGCACATTTTTTCCGAGTATCGCCTTAAGCACGACCCAGCGTGATAGGTGTTTCACCCCTGCGGTCAACCAACAATTGCAATAATAACACAGTACATTAGCTAAATTATACAGTGGTAGCTGTTAGTACCTACGAAACTAAATAATACTGTTGTTTCAGGTCTACTTATAAATAAGTGCTATCCCGTTGTGGTCAAAAAAATATATAAAATATCGTTATCAACAAAATTATCTATACTAATATTACAAAGCTGTTTGTTTGCATCGAATAAGCTTCGAAACTACTGGACCGATTTAGAAAATTCTTTCACCATTAGAAAGCTACATTCTACCCGAGTAACATAGGCTATATTTTATCCCGATATTCCTACGGGATCGGGTACCACGCGGGTGAAACCGCGAGGATTCGCTATTATTAAAATGAAAACATGCTGGTAATTTCGTCGGCATAGATTTTTCCTAGGGTCTTCTACTACCTATTAAAAAGTGTAATTTTCTGATCCCTGCTGATGACCCAATCATTTAGTTATCAATCTTGCTCTCGTCAGTACGAGCTAGCATATAATATGGGCAGGGAGAAAAAGATTGATGCGTTTCTTGCCGGTTCTTCTCGCAAGGTCTCCCGCCGTAGGATTTGCGAACCGATGGCCTAGCTTCTTTGACGTTCATAGAGTGTTGTTACCTAAACCTAAATTGAATAAAAAAGCTTGAATTTTTTTATTTTAAATTTTATGAGGGGTTTACCCCTTCTGTCAGCAATTACAATAATAGCGCAGTGTGTAAGCTAAATACAGGCAAACATCAGCTTGGTAGTCGGTTTTCAGGTCACCGTCTAGATAGCTATCGTAATTAAATAGTAGTGAATAGCTCCTAGTGAATTTGTCGACATACCAAGGCATTGTTTTTGCAATTTAGTTTCTACCTATAAATCCTAGAATGCACATTTAGGTAGGGCAGGCGTACCGGTTTTGGCCACTGTACCGGTTTTAGCCACTTTTTGCTCTAAAAGTTTTCTAAAAAACTTTTAGCTATTTTTGATAAAGGCAATTGAAATAAAATATTTTAAGGTAATAATAACAACCGTTAGAATTCCTTATGTCATAAGATTTCTTTTCAATAAATTCCATTTTCTGTTTTAAAAAATGTTTTGTATGAAAGTTTTAAGAAATTTGTTTTGGATGAAATACTTTCTAAACCTTTGTTTTTTACAATTAAATTGTTGTTTTGCAATTGACTGGTTTCTAGCGCATTAGAAAGTATTGATTTTACTTGGGTTTGGTTTTGATTTTTCGCAATACTTACAAAAGTTTAACTATCAGTAAGTGGCCAAAACCGGTACATTTGGCACCTCTCACACATTGTGTGTAATAGAAAAAAAACTATTTTACTTTTATAAATTTTAAAAATGTACCTTTTAAGGTAGATAAATTATCTATAATTTAAGATATAATTTGTGTCTTAAATACCCAAGACCATTTAGTACTTAGTGCTTAAAAGTCAAAAAATCCTTAAAGTGGCCACAAAGGGTACCTCTGCCCTACTTCATTTAATTACATTTGTCTTCTTTTTAGCTTAATACTGAAATTGCTTTGAATGAAACTAAGGATTCAATTATAAAAGTTTATAAGATAAAATAATACAGTAAAAGTTTATAAGATAAGTAAAGTTATTATCTTATTCAGCAAAATATTAAAGTCTATTAATACCAATATTACTCTATTTAAGACTCTTTTAAAGTTCATGCTATATTTTCCTGCCAAAAGCATATTTCCTTCCAAAAATCATCTAAGTATATTAATAGAACTTCAACTTCAAGTTGAACGCTATTATAAATTTTAGACAAGCTCACTCTCAATATACCTACCTACATCCTGAGAACCCATCAGACCATTCAAAAGACCTTATCGAGTTTTCACAAGTGTCAAATTACCATACCGAAAAGAACTTTCCGACTTTCAAAGAGCGATCGTGAAAGTGACTTGCTTAATGTTAATAAGGAGTCAGTACTAGCACTCACCGATCTCACTTTCCCTTCTGAATTTTTAAAGTCACTGCGTCGACTAAGTTAAAACTTCGCTATAAGTCAGGGTGGCCATGACAACTGCTGAAAAGTTCCGAGACAGAACCTTTTAAAAATTTAAATGAGCTCTTATTACTTTCGCTCGTTATTCTATGGGTAGGTAAACTGATATTATTAGAACGAGCTTTTAGTGTTTTGCTTTTGTTTAGTTTGTTAGCTTTCGCTGTTCACGATCTTTCTGGTCCTTCTTAACAAACTTATTTACTACTTTTACAGTACGGCACTATAGTCCACTGCCAACAAACTTTATACATTTTTTGTTTAGGACATCCATGGCACACGTTTTAAAAGGTTTTTAAAGTTTTTAAAAATCTGGTTTAGCTGATTCGTAACTTCAGTTCGGTCACAATCGATCATTTAAAACTTCTCCGTACTTTGTGATGACCGCTTCACTGTTTAGTCCCAGCTGTATTTGCAGTCAAAGAACTTACTATTCATCTTCCTTAAGAAATGCTTATGCTTCCGCAAAGAGGAACAATATAAAACAACGATACGTATGTTTGTATATCTTTATCACAAAATAAAATATAATGCTAAAGACTTTGTTTTAGTATTAAAGATATCTCGATGACACGAGACTGAGGGAGGCACACATGTCGGAGCATCGTGAGGAAACCGTGTGGAAACGGAGGTAGGTCTACTTGCCTTACTGGTGTGACGCCGAGCTAATTGTAGCGATTATGGTGATACTAGTGGACCCGGTAAACTTCGTATCACCTACATCTAATAAATATTATCATTCACCAAAGAAGTTTTAAACACCCTGCCACAAATGACATAATATATTAAAAATTAAAAAAGTTATCGGAGGCGGCTAAAACGTCAGTGATTACATACTCTTTGGAAGCGGCCACAGAATTAGTGTCAGTTTTGTTAGCATCAAAAATCACGTCGATCTGTTGCTCCGTTTTGACGTGAAAGACGAACAAACAAACACACTTTCACATTTATAATATTAGTACGGATATGGATTATAGCGTATAACGGCTGGATAGAGAAGGAGAATACAGTTCATTCGTTCAGTTCTGTCATTTCATTTGTTCATTTTGAATACACTAAATGGCGCGCGGCACTCGTGCTTGATAAAATTTAATATAGCAACAGCAGAATAAATTATATTTTCATATAAGGTGCGATAGATATATTTTTCTAATGTTATCGAATATAACCTTTATCGAACATTTTTAAATATAGTGAATGTTGTTCCATTGATACCATGTAATGTTTGTCACCCTACCGAATAGGTACCATTCAGTAGGTGACGCAAACTCCTTAGGTCCTCCCCCTGCTTTGCATAACACGTGACGTTCGCTTTTGAAGTGCCATCTCCGAGGTGGTATAAGGATTTGTTTCTTTGCTTTAGAATCTTTAATTACTTGCGATAATTTTGTCTTAAAATTTCTAGATTTGGCGTCAGAATAGAGTGTTTCTAGTTAAAGTTATGAAACATTATTATCCTACCTTAGAAGCTGCTTGGGAGAGTGGTCGATTTATTCAAATATTTCATTTTCAACATAATTGTGAAACAATAGTAGCTGGCTTACATTAAGTAATATTTATAAGAAAAGTTCGACGAATCTTAACGTCTAAATTACTGAACGAAATAAAATTAAAGGTGGCAGATTCTATAGTAAAAAATTTAAAGCTTGACCATGAAATGATCTGCAATAGTGTTAAACCACGATATACCTATTTATTTTGACATTGACATAACAGCAAATTTTATCCTACTAATATTATAAATGTGAAAGTTTAGATGTTTGGATGTTTGGATGTTTGTTACTCAATCACGCCAAAACGGCTGAACGGATTTGGCTGAAATTTGGGACACAGATACTTTGTAGCCTGGAGAGGAACATAGGCTACTTTTTATCCCAGAAAAACATCACATTCCCGCGGGAAAACGTCGTGTAGTCCACGCGGGCGAAGCCGCGGGCGGAAAGCTAGTGTTAAAATATTTCTAACTTCAAAGCGGTAAAGTATTCAACCTTGTAACTCCTAAAATTTTATAAAACGTAGTACCTATAGGTATTAACGGCTTGTATAACCTGAAAAGTTTCAGCTCCTGAAAACGGGGTTAAGTAGGTCAAATGTTCAATATCGCAGCTGTCGCCATGCCAGTCCCCTGAAACTGCCTGAAATCAGGTAATAGCGCTGAAAATATGTAATTAGATTGGATTTTGTGAAAAGTTTCCGCTTTACGACTTTTGCACTTCGTACGTTGGATAGTTTTGTAGCTTTTTTGTTACTGCGAAGTTTAAATAGTTGCAAATGTATTTTGAAAGGGTGTGACTTATTAAGATATCTATTCTTCACCAATAAGCCGATACTAAAATCATATTTTATGAAAATATTAAGTTAACTTCCAATATAATTTAAGTCTGTATGTTATTAAGTATGTACGTTAGTTCCTATACTGTACGTTAGTTTTCAAAAAATTTAACCGTTTTAGGAAATACTACTTTAAGACTCGAGAATTGAATTGATGAGCTTAGAATAAAAACAATAAATTCGTAAAAAATTTAGCTGACAATGTAGGTAAGTATGTTACTTTTAAACAATTTTCTTTTAAAACTTCATTTTGTTTTCAAGTAGGTACCTACTCTTAAAGCTTGCCTAACATGTTCTCCAGGGCAGTCTTATTTTTATAACCTTCTCCTGGCATTGAAAGGATTCAGGTACAATAGAGCTGATATGGTTCACGGGCGACGCGACGCGGACAAATCTTGGAACACCTCAAGGATATGACAACGATTTATCATCTCCCACCATGTTTATACGAAGGTGAAAGGGCATACTTAGTGTACATCTAAAATTAGAAAATGTAAAAGCTTGACAACATTATTAATGATGAGTAGGGAGCTTCATATTTTTATTGCATTTAAACAATTTTGTATGATAGACTTGCTTAGGAATTGCTCAAATATAAAATAATATACGAGTAGATAATCATATGCATTTAGAGGTTATCCTTTTTATTAATTAACCTAAATTTTACTGCAGTAAATTACAAACTTACAAGTTTATAGTAAATTTTATAGCAACCGTCAAATAAGTTCATCATCTATATTATTTCCTTTTTAATGTGATTTTGCATTATAAATACTAACTGTACTATTTAATTAAACCACGATTAGACCAGGCCAAAAATTCGTTGCCTTTGCCAAATTTTGATCAAGATTGGTTTAATTGGAACATATAAAAGTATAAATCCGATATAGACTTTAAACTTCCGAAGCTTACATACCTACCATGACTTTCAAATTTCTCAAATCACAAGAACAGTCTGCTGTAAAGCTGTAATGGGCGCAGTCCATCTGACGAGCTCTTCATGCAGACGCAAAATAATCTGTGACAAGCATACTCGTGTATATAGTCGAATATCAAGTTTTCAAATACATTCAGTTTTCCATTGTATGTTTATTAGTCAAATTTTCTCAAAAAAGCTCTGCTCTGTTCCCTTGGCATATTATTATATGAAAACCAGGGCAGCGCCGCTGCGGTGGTTTAAGAAACTTAAATGCAATGGTTGCACGAAAAACTAGTATCTAACATAATCTAATGTTAATGGTAGTTAAAGTATGGAAAAGGTAGCACGAATTCCATATTGACTTTAGCCTTGTTTACGATCATCATAACCAGTTTTCATGCCTGGTGGTACCTACTGCTAGTGGTATGCGTCAACTCCAAAGTCAAATCAAAAGGATATATTTTAAACTGTCCATTTTAGGTGAATTATCATCATCAGCGATTTAATGTCCCCACTGCTAAGGCACTGGCCATACTTATGAATGGATAAGGAGAATGGGCCATGACCCCCCACGCAGGCCCAATGCGAATTGGTGAGTATTAACGACTGCAAATGCAGCTGGAACCAACGGCTTAACGTTCCTTCCGAAGCACAGAGGAGTAAGATGAAAACTTTATGGTCACCAATCCCGTGACAATGACAATGAAAATTGCTTAACTTCAACGATCGCAGGCCGAGTGCGCTAACTACTGTCATCTGTGCCACAGGCTCTAATGCCGCGTACACACCGCGCCAACGAACGCCAACGAATGGGTTTCGATGCCCTTCGTTGGTCCTGTTTGGACGGTTTGGCGAAGGCCAACGATCGTTCGTTGGCGTGTGCCGGCGATCCGGAGCGTGGCGGTAACATCAAAGGAATTGAGCCATTAGATCGGGCGGAAGAGCGGCAATGTTGATTGGACGGATGTCGCTCAATATTTGTTTCTCTTCTACGTTTCTATCACTCAGTCCAAATAGAAACGTAGCATTTGGTCATAGGGGAGAGCGCAGGTCGTGAAGATCCCTAGGACAAGTCTGATTGCTAACCTTCCCGCGGTGCCGCCTGTTATTGATTTGGTTCCTTAAGAAACAGATGTAACTGATAAGCAATCAGGCGTTATCCCGTCTTTCCTACAAATCACTTCCCTACCTTTCCCAGCATCCTTTCTATCCTGTCGGCTGACTCCTTATCAGCCACCATCTCCACCGGCAGGGAGGGGAGCGAACCGGTGGAGTAACAGCTCCTCCTGCACTACGGCCTGTGCAGTCGAACGCCGTAAGGGGGGATGAAGGAGTCCTGGGGGGTTGAGTGTGGCAGGGTCGGTGGTAGTACCTTTGTGACACAACACGCCCTCTTCGGTCCGGATTTCAACCGAAACGGTAGCCTTTTTGGGTAGCGCCAGGGAGGAAACGGTCACGCGTCCCGTCAGAGGGCCGCGGCGAGGTGTGGGGGGGTCCAGCTTTGCTGGATGGTTAGGGCCATGCTGAAGGGATAAGAGTAGGTGGAACCACTGGGAAGCTAAGTGAACGGCGACCCAGCCACCCGCTTCGAATCTCTGATGTCGCGCCTGAGTACTAACTCTCTGCACCTATATCTGGTCGGTAATCCAAGTGAACCCTGTATCTTTTAATACAGGGCACTCCCAAATGTGCGGGCTCCATGGAGGGTGGGAAGCCGACCAGACGAATATTACTTTTAACTTGACATGGATGATACAAAGTTCATAACCACATCACCCGGCAATGCTGGGTCACTCTCCCGCGAGACAGTCGAGCAATCGAAAGTCCCGCGCGAGACCACCACTCCCGAAGGGAAACCTGAGGGAACACACCAGGGGGAGGCTGAGAAATCGGCGCCCTCTGGCCCAATTACACCTGCTCCGCAGGCCACCATTCAGTCGGTGATCGACGACCGGTGGACGGTGGTTGGCGATCGCGGCCGGCAGCGCAAAACCTCTGAAAAGAGAGTAGGCGTTGCTCCGGCACGTGATGGGCAGCCACCGGCTGACCGGACCGGGGGCAAGCGCAAGGGGCGAGGAAGGGCTAGGACAAAAAATCGTAACCCTTCCACGCCAATCGGTGCCCAACCCGGAAAATCGAGCACCGGTAAGCCGTCGGGACCGCAGGCCGCGGCTCAGGACGGTCGTCCATGCTAGTACCGATGCACACTCGGGGGGAGGGTCGGGACCGCGGGATGACGCTGGGAATGGACGGGGAAACCCGGCTGGACCTGCGCCGTCTCCTGCCAGTACAGACCCAAACCTCACCACAGGATTGGGAGCGCCAGGGAGGATGGAAAGTGGGAGGCGGGGAAACCCGCGCCCACCCAAGTCAACCCGACGTGCTCCAAATCCCCCGCAAGGGCACAAGGCCACCACGGCCCCCCTCAACACCCCGGTCGCAGGAGCCGCTGCGCGGCCTAAGCCTAAAGCCAAAAGGGCCCGCCTGGATGAGACGATCTCTCCTCGAGGCGAGTCCAAAAAGCTGAAGGCAGAGCTGCCGAGCGGTTCCTCGACTGGGGCGCGAACCTACGCTGCTGTTGCGGCCAAATCCAACGAGGTCAGGTTTGTGATCACATCGCCTTCGGGATATATCTCTAAGGCGGTGGCGGAACAGATCGAGGCTGACATGGAGGAGGCTATGGTGTAGCAAATACTCCTGGGCAACTACGAAGCGGGTAAAGTCGCTTTCTGTGGGAAGCCCATGTACAAGGACGGGTGCTTACACTTGACAGGCACCAACAACACAACCCTGGAGTGGGCGACAGAGTGGGCGGAGGGGCACCACATAACGGACGTGGGACAGCTCAGTGTTCTGAGAACTGAGCAGGTCCCGAAGAAGGTCCAGTGTGGTTTCGCTCTGCCCAAGCTCTGGAAGCGGGAGCAAGGAATGGTGGGTAAGGTCCTGCATTTCTCAAACCCAGAACTTCAGGTTGAACGGTGGCTCTTGAACGGGCTTCAAACTCAAGAGTCCACCAACCGTACTTTTATCATCGCGTCGGTCCCGGTAGACATCGTGCCGGTGATCCTGGCTAAAGGTCGCCGAGTCAGTTTCCTAACCGGCTCGGTGTACCTGAAGTTCAGGAACGCCAAGGGTAAGTTCGTCGACACCCCACCCACCGACCGCCCCCACGAGTCTACCGGTGGAAATACGACGACGACTACACCAGCCGCACAAGCGGCTACCACCGACACCGCCGAGCCGGCCGCAGCGGAGATGCAAATCGACGCTGCTGCTGCCGGCCCCTCCGGCAGAGAGGCTCCGCCGACGAGCGAGGAACTCCTGCTGGGGCTCGACGAGTTGGCCTTGGAGGACGTTGTCTGCGAAGATGGCGTCCCCTTCTAAGGCCCAACTCATTCAGACAAACCTCCAGCACAGCATAACCGCAACGGCTCAACTCCGACGCTGGCTGGAGACTAACAAAACGACGGTCGCTCTGATCCAGGAGCCGTGGATCAGGGGCGGCACTGTGCGAGGACTCTCCAGTATTGGAGGTAAGCTCATACATGCCGCCAGTGGTGATGTAAGATCGTGCATATACACATCAAACGATATCGAAACACAGCCTTTACTAAATTTCTGTTCCAGAGATTTAAGCACTACTAAGCTGAAAATTAACAATGGAAATAACAGCCAGGAGTTGGTCCTGGCATCAGCATACATGCCTGAGGGGGAGCGAGCGCCACCTGAGGAGGTCGTATTGCTTGCTCGATACTGCAGGGAAAACAACATTGAGCTGATCATCTCAACAGACTCCAATGCCCACCATCCGTTGTGGGGAGAGGAGAAAAGCAACACTAGAGGTAATGATCTTGTAGAATTTCTACTTACAACCAATCTAGAAATAATTAATATAGGAAACAAACCGACTTTCGTCGCAAAGAGATGTAGAGGGACGATTGTCGACCTAACACTTGCAACACCGCTAGCGGCATCTTTGATAACGGGTTGGCACGTCTCAGATGAAGCCTCATGCTCAGATCATAGATGGCTACTGTTCAACTTACAGGTACCTACTGTTACTATTGGCCCTAAAAGGTATCCAAGGAAAACAAACAGACAACGTTACAGAACACTCCTAGCAGAGCAACTTGACATAGGCTGCGAAAGGTGGGACCTCTCGACCGCCGCGCAGCTAGAGGAACAGGTAGTAAAATTCACAAACACCATAACACAATGCTTTGAAGACGCCTGTCCCCTGAGAGTTCCCGGCTCGGCAGGCTCCGGCAAACACCAATGGTGGGGTCCGGAGCTTGAAAGGCAACATGAACTGGTCAGGAAAAGGCTGAACAGGGCAATGAACACCTGCGACGACCACGACTGGGACCGATATAAGGCTGCTAAGGCAGAATATAAACGCAAGATAAGGTATTGGAGGACCTCATCCTGGAGAAGCTTCAGTAATGAGATAAGCTCCACTAAACAGGCAAATCGGGTAAGGAAAGTTTTGTCTAACCAGGGTCCTGGCCCGCTAGGCAACCTGAAGAAACCCGATGGCACGATGTCTCGCTGCCAGGAGGAGACAAATGCTATCCTAATACAGACCCATTTTCCGGACTGTCAACTAGTACAACAGGTAAGCTGGCAAGACGAACCTGTGCAACCCACCGAAAACTGTTGGCACCATGCCGAACAGGTAATAACACCTGAAAAGGTAAGAAGTGCTATTAAGAGCTTCTCCCCTTTCAAGGCGGCCGGAACGGACAACATCTTTCCGGCATTACTACAATGGGGAGAGAAGCAGGTAGTTCCAGCCCTCACCAGTCTGTCACAAGCCTGTTTGGCGCATCGCTACACTCCGCACCTATGGAGAGAAGTCAAGGTAGTGTTTATACCTAAACCAGGTAAACCCGACTACACTAATCCAAAGGCCTTCAGACCGATCAGCCTCACAACCTTCCTGTTGAAGACTATGGAAAGAGTCTGTGAGTGGTACCTACGAAGTGGAGCGCTGGCTAAACTCCCACTACATAAACATCAGCATGCTTACAGCGCTGGAAAATCGATAGAATCAGCTCTTCATCAACTAGTCGGTAAGATAGAGGAGGCTCTCCAAAATAAACTTATCTGTTTAGGCACCTTCATTGACATAGAGGGCGCTTTCGATAAAACTACATTCACCAGCATCGAGGCAGCACTAAGGAGACACGGTGTTGATAAACAACTCATAGACTGGATCGTGAACATGTTACGCAATAGAACGGTACAGGTGTCAGGAGACGTCACCCAAAGGGCTCTGGTGGCGAGGGGATGCCCCCAAGGAGGTGTGCTCTCTCCACTTCTGTGGAACTTGGTGGTAGACGACCTGATATCACATCTAAACTCTAACTACTTCTATACTATAGGATATGCGGACGACATTACCATATTAACCATAGGTAACCAGGCCGGCATAACCTGTAACACCATGCAAGCAGCCCTGAAAAAGGTTGAAGAATGGTGCCAACGAAAAGACCTGACCGTCAAACCTACGAAGACGGAAATGGTAATGTTCACGAACAAGCGCCTGGTAGGCGATTTCCGTCTGCCGAAGCTGTTTGGAACTACACTACAACTATCTAACGAGGTAAAGTACCTAGGCATAATCCTAGACAGCAAACTAAACTGGAACAGCCACTTGGAGTATAAAACGCAGTCGGCCAGCGTCATACTATGGCAGTGCCGGAAGATGATTGGCAAACGCTGGGGTCTAGCACCCAAACTATTCCTCTGGCTATACAACACGATCATAAAACCCCTGGTAAGCTATGGATCTGTAGTATGGTGGCCAAAGGCCGCTCAAACCACTGGCGCAAAAAAACTACAGGGACTACAACGTCAGGCCTGCTGCGCTCTCACAGGTTGCATGAGCACAGCCCCCACAGCGGCTCTAGAGGTAATGCTGAACCTAACACCACTGCATCTCCACATTCAACAGGAGGCAGCCAAAACAGCTCTAAGACTAAAACAACTGGGATCTCTAAAATTCGAAAGGGTAAAACATCTCAGTGTATTACTGAAGGACTGGCTAAACGACCCTCTTATCGAAGCAGTATGCGACAAGGTCAAGCCAACCTTCATTTTCGACAAAAAATACAGAATACACCTGATAGACGACATCAGCTCAGGAAAAACACACAAGGCTCTCCTCATTTACACTGACGGCTCCAAGACCTCATCGGGCACAGGGTCGGGTGTCTTCTCAGAGGACCTCAACATACAAATTGCATCCCCCTTAGGCTCATACAACACGGTCTTTCAGGCCGAGTGCATGGGCATAATAATGGCGGCTCGGGCAATCGAAACAAGAGAGGTAAAAGACCGCGACATCTTAATTCTCTCCGACAGTAAATCCGTCCTACAAGCTCTCCAGGGAAGTCGCATCACATCGAGCCTTTTACTTGAGTGTCACCACGCCTTAAATACAGTAGGTGCACTTAATACTATTACTATCCAATGGATCAAAGGTCACAGCGGATCACGTGGAAACGATGCAGCCGACGAACTGGCCAGACGCGCATCCGGCTCGACGCCTGTTGGCCCAGAGCCGATCGCGCCCATCCCGGCGAGCTGGTATGCAAATAAGATCCGTGAACGCACTACAGAATTACACCAACAGAACTGGAGCTCGCTGGATTCGTGCAGACAGGCGAAGCTCGCACTGCCGCGCGTGGACGCGCGTTTATCCAGGGCCCTGATACAACTGTGCAGACCGCAACTTCGCCTGGTAACAGGTGCCATTACTGGTCATGGACAATTTAACAGACATCTTTTTAATTTAGGTGTCACCGACAGTCCCCTATGCAGAGGATGCATGGAGGAAGAAGAAACAGCTGCCCACGTACTGCTGGAATGCAGGGGGGTGGCCCCCTACCGGGCGAGGTACCTCGGCTCGCCGGGCAGCGTCCAGGAAGCGATCACTAATGTGAAAGCTCCTGGCTGAGCTGGGCTGGCTGGAGTGATCTGGCCGCGCACCCTCCGGACGCAAAATAGGCGCAATAGACGTCGAGTTGCGGAAACCGCCCGTATTGCTAAGAAGAAGAAGAAGAGAGCCATTAGATCGAACTCGGTGTGGACGGCGGCCGAAGGCCAACGAACGAACGCTCAGTTGAAGCATAGTTTCTACCAAAAGCGAGAACGTTGAGTTTAATCTGTGCGTAATCTCTAGCGAAACACCAATCACAGCGCGTGAGCGTGACGTCAAATGTGAGGTGATTATTAATAAATGTGAATCATTTTTCTGTTCTTCTAGATTTCTAATTGTTTTTCTAGCTATTGTTTGCTTTCGTTTCGTTTCTAGCACTGTAAAAGTTTGTGATAATAGCCAAACAAACCGTTTCAAGAGTCATCGAAAGTGCCCATTGAATAATACCTACCATGGAACCAGGCACAGCCTTCTCTATTGTGAACCGCTTCACGAGCCGATAATCGCAATGTCCGGCCCCAGGCAGGAGTAGACATAATAATGGTCGGCAATTTATTTGCCTCTAATTCAGATTACTGTGCTGCTGAATTTAGGAATGTGAAGAAAACATCCGTGTAAGTTTGTCAACCACTACATTATTTATAATCAAATACCTACAAGTTTATAATCTGCGAAAATAACATATCCTCAAAAGTGTAACTCGTCATATTTTTAACTACGTATTATTTTTGTTATGTTCAACATAAAATATTAACGTGCCCTGTCTTTTCAGGTCGGCAAGATAATCTTACGGTGATGCTGCCGTTGGATATACTTTGGCGCGATTTGAATGAATTGATTTGAAGGTGTGTACCTACAGAACATAAAGTCCGCTCGAAATCGTATGCAGCGATAGTGGATGAAAAAGAAGGAAAAGTCATCAGCGTCCAAACATGCTGTTGCTCTCTAGATGTGAATACACAGGCGCAGTGAAAAACTATCCAGTACTGCTGACACAGTGCTACTGGAAAAAATCCAAATTAGCTCATGTTGGAAATAATTTGAAATATATCACGGCTGAAATGATGATGATGATGAAGGAAATATCAGCCGGTATAAGACCATGTTCTTAGCAGACTGCTTCCAAAACATGCTGACACAATTTCTACAAGCTGCGGCAAACTAAAATGTATCCAACTGTGAATTACTTCAAATACAGCTAAGATTATGAGAAAAGTGAAAAGTGCAAATGTTATTGTGTAATGAAACTTTATTTTTATTTTTTTCCAAAAGTGAATAATTGGAAACAAAAATTTACCCTATATAGTATGAAAGTACAAAATAAAACAAAATGTAATAAAATAATATTTTTTTTATTCAATTCAATGTAAGCCCTAAATATTAATTAAGACATAAAATCACTAATAAAAATTTTGTGTTTATGTTAGAAACACTTTGGTCTTGATAGTTTCGTATGTTCTTCTTTGAAAGGAGATGTTGATATGGTAGACTAGACCGATTAACATTTCAATAAGTACGGTAGCGAGTTATATGCAAATAAACAATCAATCCATCTATTGATGATTCTTTGATTGCTGCGATTTTGTGTGTGCGCCCAATATTGATTTTTACAAGCGTCATCAAACATATCATTCAATTTATAATATTATAGCAGGCTGAGTAAAATATAAATGGGCGATTTTCTGAAAGCTCAGCCACTAGATGGCGCTGTCCCACCTATGCAGTTAGAAGGAACGGAACGTTATAAATTTTACTTTGACGCGACTTTTTTACGTAAATCGGAACGTCAGACAGATGTTATTTATTTACCTAAATCTTTAAATTTACCTATTTCGTTTCCGTTCCTCACAGTAGTACTTATTTAATATATTATTAGTTTCCTTTGGGTTTTTAAAAAGTAATTAATTTAAATATGTTTCATACCAAAATATACCATAGACATGTATGTACATACTTATTCAACGCCATCTAGTGAAGCAATTGGAAGCTTTTTTTTTTAAATTGCCTCAGAAAATCGCTCATTGGTATTTATAATGAGTGCATAATTTATTTAAATTCAATATTTCATAGTATACTTAAATATTGTTTATACCCAAGTAATATATTTAAGTATTACTACTAATTATAAATGCGAAAGTACCTCTGTCTGTCAGTCTGCTTCGCTTTCATGCCTAAACTACTTAACTGATTTTGATGAAATTTGCTACCTACAAAGATAGAGTTGACCTTGCGAAAGGACATAGGCTAATTTTTATTCCGGAAAAGCTTGTACTCTGTAATCCATGCGGGCGAAGCCGCGGGCGGAAGGCTAGTATTAAAATTAAAATAAAGCCAAGCTCACCAAAAGCTCACTGACCTCTATTATTATTATTACACACTGGACAGGCTGTCTCCATACAAATGAAAGCTAATTTTGTGTGGCAATTTAAAGCGCCACTACGAGTGTCCCGAGAACTAATTTTGACATAATCATTACCACAACTGACTGAACATCACTCGTTTTAGTTACATAGACACTCGTACCTATATGCCTACAGCGCCAAAATAGCGATACTCAAATAGGCACTTTTATGATAGCCAGGCCAGTCCAGACTCCAGCATGACTCCAGTGTGTAAATAATAGGTACCCCCAATCTTTGGCCCTGGGGGAGCAGGTTGCCACATCCTATGGCCCTGGGGGTAAGAACAATATTCTCGGTCACGTTCTTACGGTATGGTACCCGTATCGTATCTCACATGGTATGGCACCCTTTCACACCACAGATTGTTGTTAGTCTTAATTGAAATTCATAAAACAATTGAACATTAATTAAATTGTTAATCGTAGCAAATACTACTACAATTAACAAATTAATTAACTTTTATTTGTGGTTTTTCACAATCACAGTTGATAAAATTTGTTAATCTTTAAATTGTTCTTGCAATTAAAATTTGTCCAACTCTGTGCAGTTCCTTCCGTTACAGGAAGGATACCAAAAGAAAATCAATTCCCTCATCTTTTACACAAGGCTACTGAAGTATAATGATCGCAGGTCTGTTGGTACGTATCTTAGTGCTGTATTTTTTAAGAAACAGTTCTTTGTTCCGGTTCCGCTCTAAATAAGTACGGAGCTATGAATGCTTTATCACGCTTGTTTATTATCTCTTTGTCTGTAGTCCGTAATTATTAAATTGTTCTGGCTATGGTGGTTCACTTTGTAGTTCTAGAATTCTACATTAAATAGGAAGACACTTGAAATACCCGACTCAGTTAGTGCTAAATTAGCTGGATAAATTGTATACAGTTTGCTTTTTGGGTTTAAGATAAAATAGTGTCTATTTAGGAGTGTTTTATTGTATAAATAGACGACCTTCGTGTTAAAGCGGCGAACGCAGTTTTCAATTAGGTATTCTTCTCGCGTTCGGGTAAATGTAGACTTTTCTATATTTTCTCGTGACTGTGTAATTCGAGTACTTAAATAGTGATTTGAGCAATAATATATGTATATTTGACGGTGTCCAATACTTTTTAATCCAACAGTTGGAGCTACAAAATCCCATCAAAAGTCTTGAATTTCTGTTAATTACACCATCAATAAAAATGACAAAAATGAGAGTCATATTGAAAACAAAATGGACTGAATAGATTTGAAAAATACACAAACATCTAAAATAGTGGCTAGGTATACCTACAAAGCATTTCGGCTGTACGTTCAGTTTTTACTTACTAGAAGTTAGTTCAGAAACAACAGCCGGATCGCATTGCGCCATGACTGTTTGGAGTGCATGAACGGTGCATTTTTCATGCTTATAACATTTACTTGGCTATATTGTGAAATATTGCGACATGGGCGCCTGAAATGATAAATAGCTCGTAACGGGCTTACGCAATTTTGTTTGCGTACGTATACGCGGAAATATTTAATGAAACAAACATTTTTGAACGGTGGAAAAGAGGTTTTAGATTTACGCGGGTATTTTTGTACGCGTTACTTTTGTAATGAGGCTTATTTATAACTAGATGTACCCGACATGCGTTGCAAACTTAGCATATAAAGAAATAAAGAGAATATTTTTTGAAAGAGGAACTCTGTCTGTAACCAGAACGTCCTCCTCAGAACACCCTTCCAAAGTTTCAACACAATTTGCGGAATGTATGCACTGTTTCTGCCACTTTTATAGAATAGACAAAACTCGAATCTGTTTTCCGTTTCCGGTGGTTTGTGAATCAAAAGGCTGGTCAGTGGTTTCGGCACACTTAGCAGATAAACATACAAGCAATGATTTCTATTAATATAGATTAAAAATCTCTTTTCTTTGGGTTTTTCTGCTATTTAAGGTATACATTTTTTGAACATGCTTTTGTTTATTTAAATAATTGCATTCAGAATGTTTATTTTATTACATTGTTTATATTCAAGTAACTAGCACATCTTCAAGTTGTTTTTCCAAGCATAAAATTTATCTTGTGATCTGAGTCAAATTCTTAAAAGCATAAATCAAAAGCAACTTCTTAATCTTAATTAAATTCTTCGTGTAAGCTTGCAGTTTTGGGTTGATGCCAAATGAGTAATAGATTGTAAGTAACAAATGTATAGTTTAATAAAGCCTCTGTGAAACAGAACACATGGACAAATTCATTTTTTTGAGACGTAGAGTGAGATATATTAAAAGAGTAGCTACGTAAGAGATACACGCTTCTAAAATAAGGTCAGACTTTAATCATATCGTTTTCAAGTTGTTGTTTTTGGTTTAGAATAAAATATTTACGGAAACTGGCTTGCAAAAGCCTTTGAGAATTGTTTTAAGTTGTAAATGTTCCTCTCAAAAGCGCCCTCTACTAAGCACTATAAGTATCAATGTTGATTAAAAGAAGAATATAACCTTCACGCTGATACAAAAACGACAATTACGTACTTACATTGTAATATAATTGATAACATTAGCATGCGCCACATTTTGCTAAAGACTTGTTTACAATCCAAAAAAGCACTTCACATTCACGTACACAAACAGTCAAACACTTGAACACACTAACAACGGTTGCAGCTCAATTAAATTTTAAATAAGAATTTAAAGCTCAAATTAAGAACAAACACAAACACTTGACACACACAAGGAGTTTATATTAAAAAGTTTTGACTATGAAAAATCCAAAAAAGGTTTCAATTCAAATAAAAAGGAATTTAAAGTTTCCGACTAAAAACTTTTTAGTACGCTCAATACCGGCGCGAGCGCACGTAAGGGTAAACAGTGTAAGTTGATAATGCGCGGGCGTGTGTGGGGTTCGAACCCGGGTCGGTAACTAACCGACGAACAACTGGCGTCCGGTAGCAACCAACCATATCGGAAGCACAAGCCGTATTGTGTAGTTATTGAGTAATTTATTCTAATACTTCACTTGGGGCACAACGTCTTTGGCGATGGATAACCGTGTTTTTTTTACAAAAAAAGAACAAAAAATATACATAATTATCTCAAAATTCATATATTATTTATAGGTTCATATATTTAGCAAATGTTTTTTTGACAAAAAAATTATATTAAATCCAAATAGTATAAGTAACGCAGAAACTTGGCATGTCAACTTTTCAATCCTTAGCCATTGCACTAAATTATGATTATTTTGAAACAGATTCATTGTTTCGTTGAGCAGAGGGATTACAAAAAAGAATTAAAATTTTCTTAATATAGCAGAGTTTGCTAGTGATGTATATTTAATGTGATATACCAATCAAGGTGCGCAGCATGCCAATTAATTTCTTACAGAGAATGTCCCTCAGACAAAGCTTACCTCATTTTTTTTCAAATTATAGAGATTTGTACAGCTATACATTGTGTCAAGCCGTTTAATCTATCATTCGGTCAACCCGTGTGTTTAGTGCATAGTGTTGCTCAACAAGCGGGATACTTAGCAGCTTCTTCCGGACGATATCGCAACACAAATTAAAATAATATGCCAGAGCTGATGCATATTGTTTATTTCATACATATTTTAGTGCCCCAAAGACAATCATCATATACAAAGTGTCCAGAAGAAGAAGAAGAAGTGTCCAGTATCCTACTTACAGCTGTAATATGTGTCAAGCCGTTAAAAATCATTCGGTCAACCCGTGTGTACCGTGCATAGTGTTGCTCAACAAGCGGGCGTCTCTTAGTAGCTTCTTCCGGACGATATCGCAACACAAATTAGAATAATATGCTAGAGCCGATGCACACTGTTTATTACATACATATTTTAGTGCCCCAAAGACAATCATCATATACGAAGTGTCCAGTGTTGGTACTTACAGCTGTAATATTGTTTCAAGCTGTTTAATCTATCATTCGGTCAACCCGTGTGTACCGTGCATAGTATTGCTCAAAAAGCGGGCGTCTACTTAGGAGCTTCTTCCGGACGATATCGCAACACAAATTAGAATAATATGCTAGAGCCGATGCACACTGTTTATTACATACATATTTTAGTGCCCCAAAGACAATCATCATATACGAAGTGTCCAGTATAGTTACTTACAGCTGTAATATTGTGTCAAGCTGTTTACTCTATCATTCGGTCAACCCGTGTGTACCGTGCATAGTGTTGCTCAACAGGCGGGCGTCTACTTAGGAGCTTCTTCCGGACCATAATCGTAACACAAGTTAGAATAATATGCTAAAGCCGATGCATACTGTTTATTTCATACATAATTTAGTGCCCCAAAGATAATCATCATATACGAAGTGTCCAGTATAGGTACCTACTTACTGCTGTAATATGGGTCAACCCGTTTAATATATTATTCGTTCAACCCGTGTGCGCATAGCGTTGCTCAACAAGCGGGCATCTAGTTGGCAGCTTCTTCCGGACGGTATCGCTTCGACGTGATTAACCATACTCGAAACTACACGGCTTAGGGTGGGAACAGAGACAATTAATAAGCGTTGTAGAGTTGAGTCATGCGTAATTGGCGAGAATGGCTAAGATTGCATTTTTGGAAGGCAATTTATATAATTAAAGAGTTTTATATAAATATAGATTAGGCATTAGATTGTCTAATGGCAACTATAATTTCATTGAGTTCGCTGACATACTATACTACGTATTGTTTAATTTCTTATAAAAAAAAATTACATAGCGTATTATAAACAACATGCAAAAATATACAATGCGAATTCGTTAACAATAGTCAAGTTAAAAATTAATTTAACTATTTACAAACAGTATTTAAGTAAAGCTTAAATAAAACGAGTAATGGAAGTAGTGAACGATATGGTTAATTTAGTTTGCTTGTGACTCTAAGCCCCTTATTCGTGGATTAAAATAGTCCTGGTTTAAAAGTGGTACTAAACTGGTGCTGTCACTTTCATTTTCCAAATGAAAGACAGAATTACCATCAGTTTTAAACCAGGGTGCCTACCATCAACTTTAAGACAGCGATTCAAAAATAGCGCCTTCTAAAAACTGGATCGCAAATGAATTGCTAAATGTGAATGACCGAACGATTTGTGTCCTTATTTCTTCTATCTGTCTCTTTCACTCGATTTTGTCATGTTCGGAGAGTGAGAGGGACGGGTATAACCTGCAGGTGTCATGTTAGCTTGGCCGAGTTATAAGTCAAACAGAAGTACATGACAGCTTAGCGGCTGTGAAATGTCATTGAATGATCACTGAATCGCTGTCATTGATATTAAGCTGTCGTGGTACGAGTAAGCGAAGCAGATCAGTTTAGGTCCTAAACAAAACCGCAATAAGAGTTGATGGTAGGCACCCAGGTCTAACTTTAGTCCACGTTTTGGAATAAGGGGGTTAAAGTTTATCTCTGTTCTATTTAAACGCCTGTAGGTTCTCGAACTTAGCTAATTTACATCCCGCCACTTTCGTATGCGAATATTGTACTGTGGTTCCGTTTCCAACTTTTTACTGGACTTTTAACTTTATTCTGTGGGTACAAAGAACAACTTGCGATTTGGACTGCGTCATACATTAACACGTCTATTTAAATTCAGAAAAGCTTAGCGATAACAGACAAAACGTAAAAGGTGCTTGGATTTTAGAAGGGGAGAATTACACTGTAGTATATAGCGTCAATTTTATGCGAAGGCATTGTGTCTTATGTTTGCATTTTGTTGCGATTTTAAATACATGTTAACAAGTAACTGTAAATATGACCTGTTACGTAAAAACGGTAAACTCATGTTAAATTTCAATTTTGTTCAAAAATAATGTAAGACCAGTTAAGAATTAATCCCGATAAACATTATTAAACGGAAGAAAACGTTTCTTGTGTTTAATGATATTTATAGAGATCATCATCGTCATCATGTCAGCCGAAAGACGCATATTGCTGGGCATAGGCCTTCCACAAGGATCTCCACAACGATCAGTTCTGCGCTGCCTGCATCCAGCGGCTTCCCGCGACCTTGACCAGATCGTCGGTCCACCTTGTAGGGGGCCTGCCCACGGAAAGTCGTCCGGTACGCGGTCGCCAATCGAGAACCGTTGCGCCCCAACGGCCATCGGTTCTCCACGCTATGTGTCCCGCCCACTGCCACATCAACGATGCAATCCTTTGCGCTATGTCGGTTGTTTTAGTTCTCTTACGGGTCTCATCATTTCTGATTCGATCGAGCTAAGAGGATATTATAGGGATATAAACGAGAAAATCAAATATTAATTTTGTGACATAAGTAAAAGACCACCTGTCTAAGATATAAAATTTATTGATGTTGATTATTATTTTTATAGTATAGAATATACCTACGTACCAGTTGTCATTTGATGAATAGTAAATTAAGTTAATATTCACCGAAGGGGAGACCTGGCGGTCTATAGAGACCGTATTGGCCGTGGAGACGTGTTTTCGCGAGACTATAATAATATAACGATAAACGTACACTAAAAGCCCCAACCTCTATGCTGGAAACTTTCCTGAAGGAGGACTTCTGGTCACAGGGAGTGGTTTACCGGCGCTTCCGAGGGACGGACGTTGCCAAATGCCTCCGATTCGACGCCGAAATACGTCAATTAATTATAATATAATGTTATATAATATGTATGTTAGTCTATAAGGTATGACATGTATTGTATGGGTCTTTATTAGCCTGATTTAAATAAAGAAAGAAAAATATGTTTTGTAAATTAAACAAATAAATTCAAATGAAACAATTCGGCAAGTGAAATTTTGATGTGTTTTGATATAAATAAAGTAGGTCAAAGTGCTTTAGAGAAGAATGTAGTAAATTACTACGGACAAACAAGACTTTTCTCTCGCAGAGAGAATTGAATTTTTATGGAAAATAATTTTGTATTAAGTTTTTAATTTACTAAAATAAGAAAGCTTAGTAAATCTTCAAATTGTCAATACAAATCCAAAGATGAAGCTTAAAATTAAATGTAATTATTCATTTAATTTACAGTACATATGTTTAGTATGTTTATACTAAAAATATGTACTGTAAATTAAATGGATAAATTCAAATGAAACAATTTGTAAAGTAAAGTTTTGATACAAATAAAGTAGATTACCCAAGTGCTTTTAGAGAAGAATCTTACGGACCCATAAGACTATTCTCTCGCAGATGTGATAACTTATTTTTACCACTACAAGAATTTATAAAAGATTCCAAATAATGAATGTACACACTCACAGCACCTATCAAAGTCAATAAAGACGTGTTCAAGTCTCCACGATGGGCGGCAGTAAATAACATTAGGAGCACTCAATTAATATTTATGGTGTTCCGCCGCTTCCTGCCGTTCCTCGTATTGAATCAAGCTTGTCCACAAATGGACACTGATTATTTGATTGTAATGGCTACCTACGGATATTGTCTTAACGTGTTACAACAAAGATTTATTTTCAGTTGAGATTTAGTTTCAGTTTTTGATGACAAGACGAAGATGTTGTAATGCAAATTTTCGTGTGTCGTTTTATGTAATATTTTTATTGGTTTATCCCTAACTTGGGTAATATATTTTTGCGAATAATGGAAATTTATCGAAAATTAATTAACGACAGCCCTACTCTAACTCGGCGAAAAACGAAATTTCGTTAGCCCTGCCGCTTTCACTCGATTCTGTCATGCCCGGAGAGTGAGAGGGACAAGTATAACGAAGTTTCGTTTCTCGTTGAATTAGAGGAGGCCAGCTGTTTAGTGTGGTGGAATTGGCCTTCCTGATCAGAAGGTCTAAGTAGCTAAATGTCCAACAGCGCGAAACGTCTAATGAGCAGTAAGTCTAATTAGCAAAATGTCCATATAGCAAAACGTCCATATATCAGTTGGTCTGTATAGCAGAACATCTATTTAGCAAATCGTCACATTATGAAAATGTCTGGATACTCAGGCACAAAATTCAACACACACATTACAACGGGAGGGAAACGGACACGGAATTATAATATGTATGTACGTACAGACTTGTACTGCATACCTACAGATTCTTTGGTCGATGTAGCTTAAAACATATCTTTTTAATGGTGACTGACAAATTTATTGTCAAGAATGCTATTTCATTAGCATTACTTAAAGCTCTTAGAAAAGAAGCGCTTGGCAAGAACGCAAATACAAGTAAATGTCGTTTGAAGGAAATAAAATAACGAAGATCGTTTTAATATTAAATGCCAAATACAAAAGAGCTGCAAAGCTTTTGATAAACCTTGGTCATATCTGATAGGATATTCTGATCAGGAAGGGGAATTGGATACCTGCCTTTTAAGCGGAGTCGCAGCTTCGAACCCGTAAATGAACATGTCTGTAATAGTCTGGGTGTTTTATTTGATACTAGCTTTCCGTCCGCGGCTGCGCTCGCGTGGACTACACGACGTTATCCCGCGGGAATGTGATATTTTTCCGGGATATAAAGTAGCCTATATTTCTCTTTAGACTACAAAGTATCTGTGTCCTAAATTTCAGCCAAATCCGTTCTGCCGTTTTGAGTTACAAACATTCAAACATCCAATCATCTAAACTTTCACATTTATAATATTAGTAGTGAAGTAACAAAAAACTAAATTGTTAAGTAATATGTTTATGAAATATCTAGTATCCTTAACAAAAGTCCTTATTTGTAACTTACTTCGGATTAAATAATTGGTGTGCATGTAAAAAAATAATTTATTTATTGAATTGTTACGTACGTTACGTAAAGTTGTAACATGCGTTTAATTTCGATAATTAATTGGCATTTTTGCTTTGCCAACAATAGGTATTCTCTCTTAGAATATGAGCAAATTACATAAGAGCAAAATCAAAGCGTAGGCCTGTAATAAAAAACTTTTCTTCAAATAAGTACAAATAGTCAAGTTATTTTCCCAACAAATCCGATACTAAACAATTACAAAGCCGTTGCTAAATGTGTGAAGAACTTCACTCTATCGGGCTTAATCGAACAAACACGACCCTATAAAAAGCTCGAGTGACCCGCCGTCCGTGACGCCGGACGCGCCCGTGTGCCGGACGTCCGGCCTGCCCGTCCCGAACGACATCCCAGTATACACGCCGCGAATGGAATGCCTGACCAGTATGACAACTTTGAAGTTTAAGGAATAAGTTGAGCCTCAAGAGTTTGTTCTTGGCACTTCACTCTATCTGGTATAAATGATCAAATACGATTCTATAAATGGTTCGAGTGACCCGCCGTCCGTGACGCTGGACGCACTCGTGTGCCGGACGTCCGGCCCACCCGTCCGGAACGACATCCCAGTATACACGCCGCGAATGGAATGTCTGACCAGTACGACAACTTTGAAGTTTAAGGAATAAGTTGAGCCGCAAGAGTTTTGTCTTCACGCTTCACTCTATCTATCGAGTATAAATGAACAAATACGAATCTATAAAAAAACTCGAGTGACCCGCCGTTTGTGACGCGCCAGCCCGTGTGCCGGACGTCCGGCCCACCCGTCCGGAACGACATCCCACTATACACGCCGCGAATGGAATGTCTGACCAGTATGACAATTTAGAAGTTTAAGGAATAAGTTGAGCCGCAAGAGTTTTGTCTTGACACTTCACTCTATCTATCGAGTATAAATGAACAAATGAACAAATACGATTCTATAAAAAAACTCGAGTGACCCGCCTTTTGTGACGCGCCAGCCCGAGTGCCGGACGTCCGGCCCGCTCATCCGGAAAGAAATCCTAATACACGCCGCGAATGGAATGTCTGACCAGTATAAGGAATAAGTTGAGCCGCAAGAGTTTTGTCTTGACACTTCACTCTATGTGGTATAAATGACAAACACGATTCTATAAATATATCGAGTGTCCGTGACGCCGGACGCGCCCGGGTGCGGGACGTTTAAAAGTACCTAGCTTCCGTACCTCTATGTATCGATAACGTTATCGTGATTTTTTTATTTAGTATGAAAATCATAGCAGTGCCTCTTTTCGTCGTATAATAAACTAAAATTCAATTGATATTTGACAATAGCACTTTGAAATCTTTTGACAGAATAGATTGTATAGTGTGGTATACAGTGGCACAAACTTTTCTGTTACGGTGACAGCGGCGCTATGTACTTTTTTCTTTTTTTTGTAGCAATTTAACCGGCCCTGACTTGACCTGACTGCTAAGACCTTCAGCCGCCAGCAGCGCTATGGTTTTACATCAAGTTGACAGCAAGTGACATTAAAAAAAACACGTTAGTTTCACATTTTGGCCACCGGAACAGAAAAGATTAAAATAAATCTCAGAACTATAAAATGCATGTATTCTGTCAAAGTGAATAATCGTTTATTTTTATTTTAAGTAATACAAAGTTAATATATCTATTAAATCAGGTGACATGCCTTCGAAAAGAAAATTATAAATAAACAACTAATTCTAGCTACTTTTTCCTCATTTTTTTTTATTTTTATTTTATAAAAATGATTTAGAATTAGGTAGGTAAACATGGAAGTAAAAATACCGAAATTTTTAAAATTTTCCTGCGGTGAAAGTTACATACTGTTCTGCATTCACTATGGCGATATGAGTGGTGCTTTCAACAAATCTGCGGTTTTATGACCTTTTAGAGGGAGATAAGCGTTTAGACTGTTTTTTTAAGCTTGATTTCCTTACTTTTCAATTTAGAACGTCGCTCTTGCTTTATATGGAACATTTGAATGGTACTTCATGATGAAATAAGTGTGGATGTAGGTATATTTTATAATTCGTATCGCTGCTACGAGGATATTCTTTTATTTATTAAGTAATTATTATAAATCATTTTTATAATTAGGTTTTCCAACCATAATAAAACATCGATGATAAAACTACATAAATTACGACTAATTGCCCTTAACATGAGAATAATAACGTTGTTGCAAAATATATTACCTCTATACTTTTGTTATTTTTATAACAAAACTTTCCGCAAGTTATCTCCTAGATAACCTATGCACATTGCACACCGCGTTTATCAGCACGTTCGGTCGCCGTCGAAGCACCGCCGCCCGCCCCGCCCGCCGTTTTTTTCCTACCGAGCAGTCGATGCGCGTGTGTATCAGTGCAATCGCGTTGAGATACTTGTGAGCAATGCAATGGCAAAAAGTTATATTATTTAAAGCGATAGCTTTAGCGATAAAGCTCGAAATAAGTTCTTTTTGCAATTAAATATATATGATTGCTTAACGCTTCCACATATCTGATGGCGAGGAATTAGACCGGATCCTCGCCGGCACCGGCCCACGTAGTAGCTAGCTAATTATTTATTTTTTATCCTTTTAATTCTTAATTCTGTGTTACTTTATCATTCATATACTTTGTTAATCTATATATAGAGGTACTTATCTATAGAATAACATTTGTCCGTAAGAAACGCACTGACTCCCCTTTTGACCTTTTATCTTTATTTATTCTTTCATCCTGAAAGAGATTGCTGCTTAGCGATAAGGCCGCCTTTTGCTATTGCCCTATTTGCCTTATACTTCTCTCTTTTTGTAATCGTTTTCTTTCTGTGTTCATTTGTTTGTTTCATAATGCGTTTATTATTACCTATATTATATATTTTTTAAGTATACCCATTGACGCCTGACCGGCCGAATAGGGCCGGAGAACAATGGAAAATCTAATTGTGTCTCATTTCTGGAGCGTAGAAGTATTCTGCTTTATATTGAAGATTTATATTCTGATGTTATTAATAGAGACTTAACTAACGAATTAGTTTCGTAGACATAACAGTGAATAGGATGCCCAGAAGCAACGCTTGCTCAATTTAAGTTTATCCACACCGTGTGGATAAACTTAAATTGTGCAAGCGTTGCTTGTGGACCACACCTTCCTTTCACATACATATCACAAATGCACAGCTTTGCAAGCAATGCTTTTAAAATCCAGCAGAATTTAGCACTCCATTGAATGTATAGTGTTTTTTTGCCAAATTCAGCTGGACATAGTTTCATCAGTGCATATTGTGATGGCAAACGATGCAGTTAAAGCAATTGTTGAACTCGATTTAAAACTAGTTCTGTTACGCTTTCTTTGCATCCAACACATGTGTAGACACTGCATTTAATGTACTTACGAAGGCAGTTGAGGCCGAAATTAATGGTGTATATTTAAATATATATTTAACTAAATACTTACTTGAATAATATAATATATAATATTATTAACGTATACCATGTATTAAGATAAATACCTACTAGAAAGCTCAATATTGACAAAATATCACATTCCCGCGGGATAACGTCGTGAAGTCCACGCGGACGAAGCCGCGGGCGGAGAGCTAGTTTACTATATTTTACGTTACTTTAAATACGAGTACGTAACAACATTCACGTTACTTATCATGTTGGTCTTCCTCAAAATATCGATGGCTCCAAAAGTAAATAATTACTCGTTAATTATTTATTTTTGGAGCCATCGATATTTTGAGGAAGACCAACATGATAAGTAACGTGAATGTAATTATATACATAATACTTTGTAGAGTGAAAACTTTACGTGTGAAGACATACCAATGTTGCGCAATAACACAAATATAACTGCTTCATTATATTGTTATCTTTTTACAAAATCTTTCCAACACTTAACTTCTCACAAACATTTTAAAAATTATTTATTATTTATGAACTTTGTTTGGACATAGTTTTTGAACCAATAAAATAATTAAGGCACTTTTCTTCAATAATAATTTTAAACTTTTAATGACTAATCATTTTAGTGGCCGCAACCCAACTAGCAAAATCACTTCTTATAGCCATCTTCAAGACTACTTCTAACCTCTCTTATAAGAAACTTGTAGTATGCTACAAACCTGGATTTGGGCGCAGTTATAGGAGCTATTATTTCTGTAATTATCTTATAACCAGCTTGAAGAATGTAACTAAGCCCTATAACATACTTGAGGAAGCGTTTGCGATAAGCAATTGCTTCTATAATAATCTAAGACTAAACAATTACAAGCACAAACGCTCTTATTATTATATTACACAAGTATCTTACTAATGCAATCTTATTTATAATTTAATTAGCTAATGTATTTAGAGGTAAATTTTATATGTTAATGTTGTTCCTAGTTATTTTGTGATTAAAGTTAAAATGTATACGTAAATACACTTGCTTTTATTATAGAAATAATAATACATTGTAGTAAGTATTTGTAATTAAGTATGTGAATGGGAGGATGGGGAACTCATTTTTACTGTAAATATGTACAGTAATTTGGTTAGTTTCACCAATGCCCCTCGAAAATAAGCACATAGTACAATGTTGTAAAAATTTTATTTTATCAAATTCTTATGTATATTCGCCATGTTTTTAAATTGCTCTGCATTAAGTACTTTGTAGAACCATTATAGGTAAATTAGTGCTTGTAGTAGTTTTAGTCCAGATAACCATTCTCAATTTTGAAACAAATTAGGGTTCCCTGAAATCTATTTACACTAATGCATTTTTTCACTTTTTAGGACTCATTTATTAGAATTTATTCATTCATTTGAAATGGTGTTCTTCTTTCCAATGTTGAACTTCTTCACCTTCTAAGTGGTGAGATGAGGAAGAAAAAATATTGCTAATAGAATAATATGCAGAACCCTCTGTCAGTTCACCTGAATTCGCACTGGAGGAGCTTAGTTTGCTTTCTGATCTTGTCGGATTTATTCTCCAATGGCCACCTATTCACTAACTCATCATACGTTTTTGTCTCTTTTCTTTAGTAACCACCGCTCCTTTTGAATCGTTTCCAATAATTTATATTTAAACTTATTTCCTCAAGAGGATGGAGAAATCAACAAAATGGCAGATGTTTACTAATTAAGTGCTTGATCTAGTGGCTCGTAAGCGTTTTTGATCTCATAACGTTCTTATTGAGTATAATAAGATTTAAAAAAGTCTCAAACAAAACTATAGCAGTTCAAACTTATAGTAATCTCAGAGAAGTGTGTTATAAATCATGTTCTACTTACAACATGCTACTATTAGATCAAAATATTATTCAGGGCTATATAGTCTTACCAAAAACATTTATACGAGACTTATTCTTTAAAGTGTCCTATAAGATACTCTTGCAGCTAACTACAAGACTGAGATATAAAAGTAAAAGCTCTTAAGAATATCTATGCTTGTGAAATGCTATTACTAGTAAAAGTGTCCTATAAATGCTTTAAACTTTAGTCTTGTAGCAAGCTATAAGATAGATAAATAAAAACTGATGCCCTTGAGTATATTACGACTTGTCAAATGATATAATAAGTAAAAGAGTCTACAACAAATCCTTTACAAGAACGTTATAAGTAGAGGCAGACTTATAATCAATCCTTATAGGATTACTTTGCTTGTTGGGAAGTGTACGCCATAGAAAAACACACTGCCAACGTCAGATAGCGTGACTCCTCAGTTCTGGCCTGATTCAGGCTTTTTGTTTCTCAGTTCGGTTGCATAAAGCTCTTTTATACCGTGCTTTTCGAACAAAGGTTTTCGGAGATTATGTAAGTGGTAATATTAGAATTTCCACTTTTAACATTGCCTTTGTGTTGACAGCCTTTTTGATGAGCTCTCCAAAATGTGGATCGACGGTTTTTGTGTATACATTTGTTTTTCTGTGAACAGCAGATTCAAATTGCGTCTGCTCTTTGACAGATTTTTTATTTCATACTTGAGAGACTACATAAAAGGGATTTTTATTACTAATTTAAAGATTTTGATTATTTTTACAAAGTTTTAAGCATATTACTATATTTTTTTGAAATATTTTTAAATGCTAACTGGAGAGCGAGCTGGGCGATGCGGCGTTTCCTCTCTTTTCATACTGCGAGAGAGAGGAGGTGAGCGACGTCGCTTGCGGTGTGAACCGAAGTATGAAAAGGCATGAAACGTCACATCACCCGGCTCGTTAGCTCACTTGCCTGTGCCATCCTCTCTTTTCATACTGCGAGAAAGAGGAGGTGAGCAACATTGCTTGCGGTGTGAACCGAAGTATGAAAGGCATGGAACGTCATATTATCGCCCGGCTTGTTAGCTCACTTGCCAGCTGAATCTGTAGCTTGCACTTAAAGATTCTGGTAGAACAAGAAAAATCTGTCTCAGTAGCCTTTTCCACGAAATTTTTGTACAATCTATAAACTATTCTTTCCTTCTTATGTGCATGTCCTCATTTCTTCACTAAGTTTTTGTGCCCAAAACAGTTAAAAAAACTAAAAGTAGAAAGGTACTCGAATCGGTTTTATTGAAAGTAGAAAACAGGTGAACGTACGTAATTCGTTTTCTATGTCGCTGCATTCGCGCCATGCGGGCCCTATCGGCCACAGCCTATATAAACGTATACGGCTTCCGAGGGTTAAACTATTTGACTTTGATTAAACTTCACTCTTCAGTGAGCGAGCATTGACTTTTCTACATGGCTTCTTTAAATTGATTTTTTACAAAGTTTATTAATTAAATTAGATATGTCATTAGCTAAGGCAAAATTAAAGCATAAATTCGCGAGATGGTATCATAACATAATAATAACTTTATCATATAATTTAAACTTGTCGATATCAGATTAGAGTTTACCCTAGGCACTACACTGTTTATGTAAAAACAATCACACTTACTCAATACCGATAATTCTAAGTAAACAAGAAACCTTATGAAAGCAACACAATAGATTATTTACATTTTTACTTTTTTGCATTCACAATGCAAGTTTTATGGTTGAAAAATGGAAAATGAAGTATTTAGAAAAAATCCCATCGGAGCTGGTTGTGAGATGGGTCGATTTTTTCTAAAAACTTCATTTTCCATTTTTCAACACAATAGATACTCGTATGTACAACATAAACTATTCCAGAAGATTAATTGACAATGGCTTTTATTCTCAAATGTCGTGACATAAAATGCAATGCAGTGTGCATTATAGAATAGTGAATATAAAGGTTCGTATATTAAAATAATAATATTAATTATTATGATATTTTGCTTTCTATTTTCGTACAGATATCTCATTTCAGACTTAGCTTTTAAAATCGAAATGGTGCGCCTATTCCCATTGGCACAGCTTTCTGCCCCCAATAAAGTCCTTACTTCTGACGTTTGACATTGATTTAATCGCATGCCAATGCAATTTCGTTCAAGAGTAAGGCCGTTTGTCCATGGACGATCCGGTCCGATTTTTTCTCGGATGACGGAAGCTGGTGTTTTGACAGCCGGATGGAAACTGGAATACGTTTGTCCACTGCGTCCGAACCCGGACGAGCCACTTCATACTGAGAGGTTGTAGGGCAGAGGTACCCTTTGGGGCCACTTTAAGAATTTTATGACTTTTAAGCAGGTATTTAAGACACAAATTATATCTTAAATTATAGGTAATTTATCTACCTTTAAAGGTAAAAAATTAAAATTTTAAAAAGTTTAATAGTTTTTTGTATATAACACAAAATGTGTGAGTGGTGCTAAATGTACCGGTGTTGGCCACTTATTGATAGTTAAACTTTTGTAAGTATAGCGAAATATCAAAACCAAACCCAGGTTAAATCAATATAATTATTCTAATGCGCTAGAAACCAATCAATTGCAAAACAACAATTTAATTGTGAAAAACAAAGGTTTACAAAGTATTTCATCCAAAACAAATTCCTTAAAATTTTCAAACAATTTTTTTTTGAAAATGGAATTTATCGAAAAAAAACATATGACATAAGAAATTCTTACGGTTGTTATTATTACCTTAAAATACCTTATTTTAATGAGTCTTTAGTCGTTTCGCCCCACAAGCGGTTCGCCCCGCGGGGCGAATAACCCAAGCACTGTTTCTGAATGGGGCGATTCGACCCGCAGTGGTTTCGGTGGGGCGAAACGCCCAAGGTTCTTTTGGAATGGGTCGGTTCGGCCCAAGGACTGTTTACCGGTATGAATAACGGTATAACGGTTTTCTGTATGACGTCATATAAATATATTTTGATACTATTAAGTTCCAGTACATACATTTTTTTTGGTACTCTAAAATTGTTGTAGTATAAACATTTTTGTACAAATATTTTTTAACTGTTATTTATATTAAAATACTGAAATTTCGTTATGGCTTTGGAGGAGCGGGGAGATTTCTAGCATCTAGCACATGAGTACTATCAGAGAGTTAACTTCATAGAGCGTGCAAAATTTTGGTAGGGTTGTAACGAGAAGTTAAAATTGTTAGCTTTTTATTAGGTAAGTAAAACTATTATGAAATATTGATCACGCACAATTGTGATGACCACATCTACTGTGTTCCACAGTTTATTGAAACGAAGGTTTCTCATGCAAAATTAAGTAAATTAAGCTAGTCCTACCTTACTAGAAAATAGTGTCCGTAATCCAGGGGGGCTGAACGTTGTCTCGCCGGCGCGCGCCTGGCAAAACGATCTCCACACAACCCCCGATGGGAAACTCTTACAGCTAACACCCTTATAACTACACAATGCCCTAATAGGCAGCTAAAACTTTCCCGGCGCTTTTCAAAGCGAGCACACACGGGTCACAAGTCCGTACCCGGACCGGGCGCTCCTAGGTGCAAAACGCTCGAGATCTCGGTCACGATACGGGTAGGTAACTGGCGTGGCACGTCGCTACAGAAACACACGAACTTGCCTCACGGCTGCTTACGGCCAACTGAGCGCGAGTTGCGCGGACGGTGGTTGGCGGCGCACCCACGAATGAACGTGAATGAATGAATCACGCGCGGCGTGAACATCCCCCCGTCCCGGACAGTAGCAAACTGTCCGCCAACTCAATCTAAGGGCAGGCGAGAGAGGGTAGCGATCGCTCGCTTCAAAACAGAGTCCCCCACCAGGACCTCGGCAAACCTGGGCACACCATCCGACCCCGGATGAAGCTGAACAATGCGTCCTAAACGCCAGCGGAGGGGCGGCAGGTTTGGATCCTTTACCAACACGAGGTCTCCAGTCTTGGGTGGGGTCGTCCTATCCGACCACTTAACGCGTTGCTGCAAAATGTGCAAATACTCCAGATGCCAACGGCGCCAAAAACTCTGCGTAAGCTGCTGGAGCAATTCAAATCGCGAGAGCCGTCCGGAGGGCACTTCGGAATAAGGATATTCCGGCAAGGCGTTAAGCGGTCTGCCAATCAAAAAATGGCCCGGCGTAAGGGCCTCTAAATCATTCGCGTCCGAAGACAACGGACACAACGGACGCGAGTTGAGGACCGCCTCAACCTTACAAAATACGGTCGCGAGTTCCTCAAACGTGAGGACCGTCTCCCCAATAACGCGACGAAGGTGAGTTTTAGCGGCCTTTACAGTTGCTTCAAAAATCCCTCCCCAGTGGGGGCAGGATGGCGGGGAGTACTGCCATCGTACCCCTCTGCGAGAGAGTGTGGATCCGATCTCAAAATTATTCCTATCCAAAAATTCACAAACTTCCTTTAAATACCTATCGGTGCCCTTGAAATTGGTTCCACAATCGGACCTGATTAACGACGGCATTCCGCGGCGAGACACAAAACGATTCAACGTGGCTACAAAGGTTCTGTGGTGAGGGCACTAACCACCTCCAGGTGGACCGCTTTAGTGGCCAAACAAACAAATACACACAAGTAAGCCTTTTCCGTTCTAGCATTACGAAGCCGCGATGTCTTAACGGTAAATGGCCCCGCAAAATCCGTTCCAACTCCTGAGAAGGGCATCGATTCGTTCACTCGATCGGCAGGCAAATCACCCATCTGGGGCTGCATCGTATCGGCGCGCAAACGATAACACGGGAGACAACGAAAAATAACGGATCGGATTATTCTCCGCGCTGACAAAATCCAGAACTCTCGTTGGAGGAGCGCGGTCAAAGCATTACAACCGGCATGAGCATTCTTTACATGTCGGTCTGTAATCAACAGTCTAACTAACGGTCCATCCTTGGGGAGCAACAAAGGGTGGCGTGATCCGTACGGCAGGTTGGCATGTCTGAGCCTACCTCCGACACGCAGCAATCCGGTACTGTCCAAGAAAGGATTCAACCGCACCAAGGGTCCCTTCAACTTGGGCTTACTTGAGCGCAGGGCTTTCAGCTCCGGTTCAAACTCTCGCTGTTGCGTCACTCGCAACCAATGCAAAAGAGCGTCTTGCCGCTCTTGTGGGGCGAGGAGACAACAATTTCTCCTGAGGCTGGCGACAATTTCGCACAAAGCGCCTCATCCAAGCAGTCACGCCGAGCAACTTATCAAGAGAACTGTAGCGGTCTAACAAAAACTCCATCTGCGGAGCCGCCACCGTCTCCACGGCGTGAACACGCATGCCTAGGTCTGGGACTCTGGCCACAGCCGGGGTGGCAGGCCATGAGCGTTCAGGCCGTAACAACCATGATGGACTCCACCATAGGTGGTGGTCCACTAACTCAGGCGCCTCGCAGCCGCGGGAGGCACAATCTGCGGGGTTCAATTCGCCCGGTACGTGGCGCCAAATCAACGGGGCCTTTGAAGTCTGAATTTGTGAGACCCGGTTGGCCACAAAAACCTCAAGGGTGTGGACTGAACTCTTCAGCCAACAAAGGACGACCTGGCTGTCAGACCACGCAAATATCGACTCCAAGTCGACACCGTTTCCCAAGGTGTCGGCAACATGATTGAGTAGCCGTACTAAGAGAGTGGCGCCGGACAACTCCAACTTCGGAATGGTTAGCCTAGTCCGAAGGGGGGCGACCTTACTCTTGGCCGTAACTAAGTGTACGGCGACAACGCCTGCTGCATCCACCGTTCGGATGTAAACGGCTGCCGCGTATCCGCTTTCGGACGCGTCACAAAGGCCGTGCAGGGAGGCTTTAAACTTTCCCGAAGGCAGCATTTGCCTCGGTATACAAACCCGATTGACGTCGGGTAGGGATGACACGAACCTCACCCACTCTCGTAGGAGGCTACCAGAGAGGGGCTCATCCCATGACAATTCCGCAGCCCAGAGCTCCTGTAGGAAGCACTTCATCGAAAACACTACAGGGCTGAGCCAACCGTTCGGATCAAAGGTACGGGCTACAGTAGACAGCACCGTGCGTTTAGTCCAGACCTTTGGGTCTGGCAGTTCCAGTCTATATGTGAACAAATCCGGGACTGGTCGATACTGGACTCCCAAAACAGACAGCATGTCTGGAGTCTCCGGATTTTCAAAGAGGAGCGGCTCTTGCTGGTGGTCCTTAGGCAAATCTGCCAATAGGTCCGGTGAGTTAGACAGCCACTTCCGCAACTCATAGCCACCAGCCCTCAAGAGCGCAATCAGCTCATCACGTAAGACGAGAGCCTCATCTAAGCTCGAGGCCCCCGTGCAGATATCGTCGACAAATAAGGCCCCCCCCTCAATAAGAGCAGATGCCCGGGGATAGCGTAGCCGTTCGCGCTCTGCGAGCTCCAAAAGCGAACGGATCGCCACAAAGGGGCTCGACCGCAAACCATAAGTGTTGGTGTTCAGCTCGTAAGCCAACATCGGATCCTGGGGATCCTCACGCCAAAGGATGAGCTGGTATCGTCTATCCTCCGGGTGAATCACGGTCTGTCTGAACATCATGCGGATATCGGCCACAAAGACGACAGCGTGCCGGCGGAAGTTGGTCAAAACATCACAGACATCGTGATGCAACTTCGGCCCCGCATGCAGACACTGATTCAACGACACTCCGGTTGACGTGGGCGCTGAACCATCAAAGACCACGCGGATCTTCCCATTGGAAGTCTTCAAAACAGCGTGGTGTGGCAGGAAGTAATGTTCCACATTACGCCAGTCCAACTGCGAGATGGACATGTGTCCAAGGTCCAAATACTCCCGCATGAAGTCTTTATACTTCTCCTTGAATGCGGGATCCCTGGCCATCCTACGCTCCATGGACAACAATCTCTTCTCGGCCATCGGTCGGGAGCTCCCTAAAGGAGGGCGAACCGCCAAGAAGGGCAAGCGGGTAATCAAGCGACCCGAGAGGAGGCGCCCAGTGTTGTTCTGGTAGAACAATTCGCACTCCTCGGCTAACGGATCCAACCGCTTGGCAGTGGGAGGTTCCTCCACCTCCCAAAACTTTTGGAGAACGTCGGACAAAGTAGAACCGACAATGGTCTGGCGGTCTACCGACGGGGTCTCTGGTGTCTGTGGTACCTTTCCCATCACCACATGACCCAGCGACGAGGACAAGGCGACAAGATCGGCTGTCTGCAAAACTCGCTTGCTTCCACACAGTACACGACCGAGGACATCCGCACCAATCAACAAGTGTATTGGGCCCGGTCGGTGGAAGGAAGAATCAGCCAAAGCCAGTCCAGACGTCAGCTCAATCGTGGATGGCGGCACTCGCACTTGCGGGAGTGGTCCAACCACCTTATCAAAGACTATCGCCGAAGCACCGATCTTCGGCCTTGGCGCGAAGTGGGGGGAGAAGGAGAACTCAACTCGACCAATCGGATCAGGGATCCGCGAGTCTCCCACCCCCCGTACCGCTTCGTGATGCGGCACAAGCAAAAGACCCAGCTGTCGGACAAGCCACCTGGACATTATGCACCCCTGGGCACCTGAGTCCAAAAGGGCACGCACCGTGACAACATTGCCCTTAGGTCCCCAAACATTCACGGAGGCTGTTGGCAACAGCACAAGCTCCGGAGGGGTGGTTGGGTCCGACAGGGGCGCCATTAAAAATTTTGGGGGGGTACTTGTCCCCCTCGCGCCTGAGTCGGCGCGCCAAATGTGGGACGCTCGTACCGGGCGAGCGGGTCCCAATCGGGTACATACTGGCCCCGACCAACAGCACTCCTAGGTGCAGGGTAATACCCGTGTGGGGCGTGCCTCGGTACATAGTACCCCAATCGAGGCCTCTCCATTAGGGGGGGGGAGTAGCAAATAGGGCCCGTGCCCATCGCCACCGTGGCGTACTCTTGTGGTACCCCCCTACCCCCGCCCGTGGCGGGGGCGTCTCTCCTATAGTTCCCCCTCTCCGGGGGGGACTGAACGGGGGGGCTAAGCCCCGCCGAATCTCTAGGGGACCGGTTCCGGGCTGCCGGGCCCCCGCCCGTGCGCGAGGAATTCGAACCCCGGTCGCTCCCGGCGTCCTTGCGGTCCAAACAAAGGAGGGGGTGATGCCTCCCTCCGCAAAGACGACAATCCTCGGTCTGGGGACACGCCGACTGCATGTGTCCCCCCAAACACCTATAGCACCATTGGCGCTGTCTAGCAACGGCCCTCCGTCCCTCTGGGCGGAGGCCTCTAAATTTGGCACATTCGTGCACCATGTGCCTATCTCCCCTGCAATACCTGCACCGCTCACTCGGTGCGGGGGGAGGGGACTGCTGGAAGGCAGCATACCGGTTGGTCGGGCGACGGGGCTGTTCCCTCGCCGCCACCATACGACCAACACCTGGAACCGGGGCGGGCTCCAGGTGGTCCGTCACCCTACATTCGTCCTCCAAAAAACGAAGGAGGTCCGCGAAGGGCGGGAGATACGAGGCGCTGTCGCCTCCGTACCTCTGCTCGAAACGCCCCTTCATTTCAGCGGGCAATTTGGCGAGGACTATGTGCAGCAGTACAAAGGACCACTGATCCACCGGCAGGTCCAATCGCCTTAGGGAGTTGACCGCTGACAGTAGCGGGTTCAGCAACTCCCTCCGTAACAGGTGTACCCGCGTGATTCGCGGGAGGGCCAAAATCGTGGCCACGTGGGTGTCCGCCAGTAACCGGACATTCTGGTACCTGCTAACCAGAAGCTGGCGAGCCACCTGGTAGTTGTCGTCGCTGATGAGCAGGTGCTGGATTACCGAGCTGGCCTCTCCTCGCAGGGAGGAGCGCAAATAGGCCAACTTCTCACTAGGGGATAAGTCCCGTCGTGAATCCACCAAACTGTCAAACAAATTAATGAAGCCCATCCAGGCTGACAGATCCCCATTAAAAGTGGGAATCTCCAAGGTAGGCAATCGGCCTAGCAACGCCGTCGGGGTAGGTTTGACCTCCCCGCTCAAAACCGGCTCCCCCTTCCGAACAGCCAGGGCCCTCTCAGCCGCCTCCGTGAACTGGTCAGCCAGCTCATAGGCCTGGGCTACATCCTGCTCCAGCTGTTCCGACACGGCATCATCAGCTGGGGGGTTTTCCATATAATACGCGCGACACTCCATGGCGTGGCGCTCCAGGTCTTGCAGCCGAGCTGCCAGCCCGCCATACCGAGCTAGCAACGCGCCTACCCGGTCGGCTCGGTCTATTAATGTGACCGCACAAGCAAGCCAACGCAAAGCTCCTTGGATGCCAGCCCTGGATACGGCGGTCGGATTCGTAGGAGCCATTTATAATCCGTTTAATAAACAAAGCAAACAAAGAAATATAAAAGTGGCAAACATCAACAAAAAAAAACAATAGAAATAGGTCGCGTCACGATAATATAAAACACAATTAAAATTCGGACGACATACACGGACCCTACTATTTTCATAAATTATTAGCAACTTACCAATTTCAAGGGCTAACAATATAACGGTATAAACAAAACGTATAGGATTAACGGTATGGCATAACGGCACGGCCAAGTCAACCTCGCAAATCAACTACTAAACCGTTATCAACAAACGAAAACAAAACTATTTTTAATAATAATACTCGTAATTTAATACTACTAATAATTAAAACTAGTTCCACTTTTTTAACTAGGCAAGCGGACTCGGAACAAACACTAGTATGTGGTACTAATAAACAACACTTTCGAACGAAACTATTCGTCAAATAAATCCGGACACACAAAAAAAAAATATACACATCTAGGCGAGTAAACTCGTATCAAATCACTAGTATGTGGTACTAATAAACACACTTTCGAACGAACTATTCGTCAAATAAATCCGGACACACAAAAAAAATATACACATCTAGGCGAGTAAACTCGTATCAAAACACTAGTATGTGACAACAATTATATAAGTGTCTATCTATTATCGGATCCACCAAGTGAGAAACATTCGCTTCGAGAATTTACTAGAACAATTTCTTAGTACTTCAAATCGTCTCGGGATCTTCAAATACCCTCGAGATTTCAACAAAAAAAAAAAATTTTTAGGTACGCTTTTTAGGTACGCTTTTTATTTTTACTATGAAATTTTATGTAGTTAATTTTAATATGAAAATTAATTATATCAACTAAGCTCTGCTACCAAAAATATGATCACGCACAATTGTGATGACCACATCTACTGTGTTCCACAGTTTATTGAAACGAAGGTTTCTCATGCAAAATTAAGTAAATTAAGCTAGTCCTACCTTACTAGAAAATAGTGTCCGTAATCCAGGGGGGCTGAACGTTGTCTCGCCGGCGCGCGCCTGGCAAAACGATCTCCACACAACCCCCGATGGGAAACTCTTACAGCTAACACCCTTATAACTACACAATGCCCTAATAGGCAGCTAAAACTTTCCCGGCGCTTTTCAAAGCGAGCACACACGGGTCACAAGTCCGTACCCGGACCGGGCGCTCCTAGGTGCAAAACGCTCGAGATCTCGGTCACGATACGGGTAGGTAACTGGCGCGGCACGTCGCTACAGAAACACACGAACTTGCCTCACGGCTGCTTACGGCCAACTGAGCGCGAGTTGCGCGGACGGTGGTTGGCGGCGCACCCACGAATGAACGTGAATGAATGAATCACGCGCGGCGTGAACAAATATTTATTTACAAATTACTTACATACTCTAGTAAGTTACTTCAATTAATTTTTATTTTTTATAATTTATTTTTTGGTACTATTTTGACAAGGAAACAGCAACGCAATGTTAAAAATGTTAAAAAATCCAAGATGGCGGCAAACGTTTTTGTTTGTGGGTCGATTTCGATGAAACTCGGTTTTTTTACTATTTTGAGAAGAAAATAGCAACGCAATGTCAAAAATGTAAAAAATCCAAGCTGGCGGCCAACTTTTTAATTGTTTGCCGATTTCGATGAAACTCGAATTCTAGCATTATTTTGACAAGAAAACAGCAACGCAATGTTAAAAATAAAAAAAAATCCAGGATGGCGGCCAACTTTTTTGTTTGTGGGTCGATTTCGATGAAACTCGGTTTTTCGTACTTTTTTGACAAGAAAACAGCAACGCAATGAAAAAAAAAACGAAGATGGCGGCCAACTTTTTTGTTTGTGGTCGATTTCGATGAAACTCGGTTTTTCGTACCTTTTTTGACAAGAAAACAGCAACGCAATGAAATATAAAAAAAAATCCAAGATGGCGATCAACTTTTTTGTTTGTGGGCCGATTTCGATAAAATTCTGATTTTGGTACTTTTTTGACAAGAAAACAGCAACGCAATGTTAAAAATGTAAAAAAATCCAAGATGGCGGCAAACTTTTTTGTTTGTGGGCAGGGCTGACTTCGATGAAACTCTGGTTTTGGTACTATTTTGGCAAGAAAACAACAACGCAATGTTAAAAACATTAAAAAGTATTAGATAAAAGATGGCGGTCAATTCTTTTGTTTGTGGGTTTTTTTAATCTTGGATTTTTAATATTTTTAACATTTCGTCGCTGTTTTCATGTCAAAATAGTACCAAAAACTGAGTTTTATCGAAGTCGACCTACAAACAATAAAGTTGGCCGCCACCTTAGATTTTTTAATATTTTTTTGTCAACTTATGGCGTGCACAAAAGATCTACTGTTTTAGAGTGTAAAGCATTTGAAATAAAAGAGATTTTAAGATACTAATTTATGGTATCTATGTTGACATAGATCAGCTTTTAATGTTTGATTTTTGTTCAGAGAAAATACCAACACATATTTGCTATTTATTAATTTCAGTAACAAATATTTGCTTATGTACAATATTTAAGGACTGTGTTTTATTAAGTTTAATTTATACTTTCAAAATGTAGTATGTACTTAACCTATTTTATGTAGAAAAAGTAACTTTGTTTTTTTCTAAAATGCTCATGTACTTATATAAGTTTTTTTAAAATATTTTATGTATATTTACATTTTTTGTTTATAACTTTAAGAAGTTTACTAATCGTTGATACATATTTATGAAAAGACTTATATAAATATCAACGATTAGTAAAGTTTTTAATACCTATTAATATTCTTTTTAATATTCGCCCCGCGGGGCGAAAGAACCCATTCAAAAATGACTCTTGGGCTATTCGCCCCGCGGGGCGAAACAACCCATTCAAAAAGGACTCTTGGGCGATTCGCCCCGCGGGGCGAATCGCTTGTGGGGCGAAACGACTAAAGACTCAATTTTAATTGCCTTTAGCAAAAATGACGAAAAGTTGTTTAGAAAACTTTTAGAGCAAAAAGTGGCCAAAACCGGTACAGTGGCCAAAACCGGGGCTTCTGCCCTACGTGTGAGTGAAACAGTTATATGGAATCTACGCTCACACTTCGGACCGAGTTCGGATCTGGATCCGATGTAGCGGTACATCCGATCTAGCCAAATTCCCGGAGCCCGTCAAAAAAACGGATGACGGAACTTGGACGCCCGGGACAGATAGTCAATACAAATATATAAGCGCTTCTTCGGACGGATCCGGCGAGACGGACGTCATGGACAAACGGCCTAAGGGGGCAGATCTGATAGCGGGTCTTGATTGTCATGTCATCCTCACGCTGTATAACAAATACAGAAGAGGTACCTATATTATATAATGATAAGTACTAGCTTTCCGCCCGCGGCTTCGGCCGCGTGGACGACACGACGTTATCCCGCGGAATGTGATATTATTCCGTGATAAAAAAGAACCTGTTGCTCCTGTCCAGGCTACAAAGTATCTGTGTCCCAAACTTCAGTCAAACCTGTTAAGTCATTTTATCGAGATTGAGCAACAAACATCCAACATGTAAACATCCAAATATCTAAATTTTCACATTACTAATATTATTAGGAAGTAGGATAAGAAGTAGGATACTCGTAGATGTACATCTATATATAGGTATAATATTATAGCTAAAGAGGAAAGATTTGTTTTTTTTTATTCACAACGGGGTAGCACTTAGCCTTCATCACACCTGATGTTAAGTGATGATAAGGCTGAAGGTGGAAGCGCACTACTCCCGGAATCCTCAATCAATGAGGAACTGGCTACCTTATCTCTAACTGCCGGAACACAATGATTCTGAAAACATCATTGTTATGGCGTCAGACTTAGATAAGATGGTGGTAGCTAGCCAGGTGGACTAAGAACAAGTCCTACCACCAACCAAACCGAATACAATATGTACCCCCACTGGGAATCGAACCCGGGACCTCTTGGTCTGAAATCGGACCACCACTAGACCACAGAGGCAGTTAAATTGTTTGTTTGTTGATTGTTTGTTTGTTTGTTTGCATCGAATAAGCTTCGAAACTACTGGACCGATTTAGAAAATTCTTTGACCATTAGATAGCTACATTCTTCCTGAAAGACATTAGCTATATTTTATTCCGATATTCCCACGGGAACGTGTACCACGCGGGTAAAACCGCGAGGATCCGCTAGTATATTATATATCTACCGAAAGAATTATATCCCCATCCCCACTCCTTGAACAGGATTGTTTTGGCTTTTTCACACTACAATGCAATTTTGCCATCCATCGAGTGCGTTACTTTTTCGTTTCAGTGAGTGCTTCGTACGGACTGATGTTTGCTTATTCATGAACAGATAGCGCCAGTCTAGCACGGGATGCACATTGTAAAGGGGATTTTACAGCGCCTACTGTCCTAATTCCTTTAACAAATTTTCATGTTTTAATAGTTAGTTGTATCACAGTTGTTGTATCTTTACATTTATGAAGTAAACGCTGTCTAACAGCGCGTATAAGAAGTTTTGGATAAATTCGACGCGTCGACTTCGTAGCCCAGTGGTTAGAGCATTCGCCCGGATACTGAAAGGTCGTTGGTTTACATTCCATCGGAGTTAGTTGTAAGACGGGTCGATATTTTAAATATTTGTGGTCGTCCAAATCAAAAGGGACCTTGTGGCGCTCGGCACTTACGCCTTTGCTGTTGTTCGAATACAAAACAACTACAATAAAGACGTATGTACCGGCCGCAATAAGGTCCCTTTTGATTTGGACGACCACATTTCATTTTAAATGCAAAGAAGTAAAAATAATTTGAAACATTTATTATCTAAACAGTGTTATTAACATCACATGTTGTTGTTTATATTTCGGCTTGATCCTCGAGTTTTTTAATTTCGTCAGGGGCGTCGTACTCCAGATGTAGGTAAATAAACCTGTTAATTGGAAGTGAAGAAGGCTCTGCATAATAGATCCGGCTAGGAGCCGGGTCGGCGCCACGTCAATCCTCATTGCTGCAGCCTATTTCAACGGAGGACGGGTGGGGGTTGGCAGGAAATAACGGTATGTATAACCGTTATAACGAACAAGGTATTGTTGAAATCAAAACAAACTGCGGGCCAATCGCCGTAATCTTATGACGGATTAGTTAGTCGGTTGTACGTGCAGTTGACTTGACGTTTACGCGATGTGCAAACTTAACGCAAGCAAACGTCGGTATCGCCGTAAATTAAAATTACACGTGATCGTTACGTACACTGTGCGTCTACTTCACCTACAAGTGAAGCAAATCTGTGTTGCCGTATGCAATTGACAATTTAGGAAACGTAAAAACTAGCGCGGTACCGTTTTTCCGGTTGTACGTGCAGTTGACTTGACGTTTACGCGATGTGCAAACTAAACGCAAGCAAACGTCGGTATCGCCGTAAATTAAAACTACACGTGATCGTTACGTACACTTTAGGCCTAGTTCACCTACACGTGAAGCAAATCTGTGTTGCCGTATGCAATTGACAATTTAGGAAACGTAAAAACTAGCGCGGTACCGTTTTTCCGGTTGTACGTGCAGTTGACTTGACGTTTACGCGATGTGCAAACTAAACGCAAGCAAACGTCGGTATCGCCGTAAATTAAAACTACACGTGATCGTTACGTACACTGTAGGCCTAGTTCACCTACACGTGAAGCAAATCTGTGTTGCCGTACGCAATTGATAATTTAGGAAACGTCAAAAAACTAGCGCGATACAGTTTTTGTGCGATACAAAAGACGCGTAACTCGCGACAGGCGGCGTTTAGGTTTGCCTGACGTGTACGTCGTTATGTCATTACGGCAATACGAAATCAAACGTTATGACGCAAACGTAGTCAAGACGCGCTGCATAAAATTACGGCGATCGGCCCGCTGTTTTAAGTCTAGTTTGAAAAATACGTCTAAAAGACGTGGTGTGCTTGGCACTTAATGTCGCTCATAATATGTTAATAATCCCTAATAAACAGTTCTGTTGTAAAAACGATATCAACCCATTTTCTGAGTGTAAATTTGTTAATTAAACCGATGACGTAGGTATAGCATTACTGCATGCGAGCTAATCGCGCGCCCCGGCTCAGCTCGTCGCTACGGACGGTAACTATAGATATCTATCCAAAATCACACTTATACAGGTATTTATTTCTGTGTGGAATAGAAAAGGTCAGGATTCAAAGAGTCGCTGATAATTTGTTCCAAAGCAAGTACCAATGAATAGGTATCTTCTAGGCAAGCACGAGTCATCCTAGATCGCATCATCGCTTACCATCAGGCGAGATAGCGGGCAAGCGCTTGTCTATCTACAATAAAAAAAAACCTTACTCTTCAAAGAAAATGTAGCGATAATTATAATATAAGTAAGGTTAATAAAATTGTAAAAGTATCTTTATGACATTTTGAAGTGAACTTTACACGAGAACTTATTAAAAAAATCATATTTTTACCACTGTAAAATCAACATGACTCTATTACCAAAGTATTTAAATTGAATGGGTTAATTAAACCACCGTACCTCTATAGGTTAATTAAACCGTATAGGAATACTGCGTAGAGGCATGCGAGCTAATCGCGCGCCCCGGCTTCGCTCGCAGCGGCGGTAACTGCCGCGCGGCACGCGACTAACAAGCCACTTGATTACGGCATTAGGAGAATTTACTAGTTTAATTTAGAACTAGTGTGTGATTTAAGTTGAAGCATATATCGGGTTAGAGGTATTATACGTCGTGAATTACCTGTGAAACCTCAGTGTGTGAGTATACCTACGCATAAATACGAAACGCCTTTGCACATTTGCTCTGGGGCCCGAAGCTGCTTTGTACATTTTCCTCGACGATATTATGCTTAAGTATTAGATATTACTCGCGGTTTTACCCGCGTGATACCCGTCCCCGTGGGAATATTGGAATAGCCTTTAAAAAAAGAAAATCCTACTAATATTATAAATGTGAAAGTTTAGATGTTTGGATGTTTGGATGTTTAGATGTTTGGATGTTTGTTACTCAATCACGCCAAAACGGCTGAACGGATTTGGCTGAAATTTGGGACACTGATACTTTGTAGCCTGGAGAGGAACATAGGCTACTTTTTATCCCGGAAAAATATTATATTCCCGCGGGATAACGTCGTGAAGTCCACGCGGGCGAAGCCGCGGGCGGAAAGCTAGTAAAAAATAAAAATAAAAATAATTTATTTCAGGCTCGTACTCATAATCAGTTTAAGATGTCACTATGCCACTCGGGAAGAATGTGATATGAACGAATTTTCTAAATCGGTCTAGTATAAATAAAACACTTTCACGGATTTTTTCACGCAATTTATTCAACTACTTGGTTAAGGCGATACTCGGAAAAAATGTGCTGAAGCGAGATAGCAATGAGAAAACGACGCGCGCGGGAGCGAGACCGATTTTGCAGATTAGGCAAAAAAAACACAAAATAACTTCGTATTAAAAAACTACAGCGATTAAAAAAAATGCTTCTATACGATCCTCAATATTATTGGTGTCCACTAATTAAACCAATTTCCAATAGTGTAAGTAACCCCATTTAAGAATAATCTTCACTTTTCGTATTTTTTAGATGTATTTTCGAAAAGACAAAGTGTCGAGGCAAAATCATAAAATCGTGTTTTTGAAACTATACGATTCTAGATAAAGGTATGAAGAAATATATATCTTATTACCAGATTTGTAACAACTGTAACCGTCCTATAGTTTTAAATCAAAAAGTCCATATTTTTCCGAGTAGCGCCTTAAATTTTAGTTGTTTTTTGAGTCTAGTAGTTTCTGAGATTAGCGCGTTCAACCAAAAAAACTCTATAGCTATAAGTATAGATATTTATATTTCAAGAAATTAATAATTATATCGACCATTGTCCTGGCTGTCCGTTAGTGAGGACCAGTCTTATTGATGTGATATCGTTCCAAGGTAGGCAGGGCCTTCGCTTTAGGGTAATCCATGTAGGAAAAAACATTTCTTTAGTAAGAAAGGTTTTTTTGTTGCGGCGGCGGCATGTGGTATCATATTGTTAGGATATGATACCTCCTTGCATTGTCTATGGTTGATTTATGTTTAAATCAGTATTCAAAATATCGAATGCATTGTCATCATTACGCGAGTAGTTTGTTTTTAGTCTAGACGATTCCGCGGGCGCGGGTTGTAGTAGATAGAATATATCGGCCATGGTGCCGCAGTAAAGATTTATATCGCTAATACATTTATTATTTAATAGAATCCCAGTGTAGGACTTCTTAGGAAACCCTGATGGTCCAATAAGGACCAGGGTCATATCATGTTTGTTGCAGGATCCCTCTAACCCTGACTGGCAATGTTGTCGACACCACGCTACATAAACTGTGGTGGCCCCTAGTAGACAGTCTGCTTGAGGTTACCACAGGTTTATGAAGTTCCAAGCTTGTTGTCGGGCACCTTTTGAGATGAGGGTTATTTTTGGGTAATTTCGTAGTCAATATATTATTGGTGCTTGTCCGACATGTTTGATCTTGGAATTTCGACTTAGTTAATGCTTAAATGAGCTAGGGTTAGCTTTGATTGTAACTACATATGATGTATTAAGGTTAGGTTTAAGGCTGGGCAGACCTTTTCCCTTGGTTTTGGTATGTCAAGCCAATGCAATGGTTGGTTTGTTTTAATTTCAAGAAATTAATAATTATATCGACCATTGTCCTGGCTGTCCGTTAGTGAGGACCAGTCTTATTGATGTGATATCGTTCCAAGGTAGGCAGGGCCTTCGCTTTAGGGTAATCCATGTAGGAAAAAACATTTCTTTAGTAAGAAAGGTTTTTTTGTTGCGGCGGCGGCATGTGGTATCATATTGTTAGGATATGATACCTCCTTGCATTGTCTATGGTTGATTTATGTTTAAATCAGTATTCAAAATATCGAATGCATTGTCATCATTACGCGAGTAGTTTGTTTTTAGTCTAGACGATTCCGCGGGCGCGGGTTGTAGTAGATAGAATATATCGGCCATGGTGCCGCAGTAAAGATTTATATCGCTAATACATTTATTATTTAATAGAATCCCAGTGTAGGACTTCTTAGGAAACCCTGATGGTCCAATAAGGACCAGGGTCATATCATGTTTGTTGCAGGATCCCTCTAACCCTGACTGGCAATGTTGTCGACACCACGCTACATAAACCTGTGGTAACCTCAAGCAGACTGTCTACTAGGGGCCACCACAGTTTATGTAGCGTGGTGTCGACAACATTGCCAGTCAGGGTTAGAGGGATCCTGCAACAAACATGATATGACCCTGGTCCTTATTGGACCATCAGGGTTTCCTCCCCCCTCACCAACAAATGTTGACGTCACCTCGTTCCTTAAGTGACATCGAAACAACTTACAAACTAACTAAAACGGAAATAAAATGAAACACAGAAGTGTTACTTTTGTGGTCCAGATCATTAACGAAACGTGATGTCAATATCAACATAAGTTAAGGTCAGAGGATTCTCACACCTAATTAGATAATAGGTCATCCTCCTGCCCTATCCCATGAAGGTAAAGAGACACGACACGATGTCTACTTATTATTAAAAATGCAAAAAAATAATTGTTTTATTAAATTAAACATTAAAAAAAAAATTAAATAAGTACATCATAAATGGACCACAGGACATTTCGTGGGCTTCAGGTGCAGTATTTCCGTACATGAAAAAGAAACACATATTAATACAAATCACACAATTATACATTTCAACTATCTAACAATCACTATTATAAAACATCCTAAAATCCTATCCTATTTCTATCCCTATTATAAAATGAATCTATGAAAGAAAATTTATTTTTACATTTAATTTTATATGTTACAAATTTCAAACGTTTCTTATTTCGTAAAGAACTAATATTACATAACGAACTTATATTGGATTTCGAAATCCTATTCATATTCGACTTTTCAAACTTTTTCGCGCCTTTCTTCATTTTACTGTCATTCCTATTTTTATTCATAAAAAAACTTTTTAATCTAGGAATGACATGCGAACTTTTTTCTGACATATTACTTTTTCGAAAATTACTCTGACATCCGTCATTCGAGACATCTATCACTTGTGACTGTTGTGACTCATTGTCATCAATGTCAATCGATGTCAACATAAAATTCATGTCAACATTAAATTCAAAATTAAATTTTTTGTAAATTATACAAAATTTTTCAAAATTCATAATTATGCTATTCTTGCTAAGAAAATCACAACCCAACACTATGTTTGGTACAATGTCCCTTACAACAACGAATCGCTGTGTAAACAACACGTTATCTATCAAGAAACATACATTAGTTTTCCCTACTATTGAAAGTTTTCCACCACTCACATTTCGTAGTTCAGCGTTCACCATGTCCACACTGAGACCTAGACTGTCTACTACCGTCTGTGATATTACCGACACACTCGCACCGGTGTCCACCAAGGCGTCTATTTTCTGACCACGACACTCAATAGATAAAAACGGCGTACGCTTAATTGTGTTGTGATTGTCCTGCACCAACGTCAGCTGCATACAATCCTCTTCTTTACTTACAACAATATTATCAACAGATTGTGGGGACGTCTCGGTCGTCCTCCAAGATGATGTCGTGATGGGCATCATCGGGGCTTGAGCTTTAAAATAATTATATTCATTTTTATCATAAAAATCATGGGGTTTTTCGTTTGGCGTGCGAGAGGCACATTGATTGGGAGTTGGCACATTCTCTAACTCCGGCACAAAATAAACACATTGATTAGATTCATCACCACTGCTAGAATCACACATATTAGGGGCACATTCCTCGAAGCACTCAAGTGGGTCCGATACAAAACCAAACTCCCTGATAAACTCCTTCTTCATTTCGTCGTAGTCTTTCACCATATCGACGATCTTATCGTAGAAATATCGGGCTGCGCCCGTGCAGAAAGCTCCGACGACGATTTTCTTGGCCTCGCCTTCGTAGCCTTGCAGAGCTGTCATTATTTCGTAGCTCCGAAAAAAAACTTCGACATCTCCGTGGATGCCGTCGAACAATAAGACCTCCATGGTCTTCCTAGTTTATCTTGGGAATCTGCAACACATAAACACCGTATAATTGCGTTCTACGTAATTCGTTCGCGCCTAACACCATAAGAAGTCCTACACTGGGATTCTATTAAATAATAAATGTATTAGCGATATAAATCTTTACTGCGGCACCATGGCCGATATATTCTATCTACTACAACCCGCGCCCGCGGAATCGTCTAGACTAAAAACAAACTACTCGCGTAATGATGACAATGCATTCGATATTTTGAATACTGATTTAAACATAAATCAACCATAGACAATGCAAGGAGGTATCATATCCTAACAATATGATACCACAGTACTATACCTAGGTATTCCTTGGTTTGTTAAACGGGTTTTTCAATTTTAACATATTCTACAGTTCCGCATACTAAATTTCATAAGCAAATCAAGGTTTATACGCCATATTGTTTCGGGCCCGCACCGGAGCCCCACTTTGGCGCAGGCCTCCATGATTTTTTACGGCTTGAAATTTAATCAAGGGCCGATTCCTTATCCTATGAGCGAGGCGCGTGCTTATCGCTAAGGGGATTACATACGAGCTTTTTTAAAAGTTTGCTCGTAATTTATAGCATGAAGTTTTTTTATGTCCATGGAAATAGAAAGAACAAGAACTTTTTTTTTTTTTGTTGATATTTTACAAGTAAATCTTATTTACTAAAGCAACAAGCCTTACGCCCGCGACTTTGCCCGCGTGGACTACACGTTGATTTCCCCCAGCAATGTGATATCTTTTTCGGAAAAAAGTAGCCTATGTCAATCTCCATCTCCAGCTCCAAAACTATCCCCATACCAAAAATCACTTCGATCCGTTGCTCAGTTTTGACGAGACAGAAACACACAACCAACTTTCACATTTATAATATTAGTATGAATCTTAATGGCTAACTCAAGCAATCTTAACATATCTAGGTAACAAACTTCAGGTTAAATTCTTCCTGAAGATAGATTTCAAAGACAGATCCAATAATTTGGTCTTAGTAAACCTTCTGCGGGCAGCGCAGGACCGATAGTTGTGGAGATCCTTGGGGGAGGCCTATGCCCAGCAGTGGGCATCGTTCGGCTGACATGATGATGAAACCTTCTGCTTTATTATTCAAAGCTTACAACTGTCGCTTTGTAACGAATCCATAGATATGGATATAGCTCTTAGCTACTGGGAACAGAAAAAACCAGTCACAAAAGGCTAGAGTTCATACCAAAAACCGCCAAGCAACGCACGCTCCAATCCACAAAACACACGACAATAATTTAATACGTACGCGACCCACTCGTAATACGTCGTTCGCGTACACGACAATCAATCAACGAGTCGTGTGAACGGTGCTTTACCGTAATCCCGATTATAAACACATGTTGCGGATGTGACGCGCGTGACAGATTTCCGATATCATGTTTCTCATAGACGGTGATTACTTTCCGAAACCCTTCAGTTGTTTTTCTACATGCAATATTGTGAGTGAGGGGCGCAGCTTCTGCATTATGCATTTTATCTTTTCAAACAGGTAGACTTAACATTGTTTAACAAAGACTGTCAACCTTGTAAATAAACTAAAACTTGTATTATTAAAAAAAAATTAGATGGTAGAGTCTGCGCAACAAAAGTTGTCTACGAGAAAAGGCGGCAATTTTAAACATCCTGTAGATGGTAGCCCTGAATATACTCTGAAAAACTATTTTAATACTTGATGTTTATTTTATTATGTTATCAGAAAATAACATAATGCATAGATATAATAAATTACATAATTACTAAAGAATTTTAAAATCAGGATTTTTAAATTTGGCGCCGTTTCTCGTGGACAGCTTTCGTTGGCCAGACTCTATCTCACCGGTGACTTATACAAAATGATTTAATTATGGCAAAAAAAGAACACAAAGCTCACAGATAACTTTCGGTAAGAGCGAAGTAAAATTCTAGCACCAATTCAAAGTGATAATGAGTGCGTTTAAAATGTGTGATACTTGTTTGTACATTAGGTATTTAGTTTACTTTTTTAAAATGCACTCATTATCACTTTGAATTAGTGCTTAAATTTTACCTACATAGGATAGGATAGGAAATAGAAGACAAAACACTAATTAATGCTCAAAGTTCTGTTTCAATTAAATCGTAATCGTAAGTCGGCCCTTTTACTAGTAAAACAAGGTAACAAATCCATTTCCGAATAACAAAAAGAGAAAATATCAAAACATGAAATCGTTTCGTATCAAAACGTCGGATGCAACAACACTATAATCTTTTGTTTAGCAAACAGCTAAAAGCTGGAAGTAAACAGCTTAAAGGCAACTACGGCCGCTCGAAGCTTCGTTACAGTCACTATAGTACAAGTGAAGTTACAAGCTAGGTTAGACATAGAAGTGTTTTAAATTGAGGCCACATTTCATTTCAAACACGAAATCGAAAACAAAGAACATTTATCGATGATTTAAAATAAAAATGAATGAAATATTTTATGACGTCAATACAACGTTTAGTCCTATTTTAAAGGAAACTTAGTAACAGTTGCATAGAAAATGACGTCTTTTTAAAATTATTCTGTTCGTTCTTGTTGCGTGCCAAAGTCATGATCACAAAGGCTACGGGAAATTCATATTTGCAATTTACATTGACTTTTAACCGACAGTGGCAATGTATGATATGAATAGTCATATCATATAATTATATAATATTATGCTATAGTCATAGACAATGGCATATATTTAAATAGTATAATGGACACTTAATCGGTTGTTTCCGAAAGTTGGTAAGCTACCTATACTAATATTATAAAGCTGAAGAGCTTGTTAGTTTGTTTGAACGCACTAATCTCAGAAACTACTGGACCCAATAGAAAAAAAAATGTATTGGGTATTCCATTTATCGAGGAAGGCTATAGGCTATAACATCACGCTACGATACGACCAACAGAAGCGGATTATTAATGAAAAATGTTGCAAAAACGGAAAAAAGTATTTTTTTTGTAGGTTTTTCCTTTTTCTCAAATAAACGTAGGGTTAAACTGCGGAGCACAGCTAGTTAGTGATATAGCTGTACAAGTGTTTTTGGATTCTCGACACAAGCTACAGCATTGTCTACGTGTTGTCGAGGGTATATGTCGAACTCAATATAACACTTTTATGAAACCGTGTACGTGTGTTTCAATTGTATAAAAAAATCTTTAATCTGCCTAGTTCTTTTCATCCATATTGTTCTGGATGAGCCAGAACAATATGGATGAAAAGAACCAAGTGAGCTTTAGATTTAAATTTCAATATCACGTCATTAATAAGTGCCGTTGGATGTTGTAAATGATTTACAACATCCAACACGGCACTTGTCGCTAACACTAACTTCGGCTAACAAACTGTTAGTTGCTGCTATGCAAGTGAGGACCCAACTTCGGTCATTGTAGCCTTAGATACCTGCTTAGTTTGCAGCATATTCAGCCGAACTTCTGTGCGGTCACTGATTGAATCCTATTCGGAGGTGGCAGACATCTCAGCTAAGCTCGTCACGTCCTGAGCCTTGATCAAATTCATATTAGAGGGGATTCGTGAAGACCTGTGACTTTAGACTATTATCTAGGAAGGTTGACTATCTTAATCATAGGCTTTCTTTATTCTAGTCTAGGAGAGTATCCTGTAAATATTCGCACAAATATTCAAACGTTTTTTAACTTTTGCATGTGAAGACCCAACTTCGGTCATTGCAGCCTCCAAGATACCTGCTTGGTTTGCAGCATATTCAGGCAAACTTCTGTGCGGTCACTGATTGAATCCTATTCGGAGGTGGCTGACGTCTTAGCTAAACTCGTCACGCCCTGAGCCTTGATCAAATTCATATTAGAGGGGATTCGTGAAGACCTGTGGCCTTAGACTATTAACTAGGAAGGTTGACTTTCTTGATCATAGGCTTTCTTTATATAGTCTAGAAGAGTATCCTGTACCTAAATATTCACCCACATATTTAAATGCTACTTAACTTTAATAGCATCTTAAAAATCATGGCGCCTCTTTCATTCCTTTAAAATTTCATGAGACGCTTTTAAAGTTGAGTAACGTTCGAGTATTCTAAGGTTTATAAGGTAATACTTAGATTTATATCAATGGCCAAAAGTAAGCCAAACTGCCAGTCAGCGTAAACTAACTATTGAATAGTCGCGCAGCTTGCTTTGATACTAGGTTATTGGATACAATTTGGAAAATAGGTATATGTTATGTTTATCGTTAGGAGGAATGATTTGGCAGGTTCAAACGTACCATATCTAAAACTTAATTTCATTTTTTTTTATTTATTTATTTATTTCCAAAAACAACATTTAACCCAAATACATAAAATTCTTATAAGCTAATATTAACTATAGATGTTAAATAATTTTTACGTATAGGGAACCAGAAATTTTTAACAGCGGCCACTGCACAAGACTCTAGGCCTGAATCGCAGGAACCATTACAATTATAAAGTTACAGTTACCGGCTGGTTCGAGACAAGATAAAACAATATGGTACATTACAATTCTATTCTATTCTCAAATTAAATTATTATTATAATTAAATGTATTTATACGAGGGTGTGTGTGTGTATGTGTGTGTGTGTATGTGTGTGTGTGTGTGTGTGAGTGTGACGCGTTAATAGCAGGCAGTCAACAAATTTTCTACTTCATCATAGTCAAGGGTCTTTAACCACTCCTGTATGGAACGCTTAAATTGTTTTGCAGTAAGCTTTTTTACGTTTTTTACCTCTCTGACTGTTTGGTTATATACAAAAATGTGTGAATATGGAGGAAAACGTCTAGCAAAACTAGTAAGAGTAGTGGGTAAATTAATCCTAAAGGCTCTTCTTGCAAGGAGATTAGGGTATTCCGAAGAATTAATTATTCTACTATGTGTAGTGACAGCCACCTTGGTGATATAATGTTGACGCACTCGGAGAATATCACTCTGCCTGTACAGCTCATCGGTAGAAAATCTGAAAGGTTTACGTAACATTACTTTAAGTACTGCTCGTTGGGCTCTTTCTAATTCAATGAGCGTGGATTTAGCTACGCCGCCCCAAGCTGATATGCAGTAAAGCAAAGATGATTGACAGACAGCTTTGTAAACCATAGTGAGAGTCTCTCTACATGCAGAGTTCCGCAGCGACTTCATAATATAAATAGTTTTTCTAATTTTATTGGCTAGTGTTGATATATGTTGCTTGAAAGAAAAAATTTCATCCAGAATAATACCTAGATATTTGAGTGATTGTACTCTGTCTAAGGACGGGCAGGGGCAAAGATTTCCAGTCCCACTGCACAAGTGTAAGGTAAGTTCTGGTGTTTCTGTAGGTTTGGATGCACTAGTTTTATGGAAGGTCATGTATTTGGATTTATTTATATTTAAAGTTAAAAGATTACTTTTAAGCCAGTCAGAAATAATCGGAATGCCTTTATTCGCTGTCTCAAAAACGGTTTTCCAGGATGAATCATGAAATAAAACTACCGTGTCGTCCGCGTAGCATATCAACTCAGCATTCTGTAGATGTAGATTTAACATATCATTTATGTAAGCCAGGAATAGAATTGGGCCGAGGATGCTACCCTGGGGTACGCCGTATTTGACAAGAAGAGGGTCGCTCACAAGCGGCCCAATCTTCAAGCACTGATAGCGGCTAGTGAGATATGAGCTGAACCAGTCGTACGCCAGACCACGAATACCCATACAGTTTAGCTTTTGCAGAAGGATTGGGATCGAAACCGTGTCGAATGCCTTGGCTAAATCGAGGAATACACCAAGGCAGCAAGTGTTTTCATCCAATAAGGACGTTACTGTAGTGGCTAACAAAACGACGGCATCTTCGGTTGACTTGTTACGCCTAAAGCCATACTGCTTCTCCGAGATAAGAGAGTATTTTTCTAAAAAAGCAACTAGTCTTTTGCTAACAATCTTTTCCAGTAACTTAGAGAAAACACTCAACAGGGTTATCGGTCTGTAGTTGCTAGGTGTTGTTTTGCAGACATCTTTGTGAATCGGGGTTACAACACCTATTTTCCACCTTTCAGGGAATGTGCCTGTGGACATGCTTAAGTTAAATATATGGGTAAGTGGTTCCAGTATCAATGGACATATTTGTTTAATTAATCGGGGGGTACACCTATCCATGCCAGGAGCACTGTCGATTTTGAGTTCCTTAATGTACTGAGCAACTTCCTCCTCATCAGTGGGTGTTAAGTAAAAGGAGTTCACAGGGGGATTAATTTAATTAATTAATTTTGATTTAATTATATTTTCTATAGTTTCTCCTTTACTTAGCCTTTTTTGTGTCAAAATAAAGTATAAGGAAAAATTGTAATAGAATAAGAAACACAGCTCCCAGAGAATGTTCTATGGGGCTGTTTGGTTTTATTCTATACGTACTTATAGAATTACATTGTGAATGCAAAAATTATATTCCCGATAATCGAGAATCGACGTTTAGAGCAAGGTAGACTTGAAGACCCGTGAAGAGATCATCTCATTGATCTCCAATTATTGAAAATCATAAAATATAGCTTGTCCGAGGTCTAATCTATTATTGGGCAAAATCCATCAAAATAAGTTTGAGTTGTAAAACAAAAGTAATAAATAAACATGTATGTAGCTTTTCTCGCGATTAAAATATAGCATATCATCTTCATCAGCCATTTAATGTCCCCACTGCTGGGGCACAAGCCTACCTTATGGATGGATAAGGAGAATGGGCCTTGACCATTACCAACCAGGCGGGCTCAATGCGTATTGGTGGGTATTAACTACCGCAAATGCAGGCGGAAACGACGGCTGAACGTGCGTTCCGAAAACACGTTAGTTTCACATTTTGGCCACCGGAACAGAAAAGATTGTGGCACTGTACCATAGATATAGTATATTAAAAAGCACTGTAGGTACCAACGTCATCGTTATGTCATTATGAAACATGTCATGTTATGTCAAATCAAACGTTATGTCACAAACGTGGTCAAGACGCGCTGCTTAAAATTACGGCGATCGGGGCCCAAGAGCTGCCGGAGCAACTATACCCGGGGCAGCTGTAAACAACTTCGGTAATGGCCACTTTAACTTTGCGAAATCGCCACGCCAATAGAAACTGTTTGCGGAGAAAAATATTAAAGACCTCATAAACTTTTGCAGCTTTTTGGACCTAATCTTCGTCGGGAGGAAAGAAGTTAAAAATTTTACATCACATGTGTTTGGAATGTGAACTATTAGACAAAGAAATTATGGTTTTTATATGAGACTTTTATTTATCAATGGTAATTTATAATTCTTTTTTTCATTTAAAAACTATGTTTTAGACTTTAACTTATAACCTGTAGAAAAATGGAAAATAACGAATTTAGAAAAAATCGACCCGTCTCACAACCAGCTCCAATGGGACTCGAACCCGCGACCTTTCGCTATCCGGGCGACTGCTCTAACTTAGTGGTTTTTCCATTTTTTCAATAATAAAAATTGCATTGTGAATGCAAAAAAGTAAAAATTTTAATAACTTGTAACATGTAGTGAAAGGAGCATGATTTTTATTACGCACGACGACGTGGGTTCGAGTCCCATCAGAGCTAGTTGTGATGTGAGATGGATCGATTTTTCTAATACTTCATTTTCAATATTTTCAACCTAATATGTCTTGAACCCAAGATACATTCTAATACTCTCTTACCTTTAATAAAAACCGCACCATATATTTTTTTTTATCCACAACGGGGTAGCACTTAGCCTTCATCACACCCGATGTTAAGTGGTGATAAGGCTGAAGATGGAAGCGCACTACTCCCGGAATCCTCAATCACTGAGGAACTGGCTATCTTATCTCTAACTGCCGGAACACAATAATGCTGAAAACATCATTGTAATGGCGTCAGACTTAGATAAGATGGTGGTAGCTAGCCAGGCGGACTAAGAACAAGTCCTACCACCAACCAAACCGAATACAATATGTACCCCCACTGGGAATCGAACCCGGGACCTCTGGGTCTGAAATCGGTGGTGTGAACCACTAGACCACAGAGGTGGTTATGTGCTTATTAATATGTCATGCCTCCGACGCAAGGCCATAGGTATATAGAAGATTTATGTCTCCAAGTGGCTGAAGACTATTCTATAGGTCGTTGCGGTGCACTTACAAGATAATCAAATATTTGCGTTTTTAATAACCATGCATATAACTAAGAAGCCTTATATAAATTACAACATAAGACATGTAATAATATTCCCTTACCCCTTACCTTTAATAATAACGGCACCACACGACCTTGTTAATCTTTCTAAGCCCAGTTCGTCGTACATTGTATGAACTGTGACGTGTTACTACATGCATATGCGAGGTCCCAGACGGAGTAACGTAGTCCCTTTACGCCGCTTTGTTCCTTTGAGACGTATGAATTATTCCGTGAGTCATGCCTCCGAAGCCAGGCTATATAGGTTATAGAAGATTTATGTCTCCAAGTGGCTGAACACTATGCTAGAGGTCGTAATGCGGCGTTCTCGATAAAAGGTCCTAAATTAACTGCGTAAGAGGTGATTTGAATATAAATAAATGCAGGAAACTCTAATACAAATTACACATTACATAAAATAATACATATATTTTTTTTCTTTATTGTCCAAAAGCAGCACAAAAATAACATATTAACAATATAATAATAGGGGTTAAAGAATGAAATTGCCGTTTTTTTCTTTTGTACATATAACCTAACAACTTTTATGATATTAGAAATATATAATTTCTTTAATTTTGCGTTACATTAAGACCGTATCGAGCAACTTTTGATAATTTAACAACCACGATATTTGATTATTTACATCGAAAAAACTTATCCCGAAAGTTATGATTATTTTTGTTTCCAGAATTTCGTACTTTATTAGTTGTAACTTAGTGAAAATATCCATAAATACGTGTTAAAATGTCCATAAATACGTGTTTAAAATTTTGTAAAGTCACATAATATTAGTCGTTGAATAAATTACAAAAATGTTAGTATGGAAAAAATTAAAATTACAAAAATCTCCATACAAAACGGCAATTTGATACTTTAACCCCTAATACTACAATTACATGCTAACTAAACAATTTTACTCAGCCTCCTAGTTTAGGTTAGCCTGTATTCTAGGCTTAGTATTATAATTATGATCTGAGATTCTAGGAGACAGAACAACATCTGAAACTCAAGTTAAGGATCTGATTCCAAAGTATATTAAGAAGCACCTGTGTTTTAAATAATCTGTTGAAAATTTCAAAGGCACACCGTGAGCGGATCAATTAAGTACTTATTAATAAAATGTCGATAAGAAAAAAGAACATTGAACAAAAGGCGTCACTATTAATTAATCTCATTTTTAAGATTCCAGGTAAGAGTGTCTGCTCTTTAATATAGTAATTTAGTATATTTAAAATAATAAGCCTATTATAATCCAGTTTTACTTCGCTATTTTTAGTTGAGACGATAAGCCCTGAAGATTTAATGAGTATCCACCAAGTTTTAGACTTACTAGCGGCCGCCCGTGGTTTCACCCGCGTGGTTCTCGTTCCCGTGGGAATATCGGGATAAAAAGTATCCTATGTTTCAATCCAGGCTATCTACTACCTGTGTATATTTTAACCAAATCCTTTTAGTAGTTTTTGCGTGAAAGTAACAAACATCCCATACATCCATACCACAAACTTTCGCATTTATAATATTAGTAGGTTAATATTATTATTATAAATATATATATAGTATAATAATATATATATCCTACTAATATTATAAATGCGAAAGTTTAGATGTTTGGATGTTTAGATGTTTGGATGTTTGTTACTCAATCACGCCATAACGGCTGAATGGATTTGGCTGAAATTTGGAACACAGATACTTTGTAGCCTGGAGAGGAACATAGGCTACTTTTTATCCCGGAAAAAATCACATTCCCGCGGGATAACGTCATGTAGTTCACGCGGGCGAAGCCGCGGGCGGAAAGCTAGTTATTATATAAATTGAGGAGCCCGTGGCGCAGTGGATAGCGCGCTTGGCCTGGGATCGTTGAGGTTAAGCAACGTTCGCAATGGTCGGTCACGGGATGGGTGACCAAAAACTTTTCATCTCGAGCTCCTCCGTGCTTCGGAAGGCACGTTAAGCCGTTGGTCCCGGCTGCACTTGCAGTCGTTAATACCCACCAATCCGCACTGAGCCCGCGTGGTGGGTCATGGATTCTCCTTATTCATCCATGAGGAAGGCCAGTGCCCCAGCAGTGGGGACATTAAATGGCTGATGATGATGATGATGAATATAAAATTGAAGCCATATTAAAGTAAAGCCAACTCACTTACTTGTCTACCGAATGTATCAAGCGGGTAATATTTAGCGGCCATTTATTAGCCACTATTAGCCGCCTGGATTTATCGCCGGCTGAGAGGGGAACCGTGTTCAGCACAAAAGTGTTCCCTGGGGAGACGACGAATTAGTTAAGTCGACAGGTCAATGTCTAGCCTTTGTTTTGTTTGATAATCTAATGGATGATGGGGGAAAAAGAATGAGACTGTTTTTATTTTATACCTAACTTATGCTTTTCCATGTTGGTGATTACATTTAAAAAAAACGACGAATTTTGTATCAGAAATTATTTAACGTTAAAATCACTAAGGTACTTACTTGTTTTTTTTTTCATAATACATTATTTAATATGGTATATTTTTCCTTCTTTATTTTCTGTTTGTTCAGTTCAACTGTCCAGTCTAGCTTATAGGCTTAATCGTTCCGTTTGTTTCACGGTTACTTCATGGGAATTATCTTTGAAACCTCAGTCTCAAAATTAAATATGCTCATTATCTCAAAATGAAAAAAAATTACAATCCTTATGATTTTTGCATCAACCCAAAAAAGTAAACATTTTTGTTGTTATAGGATCCAATTAAATCAGTGGCTCCAAACTTTGTAAGTTTTGTAATAGTTTTATAATTAAGACACGTGTTGTCATCCCTATTTTCTGAAGGATAATCCAATAATGCCATAAGATAACAGTAAGCTTAATATAAGTACGATATATAACAATGATCTATGTAGGTATATGTTGTTCTAATCGTTTTACACGCACGATTAAGTATTCATAATGGAACAGGAATAGCTATGTCTATTGGAACGTTTTAACGATAATTCCTTTAGGTTACGTTGATGCAAGTAATTTTTACTTTTACCTCAAATAAATCCCCTTTTTAATGCTTGAAAATAAAATCGGTAATAAATTATCTCTTGATGACATACTAAGCTGAACAAGAGGCATTCCTCTTATTACATTTATTACCTAGTTGAATCGAGAATGATTGTTTTTGGATCAACAATCAACATGCTAGATTGCAAGTAAATAACTGATTTACAATTAATACTTCATACAGATTAAGCATAGGTACTCTTAAAAAGACGCGACTATGAATCATATCAATTTTATTTCAGAACTAGCTGACCCGGCAATCGTTGTTTTGCCATATAAATTTAATTGGACACGAACTTCGTATCAACTGCCTGACACAATGTCACTTATTAAAAAAAAGAAATCCTAAGTGGCAAAAATGCCAGTGATTACATACTCTTTGACATACCTTCTCTTTGGAAGCGGCTAAGAAATGACCGTTGTGTGAAGTATGACAGTTTAACGGTTTTCGATACAAAATTACCATTTTTATTTTATAATTTTCCTGGATAAAAAGTAGCCTATGTTACTCTCCAGCTCTCAAATTATCTCCATACCGAAAATCTCGTCGATCCGTTGCTCCGTTTTGACGTGAAAGACGGACAAACAAACAAACAAACAAACAAACAAACACACTTTCACAATTATAATATTAGTATGGATACGCATTTCAGAGTCAACCGCCACACTCCTCCACGTCATGCACGAATAAAAATATCATAAAATACATTTAATTCAATTTATTTTCACTCTTAAAATGATCATTTGGCCTCAAACGAATGGCAGAACGACCCGCGGGCTGAGGGCTTAATCGAGCGTTATTAAGCGGTGCGGCTGGAAATTCAAAATCTCTTCATTCGGGCGCACATTATACGGCTAAATAGCGGCCGCGCCACGCTAGGCACATGTTCTACCTCTTTACGTGAGCGGGCCAAGTCACAAGATACCCCAGTTAGTTACCATACACCCGATTGAACTAACATTATTTCTTATTATAATGCCCGAGCTTCACCTGCGTCTAATGCCATTAATTAGCGCGCTATTTGATATAATACGCAGTGTAGCCGGGTCTTAGCGCACTAATATGATACAATAAGCGCGAAAAGACGCACATGCCCTTATTAACACCGTTAGGCGTCACGCAGGTGAAGCCCCAGCATAAGGGTCATAAACTGTGTAGCTTCAATGTGACTCGTGTAGCTTCAATGAGCGTTATTAAGGTGCATCCACACTTGTAATATTTTGGTGTGTCCGAACACGGTGTCTTTAGCATGCATCGCTAGTTTTGTTGGGCATGCGCTGTGGTAATAGGTACTGTATCAAAGAGACAATGTATTATTGAGACATGGTGTTTGGACACGCCAAAATGTTACAAGTGTGGACGCACCTTTAGGCGGCGTAACTAAAAATTCAAAATCTCTTCATTCGTGCGCACATTAGGCGGCTAAATAGCAGCCCTGCCACGCTTGGCACATGGTCACTTCTTTACAAGGGAAGGGCTAAGTCACGAGCGGCTGCGATCAGATACCATGAACTTGGGTGCGATTCTGTTAGAATGTTACTTTGTTCTGAAACGACATTACTACCACTACGACATTAAGTTCAGTTCAGCTACTCCAGTCCTACATCTTACTGTCACCGATCCCTTGACGAATTTATCATTTCTCATTATTTGTCGTATCATCCTCAAACGACCAGCGTGTAACTTAAAATATAGTTACAAAGCGCCGTAACATAAAATATAAATCTCTAAGTCCAACGAAATGTCAATCTTTAGTTTAATACCTCTTCATTCGTTCACACATTACAGTTAAGCAACCTTGAAATTAATATTAGTTCATTCGTGGTCTCCTACAACTCAACACAATTTTGGGAACTAAATTCTATTTTCTTACCAAATATTAGGCATTCGCACATGCCTTTTATTGGAAATCGTATTCAACAAATTCAATAATGGGTCATTTCCTGATTTAAACTTCGGCCAAACCTGCGCATTCATGTTGAAAAATAATATTAAGTTATCTCTAAACCGCTACCGCTCGTATCCCGGCCTCATATTTTTTCCGCTGAGTAATACGGTATTAAAAATGTCCCCGGCAGAACATAGCCGCCCACTGCTTTAGGAAAATAGCACGAAAAATGAATTATTGTTTTTCATCAGCAGCGTTCGGTTTTATTTCGGCAAATTTTCACCTCCGTTTCTCATCTTATTCCCTGGAAGAGACAGTAGTGTCCTTCGTTTTTTCCCCGATAAGTATTTATTTTTTGTAAGGCTTCTTACACGTGTAAATAACATATATTATTATTATCTACACTATTTTCACCTAAAACAGAAATAGTGTTCCTTATACAATATGTATTTATTGGCACCAATAGAGAGTTGTACTAGGACTGTAGGAATAGTTCGTTAAACCTTTTTCATTATTAAACTGACAATTGCACCAATTATCTAGCTCATAAGTAGTTTTCATTAAGAAACTGTGCTATGGAAACTAGATAACGGATATAGGAAAAAGGTGATAGTAAAAAACCACGAGCCATAAGTAGCTTTCATCTGATTTGGGAGTTTTCCAAACTATTTTGGCGGATCCCGCATCGGATGCAGCCAGGCTTGTGTGTAATTTGGTGCAAATACTTATTTAATATGTTGTGAAACTAAGTTTAGGGTATAATGGGACTGACATACTCTGTGTAAAAGTCCCTAAATTAAATAAAGAATAAAAAAAAGTATCTTTCAAGGGATTCGAACCTGCGCCTCTGGGGATCCGGCCCGATGCTCTGACCAATTAAGCTACCGTAAGGCTTACATGTCTCATCGAATTTTTCTATCAAATTGTTATTGTTGTTATACTTCACACACACATCATTTGTTATTTCAAACACAGGTGTAACGACCAGTAGTTATTTCTACTCGTCGTCGTCTCGTCGTGTCAATAGCAAGCTTAAAATCAGATGACGTTGGCCGAGAAACTGTGCCACTACGGCGTTATCCGTAGCCAACATGAGGTCCTCTCGCGTGCAGGTGTCCGGGCATGCAGAGCAATCAATCAGTTGGGCCATGGTCAGTGGAGTAAAACCGCACCTGCACGCGAGGTCTGTGTTACTGGAGAAGCCCCACAAGTTATTTTAAACAGTAGGTCTTTTGACCGTGGTTATTTCCACTATAATAATCGAAACGACCGTAGTAATTTTTACCCGTCTGCGGCGAAGCCAAAAAAGGGTTATGTATTTGACCTGTATGTATGTGTGTCCGTTTCTATGTTCCCTCGTAACTTCTAAACGGATGAACCGATTGTAATGAATGATACGTCGTCAGATTCGTCTTAACGGGCCGAGTGACAATGGGACATCAAAATTAACAAAAAAACAAAATGGCGGCTTTTAGGCGATATATTCTGTGCATTGTAAAAAAAAAAAATTTTATCCCATCGAGTGGGGTATCAAAATGAGGAGGTTACAAAGACGATGACGAAAATATAAATAAGTGATATGTTTTAAACTAATTTCGACTAATAAGTGCTAATTGTTTTTATGGGAAAAATAAAAAGTGTTGTTTTACTATTTTTCACGCAGTTTCTTCATAAAAAACCTTCCCGCGTGCTTTATAGAACATATGAAAAAAAAATTTGCCGAATTGGCTTAACCGTTCTCGAGTTTTGCGCTTATCAACATTCATTTTTGAATTTTATATAGATACTAGCCTTCCGCCCGCGGCTTCGCCCGCGTGTACTACACGACGTTATCCCGCGGGAAGGTGATATTTTTCAGGAATAAAAAGTAGTCTATGTCCTTTCTCAGGCTCTAGATTATCTCTGTACCAAAATTCATTCAAATCGGTTCAGTAGTTTAGATGTGATTGTGTAACACACAGACAGACAGAGACGCATTTATAATATAAGTAAGGATTGTTTTCTTTGGTCACAGCTAGATGGCGCTGATAGTCGATTAAAACGCGCTAACGTTTGGCAAAAATAAAATACTGAAAGTTAGATACAATTCCGTTTGCCTAATAAATAATACAGATTTTTTTTACCCGTCGATTGACCTCTGGGTACTACAGTACCCAACCCAAAAAAGTTGGTTTGAAAGTGATCCTTGGGACTGTAGTCCCATTTTTTAAAGTGAGTGTATTTAAAAATTGAAATAACTTGTTGAATTGTTGAGGTACAATAATGATAGCGAATTGCGATGTTAAAATAAAATATCTGTTTTAGGTAGAATAATATGACGTGATTTTTAATTAATTTAAAAAAAATTGTTCGTCGAATTTTAACGAAATCGTTTTCTTTCATTGATTTGATAGTTAAGTTAGTCAAGAAGTTTTATTTTCTTTCTTTGGTTTATTATAATATAATAGTAATAGTAATATTATTATAATAGGATAGGAGTTGTTTAGTTAGATTTTGGGTTTAGAAGTTTTATTTTCTTTGGTTTATTTGTTAGGAGGCGATAATAATAGGAGTTGTTTAGAATTTTGGTTTTTCGTGAAGTTAACGACCAAAACTCCCTACAAGAATTGACACGTCTGCGAGGTCTTGCTCATGTACATTGAACATTAATTAACTAAAAAGCTTAAAATAAAAAAAAACGAATTTAAAAAACTAAAAAAACCCGTCTGCGGTGCAATAAACTAAAAAGAAAAAAACAAGCAAAAAAAGATCGATTGTGGATTGAATATGTTCTTAGTTCTTACTAGTAAATTGTATGCAGCGTTATATATATTAGGTACTTAATACAAATTTTAAGTAAGATAATTCTTGGAAGCAGGCGGGATCCATGATATTTTTATAGATTTTATACGCAAATGGATCCCGCTTGCTTCCGAGAATTCTCTTACTTAAAATTTGTATTAAGTACCTAATATATATAACGCTGCATACAATTTACTAGTAAGAACTAAGAACATATTCAATCCACAATCGATCTTTTTTTGCTTGTTTTTTCTTTTTAGTTTATTGCACCGCAGACGGGTTTTTTAGTTTTTTAAATTCGTTTTTTATTATATTGCTATTTTAAAAACAACCTTTACCCACACATAAACACACAATAAATGAAACAAAAGAACTGTCACACTCAACAGTGTGAGAGCTTCTTTTAATTTTTCCAATTATGATAATTCAGAGTGCACAAACTTCAGTCGCAAACCATAACTTATTCATATTCAAAAGCTATTTCAGTTTCGCAATCAACTCCGAGCTAGAAATTCCTGAGGGAGGAATAACATCTCTTTTAAAAGGGGAAGTCAATTTGGTCAGACTTTTATTTGCTACTTTAGCAAAATTATATCCTACTAATATTATAAATGTGAAAGTTTAGATGCTTGGATGTTTAGATGTTTGTATGTTTGTTACTCAATCACGCCAAAACGGCTGTACGGATTTGGCTGAAATTTGGGATACAGATACTTTGTAGCCTGAAGAGGAACATAGGCTACTTTGTATACCGGAAAAATATCACGTTCTCGCGGGATAACGTCGTGTAGTCCACGCGGGCGAAGCCGCGGGCGGAAAGCTAGTAATATTATAAAGAGGAAATATTTGATTGTTTGTTTGTTTGTTTGCATCGAATAGGCTCCGAAAATACTGGACCGATTTCGAAAATTCTTGGACCATTAGAAAGCTACATTCTTCCCGAGTGACATAGGCTATATTTTATCCCGGTATTCCCACGGCAACGGGTGCCACGCGGTTAAAACCGCGAGGATCTGCTAGTAAATAATATTTGGGGTGGAAAGATTCTCGAATGGCGACCACGTACCGGACGAGACGTACCGTGGGCAGGCCCCCTACAAGGTGGACCGACGATCTAGTCAAGGTCGCGGGAAGCCGCTGGAGGCGGGTAGCGCAGGACCGATCGCTGTGGAGATTCTTGGGGGAGGCCTATGCCCAGCAGTGGGCGTCGTTTGGCTGACATGATGATGATGATAATATAATAATATTAAAATAAAAAAAAACAAAATAAAACGCAAAATGATTTTCTGTGCAAATGTTCACTCTGCTGCGAGCAATTTATTTCCATTGTTTACATTCAATTAAAATGTGTTTATTTCATTAAGGTTGACTAACATTCAACAGCGATAAATCAATCTGGCAGAGTTTAGCTCTAAATAATAATAAGAAATATTTACAGTTCAGTTTCACAAAATACGTAGTTTACAAAAACCACTTTTTTTATCAAAAACGGTGGAGTACTAAATACTTAAACATCACACTTAATGTTCAGTGTAGAAAAGGCTGAAATGAAAGTGGAAGCGCAATATTTCTGGAACCCTCAACCACTGAGAAACTGGCTATCTTATCTCTAACTGCCGGAACACAACAATGCTGAAAACATCGTTGTTTTGGCGTCAGACTTAGATAAGATGGTGGTAGGTGGTAGCTAGCCAGGCGGACTTAGAACAAGTCTTACCACTAACCAATAATAATTTTTAATAATTATTAGTGTATTGTTTTTGTTCTTTTTAGGTTTTCTAATCCAGTTTTGATTCTGATTTAAATAAATATAAGATAGCTGTGGAAATTCCTTGTTTTACTTGCTTCAAGTTGGTATGTATTTATCGTTTATTTGTTTTATTAGTAATCATGGATATAATACCTCGGCCACCATACCAGTCAAAAAGGGAAAATCTAAAATTCTTTTCACCTTTTTCTAAGATAACTCAACGCACCTAACTCTACTTAGCGATTTCAACATCGGACCAAAAAGGTTGTCTATAAAAAACGAGTCGAACCTCCAAGCTCCGTGACTTGCAATTAGTTCGCTATCCAGACGCCCCGCTGAATTCATCTACTATGTATTACAAGAGAATAAACTTCACCATTCCGCCCAAACTGGGGTAAATAAAAAGGCAATGAAAGTTCCTGACTGCGGTTGCGACGGGGAGATGCTCAATTCCCTTGTTTATTGTCCAACGCTCCTTCGTGAATATTTTATTAGGTATATTTTACGTTTTTGTTTGTCCGCGCTGATCTGGTTACGAAAGCATACAAATGTATCCGATGTATATTGTCGCATAAGTATAGGTCGTAAAACTTCAATGGCTTTGAGGCTAACAGCCAATGATAGCTTAGTAAGTTATACTTATTACCTAAGTAAATAGCTGGAAAAAGAAAACAAACTATACAGGGTGGCCCATTTAGAACGGTCAGTATGTAATGGGCAAATCTAAGATCTGTTATTAGGAACCATGTCATAGATTGATTTTAAAAAATGCCTTCATGAATTGAACCCGCACTTTGTATTTCTATTCCGATATCGATTGTGTAAGTCTTTAGCAGTAAATCTTACAATGAAACATGATATCTCAAATTAATAAAATGTATTATCCTTTAATTTAATTTAGTAGGTGTTCGAAATGACAGCAATTTTTTTTCATACAAAATTCAAGTCGTTTTTAGTAAGTATATGAATGCAGTTTTTATTTTTACTTAAAATCGATGGTACTATGTTTCCAAAGAACAGATATTTGTATGTCTAAAGCCGGGTCTCTAGCGAAAGTTTTTTGAAAACTTTCAACAAAAACACATACACAATACTTTTCACTTCTCATGCTCGTAAAGTTCGTGTTTATGTTGGGTATAGGCTGCATAAAATCGCTTTTTATGCTCTAGTGCATAAAGTAAAATCTTCGTCTAAGTCTCAGATTCTAAGACAAAGGTCGTCAGGTAAACAGTCACACACGCCTAAATAAACCTGTTATTTCATTCTGTTTCTTAAATTTTGTACATAATCCATGTTAAATTACTAAATTAATAAAACTAGGCAAAATTAATGAGTTTTCTTAGAAATAAGTATTTCAAGAGCATTATGGACTACGAGTACCTACGATCTACGCTAAAGTCACTGTGCTGCCACTGCCACGTATAAAAAAAAAAGAAAGCCTTCCCGCCAATATGGCGAAGTCTTTATTTTTTCTTTTTTGCAATATTGTTATTTATTTTCCTCACACTCGAAGTGAAAAGCAGAGTGTATAACTCGTTCATAAAACCCATTTTACCCTCGAATTGACTATCCACCCTCGCCTACGGCTCGGATGGATATATACGTCTCGGGTAAAATGGTACGTTTTATGCACTTGTTGTACAATCTACTATTGTTTCTGAAAAATGTTTCTTGACATGCGCCGTCTATACCTCTCTTGGCTTGTGTACACAAAACAATAGTTTCTCAATCAAAATGAGTTAGGACGAAGAAGACGTAGTTTCAGATCGTATCTTTATTCCAATCCATCTTTACTTGCATTGCTCTAAATCACCGTAGAATCAAACTTGGCGCGAAAACCAAACTTTTTTTTTGTAACGGCTTCTTCCATTTTACACAGAAATTCAAAATTAAAAAAGTTAAATTTGTCGAAATGATAGATTATGTACAGTACCCTGCCCCTCGACCCGCGCGGGGGAAGTTTTGTGTACGTGTATTCCACCGGGCATGGAAAGCAAAAACTTTGTTGATGCAAACAAAAATGTGTAGTGAAACAATGTTTTGTGTAGACAGTTTTGTTGAATGTTGAGATGTTTTTGTTGATTGTGTAGGGCAAAACAAGCGCTGGAGACCCGGCTTAATAGTTTCAAACTTGCCCATACTAACCATTCTAAACCCGGTAAAATATTACACAGTATTATAAAATCATAATAGTAAATAATCATTTTATGTTTACTTATGTTGAGTGAATTATTATTGGTCTAATCAAATGATAGATTTGAAAAAAAAATGTAAGTAGTCAATATTACAAAAAAAAACGTGACTAAAATGTCCCATCGGAGCTAGTTGTGAGACGGGTCGACTTTATGTAATACTTACTTCATTTTAAATTTTTCAATAATAAAAATTGCGTTGTAAATACAAAAAATAAAAAATAACTAAAATGGTTTTCACAAAGTTTTTATTCAAAATTATTGTACAAAGTGCTGACTACCTTATTTAAAAACATACCTGCACCTAGGCATGAAAAAATATAGAAAATAGACCGCGAATCGAACCCGGGACCTCAGAGATGCCGGTACCCTGAGAACTGATGCGTTCACCACTTGACCACGGAGGTGGTCTATATAAACTAAGAAGTTCTATTATTGCACTGCGCACTACACTACCCTAACAAAATATACTATACTAATCTCAGAAACAGAATCATAATAGTGGAATACTCGTAGAAACAAAATGAAATCCTAAATAGAATGTACAATGTACCAGCGTAATATTTTAACAATACAAAATAAAGTCGAGAAAACCCGTACTGTAACAGGAACTAAAATCCTGTATATCTCCTATTTCCTCCGGGAATCATATTCTGGGCTCCAATAGTTGGTATCTCGGCTTGTTTGCAGTATATTTAGCGGATTAAATAGGGGATCTCGGTGGAATGTAGGCGATTTGCATCGTTATGTAGGATTGCTGGCTTCTATGAAATTGAAGATATTTTGTTGAAATCCGTACTATACCATTCGTCTGCAAATTTAAATTACGTAAATTACATGATAAGCCAATAAAATAAGGTTTTGCAATTGCAAACAGGTATTTTTCCACGAATTCACCCACGTTTTAGTTTTTCTCCGTATACTACAGACTTTTTAAATATTTTTGTATGAAGTATAGATAAATATTGAATTAGTAAATGATGAATGTATACAAATAAGCTGAAAGTAACAAAAACAAATACTAAGTGAAACAATAATACACGTAGCTCATATTATATGCCTATCAAATACATAGGTACCTACCTAATATATGGCTTGTTATCGACTTCACTCAGATCAGTAAGTTCCAAGATTAATTAGAAAAAGTACCGCACTTTCGATGATCCAATTTTTTTCATTTTTACGTGTTTTGGAAAGTGAGTTTTTGTTTGCAGTATTTTTTGTAGGCGGTTTAATATCTTTTTTTTTTATTTTTGGTGATGCATACTTACTAAGTAGGTATCAGAAATGTTTGCAATATGAAATCGGACCACCGTTAGTTTTGTTTATGTTTTTGTTTGATAAAAATTCTAAGAGAAGGCAAGAAGCAACAACAGACAAGTCGTGACAACAGTCCAGACATCACCCTTGATATTTTACATCTTTTCGGTTATGCTAATGTTACACGGTTCAAAAAAATTGATTTACTTTGGTTGAAAGGCGCAGAAATACAGGCGTACATTGACATTGAATGATTCACTTTTCTCATAAGAAGGCTCAAAGTCACCCAGCGAGCAATGGAGAGAGCGATGCTTAGTATTTCCCTGCTCGATCGAATCAGAAATGATGAGATCCGCAGGAGAACTAAAACAACCGACATCGCTCAAAGGATTGCATCATTGAAGTGGCAGCGGGCGGAACACATAGCGCGGACAACCGATGGCCGTTGGGGCGGAAAGGTTCTCGAATGGCGACCGCGTACAGGACGACGTTCCGTGGGCAGGCCCCCTACAAGGTGGACCGACGATCTGTTCAAGGTCGCGGGAAGCCGCTGGATGCGGGCAGCGCAGGACCGATCGTTGTGGAGATCCTTGGGGGAGGCCTATGCCTCGCAGTGGGTGTCGTTCGGCTGACATGATGATTCACTTTTACATTTACATTGTTTAATTTGGTTGCTTCATCCAAATTAAAAGGCAAAAGTGAACCGTGAATGTCCGCTATTAGATTACGAGAAGAGAATAAAAACAAATCTACAAAATGTTCAAAATGTTCAAACTGACATTACGAATATCAGCTCGTTACGGATCGTTACGGACTTACTGTACATCATTTACTTTTTCCCAAAAAAGTCTTAATTTCCGAAATAGCTTTAGCATAGTGAGCCAAGCGGAAACCCTATTTTGCAATTCCACAAATGAAATGGGATGTTTGGCAAATTCCGAAACGCATTTTTCCCGTAAACGCGATGCATGCGAATTACGACAAATGTTTTGGCGGAATTAACTGATTTCCCCGGGATTTATTAACGGACTTTAGGCTTGAAAAAACGTTTATGTGAGCCGTTACCGCATTTTGAAAGAAGCCGGATTAAATTGTTGTTGCATATTTCACCCTGATTCCTGCATAATGGGTTATACTTTCAGTGTAGCTTCAGGATTGAAATAGCTTTTATTTTGCTGCAATATGGCCGGATTATCGCTTTGCTGTTTTGCATGTAGGTATGTCGCAATTTGCATTTATTTTTTAAAAAAGCAGATCTGATGGTAACAAATTTCTATGGACAAAACAATATGTAATGCGAAGAAAAAGTTAAATGGCCTTCATTAAAAAATGGGGTTATCAAATACAATAAGAATAAAAAATTAACTTTTCAATTTAGAAAAGTCTGCCAATTAGCAACAGTTCTATCTAATGAGTTGCAACACTTGCTTCTGCCAAGCAGCCAGCAGATTAAACAAAAATGGAAAGGTCTGCCAATTAGCAATAGTTCTGTCTAATGAACAACACTGTTGCTGCTGCCAAGCAGCCTGGTTGACTGAAACAAAAATCGAAATCAACATATCTTGACTAGCAACAATCATATAGGTACGACTATTAATTCGAATCAAAAAGATAAAAATAAAATTCCTTTAATTTTTTTTTTTCAATAAAGCAAGATCGCGAACCTTATTAGCACATAAACAAGACTAATCAATAGTTGGGATTTCTTGTCACTGCATGAAGGAAATGGCCAGTCGGTTTTTCTTTTAACATACCCATTTAAAAGTATTAGATTGTCACAAAAAAAAGAATGTGATTAACTTAGTAGGCTCAAATAATACGGCAATTTGGAACTGGCAATATTAATTACAAAACCGGTCGGTTCATTACACTGTCCAAAGAATAGCCGTTCGACTTTAAGCAAAAAGTAATTATTATGCTTCACCGGAAATTGTTATTATTCCATTTTTATTTTAATGGCTTTCCTCTGAAAACCATCGCCTGAAGCGCATTTGTAATAAAAAAGAAAGTGTTGATTGGGAGATAAAGAAAAAGGGATGTTAAGACGCTTCTTGTTCTTCTTGTATTTTGTTTGAGGTAAGATTTTAACTGAAATTAACTTTTTCATCTTGTGATTACTACGAGTATTATTAAATTATATCAGGATATTATACTCGGTTGTTTTCCCGAAAATTACTTGAAGTACTCATCAATACAAACAACTTTTGCCTTGGGAACAACTCTGAAATCGCGAAAAAATATATAAGCTGTTCGCTGTTCCATACTAATTCTCAAATCAACTCGATTGAAATGTATGGAACAGCTGATTTTTTTCGCGATTTCAGAGTTGTTTCCATAGTAAAAGTTATTTTATATTGATAAATAGGTCTTCAAGTTATTTTTCTTGAAAACAACTACCTACTAAAATTTCACTATGTTTAAAAAACTTTAAATAACAAAAAAGTTGTTAGTTTCAAATTACCAAACGCATGATACGATTATTTAACAATAACTTGGATTTAAGTAGGTACCTATTTTTAACTTTTTCAGGAAGCAATGTTCAATTATTTTCGAATACTTTAAGCCTCTTTACAAGCTTTTTATTAACTTGCCATGTTAGTTAGTTAGTATGTTAGTTAGTGGGGGACAAATCTTGCAAGCATAATTTGACCCACTTCCTAGTGTCCGATGGAGCTGAAATTTTATATACAGGTTTGGTTCAGATGACAATGGGCGATTTTCTGATAGCTCGTTGTGATTAGCTCACTAGATGGCGCAGTCCCACCTATGCAGTTAGAAGGAAGGGAACGTTATAAATTTTACTTTGACGCGACTTTTGTTTCATAAAACGGAACGTCAGACAGATGTTATTTATTTACCACAATCTTTAAATTTATCTATTTCGTTTCTGTTCCTCACAGTAGTACCTATCAGTACTTATTTGATTTATTATTACTTTCTTTTGGGTTTATAAAAAGTACTTAAGTAATTTAAATATGATTCATATCAAAATATACCATAGACATGTACATACTTGGTTCAACGCCATCTAGCGAAGCTTTTGGAAGCTTTTTTTAAAATGGCCTGTCAAAAAATCGCTCATACAATATTAAAGTACAGTCAGCACAAAAGCTTGTCATAAAAATTAAATTTTTACTAAAAACTTATTACAAGCTTTTTATTAACTTGTCATGTTAGTAGTGGGGGACAAATCTTGCAAACTTAATTTGACCCACTTCCCAGTGTCCGATTGAGCTGATATTTTGTATACAGGTTTGGTTTAGATGACAATATAATATTTAAGAACAGTCAGCAAAAAAGCTTGTCATGAAAATGAATTTTTTACAAAAAATATATAAAATATATAGGAAAATTGTGATAGTAAAAAACCGGAGGCGCGGGTTCGAATCCCGCCTGAAAGCTACTTATAGGGCTCGTGGTTTTTTACTATCACATTTTTCCTATACTTACAGAATTGCATTGTGAAAAGTCTTGTGAAGAGTCTTTAAAGTAGATAGAGGTGATGACTGTTCTGACGAAGTAAATAGTGCTCTTTCAAAAGTGTCACATTGGTTTAATAGTAATAATTTATCATTAAACTCAAAGAAAACTAAGTGTTTAAAATTTTCGTTACCTAATGTAAGACAAGTTGATTTTCATATTAGACTAGACGGCGATACAGTCGAATTCATTAACAATACAAAATTTCTAGGTATTATATTAGACTCGCGACTACAATGGGATCCTCATATCGAAGCCTTGGCGAGTAGACTCAGTTCGGCTGCATTCGCAGTTAAGAAAATAAGGCTCTTAACCGATATTGAAACGGCTAGAATAGTCTATTTTAGTTATTTTCATAGTGTTATGTCCTACGGCCTTTTGTTGTGGGGCTCAGCCGCTAACATCCAAAGTATATTCGTGCTCCAAAAAAGGGCTATTCGCGCCATTTACAACCTCCGATCGAGAGATTCTTTAAGAGATCTATTTAAAGAAATAAACATTTTAACTGTTGCAGGACATTACATCTATGAAAATATAATTTATGTGAAAAAGTATTATAATACATTTGTAAAGCAGAGCGATATTCATCGCTTTAACACAAGAAATAAAGATAAACTTGTCGTTCCCAAGTTTAGGCTAGAAAAATCCAGAGCCTCATTTCTGGGGAAAAGCATAGCCTTTTTTAATAAAGTTCCACAGCATATAATTGAACTACCATTGCATAAATTTAAATGTTACATTAAAGAGTCGCTGATGAGCAAAGGATACTATAAAGTAGACGATTATTTGAATGACCGCAATGCATGGTCATGATGTAACACATAACATAATCACTGTTTAATATGATGTATTTTTATACTAAGCAATTGTTGTATTAGTAACGATATGTTTTTTTTTGTAAATGTCGTTACCTAACTAAGAAACGCTGGCAAGTTTCTTGCGCCCATTCTTCTTGTCAGTTAAAAAAGTCTTGAATGGGTGGTAGGAAAATATTGACGATTCATAAGTACATATTTATTATGTCTAAGTGAATAAAGAATATTTTTATCTTATCTTTTAATGCATCCTTACTATAATATTATAAATGTGAAAGTGTGTTTGTTTGTTTGTTTATTTGTTTGTTTGTTTGTTTGTTTGTTTGTTTGTTTGTCCTTCTTTCACGTCAAAACGGAGCAACGGATCGACGTGATATTTGGTATGGGGATAGTTTGGGAGCTGGAGAGTAACATAGGCTACTTTTTATTCCGGCAAATTATAAAATAAAAGTTATTATTTTGTATAGAAAATCGATAAACTGTCGTACTATACAAAACTGTCATTTCTTCCATAGCCGCTTCCAAAGAGGAATGTCAAAGAGTATTGTAATGACTGACGTTTTAGGCGCTTTGGATTACCTACTTTTTAATAAGTGACATTTGTGGCAGGCAGTGTATAAAACTTCTTTGCGATTATTTATTTTCATCTGTCTGTCTATCATAGATGTTGGTGATACAAAGTTTACCGGGTCCGGTGTCCGGTCGGGTATAATTAATATGGCAAAACAACGTTTGCCGGGTCAGCTAGTATAAAAATAATTTAAATCTTTTAATGGCTGTTTCATCTTAATCGATGGTTAAACATTTGTAAAAATGTTTCTTTCGGATGCGAGGGTTTCCTCGCATTGATGAAGCAACGCTGGCCTACAGCGTTACAAGTGATAGCAAAATTCGACGAGTCGTGTAGGCCTTTCGGTAGCTTAGTTGGTCAGAGCATCGGGCCGGATTCCCGGAGTCGCGGGTTCGAATCCCGCCTGAAAGCTACTTATAGGGCTCGTGGTTTTTTACTATCACATTTTTCCTATACTTACAGAATTGCATTATAAATGCATATAAAAATAATTTAAAAGCTTATAATGGCTGTTTCATCTTAATCGATTGTTAAACATTTGTAAAAATGTTTCTTTCGGATGCGAGGGTTTCCTCGCATTGATGAAGCAACGCTGGCCTACAGCGTAACAAGTGAAAGCAAAATTCGACGAGTCGTGTAGGCCTTTCGGTAGCTTAGTTGGTCAGAGCATCGGGCCGGATTCCCGGAGGCGCGGGTTCGAATCCCGCCTGAAAGCTACTTATAGGGCTCGTGGTTTTTTACTATCACATTTTTCCTATACTTACAGAATTGCATTGTGAATGCATATAAAAATAATTTAAAATCTTATAATGGCTGTTTCATCTTAATCGATTGTTAAACATTTGTAAAAATGTTTCTTTCGGATGCGAGGGTTTCCTCGCATTGATGAAGCAACGCTGGCCTACAGCGTAACAAGTCATAGCAAAATTTCACGAGTCGTGTAGGCCTTTCGGTAGCTTAGTTGGTCAGAGCATCGGGCCGGATTCCCGGAGGCGCGGGTTCGAATCCCGCCTGAAAGCTACTTATAGGGCTCGTGGTTTTTTACTATCACATTTTTCCTATACTTACAGAATTGCATTGTGAATTTGCATTGCATATAAAAATAATTTAAAATCTCAAGATAAAATAGCTTACGGACAAAATAATCGGCCTAGGCGTTTAATTGAATGGCGGATTCAACCATTTGGCTGCGATATTATATACCCTAACATTCTTAAGAATTTTGAAACAAAAACTTTTCTTTAGCTTTTGTTGGCAGATCCAATAGTCGAACACAATTTTCTGCCACAACAGGTAGATTAGAACTTCAATAAATTCCCGGTGGGCAGATTAAGCCATTCGGTCGCATGTGTTTACCGAGCCCGTTGCAACTGAATGATGGGTTCACACGCAGGTTGTAATAGCCACATTACTAATGCATTTGAATTTAGCAGTGTATATTCGTGTGCAGTGGAAATAATAGGTACCACTTTTCCAAACTACATTTTTTTATTCATAATTAATTGTAAATTTATTATTGTATACCTATATTATGTTATTAATGTGTTATTTATTTTGTCCTGGCGTTTCAACGCCTTTCAAAGTATTTGCATTTCAATGAACAGTGTCCCCGTTAAATTTTGACATGCATGTTAGTTTATGGACCTACGAGTACATGTCAAATGCCCGAATACTCGTACGCTACTTATCTTTGGGAGCGTCTCAAACATCGCCCTGTCACTTTAAATGTCAAACGTATGAAAGAGATGCCATGATGTTTGAGACGCTCCCAAAGATGATTTGCGTTTGAGAATTCGGGCGAAAATTTTACGGACACTGTGTAGTACGAGCATAGTTGTTAATTTATTTAATGAACTTTTAAAAATTCAAAAAGTTCAATATCGTTTATTCAATTTAGGTTTGTTTAACAACACTTATGAACGTCAATGAAGCTACGCCATCGGTTCGCAAATCCTACGGCAGGAGACCTTGTAGCGAGAAGAACCGGCAAGAAACTCGCCAAGGGCTATTTTTTTCTCCCTGTTTTAACTTATACAGAGTCGTCAAATTTGAAAAGTGACCTTCACATAATAGTAAGGTTACTTTCCATCACAATACAGAATGCCGCTTAAATTAAGTACAATTTTGCTTATTACCTAAAACAGTAAACAATTTTCAACTAAACAAGGAATCAAATAGTTTAATGGACACACTAATCTTAATCTTATTCACATTGTATTATTATACGATAGGATTAATGAAAAGGAAACTGCAAGCTGCGCTGTATATTCAAATTTATAAGTATTAACAAATAAAAGGAATTTTTGAATAAATAAAACAATTATTAGAAAAATTGCTGTTACTGTAAGACACGGATACCAAAATTACTATGAGACACACCAGCTCGCTCATAAATCAATATAATACTATTATTAACCATATCCCGAACACCTTTAACACAAGTAGACATGAGCAGACCCACCCCACTGGCAGCACCCGTTCACGAGCATGACGCATGAGCCAGCCATCGCTTCGCTCAACCATATTTTAGGGAACGTAACGACCCGACTCACACGACAACTTTTAATGTAATACGGAAACAACAAATTAGTTTTTCTTAAATTGCATTGTTTGTCCGAAAAGCTTATTTAATAAGTCGATTCGTGCAGTTTTTTTTTCTATTTTTCCCCGTTCCCATTCAGATTTAATATCAGTGGTTTAAGATCTTTATTAATCTCACAAGAATTTACAAAAAAATTTACTTATGTAAGATTACAAATTACAATAAGTTTCTTATGTTTCTGCAATAAATAAATAAATAAACAATATCATGACACTTCTGTCATGATATAGGTTACTTCTAACCTATGTACTTTCGCAAAAATGCTACAATTCTACTGATTTCAGAGATAAGCGCGCTTAAACAAACACAGAAATAAAATCTTCAGCTTTAAAAGACTATAGAAAATATGGTTAGCCGTTAGAGATAACATAGATTTTTTTTAAAACTATAATGAAATATTTTTTGCTTAAGTATATAAAATCCGGAAAACATTTAAACGTGAATTGAAAAGAGAATACCATATTATCTGAAAAATATACTGTTCAAAAAGTTAATTTTAGTGATCATTTTATCGGTCATGTGTTATTGTGTACATTCAGCTTAGATAGCAAAATTTTCTTTTAGATATATGATGCGTGTAAACAAGGAAAAGATCAATCCTATACTATCCGGCGCGATCGGAAAAAACTAACTCCCGCAAACTGATTTACCGATTACAAAGCTTCATAGGAAGGGGACAATAAATAAATAAAAATGTCCCCCAAAAAAAACATGTCGCGGGAGGCAAAAATCATAAATATTTTACGTAAACTTCCCTCTCAGGAGACAGTTTCGGGACATCGTGGTCATTAGAAAAGTTTTAGTGGCCATTATGGCTGGGTTTTATATTTCCACGAAAGGCGGCGTAGATTTAGGTGAGAGGTTGGTAGCAAGGCTCCCGTGGGTTGCTATTGCTTATTCCTGGCCCGCGAGGCAGACACGACCGTATTAAATCTTTTGCGGGTTGTGAGTATGTAGCCAGTAGTTGCGTAATGGCCCTGTTGTTATTATGGCCGTTGAAACGAACAAATACTATCTTTAATGTCTGGAAATAATTGTTACACGCTCGCGTACCTTTAATCAGTCCCGAATTGCTGGAGTGTTAAATGGACTTAACCGTACATTGCTCAAAGTTTGTTTGTTTGTTCATGACTAAATGTAAGCTGAAAATTGATTTAATCAAAATTATTTACTATTGAAATACCTCGGACAGAACAACAAACTGATAGGTTCTTCACAAAGACTTTTGTGCTACATGTAATTGTATAAGACCAATCATATGTTTAGGTTAACTTGTAGATAATTTCAGAACTTATTTGCATACTTTATTGGATATTCGAGAAACAGCTTTCAAAATGTTAGTGTCCAATTACTTTAAAGTTCCCAAAATAGAGTACTTATATCTCTGCTATTCTCTGAATAAGCAAATAGTTGGTCCTATAAGTTGACTTGGCGTAATTGCATGTCCTAAAATACAGCAGGCAAGAGCGGGATCGTCGCTTGATATTTTTAGCACAGGTAGAAATAACTTGGCTAGACGTAAACATCAAGATTAAAGCCTAGGAAAATCCCCCAACCAGTGAAATTATAATAGAGCACATACAGAGGCAGACAAAAGATATGCCCGTCTTTGTATTTCTGCTCTGGAATATATGGTTTGAAGTCACGCTGGATCTTTTTGATGCTGTAAATATGGCAACAGTTGTGATGGTTAAGCAACCTTGGCGTTGGCTAGTTTTTGGATTGATAACCAAATTCGATTGATGAATAAGTTGGTTCGTTAATTAATTATCATTTACCAGACTCATCAGTGGTAAAGGATTGAATTATTTTAAATGTTATGAAAATAAAGTTTACTTACAATTAAGTAATATATAAATAAATAAATATTAAGTTTACCTAACGCCCGAATTCTCAAACGCAAATCATCTTTGGGAGCGTCTCAAACATCATGGCATCTCTTTCATACGTTTGATATTTAAAGTGACGGGGCGATGTTTGAGTCGCTCCCAAAGATAAGTAGCGTACGAGTATTCGGGCATTAGTGTTGTACTTGTACATTGTCATAATCAAACTATCACTTACTTCCTGCGTATCAAAAAAACATTTATTTTTATTTCCAACAAAACATCTGGTTTTGTAGATAAAACTAGACTACCATTGACGTACAGAGAATATGGGTAATGAATGTGAACTAGGTACCTATTTCCTTTTGACTTCAACTCAAAACAAAGCGACCTCTTTGTGAAGTTCGCGCGAGATGTCCTCTGCCAGTGCTAGGAGTGCATTTAGCCAAATCGAATTTGACTCCGACTGCACCTTCTAATTAGGAAGCAATTTCCTTTGCATACCGCACAGTGGCTTCTGAAGTGGAACGTGCTACTTAATGTTTATTATGCATTCGAGTTTCAATCCTGAAGGAAATGTTGCGTGATTTAGAAGTGCGATTGCGTGAAGAAGAGTTTATATAAATTATTGAAATACATGAAATAAACAGAATATATATTTTGTGATTCGGGCGGGCTCTCTAATATATTAAATGAATGCCCCTGCCCGTCTGCACAAGCTTTAGGATCCTTGGATCATTCATGCAAAGCAACGGGGAAATTAATAACCGGCAGGCTTAACACGTAACTTGCAAAAGCCAAGCGATGGCAAAAATCGCGCAATTTTTGCTCTAAAATCGCTAATCGAGTTGAATCTACATCAAAATACAAACCTCCATAGTACGAATTTGCGATTTTAGAGCATTAATTGCGCGATTTTTGCTATCGCTTGACGTTTGCAAGTTACGTGATAAGCCTGCGGATCAGTGCAGCGTTGATGAAATGGCGGCAGGTAATGGCGGCGCAACAACGCATGCGCATGCCACATAATACAAAAGGCAAAATAAGTAAGTTCCTAATAAAACAAGTCATGATTGTATGGATCGGACTATTGGGCAATGAAAAAGACGGATGAAGAAAATAACATAACCGCTAATTACTTTAATTTTTTTCCACAATATTGGCACTTTGATAGACAACAGAAATACAAATGTTCTTCATATAAATGCTATTGTGTTAGTAAATTTATGTTCACTAGCACAGCATGCAGGATCACTTACCACGAGTGAAACTAAACAAATGTTTTAAATCTCTACTTCAAATATTGGAAACAGAGAACGCTCCGGCTCTTTCCACTGAACATGAAATAAACAACATTAAAATTTGGTTTTATTGTACTCTACTTGTATGCATAAACCTTAAACAGTACAAAAAAAACAATACTAACTTAGATTAACTACTTATTAACATAAAATTGCGTTCAATTTAGATAAGTCAAACTAAACTTGAACTAAATTGAAAAACATTGAAAAATCCTAACTAATACAATACATCGCAACGTGAACATTAATCTAAAAAACAAAAGTTGTACATAACTCGAATGCAATAGAGTCGTTTCAGAATCGAAATACGATTAGCAGCACTAGAAGCATGAATCAAATCCCGTAATATTGGATGATACATTATACCGTAGCGACGATTTCGACTGAATACTGAATATCAATTGCTTTCAGATACAGGGTCGTGTTTCGATGCAGCATTCGGGCTGAGTGCTTATTTCCCTTCTCTATAGATTATCTTGTAGCTGCGATTGAGTGATTTAAGGATTGTTCACTTGTAAATCATATTATGTTAACCTCATTTGAATAACCTCTTTCGGATTGAGTTGGCCGAATACAAAAGAGTTTAGGGATTGAGTAGATGGTAGAGATGCCATATAGAGTCTATGCCGAATATTTTTTCTGCAAAAGATCTTTACATCAGACCGTTGGACCAAAGTATCCTTAGAAATGATACAAACTGTTTTTGATATTCTTTGAATTCATTCTTTAAAAGTTTACTTATCAATTATTGCGTTTGCGATTTAACATGTGGAAAATACGTTTACTTTACCAAATTTGAGTACATCCGTATCTTATTAATATTTTATCTTTATCGGAACAAATGCAAAAGGTTTCTACTTAGAAATAAAACACATCCATGTTTGTATACTTACTAAGCATTACTCGGTTAATACAAAACACGGACCACTACAATGCTTTTATTACTTTCATAATGTTACTTCTGATAATGGTTCCATAAAACTTGTTCTGTTGTGGTGGGAGCATACGGCTATTAAATTGATACCTTATGTTAGTAAGCGTTTACATTCACATCTATGGAAATTGCATTCTAATTGACATGAATTGTACATCCATTGCTGCTTCAACACAAATTACTTTAGCGTTTGTCTTTGTGGTCCAGTAATTAATGTACACAGATTGTAATAGTCAAAGCGATCTCGGATGAACCATAGATTGTAGCAATTTTCCGTGGATGTGTCTATTAAATAATTACGTCAATGACATAGTGAAGTCGAACGATGTATATTGAATTTCCGATTAAGTAAACATGTAAAAGCTACAGGTGAAGCTGTTTTCTGCATTTTTTCAGTAGCCTTTCCTAGTTAGATGTTTAGTTCAAAATCCATTAAGGACCCATATTATGTTCACGTATTATAGACGTTGTGTATACGTATAAGCCTGTAATAGACTAACTTTTCTTTTTGCAGTGAAATCTACTTATTACACTTACACTTCAAAGCGCGTGTACATAGGCCAGTACGAACCCAAAACGAAAAGTTCTTCTTATGGTACTACAGTAAACCATACCATCCCTCGAAATGCTAAGCCGTCAAAGTGCTGCTGTCAAATACCTATTAAATATTAGTCCCTTAAACGACCGCAAGAGGCTCTTCTCTGGTTTTCATTCAAAATAAAACGATCACGATAGCGAGAACGAGAGTTTTTTCGTGCTTGGGGTAGAGTTAAAAAACGAAATAACGCATCGTATGTTTCCACTCGTAGACTTTGTATTCATAGGTAACTCTCTAGAACGCTTTCTTTGTGTTGTTCTCAGAGAATTTTTCACTTTAAACTTTTTAAACGCATTGTCAAAGTTTAATTTAAGTCTTAGTTCCCTATTGTGTAAGTGATAGAAGCGACACTCTTTCAAAGCGCCTGTTTTGCAGACAGCTTTTGCAATCTTCTTAGCTAAGAGTGTGCGTTGAATGTTGTTTAGGTCTTCGCTAAGTTAAGTTCTTTTGCCTTTTATTCGAAGTAACCTAATCTTACTAACTTCGATTGTACTTTTAAACAAAATATACTAAAAAGATCTTTTGAAATGACGATTACAAAGTACTTTATGAAAATAGAGCCACAATACACTGAGAAGTCAAGAAAGGTCAAATAACAGGGTGCATACCATCAACTCTTATTTCGGTTTTGTTTAGGACCTAAACTGGGGCCCGATTCTACTAAATACATGGTAGTTCAATGACAAATCAATTGGACGCCAAAGTCTCAAACGGTAGTCTACTGTCCAAGAATGTTCAATGATTGATCATTGGTCGGTCATTGGTCGGCCAATGAAATACTATCCAACCAATCGGTAGTCTATTTTTCAATGATAAATCAATGGTCAATCACTTGTCGTTTAATCGGTATGCTACTCCTTATTTGACGTTTACAAATACCGATGATCGACCATTGATTTGTCATTGTTTTGTCATTTTGCAAAAGTAAGCTAGTCAATCAAATTGTTCGTCTGTAGAAAGCTGAAGACTACAAATAAAATTAAAAATATTGTGTTTCTTAAGTTTATTCACGTTTGTTGGTGGAATTATCGTTAAGATGAATCCGTCAAACTTTATTTTACGTCGGCGATTATTAGAAATCGCTGATAAGCAAGACCAAAGAAATCAACAGCGACGAAATCGACGGCGAGATCGCGCGACATTACGTCAAAATGTTGACCCATTTTTGCTCCCGGACGCGGAATTTGTGCGCACATTTAGACTGACGAAGGCTGGAGTCAGGGAGTTGGCGGAGGACCTCACTCCACTAATACGAATGAGATGAAGCGTGATGGGATACCCGTGATGTTGAAGGTATGTTATAATATATAGCTAGGTATATTTAGTTAAACCTCAATATAACCCGAAGAACGGATGCTTCAAACAAAAAACTGTTTTCACAAACTCGCAATATTTTTAAAATTGCTATCCAACGACACCCCACAATATGGGGTAGACAAGAAAAAAAATACATCCCCACTTCGGCCACTTCACGTGTAGAAGAGAATACCGAAAAAAAAAATATTTATAAATTTTTACTTCACCACTTTGTCGGGGTGATTTATAAGTATGTTCTAGTACTAAGACTCTAGCTAGTCTGGGGACAGACGGACAGACGGACAGACGGACATGGCGAAACTATGGTTCCTTGTTGACTACGGAACCCTAAATAGGCACAAAACCCTTTTAGATTTTGTTCGAAATCCTGTAAAAATGACTAAAAAAAATTCAATTAAAAAAACAAGTCCAGCACGTTTATTGATAAAAAAAATATTGTAAATCTTGAAGGAAGCAATGGCTGTATAAAATTTATTTCTTTGCCTTTTCGGAAAGAGAATAATGAAGCAAATAACTGACACATTTCATGTCACCTATCATGCATGCTATCATGTAACTTTAATGCAATGATCATACAGATATCATCCTGTCGTCATCCTGTCGTCATCCAGATGTCATCCTGTCGTGAAACCAAACAAATTTAGTAGAATACCAATTGACTCTGGTAGTTCGTTGGTATGACTTCTGTATGATAGTTGTCTGGTGATTTTTCCTAATTTAGCAGAATCGGGACCCTGATCTGCTTCGCTTATTCGTACCACGACAGCTTAATATCAATGACAGTGATTCAGTGATCATTCAATGACATCAGCCGCTAAGCTGTCAGGAACTCTTATTTGACTTATAACCCGGTCGATTTAACATGACAGCTGCAGGTTATACCCGTCCCTCTCACTCTCCGGGCATGACAGAATCGAGTGGAAGAGACGGGTAGAAGAAAAAGGACACAAATCTTTCGGTCATTCACATTCAGCACTTCATTTGCGATCCAGTTTTTAGAAGGTCATAGTACGAAAGAAAGCAATTCATTTTAGGAACCTATTCTGCATCGCGCTATTTTTGAATCGCTGTCTTAAAGTTGATGGTAGGCACCCAGGTAATAGTCATAAGTAATAACTTTATTAAAAATAAATATAATCAATGAGTTTATTGATTTATTTTAAAATAGATACCTATTTGATAAGGGGTTTTATCATACAAATGGGTTTCATGTTCTTAAGCTTTCAACTTCACTTATCAATACGATACTTTACAACCTAGCCGTACCTTTGTAAAATTTAACGGGGGCCCAAACAAAAGTCAGGTTTTATACACCGACGGCATAAACCTTTATCTGTGTATAAATTAGGGGCGGTTGAACAAAAAGGCCTGCCTCACATTGCTATTCGGTCCTTGCCTCAGTATGTAGTAATCGTAAATAAATCTCTAGAAGGTAGCGAGCCAGTAAATTGAACGCGTGACTCGGCTCGAGCAGTGCACTGTTAATTGTTGCTTTATAAACTAAATTAGAGATATAAAAGTCGTGCTGTATGTTCAGGTGCTTAACTTGTGTGCGCTTCGTGGTTTTCAAATGAGCTAAAAGCTTAGATTATAATTAGTAAATAATTTCTGAGTCATCATCATCATCTTTGTAATTTGTTTATGTTTTAAATATTTTTTACCTTTTTGCATTCACAATGTAATTTTCATTTTAAAAATAAAATATTACTCACGACCTTTCACTGACCACTCAGCTACGGAGTTGTTTCCGTAGCTCAGTGGTTAGAGCATTCGCCCCGATAGTAAAAGGTCGTGTGTTTGAGTCCCATGGCAGCTTCATCATTTTGTATCTGTTTTGTTAATAAGCTTGTACAAGCCATGACTTTCATAAATAATCGTTAAAAATATAGAAACAGTTATTTACATATTCCAAATTAAAAAAGCCTCAGTTGAAGCACAGGTTTTATTTTTATATTTTTAGTCATGCTAGCTTGCATTTTTGTCACATCTGTTGATTGCTGACGCACATTTCAAATGCTAGCAATTTCCAATTGTGTAAAAAAAAATCACATATCCAGCAGTTCTTGTCTTATATTTACTCGGAATGCATTTTTAGGGTTCCGTAGCCGAATGGAAAAAAACGGAACCCTTATAGATTCGTCATATCTGTCTGTCTCTCTGTCTGTCCGTGATACGTGGTAGGTAGATGTATTCCGTGAATACGTGAAAAATATTTTTTTAACAAAACATATTAGTGTGGGATGTCTATAATAGATAGGTCTTTGAGCATAGAGGTAAATAACATAGAGGTTTCTCAAATCATATTTTCTCAAACTCAATATTTTGACAGATAGAGCCTTCCAAAGTGGTAAAATGTGTGTGTGTATGTGTCCCCCTCCCCCCCCCCCCTCTAACTTTTGAAATAAAAGAGTGAAGAATCTAAAAAAAAATTATGCTGTAGATCTAAATAAAAACTTTCAACGTTAATTGGTTTGAACGATATAATATACTTAGTAAGTACTTTTTGTGATATACTTAACACATTTTCAAAAACCGCAAATGTCATTCATACAAACTCTATGAAAAACAAAGTTATATTTTGCTGACGAAAAATTATAGTGGAAATTTGGCTAGGTATAGGCAATCGGTACGTTAAGTAGGTACGGAACCCTTCATGGGCGAGTCCAACTCGCACTTGGCCGATTTTTTTAATTTATATTGCAGCTTTATCTGGTGACAATGTTAGGATGTTTTGCAAAAAACTGTTGATCACAATCAATCAATCAATGATCACTCTTTCAGTGACGATTCACTGAATGTGCTTGGGAAATGTGATCTTTTGCTAATTTGGTTTTCCCTATCTATTGTCTAAAGCCCTATAACAGCAAACCATCAAGCTCAATCAGACGTTAAAAATATACATTAAGGATAAAATCTCCTGATGTGGCCGCCATAACTCATTCCTAGTTTGCGCTGTGACGCAACGCAGAAAGCAACGATAGATAACATTTTATTTCCCTCCAATCTAATTTTTAATATCAATTATCCAATCTAATGCATAACAACCACGTGTCTGAACAAATGATATTTCATACATTCAATTTAGTTAAGACATACCTACTGCTATGAAAACTATTTTACAAATTAAGCTTTCAATATAGTAAATGTCGAGAAGTTACACGTTGAGCGAGACACGAAAAATCGTTGAATCAAAAATTGTATGTTTTATGAATTTATTTAACTTTTGTAAAACAACTTATATGTAGCTATTGATTGTGTAAGCCCTCAAACAGCGAACCATATAGCTCAATCAGACGTTAAAATAGATACATCAACCACAAATTCTGCTCACGTGTCCGCCATCACTCATCCCTAGTTCGCGCTCGAAGGAAGTCACAGCAGATAACATTTTACTTTCCTTCAGTTTAGATGTCATGAGAAAAGAAGTTACTAATGAAATATTAGTAAAAAATATCTTGCACATAAATGTATAATTATAATATATGTATAATTATAATAAATAAATAAATGTATAATTATAATAAAATAAATAAATGTATAATTATAATATATACATATTAACAGAAATAAGTCATTTTTTTTCTATTAAAACGGACTTTAATAGTAAAACTTTTTGAGACATATTGCTTCTTATAACCCGACCAGCCAAGAGTAGCTCCACGTTATGCTTTTTATAAAAAAAGTTATTGAATGTCACTGTCACTGTCTTGAATAATTTTTTTTCGCTATAAATGCTCGATCATTTCCTAGTAAAGTGACCGCGCATTCGGTAACCATCCGAAAGCGGGGGAGGGAGGTGGTGAATCCTCATGGATACCTCACAGCCGGCTGTGCGGTTATTTCAGACTCTTTCTGACTAAACACCACATGAAATCAGCTGTTAGGTACCGGAAAGTAATTCAGCTTATCTAAGGTGACCACACCCCTGGAGGGGCGTGGCGTAGGGCATCACTCACCTAAACGAAGTGCGCACTGAAAATGACCGACATCCAGAAGGGCTGACAGACCATAAATGAATTGTTAACAGTCCGTTTGTTTACTAATGCCCAAACAAAATGTATCCAATTCCTGCTACGTCCGAAAAGGGCTGACTTTGTGTTATAATCTTGAAAGCGCAAGACGAAAATATCTATGGGACCCAAAACAACAGATTTAATTCCTCATTGTTTGCGAGCCGTCGATCCGTCACTGGAAGGCATGCGGACGTCAAACGCAAACGTTTACGTGATTAATTATACGAAATCACTTGAGAGGAAAAAGAATCGGACGTCGATAGCTCCAATAAGGGAAAATAATAAAATATGCTTAGGTTAGCTAAAGGCTTTGGGAAATGTCTAAGTCATTCGGCAATAACTACTTGGTTTTATCAATATATAATTTCAGTGACTTTCCTCTAGAATGTAAGTCCATATAATGGGACGTCGTCATTTACGAGGTCTGCGGTCGTCAATAGCAAAACCTTTATATCTAAACCAGCACGGCCGCCCGCGGTGGTTCCCGTTCCCGTGGGAATATCGGAATAAAAGTAATCATTGTTTAAATCCAGGCTATCTACGACCTGTGTGCCAAATTTCAACCAAAATACGTTTAGTGTTTTTGCGTGAAAGAGTAACAAACATCCATACATCCATACTCACAAACTTTCGCATTTATAATATTCTTAGTAGGATGTTTTACTTGTATATGCCCGCGACTTCGTCAGTATGACTTCGGTTGCATCTTCCTGGGTTCTTTAATTATTATTTTTTTATTTACTGCAATGTATTGTGATTAGGATTGAGAAGTAAATACTATATTTCGCTCTCTACCTAAAAAGAATAAGGAAGGAAGGAAGTATCAAAGAAATATACAGAGGCGTATTATCCCTAAGGCAAACTAGGCACGTGCCTAGGGGCGCGAGGTTGCGAAGGGGCGCGCGCGCAAGAGTTGAGTTTGCGCTTCGGATATCTTCGTATCTATGCAAAACTATTGAATGCTATAATTCTTTCAGTTCTTAATAAAGGTAATTTTAGAGCGCGAAGATAATTCATTGATAAGTCTGAACTAGAGCTCTAAATCGATAGGACTGTACCAAAGTTTATGAAATAAAAAGCATGAATATATTTGTTAAGTATCAGTTGGGGTGCCTGATCTTTTGCATTATTTCAATGACATGGTCTACGAGCTGTCACCCACCCGCTTCGCTTAGCGTTTCTTTCTTTCTTTCTTACATATAGTCTATCATTTGCGCAATTAAATGTTCTTACTACACACCAATTTCCAAGTCCAAAATTTGCAAGGCATAATAAAAAAATAAAATAAAAAAAACCATAATAGCCATAATTTCAATAAGCATAGCTATTAGGCATAGCTTTTGAATGTCATAATACTTAAAGGGCATAATATTCAGAATGCATAAATTCAACGGGGTAATACGTTTATTTATTTTGAAGTTAGGTCTGTAAAAATAAAAAAAAATCTTATCTGGCACTTCGCCGGCCGCTGCCGCGGCCTGTACAAAATTCAGAACTTCATCATCATCATCATCATAAGCCATTTAATGTCCCCACTGCTGGGGCACTTGCCTTCCTTATGGATATTCAGAACTTACAAAGTAAAAAAAAATTGAGCCTACAGGTGCCAAAAAAACTTTATTTTACCATTGGATGTTTCTCAAATAGTAGTGTCTACACACGTACCGATCCGACAGCCAATTTGTTCTGCTCCCAGACCGAATCTGCGCTACACACGTTCCGATTTGGTCTGGCAGCAGACCAAATCGGAGGTCGGATAGGAACGTGTGTAGATACTATAACTCCGGAGTTATTAAAAGGGTATCGAAAATTTCGTTAGATTTTGGCTACGACGACGCACCGTTTTCGAGATATTGTAATTTTTATAAAAAAATTGTTTTAAAAATAATTGTAGGCATAGTTGGTCCCATCGGAGCTGGTTGTGACTTGTGAGACGGGTCGATTTTTTCTAAATACTTCATTTTAAATTTTTCGTTAATTATGCTTTATAATTAAAAGTTATGAGTTTTAAAGTATGCTTTACGAAATTATGACATACGAAAACATGAATTTCGAAGATTATGCTTTTTAATATGATGCTGTCTCCTACAGACTAAAGTGATAGCATCACATTTAAACACTGTTTAAGTTAAACACAAGCTAAACAGTGTTTTGTAGTAAGCCCGAATGTGTTTACTCGTTCACATAATAGTAGGTATAGGTAATCACCAACTACCAACTATGCAGTAAGACGATTTCTCGTTCTTTCGAAGTTAGTAAAAAATGTGTGTGAGGGGCGCCAACGAGGTGCTTGCCTAGGGCGCTCTCCACGTTTAATCCGCCTCTGGAAATATAGTATACGTGACACGTTTTGCTATTAATTTATTCGTTAGTTTTTATGTTTAAGTACCAAGAACTACATATTATGAGGAAAAGTATTTCCATTAAACCACCATATAGATTATAGCGATTATAGCGTTAACATGAGTAAGTACAATCGAGGCCTAAAGCTTTTTACACAACTGTAACAACTTATATTGTTATGTTATTATGGTTCAATAAATAAATTATTATTATTATTGTTTTTACACAACACGCACTATTTAGTGAACCATCTCTTAGTATTAATCTGATTCGTTTATTGATTCCCACCACTTTCATAAGGCGCCTTTTTATCGCTTGCCTTTAGCAAACATACTGAATTTTAGGGCTGTTTGCGAATCACCCCGCTGAGTTTTATTGGGTGTTAGTTTTAGTACTCAGACCGCGGGATTAGACGTTTTATTATATTAGGAGCAATCACATAATGTAGTAGCTTACTAAGGACAATAACTTTTACGATGTTAAGAACAAAGTGGTGGGTAGGTACTCTTCTTTCGCTTGTTTTTGAGTGTTTTTTTTTATAGCATAAGGCTACACATGCCTATTTCATTTATTCCCCATCAACCCTAGTTAGTAATTTATACAGTTAGTGAAGTTTCTAGACGCTGATGATAGGTAAACTAGTAAACTAGTTTTTCCTAGGCCAAATCGGTTCATCGCGTTAACATTTCAGAGAACGAGTTTGCCTCGGAAGTCCTGTAGCACACGTGATAGGTTAGAAATTTAACGTGGTTAATTTTTTTTTGTGTTCATATAATAATCCTCTTTCTTTCTGCTTTCTTTCTTTCCCATCCACAAATTCACATTCAGGATTTATTGACCCAACAAAAAGCAACCTTTGTCAATTTCCAAGGTCCAGTCTAGATAGCAAAAAGAAAAAGATCTGTAGCTCTAGCACACAATATCGTTATCGCAATCGTTATCATGATTAATAAAATCTTGTATTAAAAATAGAGCAGCGCCTCTTTCGGTCGTATAAAGTACAACAATTCAATAGAGCCCTACTTTGTTGAAAATGAAGTATTAGAAAAAAAACGACCCGTCTCACAACTATCTCCGATGGGATTCAAACCCACGACCTTTCACTGGCCGGGTGAATGCTCTTACCACTGGGCTACAGAGTCGTTAAACAACTACTAACGACTCTTTACTTTACTTTTTTACTTTTACTTAACGAACCTTTAATCTGATAGCGAGGTTGTACGTACATGTATTCTGTGCCACACAGAATTTACCGCGTATTTAAAAAACCGTGTTCGCAGTTAGTTTGTGGAAAAGTGTCAACAAAAATATACAGATTCGCCCCGTCACCGTATTGAATAGTGGCTGATTGTGAATTAACAATTTGGAAGCGTAGGAATTGCGATTCAGACGCGACGCCTGTAATTTGGCCTTCAGATGCAACACCAGCTGATTGTGCCGCGGAAGTATTGTCGATAGCATAATTTAGCAAGCTTGGCAGCTGCTTTATGAATTTATTTTATTCATTTATACCTACAGGGTATTTTTTGTCAGTGCACAATTTTTTAAGATCGACTCAGAATCGGTAAGTGAAGAACTTTCCCATCCATGTTCCCATGTATATGTAATTCCCATGTATGGGAAATCCAAAATTTTTGTCGTATTTCGACCCATGTTTCTAGGAGAATGTTGTTCACATACCGATTCTGAGTCAATATTAAAAAAAATTGCACTGATAAAAAATTATCTTGTATAAGTACACATTTATTACATACTAGTTTTCCGCCCGCGGCTTCGCCCGCGTGGACTACACGACGTTATCCCGCAGGAATGTGACATTTTTCCGGGATAAAAAGTAGCCTATGTTCCTCTCCAGGCTACAAAGTATCTGTGTTCCAAATTTCAGCCAAATCCGTTCAGCCGTTTTGGCGTGATTGAGTAACAAACATCCAAACATCCAAACATCCAAACATCCAAACATCCAAACTTTCACATTTATAATATTAGTAGGATTTATTTATTACACACATAGGTTCAAGTAAAATTAAAAATTAAGAAGTATTGAGATTTTAAATTATTTTTATGCATTCACAATGCAATTCTGTGGGTATAGGAAAAATGTGTTTCCTATAAGAAAGAAGTAGATAAAAGTATTGTACAAGGGCACGTATGAAGTTCCAACTAGCCGACCCGTGGCAGAAAAGGTAACATATAGAAATTATATTGTTTTTTATCCACAACGGGGTAGCACGTCATGGACTTCGTAACACTTTCAACGACGTACTTAGCACTTCACCTAGGGTAAGTCACGGATTGATGCCGCACTTTTTGCAATTGCCGCACTACTTACCTAGCATGTGCAAAATCAACAAACTACTTATGAATACATAAACTACAATCTGTCATCTATAAAATCGTTTAACAGATATTGGATTATTGTAGTTAGAGTATGAGCTACACTGATTTTTGCAGACCTCTAATTTTTGGAGGATACTTGCCGCACTACGGATTGTCGCCTCACCAGTCAAATAGGGCGGACGGATAGTTGCCCCTGTGAGAAATATATTTGAATTTGAGAATATTAATTAAAAAACATAATTTAGATAGGAAATAAAATATATTGAAAAACATTATTTCATTCTAAATGAGTCATTGACCTACATTCTGCGTTACAGGATAGATGCCACGGTACAAAAAGCTACGTATTTACTGTTATTCGTATCATTTTATAACAAAATCTATCGTTTTTAAACTTGCTTAAACTTTATGGTATGCTGTGCCAAAGAAATCATAACGATAATCAAAACACTCCATTATAAAAGAAATCTCCCAATGGCGCCTATCCTCCCAAATTTTGTTGTACAAACGAAATAAAGGAATATCTTCAGGATAGATGCCATTTTAAATTATTTCGTTCCAAATCTAATAACGCCGCATCTAAGTAATTTTTTTGATTAATTAATATTACGTGGTTGGACCCGGACCATCTTTTATATTTTCGGAGCATTTTGGTACTGAAATGAAAGAAAAATAATCATATTAGAAGTATGCGTTAGTAAGGAATAAGTGGCTTGGTTTAGGGATAGACGCCTTTAAGGGCATCTATCCCGATCAAAAACGAGGCAAGTATCCGTATCGTAGAGGATAGATGCCTTCTTATATAAATATGAAACATAATGAAATAAACAAATAAAAACATGTTTGAGTATTTATTTAAATACCTTACATTACGATCAATACGTCACAAAGACAATCCATTCTTCATAAAAAAAGAGTAGAGCCTCCAAAAGGGCAATGAAATAATTTTGGTCCTTTTTTTCGATCGTCAAAATTTTTGATTGCCGACTGTGACGCACACACTTGCTTTACAGCGCCTCTCACGGCCGACTGGCGAAGTATACGGGGTGAGCTATCTAGTATACGGCAAATCGAACTTGAGGTCATTACCCTCATAGGAGTTTTTAAAATCGCGGCATGTATCCCACCGCGGCATCTATCCGTGACTTACCCTACATCTGATACTAGTGGCTCGCCGCAGTTTTACCCGCGTGGTACCGGTTCCCGTGGGAATATCAGGATAATATATAGCTTTAAGGAAAATAGCAATTTAATGATGAAAGGATTTTCAAAATCGGCCCAGTAGTTATTGAGTTTATTCGTTACAAACAAAAATACAAAACTTTTCTCTTTATATTATAGCTCGCTACTCCCGAACACTTCAACCACTGAGGAACTATCTTATCTTTTAGATGTTTCTTACAATAATGCGTAAAACAGCTCTGTTATGGTGGCATGCTTTAGATAAAACGGTAATTTCTAGCTATAATATTATGTACCTCCATTGGGAATCAAAACCGGGACCTCTGGGGCTGATACGGGCGGCTATGCCACTAGACCACAGAGGCGGTTGAAATCCTCACAAATTCAGTTTTTAAAGTCGCCGGTATGATATGATGTATTAATGTTGTTCGATTCAATGATTTTGGTAATATTTGTATGACTGAGTTGTAGTATAGACAGATAGTCAATTTACTTAACATAATGTAACCTATGTATTTACACTATTGAAAAATCATAGTCATCAACCATTTTACAGTCTTGCATAAGAAAGATACTTACCTTAATAATAAAAAATAATTTGTGATGTCAACCTACTTTGCACGCCAATATGGTTTTTTAAAATCATTACACACTATTTGGTTTTTTTTTTTGCATTCACAAAGCAATTTTTATTATTTTTTAGATTTTTCTAATACTCCATTTTAAATTTTTCAATCATTACACTCTGTCAAAATCTGAGTTTTACTCATCAAAGGCATTTCTCTGAACCATTCGCCTTATTTTCATTTCCCCGACATTCTGTGGTAAGCCCCAGCGATCAAGCACGTACCACTAGTCACGTGCCGAGGTGCGCGGTAGTTTCAAAATTTGCCGCCAGCGCAAAGGAACGCCGCTGTGGTGTTAAAAATTCAATATTTCACTAGTTTTCTAACCCTGCAGCCCAGCTGTCATTCATAATTGTAGATATGATGGAAGGAAATGGATACGAGTGGACCTAGATGTTTTATTATCGGTATAACACTCTCTTGTGAGCAAAGATGTGAGCTATAAAATAAGCTAAATATTTTATGGAACCTTCAAGTTCAAGTTCTTTATTGCATACCATGTTTGTACAGAAGATGTTATTAAAAATAAACAAAACAAACACGACCCTGCAAGGGCACAGCAACTATAGTAGGTCTGATAAGTTAAGAAGAGAATAACAATAAAAATAAAAATAAAGAAACATATTAATTAAAAATAACCGGCAGGACATCTAAAAAAAACTCTTAACATTTTTCAAAAAACTCTTTTAGACTATAAAAACTGTTATCCAGCAAATACTCTTTTAGTTTTTTGGTAAAGATGTTAGCGTTCGATTCGGCTTGGATGGACTTAGGAAGTTTATTAAAAAAATTTACTGCGCTTATATGTGTCCCCGAACTATGGAGTTTTAAGTTTGATGATGGTAAAGCTAACCGATTTTTATGTCTCAAATTCATTTTTCCGGTGTAGAAATCTTTTGCTTGGGGAAAAAGGTGTTGATTTTTTCTAACGAAATTACAAATTTCCAATATGTATTGAGATGTTACAGTTAAAATTTGGAGCTTTTTAAAGTACCTGCAGCTGACTGTGATATCTAGGTTTTCAAGTATTCTTATGCATTTTTTTGTAAGATAAATATCTTTGAGGCATCGGTGCTGTTTCCCCATAAGATTATTCCGTAGCTAATCCATGAATGAGCGTATGCATAATACGCAATTTTTGCTGTTTTGACAAGTTTTGACTTTTGACAAGTAATACCACAGTTGCCAGTTATCTTACTGAAGTAGCCTATTAGTCCATTATTAATACTATGAAAGTATGCAAGGTTCACGTTCCATATGAAATCTACTTGGGAGACTATTTTTTATTCTAATACAATTTTTCCACATTTGTCAAGTACATTGGCGATGCAAGTAAAAAATTATTTTTATTTCACTCTTTTTAGTGCATCGTGCAGGCAATTTGCGTGCTTTCTGGTAAATAGGTAGGTATGTGATCAAACTCAAAACCTCTTTTTTCGAAGTCGGTTAAAACACCTTGAGGTATCCCCTTTTTAACAAAACATAAATCATCTAAATAGGTTTATAAACAAAGGAGTTATGCCTAAAGATAAGTATTAAATTCACATAAAGTGGTAACGAAAACGACAGTATTTTCAAGATTTCCTGAAAACTACTGAACCGATTTCAAAATTTCAAAAAATGGGACCAACTTGGAAACCAACCTGATGTAATAACGTTTGAACCATTTCAATCGGTTCAGCCGTCTTTGAGTAATCGGTGGACATACACAAAAAAAAAAAAAAAAAAAAAACATACATACAGACGAATAGAGAACCTCCTCCTTTTTGATTTAGAAGTCGGTTAAAAATACAGTGGCGGTTGGTGGGTGACGGAGGTATTCCTCATAGCGCACCCAATTTTAAGCGTACCTCAAACCTCAACTATCAATTACCTCAAAATGGTGCGTTTTGAGGAATAGTTTAGGCGCGCTAAATTAGGTTCGCTTAAAAATGGGTACGCTGCACTGTGAGGAACACATCGGGCGTTTGTGCACTACACAGAATTTTACCAATCCGGAAAAAAACGGATGCTTGTATTTTAATAATATAATCATTTATAATAGTAAGAATTTATTTATTTCGTGTAGTTTCAATGTTTCGAACCCTATACTACACGAAATAAATAAATTCTATTATTTATAATAATTAATTATTAAAATACAAGCATCCGTTTTTTTCCGGATCGGTAAAATTCAGTGTAGTGCACAAACGCCCATCGAGTGGCGAGTACGTCACCACACCATTGCCGGCCGACTTACATCACTGTACATTTATCTACTTCGTTAAACACTAGACCAATGTTATTATGAACAAGTTTTTAGTAAAAATTTCATTTTAATGACAAGCTTTTTTGCTGACTGTACTTTAATATTGTATTGTCATCTGAACCAAATATGTATACAAAATTTCAGCTCCATCGGACATTGGGAAGTGGATCAAATTAAGCTTGCAAGATTTGTCCCCCACTAACTAACAAACTAACTAACTAACATGGCAAGTTAATAAAAAGCTTGTAAAATTGCCGATGGTATGTATATAGGTACGAGTATACAGGGTGATCCATCGGGACGGGTCAGTATGGGATGGGAATGTTTGAAACTATAAGAGATAGAGATAGGGTATGTACCTATACTACAAACGCCACTCAAGACAAGTGAAATAATATTGCTTGAAATTAAAATTTCAAGTTGCTCTATGCACTGTCATTACGCTGGATTGTAAAAGTGGGGAAGTGCGTATGGACTGTAAAAAACGGTGTGTTTATTGCAGCTCGTATTTTACCAAGGGAAATATAAATGCGTGTTTTTTGTGCAAAGATTGTAAAATATTTTATTATCTTGCTACTCCAAAATTCATTGTCGGGTAGGTACCTACTTTTTATGAACCCTTTTTAATCATAATATCATTAACTCTAGAATTGAGACAATCATGAAAGAATTTAGATTTTTAAATAACTTTTATGCATTTACAATGCAATTCTGAAAGTATAGGAAAAACGTGATATTAAAAAACCAGGAGCTAGAAAACTACTTATAGGGCTCGTGGTTTTTTTACTATCACATTTTTCCTATCATCATCATCATCATGTCAGCCGAACGACGCCCGCTGCTGGGCATAGGCCTCCCCCAAGGATCTCCACAACGACCGATCATGCGCTGCCCGCCCGAAAAAAAATTATCATAAAAGAATAGAAAAATGGAAAATGAAGTATTTAGAAAAAATCGACCCGTCTCACAACTAGCTCCGATGGGACAATAGTTGTGAGACGGGTCAATTTTTTCTAAATACTTCATTTTCCATTTTTCTATTATAAAAATTGCATTGTGAATGCAAAATACTAAAAATTAAAATAACTAATCATAAAAGAAGTTAATCCGCTTAGGTACTATTATATCATGTTAAAAGTTTAGAAAAAAAAAAGATAACATAAACAAGACGCTCTTAATTCACGCTATATTTGATCTAACATTTCAAAGGAACGTCCAATTGATCCATACTAATAATATAAAGAGAGAAGATTTGTATTTTTGTTTGAAACGAATAAACTCTAAACTACTGGACGACTAGATGGATTCTTTCACCATTAGAAAGCTACATTCATACCGAGTAACATAGACTTTCCTTTAACCCGATATTTCCACGGGAACTGGTACCACGCTGGTGACGCGGGTGAAACTGCGGTGAGCCACAAGTTATTTATAAATTCTGAACCAAAAGTTATCCGTTCGTCAGGATAGAGTAATTAGCGGCTAATTATTAGCCAGTATTTTTAATGTGTTTTACAATAAAAAAGAGAATAACTGCATACAATTTTATTTGTAGGTGTAACAAGATATCTGTTTATCTAGGCTTTTAGAAATCTTCTGTTGGAAGTAAAAATAACAATAAAGATTTCATCTTAATCTTAACACTACTAAAACATCATTTATATTACGACAACAAATAAAGGAACCAAATAGTTTTGCCAACACAACCGCCCAGACATTCATTTCACGTGATATCATGGCTAGATGATGCTCCTGCATTTCGTAAGCACCTCTTTGTAAGACAAGATGCGAATCTTGACCCTCGTTAAGGCACAAAAGGCACAATACTCGAGACGTACTAGCTTACCAAATCTGAAACCTATTCCAAAAGAAGCAAAGTCCTTTTCAGCTTGAACGTTAATGCAGCAGGTAAAGATGCCGAATATACGAAAAGTCTTCACTAATTTTCACCTTTAACCATCTTTCCTTGATTACAGAAGTCGTACGCTGACAATGGTGATTGAGACGTAGAAATCTTTCTTTGAGTTTTAAATCGTTAAAGATGGATTTCGTTTCCTTATTGTATTTCAAATAATAAGTATTTGAAACTTTTTATATGTCCTCATCTGACAAACTAATAAAATAAAAATACTCAGTTAACAATCATTAGTTGTGATGAGGTAAAAAGAAATAAAATATTTCCTCAAAATAAACAACAAAAACTTCTTGTGGCAATTAAAAATAACATCGCACTTAACGCCACGAAGCAAAAGGCACAGAATATAATTAAGTAAAGGATTTTGGAGTTCGCAAATTGCAAGAGGTCCCTTTATTTATACTCAAGTTAGGCGAAGATTCGCTCAGCGAATTTTAATTCTGTAATGCTAAAGAAGACAATTATAATTTGGCCCCGACTTATTCTGCAGAAAACCAAAACTCTACAACTGTTGAACTAATTCCTAACAACCCTAACCCTTTCACAGGGGCTCGAGTTTGACATAGTGGTTTATAGTTATTTTAAACTACCTTCGTCGGCGGGCTGTGAAAACCTCGCATGTGCATTACTCCAAATTTTACAGGAGATGAAAAAAACCGTACAGTGAAAATTTTTGAATGAAGCCAAGTAAAACATTTAGTGGATTTTTCATGTTTAAAACATTATTCAATGATTCTGAAGGCAATAATATTCGCAAATAATTTACAGAAAAGTGTCTAATGTTACTTGAGAGGTTTTCATAGACAACAAAATATCTTAGTACTGTCGTATACTACGTATGATAAACACGTATACATTCTTACAAGCTCTGCATTTTTTCCATACTAAATATATTTTTTATAAGAGGTTATGAATAAAACCACGGGATGAACCGCATAGCCGAGCTTTTCAAACCACACTGGTCAACGCGACTTTTTCACGAGGTTCTCATTTACTTCAATAGATGGCACTACAATTACTGAATCTGAGTTTCGTTCCGTGTAGACATGTATTACGAGGTTTTCTCACGAAAATCAACTAAAAGTGTTTTTCACTAAATTTGTGACTTACAAGCTTTTCACAGCCCGCCGACGCTATATGTTATGTTTCTTTTTATTTTCATTAATATAATTATTATTTAAAAAACTAAGTTACATTTTTTTACTAATTAGTAACATTAAGAAACCACGAAGGCTTATAACAATGCTATTAGATGTTTAGATTAGTAAATAAATTAAGATCTAGGTGACGTATGTATAAATTATTGGAGCGAGTTAGGTACATTTCGTGACATTATCAGCAGGACCGATCGTTGTGGAGATCATTGGGGGGGGGGGGGGGGCTATGCCCAGCAGTGGGCGTCGTACGACTGAAATGATGATGATGATGATGATGAAGATAATAATTTATTAATATAGATAAATAGATAGAACATAGATAGTTACATTTATTTAAGGACAAACAGCAACAGTAACAATAATTCGGTTAAAATAACACAAACATACACATTAGCTAATAGCACTGTTTTAGATTCCACAGCGTGCATTTACAAAATTTTATTAGGTATATTATTTCACGTGACAGCACACCTGACCAGAGCAAACACCACAAAAGTAACAAAAACTAAAAATTCAAGGAAAAAAAATAAAAACTAAAAAATAATTAAAAATGAGACTATTTACCTCATATAACTTTGACAATCTCAGATAAACGATTTGAGATAAATATTTAAAAATATTTAAGAAGTTACCTACTAAAATCCAGTACCTAATATAAAACCGCCTCTGTGGTCTAGTGGTTCACTCCACCGATTTCAGACCAAGAGGTCCCGGGTTCGATTCCCAGTGGGGGTACATATTGTATTCGGTTTGGTTGGTGGTAGGACTTGTTCTTAGTCCGCCTGGCTAGCTACCACCATCTTATCTAAGTCTGACGCCATAACAATGATGTTTTCAGCATTATTGTGTTCCGGCAGTTAGAGATAAGATAGCCAGTTCCTCAGTGATTGAGGATTCCGGGAGTAGTGCGCTTTCATCTTCAGCCTTATCACCACTTAACATCAGGTGTGATGAAGGCTAAGTGCTACCCCGTTGTGGATAAAAAAAAAAAAAAAAAGTTATTTAATTACATGGACTTGTATGTATACGTAGTAAATACACACTTAATACATTTAATCAACATTCATCATCAAGACCCTTAAAACTGAGGTCTTTCTAATGGTGATGTTTTCTATTATATCATTCACATGTTGTTGTTTTTATGTAAATTGCTTGCAGGCCACAAAATCATTATGCTAAATAATCACTTTAGTCGACCCTTCATTCAAGAATCGTCTTATTCGAAAGAGTAAGCATTAATTACGGCCAGAATAACACCGCCAAGACAATCGCAGAATCTCCAACATAACTCAAAAGTAGTATGCTCCGACAAGATAGCCGTGATCTTTTCATTTCATAACCGAACGGAACTTTTCTCATTTTAACTTATTCCCTTTTTTGTAAGAGGCGGACGGTTCCAAAAAAAAATTACTCCACCGATCTGGCGTTTTAGTATCTTCGGATAAAGGGCAGTTACTGGAGTAGTTGTTGGATTTTATTAAGGGCAAGTGATGGCGTGGAAAGTGTGGAGAGCGCCAGGTTTATGCTTCGTTTTACTCCGCTTTGCGGAGGTATTTTATAGGGAGCTCAATATTTAACACTGAATTAACCTTTGCATTATTCTTGAGTTCTGCGCTTTACAGCAAAAAGGTTTTCTTTGAAATTAAATCTTACGTAAAAAAAAACTGTTTTTTGTAGTAGTGTAGTAGTAGTTTTGTAGAGGTTTTAATACAAGTCAACTTCAAGATAAAAAAAGGATTTGTGTACGTAAATATCACTAAATCCTTTAAGAATAGGTACCCATTATCCACGTGAATATTAGTGTTCATGTTGAGCCGCAATTCCATCAATTTCAGCCCCCATCTAATGCATCAACAACATCATCTTATTTCAAGAACCACTAAAGTGATACGTCATTTATCACGGCATACCAATCTAGTGACAAAATCTAGCCTTGTCGAAATCAATAATAAAGTATATCAGACACTCGGCTCAATAATCGTAACAAAACTTGGTGATAGTTATGGGAAACTGCACCTTATTGTGAATAGAATAGGGATAAAGAGGTTGTTGATTGAGGTTGGTATCTTGCATCAGGGATAATTGAGTCATCCATCAAAACTTGGAGGAACTGAGTTCACCTGGCACTCGCTGGATTGATAAGAGACAGATGTACTTCCAGCAAATTGCAGCTTTATCGATAGATATTTCATCGACTGAAAACATAAATTCATGTTTATGCTTAGACGGTGAGATTTTGTATCGCACTATTTTTGTACGCGTTTAAAATATACTACTCGACACTCGTACTCGATACTCGCAGTATACTCATATGTTTGTGAGTGTCCGAAACTCCAAGATAGCCACAAAACGCGAAACATCATTAATGTTACCATTAGATATTAATGTTACTATTTTACGGCATATTTCGTAGTTAAGATAGCTTTAACTACAAGATGTAGATATAAGTTACAAGTAAGTACCTAACTATTTTATTTGGTTAGTTCAGCTGTAAACAAGCTTCAGTTCTATTTATGTACACTACTAACTTATATCGTTATTTATATGACTTTATAATATTATTTATGCTTCAATATTAGGTATAAAGAGGAATGATTAGATTTTTTGTTTGTATGTTTGTAATGGATAAACGCAAAACTGCTGGACCGATTTTTTCATCATTAGAAATCTACATTCTACCTTAATGACATAAGCTATATTTTAACCCAATATGGGTTAACGTTAACCTACGTTACCACACGGGTAAAACCGCTGGTAGCTACAAGATTTTCATATAGTTTTTACTTCAATTACGAAGCAAATGGCTATAGCACGAAATAACAATTGAAGCAAATTGATTCCACTTTCTTTTTAAATAAGTCCTCTTCTACGTAAATGGATTTTTAATGGTGAAGCAATGCGAAAAGAGATAGCTATGAAACTTTATATTTTGCAGTAGGTTTAGTTTCTTTAAGCTTTGCTCTCAGTGGGTCGTACTTAAGTGTGCTTGTACACGGTGCAAGTAGCTTGCGCATGTTGAGGCACTTGCGAGGGTTATATGCATCATAAATATTTATACTACCGTTCAAAAACATGTGCGGGCGTAGCGACTCGAGCATGTACCCAAAGCGAGCCACCCGCGCAACTATGTATAATAAGTATGTATTTACAAACAAAAAGTATTTAAGTAGGTATATTTTTATCCGTTATCAAGTTCACGTAGACACAGTAAAATGGGCTTAGATAATAAATGGTGTAATTGTAAGAAAATATTTATTTATTTATTTAATCCGCGTGCTCTGCGGCGCGCGCGGGTCACTCGCGCATGTTACTTGAGCAGTTTCAGACGTGCATGCACATGTAGCTCTTGACCACGAGCAAATAACTTGTGCGTACTGCTTGCACAAGGAGCCCGTCTCTTTACTTGCTCCAGTTATTTGCACCATGTACAAGTAAAAGCGAGTAACTTGAACAAGTAGCTTGCGCATATTACTCACGCGTGTAACCCGCATCTTTACTAGCTCCAGCTACTTGCACCGTGTACAAGCACTCTAAATAAATCACTGTCAGAAACAAATCACCAACGACAAGTATAAAAGATTACCCTGAAGGTCAAAAGCGATGATTGTGTCAACGTCATGCGAACCTCTCACGGTCCGTTGTGTTGGAACTTCCATAGTAACGTAAACATCATGTTTTTCTCTCCTAAGGAGAAAAGTTCCGACCCTTTGAGTACTATGACCTCGCGGTTTTTCTTCGTCACTCAGATTTATAACCCTACTAAGAAGCTTTCTGAAGCCTTTTAGAATTATTTATGGCGGATTATTATGGGAAAACTATTTGTAAACAAATAAAGACTATTATTAGATGGTTGTTAGAATATGGACTATTAGTTTTATATTCTTCTTCCAACATGTTTTGTGACGATTAATTATTCGCTATTATGAAATTTTTGGTTAAGGTGGTTTGATCAGCTCAGTAGCGCCACCAATGGAAATTAATCAATTAAGTTTTATTAAAGGCTTAGATTAAAAGTTTCGGTTATTTTGCGCAAATAAAAGAGTAAAATGCATTTTATAAATATACTTTTAAGAACTCAAACTTAAGCAATAAGTCATGAATATCAATAGTGCCATAAGGGGCCACATTTAGCAATATAGTGATCCATAACTTAATGCTCATATTTGAGGCCATGAAAAAATACTTAAATAATGCACTTTACTCTTCTATTAGCGCAAAATAACCGAAAATTTTATTCTAAACCCTTGGTAAATCGTAAATGATTTATTTCTATTGGTGGCGCTACTGAGCTGATCGAAGCACCTTAAATAGTTTTCTCAATAATGTAGATCAGAGAATATTTAGCAACTTGTTTCGTTTCATTCTAACGTAACGTTCAGTCGCATTTCACTAATTCGCTAAACATTTTTAATTCCGAACGCTTTTCAAACTCTTAAATTAAATTGGATAGCATTCATGTCGTCATATCAATAGCGCACAAACTGAAAGACTATTTACAACGTTCAATGAAATGATTCAACAAAATCCCTCCATCCCTCAGTGGTATTAGCTATTCGATCGCGTTACAAGGGTCAATCTTTTAGGGCGGTCGTATTAGCCCCGTGACCCTCAGAGGATGCGAAGATTTCAGCTAATGGACCCATTGATTTTCGGCCATCAAACCTACGCCCTTTATTCGAGCTGACAGCTGAATTGTGGGATAACGGGAAGAAATGATTTTTGAACACTGCTACTGTAACAGGAAATGTGGGAGCTACAATTCTTTTTGTCGCTACTTTTTGACGCTGATGTTGTTTCTAAACAGTGTAGCAATACGGAATTGAAGCTAAGATCAATGAAATAAAAAATCTGAATGCTGCATACTACTTCTATCAGTTACGAAGTCATTACTATTTCTTGTTAGAATTGTTGCAGTAGTAGGTATTATCTTAATAATTAAGATTTTATTTAATTAATTAGTTTAAGATCTTAATTGTTAAAAGCATAGTTTTTAGTTCTGGGTCCTGTAGAAAGTGAGAGACGAGTGCATAAGTAGGTCGGTAATACTCAATTTCTAAACTGGCAATGTTCCGATTTACTTTTTATTTAACACTGCAGTAAACAAAAAAGTGGATTGCCTTAAATAATCTTTAAATACACAAATCACAAAACGTAACACTAAATTATCGTCAGGCACACTTATTTCAACTAATTTCTATAGCACAGTTCAAATATCTGCAACCTCGTCTACAAACTTGTTCCGGGACTCAGGTGGTCTATTTGACCACTTTGATGAGTCGATTGTCACGGGACGAACACCAATTACATACAGTTGACTCAGCGGGCGCTGATTAATTTGCCAGAAGCCTCCTGGCTGAGCCAGCGTTTGCTAAGCCAGGGTAATTATGCAGCGACTGTCTCTGAGAGGAATTGCAGAATTTACATGAGGCCTAATGCGTGTTTGCGGGACCTTGTGTTTGCACTTGTACAAGCGAATGGTTCGTGGTGTATTCATGGAACTTAAAATTATATTTGTCTAAAAGAGTTTCTGGACAAATGGCTTCCCTGAATACCTACCTGCCTACCTACGCTACGCTTTTATCTTTTAAACTATGCAAAATGAATTTAATGCGGTTTTCATTAATAGAAGAGTGGTTCAAGAGAAAAGTTTATGTGTGTACTTATATTGCACCCGTGCATAGCCGGGACAGGTCACTAGTATATCACTACATAGTATAAAATAAAGTCACTTTCTCTGTCCCTATGTCCGTTTGTATGCTTAAATCTTTGAAACTACGCAACGGATTTTGATGCGATTTTTTTTAATAGATAGAGTGATTCAAGAGGAAGGTTTATATGTACTTTTTATTCCGATATTCCCACGGGAACGGGAACCACGCGGGTGAAACCGCGGGCGGCCGCTAGTATACCAATATTATAAAGAGGAAAGATTTTATTGTTTGTTTGTATTGAATAGGCTCTGAAACTACTGGACCGATTTAGAAAATCCTTTACCATTAGAAAGCTACATTCTTCCCGAGTGACTTAGGCTATATTTTATCCCGATATTCCCACGTGAACGGGTACCACGTGGGCAATTTTTTATAAAATGTTAAAGCGCCATCCCATTCATTAGAATTCATGAATTTGGGGCACGAAAGCCACTTAACATTGTATATCCGAAAAGTTATTCTGGTGCAAAACTAAATAATACTTCCACAGAGTGCAAGAATAAATAGCATGGATAGAATGAATTTAATTATTCTTTAATGTTGTTTCTAAACAAAGAAACAAAAGTGTTCGTTTCGAATTTAAATCATTCCGGGATGATATGGCATAACCTCCGGCGTACAAGCTTTTTGCTGGAACAAACATATCCCATAATAGTGCTGCCAGATCGGATTTACCAAAAATAAATACGAAAAAACTTCATTCAACATTCCCCCAATAGGTGTTATTAAAGCAAAGCTGATGGTTAATAAAATCCATCCTGAAATATCGTGATCAAATTCGAATTCCGATGGGATTCGTAGCTTTATTCGAATATAAATCTGAATGTAATGGACGTTATTTCAAAAGCTAGAAATTTTCATTTATGTAAATTAATAAATTAAGCTTATCGTTCAAGCATAAAAATGAGAAAACAAATTTGAAATGGATTTTGTTGTTGTGAATACCTACCTACCTATACTTAAAATTTACTTTTTTTAACTTTGTTTTTTTATTGACTTTGGTTCAATTATAAGTTTATTCTTAATAGTTCGATTCATTAGTTCGATCGTACAACTAGTGACAACTTTTTTCTTTATTTCGAAATTAGACCAATGTCATGTGATGAGGTCTCGTATTTTATTAACGAGCACTTCCCATTTATAAATGTTATAAGATTAAATTGCTTCGTGTCCATGGTACATCCCTTGAGTTGTCTATTACTGTCTTATAAAAATGGAGATTCGTTCAAGTCGGAACGCTACAAGATTTTGTAAATAGACTTCAAGAAAACTTCGTAAACAATTTTATTCAGCAATGGACTAATGCTATATCACTGAGAGTTCAAAGTACCTAGTCATTGCCAATGTTTTGAATGTAATCTGATTAATGGATACTTACTTAACACGTTCACTGCGGTAAGCTTTTTATATGACTTTCAGTCGGTGCTATATCGGATCTATTCGACCCTTTGATTAACTATCCTGGGGTGCGTTATGGGGTCGAAAAGACCTGTTCTACTTACTCACCTTTATATGTGTTTTTCTAGGTCATTTTAAATGTAAATTATATACTTTTCATAGCAACGTGTTTTTTAATAATTGAGAGACATAGATTTATGGCAGGAGATGAATCGGACTAATAAATCGTTAGTTTTATGAGATCAAATTTATCGGATCTTTAAGACCTGATGTCAGCACCAGCGAGTAAAAATTTTAGTGGTGTACAGGATTATTAAGTAAGTCGATATCATTGAAAAAAATTTACTTAAATGTGTGTACAAACTACTAACAAAACGTATGTTAAAATTAATTTAACTGAAATTAAATTGCTATTAACTACCAACAAAACTTATAATTAATAACATATAACATTATATATATAACATACTTAACATTAATTTAACTTGTATTCATCAAAGTCTCTTTCTCTCTTTGATTTCACTTTCACTTCCTTCTTTTTCACTTAACAACAAAAGCTTTGTTTTCGACCTCTTCATATTTTTTATTTACATATTGCAAGGGAGATCTTCAATTTGTATTCCGTCTATTATTACTTCCGTACGTCATTTCACTAGAAGAATCAATGAAAATCCAGTGCGTTTATCGGGTCATCGGTCATCGGGTCTTTAAGACCCGATAAACGCACTAGATGAATAATTTTTACCCGTGATGCGGTATAGGGTCGAAACGACCCGATACGTTTTTTTTGAGATATGTTTATAGTATTTGATGAGATAATTGCAAAACAGTATTTATCTCTTTTCTACCACTGGAAAGACCGAAGATATCCATCCCGCACCAACGGGTTGGCGGGGATTTTGCATGCCGCACCGAGTGCTGGATATGCATCAGGTCTATTCGACCCGATATAGCAGTGAACGTGTTAAATTAAGGCCTTAATTTAATGTTTGTCACCTGATTTATAATTACTTCAAGAATACTTGCACGCCGACATTATAAGGCAAATACTGTAGTGCATTATTATCCTTGTCTTGAACTAACACCTTGTACTCACTATCAGCAAATTTCAGTATTTTTATGTTTATATCATGAAATGCATTAAAAACGCTTTCACATTTTGGATAACAACAAATGTTAGGACTTTCTTAGATGATTTTCAAACTCTGCTCTTCTGAAATTAGACAGCTTTTAACCCCAATGCGCCTACATTTTTACCTAGACCAGTGAAGGTACAAAACAAAATGTCCCAGTTGCATCGGTTATGTTGCGGCTGCTGCACTAATGGGTGTTCAATGTTGCGGTGCAGTGGAATCGTCCTGGATTTTTTATAGCAATTAGGACACATTTTTTAATTTTTATGGAACAAATGTTAGGAGTCTCTAAAATTTTTTTTAAACCCTGCTCTGCTCTATTCAAATTAGATAATATAATACCAAATTTACCTAAACCAGTGAAGATACAAAACAATATGACCCAGTTGTATGGGTTATGTTGTGGCTGAACGTTAATGGGAGTTCAATGTTGCGGTGCATTGGAATCGTCCTGGATTTTTATTGCATCTTTGAACACTGCCTATTCTCTTAATTAGGTACGTAGTACGTAGTAATACCGGGGTAGAACCGGGGGTTGTTTGAAAGTTCTAACTGACAATTTCTATTGATGTCTTTGTCACATAGTACATGACGATGTTAAAATGTCAGTTCTGGGTGCCTACCATCAACTTTAATACATCGATTCAAAAATAGCGCGATGCAGAATAGGTTCCTAAAATGAATTGCTTTCTTTCGTACTCTGACCTTCTAAAAACTGGATCGCAAATGAATTGCTAAATGTTAATGACCGAACGATTTGTGTCCTTTTTCTTCTACCCGTCTCTTTCACTCGATTCTGTCATGCCCGGAGAGTGAGAGGGACGGGTATAACCTGCAGGTGACATGTTAAATTTATTTATTTATTTATTCACAACGGGGTAGCACTTAACCTTCATCACACCTGATGATAAGTGGTGATAAGGCTGAAGGCGGAAGCGCACTACTCCCGGAATCCTCAATCACTGAGGAACTGGCTATCTTATCTCTAACTGCCGGAACACAATAATGCTGAAAACATGAAAATCGACCGGGTTATAGGTCAAATAAGAGTTCCTGACAGCTTAGCGGCTGTGAAATGTCATGATCGATCACTGAATCGCTGTCATTGATATTAAGATGTCGTGGTACGAATAAGCAAAGCAAATCCGTTTAGGTCCTAAACAAAACCGCAATAAGAGTTGATGGTAAGCACCCTGGAGGCTTACCACAAGCTATAATAGCAGTTATTTTTAGGTTGAGAGAGTAAGACGCCGCTTTACACGCCGTATAGCGGCGTCTCACTCTCTTAACCTAAAACTAACTGATATTAGAGCTTGTGGTAAGCCTTCAGAGCTTTAGCGCAATTTTAAATGGATGGGAATTGTCAACAAAACTGATAAAACACTTTCCTGGTCGACTTTACATTCGAAACCAAAGCGGGTACGTTAAGCCACGAATGCCACGAAAGAGGGCACAGTGTCGTTGAGCAGAACAACCCAGGGCCCCGATCGCGGTAATTCTATGACGCATTAGTCAAGTGTACGTGCAGTTGACGTGCAAAACCGTTTTTGATAACGCGCGGCTTTGACAGCGCGACAACGTTTTCTGTTCCGGTGATAATCTTTGGAACTAAAACAGCTTTCATACGACAGTCTATCTTGACAGCTAATTTCGTATTGCAAGTGGTTCCTCTGTCACGGATGTCACCGGATCAGACAGGATTGTAGGACTATAGGACTATAGGTTTGCGTGACGTGTGCGTCGTTAAGTATGTCATTACGGCAATACGAAGTCAAACGTCAAGACCCAAACGCGATGAAGACGCGCTGCATAGAATTACGGCTATTGGCCCGCTGCTCTGTTTCATAGTGTGCAAATAAACAGCCGCTGCTGAGGCCGAAATCGGCCAGGAAGACATCATCATCATGTGTGTAAACAATAAGCTATTTTTGTAGCGATAATATTGTCTAACAATGATTTAACATTTGACTACCGATTTGGAGCAGGGGTAAACTACCTACCTTCTGCGCCAGTGGTCTCGGGATCGATTCCCGAACAAGACAAAATATTTGTGTGTATGAACATGTCTATTTGTCTTGTTCTGGGTGTTTTCTAATGTGTATATTAAGTGCCTATGTATTTACAAACAAAAAAGTATTTTAGTATATATTTATCCGATAACAAGTTCACGTAGACACAGTTTCTTAAGAAATTTACAATGGGCTTAGATACTTGGTGTGATTGTAAGAAAATATTTATTTATTTAAGTATTTTATTATTTAACGCCCTTTGTAAACGCTCTTTTCAGTAAGGATTAGTTTTGAAACTAGTCTGTAATATCGGATTCTTCCGATAGTTTGGAAATAGTGATTAGATTGAATTTTTTACCATACTTACATCAAATAAAGCATAATAATATGCTTTTTGTAAGCCGGTTAAAAATAGAAGTAAATCTATTCCTTATACATTTATATCAATGTATAAGGAATAGCTTCCAGAATATTGAAAAGGTAACCTCGCGAAAAAATAAGGATTGCCTCCTTATCGCGATTCGGTTTGAAAAACGTGGGGCGGCATACTTAGCGATTTGTCTACCCTACCTCGGTTTCCAAGCGGCTAGAGTCTACCGCGATGGTTATTCCATTTATTCATAGTAACGGTTACACTGAGATATTATCTACATTCAAATGCTACTATTGGTAGTTAATTTTCATACTGTAAAAATCAAACCTGTAACTTTTGGTGTTCGAATAAGTAGATGAGAAGGGTTGGGTATGTTAATAATTATAGGGGTTCGGACCTGAGATGATATTTCTGCTATATAAAATAGCAAAATTTCTCTAACGGTGAGCTTTTTAAGGCAAAGCATAGATAGATAGATAGCTTTATAACTTACTAGCTTTCCGCCCGCGGCTTCGCCCGCATGGACTACACGACGTTATCCCGCGGGAATGTGACGTTTCTTCGGCATAAAAAGTATATAATATAGCCTATGTTCCTCTCCAGGCTACAAAGTATCTGTGTCCCAAATTTCAGCCAAATCCGTTCAGCCGTTCTGGCGTGATTGAGTAACAAACAAAGTACAAACATCCAACCATCTTAACATCCAAACATCTAAACTTTCACATTTATAATATTAAATAGGATATAGGTAATCCGGCATCCGCGATAGCTTTGCGTTTATTATCTTTAGTTAGCTGTACAAACTCTCGTCTCCTTTAAAACTTTAATCATAAAAGCAGAAGAATGAATAAAGTATCCCACTAGAAGCATTATTATTTATTTGTTTAATGACTTCATTAAACAAATAAAAGCTCTATTGATAAAAAAACAATATTACAAGAATATTTAAATGATAAAATTGTGTGAACATAAATTATACAAAAAACTTCAATATATAATCAACAATAATTAATTTTTACAATGAATATCATAAATTTTCCAAAAGGCTTCAATTAACAAATTTTTTTTTTTCTCAATGAATGCATACTTTCATTATTATAAAATTAAATGTAAACTATAACATCATCAATTAATGTTATTAGTCAAACGAAAGGTCTTCCCCCCTCACCCTTCTAGTTGCTGTGCCCGACAGGGTCCATATTTAACTGTGCATATTTTGTTAACACCTTTGTAACTAATATGGTTGAAGCAATAAAGTATTGAGTATTGAGCAAGGCATAACACTTGATATTTCTTTTTCCCACAGAGGTCCAGCCAAAAGTCACTGGTACGATAGAAACCAACTCCATTATCTTAAAATTATGTCATGGAAGAGTAAACAATAAACATGATATAAATGTCTCATAACATCTCATATTCTTTATCGAAAGAGAATGTTTGCAGTTTTTCCTTGTACATGATTTCCCGGGCTGTTTGTTATGAAAACATGAAACATATTTCTTGTGCAAATACCAATAGAATATTCAACCGACATCGTGTGCTCGGCGTAACGAGCCGAACCTAAATAAATGCTAATAACTAGGGCAATCATGCTAATACAATATGGTTATTTAGGGTGTGGTCTGAAACACAAGAAGCTGCGTCTGCGTCAACCCTTTACATTACACGGTGATTCCAACTTCCATCGGGAAACTGTACGACGATGCCGGGATGAGATGACTGCGTATAGTAATTCATTCAATTAGTTTTTTTGATTAAATTACTCGTTGTGGTTAGCTTACAAAATGACGTAAGACATCTCGTGTTATGCTCGTTCTTCAAACACAATTATCCATTACAAATAGATATGAATAAATTACGAAAATCGATATTTTTGCCATGTTTTGATTTCGACTTTACTCGACTTGTTGTCGAGGCCCCGATATTTCGGCGCAGTTGCACACGCCATGATCACGGAGTAACCCCGCTTTTCGTAATATTTACAGTGTTAATGACCATGAAAGTTTAAAAAGTTAGATATAAATATAGCTGCATGGAGGACAAGTCACTCGAGCAAATTACTAAACATTTTAATCTCCAAACACCCACTTTGCTAAGCTCTGCTCTTTAAGCTTACTCCAAACCCCATCAAAGAAGGTACACTAAAGGCCATGTGTGCGGGCTCCAATTAGTATTCATCGGCCAGTGCCCGTCTTGGCGCAACTGCACCACATAATTAATATTCAACGGATTAGTTAAAGTTCGACATTCGCAAAGACCACCAGAGCTTGTTTTCCGATACGGTGTTATACTGCTATACCGAGTGCCGTAACTTTAATGTTGATATTTATTTATTCATTATCATTACAACGGCAGAAAGTGCCACTTATATAATTGCCACGTATAATTGCCATTTATATTTTATTTTATTTTTTATCCACAACGGGGTAGCACTTAGCCTTCATCACACCTGATGTTAAGTGTTGTTAAGGCTGAAGGTAGAAGCGCAATACTCCCGGAATCCTCAATTACTGAGAAACTGGCTATCTTATCTCTAACTGCCGGAACACAATAATGCTGAAAGCATCACTGTTATGGCATCAGACTTAGATAAGACGGCGGAAGCTAGCCAGGCGGACTAAGAACAAGTCCTACCATCTACCAAACCGAATACGATATGTACCCCCACTGGGAATCGAACCCGGGACCTCTTGGTCTGAAATCGGTGGTGTGAACCACTGGACCACAGAGGCGGTTAAATAAGTGCCATATAAAATTAAACAATTACAATGCACTCTGCAAGGTTTGCTGGATACCCTTTTGATTTGGTTCAGGTGCTTGCATTAAAATTTCAGGATTGATATTTTATGCGTACTTAGTGCTTTTATGTTCATGTTTCCTTTTTTGACATTTGAGGGCTACCTATGAGCTGCAGAGTTTGTCTTAACACCGCTGCATTACGTAATTAATATTCAACGGGTTAACTTAAGTTCGACATTGGCAAAGAGCAACAGAGCTTGTTTTCCGATACAAAGTTATACCGAGATCGATACGGGTTGATGTTTCGATGTTGTTTTGTTATTAAACTATTCATGTCAGCCGAACGACGCCCACTGCTGGGCATAGGCATAGGCTATTACAATAAACTAAAGGTGGGTTTAGTAAGCTCTTGCTTTAGTTAAGATGTTTATATTAAAATCGCAAGTTTAAGATAAATATTCTTTGCTCGTGTACTGAGTTGTTTTAGGGTGGATTTTTATAGGGCGTGCAATTAAAACAATATTGTTGATGGCGATTTACGTATTATATGACTCCTTCGTTATTATTTAAAACGGTCAAATAGGGCAAGTATAGGAAAAACTTGTAGTATATAGATTACATTCTAATCGTATTGCTTAATTTAATTGTATGTACCTAGAGATAAATCAGAGCACCTTAAATGTATAAGTCACATATTATCTTAATAAAAACTCACATAGCCAGCAAAAAGCACCGGCAAAAAAATACCTACACATTATTTAAGCTTAATAAAATATATCCTGCATATTTAATACCAGTATATGGTATACCTAACCCACTCGTTGCATGAGGAAGTTTGTCAATATCAAATGCAGTACCTGAGCGACTTTATACTAAATACATCCCGTAAACATGAAGCGAATTTCATGCATAAAATTATTGAAGGCGCCCTGTGCAAGACACAACTACCTTATCAAAGAGACTTTATAGCGACTCATGAGTGGAAGTGACGAGCGTTGGCGGTAAAAATAAAATTGTAGAGTATAATAGGGTATTTCATTGTTGTTGAAATGTAGATATTTAATGATGAATTAAAAAAATATTACATTTAGAATACCAAATGTGAAAAAATAATTTGAATCTGTTTTATAAACAGCTAATTATGAGCTGTTTAATTTTGACTATAGCTGTCGCTTTCTAAAACGAAATCGTCTATGGCGAGACTTTGACGCTACTAATTTAGTGACGTCACAAAGAAAGATGTTCTCTCCTTGTCTAATTAGAAAGTTTGATGCCCTATAACTTTGAAAATGTTCAAGATAATTCAAAATAGATACTTGTTTTGTGTTGCTTATTAGCATTAGCTTATCATCAAAAAACATTTTAAATAATTAAAAAAAAACATAAACACCTTAATATATCTCAAATGAGAGGTGACCAATAACCGATGATTACGCCCAGTCGAGAATTGAGCCTTGAAATGAGATAATTTTTATCGGTTCTATGATTTGTGGGTAATAATCACATTATAGATTCTCACCAGTAATAGGGGATCGGACTGATTTTTTTTAATTGTTCAAAAAGTTTTTATTAATATCAGAATCATGACACAGGTGTTTATTTTCAAATATTTTCTATATTTTTTCGGAGATATAGCTCATTAAACTTCCTTAATAGACAAGAACAGCACTAGACACATCTGACGTCAGTTATGCTTAGCGCCATACTCCCGACATACAAAATTTAGTTTTAGAAAGATATAGCTAGATACACAGTTTTTCAAAATTCAGCAGCTCATTACTTGATCATAAATCAACATTTTGTTTTTTTTTTCATTTTTGCTTTTCTTTAATGTTATATTTTTCAATTTTACTATTAAATATTTATATATCAATAACAATCCGATCCCCTATTAAAACAAGTCTAAGAATCCAAAAAACCAACACATCTAATCACCACTTTAAGTCTACCAACGTTAATCAAATTCAAGCACCTAATCATACATCTAATTATATATTTCTTGTTTATGACTGAATTTTGATGATTGATCAAAATTTAGCCTTTTGAAGAAATTCTTATTAATGGCTGACTTTATGTGCTGCTAATTCATATCAATCGTATATTTTTTGCTCTGGATATCGTAAGTCTTATGACTTGCACAACACCACGCCAGGGGTTCCCAACCGCGCGCACTACACGCCCGTTCGGTTTCGACTCGTTGGTATTGAAATGAACTCAGAAATTAATACGTGTGCCGTGACGCGTGACAATCAAGTGCCGATGTTTGTTCGGAATTGCGTTATCGGTTACAAGCTGCGTGACAAACGGGAATGTTTGCTACCGAAATGAGCAAAACAAAAATAAAGGCAAATATTTTTTTTACTTGTTAAGAGCAGACTGCATAAAAGCGTAGGTTGTATTTTAATATATTAAAGAATTTTGCCTCGTTCAATTGCTCTCCTGATGTTTAGTGAAGATAAGGCTGAAGGTGGAAGTGCACTACTCCCGGAATCCTCAACCACTGATGAACTGGCTATCTTATCTCTAACTGCCCGAACACAACAATGCTGGAATCATTGTTGTTATGGCGTCAGACTTAGATAAGATGATGGTAGCTTGCCAGGTCGACTTAGAACAAGTCCTACCACCAACCAAACCGAATACAATATGTACCTCCACTGGGAATCGAACCCTCTGGGTTTGATATCGGTGGTTAGTGCCACTAGACCACAGAGGTGGTTAAAATAGGCATAGTTAAGGCTTAATAAGGTTAATTGAATTGTTAAGGTGATGTTAGTAATGAATAAAAACTTTATTATTATTATAGTTGCGTCTTTTCCGATTTGATCTGACGAAATGAGATAACCAATTTCCATGTCATCAAAAAATTATAGACGGAATATTTTAAAAAAGGAAATTTTGATTCAACCCTCTTTAAACGCGTCTACTTGTCATCCGCAAAATTTGCTACCACCAATAAGGAAATGTACATCGTTAAAGTCTATTTAAAGCCCTAAACAGCGTAAAGAGAATTTCCTTGGTGATTTCCCGTAACCTAAAATTATATTACATGTTCGTACATCAGCTATTAATTTTCATGTCTTCAAAATTCTGTCACTCCTCTATATCCGGTTGTGAATCGAATCCTGCTAACCGCGTAAACATCGGTTGGGGCGTTGACAGACGTTGATACGTGCTCGATATTAGGGTGATGGGACACAGCCGATTTCCACCGCAGGAAACGGTAATGCCACAGACTCACAGTACATTAAAGCTGAAACAGTAAGACAGGTATTGCTAGATAGAGGGAAAAAAATACTGATTTTCGTAATGCACTTTGCCTCTTTCTGTTTTTCTTACTCTCATCAATCTCATAAACTACTTTTTTAATAAAATAATAATGTGCACAACCAATTAAAAGTACTGAAATTGGACTGTTCCCTAAATTGGAATACACCTTTCAATTCAAAGAATCATCTCAATATGATTATAGTTTTCGAGAAATTAGTGGACAAATATACAAACACAATCATGTCAGCAGAACGACGCCCACTGCTGGGCATAGGCCTCCCCAAAAAGGTAGGTACTTTAAAGATATTATTTTTTCCTTTTCAGTCGACAGATACTTTTTGAAGTCGGTTTAATTTTTTAAATTCCATTTTTCCTTATGAACTCCACAGGAAATTCATTTTGTGAGAGACTTGAATAGAACAAGCACGGCTCATTCAGGCTCCGAGGAGAGTGAAAGATGAATATTACATTTTCTTCGAAGTAAATCTCGCGACAACTTAATAACCAAATAATTATGTTTCCTAATTAATTTTCCTTGCTCTTGTGACTTTAAAGTGTATAAATAATGTTTAAAAAGTTTATTTTCAAATTGATTTTCGCTCAGAAATTGTAAATTCTTTTAAACTTTCTAAGAGTTACTTCTCTATCTGAATTTTGTAATAAAGATTAAGATAAATATTCCATTAACGGAGCGGAGCCCTGATCTAAAACTCTTAAAAATATTTCTTAATGAAAGTTAAATTATTAAATTGTTTGAATTATGAAGATTCAATAAGATATCAAGCTTATTATTACCGTAGCCTTTAAGTACTTGTTTTCTTTTTTGAAGGGTTTGTTTCTCATAATACCTATTATACTCGTAATATTACAATAAATAAATTGATAGACTTTTTCTGAATATCATGAGAAACACGAAATAAATACAAATGTTTGTCATATGAATGTTTGTCCCGGGAGCAGTTATGCACGAACTCATCAAGTCTTCTAAAAATCATCTTTAACTATAATTTATATACAGTTTTAACTTGACTTTTATTTTAACTATCATAATGAATTTCCATAGACTTTTACGCATCCGTGTCCCAAAGATGTATTTGCGTTCGAGTCAAACACAATCAAATAAAAAAATAAAAAAAATCTTTATTTTTAACACAAAATGGTGTTTACAATGTGTGGATCTCTTCTTGTAAGTTCGAAAAAACCTGTCATAGAAGAGACCCCTCTCATTACTATGCCAATTACATATTTTTAGTTACATTCTAGGTTTAATAATAATACAACTAATAACAAAATTCTGCGTAAAAATAAATAGACTATAATGCAAATGTACCTACATGCCTAGCATAACTAAATCAAACACAATATTTTTATTCTATTACTTGCTATGCCAGCCAACGGGTTAAAGATGTATATCAAACGATAAAATTTATCTCAATTAATTTCTGATTAAAATTTTTAAGTCGATCTACGGAACTTGTTAAAAAGTTAGGGGCGAAAATTAAATTTCTTCGATTAACCGATCTTATTAAATACCTCAGAGGCGAAATTGCGTTGAGGCCTTTTTTGTCTGAACCGTTTTTCATTAGGCGGGTTTGAATTAACAAGTAAACTCCATTACAAGGGGCATCAAATATGCGAAAGCCCGACTGAGGAGTGTCTAATAGAATAAAACGGGGAGCCTTACGTAAACACCCACGTACACAGTCTAAATATTAAACAAAATAATGTTTCATTTCGACTTTCACATTCACGTCAAGTGTTTCTTAAATAATTGTATCCTCATTAAAATTGTATTAACAATGTTAAGTAATTTTAGGCGGCTGATGGGTTTTCCATTAAGATTTATTTTTCATGCAGTACTGTCACAGTACTGCATGAAAAATGAATGGACTATACAATTACCATAACGACAGGTTTTTTATGCTTGGACTACTGTTAGTCCAAGCATAAAAAACCTGTCGTTATGGTAATTGTATAGTAAACTCTTCGATCAAGAACTATTTATTGATCGAAGAGTTAACTATACCTTCAGTCAAAAGTTCTCAAGTTTCAAGAATTTTAGTTCCACAAACGACCGAAAGAGGCGCTGCTCTAGTTTTTATGCAAAATAATGAGGTATAATATTAATGTTGTCAAATAATCGATTCCGAATCGATTAATCGTAGATTATTTTTAGGAGACCAAAATAATCTAAGTATCGATAAGTAATCGGTTTAACGATTATAATCGACAAAGTACATGATTTAATCGATATAATCGATTTAATATTAATAATAAGTTTTAATAATCGATATAATCTATTAAATCGTGTACTTTGTCGATTATAATCGATTTTTATAGCATCAATTATATCGAATTAATCGATTCACTCGATGCAATCGATTCATAATCTTATTTAGATAAGTATAATATAGATTATTTCAGGGTGAAGATAATTGATTAATTGATAATCTATTATTTGGCATCACTACACGATAACCATAACTATTACGATAGTTTTTCATGCTAGGGGTACTGTTATTGTTGCGATAACAGAATTCCTTGAAAACTTTATTTTATTTTATTTCAACTTTATTGCACAAAAGCGTACAAATGGCGGGCTTGATGCCGTATGGCATTCAAAATAAGACGATCGATACAATGGGTTACATACAATGGCATAAAAATTGTCACTGTAAATAAATTAAAATTGTTTTTAACCCGTGAGAAGGCGCGCCTAGTTTTCTTACACGAGGAGGCGCGCGCGAGCAAATTGCTCACACTACCGTAAACGTTCATATTTTTAAAGTTTCTATGATTAATCGGTTATAATATATTGTGTTAAACTAATAAATAACTTTAAGTTATATTGTAGATTCATAATGTACTTTTGTTGTCTTTTATAAATTCCTAATATTAAATGCGTTCACGCCACCATCACAAATGTATACAAACTTTGTACTGGCTTCTGGTGTAAAACCTCCGTAGTTCGAAACGTCAATTTTAAAAAAAGAAGAACAAAAGAATATCAGGATTGATGTTAGTTTTCCCACGAGATTGGCGGGAAAACCTTCGAAAGTGAAAGGCGCGTTTTTGAAACTTTTGAAATATTTTTGCTATTTTCTTTATAGAAAAGTGTTTAAATAGTTATTGAATAATAAGTATTAGGCTAAAAGTAGCCTAGAAGCTCTTTTAGTCATGGGGAAACGGAAAAAACATAAATTAGATGGGGACCCAGTTCCAGCCGAATCCGACTGTTCCTCGGATGATAACGGGGACGAAAATAAGTATAAACCATACAAAATTGAAAATTACACCAGACAGTACCCTGAGGACGGGGGAAATTTTGAATATTTAGTAATTTACGAAAGTCTTATTGAGGGGAAACCCATAGGAGACAGGGACCTAATGTCCTTAGGCGCTGTACTTAAACGGCATAATAAAGGAATCAAAAGGTTCAAGAGGATAAATCGTTACAAAATAGGAGCAATTTTTGAGCGGCCAGGGTTAGCCAATATGGCCCTAAATAATACTAAGTCTTTGGTAGAACTTCAAGTAAAATGCACCATACCAGCAAACCTAACCGAAATCACAGGCGTAATTCGAGGCGTTCCCTCTTACATGTCCAACTATAACATTTATAACGGAATTTCCAGTTCAAAGGACGTCGTGTCTGTACGCCGACTGATGCGCCGTGGACGAGATGAAGACCAGAACCTCATCCTGATTCCCACCCAGACCGTAGCCATTACATTCTCCTGCCCTACCCTTCCTGATAGCGTCGATATAAACTGCTGGTTTTTCGAGGTAAGCCCGTACGTTCCTCCTGTGAGCCAATGTCTGCGCTGCCTTCGATTTGGACATATTGGCAAATACTGTAAAAATGCTCAGAAGTATTCGATTTGTGGTGAGAATCACCATTATAAACAATGCGACAAAGCTTTAAAAGACGCTGTTTGTATTCACTGCAAAGGAAACCATATTTCCATTTCTTCAGAATGTCCAAAGAAAAGGGAGGAAATTGAAAAACATAATTTAAAATACAAAAAAAGATCTTATGCTGATGTTTTTAATAATAAAAAATTTCCAGAGTTATCTGTTAAACCTGAAAACCAATTACAAAATTTACTTAAATCAGATGTTGTCCTTAATCTAATTATATCTACAATCCTAAAATTATATTCACAAAAATCATCACTAGACCAGTCATCTCCTATAACATCGGAGACTATTAAATCGGTTTTATTAGAAACATTCAATTCCAGTAAACCAAATACAGCTGTTAGAAAAAAATAATGGATCAGCTTAACATAGTTCAATGGAATGCTCAGAGTTTGTTAAGTCACAAACATGTCTTCACACAATATCTATATCAGAATGACATTCATATTGGTCTCATTTCGGAAACTTGGCTCCAATGCACAAAAACTATAAATATCAAAGGTTATAAGATAGAAAGATTAGATACAGGTTCCAAACACAATGGTGTTGCTATTCTTATTAGAGATTATTTACATTACCAAAAATTTCAAACCTATTATGATGATTCTCTGCAAAACATAGCTATAACATTAAATATTAACAATGAAACTCTATCCTTAGTTAGCTTTTATAGCCCCACTTCAGCTATACCTAGCAACTTTGAATTCATATACCTAGATAATTTAATAAAATCAGTACCCAAACCTTTAATTCTAGCTGGTGATTTCAATGCACACCACACCATGTGGGGTTGTGCAACCACTGACATCCGTGGGTCAACACTTTTAAATGTTATAAATAATAATAATTTATGTCTGTTAAATGATGGCTCTGTAACAACCGTCGGTTCACATAACTGGCGGTCTAATGCCCTTGACCTCACTATAGTCTCTCCCAGTTTGGCCTTAAGATGTAACTGGCAAGTACATGATGACTCACTATGCAGTTATCATTTTCCTGTTCTTACAAATTTATTATGCAATCCTTCAAACATTGATGATAACAGTAATGTGGCTGCAAATTATTCAAAACCAAATTATAAAACTGTCGACTGGAAAAAATATAAAGAACTGACAGATATAATGTTGTGCCATTCTAATTTTGATCTTACCAACTCCGAAATGTGCTATAACTTACTTTCCAAAATCTTACTAGAATGTGTATCTGAAGCAAATACTGTTAAAAAATCTTTAGCACATCAGCAAAGACATGGTCAAAGAAAAAATAAATTAAAACTTCCTTGGTGGAATGATAAATGCACACAAGCTGTAGTAAATTGCAAAACAGCTTATATAGAACTAGCCTTCCGCCCGCGGCTTCGCCCGCGTGTACTACACGACGTTATCCCGCGGGAAGGTGATATTTTTCAGGAATAAAAAGTAGCCTATGTCCTTTCTCAGGCTCTAGACTATCTCTATACCAAAATTCATTCAAATCAGTTCAGTAGTTTAGGTGTGATTGTGTAACACACAGACAGACAGAGACGCATTTATAATATAAGTAAGGATTTAAGCAAAACCCTGTTGAAGAAAAATACTTATTATTTAAAAAGAAACAAGCACAAAAGAAGTTAATAATCAAAAGGGAAAGGCAGAATGCCTGGGCAGAACTATGCAATTCATTCAACCGCCAGACACCTTTATCTATCATATGGACTAATATTAGAAAATTCAATAAGTCATACTCCAGTCCTAGTAATAGTCACCATTCCAATAATTGGATTCAACCGTTCTTAGATAAGTATACTTTAAATGCACAATCCCAACCATTAAGCGATTATTCTGATCACAGTCCTAATACAGAACAGTTTTTTATGAAACCTTTTACTATCACTGAATTATTAGCTGCCATGAATTCACGTAGAGACACTGCTTTTGGTTTAGATCACATATCCTATAAAATTTTCAAAAATCTTAGTAAATCTGGCTGCAATATAGTGCTTCAAATATTTAACTCATTATGGCACCAGCAAATAATTCCAAAGTCATGGAAAGTTGATTGTCTTATCCCTTTACTTAAACCTGGTAAAGACAAAAATCATCACGACTCATATAGACCCATAGCATTAACATCTTGTGCAGCAAAATTATTTGAACAATTAGTGAAACAAAGACTGGAGTACTTTTTAGAACATAACCATTTATTGCCTTATAATCAATTTGGCTTTAGAAGAGGTCGTTCAGCAGTAGAAAGCTTGAATCATTTGTATTTAGATATTCATGAGGCTTTGTCAAGTGGCAGTTTCTTGGTTTGCATCTTCTTTGATATAACAGGTGCCTTCAATAATGTTAATCATAATGTTCTAGCTGATGAGCTGTTTTCACTGGGATTACCTGAAAAATTTATAAAATGGATCTTTAACTTCTTAAATAATAGAGATGTTTATGTTAAACTTAAAAATAATTTATTTGGTCCACAGTCATCCAGTAAAGGTGTCTGTCAAGGTGGGATATTAAGTCCCTTATTGTTCATATTATACATACATAGGTTAAATAACATACTAGGAAATAGCACAAAAAATCTACAATATGCTGATGATCTCACACTATATTGCTCTGGCAATAACATGCATCAAGTTGAGCAAAAACTTAATAGTGCTTTGACTAATCTTAAAAGTTATTTTGATTATTTAAAATTAGATGTAAATTTAAATAAAACTAAAGTTGTAATTTTTAGTAAAAGAAAGAGGCTACTTACTAATATATTCTATGATAACAATTTACTGCCGGTGGACGATGAAGCCAAATTTCTAGGTGTCACTTTTACACGTAACCTTTCATGGGCTCAACATGTTTCTGGCTTGACAGACAAAGCATTACGAGCTTATAATATCTTGAAATCATTAGCTCGAACATATTGGGGAGCTGACCCGAAAATTTTGCTTATGCTGTATAAATCCATTGTTCGTTCTCATTTTGAATATAGTTTTCTTTGTTATTCTTCCAATGCGGCACTTGTAAATAAACTAGAAAAAATACAAAATAAAAACCTTAGGCTTATCACAGGAGCAATGAACTCTACCCCTATTGTATCAATGCAAGTAGAATGCAATATACCTCCATTAATGCTGAGATTCAAATATTTAAAATTTAAATTTATTCTTAAGTTACATAGCTTAAATGATAATAATCTTTTAAATGAACTAAATAACAATAGTGTTCATATTGTACATACATCAGCATCAAACTGTAAATGCCCATATATCCTTCATGATTTTATAGAAATATCAGCATATGTTAAAGACAGTAATATAAATTGTAGAGATCACTGGGCTTGCTATTGTGATTCTTACGAAAGTAAATTTCCTCTCTTAGAAATAAACATTGATCATGACTTGCGAAATAAAGAGGCAGTGTATGAAAAATTAGCAACTTGGCCTGAATACCATGTGATATACACAGATGGCTCGAAAAGTGAAACTGGAGTCTCAGCGGCGTTTTACCATAAAGATATTAAGTACGGCAAAGGTTATCGCTTACCATTAAAGTTCAGTATATTCTCGGCAGAAGCAATTGCAATTTTATTAGCCTTAAAATATATACAATCAGATTCCATGTGTTTTGACAAAAGACACTTTCTAATAGCCTCTGACAGCATGTTTTCTCATAGTCCACTATTTAATATATGAAATAAAGGAAATTTTACAATTATTAAAAGATTGCAAGACCGTTAAATTTGTTTGGACTCCAGCACATGTCGGTGTGACAGGCAATGAAAATGCCGATTATCTTGCCAGACTAACAAATTCACTGGGTGGCAATATTAAAAACTTTTCTACTCCTTGGCAAGATCTCTTACCCGAATATCGTAGAAAGATCAACGAGCAATGGATAGAAGAAAGAACAGCAATTACTCAATCAAAAGGAGCATGGTATGCCGGTGTTAATAAAGAAGTTGGCCGAAAACCCTGGTTCGCTACATCTAGAAATTATTTACAAAGAAGATTTTACACGCAGATCAATAGACTAAGATTTGGACACTGCAGGTTTAAAGCTCATTTGCATCGCATGCATTTAATATCATCCCCTGAATGTACAGAATGTACCATAGGAGAAGACCAAACACTGGAACATATTTTCTTTACTTGCCCAGTATTTAACATACAGCGTTTGCTCCTCATAGATCGGTTGATGGAAACACACAAAGATATCCCGCCATCACTACAGGACATTCTAGCATGCCCAGAAAATTTTATTGCTATTTATGATTATATTAGCTCCACAGTTGGAGAAATTTAACTTGACAAACTCACGGAAATGACTATCTCTCGGAAAAGACCATACCTCGGAAAAGACCATCCCTCGGAAAAGACTTAAATAGGAAATGACGATATTATCAAGATGAAACTCTCATTCAAGATTTGGCTTTTAGCCTTTTGACTTATTTTACCAAGACAAGACAAGAATACAAGATTTGGCTTTATGCCTATTATGTTATATTACAAAGAAAAGACAAGAACTCAAGATTTGGCTCCTAGCCTTTTATCTTACCAAGACAAGTTTAGACCGAGATTTGACGAACAATATAAATTCAAAAAAAAAAAAAAAACTAAAGACCTGGCAGTATGGCATGATGTCTTCGCCTGTCCACAAAAAAAAAAAGGACGAATTTTTACTACTACTACTACTAGTTTTCCCACCACGAAATGTCATAATAACAAATTAGATTATTTATAATTATTATTGTCCACTGAATTGGAATAAACCATGCTGAAATTGTATAAAAGTTGTTTGGAACATCGCCGAATCCTACTACCTTAATATTTCAGAAGAGGGACGAAGAGCAAAATCCGTTAATACAACGAAATGTTTGCTCCACCAATGGCTCACATTTTAAAGATAAGTAACATTATTTTATCCTGTTTTTATTGTATCGACATCTATGCTAGAAAAGTATGCATTAAAGACTGGAAAAAATAATATTATTGATTTCTTTTGTTTGAGAAATATATTTAACAAGTGATTGTAAGAAATTTGCTACGTAGGTACGTAAGTTTGGTCAAGGGAAACGTTTTGGCGGTATAAATAAACGGTTTTTTTTGTTGATTTTTGATGTAGTTAAAGTACTACTTATTTGTTATTAAATGGCGTGAACATTATAAAAGTAAAAATTTTGTGTAAAATTTTGTTGTAGTAGTAAAAGAAAAAAAATTAAAAGTAATCCTTTTGTAGGACAGACGAAGACATTAAGCCATACTGCCAATTCTTAAATATTTTTATAGTTTCTTAAATTTTCATAAGAATGTAGCTGTGTTACATTTCAATAATTCTTGGAGTTATTAGCATCAAGTATGTTGATATAATTTTGTTTGCCTTTGAAAACAATGCAGTGTTTTTTTTTCAAGAAAGTGTACTTAACTCTTTCCTTTTTTTTTTAATCTTTTATTTGCTTGGTGTAAGAGGTTAACATAATTTTGAAAGAAAATATACTTAAGGAAAATCTTTCAAAAAAATAGTAATGTCGTTATTATCCTTTTTGTTTCTTATTTAAAAGGTACAAAAAGTATAGCCTTTGAAAAACACTTAAAAAAAAAACGTCACAACATTAATAATAATTCTGTTAACTGTGCTAAGCTTAAGATTATGCTATTAATAAAAATAAAACAATGCTAATAACCTGTGGCAGTTTCAGATGTCTAATTCAAGTGATAAGACCAGGGACCCCGGCACAAGGCCAAGGCGATCTCGGCGTACTAACCGGGATTGGAGGCAAGCTGGGTCGAGGCGAATTATGTATTCTCCGCACCTTAGCCGCGGTCAAGCAACTGAAGGTGACGAGCAGTCTGAAGGTGACGAGCAGTCTGAAGGTGACGAGCAGTCTGAAGGTGACGAGCAGTCTGAAGGTGACGAGCAGTCTGATGTAAGAGCTTGCATGTCGACGCCGCGGCCTTTGAGGGACGTGTTCATCACGTCGAAGTCGCTGCCACAATCGTCGAGGGAATTCTATCGACGCCACAGTCGCCGATCAGACAGGCCAAGGGTGTAAATAATGTAACGAAGTATGACTTATTACTTACATGATTTTGAGTAAGTAATTCGATTATCTGTTACCAATTGTAACTTGCACAATTTTCAGGGTGTAAGTACGGATTTAAATGTTCTTTACATAAGTTTCAGGATGTAAACGACTTATGTATGCGTAAATTTCATATACCTACTCAGCTATACTAATATTCCCTGAGGGCTTATTACAAGTTTCCACAGGTATTAGGTACCCACATTGCTAAGTTATTATATCACAAGACAGTTTTAAAAGACAACGAGCCAAAAAAAAAAATAGTTGTTGATGTTAAATAATAGTTAATCTATATTTTTGAAAAATACAGTTATGTTATAAAAATAAACAAAAAAATAAATAAAATAAAGAATGAATAAGTTGACTACAGTTAAAAGGAAGTTATCATTTAGTAAATGTTTTAACTTGTATTGAAACCGAAGTGATAAGTTTGTCTATGTCAATAATATGAGCATTTAAAGCCAAAGTATTAAATGAAACACATGCTCGTACAAAAATACGTTTTGCCTATAGTTAGTTTTTGCATGCGGCAAACACAGTAAGCTGGAGTTTCTGGGCGCGATCGATGCCGCTTGCTTTATTTACCAAAGAGGTTTGGATAAATCAGAAATATTTCTACTTTCGTAAAAAAAAATATGGACAACATATAATCTGTTTCTTGTCGTTTTTTTGGATATAATTGACCATGTTGAGAAAATCTGTAATTAGCTAAAGATTAATTAGCTAAGAGCCTCTATGGCTCGTAAATTGTGAATAAATATTGGTTGACTTTCGAAATAAGAAAAATAAAATATCATCATTTAAAGTTGAATCATTTAGAAGTAAAAAAATAATAATATATGTATTAAAATAAATAATAAATACTTAAATGTTTAATTTTTCAATGTTCATGCAATGTACCTTAGGAAATACTTAAAAACCATTTTAATTAACACATTTAGCCGAGTAGATATCTACGCGGTGCATACAAACTACTAAAGCATGACGTCACTTAGGTAGCCTAGTAAATTAGTAGTTGGGGTAGTATGGAGCCTTCTGAATGAGTCCAATTTGTTTGCATTTCAAAACTGTGATATCTTGGGAAGTTTTCATGCTGGCAAAATAATTCTTTTACCAATGTTTCTATTTTTGAGAGAAATGAAAAATAATAATTGTCATTATACTTACCTATTGTCTTAAACTAAAGAGTGTTCTGATACATTACACCTGCACAGGTGACACAACAGTAGCCTTAGAAATACAATTTATGACAAAATTATCAACATCAATGAAAAATAAGTCAAATCAAAATAAAAAACCAATAAGACCATAATCATGAAATCATCATTAAATAATTATAAAAAAAAAATACGATATACTTAAATAAAAAAAAAACGAAACTGAAATGTCATTTTGCTATTTGAATTCAATGGTACATGGTAGTTATATACTTTGATACGAAAAAAAAAAAACGCGAAGAGTAATGAAATATATCCAAATTATTTTTACTAATGTCATTTTAACGAAAGCATTACACATGGTTGCGAAAGGGGCATCAGCACCTAGATTGGTGCGTGATTGTAGACCGCCCATAGGATGGCTAGGTAACGTGTAGGGTACTGAGATTGAAAAGTGTTCCAACAGATCACTTCAACTTTATGTAGGAAAAGTAAATCAATCCCATACGTTCGCGAGCTTAGTGAGGAAAAAATAATAATATGGACACCAAATATGCCTTTGAGCATAGATATCATAACTGAGGTTACAAACTTAGAGGTTATAAGATTGCTTTCCGTGGCAACCTTTATTTAAGACAGCACCAACTCTCGAAACCACTGGCTGTAACTCCTAGCATTTAAAGTGTATGATCTTGTTAGTTGTCCAAATAAATAAAATAAAATAAAAATAAAAAAAAACTTGCGAAGTGTATTCTAACTTACTGCGAACGTATAGGATTTTGAAGTCTTTACGACTACAAAAAGCAGAGGACCAAGCAAAGATATCCGAGGAACGTCTTATGGAATAAACATAATTTAGAAAGAATAACCATTTAGAACAATAAAATTATTTGGCATCGTTCATGAACTTATTATGTGATCCCCCTAATCAATTTGGGTGTGAAATGTGTGAATAATATAAGGTAGTTAACGATTATTACTTACATAATTTTCAGGGTGTGAGTAATATTAGGTAGTCGGCCTTATTGCTCACATGATTTTCGAGGTGTGAGTAATATAAAGCGGTCACGACTTATGACTTACATGATTTTCAGGGTGTAAGTTATGTTAAGTAGTTAGCCTAATTTCTTACATGATAGTCGGCCTTATTGCTCACATAATTTTCAAGGTGTGAGTGATATCAGGCAGTCACGACTTATGACTTACATGTTTTTCAGGGTGTAAGTTATATAAAGTAGTTAGCCTTAGTACTTACATGATAGTCGGCCTTATTGCTCACATAATTTTCAAGGTGTGAGTGATATCAGGCAGTCACAACTTATGACTTACATGATTTTCAGGGTGTAAGTTGTATAAAGTAGTTAGCCTTATTACTTACATGATAGTCGGCCTTATTGCTCACATAATTTTCAAGGTGTGAGTGATATCAGGCAGTCACGACTTATGACTTACATGATTTTCAGGGTGTAAGTTATATAAAGTAGTTAGCCTTAGTACTTACATAATAGTCGGCCTTATTGCTCACATAATTTTCAAGGTGTGAGTGATATCAGGCAGTCACGACTTATGACTTACATGATTTTCAGGGTGTAAGTTATATAAAGTAGTTAGCCTTAGTACTTACATAATAGTCGGCCTTATTGCTCACATAATTTTCAAGGTGTGAGTGATATCAGGCAGTCACGACTTATGACTTACATGATTTTCAGGGTGTAAGTTGTATAAAGTAGTTACCCTTATTACTTACATGATAGTCGGCTTTATTGCTCACATAATTTTCAAGGTGTGAGTGATATCAGGCAGTCACGACTTATGACTTACATGATTTTCAGGGTGTAAGTTACATAAAGTAGTTAGCCTTATTACTTTCATGATAGTCGGCCTTATTACTCACATAATTTTCAAGGTGTGAGTGATATCAGGCAGTCACGACTTATGACTTACATGATTTTCAGGGTGTAAGTTATATTAAGTAGTTAGCCCTATTACTTACATGATTTGCAGGGTGTAAGTAATATTAGGTAGTTTGCCTTATTGTTCACATGATTTTCAAGGTGTGAGTAATAAAAGTTAGTCACGACTTATTACTTACATGATTTTCCGGGTCTAAGTTATATAAAGTAGTAAGATTTATTACTCACATGATTTTTAGTGTGCAAGTAATATGAAGCAGTCAAGACTTATAAATTATACGACTTTTATGGTTTAAGACTCATACTTACATGATTTTCAGGATGTGTGTGAAAAATTGAATCATCATCAACATCCCAACAAGCAAAAACGTCATATAAGTCTTGACTTGTACGACATCAAGTTGGATAGCAGTCTTATAATAATAATGAGATGACTACTAGGTGCTATAGACGTCTTTAATTTGACTATTTAGTCGTGCGACGAATAAGTCATAATAAACTCGTCATAGCAACATCGGTAAGACTAAACTACACGACGTTATATTACTGTTTTATCTAAAACGTTTGTAAAACGACTTAATAGTCATACTAACGTTACAATCCATTAAACGTTTTCAACTGACCAAATTATGTGTTAGGAAAACCTTTATATGATATTTATATAACCTAGCAGTTGTACACACGTATTAAAGTGACGTTTATAAAACGATCCCTATTATGTTTTACAACAGTCAAATTAAGACACTTAAATGACTTGGTTGTTAATTAACGACTCAAATATAACCTTTATATTAAATGATGTCCTTTTAATGTCATGCCATGACTTTGATCAAACTTGTAGTCACAATTTTGTCAAGTTTCGACTTTAAAACGTCTTGGCCACCATATTCACGGAAAGTCTGATTATATTTAATACGAAAATGGAAGCAAGAAAATCGTTGCGAAAACTTTAACGTAGGTACCTAGTGGAATTTTCAAAAGGAAAGTAAATCGTAATTTCCTTTTATTAAGTACAACGCCAACAACCGTGCATTAGTCTCAAATGTTGAAGAAGAAAAGTGTACAAACATGAACAACAAACAGTTCAGTATCAATATTTATTTTATTAACTATGATTAAGTAATATTGTGTATGATTTTTTGTTGATATTCCTTTCCTTACTTTTTTTCCTTTCAATGCAATAAATCTCAATAAATAAAATTTTGTTTTTATTTGATACCATCATCAGCCATTTAATGTCCCCACTGCTGGGGCACTGGCCTTCCTTATGGATGAGTAAGGAGAATGAGCCATGACCCACCACGCGGGCTCAGTGCGGATTGGTGGGTATTAACGACTGCAAGTGCAGCCGGGACCAACGGCTTAACGTGCCTTCCGAAGCACGGAGGAGCTCGAGATGAAAAGTTTTTGGTCACCCATCCCGTGACCGACCATTGCGAACGTTGCTTAACCTCAACGATCGCAGGCCGAGCGCGCTATCCACTGCGCCACGGGCTCCTCGATACAATAAAATGAAATCGCCGCAGTATTTATGGTAGTCAATGATACTGTGGCAACCATAGCACTTGTCCGATAATATAAAATGAGTGCTTTTCTATGGCCAAACCAATCTATTAAGAAGTCATATTTCAGAATAAAGTTACTTGAATATGTTAAAATGTTTTGTAGTCTCCACTGCACTTTAACTACGACCAGCCTGAAATAAATTTAAAGATACTTAAATAGTTTTGGTGAATATTAAAAAATTAAAAGGGTTTTTAAAATTTTTGAGGAACCCTAATAGCTAGCTGCAATGGCGTATTGCATGGTCTTGTAATAACCTTACAACGACACTTTGTCTTTACAACGTTATAAAGAGATAAGTGTGCGACAAAATCAACATGTCTTACATTTTAAGAAATAAACATATTTTTATTAATAAAAATATAATGTTTTAAACACAAAACTACGAAGGGGCATAGAAATATTAATAGTATTTACATAGGTATATTATCATAAAAATTTAATTCCCAGTCGAACCAAACGGTATGAGAGACAGAAGGGACAGTTTAGCAAGATATGGAAGTTAAATAACACTCATCTTTATTTTCTTGTAATTATTCATTTTGGACTTACTCAAATCTTTAAAAAAAGATCCGATCGAGTCACTAACAAGAAATATAAATAAGTCTCACAAGTGTTGTTACTTGACTGAAATAAAATGTTTTAGTCATTTAAAAACACCTGTATGCCCACAATATAACTGAACGAGTTGTTGTAAGGTTATAATGCAACTACTGCGCGATGAAAGTGGTAATTCTTTAACGTTTACACGACTTTTGAATGACGCTTACGAAGTCATCTTGTGACTTTTGTACGACCATTATACAACAATGTAGGTCGTATAAATGCGCCCAAATCGCGTTTAGTAAACGTTATTTTAACGTTAGTATGACCTAGCTTTTACGAACATGGTAATTAAGATAACGTTTACTAAACCATTGAACGACGTTAAATTGTTAGTTGGGATCCACTGCTGGACGTAAGCCTTTCCGAGTGCACGTCTTCTAGCACAATCCGTAGCTGCTCTCACCCAGCTCCTGCCAGCTACCTTACGAAGATGTCGCTCTACCCAGTCTCAGAGTGTTCTACACCTTGTTTGCCGATACGCGGTATCCACTGAAGAAGTAGTTTACCCTTTGCGATTATCGGTTCTGCTGCTAATATGACCGGCCCTTTGCCATTTCAGTTTACTAATCCAGAAGACTGCAAATTTTATGATAGTTTAAGATAGATAGTAAAGAGAAGTTACGCCTTATTCTGTGCATGATTCAGGGTGTAAGTAACGATTTTAATTTTGTGCTTATATTTTAGGGTGTAAACGATGCGATGTGTAAATTTCATGTATATACTCAGTTAATTTTAATAAACTAATGTAATACTCACTTAAACTAAATGATACTTGTTGCTTACTAAATTACCTCAATGTGAGATAATATTTTATAATTTTCGCGACTTCCAAGGTGTTAATAAGATAAAGTACCTAGTGAACATGTAATAACTGCATGATTTGTAGGCTACATAGACTACAAACCTAACATAGGCTTTAAGATACTTATTAACAAATACTGTAAGTACCTTTATTTTTAGCAAATAAATTGTTTATTCTAAAATCTAATCTAGGACGTATGTAATATGATTAGTTATCTCATTTTACTAATAAGTGGTCATTGATTTGTATTTATTATGAACGAACGTGTTTTGTATCGATTATTGAAAATTGACATCATAGCATTAGTGGTTTACGTTAATATGCTTATAAGTAATGTAAAGATTCATTTTTTTTTGTAAAGTAATTGAGTTCATCGTGTAATAATTAAAGTGTTCTGTTAGGTATTAACAATTACTTAAAACTTTGAGAATGCACTGCTTTATACATAAGTACCTACCCTACCTATACAAAATATAAAATGTATTATTAATGCTCGTTCTTCTATACTAAGACCGCCGAGAGATTTCCAGTTCGACAGCTGTCAAAGAAAATATACCGTTTCATTCATAAGTTAACTTTACTCCAATGAAATAACGAAACGTCAAATCGGAATTCTTTGAGTGGCCTTAGTTTGACATAGTATTTAACACGCGAGGACACGTCTTAATTAGGATGGCCGAGCTGTTAAACTAATAAATAACTTTAAGTTATATTGTAGATTCATAATGTACTTTTGTTGTCTTTTATAAATTCCTAATATTAAATGCGTTCACGCCACCATCACAAATGTATACAAACTTTGTACTGGCTTCTGGTGTAAAACCTCCGTAGTTCGAAACGTCAATTTTAAAAAAAAGAAGAACAAAAGAATATCAGGATTGATGTTAGTTTTCCCACCACGAAATGTCATAATAACAAATTAGATTATTTATAATTATTATTGTCCACTGAATTGGAATAAACCATGCTGAAATTGTATAAAAGTTGTTTGGAACATCGCCGAATCCTACTACCTTAATATTTGTAATAAATAAAACAAGGTTTAGTAAGTAAGAAAATAATTGATTTTCATAAAACTATTAAACATAAATGCAACTTCTCAATCAAACAACAAAACAACATATCATTATTTTAAATTTTTGCCAGGCTTCATTAAAATTACCATAAAAACTCTTACAGAATAAATACTCAAAAAAATTATTGATCCATGAGATCTACACTAGTGTGCTTCTCGAAACACAGTAAACACATGTATGTTGTATGCTCGTGTTAAAGTAATTGCTTGTACGAAGTATACCCTTTTTTACCTTCTACTCTTACATAGGTATAGGACATATATTGCACATACAATACACTCCATATCTGTTGTGTGAGGACTCTGAATGACAGACATATCTCTTTTTATGGTCTCAACACGATATTGTTCTCCATTTTCAAGATCTGCATCCAATCCATCACCAGAATCCTCTACTAACCACGAACTAATTTGTGCTTGCACTCGATCATCCATTTTGCATGTACCCATAGCTAGAAATGAAATAATAATAATAAAATTATTTCTAAAAAGTGTTTACATAATAATCAACCACTAAACATTAAACAAATGAAATAATATGGAAGAAAACACAACTTAACTTTTTTTAAACACAAAATTAAATACTTACATGGATGGGCGCGTGATGAGCAAATTGCCGCACGATGGTATATGGCCTCCATCACCTCTTTGCTGTGCAGACGCAATGCAACTGGGCGGCACAAAAGTTGCGTCAGGGCAAAGGTGATGAAAAGTAAGGAAGGGTGCTTGAAGCGGTATGGCGAGGGTGAGACAAAAAAATTTTTGATTCATTTTCGCCTACTCACGGGTTAACACTTTGATTCGTAGTGTTGTATCTCACTTACCTATGGAATAATAAAACTGCTGGAATAAAATAAAATAATCTTTTTGATCGAATCAGGCGTCACTTGGCGGAAGTCCCTAACAATTGTGAAAAACGAAATAATGTAGCTTACTTCCGCAAAAAACACAATTACTTATGTAAGATGCACCGCCCGCCCGCCCGAAAAAAATTGCACATGTACACCACGAAAATACCAGTGCACAATACCTGCATTTAGCAAGACAGCAATACACCTTGCACCTTCACCGATTAGACTACTCTACACGTGTTTCGCCCCAACCCGGGGAATCCTCAGGAGATAGTTCGTGCGAAAAATCGTCGTGCGTCGTCGTTTGTATCGATACAGACGCGATACGCACCGCTAGTCAGGCGCAGCCTGAAGACCTTTGCACACATAAATTATTCAAACGTTTCGTGCAAGAAACGCGCATAAATTAAAAAAAAACGCGCATACGACGCGCGTTTGTAGCGATACACACGCGCGTCGACGGCGGCGTGTGTGTGTATGGATACAAACGCAATCCAACTACTGCTCTACTGGAAAAAAGCACGCCGTTGACGCGCGTTAAAAAACGTGGTCTGCGTATGCTCTTAGTGTTAGAAGAAATTTATTGTTAAATCCAGCAAGTAATATTTTGTTAAAGTTCTTTATTTTTCTTTGTACTCCAGTTTCCCCTTGATCATGGGGCGAATAAATCGAAACTGCATTTATCCGTTTTCAGTAGGTACGGAAACAACCTAAGCAACAACCAACCCTGCTTTCACCTTAAATGGTTGTAGCAACGGTAAACTATTCGCAGTCGATTCGTAAACGGCGCTCGAGAGCTTAGCTCTTGTGAAGGTACACGATTTGGGTACGGTAGTTGGACTCAGGCAGGATTGGGCACCTACTGTACGTAGGGTAGAGGTACCCTTTGTGGCCACTTTAAGGATTTTTTGACTTTTAAGCACTGAATACTAAATGGTCTCAGGTATTTAAGAGACAAAATTAAATTATAGATAATTTATCTACCTTTACAGGTACATTTATCAAATTTAAAAAAGTAAGTAAAATCGTTTTTTGTATATAACACAAAATGTGTGAGAGGTGCCAAATGTACCGGTTTTGGCCACTTATTGATAGTTAAAATTTTGTAAGTATAGCGAAAAATCAAACCTAGGTTAAATCAATATATTCTAATGCGCTAGAAACCAATCAATTGCAAAACAACAATTTAATTGTAAAAAACAAAGGCTTTTATTTATTATTTCATTATTATTTCATCCAAAACAATTTTCTTAAAATTTTCATATAAAACATATTTAAAACAGTAAATGGGATTTATTGAAAAAAATCGTATGACTTATGGAATTCTAGCGGTTGTTATTATTACCTTAAAATACCTTATTTTAATTGCCTTTAGCAAAAATGGCTAAAAAGTTGTTTAGAAAACTTTTCGAGCAAAAAGTGGCCAAAACCGGTACAGTGGCCAAAACCGGGGCTTCTGCCCTACATACGTACTTAACGTTTACATTGCCGCGTTGGTTTGAATGGCTGCTTTTGGTCAACAAGTCAATGTGAATTGTGAGCACGGCTATTTGAATGAATGAAGCTGTATTGATTGATTGGCTTGGCGATGGCTTTTATTGTTATGCCGGCTCTACACGTTGGGCAACATTGTGGCCAAAAACCCGCCATACTGATTTTGTAGCAAATAATGTTTTAAAAAGTTCTTTTCAAGAAGGTAATGTACGTTGCATTGGGCCTAATGTTAACAAACGTGTAGAACCGGCAATAGAGCTCTAGGGCGCATATGCTCCGCCCGTGGCTTTGTTGATTTGGTCATTTTATATTTTTTCTGTTTAAAAGTCTAATATCTATCTCAATGCAAAAAAAAACATTACTTACATCAAAATTATTATATAGGTATATTACTTACTATGAATAATACGGCTGTTTTGCTGGTTCCCGTAAATATGTAGCTATAAGTTGCATTATATACTACCATTAGAGATTGTTAAATTCCTTTGCACTATTTTTAGATTGCATGAAGTATGCTTCAATGCGTATTATATTTGAAATTAAGAATTGATAAAAATGGTTTCAGTTCTAGATTTAAATTGCGTGTGTTACTAGTAGGAGTAGGTAAGTAAGTACCTAAACGACAACGGACAAAAGTAGTCCAAGAAAAAGTAGGTATTGGCGTCGGTTGATAAAACTTATCTTGTATACTTCAGTTTTCTAAGAGTGGAAAAAAAATTCGTTCCGTTCTAAGAGAAAAAAGTTATAGTCTTATTTACTTTGTTCAATAACGTTTTTACTCCTATGACGGATTTTTTTGCACTTAGAAGACAAAACGTGGTTTTATCAATGATCGTTTCGTTAAAATAAGTTTGAATAACTGACGGCATACCTAAACTATTTGTAACAGGCTTTTCACAATAATGTCCGATCTCCTTTCAAAACTATTTTTATGTAGCTACAAGAATTTTTATCCATCCATTACCCCATTTCCATGTTTCATGCACATTATTCAAAATGTTCGCAGAAGCTCGCCAAACCTATGTAATTCTTAACAAAGTGGCGACAAACAGAGATTTGTCTTTGACACACTCGATAGTTTCATTCTATGTCGCTGGCAGCGTTCCGAGCGACGCATTTGTTGCCGGGGCGACACGTTAGCTGCGGAAATGAGATCGTGTGTAGCGAGCACCGATTTGAAATAAACTTAATAGTAGATTGTTTGGCAAGGGATGTATGGCACCCATAACAGTCGAGAGTTTTGGCGCACGAACGAAGTGAGGGCGCCGATAGTTCGAGACTGTTATGGGTCCATACGCCCGAAGTAAACACTCTACTTTTCATTTTGAATATGAGGAAAGTAAAAATAAACAGAAATAATCTAAAAAATATTTTTCCTATGGCCGCGGAAATTTCGAAAGACTATAATTTTTTTGTTCATTTTCTCTGTTTTATGGAAGGTAAGGGAAACTAAGTCCATACTTCATACATACGTCCATACAGTCTTGTTTGGTGTTTGACCCGTACTCTATGCAATTCCATAAAATAATAATAGCCTGATTTTTTATGTTACAAATAACTTATTTGGTTAAATCTGTTTCTAAAAACGCATTCTTTAAAAAAAAAAACAATGTTTTAGATATAAATAATAACTCTACGATATAAATTATTTTATACAATAGCAAAACATGGCTGTATAGCCTTCTGTACCTTTGCCCGTATACTTTTGCTAAATAAATGTCCAAAGAGATAAGACTCTACACACGTTCCTATCCGACCTCCGATCCGATTCGGTCTGCTCCCAGACCAAATCGGAATGTGTGTAGCGTAGATTTGGTCTGGGAGCAGACCAAATCGGCTGTCGGATCGGAACGTGTGTAGATGCTATTACAGATATTGACATGACCCCTCCTATTCCTTTTTTAAATTTCATAACGGCCCTAGGGCCGCCACATACCACTTTCAACCCGCATTTTAGGCAAGATATGAGTGACTTTCAGAATATGAGAGATGAAAAATTTATATTTCGAACGGATTTCGTTTCGTTCTATAAGTCGAAAAAGGTTTGAATACGTTTTTGTTAAAGTAACTAATATGAATGAATTGGTAATTATACTCAGCTTCTATTTGTTTGAACAAATCTCCTCTCCCCTTGATTTGGTGGAGGCTGGGCCTTATTGTGGTATACCTACTCAATACCCCTCCGTAAACTTAATTCACCTGGGTTAATTCACCTAGGTGAATTAAGTATACTGTTCGTAAACTTTAATCACCTGGGTGCATTAAAATTACTTTCACAAAACTTTATTCACCTTATTCTCCTAGGTGCATTAAGTATACTTTTAAGTAAACTTTATTCACTTTTATGAAGAATGTTTTTTATCAGTGAAACTCTGGCTCAATGAGTGGTTATGATAATTTATGATTGTCATATTGACACACAATTTTACTGCAATCTATTATGAGTTTATTAGTGTTTTCTCAAAGCAAACTTTCCACACTACTCTAAGTAAACGAATAAAAAAGTAACCTCTCGACGATCAGGGGTATCAAATTACAGGCTCATTTTTTACGTAAACAATCCATCTTAGCGCGCGTTTGGGCTCTCCCAAACATCTGTTTGTGCGCACGACGACGGAAGTTACATTTATGAGCAGCATATGAGTCTTGGCGGCGGATAAAACTTATCCGACACTTTAACGAGATGTTTTGTTTTTATAATCGACGTTCAAACTCAACTTTTGTGTAAACAAAATACAATATCGAAATATTTTTTTTTTCACATAGTTATCGATGAAATAACATATAAAAAGTATATATATTTAGAATGTACATGAAAAAACCTATCGCATAAAATTATAATATATGGAAAACCAATAATATTATATTTTTCGAAAATTTTTAAAAATTTTTTTTTCGTTGCAAGTTTTCAAGAATTTTTTATTATTTTTTTTGTTACGGATCATATATTATATTGTATTTTAATAGTAAATAGAATTTATTTTTCTTATAAACACCGAAAACCGCGTTCAAAACACATAAAAATTGAAATAATTACAAAATAAAGTGCCACTTGAGCATCGGTGGGAGCTACGTGGCTCCCACCGATGCTTACGAGTAGAAACCTACTTGATCTGATGTGATTGAGGTTTTATTCACCTAGGTGATCCATTTGTAACTTGGGTGAATAAAATTTACTTATTATTTTAAATATGTCTTTTGTTTTGTGACCAGCGGTACAGGTGATTAAAATTTACGAATAGTATACTTAATTCACCTAGGTGAATTAACTCAGGTGAATTAAGTTTACGGAGCGACTCAATACGAGTATATCACAATAAGTGCCTTTTGACATGCACACGGTCACGGCACGGTCGCCGTGCCCGTGTTAAGCAGTAATCTGTGAGCTATATAGACAGCTTTCACGTAACACGGCGACCGTGCCGTGACCGTGTGTCGCCCGGCTATGTGAAAGCTGTCTATGCAGCTCATACATTCCTACCTTAACACGGCACGGCGACCGTGCCGTGACCGTGTGCACGAGAAAAGGCATTATGGGTGTTTTAAAAATTTATATTTCGAACACACTGCGGAGTTCGTTTCTTTTTTAAAACGAAAAAGGATTGAATTTACTATTGTTTATGAATCAAAAAATTTCGTTATTTTGATTGTCTTTACCACCACACACACATCAGTAGCCCAAGCACTAAAACTGTCGTTTTGGTAATCGTAAACTATATTATACCATCCGTCAAAAGCTAGCAAAGTGCTGCTGTCAAAATATCTATTGAGTTTTTGTTCTATACGACCGAAAGAGCGCTACTCTGTTTTTATGCAATATAATACGATCACGATAACGATTACGATAACGATAGTACTACATGCTAGGGGTATTGATAGTTTTCTAGTAACTATGTCGTTGTCAGCGTTCCAAGGTAACGCGTTTCTTGCCAGTAAAACGTAAGCTCCGGAAATGAGATCATACGATGCGAGGAATGATTTACAATAAACTTTAAATATTAATTTCGAACGGTAAACAGATTTTGCATCTAAAGATAAGCAAATTTGTTTATGGCGTTTTTAATAAGATTATTGTAGAGGGTTTATTATGGTTACTTTTTAACACTTGACGGCTTTCGTGTATAAATAAATGTGACCATTTATTCGATGTTTTCTAATTATGTACTAGAAAACTAAATTTTGATAAAATAATGCAACAACTTTAAACAAACCAAGTAAATGCACATCTTAAATTATATTTAACGCATGTTCATGTACAATCAGTGATTGTTCAATCCACTACAGGAATACAAACACAACTAAGAAACTAGACATATACAGCAAGTAATTCAATCAACTACCATACACATGCTTCGCGCTGGATAAATGGCTGAATAAATAACACAGTTCAGCGGGCCAATCTGCTTGTTTGTTCGCTGAAACCGCGACACCTCAGTAATTAACCTCCAGACATGACTACTGGTACGTTTTCAATTACTTGGGCTTACCGTAGCTGAATTTAGAACCTATTTGGCGGATAAATACCTGGTTTTAGTTCCAGACAGGTCACGATATTTATACTCCTTGCTAATTAACTTGGTAGGCGAGTGATTTTGATAGCTCTCGTTTAGGACAGGAGAGTGTGTACGAGCCTTACCACGTTGCGGCAGCCGCATGGCATTATTAGGCGCTTCATAAGTGTATTAAAGGCTGTAAGACTCATACTAGCCATAGGTTGGTAAATTGCTGATTTTGGAGCTAAAGTCAAAAAAGATAACCATAACAAAATGGCCGACAGCATTTTTTGCAAAATCACTGAATAAGCACAGTTCAGCAAGCCAATCTGCTTGTTCGTTTTGACACCTCAGTAATTAGCACCGAGACATGACTGCTTGTACGTTTTTAAGGCGATACTCGGAAAAAATGTGCTGAAGCGAGATAGCAATGAGAAAACGACGCGCGCGGGAGCGAGACCGATTTTGCAGATTAGGCAAAAAAAACACAAAATCACTTCGTATTAAAAAACTACAGCGATTAAAAAAAACGCTTCTATACGATCCTCAATATTATTGGTGTCCATACTAATTAAACCAATTTCCAATAGTGTAAGTAACCCCATTTAAGAATAATCTTCACTTTTCGTATTTTTTATAGGTCTTTTCGAAAAGAAAAAGTGTCGAGGCAAAATCATAAAATCGTGTTTTTGAAACTATACGAATCTAGATAAAGGTATGAAGAAATATATATCTTATTACCAGATTTGTAACAACTGTAACCGTCCTATAGTTTTAAATCAAAAAGTCCATATTTTTCCGAGTTGCGCCTTAATTACCTGAGGTTACCGTAGCTGAATTTAGAACCTACTTGGCAAATAACTACCTGCTTTTAGTTCGAGGCATGTCACGTTATTTATAGTCCTTGCTAATAAACTTGGTAGACGAGTGACTCCGATAGCGCTCGATTAGAAGAGTTTAACTCTTTTACTGTAATTGTAGTACGAGCCTAACCACGTTGCGGCACCCTCACGGCAAAATCAGGCGCTTCATAAGTATAATATTATAGGCTGTAAGATACTAATCATAGGTTGGCAATATTGCTGATTTTTGAGATAAAGTAAAAAAGGACAACCATAACAAAATGACCGACAGCATTTCTTGCAAAATCGCTGAATAAGCACAATTCGCTTGCTAATTATTTAGCTAATAGTCAATTAAGCTCATACTAACCGGCCGTGCTGGTGATTTTGGAGGTGTTATCGTATTATGAATGTTTGGACCGACTGACCGACACATGGAAATTAATGTTAAAAATAATCGTGGCGTTTTTCAGCACTGTCATGACTGCCACGAGATGTTAAAGCTGATGGTGATGCTGATGAGCGATGAAACACTGGTCGCCAACCTTTTGGGTGGAAATTAAAGGCAGGCCTTTTTCTAGGTAAGTCTTAAATATTATTGTACCAGTTTTCTGGCCGACTTCCCGATTTCATACAAGCAAATATGAAATTAAATCTAGTACCACAGAATAATATTTGTAGCTAGTACCTAGCGAATTACATAGTAATTCCTTTTACTGCCAAATAATAACCACCCCGTATACTTAACTAGGTAGGGCAGGCGTACCGGTTTTGGCCACTTTAAGGATTTTTTCACTTTTAACCGCTTAGTGCTTAATGATCTTAAGTATTTTAGAGAAAATTTATAATGTAGAGTTATAGATAATTTATCGACCTTTAAGGGTACAATCTATAAAGTAAAAAAAATCAATAGTTTTTTTTATTTAGAACAAATTCTGCGGAGGGGGCCAAATACACCGTTTGCATTGGTTTTGGCCACTTTCATAAAATTACTACATTTATAAGTTGAGTTTATGCTTAATTGATGTCTTATTAGAGTTCTGGACTAAAACACTACATGAAATAATATTTCAATCACAGCTAGCTCCTTACTACAATTTTATAAGTATACCTTTATCACTTGATTAAAAGAAAATTAGCGGATTGAGGCTAGTGTAGGCTAGTGCCTACACTAGCCTCAATCCGCTAATTTTCTAGTACGTTAACTAACAAAAGTGAGTTGTGAGTCTTTTAAAATAAAATAACTTTATGAAAAGTTGGGAACTTCCTACTAATGGCAAAGTGGCCAAAGGTGACACAATGCTAAAATTTCCAGCCCCACTTTTGGCCACTTATTGTTTTCCAACTTTTTGTGACAACAGTGAGAAAACAACACTTTATCCATCTGGAAGAAACATATTCTAATGTGATATAAAATATTAAATAACCATAAAATAATTTTATTTTAGAAAAAAAATTATTTTACAAAACCTTTACCCTTAACATTTTACTTAAAAATTTTACAAAATGATAACTTTGAAACATAACACGTGTTTATTTCTAAAATATCGTACTACATAAAAAAAGCTAAGTGCTGTAATTATCAACTAAAAGTCCAATCTTTTATTCGCCATTAATAAATATAAGCAATAATTATTTAATTCCTATTTATATAACTTTAAAGTGAAAAGTGACCAAAACCGGTACAGTGGCCAAAACCGGTACGCCTGCCCTACTTAAAACTCTATAAATATTAAAAGTGTCCAGTTTATTTGGCGTATCCCCCCCTCCTCCTCCTCCATTTCTACCTTTTCTGCACAAACAGTTATGAAAAGCGACACAAATCCTAAGTAGTGATAATAAACTCTACAAGCGGCTAGAAGGAAAGTTAATTCAACTCTCTAAAATATCTCCTCAGGACCAATGAGACACAGTGGCAAAATACACAGTACGGATTTAACCCAAGCCACTGAAAATTAGATGATTCTTCGTTGTTTTACTACGAATATTGTATGAACTTTTAGTTGTATACATAGATAATGCTGTCAAAAATTCTAAAAAAAGTTTATTACTATTTTACTGTAGGCACCTATATAAAAAAATACAAATTAAATAAGTTTTAAATGTATGTTTCCCGTAGGCAGGGATTCGCAATTTGTACTGAACTCATTAGACGAGTAACATAATCGACTTGATAAATATCGTTATCATAATCGATATCGTGAACGTATTATTTTGTAAGAAAACCAGAGCAGCGCCACGTTTGTCGTCGTATAACGAACAAAAATTCAATTGATATATGACAACGGCACTATGGGCGTATCACAGAACAGGTTTTCTGTTCTGTGGGGCGTATAGTCTGCACACTAGCGCCGCTATTGGAAAAAAATCATAGTGCTTAAATAAAGATGAAATTGTGAATTATCTCTCTAGTAGTATTAGAATATAGAATTGTTGTGTTCCGGCAGTTAGAGATAAAAAAGCCAGCTCTTCAGTGATTAAGGCACAGAACACGGAAAGATTTTTTCCGTGGATTGAGGGTTCTGCGAATAGCGCGCTTCTACCATCAGCCATATCTTCACTTAACATCAAGTGCGATGGAGGCTAAGTGGTAGTGGTAACAAGCGAAATATCAATTTTCTACACCGCAAATGCAACTTTACTATTGTCAGCACATCTCCGTTGTTTAATTTTGCGCTCGCCCGCAGACTAGGCCGCGACGGAAGAATAGCTGAATCGAAAGTTAAATTAGATAATTCAAACATTTGAACGTGTTTCAGCCGAGTATTTTAGCTTTGTCGTATGGTCTTTTACTTCCTTTTGAAATCATGGCGGAGTTTTATACTAAATTAGAAGATTTTCTGTCATTTTTAGACAAAAGACGAAACCCCACTCGTGCGTCTATCCGGCCTGTAAGCCTAGCATGACCACCCAAAACGTGATATGTATCGCATGATAGAGCGACTTATCGACATTCAAACGTCAAACAAAACCCATAGTCTTTTGACAGATAAACCGGATAACTTATCATCATATTATATCGAATTTTGTTGCTCAGGGTAGGGGGGCTGGTGTTACCGCCGTTGCTCCAAAGCTACTGTACCAAATGAGTTGACATTTGGTTCGCTTGTGCTTTTCTGCGGCCCAAAGACGGAGGTGTAAAGTTGTTAAGCAACTGAAGTTTGAATTGGGAGGTGACTTTTGAGGAGCGAAATAAAAGAAATAACAAAACAGTTTTTATTACCCCCCACACCTTATCTCCGAAACTACTGAGGCAAAAGTTTTGAAAAAATTACAAAGAAGTGTATGATATTTCAAGGAAACGGTAAGTATATTAGTTACCGTTTATTTTCAGCGCAAATATTCGAACAAACTTATATTTACAGTAAAATGACACTAAGATTACGATAAGGCTAAGATGACGATAAGGTTTTTGTCGGAACCCTCTCTACGCGACTTTTACTCGCACCTGTCCAGTTATTTTAATTAAACTGAGTGTTTACAAAACACGTATTCGGATTATAACTCTTTTAGGTAAGTAACTATACAACGAAATGCTTTGTTACCTACATGCAACGACAACGGTACTTCAGAATTTATAAACTTCAAAGTTGGAGCTGATTAAAAAATTCAAAGATCATAAAAAATAAACAAAACATGTTTTAATTTGATACAAAATATATATCTAAGAACTGAATTATTCAATACAAAGCATAACATAAAGAAACGATTAACAAAAGGAAAATCATAAAGAAGTTTATCAGAAAAAAAAGGAAAACGCCCCGGGTATCTGCAAAACGGATCACGGCAAACAACCACTTAATTCTTCAAAGACAGAAGTGGAACTTGGAAAGAAATCAAGTAGTCTGCCAACTTCCCACTTCGTACTAACAAGAAAACTATTAGCAATTATCAGTCGGCGTTTCAATCAATTTTCAACTCGAAAACAAGGCGCGCAAGTAAATAAGAAAGCTAAATTAAGTATGCGTTTTTAGTCAACTTAATTACTGTTGGGTAAAGACTGTTTTACCTTGTTGGTGTTGTTGTGTAACATTGCAGAAGTGGAACGATCATGGTTAGGGGCGTGACAGCGGTGCAATTTTCGTTTATGAGCTTCGTGGTACGTTTGTTCATTGTTTGTTTATGAACACGAACTTCATTAATTGGCCAGTTCTTTTTAATCAAAGAAGTTGCCAAACTTCAAAGTAGGTTAAGTTATTCGGTAAATGACGTCTAGGCTTTTAATCCTCTTATATTATTTGTGGCAGTTGTCTTAGTCAAGTTTGCTCGAGAACAATCATTTGTCAAAGAAAAATTGGTTTTAAAGGTCTTGCGACCGGACACTGCACAGCTTTATGACATTTGATCTAACACGAATGAATTCGGAGGCAACAGTTAGTGGATTTAAGCATACAGGTTTTACAGATGTTCCTTTGCTAAATAAATAAATAAAAATAAAATAAAACAATATACTTAAATTGGACACTATTAATCCATAATATTGTGTTAGTGTGTTAGTAAATGAAAAGCTTATTAACTATGTTAGTAGTTAATTTCAAGGAAAGATGTTGTTTTTCTATCATAGACTAAATTAGCGGACAATACCCACTGTCGGCTATCTCGTTTGGGACGCCACTGCTGTGGCTGCTGCCGCGCATTCTGTGCAACAGTGACGGGGTCTTTTTGGGCATAACATTAGTTTCGAAACTATCTGCGCCCTCGCCGATGTGCTAACCGCGGCAGCCGCAACAACGACCTGGGTGCCTACCATCAACTTTAAGACAGCGATTCAAAAATAGCGCGATGCAGAATAGGATCCTAAAATGAATTGTTTTCTTTCGTATGACCTTCTAAAAACTGGATCGCAAATGAATTGCTAAATGTGAATGACCGAACGATTTGTGTCCTTATTTCTTCTACCCGTCTCTTTCACTCGATTCTGTCATGCCCGGAGAGTGAAAGGGACGGGTAGAAGAAATAAGGACACAAATCGTATACAAAGGGAAGGGTATAACCTGCAGGTGTCATGTTAGCTTGGCCGAGTTATAAGTCAAATAAGAGTTGATGACAGCTCAGCGGCTGTGAAATGTCATTGAATGATCACTGAATCGCTGTCATTGATATTAAGCTGTCGTGGTACGAATAAGCGAAGCAGATCAGTTTAGGTCCTAAACAAAACCGCATTATGAGTTGATGGTAGGCACCCAGAAGGCATTATTATATTTAACACGTAGACTGTAGGCTTTTTGATATAGGTGCCTAGTTGGTCCATAGGCTGCTCGAGTAAAAGCAATATGTTTTGAGCGCAATTTTCACAGCGTTAAGCACAATATTGTTTTAATTGACGTATTTACTTTGTATTGTTGTTGTTTCAGCAAGAACTTCTACCTATTTCTGAATTACTTAGGTGCTTGCTGCGGAGTACCGACATAATGTAGGTACCCAGTGAAAACTTCTTTGTAATAAAATGAGTGCAGATCTAGATCTCAGGAAAGTTGTTATTACCATCACAAAAGCTTCTACATTCTCGCTCCTACCTTTAAGTGTAGTTTTTATTTACTCCTGTGCTTTAAGTTAATTTTAGAGAAGGTGAGTATAGTGTTCATAAAATCTTTAAGTGCGGGCCACACAGCCAGCTAGCGAAGCGGGCGGGCGAGCCGAGGGAGCCTTATCTCGCCTCATTTTATGAAGTAATAAGTTCACACCATTTACTGGCGAGCACGCCTTTCCAGCCAGCTCACCTCGCTTCACCCGCCGCCGCTAGCTCACTCGCTAGCTGGCGGGCGGTGTGGCAGCGCTTTATTTTGCGAATTTACAACGGCATATTTTGTTGTTAAAGTTATATAGTACGTGAAGTGAGTACCTTTTCACAGTTGTATAAATAGAATTGTATTTAGTATACCTATATCAAAAAGGGAAAGTTATAGAATAGAAATAGTTAGATTTTAATTAACTACAAAAAGGGAAAACTTTCTTTTCTAACAACCTAACTTCGCAAACTATACCTAAGTACTTCGTTTTTTGTTACCTATGGATAATCGTAAACTTTTATGCAAAGTGTGGACTTAAACCTTTTTTGTAAAACATCATAGCGTGGAGTGTCGGAATTGTGGTGTATACTTAAATTCGTGATATGCCACTTCGGTTATGGACACAAGGTAATTTGCTTGTCTGTTGTTGTCAGGCCATCATCAGGCAAGCAGTGTCGGTCTGATTACTTGATATGCGGCCTGTTCCCAATGTGCAGCGCTAATTACTGCAGATCACCCTCTCAGAGGCAACCCGCGAAATTAATACGCTTAGACTGTAGTGGCTTAAAGTACAAGCGGCAGCGGTTTATACTTGTTTTATCTACAAAGGGGTAACATAGCCTTCATCACACCTGATGTTAAGAGCGGGCGCACATTGAGCCACTAGTCGCAGCGCAGCTACTAATCGCGACCACAACCTGCGGACAAGTTTTTTCATACATTTTGTATAGCTTTGGCGCAAACTGAGCGTCCGAGTGGCCGCGTTCAAGCCACAAAAAATGTTTGAAAAAATACTCGTTCGCAGCTTGTGGTCGCGTTTAGTGGCCGCGATTAGTGGCCAAATGTGCGACCGCTCTAAATAATGAGCCTGAAGTTGGTAGCGCAGTACTCCCGGAATCCTCAATTATTAAGGAACTGGCTGTCTTATCTCTAAGTGCTGGAACACAGCAATGCTGAAAACATCCGGGTCTTGTACCGGTATTATATTAATAAATTTTCAAAGGCACAAATTATAAACAGTGCTTTTATTTATAGGATAAATAATAATAACAAAAAACTTAGTCACACAATTTTTCAACGGGACACTCGCTCACTTACACAAACTTTTAATATCCGATCCGTATCGGAATTCTCATCTTTGACTTAGACCTCAGCCTATGCGGTAGGATTAAGCAACCACCGCATCATAGATTTATACACTTACTGTGTCCCAAATAAATATGGCGAGTTAATTATAAACTGTTATGCAAGTATTTATGACAAAGACTTAAAAAACTCACTTCGTGTTAAGTAGTCCTGAAAATATGGCATTACTTACTCACCTATTTACGAAGAAAATATTTAGGTACTTATTCAATTACTTAGCGTCTTGCCAAGTATAAAACCAATTTATTTAATATTAGATTATTTTGTCAGAATTACTAACGATGATCATAAAAAACGTGAACCTCTTCTAACTTGTGCCGTGTATAACGCGACAGGATTAAGTCTCTCTATTAATACGTGTATTGTACAGGCTCGCCTCTCCAATTTAGCCGGGTGTGTTGTGCTTAATTTGATACAATCGCTTAAATCATGCTAATCTGTGGTAATGTGCTCCGGGCCCGAGTGACGTCACAAACGGCGCGCCACACGAAAAGCCGGTTAAGCTTAACCTCATAACGGTATGACTTTGTTTTAATCTACATGTGTAATGCTTACATCAAAGTCATATTCACTTAGTACAGACAATTTGGTCAAACGGTTAAGCTTCGGCCAAAAGCGTCAACGAATAATTGCCGCTATGCAGAGCTCCCGCATCGTAGTGAGTAGCTTAGGCGGTTCTCACACTGCACCGCACTCCGTCGCGGGGCGCGGGATTTCAGATTTTATATTGTTTGCAAGTACATAAATTAGTACAGAAAATACGCTTAGTCCTACACACCAAAACGGCTAGCGGCGCGCGATCCCGCGCTGCTAGCCCTTTCGTATCTGCACTACGCGCGGAGGCCCGGGGCGTGATCGCGGGGTATGTAACACACTGAATTCTATAAAATTATGCCCGTTTTCATACGTGAGCATGGGGCTGTCGTACAATGCACAAAATAAACAAGTACAGAAGACAATCTAAATTATAAAGTGCGCTCGAGCAACGCACCCATATACACCGCTCACGGATACGATATCTCGGTTTGTCTCAGTTGAAAATTTTACGAGCGCGAGTGCTATCCGCTTGAGACACGCGTTGTTATGAAAAGTGAAGTAGTACATAAGATTGACTTCTGTACCTGTTTATTTTGTGTACAATGCCTCCACAAGCGTAGGCGCGGAGAGGCGATCTGCTCATCCGTCGTCGGGCGCGTAATCTGCGGATCTGCGCTCCGAGGCGACTCACGTAGCCAGTATGAGAACCGCCTTCGGATTACGAGATAAACTGTACTAAACGTTACGACGACTGATTTTGCGCAGGTGTAAGATACCTACCTTCTGCTTCAGACGTCTTTGGTTCGATTCCAGAACAAGACAAAATTTATATTTGTCTTGGTCTGGGTGTTTTCTATGTACCTAAGTGAATTTACAAAACAAAAAGGATTTACCTAAATATATTTATCCGTGATCAAGTCCTGCTTGGTCGCGTCTATCTGGCTGAGCTTTGCTTTACTGACCCAAAGATAACTTTACCGTTGTCATGACTACTTGTCACCAAATCATGAGTACGGAAAGTATTCCGTAATCCTTACTTCCTTACTTTTTTTTATATTATAAATGCGAAAATGCGAGTCTGTCTGTCTGTGTGTTACACAATCACGCCTAAACTACGGAACCGATTTGAATAAAAATTGGTACAGAGATAGTCTAGAGCCTGAGAAAGGACATAGGCTACTTTTTTATGTGAACAAAGGGCTGTAAGGGGTTGAAATAGGGGATGAAAGTTTGTATGGAAATTACGTTATTTTTAAAGCTAGAAGCTTCAAAATTATTTTATAGGCTTTTGATTAGATAAATAAATACGACATTCAAAGTTTGTAAAAAAAACTACCCTTAAGAGGGTGAAAACAGGGGATGAATTTTTTCGTGTGATGACGTCGGCAAAAAAGTTTACGGAACGGATTTTGATGAAAGTTTTTTTGTTATACAGCTATTGGTCCTTGCCAACATATAGCTATTATTTATTTTGAAGATCGCAATTTCTGATGTGGAACCATAGCAGTCCAGCCAAACTATGAGAGATATAAAAATACCGTTTTAAGGAAAAATTTTTAACGTGATGAGCACTTTCTATTGACGTACAAAGTTTGAAGGTCAGGTACATCTGATGTGGAACCCTACCAGCCAGATTAAAGTATATGAGATACAAACATAGCGTCTTAAGAAAAGTTGTTTAACGTCATGGACATTTTCTATTGACGGAAAAATATCGAATGTCTGGTACTCCTGATTTGGAACCCTTGCAGCCCAGCTTAACTATAAGAGATACAAATACAGCATCTTAAGAGAAGTTGTTCAGCGTGATAAATATTTTCTTTTGACATACAATATATACTAATATTATAAATGTGAAAGTGTGTTTGTTTCTATGTCCGTCTTTCACGTCAAAACGAAGCAACGGATCGACCTGTTTTTTTTAGTATGTGGATAGTTTAGGAGCAAGAGAGTCCCATAGGCTAATTTTACCCCGAAAAATATCACATTCCCTCGGAAAAACGACGTGTAGTACACGCGGCAAAACCGCGGGCGGAAGGCTATGTGATATAAATTTTTAATGTGTTAATACGTAGGTACTGTTTATGTAATATACACGGTATTTTTTTACCACTCCGGATATTTTTAGGGATTATTTTACTCATGAAAACAAACAACTTTTATTATTGGACCAACATTGAAATCGCGAAAAAATATCAGCTGTTCCATACATTTTGATTAAATATTTTTGCACTTTTGTATGGAATAGCTGTTTTTTTTTGCGATTTTAGTGTTGGTAAATAATAAAAAAAAATGTTTTCATGAGCCGAATAATCCTTTTAATTTTATCCGGGGTTATAAAAAAATTACCGTGAATATTAAGTAAATAAATAAAATAATTCATACTTATTATAAAACTGTATCCGATTCTATTCAGGGGGCTACCGGCTAAAAATTATGGGTATGGACATGGGCTTCATTTGACATTTAAAGCCCATATTATGCCCTTAAAAGCACAAAATATGGGCATCAAATGTCAAATGAATCCCATGTCCATATCCATATTTTTTGCCGGTACAGGGGCTGTATACATTGAAAAGAAATAGAAAAAAATACCACCAAGGGTCTTCTTAAACGGAACAGATACCAAAAATATAGTTTTTGAATTTTTTGTCTGTCTGTCTGTTGTCCACGTTTCAGGCAAAAACTACTGAACGGATTTTAAAGAAACTTTTTTTGTTATATAGCTATTAGTTGTCGCCAACTTATAGGTAGGCTATAATTTATTTAGAAGATCGAAATGGCTGATGTGGAACCATAGCAGTCCAGCCAAACTATGAGAGATATAAAAATACCGTCTTATGGAAAATTGATAAATGTGATGAGCATTTTCTATTGACGTACAAAGTTTGAAGGTCTTGGTACACCTGCCTGGCTAGCATTACCATCATTATAGCACGCGATATGATATAGCACGTCTTGCTGTCTTGCTTCCACCTTAGTGGGGTAGGTAAGCAAGACAGCATGACGTGCTATATCATATCGCATGATAAAAGCCGTTCATGCTAGGCCAGCTGATGTGGAACCCTAGCAGCTAGGTTAAACTATATGAGATAGTTGTTCAGCGTGATAAGTTCTTTCTTTTGACATACTGTTTTATTGTTTGTATATCCGTCTTTCACGTCAAAACGGAGCAACGGATCGGCGTGTTTTTTTAGTATGTGGATATTTTAGGAGCTAGAGAGTGACAAAGACTAATTGATATCCCGGGAAAATATAACTTTCCCTCGAGATAACGTCGTGTAGTACAGGCGAGCGAAACCGCGGGCGGAAGGCTATGTGAAATAATTTTTTAATGTGTTAATATGTATCATAGCGCTAAACTAATATATTTAAAATAAATACACAAAAAACGAAAAACCTTATTAGCTAAAAAAATTAAAAATGCTGCCGAAAGTCACTATTCCACGCGAACGAAGTCGCGGGCACAGCTAGTATTTACAATAAATCCTAATTGGCACTAAGATCCAAATTTAGGCGTCGTTGCCTGCCAGATACATAGCCAAATATTTCTTATTGAATTGCTCGTTAACCAAATGCACAAAACGTTGCCAATATTGTGTTTCCTAAATTGTGTAGTATCCTAGCTATGTTGCCATGGTGTCCCGAAGAGATATAGCTACAATTATGAAAATTAGCTCCATCTATAGTTGCCAACTCCATTGCCAAAATAGAGAAATGGTTGAGAACCGTAAGATTTTTTTTGGAATGGGATAAGTATATAAACTACGCTTAGTAAAATGGGTGATCAGGCTTGAGATTGACCTGAAAATCAGCGTTACACTTGCTGTGGTAAAAGCTGAGGTTGCGGCCATTTCGATCAAATATATTTTACTGTGTATTTTTTGTGTCAATAGGTATGTGTTTTTTTCTTCTGTTAAATACATTTTATTAATAAGATTAAGACAACTTTTCCCGAGTAACCGGATTTCGGCATCCGTAACAATCCGAAAGATTGGGCATCGTCTTGAATTGCCTGAATCACAGCGAGTCTTTTCAGGAAGAACATCGTAACCGCCATTTTACATATTTCACAGTAGAAGCATATTTAAGAATAACTTATACTACCATACATTTTATTTTTATCGTAAGCGACAAGTATTTACCTTACGTTTGGCAAACATTAATGAGCCACAATAAATAAGGCTAATAACACTAACACTGCATTACACCTGTTAACAACGTTATAGGAGCACCTTCGACCTTTATCCATAAGATGAGGATCCTTTTGTCTATATCCATGAGGTTCCCACAGGTGTAAGATAAATTCCAGACACGGGGCAGTCCATAGCTCAGCCGAAGTGGTTTATAAGCCCAATAGATCCTCGCTTATCTTCGTGGTCGGCTTATTTATTGCCCTCCTGACTATTCATTTTGCAAGACGTTATGGTGTTGTTTAGTACATCCAAAACTTTTATGAGTTCCGAGATAAAGGGAGCTGGTTTTCTATAAATTGTGGCCTTATTGAATCTTATAGGGACAGTTTTTTATTTATATCAAGGAATGGGTAATGCTAATGAAATCAAATTTATATTGAATTAGGCCGAAACGAAATAGTTACAACTTAAATAGTTCATAAATTTATTTTGTATTAATACTTTTTAGCGTAGGTCGCACAGAGCAAAGCAAAAATATATTTTTTCTCCCTTTGCTTAGTTTCAAAATGAAATCTGTGTTTTATATAGTAGTAGTTATTCATACTAATGGCCAATATGGTTTAGACCAAGTAAAGTATTATATGATCTGAGGTTTAGACTATAGCCGTAAAGCTGAGACGGGAAAAAAAGTAGTAACTAGGTACTTAGTTATTATTAGTAACTCCTATAGCTAGGAGGATTCTATTCATAGGTATGTACATTATAAACACATCTAAGCAGAAGAATTAACTAAAATAATATGATTATAATAATGTGAATATTGTTTCCCTTTGGTATTTTCTATGTCTAGTTAGATTTCGTCAGACGTTTTCTTCGTCGGAATAAAACATTGAAATCTCGATATCTTGTAGCGTCCTAATATAACAGCCTTCACAACTCCCTTAACACTGCAATATTAAAACCCATCTTAAGTTCCCCCAAAACACTAAAGCTTGGCTTCTAAATATTTTTGATGTTTCCACCGGCCTAATTTTGGTGTCATATTAAATTTACACTCGTATTATGAGTACGGGTCGGATTTAGGTGGCCTGTTAGAGTCTCTTTACGGCACCCAGGTGGATCGTTGGCCAACAGCCATGTGCTGTTTCATTTATACCTAATTTGCGGTGGAGAACGGCGTTTAGATAATGCACGGAATTAAATTACGTTTTCGGTTAGAGCGGATTATTGTATTATGAGATGATATAATGTTATATTAAGGCTTCAGTGCTGCTGGTTTTCAGTTTTATCAAAGGTTGCCTTATTTGCTTAACAATTTTGACCTGCTTTAATCAATTTTCATTCATTTTTTTCACATGAACTAAGTATGTATGTATACCGCGCGCCTAATCATATAAATAATTCATTTTCCTTAATATTAATGACTTTGTAGAATTAAGTAGGTACTTACTTAGTTTAATAATTACTTATTTTTATATTTATCAGTTCCAAGTACAGTCAAATCAAAGTAAATAATTAAAAAAACACCTGGTGACCTAAGTAGATATATAATTTGGATCGGCCTAAATCTCGTCTACAACATTTTCTGTCTAGTGATTATTTGCTAGACTAGAGTTTCTAGTAAACACTAGATTTAACTAACTAAATTATTTCCACCGACTGTTCATTTAAACTCTTAAGCGTTTACCAGCGTATCAATTATATTAAGCCTTTTTAGTGCTTAATCGAAATTTCAAACGGAACGACACACCAGACCCGACCATGCGTGGTAAAAATTTAATTCAATTAATTGAATTTTCAAAGTCGAGAGCACTCGGCGAGGGTGTACATACAAACGTCGGTAGGTAGGTGTACCTACCTAGAGTTTTTTCCAATATTAATCAGTATTACGCTGGCTTGATTTAAAACTTTACTGGCTTTTTAATTAAGCGAGTTTCGCACCCCGGTGGTCCAGAAAATAGGAGTGATTGAACTTCAGAAATATGTGCCGTGTTCGGGCTCTACTTCGATCATGCCAATATGCTCGTAATGTGAAATGAATTAATCCGTAAACTAGAGTACTTATTGCTCATTGGATGAAAAAAATAATAAGTATCCACACTAATATTATAAATGTGAAAGTGTGTTTGTTTGTTTGTTTGTTTGTTTGTCCGTCTTTCACGTCAAAACGGAGCAACGGATCGACGAGATTTTCGGTATGGAGATAATTTGAGAGCTGGAGAGTAACATAGGCTACTTTTTATCCACGAAAATTATAAAATAAAAATGGTAATTTTGTATAGAAAACCGTTAAACTGTCATACTTCACACAACTGTCATTTCTTAGCCGCTTCCAAAGAGAAGGTATATGTCAAAGAGTATGTAATCACTGACATTTTTGCCGCTTAGGTTTTTTTTTTAATAAGTGACATTGTGTCAGGCAGGTGATACGAAGTTCGTGTTCGTGTCCAATAAAATTTATATGGAAAAACAACGTTTGCCGGGTCAGCTAGTTGGATATAACGTAGAAATCTACGCTTTGGTGTCCTTTTGTATCCCCAACGGAGTAACACTTAGCCTTCATCACACACACCTGATGTTAAGAGGTGATAAGGCTAAAAGTGGAAGCGGGCTACTCCCGGAATCCTAAACCACTGAGGAACTGGCTATCTTATCTCTAACTGCCGTAACACAATAATGCTGAAAACATCGTTGTTATACCGTCAGACTTTAGATAAGATGGTGGTAGCTAGCCAGGTGGACTAACAACAAGTCCTACCACCAACCAAACCGAATACAATATGCATACCCCCACTGGGAATCGAACCCGGGACCTCTGGGTCTGAAATCGGTGGTGTGAGTGAGTGAACCACTAGTCCACAGAGGCGATCATACTTTTGTTAGGCTATTTTGTTGTATTGAAAATCACTCGTTGACGCTGATGAAGTAGACCAATATGTACTTGGTGCGTACATATGTGCGCCTAATAAACAAATCAAAGAGTATTGTAAAATAATTAATTAATTTTTTTTGTCCTTAATTAATCTAATGTTTTTTCGTAACTTACGAAAATGTTGATAAATAGTTTACTTACACAATAATGGTAGTGTTCTCAAGACAGACTCTTGATTTTTTTTTATTTGCCTCAAGCAAAGATCAAGAGATTTGTTTAATTTTTCTTCCATTTCTTTTAGAACATCAAGAGCAGATAGAAAAAAAAACATGTAATTAATTCCCCGGATGCAAAGAATATCTTCTTAGAAATTAATTACGCATAGAAGAAAGGTTATTGCCCAAAGCGGTACGCTGCTGTACGTGTTTCAGTCTTAATTTTTTAATATTATTCTCTCTGTCTTTATTACGGGGTCTGTTGTTGGATTCTTCATTTCGTTTGTTGTGGAATGAACAGAGCTGAAAAGTTAATATTGTTGAGGTGACTTCATTAATGTTTACTTTATGAAATGTAAGGTGCGGCTGAAGTGTAGCTGTTTGTTAATTTGTTTTACGATTTGTACAGTTCTAAAAATAATTGAGACTACAAATTAATTTTAATATATAATTAATAATAATTATATTATGATGAGTAGTTTTACCTTTTACTATGGGTCTCATAAGAAGGCTCAAAGTCACCCAGCGAGCAATGGAGAGAGCGATGCTTGGTATTTCCCTGCTCGATCGAATCAGAAATGATGAGATCCGCAGGAGAACTAAAACAACCGACATAGCTCGAAGGATTGCATCATTGAAGTGGCAGTGGGCGGGACACATAGCGCGGAGAACCGATGGCCGTTGGGGCGGAAAGGTTCTCGAATGGCGACCGCGTACCGGACGACGTTCCGTGGGCAGGCCCCCCTACAAGGTGGACCGACGATCTGGTCAAGGTCGCGGGAAGCCGCTGGATGCGGGCAGCGCAGGACCGATCGTTGTGGAGATCCTTGGGGGAGGCCTATGCCCAGCAGTGGGCGTCGTTCGGCTGACATGATGATGATGATGATGAGTAGTTTTTCACTTAATATTGCACCAACGAATAACAGTTTTATATATATTATTTATAATTTGAGTTGATTCATCATCATCATCATCATGTCAGCCGAACGAAGACGCCCACTGCTTGGCATAGGCCTCCAAGGATCACACAACGATCTAACCTGCCTTAAAACAAAAAATCGAACCGAACCGTGCGTAGATTTATGTGCACTTACTAGCACGTGAGATAAATCTATTACGCTGGCTCACGTTTATCTCACGTGCACTCTAGTGAGACGTCTACATTTTTTTCTGCTCCGGTAGCCAAAAACTGAATATGCCACCGGCGATCGGACAGCCAGACGTACATATACCACTACGTAGCGCTACCATTTTTAGTGGATATTCCAAAGACACGGGCTATGCTAGAGAATAGAACTCCTTGTCTGAGTCTGTGTTTCCTGGTAGGTACAATCTGGAAGTCGTGGGCCACACTGGAGGGACCGCAGGGCGCGGAGGCGACCTGCGGTCCGCAGGACGCGCGAACACGTACTATTCCCTCCGCGCCGGTCGCGGCGACCGCCGGACGCGGCAGTGTGGCCCCTCCCGTCCTTCTCAATATATTTGTTTTTCCCGCTCAACGCGGACGCAAGAGCGCCGCTCCAGTGTGGCCCACGACTTAAGTCATGTGTCGTGTAACTAAGTCGTGGGCCACACTCGAGGGGCGCGTCCGCAGGTCGCCTCCGCGACCCGCGGTCGCTCCAGTGTGGCCCACGACTTAGAGTCGCGATAAAAAATACTGGGTTAAAATAAATAAAACATCAGTCATTCATTACTTCAGTAGTCTTAATTAATAAAGCATTTTTTTACAAACCTTAAGGCAATCAAGCCCATTTTAAAGTATTTCCACTAAAACACGAATTTTGGAAAATCACACGTAAGATTAGGGAGGGGGGGAGGGAGGGAGGCGAGCCAAATCTCACGACATCTCACCAAGGAGGGAGGGGGGTCGAAAAATCGCCTAAATCACCTCACGTAGTTAAATACGTATTATTTAAGTAAAAAAAATTGGTCCTGATATTCCTGCGAGAACGGGTTAAGCCGCGTGTAGCCGCTATAATGAATAAACTCGGAAACTACGAGACGATTTCGTAAATTATTTCACCTATATAATAAAAAGATACATGATTCCTGAGTTACATAGGCTACATTATATCCCGATATTCCTACGTCCTTTAATAATAACTGTACTGTATAATAACTTTAAGAATAATAACTGCCCAATATACTTGATGGTTCATCAGCAAATCTTGCACTATTTCCAATCCATGATGAAATGTATCAGATATTGTGTATGTGTAGTCTTTTATTTTTATATTATGCAACGGTTTTCCTAATTGATTGAGATAACTGGAATAATTGTACTTTTTGTGGTAGAGATAACAATTGTAAAAGTAATAATAGTAAAAGGATTATGTAAGAGGTATCAAAAATCACGGGAACATTCAAACGTTTTTATTTTTATTTTAAGCGTACATACTAGAAAACCTTGCCTATAAATCATGAATATTCTCAAGTACAAAATCACTTCTCCTCCTCGACGTGAGACGAAAGGTTAAAGTTGCAACAAAACGAAACTTCAAATGCCAACTTCTCGACAGCCTGCGAGTAATATTAAATTACGCATTCAATTATGAATCTTGATGCATTGTGACTAGACTCAGTATTTATTGTCGGAGTTGACCGCAGTACATTATTTAGCGTTAAGGGGAAGTTGGGGTACGTGAGGCGTCGTTTATTTAAACAACACCCGAAGGGCGTAGCGAACGGTCCCCGCTGCCCCACTGTGTGGTCAGCAAGATAATATTTTATGGTCGCCGTATTATTAAGGGAAAATCATTTTCTGATTTCCACTTTATAGGACCTATCAAAAATGCTACTTAGCTTATACGAAAGGGAAGAGGTAATTATATAATGTTTATGGCCGTTTTCACCAAAACTTATGAATCGCCTAGTCTTTGCTTAAACTACCCGAACAAGTAAACTCGGCACCGAGTGTAAGCGAAGTTTTCGAGCCAAGTTAACTTGTTCAGGTAGTTAAGCAAAGTTTTAGGTGATTCATAAATTATTTAAATTTTTAATTTTTTGCTTTCACAATGCAATTTTTATCATAGAAAAATGGAAAATAAAGTATGTAGAAAAAATCGACCCGTCTCACAACCAGCTAACCAGAGCAGTCGCCCGGATAGCGAAAGGTCGTGGGTTCGTGTCCCATTGGAGCTGGTTGTGAGACGGGTCGATTTTTTTTAAATTATTTATTTTCCATTTTTCTATGATTCATAAGTTTTTGTGAAAACGGCCAATAGAGAAGTATTACGAGTAATTTGGCATACCTACATTTTTATGTCCAATGGACACAAATTAGAAGACGCTTGTCGAATAAAATTTCTTGTTAATATTTATTTTTTAACTTATCTAAAGAACCGACATCACTGAAAGGGAAGCTAAAAGGTCTGTTTCCTACATGCTATTATTAAATTACTGAATGTGGTTATGCTAGTTTTCTTCAAATATTTGTTAAAATTTGTGCTAATATTTTTTCTGCTGACGGTAAAGCATCTCTAAGTAAACGCAGACATAAAATGCAAGGTTTACTTGTAAAAGAAAAACTAGTAATAAATAATGAAGTTAACTTTATTTCTACAAAATATATTACATTTACCTTACCTACCCTCTCTGCTCATTGGTTTTTACTACCTAATTGATATTTTTAGCCGAAAAGAATATTTAAAACAGTACAAGATTAAAACACAATTAAAAGTCAAATAGTTATGGCTTTGTCATAGGTTTTTCTTATGATAAATAACGGTAAATGGTAACTAAATTAAAAAATGGGAGTATACATATTTAGTGCAAGATATCAGTAACTTATTTTACTCGTATTTTCAAGAATGGTAACTTTGACTTGACAACATAATATATAAAGTAGGTAATAAGATTATTCCTAATCATCACTATTTTCAGACACTTCCTTTGTGATGATGATAATAATAATATCATTAATGTTTAAAAAAGTCCTACTCTCATTGTATCAGCTAATAATTGCTAAAGTATAGGTAAATATAAAATCATTTTCGGAGTATTTTAGGTGACATAAAAAGTCCACATAGTTCTATAAAGTACAGAATTTCTACCAAATGTTTATCCGTTTAAAGAAATGTACAATAGATTCTAACAAGATAGGTAATTTATTTCTAACATTTTCTGATAACTAATTTTACAGAAAATTGTCTTATTAAATGGCTTTAAGTTTCTTTAATCTATGCATATCTGTAGAATAGTCCATGCTTGCCGGGGTAATTCTGCCCGTGCACCGGCCTAGGATAGTTTGGTTCTTGTTCTTCTCTGGCATAATGCGGTTCGTGTTCCTCTGGTTTCGGCTTAGGAACGTATGGGTTCTTTAAGGGGTCAGCATTCAACCTGTAATAGAAATATTAAACGGTTGAATATTGAAAAACACTTGACGATAAATGTGAAGTGAAATCCATATCAGAGAACATGATCCATATTGATCTGATTCCAAAATGTATAGATGCTATGGCCCTAAAAATTGTTTAGTTTTATTGAAATCCTTTTCTATTATCAAACTATTAAGTAAAAACCTCTTAGGGCGCTACTTTCGGTTAGGGTACTAGCTAGCGAGCGAACTAACGAACGGGCGAAGCGAGGTGAGTGGGCGAGAGAAGCGAGCGACGTGTCGCTTGGGGTGTGAACCAAAGTACAAAAAGTGGTGAAACGTCACATATCGCCTGTTATGTACCTACTACTGTGCCATATCGGGGCCCTCAAAACTACTTTGACTTATATATTCACGAGTAGAACTCGACCCATAACATAGGATATTTCAAGTCATCCTGATTATAATTCTAACATAAGAAATTGAACTTTATATCATAATAACAAAATGCTATGCAATCTCTTTTATGGAAAATAATATCCAATATAGTAGGTATACCTACCTATAGTGGCTGACAGCCTGCGAGCAGTCTACGTTGTACCACCAGTCGCAAGTAAACTTCTCCTGGTTGAACAAGGTCCCGTTGGTGCAGAGGAGAGCTGCTCCCTGGTGTCCTTCACGGCCGTCGTGGCAAATGTGGTAGGCCTACATAGCAAAGATAAATATTTGATTGAATCAGGCGTCACTTGGCGGAAGTCCCTAACAATTGTGAAAATCGAAATATATGTAGCTTACTTCCGCAAAATACACAATATGCAAGATGCACCGCCCCGCCCGCCCGCAAAAAATTGCAAATGCACACCACGAAAATACAAGTGCACAATACCTGCATTTTGCAAGACAGCAATACACCTTGCACCTTCGCCGATTAGACTACTCTACACGTGTTTCGCTACTAATTTTTTGTGTTGGTTTGCGCTCGAACTATCTCCTGAGGATGCCCCGGGTAGGGGCGAAACACATGTAGAGTAGTCTAATCGGTGAAGGTCTTCGATTCGAAGGTGAAGGTGCAAGGTGTATTGCTGTCTTGCTAAATGCAGGTATTGTGCACTGGTATTTTCGTGGTGTGCATGTGCAATTTTTTGCGGGCGGGCGGTGCATCTTGCATATTGTGTTTTTTTGTGGAAGTAAGCTACATATATTTAGATTTTCACAATTAAAAGAAATATGAAAAATTGTTTTAGATGTTCCTTGAAGTAGGGTTAGGATCGGTTTCCCATGTTGAATTATTATTTATTCAATAAGGAATCCTATCCTAACTCTGATAGAGATCTCTATCCATACTTAAATTTTACTTATATTATAAATGTGAAAGTTTGTATGTTTAGATGTTTGGATAATTGTTACTCAATCAGTGATGGTCGAGGTGGGTGCAGAGATATATGATGGTCAAGAACGGCTTCTTTATACCCTGGGAAAATGTCTTGATCCCACGGGAAAATATGGTGTCTTTTACTCGAGCAAAGCCACGAGCTGACATTTAAATAAAATTCAACGCATATTAAAGACATAAATAAATGAGTGAGAATATGTGAGTGTCACTAATCTTCAGATTCATTTAAAATCAGAGATTCTAAATAACATCTAATTATACGTCCTTCCATTTGCATCCACAGCCAATAAAGAACTCCATCAGCAACAAAATTAGCACAAAATACAATGGTAAAAGCGTTATATTTCCACGAAAAATGTGGTCTTTTCGTATAATTGTTGCAGTTTTCCGAATGCAGAAGCCAGTAATTAAACAAGCAGAACTCGAACAAAAAATCTAAGTAGGAGACGCCCTTGATCTTGAACTATTAACTTACAAAGACATTTCACAGCAGTTAAGCATCAAAGCATTCATTTCACGGGTATACAATAACGTGATTGAAATAATAACTTTGGATTACGGCGGTCGGGGCTTTGAGCTGGTCGCCAAGTCTTCAAACTTATTCAATTTGCTGAAATTGGTCGACCATAACAATTTCGTTGCGTGGAAATTTAGTCTAACATAATTATTCCAAGCATGAGGAACTTTGGGATAGTGATGCGTGTTATCAATACGAGCACGATTTACGAAACGTAATATTATATTTAACCCAGTGAATAGAGGGTTTTTAGCTTACAAGTGGTCCGGTAGTTTTGAATTTTTGATATGTTGTCAAGGATGGTTAGTGAGTATTTAAAATGCAAAATGTACAATTCCGCGCCCTCCGCCCCCGCCGCCATATTGAAAAAATCGGCAGTTTTTTCAGATTTACGCTTTTATCTTCGTTTAGGTGCATTTGAGCCAGACACGATTGTTCACAATATTCTAGAGAATAAAATTTTCTATAATTAACGATTTAAATTATGTTTCTAAGAAAGATAGTTCCGGAGATATGCACTTAAAAAATTGTTTTCCAGAAATTTTACAATCTTTTACAGAACAAGGTGCAACAAAATGGTGCAAAATTTTATACTAGAAAAACAAAAACTAGTAGCCTGTTACTTGCTCAGGCTGGTCAGTCGAAAAAGCGTAGAACTAAAATTATATCTTAGAATTAGTTTCTTGTAAGTAACTACTGATAGAAACAAAAAACAGTAAACAAACAATAAGAAAAAGTAAATTAAAAGTCAATGGTTGAATTTCGTAGAATTCATAATCTGGCCATGATTATCTCAAAGGAAAAAGGGTAAGTTTTGGCCGTTGTCGAATATGAATAAAGTAAGATAAGACTATTTATAACCCTTTATGAATACTATTGTACATTACATAACAATCAATGACTCGTCGCTTTACTTCAGATACCATCCACTTCCTTGCTTCATAATAATATGGATAATATCCTAGGTATAATAATTTGAATTAAAAACGGTTCGAAGTTGAAAATACGTAAGCAAAGCATCGTATCACGATGCAACTGATCTGAAGTAAAGTTCCGCGGATTCGAAATTAATGGACATTACCTCGTACATACATCCTCGTCCATATTGAAACCTGGACATGGTCCTCTCATGTATCGACTAACAACACTACGAAAGTGCACTGATTGGACGGACTCACAAGCAGATTCTGATCTCGGCCAAATTGAGTTCGTGTTACTCTGATAACGCTCGCATGTACACAAATTTAAATTGCTAAATCTTGTTCTTGGTGGATACGTGACTAGGAAATCGCTTTTGCATAATGAGTTTTGATTACAAGAAAACAACGACAAATCTTTTCATTCGTGAGTAAATATGTTAAACAGGTACCTATTACTTTTTTTTTGTTTTAAGCTTCACTAGCGTTTGGGTTCCGCTTCCTTTAACTTTCTTCTGCTTTATTAATGTTTGCAAGTGGAACCGTGTTGCTCAGCAATAAAAACATAACAAAGAAAATTGTGTTTATGATAACGAATACTGGCGATTATAAATTGTTTGCAGTTTTCATTTTATGTTTATGGGTTTCACGTTAATTTTTAATACTAGTGTTTGATTTAATGGGAAGAGCCCGTCGCTAAATGTAACTTTCACGAAGGTTAAACACAGGATGGGTGACCAAAAATTTATTATCTCATCCTCCGTGCTTCAGATGGTACGTTAAGGGCAGGATCTTCCAAAATCTCTGTCTTAGTCTTTTTTTTTATGTGTGCAGAGAAATGAAAATAAACTCACCTTTTCATTTTTTCTATGTTTTTGTTGTTATTTTGAGCATAAATTCACTTTTTGAAAAAGTAGCCTGCGAATGTTTTATAATTCAATTTCAATTCAATCCAAAGATTATCACCGCAACAGAAAAACGTTGTCGCACTGTCAGCGCCGCGCGTTATCAAAAACGGTTTTGCACGTCAAGTGCACGTACACCTGACTAATGCGTCGTAAGATTACCGTGATCGGGGCCCAGGATTGTGGGACTATAGGTTTGCGTGACGTGTGCGTCGTTATGTCATTACGGCAATACGAAGTCAAACGTCAAGAAGCAAACGTGATCAAGACGCGCTGGCGCTGCATAGAATTACGGCGATTGGCACGCTGTGCCCCAGCAGTGGGGGACGTTAAATGACTGAAGATGACATAAAAAAAAATATTTTGAGCTGAAAGAGGTGGCGTGCATTACTGGATGGGTCCACATGTCCGCGTCGTCGGGCCAAAATGACGGGTTGCCAGATAAACTGTCGCGCGACGCATCGATGACACAAATAAATTTCCCGTCGGCTGATCGGGCGACAAAATGTCGTTCAATGAATATGATGGATAATGAATATGGAAAATAAAATAATCATATTTCATTTAACAATATTTTAATCAATCTTATCAAAAATTTACTGGTGTAATATCAAGCAGCTGACTGAACTGACTTCGCTGACAAAGGCGATGATTCATCAATTTCACTGGGATCTTAAGATTATGTCGTAATAAATTAATCTAGCTGTAAAGAGATGACAGATTGAGATCGCGACCCGAGTCACGACTGCATTGCTCAATGGAACCAAGAGGGCGCCACTTATAATGACGCTCATTTCACGGTTTAGATTGTTTCGCGACAAATTAGGCTTTTGGTTCTTAAGAACTTAACTTTTGAATGTCTTCTCAGTTCTAGAATTATGGCTTGCATAATTCTGCTTTTACCCATTTAAATATAACAGTAAAAGAATCACCAAAGCGTATCCGAATATATTCATCATAACTATTGTAAAATACAGATCGTCTACCATTTTTAATACGGAAGAAAACAGAGTAACGCCTTGATCATAGCCCATGCAACTGAGTCGAAATATCAGGACTTGATGGCAAAAACATGGAAAATATACATGTTTCATAAAAGTTATACCTAGTGATTGTGACCATGAAACTTTCAAACGAAATTGTTATTCTGCCCGTATGTAAAACATGACTACTAACTTTTTGATACTTTTTGAATATTTCGATAATTTTCTGTACAATAGTATGCGACATATTTTAAGTATAAAATCTAATCGAATAAAATAACAACATTGAACAATATTCTGACTTTGACAAATGTATCCATTATTCTCGATCAAAATTCCGTCGGTAAAATTTTTCATATTCAAATTGCAACGTACCTACACATTTTTCACAAAGCTCGCTTGGATCGTTTCGTGTTTCAGGACTTTCACCTGTTATGGCCAGGGCCGAGATTTTGGCCGGCTGCCCAGACGCCAGTGTTGCCGTTAATTATAATGCAGATAGCCACTCATTGGCTAAATTAAACTTATCTCTGTGATAACAACGTCGTATAACACTTTTGGAGAGATAGCAAAGAAAGGCGATCTAATTAAATTAGTAGTTAGCACAATTTTATCTGACATGATTTTCAGAGTTTCAGAATGAATTGTGTGTCATTTAATTTCAGTGTTTTATGTATATTGCTAATATAAACACTAATAATGTGCTTTTATCTACACTAATGTTATAATATTCGAATTATGAACTCATGCCTGAACGTATACTGATACACTTTATGCCATAGTCAACTTTAAAAAATAAAGCTGTCACTCATTATAAAACACTTATATTTCTTAAATTTACAGTCTCCATGGCAACCGTAGGGTTTACCGGCCCTGACTTCCAACTCTTTCAAGCCCTTCTTTAGCCGGCAACAATCAGAAACGTTTTTAAAATTAGAATTTTGAATTTAGAAGGAATAGCCGTATAGACTCCTATGAGTGGGGTTTGGCACCAATTCACATTTTATAATTAATATTGATTTGCTTTATTTTTCAAATATATAATAAATGTAATGAGTGTAGATAAAGTAGTGTATGAGACTGCACATAACTCGGTATCAAAACACTCGTGGAATACTAACTCGCCAAGGCTCGTTTTTTAAACTCCCACTCGTGTTTTAATACCCCTCATTATGCGACAGTCACATAAAGTACTATTATTTAAGCGTCATGGCAGAAACCTCATGAGCTATTATAACTTTTTATTCTGTTTAAGTATAGTCATCCAAACTCATCTTGACTTATCTCGTATGGTGTTAGACTAACGGGCGAATGTACCTAATGTCACAATTCCCTTGTTCAAACAATTTTTATCAATCACTGCTTCATCGCCCTAATTGTCCAGTGATCACTATGGTGCACCTGGCTCCCGTCCCGTTTTTGCCATTAATTTCGAATGCAGACCGCCGTCATATAACTATTAATATGTATTACTTTAATTATACTGTACTGTAGAACTAGTGTCACTACTAATTATACTATTCTTCTTTTAAAATCATCTCGCTCTTTTAAAAGGCTCGCGTCCAGTTTTTTTGCCATTAATTCCGAATGCAGATCGCTTCTGCTCTAGTAAATCGACACTAAATACAGTACAATACAAGGAGCTATTTATCTATTTTCAATAGTAAAATTATACCAAATTATCACTACAAATTCTAAATATAGTGCTTCACGCTTAAAAAATGACTTTTTTTCACTTGATGTGGCAAGTGCATAATTATTTTATCACTCATCAAATGAATCCCGCACTCTGCATCATCTCCCTAATCGCCCAGTGATTACTAGCTATGGTGCTCCTGGCTCGCGTCCAGTTTTCGCCATTAATTCCGAATGCAGACCGCCGCTGATCGAGTAAATCGTCACTAAACATAGTACAAGTAGCTCTAGGTATACCAATTAATATGAGGTAAATTAGACCGTAATGTCACTACTAATTCTAACTATCCTGCTTTGGGTTTTAAAATAAATCTACATTTTTTTCACTTAAATGTAGCAAGTGCATATTTCATCACTCATCAAATGAATCCCGCACACTGCATCATCGCCCTAATCGCCCAGTGATTACTATGGTGCTGCTGGCTCGCGTCCAGTTTTTCGCCATTAATTCCGAATGCAGATCGCCGCTGATCGAGTAAATCGAACTAACCTCCGTACAGGGAGCTATCCCGATCTAATAATTTGCTTTTTCCATTTCACAAAGAGATCGGACGGGATTCCAGGATAAATTAAAGCTGGATTCGACCGAGCTATTTTTATAAATGGTTTAAACGAGCTTAAATAAAGTCTTGCTAATCACTGATTGACCTAAAATTTTTGCCTTAACGGATTTAGATACAAATTTGAAGCATTATTTAAGCTTATACTATAAATTTAGATTATGTTAAATAGCAGAATTCTCGTGCAGTAAATTCGAGTCCAAACTTAATTTTGAGTCTGTTATAAATAACCGATATCTAAGTTAACTGTAAAATTAGATCTTCACAATTTAAATTGTAGACTATGTGTTCAATGTCTGTTTTTACTTCATTTGATTCTTCATTTGTATATTAAGTATGTATTTACAAAAAAAAAGTATTTAAGTATATATTTATCCGTTATCAAGTTCACATAGACACAGTTTCTTAAGAAATTTACTATGGGCTTAGATAATTGGTGTGAATGTTAGAAAATATTTATTTATTTATTATTTATTCCACAAAGTTATCAACCAACAAGTTTGTTAACTTTTTAGATTTCAGCTGAATGAAATTTAACTGTTGGAATCTATCTACCATACCTTAATTACACAAAACTTGGATGTACTGACCTGGCATCCAGTCTCTACGTTAGCGTACATTCCTGGCCTCGCAGGGACGTGGTCACAAGAGAAGCTGGTCTCCGGAACCTCGTGGTAGATCGGGAAGTCCACGCCGGGAACCCCGGGAACGTTGCGAAGGTCCTGGGGCTTCTCGTGCTCTCTAAGTGGCTTGCGATATTCTTGGTGCTCTTCCAACTGATACGGGTATAGCTGGAGAAAATGGTAATCATAATTTAGTATTGAGGTTTTTTTAATACTTACAACAACGTTTATATGCACCCATTCCCCTATTCTATTTATTTGTTTTCTTTCACCCAAGGTTGCCTGGAAGAGATTGCTGTTTAGCAATAAGGCCGCCTATTGTGTTTTTCTTTATTGTATTTTTCCTGTGTTTTTTGTAATCGTGTGCAATAAAGTTTATTTTATTTATTTATTATCAAATTGCGTCCTGAAAATTTGTTTATGTATTTAATCAATGAGTAGTCGCTATACTTTTACGCATTTCCAAGTTTTTGTCTGTCAAAGAGTTAGTTTAGTTAGAGATAGCTTAAGTACATCTTGATTGATGTGGTTAAACTTTTGATAACTCGATTTAATGAGATTTATAACTCTTAAGACTGCTGTGTGCCGTGTAGTGCCGGCACATAAATAGAATAGCACTACCCCCTCTCTTCCCGTGGGTGTCGTAAGAGGCGACAAAGGGAAAACTGCCATCAGGAGATGGGCAGCAGCGTCTCCAGGTTACAACAGGCCATACTGCGATCGCCAACCCGCCTGCCAAGCGTGGCGATTATGGCAAACCCCCCCGAAAAATGGATACACAACCAAAAAATCGGCCCCCAGTCCCCGGCGGCCCCGCTATTCCTAGCTACCGACGATCTGGTCAAGATCGCGGGAGGCCACTGGATGCGGGCAGCGCGGGACCGATCGTTGTGGAGATCCTTGGGGGAGGCCTATGCCCAGCAGTTGGCGTCGTTCGGCTGACATGATGAAGACTGCTGTATACGGGTAGAGTAAACGGTAAAGTAGAGCGGTAGAGTAGCTTGCCCGCGGTGCTAGCTACTCTACTCTACCAAATTTCAGTACCTACTCTACTCTACCAATGATGTCTACATTAGTATAGTTAGTAGGATAGTTAGTACTCTACCACTCTACTCTATCGTTTACTTTACCCGTGTAGCAGCCTATAGAGCAAACCACAGACATATTAATTAATTAATATTATTAATTAATGTTCCATACATTTTGATCTATTCGATTTAAAAATTTCTATGGAACAGCTGATTTGTTTTTCGCGATTTCAATGTTGGTACCATAGTTAAAGTTGTTTGTATGCGTGAGTACATTAAACCCCTTAAAATTATGTGCACTATTTAAGAAGGACCTTATATTATGTTTCTTTGGAACACATAAAAAATTCTGCCTTAAAAACTGGTGATGTATAACATAAGGAATTCAAAGACTACCTTATTGTACTTAACCCTAAACACCTGCTGACAGTGTTGGCAAGTAAGAATTTATAAGACAAGATGTAATACATTTTTTTTAATTAAAATCCAGGCAAGCAATTGACCGCCATCTTGTTTAAAAAAATTCTTTGACCCTCTAGTCTAGCCATACAATTTTTTGTGTAACGAAAAATACAGCTTTCGAACCTTTTTCATGTTTTCATCATCGTTATTATCAGCAATTTAATGTCCCTAGGGCAAAGGCCTTATTAACGGATGGATAAGCCTAGCCATTTGAGGCTAAGCCATTATTTATTTTAGTTACTTGCCAGCACTGCCACTTCAAGCGGGGCGACTTCATTGTACAGACCCTAGGGCTCCAGTATTAAATATGATTATGACATGTATATTGTAAATATTAGCCATTTTGAGCAAGAATAACGATATAAGTATAATTTAACGATATGACATAGAGATGAGTAATATAACTTTTTTTTTGTGAATGGGATGGAAACTAGATATATAGGTACCTAGTTATTTAAATTTTTACTTTCCTGCATCCACAATGCAATGTTTATGGTTGAAAAATGGAAAATGAAGTATTTAGAAAAAATCGACCCGTCGATTGGTCGATGGGTCGATATTTTCTAAATCCTTCATTTTCCATTTTTCAATAGATATATACCTATCAGATTCTGAAAGTATAAACTTATTTTAAAATCAGATCTCGGTCATTGGTGGCGACCGGAACTATCACAAAACAATACGTCGATAAAGGATTCGTAAAACTATGAAAAATAACGGTAATCGAATAGTAAACTGTTCCGTCTTCAAAAGCTGTCAAAGTGCTGCTGTCAATTATGTATTGAATTTCAGTTCCTTAAACGACCGAAAGATGCGCTGCTTTGGTTTCCACACAAAATGCGATCACGATAACGTTCCGTAACGAAAGTTTTTCGTGCTGGTGCTACAGATTTCATTTGGAAATTCGTCATATTATAAATCTCATGTGCTTTGCGTCGCTAGCCGACGGCTTTTTGGCGAGGTTCGACGGAACGGCAGCAAAAGCAGCACCTGGGTGGGGAAGATTCTTCTAAGTCACTTAAATTAGTCTAAGTCACTCTCCCGCTCCCAAACTATCAGCATACCAAAAATTACTCTGGTCAGTTTATACGTAAATCACGCATGGAAAATGTTAGTATGGATTACGAGCCAGGGTGCCTACCATCAACTTTAGGACAGCGATTCAAAAATAGCGCGATGCAGAATAGGTTCCTAAAATGAATTGCTAAATGTTAATGACCGAACGATTTGTGTCCTTATTTCTTCTACCCGTCTCTTTCACTCGATTCTGTCATGCCCGGAGAGTGAAAGGGACGGGTATAACCTGCAGGTGTCATGTTAGCTTGGCTGAGTTATAAGTCAAATAAGAGTTCTTGACAGATTAGCGGCTGTGAAATGTCATTGAACGATGACTGAATCGCTGTCATTGATATTAAGCTGTCGTGGTATGAATAAGCGAAGCAGATCAGTTTAGGTCCTAAACAAAATCGCAATAAGAGTTGATGGTAGGCACCCTGATCAAACAATCAGCTGGTACAGTTTGCAGTGTTCGGGGAGTCTAGAGATGAGATTCTCAAGAATCTGACAGCTTTGACAACCTTAGATCTGTTCAAGTTATCTGGTGCAACACAGCCTTAACCAGTTGTTAACGATTAACAAATGAGTTTAAAATCAAAAGCGAACCGTATCGGCGTTGTATAAAGCCTCGCTATCGCACTTGACATAGTTCCAGTTTTTTTCTTATTGTTACAACACACGTGTGTTTCTTTATGTAACCTTTACGGTCAGTGTTATTATCTCACGTTTGCAAGACGCAAACAATTATTCTTATAGCCTTAAGCGGTTGTGTAATGTAGATTTTATGATTCGTCGAAATAGCCTATTTGAGCCTAGAGATAGTAAACGAGTTAGGTTTTTATTTGAAGGACAAATTGCTATTCGCTAAATGGTATCTGATGACATTTTGCTGGAATGTACATAATGTGAGAATTCAATAAGATTGGGGAAATAAATACAAATGTTTAGTTTATTTGTATTATCATTCTAAATGTTTATAAAAACAGTACAATACAAATGACGAATTAAATTGAGATTGAATATTCTGTACACAAAAAATAATCAAGTAAATTAAATAATAGCTAAGTTAATAAGTTTATCAAATTCAGATTCATATTGAGTTTCATACTTTCAGATGATCAGTTATTTGCAAACTGCACTCATCGAGTATTACTATAATCCACATAATACAAAACTTCCAAAGATATTGTAATAACTATTTAATTATTATTGTCCATCTGATTTAATGATAACTAATTGTTAAAGCCGGAAAATAATTACTATTTGACAGCTGTGACCACCCCTTTGTAAAAGTTACCAAAGCTCGAATACTCGAACTCCTCTCAACTTTAGGATAGTCTGAAGTCTCTTTTGATTTCAAAGGTATGAAAGAGACGCCATGCTGTTTAAGACTCTCCTAAAGTTTAGTAGCGTTTCAGTATTCGGGTGTAAGAGTTTCAATACGACACATAGAAAAAAAAACCAGTCAACTCATATTAAACCTTTTTTACACAATTACTTAAAGGGCCTGTCCCGAACAGGATCGGACAGGCTTACAAAACGTTAAAAATATCTTACATCTAATTTTCTAACTGTTAAGACGGGAATCTGTAGGAGTTACAAACTAAAAACGTTTCGATACCTACGTCTTCATAAGAAGTCAACCAAAGTCATATTAAATAAAACTTTTTTTCTCAATAAATTAAAAGGTATGTCATTTTTCTCTCTGTAAGCTTATGAAACGTTACAGATAGAGATAGAGGGAGCAACTATTAAATTTTTACATCTCACTTTTATGGTAACTAGTAGTAACTACCTACCGTTAAGGTCGGGAAATAACTAGGAAGTAACACTCTAGGAGTAAGAGACTAGCCTAATATAGAAAAAAAAACAATTCATTAAAACCTTTTTTACCCAATCACAGATAGGGTCTGTCCCAAACGGGATCAGGCAGGGTTACGAAATGTTAGGTACAGATATCTTACATCAAATTTTTATGGTTACTACTGTTAAGACGGGAATCTGTAGGAGTTACCAACTAAAACTATCGATACGTCTTCATAAGAAAAACACAGCTCATATTCAACTAATATATTAAATCTTTTTTACTTAATAACTTAAAGGGTCTGCCCGAAACGGGATCAGGCAGGCTTACGAAACGTTACAGATAGTGAGAGGAGGGGGCAACGGCCGCGCGAGTCACGGCCGCCCGGAGTTGCGCACACGCAGCCTTCACTCGTATGCAGGACCGCTGGTTTTATCTATATCTTGCTAATTATTGTGTGTATCGATAGTTTGATACTACTGACCAGGTAACCATTAGAACTTTAGGTTTATACATGAGTGTGTGTACAGACAACGACCAACGTTACCTTTGCGCGACATCGTGATGTACCTAACAAATTAAAGTTACTTATCAATAGAATACTTTTCAACTTTTTGCTTATATCTTTATGATCATATTAAGGTAAAACCTAGTATAAATAAGTTTATGGGTAAAACATACCCAACCTAATTAAAGCAACAACCCAATAACTGACGCAAATGTCATTACCATATCAATCGCGAACATCGTCGACGTAGCTGATCGGTCGCGGCTTATTACCCATCCGGTGGATTGATTCGTGTGGCTTATAATCCCACGGGGCCTAGACAATGGTATTTGACCAAATAATTTACATTACTCTCGGTATATCGTAAACAATGACTAAAATTTAATTTACTAGAGCTCCTCTGTGTTTCGAAAGGCAGGTTAAGCCGTTGTTGGTCCCGGGTACGAATTACCCACTTACTTGTTCGTTGTTATACTTGTTAACACCTACCATCCGCTTCGGGATCACGTGATGGGATTGGAAGCTCAGTTCTTAGGGAAATCATGTGCCTTGGCAGCGGGAGCATTAAAATATCTGATGATGATGACGTAGACATAACAAAAAATAAGGTCACTTTTAAAGTGTTTACTTCTGTTCTTCATTTTGCATGTTTTTTTGTAATATCAAAATCATAATATTTCTCACTTTCTGCCAATGCCTTTGTTATCGCATTAACTAATTAAAACGAACACAAGCTCATTAGAGCTACAACCCATTAATCGACGTAAATGTCATTACCATAGTAGTGTTTAATCAATCGCGAACATCATTGATGTAGCTGATCGGTCGCGGCTTATTACCCATCCGGGTCACTCACCTGGTGGATTGATCCGTGTGTTATAAACTCCTACAGGAACTAGACAGTGGCCGATAAAGTGACCGATTTAGTTTTCCTAAATTAATCAAGACGTATTGCATTGTGAATGCATAAAAATAATATAAAATCTTAATCAAGATGTTCATTCTAATTGATTCTTCATTCTTCATTCTAAGACATATGTTATTACAGTCTATAAGTAGGATAAATTTCTTAATTAATTTCTAAACTAACCTAACCTAACCTTAATATACGTAATCTATTCTTCTTCTTCTATCGAACTTCTCATGTTAATTATTCTGTACACATTTCAGTGGTTATCAAGTCAAGCAAATAAAGATAGTTTCCTATTTTCATATAAGGTAAGTATTTATGATAGTTCTCACCTGGTGAACTAATCCGTGTGTTTTATAATCCCTGACTTGCCGGTACACTGCCTGGTGGCGGTACTGTTGTTCCTGAAACAAAAGAGAAATGGATTATTCAAGTAACTTACGCAATGGTTGGTCACGCTATGGCCTATGGGTGACCACTATTCTGAATCATGGATTAAAGTGGACATAAGGGTGCCAAAAGATCCATCAATGGATCTTTGCAATGGATTTAAGTGAACATAGGGAATTATTTTTTGGCCACCGGGTGCTAAATATATCTTTTATCATTATGCCCAACACTTTACACGTAAAATCTCTGTGAACATTTAAATGACTGAAGATTTATACTGATGAAATATATGCTTACTAAATACACTTAAAATATCCAGTGACACGGACAAACAAATAAACAAACAAACACACTTTCGCATTTATAATATTAGTAAAGAGTATGGATACGTCAATAACCTTACACTATCACTTATGCACAAAACTGGTTGGTAGTAATAGTATTAAATATCTAAAGATTTAATTAGAAGCCAGGAGTCGACTTATCTTCCTTTTTTATAAAATGTTCCCTGTTCCCCGTTTAATATAAAAAGTTTCACTCCAACGAAGAAACAGGAAGTTTCAACTTAAAGGTTTTATTAGTTAGTAGTCCAGCAGGTTTTATTCTCGTTATTTTTCATAACCCACCGTTTATGTTGCGAGCTTTTCAAAACCTTCTTAAATTAGATCAGATTTAGAGGAAACCTAAAAGAAAACTTATTTCCGGCTAACATCGCTAAAACCGAAACAAATTATAAGCTTCACTTTTACCAAATTAAGTCTCAAAAATGTTAAACATACATTACATTTGATAATATTAATTTATAATTAAAAAAATACACGGTCGGAAAAAATATGAACTCCGGAATTAAAATCTTCCTCGACTTTTATTTATTTAACTCTCTAAGGTGTCGATATGATTACTCCTTTCCTTTAATTAACAGTAGGGCGGGCGGGCGGGCGTCGTCTTGCTCGATCTTTTGACAAAAATGCTCAAACATCAGCAGTAGTGCCAAACAAAAATGCTCATTACAAGAACAGCAATAAAGTTCAAGAGCTCAGAAAAAAAGACAACCGATTCTCTAGGTGCGAATTTGTGAAATTACAGCTGAATACCAATTTGGTCGCAGGACCAAGTTTCAAACATTTTCCACTTTGAAGAGCGTGATCAAAGAAATAAAACTAAAAAACAGGCACCCAGGCCCGGCCGACGATAACGAGAGTAAATTTAACCAACAGTAATTCTCCTTTGAAGGGCTCCTGGGAAGTTGGAGAAAGGAAAATTGCAAAAGTTAGTGTTCCCATAAGAGGGGCCGAGTTATTGCTACTAAAATATCTATTTTGGGCGGTGACTGACCCCCTGCCCGGGTAACTCTATTTCAGATGACAATCACCGGACCTCTGCAGGCTCAGCAATATTTGTTTATGATATAGATCAACCTTACTTCGTTGCTTTGTTCCTCCGTTAATTTAGAAAGTAATAATGAATTTTGGCCGACTCGAACTTATTGTAATTACGAAGAAGTAAAAATTCACAAAATTTAGTTGACCTATAATAGTACATTACAGCCGAGGACAGGTAAGTAAGAAATTACATTGTCGAGGATGGTTTGAAGCACGAGCCGCAGGCGAGGGCTTTAATCATTCAAGGCAAGGTAATTTGCTTACCGTACAAGGCTTGTATAGTGCTTTTCTCAAGAAATGCGAGGAAATAAAAAAAACTGTTTAACTAAATAATATTTATTAAAATTTATATCACACATGTTCGGGCAATTATTAAATGTAAATGTTATTGTTTTCCCGGGCACACTTATGTATAAATCGCCCATAATAATATTATTTTAATGATGTATCATAAAAATACGCCAACAAACACAGATTCCGAAAACGTATGCGCCTTTTTTTCACTTTTCCAAATTAGATCGTAGGTTTTCATATAAGTATCTTTCTTTTGATTTTGCTGGCAGTAAGTTTTCTGTTATTAATTTTGCTTCTGCTCTCAAATTTGGTGGAGTAGGTACATACAATGTCTGTAAGTATATGTTTCATTGGCAGAACTCATTTTGATAATTTATTACACAATATAAACTGTATTGATATTTAATCAACCGCTGAAAATTATTCCCGCCGTTTTTTTAATATTGGTTAGTGAGGCCATGTCGAACGGTCATACAGCCTAGTGATACTTACTACTTGCTACTAAAATGCGCAACTTCAATACCCGCTTCTGGGCGGTAGATGGCGCTGTATATATTTCCCATACAAAATTACTCGTAAAGGATATTTTGTCTATAATAAATCTCATTTTGTTTTTTCGATTGATGTTCGTGCTAAGCATGAAGCTCGACTTAATACTGAGGTAACTGGAGTTCTCACCCTGAATAAAAAAGTGAACACCAGCAAATTTGACATTTAGTATGTAGTGGCTGTCAGTTGTCTCATATGACCATACGTATTTTTTTAAAGTGTAGTTGAGACGGAAGACAGCCACTGTGTAATTTGTGGTCACAAAAAATTGTTCGTACTGCACTCTCCAGTTACCTCAGTATTAAGTCGAGCTTCATGGTGCTAAGGGTACATAGCGCTTGTGGTACAATACGAAGTAATATACTCTGTGCGCAACGTATTTAAAAAAAAGTTAACCTTATTATGATATAATAATAATGTGGCTGTATGGTGCAAATGTCCCTTTGCTCTTTCTGTTTTTATACACAGGAATAACTAAAGAAAAAATAAAGAAAAAAGTTGGTAGTACCATAGAAAATCACTGCAGTAATGAATTTCAGTACTTACTTACTGCACTAAAATCAGTGCAGTAAGTAAGTACTGAAATTCATTACTGCAGTGATTTTCAAAGTTAGAATGTTTACCTCGGAAAAGTGCCACGTACTGCATTCTTTTCTCAAATATAATATTAACATTTCAGAGCATAAGTGTGAAAAATATAATAATTAAAAATCATGGGACTTTATACATAAATTAAATTATTCTTATATTCTAAACCGATATGTTAAACTTGCCATTGATGACAATTAAAGGGCACGATCTTCCAAATTATCGAAAACAACAAATTTTTGATTCAAAAGTAAACAATCAAATATTCTTTATTTTGAACAGATAAAAATATTATGTTGAAGTTTCATAAACGATCTTGATTATTTTGTGGCTAGAAAAACGATATTCGTATCTTATCTCGACTTTAAAAAAATTCAAAAACAAAGAAAATTGTCATTATTTTTGTATTTTTTTGGTTTTATACTTAGATTATTAATCTCTAATTCACAAATACTATATAGAAAAATAGGTAATGACATAATAATATAGTAGATTATTCTCAGGCTACTTTTTCAAAAAGTGAGGTTATTTTCGTTACTCTTCACACATAAAGAAAAAGACAAAGTCAGAGCTTTTGTTGCATTCTGTTATTGATGTCATTAGATATTATAGTGTAGTATATAAGCGTAGATGAGGACTAATATTAACAAAAATGAAACTGCTTACAGACATGCTGCATACAATAAAATCGTTTATAAATTGTGTAGTACTTAAATGCTATGCAAAAGTATTTAGGTATGTAATAAAAGCCGTTAAATTCCTAAAATTTTATATTTTTGGTACTTATCATAAAAGTCATTTATAGTTTTACTGGGAAACGTAATAACTTGGCTTTGGTTTATGACACTATTAATTAAATATTTCAACGTTTGCACAAACTTAATAAAAGTTTTTTTTTTGCTATTTACCTATTGTAACGATTTGGGCTTCTGCTATGAGCTTCATAGATAAACAAACATTATTAATGTTCATTAGCTATCTTAATACATAGGTATAAAATAAAGAGAAATTATGATTCGAAATAATAATTACAGGTTTGGTTTTCAGGATTAGATTTGATGCGTTGTAAATAAAATGAAACACGTGCATACAAAATATTTTATTTCTAAGAATTGCAGTAAAAGTATCTGAATTCTTAAAACTTCCTTATAAAAATGAAAAACGAGTCATCCGTAAAAGTATTTTATATCCTAGAATTGGTAAGTACCTATTATAATTTCTTTTAAGAGGCATTTTTAACGTAACTGAGACGATTACAACAATTTTATTTGACTTACTCCTATTGATCGAAACCCGGAAAAATCATTCATGTTCCTGAAATGAACGAGTTTTACAAATACAATTTCAAACTGCTTTAATCGCCTCACTTACGATTAAAATCTGCATTTTATAATAAATTTCCAAATCCGTTTAATGAGGAGAAATAATGGAGAGCTAACGTATATTTAATCGGTCCACATTACGAGTGAACATGGACAGGGCAAACAAATATAGCGGCCAAAGGCCGGTCAATAACGTGGTATTTGTCAGGGTGATACGTCCATTGTTTGTTTAGGCGGCTGCTTGTTAAGGCATGTGAGTTTCGTCTATGAAAATATCGCATAACAAAACAAATGTGGGCATTTGTCACCATTCAATGTGTATTATGTCAATTGTGTTGGTTTCGTTACATGCCATTGTCATTGTGTGGTGTGTATTTTTTTGCGATGATTTTCCGATTCCTTATTTTAAGTGAATGTTTTGTGACATAATATTTTTTGTCATGGGAAGCTGTTTACTATTAAACTATTACTTACATGAAAAGAGTTTCTAATGTGCCAACAGCGACTGATATTTTTGTGGCGTATTTATTTCGTGATGTAGAAATGTTTGTACCATAAACTTATTTATAATATGGTTTGTACTTACACAATAGTCTTAATTTTCGCTCATATTTCTATGATATTTTATTTTTCCCGTAAGAATGTCGTAATCAAATATAGCCTATGTTATTCAGGAAGTTTTCTAATGGTGAAAGAATTTTTTAAAATCGTTCCAGTAGTTTTTGAGTGTATAAGTATTTTTTCTTTATAACATTAGTATGGATGACCTCAAAACGTTGAACAAAATCATGTTAAATGCAAGCAAATAATAGAAACCAATCTATATGGACTTAAAATGGTACTCCTACACCATTTCACTCCTATTTGAACTCTTTCAATGTTAATTTCCATGGCGAAATAAATTATGGGCAATTTGATTGCCATAAAAACTTCAGAAGAGGAGATGTGCTTTTATCTTTCTTCTCTGTAATATACTCATAAGACAACTTGTTACTTTTATTTAAAGGCAAGAAATACTTAATTGAAAAGAAGTCCCGTTAAAAAATCTATTTATAAATTATTGATTGATAACATTTTTTAAACTACCATCTACATTTCCTACTAAATCAATTCAATAGTCACCGTCGTCAAATCATATTTATTACTTATTTTTTACAGTATGCAAATTTGCGAGAACGTTTTGGACGACGTCATAATAATATGTAATAAGCACTATCAAAATTAGATTTTTTATCCCTGTGCATCACACTTGAAATTTAATTTTAAAATGTAACAAAAATAGTACGCATGTGAAAAGTATGCAAACGCATATTTGTCACTTATACTAGAAACGTTATCGATATAACAATTTGCATACTGGAAAAAATGATTGTTTTAGAGCCGAATATTTAACAATTTCAAAAACTTATTCTCGAAATTTGCACTCGCCCGAAAGGTATACAAACATCATCGGATCGATTGTTTTACTATTTACATCAAATTAAAACGGTTTGCATACTGAAAAAAATTGGTCAAAACAGCGTTTTTGTTACATTTTAAAATTAAATTTCAAGTGTGATGCACAGGGATAAAAAAACTAATTTTGATAGTGCTTACAAATGTCGTCGTCTAAGACCTTCTCGCAAATTTGCATACTGTAAAAAATTGTACACCTCCAACTGTCGTGTCCGCCCGGTCTAACTAGCTGTGTCTGCTCGCAGTTTCACCTGCGTTAATTTGAGAAATAGGAAAATCCTACCAAAAAAGATTTTTGCAACATTTTTCATTAATGCTCCGCTTCTGTTGGTCGTAGCGTGATGTTATATATAAATTACCTAGATAAATGGACTAACCAACACAAAAACATTTTTTCAATTCGGTCCAGTAGTTTCTGGGATAAGCGCGTTCAAACAAACAAACTCTTCAGCTTTATTATATTAGTTAGGTATATATAATAGCAGTTTGAAGGTTTGACGAAGTTAATCGTCGGCGTCAACTCAAACGAAAAAAGTTTATACTAACCTAATAATCCTCATTGCAAGAGACAAAAGTTAAATATATACCTTTAAGGGCCTGTTCCACAATGTCTAATTCAATTCTGATTAGCTGTTACTTGACAGATAGGCCATACAAATCTGTCAAGAAAACTGGAAAGTATCTCCTAATCGGACATTGTGAAACAGGCACTAAGTAGGTATCATAATTTGCACACGGGGCGGAGACACACAACTGTCCCGCAAACTTCGTCCGCGTGTGTAGGGAACACCCCGGGGGTTTTAGTGGGTTCGAGTCCCATATATCTTCCTCGTCTCCCCGGGTGGGGGGAAAGCGACGGCATTTACCCCGGGTAAAAAAAACACAAAAAAATACCTGCAGATAAGCGTCCGAAGCGAGCCCACAGAGTAGCGCCCCTGTGAGCGCGCGCAGCACGGCCTTTCCCATATCTCCACACATTTTGGTACACTGTGGTTGTAAACGGTGATCACGCGGCTAGCCTAGCAAGCACTGAAATGAAGCGAACGGGCCTATCCCCACACTGGTGCTGGCGAAATTCGGTACTGGGAAGGAGTAGCCTTTCAAGGTATCTGTCTAATATGAAAGTTAACCTGCTCATCAACCATTGCTGGTTTGTTCAAAAGAGGTTGTTAGTGTTATGTATTCCAACGTGATGTGTATGGTAGATTTGGTTTGATTTACGCTAGAGCTCGCTAGGGCATTCGTAAGGAAGTGACTTAAATAAATAAACATCGGACATCGTAACATACATTGCTCTAATCCCTAGCTGAGTAGCTTAAGCCCTGTGTTATTGCAATTGGAAACAACGACGGGTATTATTACCACATACACTCTGTCATGAAAAAATATAAAAAATTCCGTTTTCAATATTTATCCGACCGGGAATCAAACCCGGGACCTTAGAGATAGCGGCACCTTTAAACTCCACCACACCACTCGGCCACGGGGGTGGTCACTCGCAAATTATATACGATTACAATTATAAGAGTTGGCCCCGTAGTAAAAGTTGTTCATATTCATGAGCACAATCACCACCTAATAGGTTATGCGCTTATTAATTAATACGTTGAGATTTTTTTTTATTCGACGAGTCGTGTAAGCCTTACGGTAGCTTAGTTGGTCAGATAATCGGGCTGGATTCCCGGAGGCGCGGGTTCGAATCCTGCCTGAAAGCTACTTAATAAGGCTCGTGGATTTTTACCATCACATTTTTCCTATAATTAATACGTTGTTTTTCGTCAAATAATATTTGATTAGAATTTAATGCAACGGTTGTACATCATATTATGTCTGCTACGGTAAGGCTGTTGAGTTTGAAGCCTGGTAATGAAAAAGATTTTCTGTGTAATAAACAAGCATTTTTTCTCTATATAAGTAACTTTTGGTTGTTTGAATCACCGAAGCGAATTAAAATACTATAGCGAGTTAGTTGAAGACTGATCGGTAAGCGGTTGATAAACCACACACTTACATATAAATATGAAACTTTCCACCAACTCCAATCCAATCAGAAATATAGAAATCATTGCAAGCGAGTTTAATAAGATAGAAGATACAAAATCTAATACAAAACAATAGACTATTGTGTATTGTTTACTTGTGTATTTTATTCGGTTTTTCTTTAAAACAAATAACAATAGAAAATATAATTATACAAAAATATGTTCGGCTTTTGCTTTCAGTGAAACTTTAGATAAAACTAACAAAAGAACTACGATACTCAAAATATCTATGAACATTCGTTCTGGATAGATTCATTATCTTTGAATAAAAAAATATTAAGAATTAATATTATGATACCTTTATTATTATTTTTTGTTAAGCATGGGAAAATAGTCTTATGTAGGTTACTTATTTGCAAAGTGTACAGTATAATTAGTCGACAATTAATTAAACTTTCAATGTTTATTTCAGAAATTCGATCATACTGGTGTTTACATCTTGCCCAAAATATATATTAGCCAGCTTTTTTTTTTAAATCATCATCAGCCATTTAATTTGCCCACTGCTGGGGCACAGGCGGCCGTCTGGCCTGGATAAGGCCAGGCGGAATGGATAAGGACAATGGACCATAGCCCAACACGCGGGCCCAATTCGGATTGGTGACGACTGCAGCCGGGACCAAAGACTTTACGTGCCTTCCGAAGGGGCCATCACCCATCCCGTGCCCGACCAATGCGTAAATTGCTTAACAACGGTGACAGCAAGTTGAGAGCACTACGACATGATAAAGATAAAGATGAAAATAATTTATTTGCATATAATATATTACATTGAGATAGAATAGGATTGAGATCTTGAAATTCTAAATATATGTTCACATATTTTGCCAAATTTAATGGCGTGCTTTATTCATTAAGTTATTTCTTACAAAATTATTCTTTCTTTCTTGCTCGTATTTTTTTAATGATATGTGATGTGCCTTATATACTACTTTATCATAGGTTTATATAAAGTTGTTTCATAAACATTTTAATAAAAACTTGCATTCAAAGTGAACATAACTGTTGTTCTGCTATTTCCAACTATTTTCATCGTGGCTTTACGGCCGCAACGCCTTTGACATCACGCTTCTGACAATGACGTTTTCGATTCCCACGATTCATAAACATTTTTTAACAAACCGTATAGTGCGACAAGCTTTTCTGTTCCGGTGATTATCTTTGGAACTAAAACAGTTTTTATACGACAGTCCATTTTGACAGCTAATTTCGTATTGCAAGTGGCTCCTCTGTCACGGCTCTCACCAGAACAGAAAAGCTTGTGGCACTGTATGTGTTGTTACTCTCACAACTAGCTCCGATGGGACTTGAACCCACGACCTTCCACTGTCCAGGCAGATGCTCTTGAGTTCGAGTCCCATCGGAACAAGTTTTGTTTGAGACGGGTCGACATTTTTCTAATACTAACTTAATTTTCAATAGTAAAAACTGCATTTTGAATGCAAATAAGTAAAAATTATTCGTATGCGCTGTTTTTCAGTAAATCACATCAAATCTCACAAAAACCTTTTATACTGCCCCATATATGTACCAAAACAACTATGTTTTTAATTCATCTAACCATTGTGGCTGAATTTGATTCCGTAAGTAAAGGCAGTTGTTTTCAGTAAGTAGGTTTTAACTTATTTTAATTTTTAGTTTTTTGCATTCACAATGCAATTTTTATTACTGAAAAATGGAAAATGAAGTATTTAGAAAAAATCGACCCGTCTTACAACTAGCTCCGATGGGACTCGAACCCACGACCTTTCGCTGTGAGACGGGTCGATTTTTTCTAAATACTTCATTTTCCATTTTTCAAGTAGGTTTTACTTTACAGAAAGCAACAAACTCAACTTCGTCAGCCACAAACGAAGCTACCCAAGAACCGTTTGTAAAACTATTTTCATTTTCGCGCGAAAATTCATCCGAAATATGTGAATGTGGTTTCTGTATGTTTAAAAATATTTACGCTTTGAACTAAGTTTGCTCTTTGCACTGTTTGAATAACTTTCCCGATGTTCGCTCGGTACGAAATAGAACTGCAGCAGAAATTTAAGTATCAGTATTTAAAATATTTTTGTTATTTGGGAAAACAATCGGTTGTAAGTAACTGCTTTAAACTTTTTTTGTTAAAATACTATACTTTTATAACTTATTGCATTTACAACGTATAGCACATCAGACAGACGCAGATGACCTCTGTGGCCGAGTGGTGTACGCGCCGGTTTTCAAGGTGCCGTTATCTCTAGAGGTCCCGGGTTCGATCCCCAGTCGGGTAAATGTTGAAAACGAACTTTTCAATATTTCCTCGGGTCTAGGTGAATGTGGTTAATACCCGTCGTTGTTTCCAATTTCCATAATACTAGTGCTTAAGCTACTATACTTTGGTATTGGAACAATGTTTGTGATTGTGTCCAATAAAAAAAATGCACATCTATATCAAAGAACGTACTTAATACTTTTGTTATTATTTATTAAACTATCTTGGTTTTACCATGCAATGCAAAACAATCATTTAATAGTATTGATTGAATACTAGGTAAATTATCATTAGACTTGATCCACTTAAGTACTTATACTAAGTCATAATATTTTAAATCTTCTTCTTCATCAGCCATTTAATGTCCCCACTGCTGGGGCACTGGCACTTCCAGGATGGATAAGGAGAATGGGCCATGACCCACCACGCTGGCCCAGTACGGATTGGTGGGTTTTAAGGCGATACTCGGAAAAATTATGCTGAAGCGAGATAGCAATGAGAAAACGACGCGCGCGGGAGCGAGACCGAGATTGGGCAAAACAAACACAAAATCACTTCGTAGGTATTAAAAAACTATAGTGATTTTTAAAAAATGCTTCTACACGATCCTAAATATTATTGGTGTCCACTAATTAAACCGATTTCCAATAGTATATGTAACCACATTTAAAAATAATCTTGAAATTTCGTATTATTTAGAGGTCTTTTCGAAAATAAAAAGTGTCGAGCCAAAATCATAAAATCGTGTTTGTAAAACTATACGAATCTAGATAAAGGTATAAATAAATACATATCTTAATACCAGATTTGTAACAACTCTAACCGTCCTATAGTTTTATATCAAAAAATCCATACTTTTTCCGAGTAGCGCCTTAAACGACTGCAAATGCAGCCGGGATCAACGGCTTAACGTGTTTTCCGAAGCACGGAGGAGCTCGAGATGAAAAGTTTTTGGTCACCCATCCCGTGACCGACCATTGCGAAAGTTTCTTAGCCTCAACGATCGCAGGCCGAGTGCGCTAACCACTGCGCCACGGGCTTCTCATATATATCACACTCGCCACACAGGAGAAAATAATAAAAGGATATTTTTCAGTTTTGTATGAAGCCTCGGCTAGGACTTTGTACACTATACCATAGGCAAGCAAAAGATAAATATTATAACTAAAAACTAATTATATCGCAATAAGCTAACGCGTTTGATGGTACAAAAGCATTCATCATCATCATCATGTCAGCCGTACGACGCCCACTGCTGGGCATAGGCCTCCCCCAAGGATCTCCACAACGATCGGTCCTGCGCTGCCCGCATCCAGCGGCTTCCCGCGACCTTGACCAGATCGTCGGTCCACCTTGTAGGGGGTCTGCCCACGGAACGTCGTCCGGTTCGCGGTCGCCATTCGAGAACCTTTCCGCCCCAACGGCCATCGGTTCTCCGCGCTATGTGTCCCGCCCACTGCCACTTCAACTGAGCAATCCTTCGAGCGATGTCGGTCGTTTTAGTTCTCCTGCGGATCTCATCATTTCTGATTCGATCGAGCAGGGAAATACCAAGCATCGCTCTCTCCATTGCTCGCTGGGTGATCTTGAGCCTTCTTATGAGACCCATAGTAAAAGACCACGTCTCGCTTCCATAAGTCATAACTGGCAACACACACTGGTCAAAGACCTTAGTCTTGAGACATTGAGGAATTTTCGACGCAAATATATGCCGGAGCTTCCCAAACGCTGCCCATCCGAGCTGGATTCGAGAAAAGCATTATCTAGTCTTAATTAAGATGCAACCCCAATTCAATATGGCGGTAAAACGTCACACTCACATTAAAAAAAAGGTTGACATTGACAGATTATCATCAGTTGTCAATGTCATCGTTTTTTTCGTACAGAAACATGAAGTTTGACTTAATACTCTGAGGTAACTGGAGCTCTCACCCTGAATAAAAAAGTGAACACCAGGAAATTTGACAGTTAGTATTTAGTGGCAGGTAGTGGCTGTCAGTTGTCTCATATGACCATACGTATCTTTTTAAAGTGTAGGTGAGACGGAAGACAGCCACTGTGAAATTTGTGGTCACAAAAAATTGTTCGTACTGCACTCTCCAGTTACCTCAGTATTAAGTCGAACTTCATGTACAGAAACATCAATGTTTCCGAACTTGATTTAAATATGGTTGCCAGTGTGACCATGGATGGCAAAGAATTTTTATTTTAAAGTTTATTTTTGTACCATTTATCCAGAAAGACAATGAGATTTTTAATATTTTATATGACTTAACTATATTTTTTACTATTAGTACGAATAGTGTACAAAGTCCTAGCCGAAAACGAAAAATGTCCTTTGAAACTATTGAAAAATGCAGCTATCGAATGTAGAAACAGTGATCACCATTGTCTAGTCTAGAACATTCATCAAGCGTTTAGCCTGGCTGCTGTTGCGCAACTAAAGACCGGTAATTGTCGGCTGCTGGTGAAATATCCCTTGCGGTTGTACGGTTGTCTGCAGAGTGTGTTGCGAGTTTCATTTCTTTGTTTAATAGCTGGTACTTAATGTCTTCACAATTACTTTGAAAATTAAATATTAAATCGACCCGTCACCCAAGCACTTCCGGCGGGATACAGGTACGAAGGGGTACCTACTAAATTTTTTTAAATTTATTTTGGTATTAGCTATATAATTACGAAATAAAATAGCATTGTTAATGCAAAGAAGTAAAATTATTATTATTTTCAACGACAACCATTTTTTTATTTACTTAGGTTGACTTCATGCTAATTATAAGTTTGATTCTGTGGTCATCTGTGATAACTATAAACTAATATAAGTAAGTAATTTAATTGTCTCGTTTGTGAAAATGAGCATTTTTGACAAAGTCACTGTTCGATGTTCGTTTTCTGTATGTTCTTTTGTTCGTTCGTGCACAGACGCCTTTAGGGTTTTCAATCGTCTCGAAAAGGGAACATAGAATTATAGGATATTTCGTTTATTGCTATTTAGTTTCCTAACAATTACCCATTTACCTTACCAAATGCATTAAAGTAGTTATTTTCCCGTTAACAATACATGCGCAAATCCGGGCGGAACACTGAATGCCACTTAGACGCACGTTAGGAAGCGACACACCGGCATGCGAAGCTTAAACTTGTCTAATAACTCTGTCCGGCATCTGACTATCATAATAAAAGGCATAAATCTAACCAATCACATAGAACGGAACTTATTAAGAAGTCCTTTTGGACAAGCACGAGTATTTTGTCCAGAAATACCACCGAACTTATCAACCAATATTATAAAATGTAAAACTGTCTCACTTGTTTGCTTAAATTTTCACGTCTGAACATTTTTTTATTATATGTCGTATACTGGGCTTTAAGGCCAAGACCACCACAACTACCACGATAGTAAATCTTCAAGAGCATTTGCTGTTATTTCAACGCCCCAGAAATGAGACACAATAGATTTTCCATCGTTCTCCGGCCGTATTCAGCCGGTCAGGGTTCAGGGTTAAAAGGAGTAATTGGCAAAATAATAAGCGAAATCTCATTTAATATTTTTAATCGTAAAATGGTTCGAACCTTACGTGTTAATTATTGCGTTTATATAAAGCAGAAAACTTTTCAGATTTCTTCAGTATCAAGCCCAAACGAAGTCTATCAATACTGATATTCATCACAATTGTCTGTCAACGATCCGAACTCTAAAATCTAAGGCCATATTCTAAGTACTAATAACACAAAAAGAAAGTCACATATTTTTGTGACTATTGTACAATACTTTTATGAATAGTACTGGGCCCCGATCGCGGTAATTCTATGTCGCATTAGTCAAGTGTACGTGCAGTTGAAGTGCAGTTGACGTGCAAAACCGTTTTTGATAACGAGCGGCTTTGACAATGCGACAACGTTTTCTGTTCCGGTGATAATCTTTGGAACTAAAACAGTTTTCATACGACAATCTATTTTGACAGCTAATTTCGTATTGCAAGTGGTTCCTCTGTCTCGGATCTCACTGGATCAGACAGGATTGTAGGACTATAGGTTTGCGTGACGTGTGCGTCGTTATGTCATTACGGCAATACGAAGTCACGCGATGAAGACGCGCTGCATAGAATTACGGCGATTGGCCCGCTGGTCTTCCGATCGCAGCTTACGACGTTACGACTAAACGACGTTATCCCGCGTTAATGTGATGTTTTCCGGGATAAAAAGTAGCATAAGTCAGCTCCTGCTCCCAAACTGTCCTCATACCAAAAACCACGTCGATCGCTGATGCTTCGTTTTGACGGGAAAGACGGACAAACAAACACACTTTTACATTTATAAAATTAAGTACGGATTTACGTCTAGAAATAAACAATAGGCCTCTCGCAGACGATGCATTTTATGCGAGGTTAACGTAATTTTAAACTCGAAGTAGATTCACTTACAATCTTATAGGTGTGGTTTGGGATAATAAATTGTTTAGTTCACACTAACACGAAACGTTTTAGCTGGCAGGTGCTTACTGGGGCATTAAGTCCGCCAATGTAATAAAGAAAATATAGGTAACAGTTAGTTTAATACTTACTAGTAGGAGTACTTTACAAAACTTGTTTCGATGTGTATGTTGCATTCGGAGTCCTTCATTGTTATAAATGTTTTTGTACAATACTTAAACTTGTTTTGACTTAAGAAAAGTTGAGAAAGACAAACGCGACCTATGACGTTATAAGATGAAGCCGCGGGCGACCATTACTCCATACTAAGTATATTATTAAATCATCATTTTCCTGGGCCCCGATCGCGGTAATTCTATGACGCATTAGTCAAGTGTACGTGCAGTTGACGTGCAAAACCGTTTTTGATAACGCGCAGCTTTGATAGTGCGACAACTATTTTGACAGCTAATTTCGTATTGCAAGTGGTTCCTCTGTCACGGATGTCATCGGATCAGACAGGATTGTGGGACTATAGTAGCTTATATAGGTATTTACTGTGACTATTGCATGGAGATAGACACTGAGGTAACTGGAGAGTGCAGTACTATCACTTTTTTGTGACCACAAATTACACAGTGGCTGTCTTCCGTCTCACCTACATTTTAAAAAAATACGTATGGTCATATGAGACAACTGACAGCCACTACATACTAAATGTCAAATTTGCTGAGTTACACTTTTTCTTCAGCGTGAGAACTCCAGTTCGAACGAACAGAACGAAGTCAAACGTCAAGACGCAAACGTGATCAAGACGCGCTGCATAGAGTTACGGCGATCGGCCCAGTTACGGCGATCGGCCCGTTGACCTTATTCCAATCCTAAAAATATCACATTCCCACTGGATAACGTCGTGTAGTCCACGCGGGTGAAACTGCGGACGGAAGCCTAGTTTCTAATAAACAAAACAATAACAACGAAGATGCGTTAACCTGGCGCGCGCCAATTACGTGACGCGCAGAGGCATAGCAATTGAAAGTGTTTAACCGCTATCGCGTAACTATTACCACTATTACCGCTACTGTTATAATTTCCTTTTAATTAAATAAACGGTGATATAATCCTTTATTGGGGACAAACTTAATAGCTGGTAGTTTTGTATAATCATCGATGTATAACGCGATAAGTCGTAGTAGTCAATGTAATAAATTTCAAACCAATTGCTATTAAAAATATATTGTTTTATAACTCTAACTTTATTTTAACATTCTTTTTAGTTCTTGTCTGTAAATAACCATTAATTGTATTTATACTTTGCCTTATTTATTACGTGACGTGATGACATAAAAATCTATAGGACCTCCATTAAATATTATTATTTATATTTGCGGTTTTTTAAATGTGTTACTTATATCTCAAAAACGGCTGACTACCTACATCTCAATCAAACCAATTTTCGTTGAAAGTTTTTATTAAAATGTACCTACAGGCACGAGCAAAAATAAGTAGACAACATAAGACTATGTCATATTCCAGTAGTGAAACAATGAATGTAATTTTTAAAAACCTATTTATTGACCCACATGAATCCCACTCCTACTTTTTAATTTATAAATGTAAAAGTTTAGATGTTTGGATGTTTGGATCTTTGTATGTTTGTTACTCAATCACGCCAAAACGACTGAACGGATTTGGCTGAAATTTGGGACACAGATACTTTATAGCCTGGAGAGGAACATAGGCTACTTTTTATCCAGGAAAAATATCATATTCCCGCGGGATAACGTCGTGAAGTACACGCGGGCGAAGCCGCGGGCGAAGCCGCGGGCGAAAAGCTAGTTTTTTTATAATTATATAAAAAAGTAAAGCGGTTTACAGATACCGACAGACAGACATGACGATTCTATAAAGGTTCAATTTTTTGTCGTTTGGTTACAGAACTCTAAAAACTTCTTAACTAACACTAATATTCCTATTGCGCTCATTTTAGTATTGTTATATTAATTAGGTAACTCATATTTAGTTTCAGTAAGAACAAGCTGCATATAATTTCATGGCAAAATTCTTAAAAATTCTTAAAAGCAATCGTTGGAGAGACCATAGTATTACTAATTTCAAACTATTAGACCAGATACAATATATCAGATTATTCATTATCTGCATAAATCTTATACATAATTATTACAAAAGTATGTAGTTAAAACTAAGTCGTGTCAACGATCTCGCCAAACGGGTACGTACGTTTCACAACACCACCAGGCAGACCTTCCGCAGACTTGTTCCTTTCTACACATCCGGCCGAAATAATAGGACACCGCTTTATTCAAATTTTCTTGACACCTTGTGCAATTGGGTATTTGACAAAAAAAAATTATTGACTTAAAATGTTTATTGAACTAGTAGCAACACAACATAGGTATTTATTTTCAAATATCTTGCATATTTTCAGCGATATAGAGCATCAAACTTTCTAATTAGACAAGCAGAGCGCTATAGAAAGGTGACGTCACATTTCTATAGCGCCGTACTCTCGCCATAGAAAATTTCGTTTTAGAAAGAGATAGCTAGAGTCACAATTAAGTAGCGTAGAGTTCGCTTGTTATAATACTTATTGAATTTCTTTTTTCACATTTGTTATTCAATAATTATATATTTCTGAATGTCATAATTAAATATCTACATTTCCACAACAGTCAAATACCCAACGTATCTTTATTTGAAACCAGGTTGTTAAGACAAACTATTGTAAAAGCCTTGTCTGCTTTTCAAAACAATACTTAAATCTAAATAAAATAAGTGGACTAATTTATAATACATACACATTAAAATAAACTTAAAGGTGTGAAGTACATAAAAATAATAAACTAAGAAGTAATAATCTTAAAGATAATTTCGTTTGTTAAAAACCTTGTACTTTTAACCTTAACTTTAAATAGATCCATAAATGTTATTAAAAATAATATCAAGGCTTATTATTGTTCCTTTAACGTCATCATTTATGTAACTTACCCAGATCAAAGAATAATAAATAATAAAATAAATAACTTTTCACAATCACACCAATCATCTAGCTCATAAGTATAGTTATCATTAAGAAACTGTGTTATGGATACTAGAAAATGGATAAATATATACCTATATTCTTTTTTTGTAAATACATACTTAATTTACATAGAAAACACCCAGACCAAGACAAATAGACATGTTCATGCACACAAATATTTGTCTTGTCCGGGTATCGAACCTGAGACCTCTGGCGCAGAAGGCAGGTATCCTACCCTTGCGCCAAATCGGTCGTCAAGATAATATTATTATAAACTTCAGATTTTAATAAAGGCATTTGTAAAGCGCAATTAAGAAGCCATGCACTGCAAAATCGAAGGCTAACAAATTGCGTAACTGAAGTTTTGGAGCTGCGATTAACAACTATTTGTGATATAAAACCAAAGTGGCTATACGACTATTATTTATTTAAGTAACAAAATATCTATAAACTGATCTGATTTTACTATTGTACCCAATAGATATTTAAATTTTTAAGATCTATCATGGTTTTCTATTGATAGAGATAGTAATAGAAACATACTCAGGAAGCCAGTGCTTCAGAGATTTGCTAACCACAATTTCAAATTTCCATAATTATGTCAGTCACCACTTTTTTAAATAACTTATCAAACGCTATCTAATCTAATCTAAGTAAATTACCGACGATTACCAAAAGTTTAGGTGAACGACCATCGCAACACGACGCGATGCGACGCGAGACGGGAAAATTTCAAGTAGGTAGTTGATTTATATTTATGTACTAGCTGCCGCCCGCGGTTTCACCCGCGTGTTTCTCGTTCCCGTGGGAATATCGGGATAAAAATTAGCCTAAGTTACTCCTTATTACAACAGCTACCTGCCAAAGAAAGTCCCGTCAAAATCGGTCCAGCCGTCTCAGAGACAGACAAAAAATGTTATTTTGGTATATATATAAGTACCGTATAAATAATCATAATGCATGTAGTAAAAAGCGGTTATTTTAATATTACAAACAGACACTCCAATTATATTTATTTGTATAGATGTGTGGTCTACGTTGTCGCGTCAACTTCGCGCGTCTATATGGGTCGCGTCGTCGCGTCCCTCACCTAGGACAATGGGTAAAACCATTCCTTCCACTCTGCACTACCAAGCTGCACTCCCGGTAGTGCAGATTGGAATTTTTTGTCCTATCTGCACTACTAGCTGAGTGCAGAGTGGAAGGAATGGGTAAAACTTTGCCGTTTCCTAATATCCTCAAGAAACATGTGGTCGACAGTACCTACCATTAGTTACTAAACGCATATCGGAAGACGTGTAACGAAGTCTCGGTAACGACCCCCTACTACACCACTGTATTAACTAGCGAACTAAAACTAACCGCAATACATCCTTTAGTTGACGTTGAGCTAGAAATGTTAGATGCGCTTCGGTTGTAGTTTAAACAAAAGTTTGAAATTCTATACAATATTTAGAACCTTTTGGTAAACGTTCATGAGAAAAATGGCAGGTATAATAATTCATTGTTTCCTTTTTTTAAATGAAATATTAGAAAAACCGACCCGTCTCACAACAAACCCCAGATCTTTGAGAGAGAAAGGTTGTGGGTTCGAGAGTTTGAGTCCCATCAAGGATAGTTGTGTGTGAGACGGGCCGACCTCTTCCAATACTTTATTCATTCACTTTCAATAATATTGGTTACAATTTAATACATATTTATAAGTGTAAATGTTACGAAGTGTAAACGTCAAGAAGCCAAATTACTTGTATCGACGTTGGTTCTGCGATTTGTTACCATTTATGTTTCAATATTACAAAAACAAGATAGATAGGTTCAAAATATTTCCGCATATTTTGCGTAATTGCTATTTTTGTCGTCCCTTAATAAATCCCTCAATAATTAATTTTATAACACAAAATCGCCGAGGAAATTATTTTAAGTTTTGTTTTAAACAAATGCCAATATGGCTGGGAAAATGTCATCCATTTAAAAAATTGTGTATTTGCCGGTTCCGATCCGATATATCATCGTACATCTTCGTTGTTCGGAATAAGAGAAGAGTGTCCAGAAGTTATTTGGAAGGGCAATTCCGCAAGTTTAATAGCCGCTAACAATACCGGACGACTGCGGAAGCGCCTCCGCGCGGATGTTGCGATACAACTTCGGAAGCGAGTAGCCTTTGACGTTCGCAAACTATGTAGTACCTACTCTGTTATAATACTGTTGTTTGACTAAGTAATGTTTCCAATCAGTTTTGATGTCATTTCCATTGGATAAGAAGTAAGTAGAAGGGCGTTTGTGCATTACACATTACACTGAATTTTACTGTCCGGCGCCGGCGGCCGGCGGTCCGTTTTTTTACGGACCGGCGTGGCATGAAAAACACGGATGATTCGCTTGTGCAATTGTCCGTCTTTTTACTCGCCGGGGCAGCGCAGTGATTACCCCCTCCCCCGCCCCGCCCGCTCGTGGATATCACGTTTTCAGTTCAATATCACAGTTTCAATGTTTCAAAGCCTAAACTACACGAAATAAATAAATTCTTACTATGTATTATAAATAATTTATAATTAAAATGCGACCATTCGATTTTTTCCGGACGGTAAAATTCAGTGTAGTGCACAAGCGCCCATACGTTTTTCATTGCTGTTATCTTGGAACGGAAAAAAACGGACCGGAATGGGGAAAAGTAAAATATCGGACGGTAAAATTCCGTGTAGTGCACAAGCGCACTAAGACTTCATCTCATTGATCTGGGGTGCAATTGCGTAAGGTAATCGTAATAATTTGACAGTCCATATCGTATTCAATCGGCTGCAATTTGTATAGAATGACATTTATTATGATACGATATGAACTGTCAAATGAATACGATTGACTTTACGCAATTCCATAGCTGATTCCAAAACGAGTAATTTAAACACTTGTGTCTGGTTTCAATAAAATTATGACACCCAGAGATGTGTATACTACCTATGCGATTATTATAAGAATAGGACAGGTTGTTGACAAACTTCACTCTGAAAAGGTACAGTTCGCAAGAAAGTGCAAAACAATATGAAAATAGTTTTTTTTTGGCAGAAGGTGGTTTGGGTATTGCCACTTTCAAAACGAAGTTTTTTATTTTTTATATCCACCTGCTTCCCTTTTTCTTTGTACTCAACTTTACTGCTCATGCCCTTCGTTATGCCGCCGGCGCCAGACATAGCACAAACATTTGAACAAATGTTTGGACACATGTGGTATTTGTTCAAAGCTTTGATAAAATACTAGAATATATTTCTACAGTACCTACTTTGCAATGTCAGAAGGAAAAGTCTTCAATGTCCTTGTAGCAGTAGCAGTGCAGAAGCAGCTCAGACCAGCGGGACGATGATTCTCAAATAAGTGGAATAGAAGAGGTGGAATAGCATTGGCAAGCATAATGTGTTGTGTTATGATTTACAATTGGTGGATTCACGAAAGGCGCCTCCCCGAGTGGCTAGATTGAATCGTTCCCCGTGATACCGATACCCGGCGCACCCTGGTAACAGCTAGATTCTGACGAATCTAACAACGTGCAGACTCTAGCTGGCCAATCCTTTTACCATGATAGACCAATACAATTTTTCACGAGACCCCCAATTTACCAATTTTATTGTAAAGTTGATTATTAAATTATTTTCATAACCTGAAATCCTGTTTTATTTAAATTCTTAAACCAGTAAATAGAATCAAAATTCAATTTATTCTGTGTTATTGAAGCATCAGAACAATGTATGAAAAAATGGTTTCAGTTAAATATCACAAATATTTAATTTGATTGAGATTCAAATTACCTGATCATTTTCGTACAAGCATACTTTCATGAGTCCTATACTTTCCGAAAAAATCAAGTTAATGATTTGTATAAGTAATTATTATCTGCAAATTTTTCATATGTTTTGGTTTGCACGAACATCATTATTTATCGTAAGCTATGACCAAAGATATTATAATATAACAAGATTGTGCACTATGAAAATAAAAGCAATGTCAATTCGATTTTATCCAGTTATAATAAGGTTTATTTTCGTATGACATTACGATAAACGGAAAAACGAGCCGAGCGAGAGGCTCCTAAATAGGATTGCATCCCTGTCTACTGGGCTGCCACCATGAAATATTTTTGGTTGTAGTAGAACTTAATTCAAATTCATATTTCCTGTTCTCGAGAATTTTTAAAATATTAATTAATTAAAAGAAATGTTAAGCTAATAATAATAAAGTCCATATCATTTGTATTATTTAAAACCTTGAAAAACTACTTGTTTAATGTAAGAGTCGGTGTTATGGTAGTTTAAATTATAATAAATTTGCAACACTTTGCGTCTGGACAATTTTAATAAAAATAAAAACATCATCAATATGGCGACGGCAAATTAATTTATGTGTGTAAAGTTAGTGTGTGGATCTTAATTATCATTTTAAAATTACGTTTAAATCAATAAAAATGGTTCTCACTTGATGTGTGAAAGGATGCAAAAGCGCATCATATAAACGTAGCGGTGTATCTTTTCGTAGGTAAGTATTTAGCCAAAGTTTTATTCTTGCGTATAGTAGGGTGTCCATTTCATTTGTAATTCATAGACTGGAATTTACTTTCTTACTTAACCCAAACATTAATTTTCATTGTTTCAGATTTCCTAAACATGAAGAAATTAAAAAAGGTTGGCTTAACGTCATACCTGAAAAAATTACACAATACTCAGCAGAAGAAAAAAAAGAAGAAGAACTTTATCAGAAAATAGGCATGAAACAGAACTTATTAAATGTATTATAAAATCTGTATTTTAATTTAAGGTTAAAAAAGTAGGTACGCAAAAAACGAATCTTTAAAATTAATTGGACACAAAGCCTCCATGCGTCAAAAGATCGGCAAGACAATTTTGTTTAGCAATGTATAGTCTAACTAATAAACAGATTTTTATTACTGTACGTGGACTTTTTATTTCTATCCATTTTAGCAAAATACGCCTATCAGAAATACAGACATACCTACATCATATAAGTACATACAGGTCAAACTGACAACCTCCTCTTTTGAAGTCGGTTCGAAAGTAAGTATGCTTATAAAGCATAATATGTGTATTTGTCGATTGTCACATTATTGCCTCATAAGTAATGCAAAGTACCCTCTATGCTTTGCCGCGTGGAGTCCTCATCTTAACTAATATTATAGAAAGTGAGTTCGGATGTTTAAATGTATATTTTTTTAGCTACAAGAGCTCCTTAGGAAGCGTGGTGTTCGAATCCTACGTCAGCCAAGTCTGGTTATCTATAAATTGTCCTCGAAAAAACCAAATCGTGTAGTCACTCACGTCTCTCTCATTAGAGAGGGACGCACACCATAATAGGCCTATCTCGCTCGGCTCGGCTGTAACTCATGAGTGCGCAATCTTGTTATATTATAATATCTTTGGCTATGACATGATCAGCCACGATAAATTTATTTTTTTGCACACCATACTGAAGTGAAGTGAAGTTAGTTTGACAGCACTTTGACAGCTTGACGTCACAACATGGCGGCATCCCTATCCTATTCTTATAATAATCGCATAGTACTTACATACATACATCACTGATGGTATCGAATACTACTAAGAAAACCGAAATCGTTAAATTAAGCAAATAAACATTTTTCACGAGTATAAGAGTTCAAACTTCGAATGCTAGAGTAATTTTAAGCCAAGAAGTTTGGAGTTAGTAACTAATAAAGCAGAAACTTATCTCTCAAAAGTGTAAAACTAAGTATTTACCTAGGTATATTCATACTAATATTATAAATGTGAAAGTGTGTTTGTTTGTCCGTCTTTCACGTCAAAACGGAGCAACGGATCAGCTCGATTTTTAGTATGGGGATAGTTTGGGAGCTGGAGTGTAACATAGGCTACTTTTTATTCTGGAAAATTATAAAATAAAAATGATTATTTTGTATAGAAAATCGATAAACTGTCATTCTTCCATAGCCGCTTCCAAAGAGGTATGTCAAAGAGTATTGTAATCACTGACGTTTCGTTTTAGCCGCTTTGGATTACCTACTGTATAAAAAACAGTGTATAAAACTTCTTCGCGATTATTTATTTTCATCTGTCTATCTTTAATAAGTAGATGTTGGTGATACGAAGTTTACCGGGTCAACTATAATTAATATGGCAAAACAACGTTTGCCGGGTCAGCTAGTATAATATATATATATATATATATATATATAAACTTACTACTTTATTAAAAATTTGAACTAACAAACACTATACGCGCGCCTTTAAGAGTTCGTCAGGCAGGATTATCTTTAGTAAAGAATCTTTACATAATATCTTCGTTCGTTCAACAATACTTACCACTAAATATCGCCTCACGAACTAAAACAAAACACAAATATGGCATCGACTGACTTTTTTTGAACGAAAAACAAGATTACGAATGTTTCGATCTTACGTCATAAATGAAAGGTAGCGGTGACAAATAAGAGCGCACTTTTGAAGCGCGCTCTTATACACTCGGCTGTTTTTACACTCCGACCGGTTAACTAAGGGTATTGTTAGTCAAAGTCAATTTTACTGCGGTTTTCATCAATAGTGAAAGTGATTTAATAATACAGGCATAATATTATGTATCTATTGCAATCGCGCGAATTCGGGGCGTGTCACTAGCTATGCAAGAAATATAAAAAATCAACTGCGTTTCTATTCACTGTTTTTGTTGCATGTTGCTATGATTCAGTCAAGTAAGTAATCGTACTTAATAACGGCTGCTAAAAATACAAAAAATACTAATATGTATTAAAAGAGTGTTTCGACTTTCACTGAATATTTACAAATATTTATGTAATATTTGCAAGTATGTATGTAAAATTAACAATTGCTTTGCACTTACCTACTGTATTTTTATTTATTTATTAACACTTTAATATAACACCCCAATAACATAAAACATCGCATACTTATTCCTCTTTCAGACAACCTACTGTATGGAGAAATTGACAGGGAAAAGAAACTACTGTAACAAAATCTACGAACGATGTCGGGGACAGTCACTAAGAAGTTGCAAATAATTATAACGCGCGTGCTAACGCCAAGTTGCAGTTTCTGGAAACATATTCGTTCCGCTGAATCAGCAATGATTTCCCTCGTTGTTCGGCGTACACCTAGAGGAACTAATTTCATTTGTGATATTTACACCTACATAACTGCATAATCGCTACAAAGTATAAAGCGCAAGCCACATTGCCAGCTAGCGAACTAACAAGCCTTTCATTTCACAGCTTTTCATACTTCGGTTCGCACCGCACAAGCGACATCGCTAGCCTCTTTTACAAGCTTTTTATTAACTTGCCATGTTAGTTAGTGGGGGACAAATCTTGCAAGCTTAGATTTTATATTATTTTTATGCATTCACAATGCAATTTTGTAAGTATAGGAAAAATGTGATAGTAAAAAATCCCGCCTGAAAGCTACTTATGGGGCTCGTGGTTTTTTACTATCACATTTTTCTTGCAAGCTTAATTTGACCCACTTCGATGGAGCTGAAATTTTGTATACAGGTTTGGTTTAGATGACAATACAATATTTAAGTACAGTCAGCAAAAAAGCTTGTAATGAAAATGATTTTTTTAACAAAAAACTTATTTACTCTTTCTCTCTCGCAGTATGAAATGACGTTTCACTCAACCGACTCCGGACCCAAGTAGGCCGCTGCAGACAAAATATGCGCCGATGGGGTCAAATCCCCGCTTCAGAGGAGGACTGTGATTGCGGAGCCCCAACTCAGCACCATGGACGACCTAATAGAGGGCAATGAGTTAGCAATAGCAGTCGCTAACTAGTTACTGGTCCGCCAAAATATAGAGAACCACTGACACGCAAAGAAGAAGAAGACGTCACATCGCTCGGCCCGTTAGCTCGCTCGCCAGCTGGTAATGTGTCCAGGGGACTTATTTTTGAATTTTGCCACTCGCGTCGAGCACTCGCTTTGTACCTACTCATTTTCATGTCAATTATGAGTAAAATATGTCAAATATTAAGCGAGCGCTCGATAAGAGCGGCGAAATTCAGAAATAGACCCCCAGGAGCTCTATTTTTGAATCACTCGGGTCGAGTCAAGCGTTCGCTTAGTACCTACCTATTCATTTAGAGTAAGTTATGTCAAATATGAGTAGGTACTAAGCGAGCGCTCGACCCGAATGGCGAAATTCAAAAATAGACCTCAGGCTTTTCACCGCCGTCTGTTCACGTTCTCATCATTGAATCTACGAAACGAATTTTATACGAATATCATCAATAGAGTGATTCTAGAGGAAAATTTGTATTATACATCTACATTGCACTCGTGCGAAGCCGGGGCGGGTACTAGTTACCGTATAATTGATGATAATAATAATATCGTACCGAAGGCCAGAGTTAAGTTAAGTATCAGGAAAAACGTTTCCTTTACAAATTAGTCTATGCTGAAATTATTAAGTGCATCCTTTAAACAGACAAATAGTAAGAGCCGACAAATTGAGTAAGTTTCAAATGCAAGTAAAAAAAAGTTCATGAAAATACCCATATTTTAAAAATAATATTATAAAAAAAATACTACGCATTTTTTTGGGGAATATTTATTGTGCATTTGACTTTTAAACTGTGGTAGGTACATCTACATTCTACATGCCATATGGAAGGGTGCATAATTCAACCAATCAGAGAACAACAACAAACCCGGGCGCGTGACGAATCATTCGAATAATTTAACTTGCGAGCGGAAAATATCAAATTAAAATGGGGTAAATATAAAATAAATCAAAGTCGAACAATGCTTTCATTTTATAACAATTAATAGAAATTATAATTAAGTCAAAAGTACTTATGAAATGGTGGCGGAGAAATTGATGGACATGTATGTGGTCTACGGCGGCGTATATGGCGTAATACGGTATGCTGTTTTTTATCCCAAATAAACAAACAAACAAACGGTAGTTTAGGAATGATATTGAAGCAAGTTTTATCGGTGGGAATCAAATCAAGTAAAAAGAAATTGTCTCTGTCACAAGAAAATCGTTAGACGTAATTAAGCGAGGAGCGTGACGGACTCGACCTGCAATCGTTGAAGTTAACCAACTTTCGCAATGGTCGGTCACGGGATGGGTGTCCAAAATTTTCTCTCAAATCTCAAGCTCCTCCGTGCTTCGGAAGGCACGTTAAGCCGTTGGTCCCGGCTAAATAGCCACCAATCCGCATTGGGCCAGCGTGGTGGGTCATGACCCATTCTCCTTATCCATCCATAAGGAAGGCCTCTGCTTTAGCAGTGACTTATAATGGCAGATGATGATGATGATGAGCGGGTAGAAAACCCTTTGAACAAAACAGCAAGCTTTCCGTATATTTTACTTTTGTACAATTTGTTTTTTTTAGGCCGCATGGCTATTAGCTTGTTTTCGATTCCACTCTTTATTGAGTAGGTGTACAGATGTTTTATCTCACGAGCGCGGGTGAGCCACGCCTGTGTGTATGAATGTACTCATCCAACGCGTAAGCTAGGGAGCTCAGTTTTGGCCAAGTCACCGGCCGACGCACACAGTCTATACGCATTACAACCACAAGTATGAGTCACCCGCGCTCGTGAGATAAAACAAAAACTGTATTAAATGCGTTACGTTTTTCTGCGAACCTCTTTCTTTTCTGCTTACCCCTTTGTAACCCCTTTCTGGTCACCCCTGTGACCTAGCAAGATCTGGCAGAAGCTTATGTGTTTATGTCGCCAACTATCTTATATTTGCTGTTCTTATGTACCTAAGGACACATGTGACCTTTTAATCTTGCGTGTAATCTACTTGCCACTTGAATAAGCTTTCAATATAGAAGCAATATCGACATACGACGTATTAATCAGTTCTTGTTCAACAGGAGTGTCTATAAATAACTTGTACTTATAAAAAGAAATGTTTGGACACTAGTTTTGATATTTCTTTCTTCTTTCAGACCAACGCATTTGTCGGCTCATTCACACGACTACGTTTCGACGATTCGTATTTGTTTTGACGGTGATAAAGACTGATACATCTTTCTTACAGTGCCACAACCTTTTCTGTCCCGGTGACAGCGGCGCTACGTACGTTTTTTTTGTAGTAATTTAACCGGCCCTGACTTCTAAGAACTTCAGCCGCCAGCAGCGCTATGGTTGGACATCAACTTGACAGCAAAATGACATTAAAAAAAATCACGTTAGTTTCACATTTTGGCCACCGGCACAGCAAAGTTTGTGGCACTGTAGACATCGGTTACACGCTAGTTTTGGCGTCAGTTCAGTCTGCTGTCAGTTTACTGACGTTCGAAACGGACTGACGAATACTATTAAAAATATTTTATTTTCATCAGTCTAGACCATCAGTCTGTCAGTCTGAATGGTTACAAGACAATTCTCTCGTCATTCTGACCAGAATGATGGACTGAACTGACGCCAGAATTAGCGTGTAACCGATGTCTTATACTTACTTTTGGCTTTTTTGACGAATCGTCAATAACGCATCACGTGTGAACAAGCTGTTACGGCATACTACAGTAAAAATTTGATAAACCTACTCGTAGATAGTACAGAACTTTAATAAAAAAATAAAGATCTATTCTTTGTTTCTGATAAACTGTTCGTCTGTTACCGGCAGCGGCAACCCTTACGTCACACAAAGCGTAATAAAACCTACCCGAAAACCTAATCTTCATTTATCCAGGCCACTTCAAAGGCCCTTTCGTCACATAACAATGTCGCACAACTTGTAATCTGTTTGTATACCGAATTTATACGAGCGATTTAAAACATTAGCATTTACAAAATCGACGGCACCCGAGGCGAATGTGAAGCGCCCGCCATTTTAATAAAACAAGCCTTAAGCGTTGCCATATGTTCTGGCTTTAATATCGAAATCTCCTGTTTACTCGCGGAATACGTAATAAATATACAAACTGTGCGTCAGCGTCACCTCTGATGGGAGCGTCACATGCTGAGGTCACATGAGACAGTTCAAGCGGAACATTGACTTATACCTACTTAGATACTTAGTTGTTGTAGACAAGATGTAGACGCTTTCGAAAGGACTCATTGTCGTTACACTTTTGTCATGTCGTTAATGATAATTTTAAATTCGTTCGCCAAGATAATGTAACTTTTATACATCTTACGCTCAAAGAAAGGCATCGAAAAACAGCTCACAACGCGTTTTGGTCACTGTAAAATATCCACACCGCGAAATTCGTGTTGTGGCTCATCAGAGCGATTTTTGGGAAATAGTTATTTGCGTACCTAATACAACGTGAGCATTTTCTAATGAAAATGAATAATGCCAATTTAGACTTTCAAATCTCATAATACTGACTATCAATCTGCTATCCTAAACATTTGATAAGCTGAATTAAATCCATAATCCCAACTACACGTTTTATGTTGAAATGGAATCAATCACAGGTTTGTTTAATAATATAATCTGTTTTAAATAAACCTGTGATTGAGTATTTCGTAGGGTTTATGTTAAGTTTCATAATTGAAAATTGATTTTATTGTATGATACACATGTTGAATATGCATTTCTATTTATCCTCTGATTTGGGTGTCTAATAGCCATGTATTCATTAGTCAGCATTAAGGTTAAATATTGAACCTTGGAACTGTTTCACAATGTCTAAGTAAGTTCTGATTAGCTGTTACTTGACAGATAGGCCATACAAAGCTGTCAAGTAAACTACAAAGTATATCCTAATCGGACATTGTGAAACAGGCACAAGGCACAATAATCTATTCAAAAGTAAAGCCCTTTCTGTTTTTAACCGACTTCTAAATCAAAAAGGAGGAGGTTCTCTATTCGTCTGTATGTATGTTTTTTTTTTGTGTATGTCCACCGATTACTCGAAGACGGCTGAACCGATTGAAATGGTTCAAACGATATTACATCAGGTTAGTTTTCAAGTTGGTCCCATTTTTTGAAATTTTGAAATCGGTTCAGTAGTTTTCAGGAAATCTTGAAAATACTGTCGTTTTCGTTACCACTTTAAGTGAATTTAATACGTATCTTTATAGGCATAACTCCTTTGTTTATGGTTTATAAACAAAGAAGTTATGCCTATAATTTAGATGATTCTTGTTTTGTTAAAAAGGGGATACCTCAAGGTATTTTAACCGACTTCGAAAAAGGAGGTTTTCAGTTTGATCACATACCTATTTACCAGAAAACACGTAGATTGCCTGCACGATGCACTAAAAAGAGTGAAATAAAAATTATTTTTATAAAAAAGTAAAACCGCCTTCAAAAAAACCACATCAAAAAAGTAAGAAATAATTCCTCACCAAATAAATAACGTAAGTACTTTGAAGTCGGGCGGGTTTTAACAATAACAACAAAAATTGTACATGTTTCACGCCCGACTTTAAAATACTTACGTTATTTATTTGGTGAGGAATTATTACTTACTTACTTTTTTGAGGTGGTTTTTTTGAAGGCGGTTTAATTTTTTTATAAAAATATTTTTTTCGGTAAAGGGATGTTCCAAGCACTCGTACCTAGTATGAATGAAGCCTAAGTTGGTTCCATAAAAACCAAGCACTGTTCGTTTCCCTTAAAATAATATTTTTTATTTTTCAAATCCATCCAAGAATAGCGACGCATACTCAATATTAAGTAGGCATGCGCCGACTCACAACTATGAACATGAGAGTGCTCTTAAAAATGTCTGGCGAGGCAGAAAACGCTTCAATATTTCTGGACTCCGAGAATATTATATGGATTCGTATTTTAGTGCTTTGAATCTATTTTGTTAAAAGCATATTATTGAGCAAAATCTTTTGAAAGTTGAATATTTAATACTGGCTTTATCATTGATATGATAGCAAAAATTAATTTATTGGTGCATTATTTTCTTATATGCGTTCCGCTTGCGCTTTTGTCTGTGTGGGTGACAGACAAAATAGTCTTTCTAGGATATTTTCTCAAATTGTAGCCTCTGATTGTAACATGTGCAACTAACTTGCAAGAAAAGTTCTGGTGTAGTTGGGGCACCTTTGTATCCTACTCAGATCAGTCGACCGCGCCCTCGAAGTCGTGAAGGAAAATTTATTAGACCGACCGACACTCGGAACCGATGAAGGTGACGCATCAGTCAGCCTCTTCTACTCCTTACGTCAAACATGAAGGTAGACACAGTAAAGAAAGCCATGCGCTACAACACGTCTCGTGAAGTATGGCTAGAGCACTTTACGATGGTACTTACCAGTGAGGACCGCTCCTACAAACTTTGTATAAGTCGATAATGTAAGGCAAAACGATTTATACAAAGGTTGTAGAAGCGGTTGTAACTAAAAATTACTTGTTAAGATATCGCCTTTCCTCGGCGACATGAATTCACAAATAACAATATGGAACAATTTATTTGCCTTTTAGTTATAGTTATTGATAAAACAAAGGTAAATTGTTAAAAACCTCTTTAGTTTCACGCAAACAAACCCCTATTTGCTATCCCCCAAGTTTTATAAAAGAATGTCGCTAATTAATTTTAATTTCTTTGCAGGTCCAGTCCAGATTATATCCCGGAATCCCGGATGGGTAAATTATACGAATATTAAAGCAAGGGCCTTTAATTATGATATGGAAATTTGCATGCCGTATTACGGTCATTATCCGAGTAGGAAATTAAATCTCGGCATTGTATATAATTTTCTATCTATTTAAGTGTTAGGCGCATCTGGCATCTGTATCAGTAATTAGAAAGAAAGAAGAAAGAAAGAAAATGTATTTATTGACACAAACATGAGATAATATAATTTTTGAGAACTTAACTTAAAAAATATAAGTGACAGATCTCACGGCTGCGTCAAATTAGGAAGCCAATTCAGCATGATGTCAGCATGATGTTCATAATTAAGGGTTACTGTTAAGAATATTTTTTGAGAGGTGGTAAACAAAGAGTCAAAGTCAAAGTCAAAGTCAATAAATTTTTATTCATATGGATTAAATAAAATTAATGCTTATGAATCGTCCCACATTTTTTTACCTACCACCTGTTATGGACATCTTTTAACTGACACGAAAAACAGGCGAAAAAAACTCATCAGCTTTAACAGAAGAGAAAGAGGCATTAATAGTCAAATTGCTTGGGTAGCACTTAGGTTTCATCAACACCTGTGATGTTAAGTGGTGATAAGACTGAAGGTGGAAGCGTTTTACCCCCGGAATCCTCAATCACTGAGGAACTGGTTATCTTATCTGTAACAGCCGGAACACAATAATGCTGAAACATCATTGTTCTGGCGTCACACTTCGATAAGATGGTGGTAGCTAGCCAGGTTGACTAGGAATAAGTCCTACCACCAACCAAACCAAATACAATTTATGTACCCCCACTGATGGGAATCGAACTCGGGACCTCTGTGTCTGAAATCAGTGGTGTAAACCACTCGACCACAGAGGTGGTTAAAATTGTGCATATTGTTTTACAAATTTGTGTCAAGCACAAGGGTCGTTTTTCCATACAAACGTAGTCCCGTGTTTCCTCCTTGGATAATTTCAGTGGTGCAATATTTTTTCCCCAAAAATGAATGGCCACTATTGGCATGTCCCTCTGTTTTCCTTTTTTCATTAATTAATTATTAAAAGAGTAATGAACCTACAAAAACATAAAAGGGGGCCTGATTTTCCGCTGTTTTCAAACATCCATAAAACAAATTGGACTAGATTTGTGTACTTTAAATGGTTATTTGCGGTTCCTGCTGCAGTTGTCTCTTTCGCGCTCTGCGGCCGAGCAATAGATAGACAGATAGAGCAGTAGATTTTAGAAATACCTACCTAGTTTTCAATTCTCTCGGCTTTGAGGTTTCCTCTTAGGGCTACGCTTGAACGGTAACTATTGTGTTTTTTTACTGACAACCTAGAGACATACGTGACGGTTGATATGAAGGTGACAATACAGACCTAAAGTAGAGTTTATTATACAAAAACAAGTATTTATTGGTATCTTTTAAAAGTTTACAAACAATATAAACGTTAATAACTGCAAAAGTCAAACTATATGTTGCAGTTATTAGCACCCACCCAAAGATACAAAAGCGTTAGCACAAAACAAAACGTTAGGTAATAATAAGCAAAATTAACCAATAATATGAAATGAAAAGACTCGGTCGTGTTTGTGTGCTTCTTTAAGAAAACACAAGTTTTAAAACATTTAAAAAACAAGAAAAAAAACTAAGAAGCCACTAGTTCAAGAGGTTTTTGCACTCGCGAACAGATAAGCTGTATATTCCCAATTTCCCAGTCTGCTGTTGGTTTTATTACCTATTTAGTAAACTACTCTCACTCCTCTACAGGTAAAATAAAAAATACACTTTTTATTTAAACTTCTTTTACTGTTTTGCTTTAAAAAATAAGTTTTGTTTTAAAAAAATAAATGGAACTACTCGTAGAGTAGATTGATACTTCAACTTAAGTTATCATTTCTATTTACTCATTAAACTAAATGACTTTATTGATAATGAAATTTTGAATGCACAAAAGTAAAAATTATTTCAAGTAACTTTTGTTTGAACATAGTATTAATTCGCTTTAAATAATTAACAAATGCCTACAATAAAAAAGAGAAATTATTCCAAATAAAGCTTTATTCTCGTCAATTTGATAAAGCGACAGGTACGATCATTTTAATGATACTGACTGTTTGAGCTACCTGCTTTTTAATTAGCATACACTCATATTATCCAGCTTACTCAGGCTTGGGCGAAATTACTCGAATCACGAAGGGCGGTTTAAGTACGAAACGACAATTTGCATACTTTGATACGGTAATTACGCAAGTCTCGCCGGGTACAGGGACGGCTTGAGCCCACTTTTGGAGTACCTACCACCATGTTACACCACTGAATACAAAATATTATAAATGCGAAAGCATATTATTCTGTGGCGAAGGTTTGGATGGTGGATACTCAATTATGCCGAAACGGATCGGGATGAAATTTGGCACATAGCTAAATTATGATCTTGAATAGCATATAGGCTCCCTCATTCCCACTGGAAAACATCGTCTAGCTTACATGCAAAGCCGCGAGCGGAAAGCTAGTTGTTAAATAAGCGTAATAACGTAGTAGTATTAGTGTGGTAAGTATTATAGGGAAAATATTAGAAATGAATTATTGGAAAAAGGCGACCCGTCTCACAACTAGCTCCGATGTGACTCGAACCCACGACCTGTCACTGTCCGGGTGAATGCTCTAACCACTGAGCTACGGAGTCGCTGGGAGAAGCGTCGAATTTATCCAATACTTCTAGAGCATAGGTGAAAGGTGGAAGGATAGACCTCAAATTATAAAGACAAGATGCTTTGAAACCAGATATTTTTATTAAACGCCGTAATTTTTGTTGTACCTAGTTACCTTCAAAAAAATATTGCATTTTAAATCCGGCCCTGTTGAAGGCACCCTATGATTTAAACGCATCGGTGTTAGGAGATAAGAGTGAGGCAAATTTGTACTCGGTTGAGAGTTGAGAGTGTTTACTGTCGTATAATCTCGGGTTAGTTAATGGAACTAAGGAAGATTTGTTTGTCATCGTTATTTGTTTTAGGTGACTTGTGTAGCTTATGTATGAGAGGATTCGAGATACAGAGACGAGATACTGCTCATAGGTGCAAGTCGAAAACGCCTTATCTTGAGTAATAAAAGTTAGTTTCTTTTGAAGGTAGCGTTAACTAGGTTTTTTTATGTTTGTACTGGTTATGCGTCTGACCACCATCCAGTCTAGCAGACAGGATGCAGTCTAGGGTGTTGCATGCTTACCCAGGAGGTACTCATTCACTCTGGCTTTGAAAAGGCCAAGGTTATAATGATCGGGGAACACATTCGCCGGTAGCGCGTTCCAATCTTTAGCAGCTCGCATTAAAAATGAACTAGCAAAGCGCTTATTACGGACAGGTGGTATGTCAACGATATATGGATGGTAAGCTAACCTGCGTCTGGTACCCCGAAAGGGGCTGGAGGAACAAGATCGTTCAGTTTCTGTGCACACTCTCCAAAGTGTATCCGGTAAAACACCAACAGAGGTTTTGTCTTCAAAAACCTTCATTCTCTTCAACTCTCAGTTTCTCAGTAGTTGAAGATTTCAGGAGTAGTGCTCTTCCACCCTCAACCTTATCTTAACATCAGTTGTGATGAAGGCTAACCTACCCCGTAGTGGATTAAAAACTCTTTATTTAAAGTGAATGCAAGTGGCAAATACAAGTGGCTAATTATACTACTAATTAATTAACTTCAATATGAAAAACTCTTTGGACAAATCTTCAACACCAAAGTACTGACATTTAGTTCAATGACTGTTAAATATAACTTTCATATGCCGGTGAAACCATATTTAGAGAGATTGTTGCTCTGCATTGCATCGGAGCCTATACGGCAACATTGTAAACTGCGCTATCGCCTCCTTAGAGCTGACATTGCATTTACAGCCTCTCATGGGAACAGTCAGCATGGACCGGGAGTTGGGTTTCATAATCGAAAAGTTTAATAAGCAAGACAATTAGTAAGTATACATTTTTAAAACGAACACGATGCTATGATTCGTTTTCCTAACTATATGACATAAGTATTTGACTCTACATAATACCTTAATAACAAAGGCACGATGTGGCTTATTGGCCAAATCCACAACAAGGATTTGGCCTTCGCAAGGAATAAATCTAATATTTTAATGCGATAGTTTGGATGTTTGGTACTAAACCACAGTGAAATGGTAAAACAGAATCGGGTGAAATTTGGCACACAGATAGGTAGATTATGGTTTAGCGCATAGGCTAATTTTAACTTTTTACCCGGGAAAATATTTCATTCCCTTAGGAAAAGAACATGTAGTTCACGCGGTTAAAGCCGCGGGCGAAAAGCTAGTATTATTAATTATAACTTAAAGTATGAGTTTCATAAATGAATCTTCCATGGTCGAGTGGCGTACACACTGGTTTTTAAGGCGCTGTCTTTGAGGTCCTTAGTTCAATTCCCGGCCGGGTAAATGTAGAGAAACTAACTTGACTATTATTTTCTCTTTTACTTAACTTTTTGAAATGATGATGATGATGATGACAATGCTATTTGTGATGGTGTCCAATATTTATTACCTATTATTTATTTATCTTGTACCTAATTCCTCATTTACTAAAATCGAAGTGCACATTATTTTAACCGATTCCCGTTGTTTTGTTAGCACACTGTTTCTACTCGCACGTTTTCCCTTAAGCTGTAATTTAGTTTTCTTGCCAAGTGATTACAAATAAAATGTTATTCTAAGAATAGAAATTCCGATAGTGTTGCACTTAACTTAACCTTAACTATACCCTAAGCGGAATAGTTTAATTTAAAACTCCCACTTCCAACGTTTGAAGGGCGTTAGACATCGGGGTGAAGTGTTAACGCCTCTCACCTCACAATATGACGTGGGGCCCGATAATAGTAGCTTCGGATACCCCTTAATCACGTGCCACAAACATTTACGCTCTTACCGAATAAGTACATCGAACTTGATTCCCCTATCTCAGACCTGATTTCACGTTAGACGTAACCCTTCCCCCTCCTTGTTAAAATGGTGTGTGGATGTCAATATTGCGCCTATAAGTATACGAGGTAACGTGTACAATCTATCTAAAAAGTTATAGGACGTAGCTATATCTTGTAGCTTTTTGTGTTGAAGTTTTTTGAAGGGGTGTTTTCAATTTGACGACAGACTAAGAATACTATAAGCTGTATGGAAAATTATTGTTATTGCCTATTGCCTATGTCCATCACTAAAGTGTGCTTTTGTAAGTAGTAGTTATAGTATCAGGGGTTATTTTAAACATCATCATCATTATGTCAGCCGAACAACGCCCACTGCTGGGCATAGGCCTCCCCCAAGGATCTCCACAACGATCGGTCCTGCGCTGCCTGCATCCAGCGGCTTCCCGCGACCTTGACTAGATCGTCGGTCATATTATTCATCAATTAAAAGAACATTATGTTCAATACACATGTTCATCATATGAGACAGCATTACAATTTACGATGTCAGACGAACTGAGGATTGAAAACACTAAAAGCTCTTTATTAAGCGACTTTGTGGTCTAGTGGTTCACACCACCGGTTTCAGACCCAGAGGTTCCAGGTTCGATTCCCAGTGGTGGTCTGGTGGTACATATTGCATTCGGTTTGGTTGGTGGTAGTTGTAGGACTAGATCTAAGTCCATAGCTATCATCATTTTATCTAAGTGTGACGCCATAACAATGATGTTTTCAGCATTATTGTGTTCCGCCAGTTAGAGTTAAGATAGCCAGTTTCTCAGTAATTAAAGATTCCGGGAGTAGTGCGCTTCTATCTTCAGCCTTATCTGTGCTTAACATCAGGTGTGATGAAAGCTAAGTGCTACCCCGTTGTGGATAAAAAAAATGGTTCAAAGCTGTTCGCTATCCCACCCCCATCTTTTAAAAATCATTGCAGACTCATTTACTATTTTATGTGATGACATGGCAAATAAGGAATAATATTTCTTATCAATTCCTGAATTCATATTTTGTTAGTATATCCAGCCGACCTGCAGATCAATGACAGAGATAGCAACATCCGTGCCACGTGTCCATAATATTTACATTACGTGCCTATCTTATTAATTTACCACTGCTGTCTCGCTCTTTCTTTTCGGTATGGGATTTGCTAAACTGTAACATGTTTGGCTAATTAATATTTTTACGCATAAATTGTGAAACGTCAATTGTTTTACGGTCGCCGTGGTTGATTCCCGGTCTGCTATATGTAGAAAACAAACGTTTCTATATTTTCTCAAGTTTGGGTGTATGTGGTTAATACTCGTCATTGTTTCCCATAACCATAACACAAATTAACACAATTCTATAAGCTACTTAATTTAGTATTAACAAATTCATGAGAGTGACCAATATTTAATAAAAATCAATTTAGGAGCTTTTTCATAAGTTTCTCAATTAATATTGTGTATGTTGCTATGCTTTGCTCATCAAATCAAACATCGTCGTCATTTTCATTTAAGTTACTTTTGTGAACATTACTTAAGTATCGTGTGAACTAATGACTTTGTTAATAATTAAATTTACATTACAGTCATATGTTGTAAACGCCAACTTTTTTACTGTCTTTGTTTATTTTCTTGTAGGCACCAATTCTAAGACCAAGTTGCAAATAATCAGATTCACTGTCATTATGAAAAAAAGGTCATAAATACGACCCAAATGTTTCCCCATCTACATTGTGGCTGGCTGTTGGCACACAAAAATATTCAAAACATTAACGCCTGCGCAATCTGTTTCCTGTTCCAAGCTCCCGGTCCACGATAATAGGGGTGTGCTAATGTGGACATAACCATAACGTGGCGATAGTGCGCGCGTCTTAATGCCCCATTATATTTTATGTTTAATTCAAACACCATCCTATGCTACTCAGTGGCTAGTGCTTATTTAATTGCAATGAGCATTTACGCTTTAGATTAGCTCATCGATATGTCGTGAACATGCAGAGGCATTTTTGAGGGGTTTTATAACGCTACGTTATGGGGGCGATTAGAGTAAGATCAATGAAAAAGAATTGAATACGTTGCCAATAAAAGTGTTTATATTTTTATAACTTCTGACGTGGCAGTATGGATGGGAAAATAAAACCAGCACGGCTATACATTTGAGATCTTTTACTTGGTGAAACACTTACGCTCTTCCCATGCTCAGAGGGAGTAAAAAGCTGTTTATAAGTCATTATTTATCTAAAACATAAACCACAAAAATATGTATCGGATGAACGAAATAAAATAAAATCAAACTAAAAAATTATTTATTCACTTAGACAATAAATATGTACGTATGAATCGTCAATATTTTCCTACCGCCTATTCAAGACTTTTTTAACTGTCAACAAGAACAGGCACAATAAACTTGCCATCATTCAAACAGAGAGCCCCTCTATCATTTGCAAAAATTCCACTCTACGTAAAATTCATTTATATTAATGAAAAATAGCTGATCCCTCTCGGTGCCTCAAATTACTCGGTGAAATGTTTAAAAAATTCAGTTATGAAAAATTCCGACCGTTTCCAGAATTAAAAGGATTGTTCAATTTTTTATTTACAACAGATCGACTCTTCCCTTTTGGAAATCGACACCGTTCTGTTTTCATTGGTTCGGGTTACGTAAGATTAGGGCCTGTTTCACAATTTCCGGTTATATTCACACTAACTTAAGAGAAATTCGACGCGTCTTATAACATTTCCGTAGCTCAGTGGTTAGAGCATTCGCCCGGACAGTGAAAGGTTGTGGGTTCCCATCAGAGCTGTGGTTTGGTTGGTGGTAGGACTTGTTATTCGCCCGACTGGTTAGCAATCACCATTTTATCTAAGTCTGACGCCATAACAATGATGTTGGCACCATTATTCAGTTCCGGCAGTTAGAGATAAGATAGCCAGTTCCTCAGTGATTGAGGATTCCGGGAGTAGTGCGCTTCCACCTTCAGCCTTATACCACTTACAATCAGGTGTGATGAAGGCTAAGTGCTACCCTGTTGGGGATAAAAAAGAGCTAGTTTTTTTTTTATTTACAACGGTGTAGCACTTACGCCCGAATTCTCGTACGCAAAGGGAGCGTCTCAAACATCATGGCCTCTCTTTCATACGTTTGACATTTAAAGTGACAGGGCGATGTATGAGACGCTCCCAAAGATAAGTAGCGTAACGAGTATTCAGGCATTAGCCTATGTAGCTGACGGTATATTTCATATCTATACACACAGCCGAAACTACTAGGCGCAAGAAGCTGAAATTTGGCATGCATGTTCTTTAGGCCTTTGACGACTGATTTGTCGTCAAAGCAGGGGTAGGATGCCTGCCTTCTGCGCCAGAGGTCTCGGGTTAGATTCCCGAACAAGACAAATATTTGTGTGCATGAACATATCTATTTGTCTTGGTCTGGGTGTTATCTATGTATAGTAAGTATGTATTTATAAAAAAAGTATATAAGTATATATTTATCTGTTATCTAGTTTGCATTAAAAAATTTCTTAATTAAAACTACTTATGAGCTAGACGGTGTGATTGTAAGAAAATTATTATTATTATTATATTAGGGTAGGGTACTAATTAGGGTAGGTGTAAGGGAGCACAAAGAGAGGTTTTTTGGAAATTCCCCCTCTAAGGGGTAAAAAATATAAATGTGAAATAAAAATTGCATTCTAAATGCAAAAAAGTAAAATTAATTTAAATGTTGTGTATATGATATCGAAAACTAGTGGGTATTCAGCTTTGTTTACGTTTCGGCACCTTTACTATGAGTCATGCGAGCATTTGTTTCAGATAATGACAAAAAAAAATTAGCGATGCTGTTGAAACCACAGAACATGGAAAGTAAGAGAAAAAAAAATTTCAGTGTTCTGTGGTTGAAACATTTGTAATATTGACACATACTTGTTTATAGTGGGTAAATTTATATTTTACATTATAATATAACAAAATATAAAGTAAGTTTCGAAGTCTATCTTCTGAAATGTATGTCATGCTCACTAAAACATTTCTACGGTGGTGGCGTGTGAGGCGGGTCGTTACGTTCCCTAAAATATGGTTGAGCGAAGCGATGGCTAGTTCATGCGTCATGCTCGTGAACGGGTGCTGCCAGTGGGAATGGGTCTGCTTATCTGGTCTTATCTGCTTGCCTTAAAATGTGTTTTCTTTTGTTTTTATTCATTTTATTAAGAATTACATTTGAAACATGTATGGCGCAACTTGCAGTATATAGTAGAATTGTCTTTTGTTTTTTGAAAATTGTTCACCGCTATGATCATTAGTTCGCCTATACTTAACTGTATTTATCATAACCCATTGTGTAATTGTGATGGAAACTGACCTTAGTCATACCATGTTAAGGTCATTTTTCAATTTGACGACTCTGTATGAAATAAAACAGGGAGAAACAACCCTTGGAGTTTCTTGCCGGTTCTTCTCCAAGGCCTCCCGCTGTAGGGTTTGCGAACCGATGGCGTAGCTTCTATGACGTTCACAAGTATTGTAAATAACAATCTAAATTGAATAAACAAATTTGAATCTTGAATCTTGAATCTTGAGTCTTGAAATAATATTTCATCTTATTGTAAAAATTACACCAAATGGGGAAAAATGCGCTTATTCTAGCTTAAACGTTATAGCATATTTTAAATTCTCCTCGTGTCCCAAAGCGACCAACGAAAGGCAGTTATAATGCATTCCAAATTAAATTCACTGTTACGAAATTGAATTTTTCAAATTCACCTCTTAAGTCGCCGACCAATATCACTTGGCCTCCGAACCTCTTGCCATAAAAGACATTTAAACCTCCAAGATGTTATCATATTATGAAAAGCTAGAGATCATTTTAAGCTGGACAGGTATCGTTTTGTTCATCGAACATTATAGCCCGGGGCATATCTTTCTACAATTTCTATTTAAGCGGGTTGTATTTCTAGCAATTACGATAGAAGATATTATTTTTATAGAAAAAGAAATCATTTTATATCGTTATGTGTGTTTTTTCCATATATTTATTCTATAAGTAGGTACTTTATAGGGCGTTCCACAACTATGCCGCATGGAGGCAAAGTACCTTAAATATTGTAGATAGAAAATTTTACTGAAAAGAACAATCCTCTATTTTTAACAAGAAACAAAACTGCAATCAAAGATTTTTTAAATACACTTCCCAAACTGAGGAATCGAACCGGTATAAATTTGAAATGAAGAACAAAACACAACAAGGACCTCGAGGGTTTTATCTGCCATTGCTACTTTATTTTGCTACGTTATTTTTTGTATTTGGAAGCTACTTCGGACGCTGTCTACATATAGGAGAAACGACAGCACACAGCACACATCAAACACAAAAGCCAATAAGATTATCTACATGAACCATCATGACAAAAGTAAACGTTAATTTAAAATCTCAAAAGTAAACACGTCAAAAAGTAATTTGTCACTAGCAGGTTTCATAAGTTTACTCAGAACGGTTGAATATTATAATTGATAGGTATTCAAGCGAATAAAGACTTTAAACAACAGGCTTTACGATCATATAGACATTGTGAAATCACTGGTGTTTAACTGAAAATCCATTAAGTAATATATTATGTCAAACAGAGTCGCTAATGACAGACTCTATTAAACTTGTAACGAAATTGTCCAACATTGAGCATCATTTTGTGGTGTTAATTAAAAACTGTCATTATTGTTCAAGCTTCCATAATTTTGTTCATTATAAAGTTTTTTAATTTTCTTGAAAAGACAGGACATGGATTGGAGTAAGTATCGTATGCTTCTATACGACCCTAAATATTATTGGTGTCCACTAATTAAACCAATTTCCAATAGTGTAAGTAACCCCATTTAAGAATTATCTTGAATTTTCATATTTTTTAGAGGTCTTTTCGAAAAGAATAAGTGTCGAGGCAAAATCATAAAATCGTGTTTTTTAAACTATACGATTCTAGATAAAGGTATGAAGAAATATATATCTTATTACCAGATTTGTAACAACTGTAACCGTCCTATAGTTTTAAATCAAAAAGTCCATACTTTTTCCGAGTAGCGTCTTAATTGGCATCTATAAACGAATGCAGTAAAAGTAGGAAAACTTAGAGCCCTTCTTTAGTCTCCCATACTATCCGCCACCCGTTTTCTATTTCAAAAATCATTTCAAAGCAAGTCAGGGCGCGTTCTACTTTCCCCTAACAATGAGTGTCAAAGGTAGTAACGACTTCCACTCTCATATGAGCAAAGAGTCGAGCGTGTAAAGTGACAACTACACTTACACTAGTTAGGGCCCTAATTCAGAATACATTGCTTGTTTTGATTGCATCACTTGCTAAAGAAGAACTCTAAGAAAGCAATATATACCTACCTACCCCTGTAAGTGTAATCGCCGCCGCTTTACTTGGGCGCCCGCGTGACGCATTCTGGTTTACATGTTTGTCCAGGAACGTAGTTTTTTATTCAATTTAAATGTTTATCACATTAGCAAAGAGACCGCCATTTTGTCTTAAATTTTCACGAACTTTATCAACCGGTACGATTAAACTTCCAAAAACGATTGGATTTGACATGACTGAATTACGTTTAGCCGCCAAAATTAGCGGACCTTACTTATACTTATTTGTCTTCAATTTAAAGAGCAATAAAGAAATTATAATCATTTCATATTACAAAAATAATTGTACATATTTACTAAAGTACATCTTAATAGAACGGACCTGATGCTTCATTAAATTAATTGGTCAAAACGTACTAAAATGGATCATTTTATGTCTAGCTTTTATTAGTTACTAGCGGCCGCCCGCGGTTTCACCCGCGTGGTTCCCGTTCCCGTAGGAATATCGGGATAAAAAGTACATATAAACCTTCCTCTTGAATCACTCTATCTATTAAAAAAAAACGCATCAAAATCCGTTGCGTAGTTTCAAAGATTTAAGCATACAAAGGGACATAGGGAAAGAGAAAGCGACTTTGTTTTATACTATGTAGTGATTAACTACTGCAATAAACGTCAATGTGTCTTTCTTGTTTGCGGAGCACATCGAAGTGCTTTGAACTCGACCTAAAGGTGAGGCTACATCGATCGGTAAAGTGCCAACGATTTTATAGATACGTAATACACGTAATCTTTATAGATTACGTATATTACGTATCTATAAAATAGACTTATATTAACTTCTAGAAAATTTCAGTCCCCAATATTCTCATACCATTATCATGGGTGCCTTCAACACATGTCTTTTAAAAGACGATTTCCGTGCCAAAAAACTTAAATCTTAAAATAAATAAAAAAAATAAAACAGTAAATTCTTCCAATTTACATATTTTACCCCTTAGTTCAACTCATCACTTTCCAAATTGTACTCCGTCCCTTCTTGATCTGCTGATCGTCTCTTCTCCGACCTTAGTTGTCAAACATGGGCAACTTTCTGCAGATGCTTTCTCCTATCACGATCTTGTTTAATTGTCATACCGTATTCGTCCTCCTAAGATAAAACCCACCGTACAGCTTCAGCGTAGCTTCAACAACATCGACAATGAGCGATTGCTCGAAGATGCTGCTAATATGGATTGGTCGGCAATCTATTCTACTAATTCTGTAGATGATTAGGTAGAACTCTTCAATAGCCGACTCACTCAACTATACGATCTTCACGCTCCTATTAGACCGATCAAAATCGAACATCTCCCTGCAATGGTGCAGGGAGATGTTCGGCTAACTGACGAGATACGGTCTCTGATGAATAAAAAGAACAGGACTAAAGCCTGTTTCAAACTTGATCCTTCGGAACGAAATGAAAGAAATATGATTCGTGCAAGAAACAGATGTAACACGGTGATTAGGGACGCCCAAAGACGCCACATCTATCAGTCTATTCAAAATGAAGATCCAGCTAAAGTTTGGAAGTTTCTTAAAACCCTTGGTGTTGGCAAATCTCATTCTAATGTCACAGAAAATAATATCAATTTCGACCAACTTAACAGCCATTTCACAACGTCACAGCCAATTGATAGCACCCGTAAAAGCCAAACTTTGGATTATCTCTCAAATCTGCCAACCCAAGAATCCTCCTTTTCCTTTAATCTATTTGCAGACTGTGATGAGAAGAGAGCTATTCTGTCCATCAGTTCAAGTGCTGTGGGTGCTGATTCAATTAGTCGTAAAATGATCCTTCCTATCCTTGACTTCCTCACTCCTATAAATACATCCATTTCCACTGGAACTTTTCCTGTTTCCTGGAAGGACGCCAATGTTATACCACTTCCTAAGAAATCAAAACCTATCATGTTTTCTGACTTTCGTCCAATCTCAATCCTTCCCTTCCGAAAGGAAGGAAGTCCTTTGGAAACAAAGTCCTTGAGAAGCTTGTTCATCATCAGCTGTCTGATCATCTTATTAAAAACCACCTCCTTAACCCTCTTCAGTCTGGCTTTCGTAAAGGCCACAGCACCTCTACAGCACTTGTTAGAATTACGGATGACATACGCCTCGGGATAGAAAACGGTCATCTTACGGTTCTGACATTACTTGACTTTAGCAATGCATTCAATAACGTTGATTTTGATATCCTACTTGGTGTTCTACGCTCTCTAAATATATCTCCAGCTGCACTTGATTGGCTTCAAAGTTACTTGCTAGGGCGACGGCAGCGTATTCGCACCGTAGTCACCTTCTCCGGGTGGTGTGATATCAATGCCGGTGTCCCTCAGGGTGGCGTCTTATCTCCTCTTCTCTTTTCTATATTTCTCAATTCCATAACTCTGTCTCTTTCTAGTTCCTATCACCTTTACGCTGACGATCTACAGATCTACACACAGGCACCTTTATCTGAACTGTCAAATGCAATCATTTTTATCAACTCTGATCTCACTGAAATCTGTTCCTGGAGTAAGTCTTTTGGTCTAGCCCTTAACTCGGCGAAGACTCAATGCATTATAATTGGTAGCTCTCATTTCGTTTCGAGGATCGACTTTGAACAAATCCCAGCAGTTTCCTTAGACGGCACCATTATCCCGTTCTCTAGCACCGTCAGGAATCTCGGTGTTATTCTCGATCAAAATCTTTCCTTAAAGCCTCATGTGGAACAGCTTAGGAAAAAAGTGTTCGCAGCGTACGGTTCACTAAATCGCCTACGTAATTTATTGCCGACCTAAATCACTTTAGCACAATCCCTTTTGCTGTCTATTATTGACTACGCTGATGTCTGCTACACTGACCTGTCTGAGGAGCTTCTTGACAAATTGGAGCGTCAGCAGAATGTGTGCATCAGATTCATTTTCAATATTCTTAAATATGACCACTCGCAACAAACTCGATTGGCCCCCTATTCGCCGGCGCAGGGACTTACACACACTCAAGCTCCTCTACTCTATCCTTTTCCTACCTACTTCCCCACCATATCTTAAAAATTGTTTCACTTTTCGATCTTCGTCCACACATTGTACCTTGCGTTCTACTTTTGACCTTGCCTTAGAAATCCCGCGTCACACTTCCGACTTCCTCTCCTATTCCTTTTCCGTGCGTGCCGCTCTCTTGTGGAATGCGCTTCCAGAGGGTATCAGAAAGGCTCAGACTCTGGTGTCCTTTGGTAATCAAGTTACAAGTCATTTCCTCTTTTAACTTATAATATTATCTAAGTATTTATCTCCTTTAGTAATTAATATTTTAAGTAAATACTTTTACTCCATCATTTTATATTCTTTTTCAGCACCCATTCCCCTATTATCATTTTTATTTATTTCTTTCACCCAAGGTTGCCTGGAAGAAATTGCTATGTAGCAATAAGGCCGCCTATTGTGTATTTTTCATGTCTCTTTTTGTACTTGTCCGTGTATTTACTGGTGCAATAAAGTTTATTTGATTGATTGATTGATTGATTGATTATGTCTATCATCATGACCCCACTGTCAAGAGTTCAAGACACACGGATTCATATTGAGAAATAATTGGAGCTGTGTTTGTTAAAATTACCATGTCCTGTATAGCACCCGTTACAAGATTGTCACAAGGCGTAAGTGTGATCTATTAAGTTCAATGTCAATGTCTATTAAGTCTTCGACGTTCATAAGTGTTGTTAACTCAACTACAGATTACTAAATAGTTATAAAAAAATGATTTTATTTTTTATTTTGTTACATGTGTTTTTATGTCACATTGTATATCTTGGAATCGTAATTCGCAATAATCATTGTGTACACCTCACATCAACATTTGCCTCTCAAAACTTCAACTAATGTACATGCACCCTAACTACAATGTAGCAACTGCAGTGCAGTCAACTTCTAGTGTTACCGCCCGTCAGAACGGTTTGCTGCGTTTAATGCAAGTTCAGTGCGCCCCGATTACGACAGTTCCATATCAGTCGCGACTAGCGTACTTCCAGCGATATTCATTACAACTTCTGCTTTCAACTTTATTAATTTCTCCGCAAACAGTCGTAATTATATAAGCGTAAGCTTTGCTGTCCTCAGGAGGATGGAATATGGAGTTTTAAAGAGAACTTTCGTTCGGTTTTAATTTAATCATGAAATCGACGAACGTCCCTGGGTACCTTCAGGCGGTATGAATTAATGTGGTGCCTGTTTTAGCAATATATTTATTAAAAATAAACACTGCATTGAGGAAAACGAGACACCATTTTAGTTTTTTCAATGGCTAAACACGCATGAAGGGTCAACATCTATTCTATGACATGAAACAAGGTTTCATATTTCAATTTGTAATTGTTTTCAATAATTAATTCCTAAACCCTAAGTAACAGGATATATTGTTGAAATTTAGATATTTAATAGTAATGTTAAAAAATATAACATTTATGAATACCAAATGTGAAACAATAATTTTAATCTGTTTTATAAAAACCTAATTTATAAGCTGTTTAATTTTTACTGTAGCGCCTCTTTCTAAAACATCTATGGCGAGACTATGACGCTACTGACTTGGTGACATCACAAAGATAGTCGTTCTCTCCTTGTCTAATAAGAAGGCCTTTTGACGTTTGTTTCTTGTTTGATAACTTTGAATATATTCAAGATAACTTAAAATAAAACTTGTTTTGTGAAGCTAATACCTCAGTACCTAAGTTAAAACTAACACCATAATACAAATTATGATGATGATGATTTCAAAATAAGAGTTTATCCATTGAGATACGGAAAATCAGAATAAACTATATTATGGTGTTTTATAAAAAACAAAAACAATCAAAACAACAGTAAAATTGTTCGTCACAGAAACCTGTCGACTCTGCAAACAGGAGGCGGGATCACTACCAATGGTACCAATACAATGATCTATCCTCTTAATATCATAAAAAATGTAAGTTTCATCAAAGCGCTTGTCATCAGCATCTAAATTAACTCATTTGAAACAGAATATGGATCTCATTAATACTGTAACATTAATTTGCTGCAAAATTTGATTCCCAGCAAAATCAGTGAACAATCTCCCCAAACTGAGTTCCGTCTGCTATAGAAATTCAGTGGTTCCCAAATTCAAAACCTGTCCCAAGTTTGGGCGGGCCAGATGTTTTCAAATGGTTGAAGATTTAATTACGCAAAGTTGGAGCTCATAACAAAGTTGTAGCTTAAATATTTCGTTTGTTACAAACACTGTTATCTTAATGTGATTTGTGGAACAGTATGATTTTCAATCGTGACATTTCTCAAGATTACAGACAGAAAATTAGGTTGCTGGTAGGAGTCAAGAAAAGGAAATAAGCTTCTAAATATTTTGATTATTCAGGTCCAACTATAAATAAACCTATAGGTACCTTGAAAGAAAGTATGCCTACTTTTATTTTGTTCGTAGCGACAGTTTAATTCCTAACCACAGAAAATCTGAAGGTTCTCATTTTCTGTTTTAAAGGAATAGGTATTTCCTTACGATCATTAGTGTATACAATGTATCAATCAATATACATTAACAGTGCTCTGTTACTATTTTCATTATCTTCATCACATTCAAGTTGGCATAGCTGGCTGACTTATGGAAGCCATATGTTGAATTTTATTATGACTTCCAAATAAAATTTTCATTAAGTAAATAAAATCATAATGAGACCCGAGTAGAATACACTTGGCGTAGAACATTCAACAACACCATAAAACTTTTATATGAGTATAGAAAAATTAAGTTTGAAATGTAGTGCTAATGCATCGCATTCAGTAATGGCATCTCACTACTTCAACAAATTGTTTTTTCATTGTTCTGTCTGAAGTTTCCTCGCGTGACGATGGTGATGATCTTTCACCTCACCACTGATACAAAACCGTCAAGTTGTAGGTACCACAATGAGCTAAACAACATTCATCTAGATTTTTTTTTATGATGCTCGATATGACACAACTCCTAGTATTATAGTGTCACAAACATGTCTGGCGCGGTGGCTTTTGGAGCTAAAAACTTTTAAACAGCTGACAGCCATGTCTGTACATTGAATAGCATAGTCTGCTTGTCATCTTTAAACTAACATCGTGGGTCTCCCGAGCGTGGTGATGAACTGTCACCTGATAAGGTCGTCTAGACGCCCGCACGCATGAAACAATTTGTCGTGTGGCCCAATAGTCGATACCTACATCATTTAATTTAATCAATTTTAATGTCAAACAACATCACATAGTTCATTGAAGCATAGTCTGGTTGTCATTTCTAAACTAACATCGTGGGTCTCCCGAGCGTGGTGATGATCTGTCACTTCCACCTGATTTAAAGCCGTCTAGACGCGCCGCACGCGTGACACAATATGCATAGTCTGGTTGTCATTTCTAAACTAACATCGTGGGTCCCCCGAGTGTGGTAATGTTCTGTCACTTCCACCTGATATAAAGCCTTCTAGACGCGCGTGATAGAATATCAAGTTTTGACATTGATTCAATTTAGTATTTATTACACCTAAATCCATTAAACTAATTTTGGGGATAACATCGTACCTTATTTATCGTGTTTTCATTAAATAGTAGTTTGATTTGTGTTGGTGCCATCCGACAACAAAGCGATATGATATGGAATTTTGTTATTAATCTCATATAGTTATTCTTACATCTAAATTCATTATATTAAATATGGAGATAGCATTTTACTACATGTATCCTGTTTCTAATAAAAAGTATTTTGATTCGTGGCGGGGCCAACCGTCAACAAAGCATGATCAAGCAATTGTACTTTAATTTGCCTATAAGTACTGAATAATGTGTATAAAATCATGTTATTACTTTTAATATTCATATCTATTAATTTATTACTGAAATGTAATGTAATATAAAGTATCTAAGTGGCGTGTACTTTTACGTTAGTAAGTACACGTTACTTCCGGTTGAAAAGAAAACAAATATAGATAATTATTGTAATTATAAATAATGTTATGTAAAATCATTATTTGATTTTAGAATACTTTTTCATAATTGTTATATTTATATTGTGGTGTTTCTGTAATTTTCTAAAACAATAATTATCTGTTGAATTGGCGGTAGACGCTAACATTTATAAGGTGAGGCAGCCATTTTATTTGGTTAGTCTGGTTCGAGCCGTGAGCGGTGTACAAGTTAAGTAACTATTCCGTTGTTTCATATTTCTCATTCCTTGTTTTTCTTGCTGTTTAATGCTGATGTATTGTCTAGTAAATATTGCTGAAGATTTGCCCTTGTTCGAAGGATATTCGGTAACTTGTTAAATGTAAATGCTTATTTGTTGATAATATTAAATTAAAGTTGTCCTTATCGGTTTCGAATAAATTATGTGAGTACTGAAATAATATAAAGTAACAGTTTATAGAAAATGCTTGATGATATTCGTAAATGTTGTTTAATCTTTTATCATGAAAAGTAATGTTGTTAAATGTGTTGTATGTTCAACAACGACATGATTATTTGTAAATGTCGTTGTTTCTGTTAAAGCTGGTGAGTTTTTTTCGCCCGTTTTTCTTGTCAGCTAAAAGATGTCCTTAACGGGTGGTAGGTAAAAAAATAAAAGGACGATTTAAAAGAATAAAATAGTTTATTAGAGATTTGAGATTTTTATTAATCCTGACCTTATTGAAATAGAAGCTTTATAGTTTTGCTTATAGTTATTTGAATAGTTTAATGCTTTTATCAGAATAGTTATATTTAGATTTGAGATTTTTATTAATCCTGACCTTATTGAAATAGAAGCTTTATAGTTTTGTTGATAGTTAATTGAACAGTTCAGAATAGTTCTATTTCTATATTATCCGCCCCAAATCTATCATCAGAAGTGGGATGGTCTTGCTCCCATTATTAATACATATATGTTTTATTTTTCATGGTGCTGCGGTTTCGGCTTGTCTGCTACAATCAGCGACGCTGCCGTTTCAAACTATGGTTATCCATCGTGGCAAGGTGGCGCTGGCGTTCTTCTATCCAACCTGGCAATGGAGCTGATTCCTGGTGATGTACAGATACCTCGCCAATGGAGATGAAACCGCATCTCGACGGTCGCTAAATCTGGTATAGCCTTTCGGGGCTTCTGTATTTTATTTTGGTTTTATTTTATCATACCTTCGAATAGTTTACTTAGCTATTAGCTTACGTTGTTTATTCAATAACATTGAAAATTACCTACTAGATGATCATACCAAAGATATTTTTTTTTGTAAAGTAGTCATTGTTGTGATAATATGACTCGCTACAGATATTTATTTTAAAATGCTAGAAACAAATAAACCTAAACAGAAAAACCTCATTTCTGAAAATCTTGCCGGATAAATAATTATACAATAGGTAATAGTGTGGTGGCTTTCCAGTGTTCCTTGATTAACATTAGTCATTTGCAACTAAAAATAAATAAGAGGCGGTCTTTGGAGCAAAGTGAAAAATCTGTGATATAATTTTACTTAACCTTAGGTTTAGAAAGGTTTAAGTTCGTGAAAGTCAGTGTTATTCTAACAATTAAGTCGTAAAATATAGTGGAATGGAACCGGGTAGGTACATAAAATTATCATTTTCTTGTCGTCCTATTTTGCCAATTCAAATCGTGATTATACCTCCTTTAGTGGTTTGTAAAATAAAGGGTTTCTGGTGGTGCAACTTGGTATTTTGAACCGCGTAGTAATTTAATCATTATTGAATCAAAATAATGTAAGATTAACTAGATTTTGCTAATAACAATGACATTTTACATTTTAGTACTTATTCAAATCTTTGCTTTATGTTATACAACAAATATGGGCAATTGAAAAGTATTGTTGCCATATTTATTTTATAAGGCTCTAATCTGTGGGCACGGCAGTGCCCCCGCCAAGTCGAGTTTCTTTTTCAGCATAGCATTACTTAGATTTTCAATTAATAACCTATTGCAAGAAATTTAATCAAATCTAGGTAGGTACTAAAGTTATAAAGTTTTTTTATACCTGCTACGAATTCCCCATTGGTATACTATCTTACAAAACTTTGATTTTGAAGTGGCTTCTAGAAAGTGATAGTTAATTATATAAGTTATAACATGTGTTAATAGGTTTTAACACTGTACGACAAAGTATACCTGTTGTTAAAAAGCTTACCCATTTAAGTTTAAATAGATTGCTATGGTTCTTTCGTATTACCTAGTTGCCACCACAACCATCTTTAGACTTGTTCCTTGATAGACGGAGTACAGTGAGATTAGATTTATTTTTTTCCTTTTTTTTTATTTAACTTTAATCTTACGGAACGATTTGCTCCACTATAATATTATTGATGTTAAATAGCTTTCTTATGATAAAACGGCCACGTAAGAACGGTACACAAATTTGAAAAACAACTTAGTTCTGTCTTTTGTCTAACGGTATGTTATTATATTACAGTTTGTTATCAATGTTAATTTTGTTTTTCCTGATGAAAAAAAAAACAAGGTTTCGGTTTGTTGGTTTTAATCAAAAAAATGTACTACTTAGTCTTAGAATAATAACGCCGAAGCGAAGCTGTTATTAATCTATGTACCTAGTAGACTAGGAACTGATATCTGTCCATAAGTACATTTTCCATACGTTTTTCATGGATTTTCAATAGGTTTTCCATAAGTTTCCCATACGTTTTCCATACGTTCTCCATGGGTTTTCTTTGGGTTTTCCATACGTTTTCCAAACGTTTTTCATAGGTTTTCCATGGGTTGTTCCATACGTTTTCCATGGGCTTTTCATACGTTTTCAATGGGCTTTCTTATACGTTTTCAAATAGCTTTCCATAGGTTATCCATGGGTTTTCCATACGTTTTCCATGGGGTTTTCCATACGTTTTTCATTGGTTTTCCGAACGTTTTTCATGGGTTTTCCAAACGTTTATATGGGTTTTCCATATGTTTTCCACGGGTTTTCTGTTATCTATAGGATTTCCATAGGTTTTCATAGTTTTCCATAGTTTGCGATAGTTTCCGATGGCTTTCCATGGTTTTCGATGGTTTTCGATGGTTTTCGACGGTTTCCGATGGTTTTCAATGGTTTTCGAAGGCTTTCGATTTCTGTCGATGGTTTTCGATGGTTTTCGATGGTTTTCCATGGTTTTTGATGGTTTTCGATGGTTTACGATGGTTTCCGATGGTTTCCGATGGTTTCCGATGGTTTCCGATAGTTTCCGATGGTTTCCGATGGTTTCCGATGGTTTTCGATGGTTTTCGATGGTTTCCGGTGGTTTCCAATGGCTTTCGATGGCTTTCGATGGCTTTCGATGGCTTTCGATGGCTTTCGATGGCTGTCGATGGTTTTCGATGGTTTCCAGTGGTTTCCGATGGTTTTCGATGGTTTCCGATGGTTACCGATGGTTTCCGAGGGTTTTCGATGGTTTACGATAGTTTTCAATGGTTTCCGGTGGTTTCCGATGGTGTCCGATGGTTTCCGATGGTTTCCGATGGTTTCCGATAGTTTTCGATGGTTTTTTGATAGTTTTCGATAGTTTTCGATAGTTTTTCGATAGCTTTCGATAGTTTTCGCTAGTTTTCGATAGTTTTCGATAGTTTTCGATAGTTTTCGATAGTTTTCGATAGTTTTCGATAGTTTTCGATAGTTTTCGATAGTTTTCGATAGTTTTCGATAGTTTTCGATAGTTTTCGATAGTTTTCGACAGTTCTCGATAGTCCTCTACATTTTTCGATAATTCTCGAAAGTTCTTCAGAGTTCTGGATAGTTGTCGATAGTTTTCGATAATGTCAGATAGTTTTTGATACTTTTCGATAGCTTTTGATAGCTCTCGATAGTCCTCGACAGTTCTCGATAGTCCTCTACAGTTCTCGATAGTTCTCGACAGTTCTCGATAGTTCTCGATAGTTCTCGACAGTTCTCGACAGTTCTCGATAGTTCTCGACAGTTCTCGATAGTTCTCGACAATTCTCGACAGCTCTCGACAGTTCTCGACAGTTCTCGACAGTTCTCGACAGCTCTCGACAGTTCTCGATAGTTCTCGACAGTTCTCTATAGTCATCGATAGTTCCCGATAGTTCCCCACAGTTCCCGATAGTTTTCGATAGTTCTCGATGGTTTTCGGTAGTTCTCGTTGGTTTTCGGTAGTTCTCGATGGTTTTCGGTAGTTTTTGATTTACGATGGTTTTCGGTAGTTCTCGATATTCCTCGATAGCTTTCCATAGAAATTTCCATACGTTTCCATAGAAGTTTCCATACGTTACCATAAGTTTCAAAAGAGCTGTTAATTTAAGTCCTGTCTTTTTGACGATCATTGTAAGTTGCTAGGGCCGATGTAAATTTCGATCTTTAAATGTTTCTTGGGAAATTTATAAAAGTATAAGTGTTTCTTACTGGGGCGCTAATTTTGGTTCTCGTGAGATTTGGTAATTGTAAGGTTGAACCAGTTATTATCATGATCCACTTAACAATTAGTTTATAGCGGCAAAACTATAATACTCGGTGTCAATGTCGGTCGACAAGTAAGTATTTTCAGCACACCATGTAGTAATCATGGTTAAGGTAAGGAGATAATGTTGCGACAGTAAATAGATGGATACATTATATTATGTATTAAATATTATCAGATTGGCCGAGCGGTTTAAAAAGAAAATTGGTAAACAATGTCATACAAAATTTAACTTGATTATTTTATCGATAGGCCTTAAGATATAGGCCTTAAGATATCTTTGGTACTTATATTATATTTGATTCGAAATGTTCATTACGATAGCGAATATTTCAAGATGCCTAAAGGGGTGTTTTCACTGTTGTGAAAATGTAGATATTTAATGATGAAGTTTGAGAAAATATAACTTTAAGAATACCAAATTTAATGTGAAAATTATAATTTGAATCTGTTTTATAACAGCCAAATTTTACTGTAGCCTATTATAATTATAACGTAGGTAATATAAATAATGGTCCAGGCAATATAATAAAAGTGAAAGTTTTAAGTTTGTGTAAACAGATTTGGATGAAATGTTAATTTCATTTTGATTGATGGTTTTTGTCTATACGTTCCCACGGGAACGTAAACCATGCCAGTGCAGTTTAGTTTGCAGTACGTTTGTATAGGCGTAATAAAGAAAATTCCAACTAAAATATCTTGGACTTTGTTTCCAAATGACCGTTTCATTCTAAGATGTAGTGTTTATCTTGGGAATGTAATAGTGGCTGATCACGCACAATTGTGATGACCACATCTACTGTGTTCCACAGTTTATTGAAACGAAGGTTCCTCATGCAAAATTAAGTAAATTAGGCTAATCCTACCTTGCTAGAAAATAGTGTCCGTAATCCAGGGGGGCTGAACGTTGTCTCGCCGGCGCGCCTGGCTAAACGATCTCCACACAACCCCCGATGGGATACTCTTACAGCTAACACTCTTATACTACACAATGCCCTAATAGGCCGCTAAAACTTTCCCGGCGCTTTTCAAAGCGAACACACACGGGTTACAAGTCCGTACCCCGACCGGAGCCCTAGTAGGTGCAAAACGAAATCTCGGTCCCAATATGGGTAGGTAACTTGCGCGGCACGTCGCACACGAACTTGTCTCACGGCTGCTTACGGCCAACTGGCGATCCTACACCGGCCGGCCGAGCGCATTGTCTCGTGACCTTGACAATGACAACGCACCGCTCGCAGCGCGGCGCGAACATCCCCCCGTCCCGGACAGTAGCAAACTGTCCGCCAACTCAATCTAAGGGCAGGCGAGAGAGGGTAGCGATCGCTCGCTTCAAAACAGAGTCCCCCACCAGGACCTCGGCAAACCTGGGCACACCATCCGACCCCGGATGAAGCTGAACAATGCGTCCTAAACGCCAGCGGAGGGGCGGCAGGTTTGGATCCTTTACCAACACGAGGTCTCCGGTCTTGGGTGGGGTCGTCCTATCCGACCACTTAACGCGTTGCTGCAAAATGTGCAAATACTCCAGATGCCAACGGCGCCAAAAACTCTGCGTAAGCTGCTGGAGCAATTCAAATCGCGAGAGCCGTCCGGAGGGCACTTCGGAATAAGGATATTCCGGCAAGGCGTTAAGCGGTCTGCCAATCAAAAAATGGCCCGGCGTAAGGGCCTCTAAATCATTCGCGTCCGAAGACAACGGACATAACGGACGCGAGTTGAGGACCGCCTCAACCTTACAAAATACGGTCGCGAGTTCCTCAAACGTGAGGACCGTCTCCCCAATAACGCGACGAAGGTGAGTTTTAGCGGCCTTTACAGTTGCTTCAAAAATCCCTCCCCAGTGGGGGCAGGATGGCGGGGAGTACTGCCATCGTACCCCTCTGCGAGAGAGTGTGGATCCGATCTCAAAATTATTCCTATCCAAAAATTCACAAACTTCCTTTAAATACCTATCGGTGCCCTTGAAATTGGTTCCACAATCGGACCTGATTAACGACGGCATTCCGCGGCGAGACACAAAACGATTCAACGTGGCTACAAAGGCTTCTGTGGTGAGGGCACTAACCACCTCCAGGTGGACCGCTTTAGTGGCCAAACAAACAAATACACACAAGTAAGCCTTTTCCGTTCTAGCATTACGAAGCCGCGATGTCTTAACGGTAAATGGCCCCGCAAAATCCGTTCCAACTCCTGAGAAGGGCATCGATTCGTTCACTCGATCGGCAGGCAAATCACCCATCTGGGGCTGCCTCGTATCGGCGCGCAAACGATAACACGGGAGACAACGAAAAATAACGGATCGGATTATTCTCCGCGCTGACAAAATCCAGAACTCTCGTTGGAGGAGCGCGGTCAAAGCATTACAACCGGCATGAGCATTCTTTACATGGCGGTCTGTAATCAACAGTCTAACTAACGGTCCATCCTTGGGGAGCAACAAAGGGTGGCGTGATCCGTACGGCAGGTTGGCATGTCTGAGCCTACCTCCGACACGTAGCAATCCGGTACTGTCCAAGAAGGGATTCAACCGCACCAAGGGTCCCTTCAACTTGGACTTACTTGAGCGCAGGGCTTTCAGCTCCGGTTCAAACTCTCGCTGTTGCGTCACTCGCAACCAATGCAACAGAGCGTCTTGCCGCTCTTGTGGGGCGAGGACCGGAGACAACGATTTCTCCTGAGGCTGGCGACAATTTCGCACAAAGCGCCTAATCCAAGCAGTCACGCCGAGCAACTTATCAAGAGAACTGTAGCGGTCTAACAAAAACTCCATCTGCGGAGCCGCCACCGTCTCCACGGCGTGAACACGCATGCCTAGGTCTGGGACTCTGGCCACAGCCGGGGTGGCAGGCCATGAGCGCTCAGGCCGTAACAACCATGATGGACTCCACCATAGGTGGTGGTCCACTAACTCAGGCGCCTCGCAGCCGCGGGAGGCACAGTCTGCGGGGTTCAATTCGCCCGGTACGTGGCGCCAAATCAACGGGGCCTTTGAAGTCTGAATTTGTGAGACCCGGTTGGCCACAAAAACCTCAAGGGTGTGGACTGAACTCTTCAGCCAACAAAGGACGACCTGGCTGTCAGACCACGCAAATATCGACTCCAAGTCGACACCGTTTCCCAAGGTGTCGGCAACATGATTGAGTAGCCGTACTAAGAGAGTGGCGCCGGACAACTCCAACTTCGGAATGGTTAGCCTAGTCCGAAGGGGGGCGACCTTACTCTTGGCCGTAACTAAGTGTACGGCGACAACGCCTGCTGCATCCACCGTTCGGATGTAAACGGCTGCCGCGTATCCGCTTTCGGACGCGTCACAAAAGCCGTGCAGGGAGGCTTTAAACTTTCCCGAAGGCAGCATTTGCCTCGGTATACAAACCCGATTGACGTCGGGTAGGGATGACACGAACCTCACCCACTCTCGTAGGAGGCTACCAGAGAGGGGCTCATCCCATGACAATTCCGCAGCCCAGAGCTCCTGTAGGAAGCACTTCATCGAAAACACTACAGGGCTGAGCCAACCGTTCGGATCAAAGGTACGGGCTACAGTAGACAGCACCGTGCGTTTAGTCCAGACCTTTGGGTCTGGCAGTTCCAATCTATATGTGAACAAATCCGGGACTGGTCGATACTGGACTCCCAAAACAGACAGCATGTCTGGAGTCTCCGGATTTTCAAAGAGGAGCGGCTCTTGCTGGTGGTCCTTAGGCAAATCTGCCAATAGGTCCGGTGAGTTAGACAGCCACTTCCGCAACTCATAGCCACCAGCCCTCAAGAGCGCAATCAGCTCATCACGTAAGACGAGAGCCTCATCTAAGCTCGAGGCCCCCGTGCAGATATCGTCGACAAATAAGGCCCCCCCCTCAATAAGAGCAGATGCCCGGGGATAGCGTAGCCGTTCGCGCTCTGCGAGCTCCAAAAGCGAACGGATCGCCACAAAGGGGCTCGACCGTAAACCATAAGTGTTGGTGTTCAGCTCGTAAGCCAACATCGGATCCTGGGGATCCTCACGCCAAAGGATGAGCTGGTATCGTCTATCCTCCGGGTGAATCACGGTCTGTCTGAACATCATGCGGATATCGGCCACAAAGACGACAGCGTGCCGGCGGAAGTTGGTCAAAACATCACAGACATCGTGATGCAACTTCGGCCCCGCATGCAGACACTGATTCAACGACACTCCGGTTGACGTGGGCGCTGAACCATCAAAGACCACGCGGATCTTCCCATTGGAAGTCTTCAAAACAGCGTGGTGTGGCAGGAAGTAATGTTCCACATTACGCCAGTCCAACTGCGAGATGGACATGTGCCCAAGGTCCAAATACTCCCGCATGAAGTCTATATACTTCTCCTTGAATGCGGGATCCCTGGCCATCCTACGCTCCATGGACAACAATCTCTTCTCGGCCATCGGCCGGGAGCTCCCTAAAGGAGGGCGAACCGCCAAGAAGGGCAAGCGGGTAATCAAGCGACCCGAGAGGAGGCGCCCAGTGTTGTTCTGGTAGAACAATTCGCACTCCTCCGCTAACGGATCCAACCGCTTGGCAGTGGGGGGTTCCTCCACCTCCCAAAACTTTTGGAGAACGTCGGACAAAGTAGAACCGACAATGGTCTGGCGGTCTACCGACGGGGTCTCTGGTGTCTGTGGTACCTTTCCCATCACCACATGACCCAGCGACGAGGACAAGGCGACAAGATCGGCTGTCTGCAAAACTCGCTTGCTTCCATACAATACACGACCGAGGACATCCGCACCAATCAACAAGTGTATTGGGCCCGGTCGGTGGAAGGAAGGATCAGCCAAAGCCAGTCCAGACGTCAGCTCAATCGTGGATGGCGGCACTCGCACTTGCGGGAGTGGTCCAACCACCTTATCAAATACTATCGCCGAAGCACCGATCTTCGGCCTTGGCGTGAAGTGGGGGGAGAAGGAGAACTCAACTCGACCAATCGGATCAGGGATCCGCGAGTCTCCCACCCCCCGTACCGCTTCGTGATGCGGCACAAGCAAAAGACCCAGCTGTCGGACAAGCCACCTGGACATTATGCACCCCTGGGCACCTGAGTCCAAAAGGGCACGCACCGTGACAACATTGCCCTTAGGTCCCCAAACATTCACGGAGGCTGTTGGCAACAGCACAAGCTCCGGAGGGGTGGTTGGGTCCGACAGGGGCGCCATTAAAAATTTTGGGGGGGTACTTGTCCCCCTCGCGCCTGAGTCGGCGCGCCAAATGTGGGACGCTCGTACCGGGCGAGCGGGTCCCAATCGGGTACATACTGGCCCCGACCAACAGCACTCCTAGGTGCAGGGTAATACCCGTGTGGGGCGTGCCTCGGTACATAGTACCCCAATCGAGGCCTCTCCATTAGGGGGGGGGAGTAGCAAATAGGGCCCGTGCCCATCGCCACCGTGGCGTACTCTTGTGGTACCCCCCTACCCCCGCCCGTGGCGGGGGCGTCTCTCCTATAGTTCCCCCTCTCCGGGGGGGACTGAACGGGGGGGCTAAGCCCCGCCGAATCTCTAGGGGACCGGTTCCGGGCTGCCGGGCCCCCGCCCGTGCGCGAGGAATTCGAACCCCGGTCGCTCCCGGCGTCCTTGCGGTCCAAACAAAGGAGGGGGTGATGTCTCCCTCCGCAAAGACGACAATCCTCGGTCTGGGGACACGCCGACTGCATGTGTCCCCCCAAACACCTATAGCACCATTGGCGCTGTCTTGCAACGGCCCTCCGTCCCTCTGGGCGGAGGCCTCTAAATTTGGCACATTCGTGCACCCCGTGCCTATCTCCCCTGCAATACCTGCACCGCTCACTCGGTGCGGGGGGAGGGGACTGCTGGAAGGCAGCATAGCGATTGGTCGGGCGACGGGGCTGTTCCCTCGCCGCCACCATACGACCAACACCTGGAACCGGGGCGGGCTCCAGGTGGTCCGTCACCCTACATTCGTCCTCCAAAAAACGAAGGAGGTCCGCGAAGGGCGGGAGATACGAGGCGCTGTCGCCTCCGTACCTCTGCTCGAAACGCCCCTTCATTTCAGCGGGCAATTTGGCGAGGACTATGTGCAGCAGTATAAAGGACCACTGATCCACCGGCAGGTCCAATCGCCTTAGGGAGTTGACCGCTGACAGTAGCGGGTTCAGCAACTCCCTCCGTAACAGGTGTACCCGCGTGATTCGCGGGAGGGCCAAAATCGTGGCCACGTGGGTGTCCGCCAGTAACCGGACATTCTGGTACCTGCTAACCAGAAGCTGGCGAGCCACCTGGTAGTTGTCGTCACTGATGAGCAGGTGCTGGATCACCGCGCTGGCCTCTCCTCGCAGGGAGGAGCGCAAATAGGCCAACTTCTCACTAGGGGATAAGTCCCGTCGTGAATCCACTAGGCTGTCAAACAGGTTAATGAAGCCCATCCAGGCTGACAGATCCCCATTAAAAGTGGGAATCTCCAATGTAGGCAATCGGCCTAGCAACGCCGTCGGGGTAGGTTTGACCTCCCCGCTCAAAACCGGCTCCCCCTTCCGAACAGCCAGGGCCCTCTCAGCCGCCTCCGTGAACTGGTCAGCCAGCTCATAGGCCTGGGCTACATCCTGCTCCAGCTGTTTCGACACGGCATCATCAGCTGGGGGGTTCTCCAAATAATGCGCGCGACACTCCATGGCGTGGCGCTCCAGGTCTTGCAGCCGAGCTGCCAGCCCGCCATACCGAGCTAGCAACGCGCCTACCCGGTCGGCTCGGTCTATTAATGTGACCGCACAAGCAAGCCAACGCAAAACTCCTTGGATGCCGGCCCTGGATACGGCGAGCGGATTCGTAGGAGCCATTTATAATCCGTTTAATAAACAAAGCAAACAAAGAAATATAGAAGTGGTAAACATCAACAAAAAAAAAACAATAGAAATAGGTCGCGTCACGATAATATAAAACACAATTAAAATTCGGACGACATACACGGACCCTACTATTTTCATAAATTATTAACAACTTACCAATTTCAAGGGCTAACAATATAACGGTATAAACAAAACGTATAGGATTAACGGTATGGCATACCTCGCAAATCAACTACTAAACCGTTATCAACAAACAAAAACAAAACTATTTTTAATAATAATACTCGTAATTTAATACTACTAATAATTAAAACTAGTTCCACTTTTTTAACTAGGCAAGCGGACTCGGAACAAACACTAGTATGTGGTACTAATAAACAACACTTTCGAACGAAACTATTCGTCAAATAAATCCCGACACACAAAAAAAAAAAATATACACATCTAGGCGAGTAAACTCGTATCAAATCACTAGTATGTGGTACTAATAAACACACTTTCGAACGAACTATTCGTCAAATAAATCCGGACACACAAAAAAAAATATACACATCTAGGCGAGTAAACTCGTATCAAAACACTAGTATGTGACAACAATTATATAAGTGTCTATCTATTATCGGATCCACCAAGTGAGAAACATTCGCTTCGAGAATTTACTAGAACAATTTCTTAGTACTTCAATCGTCTCGGCATACCCTCGAGATTTCAACAAAAAAAAAATAATTTTTAGGTACGCTTTTTAGGTACGCTTTTTATTTTTACTATGAAATTTTATGTACCTAGTTAATTTTAATATGAAAATTAACTAATTATATCAACTAGGTACGCTCTGCTACCAAAAATATGATCACGCACAATTGTGATGACCACATCTACTGTGTTCCACAGTTTATTGAAACGAAGGTTCCTCATGCAAAATTAAGTAAATTAGGCTAATCCTACCTTGCTAGAAAATAGTGTCCGTAATCCAGGGGGGCTGAACGTTGTCTCGCCGGCGCGCCTGGCTAAACGATCTCCACACAACCCCCGATGGGATACTCTTACAGCTAACACTCTTATACTACACAATGCCCTAATAGGCCGCTAAAACTTTCCCGGCGCTTTTCAAAGCGAACACACACGGGTTACAAGTCCGTACCCCGACCGGAGCCCTAGTAGGTGCAAAACGAAATCTCGGTCCCAATATGGGTAGGTAACTTGCGCGGCACGTCGCACACGAACTTGTCTCACGGCTGCTTACGGCCAACTGGCGATCCTACACCGGCCGGCCGAGCGCATTGTCTCGTGACCTTGACAATGACAACGCACCGCTCGCAGCGCGGCGCGAACAGTGGCGATAAGAAATATTGGATATTGTTCTAATGATTTAGTATAAATCATGAAAAGAATTGTACAATTAATGTAGATGTACAATTAATGCAGATCTGTTGATGAAATTTTATAGTTCAATGTCGATTATGACACGGATAACCATGATAGAATATTAAATAAAACTAAAACTTACAGACTATGACGATGACTCATCACTCTCCTGCCCTTATCCCATTTTGTTTGGGATCGGCGCAGCATTACTGTGACTAACTATACTGACTGACAAAGACCCCTGCTGCTGTGGGCTTGGTGTCTTTTTGGTCTTCACCGACAGGGGGTGATGCCGTTGACATGTCGAGGTTCACAGTAGGTAAAGAAGCTAGTTGATAGTGTGTTTGACCCTGCTGCTGTGGGCTTGGTGTCTTCTTGGTCTTCACCGACAGGGGGTGATGCCGTTGACATGTCGAGGTTCACAGTAGGTGAAGAAGCTAGTTGATAGTGTGTTTGACCCCTGCTGCTGTGGGCTTGGTGTCTTCTTGGTCTTCACCGACAGGGGGTGATGCCGTTGACATGTCGAGGTTCACAGTAGGTAATGAAGCTGGTCGATAGTGTGCTTGATGTCGGTTTGGTCTTCACGGGCAGCGGTGATGGAGCCGTACATGTCGAGGCATACTATTCATACTGACTGACTGACTATATCTACTACTGCTGTGAGTTTGGTGTCTTCTTGGTCTGTGCCGATAGAGGGTGAAGTAGCTGACATGGCGAGGCTCACAGTAAGATCGAAAAATCTACGTTAGATGTGACACATGAGATTAATTAAGTACTTATGCTGATCTAGTACTTCGAGAACGAAGTACTTGTCAGTATGGCCGTGATAGAATATCAAGTTTTGACATTGATTCAATTTAGTATTTATTACACCTAAATCCATTAAACTAATTTTGGGGATAACATCGTACCTTATTTATCGTGTTTTCATTAAATAGTAGTTTGATTTGTGTTGGTGCCATCCGACAACAAAGCGATATGATATGGAATTTTGTTATTAATCTCATATAGTTATTCTTACATCTAAATTCATTATATTAAATATGGAGATAGCATTTTACTACATGTATCCTGTTTCTAATAAAAAGTATTTTGATTCGTGGCGGGGCCAACCGTCAACAAAGCATGATCAAGCAATTGTACTTTAATTTGCCTATAAGTACTGAATAATGTGTATAAAATCATGTTATTACTTTTAATATTCATATCTATTAATTTATTACTGAAATGTAATGTAATATAAAGTATCTAAGTGGCGTGTACTTTTACGTTAGTAAGTACACGTTACTTCCGGTTGAAAAGAAAACAAATATAGATAATTATTGTAATTATAAATAATGTTATGTAAAATCATTATTTGATTTTAGAATACTTTTTCATAATTGTTATATTTATATTGTGGTGTTTCTGTAATTTTCTAAAACAATAATTATCTGTTGAATTGGCGGTAGACGCTAACATTTATAAGGTGAGGCAGCCATTTTATTTGGTTAGTCTGGTTCGAGCCGTGAGCGGTGTACAAGTTAAGTAACTATTCCGTTGTTTCATATTTCTCATTCCTTGTTTTTCTTGCTGTTTAATGCTGATGTATTGTCTAGTAAATATTGCTGAAGATTTGCCCTTGTTCGAAGGATATTCGGTAACTTGTTAAATGTAAATGCTTATTTGTTGATAATATTAAATTAAAGTTGTCCTTATCGGTTTCGAATAAATTATGTGAGTACTGAAATAATATAAAGTAACAGTTTATAGAAAATGCTTGATGATATTCGTAAATGTTGTTTAATCTTTTATCATGAAAAGTAATGTTGTTAAATGTGTTGTATGTTCAACAACGACATGATTATTTGTAAATGTCGTTGTTTCTGTTAAAGCTGGTGAGTTTTTTTCGCCCGTTTTTCTTGTCAGCTAAAAGATGTCCTTAACGGGTGGTAGGTAAAAAAATAAAAGGACGATTTAAAAGAATAAAATAGTTTATTAGAGATTTGAGATTTTTATTAATCCTGACCTTATTGAAATAGAAGCTTTATAGTTTTGCTTATAGTTATTTGAATAGTTTAATGCTTTTATCAGAATAGTTATATTTAGATTTGAGATTTTTATTAATCCTGACCTTATTGAAATAGAAGCTTTATAGTTTTGTTGATAGTTAATTGAACAGTTCAGAATAGTTCTATTTCTATATTATCCGCCCCAAATCTATCACGCGCCGCACGCGTGGCACAGTAAAGTAGTGATATCAAGTGATATTCCACCTGATGTAAAGCTGTCTAGACTCGCCGCACGCTAGACACAATAAGCATAGCCTGGTTGTGATTTCTAAACTAACATCGTAGGTCTCCCGAGCGTGGTGATGATCTGTCACTTTCACCTGAAATAAAGCCGTCTAGACGCGCCGCACGCGTTACACAATAAGCCGTAATTAGAGCCACAAAGGGCTCCCTCGTTTGTTGTATGGCCCAATGTGCGATATTAAAGATAATTAAGACACATTTTTTTATCAAAATCAGTCAACTTTCCCTTTAATTTGATCTCAATATAATTTTAAGTTCACCTATTTGTCACAGATAACTAAACACTTTTATCACGTAAAAAAGTCAAACTAGTTTAGTTTTGTTACCTTTTAATAATTTCAAATAGTTTTAACCACATCATAGCATTCATATTTTGCGTTTCGAAAATTCGTCCACGTATTTTGTAAATAGCGGCTGCCCGCGGTTTCATCCGCGTGGTTCCCGTTCCAGTGGGAATATCGGGATAAAAGTATCCTATTTGTTATTCAAACCTATAATCTACCTCTGTTGCATGAAATCATGATCTCGAAATAAATATAATTTCCGTTCTATGTACCTAATAGGTATGATGACACACTCGGTAGGTAACATTGCATTGCACCACACACCAAATATATCAGCGAGCGTAATACGGCGACAATAGCGCCTACGGCCACGGAAGCCGGCCCCATCAAAGGACAAAGGTCAATAGGCAACGATGGACTGATTAAATCCGAATCATGCCTTCTTTTCTTCCATTTTCTAATCACACGCTGTAAGCATTTCACGGCAAAATTACTTTTGTCATTACTTTTTGCGGTTGGACTGGTTGCTGGAATTATAATCAGTGCAAACTAAACAAATTCGTACTGCCTATTTGATGTTTGCAACCTCTTTAGACTCTTTCTTCTTCGTCGTTTCGCTCTTGTCAGAACGGTCGTGGTCACGTTGAGGCGTCCACGTTGCCGGCGGTAGAGGCGGACACAGCTTTCCACTCGATCTCCCGCCATCTTTCCCGGTTGGCAGACTGTACTTTAGGCTGCTTTACTTTACTTTACACTGTGACTTTATGCTCTATAAGTAATTTTTCGATGAGGCTGCTTTTCGGAATCTAGAGGCGTTTTTTAATTTGCAAACGTTGATCGCCCCTCGTGACAATCGAGTCTATCTCGTTTTTGAGCTGCAACCTAACAATGTGACGCAGCATTGATTTAGTCGCCTAGGTCCCTATCGCCTGTATACTCAAACGCTACTCAGCTTTGGGAGCGACTCCAACATCATGCCGTCTCTTTCATACGTTTGACATTTAACGCGACAGGGCTATGTTTGAGTCGCTCTCAAAGCTAAGTAGCGTTCCAGTATTTGGGCGTAAGCTTTAACAAGTTATTTAAAACTTTACTCATCAACTTTTTCATTATTTCCCAATTCGGAAAATACGAAAAATATTATATTTAGGTATCACTGTTTCCTTTTTCTATAAAAGGGTGATTCCTTATATTTTTTGTAAAACTTGACACATATTATTTTACCAAAACGACCCATAATAAAGTTCTTAAGTAAAATTTACATTATCTAGCACTTAGTAACTAGAACCAAAACATTTCGGTAGGTCTTCAACAACAGTTAAAACTCAGAGCAGGCACCGCAATTTATTGCTCGCTCACCTTACAACCCAAATGCATTAACAATAACGGCAGTATAATGCCCATATTTCAGAGCAAGTAATGCAGTGTACCATGTAAATTTAGTATTTGCATCCCGCGAGCGGCAGAAATGTGGCTCAAAGCGGTTGTAAGACGATTGTACGACTTGGGTACAGATTATCAAACCTGAAGTCTTCTTAAATTGCTATCTGAGGACTTCCATATATTATTAACCTGTCTAAAACAATATATTTATATACATAATTCGTCTGTGCGTGTAACTGAACTCCTCCTTAACGGCTGGCACGATTTCATTGAAAAAACTTTTAGAACAGCCTCATAATTTTATAAGCTGACTAGCTTTTCGCCCACGGCTTCGCCCGCGTGGACTACACGGCGTTATCCCGCGGGAATGTGAAGTTTTTCCGGGATTAAAAGTAGCCTATGTTCCTCTCCAAACTACAAAGTAAATGTGTCCCAAATTACAGCCAAATTCGTTCAGCCGTTGTTGCGTGATTGAGTAACAAACATACAAACATCTAAACTTTCACTTTATAATATTATAATATAGTAGGAAGGATGCCAGATTTGTAGATGGAAAAAATTGTAGCCTAATTAACACAAGTATCATGGTCCGACCGTTAGTCTATCGTAGACAAAGTCACAGGAATGTACAAACACGAAAAACTCGTTCTCGAAATGGTTATCGTGCGTGATCGTATTATTTTGTATGCAAACCAACGCCAAAAAAGAAATAAGTTTAAAACTATGTTATTACAAATAAGAATTTAATGTTTTTAATATATATTATGCGCAAATGTTCATCATAAACAGTTTCCCCATTAGCAGCCCTAATAAACTAAGAAGAAAAAAACGCCACCACCAGTGCCTCTTTCAGTCGTTTCTGGAGCTAAAATTCAATGGATATTAGCAGCACTTTGACAGCTTTGGTAGAATTTCGACGACCTCCGTGGCCGAGTGGTGAATTCAGCGGTTTTCAAGGAGGCGCTATCTCTAGAGGTCCCGGGTTCGATGTCTCGGGTCTAGGTGTACGTAGTAATACCTGTCGTTGTTTCATTGCACTAGCGCTCAAGCTACTAAAAATTACGAACGAGCGATTACGAACGCCATTTTTTCGTTCTTGATGTAGATAAGTAAGTACTTAATAATAAATTAAGTTAAAATTATAAATAAAATATAAAGTAGGTACTTAATACTTGATGTTACTGCAATATACCGACTTGCTTTACCAATTTCACATTGCTAATAAGTAAGTATATTGTTATACCTTTATCTTTAGCAAGGAACTAGCCCTAAATATTTAACTAAGATAAGCAAAAGTGTTTACCCCAAGTTGCTATAAGTTTGTGTTTACCAATAAATACCATGATCCTCCGGCGAGACTAATATCCTCTAACGAATTTATAAACATAGTGGCTGTACCATTAACGTTTTACATTTAAGCAAACTCGCCTGGGAATGAACGGGTAAACTTTGTAATAGAAATGGGCGGGGCACTAATCCGTACTGTAATTTCATAAATTATGCATGAAACGGCTGTACAGAAACGTTAATATTTTATTAAATCTTCTTTATCAAACACCTTAGTGGAAAACCGCCTCTGTTGTCTAGTAGTACACAACCCAAAGGTTAGGGCGTACATTGTATTCGGTTTTATTGGTGGTAGAACTTCTTAGTCCGCTTGGCTAGCTGCTACCATCTCATCTCATCTAACTCTGACGCCGTAACAACGATGTTTTAAGCATTGTTGTTTTCCGGCAGTTAGAGATAAGAATCAGTTTTTCAGTGTTTGAGGATTCCGGGGGTATCTGGGGGTAGTGCTGGATCTATCCCGGTCCTTGAGCAAGCACTACCCTCTCTCACCTTAGGTCTCATTAGTACCAGCGTACACGGGAAGCCACAGCACAGCCCCCCTTTTTGTAGCCGCGGTTTTTTCCGCGTGGTATCCATTCCCGTGGGACTATCAAGTAATCGGGATTAATTATAATCGATGACACTCGGGAAGAAAGAATTTAAAAAATCAGTGTAGCATTGAAAAATTTTAAATGAAGTATTTAGAAAAAATCGACCCGTCTCACAACCAGCTTCGATGGGACTCGAACCCATGACCTTTCGCTATCCGGGTGACTGTTCTAACCACTGAGACCAACGACTCCGTAGCGCTGTGGTTAGAACTTAAATACTTCATTTCCAATTTTTCAATAATAAAAATTGCATTATGAATTCAAAAAAGTAAAAATTTAAATAATCAGTCTAGTTGTTTTTGAGTTTATCCATCACAAACATATAAACTAACAAACAAAAAATCAAACTTTACTCTTTGTATTGGTAAAGATTAGGTTAGTATCAATAAATCTCTGTGTATAATATACCTACTTACTATGTTGGTGCAACGTCCCAAAGTGGGACTTGTCCTCCGCTCCGATAGTAAGAGTCACCATTTCCGTCTGTCCGCCCAGGTACCGCTGATAAGACCAGGATTTACGCATGAACTCCAGGTTATTTAAAAACATATACTTATAAGCGGTAATTCTAGAGGAGATTATCCCCAAAACACTAGCTTAATAAACATGTAAAGGGTTTGTAGATAGTGCAGTCTAGTCTTAGGGCCTGTTTCACAATGTCTAAGTAAGTTCCATAAAGTTAATATACCTTTCCGCTAAGATAAATTAACTTTATGGTAAGTTCTGATTAGCTCCTATTTGACATACAAAACTGTCTAGTAGACTGAAAAGTATTCTTAATCGAGTCTATCAGTGAACCTATGATATTTCGAAAAAGATCTATAAAAAAATATTATGATCGGAAAAATAAAAAATATTTTTTCATTCCTTTGATATCAATCTTATAGCCAACGGTTATTGGATGATATATTATTCCCACCTGTTTCTGAAGGCAATTACTTGCGCTATCCTTCGGGAACTACCCTTTAATCGCATTGAAAACCCACCTAACACTAACACTCCGCCTATTTAGCACACCACACAACTATTAATCCTATTTTCAAATTTTCTTGTAAGTTAATCAGATATGGACGCTACATGTACCCTACCACTTTACTATCTCCATATCACCCTAAGGTTGACTGGTAGAGAATGCCTGAGGCATTAAGTCCGCATATGTACCTTGTGCATGAAGAATTAATAAATAAATAAATAAACATGTGGTTATCAGAAATTCCTAGCCCTATCATAGCTTAATCTGTACAAAGTGAAGTTGAGAAATAATTATATTTAAAAGATGAAACCCATTAAAATCTTATTGTTTTTCAATGTGTGACGTGAGGAAAAAAATAGACTTCATTTAACCATAAAATAACAAAAGTAACTTTTGATTGCGCAAATAGGTTGATGGATGGCGCCATTTAATTTTAGATTAAGTATTAGTTTATAGTGATTGCGATTGTGTTTTTTTATTGAAAATGAAATACCTATTAGAAAAAAATAAGTTTTTAGTAAAAATTTCATTTTTATGACAAACTTTTTTGCTGACTGTACTTTAATAGATAGATAGATAGATACAAAGTTTATTTACTACAACACACACATGACATTACAACAGATACCAAATAAAAAAATAAGAAAGAACAGACATACAATTAATAATAATTAACCTTAAGCTATGAGCACATGACACAGAGAGAGAAAAAAGAAGTATGCATATGTGTGCAGCAGCAAAAAGGGTCAAGGCTCGGTGTGTTAATTTGCCAGACGGCAAAACATAATATTGTATTGTCATCTAAACCAAACCTGTATACAAAATTTCAGCTCCATCGGACACTGGGAAGTGGGTCAAATTAAGCTTGCAAGATTTGTCCCCCACTAACTAACAAACTATCTAACTAACATAGCAAGTTAATAAAAAGCTTGTAAAAACGACCCATTCTTCAATCAGCTCCGCTAAGAATTGAACCCGTGACTCCTCTAATGACTCCGTAGCTCAGCGGTCAGGCATTCGCCTGAAGCCGAAGCTTTTTTGAAAGTGACAGTAAAGGATGGGTCGTTTTTTCTAATATTTCATTTTCAATAATAAAAATTGCATTGTGAGTGCCAAAAAGTGAATATAATTTGAAACCTTTACCAAGCACTTATTCGGTTCAACACAGCCTTAATTTTAATTGACTGATTTCCCGTTCATTAATAATGATTGGTATTATTATAAATTGATGTAGTCGAAAAGCAAATAGCCCCTTAGTTTCGGCGACCGCACTGACAGATAGCAGTCACATGCGACCGCTGCGCTGGCAGCACCAATTAATTGGCGTTATTACTTAAATAAATGAATGGTTTGACAGCCACCGTCTTACGTCGGAAAGAAAGTTTCAAAGCCCGTGATTGTGTTATTAGCGCTGCTAGTATCAAATACAGGTATGAATGCCATGGTCAATATTAGCCTCACAAGTGGAACATCGTTCGTAAAGTTGCTATTGCACATTTCTTACTAGTGTTTCTATTTATATAAATCACAACGGCCCGTCACCACAGATTACTAAATAGTAACTATGTAACAGATAGCTCACTCTGCTAAGTCATTTATATAAATAGTAACTATAACGCAATAAAGTAGAATTCAGCTTCTTCAGCGCAGGCAAATTACGAACGGCCACTCGTTGCCGTTGCATCTCTTTCTATCGAATATATTCTAGATCTTTTGCGGACCTAATTTCTATGGATTTACAACGCCGGCGTTGCCGCCGCGTTTTCGAGCCGACATCGACATGGGGAGTGAAATAGGCCTGCCGTGCCGTCGCGCAGTGTTTAGCGCGCTCTACCTACGATCGTTGAGGTTAAGAGGGCCTTGACAAGTGGCTTTCTATTATCGATATCGCAAGTAGAATAGAAAAAAAATATGGGATTGGCATTAGCGGTCACGTGACATTTCAATCGCTAATGTCAATCCCATACATTTTCTTTCTATTCTACTGGCGATATCAATCATAGAAAGCCACTTGTCTAGGCTCTTAGCAGTACCCACAACATTGGGATGAGAACCAAAAACTATTAAGGAGCTCGAAATAATATTTTTTGTTTCTGAAGGAACGTTAAGCTGTTGGTACCGGTTGCGTTTGCAGTCGTCGTGATGTGCTATTCTCTTTATCCATCCATAAGGAAGGCCTGTGTCCCTGGAACATTAAATGGCTGACTATAATCATATTAATATTGAAACTTATGCTAGATTGCATGGTTAAGGCTATTTTCATGAGTGCTAATTGCGTAGTTTCCCCATTGATTGTGCGGTGTGGCTGCCGACGGCTGCAGTGACGGATGACTGCACCGGCCGACTGTGATTTGTGATTAGACGGTAATTAGGTCATCTGTGACCTCGATCACATAGACACATTACGATTGGGGAACGATGATGACATAGACACTGCAATTGGCAAGTTAGTAGCTAAGAAAACAACATCCACTTGATTAATGTTTAATTACTGTCAGCAGAGGGTGACTTCGGAATTTAGAATCATTCCAATTAATTGAAATCCAGACAATTTTCAATACAGATTTTTAATTATTTTTATGCGGCGGGATTACTTCATTTTCCATTTTTCAGTAATAAAAATTGCATTGTGAATGCAAAAAACTAAAAATTAAAATAAGTTGCAATAGTAATTTCATCTTTAGCGATTGCCAAATACCTGGAAAGGTATTTCTTTCGCGTGTGAGGGTAGTAATATCTCCACATTGATGAAATTAACACTGACTGTACAGTGCGTAAGAAGTATTGGATAAATTCGACGCTTCTCGTAACGACTCCGTAGCTCAGTGGTTAGAGCAGTCGCCCGGAAAGCGAAAGGTCGTGGGTTCGAGTCCCATCGGAGCTAGTTGTGAGACGGGTCGATTTTTTCTAAATACTTCATTTTCCATTTTTCAGTAATAAAAATTGCATTGTGAATGCAAAAAACTAAAAATTAAAATAAGTTGCAATAATAATTTCATCTTTAGCGATTGCCAAATACCTGGAAAGGTATTTCTTTCGCGTGTGAGGGTAGTAATATCTCCACATTGATGAAATTAACACTGACTGTACAGTGCGTAAGAAGTATTGGATAAATTCGACGCTTCTCGTAACGACTCCGTAGCTCAGTGGTTAGAGCAGTCGCCCGGAAAGCGAAAGGTCGTGGGTTCGAGTCCCATCGGAGCTAGTTGTGAGACGGGTCGATTTTTTCAAAAATACTTCATTTTCCATTTTTCAGTAATAAAAATTGCATTGTGAATGCAAAAAACTAAAAATTAAAATAAGTTGCAATAGTAATTTCATCTTTAGCGATTGCCAAATACCTGGAAAGGTATTTCTTTCGCGTGTGAGGGTAGTAATATCTCCACATTGATGAAATTAACACTGACTGTACAGTGCGTAAGAAGTATTGGATAAATTCGACGCTTCTCGTAACGACTCCGTAGCTCAGTGGTTAGAGCAGTCGCCCGGAAAGCGAAAGGTCGTGGGTTCGAGTCCCATCGGAGCTAGTTGTGAGACGGGTCGATTTTTTCTAAATACTTCATTTTCCATTTTTCAGTAATAAAAATTGCATTGTGAATGCAAAAAACTAAAACATAAAATAAGTTGCAATAATAATTTCATCTTTAGCGATTGCCAAATACCTGGAAAGGTATTTCTTTCGCGTGTGAGGGTAGTAATATCTCCACATTGATGAAATTAACACTGACTGTACAGTGCGTAAGAAGTATTGGATAAATTCGACGCTTCTCGTAACGACTCCGTAGCTCAGTGGTTAGAGCAGTCGCCCGGAAAGCGAAAGGTCGTGGGTTCGAGTCCCATCGGAGCTAGTTGTGAGACGGGTCGATTTTTTCAAAAATACTTCATTTTCCATTTTTCAGTAATAAAAATTGCATTGTGAATGCAAAAAACTAAAAATTAAAATAAGTTGCAATAGTAATTTCATCTTTAGCGATTGCCAAATACCTGGAAAGGTATTTCTTTCGCGTGTGAGGGTAGTAATATCTCCACATTGATGAAATTAACACTGACTGTACAGTGCGTAAGAAGTATTGGATAAATTCGACGCTTCTCGTAACGACTCCGTAGCTCAGTGGTTAGAGCAGTCGCCCGGAAAGCGAAAGGTCGTGGGTTCGAGTCCCATCGGAGCTAGTTGTGAGACGGGTCGATTTTTTCTAAATACTTCATTTTCCATTTTTCAGTAATAAAAATTGCATTGTGAATGCAAAAAACTAAAAATTAAAATAAGTTGCAATAGTAATTTCATCTTTAGCGATTGCCAAATACCTGCAGGGCTAACATACGCAAACATGAGAAAATTCGAGATGGGATGAGAAAAATTGTCAATCTCGATAATTTTCTCGTAATTCGCAACATACGCGCCACGAGAGAGAATTATCACGTCGTGAGATATCCCTTTCATTACGAAACGTCAAGTTTTATTTTTAAATGAAAACACTGATAATCATGTGTGTCTATGGTGACTAAAACCTCCCACACACAACAAATTGAACGAATGAAATGTGAAGCAAGGCCAATAGTCTTGTTGTCAAATTCTATAAATTAAAAAATAAAAACGGTTTTTCTCTTTTGCGATTATGAATAATGACAAGGATAGCACTATTGTCAATTTTTGAACCTGTGGCTTTACCGAAACATGTGTCATTCATGTCTGAAGTCCGGTCCGGCTGTTATTGTTATTGTTTTTAAATGTAAAGTTTGTTTGTATGTTTTAAGTAAAGTTTGAAATGGCATTTCAAAAGAAAACGTAAGTACCCATATTTGTTAGTCCTGACATTATAGTTTAGTATTTGTGATCGTGTGATTGCTTACATTTAATATTTAAATTCGTAATCTTAGTAAGTACATTCGTATACTATTGTTTTAGCGTCAGAAGTACCAAAGCACAGATACGGTACCTGTGCGAGTATATGGCAGAACATGCCGATTTTGCCGCCGGCGACTTTAAGACCCCTCAGGGTGCCGCAGTTATGGAGCGGCAGTGGCTGCGGCTTAAAGAAGCGCTGGATGATATCGGTCCAGCTAGGTCTGTCGACCAGTGGAAAGTGGTAATTATAGTTTAATCATTTATTCGAATGAATTAGTCTTATATAGTCCTCCCGACTGAAACCGTGAGGGACTTGTTTTCATTGATTGAGTAATAGACATTACCTCATAAGACAAGTGCACTCTCTCCTACTTCACTCTAATGTAACTCTAATTCTCATGGGATGGCAGATCGACACACCTGTTATTAGTATTCTACTAGCATTTAAAATTCCTGTATTGCAGTGGCCAATTTTCACTCACAAGATGCCTGTCTGTAGCCCTCCTATCTAGGTACTTATTTCTTAAATAGATAGAACCCACTGTTTGTATTACAACAAATTAAAATTTCAGTGCTGGCGTGACCAGAAGAGGAAGGCGAGAGTGGAAGGAGGCGCTTTAAATAAAGCAATGACAGCGACGGGCAATGCTGCAACAGTCCCAGAGCTGTCAGAAAACAGCCAAATAATTTTAGACACCATAGGGGTGGAGATGGCCATTGGCTGTGGTCCTCCAGAATCACCTATAGGGGTAAGTGTATTTTAGTATACATTTACACTAAATTAGTATAGATTCCACTAACCCGCATTGGGCAAGCGTGGCAGAGTATTGCCCGTGACTTCCCATTGTTCAGGAAGAGACCTGTACCCCAGCAGTAGGAACATGATGGGTTGCCAAGACAGAGAGTATAGATTGTTATTTCGACGACAGATTTGGCGCAGGGGTAGGCTACCCACCTTCTGCGCCAGTGGTTTCGGGTTTGATTCCCGAACAAGACAAATATTTGTATGCATGAACATGTCTATTTGTCTTGGTCTGGGTGTTAACTATGTATATTAGGGTATGTATTTACAAACAAAAAGTATTAAAGTATATATTTATCCGTTATCAACTTATCAAGTTTTCCTAGATACAGTTTCTTAATGAAATTAACATTGGCTTAGATAATTGGTGTGAATGTAAGAAATTATTTATTTATTTATGCACAAACATTTTTAATGTATGAGAATTTTAAAGCTTTTCAAAGTGATCCAATAAGAATGAGTCATATTATGCCAATTGAAAGGGCTTATTGCGTAGATCCTTTCGTCTTATTCAGTATTCCAGTGAATCGCCTCAATTATAAATCTGTTCCGAGATACAGGGTTCAAACAAAACCTAAATCTCCCTAGTTTTTTTCATATTAAGAGTGATCTAATAACAATGAGTCATATGCCGATAATTTTTTTTATTTATTTTATGCTGTGAATTAAATTGCAATGTAACAAGATTAGTCTTGATTTTTTAAAGAAACAAAAATTATATACAATGTATATGGTGAGTGAATAGGGAGTTTCAGATTCACAACAGACATTTGTGTTTATCACACAAATGTTTGTTCTGAGCGGGAATCGAACCTGTAACCTGTGGCGCATAAGTCGGTGTAGTAACCTAAACACGCCAACAAGGCAGTCAAATTGGGACTAGAAAGTTAGAAACCATTAGAACAAACGATAATTAGGACGAAATTGGTTAAGACAATGAAAATTTGAATTATAAATTTTAGAACAATCAATAGAAAACCACGAGACTTAGATCTTCTCTTTTAGTTTTCAGCATCTGCAGTCGCGCCACTTGCGCCCCCTCCAGTCGCGCCACTTGCACCCCCTCCTGTCGCGCCACTTGCGCCCCCTCCTGTCGCGCCACCCGCTCCAGTCGCGCCACTGGCGCCCGCTCCAGTCGCGCCACTGGCGCCCGCTCCAGTCGCGCCACTGGCGCCCGCTCAGGTCGCGCCACGGGCGCCCGCTTCAGTCGCGCCACTGGCGCCCGCTCCAGTCGCGCCACAGGCACCAGCTCAGGTCGCGCCGCAGTCGCGCCCTACCCGTCAACCAGCGATACTTGCGCCACCTGCGCCGCGAGGATCAGCTCCCCCACCCAGAGGCAGAGTAAGAAAAGCCCATCCCCCTGACCGATTTCTCAAAGCCCAGGAAGATAATAATAATATTTTAAAGGTAATTTAACAAATATTTTCTTCATTTATTTATTCTTTTTTTATGTTATGTATGGGCCATAGTACCTTGAAATAAAAGGTAATTATTTATTTATTAGTTAAGTGAATTATTTTACATGAAAACCTACCTACGTAATGAAATTTTGTACAGCAAAAGCTAATTTAATTAATACTTCCCAGACAACATTATAGCCATCAGTAGACATCAATATACTAATTAAACCTATAATTTTCAGGGAATTTTGAGAGAGCTGCAAACCAGCAACAGGCTGCGACAGGAGGAGATTAATATAAAATATTTAAAAAGGTACATCATATGAAATATATTTTTTTAATCAAAGATAAAGATAAGATAAAAATATTCTTTATTCACTTAGACATAATAAATATGTACTTATGAATCGTCAATATTTTCCTACCACCCATTCAAGACTTTTTTAACTGACAAGAAGAATGGGCGCAAGAAACTTGCCAGCGTTTCTTAGTTAGGTAACGACATTTACAAAAAAAATACATATCGTTACTAATACAACAATTGTTTAGTATAAAAATACATCATAATAAACAGTGATTATGTTATGTGTTACATCATGACCATGCATTGCGGTCATTAAAATAATCGTCTACTTTATAGTATCCTTTGCTCATCAGCGCCTCTTTAATGTAACATTTAAATTTATGCAATGGTAGTTCAATTATATGCTGTGGAACTTTATTAAAAACGGCTATGCTTTTCCCCAAAAATGAGGCTCTGGATTTTTCTAGCCTAAACTTGGGAACAACAAGTTTATCTTTATTTCTTGTGTTAAAGCGATGAATATCGCTCTGCTTTACAAATGTATTATAATACTTTTTCACATAAATTATATTTAATAGATGTATTGTCCTGCAACAGTTAAAATGTTTATTTCTTTAAATAGATCTCTTAAAGAATCTCTCGATCGGAGGTTGTACATGGCGCGAATAGCCCTTTTTTTGAGCACGAATATACTTTGGATGTTAGCGGCTGAGCCCCACAACAAAAGGCCGTAGGACATAACACTATGAAAATAACTAAAATAGACTATTCTAGCCGTTTCAATATCGGTTAAGAGCCTTATTTTCTTAACTGCGAATGCGGCCGAACTGAGTCTACTCGCCAAGGCTTCGATATGAGGATCCCATTGTAGTCGCGAGTCTAATATAATACCTAGAAACTTTGTATTGTTAATGAAATCGACCATATCGCCGTCTAGTCTAACATGAAAATCAACTTGTCTTACATTAGGTAACGAAAATTTTAAACACTTAGTTTTCTTTGACTTTAATGATAAGTTATTACTATTAAACCAATGTGACACTTTTGAAAGAGCACTATTTACTTTACTTCGTCAGAACAGTCATCACCTCTATCTACTTTAAAGACTAGAGATGTATCATCGGCAAATAGCACTGTCTGTCTTATTTAAATTCTTCGCATAGTAAGGAAGGTCATTTATGTATATTAAAAACAACAGCGGGCTCATTATTGATCCTTGGAGTACGCCCATAGTAATGGGAGCTCCGGTAGACTCAGTTTTATTAATAACTACCTTCCGAGTTCTTTCATACAGATGTGAATGCATAAGGCTTACTGACATCTGAATCATATAATATTATTGAAAATATCGAGCAATAATTTCAGCCCGTCTGGCTTGACTCAGCCTGAGTAGCTGACGAGGTGTTTGGGGATTGATGTCGATATTGCCATCGTCATCATCAGCCCGTTCCTCTGTTCTCTCCACCCTGTAAATTAAATTATAATGTGTAAAAATTATTAACTGCGCAATGTGAAGTGAATGTCACAATTGGTCTAAAAATAAAACTAACCCGAAATGAATCATGAGGTTGTAGATGATACACCCAGCATAAATTATGAGAGATGCTTTCTCAGGGGAATAGTGAAGTGTCCTGTCTATCCCCAGGCACCGGAGACTTCCCTTCAGATAGCCGTTGGTTCTCTCAACAGCATTGCGCACTCGACAGTGCCAATCCGTGTACCGCTGCTCAGGGGTGTTGGGCTCTGCATTCAGCACAGGAGTCATGAGCCATGGTTCTAGTGGGTAGCCTGAGTCTCCTACAGCAAAAAGTTGGCAAATAAAAATACTAACAAATGTTTTTGTTACAGGAGGCGAAGCAGCAGGAAAAAAAATTAAATATTGTAAAAAAAAATATAATAGTTGATTGCCTTTTGTTTATTTTCATTGATCGAAGTGTGTAAGGTTAAGTATATAATAGTTAAATAGTTGGTAAAAAATAGTTAAGTATACAATAGTTGATTATCTTGTTTATTTTTCTTTTTTCTTTTTATTGTTGATAGGCAAGCGCTTGCCCGCTATCTCGCCTGATGGTTTATTTTGAATATTTTAATTAAAAAGACATGTTTAAAATAGTTGATTATCTTTTGTTAATTTTGATTATTTTAATTAAAAAGACTGATGTATGTTTAAAATAGTTTATGATCTTTTGTTGATTTTGAATATTTTAATTAAAAAGACTGATGTATGTTTAAAATAGTTGATGATCTTTTGTTAATTTTGAATATTTTAGTTAAAAAGACTGATGTATGTTTAAAATAGTTGATTATCTTTTGTTGATTTTGAATATTTTAATTAAAAAGACTGATGTATGTTTAAAATAGTTGATGATCTTTTGTTAATTTTGAATATTTTAATTAAAAAGACTGATGTATGTTTAAAATAGTTGATGATCTTTTGTTAATTCTGAATATTTTTATTAAAAAGACTGATGTAAATAAATTAATGATTTTTAATTATTTAAACTGAGTCATAAAAAGGTATCTAAATTTGTTCAATGAGTTTGTTCTACTTATTTATTTAACTTCTTGGATAGAAAATGTACAATAGCGGACTTAATGCCAAAGGCATTATTTACTTACAGGAATAAAAAAAAAGGTTGTATAGATTTATAACTGCCCCCAAGAGCCTGGTTCTCATATCCTCTTCGTACTATTCTTTACAGTCTGGTTTAGGATATTCCAGTCTGATAAGAAAGGTGATACATACTTCGAAAGGTACGTTAAGATGCTAGCCTAGTTTAAAACTGGGTCTGGTTTACCCTCTAGGTTGCGGTTTGATGTTAATTGATCTGTGAAAAAAAATCTTGCCAGTTATTTTACATACCCAGAAGAAAGTAACTTCCAATCCTACTATCATGGAGCCGCTTCAATTCGCCCCTTACAGTTGAATTGTTCCATATGAAAGCGTCATGAACTCTGCCAGGGTACCGCGCGTTCACACTTAAAATGCGGCAATCTGCGCCAGCAACCTGTAAGAGAGTAAATCAATGTTTCATTATGGTTATGTACCTATTTTAATTTCGTTGTATTTTTTGGTTCCATTAATTTTGGTATAGGTAGTTGGTACAATTCAAAGCCCAAAAGGTGGTTAAGAAACTAATATTGATAGTTGCGTTGGGCTACAATTTGTCAATTGGCTTACCAATTGCACATTTATTGTATGTGCACTCTTTCTTCGGTTTTTGTATTGTGAGCCTTGTGGCCCGGGAGGGGGAAAAATTTTTACGTGTGTGCAGTCCACTAGCCCCAACACATCTGGCACGCCATATTTTTCCTCAAAGAGAGCTGTCACCTGTCTCCGGGCTTGCTCATTTCCTGGGAAATGTACCCACTCCCCCAAGAGCCTGTAATGCATAATTCAATGAAACTATGAACCAGTATGTCTCCTAAACTCTTGTAAAAAAATGAAGGAGTAACATTTTAAAAGTGTGACACATGATCATTATATTTTTATTTGTTTTCCGCTGTGAAGTAAAATGCAATAAAGAGTCTTAAATTGTGTTTTGATGAAACAAAAATTAAAAAAATTTGTAATGGTGACTGAATTTGGGTGCATAATATGCACTGCATATAAATAAATACTTAACACCCAGACATTGAGGTACTTACACAACAAACATAGTGTTTATCACAGAAATTATGATTATAAAGTTTAGGACAATCAATAGAGAACCACATTTAATACATTACCTATTGTATATAGATGTTAAAAATTGGTCCAAAAAGCTGCTTATGGTTGTTTGGGCCTGGCACATAGAATGATCCTGTCCTAGTTGGCGCTGGTAGCCACCATTAGCTAGTAGCTGAATGGAACATAGGACCTAAAACAACGCATGAATAGTAGGATCTTTTTTTTACCGTTTTGTCTAAAAGCAAAGATAACGGAACATCAATTTTAATACCTATTGAATTATAGTGATTTTATCCATTGAAAATGGTGTATTTACTAAGAATACAATAAAATATAGCGGTAAAACCACCTCAATTGAAAAAAGAAGCCTAATATTGAATAAAATGAATGTCGAAATTGCAAAATAAAAAGTGAGGTTAGAATCTACTTATTTTTCTAAGTTTTGGTTATAAATTTAAGATATTTAGGAGAGAGAAGATGTAAGTAGCAATAGTGAAGTAAACTCCCATATAACATATGATATAAGGTTTGTTATTGCTTTTGCACAAAGCTAAAAAATACTATCTTTTCATTAGAATAAATTGTAGATGCAAATATCAGCTAAGTAACTAAGCTTGTATGAGTTTTCTTACCTTCAAATGGGCGGGCAAACCATCCCCATTGCGTGGCTCGAGGTCTACCCGAAGTTTTTCCACAATGTATAAAGCCATAGGCTTTGTGATCCGCCACAGCGACTGGAACTCACTGTCGCGAAGATCGAAAGGGTCGCAGACGTCTCGTATGCGCTTCCTTTCGATCCGCCTATTCCACCTCTCTTCATAAATTGTTAATAAATAGTTATAATAGGGCACTGCCATTTTTCGCAACACTTTTTAACTCATAGAATAATATTACTCACAAGGTTTTAACTTTTCAAGTTTCTCTATCTATCTCTTCGAACAGAATGATCGACGACAAATAAATCGAATCTAAATGTCAAAACTCGATTAATTATGAGAAAATATGGCGCGTATGTTGCAGTTTGTAGAGAAAATTTCTCGAAGTCTACGTTTGACAGAACGACATGACAAAATGTAGTGCAATGTTACCGACCGTCGAGAAGTAGAGATATGTCATCTCACAATGAGAAAATGGCGTGAGAAAATTATCTCGTGACGTGCATGTTAGCCCTGCTGGAAAGGTATTTCTTTCGCGTGTGAGGGTAGTAATATCTCCACATTGATGAAATTAACACTGACTGTACAGTGCGTAAGAAGTATTGGATAAATTCGACGCTTCTCGTAACGACTCCGTAGCTCAGTGGTTAGAGCAGTCGCCCGGAAAGCGAAAGGTCGTGGGTTCGAGTCCCATCGGAGCTAGTTGTGAGACGGGTCGATTTTTTCTAAATACTTCATTTTCCATTTTTCAGTAATAAAAATTGCATTGTGAATGCAAAAAACTAAAAATTAAAATAAACTAATCTGCTATTATAGCAAAACATTTTACTTTTTTGCATTCATAATGCAATTTTTATTGGTGTAATTGAAGTATTGGCAAATTAGAAAATTGCATTGTCAATGCAAAAAAGTGAAAAATTATATGAAATAGCAATCATTTCATTTTTATCGATTGTCTTTTAGGTATTTTTTCTTCGAGTGTGAGGGTAGTAATATCTTCACATTGATGAAATAACAGCTTAGTAAACAACGCGTTAGAAGTACCTACCTAAGTATTGGATAAATTTGGCGCTTCTCCTAACGAATCCGTAGCTCAGTGGTTAGAGCATTCGCCTGGACAGTGAAAGGTCGGAGCTAGTAGTGAAACGGGAATATTTTTTCTTATAAATAATTTTCAATACTACTAGTATAATTATTTTGTGCTAACATTGCATTGTTACTTTGATATACCTAGCTGTAACAGCTTATAGCAATGCCACTGATGATGATAAGAAATCTTATTTTTAGAAGTTTAAGCGTGAAACTAAACACAAAAGATTAGATTCGTCTTTACGCGCAACTCCTCCTTTCTGAAAGAGCACTTGGTCTCACTAAACAATTTCAAATCCCCAAGGTACTATTAAGTGGCATACCCTATTAGCAGCAGTTAATGAAACGGCCACCGATCCATCAGGCACATAATTATTTGGCACCGAACGATTACGCGGCGACAACCGACGCCATTAGCAACGGTTGGCAACCGTTAGCAACGCGATCGGGAAAAAATACTACTTACTTGGTGAGTCGTTAAAAAGAACTAGGGGCTGACGATAAAATTGATGGACACAAATTCACTAAGTGTATGACCTCCGTGGCCAAGTTGTACGCACCGGTTTTCAAAGTGCCTCTTTCTCTGAGGTCCCGGGTCCGATTCCTGCTCGAGCAAATATTTAAAAGGATGAAAATGAAAAAATTTAAAAAATATTTATTAACTTAGACATAATAAATATGTTCTGATTGATGTTTTTTTTATCTCTGTTTGGGATGTATGTGGTACGTAGGCATAAGTAAGTTTTATTTTATATGTTTAAGATCAAATGTATGTAGATTTTCTATCATCATATAACTTTTACTCACAACTTTACCTAAATCCGTATCAATAACGGCCAAAATTAACGTTTAGGCTGTTCTCTCAATGCACCACGCTCCGTCGCGTAGCGCGTGGTAGCGCGGGATTTCAAAGTATCCGCACGCCTAGTCTAAACACTGAACACGCGACGCGTCGCGGCAGCGCAGTATGAAGATTTGCGAAGAACCGCCTTATGTAACGCCTGAAAAAACGTAGATACTTTCAGTTACTCCCTGTATCATGAATGTGGATGTAAGTTCTCATGCAGTATACGTTTAATCCCAATCATAATTATTTGTAATGTTTAATGTAAGATGTGTTTGTTGATTTATAACAGAGCGATGTTTGTCTTTAATCTTATTACCACACTTTTATTAGCTTCACTTGTAACTAAGTCACAATGTAAGAAAATCTTGGAATTCAATTTTAACCTACTTCTAACTGTCGTATTGATTTGAAACTTTGCAAGTCTATATGAATCTGATGACAATACAATAATTTGCTACCATCGAGCTGATGTGATGATGGAGTCAAGAGGTGGGCAATATAACTCTTCAATGGCTGCTAGGAAACCCCTCGAGTTTAGGCTCATTTGTTGTGTTCTGATGAGACCTATTCGCTACACTTGATGGTGAGGGTCTGATGATGGAGCAGGGAGGAAGCCAGTGGCACTTCTTAATGACCACTAGGAAACCCCTCGAGTTTGGGCTCCGTTGTTTCGTTCTGATGAGACTTATTCGCTACACTTGGTGGTGAGTGTTAAATGGTCAATTGAAAAATTTTATGTTGGCTGAATAGCCACAGTATCCCATCGTTTATGTATCATTACATGGCAACCCTTTTTTCTCTCTGGTGTTCTTACTGTGCAATAAAACAAGTTAAGTGGATTTTCTCAGTTTTATTTATTAAACAGCCCTTATATTAATTGTGAGGGTCTGATGATGGAGCAGGGAGGAAGCCAGTGGCACTCCTTAATAACCAATAGGAAACACCTCGAGTTCTGGTTCATTTGTTTCGTTCTGATGAGACCTATTCGCTACACTTGGTGGTGAGAGTCTGATGATGGAGCAGGGAGGAAGCCAGTGGCACTCCTTGATGACCAATAGGAAATACCTCAAGTTCTGGCTCATTTGATTCGTTCTGATGAGACCTATTCGCTACACTTGGTGGTGAGGGTCTGATGATGGAGCAGGAAGGAAGCCAGTGACACTCCTTAATGACCACAAGAAAACCCCTCGAGTTTGGGCTCATTTGTTACGTTCTGATAAGACTCATTCGCTACACTTGGTGGTGAGGGTCTGATGATGGAGCAGGGAGGAAGCCAGTGGCACTCCTTAATGACCAATAAGAAATACCTCGAGTTCTGGCTCATTTGTTTCGTTCTGATGAGACCTATTCGCTACACTTGGTGGTGAGGGTCTGATGATGGAGCAGGATCCTTCCAGTGACACTCCTTAATGACCACAAACCCCCCCCCCCCCCCCCCGAGTTTGGGCTCATTTGTTACGTTCTGATGAGACCTATTCGCTACACTTGGTGGTGAGAGTCTGATGATGGAGCAGGGAGGAAGTCAGTGGCACTCCTTAAGACCACTAGGAAACCCCACCAGTTTGGGCTCATTTGTTTGGTTCTGATGAGATCTATTCGGTACACTTGGTGGTGAGGGTCTGATGATGGAGCAGGGAGGAAGTCAGTGGCACTCCTTAATTGCCACTAGGAAACCCCTCGTGTTTGGGCTCATTTGTTTCGTTCTGATGAAACCTATTCGCTACACTTGGTGGTGAGGGTCTGATGATGGAGCAGGGAGGAAGTAAGGGTTCGGCTCGCGCATCTGGTAACTAATAGACTCCACTTGAATTTTTAAAACTAAATACATACAATCACGCCTTTGAGTTATAATATTTTCGGGGTGGGCAGACACATGAGTGGACTGTGAAATCGATTACCATCTCCATCCATAGCTTGCCATTTGTTAAACTAAAAAGTAAAAAATAAATTAGTAGTTTAAAAAACTATAAAAACACACTTTTATAGGAACAGACTAAAAAGTACAAAATAACCGTCTATTCAGTAACTGAAATTAAAAAGCGTGGTGCGCCCTTTGCAAAGCATGCATTTCAAGTACCTACTTAATATTGACAACGCGCACCACGCTTTTTAATTTCAGTTACTGAATAGACGGTTATTTTGTACTTTTTAGTCTGTTCCTATAAAAGTGTGTTTTTATAGTTTTTTAAACTACTAATTTTTTTTCTTATGTTTCGCCGGTCATTTATATCAACTACAATACCGACCATACAAACACAAAGTTATTGTTTTATTAATGTGGGCTGAGAGAATTACTTACCGTCTATTTTCATAAAATCTTGTTTTGAAACGTTTTCTGTTTATTTAGGCTATTACACGAGAAACCAACAATCCCAGCTACGTGGTTGTACAAATTATGTAAGAAAACAGGACAATTGTGAGGTGATTTTGTTTCAAATTTCAGAGTTTAAGAAAAATTCTCATGGCATTTTCAGGGCGTTTAATAGAAATTGCCAGTGAACGCTGCTCTTAATGGCCGGCTTTAGAGGATGCTGCGCGCTGATATTTTCATTAGAAACTATTACATATTACATTCATATTTCACCGCGATATTTTCAAGAATCCTTATTAAATGATGCAGTTCCAAATTTGAAGAATTATTGAACCGAAGGATAGATATTAAGAGAAAAAAATCTTTCCGTGTTCTGTGATATTAACGCTAACATTTTGTTTGATAATAATCAATTATATATTTTCTAAAGAAGCCGACGACAAAACTCAACAAAATAATATCAAGATTATAAAATCCCATTTTCTAGGCAAATCCGGCGTCATATCCGAAAATCCTTTTCCACCCTTTCATGAACAAAACTAGCAAGTCCACAGTAACTCCAGACACGAACGCTGTAAAAGACTGTAATAAATTGAATCCAATGGGTGTCCCAGACAGACATAACTCGGCCCGCGGACCCGCCCGCTCCTCCGCAGATTTCTTTAACAACTTTAAAATGTAACTCGTTTGTATAAAACTTTTCGCCCGCATTATTTCTCTGTTCCGACTACATTTAATAAGGGCTTGCTCCTGACAGGTTATTTGTTAGTGCGAGATGTGTATTTAATAACCGCTTTATCTTCCGCTCGCGTTTATGTTAACGATGTGACGGGAACGTCACATTGTTGTTGTCAATGTTATAGCCTCAGAGTGATAAATTGGTGTTACCCTGAAGCTCATCAATGGAATATTTTAGTTATAATGGATTTAATGACGGTTATCAAGTGCGTTTTGATACATGACTTTCATTTATTTACCTATGTAATTGATAGTATCTAAATACATTTATAAGGTCCGGTTGCTCGTACATTTAACTTTGGTCAAAATTGACAAAAGTTAAAATTTAACTGTTGTCAATTTTGACATCGGTAAAAGAAAAATACGTTGTTTATCTGGGGTTAAAAGTGTTGTCTGTACTATTTTATTAACCTTCCCTTAATTACTAATGTCAAAATTTAAACCACCCCCACCCTGTCGGTTATTTTGACCGCCGTTAAATCTGTAATTTGAATGCTCGTTAAAGTAACCGCTGCTTCAACAACGCTTTTTAAATTTGACCGCCGGTTAATTTTACTTTAACCATAATTTAACCCTAACCAAGCTTCGAGCAACCGGACCTTAGAAAAGAAGAGTACCTACATCTTAAAGTACTAACTTTCCGCTCACGGCTTCGCCCGCGTGGACTACACGACGTTATCTCGCGGGTTTGTGATATTTTTCCTAGATAAAAAGTAGCTTTTCTACCTCTCCTATTTGTTTATTAAATACAATATAATAAAACTTTCAAACTAAAATGACCGAGGATAGTTGCGGGTAACCTCTATTACTGAACAAAAATATAACGGAGTCCTATTTATTATAAAGTAGAACCTACAGCGATAATGAAAATGCAAATTTTAAGTCCATCATAAGCATAAACTGTGAAGCTAGACCTCGGTCAGGAAAAACTTAATCCGTGATTTCTTTCATTACCTCCATACTTCCATTTAGTAGGTGAATAAAACTTTCTATGAATATTATTATCTTAGGAAAAAAACCCGCTTTAAAGTTACTTATAGGGCTCGTGGTTTTTTACTATCACATTTTTTCTATGCTTACAAAATTGTATCTATACATATAATAAAACAGAAACGGAAAAAAAGTCTGTACATGAAAGATTTAAAAAAAAAAATTACTGCTATGTGATGTGTACAGGATATAGACCCCAAAACGATAGATATTAAAATTTTTGTCTGTTTGTCTGTTTGTATGTTCGCTTTTCACGCAAAAACTACTAGACGGATTTTTACCAAATTTTGTGAAGTAATTGCTTATAACCCGGGTCAACATATAGGGTACTTTATATTTAATAAAAACCCCTTATTCCTACGGGAAAATACAAAGACTGATTCTTACTAAAATAGATGGCGCCACATGATTATGAAAATACGTTATATTTAATCGCTGTCTCAATTAATAATGAATCATGTTATTTTTTTTTACCTGCTTCAAAACATAATATAAATTGAAACCCATCCAGGCACATATAAAATCATAAAAATAATTTCATGTTATTTACGTCATTATATCTACTAAGCAATAGATGGCGCAGGTAGTCAGTAAGATATACCTCTCACAAAAGTACATTCGAATGATTATTTGAATTAGGGTGAAAGCCCTCTCTGTTGCCACTTTAAGATGTTTTTCACTTCTTTCGCATCATAACTACTAAGCAATAGATGGCGCAGGAAGTCAGTAAGATTACGATATACCTTTCACAAATGTATATTCGAATGATTATATTAAGTAGGATGAAAGCCCCCGCTGTTGCCACTTTAAGATGTTTTTCACTTCTTTCGCCTATGGTCTTAAGTAGGTATCTATAAATAAAGCATAATTTTATTTATTATTTATTATTTATAAAATACAAAATTTATATCTAAAATTGTCAAGAATGTATCTACTTTTCTTTACATTTTTAAATTCTTACAATACAAAAAAACTACTTAAAAAAATTTTACAGACTCCAAAAAGTATTTGTCAACTGAAAAGGAAAAATATAATATCTATAATTTAGGTACCTTTTTGAGGTCGGTGCCAGTCAGTTTATTTTTTTAATTACTTTTTATTTCTTAAGTTTTAGTGTACAATAACAATAAGTTTTAGTGAATTGTACTATAACATACCCACGCAAACTACTAAACTGATTTTGATGAATCTTAGACTGTTGCTAAAGCTAGAATACACCTAATTTAAATCAAATAGAACCATCTCGATATGCCTTAAGATTTCGAGAAATTCGTGGACAAACATAGTAAAAAACATATAACTAAGTATTCATATAGGTACTTACGAAATTTAGTTTTATTTTAGTAAATTAAAAACCTATTTCTTAAACTTAAAATGTGCGAAGGGTGCCGATTGATGTGTTTTTGTTAATCAAATTTTAAAAGATACATCGAGAAATCAATACTTAACTAACTTAGATAAAATAAAAGAAACATCTAATTCGATGTAAACTGAATTAATACTATTGTTATTATGACTTAAAAGTCATAGATAAAAAGTATACTATCAAGCAAAAGTTATTAACGAAATGTTTTAAGCTAAGTAAGCACTCGGGGCAGTGGCCAAAACTGAAGTTTTCACCCTATTGATGTAATATTTCTATTTCGCATTTCCACTCGACGCTAGATGTCGCTACAGTAAGTATAGTGGTGCCACAAATATATCTGACCCGGTGACAGTGGTCGTGGAGGAGCCACTAGCAATACAAAATTAACTGTCAAAATGGACTGCCGGCAGTCAACAGTATATTTAGTACCAAAAACTAACCACTGTGTGAAATAAGTTTGTCGCAATGTAGACAAAATGTCACCAATGTAATTTTGAAAAATTTGCTCATAAACGCTAAGTGGCCAGTACCTACGTAGATACCGACACCTACCTACCATTTTTTATGTCATTTAACCGGCTCTGGCTACTTAGGCCTTCAGCCGTAGGTACCATCCAATAAAATAAAGGAATATTAAAAATAGTTTTCTATCTAACTTATTTATTCATTTATTTACTAGGAAAGCTTACATAAATGATGTTAAATTAAATAATTAAATGGTATATCATTACATTTTATACCTGTTACTTAAAGAAAGTTAATTACAAGCTCTCACAAATAGGAAATGTCTCCACATCAAAATACTAGCCTTCCGCCCGCGACTTCGCAAGCTCGGACTAAACGACGACGTTATCCCGCGGGAATGTGATATTTTTCAGAGATAAAAAGTAGTCTAAGGCAGCCATTAAGCTGGACATTGACGATCAGTTTTGTCCTAAAACTGTGGCGTAAAACTGTGGCGTCACACCAAATGGTTTTAAGCCAACTAGATTTCCCCACTGACTGGCGTGACGCCGGCTCTTCAGTTTTCGACCGGCCGGGCTGTTGAAAGACGTGTACTCATCGTGTACTACTTATTTTTGTCAAGAAAAAAAAAGGATTCTGATTCCGAATAAGTAATAGAACTAAATATTTTAAGCATCTACATGTTGCCGTTATTAATGTCGAGCAAAAAACGGCAAAAATCACGTTTGTTGTATGGGAGCCCTCCTTAAATATGAATTTTATTTTAATATAGGTAATTATCTATTTTTAAAGTGGGTATACAACTAAATATTCTAAGAATATTTCAAGCGTCTACCTATTGCCGTTATTAATATCGAGCAAAACACAGGAAAAAATCACGTTTGTTGTAAGGGAACCCTCCTTAAATATGAACTTCATTTTATTTTAATTATTTATTTTAAAGCGAGTCCATATAAGTACAACTAAATATTCTGAAAATACTTAAAACGTCTACCTATTGCCATTATTAATATCGAGCAAAAAACGGCAAAAAATCACGTTTACTTTATTGGAGCCCTCCTTAAATATTAATTTTGTTCTGTTTTGTTTTTAGTACCTATTTGTTGTTATAGCGGCAATAGAAATACATGTCTAGCTATCACGGTTCATGTTATACAGCCTGGTGACAGACAGACAGACGGTCAACGGAGTCTTAGTAATAGGGTCCCGTTTTTACCCTTTATACTTCCTTTATACCAAAAACTATACGCAGCACCACCACAGCACGATCGACCACCGCACCACTGCGGGCGGACGCAGCGATCGAACTGACGCGATTGCGTGGCGCGTCGTCAGTTAAAACTCTGGAGTGACGATTCGACATTCACGATCAAATTTTGGATTGACGCCGGAGTTTTACGCCACAGTTTTAGGAAAATTTGACCGTCAATGGCCAGCTTTACACAGTCCATCCAGATCGCGATCACTGATCGTGATCTTGATCGCGATCGAGATTTACTATGTAGATATTTTGCGATCAAGATCGCAAACCGTCAATCACTTTCGTACACAGTCAATCTGGATCGCGATCATTGATTTTGATCGCGGATCGCGATCCAGATTGACTGTCTAATGGCTGCCTAAGTATGTCACTTTTCAGCTGCCAAACTATTCCCATTCCAAAAGTCACGTCGATCCGTTGCATCAATTTTGAGGTGAAAGACGGATAAACAAACAAACCCTCTTTCACATTCATAATATTAGTATGGATACACACAATCTCTTTTTCATTTTATAGTAAAAATATGATTGGCCTGATATTATGCATTACTAAGTAAGAACATAAATTTTAGCTTGATACCTCCCACGCATACTTGAGAAAAAGTTTATTGATAGGTAGACGGACAGATCTATGAATGAGGGCTCAACTATGTTCATGCAGCATTTGATAACAACATACCATGTTCATACCCTAGCCTGCATATTCGATATTCTTTGGACCCTTTTTGTAGAGAATAGGATTTCAAGAAGAGCGTTATGAAATCTGGGCAACAAACACACATAAACTAAACTAACACAAAAGTCACTACACCGCGCGTACGAAGTCGCGGGCAACAGCTAGTATTGTATAATATTATAAAAATAATATAAAATCTCAATTTTATTATCTTGTTGAAAATGAAACTGTAAAACCATAGTTGAGGTAGATAGTTTTACAACGCACATAATTTAACGAACTGTTTTAAGGCAGGGTTTTATACAATGGACATGTATGATCTAAGCTGTGTCCCATTTTATCAGTATTTTTATTAATATCTATAGAAAACTAATTGAATTTATTAATTAAATCATAAAATGCTCGTAGAACGACAGTTGAAAGAAAAACTCCATACGAGTTTTCGATTGCTCCTGTAACGTCTAGGCTAAATGAGCAAGTAGAATTCTGGGATCTGCTAAATGCTTTTAAAGCAATATTATAAGCGAGATGGCGCTATACGGAAATTTTAGATTCCTTTTCCTCATTAAGGTGGTTCGTTAAGCTCAGTAGCGCCACCAATGGAAATAAATCATTTACGATTTATCAAGGGCTTAGAATAAAAGTTTCGGTTATTTCGCGCAAATAAAAGAGTAAAATGCATTTTTTTTTGTTTTTTCAGGACCTCAAGTATGAGCATTAAGTTATGGATGTCGATATTGCTAAATGTAGCCACTTTTGGCACTATTCACATTCACGACTTATTGCGTAAGTTTGAGTTCTTAAAAGTATATTTATAAAATGAATTTTACTCTTTTATTTGCGCAAAATAACCGTTTTTTTTTTATCTAAGCCTTTAATAAAGTGTAATTGATTTATTTCCATTGGTGGCGCTACTGAGCTCAACGAACCACCGCGATATCAGTTCTTCTGCTTGCCCTTTTTGCCGCTACCTTGTCGAATATTTGCTTATTATTTATTAGCCATTTTACAATGTAATTCACATATTTTTGTTCTTTGTGTACAGTACCCCCAGCATGGAAAAACTACCGTAATGGTAATCGAAAAGTAAACTATACCGTCCTTCAAAAGCTGTCAAAGTGCTGCTGTCAAATATGTATGGAATTTCAGTTCCTTATACGATCGAAAGAGGCATTGCTCTGGTTTTCATACAAATTAATACGATCACGATAAGACAAACAGCGAAAAGTATAACTTTTATTTCTATTGTATTAATAATATAACAACCAATGAGTTTCATAAAAGCTCATGGTAGATGGCGCTGCCGTCACGTTAATTTCAGCTGCGTATAAAAGTGCGTTTAAAATTATAAAAGTGTTTACATCTATACAAAAATCAGTGCAAAGTATCCGTAAAGACACAGGACGCGTGTGATATTGTTATTGCAAAAAATAAACCATGATTTTGCACGGAAAATAACAATAACAATCATTACCAAACAGTGACTAAAACAAGTGTCATACCTATCAATATTGAAACAATACCTATTGCAAAAGTTATGCAAGTGTAAACGGATGAAACATTTTGGGGATATATTTAAAACACTACAGTGATAAAGTACATAAATAATTTAAGTGAACAAGTGAAAATTAATTTAAGTGAAAAAAGCAAATTCACTTCCACCGACTTTTGCTTTATAAAATAAATGTTGAAGTCGATTCTGATTGACTTTTTCGTCACCCTCTCTAAGCGTTCGGTAGCCTAGAAGGCAAGTGGTTGGACTTAGACGCTCACGCCAATAGTGCGGAAGAAACGAGTTCAATTCCCAAGAACAATTGAAAATTTTGCTTTTTTATTCCACTTTTTTATGCTTATTTTATAAAACATAAATATAAACAAATAAATAAAATACCTCTATACAATTTTTATAAAAATCGATAAACAAAATTTGTAAATAAATTAAATAAGGACTATGTAATATTTAAGTATCGACATTTACGTAAATAATAATATTAATAAATAAACATACGTACATAAAATAACAACAGGACTATATTAATAAAAACCATTATAATAATAAAAAAAAAACACCAAATTCGTAATGTCACTATCTGTAAAATGCGGAATATGCAAACAAACAGTGGATCGAAAGAAAACATTATCATGTTCATCGTGCAAGACGGCATTTGAGTTCGACTGCATCGGATACTCAGAAAAATTACACCGCATAAAAGATTCGGAAGCAAGAAAGAATTGGATGTGTAAAACTTGTGAAAGCGGTTTAAATATGCGATCCACCGTCGTTACAACCAGGAAAATGTTTCTGCAACAAAGCAAGAAAAATTTTCTAAAGGACAAAACGACGACAAATGAACAAGAACAAGTTCCTGAAGTGGACAAAAACCTGACATGCAATTCTATTTCAAGTGATTCAAAATATAACTTGTCGGATGACTATGATTCTGCAACAGAAAAAATGTCTAGAAGCTTGGAAGTCTGTCATTCTACACATGAAATTCAAGATCTGAAAGATGAAATGACGAAACTTAAAGTTAATCTTATGAGCTCCGAAAATGAACTGGAAAATACAATTTGTGAAAATAACGAACTAAAAAGATTTTTAGAAAAAGTCACTAAGGAAAACAATACACTAAAAAACTTACTGAATCGACCCATAACGCCTGTAAAATCTGTGAATGCAAAGGAGACTCGACCCAGTGCCATAAACAAGCAATGGGGAAGTAGTACCCCTAATACTTCTTCCACAATCGAGCGTAGACATGCCATACACCTATTGAGAAACACTGAAAAACATACGGAATTGGAATTGTTGATAGCGGATCTCCAGGAAAAATTAACTAAAGCTCACAACGAAATTGAAAACTTAAAACAAAGATTAAAGGCTTTTGAATCCAGCAATCAAGAGCAAGTCAATTACTTTCAAAAAAAGCCTTGTAATAGAAACAACGATGTCAAACATGAAAATAGCTCCTCCAGGATAGCAAAGACTTTTCATAGCGAGCAAATTCCAGTGATAAGGATATATGGAGCACAGCAGAGTGTAGGAATAGCGTCAGTTTTGCTCAAATCAGTGGGTCCACAGAACTACAAAGTGTTTGCTCACACCAGACCCTATGCCAGCACTGGTGTTATACTAAAAGACTGCTATAGTTTAAGGCCTAACAAGAAAGACATTTTAATATTAAGTGTAGGGCAAAATGATAAAAATCCTAAACATGTACTATCACAGATTGGCTCAATACTTCAAAGATTTCATGATTGTGTTGTTATTTTATTGAGCGTACAATATAATCAATTCTTTAACGAGTCTCTGTTGAATTATGAAATTGCCAATTTGTGTAAACGTAATAAAAACCATCATTTTGTAGCATCTGATATGCCATTGTCTACTTTTGAAGTTTGTAAGAAGATCAAGTTTATTATTGACTGTATAAGCTATGAACATAAATATTTAGATGTAAAGGAAGTTAAAAAAATTGTATTTCGTAAACAAGAAGAAATCAAATTAAAAAGTCAGGAAAATCGAAAGGGAACTATTACATATTACTTTTCTAAGCTTAAAATAAATACAAACGCACATTCAGCTCCAGCTGCCCCAGCAAAGAGGGGAACTATTCCTTTTTATTTTCCGACTTTGAAAGCTAAAAATAATCTTTTTCGTGTCTCCTTGTGAATTTAGTGGTCCAGTTGATGAAAAATATTCTAAAAGCAAAGAAACGCATTGCACTTTAACAATATTACACCAGAATATCCAGGGTTTATTAAGTAAGCTAGATACCCTTGAACTGTGTATTGCTAATTTTAATGAAGATAAAATAAATTTGGATGTTTTGTGTCTTTCCGAAACATTTCTGAAACCAGGGCGTGAAAGCAATGTTAAAATAAAAAACTATAATTTAGCTTCCTTATATTGTAGATCTAACGAGAGTAGAGGTGGTGTTTGTATTCTAGTGAAAAATGATTTAGAATACAAACTTCTTCAGATTTGTAAAGATTACGCTGTTGAGAAGTGTTTTGAATGTTGTGGAATAGAGTTACCAGCTCATAAATGTCTAATACTTTGTGTCTATAGAATTCCAAAAAACTACACGCTGGCGACTTTTTTCAATCAGCTGGAACTTCTTTTGCATAAGCTTTCGATAAAAAATAAAAAAGTTGTACTTACAGGCGATCTTAATATAAATACATTGATAAATAATGATATCTCCCAAAGGCTGATCAATTTAATCCATAGTTACAACCTTAAGTTACATGTCAATGAGCCGACACGAGCATTATCATGTATTGATCATATTGCATCAAATATTAAAGATGTTAATTGTGTAGTCCATAGAGTTTGTTTGTCTGATCATGACACTTGTCAGATCCTATCATTTCAAAGTACTTGCAACAAGCCTAGACCACGATTTTGGTACAAACGTACTAGAGATCTGTCTAATGAGAACATGGAGAAATTCAGGGAATGTATAGCTAGCTTATCATGGAAAGACGTATTAGACGACGATGATTTTAATTCTGCATTCACGAAGTTTCATGACGATATTTGTCTCTTTTTCAGTCTTTGTTTTCCCGAAAAACGCGTGAGAATTAATTCCTATCATCAAAGGCCCAGATGGATAAAGCAGGGTTTAAAGGTATCATCTAGAGTCAAACGAAGGTTAAGAATATCTTTTTACAAAAATAGAAACGAAAAAAATAAAATGGTTTTTAAGAAATATAGTAAGATTTTACGCAAGTGTATCATAAAATCACAAAAGATACATAATGCAAACACTGTAAAAAAGGCACAGAACAAGTGTAAAGCATCGTGGAATGTTATCAAGGACAAGACAGATCAAGTAAGAAAAGTTGACTCGGAAATAAACTCCATAAATATAGATAAAAAGACGATCATAGATCCAAATGAAATTGCCATTTCATTTAACAGTCACTTTATAAGTAAAACACAAAATTTAAATTCACATCATAGTTCAATGTTAAGTAATATTAATAATGTAAATTCTTCTATATTTCTGAAACCATGCACTGAAGGGGAAATAATAAAAATTATAAAATCTCTCAAAAACACCAGTTCAGTTGGCTACGATAATTTACCAACAAACCTATATAAGTATTGCGCTGAGTACTTAGCACCAGTCATTACTCATTTAATTAATTTATCAATCGCTCAGGGTACTTTCCCTCAACAACTTAAGCAGACGATAGTCAAACCTCTGTTCAAAAAGGGCTGTAAACAAAATATAAATAATTATAGACCTATAGCTCTTGTGCCGGTGCTTTCCAAAATATTTGAAAAGGTCTATAAAGCTAGATTGATTGAGTTTTTAGAAAAATATAAAATTTTAACCATTGAACAAAATGGTTTTCGTAGTGGCAAATCTACCAGTCTTGCTGCCTATAAATTAATTTGCAGTACCACACAGTATATAGATAAAAAAATTCCTGTAACAGTAATATACTTCGACATGAGTAGGGCTTTTGATCTTGTTAATCACAATATCTTACTTGCAAAATGTGAAAGGTACGGTATCAGAGGTCCAGCTCTTGATTGGATTAGAAGTTATCTCAGTGATCGCACACAATGTGTACAAATAAATAAAATTAACGATAATAATGAGAGTGTTGACTATCGGTCCTCATTTCAGCTTAACAACACTGGGGTTCCACAGGGCAGCATTCTTGGCCCAATTTTATTTTTATTATACATAAATGACTTGCCAAGTGTAACTAGATTTCAAACCGTACTATATGCAGATGATATTTCACTAATTATACCCTATATTGACAAAGAAATAACATATGAACAAGTCATAAATAAAACTATCGAAGACATCGAAAACTGGTTACGGGCAAATAATCTTAATATAAATGCTGTCAAAACTAATTATATACAGTTTACTAATTATAAAACAAATAAGTATAAACTTAGTTTACGGTGTAAAGGGGAAACTCTCATCGAGGCTAATGAAACCAAATTCTTAGGCATTGTGGTGGACAATCATTGTAACTGGAAAAGTCATGTGTCTGATGTTTGCAACAGGTTGAGTCGATTTGTGTACGCTCTTTACCGTCTTAGACTTAATGCTGACGAAACAACAGCACTACTTGCCTATCATGGCTATGTAGTATCTGTACTGAGATATGCAATAATCTTATGGGGAAATTCGACAGACGTGAAGAAAGCTTTTATCGTTCAAAAAAAATGTATACGAGCCATAGCTGGTCTCGGTCCTCTTGAAAGTTGTAGGGATGTTTTCAAGAAATATAACCTGTTAACTTTAACATCCCTGTACGTTTATGAAATAGGAAAATTTATACGACATAATTTTGAAATGTTTGAAAAACCTATACAAAATCAGCGATTACGTCCAAGAGATCCATTCAAACTGCAGATGCCGTCTTGCAATACAAGCTTATTTGAAAAAAATTGTGCCGTGATGCCAATACGTATCTACAATAATATTCCTGCTGAGATACGACAATTACCCACAATTCAGTTTTTACATAAATTAAGAGGCTGGTTGATTGAAAAATGTTTTTATGACCTAGAGGAATACTTTGACATCCAATGATTTGCATTACATAATATTCTAATTATTTTATTTGTATTTTTAACTGTTTTTTGACATATTCTGTGATTTATATTTGACATTTTATTTCACTATGTACCTACCGATAAAATTGATAATTAATGACCTTATTCTAATTATTTTATTTTTATTTTTTACTGTTTTTTGACATGTTCTGTAATTTATATTTGACATTTCATTTCAGTATAGTTTATATCATAAAATTAATTAATTTTAATTATGTAACTTAAAAATTTTGCATGTCTAAAACTGGACAAAATACGCTTGTTCATGACTGTATGTAAGAACTAACATTTGTCTACCGTGTTTTTATAGCAAATAAACAATTTCATTTCATTTCATTTCATTCATTGATTACAACTAAGTAATACCTAATTTGAAAGAGTGTAGACAGCATTCACTAGTTTTTACTTCAATTCACCTTGAGACCTCCTTTAAATGGTACCTACAACTAGGTGTATTTGGCCGAAAAGAAAAGGTTGTTTAAAAAATCCCCGATAAGCTAGCGTGTTTGTGACACATGAACCGCCACAAAGCTTTGTAAAAGCGCAATCATTCAGTCGGCGACGCCGGTACAATGGGCAAGTCGATTGCAGTCGCTTTTTACCCGACTACGGCAAAGCAAAAAAAAAGGAGGGTTATCAGTTTGACCGGTATGTATGTATGTATGTATGTTTGTATGTATGTTCATCTGTTGCCGCATAACTTCTAAACTGCTGATCATATATTCACAATTGAGGTATCGTTGGAAGCGTCTTGATTGTCTGCTGGTTATAGGCTGTGTCACGTCACATGAAATTGAATATGGCGCCCTCTAGACGACATAAAGTTGTGAACTAAAAAACTTTTTTTTGAGAAGAATATCGTGTTTGGTATCAAATGAAAGCTCTTGGTGAGCTCGTTTCAAAAATATATATTTTATTAGTTGTTGCTTGTGGCTTTGCTTGTTGCCGATGAACTTTTACATGGGAGACAGACTGGCATACTCAACTACACCAACAATACCCCGAACATGAAAACTGTCGCTATCACACACCAAAAAGTGTCGCAGACGTGCTGCATTGCGTCTGCGCCGACAGTGTTGCATCGTAATGCGTCTGCGACTCCGTCGCTCGGTGTGAACCTACGCGTACAAGTTTAAATAATACAAATCATAACGCACGTCTGCGCCATCCTTCAAAAGCTATCAAAGTGCTGCTGTCCGACCGAAAGAAGCGCTGCTCTGGGGCCCGATTCTCAGGCATTCGAACTTTTTCAGTGTGGTAATTCGTATGTCGAACATTTTGTTTGTGGTTTCTATTGAAAAGTTAGAACGTTTCAAACAAACTAAGCTGTCCCACATGTCAACAAATTTATTTTGACAGCTAAGTTCGTATACGAACATCTATTGGTCCCTACCACTCGTAGCGTTCGACTGGTTTTCTATCGAACTTTTTCGATTGTGAAATTTTGACAATACAAAAACTGTGTTATATTTGAATTTCGAGCTTATAAATGTGAACTTTTCTCGATTGCGTGAGAATCGGCCCCCTGGTTTTCAAATTATATTTTTTTTCCTTTATTACCATTTTAAAAAACTTACATTATTTGAATTAGTTTAAATCGCATTTTTTAAATCACTAAGGGTTGTGATTATTCGACTGCATTCACATTGTATAACTAGAAAATATATACTTAACTATTAGCTTTTTTTAAGATTACGTTTTAAATATAATTTCTTACAATAATACATGAGGAAATGGGTAACAACAACATTTTACTACGCGTTATCAATTTAAGTTTGTTAATATTAGTTATAGTTAAAATAATACGATACGATCACGATAACAATAGTTTGTCGTGCTAGAGGTACCTACTGAAGTGAGAGTACTTAAGTAAATAACTATGTGTTTAGTAAGATACTAAGATAACTACCCTGATGCTATTGAATTAAAACTCATATAAGTTTTAAGTACTAACGGATAACCATGGTTTTTCGTGCTCGGGGTACTGAAGTGAGAGTACTTAAGTAAATAACTATGTGTTTAGTAAGATACTAAGATAACTACCCTGATGCTATTGAATTAAAACTCATATAAGTTTTAAGTACCTACTAACGGATAACGATGGTTTTTCGTGCTCGGGGTACTGAAGTTAGAGTTTTTAAGGCGATACTCGGAAAAAATGTGCTAAAGCGAGATAGCAATGAGAAAACGACGCGCGCGGGAGCGAGACCGATTTTGCAGATTAGGCAAAAAAAACACAAAATCACTTCGTATTAAAAAACTACAGCGATTTAAAAAAAATGCTTCTATACGATCCTCAATATTATCGGTGTCCACTAATTAAACCTATTTCCAATAGTGTAAGTAACCCCATTTAAGAATAATCTTCACTTTTCGTATTTTTTAGAGGTCTTTTCGAAAATAAAAAGTGTCGAGGCAAAATCATAAAATCGTGTTTTTGAAACTATACGATTCTAGATAAAGGTATGAAGAAATATATATCTTATTACCAGATTTGTAACAACTGTAACCGTCCTATAGTTTTAAATCAAAAAGTCCATATTTTTCCGAGTAGCGCCTTAAGTAAATAACTATGTATTTAGTAAGATATTAAGATAACTACGGTCCTTGATGCTATTGAATTTAAACTCCTATATGTTTTAAGGACTAACGGATAACGATAGTTTTTCGTGCTAGGGGTGCTGAAGTGAGAGTACTTAATTAAATAACTATGTAGTTAGTGAGATATTTAAGATAACTACCTTGATGCCATTGAATTAAAACTCTTTTAAGTTTTAAGGACTAACGCCCAAAATCTCGAGTATTCGGGCGTTTCAGAAGCTTTAAGTAAAAATATGGGTTATTGAAAAAGTACTGCTCTGATTTCTTAAAAGGATCTTTATTTTTGTTGACGAAAATTGCTACTCTTGGTTCAAATACAAAAGCTTAGCTTTTTACACCACGGTGACAAGAATTTTTCTAGTATAAAGTATAAGTTAAATTAAGAAATGATTTAACATACATTGACATACATTGACGACCGATTTGGTGCAGGGGTAATCTACCTGCCTTCTGCGCCAGAGGTCTCGGGTTCGATTCTCGAACAAGACAAATATTTGTGTGCATGAACATGTCTATTTGTCTTGGTCTGGGTGTTTTCTATGTATATTAAGTATGTATTTACAAACAAAAAGTATTTAAGTATATATTTATCCGTTATCAAGTTCCCGTAGACACAGTTTCTTAAGAAATTAACTATGGGCTTAGATAATTGGTGTGATTGAAAGAAAATATTTATTTTATTTATTTATTTATTACATACTTAGGTACTGACAAAATTTCAACACATGCCATCCGAAATGAAGTCAAACAATATGTCTGTGAAATACATTTTTAACAATTTCAACTGCACTATTCAAAAGTTTAAATTCCCTAACGAGCTTCGCAATAAATCACCTTTTTGTCTCTCCTCTTAACGTAACTCAATGATGGATTATCGAGCGAATATGGCGCAATCATGAGTTAAAAATTTACTGACAATTTTCATTTTGTCACCGCGCCTTTGTATGCGAGGTCGTGGTGTGATTTACGATGTAACATTTATACAAATCGGACATTGTGTTATTTGTTACTTGGTCGTAGGGTGTCTATTAAAACAATGAATAAACAAATTGGGGTGATTCTCCATTATAACGAACTCATCATCATCGGCATATTAACGTCACATACATGACATATTATAATGCGACCACCCTCATATTTTTTTTACTATTGCAATTTTTAAGTATGTTTCCTATGTGGTTTTCGAAGTTCAAAAGAGAAATAAATTCTACGTAGTTACTGTAAAAATACAATATAATATGTGATCCGGAAGAAAAAAATAAAAAATTGAATTCAGACCGGTTGTGCAAACCGGATGTAAATAAATTTAATAAGTATATTTCTGTTTAAGGCGCCGATTCCCGAAATTAGGGTTTTTTAAATTATGGATTACTCGCAAACCACGAGTACTCAAAATTTGGAAAAAATATATGTTATTTTACAGTTATTTATCTAGTGCTTCCTTCCGTTTTTTTTCGATTGGTGATATTTAACTGTGTCAAATAAAATCCCAAACATCCGTCTAATCGTAATCCAAATATCCTATTACTTGCAGTATACTTGGTTTTAGTTAATGAAAAATATACGAAAATTATTGTCTTTGAATAGCCGAGGTATTCCGGCCGTCAAAAGCTTAAATTTATTTTTATTTAACTTTTAATTGAATTTTAAGTGATTTTCGATTCGCGGGGCGCTCGCGAGTTCACAGTTCACTGCCGGCTGCCGCTGCGTCCGCGTGAAGTGTATCGCGCGCGGCCGAGCAAGCGTTAGCGTGCCTATTTCGGTCGGGAATCATCGCCTTAACCGTAGGTATATTATACTCATAACCGATAGATTTCTTCATGTAGATTCTAAATAAATATACTTTTTATATGTTATTTCATTGATAACTATGTGAAAAGAAAATCGAATGGGCCATGCTATTGTTTTTTGTTTAAACAAAGATCGAGTTCGAAAGACCATTATAAAAACAAAACATCTCGTAAATAGTGTCCAATAGCTTTTGTTTAACGCTTTGAGTCATCAGCATACATGTAACTACGGTCTCGCTAAATATAAACATGTCGTCAGGAGAGCGATAACAAGCGCTCAAGTGCTATGTTTACATTAAAAATGGGCCATAAAAAAACCCTTTGCCTTGGAAAGGTAAAAGAGTACGTCATCGAGCACGATCTGCGGCTGCTCTCATCCAACTCTTGCCAGCCACCTTGCAAAGAACGGCCTCCACCTAGTCCGAAGGCGTCCTACTCCGTGGGTGGGTGCCGATACCCGGTCTCCACTCAAGAACTTGTTTACCCCAACGGTTATTGGTTCTGCGGCTGATATCACCGGCCCACTGCCAGTTCAGTTCGCTAATCTGGATGGGCTATGTTGATTACTTTGGTTTTCAGGATTACTTTGGTTTTCAAATTCTCATATTACCAATTTTAAGAATAATATGCTTTAGCGTAGGTGCCATAGCAGTAACGATAATTTAAACGATAACCCCTGAAAACTTTCAGACATAACAATTTGCCGTACCAGAGATAACTTAGATACTATTCTTTACACAAAGTCTTCGAAATCGTAAAGCGGACCCGAATAACAACCGAAATAATTCGCGACGTTGTCAAGAGTTAGTATCCAATTTCGTTGTTGATCCCGGCTTAAAACTTTTTATCGCGTCTAGAAATCGTTGAATAAATTTAGCAGATAACATTTTCATATTCATAAAGTGTTACAAAATCCTTTATGACGAAAGTTTAAAAATATCACGACGAGTAACTTGCCGCGTCGAGAGCTTAACTCTTAACTTTACTGCAATCGCTAGACATTGTGCGCTATTAGTTTTAAAGAGATATTTTTAAATAATTTACCGGCCCATTTTCTGTATGCAAATAGTTGTTCTTGTTTCCTTACGAAGCAAAGATAGAGCTGTTAAGGAAAAATAAGGAGAAATATGAATAGAAATTGTACCTACTATGAAAGTGGTTAACAAATTGGTGTAATGCTTTAATGTGTTATTTCTAAGGATTGTCGTTATATCAATTTACCGAAATCAAATGTATCTCACAGTAAAATTAGAATAACTAGGAAATACTGTATAATATATTATATTCTGAGGAACACTGATATTTCCAGATTGGTCCAACAACGTCAAATAATTAAATCGAAAAAGCAGGTAAACTAATATGATTTACAAGTCAATATTCAACGGATTAACATATATTTCTCTTAGCAAGCAACCTCCAGACAATTTCAACAACCTGGATTGGTTGTTGAAATTATCTGGAAGTTGCAACCAACCTACTCGTATCCAAAAGTAGCGTACCAAATACATCTAGAACAAAAGATTCAGTAAGATTGGGAGCACGTATGGTCCTTAGGTGATCCGATGCGATGTGATGAGTTACGTTAGCAGCTGGCGCCCGCTTAACTTGCAGCTCGCCTCCCAATAGCCAACTTACAATGCCTGCCGCCACTGACACTGTGAACTTGGTACCCTTTACCTTCTAAACATTTTTCAAACGTTTTGGACCTTTCTTTGGTGAGAGCGTGGTAAGGGATGACATTCCTGATGAACACTCAATTCGAAAATTAAGCTGAATAACACGGAATCTTAATAAAACGTATACCTATGTAATAAGCTTCTTTTCTAGTTCTAAGTCTATGCTTGTTTGAGGCGAAAGTGGTCACTAATGCGAGTATGTGGTTGTCAATACGATGTTAATGTTACCTAGATATTTCTTGAGTCTGCAGTTAATCCAGCCGTTACCATACCGAATACAATTTCCGAGCAGTGTCTCGTAATCATTCCATTGTGAATAATTTAAAACCAGTTTCATATTATCCAAATAAATCAAATGTGTTGTTACTTGACCTATTTCTTAAGTCTTCAGTTATCCCAGCCGCTATCGGACGGTCCAGTAGGAGCGTGCCGCGACTGCGACGCGAATCTAATTTCCGAGCATTGTCTCGCGATCACTCCACCTGGGAACACTTTTAAACCAGTCTCTCATCCGGCGAAGGATTTGTTTCAAATCGCCTTATGTGATCGATGCCTTATTGTGGAAACTCTCAAACATTTTACAACATTATTCTTGTGAAATCTTGTCAGCTCGTATTTAAAAAGGCTTCATTTAGGGTTTTAAGAGCGTTGAGGTTTTTACCAGGTTACAGTACTTTGGTTCGAAATCTGAGGAACATCCTAGGATGCAGGGTGCTAATTTTCGAGCATTGTCTCACGATCATTCCACCTAGGAAACTATTAAGCCAGTCTCTCATCCGGCGATGGATTTGTTCCAAATCGCCTTATGCGATCGATTCTTTATTGTAACAACTCTCAAACATTTTACAAGAGCGAAGGGATTTTACTTTACATTTTGTTCGGAATCTGATGCCCATTCTCGGATGCAAGATGCTGATTTCCTAGCATCGCCTGATTTGGTCCTGATTTGTTGAGAAGATTTGTTCCAAATCGCCTGAGATCGATTCCTAATTGTTGAAACTCAAAAGTTTTATTAAGTACCTACACTTTTATTTAGTAAGAAATCTTTTCATTTATAAAGTCGACAGTGTGTCAAGCATAAAGTAAGTTGACCTTGAGCGTTCCTTTATCGAGTACGTGCGAAATTCAACTTTTTCGCAATGTGACTTTGTAACCTGATGAATATACTTAGTCATTCTAGATATCTTAAAGCAAACAGTAAAACTGGGTTATGGACCAATCAAATTAATAAAAAAGAATATTCTATCCTAGAAAATTTGCTGAGCAACAGAGGCAAATTAATACGAACAAAAAATAAGTGCTGCTTCAGATTTTTCACAAGTTCGAACTAACTCACTGGAGAAGTAATTTTATAGACATTTTGTTCTATTACTAAATTTAACCACGGATAGTGTCTGCAACTTTTATGCTTTATTTAATGTAATAGTTTCATAAAAACCACTAAAAGTATTACTTCAGCAAGTTTGATTCTAAAGGGAACTTCCCTTTATTCACGTTAAATGCATAAAGAATGAATTTGCAAGTGAAATGAGTGGTGTAGACAAAAAAAATAAGGGGGAAGAAGAGTTCCCGGTCGGGAAAGATTCCCATTGTTACAACACTCGAATGGGGCCCATTTATGCATACGAAAACTTATTACGATCTCAAGTTGAAACGGGAAATCGTGATTTCATTGTTAAACTGTTATTTGCCGACTTGGACGCCTTTATTTTCTCTTTTATTCGATGGTTATGAAGACGCCGGGATTTACTTGGGGACAGTTGGAGGAAGTGAGCGACCCTAATGAAACGTAACAGGTGGTCGGCGCTGTATGGTGTTTATAAACAAGAAAGAGCGGTGATAATTCAATACTTTTGTATCTTGGAAAATATAAACGTAATTAAAATTCAGACAACATTCATAGATCAGTTTTAAAAAAGCTTAAAAAGTTGATTGTGTCACGAATATGAGAACCTTCATTATGGACCTAATACAACACAACCACCTTTTTACATTTTTTTTTCTGACTTGTAGTACCGTAGATTGGGGCTACTTTAGGAGAAAATTGGGCTACTTTGATAGTTTATACGGTTTACGGTTTGTTCACGCCGCGCGTGATTCGTTCATTCACGTTCATTCGTGGGTTCGGCGCCGCGCGACATCGCGACCAGTTGGCCGTAAGCAGCCGTGAGGAGCGCCCGGTCCGGGTACGGACTTGTGACCCGTGTGTGTTCGCTTTGAAAAGCGCCGGGAAGTTTTAGCTGCCTATTAGGGCATTGTGTAGTATAAGAGTGTTAGCTGTAAGAGTATCCCATCGGGGGTTGTGTGGAGATCGTTTTGTCAGGCGCGCGCCGGCGAGACAACGTTCAGCCCCCCTGGATTACGGACACTATTTTCTAGTAAGGTAGGATTAGCTTAATTTACTTAATTTTGCATGAGAAACCTTCGTTTCAATAAACTGTGGAACACAGTAGATGTGGTCATCACAATTGTGCGTGATCATATTTTTGGTAGCAGAGCGTACCTAGTTGATATAATTAGTTAATTTTCATATTAAAATTAACTAGGTACATAAAATTTCATAGTAAAAATAAAATTATTTTTTTTTGTTAAAAAGGGTATTTCCGATCCGATTCCCGATCCGATCCGATTCCCGATCCGATCCGATCCGAGACGAGAAGTACTAAGAAATTGTTCTAGTAAATTCTCGAAGCGAATGTTTCTCACTTGGTGGATCCGATAATAGATAGACACTTATATAATTGTTGTCACATACTAGTGTTTTGATACGAGTTTACTCGCCTAGATGTGTATATTTTTTTTGTGTGTCCGGATTTATTTGACGAATAGTTTCGTTCGAAAGTGTTGTTTATTAGTACCACATACTAGTGTTTGTTCCGAGTCCGCTTGCCTAGTTAAAAAAGTGGAACTAGTTTTAATTATTAGTAGTATTAAATTACGAGTATTATTATTAAAAATAGTTTTGTTTTCGTTTGTTGATAACGGTTTAGTAGTTGATTTGCGAGGTATGCCATACCGTTAATCCTATACGTTTTGTTTATACCGTTATATTGTTAGCCCTTGAAATTGGTAAGTTGTTAATAATTTATGAAAATAGTAGGGTCCGTGTATGTCGTCCGAATTTTAATTGTGTTTTATATTATCGTGACGCGACCTATTTCTATTGTTTTTTTTGTTGATGTTTACCACTTTTATATTTCTTTGTTTGCTTTGTTTATAAAACGGATTATAAATGGCTCCTACGAATCCGCTCGCCGTATCCAGGGCCGGCATCCAAGGAGTTTTGCGTTGGCTTGCTTGTGCGGTCACATTAATAGACCGAGCCGACCGGGTAGGCGCGTTGCTAGCTCGGTATGGCGGGCTGGCAGCTCGGCTGCAAGACCTGGAGCGCCACGCCATGGAGTGTCGCGCGCATTATTTGGAGAACCCCCCAGCTGATGATGCCGTGTCGGAACAGCTGGAGCAGGATGTAGCCCAGGCCTATGAGCTGGCTGACCAGTTCACGGAGGCGGCTGAGAGGGCCCTGGCTGTTCGGAAGGGGGAGCCGGTTTTGAGCGGGGAGGTCAAACCTACCCCGACGGCGTTGCTAGGCCGATTGCCTACATTGGAGATTCCCACTTTTAATGGGGATCTGTCAGCCTGGATGGGCTTCATTAATTTGTTTGACAGTTTGGTGGATTCACGACGGGACTTATCCCCTAGTGAGAAGTTGGCCTATTTGCGCTCCTCCCTGCGAGGAGAGGCCAGCGCGGTAGTCCAGCACCTGCTCATCAGTGACGACAACTACCAGGTGGCTCGCCAGCTTCTGGTTAGCAGGTACCAGAATGTCCGGTTACTGGCGGACACCCACGTGGCCACGATTTTGGCCCTCCCGCGAATCACGCGGGTACACCTGTTACGGAGGGAGTTGCTGAACCCGCTACTGTCAGCGGTCAACTCCCTAAGGCGATTGGACCTGCCGGTGGATCAGTGGTCCTTTGTACTGCTGCACATAGTCCTCGCCAAATTGCCCGCTGAAATGAAGGGGCGTTTCGAGCAGAGGTACGGAGGCGACAGCGCCTCGTATCTCCCGCCCTTCGCGGACCTCCTTCGTTTTTTGGAGGACGAATGTAGGGTGACGGACCACCTGGAGCCTGCCCCGGTTCCAGGTGTTGGTCGTATGGTGGCGGCGAGGGAACAGCCCCGTCGCCCGACCAATCGCTATGCTGCCTTCCAGCAGTCCCCTCCCCCCGCACCGAGTGAGCGGTGCAGGTATTGCAGGGGAGATAGGCATGTGGTGCACGAATGTGCCAAATTTAGAGGCCTCCGCCCAGAGGGACGGAGGGCCGTTGCGAAACAGCGCCAATGGTGCTATAGGTGTTTGGGGGGACACATGCAGTCGGCGTGTCCCCAGACCGAGGATTGTCGTCTTTGCGGAGGGAGGCATCACCCCCTCCTTTGTTTGGACCGCAAGGACGCCGGGAGCGACCGGGGTTCGAATTCCTCGCGCACGGGCGGGGGCCCGGCAGCCCGGAACCGGTCCCCTAGAGATTCGGCGGGGCTTAGCCCCCCCGTTCAGTCCCCCCCGGAGAGGGGGAACTATAGGAGAGACGCCCCCGCCACGGGCGGGGGTAGGGGGGTACCACAAGAGTACGCCACGGTGGCGATGGGCACGGGCCCTATTTGCTACTCCCCCCCCCCTAATGGAGAGGCCTCGATTGGGGTACTATGTACCGAGGCACGCCCCACACGGGTATTACCCTGCACCTAGGAGTGCTGTTGGTCGGGGCCAGTACGTACCCGATTGGGACCCGCTCGCCCGGTACGAGCGTCCCACATTTGGCGCGCCGACTCAGGCGCGAGGGGGACAAGTACCCCCCCAAAATTTTTAATGGCGCCCCTGTCGGACCCAACCACCCCTCCGGAGCTTGTGCTGTTGCCAACAGCCTCCGTGAATGTTTGGGGACCTAAGGGCAATGTTGTCACGGTGCGTGCCCTTTTGGACTCAGGTGCCCAGGGGTGCATAATGTCCAGGTGGCTTGTCCGACAGCTGGGTCTTTTGCTTGTGCCGCATCACGAAGCGGTACGGGGGGTGGGAGACTCGCGGATCCCTGATCCGATTGGTCGAGTTGAGTTCTCCTTCTCCCCCCACTTCGCGCCAAGGCCGAAGATCGGTGCTTCGGCGATAGTATTTGATAAGGTGGTTGGACCACTCCCGCAAGTGCGAGTGCCGCCATCCACGATTGAGCTGACGTCTGGACTGGCTTTGGCTGATCCTTCCTTCCACCGACCGGGCCCAATACACTTGTTGATTGGTGCGGATGTCCTCGGTCGTGTACTGTGTGGAAGCAAGCGAGTTTTGCAGACAGCCGATCTTGTCGCCTTGTCCTCGTCGCTGGGTCATGTGGTGATGGGAAAGGTACCACAGACACCAGAGACCCCGTCGGTAGACCGCCAGACCATTGTCGGTTCTACTTTGTCCGACGTTCTCCAAAAGTTTTGGGAGGTGGAGGAACCTCCCACTGCCAAGCGGTTGGATCCGTTAGCGGAGGAGTGCGAATTGTTCTACCAGAACAACACTGGGCGCCTCCTCTCGGGTCGCTTGATTACCCGCTTGCCCTTCTTGGCGATTCGCCCTCCTTTAGGGAGCTCCCGGCCGATGGCCGAGAAGAGATTGTTGTCCATGGAGCGTAGGATGGCCAGGGATCCCGCATTCAAGGAGAAGTATATAGACTTCATGCGGGAGTATTTGGACCTTGGGCACATGTCCATCTCGCAGTTGGACTGGCGTAATGTGGAACATTACTTCCTGCCACACCACGCTGTTTTGAAGACTTCCAATGGGAAGATCCGCGTGGTCTTTGATGGTTCAGCGCCCACGTCAACCGGAGTGTCGTTGAATCAGTGTCTGCATGCGGGGCCGAAGTTGCATCACGATGTCTGTGATGTTTTGACCAACTTCCGCCGGCACGCTGTCGTCTTTGTGGCCGATATCCGCATGATGTTCAGACAGACCGTGATTCACCCGGAGGATAGACGATACCAGCTCATCCTTTGGCGTGAGGATCCCCAGGATCCGATGTTGGCTTACGAGCTGAACACCAACACTTATGGTTTGCGGTCGAGCCCCTTTGTGGCGATCCGTTCGCTTTTGGAGCTCGCAGAGCGCGAACGGCTACGCTATCCCCGGGCATCTGCTCTTATTGAGGGGGGGGCCTTATTTGTCGACGATATCTGCACGGGGGCCTCGAGCTTAGATGAGGCTCTCGTCTTACGTGATGAGCTGATTGCGCTCTTGAGGGCTGGTGGCTATGAGTTGCGGAAGTGGCTGTCTAACTCACCGGACCTATTGGCAGATTTGCTTAAGGACCACCAGCAAGAGCCGCTCCTCTTTGAAAATCCGGAGACTCCAGACATGCTGTCTGTTTTGGGAGTCCAGTATCGACCAGTCCCGGATTTGTTCACATATAGATTAGAACTGCCAGACCCAAAGGTCTGGACTAAACGCACGGTGCTATCCACTGTAGCCCGTACCTTTGATCCGAACGGTTGGCTCAGCCCTGTAGTGTTTTCGATGAAGTGCTTCCTACAGGAGCTCTGGGCTGCGGAATTGTCATGGGATGAGCCCCTCTCTGGTAGCCTCCTACGAGAGTGGGTGAGGTTCGTGTCATCCCTACCCGACGTCAAACGGGTTTGTATACCGAGGCAAATGCTGCCTTCGGGAAAGTTTAAAGCCTCCCTGCACGGCTTTTGTGACGCGTCCGAAAGCGGATACGCGGCAGCCGTTTACATCCGAACGGTGGATGCAGCAGGCGTTGTCGCCGTACACTTAGTTACGGCCAAGAGTAAGGTCGCCCCCCTTCGGACTAGGCTAACCATTCCGAAGTTGGAGTTGTCCGGCGCCACTCTCTTAGTACGGCTACTCAATCATGTTGCCGACACCTTGGGAAACGGTGTCGACTTGGAGTCGATATTTGCGTGGTCTGACAGCCAGGTCGTCCTTTGTTGGCTGAAGAGTTCAGTCCACACCCTTGAGGTTTTTGTGGCCAACCGGGTCTCACAAATTCAGACTTCAAAGGCCCCGTTGATTTGGCGCCACGTACCGGGCGAATTGAACCCCGCAGATTGTGCCTCCCGCGGCTGCGAGGCGCCTGAGTTAGTGGACCACCACCTATGGTGGAGTCCATCATGGTTGTTACGGCCTGAGCGCTCATGGCCTGCCACCCCGGCTGTGGCCAGAGTCCCAGACCTAGGCATGCGTGTTCACACCGTGGAGACGGTGGCGGCTCCGCAGATGGAGTTTTTGTTAGACCGCTACAGTTCTCTTGATAAGTTGCTCGGCGTGACTGCTTGGATGAGGCGCTTTGTGCGAAATTGTCGCCAGCCTCAGGAGAAATCGTTGTCTCCGGTCCTCGCCCCACAAGAGCGGCAAGACGCTCTGTTGCATTGGTTGCGAGTGACGCAACAGCGAGAGTTTGAACCGGAGCTGAAAGCCCTGCGCTCAAGTAAGCCCAAGTTGAAGGGACCCTTGGTGCGGTTGAATCCCTTCTTGGACAGTACCGGATTGCTGCGTGTCGGAGGTAGGCTCAGACATGCCAACCTGCCGTACGGATCACGCCACCCTTTGTTGCTCCCCAAGGATGGACCGTTAGTTAGACTGTTGATTACAGACCGACATGTAAAGAATGCTCATGCCGGTTGTAATGCTTTGACCGCGCTCCTCCAACGAGAGTTCTGGATTTTGTCAGCGCGGAGAATAATCCGATCCGTTATTTTTCGTTGTCTCCCGTGTTATCGTTTGCGCGCCGATACGATGCAGCCCCAGATGGGTGATTTGCCTGCCGATCGAGTGAACGAATCGATGCCCTTCTCAGGAGTTGGAACGGATTTTGCGGGGCCATTTACCGTTAAGACATCGCGGCTTCGTAATGCTAGAACGGAAAAGGCTTACTTGTGTGTATTTGTTTGTTTGGCCACTAAAGCGGTCCACCTGGAGGTGGTTAGTGCCCTCACCACAGAAGCCTTTGTAGCCACGTTGAATCGTTTTGTGTCTCGCCGCGGAATGCCGTCGTTAATCAGGTCCGATTGTGGAACCAATTTCAAGGGCACCGATAGGTATTTAAAGGAAGTTTGTGAATTTTTGGATAGGAATAATTTTGAGATCGGATCCACACTCTCTCGCAGAGGGGTACGATGGCAGTACTCCCCGCCATCCTGCCCCCACTGGGGAGGGATTTTTGAAGCAACTGTAAAGGCCGCTAAAACTCACCTTCGTCGCGTTATTGGGGAGACGGTCCTCACGTTTGAGGAACTCGCGACCGTATTTTGTAAGGTTGAGGCGGTCCTCAACTCGCGTCCGTTATGTCCGTTGTCTTCGGACGCGAATGATTTAGAGGCCCTTACGCCGGGCCATTTTTTGATTGGCAGACCGCTTAACGCCTTGCCGGAATATCCTTATTCCGAAGTGCCCTCCGGACGGCTCTCGCGATTTGAATTGCTCCAGCAGCTTACGCAGAGTTTTTGGCGCCGTTGGCATCTGGAGTATTTGCACATTTTGCAGCAACGCGTTAAGTGGTCGGATAGGACGACCCCACCCAAGACCGGAGACCTCGTGTTGGTAAAGGATCCAAACCTGCCGCCCCTCCGCTGGCGTTTAGGACGCATTGTTCAGCTTCATCCGGGGTCGGATGGTGTGCCCAGGTTTGCCGAGGTCCTGGTGGGGGACTCTGTTTTGAAGCGAGCGATCGCTACCCTCTCTCGCCTGCCCTTAGATTGAGTTGGCGGACAGTTTGCTACTGTCCGGGACGGGGGGATGTTCACGCCGCGCGTGATTCGTTCATTCACGTTCATTCGTGGGTTCGGCGCCGCGCGACATCGCGACCAGTTGGCCGTAAGCAGCCGTGAGGAGCGCCCGGTCCGGGTACGGACTTGTGACCCGTGTGTGTTCGCTTTGAAAAGCGCCGGGAAGTTTTAGCTGCCTATTAGGGCATTGTGTAGTATAAGAGTGTTAGCTGTAAGAGTATCCCATCGGGGGTTGTGTGGAGATCGTTTTGTCAGGCGCGCGCCGGCGAGACAACGTTCAGCCCCCCTGGATTACGGACACTATTTTCTAGTAAGGTAGGATTAGCTTAATTTACTTAATTTTGCATGAGAAACCTTCGTTTCAATAAACTGTGGAACACAGTAGATGTGGTCATCACAATTGTGCGTGATCACGGTTTAAGAACTTTATTTCTCAAAAAGAATTACAAAAATTCACTTACTGAGAAACACAATTTGTAACTTAGAAATATTCGAAGAGTGTGCACTATAAAGTAGAATTTAGATTATTTACAATCCAAAATAATAATTAACGACGGGTATTCGTAAAAAGCGTTCGAAGTAAACTTGTGACTTACATACTTGACCGAGCAACCACGGATGTAAGCGTACTTGCAATTATTGGTTTATAATGTAGTATAACAGTATTATTTGTAATTAAGTTAAAGTGGGCATACTATCTATAGGTACTTAGTTATATTTTTGCTATAAGTAATAGGTCAGTCGAAAAAAAATTGAAAAAAATTATAATTTTGTCAAACAAGCGTTTCCCACAAATTCGCCCCCTCGAATCAAAGTAACCCCGTGCTTTATTTCAACAGAAAACATCATTATCGTTGATAAAAACCATGAAGCTCGACTTAATACTGAGGTAACTGGAGAGTGCAGTACGAACAATTGAATACCACAAATAACACAGTGGCTGTCTTCCGTCTCACCTACACTTTAAAAAAATACGTATGGTCATATGAGACAGCTGACAGCCACTACATACATAAATGTCAAATTTGCTGGCGACACTTTTTTATTCAGGGTGAGAGCTCCAGTTACCTCAGAGTATTAAGTCAAACTTCATGATAAAAACCAAGCCAAAGCCATAGCCAAGCTTTTTCTATATTGACATAAACTAACGACAGTCACTAACAAAAAAACAAATCGCATTTAACCTGGCTTACATCATACAAAATTATATTTCTACCTCTTTTAAAATCCCATCAAAAGACCATAAAAGCTAGTAAATTTCCGACTGTGAACGGCCCACATTCAGCCGGACTTTTGAATCGCATATTCTTGCATAATCACGGGTTCGTTAGGATCATGAAAGCAGCATTAGCCGGGACTTGAAAAGATAATCTCTATATCTCTGTATTCTGCTCTACACACGGTAACGAGCTGGATGTATGTACGTTGAATCACTCAGATAGAGCACTTATCAACGGCGCTCGCGTATGATAGACAAATTTAAAACTGTTTTGGTTTTGATACTCATAGATGGGGTTAAAGTTTTGAACTAAATAAGACAGACCGGCAGGCTTATCACCTAACTTGCAAAAGCCAATGCCAAAGCCAAAGCGCAATTATTGCTCTAAAATCGCAAATTCGTACTATGGAGGTTTGTATTTGTATGTAGATTCAACTCGATTAGCGATTTTAGAGCAATAATTGCGCGATTTTTGCTATCGCTTGGATTTTGCAAGTTACGTGATAAGCCTGCCGATCACGCGTCTGGAAAGCAGGAGAGACGCGGCAGCATTGGTCGCGCGTCTGTCGCGAACGCTGTAACTTTGTCACATAGAGTCCGCGCCACATAACTTGGCGTGTGTCAGAGGGCGCTGATCGTCAAAAATAAGCTTTATTCCCATGTTATAATTTAGTTCCAGAAATTGACACGCGCCAAGTTATGTGGCGCGTACTGTACAACTCCACGACGTCGTCTGGCGTCTGACGCTTTTGCTTTGCATACGCTTGGTCACGTCGTCAGTTTGGTCAGGGTTTCAGTTAGGTAGGTATAATGTCATTAAACCGTTATAAAAAATCATGCCATTGACCGGTACTTGAAAAGATAATCTATTTATCTCTGTTTTCTGCTCTAACACGGTAGTCGGTAATTAGCTGGTTGTACGTTGAATCATTCAGATATAGCACTTATATGCGACGCGTATAACAAATTTGAAATGTATATTGTCTAACTAAGGCCAAGCCCACGTTCAAGGCGAGGCAGCGCATCAGGCGGCGCGGTGCGCGAAGCGAGCCGCCGGAAACACAAACATACGGCGTTGTATAGAGCGTTCAAGGAGGAGCGTGTTGCGCGTTACAGCGTCCACCGAGGCGGCAGCCACGGTGTCATATCAAATCAAATCTCTCCATTTTCCTTATATAAAAAGTTATAGACCGGGAGGCAAGTTAGAAGTCTAGAACCTATGTAATTGTTATGTATTATTATCTTTTTGTTTTCTATGTATGTATATTAAGTATGTATTTACAAACAAAAAGTATTTAAGTAAGCCTTCTCTAAATGTTTGCCTATTACTAAACGAGCGGTCGTTAACATTACAGCGGCATCAAATAGTCGGCCTGTACAGTCGCCATCCAACAAATCCCACAAAACACATTACGCCTGCGAGCGGCCCCTCACTTGTAATCCATTTCTCTTTTTAAGGTTTCCTTCTGATGCCAAATGCAGGGCATTACGGATACAAAGAGAACAGACCTCCATTATTAACTTAATGAATATGCCTACTGATATTCTGCCGGTCGATAGATCTATTTTTGAAACTGAATCTCCCGTTCCGAATACGGGAGGTTCTTTTCATTATCCAATGAGCTCTTTGAGCACCTGAGTAATTGAGTGCACGTTCTATTAATGCCAGTATTGCTCTTTGCAAAGTTTCTATCACGTTTCTATTTCAGCTGACGAGTAGAACTTTGGAGCTGTCACTCATTAAATTTTCTACGACTAAAATATGTACTTTAAGTACATGCACTTTTTTATAAAGAAAGAAATTTATTAATTGACTTTTTTTTTAAATGGCTTACTTAAATAAAATTATAATCAGTAAGTAAGCCATTCTATTTATAGCCCGTTATTAGCTGTATGTTCTAGACTAGAAAATATAAGTTTGTAAATTTAGGTTTAAGAGCCGTGAACTTTGTACCTATAATATGAAAATAATAAAAAAATACCTAAGGTACCCCTTTCTGTACCCCAAGTACCTACGAACAATTCTTGTTCTCGTAATGGTACTTTGTACTAGCTGTACCGTTAATTTGGGGAAGAGGAAAAAACTTTTTTTCCTATATTTACAGAACTGCATTTTGAATGCATAAAAATAATTTAAAATCAAAAATAAACGTGCACTCAAAAACCTACTAAAATAAGAAATATTTTTCTCAGTTTTGCAACATGTTTCATTAATGCTCCGCTTCTGTTGGTCGTAGCGTGATGTTATATAGCCTATTATAGCCTTCCTCTATAAATGGACTATCCAACACAAAAAAAAAATTTCAATTCGGTCCAGTAGTATCTGAGATTAGCGCGGTCAAACAAACAAACTCTTCAGATTTATAATATTAGCATAGATGAGACGAGAACAGCGCCTCTTTCGTTCGTTTAAGGAACTAAAAGGCAATACATATTTGACTGCACTACTTTGGTTGTTTCCCTATTACCTATGATTCGTTTTTGGGGTACTCTTGTCAGCCACTTGAAATTCAACAGTGAGTGTGTAAACACACTATGCTCAAGACACGCAACCGAATTTGGTTACTCCCGCAATGCTATTTAAATTACTAACACACCTTGACGCGCGTAATTGCACACAAAAAAAACACAGCCGCGATATTTCGGTCGCGTATGATCCGCAGGTGTATTTCGTTCGACACTGCCGCTGATAAAGAATACAGCCTGATACAACTAAGTAGATATTTCAAAAACGTAGGTGCATATATAAATACTTCTTAAGAAATCTATACTTATATTATAAAGTCAAAAGTATTGACTTTTTCCTTGTTTGTAATGAATAAACTCAAAAACTACTAAACCCATTTTAAAAATTCTTCCAACATTGGAAAGCTACATTCTTCCTGAGTGACACAAGCTATATTTTATGCCGATATTCCCCACGGGAACGGGTACCACGCCAGTAAAACCACGGGGAGCCACTAGTTATGACAACCTCCGTGGCCGAGTGATGTACGCACCGGTTTTCAACGGGCCGCTTTCTCTAGAGGTCCCGGGTTCGATTACCGTTCGGGTAAATATTGAAAACGAACTGTTCAATATTTCCTCAGGTCAGGGTGTACGTGGTTATACCCGTCGTTGTTTCCAATTTCCATAATACTAATGTTCAATTTACTATAGTTTGGTGTTGGAAAAATGTATGTGATGGTGTTCAATATTAAAAACGTTTTTGAAAAAAAATGTAACCGCCTTCAAAACGGATCTTCAAACAAAAATTAACAAACACTAAAAAACGAAAAAAATAATAAGATTTTTTAATTCAAAGGACGATGATACGTGACTTTTTCTAATTTATCTTGGTACTTACTGAACTGTTTGAAGTCGGTGCCGTTTTATACGTATTGAGGTAATTACGTCCTACACCTCACGCTTGGGACCAGGTTTTTTTATATGTTAGTTATTTCACTCAGTATATTTCGTTCTTGTTCTTTTTGGCTTGGCACCGACTTCAAACAGTTCAGTAAGTACCAAGATAAATTAGAAAAAGTCACGTATCATCGTCCTTTGAATTAAAAAATCTTATTATTTTTTTCGTTTTTTAGTGTTTGTTAATTTTTGTTTGAAGATCCGTTTTGAAGGCGGTTACATTTTTTTTCAAAAACGTTTTATTTTTCGATTTTTAGTGAAGTAGCTTAAGAAACTACATGGTGATTATGATAAATTGTTGTAAATATCCTATCCGTTACGGAATTCAGCTTTCCATCTTTAGCTACTTTAGATAACTTGAAGGAATATAAGGTCCATTCGTGCATATGGTATTTATAAAACATCATAATATAACTCCTAACTGTTGAGGAGTTTCAACTCTCATCAGCAGCTCACCCTAATAACCTGAAAGAATATAACTATTGGCCCATACGTAAGAGTAATACTTAAAGAAATATTCTCCAGCTCCTAACCGTTAAGGAGTTGTAGCTTCCATCACCAGCTCATCACTATGAGATGATGACTACCAGATGCAAATACTTGACTAACTTCAAAAATAAATGGAACGCATAAGGCTTGCCTATATTTGAGAATTTCTCTTAATTTTCCTGGGATTTGATCCCCTGGTCCTGACTTGGTGAAAGTAAGATCAGGTCAGAAGTACCAACTTTCGAAAAAAAAAATTGAAAATGATCCCCAATTTGATGAAACTATGAAATCGTCCATATACCCAAATAAAGTCTGAATACACATTTTTCAGGATAACTCCTGAACTTCTTGCCAGTTCTTGATAAAATTTGAATGGGACCACACGAGAAGCGTCACCTTTTAAATAAAAAAAGAATTATCCAAATCGGTTCATTAACTAAAAAGTTCTGAGGTAACACACATAAAAAATTAAAAAAAAATATAAAAAAAATATACAGTCGAATTGATAACCTCCTCCTTTTTTTGAAGTCGGTTAAAAAGGCATTGAACCTTATTGGCATACCTAAGTTGCAAGTATGAAATATTTTGGTGTACACCTATGAAACATGCGCCAGTCAAACGAAAAAATAATTACAAACGACAAGTACTATCGACAAAAAGTCGTAAATGATATACTATTTGAAATATTTCACTTTGAATGTGTAAAATAATACAATTTTACATCTTCGAACTGAAATATTTCAGAAGATATATCATTTACGACATTTTGTCCATAGTATTTGTCGTTTGTAATTATTTTCTCGGTTGACTGGCGCATGTTCCAAAGGTGTACACCAAAATATGTCATACTAGCACCTAGGCTAGGTATGCCAGGCTCCATATAAAAAAATCGAAGCCTTTTTTGGTTATAAATTAAAAAGAATATATCATTTGGAAGGTATGAAGTAATTACAAACGTGCGGATCGCTCCCGGGTCGCATTATTAGCCAAACACGATACGTGAGTTCACATTAAATTTCAAAAGGCATCAGTTCCCAATAAGAATTCACATGAAACGGGACGCGCCTGGAGTGGCCTTTGATCCGACGCATCACGGCTAAATATTGAATACGTGATTGTAATATTGGAATGTTTTATACCAATAACTCTCGCTTTATTGGACTTCGCATCGGCGTTGGAGGCAGCGTCAGCAGCGTGCACTCACGGAAATGTGTTACATCCTCTTTATTTGATAAGATGATTGTTGCAAAATTCGCGTTATTATTGCTCACCGATTATTGAGGAATTGTACTTTTTTGATGTAAAGATATAAAGTGCTATACATATTAGATTAGGAAAAATATCAGTTTTTTTTTTATAAAACTGGGCAGGCATTTGACCGCCACCTTGTTTATTAACAGGATGCGGTCTAAGATGTTGCATGCTTGCCCAGGAGATGCCTGTTCACTCTAGCCTTGAAGAGACCAAGGTTGTAGTTATCGGGGAAGACATAGGCATGCAACGCATTCCATTCCTTAGCGGTTCGCATATGAAATGAATCTGCGAAGCGTTTAGTGCGAACGTGGAGTGTCGACAACGTAAGGGTGATAAGCTAGCCTTGCGTCTGGTTCCCCGATGGTGAAAAGGGGCTGGGGGAACATGGTCGTGCAGTTCTCTCGCACACTCCCCAAAGTATATTGTATAAAATACCGATAGACACGCAACTTTGCGACGGTGACTTAAGGCTCTGAAGTTCAGCCGTAGCCAAAGTTTATACTGAGTCTGAAGATTTATTTTCGCGACTTTTTTGCTTTCTCTTGTATAGTCATTGTCTTGTATATTATGAAGGTCTAAAATGTATATTGTCATTAACTATGTCATCCCTTCTCGACACACTCCTAAGCAAAATCGTATGTTTGCCAATCATATCAGTCCAGGGTGCCTACCATCAACTTTAAGACAGCGATTCAAAAATACCGCGATGCAGAATAGGTTCCTAAAATGAATTGCTTTCTTTCGTACTCTGACCTTCTAAAAACTGGATCGCAAATGAATTGCTAAATGTGAATGACCGAACGATTTGTGTCCTTATTTCTTCTACCCGTCTCTTTCACTCGATTCTGTCATGCCCGGAGAGTGAAAGGGACGGGTATAACCTGCAGGTGTCATGTTAACTTGGCCGAGTTATAAGTCAAATAAGAGTTGATGACAGCTCAGCGGCTGTGAAATGTCATTGAATGATCACTGAATCGCTGTCATTGATATTAAGCTGTCGTGGTACGAATAAGTGAAGCAGATCAGTTTAGGTTCCTAAACAAAACCGCAATAAGAGTTGATGGTAGGCACCCTGGTCCTATCTATACATGAAGTTTGACTTAATACTCTGAGGTAACTGGAGCTCTCACCCTGAATAAAAAAGTGTCGCCAGCAAATTTGACATTTATGTATGTAGTGGCTGTCAGCTGTCTCATATGACCATACGTATTTTTTTAAAGTGTAGGTGAGACGGAAGACAGCCACTGTGTTATTTGTGGTATTCAAAAAATTGTTCGTACTGCACTCTCCAGTTACCTCAGTATTAAGTCGAACTTCATGTATCTATATGTAGGATTAGTGAAGTTGGTATGGAGCGTGAAAAGGAACGTATGAATGCGAGAAAGGGATGTACGAGGAAATGAGAGAGAGGGATATACGCAAGGGAATGACAGAAGACGTAGTGTGTGCTAGGGTGTTTAAATTAAGAAAAAGTGAAATAAATCTGTTTTCAAGCCACAATACTTTTTTATTGATCCCACAAATTGGGGGCTCGTCCGGGATCAGTAAAGGTTCGTGGCAAGAAACCTGAGATTGAAGCGATATTTCAAGATTTGCGATCACGGACGCCGCCATACAATACGACGAACCTGCCGGCGTGGTTGCAGTGAAGAAAGAAGATATGCCTAAAGACGGTAGAGACAGGCGTAAAAGCCGACAAGACGACTTCGCTGACGACGAATATTACGAGGCACGGGCAAATTCGACGCACATGCTACAAATGACCTCCGAATTGGTGCCGCACTTCAATGGCCGCGATGGTACCTATCCCGTATCTAAGTGGATTGACGACGTTGAAAGCAATGCCGAGATATTTGGGTGGACACCACTGCAGCAGCTATTGGTGGCAAGACGATCCCTCACCGGTACGGCGGCTCTGTGGCTGAAAGCCGAACGTCCATTCAAGGCTTGGGACGAATTAAAAACTGCGATTACTAAGGAATTTCCGGATACAGTCGACATCAAGACTATTCACGAACTAATGAGCGCTAGAAAGAAACTAGTGAATGAATCCTGTATAGATTACATGCTTATTATGAAGGAGATGGGCAAACGTGGCAAGATGCCAGATTATGTCGCCATTAAATATATAATAGACGGGATTAGCGACCGCGAGAGCAATAAGGCGATTTTATATGGCGTGACGTCGTACAGTGAGTTTAAGGAAAAACTTAAAATTTATGAAACTATAAAAAGCAAGGACCGGTCGCGGTCGGAGTCGCTAAGCCAAAGAATTCAAGCTCAAAATCAAAAGGTGCAGCGTGAAACATTCAAACGGGTGCGGTGCTATGATTGTGGTGCTGTGGGGCATGCATCGGCGGAGTGTCCTCACAAGGGCAAAGGTATGAAATGTTTTCGTTGCAACGAGTTTGGACACATTTCTACTCGGTGTCCTAACAATAACAATGCAGAAACGCCGAAAGGAACGGAGCGGAAGCGAACTTTTGTTACCACGGCGCAAGATGGCGCGGCAGACGAAGTTTCGACAGACGTCGGTCAAGCAGTTGCGGCGAGCACTGAGGGCAGCACTAACGACAAGATGGCGCACGCACAGGAGTTTGACATTGACTGCTACGAAGACTTTGACGTTTTGAAGCTGGATGTAAACAAACATTCAAGAAGAAATAAACCGGTGAAAATTGTGAAAATGTTATGCGGTAATAGTACTAGTGCACTAATAGACTCGGGCAGTGACGTCAATTTAGTATCAGCTGACTTTTACACCGAAATCGGCTCACCGGAGTGTACGACTATCGGGAGAAACGTGACGTTAACCGGCTTAGGACTCTCAAAGGTTGTTTCAACTGGACAATTTACGACTGATATTGAGATCGATGATTGTGTTTATAACGACGTAATGTTTTATATAATTCCTAATAATTGTATACCAATGAAAATGATTTTGGGGCACGACTTTTTACAAAATGTGTTACTGGTTATGAAAGGTGGTTCTGTATGGGTGAAACCTAATGATTGGATGCGAAAGGTGAATTGTTTTCCATGTTCTGTTGATTCCGTAGGTCATATCCTGGATGCAGGAGTGAAGGAGGAAGTGGTTAATCTGGTAGAAAACTACAAACCATGCCGTACGTAAGGATGCACCGATGGAACTGAAGATCATAATGAAGGATGACATTCCAGTAACTCAACGTCCACGACGACTTTCCCCAAAGGAGCAAAATGAAGTAAATCAGCAAGTGAACGAGTGGTTAGAAGAAGGCATCATTCGGGTAAGTTTCTCTGAATACTCTAGCCCACTTGTTCTTGTTAGGAAAAAAGATGGTAATCTCCGCATATGTGTTGACTACAGGAAGTTGAACCAGAAAGTTGTTAAGGATGAATACCCCCTACCTATTATAGATGAGTTATTAGATAGATTGTCAAGTGCAAAGATATTTAGTGCATTAGATCTTAAAAATGGATTCTTTAACCTTAAAGTTCATGAAGATTCTATTAAGTATACATCATTTGTGACCGCCACTGGGCAATATGAGTTTTTAAGAGCTCCTTTTGGACTAGCCACTTGCCCTAAAGTTTTTACTCGTTTTATTACAATAATATTCCATGATTTGATAAGAAGAGGTATTGTAATTATATTTATCGATGACTTAATAATTCCAGCAATTAATGAGAAAGACGCAATTGAAAGATTAAGAGAAGTGTTACAAGTAGCATCAGAGTATGGGCTTCATATAAACTGGAAGAAGTGCCAACTACTAGTGAAGAAAGTGGAATACCTTGGTTATGTCATAGAAGACGGTGCAATAATGCCTTCGCCAGGGAAGACAGAATCTGTTATTAAATTCCCTGAGCCACAGAATGAAAAGCAATTGCACAGCTTTTTAGGACTTTGTTCCTATTTCAGAAAGTTTATTCCAAATTATGCTAGTATTGCACAACCTCTGACGGACATGTTAAGAAAGAATGTTAAATTTGAGTTTAATGAAGACCATAAAGCAGTATTTCAGATATTAAAAGAAAAGTTAGCCAGCAAACCTGTCCTGAAGTTATATGATGCGGGAGCGGAGACCGAGCTTCACACAGACGCGTCAAGTATTGCTTATGCTGCTATATTGATGCAGAAGGACTCAAATGGCGATTTGCATCCTGTTCATTATATGAGTAAACGTACGTCAGACGCCGAAAGTAAATATACTAGCTATGAATTAGAAGCTCTAGCTATAATTGAAGGAATAAAGAAGTTTCGACACTATCTCTATGGTCAATGTTTTAAATTGGTAACAGATTGTAAAGCATTCCAGATGACTCTCAACAAGAAAGACTTAGCTTTGTGCTCAAGAGTTGCAAGATGGATTATTTTCCTACAGGACTATGATTTTGTGGTTGAACACCGTCAAGGTTCTAAAATGCGTCATTTTGATGCTCTAAGTCGAAACCCTGTAGTAGCATTGGTAACTTTAAATCTACACAGTGACTTGCGACGTGCACAGGATAGTGATGATGGGCTAAAGGCTATTAAGCAGATACTAGAAGATGCTAAACCTTATAAAGACTTCAGCTTACGTAACGGGATAATCTGTAAAGGTATAGAACAAAGCTTCGTTGTGCCTGAGAGAATGGAAATAGAGATAATCAAGAGAGCACATGAAAATGGCCACTTTTCAAAGAAAAAGACAATAGAGCTGATAGAAAAAGATTTTTATATTTCAGGTTTAGGTAAGAAAGTCGAAAATTATATTTCAACATGTATTCCATGCTTGTTGGCAACTCGAAAGGAAGGGAAACAGGAAGGATTTCTGAACCCTATTGACAAAGAAGATGTTCCTTTACATACTATTCATTTAGATCATGTTGGACCTCTCACTGAAACAAGAAAACAGTATAACCATATACTCACCATGGTAGACAGTTTTACGAAGTTTGTTTGGTTGTACCCAACAAAAACAACATCAACTCAAGAAGTGCTGAACAAAATGAACATCCATCAGCAGATATTTGGCAACCCTAAGAGAGTTATAACAGACAGAGGTACTGCATTTACGAGCAATGACTTTAAACAGTATTGTGAACATGAGAAGATAGAACAGGTGTTAATAACAACAGGAGTACCAAGAGGAAATGGACAAGTTGAAAGAATACACAGAATAATTATACCTGTTTTAACCAAGCTGTCAATAGAACAACCAGGACAATGGTACAAGCATATCAGCAAGGTGCAAAGAGCATTGAATAGCACTTTTCAGCGTAGTATCAATTCAACCCCTTTTGAAATGCTTATCGGAACAAAAATGTATAGAAAAGAAGATTTGGAGTTATTAGAATTATTGTCACACGAAGAAAGAAGTAGTTTTATTCAACATAGAGAAGAGCTCAGGAAAAGTGCAAAACAACAAATTTTAAAGGTCCAGGAAGAGAACAGACGTGACTATAACAAAAACCGAAAAGAAAGTAAAGTGTACAAAGAAGGCGACTTGGTAGCTATAAAGCGTACTCAGTATGGCAGTTGTTTGAAGATAAAACCGAAATTTTTGGGACCATACAAGGTAACAAAGGTAAAGAGGAACCACCGCTACGATGTTGAGAAGTTGAATGTACACTCTGAAGGTCCTAACAAAACTTCCACATCGTCTGACTTCATGAAGCCTTTCCCAGACTATACCAGGGATTCAGATGGGTGATCAAGTTTGGTATCAACAGGATGATGGTGAGCAATTTGCTTTTTGTTGTTTATGAAAGATGATGTATGAAAGGAAAATGTTTGTGTTAGATGCCCCTTAGTGTAGTTTTTCTGATGGTAGTTTAAAAGATATTATAAAATGTTTGTCTAAAGTGCAAGATGTAATTTAAACAAGTTCCTACTGATGTTAGTTTATAAGATATTATAAAATGCTTATTGTTTAAAGTGTAAGATGTAATTTAAACAAGTATGTATAGTACTTCACATGATTCCAAGTTCCTGTACTAAGTAGTGTTAAGTTTTTTGAATGTCTAAATAAGTTCATAATGCTTGTGATTATGATAAGTTTATAATCCTTCTGAATATATCATAAATGTTTAAGTATTTAAGTTCTGATTGTGTAACATGTTTTAAGTACCTATGTTTACATGTTTTAAGTAGGTACCTATGTTTTTGTGTAACAGTATGTATGTCTGAGGTCAGCCAGAAGTGCAGGACGGCCGAGTGTAGGATTAGTGAAGTTGGTATGGAGCGTGAAAAGGAACGTATGAATGCGAGAAAGGGATGTACGAGGAAATGAGAGAGAGGGATATACGCAAGGGAATGACAGAAGACGTAGTGTGTGCTAGGGTGTTTAAGGTCAAACGATTAAGTCACAAAAAGCTGAAGGCTCGTTAGATGGCGCTACTTTCGCTATTTGGTAGTTTTTATTTTTTTGTTAATTATTCTATTGTATCTTTGTAACTCAAAATACTTTTTGCGCCTTCTATAAATAAATATTGAATTTTCGAAACCAACACTTAACTATTTGTAGTACAAAAATCATCCAAATATGTTGAATATGTTTTTCTGTCATCCAATTTTACTAATCACTCACACATGCATACCATAAATCCGAGTTTCTAGTAACAAAACATTTCGATCCACCTAAAAACGACAATGTGGCCTAGCGGTCTATATGCTTGACTCAGGCATCAGAGAGTTAAGGTTCAAACCTCAGGAAGCTAATTTTTTTTTATATTATTATTGTTTTAAAAAAAACATTTAAATATTAATTTAGATGTATAAATTGCAACAAATGCAATTGCATTATTATTTTTTAAATTACACAAGTAGTCTATCAACTAATGCTCCAAAAAACGTATACAGGGAAAATAATGCTTGGAACACCATTTTTAGTGTTCCTTAGCCGAATGGCCAAAACCGGAACCCCTATAGATTCGTCATTGTCTGTCTGTCCGTCTGTCCGTATGTTACAGCCACTTTGATCCAAAACTATTAAGACTACACATTTGAAACTTGGTAGGTAGATGTATCCTGTAAACCGCTTTACAATTTATATACGAAAATAAAAATAATAACCCCATACATAAAACTGAAACTAAAAAATTTTTACCTATTCGTGTGGGGTGTCTATAGATAGGTCTTCAAAAATAATATAAAAGTTTCTTTAACCATTTTTAGGGTTCCGTAGCCGAATGACAAAAACGGAACCCTTATAGATTCGTCATGTCTGTCTGTCTGTCTGTCTGTCTGTCCGTCCGTCCGTCCGCATGTCACAGCCACTTTTATCCAAAACTATAAAAACTACTCAGTTGAAATTTGGTAAGTAGATGTATTTTATAAACCGCTTTACGATTTTAATACAAAAATCCGGGGGCTTCCGATACATGAAGGTGAAACCGAAAAATATTTTTTTTATCAACCATATTCGTGTGGGGTGTCTATTGTCTATAGATAGGTCTTTAAAAATGGCATAAAGATTTCTCGAACCATTTTTTCTCAAAGTCAATATTTTGAAAGATAGAGCCTTACAAAGCGATAAAATTTGTCACCACCCCACCACTCTAACTTTTGAAATAAATTAGTGAAAAATCTAGAAAAAATATATACTGTACATCTTTATAATAACTTTCAACGAAAATTAGTTTGAACGAGATGTAGTAAGCACTTTTTGAGATATAACACATTTTCGAAAACCGCAAATGTAAATGAAAAGCAATGTTATATTTTGCTGACGAAAAATGATAAGTACCTAATCGAATTTTGGCTTGGTATAGGCAATCGGTACGTTAAGTTGGTACGGAACCCTTCCTGGGCGAGTCCAACTCGCACTTGGCCGATTTTTCCTTATCTATACTAATATTATAAAGGAAAGATTTCCTGTATTCCCGTTTTGTATGTATTCAGGTATGTATGTAGGTATGTATGTATCAGGTATGTAGCGAATAAACTCAAAAACTACTGGACTGATTTCAAAAATTCTTTCTGCTACATTATCCCTGATTAACATAGGCTAAAGAATATTTTGAAAAAGTTAGGGATTCGTATGAAAACTTCGATAATGTAACTCAAGGTATGAAAAAAGATACCAAAAAAAACCTATATACCTCGCGGACCGAAGTATGATAAGGGGCGTGTGCACATCTATGAGATAGATAACTGCAACACTTTCTTTCAATTGTAGACATAGGTTTCCATAGTAAAATGTATTTCTAACAATCTACACAATCAACTTTAGTAATAAAATAGCATAATATTTTAGTTTTGAAAACTGACAAGGTTCGATTTCCCCCTACCGAGTACCGACCCATTTCAGAGTCGTGTATGAGTTTTTTTGAAAATCATTGAATGCAGTTTTCTAAACTCTAATATCGACGACATGGTTCCATAAAACAAATATATCTCTATCTCTTATAGTTTCAAACTTTCCCATACTGACCCGTTGTCCGGTCCGGTCTAATGTTGTCTATCTATACATATATTATAAAGAGGAAAGATTTGATTGTTTGTTTGTTTATTTGCATCGAATAGGCTCCTAAACTACTGAACCGATTTAGAAGATTCTTTCACCATTAGAAAGCTACATTCTTCCCGAATAGGCTAAATTTTATCCCGATATTCCCACGGGTACCGGGTACCACGCGGGTGAAACCGCGAGGATCCGCTAGTATAGAATAATATTGTATGTTATAATTAGTGTATAATGTTGTATAAACAATGGTACGGAACCCTTCGTGCGCGAGCCCGACTCGCACTTGGCCGTTTTTTTTTTAATACTAGCGGCAACATTTTGATAGGCAACCCTATAGATATATATTCTCCTAATCATTAATAGAAGTACGTAAAAATTAGGTTATTAGCAAAAACTCAATGAGCGCACTAATTTGCAGTGGCAATCTAGTACTAACTCAAAAGAGAAATATGTAAATTATAATTGACACAAACCACATGACACAAACGGAAGAGCGGCATCGCGCGTTGCGCGTCTTAGCACTCTTAGCCGCATGGAACGGCAACGTCGCAAATTTGCTCGAAATGTTTGTATACGTACACGACTAATGTCACACACACATGCGTAAGTTTCATGAGAATTTGGAGTTGATTTGTGCTATAATTCTGAATGAAAGTATGTAAAATATTCATTTCGCGCCTACTTAAACATGAGAAAAGACTATAGAACGCATAATTTACCATAAATGGTGAATCCAAACATAGTTAAAGGTGAACGTTTTTTGTATGGTAATCGTTTGACCTTAAATTAAGAAAAAGTGAAATAAATCTGTTTTCAAGCCACAATACTTTTTTATTGATCCCACATATACTATAACCTGTTATCGCAATATTAAAGTAATGTTGATTAAAAGTCGGAGCTATATAATAGAGTCGGTATAAAGAGTCATTTCTTTCATACAAGCAAGGTCCGTGAGCTAGTCTAAACAATAAACCTTAGATTAAAAATATAACGCCTGTATTACTGCAGAGGGAAAGGCAACGCTCACTGTGACGCCTCTCTGAAATACTCTCCGCCAGGGAAATATCCGGAACTTCAACGGTGTACCTACGAGTAGGAACTGCTATAAAATATTACCGCTCATGCTGGTTGCGCATCGACCATTACTCTCCCCATTATGTCACGTCACTGGAACAAATTCAGGTGTATTTTACTGGGTAGTAATGGGTGTTTTATAGCGATATTGTGGGTACGCATGTACAAATTAATTGACAAATTGGAACCTGCTAAACATCTCTTTTAGAGCCAGCGCGCACTTGTGATTTTTAATCGGGCGATAGTTTGATCGTTCTCGGATTCAGTATAGAGTTATATGGCAGTGCTCGCGTTGACGATTAAACTATCAACCGATCGAACTATCGAAAATGACTAGCCGATAGTTGTACGATCAAACAATCGCACAACTATCGGCCGGTCGGTATACATGAAGGACTATGTGAGCGAGTGCGCGCACTGCATTCAACTAAACTATCGCCCAACTATCGGTCGACTGCGCATTCAGTATGGCACTGTACGTGAGTGCGCGAACTTCTGATAGTTGTACGATCAAACTATCGCACAACTATCGGCCGGTCGGTAATATGCACGCACTGCATTTAACTAAACTATCGTCCAACTATCGGTCGACTAAAAATCACAAGTGCGCGCAGGCTCTCAATACAAAACTATCGGCCGCCAGTTTGATCACGAACGTCTTACGATTCCGACTAAACTATCAGTCGGCTAAAAATCACAAGCGCACAGGCTCTTACGAAAAAATAAGTAAGTACAATGTTTAGAAAAATGGAAAATGAAGTATTTAGAAAAAATCGACCCGTCTCACAACTAGCTCCGATGGGACTCGAACCCACGACCTTTCGCTTTCCGGGCGACTGCTCTAACCACTCTAACTCCGTAGCTCAGTGGTTAGAGCAGTCGCCCGGAAAGCGAAAGGTCGTGGGTTCGAGTCCCATCGGAGCTAGTTGTGAGACGGGTCGATTTTTTCTAAATACTTCATTTTCCATTTTTCTATATTAAAAATTGCATTGTGAGTGCAAAAATCTAAAAATTAAAATAACTTACAATGTTTAGTTTAAAATTTTGTTTACAGTAGTCGTACTGTAAAGGTGCCGAAACGTAAAGAAGGCCTTTTGAATGGCCCCGATGGCAAAGGTGCAGGTAGCCGAGCTAATTAGGTTTAGTAGACGCGGTGTTAGTTAGTCTAAATTAGTCAATAAACTAAACATGCAGTCTTATCTGGAAAAGTTTGTTTTATTGCATGTACAGTCAACTGGGGTTACTTTGATTCGAGGGGGTGACATTGTTGACAACACTTATTTGACTAAATTATTATCGTTTTCCATTTTTTTTCATTTGACCTTTGGTAGCATAAATATGGCTATAGATAGTATGCCCATCTCTTACTTAATTACGAATATTACTGGTTTTATGCTACATAATAATAAGTTATCAAAGAAGCCCCATTTTTTCCTGAAGTAACCCTGGTCTACGGTACCTACTAACCTAACATGTCCATTTCACATTCTCCTACGTTATCTATCGTAGCCCATCTGTCTGTTAGCAGTGTGTGACCACCCTAAGGGCCGTAAGACAAAGCGGCATGGGATGAACAAAAACAATGAGCGTACAATATGGCGCGCAGATAACGACGAATAGCACAGATATGATTGAGGTGACAGGTTGGAAACTACAACTGATTGAGCGCGAATGTTCCAAGTTGGGCGATTGATACAGGCAGTCAATTGTTTTATCAAATGACATTTGATAAAACAATTGACTGCCCGTTAGAGAAATTGAAAAGAAAGAGAGATTGAAATTTATTGTTTGCGTGACCACGTGTGTGCACGTCCCGAGGGTCATAAAACTTGGTAGTTCAATGTTTTTCAATAAACGGGTATTTTCGTTGTCTCTATTTTTTGTTGCTGTATTAAAATAGTGGTAAATCTTACTTGGTTATGATTGTGATATTATACACTGGCTATACATACACATTTTTGGGGGGCACATAAGCACAGCGTGTAGGTAAATGAATTTATTATAAAATATCAAACGTAAGTAGGCGTAAACTATTAGTAGGAGTACAATATTACTGTAAAGCCTCATTTCCACCTGCAAGTAAACTTCTGCAATAAATGTCCGACAGTCTGTCCGATAGCAACTTGCAAGTGTAAATTACGTAGTTTTAAAAATAATTATTTAATCTAACTTATGTAAACTAATTTTAAACATAGCCTCATGAGAGTGCATATAGCATCATAGCATCATCTTTAATCTCCGACAAACACTAGGCAATCAAATCGAACTAGCTGTATAAGTTTAATTCATGCCATTCATTGTTGTTGACTTATGACTGTTTTATTATGATTATGTTTATTCCAGAAGTTCCATCCATATTTTATTGATACAGGCGCCACCCTCAGGGGCCGATCTATAATATAATTTCCACAGTTATTTATTTTGTATATTAATTTGCTGTCAGCTGTAACAGATAAATTTCCCTTGGGTACGTCTAAACATGTTATTGTTCAAGAAAGGAAATAAGTCCCCTAGTTTACAAAAATAAGTTTTGTTCTATTTTGCGTATAATGGAGTCTACACACCAAAGACGCCGACCCGCCGACATGAGTCGTCGACTTTACTGTCTTAGTTAGTCGGGCGGGGGTTGGTCGGCGACTTCACATTCGTTCAAATTTGTTGGCGACACGAAAACAGCAACATTTTTGGTAGTTAGTGACTTTAAGAGTGTTGGCCAATAAATGAGCTCGGGTAGTAAGGTAAATGCTCCTATTACGGAGTTAAATGGGAACATTTGAAAGTAAGTATCAAAAATAAGCATTTGTAAGCATTAAGATAGGCATAAAAATATTCTTCTGTATAAAATGGAGATTAAATTTTAAATTTCTTATGACACTTTGTTTGTTATTAAGGAATTTAAAATAAAAAAATAACATTTTAGTGCCTAAGTCGATTTTCCCTATTACGGAGCTATGATTAAGGTTAGAGCCAATTACGGCGCTAGTAGGCTCCTAATACGGAGCGTAGACTAGTTAACCTGTACGCTCGGAGATGAGTCAAGTCCATCAACTACTATGTATATTAAGTATGTATTTACAAACAAAAAGTATTTAAGTATATACCTATTTATCCGTTATCAAGTTTTCCATGATACAGTTTCTTATTGAAATTAAAATGGGCTTAGATAATTGGTGTGAATGTAAGAAGTTATTTATTTTATTTATTTTATCAACAACTTATTAGTAACTTTATTAATTACATTGTAACGTCATTTTTCGAGTGGTTGGCTGAGGAGGCACATGTACCTATCTATGTATCCGAGTAATAGGTCGACATTTTGTTTAGGACCTCTGTGTTCCTTATCCGATCGTACAGGTATGTATTGTGGTTCCGTACGATAAATTATATTCCTTCTAACAAATTAGAAATGCGAAAGTGACAACGATACAACACAGTAACGCAATGTTAAAAATATAAAAAAATCCAAGATGGCGACCATGTTTTTTGTTTGTGGACCCATTTTGATGAAACTCTGTTTTTGGTACTATTTTGACAAGAAAACAGCAACGCAATGTTAATAATATTAAAAAAATCCAAGATGGCGACCACATTTTTTACCTTACATAACACCAACATCACAAAATTGAAAAAAAAAACGCGGCTGCCATCTTGAATTCCAAAAATCGTACACACTTAAAAGTCTCTACATAAAACCAATATAAATAGAACAAAATATTATTTTTTTAATGCAATATTTGAAATCAAATGCGAAAGCCCTGTCGCAAAGCTCCAATCCAATCTAGCTAACAAAATTTTGTATGCTAGATGAGAACGACTGCTCTGTCTAGACGCCTCCGATGAACGACTGTATGTAGTAAGTAGACTGTGGTAATTGGCACTATGAAGTTCCTGTAACGGAGCCATGACCACCGCCATAGGAGCTCATAGAGCCTGTTACGGAGCTACCTTAAAATCCTAACTCCGTAATAGGAGAACTGTCTGTGTTTTAATAATCCTTTTTCTGACCCATCAAAATTTAGATACATAAATAGTAAAGGTAACTCAATCGAATGACAACTGTATTTTGGTTAAAACTATGTAAGACTCAAGTCAAAAGCTATACTATATGTCGTTACCTAACTAAGAAACGCTGGCAAGTTTCTTGCGCCCATTCTTCTTGTCAGTTAAAAAAGTCTTGAATGGGTGGTAGGAAAATATTGACGATTCATAAGTACATATTTATTATGTCTAAGTGAATAAAGAATATTTTTATCTTATCTTATCTTACTGCTTTTTGATTAACTAAAATATATCTAGAAAAATGGAAAATGAAGTATTTAGAAAAAATCGACCCGTCTCACAACTAGCTCCGATGGGAGACGGGTCGATTTTTTCTAAATACTTCATTTTCCATTTTTCTATTTTAAAAATTGCATTATGAATGCAAAAAACTAAAAATTTAAATAATTTAAAATATATCTTCTATTTTTCCCCTTTATAAGAAACCGTCATTTTGCACTCAATGGTTTTCATATTTAAATAAGATTTCTAGAGGATAAAGCATAGCACAGAAATAGGTTTTTAGTTTGTGATATTAATCATTATTTGAAGTAAACTAATAACTAATTAATTATGTTATCATATTTTCAGTTATAAGCCAATAAATAAGAGGCAATATTTCTCCTATTACAGACCATAGGGCCGTATTAGGGTTAACCTTTAAAATGTTTATCCTATTACGGCGCTATTTTGTTTTTAGATTTTTAGGTTTAAAATCAATTACAAATAGGATAAAACCTACATGTGTAGTGAGTAGAATTATAGACAAAAGCTATAAATCGCGTATTCACAAATTTGAGCAATATACTATTATAAAAAACATAGATATAAAATATGAGTGCACTTACCTTAGTCGCTCCGCGTTTGTATGACAAACCTGCCCCATCTTCGCCCCGTGGCACTGACTGATTAATTATTGTAACTTGCCTCTGTGTTTTAATTGTATACGTCCGTTATGTGATGAAGTGAAAGACTATTAATGAGTAAATTCCATTTTAGTGTACCTAAATTTACTAAAACAGAATGAAACACGAAAATAAAAAATAGCGCCGTAATAGAAGTCGATTTTGACTATGTCCGTAATGGGAGCATTTACCTTAGTCGCCGATATGATTCTTTGAAATAAAGCCGCCGACATCAAGCCGCCGCGCAGTATCAGGTCAGTGCCAGGTCGGCGGGCTTGGTGTGTAGACTGCTTAGTGTAAATATTAGACAGATGACCTTTCTCTATTGTTCGAGATATGAATTTAATTCACAAGATAATCATTACATTTAATCACTTGACTGATGACGACTTTAAAAGGAATAAACGAACGATTAAACGAACCGAAATCTACGAATAAAGTCCGTCTATTGTTTATCTACCTAAAAAAATTATTATACATTTTAATTAATATCTTCACGTGAATTGTTTAATTATTTTTATTAAATATCACCGTAGTAAAGCTACCTTCCCTGCTAGTATAATCGTAGGTACTTCGTCTTCATCTTTCTTATAAAAAAAGTATATGTTTGCATGTTCATTCCGAATCATTGATCAGATTGTCCTGAAACTTCTGTAGGGTGTTCTGGGGGCGAACGAGATGAATCCTTGCAAAAATAAAAATACTTTTCGTCCCATTTCAACTTCAAACTTTGAATTTCTTTAGAAAAACTTATGATATCTTAATAAGATATCATCCCAATCGGAATAGTTGAAAATTAAATATACATTTGCTTCCCAACCTGCAACATTAATACATTAAGTTAGTATACTGGCAACACACACCCTAATACAATGCGAGACACGATATAATTTGCCGGGCAGGTAAAAGTATTGCCCTTAAACAATATTAGGTACGTGAGGGGAATCCCGCTCGAGTTGACTTTACGACTATTGCTTCTTGCTCCCAGATTAACTATGGTTTTTATTGTTGTCAATGTCTTTCTTATTGGCGTGCGGTAGGAGACATTCAATTTGGGGCGAATGACCTCGCCCATTTGTCTTGTGGATTGATGTTTTTGTGCGACGAGTGATGGGGGAAACGCTTAGGAATGCAGGTGGACAATATGTTATTTATGTATTGGCTCAGGATGTCTTTATTTATTTGTTAATGTTTAATCTTGTGAGAGGTGGTTAACTTTTAAGGCTCAGTTAAGAGGAGTTATGATTCTTTTATTGAATAAATTTTAAGTCGTAAGTGAATCAAGGTTTCGTGCACCAATCTCATTACAAACATTTTTTATTAATGTCTTGTCTGCAATAACAACAAGTTTAATAATTATTTAAAAAAATGCATGATCTGTTTTTTCTGTTAACCACTTCTCAAGATCTTTACTATTATTTACTATCAATCTATTCTATGGGTGTATAGGTTTATGCTCTACGTATTAAAGAGCTTGTAAACGGATATTTTACAGACTTTGTGACGTCAAATGCTTCATCATGTGGAGCGCACTCACAGGATATTACCTATCAATATCCGGCGACTGCAATTGCACATAAAATGTAAGTATATTCGTAGTATTCGACCCAGGTACCACAGTTTATATATGAAGTAGCATATATATTTACTGTGCAGGTACCTTATTACATAGATACTGTAATTGCAAATCATATTATCTAATTTCACTATAATGTATATTAAGTAGATTACTAATAAAAAGCATATCCTACTATATCCTACTAATATTATAAATGTGAAAGTTTAAATGTGTGGATGTTTGAATGTTTGTTACTCAATCACGCCAAAACGGCTAAACGGATTTGGCTGAAATTTAGGACACAGATACTTAGGAGCCTGGGTGCCTACCATCAACTTTAAGACAGCGATTCAAAAATAGCGCGATGCAGAATAGGTTCCTAAAATGAATTGCTTTCTTTCGTACTACGACCTTCTAAAAACTGGATCGCAAATGAATTGCTAAATGTGAATGACCGAACGATTTGTGTCCTTATTTCTTCTACCCGTCTCTTTCACTCGATTCTGTCATGCCCGGAGAGTGAGAGGGACGGGTATTCATTTCATATTATTAACATTGCAATCTAAGACAAGTTGCAGAATAATACTGAGTGCTTTGCCTTATGCAAGTAATTTTAATTGGGATCAGAACAGAAGAATTTATGATTTGAATTTGTATATGTATAATTTGATATGTCGTCATAGTGACGTTATTTTATATTTTGACGTTAATAAATTTATTAACAATTTTATTTTGACCCCAGATACTATGTATCTGTCAAAAAAAATTAGAATAGAATTAGCTAATTTATTAGCTTATAACTTACAAGACTTGGTTACAAACTATGTAACTAAGTTAACAATACCTAGTTTAAGTACTTCTACTAATAGTAGACTAATTAATGTAAATAAAACTGTGACAAACTCAGATTTAAACTGAGGCGCAAGACAACAGCCAGACCTATTAGTCTTAATGTAATTCATCAAAACATGCAAGGTCTGTCTGGCAAAGAATTGGAATTAGAACTATTTGCTGAATGTCATGATATTCAGATAATTTGTTTAAGGCATAGGTAAAAAAAGTATCGTCGATGGCCGTTGCTTAAACAAGCGAGGGGGTGCTGGGATCGGTAAGACTCCGGCCGCGGCACTCTCGTAGACTGAGAAATACGTGTAGACGCGGCATGCAGCGCGCATTCTATTTACATCCAAAATATCACCTATGTGCGCTTTTACTAAGGAAATTATATTATGTAGAATACAAGAAGAATTATTATGAATATTTATTGTAAACGTCGGTTTGTAGGAAGAGTAGATCTTAGATATTATTCGTACCTATGTAGTAAAAAAAAGCTTTTTTTAACAAAGATAGTCACTTCAAACGATTCTTCAAAATGCAGAACACAGCAGCAGCTATTTTTATTTATTTTCTATCTCTAGATCATTTCGATAATATATCCATTATCGAAATGATCTTCGCAGGCAAAACTACAACATTTGCTACAAATTACACAAAAAAAAAATGTATACTGCTCTAACCAGTAGGTACATTTTCAGATTTATTCCAATCAAATTAATAAAATTTATAATTTAATATGAAAAAATATAAATAACTCATACTAGCCCATCATCCAATACTTTTTTATAAAATAAATCTAGGTACTTAGTTAATCAATATTTAAATAAGTATACCGTTTATATAAAATCACGCTATCCATCTATAATATAAATCAATATATTAAAAAAACACTTAAATAAAAATATTGTTTAAGTACAAAAAAATAAAATAAAATACATATTATTCCAATACCAAAACTGATAATATCAAATAATACAATAACTTGTGTCATTGTAAATTGAAAGCAACGATCACATACACCCAGATACAAGAAAATATCTAAAAGTTAGTTTTTGACATTTACCCGTCCGAGAATCGAACCCGGGACCTCAGAGATAGTGGCACCTAGAAAACCGGTGCGTACACCAATTGGCCACGGAGATCGTCGAATTTGTTTAAACAAAATGTAGCGCAACTGAAATAATTGATACTTTGTTTACTAATGTAAACTTGCCATTTTTATAATGTGGTTGGTTATAGTACTTGAATAAAATGTTGTGTGAATAGATTCACCCAGAAGATGCCTATTCACTTGCGACTTTAAGAGGTTTGGGTTGTAGGTACTCGGGCAAACAGAAGCCGGCATGGTATTCCAGGCATGATGAAGGAGTACTTAATTCTCTGAGCGTGAGTTTAAAGGAGAGGGCGGAATGAGGTTATGCAACTCAGATGCACACTCGTTAAAGCATACCCGACAAGTGACTCAGGGGATGAAACTCATAGCTGAAGTCCCCCATCGGCAGTATGGGAGTGCTTATTCGCCAGGCCAGATAAAGAGGTACGCACTGTGTATCAGACTAACACCAGTAACATAGAGATCCTTACTACCGAACTTAGTAACTGTACGGTCACTTCAGTCTACAAACCTCCCAATGCACCGTATTACTTCAGCTGTCCGCCGAACTTTAACGCCCATCCGGTTAGATTCGTTCTTGGTAATTTTAATAGCCATAGCGAGAACTGGGGATACAGAACCAGTAATGACAACGGAGTGAAGGTTGAAGAATGGGTTGATGGACACATACCTACTATCCTATACGGAGGAACTAATTATGTGCCAGGCCTTACGACCTGAAGGATAAAATTTATAATATCCTTTGCCCATGAGCGATTTTTTGCCATGACTTTTGAATTTGTGCAAAGGCAGCTCTACTAAATTCTGTGGAACTTTATTAAAACTAGCTACGCTTTTCCCCAAAAACGAACTTCTTGTTTTTTCAAGTCGAATCCTTGGAACGGCAATCTTATTTTTATTTCTTGTTTTGAATTGATGTATATTGCTACGTTTTACAAATGTATTGAGATACTTCTTCACATATACCATATTCTCATATATGTATTGTCCTGCAACAGTTAATATGTTGATTTCTTTTAAAGAATCTCTTGGCCGAAGTTTGTATATGGCGCGAATAGCTCTTTTCTGAAGCACAAAAATACTTTCGATGTTAGCTGCTGAACCCCAAAGTAATAGGCCGTAGATACACTCTGAAAATAGCTAAAATAGATTAACCTTGCCGTTTCAATATCGGTTAAGAGCCTTATTTCTTTAACAGCAAATGCCGCAGAACTGAGTCTACCAGCCAAGGCTTCAATATGAGGGTCCCATTGAAGTCGATAATCTAATGTTATATCTAAAAATTTAGTACTGTTAATTAATTCTACTACATTGTCATCCAATTTTATGTGAATATCAACCTGTCTTACATTTGGCAGAGATTTTTTTTCACATTTTGTTTTTTTCGAGTTTAATGATAGACTAATTGATGGTACCACGGCAAAAAGAAATTGCCACAATACCATTACCATGGTAAAGGAATGGATTATTGCTATGAAACCAATGCGCAACTTTCGATAAAGTACTATTTACTTCATCAGAACAATTATTACCTCTGTCAACTTTAAAGACTAGCGGAAGTGTCATCAGCAAATAGCACTGTCTCGCATAAATTCTTTGCTTAAAAAGGAAGGTCATTTATATAAACTAAAAACAGCAAAAGGGACCAGTATTGACCCCTGGGGTACGCCCATGTTGATAGGGGCTCCAGTAGACTCAGTTTTGTTGATAACTACTTCTGTGTTCTTTCACATAGATATGATTGCATAAGGCTAACCGATTTATCATAGACACCATAATGTTTTAATTTCCTTAAAAGCGTTTGGTGATTAACACAATCGAAAGCTTTGGAGAGGTCACAATAAATACCAACTACATCTCGCTTGCTCTCCCAAGCATCAAATATATGTTTTTAAATATAATATGATAGGATGACATACCAAGACCAGTATGAATTAGATCCCATCTCACAGGACACCATCGATTTTGGGAATGAATTGCTAGAAGCCATATCCGAAACAACGAGAGAAAAGTGGAACAAGCTAATCGAAGGCGTAGATATGACGCATAAAAGCAAGAAGGCATGGTGTTTTATAAGGAAACTAAATAATGATCCTAAAATCGCTGATCGTCATTCCAATGTCACCACAAACCAGACCGCTCACCACTTACTCCAAAATGGGAAAGCTTCCACGAAAAGTCTCCAGAAGAAATTTACACGAGACCCTGGTAAAGAGGTTAACCACTTGGACGAGGCTTTTACAGAAACAGAGCTTAAGTTTGCCCTTGATAAGCTCAAAGAAGGTAAAGCCGCTTGCTTTGACAACATCAGAGTCGAGCAGCTGAAACGGTTTGGTTTCGTACTACTTATACAAAACTGTCATTTCTTCCATGGCCGCTTCCAAAGGGTATGTAATCTAATCACTGACGTTTTAGCCACCTACTTTTAATAAATGACATTTGTGGCAGAGAGTGTATATTAAACTTCTTCGAGATTATTTATTTTTATGAGTTTATCATCTTTGATATAATATGTTAGTCAGTTTAAAGTTAGCCCGCCTTTTGTTTATACTTAGTGCAATGAAAGGAGAGTGGGCAAAAAACTATGGAGCTTGGACCAAGAAGAAAAACTGGCGGCCACTTCTAGAAGTAGCCTCTATTTAATGGTAGAGATATGTGCTTACATTTTTTAAAAACCTTACTTCGGTGCCATGGATAGTTTCCGAGTTACGACTTTTTTGAATATTTTAAGTTTCATTAAAAATACGTTAAAAATGATAGAAATACATTGCTTTAACAATTTTTTGGTGCTTATATTATGTGGACTGATGTAACTATTAAGGTGCTATCACATTCGTCTGACGTCACGTGTTCGGTTTTCATAGTAAATGTATGCACCAGGAGCACACATCTTATAACACGTCCATATAGATACAGCGTGTTCCCACGTGGCATTAAACAGATGTGACCGCACCCTTAAGATATCTTATAAGTTCACTCATCCAAGTTCACATAATACAGGCTTCTGCCATTTTTTTGTTCTTTCTATTAGATTACTGTTTTCCTGTTTTTAAGCGTTTGTACACATTCACCTTATCAATTTTATCATCATCATCATCATTTCAGCCGTACGACGCCCACTGCTGGGCATAGGCCTCCCCCAAGGATCTCCACAACGATCGATCCTGCGCTACCCGCATCCAGCGGCTTCCCGCGACCTTGACCAGATCGTCGGTTCACCTTGTAGGGGCCTGCCCACGGAACGTTGTCCAGTTCGCGGTCGCCATTCGAGAACCTTTCTGCCCCAACGGCCATCGGTTCTCCGCGCTATGTGTCCCGCCCATTGCCACTTCAACTGAGCAATCCTTCGAGCGATGCCGGTCGTTTTAGTTCTCCTGCGGATCTCATCATTTCTTATTCGATCGAGCAGAGAAATACCCAGCATCGCTCTCTCCATTGCTCGCTGGGTGACATTGAGCCTTCTTATAAGACCCATAGTAAAAGACCACGTCTCGCTTCCATAAGTCATAAATAACTGGCATCACGCACTGGTCAAAGACCTTAGTCTTGAGATATTGAGGTATTTTGGACGCGAATATATGCCGGAGCTTCCCAAACGCTGCCCATCCGAGCTGGATTCGACGAGAGAACTCTTTCTCAAAGTTGGACTTACCTAATTGGATTGTCTGTCCCAGGTAGACATAGTGGTCAACAACTTTGAGTGTAATGTTCTCAACATTAACTGGAGCGGATGCAACATGGGCATTGGACATGATCTTCGTCTTATCCATGTTCATCTTCAGACCCACTCTTTGGGAAGCATTGCTGAGATCTTCGAGCATTGTGTTCAGGTCTTCCAAGGTCTCAGCCATGAGAACTAAATCATCGGCAAACCACAGGTGTGTCAGGTACTCGCCATTGATGTTGATGCCGAATCCTTTCCAGTCCAGTAGCTTAAAAATATCCTCCAACGCAGCTGTAAACAGTTTCGGAGAAATGACGTCTCCCTGTCTCACACCTTTCTGTAGTTGCATAGGATTAGAGCTCTGGTTCTGTAATCGGACCCACATGGTGGGGTTTTGGTGTAAGTACCTCAGCACCTCGATGTACCTGTAGTCTATTTGGCACCTCTGGAGAGACTGCAGCACGGCCCAGGTCTCGATCGAATCAAAGGCTTTCTCATAGTCCACCAATGCCAAATAAAGTGGCAAGTTATACAGAAGACCTCCACAACGATCGATGGTACTACAGCCTTTTCGGAACCCGGCTTGTTCGGGAGGTTGGAAGTCGTCAAACCTGCGAGCGAGACGATTCGTAATGACTGTCGAAAACAAAGCTTGTAGATATGGCTCAGAAGTTCTTCAAGAGAGTGTTATCACCCTTCTTGAAGAACAGCATCACATCGCTTCTGCCCCATGCCTTTGGCGTTTCGCCCTAGTTGAAGAGCTTCTGGAGGACCTTAAGTATCGGTTTACCGCCCGCTCTCAGATGTTCTGTAGTGATTCCGTCATCGCCCGCCGCCTTGTTGTTTTATAGCTGCTTGAGAACCATTCTAATCTCGTACAGGCTGACGTCCGGGTTACCTTCAATATAGTGTCGGGTAAGCTTGGCTCTAGGTTCTGTAGCTTAACTTTCAACAGGTGTTTGCGTGGAGTACAACTATCCATAGAAACTCTCAATCTCCCTCAGGATTTTATATCATGAACAAAATAAAAATATTTTTAATGAAAAAAGTTAACATTATCTTCTTAACTATCCACATCTGAGAGTTATGCCCATAAGAAAAAATGAAGCACATATTCCTAACTTTCATTTAGAATTAGATTCTTAAGTGGCCGCACACTTTTATTTTTCAACCTTTGGTCCAGAGGTGCCCAGTTTCCTTTAAATAATGAAATAAATATTCTTCCTTCGGAAGTACTTGTACCTATGCAATATTTCATTAGAGTATCAAAAATTTTACTCCAACTATGCAAGTCTCCTTACAGAACTCCGCAAACTTATCTGACGCGGTGGTTAAATTTGAGAGTTAAAACTGTCAATACAGCTGACAGACTTTTCATTCTTTTTTATTGCTACTGGCGCCTCAACCATCGGTTTTAGATATTGTTGTGGGGATTTCGAATTTCGAATTTCAAAACCGCGAGAGCATTTCTTGCAAGAAATTGTATGCATGCTCTATTTTGTACTAATAATGGATAAGAGAATCAGTAATAAAAATGTTTTGAACCTGAAATTTACACAAAATGGTGCGGTTTATGTTCCTCACTCAAAGGAAAGAAGCTGGACTTCTCACAGTCTCAAAAAAGTGTAATGGTGATAATAGATCAACTAGGTATATAAAATTCTTACATCGGTTTTATTTCAAGAATTGCTTTTACATTATGTCTCTGTATAAAACTTTTTCAACAAGCGAAGATCTTATTTCTTGATGCAATTTTTTACACCTACCTATCTTAACTTTCTCACATTTTCAATTTTGAGGAACCTAAAACGAACATAAATTTAATATACAGTAGTAGAAGTTAGAAACTTAGACTAATTATGTACCTACAACACCACAAAATATTGGTACTCAAATAGGTATAACTTTTGTGGGCTCTTAAGTATCTTAAGCAATATTATCCGTCACTTTTATTTCAAACTATTGATGTTTGCTTTAGGTAATGAGTAAAATAACTAGTCCTAGGTTACATAGGTCTATGGTTATGCAATAAATGGCAAAGCACTCATCTATACCCAATCCTGAAGCGCTATTTCAATATTTCCTAGCAAAATAAGCATCATTGAAAAAAATTAGGATCCTAATGTGAGTTTTTTTTTTTCAATTTTGGCGCAATCGGAGCGATACAGTCTCCACGTCCAAACGCCGCCAATACCAGGCGGAGACTGAACAATTATGCTGCGAAACGGTGCACGATGCATTTTGGGATACTAGTTATTGACTATAAATATAACAAAAAAAAATTTTAGTAACTTCCCTAGATATGACTAAGAACTACTTACACAAAAAAAATTAGCTTGATTACTCAACTAGTTATTGAGATAATTGAGTTTAAGACGGAAAAAAGGGGTCTTGAAAATATTTTTTTTAGTACATTGTATTTATTTGATTCAAATAAATTTTAGTAACTTCCCTTCATAAAGAAAAGATCTATCACATATAATATTTTGAAAGGCCTAGCAATGATACTTTGTCAGGAAATTTAATTTAAAAACATTGAAAATTCTGAGTTTGATCGCCGCAATAGCCTTAACTGAACACTGGCTGCAACACCACAATACGTCTTTGAATGTAAATAATTTTCAACTATCTAGTTCGTTTGGCAGGAAAACAACAACTCGTGGCGGATCTCTAATTTTAGTAAATAGAAATAGTAATATTCAGTTTAAGGCCCGTGGTATCGCCAACGACCTTGGGCATAGAAAAGTGGCCTAATTTTCCCGCCCGCTACCCGCACAAAAACAGCTTAAACACACGTTTCGTCAAAACTATGTATTATTTTAAAACGAAAAATGCTCAGTTTTAAGTTAAACAAGTTAGCAATCTATTCCTGAAAGAAACGTGAAAATATCACTTGTAGTTTAGAAGCAGTAGCGTATTTCAAGTTGAAAACAGCTTCATTTCAATGTTTTTTTTAATAGTATCTTAAAGACTATGTTTTTTTTTAAATGCTCAGTTTGTAGTTTATATATCAATATTTAATATATATTAATTCTGGATTCATCAGTAGGCTAATTTATGAGTTTTAGGGCCTCAAAAATGATAGTTTCACGACTACATGCACCTTAAGGAAAGAAAAGATATTGTAAACTTTACCAGAGAACGCCATGTTGAACTGTCCTGCATAGAATTAAATAGTTTGGTGATAGTATGTGTATACCGACCTCCTACGGGTAACTTTGACATCTTTGAATCAGTAATGGAGAATGTACTTAAAAAGTTAAAATTAAAAAATAAGTCTTTATTAGTCTGTGGCGACTTTAATATTGATATTCTGGAAAGTTCTTCGCTAACCACTCGTTTACTGACTTTGTTCAGTTAATAAATCAGTTCTTTGAACCCACTAGGGTAACTAGCCACTCTGCCACTTGCTTAGACAATGTTTTTACGGAATGTGACCCGGTGAGCAAGATGGTTTTTAGTAATATCACATCTGACCATTACGGATTGAGAGTGTCATATGAGGTAAACATTGTGGATGAAACTAAGACTATAGTATGTAGGCCAATAACAAAAAGCGACTGGACAATTTTAAACATAGTATTGAAGATAACATCTTAGTAATGCCCTATATCTATAAGCATGACAATCCTGATGTCTTGTACGGTAACCTCTCTCATTTGATCAATAATGAGTTTCAAAAATGTTTCAATACTCAAACTATTAAATGTACACAAAAGTTAAAGTTCTGTGATTGGGCTACGCCAGGAATTTATAAAAGTAGAAATAAACTTTATGAACTTTATAAAATGAGGGAAAGTAACCACTGTACAGGTTTCTTAGAACATGTTAAAAATTATTCCAAGACTTTCAAAAAAGTATGTGCTCTAGCCAAATCTAACTTTATAAAATTAAAAATTAAACAGTCTAATAATAAAATTAAAACCACCTGGGATGTTATAAATCGTGAAACGGGTAAATATAAACCCCGTGAAAATAGTTTGGCGCTTAACATAAACAATACATTAGTTAAGTCGGATAAAGAAATTGCAAATATATTAGATGATCAAACGAACTACTGTGAAGTTCGATCGCTATTATATGAGTCGTTTCATTCGAAGATATAATATTTACAGAGTAGTCCCTTTAACCTACAGGCAACTTCGCACGTCTTTAGAGATTTAAAAAAAAAAGTTCACTAATCTGTCATTTACTGTTCTGTGGTCAGTTTGACGCCATTTTTCTCATTTCGTTTAGAGCAAGTTCAGAGTAATAGCGGTGTTCTAGAACAAAGCTTAACTAGTGGGTTTGTAAACCTCCGCCTGCAGCTGAGGTTTACTGGGCTGGGCGGGTTGCTATATCTTCGAATGAAACGACTCATATAATAGCGATCGAACTTCACAGTAGTTCGTTTGATCATCTATTATATTTCGTCGTTTCATTCTTTGATATAATATTTACAGAGTAGATGTTTAGAGATTTAAGTTTTGTTCTAGAAGATGTGTTGATGGGTTGTTTTTATAAGAATAAATAACCATCTCAATTAAACATATTATGTATTTGTTCATAAGCAGAATGTAAACAATCAACCCTTAAATAATAATAAGTTTTCTCCGTACAAATTAAATACCTAATCATAAATCAGCAACAAAAAAAAAGTAACTAATCATTAGTAGGGAACGTTACGGTTCTCGCGAAGACATCTTCGCTTTCAATAGGCCGGTTATAGAACCGAGCAAAGGCTGTGTAGATGTAGGTACTTGTCCAACCAGCTGTTTTTCTTATCTCGTCTACAAACACTGAGTCGTGAGCAAGCACGGTCGAGATGGAGGCGTATCGTGTGCTATCGCCACTCTCTCCCAAGCTCCCAACAGCTTATTTAACCCAGCGGCTTATAGACTGCGAGCTGGTGCGCTTGTGGAGTTTTTTGTATTTTAACAACAGTTTGTCTGCGTTCAAAGTCATCATATTTTTTGAAAAATATATATGATCGACGAGGACTGAAGCAGGGCATATATTTATTTTCTCGTGAAAGAATGACAAGTACAGCATGGGTTGTTCGCGGCCCGGGACCGAAGTTTTAATAATGTCGGTTATGGCTATCTTAACACCGTCTTGAGAGATGAATACATTTTCTAGTTTTATAAGCGTGAAAGTTTGTACCCTGTGCATTGTACAAAGTGTTCTTGTCTAGGCTCAGTACTAAATTTGGGTATCAATTAGGTATGTGGTTGAGAACAAGTTGTGGGTCCCAAGTAGAGGTATATTTAGGGCGACTTGGTTTAAGTTTGTAAGCGCCTTTTAGAACTCGTTAAATACACTCATGTGAGCCGATGTTACTATTTAATGGTTTAAGAACAGTGAAACGGTACGGCACGGGACGGTGATTTAATATCAACGTAAGCTTCGTCAGATAGCTCCCATTCAGTATCGGGGTTGCTTTTACTTGACTCGATATCTGAGCCGTTATTTTTTGTGTTTACTTATGACGCGTGTAGCCAAATGGCGATATATCTACCTACATCGTGTCAACTTCTTTAAGCGTGGAAATTTTATTCGATCTACCTTGACGGTTAATGTAGCATACTACTGCAGTACTATCCATGCGCAGTAATATTGCACAATATCGTCTTCCTTTGTAAAAGCTTTCATAGGACAGAATGTTGTAAAAAAGTTATTGCGCCACCAGTTTTGGTCTTCTTAAAATTAAATTTTTGCTTTGCATTTACCGTTATGGCGCTGCAATGCCAAAAACTTCTGGCGTTCTTAAAGTTAAATCCGTATTTAGCTGCTAGACAGACCGAAATTAGAACACCAATAAAATTAGCAAAGATTCTTAATGTACGTTTCGGTAATTTTAAATAATTTCTGATCATTTGTGCAATGTTTCTGCGTTTTACAGCGAGAAATGTTGCGTATCATAATTATAAAAAGCCTTGGAAAGTACAGACTTGAGAAGGCGTTAACACACTTTTTTCGCGGTTTACAACAAAACCTAAACATTGTAACAATTAAAGAGTCGTACCGCGTACGTAGTCTTACGGAAGTGTCCCCGATGCCTTATGTTAAGATTCTTTTTACTAACCTTCTATGGGCCACAGTGTTGTCTGATAAATAAATAATTTATTTATTGCATCGTCGAAATAAATTTACTGATTTATGACCTTGGCTTCTAAGATAGGACATATAACCTCTCTCATAATTTTGGTAAAAAAACCCTGGATGCTAATGCTACGGATAGGCCGTAAGGCAAGTCAGTAAATTCGTCGATAGCTAAGTTTGAATTTGGAGCTTGAAAATGAAATCTTAAATATTATTCCGTCTTCCTTACATATTGGAAGTCATAAATACGCCTCTTTGAGGTCAATCGGTGCTACAAAACTACCTTGTGATATAAGTTAAGGAGATGTTCTATAGTCTTCCATTCTAAAATAGTTTTTCTTCTCAATAAATTTATTTAATGCTTCAAGATTTAAGACAAAGCGTTTACCACCATTAGACTTGGGTGCAAGGAAAGTTCTTGATATGAACTGGTCAATTACCGGGGAACATTGTGAAATTGCTCCAATTCAATTAATTTATTTATAGCTTGGACCATCTCGTGACTTTCTTCGGGGGTAAATTTAGATTAAAGCACGACAGACTGTCACTTCCGTACAAAAGGGTATATAATATCCGTTTTGGATCCATGATAGTACAGTTTTGTTGTATGTTATATGAAACCAACAATCATAAAAGTATTGAATTCTGCCAGCGTGTACCTTTGTTATTGTGGCCGTGCACGGGGCCTGGGTTGATTGCAGTTCTTCGCATGAGACGAAGCAGGCTGAGGGTAGGTTCGTCGCGGTGGCGGCGCTAGCCTCTGTCCTGTCCTGTGGTTTGACCTCCCCGCCGCCCCCCTGTTTCACGGGTACTGAGGAGGTCCTGACCGGTTTCCCTGATGGGCAGGACGAATGACTGTGGACTGGACTGCAGAAGTTTTCTGAATTGTGAATGTTTTCCAAATCTGTGAACCTTGTCGTTCGATTGCCTTACTGGCTTTTATATTTTCGGATGATGTATTACCCAATAAAGAGTCATAAAGAGTCAGTTTAATCCTATCTTTCGTTAGGAAATGGTGTAAATCAATACCAAAATGCGACAGTCGTCGCTTAGATACTAAAGAGATTGTATCTTATCGTCTGAGGAGAGCAGTGTGTCTATTGCTCTATTTACCTATTGCCGAGGTACCCATATCAAGTTGTTGTTGAAAACCAAGAAACATTTTGTAGCGTCCCCTCACGACGACGACGTCAGAAACTGCGGCAGCAATCGCTGCGTTTAATTTAGGTGCGTGCAACATTCAACAATTATTTGGTATCAAGTACCTTTGTCAAGTTCTCTTTCTGATCTTTTGGTAGACCTATTTTTCATAAAGGTGTCCATAAATTAGCTAAGCTGAATGGCATCTCCAAAATCAGGCGTATCGGACGTAGACGCCCTCAACGCTGACAATATTATTGTGGATCGAAAGTTATCGATGTAATTTCTTGAGTGAGCCGTTTGCGATACTGCGGCATCCAAGGTTTGTTGGATGGATATTTCCAAAGATTGTTCGATAAAGTCCCGCATCGTTTTGTATGATATTTATTGTATCCAAAACAAACATACTCTTTTTTGCCAAAAAAAAAACAACATGAGGGTAGAATGTAAAAAATAAAATTCAAAGAATAATTTAATAAGTTATTATGGCTTAATAATTTATATTGTCCCGCAGAAAATAAACTATAGATAACGTGCATCTATCCTAGAATGCAGGTAGATTCTACTTTATGTCATAAACTTTATGTCATAATATGTGACCCATAATTAGCCCGCAGCTAATTACGATATCGCGGTTGACCCCCAGTCAATTGCGACTTAGTTTGATTTTATGTAACTTAATGAACTGTAGATAACGTGCGCCTATCCTAGAACGCAGGTAAATTCTACTTCATGTCATAATATATGTCCCATAATTAGCCCGCAGCTAATTACGATATCGCGATTGACCCGCAGTCAATATCGATTTAGTTTGATTTTGACTAACTACCTAAATAATCTGAAGATAACGTGCGTTTATCCTAGGACGCTCTGGTAGGTTCTACTTCCTGTCATAATATATGACCTATAATTAGCTCGCAGCTAATTACGATATATCGCGATTGACTCGCAGACATATCGATTTAGTTTGATTTTATGTAACTAAATAAAGTGTAGATAACATGCGTCTATCTTAGAACGCGGGTAGATTCTACTTCATGTCATGATATATGACCCATAATTAGCTCGCAGCTAATTACGATATCGCAATTGACTCGCAGTCAATCTCGATTAAGTTTGATTTTATGTAACTAAATAAAGTGAAGATAACATGCGTCTATCCTAGAACGCGGGTAGATTCCACTTCATGTCATAATATATGACCCATAATTAGCTCGCAGCTATTTACGATATCGCGATTGAGTCGCAGTCAATCTCGATTTGGTTTGATTTTATGTAACTAAATAAAGTGTAGATAACATGCGTCTATCCTAGAACGCGGGTAGATTCTACTTCATGTCATAAATATGACCCATGGTTAGCTCGCAGCTAATTACGAGATCGCGATTGACTCGCAGTCAATCTCGATTTAGTTTGATTTTATGTACCTAACTAAACTCATCTAGTGAAATCACTTGTTCATGTTCACCAGTGAACAACAAGAAACAAAAAAGTATTAATTGTATCTAAATATCTGATAAATTTAGTTAACTATTGTGTAGCTTGTTAATAACTTGTATGCACAAATATTCGAATAGGAATTGATAAAGCACTATAAACGTACCTGTGGCATTATCTTCATTCTCTGAAGAATATAAACGTTGGACTCGTTCAACATTTTCCTGTGCGCTGCGTTTCGGCATTTAAAATAGACGCGTGCGCTCGTTGCCTCGCACGAAAAAGGAATGAGAAAAATGGCGTCAAACTGACCACAGAACAGTAAATGACAGATTAGTGAACTTTTTTTTTTAAATCTCTAAAGACGTGCGAAGTTGCCTGTAGGTTAAAGGGACTACTCTGTAAATATTATATCAAAGAATGAAACGACGAAATATAATCGATAATTATTTTGTAAATATTCCGTTGAAAACGACATCAGATTTGGATTCTTCACCAGCGGCTGCTGCCTCCATGCTTAGAAACAACGTAACTGAATCTTCGTTTGAACCGAATCTTTGTTTCATTTTAAAAGTATTGAAGCTGTAGATATTATAAAAGCTTTTAAGTCACTTAAAATGAAAAACACAACTGATTTATGGGGTATATCTGTAAATATTATCAAAAGTATTGTTTACCCAATTGCTCCCTATCTTGCTGACCTTTTTAAATTTGTGTATTGAGCAAGGAGTTTTTCCTGATCTTATGAAATTCAGTAAAGTTATTCCTTTATTCAAATCAGGAGACAAAGAAGACCCAAGTAATTATAGACCAATATCAATACTGCCCGCCTTAAGTAAGATATTTGAGAAAATAATACTGGAACAGTTATTAACGTATTTTAATTTAAATCATCTTTTACATAGTAAACAGTTTGGTTTTTCAAAGGGTCGATCTACAACTGCTGCTGGGGTTGCGCTTTTAAGACATATATTTAAGGCCTGGGAGGGGTCGCGGAATGCTCTTGGCATTTTCTGTGACTTGTCTAAGGCTTTCGATTGCGTGGAGCATCAGACGCTGCTGTTGAAGCTAAATCACTATGGTGTGAAGAATAATGCTCAAAATTTGTTATTGTCGTATCTCAGTTCCAGGACTCAGGCCGTTGATATTAATGGCGAAAAATCATCCGGCTGTCATGTTAAGATGGGCGTACCTCAAGGTTCAATTTTAGGGCCGTTCCTCTTTTTGGTTTATATAAATGACTAGCTTTCCGCCCGCGGCTTCGCCCGCGTGAACTACATGACGTTATCCCGCGGGAATATGATTTTTTCCGGGATAAAAAGTAGCCTATGTTCCTCTCCAGGCTACAAAGTATCTGTGTTCCAAATTTCAGCCAAATCCGTTCAGCCGTTATGGCGTGATTGAGTAACAAACATCCAAACATCCAAACATCTAAACATCCAAACATCTAAACTTTCGCATTTATAATATTAGTAGGATTTACCGTTCTTTGCAGAAAGATTTTGTGAGATTGTCTTGTTTGCGGATGATACCTCCTTGATTTTTAATATTGACAGGAATAAAACTCAGTTTGACGATGTAAATGAAGCACTCTCACAAATTCTTACTTGGTTTAATGTAAATAATCGAAAGCTTAATGCAAAGAAAACAAAGTGTGTCCAGTTTGCTTTGCCTAATGTACGTGATCAACCTATTAATATTAAAATTAATGATGAAAAATTGGATTTAGTAGATTCAACCGTTTTCTTGGGTGTAACTCTTGACGGGAAACTTCAATGGACCAAACATATCACGACGCTTGCTGGTAAACTTAGTTCAGCTGCATATGCTATTAGGAAAGTGAGACAGTTAACAGATGTCGAAACGGCTAGGATTGTGTATTTCAGTTATTTCCATAGTATCATGTCTTATGGTATTCTGTTATGGTGGACAGCAGCTGATATACAGACTATATTTATTTTACAAAAACGAGCTATAAGGGCGATTTATCAGCTAGGCTCCAGGACATCTCTCAGGGACAAATTCAAAGAGATTGGTATATTAACAGCTGCATCCCAATTTATATTTAATTGCATAGTTTTCGTTCGTTGCAATATAAATGAATATATCAAACATAGTGATTTGCACAACCGAAATACTAGAAATAAAAATAAACTTGTAATGCCTCGGTACAGGCTAGAGAAGGTTCATGGATCTTTCCTGGTTCTTGGAATACGCTTTTACAACAAAATTCCAGATGGTCTATTGGACTTGCCTATTGAAAAGTTTAAGATGCACATAAAAAATGGCCTCGTTAAAAAAGGATATTATACTGTTAACGATTACTTAAAGGACAAAACGGCTTGGTCATAATTTAAATTTAATTTTAATTTTTTTTATTGTATTGTCTTACATTCTAGTATTTGGCATTTGTTTTTGTTTATTTTTTTTAAATTCGCCATTTAACACGGGTAGCTTAAGTATGTCATGCTCTCGTTAAACATTCCTGCGGTGGTGTCGTGTGAGTCGGGTCGTTACGTTCCCTAAAATATGGTTGAGCGAAGCGATGGCTGGCTCATGCGTCATGCTCGTGAACGGGTGCTGCCAGTGGGGTGGGTCTGCTCATGTCTACTTGTGTTAAAGGTGTTCGGGATATGGTTTATAATAGTATTATATAGATTTATGAGCGAGCTGGTGTGTCTCATAGTAATTTTGGTATCCGTGTCTTACAGTTACAGCAATTTTTCTAATAACTGTTTTATTTATTCAAAAAATCCTTTTATTTGTTAATACTTATAAATTTGAATATACAGCGCAGCTTGCAATTTCCTTTTCATTAATCCTATAATATAATTTGAATACGATTAAGATTAGTGTGTCCATTAAACTATTTGATTCCTTGTTTAGTTGAAAATTGTTTACTGTTTTAGGTAATAAGCAAAATTGTAGGTACTTAATTTAAGCGGTATTCTGTATTGTGATGGAAAGTAACCTTACTATTATGTGAAGGTCATTTTTCAAATTTGACGACTCTGTATAAGTTAAAACAGGGAGAAAAAAATAGCCCTTGGCGAGTTTCTTGCCGGTTCTTCTCGCTACAAGGTCTCCTGCCGTAGGATTTGCGAACCGATGGCGTAGCTTCATTGACGTTCATAAGTGTTGTTAAACAAACCTAAATTGAATAAACGATATTGAATTTTGAATTTTTTTTGAATTTTGGATAACCTGCAGGTGACATGTTAACTTGGCCGAGTTATAAGTCAAATAAGACTACATGACAGCTTAGCGGCTGTGAAATGTCATTGAATGATCACTGAATCGCTGTCATTGATATTAAGCTGTCGTGGTACGAATAAGCGAAGCAGATCAGTTTAGGTCCTAAACAAAACCGCAATAAGAGTTGATGGTAGGCACCCTGGAAAGGAACATAGGCTACTTTTCATCCCGGAAAGATATCAAATTTCCGCGGGATAACGTCGTGTAGTCCACGCGGGCGAAGCCGCGGGCGGAAAGCTAGTCGTAAATATTTTTAAAAGTTATTGTTATAACAAAGTATAAGTAATCGTATAATATAATAAATACTGAGAATAAACCATGATAAATAAATTTGATACAAGTAATAGATAATGAAATAAAGAAAGTGACTTTATACCAAAACTTTTGTTTACATTGTGGTGTGCTACACGCGTTACGGTTCGTAGCACAATCGTAGTCATTGACTACATCTTACTTCGGCTCGCTTCGTAGTCCGTTATTGAGTCGGTCGGGGCCAACACCAAAAACACAATCGTAGTCATTGACTACTTCTTACTTCGGCTCGCTTAGCAGTCCGTAGTTTTTGTTTGCGCGCGGCGCGACGATCGGTCAGCTCCCCATACTAACGTAATACCAAAATGATTTGAAAAATTATATTAAAAAACCTTTTATTTAAAATCAAGCTTTTATTCAAATGTCCTAAAAAGAATAAAATAAACTTTGTATCAAGTCAAACCCAACAAATTTATTACATTAAACAATTTATATGTTTTAAAAGCTTGTCGCTTTATTTAATTTCATATGTCAAATATAAGTTAAAGCATTTGTGTTTAGTGCAAGCCCAGTAACAATAAAATCTCGCGACAAGCTTTTAAAACAAATAAATTGTTTAATGTAATAAATTTGTTGGGTTTGACTTGATACAAAGTTTATTTTATTCTTTTTAGAACATTTGAATAAAAGCTTGATTTTAAATAAAAGGTTTTTTAATATAATTTATTTTTGTATTTTTAGTTATTATTGGACGTGTTTCTAAGTTGCTTCATTTCATTTAATGCATAATTATTGCATGGTCGTTTGCCAGTTAATTTATTACAGTCTAGCTCTTCAACTGCATCAAGTCTGCAAACACACAAATATATTTTACCACCAAATAGAGATTGTAGATTCTTACTACAGACACACATGTTCATTAAATACAAGGCATATTCACATAGGTATAAGAGAAGGAAGCACTGTATTACGAACAAGAATAGAAAACACAAATTAGACCCAATAAGACAAAAAGTTCAAAATAAAAATGTGTGTGTGCCGTGCCGCAGCAGTACTCAATGGTCGCAGCCATGAAGTTTGACTTAATACTCTGAGGTAACTGGAGCTCTCACCCTGAATAAAAAAGTGTCGCCACCAAATTTGACATTTATGTATGTAGTGGCTGTCAGCTGTCTCATATGACCATACGTATTTTTTTAAAGTGTAGGTGAGACGGAAGACAGCCACTGTGTTATTTGTGGTATTCAAAAAATTGTTCGTACTGCACGCTCCAGTTACCTCAGTATTAAGTCGAACTTCATGGTCGCAGCTCAGCGTCATATTACTTGTCTTGCAACGCAAGCAAACGCTGATTTTCAGTTGTAAATTTTAGTACGTATTTCAAAAATAAATACTAAAGAACAAGACACATTTAAGTTTCTATCAAAGTTGATAAACATAGTACATAAAGAAAAAAAGGTTTTTTCTTTTCTGTAGGTAGACTATGGTTGTATTAACTTGGAGCCATCTGTCGTTGACTTTAGTGAACTATTTATGTGCAAAGTGACACATAGGGTCTGAATATAGCAACTTCGCGTTTTTTCCTTTTTTTTATAGTTCGTTCGTTCTTATAGCCGCTACACACGTCCAGACCAGACCTAACCGCCGATTTGGTGCGGACGAACTTTACTGTAAAGCAAATATAATCCGTGCTACACACGTTCGTACCAAATCAAAATTAAATCAAATCAAAAAATCAAAAAGCTACACCAAATCTGGTCTTGGCCAAGGCTTTGTATTACATCACTGAACAAGGCCTTGTATCACATCACTTTTTCTTATCAAATACCCACAGAAATCACCTGGATTTGCCAATGCAATGCAACGGGCTCGTAAAGAAAAAGACCTATTAACAAAAAAAGGTCTTGGATTTGAAAAAAATTGAACGGTACCTGTCATAAAAGAATGACGAAAAATTCTTCAAAACCATTTTGAGTAGCCTGTAACTGACAGGGAAACTTCATTTTTAATTAAATGTCATTTTTTTAAGTAATTGAGAAAAAGCCTAAGTCCAGGGACTTTAAATTAATGTTTTAATATAAATAATAATAATTTTCACTTCTCATGCTCTAAAAGTACGCAAATATAGCCCTACGAAGCGGGACTAAATAACCACTGTAGTCCCTAGGGAGTAAAATGTAATTACTTTTTTAATTTCCTTCATGTGACATTAGATAAACTCAAACAGCCAGTGAATATACTATTAATTGTGAAGTGTGGACCATCTTCATTGCGAAAATGTTTTTTTGTTTAATGGTTTTTCCGCAAGGAAGGTGGCGCCATGTGTATTAAATTGTCAATTTATGACTGGTTTAGCGGAAAAAACTTACTGCGAGTTTTTGGCGCCATTTTGGCGGGTTAGGTTGAGTGGATATTTTAATTAATCGCAATTTGTTTCATAGTGGATTTTGTGACTCAAGATAGGTGTGGTTTTTGTGCCCCAAGTGTCTACGCAACTGAACGATATGTAGAATGATTAAAATAGGCGCTATCTCGGTAAAGTGATGCCGAGTGTTTTATTATAGTGGTGTGGTGACTAACCTCAGCAAGAATTATCGAGAAGGTTGGCTTGACACACTTGACGCCAAAAATTCCAAGGAGCACTGGAATGTAACACACCTACATTCTTATGAAAACATAAGAAACTATAATAATTAAATAATACTCAATAATTGGCAGTATGGCTAAATGTCTTGGCCTGTCCTACAAAAGGGCGAATATTTTTACTACTACTACTACTGACCGCGAAAATGTCAGAATTTGTTAAATGTTTTTGTACTAAATTGACTAGTTTTCTCGCACTCGAAGTGAAAAGTACAGTTTGCACCTCGAGACTAAACGCCAACTTAATATACCCTCGGTTTCATTGACTACCTCGCACGCTCGGGAGCCAAACCACCTCTGGTATATAATGGCTTCGTTTAGTCCCTCGTTATAAAATATTCTATTGATAATCTCAAATTTATGTAAATAGTATATTATAGCATACTTTTCAAACAGACTGTTTTTTTGTCTCCATAGCAATTATGTGACATGGACTCATGTTCTTTCTCAAATAACCAATTCAAATCGGCTGTCGGGTTGGGACGTGTGTTCTATTACTAGTTGAATTTAGAGAGTGCGCCAGATAAGTCTGCGCGGGGTCAAAATCGAATACTAATATTTTCCATAAGCTTAGAACAAAATAATGTACTGTAACTAGCGCCATAAACGCCCCAGTCGCAGAGTTATCTGACACGCACTCTATGAAGATTGCGCTCGCTGAATGCTCGCTGATTATAACTTTATGGTACCTACCTACATTGCCAAAGTGTCAAGTAACCATCACAACAAAACAAGAATATAGTACTTGAAAATTTGCAAGAATTCTGAATTGATAACTATACTGATTATATATTTAATTGCATTGTCATCGGAACTAAAGGTGAATTCCAAATTTCAGCTCAATCGGACATTGGTAAGTGGGTCAAATTTAGCTCGCAAGATTTGACGAACGGACATGCATACATACATACACTGCAAGTTAAATAAAAGCTTGTAATTAAAGCAATGTTGTCTGTACTTGTGATAATATTCGGATTAAGACAGTATTTATCCTAAATACTTAACTGATTAAAAATAAATGCGAATTGCAGTTTGTATGTATAAATGTAATTAGCTTTGTTTTTTTATAAAATAGAAACCTAGATAATTACTGTCCTAATCCAAATAACGTCACAAGTACAGTCAATCATGCTCAAATTTTAAATTACTTTGGTATTACATTTGTATGGGAGGCTGACGTGACCCGGCCGTAAAACTGTCTACTTGATATAGCAGCTTATATTTACTTGTAACTGCAAATACTTTTTTGTTTTCATACAGCTTTAAACGTTGGAGAAGGATAGGAATTATGATACCAAATTATGTTAATTCACTCGCGTCACAGCCGCCCCGCTCCATTGCCCGCTGTCTCCTAGACCACGTCCAAATACTGCTACTTGAAGCTGGAAAATAATATCGGTATGTGCCCGCAATGTAGCGGCCGACGCCATCCCGGCCCACGTCCCGCCGCGGGATTGAAGCGTCTCATATACGATATTAAACTGCCATGCCATTGTCCATTGTCGGCTATAAGATGTATATTGTTTTTATACCTTGCTTATTTTTTTGTTTTATTTTAGTATTCTGTCGGGGGAAACAGTAATCAGACTTTAAGAGTGTGATCTATGGACTTAATCATATTACCAAAAAAAATATAAGTCACTATTACAAATGATTGATCTCGATATTGTTTTGAGCATAGTGTAATCGTATATTGTATTAACGAATTTCTTTGACCCCATCTCTAATCCCAAACCAAATCGTAGGTATTTCTTAAAATGGTTCGACTATAATAGCCTTTAAAATGTCTGACTTACCAATGCACGAACTCCAACGAGAGGAAGCAACAAAGAAAAATACTAATAGGAGACACATTTATGTACTTATGAGTACATCTACGTGCAATAGAATGTTCACCGTAGCTACGCAAAAAAAATACAATTCGCCTCGTATGAGATCGCTCCCATCGTCCGACACAGCTTTGGGAATGTCATTCTGATACAATATACCACGGATTACGAATTGAAGAATAAAATATTACATTGAAAATTATTACATGTTTCAATATAATTACAATAAGACCGCTCCAGAATCGAGTTCTGGATCTTCCCGATTAAAATTCCTGAAGCTTCACGAAGAAAGTTTTCAAAAACATAATACATCTTTCCCATTACTATTTTCATGGTAATGCAAGGCCACCAATTATTATTTATAGATCAAATTGTCCACTACATAAATATTCGTGCATATCCTCGTCATCGTCACCAATCCTATCAAAATCGTCCCTCACATTTGTAATATCGTATTATTTCCTATTGAACTCCAACTTCATTACCATCCAAAAGTGTTGGCTCACCTCCGCATACAAAACCTATGAATGGTGAGCATGGTTTGAATCACCGTACGCCGCGAACAAAGAACATCACACGCCTTAATCGTCGATGTGATAGCTGTTCGCTCCCATTGCAAGGCGCGTCACTGTGACATGATGCAGCTTCACGGTCTGCAAATGGAGGAACTGAAGATTTTACAACAAATTACACATCGACGCACGAACGATTCTTACTGTTATAAGTGGGACGAAGGTGTAGAATTTACCTTTAATTTTTAGAATGTCACTGCCGCCGTTAACACAGCCACCTAATCAAAATTGTATTAAAATGGAATTGCTATAGCTCGTTTGCAGTTCTATTATTAGACTACTATAAAGTAATGCTAAATTGAGCACCCTATATAAAAATATAAAAAACAACGGGTTGCACTCCGGGAGTGCCGGCAGAAGTTATGCATTTTTGATATCCTTAAATTTTTTAACCCGTTGATTTTTAGAAAATATACAGAGATGAATTAGGTGTGTTGACAAAGGGCTCCCTAGACTTTTTCACAAAAAAGAAAGGACTTGATTTGAACCTCGGTTCTAGCTTCAATGCCGCTCGTTATCTAATTTCTAATAGCTCAGGTTATTACAACTTTGGAAACGATGGCGAAATTTGCCTTCGTATTCTAATGACATTGTAACAGTGGTCACGTGTCCGATCTGACTATGTTAGGGTCACGTGACCCCTGACGCGAGTTTAACATTTTTTACCCATCCAACGCCGCTAAAGAAGTTTTCACTTCAAAAATAACAAAATCATATCAATTCGTGTGCCGTAGTGTACCCCGTAACACGAGTGACAGAGCCATCGCGCGAGATTGGATCGGTGCTATTAGAAATATTGAAGTAATAACGATTTTACGCCACCGATGCGCGCCGCCACGTAACCCATGCCGATGATAAATGTACCTACGCTGTGTTCCAATTTTATACACTGCACATTTGTAGCGGTGAACATTTTTAGCTAGCATTTTTTGTTTAGAATTACGCCCCGTTATACTTCCAATAACTCGTCTGGTCATGTCGTTTTTAGTTGGGTGTATTTTATAAATTGATTGCGTTTTTCTGCCTGTAACTTAAATTATATACTGACATGGTTTATCAAAAAAGCGGACGTTATTGATCCAGTTTCTATTGAAACAAAAAATGAAACAACTAACCAAAAAAGAATTATACCGCTGCCTATGGCAAAAGAGCCCTTCCTGTTTACCTTTTAATATTAATGCCCTCCCAATCTTATACACAGGCAATTTACTATTTATGACCACTCAGTCCAAACCTCAAGGGCGTGAAGTACTCACCGCCCCAAAGTGAACCTATTTTCTTATTTACATTTTTATTTCTCTATCCCGGCCAATTACCAGAAAATTGATTCACGGGAGCCAAGTTCATGCGAGCGCAAAATATCCCATGCATTCCGAATTGATCCAATTACTGGCCATCGCGGGCCTCTTACGTGTAATTTTATGGTTGTTACCCTATAGGGGCGGCTGCGCACCAATTTTGGACATCATGCTCTATGGTAGCACAGCTTAAAAAAGTCAACGACAAAACTTTTGAACACTGCTGTGTTTTAGAAAACACAGTGTTGCATTTTCCTAGGCTGTGCCAATTAAGTTACGTTTATGGAGGTCTTCTGAAAACTGATTTGACGGCCGCCTCGGGCGCAGGAAGAGAGCTTAATTGCCGTCGAGTAGGTATCATTTATCCGACCAATGGGAGGGCCTCTGTATATTAAGCGGCGTCGCTAACTGTTGGTATGTTTTCGTTGCTCAGTTTTCTTGTTTACAGCGGGGAATAATTAGCTGGTAGACTGTGACGGTGCCGGCAGTAGGCACGTTTATTAGATACCTACCTAAAATCAACGATGTTTTACGATCGAAGACTCAACACACCAGAACAGGAAACCTAGCTCTGCCGGCCTAGCATGAGCGGCTTATAACACGCGATATGATATGGTACGGCAAGCCGTCTTGCTTACACCTTAGTGGGGTAAGCAAGACAACTTGCCATACCATATCATATCGCGCTATAAAAGCCGCTCATGCTAGTCCGGCTGACATAAAAGATCTACTTAATTAATTTTATTAGAAACTAGCGGCCGCATGGTTCCCGTTCCCGTTGGAATATCGGGATAAAAGTATCCTATGTGTTATTCCAGCTTATAATCTATCTCTGTTGCAAATTTCATCTAAATCCGTTCAGTAGTTTTTTTGTGAAAGAGTAACAAACATTCAAACAACCATACATCCAGACAACCATACATCCATACTCAAAAACTTTCGCATTTATAATATTAGTAGGATTCTGCGACCCTATTTAAAAAAAAACTTGTGTGGTTGTTGGCGCAGCATTTGGCGTTTATTAATTGTAACTGTTGTCTTACATGATTTATCTCTGCATTTATTTACCCTGTAACATAATATTCGCTTTTCACCTGCAAAAGTCAGCAGCAATCCCGCGTATTTAACGCCGTAACCATGTAAATAAACTTGCGTGGCCATTTTAAATAGACAAATAGTGTCATATAAAGTTTCACAGCGATATAAAGTTAGCCATTGAAACGTCCAGCGCAGTTTGCCTCTGCGGTCTGTCCTGCAACGGTTCCAATGAACGGACTATTAAGCAAATTATATTATTAAATTAAATAAAACGATGGAACTGAAAGCATTAACGCTGTCAATGTAAATCGAGCAAAAGCGATACGATATAAATTAAATAGCGTTCAACCTTTTAACAAAATGCAGGCGTTTATTGAATTACACATAATAACGAAAATTTATGGACACATAATTCTTTGTGCCAATAAATTTTAGTTTCCACAAGGATTCTCTCTAGTTTTATGTCTTGACATTAGAAACAATAAAGATATAAAGGGTGCTTATAACGCAAGCAAACATTTGAGAGAAACAACACGAAGAGTTCACAACGAATATCCCCCAAATCAAAATGGCGGGCAGGTATTTGAATACCTATCTAAACGAGGCAAGGTCAGCGAAAGCAAACATGGAAATTATGAACCGTCGTCAGGCGACACAATCACGCCTATCGGGCGGAACATGTCGCCGACAATCGTGTGTTTGTCGCCGTAAACAAACAAGCATACGAACGACGCAACCGCAACAATTCGGGCCCCACTGGATGTTTGCTTACAAAATACCACTATACCCTTTCAGTCGTACACAACCCTATGCTAAAAGAAATAAAGTTGATTCGATCAAATTTAGAATGCAAAATAACTTTGTGCTAATGGTAGACATGCCGAATTTACAAGCGGTTGGCACAACTGCGCAACTTCACGCTTTCGAAGATAGAATCTTTCTGTTTGGTTTGAGACGAAATTGTCTTTTTAGGTTGAGCGTTAAACGCGCTCCGCTCGATGCCTTTGAAATGGAGTTTGTTTTGCTCCTTTATCTGATGTCACTCTGAAATATACTGAATAGATTCTTGCAAAAAAACAGAGATTCAAGAGATTCTACCCAAATAAAAACTTTTCAGTCCGAAAGAACTTTATTATACCATATCTAATAAAGGTATTTTTTAGCTTTATATGGTTTAAAGCAATGAAAAACAGTACAGCGTCCACGCAAAAGCACAGCGTTTTAAGCGTAATACGATTTCTATGCGAATTTATATTATAGAATTTGCGCCGCGGACTATAAAACTGAGCAAAGTCAAAGTTGCGTGATTTCTAATAAAATCAACCGACTTCCTATTCCTTTTTTGCTTTTTACGAAAGTGCATAGTTTGCTACCTGTGTTTGTAATCAGGCTGCCGCCCTTCGAACCTAAGTTCGATAAACAAACTAATGTAATTACGCTGTGGTTAGTAATCATCCGGAAAACTAAGGAAATAATCCCGATGGGACTAGTTGTGAGACGGGTCGACTTTTTCTAATACTTCATTTTCTATATTTCAATAATAAAAATTGCATTGATAATGCAAAAAAGTAAAAATAAAAATAACAAGGAAAAAACTTGCAGTCATAAAAATAAAAAAAAGAAAGTTGTTTATCACGCAAACATCTGTTAATATGAGAATTAAGATGTAGTATAAGTATATCAATAATTAATAACATTTTTCTTTGGCCTTAGACTACCCTCAAAAATGAAAGCGTTGCCTAGTCCCTGTCGGCCTTCTCCCTGTTTCATTAAGCCCTTGCCAACATCTGTTGCTTTCAAACTTGATGCCACTGTTTCAACTTTCTTCCGCAACTGATTCGGTTTACCAGCAAACTCAATACTTCACAGCCAAGCAGAAACTACCATATCTTCAAAACCGTAAGGTTCAGATTAGGAATTCTTTCTAAAGTTGCTGACGATTTCATGCGGCTCCCACTAATTTGACAGTTCACGATACATTTTCAACTTTTTGGTGTAAGGGAAAATTGTGAGCGGGCGCGTAAATTACGTTATTTCGCTTAGCCACAGCAATCTCTTATTGAAATCTCCCGAGTCGCGTCTAATTGACAAAGACAGATATTGTCATCACCGAGTTTGCAGAAGGCTTGATTAATAAGTTAAACTTGATGTTTTTGCGTGTTTCGCACGGTTTCGACATCATAAACTTATTGATTTCATTTTATTTTCTTCATTTACTCAAAGATTTTCAGCCATAGTATTTAAAAAAAAATTTGAATACTTATTTCAATAAATATACAAAACCTTGTACTTGGGCTGGTTCCTTAGCTGTCCGGGTTTCCTGCCTGTACGGGCTGATATGATAGAGATTGTTTTTCTGTAAAAATTTCGTTTTATGACAAGCTTTTTTGTTGACTGTACACTTCAATATTGTATTGTCATCGAAACCAAACCTGTATGCAAAGTTTCAGCTCAATCGGACACTGGGAAGTGGGTCAAATTTAGCTTGCAAGATTTGTCCACCACTAACTAACTAATAAACTTACCAACTAACTAACATACTAACTAACATGGCAAGTTAAATAAAAGCTTGTAATAATGACAGGCCGTATTATTTCTATCTAGCGTAGAGCTGTAAAACTAGCCTAATAATTCAAATATATCGTAAATCGCTGTCAATTACCTATGGCACGATTTTCGCAGCTACTAATATAATTGCAATTGAAGTAAATTAAGATCATAAAATTTGTGCGAAAGGTTATGCGAGCAATAACATTTCCGAAGACTTCCAAAGAAATGTTCCTGTACCGTAAATCTTTGCGAGTATAACGCCCGAATTTTCAAACGCAAATCATCTTTGGGAGCGTCTCAATCATCATGGCGTCTCTGTCATACGTTTGACATTTAAAGTGACAGGGCGATGTTTGAGACGCTCCCAAAGATAAGTAGCGTACGAGTATTCGGGCATAAGTAATTTAATCTCACGGATGTGCGTCGTACGTTTTATTTATCGCCGGCTGTCACCTGCAGATGCACCGAATGCACTGAATGCGCGGACAAACGGTGCATTGCCGCGCCGCGAGCGTGCAACAACGGTAGGAACTAAAAGATTTACTGCAACACTAGGAATCCGAATTTACAACGGATTTTATTTGGTCATTCGCTTCCTGTTTTACTGTTGTAGTACAGGTATTGAATACCTGTTAACATTTAAAGAAAATCAAAATAGAGGAATAACAGGCTACATGAAAACAAAATGTATCTAAGTAGAATACGAGGTTTAGGTATATATTATAATAACGTCGGTTGATGACTCAGTTCATGACCATAAAAACGTACTAGATATCATCAAAATCTTACCAAAATGGTTCTTATTTCGTACGTAAACTTATCAAAAGTATCACTACCAATTAGGGGTTCTATTATTAGGCGGAATTCCGAATCTCCCAAGGTTTATTAATCTCCAGTCTATTCCCATCGCTAACTATTCACTATTCAGTGACAAATGACTGTTTGCCATCTTAACGCACAAAGTATCCCAGCTAGTTACTCTGATCTTCTTGACACTTTCTCCTCTTCTCCCTTTCATGCTATCCTAATCTCTGAAAGCTGGCTCAAGCCATGCCTTCCTTCCTCATCTTATTCGCTTCCTGGTTACGTCCTGATACGCAACGATCGCACTGGCGGTATGCGCGGCGGTGGTGTTGCTATATACTTGCGTGATGATATACCATACAAGGTTTTATCCTCTTCTCCATCCCCCTACGTCACCGGCTCGGCTGAGTACATCATTCTGGAAGTTTGTGTCAAGGGCGCTAAGGCGGCCATTGCAGTTTTATATTGTCCTCCAAATGTAGATTACTTCTCCCATTTCGAGACTCTCCTAGAACCCCTTTCAACGGACTACAGACATCATATCATCATGGGTGACTTTAACACGGATCTTTTATGTACGACACCACAATCTCTCAAACTTTCAAATATCGTCAACTCTGTTAACCTCTCCATTCTGCCTTCTCAGGCTACTCATCACAACCCCTCTTCTAAAGACACACTGCTTGATTTGATAATTACCTCTCCGGATTATGTTTTCAATCACGGTCAGCTACCTGCTCCGGGTTTCTCTAAGCACGACCTCATCTACCTTCAGTACCGTTTGAGACCACCTAAGCCTATACCCACTATTGTCTGGATGCGTAATTACTCTCGACTCAACCTCGACAGATTGAGAGAGGACGCGAGTAAACTAAATTTTGATATGATTCTCGAGCTATCTTCAGTTGATGATCAAGTCTCTCACCTTAATCATTGCATTATTCAGCTGTTTGATTCTCACGCACCCGTAAAACCTGTACGTGCAAAGCGGCCACCTGCTCCTTGGATCAGTCATGGTGTCCGTATGGCGATGACGCGCAGAGATCGTGCTTTTCGGAAATACAAAAATGACAGAACTGACACGAACTGGTTGCTGTACAAAACTGCACGTAATAGGTGCAATGCTATGGTAAGGACAGCCAAGCGCCAACATTTCCTTGACAATGTTTCCGGTTGTTCCTCGGCTACCACATGGAAATTTCTCCATTCTCTTGGTATTGGAAAATCCTCTTCGAAAACTATCCCCTGCCCGTTCTCTCTAAACGATTTAAACAATCATTTTTCCTTCGCTCCATCTCCTGACCCCCTTACTAAGTCCAATACCATTGAACGTATTACCTCTAATGGCCCCTTGCTTTCTGAATCTTTTTCTTTCTCTCAAGTGACCTCCGACGAGATTCGTAAAATCATTTCCACCCTCAAATCCACTGCCGTCGGATATGATGACATTAGCAGGAAAATGGTTGTCTGTGTCCTGGAACAAATTCTTCCTTATCTAGTCTATATCATTAATTATTCCTTTGAAACTGGTCAATTTCCTATCCTCTGGCGTAAGGCCTATGTTACTCCTCTCCCCAAAGTTTCTACACCTCGACTTTTGAATAACTATAGGCCTATCTCCATCCTTCCTTTCCTCTCCAAAATCCTAGAAGCAGCTGCTTACCAACAGGTCTCATCTTTTATCTATTCCAACTCCCTTATTTCCCCCTTCCAGTCAGGATTTCGCCCTGGACACAGCACAACCACTGCTCTCCTCAAGGTCACCGATGATATCAGAATGGGCATGGAGAACCAGCTGGTCACCATCATAGTACTTATCGACTTTTCAAACGCCTTTAACATGGTTGACCACGATATCTTGCTTGCTGTTCTAGGGTCACTTAACTTCTCGTCTCTGTCACTTGAGTGGTTCTCTAGCTATCTCCGTGACCGCTGGCAGGCTGTTCGAGTAGGTCCGGATATATCCCATTGGAATAATCTCTCTGCCGGCGTACCACAAGGTGGTATTCTATCTCCTCTCCTTTTCTCCTGCTTCATTAACTCCCTTCCTCCCTCGCTTGGCTGTTCCTATCATTTATATGCTGACGACCTTCAAATTTATGTACAGTCGCCAGCCGATGAAATTGCTTCCGCTATTTCCCAAATTAACTGTTCACTACAAGCCGTTAACAACTGGTCATCCTGTTTTGGGATAGCGGTGAACCCGACAAAATGCCAGGCTATGGTGGTGGGCGGATCTAAGCAGATCGCTAAAATTGACATGAGCGCAATTCCAACTGTTACTCTGAATAACACCATCATACCTCTTTGCACCAGCGTCAAGAACTTAGGCCTGCACATTGATTCGACGCTCAGTTGGATACCACAAGTCTCCGAGGTGAGTCGAGTAGTCCATTATTCGTTACGTTTTCTGAATAGGTTTAGGAACTTTCTCCCTGTAAAAACCAAGATCACTCTCGTCAACTCTCTTATCCTCCCACTCCTTGATTACGCTGACGTGTGTTATCCAGATCTGAATGAAGATCTTTTAAACAAGCTGGACCGGCTTCTCAATAACGCTATTCGTTTCATCTTCTCTCTTCGCAAATTTGATCACATTTCCTCATACCGGTCACAGCTTAAGTGGCTCCCCATCCGTCAGCGCCGACAACTAAGGTTGCTCTGTACGCTCTATTCCATTCTCACCAATCCAAATTCCCCAGAATACCTAAAATCTAATTTCCAGTTTCTTTGCGATTCTCATGATCGCCCTCTTCGCTCCACAAACTCTCTCTCTCTCTCAGTACACCTCTCTTTCATTCTGGCTATATGTCTGAGTCTTTCACTCTGCATGCCCTGCGTCTTTGGAACCTCCTTCCTGATGCTATCAGGAGGTCTCCCAGTAAATTCTCTTTTAAAAAGAATGCTCGCCTTTTTCTACTGGATGGCTTGAACTCGTAGTTCTTACATCATAAGCTCATCATCATCATCGATGTATTTATTTCACTTTTGATTTAATCCCTTTAGTATGTAGTATATTATTTTATGTATTTTTTATATATTTATTTACTGCATGTATTTGAATTATATTTTTATTATTTATATAAATAAAATATAAGTATATATCTATCTATATTATATTTATTGATATTTGTTTATTTTAGTGTGTATATATAGCATGTATTAGTAGGTTTTGTACCGCATTCGTTGTTCTCTGTTTCCCAAAGGTTGACTGGCAGAGAATACTTTTAGTATTAAGTCCGCCTTGTATATTTTACTGTGTGTATTTTGTACAAAAGTTAAATAAAAAAAAAAAAAAATGACAAACAGCAAGCAAGTTTTCGCAAACAGCTCACACTAAAACACATAATTAACCCTCAGAGAGACGATTAAATCTGCCATAATGGCATTTCATTGTAGCCGTGAGCTTACCGGGGCCGGCAATTAGAGCCCATGTCGCGTCGATCGCTTTGTTGTATATTAATTAAAATTTCACCCCGGGAATACTTGCAGTGTCTGCGTGATGGCGTGGGCACAGCGTATGATGTCAAAGGGCGACACCGCTCTTGATTGAATGGTCTTTGATGTGCGGGCCGGTGGAATATAGAAGCGTCAAAATTTGATGCTGTTAAAAATGAGCAGAACTTTTTTTCTGTAATAATATACCACAAAATACACACAATATATCTTATTTGTTTGCAACTCTGTTGATATTCTTTCTCAGAAATCTATCAACTATTTAATATATTTCCTCAACGAGAACCTCTCTTCGCTAACATTCTCGGATCTGTCTCAACACGACAATTCGGAGACGAGTGTTATTTCGGCCTATTTCATTATGTCCGTGCATAAACTATTGCGCGTGACACATATCTCGCCCCCCGCCGATTTCAATTCTCTCGGAAAATTGGAAACAGTGGGGCATGTAGAGAGATAACATTTCTCGGAAATAAATTTTCCAAAATTCAACTTGAGAAATGTCGATTCAAGTCTTTAACTGTAAAACTCAGTGATCAGCTACACCTAAATTCATATTTACTTTCTACAAAAATCAAAGTGCAAGTTTGTATGGGCCTTGGGCCCAGAGTTGTAGAACGCTGAAAACTTGTTTAAAATATTTTAGTGGATAATAAGGAGGTGTTGTTTATTTTAGCACCTTTTCAACCAGTCCCTTAGTACTATCACAGTCGTGGTACTACAATATATTCTCTGACCAGTCTTACTTAAAAAAATGGAAAAAGAAGTATTTAGAAAAAATCGACCCGTCTCACAACTAGCTCCGATGGGACTCGAACCCACGACCTTTCGCTTTCCGGGCGACAGCTCTAACCACTGAGCTACGGAGTCGTTACGAGAAGCGTCGAATTTATCCAATACTTCTTACACGCTGTAAAGTCAGCGTTAATTTCATCAATGTGGAGATATTACTACCCTCACACGCGAAAGAAATACCTTTCCATGTATTTGGCAATCGCTAAAGATGAAATTACTATTGCAACTTATTTTAATTTTTAGTTTTTTGCATTCACAATGCAATATTTATTACAGAAAAATGGAAAATGAAGTATTTAGAAAAAATCGACCCGTCTCACAACTAGCTCCGATGGGACTCGAACCCACGACCTTTCGCTTTCCGGGCGACTGCTCTAACCACTGAGCTACGGAGTCGTTACGAGAAGCGTCGAATTTATCCAATACTTCTTACACGCTGTAAAGTCAGCGTTAATTTCATCAATGTGGAGATATTACTACCCTCACACGCGAAAGAAATACCTTTCCATGTATTTGGCAATCGCTAAAGATGAAATTACTATTGCAACTTATTTTAATTTTTAGTTTTTTGCATTCACAATGCAATATTTATTACAGAAAAATGGAAAATGAAGTATTTAGAAAAAATCGACCCGTCTCACAACTAGCTCCGATGGGACTCGAACCCACGACCTTTCGCTTTCCGGGCGACTGCTCTAACCACTGAGCTACGGAGTCGTTACGAGAAGCGTCGAATTTATCCAATACTTCTTACACGCTGTAAAGTCAGCGTTAATTTCATCAATGTGGAGATATTACTACCCTCACACGCGAAAGAAAAGCTCCGATGGGACTCGAACCCTTACTTATTTAAATTGACACAATTCAGATTCTTCGCCTAACATTTTAAAATAAAATGTTTTAATTATCCACAAAAATATTTTAAAAATGGTTTTCAAAGTGCTACAACTTTGACACCGGGTCCTTTGGAAATCTTCCTCATAGAAAATAACCTCCGGTATTGATATCTATCCGGAAAACGCAATACTTTACAAACAAAGTACTTTACAAACTTATTTTACTCAAGGTGCCTTTGGAATTTTATATTTGACTCTCATGATTTGAAGAAGCTATAATTCTAACAGCCTATAAGTTGAACGTGTTGTGTATGTTGACCTCCTAAAACCCTTATCGCGTACGTAATAAGACCCTTTTTCGTTACCAACCTGCTCAAATTGATTTGCTATCCACTGTATCTATAGCTTTTACTATGATAGCGACGCGAAGTTGCCCACTGACACGATAATCCGGGGCTAGACTGTGTTATCCCGTCTGTCTGTCAATTTGCCACGACGAATGACTGGCTAATCCCTAAAAACAATACTCGCAGCGAGACAAGCGGTGCTTGTCATTAGTTCTTGAATATTTGTTGCCTCTCCAATAGGGCATTTATTTTATTCATATAACTTAGTACTATTATAATAAATATTCTGTGATATAACTTTATGAAAACCAAATAATTTACACATTTTCGTTACCAGTTTGTTGATTTCTTTATAAAATTACATATTCGTAACTAAAGAGTCTCATTGTGCACCCTGCTCATTGGAAATGTTTTCCAAGCATAGTGAATATAAAAAATAGCATAAGTATACGAGTTATATTATAGACATTTATACAACGTGTATTTGAATAGGTCCAAAGTCCTTTTTAAATTATTTTGAAAGGAGCACTAATTATTTAAGTTTTGTTAAAATAAAATAATCGTTTTAAACGTTGGCGTTGTTGAAACGAAACACAGAGGAAGAGAAGAGAAACAAATGCAAACTGCCAATGCACATTCAATTTATCTGCAAATGGGTAGTAAAATTGGAATACATTTACAATGTGCGAAGCAAGAAAATCTAAAAACTTTATTCTTTCTAACTGAGCCATTATTCTTTCTGGCGTTGAATTAGGTATACGTTCTATAATGTTATAAGTAATTAAAATATTAAATGGCAACAAATGTGTTAAAACTGACTCCTGATTAAGTTTTCTTTATATTTATTAATATGTTTTAATTAAAACAAACAACCTATCAATACTTAAATTAAGTGAATTAGATCAGGTTTTATTTTCTTCATTAAACTTATTGTTTCTTAGATAGCATGCTAAAACAAAGTTGTAACATTGATTTGGTATTTACCTAATTGTTAATTTATTACTCAAGGTATTGGCTTCGTACCGCGAAAAGGTAATCTTATGTATTTTAACTTTGGTATTGTTAGGTGACACGCCAAAACGAACACGATCCATCTCAATACATGCTCACTGTCCTATAAAACTCACTCGCTATTATGAAGCTATTTAAAATTACCATAGAGTATTAAAAATAAATTGGAAAAAAAAATTGACCCGTCTCAGAACTACCTCGGATGGGACTAGAACTCAATCGGCATCGGAGCTAGATACATTTTTTTCGGAATAAAATTCTCATTAAGGCGTTTGCACCAAAAATGAAAAATGTTTGCACATTTAAGTATCTACCGATTCTTCTTAACCATATTCAAGCAAAACAAAATACATTAAATAAATCGAATGAAAATGTCTATGAAAGCCGATTTTCAGCCTACTGTGTGCCTTAAGTTTCGTGTTTCATTTCAATTCAGTAGTTTTTATTGTGAAAAACGAAATATATGTAGCTTACTTCCGCAAAAAACACAATATTGGTGTTGGTTCTTCGCACGAACTAGCACGAACTATCTCCTGAGGATGCCCCGGGTTGGGGCGAAACACGTGTAGAGTAGTCTTATCGGTGACGGTGCAAGGTGTATTGCTGTCTTGCTAGATGCAGGTATTGTGCACTGGTGTTTTCGTGGTGTGCATGTGCAATTTTTTGCGGGCGGGCGGGCGGTGCATCTTGCATATTGTGTTTTTTGCGGAAGTAAGCTACATATATTTCGTTTTTCACAATGGTTAGGGACTTCCGCCAAGTGACGCCTGATTCAATCAAATTCAGTAGTTTTTGTGCTGCTGGGATATATAGCTGGGATAGTCGGTAGACAGTGAGCACAAGCCCAATAAGGAAAAGTATCAACGTAAAGCAAGGAATCGTAAAACGTTAACGCCCACGTTTCGGTATGGCACATGGCGTGGCGTGACACCACTTGGTACGGCGCAAGATTTAATAAGTGACGAGTAACTTGATAACGACAAAATGCAGATCGATACGCTAATAAAAGAAATGCTCTAAGCCGAGTGCGTGCACAGCTTTAAGTGTTATGATGCTTTCACACGAAGCGGTTGGAATCTTACAAAAATTAAACTTGAATATATTTTGGGCTCGTTACTTAATGTTACTTTTATTTAGCTACGCTTTGATTACCGTGACAGTGTTAACAATTATCATAAAAGGTTGACGGAATTTTACTGAAAAACATGTAACACTTTTTCGTGCTCATTAGCTAGCTAGAGTACTGTGACTCTGCAAACAATAGTCAATATGAATTATTCCGTATTTTCAACTTGAACAATGACAGCCTTCAAATGACTTTTATTTTTTTGCATTGACAAAGCAATTTCTATTATTGATAAATGAAGTATTAGAAAAAAACAACCCGTCTCACAACTAGCTCCGATGGGACTTGAACCCAGAGCATTCGCCCGTACAGTGAAAGGTCGAGGGTTTGAGTCCCATCGGAGCTAGTTGTTGTGAGACGGTTCGTTGTTTTCTAATACTTCATTTTCATTATTGACAAATTTACATACAAATATTCACCTTCAGTTTGAGCTCATATTTTTGGGACAAACTTAACACTGTTTGTCGCGAAAATATGAACAACAATAAGTTATTTGTAAAAACTTCGTTTTTATGACAAGCTTTTTTGTTGACTGTACGTTTAAATGTATTGTCATCCAAACCAAACCTGCCTACAAAGTTTCAGCTCAATCGGACACTGAGAAGTGGGTCAAATTTAGCTTGCAAGATTTGTCCCCCACTAACTAACTAACTTAACTGTGACGTTGTTTTGTTTCCGTCTCTTACAAAACAGTCTAGCTAGTCAGTCTTGTCTATGTGAGACAAGACTGTCTTAAAACAGTCTTGACTATGGTGTGCGCTCGCTCTAACATGGCAAGTTAAATAAAAGCTTGTAAAAACACGGAAAGGCGAGATCGCCTTTTTACAACCTTTTTATTAACTTGCCATGTTAGTTAGTTTGTGGGGGACAAATCTTGCAAGCTTAATTTGACCCACTTCCCAGTGTCCGATGGAGCTGAAATTTTGTATACAGGTTTAGTTCAGATGACAATACAATATTAAAGTACCGTCACAAAAATGAAGTTTTTACTAAAAACTTATTCAAGTTGCAATTGTCTATATTAAACCACTAGCTTTCCGGCCACGGCTTCGCCCGCGTGGACTACACGACGTTATCCCGCGGGAATGTGATATTTATTTGGGATAAAAAGTAGCCTATGTTCCTCTCCAAGCTACAAAGTATCTATGTCCCAAATTTCAGTCAAATCCGTTCAGCTATTTTGGCGTGATTGAGTAACAAACATCCAAATATCTAAACTTTCACATTTATAATTTAGTAATTTTAGTATTAGTAGGATAGTAGGATTATTTATTATATTTACTATATAGTTTCTTTGATGACTTTTAGTAGATAAGTAAACACTCGGCATATATACTATCAAAGATCCCAAACTCATCCACTGTCTACCAGTTAGAGCAGGAAAATAATAGCTTTTATTTAGAGACAAATAAATAGTTTTCACTTAATGCGAAATTGATAAAATAAACAGTTACATTCCGAAGCAAAGGAAGTTTTATAGCCTTGGAATCTAGATAAATCTTGAAGGCGGTCGGTGTGCGTTTAGTTATTTAAAAGCTTCATCAGTGTTTCTCCCACGTAGCGGCAATAAAATATTTCGTATTGTTTCATACGCACAGGGATGCCACAAGGCAACGTTATACACTTTATTTTGGGGGTCTTATGTTGTCACCGTGAGAGACTAAAGAAGAATCACCATGTTTAATTGTCAATAAATGTCTTTCATTTCATTTCATTTCATTTTAAGTTTGATTCAATATTTAAAATTTTATTTGACTAAATTAAACAAGCCATGAAGTAATGGTGGATTCATGTTTCATAAAGGTTGTTTTATTAAACTGTTTTGCGAAGAACCCGTTTACAAATTACAGAAGAGTGGGTATATTCTTTTATTAAAATCAAAAAATAGTGGGTAGTTTTCCGTGACCACGGCCCCTGGAAAGGTGCCGAAACGTCGGATAAACCAAAAAATCTCAAAAAACAACTAAAATTTAACCAAGTTGTTGAACAAATTGCGTGAAAAAATCCGTGAATGTGTTTTATTTATATGGACAGTTCGCGCAGAAATCTAAGATGTGTTTATACAGAAGTGCTGTTTTACATTTAACTGTTAAACTAAGCTAGAATTGAGTGATCCTAATTTCTTGCATCCATGTCAAAATATAATAATCGATATCTATATTTCTACCACTTCCAATAAAATTTGTCACAGCAAACGTTCTACCAGTTATAGAATGCGTCCCTTTTTTCGTATACGTTGCGTTTTACGAGCACTGTTATAGTAATCCGAGGCATATTTACTTTTATTGCCTCGCCGCTCGTATTTCTTGGCGACAGCCGCGATCGGAAACCGTTGAGTGTGCACCGGCCATTATTGCCCGGGAAAGGCTTGTCCCTCCCTTGCCATTGCCAATAAAGGTGGAAGCCGAACTTTAAAACGAAATATCTTTTTTATTTTTAATATTTGTAGACTTTGATATTAGTCGTACTTTTGGCACGTTACGTTCGTTCTTTCGTACTTACTTATCATTCACTTGACTTTCGTTAGAGTATAAATTATTTGGTAAGTATTTTTCTCATTTCTGCATCATCGATTTTACGAGTTGGGGATAAGTAGAGATTTACTTTAAAGGTGACTTTTATTTCATCTGATACTTAATTGATAAAAATCATATTCCTTTTCTTAGTTTGATGTAAAGAAAACTGTGAAAATTCTTACTAATGTCATATTATTTATAATTTGTTGTGTTATCAAGTTTAACAGGTGCTCTATAAATATTTAAAAAACCACGCTCAATGTCCACATGCCGAGCTTCATATGCTGGTGGCTGTTCATTTTGAAAGTTTCTTGTCTTAGTTTGATGTAAAAAAAAACTGTAAAAATTCCTAATAATGTTACATTATTTATAATTAATTTCTTATGTTATTACTTTTGGCAGGTGCTCTATAAATATTTAAAAAGCCGCGCTCAAGGTCCACATGCCGATCTTCATATGCTGGCGACTGTTCATATTGAAATGGAAATGCGAATTTTGGAAAAGGCTTAATTAATTCCTAATTAAGAAAACTTGTTGTATTAACCGAGGTGAAAATAATTTTGCGGCCGAGTAATACACTCTACTTTTATTTCGAATTTATGGAAAGTAAATACACTTTGCTTTTCATAATAAGAAAAGCAACAAAAACAAATAAAACTACCTAGAAAAATAAAAGAATGGTGGCGGGGGGCATAGCCTTCTCTATTTTTTTTATTATATTTAAAAAATTTGAAATTCAATTAAACAAAAAATAAAAAAATTATATGTCCATCGGATGCCTCCTATGTATCTCCGGGGTTTTTAACTTCGACGCACCGTTTTTGATATATTCTCATTTTTATAAAATTCATTTTTGAAACAGTTCCGGCCCCCCAACCAATACAACATCAGTAGAAAACTTTTTCATTGCCGATGAGATAACTCATAGAGTATTCGAAATAAAAGTTGACTGTAACCAAATTCAGTTCTATTTTTAAAAATACTTTTACACCCTAGGGTGCAATGCAGAGTTTTGAACCCGCTGCTCAGTTTAAAGGCCTGATCAGACGAGGGACTGTCCGCCAAGTACTTTTTTGTCCATCGATATAGATCTCTTATAAATTGTATCGAATAACGCACACAAGGAACTAAAAGTACCGCGGACAAAAAGTCCCCGAAAGTACGGCGGACACCGAGAGACTGGACTGGACAAAAGTTCGCGGTAGTCCCCGAAAAAAATAGAACAAACGTAAATAGGCGTAACAACGCACACAACGAACTTTAGTCTGCATTGAGCGCCCGATAGTGAAGTACGTCTTCGGGCAACAATTGACCGCACACTATATGCGTTGAGTCCGTGACAAGTACCCGGAGGAAATATTTTGGACGTACAGGGACTTTTTGTCCCACGGGGACAACAGTCCTTCGTCTGATTAGGCCTTAAATATACATCACTTTTCGAATATGAGAAATGAAAAATATTTATCAGCCAATGCATTTATATGTCATTAGGTATTCCAATGACACTCTTTTTTGTTACCGTAAAAAACACTTGTTATTTACTTCGTGAAACAGAATTTACAAGTCCATGTTACATTTCGAAGCTTGTGAACTTGTAAACTTGTATCTTTCGAGAAGTAGGCCCATCTCTGTGTGGTAATAAACAATAGAGGTGAGTGGATTCATGTCTGGTCAGCGACATCTATCGAGCTAATAAATAAACTTTTTTTTTTTATTTGCTGGTAGAAAATCTCTCATTAATATGAGCAAAAAGGATAGATTAAAAAATAAATACACGGATACCAAAGGTTCGAAATAAAGAGTATGGACGAAATGAGGTCGCATGCATGATATAAATATAAAATAAGAAAAATTAATGAATTATATAAATACGATTGTACTACTATTGCTATTTAATAAACACGCAATATTTAAAATAAATAAAATGAAGTGAACATTATATCGCTTACTAATATCATATTTGGTTTTCATAAAAATTACATGCATTGCAGTTTTTGAACGCAATGCCAACCTTTATTACCTTCAACTTGCATAATATTTGACAGATTTTTTTTATTGATTAAAATATTAATTTAATTAGTAGAAACACAACAACGGTATTTATTTTCAAATATCTTGCATATTTTCAGCAATATAGAGCATCAAACTTTCTAATTAGACAAGGAGAGTGCTATAGAAACGTGACGTCACATTTCTATAGCGCCATACTTTCGCCATAGAAGTTTCGTTTTAGAAAGAGATAGCTAGAGTTACAATTAAGTAGCTCATAATCAATATTGTTATATTTCTGATTGTCATAATTAAATATCTACATTTCAACAACAGTCAAATACCCAATTGCACCAATTTTACTCTTAATTATTAATTTTGTAATTTTGATGTTTTCTTTATTGTTAAATGTTGCCTTCAATGTTGTTTTTCTGACCTGTAACACTTTTCTCGGTGGTAGAGGTGAAAAGTTGTATGTTTAACACGAGAGCAAATTTTTCTGATGTCTCGTGCCTTTAAATCACTCACTGTGCTCAGTAGTCTATATTTGAATTTTAGACTACTTCGCTAGTTCGTGATTTAAAGTCAGCACTCGCAGCGAAAAATGATTTTGCTCTCTTGTATAACAAATAACTATTTAAAAAATCTTGCTTTTACTTACTACCCGGGGCCTTACCGCGAACTGTCAAACAATGTTATAGAAATATTATTAAAAGCGAGATGGCTCTATACGCAGTGTATTAGCTCAGTCCTGTTATCAACATTACTATAACAATCTATTATATTAAACTATTAACTTAACAATACTATATTTGACGACCTACGTGGCCGAGTGGTGTACGGTCCGTTATCCAGGTGCTGCTATCTCTTGAGGTCACGGGTTCGATCCCCGGTCGGGTAAATGTTGAAATAGTAGATTTCATTACAAGTGCGGAAAGCCTGTCATTGCAAAGAGTTCCGACAAATGTCTACCCGAGCCGAGGCGCAGCCGAAGGTGAGGGTTGACAGTCGGAACAAGTGTATTAAAAACGAACTTTTTAATACAGTTGCTCAAAAAGTGGCGTATTGCAGGGACGTATAGCGTTCGGGATGCGGGCTATTACACACTCGAACTTTTTCTTTACCTTTCCCGAACTCGTGCGTTTTCTTTCCCAACTGTCAAAATATTGTATATTAAAAAGAAAAAACCAACCACGAAGTTTTTACTAAAAAAAAATCATAGAAGTTTTTATGATTCATGCAAATATTTCTAAAAAGAAGCTACTAATTTGTTTCAATATCAGATTTAAAAGTAATTTTAATTATACATTAAATTAATATTAGTATCGGCCAAATTAAATTTATGAATAAAAAAAATACTGTATGACCACAGATTACTAAATATGGTATGACGTGCACTATTTACCATAGTATCTGCTTAAAGGAGTTTGCGCAAGTAAGTGAAAAGAAAATGAGGGACCTTATTTCTTAATTATCTAAATTAGTTTTTTCTGGTTTTTATTGTGGTAGGTACTTAGTATGGTGGAATTAGTGCTTTAATGGAAAACGATGTGGTAAAAGAGAGAAATAAGGAAAGGCGCTCCTGTAGGATTCGGATTGCTTTTGTTAGGTTTCATTTCATTTCATCTCATTTAATTTAATTTTCATTTCATATCAATAAAAAAAATCTACTGAAGCCTTGGCTGTATGATCATAGTTTCCTTTGCCAACCCAGAATGGGTGAAGAAAACAAAAAAAAAGTCTGCTTATATTCTTTTACGATTAGTTAGTTGAGTTTATTGTGTTTTATTATTTTATTAAATTGCTTAATTTTTTCGCAACTGTATTAAAAATAGTTGTTCAGTACACGTGCGGAACCGTCATTGCAACTTGTTCCGACTGTCAACCCTCACCTTCGGCTGCGCCTCGGCTCGGGTAGACATTTGTCGGAACTCTTTGCAATGACAGACTTTCCGCACTTGTAATGAAATCTACTATTTCAATATTTCCTCTGGTCTGGGTGCATGTGGTAATACCCGTCGTTGTTTCCAATTTCCATAATACTAGTACTTAAGCTACTATATACCTTGGTATTGGAACAATGTATGTGATGGTGTCCAATATCTATCTATTTATAACATTGTTTGACAGCTCGCAGTAAGGCCGCCTGGATTGCCTGGATCAGCTGTCATTACAAATTCAACATGTCGATCCTTTGTCACGGCACTCGGCAAACAATCATCAAATCGACAGTCAGTGCCTATAGGACGCATGCAGATATCGTGACCTATATAATAGCCTAAATAAATAAAATTAACCTAAAAAACCCCATCTCGCCAATTTGAAACGATAAAAACCATAGCGGAAAGGTTCATTACAAGCTTTTATTTAACTTGCAGTGTATGTATGCATGTCCGTTCGTCAAATCTTGCGAGCTAAATTTGACCAACTTACCAATGTCCGATCGAGCTGAAATTTGGAATTCACCTTTAGTTCCGATGACAATGCAATTAAATATATAATCAGTATAGTTATCAATTCAGAATTCTTGCAAATTTTCAAGTACTATATTCTTGTTTTGTTGTGATGGTTACTTGACACTTTGTCAATGTAGGTAGGTACCATAAAGTTATAATCAGCGAGCATTCAGCGAGCGCAATCTTCATAGAGTGCGTGTCAGATAACTCTGCGACTGGGGCGTTTATGGCGCTAGTTACAGTACATTATTTTGTTCTAAGCTTATGGAAAATATTAGTATTCGATTTTGACCCCGCGCAGACTTATCTGGCGCACTCTCTAAATTCAACTAGTAATAGAACACACGTACCAACCCGACAGCCGATTTGAATTGGTTATTTGAGAAAGAACATGAGTCCATGTCACATAATTTCTATGGAGACAAAAAAACAGTCTGTTTGAAAAGTATGCTATAATATACTATTTACATAAATTTGAGATTATCAATAGAATATTTTATAACGAGGGACTAAACGAAGCCATTATATACCAGAGGTGGTTTGGCTCCCGAGCGTGCGAGGGAGTCAATGAAACCGAGGGTATATTAAGTTGGCGTTTAGTCTCGAGGTGCAAACTGTACTTTTCACTTCGAGTGCGAGAAAACTAGTCAATTTAGTACAAAAACATTTAACAAATTCTGACATTTTCGCGGTCAGTAGTAGTAGTCAAAGATATTATAATATAACAAGATTGCGCACTCATGAGTTACAGCCGAGCCGAGCGAGATAGGCCTATTATGGTGTGCGTCCCTCTCTAATGAGAGAGACGTGAGTGACTACACGATTTGGTTTTTTCGAGGACAATTTATAGTTAACCAGACTTGGCTCACGTAGGATTCGAACATCACGCTTCCTAGGGAGCTCTTGTAGCTAAAAGAAACATACATTTAAACATCCGAACTCACTTTCTATTTATAATATTAGTTAAGATGAGGACTCCGCGAGGCAAAGCATTTGCACGACTTATGAGGCAATAATGTGACAATCGACACATACACATATGCTTTATAAGCATACTTACTTTTGAACCGACTTCAAAAAAGGAGGTTGTCAGTTTGACCTGTATGTAATTATATGAAATGTATGTCTGTATTTCTGATAGGCGTATTTTGCTAAAATGGATAGAAATAAAAAGTCCACGTATAATAATAAAAATCTGTTTATTAGTTAGACTATACATTGCTAAACAAAATTTTCTTGCGGATCTTTTGACGCATGGAGGCTTTGTGTCCAATTAATTTTAAAGATTCGTTTTTTGCGTACCTACTTTTTTAACCTTAAATTAAGATACAGATGTTATAATACATTTAATAAGTTTTGTTTCATGCCTATTTTCTGATAAAGTTCTTCTTCTTTTTCTTCTTCCGCTGAGTATTGTGTAATTTTTTCAGATATGAGGTTAAGCCAACCTTTTTTAATTTCTTCATTTTTAGGAAATCTGAAACAATAAAAATTAATGTTTGGGTTAAGTAAGAAAGTAAATTCCAGTCTATAGACTAAAAACGAAATGGACACCCTACTATACGCAAGAATTAAAGTTTGGCTAAATACTTACCTATGAAAAGATACACCGCTCCGTTTAAATGATTCGCTTTTGCATCCTTTCACACATCAAGTGAGAACCATTTTTATTGATTTAAACGTAATTTTAAAATGATAATTAAGATCCACACACTAACTTTACACACATAAATTAATTTGCCGTCGCCATATTGATGATGTTTTTATTTTTATTAAAATTGTCCAGACGCAAAGTGTTGCATATTTATTATAATTAAAACTACCATAACACCGACTCTTACATTAAAAAAATAGTTTTTCAAGGTTTTAAATAATACAAATGATATGGACTTTATTATTATCAGTTTAACATTCCTTTTAATTAATTAATATTTTGAAAATTCTCGAGAACAGGAAATATGAATTTGAATTAAGTTCTACTACAACCAAAAATATTTAATGGTGGCAGCCCAGTAGACAGAGATGCAATCCTATTTAGGAGCCTCTCGCTCGGCTCGTTTTTCCGTTTATCGAAATGTCATACGAAAATAAACCTTATTGTAACTGAATAGAATCGAATTGACATTGCTTTTATTTTCATAGTGCACAATCTTGTTATATTATAATATCTTTGGTAGTAGTAGTAAAAATATTCGCCCTTTTGTAGGACAGGCCAAGACATTTAGCCATACTGCCAATTATTGAGTATTATTTAATTATTATAGTTTCTTATGTTTTCATAAGAATGTAGGTGTGTTACATTCCAGTGCTCCTTGGAGTTTTTGGCGTCAAGTGTGTCAAGCCAACCTTCTCGATAATTCTTGCTGAGGTTAGTCACCACACCACTATAATAAAACACTCGGCATCACTTTACCGAGATAGCGCCTATTTTAATCATTCTACATATCGTTCAGTTGCGTAGACACTTGGGGCACAAAAACCACACCTATCTTGAGTCACAAAATCCACTATGAAACAAATTGCGATTAATTAAAATATCCACTCAACCTAACCCGCCAAAATGGCGCCAAAAACTCGCAGTAAGTTTTTTCCGCTAAACCAGTCATAAATTGACAATTTAAAACACATGGCGCCACCTTCCTTGCGGAAAAACCATGAAACAAAAAACATCTTAACATTTTCGCAATGAAGATGGTCCACACTTCACAATTAATAGTATATTCACTGGCTGTTTGAGTTTATCTAATGTCACATGAAGGAAATTAAAAAAGTAATTACATTTTACTCCCTAGGGACTAAAGTGGTTATTTAGTCCCGCTTCGTAGGGCTATATTTGCGTACTTTTAGAGCATGAGAAGTGAAAATTATTATTATTTATATTAAAACATTAATTTAAAGTCCCTGGACTTAGGCTTTTTCTCAATTACTTTAAAAAATGACATTTAATTAAAAATGAAGTTTCCCTGTCAGTTACAGGCTACTCAAAATGGTTTTGAAGAATTTTTCGTCATACTTTTATGACAGGTACCGTTCAATTTTTTTCAAATCCAAGACCTTTTTTTGTTAATAGGTCTTTTTCTTTACGAGCCCGTTGCATTGCATTGGCAAATCCAGGTGATTTCTGTGGGTATTTGATAAGAAAAAGTGATGTGATACAAGGCCTTGTTCAGTGATGTGATACAAAGCCTTGGCCAAGACCAGATTTGGTGTAGCTTTTTGATTTTTTTATTTGATTTAATTTTGATTTGGTACGAACGTGTGTAGCACGGATTATATTTGCTTTACAGCAAAGTTCGTCCGCACCAAATCGGCGGTTAGGTCTGGTCTGGACGTGTGTAGCGGCTATAAGAACGAACGAACTATAAAAAAAAGGAAAAAACGCGAAGTTGCTATATTCAGACCCTATGTGTCACTTTGCACATAAATAGTTCACTAAAGTCAACGACAGATGGCTCCAAGTTAATACAACCATAGTCTACCTACAGAAAAGAAAAAACCTTTTTTTCTTTATGTACTATGTTTATCAACTTTGATAGAAACTTAAATGTGTCTTGTTCTTTAGTATTTATTTTTGAAATACGTACTAAAATTTACAACTGAAAATCAGCGTTTGCTTGCGTTGCAAGACAAGTAATATGACGCTGAGCTGCGACCATTGAGTACTGCTGCGGCACGGCACACACACATTTTTATTTTGAACTTTTTGTCTTATTGGGTCTAATTTGTGTTTTCTATTCTTGTTCGTAATACAGTGCTTCCTTCTCTTATACCTATGTGAATATGCCTTGTATTTAATGAATATGTGTGTCTGTAGTAGTGTAGTGTAGTCTGTGTCTGGGAGTAACGTCAAAGACGTCATAACGTAAAGTCTCTGTCTCGATTCTCATAGCTAAACAAATATAATAACGCAGTAGTTCCTAAAAAGTTTTAATTCTTTAAACTTGTGTAGTATCAGTGAACGTGTGATAGCGTTTGTGTGCTCGTGGGAGTCGATTAAGTGCAGTTTTATAGTGAAATAAAATTGAAAATTTTATTTTTCACCTTGCGCTAAGGGTACGTTTATTTAAAGTTTTTTGCCACTGACCCCAAATACATCGATAAAGCAGAGCCATCTTGTGAGAAGTAGTTGCTGCTATTCACTGCTTTTAGCGACATCTATCGTGGTGCTGTGACATTTTTTACATCAAATCACGCCATCTAGTGAGTAGTAGTAGTTGCTTTTTCCTGCTTTCAACGCCATCTATCTTTAATTACCATGGTTAATTGCGGGGGCTGTGGAAAATTCTTGTCGCCGTCGGGCGGCGCCAGCTGTTCCACTTGTAATACAAGATATCACAAAGGGTGTCTGGCCCTCCCGGATAAGGCCCAGATCAGCAAGGACTGGGTCTGCCCTAACTGTAAGAAGAATGTTAGGAAGGGCGACAACAGCGAGACGCCGACAAAGGGCATTTACGGTACACCACCACAGGGCGACTCGTGCCCTGAGTCACCGCAGCGCGAGTCTTCATCGCACAGCTTGGGCATGGACCGGCAGCGGGATCGGGAGCTCCACATTTTCATGGCCGAGATGAGGGAATTTAGACAGGAGATGACCCAGCTGCGCGAGTCTATAATGCACCGCATGGATGACTTCGAGCGGCGTCTGGGAGACCTCGAAAAGAGAGCCCCCGAAGGCGTATCCGGTGCCACCGAGGAGCTCCAGCGTACCATCGACGGGCTCAAGCGAGAACTCAACGACCGGGACCAGGAGGCCCTCCTGGCCGACCTGGACATCGGGCAGCTGCCGGAGGAGCGGGGCGTGAGCGCCATCCAGTCGGTGACGGTGCTGGCGGCGCGGCTGGGCGTCACGCTGGAGGAGCGCGACGTGGTGTTCGCGGAGCGCGTGGGCGCACCGCCGGCCGAGGCGGGGGGTCGTCCGCGACGTGTCGTGGTGCGCCTGGCGCGCCGCCACCTTCGCGACGAGCTGCTGCGTGCTGCGCGCGTGCGTCGCTCCGTCGGCGCCGCCGATGGTGCCCGCGTCTACGTCAACGAGCGCCTGACCCGCCACAACCGCCAGCTTTTCCACCGCGTCCGCGAGGAGTGTCGTCGGCTGCAGTGGCGCTTCTCTTGGACGAAGCGGGGTCGTATCTTCGCCAGAGAAGGTGAGGGGCGGCCTATTTTTCAGATCCGATCGGAAGAAGACGTCACTCGTATTTTTAGCCACCCAGCCTCAGGGCCAAATTGTCCTGAAAAATAAACAAATTGTTATTTTGAGGTTCATTACCATAAACATGTTTTGCGATTGTCCTTTTATTTTTGTATATTTACCCAAGTGTCCAAATGTCGTGTTTCTACTATATGTCAGTCATAGAATGTTGTTTTGTCTTCAAGCTGCACTTTTTAATTTATTGCCAAAGTTTATGTATGTGAGGATAACAAATAATAATACTGATCTTAAATCAAACATTTATTATTTAATAAATCGAATTAACTTCTTAATATTTATACATATTTACATTCTTTTATTTTCAAATATACACTTTTTTATCTATTTACATTATATAAAAATGTCATTTATCTTTGTTTCAACTGTTACATATTATGTTATTTTTGATCAATATTGTTATCAAAAAATTAAATTATTAGACCCTTACTTTGTATTTATATATTCAAACCTATTACATTTGCTCAGCATGAATATAAATATGTATCATAAATTATATATAAATGACTAATAGGAATTTTAAAGTTGGTTTCTTTAATGCCGGATCATTGTGTACAAGGCAAGATGAGTTTTTGGTGGCAATGGAGGAGTTAAACCCGGACATTATGGCCATTAATGAAACTTGGTTGAGACGAGGCGAGGAGGACAGTGCTCCTAGGGTACCGGGTTACAACTTACGACACACTCCGCGACCAGATCATGTTAGGGGTGGGCGTGGTGGAGGTGTAGGGTTTTATATACGAAAGGGAATAAATGCACGCATCTGCCCTCACCTTGTTGCGTCCCCAGTAGAGCAGATGTGGTTGAGTGTACGACTACTTAACAAATCAATTATAGTGGGTACCGCATATCGTCCTCAATGGTTGGACATTGTTGCGTTTTTGGATGCCATCACTGACTCCATTGCTTCATTTGCCAGTTGTGACGGACTTATCTTGCTGGGCGATTTTAACATAGACCTCCTCGCTGCTAGGGGTACTGGTCTAAGATTGCTGTCACAATTTTTCAGCACACTCAATCTCAGCCAGCTGGTGTCCGAACCAACACATTTCACAGATCACAGCCACAGCCTAATTGATTTGATCTGCACGGATATGCAAGCAAACAGTGTTACAGTCAAGCACCCGGATTTGCGAGGTCATGCTATGCTAACAGTGGTCTTTAAAATAAAAAAAGAGAAGGCACAACCCCGGTGGGTCGAATATAGACCAATAAGAAACATACTGCAGAATCTATGGGAGATAGATCTTCAAAAAATAGACTGGAACTACTTCAGTAGTGAAAGTAACATAAATAGTTTAGTAGATAACTTCACATCTTGTCTGACATATTTATTTGATTTGCATTCTCCAGTTCAAAAACGCAAGTTTAAACATCCTCCACACCCGTGGATTACGGACACTATCAAATCTATGATGCGCATTAGGGATAAATATCTGCAGGCCTATAAAGTAAATAAGACTGAGACCCGAAAGGACAGTTACCTTACTATGAAACGCATTGTAAGCAAAGCTATTGAACAAGAGAAGGTGTGTTATTTTAAGACATACATAAATTCTAATTTTAACAACTCTAAACGACTTTGGCAGAACCTAAAGAATAATGTATTGTCAAAAGGAACAGCCCCTGACCTTCCCCCTCACTTTGACAACCCTGAAACCATAAATAACCATTTTTTGAATGCACCTGGCCATAACACTGTATCAATTAGTCAGCTAACATATTTTGAATTCCATAGACACAGTACAAGTACTTTTTCACTAAAGCCGGTTAGTCAAGATACAATAACTAAGATAATAAAAGGTCTTAAATCAAATGCTCAAGGTTGTGACGGTCTGTCCCTTGACATGCTTCAGCTTACTCTACCCTATACTTTACAAGCTATTACAGCTATTGTCAACACATCTATAGCAGAAGGTACTTTCCCTGACGCCTGGAAGACTGCTGTTGTTAAACCTCTGCCCAAGGTAAACTCACCGGCAACCCTTCTTGACCTAAGACCAATCAACATCCTACCTTGTCTATCGAAAATACTAGAACGGGTTGTCTGTGATCAACTTATTAATTTCCTAGAGGAAAATAAGGTGCTACCATGCTACCAGTCAGGTTTCCGAAAGAGTCATGGGACTGCTACTGCGCTGGCAGATGTAATTGACAACATCCTTACTGCTCAAGACCAGGGAGAAGTCAGCATGCTTGTGCTTCTTGATTTTTCACGCGCATTTGAAACAATTAACACCACATTGCTGTTGTCTAAGCTTTCTTATTACGGCGCAGACATGGCCACAGTGAAGTGGTTTGACAGTTATTTGTCACAAAGACATCAGTATGTTGAGCTTGTTGATATGCAGGGTGTCAAATCCAGGTCATCTTCCCTTCCTGTGACGCGTGGAGTCCCGCAGGGCTCTATACTGGGACCCATCCTGTATATTCTGTACAGTGCGGACATCATTCAAAGCATAGAGCATAGCAAATACCACATTTATGCTGATGATGTACAGTTGTATATTTCTTTTGAGCCCAGTGACATGAATAACGCTGTTTCTCAAATAAATAAAGATTTATGTAAAATTGCTGACTGGTGTAGCTCTAATTGCCTGGTACTGAACCCAAAAAAAACAAAATTCATGTTATTGGGTTCCAGAAGGAATGTGCAGAAACTGGAGAATGTGCAAATCAATGTCAAATTAAATAATGAGGTCATGGAGCGTGTAGACAAATGCAGAAACCTAGGCATAACACTGGATTGCCACTTAAATTTTGAGCACCACATCACGGAGTGTGTCCGCAGTTGTTTTTACCGGCTTAAATTACTTTACAAAATACGTCCCTATTTAAGTGAACAGATTAGAATTGCACTGTGTGAATCTCTGATACTCTCCAAGTTTAACTACTGTGACATTGTATACGGCCCTTGTCTTTTGGCCAGAACAGCCAAGATGGTACAACGAGTTCAAAATGCCTGTGCTCGCTACTGCTTCACAGTGCCTCCAAAATCTCATGTTACCCCTTACTTAAACAATTCAAAGTTATTGAAAATGGAGGCTCGCAGGAAACTCCACCTTGCCACTTTAATGTTTGGTATGATGAAGTCAGGAAAACCAACATATCTGCTTGACAAACTTACTTGGGCTCAAAGCAACAAAGGTAATCAATTGAGAGGATGTAGATGTATTTTCAAGATGCCAAGGCATCGCACCAGTGCATTCCGGGGATCCTTCAAATTCGCTGCTACCCAATGTTGGAACGTCCTTCTGCCACCTCTTTTATGTGACCTGAAGACAATAAATACATTTAAAAACCGATTAAAAAGTCATCTATTTACAATTCAACTTGCATCAGTATCATATAAGACCAAGTAAAAATAATGTATACCGTATTGTTTTTCACGTTTCGTGATGGCGTCGGGTCGTTCGGCGATCTTTTCCCATTGGCTAGTTGGTATTTGATGAGTTAGGTACCTAGTACCTACGGCTGCAGCTGCTGCCGCATTGCATGAGGCATGACCTAAAGGAAAAAATAACCATTGTTTGTTTCATGTTTCTATATTTCACTGGCGAGTATCAGATAAATAAACAAACTAGGCAAACATTTACTCACCATTTCTTTTTGCATGACTCGTGGGTATGCTAAGACTAAGTCAACTAAATTATTCCAAATTCCAATCCTTTTTTTGTAGTAAGTGTGGCAAGATGGACTTTGATGAGGTAGACACGCGACCTTCAATCAGCAATAACACACGCGACTGTGAACATTCACAAATTCTAAATAATTTAGGATTGAGCAAGTGTATTTGTTGTTGTTTTTATGTATGTACTTTCTTTCTTGCTATGTATTTTGTGGATTTTGTTTGACATAAAATTATTAATTATGTGAAGTTTGATTTTTTTTATTATTCTAAGGTATTTGATTGTTTACATTACAATACAATAGTTTTTCTTTTTATTTATACCACAGAACAATGAAGTATTGTATTGTATTGTCTGTCATGTAATTCGTCCCATTCGTCCTTTTGGACAGGCGAAGACATTAAGCCATACTGCCAATTCTTGAGTAACTTTATTTTTTATTTTATTATTTTTTTGTTGAATGTGTTTAGTTAGGAACTGTTTTTTACTTATTATGTTTGGTTTGGACTTTTTGGTGGCGTCTGGTGTTGCTCGCACAGGCCCTGCCAGAATACCAGCGTTGTTGTAGGGTGACATTTTTGACACCCAGCAACAACATATGCTGAGGCAGGGTCCTGATTGGCGCATCACATATATATTTTATTTTTTATTTTCTTTTATGTACTTAGTTGTTTGTTAATTGTGTTCTTTGTTATCTGTATTCTTTTGTAATGTGAACTTGTGATGTGCAAATAAATGTGTTTTCTTTCTTTCTTTCTTTCTTAGTAAGAATCTACAATCTCTATTTGGTGGTAAAATATATTTGTGTGTTTGCAGACTTGATGCAGTTGAAGAGCTAGACTGTAATAAATTAACTGGCAAACGACCATGCAATAATTATGCATTAAATGAAATGAAGCAACTTAGAAACACGTCCAATAATAACTAAAAATACAAAAATAAATTATATTAAAAAAACCTTTTATTTAAAATCAAGCTTTTATTCAAATGTCCTAAAAAGAATAAAATAAACTTTGTATCAAGTCAAATCCAACAAATTTATTACATTAAACAATTTATTTGTTTTAAAAGCTTGTCGCGAGATTTTATTGTTACTAGGCTTGCACTAAACACAAATGCTTTAACTTATATTTGACATATGAAATTAAATAAAGCGACAAGCTTTTAAAACATATAAATTGTTTAATGTAATAAATTTGTTGGATTTGACTTGATACAAAGTTTATTTTATTCTTTTTAGGACATTTGAATAAAAGCTTGATTTTAAATAAAAGGTTTTTTTAATATAATTTTTTCCGTTTATTGTCACAGAAAATTTAACGCTTTTGCTGTGGTAATATCGAAACGTAAACATAAGAATCACAATACAAGGATGTCAGTCTGACTGACGACCTCCGTGAGCGAGTAGTGGTGTAGTAGGTTTTCAAGACCCGAAAGCTCTTTCGGGCCTTTCGGCCAGAAGGTATCTCTGAGTTCGAGATATTGAAAACGAACTTTTCAATCTTTTTCGTGTCTGAGTGTGTGTGGTAGTACCTATCGTAGTTTCTAATTTAGGGTCTTTATGCTACTTATGCCCAGCAGTGGGCGTCTTACGGTTGAAATGATGATGATGATGATGCTACTTAGTTTGCGATTGGAACATAAATTTTCTTTCAGCATTAGCTTTTTTTATATTTTTAGGTATTGTACCATTTTGTTATTTAAATTTTTAGTTTTTTGCATTCACAATGCAATTTTTATTACTGAAAAATGGAAAGTAAAGTATTTAGAAAAAATCGAACCCACGACCTTTCGCTTTCCGGGCGACTGCTCTAACGACTCCGTAGCTCAGTGGTTAGAGCAGTCACCCGGAAAGCGAAAGGTCGTGGGTTCGAGTCCCATCGGAGCTGATTGTGAGACGGGTCGATTTTTTCCTAAATACCTACTTTATTTTCCATTTTTCAATGTACCATTTTGTCTAGCAACGACATAATAATGATGTAAATGCGTTGCTTCTGATAAAGCTAATGAGTTTTTTTCGCCCGTTTTTCTTGTCAGTTAAAAGATGTCCATAACGGTAAAAAAAAGTTGGACGATTCATAAGAATTAATTTTATTTAATTGAATGGAGTTGGGCTCCGAATATTGACTAATAGTAAACGCAATATGTACATGATAGGGCGTACAGGGCTCTTGTGAATGTCAAAAAAGGTTCGCAACCGCTACGGGGCGCGCGGAAGACCTTATCATAGTTACGTTACACTATTAGGTACTATTTATTAATGCTGATATTACACGGTTCAACCAAATTGATTCACTTTGGTTGAAAGGCGCAAAAATATAGTTGCACATTTACATAGAATGATTCACTTTTACGTTTACATTGTTCAATTTGGTTGCTTCATCCAAATTGTAAGGTGAACCGTGTATTTCCGCTATAAGACACGTTATCATTTTATGTTTACACCCGACTGCCCAAAATAGGTGTGTATTGTTTGTTTTATTGTTCAAAGATGGTTCGATCGGGCTCCACAATAGCACAAAGAACTGTACAAGTAATAACTTTAATTTATCATATTTAAAAACAACAAGTTTTCCGTTTATGGCTGAAACTACTGAAAGACCCTTTATGACCTTAAATCGAACTTATCGCAAATCCGTATAATATAACCCCAGTGGTCCAGTCCACTTCAATCCTTTGCAAAACCGCTTAAATTAACGACTAAAGGCTCAGCGTGTGCACAATAACCGCGTATATCTTACTTATCTTCTAATGATAGTTGATTGCCGGCTGGGGGCTGGATGAATTGGCCGCTAACTGATTCAGTAAAATTTTTAATTGATACAGATACGATCGACTGAGTCTTCCAATTATTTATTGTTTCTCTAAATATCAGAGCAAATACTTTTTATAGTGATTATTATTTTATTTTCAAAAATACTCTGTTTTTGCATTTGCGGCTGGGGGCGGCGGCGTGCGACAATGATTCAGTAACAATGATTCAGTAATTGATATAGATACGATCGATTAAGTTGTTGGAACGCCTATTTAACTACACAAAAACAACACATGACCAAGTGCAAATTTAAAGCAAGACTTTTTAAATTAATTTACTAATCAGGATAATTTCGTTTGCTATTTTCCTTAAATATGGGTTGCCTGGCAGAAATCGCTGCTAAGCGATAAGGCCGCCTAATTGTACAACTGTTCTTGTTATTTGTAATTTGTATGATGTTTTTATGTTTTTGTGTGCAATTAAGTATTATCTAATCTAATCTAATCTAATCTAATAATATAAGTAATAGAATAAAGTGTTGTTGGAACACTCATTTTTTTTTATTGAGATTCGCATTTTATTTATATGATTTCTGTACTATGACAGGCTTGTATAAAATAAAGTGAAGCATAAAAACATCTAAAGGGTCTTGTAGTGGAATGTTATTGACGAATAATCAGGTCTGGGATATTTTATTACCAAAAAGCGAAGCCAAAAAGTGTCCCTAAAAATAAAATCAACGGCAAAACATTTTTCTCTAGGATCCTCCGAAATCCGCCCGTCATGGAATTAAAATTGTGTTAACATATATGTACTGGATGACGTAACAAGCTAATCTCCGGATGCTTTTGGAGTACTTGACTTAGTTAGTCATTTGGCGTGGCTTTTTAAGGTAGGTACGGATACCTGCCTTCTGCGCCAGAGGTCTCGGGTTCGATTCCCGAACAAGACAAATATTTGTGTGCATGAAGTTGTCTAGGTATAAAGTATGTATTTACGAACAAAAAGTATTTGAGTATATATTTAAATTAATAAATAAATAAATATTGAATACCATCACATGCATTGTTCCATTACCAAAGTATAGTAAGCTTATGCACTAGTATTTTGAAACAACGACGGGTATAACCACGTACACCCAGACCTGAGGAAATATTGAAAAGTTCGTTTTCAATATTTACACGACCGGGGATCGAACCCGAGACCTCTAACCTTGAAAAACTGGTATGTATACAACTCGGCCACGGAGGACGTCTAATTTATCCGTTGTCTAAATTCCATAACACAAAAACTACTACTTATGAGCTAGGTAGTTGGTGTGACGACGGACGTTAAGTTTCATAGCTTGCTGTGGTAAACCACTGTGGCAACTGTAGCAGGCAAGCTCTACTATGGTAATTAGATAATGGGCTGCTAACAAACACTGCTTAAGCAAAGCTTAGTCCACGTGTAGGTAAATATTAAAAAAGCAACCAACCAACAAAGGTTTTAATAAGGTTTTTAATTTACTGTGTCCACTATATTCATTATGAAAGAATTGTTAAGGAAAAACTGTAATAAACTTAGCTTAAATCAGAATCTTCAAGGCTTAGAACTAAATTTTATACTTGAAAAGGAAAAAATATTGAGTCGTCTATTTGCTTGGTACGTAAGTATTCGACTAATCTATGCTTATTAAACGACATCAGATTTATTGCTATTATTAATACTAAAGTACAAAACTGAATCACTTCAGAGTTATTGAAACAATAAACGAAGTCGGTATTACTTAGCGATACCGTTAGTGGCTGGGCCCTAATGTTTTTTACACTATGCAATGCGATGTGAGTGCCTCGCAGTTAAGGTCATAGAGTGCATTACAAAAAAATTATCTGTGCGCTGTGCTTCAAACACAGTGCCACAATCTTTTCTGTTCCGGTCACAGCGGTGCTACGTACGTTTTTCTTTTTTTGTAGCAATTTAACCGGCTCTGACTTCTAAGAACTTTACCCGCCAGCAGCGCTATGGTTGGACATCAACATGACAGCAAAATTACACTAAAAAAACAACGGGTTGCACTCCGGGAGTGCCGGCAGAAGGGAAAAGGGCTCCCTAGAATTTTTCACAAAAAAAAAGGAACTTGACAAAAAAAACCAAGGTCTTCTGGCTTCAATGCCTCTTGTTTTCTAACCTGTGCTATCACAACTTTGGAAACGATGGCGAAATTTGCCTTCGTATTCTAATGACATTGTACCAGTTTTTCGATCAGCATGTCTTACGATCTGACGATCTGACGGTCATGTGATCCTGACGTGAGTTTAACATTTTTTACCCATCACAAAAAGTGCACAACGCCGCTAAAGAAGTTTTCTCTTCAAAAACAAGTTAGTTTCGTCATTTTGGCCACCGGAACAGAAAAGATTGTGGCACTGTAGCACGTTCATCCGTTGCAGTGTCGTTAACAACCATTGCTCTGCCTGATGTGATAAGATAAGATAAGCATTTATTTCATAGAACATGGTACAAAAAGTTGTTTGATGTCAATTTGTGATAGTTGAGCTCATATTCGACCGTCAAGACGGCATAGAAAAGTTTACTTAATTTACAATAATACAATATTTCTAATAGATACAAAATAAAGTACATGACACATACACAATGACTGATCTAATTGTCACTATCCGTCTTTTTGAAAGGCCTTTATCCTGCAGTGAGGACATTAACTCATTCTAATCCTTAAGCTTATATTTGAATTTTTTTTACCACAACGGGGTACTTAGCCTTCATCACACCTGATGTTAAGAAATGATTAGGCTGAAGGTGGAAGCGCACTACTCCCGGAATCCTCAATCACTGAGGAATTCGGAACACAACAATGCTGAAAATATTGTTCTTATTGCGTCAGAATTAGATAAGATGGTGTTAGCTAGCCAGGCGGACTTTGAACAAGCCCTACCACCAACCAAACCGAATACAATATGTACCCCCACTGGAAATCGAACCCGGGACCTCTGGGTCTGATACCGGTGGTGTGTACCACTAGACCACAGGTGGTTAAATATACATCACTAGCTACGTCCCAGGGCTTCGCTCCCGTAGAATTTCGGGATAAATAATAGATAACGAACGACCTATTCTCAGACCTACCCAATAGGTATACATGTAAAATTTCATCAAAATCGGTCAAGCCGTTTCGGAGGAGTATGGCAACTAACACTGTGACCCGAGAATTTTAAAATTTGATATATTATTCTAATAAGTTTGCACTATAAAAATGTATACTTACCCCTGCATTATTCATATTCTTAGCTATTGTATTTTAGGACAAAATAACAAATATAACTTAGCAAAGCAATGTACAAATCCAATAACAATATTTTATCGATCCTGCATTGTTTAGTTTTGCTCGAATGCAATATGCAAATGCGAAACAACGAGTCCACAAACTGTATGGACAATATCAATAACAAACAGATAAAATTAAAGTGGATTTAAGTTCAGGAGTATACACACAACACTGCAAGTTATTGTTATTTTACTAATGGCGAACATAAGATTAAACAAAGTGCTTTTAAGTAAATTGTATTTATAGGAAAAATGTGATAGTAAAAAACCACGAGCCCTATAAGTAGCTTTCAGCTACTTATAGCTGAGCTACAGCTATACTTACAAAATTGCATTGTGAATGCATAAAAAAATAATATAAAATCTAAATTGTATTTTTAAGCCTTTAATTGTAGCCTTGTAAAGATTGGTCGCGAAGAAATAAAATAAAAATGCGTGCGTTCTGCGATGAGTTGTATTCGAGAGAGAGAACATGACAATGACAATTTTACAGAGCAAAAAGCTTAGACCATTTTTAATGTTTCCAACAGCCTATTGGGTAAGAAAAACCTTTGTCTTCTGCCAACTCTTAACGAGTAGTTGATCATCTAGGGGCATCAGTAGAATAAAAAGAAAATGTATGGAATTGACATTAGCTACTGAAATGTCACGTGACCGCTAATAGGCCGCGAGGGGGCTACTCATTATTTGTAAGTATACAAATCTCTGTTCTAACAGTTCAAACAATTTATTCTACTGAAATTTCACGTGACCACTAATAGGCCACTTAGAGGGGCTACTCAACATAAACAAATCTCTGTTCTAACAGCTCAAACAATTTATTCAAAAACAGAAATCAATTAAATAAAAGCAAACCTAAACCCATCGAGTGCTTTCCAATATTTATGCAATTGCAACATTCGTTATCTGATGGTTATTTGTAGAGTTGCAAAAATATTTGGGGACTATACGAACACACAAACGAACATAGCTTTGAGTATATCGCTTGAAATGTACGTAACTTGACCATGTAAAAGCGTATGTTTTTATTACTTTTAAAACTCCTGTCAATAAACCGATATTAAAAGATTAAGTTAGTCTCGACCCAACATTAATGACTGAAGTAAATGAAAGTTATCGTGAAAATCCTACGAAGCGGACGACTTCAAAATGTTACTCTGTAAAAACCTAGTCACCCGTAAGAATTTACGAATTTGGTACCTTTATGTGATTGAACTTTATTGTTAGATGTACTTTTGTTTAAAACCTTGAAGAATGTTTTAATAATGTAAGTAATGGGTACTTTTTTCATAGCACCTCCTTGCGGAAGGATACTTTGCTCCCACGCTTTGTTATGGTTGAGACATTCGTGGGAAGAACGAGGTTCCAGGGACTAATATGCCGTGAAAAGTTTCGCCTAATAAAGATTACGGCAGCTACTGCGCACCAGGCGCAATGTTATATGAAATATGGAAATACTCCGCTTTAAGTTTGTATGCTTCCGGATACAGCGCCTGCTACATTGCGGTATGGAAACAATTAGAACAATAAGACTGGAAAACTTGCACAACAGTAAATATGGTCTTAAGAATTCTCTTTTTAATTTATGGATACAAATATATCAATTCATAACCATTATAACTTCTAATAATGAAATCAAGAAATATTTAATATTTGTTTGTTTTCCTTCTTTTTCTACAGGCAGAAGCCACTTGTTTCTTGCATGCACTTGTTTCTGCTTCTCATACATATAATCGTTACGTATACCGACTCTCCAATTTCGGTTAGTGATGTAAGTATTTATTCATACCTATATAATCTAACAATGTCATAACTTAAATTTAATTATACAATAGTTATTGTGACACCATGGCTGCATATTCAGCAAGTCAGCAGCGATAAATTTTTGCAGGGAATTTCGAGCCCTGCCGCTGACAGCTGACAGTTTAGCTTTTATCTTTCAACGTATGCCAATTTTATAGGATATAACTTTTCCTATAGAAAGAGCCATTTTTGCTTCTATATGTGACTGCAGCTGTCGCAAAAAGTTGTTCTTTTTTGTGAATTAAGATTGTCAGTAAATATTATAAAGCTAATTAATGTCTATAAATTATTTACATTCAAGTATTCATTCATGTTAAACAGACCGTGTCTTTGAATGTCATTATGTTCATAATTTATGACAGATTTCTTGGTTTTGAATGTTTTTACTATTATAAATGCATTTATTGTTAACTAGCGGCCGCCCGCGGTTTCACCCGCGTGGTTCCCGTTCCCGTGGGAATATCGGGATAAAAAGTACATATAAACCTTCCTCTTGAATCACTCTATCTATTAAAAAAAAAGCATCAAAATCCGTTGCGTAGTTACAAAGATTTAAGCATACAAAGGGACATAGGGACAGAGAAAGCGACTTTGTTTTATACTATGTAGTGATGTAGATAATTAATACCATGGTGTTATTTTTGATCGAAGATAACCAACCATTTATCGGCAATATAGTTTTAAGTCAGTTGTTTTTCAAATAATGGACTAAATACTTTTTGTTATCTGGAACCTTACATAATAGTTATTATTAGTAAATAGGAAAAACAAACAGTTTCATTGGCACATTAATTAGCAACAGCGATGTTAAAAGATAGAGCGCGAGCGAAGTCTTTGAGATCGCTCCGAAGTTTCCAAGTCTCACTTGAGAATTCTGAGAGCTTAAGTTAACTACAGAGGATGTAAATGTTGTCAGTATACTATGTTTTTGAGGATTTAATTTTATATAAGTAGATATTTTTCGAGGATTTTTTTAAACAGTGGAGGTTCGAATCCCGTCCAAAAAGCTACTAACGGGTGTTTATGTCGTTTTTTTCTATTACATTATTTCCTATAGCTTAAAACCAAAATGAGCGGCTTGGCAAGATAGTCCAATAATAGGTAATATATAATATCTATCAGAGGTCAAGTAAAGACTATTGTATTTCTAAAAATAATTGAAGATCCAAAAACTGTTTGTTACGTTCTGACATGAAAGCTACTGAACAAATTTTAATAATAATGGTACTTACAGAGGGAGCTGGAGACTTAGAAAGCGTAAAGTGATATATTCTTCAAAAATAAACTTTCGACATCAGCACATTTTTTATGTGCCCAATGCAAGGGTGCGGAGACAGCCATTGTTCATATAAAGGATGGGTCATACGCAACCAGGCTTGTCCAGTCCCCTTGCGATATTAATTAATGAGTGTTAGCGACAGCAAATGTGTCTTCAGAAGCAAAGAGAAAGGAATTTTACAAATTTTCAAATAAACTATCTCAAAAAGTTGCTTATAGCATCGCACGCTGAATATTGCGCAATTGAGATGCTCGACATTTAATTTGTAAGTAAATTATTAAAATTGAAAAATTAAGAAAAACTTTTCCTGCTGCGTTTCATACACTGGAGGTTAAGTGATATGTAACTTGCGACTTGCTTCATCAGACCGGTCGAGTCGACAGGTGCTCCGCGCTCTATTTAGTATACATACTTACTCGCTGGAAATTATCAACTTTGTAGCTTTCACTCAATTTTGCGAAACATCCCTTGTTTCTAGACTCGACACTCGGCTGCGAACTCAACATCTGCAAACTTATTTATATACGTAACGGTGTGAAGTGAGAAGTTTCGTTTATATTTCATGTTTGTTTCCGCTGCAGACCTTTTTTAAGTTGGTATTTATAGTTTTCTGTGAGATTGTTTCATTTTTAATCCACAACGTTAACTCTTTTATTTAATCTATTGGTGTAGGTACCGGTTTCGCCCGTTGTATATCCCTATGTAATTTTAGTAACATTATTTTTATAACAATATATTTTTGATTGGCCATAGCGCATTTGCTAGTTTTCCTGTCTGTTACGTAGCATGTCATAAAAGAAAATAGTAGATTGTATTACAAGGGAGCAAAATAATATATTTACGGCGAGAGCGCTATTTTGAATCCAGAGCGCAGTGAAGGATTCTAGAGTAGAATCTCGAGCGCAGCGAGGGATTCAATATACGCCACCCGAGGTGAAAATAATTTTGCGGCCGATGTGACAGTCCAACCTACGTCACCATTGCTTTTCAATTAGCCACAGGAGTTTTTTAATTTTATTCGACTTTTCTGAAAAACCGATTTTCCATATTTTCAATAACTGTTACATCCTGAAACTACATTTTCATGTTTCAGACACATCTGAAATCTGAAAACGTTTCAGTAAAAAAAAAAATATATTTATATAAAATAGTATTATTTATTTCCTTTTCCTACTAAAAACATCTTTCTTTTCTTTTGAATAGTTATTGAACATATTTAAATCAATTATAAGTCGAACAGGTATATTCTACATCTTCAATTAACAATAATAGATAAAAAAATAATTTAAAAACTTTTAAGTTTGAATTGAAGTTAAGAGAAGCGACATCTATTAATCAGTTTTAGTACTATGTGAAAAACCAGCGCCGTGCTGCGCAGCGGCAAGTAGCGGAGTTAATAGCATGTCTTTGATATAGTACTGAGAAGTTTTGATACTCGTTACGAGATGGCGCTAGTGGACTTGGAAAATTTTAAATAAAATCATTTATGAAAATAACATTATTTAATCCTTTTCTTCTTAATTCTTCTTTGCAGCATGATGAGTAATAAATTAGTAATTTTAATATTACTTACAAAAGCTTGGTTTAGGGTTAAATGTAGGAAAACCATTATGTCTCTTCAAGCATGCAAATATATTAATTTCTCCTGAAATTCTTGATTAAAATTTATCCTGAAGGAATTTCCTCATCTAGGAAGTCTTTAGTAAAATGTAATATAGATAGATAGGTGTCTACAACCTTGAGTTATGAAGTAATCCTGAAAATTCAAAACATCAAAATGAATATTTCTAAAATTCAATATACTCAATTTATCTAAAAATACAAGTTGGAAATTGAATTAATTTGGTTATAAATTAGTATACTAATTATGCTGATGAAAGATAAATTGATTTAGAGTAAATCCTTTGCTTAAATAATTTGAAATAAGCAAAACTAAATGTTTTGAGTTTTTCAACGCAGTTGAAAAACTGACTATTACTTGAAAATAATATAGAATGTGTGTCTATTGTTATGAATAGTTATTTCTTAGTTCATCCTAAATCTGTACATAATTTTAAAACTAGAATTAGCTCAGAACATTCTGTCAATTGTAAGAAATCACTAAATATGGAATTTCAACGTTGCAAAATTTGATAAATTTTAGTAAATTCTAAAAGGTCAATAACTTTTATAGTATGTATTGGATTTATAATTCTGATATAAATTAGATAATTTCAAAGTGTCCTTCTTATAGTATAATAGAATTTATTACTTAAAGAAGTAATAAACATTGTGAATTTCCAGTTGTAAAATATACAAAATGACAAAAGGTTATTTCTAAAAACTACATTATTGAATGTGTTTTATAGGTGCATATAATGATGATATATTTACCTGAGAGCTTGGTATTTTTGGGAAAACACCTTTTGAAAGATTTCTAGTAGAAGTTGTCTGTTTAAAAAGCTTCATAAATAGTGTTTTAAGAAATTCAATCCTGGAAAATAGAGTCACGTTCAGAGTTAGTTTAGGCTAGGTATGAGTACATTAAGATATTAGAAAGGGTTTTATTTTGTTAATAAATATACTTAACTGTTTATTTATAACTTACAAACGTCAGTTTGTGTCACAGATGAGACAAAATCTCTTAAAGAACGTATTAAGTACCCAAAGTCGATTTTGGGTTTAAAACCATGATTAAACCTAAATAAAATTAAGCAAGATATATATTAGGGATTTCTAATTAATCTTCTATTAATAAAACTTAGCCTAAATACACTAAATTCAATATTTAAATCAAAGTTTAGAATTTTGAATTACGCGCCATTGCATGAGGCCAACTAGTGCCTTATTCACAATGTGCAAGGAGCGATTGAACAAAATCTGTGTGAGTCAATGTACCTTTGCGCTATGTAATACATAGTTGATACATAGCGGAAAGGTGATAAAAACATTCCTAGATCATTAGATTAGTTACACTATATGGAAGTCTGATAGTTCTGTCCGACGTGAGCCACAAAACATAATTGTGCACTAATGACACGAATTATAGCTTCTTAGTTTAGTTTCATATAGAAGTTCTGTAGCGCAGGCATTGTTTTGCTATTTGGCTAGATTTTAACTACGTTATTACAGCTAAATATTGAATTTATTAAGCGACAGTGCTGTCATCTATAATGAAACTATGATTTTGTGCGTCTGTAGGGTCTCTTATTTAGAGAAAACAATAGAACCATAGACTAGAATACAGATTTTATTACAGTCTAGATTGTCTATGGTGAAGACTTGCTAAGGTGACCACTTTTGACGATTACCCGTTTTATAGGGAAAATTAGGGAATTTATACCTCTAATTCGATTTATTTAGATTAAAATATTTTGTTATTTAGACCTAGAATTTTGCTGCAAACTGATTGAATATTGTATGTTGGAGATGATTGAAGTCTGGAGGAGCAGTTTTGCGATGAAGTGTACACAAACCACAGAGTTTGAGCACGTCGATATGAAAATGGATGAGATCTCGTTGATGGAAGGGAGTGAACACTTTTCGCATACGGTTCTCATGATTTCGGCACCTCTGAACATATATTTTTGCATCAAATTTAATCTAAATCAAGTATTTAAATTTTCTGAAATTTACGCCTGAATAACTTTTGAATGAGTATATCTGAAGCCGCGAAAATTGGAAATTTACTTGATTTTGGATTGAGGAATAAGATTTACTACAGTAATATCTTATTTTCTCAAGATAGAACTAGATAATCTAGTTTTATCAAATAAATAATTATTTATACCTAAATCGAGATATGGCAACATATCAGAATAACTGAATTATTCTTATGGGGGAATCCCAAAGAGGAAGCGCGTGGAGAAGTATTGGACGACATGTCAGGGGAGTTCTAGAATGTTCTAGAGACGAGATATAAAAGAGCGAGGTTCGTGGACTAGAAAGACAGTTCGGGAGAATTTATCGGGAATGCAGGCCGAAGCTCTGCCCGATCGCGATTCGGTATTTTACTAGTGAAAAGTATTTAATAGTGAATTTAAGAGAAATCTCTGCCCAAAATTATTTCAATTTAAATATTTTCTTTAATTATTGTGTTTCAAATCTGTGGGTGGTAAGCTTTATTAATTTATCTCCATTATTTTCTTGGAATCCTCATTTTTGAGTCTGGACTGAGTTTTGAAAGAGGCTGATGATGATTTACAGTTCTTGGCCAGATCTGTATTTCTTCAGTAAGGTTTCATGATGGCATTTCCGATCTTCTCTTGGGTAAATACTTTCCTTGTGGGAATGTTTGCTCTGGATGGGGGTCTGAGGGCTGTCACGTGTCAAAACTTCGACCAGTAATATTTGAAAGCAAGAATTGAATATTTCAGAATTTGTTTTAAATTCTTTTGAATTAATATTGCTACCATACCGTCAGTATTAAATTCGGATTTCGTGATCTAATCGTCGAATCGCTTATTCGATATAAGATTTGTTTGATTTACACGCCGCGAAAGTGTTAAAGTGTGTGTTAATCGTGAAAATCTGTTTGAAAACAAATTCTCCTCTTAAAATTTATCTAAAACAACTTTTTCACACGTTGTGATGTGTGTTGTTATTTAAAAAAAGGCTTATCTGAGCTCTTTGTACAACTTAAAGAGGGAATTTGGTCCATACAGAGTTTCATATGAAGTGGAGTGTTGTGCTTTAGTTCGTGAGGATTATTGCTAGATTTTGATCTGAAATCTAGCAAGGGTGAGTGTAGGAAATAAGGTAATTTGGATGTCAGACTTTAGCTATAGTTTCAGTACTAAATTCCTTGGAAACAGATACTCTCTGTCCCAGTAAATTGATTCCTGAAACTTTCAGAAGTTTCAAAGCTGAAGCTTGGCACAATGTCTGATAGACAAGTTCTAGTACTTGTAAGATCTGCCCTCATCTTATATTATCATTTGCTTGCATGTCTGTGCAAGTAGAATTCTGTTTATATGTTTTGATACTGAAATTGGAAAAGAGGTTTTTATCCTCATAAGAGTGAAACTTTTATGTCAGAAGTCTCTACTAGACTCTAACTAGTTAAATTTGATGTTATTTGAACATGACCTCTCATCCTGATCAGTATCAAAGTCTTGATATATGGAATTCTGCAGCGCCTCATCCAAACCATGTTTATTTATTTATTACAGCTGTTGTGTGAACAGGCTGCTGTTCTACTCTCATAATTAACTATTATAGTCTAATTTTGACTATAATTCCATCACAGATTCTATAGAGAGACCGTAGCCTTTCATACAAAAGCTATTTTATCATACTTATGTATGATTTATTTTACTGTATTAATATTTATATTATACAGACACATACTTACATCAGTTCACACTATCCATACACAACTCAGGTAATGGTTGTTTTATGTAGCTCTAGAGTGGATAGATTGAAGCTTTACCGCTGGCTTGAAGCTCGAAGAGTGAGGTAACTTGCCGTTGTGGTCTGACTCACCTAGTTTTCTGGTTGACGTCTGGCTACAGTGATGAGATAATGTGGAATTTGCTGTGAGTTGATGGTGATTTCTAAAGTAACTTATAGTCTTTAATGGACTATGGGTGATCAGAATATGACTTCAACAAAATGTGTTTTACTATAGGGTCTCTCAAGGATATCGTTTTGGTAGTACGGTAAACACTCCTCAAGTTCCAAAGTCTAAAGACCGCGTTAGGATTTGAGGCTGTGTATCTACTAAATCACACTACAGGCCGTTGGCTGATCATGGTATATTGATTGGTCAAATGCCTTAGTGTCATTTTACACTAATTTGGCCAATTATGGTGTCGTCTGGATGTTTGCTTGGACCCTTAGTAGTGTAATCTTACGAGCCGAGCGGCTTGGGGACAACGCACTATTAAGGACTCCACCCACAGCCTGATTCGCACGATTGTTGGTCATTCACCTTACCAGATGTCCTGTTGGTTTCCTGGCTTTGTCGATATCCGGATTACCGTTTTTGATTTGTGATACCTTTCAGTTCATAACTGTTGGGTAAAACCAATTAAAGACAAAAGTCCTCCTGTGTTTCTTTATATTGAAGCCATATGTTGGATCACACATAAGTCTCTGACTTAATTTTCACACCATGGGAAACTCATAGCATTGGTACACGGTTGGTTGAGTAAATGAATACTGTGCAAAGTGTTTTATTTAACTCCTGACAATTTAATATTGTCTTATCCAAACCCTACCTCTCATTTGAGAAGACCCAGTTTATATTTGAAATATAATATAACTATTTATTTGTTCAACATGGATTTGAACATAATATCCTCTTTGATGGATGCCATTTCATGTGCTGAGCGCTGAGTCTCATAACAGATATGCCTACACAAGCATACACACTACATAAACTATACAACAAGTGGCTTGATTCGTCGAGTCACTATAATCTTTATTCTTCTTCTCTCCGCTATGCGTTGTGAAACACCCTGTCTTTTGCTTGAGTAGTCGAGCTCTGTCCTACGATCCTGAGACTATTCAGAGGAGGATATCTTGGTGAAGTAAGCCCTATGTAGACAGTTCACCTCTGCATTTGCCGAGACCCGCACACTATACAGTTCCCTTCTGGCTGAAGGCTATAGGATCTGCGTCCCAGACAAGTAGGACTTGCCTCCAAGATCTCCACTCTGGTGGAAGGAGAGACATTTCTGAAAGGTTCTGGCTACGCCATCCTCTTCATGCTCAGATTGTGACGCTTTACATCTTTGTCCTGATTGTACGCAATCCGACAATGCATAACACTGTAATTTCTTAGATATGTTCTGAATAGACGCTCTAAGAATTGCATATGAAATATCTGTTTATGAGTACTTGGTGGCAGTAACTGGAGTGGGCATTTGTTAAACTGGATGTTTTTCCATTTAACTGATTGTTGAAACTGGGTTTTCACATTCCTTTGCCTTATACTCTCTTTTGCTGCACCACTGTTGTGCTTAAGTATACTTGAGCGCCTCGTTTGCGTTGGACTGGGACCGGAAAGAGCTAGAGGGGAGGTTGGACGTAGCTCCCCAGGGCAATGCCCTGGGCCACAAGCCATCAGGGTATTAGCCTGGGCCTAGATTCACTTTATCCTATCCTTTATCCTAAAATTCCTATCCACAAACACTATACTTATTTACACTTAACTCTTTCTTTACCTATTTAAAATATAACTATTATCCACTGTCATGCTTAATTAACACTATTTATTTATTTATTTGTATTTATATATTTATAATTCATTTCAGCTTGCTTTAGGTAATTAGCTATAAGATTAAGCGTCTCTGAAATCATTGTACTTTGAACATACCTTATTAAAAAGAACCTAACTATGGGATACTGAAACAAAAAATTACACAACGTAGTGTCCTAACCATTTAGTCGATCACAACAAACAGCCAAACATTGGGGTCATTAAGATTAGAATTATTATTATTCTAATACTTCTTTAAGAAGAGAGGGGGGTTAAAACTGATGCTGGTGTGTCCCACAATTGAGCTCTCACACCTCCACAGCTCACACAACTATCAGTTTATTTTATTCATTAGCAAGAGCCCAGCAAGAGTCATCGTTTACACCGAGTAATACACTCTGCTTTTCATCCCCCTCTATAAGAAAAGCAGTAAAGACAACTCAAACTACCTACCTTTCTTTGTCGTTCGGATACATCATAGCGCTAGTCGGGCAAGAAAAAAAATTGAGTTTTGAAATAAAAAAAAATTAAATAAGTAAAAAAAATATATGTCCATCAGATTTCTTATAAGTATTTCCGGGGATGCCGTAGGGGGTTGAAAATTTTGTTAGATTTTAGCTACGACTCACCGTTTACGAGATATTCTCAATTTTATAAAATTCCGTTTTTGAAAATTTCTCGGTCCCGAAAAAAGTCCCGGCCCCATACAAAATCAGTTGCTTTTTTTTGAAGTACTGCACACCCTTTGCTACACTCCAACCAATGCTTCTTTAATTATGTTCTAAATTCAAATCTCATTGTTTTGGACCCTGTTATGAAGCTGTTCAAAATTCAAATCTCATTTATTCCCTCTTGTCATAACAGGTAAAAAATTAATCGTTTTGGACCCTGTTATTAGATAAAAAATCATCGCTTTTCGAATCGATGGGATGAAAAAGTATTTAGATATATAAATAGTGCTATTATCATATCGAAGTAACCCTTATTTCGGCAAAATCTCCTAGAAAATGCTATATTGTTTAATTCGGTACAACTTGAATCGCAACTAATTTTTGTTGCAGTTCTAGTTCAGCGAAACAAAAACAACAAACTACAAAGTAAGACTACTTTCTTGTTTTAAATTAATTAGTTCGCAGTGAGAGAGGGTATTGTCTGGAGATAATGCGTATCTTTAAACACGCTTCGTGGCTTTACGACTGTTTGGCTCAACTATGAAGTCCCCACACGACGTAGTTTTGCGGGATAATTAAAGCCGTTTTATATTGAACCATCGGTCACCCACCCGCGATTTCAACTGCGTGAAAGATTTTTTACTAAAACGCACACAAACTTGCATTACATACTTGAAAATTGAAATAGACCATTTTGACCTCTTTTGACAACATTGTAGATGGTGATTAACCGCCGTTGTGGTCTAGTGGTTTGCACCACTGATTTCAGACCCCGAGCACAGAATATATAATAGTACTAACCCCGAGTCAGTGTACTATTATTTATTCCGTGCCCGAGGTCCCGGGTTCGATCCCCAGTGGGGGTACATACATATTCTATTCGGTTTAGTTGATGGTAGAACTTGTTCGTAGCCTGCCTATCACCATCTTAAATCTAAGCCTGACGCCATAACGATGATGTTTTCAGCATTATTGTGTTCCGGCATTTGAGATAGCCTTCATCACATTTATCATCAGGTATGGCGAAGGCTAAATGCTACCGTTGTAAATAAAAAAATGGTAGTTTCTGAGGCTAGAATTCTCAAATATAGTAAGTACTAGCTTTCCGCCCGCGGCTTCGCCCGCGTGGACTACACGACGTTATCCCGCGGGAATGTGACATTTTTTCGGGATAAAAAGCCTATGTTCCTCTCCAGGCTACAAAGTATCTGTGTTCCAAATTTCAGCCAAATCCATTCAGCCGTTTTGGCGTGATTGAGTAACAAACATCCAAACATCCAAACATCTAAACTTTCACATTTATAATATTAGTAGGATAAGCAAAACCTTCAGTTTTACTACGAGTAGGTATATCAGTAATAGCTTTTTATAGGATTACTCCCAGTGACACGCAGCAAACTGAGAAGTAAGAATCACCAAAACTCGGCAATGGGTTTCAATCGGGTAGCAATGGGTTTGATGTAATCAAGACCTAAATAGGAATGAACGAGATATTACGCAGTTTTGGAAACCGCAAGAATTTAATTACTTAATCACTTTAAATACTCTAAATAATTTATTGTATTAGTGTAAATATCTTTTTTTTTAATTTCAATCCAACATTATTTTCAGAGATTAAATAAATGAGCAAAGCCTTCAGCCATAGATCATTTCACGAAAGAGATAAAATCTTTATAAAGATTGTTTGCCAAATTGGTTTAAAAAGGAAACCTAGACATTGAACAGAAGTGAAGAGGTCTACAAGTCTCGTTTAGCCAGCGAAAGGATGGCAACACTCGACTAAGTAGTGCCACTTACAGGGGAAGCGTTTTAGTGCAGCCTTAGTGCGCGTTTATTCTATTATCTCTGGACTTACTAAGGCTCTGTATTAAGATTTATTTATAGCGCGCTTCAAGCCGATTGTGTAGATTACACGACAAATTTATCGGTACGTGGATTCTGTTAGGAAATAAACTCTGTCGCTTTAATTATGTCGCCGCGCGATAACGTTGTCTTCGTGATAAACTTAATATGTTGCACAATATGAGCTGTGAAATCCAAATAATTAAGAAAGGATAGAGAAAGCACAACTTGAGGTTTAGTACCTAGTTACAGTTTGTACATACATCGGTCATTTCAAAGTAGGACAAATTCACCTAAAACAATTTAAAAATTTGAGGTAGAACACTAAAAAATTCAAGTAAAGATTTTTAGTGTTCAACCTACTCTACGTCGACAAAGTAACATTGCTTGTTTATGCAGAATAATGAATTGATTTTAATAAATTGTATGAGAACAGAAGATTGCTTGACTATGACAACTATATACCTAGTTATAGTTGTACCAGTTCGCAATGAGGCGGCCAGTGCAATAACACTACATCAAGCCGTCTAGTGGTCAGACGCATCTATCTTTCCAACCCCTCCTTCATCATACAGATTGTGTTGTTACTAAGTATATGATTTTAAAGTCAGAAATGAAATAATGTATATATGTAGTCCCTAGGTAACGTAAAAGTACAAAATTATATTTGCTTATGAAACTCTCATTAAGACCAAATGAAATTGGAGTTCATACTTGGTTATTTGGCGCCATTTAATACTACACGTGCACTTTATTTATTATTATAATGAAACAAATTAACACTAAACTTATTAGGTATAATAGCTTACTCGTATTAAAGTGCGAGGTAATTGCAGATTCACAATAACTCTCGAAAAAATATAATGGTCAGGGTACTAGAGCAGGGCTGTGTGATGGGGAACTTCACCCGACGTGCCCTCGGCAACCGCAAGAGGGCGTGATGTACTGTTATTACTGGCCCTGTTAGTAAACAATCTATAGTATGTTATAGACTTATGGTTTCCGGCGACTTCGTGGGTAGGTAGGAACCAAGAGCTGAAATAGTCTACCTTAATCTTGAATCAGGTAGATTTTCTTAAATCTTACCTACCTATTGAATTATAGTCAGGATACTAGATGTCAGGGTTGTGATAAAGAACAGAGCTGCGTGATGGGGAACTTAACCCGGAGCGCCCTCGACGACGACGGCAAGAGGGCGTGATGCACTGTTATTACTAGCCCTGTTAGTAAACATACTTTGTTATAGAACTTAAATGGTTGCCGGCGACTTCGTACGTGCAAACCAAGAGCCCAAAATAGCCTACCTTTAATCTAGAATCAGGTAGATTTTCTCAAATCTTACCTATTGAATTATAGTCAGGATACTAGATGTCAGGGTTGTGATAAAGTGCAGGGCTGCGTGATGGGGAACTTCACCGGTGTGCCCTCGACGAACGCAAGAGGGCGTGATGCATTGTTATTAAAATTCGCGTCACGAAATATCAGACCTGGGACATGACTGATTTGACTTGCGCAGTGACGATTTCATATAAGCTTTTTTTTATAAGAAATTGCTACTGCGCAATTCGAACCACGCCGTGATCCGTCAAGTCTCAACTTTCGTGACGCCGGCGCCGATTGTACTAGTCCTGTTAGTAAACATACTTTGTTAAAGAACTTATGGATGCCGGCAACTTCGTACGTGCAAACCAAGAACCTAAAATAACCTACCTTTATTCTAGAATCTGGCTGAATTGTTCAATTGTGACTGGTTACTCAAGTGATTAATCAATGTGGGAACGGGTATCATGCGGGTAAAGCCGCGAGGATCCGCTAGTTAATAAAATTTAAAGAAAGAAATAGTCTATTACTTAGTAATAGACAAGTAAATAATAAGATTATGTAATTTTTGAGATTACTATGTTAAAAGTCCATGATTTGATTATCAAAATAATAATGAAGTCTTTGATCTTTATAATACCTCACGCAAATATTGCAAATATTATAAACCCAAACATTTTAATTTACTCATAAAGAATAAAAATTTTAATGTAGCGGTCGTAACAGTGCAAACAGAGGGTTTCCACTTAATTAAATTTTGGGGTAAATTCTGGTATAATTAAAAATTCCTGACTTCCAGGAAAAAATACCGTTCGAGTCTAAGATGATTGCGATCCAGCGGCGGCAGTGGTTGGCGTGCTCAGCCGGCGATTGTGGAAGTTAAGCAACTTTTGCAATGGCCGGTCACAGGATGGGTGACCAATAACTTTTATATTGAGCTTCTCTTACTTACTTACTTACTTACTTACTTTTATATTGAACATCTTAGACTTCTGCGCGAACTGTCCATATAAATAAAACTCTTTCACGGATTTTTTCACGCAATTTATTTTTCACACTTATGCTCTGAAATGTTAATATTATATTTGAGAAAAGAATGCAGTACGTGGCACTTTTCTTCCATGCTCGTAAAGGATATTTTGTCTATGATAAATCTCATTTTGTTTTTTCGTTTGATGTTCGTGCTACATGTACCCTACATAGCGCTTGTGGTATTTAAAAAAAAAGTTTACCTAATTATGATATAATAATTACCTATATAATAATAATAATAATGTGGCTGTATGGTGCAAATGTCCCTTTGCTTTTTCTGTTTTTATACACAGGAATAACGAAAGAAAAAATAAAGAAAACAAGTTGGTAATAATATCTTTGGGTAGTACCTTTTCCGAGGTAAACATTCTAAATTTGAAAATCACTGCAGTAATGAATTTCAGTACTTACTTACTGCATTGATTTTAGTGCAGTAAGTAAGTACTGAAATTCATTACTGCAGTGATCTGCAATGGAACTACCAACTTTTTTTCTTTATTTTTTCTTTCGTTATTCCTGTGTATAAAAACAGAAAAAGCAAAGGGACATTTGCACCATACAGCCACATTATTATTATATAGGTAATTATTATATCATAATTAGGTTTACTTTTTTTTAAATACGCTCAGAGTATATTACTTCCTATTGTACCACAAGCGCTATCACAGAATAATATGGCGCTATGCACGAACATTAATCGAAAAAACAAAATGAGATTTATCATAGACAAAATATCCTTTACGAGTAATTTTGTATGGGAAATATGTACAGCGCCATCTACCGCCCAGAAGCGGGTATTGAAGTTGCGCATTTTCGTAGCAAGTAGTAAGTTTTAATAGGCTGTATGACCGTTCCACATGGCCTCACAATCACAAACCAATATTAAAAAAACGGCGGGAATGATTTTCAGCGGTTCATTTGATTTGATATCAAAACAGCTTATATTGTGTAATAAATTATCAAAATGTGTTCTGCCAATGAAACATAATATACAGACATTGTATGTACCTACTCCACCAAATTTGAGAGCAGAAGCAAAATTTATAACAGAAAACTTACTGCCAGCAAAATCAAAAGAAAGATATATGAAAACCTACGATCTGATTTGGAAAATTGAAAAAAAGGGAAAACAATAACATTCACATTTAATAATTGCCCGAACATGTGTGATATAAATTTTAATAAGTAAATATTATTTAGTTAAACAGTTTTTTTTATTTCCTCGCATTTCTTGAGAAAAGCACTATACAAGCCTTGTACGGTAAGCAAATTACCTTGCCTCGAATGATTAAAGCCCTCGCCTGCGGCTCGTGCTTCAAACCATCCTCGACAATGTAATTTCTTACTTACCTGTCCTCGGCTGTAATGTACTATAACAACTTGGTTAAATTTTAGTTGTTTTTTGAGGTTTTTTGGTTTATCCGACGTTTCGGCACCTTTCCAGGGGCCGTGACCACGGCCACGTTACACGTTAAATAAATAATAAATAAATAACTTTTTACAATCACACCAATTATCTAAGCCCAGTTATGGAAAACTTGATAGGTAACGGATAAATATATACTGAAATACTTTTTGTTTGTAAATACATACCTAATATACATATAAAACACCCAGACCAAGACAAATAGACATGTTCATGCACACAAATATTTGTCTTGTTCGGGAATCGAACCCGAGACCTCTGGCGCAGAAGGCAGGTATCCTACCCCTGCGCTAAATCGGTCCGAATAAATTCTTTGTCCCGGCTGCGTAGCACAAGATAATAAATAGTTACTGCCTGTAGGGACCGCGTGATTGGATCATTTCATATGTCTATGTATGTGTCATATTCCCACAATATGATGCCATAGCAGTTCAGACATTAAAATCGCAAAGACGACAGTGCATGTATCAATGAGTTCAGATATTTTTGAAAAGCAACATAACTAGTTTGTGAATGAATAGTTCTAAAATGTATAAAGAAATCATCTAGATACTTAATATTTTATAAACAAGAAATTGCAAGAAACTCCAAAAGCTCTATGTTACAACTATAACAACAATTTACCTCCTTACTTCAAGAATATAATTTAAATTAAAATGTTAAATCATCTCACGCTGAACAATAGTAACGAACGGCGGGCGTATCCATAACAATGTACAAATAGAAATTGTATTAACTAACGAGTGGCAAATAGAGCCTTCGACGCGGCGCGACTAATTGATCAGCTAATTTGTCGCAGGTGTGCGCGCGGCTTTATGAATAACAAATTGCTTTCTATGATCTGCAGAGAGAATTATAAGCGCGGAGTGAACACACTGGATTTTTTGAAGTAGCGTTTCTTGGAAATGTTTCTAGAAGCTTGTATGTGACCCATAATGAAGAAAAATTGAGTCAAAGGTTCCTTCAAAGAACTGTAACCTTTTTTATTTCACAAGTAGAAATTATCGAAATAACTACTAAAAATTATAACTTTTTATGAGTGCAGTTACTATTTTATGAACAGTATAAAAGCGTTTTTGTTGAGGAAAGCGAAGACTTTATATTCTACACTGTTCCGGCCAGGCATCAAACTCGGTATCTTGAAGTTGGTGACACCGCCATTACACAGGTGGCCATTATATCTTGTGTCTTCGTCAATGTCATTTGACTAAAGAGGTTTTGAATAGCCATGAGCGGAAACTCACATTCGCAAAAATAGAAACCTAAAATTGTTAGTCTTAATTCATCTAATTACACTACAAACGGACCTCCAAGCGAGGTGAGCAAAACCGCATTATCTTGTAGTGTCAGGCGCCGCACTGGCGACGATCCTTTGAATAAGACATTGGTTTCGGTAACCCCGCGGTTACTAACAACACGCAACTTTGGAAATGTACGCCTTGTGGAGGCTGTTTAGTATTTTTAATCCTTAACCTGGGATAATAGACTTAAATTAAGATAAGTAAGACACTATAATGAAGTAAAAAAAAGAAATAATTTATTCTTTGAAGATGATATAATCCTATATCGACATTTTTGCATGCACAGTGTACCTATGTGAGTAGGTATATCTTTTTCTAAGAAATTTGTCAACTTACGACGATCTTACATTTAAACTTGAAATTGTGTTAAGCAAGTCGACAAACATTCTCTTATTGTTTATATTACCTATTGTAGCGTTAAAAAAACCGCTACTAGATTGTCGTCTTACGACGCCAATAATTGTCTTTCAATTAATATTTTTTGGCTAAAATACTTGTTAGCGTAGTTCCTTTTTTGTGTATTCTGACCTTAGATATGCAAAACCTCCATGGTTGTTTGCTGGCAGCTATAAGTTATGTATGCAACGTCATTTTTGAATTTCAAATGTGGTTTTTCCTTTTTGCATTGTCAAGGCGATATTTTTCTGAGTTTGTCATCATTGTTTGTTTTGATTGCGGCTTATGAAGATATTATGTTATTATTGGAAGTGATGGTGTAATATTGAGTGCTGAGTGCTGTTTACGAGGCGGCTGTGGGATACAGCCGCTATCTAAGCTACAAATTATATTTATTTGAAAGCCAGGCTAACTGGGTAAGTTGAGGGAATTTTCGATGCAAAGGGGTGGGTTTTAATTTTGCTTAATACTTTCGTGTGGATGAAGTATTGATTGGGTGCGTTTGGTTTTAGCAAAACCCTGCGGGCTAGCAACAAGCGTTCGCCGTTGCCTGCCGCCGTCCGCGGTTCCCGTTATACCCAACCTTTGGACCTTTCCGTCCGGCATACGGAGAGCTGGGGACTGACGGTCAACTCGCCGGTGCTCCTCCACGCCTGTAGAACACACAGTGAGTCCGGTCAAACCAGTCGTCGGTGCCCAGGCTACCCGTGCTTCTAGCCGGATCGACTTCGGAGCGATCGCAGAAGCGGTACGTGGAGCTACACGGCAGTCTTAAGCCCGGTTGCGATTCCCTTTTTTTTAGAAACCAATTTTTATTTAAGTTCCTTTTTAAGAACCTCCAAGTGTTTATTGTTTTATCGGTTAATTAAATTGTGAATTTTTTTAATTGTATTTTTAATAATTTTAATTTCACTGATGATCCAATCGATCACCATTGAATTCTCTAAATTCTAAAAACCCCTCTGTCGGGCCCCCAAGGTTCATTTGCATTTTTACAAACCTTCGGCTCTCATCCCATTTCACCCATACCCATCAACATCACCCGTCCACGCCGCAAGCAATAAACTTGCAATAACCTTTTTTTCTTTTAAATAAATAGATTTTAATTATTTTTAATTAATTTTTAATTAAATTTCATTTATTTATTTTTACCCTTTAATTACCTCCACATGCGTCTATTCTTTCGTTTATTAATTTATTTTGTGGACAAATAAATTTATCGTGAGAAATGAAGTGAAGTTTTTTTTTCTTCTGTTTAATTTCACTACAAAATGGCGCCCGAACAAATAAGTAAGTAATCTTGTTTGCTTTGATTTAAATTGTAATATTTAATCGTGTAATATTTTTTTTAAATTTTTTTTTGTTAGTGGGGAGATGGTGACCGATAACGGTCGCGTTATAATTATTATTTCATCTGAATTCTAGCCACCTGAAGGTCTACGAAGAATCCCGTTCCAACTGACATTACCGCTGTCACCGACCGACGACTGGATTTCAAATGCTTTTTGTTAAGATTCGCTTTCGGCGTTCAGTACAGTGAACAGTTTAAATCTTCAATTATTAATTTAAGCATTGTTTTAAAAATGGAAAATTTATCCAAATATTTTGCTATTTTATTTTGATTCCCGCAAACATACCCCGAGTTATTTATTTTGTAGAATAGTTCCCATAGTTTGTGTTTATCTCGGTGTATTTAATGTGATTTTTTTTATTTGTTTCTTTTCGCATTCGTTCTTGGTGTCGATGTGCTTTATTTGCGGTTGCCTTGATTGTGTTTTAGTTTTCTGTTTCGATCTCGCTACCGTTCAATTTTACACTTTGCGTGTGTAATTCGTCCGAGATTTGAACTTGTGAATTTTTTTGCTTTTACTTTGTTGCTCGTTGTTATTGTCTTGATTGGTATTCACTCAAGCCACCTAAACGACGAGGTAAATTGATTGGCAAAATTCGGTTACCCATCCGTGTTATCGAGATTCGGAAAGTTGCTTAACATTTACGATCGAAAGTCAAATAACTCGAATTCGGTATCTGTACATACTTAACCAGTGTTTATTTTTTTATTTTATTTATTTCTCCGAATTTTGATTTTAACGCGTTGGTTTTGGGGTTTCGAACTTTGACTTCGAAGCTTGATTTAGTCCTGATTTTGCCATTGGTCTTATTCAACTTTAACGTAACTATTATTTTTTAAACCGTTACGGTTGATTTTACCACTATGTCGCAACATAGTCCTGAGGGTTCAATGACCACCTGCATTTCTGACGAGATGAGCGAGATCCGTGATACGCCCTTCGCTGCCTCGGGATCTAAGGCACGTCTTCCACGAGATTTAAGTCCACAGGCAAGCGATGTGGAGCACAATTTTGATGCCGGATCACGGTCTCGAGCTGATTACAGACCCGTATGCTATCCGTCAGTTCCTTTGAAAGGCGAGTCCCTTACCAAATGGAACTTGAGTTTTTCTGGTGAGACATGCGTACGCGAGTTCTTTTTTCGAGTTGAGGAAGAAGGAATCGCACGTGATGCCAGGCCGTCTTACGTGGTCAGGCGCTTCCACGAATTATTGTCGGGTAGCGCTTTGAAATTTTTTAGAGCCATAAGGAATCCTGGACTCTCATACGCTGAGCTTAAAGCCGCCTTTTTCAAAATTTTTGACGTAACGGACTACGATTTTAAAGTAGAGAGCCAGCTCCGTGCGTTATCTCAGAAAGCCAATCAATCTGTGGTTGACTTTGTTATTCAGGCCCGCGATCTGAACGCAAAACTTTGCACTCCATTATCGGAAGAGAGTTTGTTCAACATCGTGAAGTACGGCATGAATCCTAAGTACCACCCTTGCCTCGCTACGAACATCGTGAGAGACATTGACGGCTTGCTTGAGATTGCAAGGAATTTTGAAGCCTTTCAAAGTTCACTACCGGCGCGTTTGGCGATAGCGCCTGTCAGTGCCGATATTGATAAGAAGTCCGGGTCTCATCCACCGGTGATATGTATGAAGTGTGACGCGACAGGACACAATTATCGCAACTGTCCCAACATAATCGAAACTGTATGCTTTAGGTGTAAGCGGATCGGAGCGATTACCCGCGATTGTCCTCAGTGTAACCCTACATCTTCAAAAAAACGGGTCATCGGCGCACTGAGAGGTCCATCGGTGTCGCCCGTTGTGGTAAATAGTTCGAAGGACAATAGATTGTTCGTCGAAGTTAGTGTTGCTAATTACCCTGTCAAGGCTCTTTTGGATTCAGGTGCCCAAATTTCGCTGATCGACGTTTCCCTTTTGATGGAACTCGGTCTAGCGTATTGTAACAACATCCGTCCGTCGGTTGTTTCTGCCGATAATTCACCTATCGGTATTTTGGGTGGATTGGACATTCCTGTTTTTTTTAACGGTACCCGTATTTTACATTCATGCCTTGTCAGTTGTAATTTACCAACTTCATTTATTTTAGGGATTGAATTTTGGAATGCATCTGGTCTTACGGACATTGTGAAAAGCGCATTCGTGGTTGGACGGGCTGGGAAACTTTTTATCCCGCCGCCTGGTTGTCCTGGAGTGGACCCTCCAGTGGTTAGCGAGGTACGATATGTTCACCCGCGCACTGTGCTTTCATCAGTCCAAGAGGCTAGGCTTCAGGCTGTGATCGGCGAGTTCGAGGAGATTTCATCTGAGAAGGCCGGTTTAGGCTGTACGTCATGGCTTTCTCATAAGATTGAGACTGTTGGTTCTCCCATTCGACAACGCTATTATCAGTTGTCGCCCGTTAAGCTCAAGGTTCTTAACGAAGAGATTGACAAGATGCTGGAGTTAGGAGTTATTCGTCCTTCGCGGTCTCCTTGGGCATCACCCGTTGTGATGGTTACCAAGAAAGATGGTAGTGTCCGATTTTGCGTGGACAGTCGGAAGTTAAACAGCGTGACCGTACGAGACTCCTATCCTCTCCCACGCGTCCAGGATATCTTAGATAACCTTCGGGGTGCTAAATATCTTACTTCACTGGATTTTAGGAGTGCTTTTTGGCAAATCCCGTTGTCGGACAAGGCTAGTTGCGAGAAAACAGCTTTTATCGTGCCGCAAAGAGGTCTGTTTGAGTTCGTACGCCTTCCTTTTGGCCTTACGAACGCAGCGTCCGAAATGCAGAGGCTCACCGACATGATAGTTAACTTTGAATTTTCCCCAGAGTCCAATGACTTCGTTTTTGGTTATGTGGATGATCTGATTCTGGTTTCTCGGGATTTTGACAGCCATCTTCAACTTATCCGCAAGGTTCGTGATAGGTTAAAGGAGGCTGGCCTTACCGTCAATCTAAAGAAGTGCGAGTTTTGTAAATCGGAGTTAAGATACCTTGGCTACATCGTCAATGAGCGGGGTCTTCAGACTGATCCGAAGAAACTTGAGGCGATAAGTGATTATCCGACACCCACAAGCGCCAAGTCCCTCCGTGCCTTTATTGGCATGTGCTCATATTACCGACGGTTCGTTGATGGTTTCTCTTCGATTATTGCACCTCTTACAGCGTTGATAGGTAAAAGGAAAGGACGTGATCCCATCGATTGGAATCACAGCGCTGCGGCGGCCTTTGCAAAGTTAAAGGACTTTGAAAGTAAAAGGTAACGCTAGGAGATTCAACGCGAACCGTAGTGAAGTATGATTGCAACATATTACACAAACAAGATGTTTGCATTATCGCGCATTTACAGAAAATTGGAACACACGCGTAGCATTCTCAGCAATCTAGAATAAGATCGCTTACTAAGATAATGTATCTTTAATTGTACTCAATATTATTATCTCAATATACATCTTGACACCGAACAAGTCACATCTCTTTTATTACCTTAGCCTCGGTAAAGCGTCATACCTCTTCATGGCGACCCTTTGCCAACCGAACTTATAAATTTTTGCGGGAAAATCATTACTACATGGAGCAGCAAAGCAAAATTTTCAACACCATACTAGCAGCAGTCTTCGTTGCGGTGCTATTTGGCTCTACACTTCTGTTCATCGCATTACTTGGGAAGACAAAACAATAATATGGGAGCACCACAAAGTAAAGAAGAAGTTATCATCGCACAAACCGCCAGCGGCGACGCCCAAGCAACGCAGAAAACTTCAAGCCAGCTCACTACAACAGAAATTTTACTATCCGTCATACTGCTTCTCATCGTTATACTCATCATTTACGCCTGCATCCGGAAAATTTGGGACCGAATTGTCAACCGACTCCGTAGAGAATTCAACAGCGCAGTTCTAAGAAACACAATATCTTCCGTGGAACTGGCAACGACGTCGACTCAACCATCAACGTAGACCAGGAGGTGTCCAGGGTAGAAACCCGGCCCATTGTACGAGGGGCAAGGGAAATCCCAGCCCGATCTTCAGTTAGCTGTTTCAAGCGGTCCAGGAACCCATCTTAGAAGTCTGAAGATCCTACACACTCAAGGAGCATGAGAAAACCCCCAGCCCGCAGCCCCAGCCCCCACACGCCACGCCGGTCACCACATACCTACTCATCGTGCAGAGACGTAATTATTTTATTCGCGCGCTATAATGCCACCGTAAGTCGTAAGTTATTTTATACCTAAACGTTTTAAATAATATGTAGGATTACATTTTTTTCTTATTAGATAATGTCATTTATTATTTCCGATTTAAATGAATTGCATAAGAAACTATTGTATATTAAAGATAATTTAGTAAAACTAGGACCAGATAGACGTCAAAAAGAGTTAGGTTTTACGAAATTTAATGAAGCGAAACTTGAATACGCGAAATTAGAGTATATTTTAGCTCAAGTACATAACTAAAGATATAACTTTAATTAATAAAATAGCAAATGACATTCAGATCATTTATGACAAAATTATTTCTTTAGAGACTTTAAGTGTTAGTAGTATTTCAAAAATGGCAGAAAAAGATAAATTTGACTTGAAGACAGCCATTGCACTTTTACCAACGATGACAGGTCAAGAACACGTCACTAAATCTCTAATTGATGGTATACAATTATATAGTTCAATGATCAGCGATGCTACTCATGGGTTACTTATTGATTTTGTGATTAAAACTAGGCTCTCTCCTAGCGCAAAATTACGTTTAAAAAGTAGTTATCCAACTATTAAAGATTTAATTAGAGATATGAATACGCATTTGATTCAGAAAAAATCTGCTGTTGCTATCCAACACAAATTACAAAACTGTCGTCAAGGTCATAGGTCGATCGAGTCATTCGGCTCGGAACTAGAACAACTTTTTGTGAATTTAACCATAGCACAAGCGGATGACGACGCTACTAAGTTTGAAGTATTGCGTCCCATTAATGAAAAGGTTGCAATCAAGCGCTTTTCAGATGGATTAGTGAATCAAAAGCTTAGTACTATCATAGCATCACGTCACTTTGATTCTTTACCAGAGGCTATAAGAACTGCCCTAGACGAGCAGTCAATGTCTACCAGACACGAGGAAGTTATGAACATTAAAAAGTTTCATACTCGTAATTTCTCACGCACACCTACTAATTATCCGCGTCAGCCAAGTAATTATTCTAATAAATATAGTTACTATAATAGATTTAGCGCAAACAATAGGTACGCTGCCGGAAACACGAGACCACAACAAGGTAAGTACATGTCGCGAGACTCCCGCGCCGCGCAAGGAACACAATCACGTTCACGTGACCGCGGTCGGCCGAGCCCGCGCCCGCCGCGCTCAGCTGTGCCTTTTCAACGTGTGCAGTACGCTAGCCACGAGCAATCGACCAATAGTGAGTCACAAGCGCGTTCTGAGCCCCAGAATGATAATAATTTAGATTTTTTTCGTTCCTACTGAAAATTATGTTTTAAACTACAATAATAGTAGTACCGTAACTTTTAACGTAAGTAATAGCAATATCGATCTTTTAGTCGATAGCGGAGCAAGCCTTTGTGTTTTAAAATACGAATGGTTATGCGATTATCCGAAGTTATTGAATTTAATTACATTTGAGAAGTTAGTTATAAAAGGTGTTAGCGGTAAACTAGTATCTGAAGGATATATTTACTTAGATTTGTCTTATAATGGGTTAGTTTTTAGAGAAAAAATGTATGTGTTTAAAAATATGTCTTGTTCTGCAAATGGTATTTTAGGTGATAATTTTTTGAAACGCTATCAAGCTATAATTAACTATAAAGAAAATACTTTGCTTTTAACTAAAGATAGTAATTATGTGTCTATACCTATATTGAGTCACTATAGACATTTGATACCGCCACGATGTGAGGTAATAAAATATATACCTACATCGTTAGGCGACGATTGTGTTTGTTTATCTAAAGAGATACAGAAAGGAGTTTTTATAGGAAGTATAATAGCGAAACCTTGTAATGGTCGCATGCCAGTAAGGATATTAAACACCACTGAGAAAGAAGTTGATCTAGATCTTACCGATTTAGAGACTTTTTCATTGAATGATTTTGAAGTCTGTAATTTTGAAAAAGAGGAGGTTTCTGTCGATCGTGTAAAAACATTATTAGGATTATTAAATTTACCTGAACTGAATTTAGAAGAAAAACGAAGTATTGAAAGTATTTGCGCTAAGTACGCAGATGTTTTTCATCTGCCAGGCGACAAACTCTCTTGTACAAACCTAATGACCCATAATATAACTTTAAAACCTAATGTCTCGCCAGTTTATGTCAAGCCACATAGATTACCGTTCGCACTAAGGAAGGAAGTTCAGAAACAGATAGATATTATGCTCGAAAATGATATTATAGAAGAGGCTACGTCAGAGTGGTCTAGTCCCGTCTTGCTTGTACCAAAAAATACAGATAGGTCAAACGAGAAACAATGGCGATTAGTTATAGATTACAGGCAGTTAAATAATCGTATTGAGGACGACAAATTCCCTTTGCCTAATATAACTGATATCTTAGATTCGCTTGCAAATAACATTTATTTTTCAAAATTAGACCTTTCGCAAAGCTATTATCAGTTATCTTTAAGCGAAGATTCACGAAAGTACACAGCTTTCACTGCTGGTGATAAAATTTTTCAGATGAAACGCTGTCCCATGGGTCTCCGGACATCTGCGAGTGTATTTTCACGTCTTATGACTATTGCAATGTCAGGCTTAAATTATAAAAAGGCTTTTATTTATTTAGATGATTGCGTAATTTTCGGGAAATCTATAGAAAACCACAATAAAAACTTAATTAGTATACTAGAGAGATTTAGAAAAGTTAACTTAAAATTAAATCCTATGAAGTGTGAATTTTTGCGAAACGAAATAATATATCTAGGACACAAAATAACTTCTGATGGAATTTTACCAGATGAAAGTAAAATTGCAACCATGCAAAACTATCCAGTGCCGATGAACTGCGACGATGTCAATCGTTTTGTCGCGTTTGCAAATTACTACAGACGATTCATACCGAACTTTGCAAACATTGTTTATCCTTTAAATCAATTAAGAAAAAAGAATGTACAGTTTCTATGGTCATCAGAGTGTCAAACGGCATTTGAAAAATTAAAATCAGCATTAATTCAACCCCCTATTTTATCTTATCCAGATTTTTCAGAAAGTAACATCTTTCGGCTACAAACAGATGCTTGTAAGACAGGTTTAGGATCTGTTTTATCTAACATGAACGGTCAAGTAGTCGCGTATGCGAGTAGAAACCTGAAACCCGCCGAGACGAGATATCCCATCATAGAATTAGAACTTTTAGCAATTGTTTGGTCTGTGAGACATTTTCGCCCTTATTTATATGGACGTAAATTTAAAATTATAACAGACCACAAACCGTTAATTTATTTATTTAACTTGAAAGACCCAACAAGCAGACTTACTAAATTCCGATTATTCCTAGAGGAGTATGATTTTGAAATAGAGTATGTTCCAGGACGAAACAATGCAGCTGCAGACGCATTGAGTCGCATACCTATTACATCTTCTACTTTAAAATCATTACATCAAAACACAGTATCAGTTTTAACTAGAGCACAAAGTAAAAAATTAAAAACCCCCACTGATTCTTCTTCAGAGAGCTCCACCAGCACTAGGCCTGATCAACCTATTGCGGTAGAACTTCTCAAGAAACCCGATGACGTAACTGAATTAAGTTTTAATCAATTAAAGTTTGACAATTATTCAAAGTCTAAAGATAGCATTATTTCTAATGCAAGTTGTTACGTTTACGTACCTTCGCAATCAGCGATATATCTGAGTACCCGATCGTCATCTACCCCAGAGGTGTTAGCGAGGGACTTAGAGTCATTATGTCAAAAAATAGGCATACATGAGGTACTTATTATTAAAGAAAAATGTAACGAGAGTAAAATCAAAAGTCTTGTACAAGCAACAAAAAGAATTAACTCTGTTACCCCGCGCTTTCTCATAACAAAAAATATATTAAGAATATATGATAGTGAACAAAAAAGAGTAATACTAAATGATTTCCATCTATTACCTACCAGCGGACACGCAGGAGTTAATAGAATGATGAACAACATTAAGCAATATTATTTTTGGCCAGGTTTGAGTAATGATGTAAAACTTTTTGTTAAAAATTGCCATCAATGTCAATATCATAAGCATAGTAATAAACATATTAAGCAGCCCTTAACCATAACATCAACAGCCCACTCATCATTCGAAAGAATTAGTTTGGATATAATGGGTCCACTCGATGTTGATGACTATAATAATAAATATGTATTGACATTACAATGCGATTTAACCAAATTCGTTGAAGCGTATCCATTACCTAGTAAAGACTCGGTCACAGTTGCTCAATCTTTTACCAATAATTTCATTTTACGTTATGGTATTCCTAGAGAAATATTGACTGACCAGGGAACCGAATTCATGTCATCAGTGATGTCCGAAACATGTTCTCTATTACATATTAAAAAATTAAATTCTACGGCGTACCATCACGAAACTGTAGGCGCTTTAGAAAATACTCATAAAACCCTAGGAGCTTTTCTGAGAATCCAGTGTAATAATTATAAACATAACTGGAGCACCTGGATTCCATATTGGTGTTTTTCTTTTAATACCACAGTGCATAGTGAAACTAAATATACGCCTTTCGAATTAGTTTTTGGAAAAATTTGTAACCTTCCAAATAATTTACAATCAGAAATCGCCCCCTTATATAACTATGACAGTTATCCCCGAGAACTTAAGTATCGTTTACAGCAAGCGCAATCCGACGCACGACGTAACTTGATACAATCTAAAGAGAAAAGAAAATTATTGTATGATAAAACTAGCAATAATGTTACCTATCAGTTAGGCGATTTGTTATTATTAAAGAACCAAGTAGGAAATAAATTAGATAGTATTTACAATGGCCCTTATAAAGTTTTAAGAGATATGACGTCTAATGTAGAAATTTTAAAAGAAAATAAAGCTATAATTGTGCATAAGAATAATACCAAACCATTCAATAAATAACTATTTTATTTGATACGTAATTATAAGTATAGGTACTTAATTACATACCATGTTACTTAACACTTTGTTATTGTTATGATTAAGTGTAAAATGTGAAGCTTCCGTTTTAATTCAATACCATTTCAATTCGATACCATTTTAATTAGATACAATTTTAATTAGGTATATTGTTTATATTGTAAAACGTTTTGTATTAGTACGATTTAATAAATGAAATAGTTTTAACTTTGCTATGTTGATAATGTTTAAATTTTGTTTACTTATTTTACTTAAGTAATTAAATTTTGGTTAAGTTCGTTAAAGTCAATGTTACGAGTCTGTTCCTTTTTGCAGGGAGGGGATGATCCTTCCACTTTTTCAGGGGAGATGAAGTATGATTGCAACATATTACACAAACAAGATGTTTGCATTATCGCGCATTTACAGAAAATTGGAACACACGCGTAGCATTCTCAGCAATCTAGAATAAGATCGCTTACTAAGATAATGTATCTTTAATTGTACTCAATATTATTATCTCAATATACATCTTGACACCGAACAAGTCACATCTCTTTTATTACCTTAGCCTCGGTAAAGCGTCATACCTCTTCAGTAGGTCAGTTAGGATCGATGTTGGACAGGTTGTCTGGCGCAGAAATTTCCAGAGAGGAACTTCTGACGCATTCAGAGGTGGCAAGTTCGCGCCACGCTTTGTGCAGTGTCGGGTTGTTGATCGCGTGTCTCCACAAGTTTACGTTTTGGCCGATGCGGATTCGGAACACGTGGGCACATATCATATAAAAGATATTTTGAAGTAATTTGTGTTTTTTTTTGTTTGTTTACGATTTAAGCTTTCTTTTGTTTGAATTCACTCTTTTTCTATAAGGGTAATTCCTATTTCCCCAAAATTCAAAAAAAGCGCGTTTGTCCGTTCCCTAATCTCTTGAGGTTTTTTTGGTTCTAGTTTCTTTTGGTTTGTGTAATTGTGCGTATCGTGGCGACTGTTTAACTCTGTGCAAAATTTTTGTAACTGTGTATGTGGTATCCTTCACTTCTTTGAAAAACTTATCCTTCGCTGCTGGTGTGGTAGCTGTATTGTTGCTTCTTGCTCGTCCTTAGCGTTACTGAGTGTACAACGCATTGATCGCCTGGGTCCTGTCTGCAGCGCGCTCTTTCTGTCGTGATTTTCGAATAGTACACTCAGTTCATTATATCTCTGTCATAGCTTTTTCTATGATACTCTAGTTTCCTTTTTTTCAAACGACGATTTTGGTCTCATGGTAGCCTTTCGCTAACGTTTTCATTGTTGATGTTGGGATGTTGTTGTTGGTTTGTTGATGTTGTTTTTTTTTTGTTGGTATTGATTATTGTTGTTGTTGATGTTGGATTTTGTTGAGGTTTGATGGTGGTGTTTTTTTTTTTGTTGGTTTTTTGTCCTTTTTTTTTGTTGGTGAGAGGATGCTGTAGCGTTAAAAAACCGCTACTAGATTGTCGTCTTACGACGCCAATAATTGTCTTTCAATTAATATTTTTTGGCTAAAATACTTGTTAGCGTAGTTCCTTTTTTGTGTATTCTGACCTTAGATATGCAAAACCTCCATGGTTGTTTGCTGGCAGCTATAAGTTATGTATGCGACGTCATTTTTGAATTTCAAATGTGGTTTTTCCTTTTTGCATTGTCAAGGCGATATTTTTCTGAGTTTGTCATCATTGTTTGTTTTGATTGCGGCTTATGAAGATATTATGTTATTATTGGAAGTGATGGTGTAATATTGAGTGCTGAGTGCTGTTTACGAGGCGGCTGTGGGATACAGCCGCTATCTAAGCTACAAATTATATTTATTTGAAAGCCAGGCTAACTGGGTAAGTTGAGGGAATTTTCGATGCAAAGGGGTGGGTTTTAATTTTGCTTAATACTTTCGTGTGGATGAAGTATTGATTGGGTGCGTTTGGTTTTAGCAAAACCCTGCGGGCTAGCAACAAGCGTTCGCCGTTGCCTGCCGCCGTCCGCGGTTCCCGTTATACCCAACCTTTGGACCTTTCCGTCCGGCATACGGAGAGCTGGGGACTGACGGTCAACTCGCCGGTGCTCCTCCACGCCTGTAGAACACACAGTGAGTCCGGTCAAACCAGTCGTCGGTGCCCAGGCTACCCGTGCTTCTAGCCGGATCGACTTCGGAGCGATCGCAGAAGCGGTACGTGGAGCTACACGGCAGTCTTAAGCCCGGTTGCGATTCCCTTTTTTTTAGAAACCAATTTTTATTTAAGTTCCTTTTTAAGAACCTCCAAGTGTTTATTGTTTTATCGGTTATTTAAATTGTGAATTTTTTTAATTGAATTTTTAATAATTTTAATTTCACTGATGATCCAATCGATCACCATTGAATTCTCTAAATTCTAAAAACCCCTCTGTCGGGCCCCCAAGGTTCATTTGCATTTTTACAAACCTTCGGCTCTCATCCCATTTCACCCATACCCATCAACATCACCCGTCCACGCCGCAAGCAATAAACTTGCAATAACCTTTTTTTCTTTTAAATAAATAGATTTTAATTATTTTTAATTAATTTTTAATTAAATTTCATTTATTTATTTTTACCCTTTAATTACCTCCACATGCGTCTATTCTTTCGTTTATTAATTTATTTTGTGGACAAATAAATTTATCGTGAGAAATGAAGTGAAGTTTTTTTTTTCTTCTGTTTAATTTCACTACACTATATACTATACCAAATTTTTTTTTTTATTGATAAACTCAAAAACTACTGAATTTTGAAAATTCTTTCTCCAGTATATTATTTCTAAGGAACATCCATACTAATATTATAAATGTGAAAGTGTGTTTGTTTGTTTGTTTGTTTGTTTGTTTGTTTGTCCGTCTTTCACGTCAAAACGGAGCAACGGATCGACTCGATTTTTGGTATGGGGATAGTTTGGGAGCTGGAGCGTAATATAGGCTACTTTTTATTCCGGAAAATTATAAAATAAAAATGATTATTTTGTATAGAAAATCGATAAACTGTCGTACTATACAAAACTGTCATTTCTTCCATAGCCGCTTCCAAAGAGGTATGTCAAAGAGTATTGTAATCACTGACGTTTTAGCCGCTTTGGATTACCTGCTTTTTAATAAGTGACATTTGTTGCAGGCAGTGTATAAAACTTCTTCGCGATCATTTATTTTCATCTATCTATAATAGATGTTGGTGATACGAAGTTTACCGGGTCCACTATAATTAATATGGCAAAACAACGTTTGCCGGGTCAGCTAGTAGATTATAAATTTCATCTCGATATTCATATAGAAATGGGTACTGCGCAGGTAAAACCGCGGGGATCCTCTAGTAAAATAATAATACGCAAACGTAAAAGCGACGTTTCAAGGGCCCAGTGTGTAAGCTTCAAATTATATTGAATATTGGTAAGATGAAGGTTGTCTTATTAGTTTTGGTATTTAGATTAATGGTTGTTTGGTAATTAGCGACGGGTCTGATTTGATTATGGTAAATAACTCGTGTTGAGAGGAATTCTCGGCACTCCAGATCTTGGATCTGTTTGTCACAGGCAACGCCGTAAATATATTTTGTGTCCATAAATAGATAAGTTTATAATATATAGTTTTAGAAATTGTTAAAATCTTAAATCATTACAAGATGTTCTTTGACATGAATGCTTATAGTTACTTATATCACTAAAAAACAGAGTCAGGACGAGTCTGAATCAAGTCAAGAGTCAGGAAATAACATAAGTAACCACTTTTTCTGCCAAATAAAATTGTAGTTAACTTGATTGTTTGCATTATAAAATTAGTAGAAATCAACATAAAATGATTTAAGTATCTAAACTTACAGTATAGTAGGTTAGGATTGGAGAGTAATTTTCATACAATTTCTTTGCGGCAGTATCCGACCCCTGTCACAGTACAAACGACAGGTATCCGCGACTGGCATCAGATACCTACCATTATTGTCTGTAAGTTTCCTTATTGTAAGAACGGGCGTATTAAACTGCTCGATGGGTTGAAGTACGAAACGTCCTATTCACTGTTACTTAGTTATAGACGTTATAACAAACTCTAAAAAATGAATCTCGCCACATCTTCCTGCCAGCCAATGGGCGGGGAGTCCCCTACTAAATTAACTCGCAAACTAATCGCTCGTGACGTATCGCAGCTTATCACCTGCCCGGGGCGATCGGCCGTCGGGATAATTTCCCCAAATGACGTTTCGGCCGAAACGACGGGAAACGACGTAATTGCCCACTCGCTATATAAATTGGCTGAGTGTAGAAGGAAGGGCAGCGCCTACTATTGGATTCCGTTATGATGTTTGAGCTCCAAATTGAGGAAAGAAAATGGGTTTACAATAAAATTTGTCGAGCTACTTCACGAAATGATGGGTTTGAGAAAATAATAATAAAGGTATTAAGCACTTAGCAAGTAAGTAGTGGGTAATATTTCTACTGTAACGTAGTACTCGTACATACAGCCAAAGATTTAAATCGATTAGAATAGCTTTTTTTTGCGACAACGGGGTAGAACTTAGCCTTCATCACACTTGATGTTAAGTGGTGATAAGGCTGAAGATGGAAGCGCAGTGCTCCCGGAATCCTTAAAAAATAAATATGTAGGCAGTACGGGGCCTACGAATTTCGTCTTTGCCCAGATTCGTAAACTGTAAAGTCAGCATCTTAGATATTTCTAAACAACATAAGAGAAACAAAGACCTTATCCCCTCATTCGATAGCTGTCATAATATGACATCAACATGCAAGCCCTTATTCGATAACGGTCATATTATGACAATTACACAAGTTCGGATTTCAAGTCTGTTTTCTTGAACCAATTGATGTTTTGGAACGTGTGAGTAAGGCAGGATGGCTCTCTAGTCTGTGCTTATTCATATAATTCAATGAGAACAGACTTCTTTTAAGAAATAAAACTGTCAAGCCGCGTTTTTCTCAATTACTTTTATTTTGCTTGAGTAATTGGACCTTATTGCTTTTCATTAAGGTTTATATTAAGTTTTATTGCGCCTTTAAAACACATAATTATAAAAATTAATTGCACCGCTAAATCATCATAGTTTTTAATGAAAGTACTATTAAATTGTAGATAATACTTCCAGGAATCCAACGATATACAACATGTGTGGTATATTTGGTGTGTAACTGTGGTTGCGTCGCGCATAAGTCCCTCGAGAAATATTCGCAACCGCGGTTGCGTCGCGCAGCAAGTAGGGTCCTAGATCGCGGCAGCTGTTTGCAAATGAGGGGTATAATTTGAGTACCTAAATCAATTTAAGCTTATCTATAGGTAGGTACTTATATTTTATAGATAAATTATTAGATTCTTTTGTTTGTTTGTATGTTTGTAACGGTCACACATTGCGCTTTCATGTATTGTCTTTTTTTCTTTCTCACTCTCTCTCACTCTCTTTTCTGTTTTATGTTATGTGTTATATTTAGTTCCTTTTTGTATCTGTTATGTGCCTTGTATCTGTTTGTCGCTAATTAATGTATGTTCTTTCTTTCTTATTATAGCTATTTTAACTACCAACTAATTAATTTTAAACTTACTACTTCTGTAACTGACGCCGCGTGATTCGCGTTGTAAATTCGAAGAAGCCCACTGGCCTGGCTGTCTAGCTCCCAAGTTTCGCAAATCCTGAAATCCATAGGAGATAATTTGCGTCCTTATGTGGTATATGTTTATTTAAGTTTCTCGAGTAACACCATTTGTTTCCTGCTATAAACACAATAGCTTCTGTAAATGACAGCGCGTGATTCGCGTTGTAAATTTAAAGAAGCCCGCTCCAGTAATACTTTTGGATTTCGATATCGCTAGCTGTCTAGCTCCCAAGTTTCGTAAAGCCTGAAATCCAATCATTTGCGTCCTTATGTGGTATATGTTTATTTAACTTTCTCAAGTAACACCATTTGTTTCATGCTATATGTATTGTATACACAATAGCTTCTGTAACTGACGGCGTGTGATTCGCGTTGTAAATTTAAAGAAGCCCTCTCCAGTAATACTTTCGGAGTTTGATATCGCCAGCTGTCTCGGCGGACGATCCCCGCCAATTCGGAGCTCCTTGTGATTGCACTCGTAAACTTCACAAATTATATCTTTAAGAGCTTCCCTTACCATAAAGATATTTTTTTAAGTTGAATACTCCTTTTTGTTTTTTTTACTTCAGTTTTGGCAATGAATATTTGGATTTTAGGTATAACTTACAAATTCAAAATTATACAAGAAATGTGTATGTTACTGGCCAAACCCGGAGTTTAGGACAAACTAGTTTTTCCTAGGCCAAATCAGTTTATATCGCGTTGATATTTCAGAGAGCGAGTATGCCTTGGAAGTTCTGTAGAACTGACTGCTGACTGAACCACAACGTCATCGTTACAGCACATCTCCGCCAATGGTAGTCGCCTCACAAATGAGGTTTGCGACAATGCAGGGCGGGACTCGCGCACAATTACCGCACGTCGGGGGTCCCACTCCGTAGGAATTTATGCGCCCTGCGTGCTGCGCCGGGTGAAAACTACCCTTGCGACGCATCGGCCGTGGTCACTGTAACAGCGACTCGAGCGGAGGTCTATCCGTAGTCTACAACGCGAATAGGAAGGTATGGGTAGTCGCCTCACTAATGAGGTTTGCCACAATGCAGGGCGGGACTCGCGCGCAATTACCGCACGTCGGGGGTCCCACTCCGGAGGAATTTATGCGCCCTGCGTGCTGCGCCGGGTGAAAACTACCCTTGCGACGCATCGGCCGTGGTCACTGTAACAGCGATTCGAATGGAGGTCTATCCGTATTCTACATCGTGAATAGGAAATTATGGATAGTCGCCTCACTAATGATGTTTGCGACAATGAAGAGCAAGACAACGCGCAATTATCGCTCGTCGCGTGCTGCGCAGGGTGAAAACAACAGTTATAACGCATCTGCTATAGCTTATGTCACAGCTTTTCAAGGGCGTCGGATCCACCATTAACGAACGCAGCTGCGAGCGATAGTGATGCTATCGCAAATCCGGAGACTACACTTGCTTGCTGCGACTCGAAAACAACCCTTTTATCACGCATCGACCGTGGCTACTGTGATAGCTATTCAACAGGGGTCTCTCTTCAGCTGACTTTGCGAATTTAAAACGGAACTGCGCTGGATGATACCAACCCTATAGCGACGCACATCGGTCACGGCAGCTGTAACGACGATTTTTCGACATTATACAATGGGGGTCTATTGACAACGCCTGTAGCGGTTGCGATGCCGCGGGCTGTCGCAATGTTGTTTATGTAGGGCACGGGTACTAGATTTGATAATTACAGTTTATGCTCAGTGTGAACCAATTCAAGCGCAGCGTCATCTGTAACTTAGTTGTTCAATTGCAAAGCTGACATTGAAAGAGTCGATTACAATATCGCAAAAATCGCTGATTTTCCCAGCTCTTATACCTACACGGTAATTTTTTTATGACCCCGGATAATTTTAGGAATTATCTACTCGTGAAAACAAACAACTTATACTATGGGACCAACAAAGAAATCGCGAAAAAATGTCAGCTGTTCCATACATTTTGATTAAAGATTTTTGCACTTTTGTATGGAACAGCTAACTTTTCTTTCGCGATTTCAGTGTTGGTCCCATAATAAAAGTTGTTGTTTTCATTTTAATGTATTTTTATTTACCGTGTATATGACTTCGGCCAATGTATACGCAGTGTCAACGACTATCGCCTTAAGAACTGTACTCACACACAACACCCACAGCTGTACGTATATTTTTTTCATCTAATCTTACTTTAAGTGCACGTAGATACCTGCACGAACCCATTGTGCATTGGGATCTCGCGTCACATCTAATCTTTACTCTCTATCGTCAAATAAATACAAACAAATGTAATGTTTGTTTCCCTCGTTTTGACGTCACAGATTTCAGTACGCAAGTGTGATTCAAATGGAAGTACCTACTCATTCCATGAAAAAAAATGTTTTTACGTGATCTGTTTATTACTGACGCCCGTTTAATTTCCGTTCAGAATTCACCGTGCAGACAAACACAAAAGGGTTGTTTTTCTTTTTCACATTTTAAAAGAGCCATTTAGCAAACACGACCTCAATCGTAAACTTAAATGTCGTGCTCTTTCAGGGCGTTATTTTCCAATACGCTCACCCATAAATCAGGCGATGAGTCAGCTTGTTTTCAGTTCCACACTCACACGGGCCGTAAGTGCGGTCGCCATATACTGCGAGCCGAATCCACCTCGGTTTCGGTGGTAACCAGTAATATCGCGGTTTCCTGTCTACCCCACACTGACAGAACTAGCGCAGATATTCAACTGTTTTGTACGAAATTGTATGTGAAAATTCTACTTGTTGTTTGTGGCTCACGGGTTTTCTATTTGTGAAGTTAGCTAGTATAAAGTTTATACAAACAAATATATAAGTAGGTACTTAGAGTAATTTCATAGCTTAATTTATTCTTCCCGACATAGAATGAACCATAATAGTATCTTATTAGAGATATTTTCTTGAAGACACGAAGAAGACTTCATACGGACTTACTTCCTACACTTACACCATCTCAGAATTTATATTTTCTCTTCAACAATCTTCGAAAGGAAATTTTATAATACAATCAACACATAAAAACAAAGCAAATATTCAATTATTCGCTTAGAAATCAAATGTACCTACCTAATTATACTTATGAATCGCCTACATTTTCCTACCGCTACCCATTTAAGACTTTTAACTGACAAGAACATATACTATAGGCGCAACCCGCAAAATTATTACTTGCCAGCATTTTCGACGGTAACGAATTTTACAAAAACATATCGCCTGCTAATCACTTTTCGATCAGCGATATAACTGTCTGTAGTGATTTTAACACCAAATGACAAAATAATGTACATAACTTTTTAAACTATATTATCAGCATCAGTTATTCCACTTACCACCACGACAAAGTTAGGGGCCCTAACCAAGTTGTTGAGGGCCCATTCATAATTTCCTATTCATTGAACTTTGGAGTGAAAACTTCAGTGGAGCCCAAAAAACTCCGGAAACTATTCGGGGAATCGAAAATGTTTCTCGCACTTTCGGAACTCGCACTTTGTTTGCCGGATTAAACATAACTTCACGGTCACTGAATACTGTTGCTAAGCGTTTGTTGACACGGATAAACGATTCGTTCATCCCTTTTAAATCGTTGGAAATAAATAAACATATAGTTACATCGTTAAAATATTTTAAAGGCCGATGTTTTGTTACCAATTAAAGGAAAAAATGCATTAGATCTCCTTCGATGGAAGTTAACCGAACTTGACCAATAATTCCTTCAAAGTTACTAGGTATATTCACGATTTTAAGACATTTTTATCTAAGCCCTAAACCGCCGAGCCTAATTAGGCTCAATGGGAGGTCTGGGCGCGGCGAGAGTCACAGTGTCCAAGCGAGGAAAGTGATCAAGACCAACATACCTTTTGGTATGCCTAACATGAAGCATTTGCCCTCACTATAATCAAAAGGCTCGTTTATCTTAGTATCAACCTAGCCTTTTGACCGCCACGGTCTTCTATAGAAGACAACAAAATAAATTATTAGATACTAGCTTTCCGCCCGCGGCTTCGCCCGCGTGGAATACAAGATGTAATCCCGTGGGAATGTGATATTTTTCCGGGATAGAAAAATTGCCTATGTTCCTCTCCAGGCTACAAAGTATCTATATCCCAAATTTCAGCAAAATCCGTTCAGCCGTTTTGGTGTGATTGAGTAACAAACAAACAAACATCCAAACATCTAAACATTCACATTTATAATATTAAGTAGGATTGTCTTCTAATAAAGTCGTGGCGTTTAGAACACAGAAACTTTTGTTTTCTATATAAGACCTTGGCGGTCAAAAGGCTAGGCAACATAAGTACAGTTTTCATCCAAAAATTTCCTGCACAACCAGTTATGGAGTAGGCACGTATACGCATTTGACTGTAGTTCGCTTTTCCATTTGATTACGTGCGGATTATAGCGAGCTCCACTGTTTGTCAAGTTAATGTTTGCGTATCGACTGTTTTATTATTGAATTTCCATTTGACTGTTCATGGGAAATGTCGTCGTATCGTTTGTTATCAAGCGTGTGTGTCCATTTCAATTTTCCCTATTAGGACAATGTGTCGACGGTATGAAGGCTTGAAGTTCTGTGTGATTATTAATACAAATGAATAAGATTCAATATTGAGTATGGTTTTTGTGGAAAAGTAACAATTAAACTTTTTACCATTCTGCTTTATTTCATCTAAGTATACGTCAGGACACGTGATGCGTAAGTTGGGCAGGCGTACCGGTTTTGGCCACTGTACCGGTTTTGGTCACTTTGCACTTTAAAGTTATATAAATAGGAATTAAATAATTATTGCTTATATTTATTAATGGCGAATAAAAGATTGGACTTTTAGTTAATAATTACAGCACTTAGCTTTTTTTATGTAGTACGATATTTTAGAAATAAACACGTGTTATGTTTCAAAGTTAACATTTTGTAAAATTCTTATTTGTAAAATATTTTTTTTTCTACAATAAAATTATTTTATGGTTATTTAATATTTTATATCATATTGGAATATGTTTCTTCTAGATGGATTAAGTGTTGTTTTTTCACTGTTCTTACAAAAAGTTGGGAAACAATAAGTGGCCAAAAGTGGGGCTAGAAATTTTAGCATTGTGCCACCTTTGGCCACTTTGGCATTAGTAGAAAGTTTCCAACCTATCATAAAGTTCATTTATTTTAAAAGACTCACAACTCACTATTGTTAGCTAACGTACTAGAAAATTTGCTCTAATTTTCTTTTAATCAAGACGTGATAAAGGTATACTTATAAAATTGTAGTAAGGAGCTAGCTGTGATTGAAATACTATTTCATGTAGTGTTTTAGCCCAGAACTCTAATAAGACATCAATTAAGCATAAACTCAACTTATAAATATAGTAATTTTATGAAAGTGGCTAAAACCAATGCAAACGGTATATTTGGCCCCCTCCGCAGAATTTGTTCTAAATAAAAAAAAATGTTTTTTTTTTACTTTGTAGATTGTATCCTTAAAGGTCGATAAATTATCTATAACTCTACGTTATAAATTTTCTCTAAAATACTTAAGATCATTAAGCACTAATAAGCGGTTAAAAGTGAAAAAATCCTTAAAGTGGCCAAAACCGGTACGCCTGCCCTACTTACTTTTAGACGTGACCGATAGATCGAAAATTCTTAAGACGGACACGTGACCTGATTGAAAAACTGTTACAATGTCATTAGAATACGAAAGCTTTCGCCACCGTTTCCAAAGTTGTAATAGCTCAAGTTAGAAAACGGGCGGCGTTGAAGCCAGAAGACCACGGTTCAAATCCATTCCGTTTCTTTTTTTTGCCAAATTCCTTTTTTTCGTGAAAAAGTCTAGGGAGCCCTTTTCACTTCTGCCGGCACTCCCGGAGTGCAACCCGTTGTTTTTTATAATTACGTACTATCAACGGTTGATTCTTCAATTTGTATTATAGCTCTGTTGAGTGAGAGAGTCATGAGTCTACTCCTGATGGTGGATTATGCAATATCTGAGTTGCCAATATTGCAGACGATGCTGTTGCCCAGTTCCCTATCCAAGTCCGCTTTTACAACCCCCAAGGGATGAGGGGGCCAGCAACGTCGCGTCAGCTACGCATTTTTTTTGTTCCTGATTATTTATTAACAAGTATGACCGATGCATATTTGATTAGGTTTTTTGAACAGTGTAGTAGATCACATTGTTATGCAGAATCATCAGTTAAGTACCAATATAAAATGTATATTGTTATTTGTCAGTTTTTTATCACCTGTGTTGAGTACCTATACAATGATTTAATTTTTTTTAGTATCAATATGACTCAGATGCGCGTCTTCTTTAATTTCCATTTAAGTATCCCATTTGTGAAATTGCGTCAGTAATAATAATATGATAAAAACCGGCCAAGTGCGAATCAGACTCGCGCACGAAGGGTTCCGTACCAAAGTGAATACACAACTAAATATTCTGTGAATATTTCAAGCATCTACCTGTTGCCGTTATTAATTTCGAGCAACAAGCGGGAAAAAAATCATGTTTGTTGTATGGGAGCCCTTATTACATTTTTATTTTATTCTGTTTTCAGTTACATTTGTTGTTATAGCGGCAACAGAAATACACCATCTGTCAAAATATCAATTGTCTAGCTATCACGGTTCATGAGATACAGCCTGGTGACAGACAGACAGACGGACAGCGGAGTCATAGTAATAGAATCCCTTTTTATACCCTTTGGGTACGGAACCCTAAAAAAGTAATCCTATTCAATTTAACTTCCAATCCTTCTCTTTTCATAAAGAAGATTGTAAAAAAAAATAAAAATCTCACGATATTACCCAGGAAAAGGCGCATAATGTGCAATTTATTACATGAAGTGCAGTGCTTCTAAGATTTATTGAATCCCCTGGCCTACGTAAGCGGGATATTAATGGAATAGTAGGTGCAAAATGCTATTATAATCGCTCTGACAATATGAAAACTCTTCTGCAGTAAAATGAATTTCAAAGCAGTTTCACTCAAATTAATTACAAATTACAACGTATAGATGTTGAAGAACACTTCACAGTTTCTATTCACCGTAATAATTAAATTAAGGCCCTTTTCTTAGTTTCTTTGTCACACTCTCGGTCCCTATATTAATTAAACTTCACTCAACAGTCAGAAGAATGTTAATCTCAAGATCAAACCTTTTAAGAATTATCTTTGTAAGATTTATTACTGGCGTTAAATACCGCTTTTAAGAAATCCTTTTCTCAAGTTAATTCAAGCTGGAAATCCTTTTGATGTTTCCATCTACCCGTATGACTGTAATCAGGAGTGTGAAGAGTTCTTACAGCCCTTGAAACTTTCAGAGCATATAGCAGAATATAACAGTGAGGACCCTTTGATGCTAAATTTTTGAAGCACAAACATTGACGTAGTGATGCGCTAGCATTCTTGTGACAAATATTTAAAATAATAAAAGAGACTATCGATAAGTAGCGTTATTGAACTTATCTCACCGAGTTTGAATTATTTGAATTGATAGTATTCTTAATATTTATCGTCAAAAGTTAAACTTAATTCTGCTAGAAATATGGTATTAAAAAGTAATTAAAACTTTTTTTTTGACGTTACAACAAAACGAGACTCTTTTCACAGTTTTTTTTCTCTTTATATCGGCACTAGCTTTCCGCCCGCAGCTTCGCCCACCTGGACTACAAGACGTTATCCCGCGGGAATGTGATTTTTTTCCGGGATAAAAAGTAGCTTATGTTCCTCTCCAGGCTACAAAGTATCTGTGTCCCATATTTCAGCCAAATCCGCTCAGCTGTTTTGGCGTGATTGATTAACAAACATACAAACATCAAATCTTTCACATTTATAATATTAGTAGGACTAGTAGGATGATGTGTCGTGTCGAGCCGTTATCCCGCGGGAATCTGATTTTTTCGGGATAAAAAGTAGCTTATGTTTCTCTCCAGGCTACAAAGTATCTGTGTCCCAAATTTCAGCAAAATCCGCTCAGCTGTTTTGGCGTGATTGAGTAACAAACATGCAAACATCTAAACTTTCACATTCATAATATTAGTAGGACTAGTAGGATGATTTGTCGTGTCGAGCTAACATTAGCGAGCCAATTAAAATATTATTCGTCTTTCTACTTGTTTATGTGTTTTGCTAAATTCTGGCGTAATCATTGAAACAAAACATTTAATGCGGAACTAAAAAATACCTACTCCTATTTGTTTTCAAATTCTACCTGACTATATTATCAAATGCTGCGATCAAAGTATACAAATCGCAGCACTGTTTTAAAAGGGTATTTTCTTCTTGAACAAACTTCCCGAAAGCTCGCGCGAGGCGCCGAGACGGTAACCCTTTGCATTGTTTTGTTTACGAACATCGCGAATCGTCAAAAGAAGGGCAAATATGGGAGACAGCGAATCAAGCCGGCAAACGGCGATTGTTCTAAAAAGCGGATGTAGGCTGAAACATATGTAGGGTGTACTCGTAGATACATTCGACATTAGTAAGTGAAAACGCCAAACTTGCCTATTTTCTATTAGCTGTCATTTGAAACATTGAAGATTTTTCGCATTGAAATTTCCAATATGTATTATAGAACGTATATGTGATGGGAGGACTGTTTCGAAAACACGATTGGAAAAATTTTGCTCGATAGAAAAATCCTGAAGTTACGTCTAAAATTTCATATAAATGCACATTAAGACCGTGTTTTACAATAATAATTCCTATAAAATCACAAACACATAGGTATTTACCTCTTCTTTTTTGTGGCTGTTTTAGATTTTAAAAAAACTAGGTAAGCATTTATATTAACTTTTTGTAAAAAAGTGTGAATTTCGCTTACGATTTTTAGTTTCGAGCTCGTTGATTCCATAGTGATTTTTCGCTGACCGCCTAACCCCCCTTAAGGGCTAACGACAATCAGATTCATTCACATGATCGGCTGTAATATCAATATGAATGAAAAACTGAATTTCAAATTAAGATGCAGCAAACGTCTAGTAAGGACTAACACTAGTAACTATGTTACTCAAAAACACGATTGCATAAAATTTTCTCGATAGAAAAAAATTGCGAACTTGTCTCCAAATCACTATAGTTAACACGATAAACTGCTAGTATTCAAATAATACAAAATATGTCTCATAGAAATAAGGCAGCGTTTACTTTGCAGTTGGCCGTTGCAGTTATTACTTTTGCTTTTGGCCTAGTGCGCGCCCTTAAGCTTAAAATTATTACTCCAAAAACTGATTTTATTGCATAAACAGTACTTTACAATTTTTTGATTAGCTAATGCAGGAACGAGAACTCTGGTAAACTGTTCTCAGTTTTGCAGCTAGTTGGAATATAAAATCACTCCGATAAACATTTACAAATAATTGTAAATTGTGTGCTGATTGATTGATTGAATAGTTTTATATAAAAGTCGCAATCTCTCTATCTAATTAAATTTTTTACTTTGCTTTGTTTGTACTGTTGTATTTTGAGCTAAACTGGGTTAATCTGAATTTTTAAACATCTACTCCCAAAAAGAAATCAGTTAGTTTCCATTTTAGGGTTCCGACAAACAAACGGAAGCCTTAAAAGACCACTCGTGTGTCTGTCTATCCCGGTGTCTCAGCCAGTTTGCTCCATAAAGGACGAGTTGTAATGAGTTGTGGTACTCGTATGCTTTTCTGTGATCCAAAACCGAAGGTATAACGTAAAAAAAACATACATACAGACGAACATAGAACCTTCTCCTTTTTGAAGTCGGTTACCAACAAGAGATTTAATTGGGGGTTGGGTTGGGTCGAGTGTTTAATTTTTTTTTAACTGACCCTATTTGCTTTCTTACTTGCTCCCTGATTCATAAACGTCCGAAAAGAGCATCGGAATCAAATTCTGTGTTTTTTTACTTAACACAAATTTGCCACGATATTGATATTTTTAATGCGAGTGTACCAGTTTTCAAAAAGTTGCTGATATCTCAACTCTAAATTGTCATTCATTTCTTATTTGGTTTTGTTCAATGAATTTAATTTGTAAATTTTTTCTTTAAAATATTTGGTAAGTTTATGGTCAGTGCTGTGCACTTTTGTAATGAGTCACACCAATGATTTTTGTTATCAGCATATCTAAAAAATATGTAACTCGAGAAAAAAGAATCTGTTTTTATTTTTTTCCTATCTTCAAAAATGACTGAGATATTAAACATTAAAGTACGGCCTCCGAGGAAAATTTGGATGAACCAATGGCATTAACGTGTGACGTCACGTCGCAATTCCGTATACCTACATAGAATCCTTTGGCTATATAGTTGCGCTCTCACGGTTTCGTAATAAATTTATTTATTTTTCTTATAGTCGATCAATGAAATGTTTAAGTTATTTTGTATTGAGCCCATGTGAAAAAACACCTTCAAATAATGTTTTATTTTCGTGAATAATAAATTAAATCAATTTTCGTAATGGCGGGCGGGATTCTGTCAATACATATAGCAACCGTCAAAACAAAATGTATTACAACCTTAACTGACTTGGTAGTTAAATATGCACCCTAAAAACTGACAGCCATTTCGATAATTTTATACTGCTAGTGGCGCCTCCACCACTAGGTCAGATAAGTTTGTGGGATAAATGTCTTTCGGTATCGACAGTAGGTGACAGTTTTAGAGTGCGCCTGCGCGCGGTCGAAATTGAATACTCATTTACCATAACCTTAGAACGAAGAAAATGTACTGTAACTAGCGTCAAAAACGCACGAGTTGCGCGAAGATTGCGCACAGACGAACTCTATGTAGGTACAGTTAGACGGAAATCACCCGCAACAGCCGCAAACGGAGATGTCAGTGCGACATGACGTCATCGCAATAGCGCGCAAGGAAAGAAAATTTTCAAAAGTTGGTGAAACTTTACAACGCTGTATCTTTGGAAATCTTGGCCAGATTTCGATGAAACAAAAACTATTAGTACTTGCACGAGTTCGCGCATTAAATGCAGTAATTTTTATAGTCATATTTTGATGTGTTGGTGTGACTCATTGGACACAGATATATCATAGTATTAAGTTATGTTTTATATTTTGTATATTTTCTATCTGTTGTCTGTAATTGTGCCATGAATAAAAAAATAAAAATAAAATAAAATAAAATAAATGGTACAAAAATAAACTTTGAAATAAAGATTCTTTGCCATGCATGGTCACACTGGCTACCATATTTATATCACATTCGGAAACTTTGATGTTTCCGTACGAAAAAACGATGACATTGACGACTGATGATAATCTGTCAATGTGAACCTTTTTTTTAATGTTAGTGCAAGGAATTTATAAGTACTATTTATAAGTACTACCACAAAGTAACTACGCGGGCGGTCGCCCTAGCAGAGAGTCCGCTTAGAACAAGGTGCCATTTTCGTCACGCACACATAGACGTCACATTTACAGGCAAAATGGGGCAGTTTGGGACAGTACTCAGTCGCGAGTATCGCAAAGAGGTCAGTGATCGCAAGTTCCAAAGAGCATTCAATTGATCACTTCACATCCGCGCCGCTACGTGTCACTGTGACACTTATATACCTATTTTACTATTAATTAACAAAATAACCAAACGATATTATTACAGTTGCAGTGTATTTGGTTGTGTAAATAAGACTAAAAACTGTGCATACACGTTCTTTAAATTTCCAAACGATATTGAAAGGTAAGTTATGTAAAACTGTTTTCTCTTGTTGGTAGGTGAGTATACCTAGGTACTTTTGGAACTAGCCGCTTTGATAACGACGATCAACCATACACATTCATCTTATCGTTCGCTGGTAAAACGCCAGTATTTGGGTACTATGGTTTAGTTAAGTAGGTACCTAGATATATTCTTTGCGAGTTGTGATTGTGCCCGCCGGTCACAATCACAACTCGCAGCGGGTCTCACATAATCTAATTAGTTAATTACTAATGCGGGCAGCGCAGGACCGATAGTTGTGGAGATCCTTGGGGGATGCCTATTGCCTATTCCCAGCAGTGGGCGTCGTTCAATGATGACGATGGTCCTTAAAATTTAATATAAATTTAAATGTTACATTAAAGAGTCGCTGATGAGCAAAGGATACTATAAAGTAGACGATTATTTGAATGACCGCAATGCATGGTCATGATGTAACACATAACATAATCACTGTTTAATATGATGTATTTTTATACTAAGCAATTGTTGTATTAGTAACGATATGTTTTTTTTTTGTAAATGTCGTTACCTAACTAAGAAACGCTGGCAAGTTTCTTGCGCCCATTCTTCTTGTCAGTTAAAAAAGTCTTGAATGGGTGGTAGGAAAATATTGACGATTCATAAGTACATATTTATTATGTCTAAGTGAATAAAGATTATTTTTATCTTATTATCTTATCTTATCTTATCTTATTTAGATGTTATAGTATCTCAAAACTTCTTGGCGGTTCAGAGAACACAGCCACAAGTCATGTTGACGAATTTTCAAAAGATGTCGTTGCATTTTCTTTTATTTTAGCAGTGCTAAGAGATCCTACTTACATTTTAGAGACTCCATTTATTAAACACCAAATAATATTTTACTTGCAGTAAAGTTTTTTTTGACGCACGGCAGTGTGCCAGCCAAGTTCAGGAGAAAACGGACCACCCACGATTATGCGTGTTCCTATTTATTTTAACGTCTTAATCGTAGGAGTGCCATAGGCTATTTTCGTTGCAAAAATAACTAGTTCATTTTAAAAATCAAATATTTTCTTTTCAGACAAACCTTATGGTTAAGTTGAATTGATCGAGAAGAACTACACAACAAATGGTCAACATATCTCTGAGTTTGTGAGGCCCATTTCGAAACCAATTCTATAATCAAGACATCGAACCGAACCGTCTAGAAAAAAGGCACTAATCCCAAACTTATGCTACCTGTAAAAAAAAATGGAATCGCAAGCAACTGTGGAGACTAAGGAATCTTGTACACAATATGAAAAAGTTAAATGTGACTCAAATTCATAAACAGCAGCTCACCTTTCTGCAAATTCTCCCAGAAAAAGAAAGCTATGACGTTCACAAGTATTGTAAAAAACAATCTAAATTGAATAAACAAATTTGACTTTGACTATTAAACTATATTTTTTTATTTACCTATAACTTTATACGATAAAAACACACAACATAGGTATTTAAATACACTTGCTTTGAAAATAGTTACCACTATTGCTTGATATAGTTCTAGCGTTATAAAGGTTTTTCAATTTTTGAAGATGACAAGTTATAAATTCAATATTTAAGAAAATATTAATTATTTGAAGTTCATGAATGAAAAAATTTATGGAACTTGTAACCCATTTAGATTTCAACTATTTTTCGCTGAACTTGGCACCCTTTTTACATTTATGTTTTCGTCGAACTTAGTGATTTTTTCACGTTTATGTTTTTAGTGGGATAACTATTACACCATATTTATATCTTGTTCATAGAGTACATTATAACATATAGGAATGGAATACATTACAACATAATATAGGATCTTGTCTTCGTCGTGTGAGGCGTCGGGACTTTAAATGGATATTAGATGCTCTGGTTTACCATCTAAGCAGCCTCTAAGGCATGTAAACATGTTTAAGATGTATGTATAAACGAATTGATGTATGTATGATTGTTAACTTATACTACTTACCTACTCCTTTTTAAATTCAGAATCAATACAGAAGCAACCCTAGTGAGTCAGACAAGGATGGGTATAGATTTTCAATAACAGTGGGAGCGGTCCTTCTGTAAACTCTTTATTTTGTGGTACTACGTACAACAGGAAGGTGCACTGCTGCTAAAAAACGGTCCTAATGAGATAGTCAGAACGAGGTCAGTTTATCTCACTCTATTCCATTACGACCTGGCCACGAACATGCGCGACGGGCGGCGGGCGGCGACGAGCGAATTGCGGAATCATTGCGCGCTCGCGACAGACGTCTAATCAAATAAGTCAATGAGACGCACCAACTGATGCGCAATTCGCTCGTCGCCACCGCCGTCGCGCATGTTCGTGTCTAGGCCGTTAGGGTGACCATAAGTTTTAAAAGAAAAGACTTGTTTTTTTTACAATTTGTTATAATTGGTTAAAATTATAAATGCGAAAGTGGTTTTCGGTTGTGCTTTCACGCTTCGTGTAGTGAACCGATTTTGATGAAATTTGATCCATGAATAAATTGTCATAAGATTGAATATAGGATATTTTATTTTTAAAATACGATAGCATTCGAATATTTACGTAATACGGATATATTAAACAACACACTAGATTAACAATACTAACAACTTGGATGTTCGTGGCATCACGTAAGGGCCCGTGCAGCGTATACGGTCGCACCGACTCGCAGCGACATCCGGCGTGCCTGCGATGCGACTGGTGACCTCTGATAAACAGTCAGTGCCACCGACGCCGACGTCGGTAATAATTATTCTCTACTTATAAACCTAATTCTCCGGCCCCATTTGGCCATTCCCACTGGCAGCACTCATTCACGAGCATGATGAATGAGCCAGCCATCGCTTCGCTTAACCATATTTTAGGGAACGTAACGACCCGCCTCACACGGTCACACGCCACCACCGCATTAGAAATAAAAACAAAAAAAACACATTTCAGGCAAGCAGAGAAGAGCAGACCCATTTCCACTGGCAGCACTCGTTCACGAGCATGACGCATAAGCCAGCCATCGCTTCGCCACTTTTTGGGCTGAATTAAATTTAAAATTTAAAAGGCAAATTGCCCTACTGCGCTCTTTTGTTGATTTTTTTAAAAACAGCTAGGTAACCTAATAATTTTTGTACCCTTTTGGAAATCTTATGAAACTAGTTAGTCGTTTTACTTATTTGTACGCCAACTTCCATACAGTTTTTTTCCAATAATTTAGGGCGAAGTTGGAGAAAAATGCAAAAAATAAAAATTATTGTTACCTACTAAAAATCTTTTATTTCTGAGATTATGTAAGTTTTTTTTTAAATGATCACTAATTATTCAGCTTTCAGAAAAGTATTGATTCAATGTTAAGAGTAGAGTAGTTTATTCACAATCAATGATTTTTGGTAACAATTCAGAAAAATTTTAAGAAATCGAAGTACCGTCACAGCTCGGTAACCATCTAGTTTTGACCCCTGGTTCACTAGACTTAATTTGTTGCTAATGACCTCTAGTATAACTCCTTTCAAGAAATAGGTCGAGTTTCCCCGTCAGCCTGTATAATAGTACCAAGGTATATGGTTAGAAACACACTTATGCAGTGTGGCGCGACTCTTTCTGTCTCTGTCGTGTCCATACTAAGTGCATGAAACAGACATTCTGGCGTCGCGCCACACCACAGAAGTGTGTTTCCGACTTTAAACTAGTAGGGATGCCAGGAAATAGGTGCCAGTAAATAAAAGAAATAAATCATAATAATAGTTTATTGTTACACAGATGTTTAACAAAACATGATTACCTATACATTACTGAATAAAATTGTAAGATACGAATCAGACAATAATTTTAGGTATAAACGTTTTATAGAATCAAATGAAAAGAAAAAGGAAATTTGTTGTCACCCTAATTGTTCTATAGTAAGAACTCGTGTCATTTTCAATAAATTTTATCTCACCTGTGAAATGAAATATTGCAACCAGCAAATGTTTCATTTCCACAGCCCATAATTATTAACGCAACACCTTTTCACGATATTGCAAAAAACACCACCACAAGGCAAAATATTTACGCATAACCAACTTGACACAACGAAGACGGAAGATGTCATTCAGCTTGTCATGTTGCCACTTTAAAATTCTGAAATCTATCATTCAATTTTTTTCTAGGATAAGCCGTAAAAAACTTGAACGACCTGATACATTTTTATGCATAATACGCTAATACCTAAATTAATATACGATGTTTTCTATTGACTAAAAATAATACGAAGCGAAAATTTTACGAAATTTTATTTTCATAACGAAAGTTGTGTACCCAATGTGTACCATAAATCTACTAAACCTGTTATTTAAGAGTGCTGGCAATTTGAAAGAAAGGGATACCCTCACCTCGTTCTTGCGGTCTCAGCTGGACCGTTGACATTTTGTATTGAAATATGAACCTTATCTTTTCAAGTTAAAGTGTATTTTTAAATACACAGAAATACGGAGTGCACCTTCCTGTTAGTGTGACATTTTACCGCCATATTGAATCGGGGTTGCATAATTATTAAGACTAAAATAGATAATGCTTTTGTACCATCAAACGCGTTAGCTTATTGCGATATAATTAGTTTTCAGTTATTATATTTATCTTTTGCTTGCCTATGGTATAGTGTACAAGGTCCTAGCCGAGGCTCCATACAAAACTGAAAAATCTCCTTTGACCCATTTCCCAGTTTCCGATTTAACTGAATCTTTGCATTCAGGTTTGGTTTGGATGACAATACAATATTAAAGTCAAAATTATTATTACTGTCGACAAAAAAGCTTGACATAAAAATAAAGTTTTTACAAAAAACCTTATCTTTGTAATTCTGAACTGCACACTTGGCAATTCATACATTCCGCTGTCGGCAAAGTTTCCGACAGTTTGTGAATAAGCGGGCAGAAGCAAAACTTATTATTTTCCTGTCGCGTGCAAGCTTATTATTATCATGTGTCAGATACCTGAACTGCATCACAGTTCTCCTATTTATTGTAGTGTAAAATGTGCAGACATTGCTCCTAGGTTCCGAAACTTATACGATCAAATGAGTGGAGTCAGAAGTTTAACTGCAGTTTAGTGCTCACGGAAAGCGATCATAGTACAAATGGTCCACGCTCAAGTTGACGATTATCGGTTGGTAAATTATCCCATCCTACTAATATTATAAATGAGAAAGTTTAGATGTTTGTTGCTCAATCACGCCAACACGGCTGAACGGATTTGGCTGAAATTTGGAACACAGATACTTAGCGATAACAAATAAGGTTTGCGAAGCGAAATAAAATGGACATCATTTCGATTATAACTTGCTTTCTCACTGTGAACTACAAATTGCTGTAGTTCGCCATAATGTGCAGAGCAATGGTCAGCATAACGATCTTTTTAGCTTTACCTTAGAGGCTGCGCTTCATTATTAACATTTGATGTTCATTTGTTTACAGAACTCGGCAGTCAATAGCTACGCTGTCTCAATAAGCGGCCGCCCGAGACCTCCAAGTTACAGTTACATTATTTTCTAAACAAATTCCGGGAGTTTTCCGCGGACCGCGCAGTTATTAGGGCACAGAATTCCCGCCAGATTACACTCGCAGTCGGAAACTTGCCCAGGCCCGGCCGTACCGAGTTGGTATTTAATTTCGCTGCTCCCCCTGGACCGAACATCATCTGCTAGGAATTTTACCAATCACGTAAAGAGTTGGAAGATCCACAGCCTTTCATTATTGAATTTGTACACGAACGGATATTACTTCTGCCCATTCGTATTTCTGTTGCAAAGAATGGAATTTGCAGTGTAATTTTTACATTGGATGGGGTAACCCAAATTTTTAATATAGTGTCAGTGAGCACTATCGTCTGGTTTAGTTCGAATGAACTCGCAGCCAAAATGGACCTCTTTACGCGAACTAACAGCTATCCTGATGATGGTCGTGATGAGACTAAAAACGAGTCTAGAGTAATTTGTGAATGTGCAAAGTGTGCATTATGTTTTTTTTGTACTATTGAAATATTGCCGTTCACTTACCGTCACGGCACACGACACGCGACAGCCACAAATAATACCACTTGAAGCTAGAAGAAGAAACAAGAGGCGATGTGCGGCGACGAGTTCATAATAAGAAATTTATAATATGTATGAAAACTGCAGTAAATAAGTCAGTGACGGCGTTTTGTGGATGTGGTCGGTGGCCCGTGTGCGGCCAGGCTTATGTGCATTCATTGATGTCACAGATGTCTTGCATGTTTCGCCACTTTTATTGCACAACGCATTTAAAATGATGTATGCGTAGCTTATTTCATTATGTGTTTAAGAGGTACGTGTGATTATACACCCTTCTTCTTGAACTTAATCTAAGTTAAGAACAAGACAAGAAGCGGCAATGAATTCTACTTATTATAAAAAAGTATGTCACGTAACTACGTGCCTTAAATGTGATATAGTGGTATGTATAGCTACCTTTTTGAACTCAATCTAAGTTACAAGACATTCATCGGCATTGAAAAGGACCAGCGTCTGCGTTATAACAAAGTCTCGCCTATTAATGTTGGATTAAAGCCGCCGTTATACCGCACGGGCGGTAGTTGGCGGGCCTTCCAACAATTTATTATTAATACCGCAGAACCACACGCGCCATAACTTTCCCCCCCATAATTCATAAGCATCTCGACTAGTATTAACTTTTGCGTTAACCGCGTTAATGTTTTATATGATGCCCCGCTAATCGACGTTAAACCAGTTTGTTGAACAACAGTTGGTCTGATTTGAAAACTTTTGCGTTATAAATGTTTAATTTGTTTACGTAACATAACATGGGTAAATAAATTACTTAGTGAACGCTTCTCTCCTCTCGTTCGTTTCATTGCAGTCATTTGACGTCATCGATCTTGTAAATAAATGTTTCATAATCTTGAATTCCATTTACTAGTGATTTTCTATCATGCTCATAAAAACTTTGAAACTAAACTTTTCTAAATTGGCAGAGTCAGTTACGCGAAAAATCTTTTATTTTCCTCTGTGCCCAACTAAACCAAAGTTCTTGGAAACAACTAACACTTGCAAAACTAGTTGGAATGGACCAGACTGGTCGATCTAATTCTAGACAAACGGACACAGTTCACTTCGGTAAATATTCAAAATTCCTAAGTCGTAGGTTCAACAAGGAACTTCTGAACAAGAGAAAAGTAGATACCTAAGTACTTGCCAAGAATTTTCTTTGAACAAGATCACATCTGATTTTACAAGTTTATTGTTTCAGAAGGCAGTGATTGCAATTACACATAAAGTGTGCTGCAAAGATAAACGAATAACTTACAAAGTAATGAATTTCCAAAAAGTCTAGCTTTTATGGACAAGATCAGATTTTTTTTTACACGAGGAGTGTTATGTGTTTAGGGTTAATGTATTTATGTGTGTTTAAAGGTAGGTATGTGAGTTTTTTGATTCCACCATAACTTTTGAATGCCTAAAAGGATTTTAAATTTTTAACGTATGAGGTATCATTAGAAACGTTATATCACTTTGAGTATGCAGCACTGGCTATTTTTTTTTATATTCAAAATTTCGGACATGTGGCGCTATAAAAAATTACATTTTTTTTTCTTCAATTATAGCAATATGGATATCTAATAAAAGGCCTCGACGAGTATATTTCAAAAATATATAATTTGTATACATAATCACTAAAAGTAATAAAATAAAGAATAATTATTTAAAAACAAGACTGCCAACTCGTCACTCCTTGGGCAGTCGTGTAAAAAAACAAGCTCTCATTGCAGTCGCGGGACCTTTTAAATTCCACAGCATTGTACGCTGAATAATTGTCAATTATGACTCACTGATTGCAATGACGGCTTGTTTTTTATTTACATTTCAGTTAGATTTTGGCAGCCGAGTCTTTTAATTTTTTAATTAGGTATTAACTTTTTAAAATTATTTCTCTTAATTATTTACTCTAACTAAATCGTTCTTCATTATTTTTATTACGAACTCTACCTTTCCTCCAAAGCTTACAAAATCGAACATACTACTTATCAGAATATATGATGTGGAACTTTGTCTAACAAACCAGCCTTACAACTAGGACCCAAAAGTTTACAATGGCCACTTACCTCCTCTGCAAGCTCCTCAACAAGGCAACCTGTATGCCGGGACTGCCAGATAACCGAACAAATTCAGAACCTACAACTTGATACTAACTTCTCTCTTACCTTTATTCTTCTATGTACTTATTCAAAATAGGGTACTTACCTAATTTTGACCGATATTAAAATATTTGCTGTCGCTGTCGCACATTCTTAACCAATGAATTAAATAAATAGTTAAAACTCTTTTCTTTTTGAGGTGTTTTTATGTAATAGTGAGTTGTTGTTTAACGTTTTGTGTGTCGTCAGACCTCACTTATAATAAGCGTTTGTTGCCCGTGGTTCACCTGCGTTGAAGCCCTAAGCACTTTCAAATTCACAGAACTAAGGTTAGACAGCATTTAATTGTATATTGTTTTGTATATAGCTATGATGATGCTGACATGTTGTAATTTTGTAGAAAAGTCTGTAAACAATAAAAAGAAAAAATATAAACAACACTCCGGCGACCGCCGCGTACTTATCTACTTTGTAACTATGGCTTAATATATTTTACACAGGTATTACTAACAAAGAAATACACGCGATTTGTATCTTTTATATTTCCCGAAATTTCTGCAAATAATTCCATGGTTAATTTTTTTTTATTGTATTTCTAATAACTAATGGTAAAGTAAACACGAAAATATTATGTTTTTCTGCCTTTCAAGTGGCGTAGCTTCAAGGGAAGCAATAACAAGACCTCGTGTAAAAGTACTAAGTGACTGCGGTAAGCTACTTAGTAGACGCTTTGAACATTTTCCTAATTGTGTAACTCCATCAATCCTAATTGCTTTTTAACCGACTTCACAAAATAAATAGGTTGTTTAAATAAATAAGTAAATATTGGACATTTTCAAATAGGTACATTGTTCCAGTACCAAACCAAACTTTAGTAGCTTGAGCACTAGTGAATGGAAATTGGAAACTACGACGGGTATTATTACCACATACACCCAGACCCGAGTAAATATTGAAAAGTTCGTTATCAATATTTATCCAACCAGGAATCGAACCCAGGACCTTCAGATATAGCGTCATCTTGAAAACCGGTGTGTGCACCACTCGGCCAGGGAATCCGAGAATTTGAATCCATACCTCCATACTTATATTATAAGAAAATGTGAAAGTTTGTTTGTTTGTTTATTTGTATGCCCGTTTTTCACGTCTAAACGGAGCAACGGATCGATGTGATTTTTTGTATGGGTATAGTTGGGATCTGGAGAGTGACATATAAGCTACTTTTTATGCCGGAAAAATATCACATTCCCGCAGGATAAATAAGTCGTGTAGTACACGCAGGCGAAGCCGCGGGCGGAAAGCTAGTGTGACATAATTGTAATAAATTACTTTGACGAATCCATACTATACCGTACACTATATCCATATTGAATATCATAAATGCGGAAGTAACTTTGTGTGTGATATATGTGTTTGTGTGCTTTATGCGTGATAAGTTATCACGCATAAAGCACAGTACCCCTTATAGTATGAGTTTGGCAAACTGTATTCGTAGTCGAAACTATCGCTCTATCTCTTTCTTTCACGTCCAAGTCCAAGTGTAGATAGACATAGGCTACCTTCCTATTCTGAAAATCACGTAATGTACCTAAGGAGCGCGATGAAACTGTATTCCTCGTGGACAAAGTCATGGACGGTCACTAGTTTCTTTATGAAGCGATCGTGATAGTTGTTGAGTGACACAATTACACTCGGGTAGACTATGATCTGGACTTATAGTGATGTTACATTGGTATGGTTCAAAAGCGCAGACGGCAATGCGAGGAGTGGCGAGTGGAAACGCGTTTGCCGACAACTTTTCTCGTTTAAACTTATTTCCTTTTATCTAGCTCGCGAGCAAGGAGCGGCCGTTCGACTTATCGCCGGCTTTATTAAATTACTTGATAATTTCAATCCCTGACGTCTCGCGTGGCGTCTTGTTTATTCTTTGCCAACTTTCCGCCGAAACTCGTCGCAGTCCAGATTAAATTTTTACTTTTCTGCCAAATTAACGTAAAATACGGCATCGGCCGAGCGAGTGTTTACACTAAGCAAACAGATTCCAGATTTTTCGAAGTTGGATCTTAATTTTTGTTTCTTGAATTTATTATTCTTATAACTTCATTATCTCAGCATTTTTCTTTAAAGTAGGTTTCGTAATGTTATGTCTAGTTTTTGGACGGCAAAATTTTAATAACAAAGACAAAAAATTCACAAAAATAACGTAAGAGAAATTTAATTTCAATTGCTGTCATTTTAAAAGCATTACTATTTACTTATATTATTTGATTTTAGCATTATAAATAATAACAAAGTATTTTCAATTATTTTGTAGGCGTTTGATGGATATATATTGCTTTCTTACTCTGTTGTAGTAATACAAAACAGCTTCTAATAAAGTGATGAATGTTAATGTGCTGAAAATGTAATTTTAATCAGAATCTATCGCGATTCCGCCGAGACCCGTTGGTTATAAGACGTTATTACGCCGCCGCACGTTGCGCTCGGGGTTTTAACTGGAAAGTGCCTAACATCTAATGTTCGTATTAGAAATTAGGTAGGTACCGGTAATTTTGTAAAATTTGTGTATATTACTAATATTTTGAACTTCGTAAAAATTTAAATTTAAAACGACTGTGGCGTCCAGATGTAGGTATAAATAAAGACAAGTAAATCGGGGGGCACAGAAGTGCCCCCGCTAAAATGAGTCAAGCGAAACGCAAGGACACTACCACAGAACACGGAAAGATTTTTTTCTCGGGCACTACCTACCTTTTATCGAAGCAATTCGTCCATTTTATGAAACCCCCTTGGGTTTTAAATTATACCAGATTAACAAAATTCTCGGAATATTATGTCCATAGTAGACTTATTAAACACACAAAGTTTCTACTCTCAAATTGTATTAGTTTCTACAAGAACTATTGTATAGCAGAAAAGTTATGAACAGTAAATATATTTTTCACATTGGCAAAGTAAGGTTTGTTTTTTATCCACAACGTAGCGAAACACATGTTTTAACTAAAATCTAGAGTTTGGGAAATTAGGGTATGTAGAGTTAGTAACTTAGCTTAGCTCTACATGAGATCTGATAACTTTTTGACAGTGCAAGCCATATGGTCTCGTCTAAAATGTTTTAATTATCATTGATATGGAAAGATTTATAGTTGTTATCTTTCAGGTTATTTAAGTGAGCTGATGATGGAAGGTAAAAGTCCTTAGGAGTTAGAGCATGTTTGGTTACCTACCACATGCACGAATAGACCTTTAGTTGTATTCCTTCAAGTTATTTAGGTTAGCTGACGGTGGAAGGTTAAACTGCATAACAGTTATAAGTTAGTCAGTTTTAAGTTAAAAGGGTGGTTCTTGTCCGAGTGTTCTAAATTGAGATATGGGTTTTACTCGTTGCACATTGCGCTTGCTCATAATGCGGTTTCTTTTGGTGGGGTTCTTACACTAAAAATGGAAAAATTAAAATATATATTTAAAAAAATAAACCGCCTTCAAAAAAACTACAAACAAAAACTCACTTCCCAAAAACACGTAAAAATTAAAAACGAATTGAATCATTCATTTCAGGCAGATCAGTTAGTTCCAAGATTAATTAGAAAAATTCCCGGACTTCCGTCCTTTGAAATTATTTCGAATTTGTTTTTTTTTTAATTTTACGTGTTTTTTTTAAGTAAGGTTTTGTTTGTAGTTTTTTTAAGGCGGTTTATGTTATTATAAATATTTTACTGCACAACTACAGTAGTTGCCATCTCGGTATTTTACAGAAAAATAGTACTTACTAAACATATTTTAGCAAAACATTAACACGTTACGTCGCTTGTTCTTGACTCTATTACCTGCTAGTACTGATAGCGCAGCCAGACCTTTTCCATCTGAAGGTTTTAAACTGCTTGCCAAAGTATAAAACTTTGAAGTCACCACCTATCTACGTAGCGCCATCAAATACCGTCTAAAACTTTAATACTTTAAGTATGCTAAGAAGATAACAATCTTTCTTATTAAAATTTCTAAAGATCGAAATCCTGGCGACGTCAAAAAATCAATTTGGTGAGCGCTCAATCTGTCATTAGCATGCTTCCTCCGGGCTCGTTTAATACCTCGTTTGTTACATTAATCTCCTCGATCGCTCTAAATCCGTTGTAACAGACATTGAAATTAAATTTTATCTCGGTCTCTTAAAGATTTTATAATGGTCCCGCGAGTTTATCTAACGCCCGGCCATAGGGAACTACCTTATTCTGAAAATGTCATCCGAGCAATTACTACAGTACCTAATGATGTTCGATTATTTTCCTTCAAGTCTCTTAGCATGTCATCTAAAGTGTTTTATATATTTTTTTGCCACTGCTCTAACCACCACGGGTAGGTACAAATTGTACACAACGAGCTTATAAATAACAACATTCTGGAAATCAGGAAAACATTTACAGTATATTCTTGAAGGCCTTCTTGATTATCACTCGGTGACTTTACAACTTGGTAAGTATTTTCAAATTGGTGAATTTTATTCGGAAACTAATCATAGAAATGATATTATACAGTGACTTATCAATATAATATGATATTAATAACAGGCTTTTCATGCGGATACTTTCCGCATCGTGCATGAAGACTAACTCGGCGGAGAAGGCAGACCACAGTCGTAGCCCAGTAGTCAAACATCGGGCCGGATTCCCGGAGGCGCGGGCATGCGCGGGTTCAGATCCCGCCTGAAAGCTACTTGCAGTTTATCCTATATCAAGACGCCATATTTAACATTCAGCCATACATCGACTTAATAAATTTATCGAGTCACCATACCGTAACTTAATCCCTATACACTACCACTAACTCCCTGCGAGAGTTACGCTCAAATCGACGAGCAATTAAACAGAGTACAGTCTGCAGCGGCCGACGCACTATAGAGCCACACTGGTGTGTTCTATTGTCAATCAATATAGTTATGTATTAAAATAGTAAACAATACAAATCCGTAAGTGGTAGGTATAATATGAAATGTAAAAATACTACGTATCGTTGACAGGATGTAAGCATCAAACGATTCATGAAAAGTTTGTTAGCTCGTCTGTTCAATATTCAAACAAAAACTATTCAATAGATTTTAACAAATTTTGTAAAATACCTAATGTGATACAAATGCAGTAAAGTCTGCGTCCCATGGGAAAATATCCTGACTTACCTGACCTGACATCCGAAATGCTGACTGACACAAAAAAATCGCGACACGTCCGTCCGATACGATACGATGCGTTTTCAAAATTATAAAAAGAAAAACTAATGATTCATACTACTTAGTAGATAAATGCAAAATGATTATAAATATGTAAGGCCAAAATTCAAGTTAAATTAAAATAACATGTGTTACGCCAATGCGCGTTTAACCGGTACGGTTAAACTACCTGAAGTATCGAGATCACTGTTTAATCAACTAGTGCATGGAATAATAGATCTATTAATTAGATTCAAGCCTAATTGTGCGAACAGCGATCGATCATAGATACAATAATAATGAGGTATGCATTATTACAATTAGTGTTATTTTGATATATTGAGATAGTAGGTAAGTAGGTATATGATAGTTTGTTGAATGGTTGGTTCTTAGCGGTAAAGTAATTAGGCCAATTTCAATTTAATACAAAATTTCAAAATCAGTGTGTTTCGTCACAAACTATTCTCTGAAAGTTGAATTACAAAATACCCACGACAAAATCTTTTTAATTCGTCTCCCAGACTCCTAGCGTGTTTTTGTTTTTGTGTTTAGTCATAACAGAGACGTCAGGCATATTCCATTCTCACAAAGGAGTAAATGGATCCTGGGAATCCGTGAGCGTCACAGGAACGAGGCTTCCATATTCGGGACTCATTACCGCACTTGCTCGTCGCGGCATGTGCTCAACCGCTGATTGCTCCAACCACTCGACGACGACCGCTTGTTTCGTCGTCATTTTCGCCACCGGCAGATTGTCTGATGAATATACAGAGCTATTCTAGACGCATAATATAAGTAATAATGCCCACTCGACACAAATTCGTATACCTCAATATAGTGTAGAAATGTGATTTCGTTTTAGGGCCTTAGTAGAGGCTGAGGCGACAGAGAAGTATTATACCCACAAAATAAGTAAACGGATTCTAGGAATCTGTGAGCGTCACAGGAACGAAGCTTCTATATTCGGGCCTCAACACCAGTCACTCGTCGCGGCATGTGCTCAACCGCTGATTGCTCCAAATACTCCAGTACCGCTTGTTTCCGAGTCATTGTCGGGAACGGAACATTGTCTGATGAATATACAGCACGATTTCAAACGACGAATTGTTAGAGTAATAATATACACGAAACTAAACTTATTCAGAAAAAATTGGTTAGCAAGGAAAATGTTGGCTTCATATCTATTGGTACTCTATACATATAATAAACGCGCCAATTCTATACATTGAAAAGAAATACAAAAAATTACGTCCAGGGGTCTTCTTAATAGTGCCAGATGCCAAAATGTGGCTTTTGAAGTTTTTGTCTGTATGTCTGTCAGTTGTCCGCGTTTCACGCAAAAACTACTGAATGGATATTGGTGAAACTTTTTTTGATAAAGCTATTGGTCTTCGGCAAAATATAGGTTAATATGTAAATCATTTTTTAAGATAGAAATAACTGTTTTTTATGTTACAAAATTCAATTCCCCGGAATGACGTGCGTCGTGTAGTACTTACACGCGCGCGAAGCCGCGGGCGACCGCTATGTTATTATAAGTATTAACTTCCTAAATAAAGTTTATTTTTCACAACCGATATGACGTCGATCAGCGCTCTCCTTCATCTGCCAGGTTACGTGGCGCGGTTGCTGTTTGTACACTACCTACATTATACACGAACTCTTTTAAAATATATTTTTCTGTATATATAAATTGTATTTTTTTTCCTACACCGTATACATACAACACTTACATACTATAGAAAACAGTTTCTTGATAAAATGATTAACAAGCCCCAGGGCCTCACAAATTCACGATCCGCCCCAGAAACACGAGATTGAAATCAAATCAAAATAGTAGATTTCATTACAAGTGCGGAAAGCCTGTCATTGCAAAGAGTTCCGACAAATGTCTACCCGAGCCGAGGCGCAGCCGAAGGTGAGGGTTGACAGTCGGAACAAGTTGCAATGACGGTTCCGCACGTGTACTGAACAACTATTTTTAATACAGTTGCGAAAAAATTAAGCAATTTAATAAAATAATAAAACACAATAAACTCAACTAACTAATCGTAAAAGAAACTTTAGAAAAAGCAGACTTTTTTTTTGTTTTCTTCACCCATTCTGGGTTGGCAAAGGAAACTATGATCATACAGCCAAGGCTTCAGTAGAATTTTTTTATTGATATGAAATGAAAATTAAATTAAATAAGATGAAATGAAATGAAACCTAACAAAAGCAATCCGAATCCTACAGGAGCGCCTTTCCTTATTTCTCTCTTTTACCACATCGTTTTCCATTAAAGCCACATTATTGCACTAATTCCACCATACTAAGTACCTACCTACCACAATAAAAACCAGAAAAAACTAATTTAGAAAATTAAGAAATAAGGTCCCTCATTTTCTTACTTGCGCAAATGGTAAATAGTGCACGTCATACCATATTTAGTAATCTGTGGTCATACAGCCAATTTTATGTATTTTTTATATTCATAAATTTAATTTGGCCGATACTAATATTAATTTAATGTATAATTAATAGTAGATTGTACAACAAGTGCATAAAACGTACCATTCTACCCGAGACGTATATATCCATCCGAGCCGTAGGCGAGGGTGGATAGTCAATTCGAGGGTAAAATGGGTTTTATCTACGAGTTATACACTCTGCTTTTCACTTCGAGTGTGAGGAAAACAAATAACAATATTGCAAAAAATAAAAAATAAAGACCGCCATATTGGCGGGAAGACTTTCTTTTTTTTTATACGTAGCAGTGGCAACACAGTGACTTTGGCATAGATCGTAGTCCATAATGGTCTTGAAATACTTATTTCTTACAAAACTCATTAATTTTGCCTAGTTTTATTAATTTAGTAAGTAATTTAACATGGATTGTGTACGAAATTAAAGAAAAAATGAAATTACAAGTTTATTTAACGAAGTTTAATTGCGTGCGTGACTCTGAGACTTAGACGAAGATTTTACTTTATGCACTAGAGCATAAAAAGCGATTTTATGCAGCCTATACCCAACATAAACACGAACTTTACGAGCATGAGAAGTGTAAAATTACTTTTAAATCTGATATTGAAACAAATTAGTAGCTTCTTTTTAGAAATATTTGCATGAATCATAAAAAACTTCTATGATTTTTTTTTTTGTAAAAACTTCGTGGCTGGTTTTTTCTTTTTAATAGACAATATTTTGACAGTTTGGAAAGAAAACGCACGAGTTCGGGAAAGGTAAAGAAAAAGTTCGAGTGTGTAATAGCCCGCATCCCGAACGCTATACGTCCCTGCAATACGCCACTTTTTGAGCAACTGTATTAAAAAATAAATTTTTACATTTAAATAAATTATTTATAAATAAAAAACCAACCACGAAGTTTTTACTAAAAAAAAATCATAGAAGTTTTTATGATTCATGCAAATATTTCTAAAAAGAAGCTACTAATTTGTTTCAATATCAGATTTAAAAGTTATTTTAATTATACATTAAATTAATATTAGTATCGGCCAAATTAAATTTATGAATATAAAAAATACATAAAATTGGCTGTATGACCACAGATTACTAAATATGGTATGACGTGCACTATTTACCATAGTATCTGCATAAAGGAGTTTGCGCAAGTAAATGAAAAGAAAATGAGGGACCTTATTTCTTAATTATCTAAATTAGTTTTTTCTGGTTTTTATTGTGGTAGGTACTTAGTATGGTGGAATTAGTGCTTTAATGGAAAACGATGTGGTAAAAGAGAGAAATAAGGAAAGGCGCTCCTGTAGGATTCGGATTGCTTTTGTTAGGTTTCATTTCATTTCATCTCATTTAATTTAATTTTCATTTCATATCAATAAAAAAATTCTACTGAAGCCTTGGCTGTATGATCATAGTTTCCTTTGCCAACCCAGAATGGGTGAAGAAAACAAAAAAAAACTCTGCTTATATTCTTTTACGATTAGTTAGTTGAGTTTATTGTGTTTTATTATTTTATTAAATTGCTTAATTTTTTCGCAACTGTATTAAAAATAGTTGTTCAGTACACGTGCGGAACCGTCATTGCAACTTGTTCCGACTGTCAACCCTCACCTTCGGCTGCGCCTCGGCTCGGGTAGACATTTGTCGGAACTCTTTGCAATGACAGACTTTCCGCACTTGTAATGAAATCTACTATTTTAATACAGTTGCTCAAAAAGTGGCGTATTGCAGGGACGTATAGCGTTCGGGATGTGGGCTATTACACACTCGAACTTTTTCTTTACCTTTCCCGAACTCGTGCGTTTTCTTTCCCAACTGTCAAAATATTGTCTATTAAAAAGAAAAAACCAACCACGAAGTTTTTACTAAAAAAAAATCATAGAAGTTTTTATGATTCATGCAAATATTTCTAAAAAGAAGCTACTAATTTGTTTCAATATCAGATTTAAAAGTAATTTTAATTATACATTAAATTAATATTAGTATCGGCCAAATTAAATTTATGAATATAAAAAATACATAAAATTGGCTGTATGACCACAGATTACTAAATATGGTATGACGTGCACTATTTACCATAGTATCTGCTTATAGGAGTTTGCGCAAGTGAAAAGAAAATGAGGGACCTTATTTCTTAATTTTCTAAATTAGTTTTTTCTGGTTTTTATTGTGGTAGGTACTTAGTATGGTGGAATTAGTGCAATAATGTGGCTTTAATGGAAAACGATGTGGTAAAAGAGAGAAATAAGGAAAGGCGCTCCTGTAGGATTCGGATTGCTTTTGTTAGGTTTCATTTCATTTCATCTCATTTAATTTAATTTTCATTTCATATCAATAAAAAAATTCTACTGAAGCCTTGGCTGTATGATCATAGTTTCCTTTGCCAACCCAGAATGGGTGAAGAAAACAAAAAAAAAGTCTCTGCTTATTAGTTGAGTTTATTGTGTTTTATTATTTTATTAAATTGCTTAATTTTTTCGCAACTGTATTAAAAATAGTTGTTCAGTACACGTGCGGAACCGTCATTGCAACTTGTTCCGACTGCCAACCCTCACCTTCGGCTGCGCCTCGGCTCGGGTAGACATTTGTCGGAACTCTTTGCAATGACAGGCTTTCCGCACTTGTAATGAAATCTACTATTTCACATCTCATGCTCGTAAAGTTCGTGTTTATGTTGGGTATAGGCTGCATAAAATCGCTTTTTATGCTCTAGTGCATCAAGTAAAATCTTCGTCTAAGTCTCAGACTTTAAGACAAGGAGCGTCAGGTAAACAGCCACACACGCAATTAAACTTCGTAAAATAAACTTATTATTTCATTCTGTTTCTTCAATTTTGTACATACTTAATCCATGTTAAATTACTAAATTAATAAAACTAGGCAAAATTAATGAGTTTTCTAGGAAATAAGTATTTCAAGAGCATTATGGACTACGATATAATGCTATAAGTCACTGTGCTACCAATGCCACGTATAAAAAAAAGAAAAAGAAAGTCTTCCCGCCAATATGGCGAAGTCTTTATTTTTTCTTTTTTGCAATATTGGTATTTATTTTCCTCACACTCTAAGTGAAAAGCAGAGTGTATAACTTGTACATAAAACCCATTTTACCCTCGAATTGACTATCCACCCTCGCCTACGGCTCGGAAGGATATAATACATCTCGGGTAAAATAGTACGTTTTATGCACTTGTTGTACAATCTACTATATTCACATAAACATAATAAATGTACTTATGAATCGTCAACATTTTCCTACCGCCCATTCAAGCAAGTCTAATTTTACCTGACAAAAAGAACAGGCACAAAGCGCATAAGGCTTCCTATTGAAGTGTTAAAAAACTAAATTAAATTATAGGTAAGTAACACATTACAAAAATAAATATTCCATAAAATATTTCATAATATTCTCTGACATGTAGAGTTGAATAAATTATGTCTATATCTTCGTGAAAATTAATCACAACTGCCTATTCATCACTGACACTGTAACCTAGTAAGGTTTCTTTTTCCAGGATGAAATTAAATAACAGCCAATTTCGTTCAGCGCCTGTGTATATAAGTGACGAGCTCAAAAAAGGCATTCTGCCAAATCGAATTACAGTTTCACCAGCGGAATTTTTTAGCTTCAGGTCCGTCAGGGGTGTCAGATAGTAAAATTAGAATGTTCCGTAATTGTTTGAAACGAACGCGCTTGTTACGGGTATGTACCGGCGGAACGGGCGATACCCAACCGTATGTAGCGAACAATAAGTGCCACATAGGGGTTTTATGTAAAATTGCGTTGCGTAAATGAAATTAGAACAAAGGGTTGTCACCGGTAGGACGTCGCTCAATAAAGTTTAATCAAGCCCAAGCGTAAGTTATACTCTATATGCGTTGTACATGAGATAATACAGTTCCTTACTCGTAAGCTAATAGGAATAAAGGCCAAATCTAAACGAAGAGGTAGTGTCGTAGTAAATTGGACGTTTTACTCAGTTTCTATTTTGATTGGGAAATGCAACTTGTGATTATCAATTTTGAATGAGGTAAGTAGGTAAGTAGAAAGTTTGGTAACTTATTTTCCTTATCAAATCGTATCTGTGATTATTATCATTTTTTATAAGGAAATAAGTAGGAAGTTTGCTAAATCCTAAATAACAAGATTATGTTATTTTTTTATTCATACCTTTATTACACGTATACGACAGTCAGCTTAGATACATACTTATCATGAACAGGGGCCGTACCGGCTAACGCTCGGAACTTCAGCAAGTCTGCCGGGCTTCAAATTGATACAGATAAATCGAACCCCAATTAGCCCAAACTTATGTACCTACCCTGATTCATGACGTCACAGGAACATCGATATCTTCCAAATAACTTCGGCAAATAGTACAATACCTACGAAATTCCGTACTTCAATTTATCTGTTTTAAGTTGAAGGCCGGCAAATTTGCCGAAGTTCGGAAAGTTAGCCGGTAGGACCACAGTACCATATTAAAAGTGCTAGTCAAAATAAGTATACCCACTTCTACGTCACAAACTACTATTTCAGGCATTTATTGCATCCACCTATTTTCTTATACAGTTGCCGAGAGTATGATATTTTTATTTGAAAAACTAACGCTCCGCCCGCGACTACGCCCGCGTGGACTACACGACGCTATCCCGTGGGTACGTATTTATTTTCCGGAATAAAAAGTAGCCTTTGTCACTCTCCAGCTCCCAAACTTTCTCATACCAAAAATCACGTCGATCCGTTGCCCCGTTTTGACGTGAAAGACGGCAAACAAACAAACATAGACCCAAGTTATTTATTATTTTTTTTTAGTTTTTTGCATTCACAATGCAATTTTTATTACTGAAAAATGGAAAATGAAGTATTTAGAAAAAATCGACCCGTCTCACAACGCTGACTATATAGCGTGTAAGAAGTATTGGATAAATTCGACGCTTCTCGTAACGACTCCGTAGCTCAGTGGTTAGAGCAGTCGCCCGGAAAGCGAAGTGGCGAAAGGTCGTGGGTTCGAGTCCCATCGGAGCTGGTTGTGGAGCCGGCGATGTTTTCTAAATACTTCATTTTCCATTTTTCAAACATAGACCCTTTCACATTTATAATTTAGTATGAATATTAGAATGGCTTCGACGTTTTCGCCACGTTTACTTTAAGCAAAATTTCGGTTAAGTACCGAGTAGTTTTGGTAAGCTATCATTTGATTTTGCTATTATCTATTGAGTTATCTCGTTCCGAACGACTGCTAATGTAAGTGCAGCCCTCGACACAAACAGGCATAAATATGCCAATTCAGCTAACGAATTCAGTCAAACCGAACGCAGTGGACACATTTTCCACTGGCCTCGTGTAAACAGACCAGCGGTTCCAGGTTTAAGGTCACAGCACATACATCAACACGGAAATGGATCGACACCGTATCAACTCGAGCGGTTCAGTATTCTTTGAATGAAACCCCCTACTGCAAAGCATACTAATCGGAATCGTAACGTAATCGCCTCGCCTCGGGACCAGCTCACGAACCGCTTTGCGGGTCGCTCAACTTGCTATCCCCGCGCTTACCGCTAGTCGTCCACGCGCTCACGTCTCTCCGTACCCGAGCTTACGGCTCTACGCACAGTGGTCTGAAAATGAAAATGAACATTAATTTTTTTTTATATATTTTTTTCTAATTTTTTTGTCATTTTTCTTAATTTTTTTTGTCTTTTTTTTATTTTTTTTTATCATTTTTTTCTCTCATTTTTTAATATAGAACCACTGTGCGGCGAGCGCGGCGCGGCGTCGCCTAGCCGTAGCCGAGCCGACGTACCGACGCTGATCCGGTTTGGTTACGTGCTTGCGTTAGGTTGACGCCTGGTTGACGGCGAGGCGAAAGGCGATACGGTGTCGATCCCTTTCCGAGTTGATGTAATGTGCTGTGTCCTTACAAGGTAGAAAAGAGGGGCTATTAAAAAAATTGTCTATGAATCTACTTCAAAATCACCAGATTTCACTACAGATTCCGTTAACCTCATGTCCACATTTCTGTATAATAAGTAGCTACATTAAAAGCACAAAAATATTGTACGGTTTACACCGCACATACCGCGACGTCAGCGTTTTGGAGTTCAATGTGCTCGGCAACACACTTACTTCACTTCATGTAAACATTTTATAATAATTACTTATATTTAATTTAGTGTCTACTCAATTGCATAACTGTGAACATTACCTATACTATAATAAAGAAAATTCGTAAACGTGAGTTTTCTTAGAGACATTCGAAACCAATACTTTAAATAACTTCTAACTAAACGTCAACTTTACTTCAACTTCATCTTATGCTGTACGGTGTTATCGTGGTCAACTTAGCGTAGCCCGTGCAAACATCGTTTAATGTACTGAAATGGTTTTTTTTTCTCTACAACTGTAGCGTAGCACTTAGCCTTCATGACACCTGATGATAAGTGAAGATAAGGCTGAAGGTGCAATCGCATTACTCCCGGAATCCTCAACCACTGAAAAAACCGGTCAAGAGCGAGTCGGACTCGCGCACCGAGGGTAGCGTAGTACCATCATAAATTTAAATAAATATAACGTGAAAATGTTTTCATCAGCGAGGCCAGATTCGTCAGATTATTTGCGGTGTAGAAAATTGCAGTTTTAGATCAAAGCCAGCTCTTGACCGATAGTGGAACTAATATAACTTTAGTGTATGATTCCTGAAAAAGTTTACTATTTAGAGACATCGTTTTATTTTTCCTGTAATATTTACATAAACTTCTATCACATGAAATAATTTCAGATTACGGATTATTTTGGAGCGGTATTTTTTTATAATTTTTCATCAAAAGTCGAAAACTATGCGGCTTAAGAAAAAAAAAATGTTTGACAATGTGCAAGCAGCTCTTTCATGTAATACCCCATATGCCCTAGTAGCCCCATTTTTAAGACCCCCTTTCAGTCTTTGTTGCAACACAATATAAGTATTTTTATTTCTCTCTTATTTGCAAAATAATAAGCCAAACGTCATCTAAAACTATTCCAAATTTCAAGTTTATATCATTAGTAGTTCTCGTGATGTCCATTTGTGACAGACAGACAAAGTCTCACCATAAGGGTTCCTTTTCACCATTTTCGTTTGGAAACCTAAAAAGCTATGTTATCTCTAAATGCCGAAACACAACAATGCTGAAAACGTTGTTGATATGCCGTCAGACAAGATATGATGGTAGTAGCTAGCCAGGCGAGCATCACACATAACATTTCCAGTGTCACATCACTTATCAGAAAGTTTTGAGTAACTAAAAACTAATAACTTCTATGGATAAAATATTTAAATATATATTTTCAAAGAACTCTCCACCAGCCTCTATACAAAGTTTCATGCGTCTGAACCAATTATCGAAACTTTTTTCCAGTCTGCTGCAGACACCTCTTCCATCCACGGCCTTCTCGAGCGCTGATAGCGCGTCTTCCGGCGATGAAAACTGTATCCCTTTCAGCAATTTTTTTATTTTAGGGAAGAGCGGTAGATGGTTTTTGAAGGTTCTTCATCCATAAAAGCCATTTGAAGTTGATCAAAATGACTCATCCTGGTTTAAGGCCACATTTAAAATCATCGCACGAAAATGTTCTTGATGCGATCCATTTTTAAATATGACACGATCATTTAATTTGGAGGGAAATTTGAAATTCGAAAGTGGTATTTTTACTTTTAATTAACCAAATTATTAAAAATTATTATAAGTGGCTAGTTGCTTTATAGATAAAAAAAATTTCGCAAAACTTTCTGGGTGTCCCACGCGTGTGAACATTTCACGCTAGAACTCCTCTATAATTCGCCATCATTGTTTGAAGGAATTGAAATGCTCCACCAAAAACAAATCAATCTCCAATTCAGTTCCAGAACTTTAGTAACTTTCACATGATGATGAATAGGTACCTAGATCATAGACCCAAAACATTGTTTAATATTTTGAATTAAACAACATGTAACATCTTTCTAGCCATTTTAAAGTCTGATGAGTCAGAACTCATCTCAGATTTGTAATCACAGATTGTAACTTGTAAGAAGCAGCATTTTATGCTCCACAAACAGGCAAATCAATCCAAAATTCAGATGTATCTCACATATTTGTTTCATACACCGAATACATCGTTTAATATTCTGAATTGTGACATCACTTTCGAGTCTCAAGAGCCATAGGGACTGTGGACATTTCACGCTAGAACTCATCTCTAATTTGCCATCACTGTTTGAAGGAATCAGCATTTGATTGCTCTACAAACATACCTATACCCCCCCACCCCCCATCGTCAAACAGAAGATGGCGGCTCGATGAAAACGGATTTAAACTTTCATTATCTTCGTCTGCTTCCTGCAAATCTCAGTTAAATGAGATCGCGCTTTAGGATTCGATTTCCATAAAACAGGTAAGTTTATGCCCTATTTGGGCCTAAAAAGTTTAATGGAAATATTCGATGTTTTTCTTTGGAAATTTTGAAATTTCTTTGCAAATAAATTGGATTATAAACTTGAGGCTATATTCGTCTACTAAAATTATTTTTTTATGTTAATTAGGCCTACAATATTATAAACAATGTAGGCAGCCCTTAATGAAAATGCGTAATCAGTAAAGGGTTTTATTCTTGGCAAAGTTATCATTAGTCTGCTGTTCTATAGTACCTAATAGGTATTTATTGCTTATTTCAAACACGACTTATCTATTAAAGTAAATATCGGTTCTGTATTAAAATTGGTTTACATCAAATCAAATATCGGTTATTTTTATCAAAATCAAGTAAAGTTTATTCGATATCCATTATTGAAGAAGAATTAGGTAATAATCCCTTTATCTATTGACCCTGACCGACAAACCCTGCAACTATGGTACTAACTAATACTTATGGATTACTAATTATGGATGATCGGCGTACTATGGGTATTTTATGTATGCTACCTATGTTCATAACTGCAAATTAAGTAGTCCTGAGGGCCTAGACAAGTGGCTTTCTATTATCGATATCGCCAGTAGAATAGAAATAAAATGTATGGGATTGACATTAGCGGTCACGTGACGTGACATTTCGATCGCTAATATTAATCCCATACATTTGTCTTTTTATTCTACTGGCGATATCGATTATAGAAAGCCACTTGTCTACGGGGGCTGTAATGGGTTAATTTAAATAGGGAGGATGTCGACAATGCAATGACTATGACATAAATTCGATCTAGAATCAATAGTGACGCAAACCATTGGCGTTTTTGGATGGGGTCTAACTTGACAGGATCACAGGACGATTAAATATTGTGTTAACTTTTTTTTTCTTTTCTTTGGATCTTAAAATGATTTCTTTTACATTTTTTTTAATTTCATAAGAATAAACAACTTTTTTTCATACTGCTTAGTTGTATACCTTAGTAAACTATCTATTACGATGAATACGCAGTGACTGGACAAACCTAATCGGGTTTTAGTCAGTCTGTTGTTTAAAATTGTATGTTTTACATTGTATAATAAATAAATAAAAAAAAGTACTAGGTAAGTAGGTACTGTTTTAACAATATTATCATATATCTATAATTTAAATATTAGGTATATTGAATAATCTTGACCTTCGTCTTCCCTTAAAATAACAACATACAATACGGGCGTAAATAGTTTCATATCGCTGTGCGGCGGTTTTATCAGGTGCGTACGGCGCGGAAATGAGCCCGGGCCGCTTATAGCGTTTTGGTGAAAGTAAATGCGCAAAGAAGGGAATTCAAATATCCCTATCGGCACATGTCAGCCCCTCGCCCCGCGAATTGTAAATAAACTGTGAAAGTATTTTGGCGACCCCTACGGGATGTGTTCAGGATGTACAGTCGCGTACATTCGCGCCTTGCCGCATCGTTTATGTTTTCTTATACTTAGCTGGCACCGAAGCTGGCACCTCACCTATTTCATGCAAACCCTATCACGGACTAGCATTTAACACGGGAGTGCAATGCATTTGCTTTGTAAGGCGATACTCGGAAAAATTATGCTAAAGCGAGACAGCAATGAGAAAACGACGCGCGCGGGAGCGAGACCGATTTTGCCGATTACGCAAAAAAAACACAAAATCACTTCGTATTCAAAAACTATAGCGATTTTAAAAAAATGCTTCTATACGATTTTCAATATTATTGGTGTCCACTAATTAAACCAATTTTCAATAGTATATGTATCCCCATTTAAGAATAATTTTGATATTTCTTATTGTTTAGAGGTATTTTCGAAAATAAAAAGTGTCGAGCCAAAATCATAAAATCGTGTTTCTGAAACTATACGATTCTAGATAAAGGTATGAAGAAATATATATCTTATTACCAGATTTAAAACATCTCTAACCGTCCTATAGTTTTATATCAAAGAGTCCATACTTTTTCCGAGTAGCGCCTAATAAGTTGTTTCTAAATGTAGATAGGTATATTTGCTACATCAGAAAATTTAAAACTCAAATATTAAGTATTTTAAAAAACCAATTATAAAATAAGACCTTGTTTTGATCATTGTTAGGTTAACAATTAACATTTTAGTACTTCCTTTTAATTGTATTAAACTTATGCAATCTACCAATCTGTGGATAGCGGTGTAGGTTGCACTATTTATAAAACTTTAGATAAGATATATGTTTTGTTATATTTTTAGTGTCTACTGTTTGTTACCCCAAATAAAGAAAAGAAAATAAAAAATCAGGGATAATATGTGCACTTTCCCAAGCCGCGACTGCTATCAAATCAGGGACAGCCTCTGAGTACTGAATCCTATGGAGATGGCATATTGTTCTATATGAACTATCGGTTATACAAATATGAGCTAAATCGACATTGTACTCATAAACCTGTAGCCATCTTGTTCTATCTTACCTCCAATACTTCATGTAAAAAGAGACAGCAATATATTTATTCGACCTATTTTTTGGCAACATTGAAACGTGACGTCATCGTAATGCATGATTGAAGCCGGTCGCCATTTAGGTTTCTCGGTATGTGAGCTGTCAACGCGAGTTGTATTTGCAGTGTTTTGTGATAAAAGTCTTTTAATTTGAGACTTTCATGTGAATAAAAGGTATTAATAAGTGAGAGAAAGCAACAAGGAACATGTCTAATTGCAGTGTGGTAGTTTGAGGCATCAAAAAAAGTGAAAATCGTCCAAACATTACATTACACCGGTACGTACTATTTATTTTGCAAAAACACCAAAATAATACAATAAATGCCTTGTGTTTTGGTTTTCCTGTGAATAGTTTACTTAGAATTCATACCAAATGTAGCTTACTACTTATTTTGGTGAGTTTTGTTGGTGTATTTCAAGAAAATATAAATCTGTTTGTTTTGCGCTAGAGTTGCCCTTATAGCATTTTTCTTATCGAATTATCGATGTTTTCAAATTTCAAGTGTAAATTGAGTGTATTAATTTTAAACTGTTTTTATTGTTTTAGGTTGCCAAAAAATAACAAAAAAAGAAAAATATGGCTGGATACTTACAATGCGAAAGGAAAATTAAAAGACTCGTACGAAAACTATTTTTATGTGCTCTTTTAATTTTGAAGAACAGTTTCAAACGTCAACAACAACAACAGTTTAAGTTTTGAAAAAGACGTTAATTAGGCTGCCAGTGGTATAAATCGAAATTATAGTGCGACAACGTTTTCTGTTCCGGTTGCCAAAAACTGGATACTTATATATAACGTGTTTTTTTAATGTCATTTTCCTGTAAAGTTAAGTTATTGTATTATAAAGTTGTTGTCCAACTTACATTCATTCTAGCACATTAAAAGTAAGTATATTTTTTTACCACTAGATGTCGATTCGCTATATTCTAAATAAATAAAAAAAAATATGCTTGCTAGTAAAGATCTAGATTCAAATTTTTTTACCACTAGATGTCGATTCGCTATATTCTAAATAAATAAAAAAAAATATGCTTGCTAGTAAAGATCTCGATTCAAACTGTTTATTATTTTATTACTTAACATTGCTTGTTTTTTTTTTGAGACATTTCTTTTTTTCTATGGTAGGTAGGTAGGTAATCACAAAGGAGACCTACTACCTAATGCCTACTACCTAGTAGGCATTCTCCTTTGTGATTTATATTTTAATGTGTGTTATGTAAGAAAAAACAATCCTTGTTGTATAAACATAATAGGTTTTTACAATATAGAGCTTTTTGTTTTATTTCATTACCTTTTTTTACTTAAACTGGTCCTCGCGAACTTTGATCTGGAATTCTATGGAGGTCTCGCATGTGTATAGACGCGTGACTCAGAAAACATAAAAATTTTGATCATAAAATTGCAGTTTCTAAGTAAAGGCGAGTAGAGCCGACAAGTGGGGCGCCCTCAATCAAATTTATTGCTCGCTAAGTATTAATGTATTTACAATCGTACAGATTGAAGCTAAGGTCGTGTAGTTTATTTACAAACTATAACCTCAGTAAAATATAGTAGGTGGGTCTTTTATCTACTACTACTGCAACATGAACTATATTTTACTAAGGTTAGTTTGTAAATAAACTACAGGACCTTATTTTTAATCTGTATCTGCGTTTGAATTTTTGATACATTATGTACTTAACAAGCAATAAATTTAATAATAACATGCGGATCCTCGCGGTTTTACCCGCATGGTACTCGTTACCATCGGAATATCACGATAAAATATAACTTATGTCACTCGGAAAGAATGTAGCTTTCTAATGGTCAAAGAAATTTCTAAATTAGTCCAGCAGTTTTGGAACCTATTAAATTCAAACAACAACCAATCAAATCTTTCCTGTTTGCGATATTACTACAGATGAGGAAGCACTTGGCGGCTCTTCTCGCCTTGAAGCCCCCAGTACAGGATGGCCACTCATGTTCGTCGACCATGATGGGCCATCATGTACAGGGGCGGTTTGCGTTGCTCGCAGGCGGCAATCAGCCGCAAACTCCCACACCGGGGGCTTTAAGCCCCCAGTACAGGATGGCTGATCAAGTTGGCCGACCATGTTGGCCATCGTGTACAGGGCCGGTTTGCGTTGCTCGCAGACGGCAATCACATGCAAACCGCCCCTGTACACGATGGCCCATCATGGTCGGCCAACATGATCGGCCATCCATTACTGGGGGCTTTACAGTTGTTGCGTCTCACGCGCGCGGTCGGGCCAATGATTGTGTGCGTACATGCACAAACACATACACATTGTGTCATTGTCATAAAGAACTTAATTGCAAATGTTGGTATAATTTAAGCACATTATTAAGTTTTATTATTCTAAAAAACTAGGTATATAATTATACACTATAATTCCGTTTTAAATTATCGAGGTGATTACGAAACTGCTTTTATAAAATATAGGGTGATATAGGTAGGTAGTCACAAAAATACTTGTATCTATAACTTCATCAATAAATATATCGATGTACAAATAGGGCAGCACTACGGAAAGGCGCCATTATGGTTTCTCGGTATGTGTGCTTGTGTGTGTGTGTATGCTTCAATTTTTCGTAGGTATGCCATCTCCATAGGATTCAGTACTCAGAGGGGCCAGCAGTCGCGGCTTGGGAGACGTATGATGCGATGATTCCCGACCGAAATAAGCACGCTCGATTGCTCGGCCGCGCGCGATACACTTCACGCGGACGCAAAATCGCTTAAAATTCAACTAAAAATTAAATAAAAACAATTTTTAACTTATGATGGCCGGAATCCCTCGGCTATTCAATGACAATTATTTTCGTATATTTTTCATTAACTAAAACCAAGTATACTGCAAGTAATAGGATATTTAGATTACGATTAGACGGATGTTTGGGATTTTATTTGACACAGTAAAATATCATCAATCGAAAAAACAACGGCCGGAAGCACTAGATAAATAACTGTGAAATAACATATATTTTTTCCAAATTTTGAGTAGGTACTTGTGGTTTGCAAGTAATCCATAATTTAAAATACCCTATTTTCGGGAATCGGCGCTTTGTAGCGGTTATTTGTGGTTGAATCTGTCTCCACTCCCTCCACAACATGAATAGAGTGAAGTGCGTGGCCGCTACCGTCCACACGTGTAAAGAATCGTGTAAAGTTTCTCTCGCTGGCCACCGGTGGCGCTGTTCGTCCGCCCGTTTGTACCGAGCGTAAATGGTAAATCGCCTGAGCCTCCGACTGTACGGGACGTGCGAGATGGGCATTCCGACACGCATCGCGTCTGTACTACTTGACGTTTCCAATAAATATGTGTCTACTTTCGAACCCGACATTATTAGGTACTGTTTACGGATAGGAAGACAGACGGGGGAAATACAACAACATCGATCGTAGCTTTAGAATCGCCAACAGATTGTCTAAAACCTAGAATGACGCTAACTAAGCGATATAATTTTAGGTTTAAATTTACAGCTAGAAATATGGTACTAACAATACAAGTTTTAAAAATTACAATAAGTGTTAAGTACTTATTGAAAATTAAGTGGGTAAGTATCAGAAAAAAATCAACCTGTTTCACTGCGTTTTTTCACAAGTAAGTACTTCATTTTTGATAATAAAAATTGCATTTTGAATGCAAAGAAATTAAAAATAAATAACAATATATCTGAATTTTTCAGCACATTATGTAGGTATGTATTATGTAGGTATCTACTTTATCTTTTGCCGTCTAAAAAAGACTATGAGAAAATGCATATTACATTTTTTTTCTGATATTTGGATTGGGCATTTTTCACTGTTTTGGTATTCGTACCAAAGTTAAAAATGTGCATTTTTATGTCAAAACTCGTCGCGTGCGTCGTTCCGGTTAGGTGAGTTTTGTTATAAATTAAAGTGTTCTCTCTATATTGGGAAAAATAACATTTGTGAGAAAATACTTTAAACGTTGATACCCAATTTATTTATCATTGTTGTAATAAAAGTGTCTTAAAATAATTTATGATGAATCTGAATAATTGTGGAAATGCAATTATATTAATTTATTTGCATAAACATAACGAGAACTTAACACTATAAAACAATCTCAGTACTTACACAAATATGAAGGAGGCCCAGTGGAGATGTCTTAATTTCTCGCATAATTCGGAGCGAACGTGCCTCGCACAGCCCCAAGGCAACTTTTAAGCGTTCAACGAAAAAGAAAACACGTCGCACGAAAGTATCCTGGGTTGTATTTCAGTCGGCCGCCATAATAATTTGTCGGGCGTGCCTCTTAAACGACGCAATTGTGCAGAGCGCCGGCTCCTGCCCGAATTTGTTACACTAGCCTACCTTATTTCACGAAATATATGTAATTTCATAACAAAAAAATACTCCTCTCTCCCTTGTTCTTCCTCCCTTGAAATATTTCGTAAGGGTGAATTTGCACTTAGATACCCTGTTTGCCTTTTCCGGGGCGCAATATTAATTCATATTCATCGGTCAAATACGTAGGAAAAAATTAAATACAGGTTCTTTTTACTACAAATCGTACAAAACCGAAAATCTTTTATTTATCCTACTAATCCTACTAATATTATAAATGTGAAAGTTTAGATGTTTGGATTTTTGTTACTCAATCACGCCAAAACGGCTGAACGGATTTGGCTGAAATTTGGGACACAGATACTATGAAGCCTGGAGAGGAACATAGGCTATAGGCGGAAATATTTTGCCGGGATAAAAAGTAGCCTATGTTCCTATGATGATATTTCACATTCCCGCGGTGTAACGTCGTGTAGTTCACGCGGGCGAAGCCGCGGGCGAAAAGCTAGTATACTATATGGGCAAACATGCACTGAGATCTTATAATAACTATGGCGATTTTATCTATTTTTGAGATTTTCCAATCGAGATTGCTTTTATCCCGTAAAAATATCACATTCCCGCGGGATAAAGTCGTGTAGTCCACGCGGGCGAAGCCGCGGGCGGAAAGCTAGTCCTACTAATATTATTAATGTGAAAGTTTAGATGTTTGGATGTTTGGATGTTTAGATGTTTGTTACTCAATCACGCCAAAACGGCTGAACGGATTTGGCTGAAATTTGGGACATAGATACTTTGTAGCCTGGAGAGGAACATAGGCTACTTTTTGTCCCGGAAAAGTATCACATTCCCACGGGATAACGTCGTGTAGTCCACGCTGGCGAAGCCGCGTGCGGAAAGCTAGTGTTGTATAAACTTTCATTTTAAATCTTATTTCATCCATTTTGTAATTAGAATCGTAGAGTTTCTAACTTCTATCAAATTAGCTGCCCGTGAATATCCATTATTACCCAGACACTCTTTGTTAATATGAATAAATTAGAGCACTTAGTTGAGCTCACGTTTTTCAAAGTCGAAGTTTAATTAAGTGTCCAAGATGAAATCCTCTGCAAACAAACCCGCGGAGTTAATTCTTAAAGAAATTGTTTCTGGAGTTTAGAGTTAGTTACTTTAGTTCCGTTCTGTATCTCAAGACGAGAAAAATGTTAAGAAAAATTGTTTCACAATTCATTAAACCAAGTCATACCTCTAAGCCTAGTAATCTATTGCGTTAAAATCCTTTTAAATTACTATATTGGACGATTCGACTACCTATAAACGCAACCAAAAAATTACATTCATGAATCATGATGTACTTAAGTACTGAGCAGATCTTTTTGTAACAAGGAAGCCTTGCACTGCGATTTTCTAATATATGAAATTATATGCAATCTCGATTGGAAAATCTCAAAAACGAGATAAAATTGCCATAGTTATTATAAAATCTCAGTGCATGTTTGCCCATATAGTATACTAGCTTTCCGTGCGTGCTTGCGTGAACTACACGACGTTACCCCGCGGGAATGTGAAATATAATCATAGGAACATAGGCTACTTTTCTTTGAAATATTTCCGCCTATTAGCCTATGTTCCTTTCCAGGCTACAAAGTATCTGTGTCCCAAATTCCAGCCAAATCCGTGCAGCCGTTTTGGCGTGATTGGTTAACAAACATTCAAACATCTAAACATCCAAACATCTAAACTTTCAAATTTATAACATTATAGCAGGAGTAGGAAGTAGGATTTACTAGTAGCATCACCGATGCATATTTATTTATTTATACTACTATTAATTTATGGGTAAGTAAGTACCTTTTTCTCATGTTATTTGGTCGGCTTATTAAATTCTTTAAGCCTAACCGAGGCTCAGTGCTACCCCGTTGTGGATAAAAAAAACATATAAAAGAGGAAACCCCTTTTATTGGAAACGTAACTTTTAAATAAAACAAAAACTGTTTGTTCCCTCCGCATCGCGATCGCGACTGGGGATCCCAATTTCTTTAAAGTTCCCGTCTATTCGAGTGGAAAGGATTCATCGGGTCCTAAGTAATGTACGTAGGGCATAGGCCGGGTACAAAGGCGAGGAATTTAGATTAAAAATGATCTAAACGTAAGTGCAATCTTCCGTGAAATTCTACGGGAGATATTAATTTGGCTAGCTGTGGAAGCTTGTGTAAGAATAGGCCAAGATAAAATTCTTCGCCGGTAACGTGTCTCAGTGCTGAAATTATTTCATTATTAAAATTCGCACTTAGTTGACTGTTTTTTTAGGTAACAAACGTAGGTATGCACCCTTAACAAAATATTATCCTTGAGTTTCAATCACTCCAACGCAAACGTTTTAAAAATATAAATTATTATGCACGGAAAAGGTAGCTGTGGTAAATATTTGTCAAACCGAAATAGGCATGCTAACGCTTGCTCGGCCGCGCGCGATACACTTCACGCGGACGCAGCTGCCGCCGGCAGTGAACTGTGAACTCGCGAGCGCCCCGCGAATCGAAAAAAACTTAAAAATCAATAAAAATTAAATAATAAGAAAAATTAATTTATGACGGCCGGAATCCCTCGGCTAGTCAAAGACAATTATTTTCGTATATTTTTCATTAACTAAAACCAAGTATACTGCAAGTAATATGATATTTGAATTATTATTAGACGGATGTTTGGGATTTTATTTGATACAGTAAAATGTCACCAATCGAAATAAAACGGCCGGAAGCACTAGATAAATAACTGTAAAATAACAGATATTTTTTCCAAGTTTTAAGTACTTACTTGTGATTTGCGAGTAATCCATAATCTAAAATACCCTGTTTTGGGGAATCGGCGCCTTAAATCATATCGTACATGGATGAGTTTTACGATTTTAATTTTAATACATACCTAATCCAGTATGTTTATTCCAGTTTTAGCTGTAATTTTGTTTCAGCATTTTACCTACAAAATCAATGGTTCGAAAATTTTAGTTTCGACGGCACGGAATAGAGAAGAGTTACATTTATTTTGTTAGTGTGTTTTAGAAAACTACCTATGCGATGGGAATGCGAAAATACCTGTACTTCGTCGTGGATCTTAAAGACCATTTCAAGCTACCAAATAATAGTTAGGGATTATTTTGAACTACAACTTTTATTCCCTCAAAAACCTTAATAGTATTTTGTGTTATTTATTCTATAGTGTTAGGTATGTAATCGAACATAAATAATGTAAGCAACTAAGTTTTCTCATGTACCAAATTGCAGCTCTGATAAAAATGCATATTGTAGAACCCGATCGGCCCAATATCAGCCAATAGACTGAATAATTAACCTAGCCCTGTTTTTAAACTGCACGCCGCTGTCGATATGGGAATGTTCAACGAATCGATACATTAACTTTGAATAATTTATCATTATATTTGCGCCCGATTGTGTAGTGCGCATAAAACGAATTTCCATTTGTTTCCCTCGCGAGGATTCGTTGCGTTCGAATAAAGCTTTTTCACGTTTTTTGGTGGAAATGCGGATGCTTATTTTGTATGTATTCTGCATAAATTTATTGCATGTGCGGATTGACGGCCGTAATATATGTAACGCGATGCGAGGGGACCTGTGGCTCTGAAAAGTTTTTGTAACTTCCCATTCAATATCAGTAAAAATACAATGGTATTATAACGGAATTATGATACTTACTTATAGAATAGAATAGCATTTATTTTGACGACACATAACACTTACACAATTACAAAATAGAAATTAATAATTAAAAATAAAAAACACACAAAATACAATGCAGGTGTTATGTGATGTCAAAACCGGCCTCAGCTCAGTGTACGCAACAGATGAGATCTGTTGCACTGGTTTTCTGCTGCGTTCAGTTGTGATTGTGACATCACATCACGGTAAAGAATACAACAAAATACAAACCAAAAAACTTAATGCATAGCAATAGTACATTACAGCCGAGGACAGGTAAGTAAGAAATTACATTGTCGAGGATGGTTTGAAGCACGAGCCGCAGGCGAGGGCTTTAATCATTCGAGGCAAGGTAATTTGCTTACCGTACAAGGCTTGTATAGTGCTTTTCTCAAGAAATGCGAGGAAATAAAAAAACTGTTTAACTAAATAATATTTATTAAAATTTATATCACACATGTTCGGGCAATTATTAAATGTAAACGTTATTGTTTTCCCGGGCACACTTATGTATAAATCGCCCATAATAATATTATTTTAATGATGTATCAATTAAATACGCCAACATTGGACAGATTCCGAAAACGTATGCGCCTTTTTTTCACTTTTCCAAATCAGATCGTAGGTTTTCATATATCTTTCTTTTGATTTTACTGGCAGTAGTAAGTTTTCTGTTATTAATTTTGCTTCTGCTCTCAAATTTGGTGGAGTAGGTACATACAATGTCTCTACTTATATGTTTCATTGCCAGAACTCATTTTGATAATTTATTACACAATATAAACTGTATTGATATTTAATCAACCGCTGAAAATCATTCGAGCCGTTTTTTTAATATTGGTTTGTGAGGCCATGTCGAACGGTCATACAGCCTAGTGATACTTTCTACTTGCTACTAAAATGCGCAACTTCAATACCCGCTTCTGGGCGGTTGATGGCGCTGTATATATTTCCCATACAAAATTACGCGTAAAGGATATATTGTCTATGACAAATCTCATTTTGTTTTTTCGATTGATGTTCGTGCTAAGCATGAAGCTCGACTTAATACTGAGTTAACTCAGTATTAAGTCGAGCTTCATGGTGCTAAGGGTACATAGCGCTTGTGGTACAATACGAAGTAATAATATACTCTGTGCGCACCGTATTTAAAAAAAAGTTAACCTAATATGATAAAATTATAATGTGGCTGTATGGTGCAAATGTCCCTTTGCTTTTTCTGTTTTTATACACAGGAATAACTAAAGAAAAAATAAAGAAAAAAGTTGGTAGTACCATAGAAAATCACTGCAGTAATGAATTTCAGTACTTACTTACTGCACTAAAATCAGTGCAGTAAGTAAGTACTGAAATTCATTACTGCAGTGATTTTCAAATTTAGAATGTTTACCTCGGAAAAGTGCCACGTACTGCATTCTTTTCTCAAATATAATATTAACATTTCAGAGCATAAGTGTGAAATAGTAGATTTCATTACAAGTGCGGAAAGTCTGTCATTGCAAAGAGTTCCGACAAATGTCTACCCGAGCCGAGGCGCAGCCGAAGGTGAGGGTTGACAGTCGGAACAAGTTGCAATGACGGTTCCGCACGTGTACTGAACAACTATTTTTAATACAGTTGCGAAAAAATTAAGCAATTTAATTGTATTGTAAAAAAGTTCGTCCTTTTTGGACAGGCGAAGACATCAAGCCATACTGCCAATTCTTGAGTATTATGTATGTTATTATAGTTTCTTATGTTTTCATTAGAATGTAGGTGTGTTACATTCTAATGCTTCTTGGAGTATTTGGCGTCAAGTATGTCGAGTCGGTCTTCTCGGTAATTCTTGCTGAGGTAGTCACCACTACAATAAAACACTCGGCATCACGTTACCGAGATAGCGCATATTTTAATCATTCCACACATCGTCCAGTTGCGTAAACACTTGGGGCACAAAACCACACCTATCTTGAGTCACAAAGTCCACTATGAAACAAATTGCGATTAATTAAAATATCCACTTAACCTAACCCGCCAAGATGGCGCCAAAAACTTCTTAAGCAATTTAATAAAATAATAAAACACAATAAACTCAAATCGTAAAAGAATATAAGCAGAGACTTTTTTTTGTTTTCTTCACCCATTCTGGGTTGGCAAAGGAAACTATGATCATACAGCCAAGGCTTCAGTAGAATTTTTTTATTGATATGAAATGAAAATTAAATTAAATGAGATGAAATGAAATGAAACCTAACAAAAGCAATCCGAATCCTACAGGAGCGCCTTTCCTTATTTCTCTCTTTTACCACATCGTTTTCCATTAAAGCACTAATTCCACCATACTAAGTATCTACCACAATAAAAACCAGAAAAAACTAATTTAGATAATTAAGAAATAAGGACCTTATTCCTCATTTTCTTTTCATTTACTTGCGCAAACTCTTATAAGCAGATACTATGGTAAATAGTGCAAGTCATACCATATTTAGTAATCTGTGGTCATACAGCCAATTTTATGTATTTTTTATATTCATAAATTTAATTTGGCCGATACTAATATAAATTTAATGTATAATTAAAATTACTTTTAAATCTGATATTGAAACAAATGAGTAGCTTCTTTTTAGAAATATTTGCATGAATCATAAAAACTTCTATGATTTTTTTTTTTAGTAAAAACTTCGTGGTTGGTTTTTTCTTTTTAATAGACAATATTTTGACAGTTGGGAAAGAAAACGCACGAGTTCGGGAAAGGTAAAGAAAAAGTTCGAGTGTGTAATAGCCCGCATCCCGAACGCTATACGTCCCTGCAATACTCCACTTTTTGAGCAACTGTATTAAAAAAACTATTACATACACTAAAAATATAGGTACCACGCAAACATGAAACGAAATAACAACCAGCTTAACAGACCACATTAAAAAAGATACAAGTATTCAACATTAAAAGTAGGTTACACCACGTCTTTTCAGATCGTCGTCACCTTTGCCAGATCTATAGCAACACAAAAATAAAAAATAACAAAAGCGCAGCGACCATGAAGTTTGACTTAATACTCTGAGGTAACTGGAGCTCTCACCCTGAATAAAAAAGTGTCGCCAGCAAATTTGACATTTATGTATGTAGTGGCTGTCAGCTGTCTCATTATGACCATACGTATTTTTTTAAAGTGTAGGTGAGACGGAAGACAGCCACTGTGTTATTTGTGGTATTCAAAAAATTGTTCGTACTGCACTCTCCAGTTACCTCAGTATTAAGTCGAACTTCATGGCAGCGACCGACGACAGTGACATTTAATTTAACATTAAATAAATTAAGTAAATTTTTCTAAAAATTCATCACACACAGTCGACTTATCTTATTAACTTATCGACTTTTATTTCCGGTTTTTAGTGGAATTGTTTTTCCTCTGTACCCATGTTCAAAGTTAATTTATACAATGTTATACCGAAACCGCTCTTAGATTTGTGAGGATCCGTGCTTTAGTCAATTAGGTTGTCTCCAATTCCATTAGTTTATTAAGTTAGAAAAAGTTACCCCAATAATCATGATGAATGCGCGTAAATCGGATAAAGCAAATTTAATCGTGTCTCGTTTGTGCGATGAACTTGTGAATGAAACGGCAAAGACACTTAATTGGTAAACCTTGCCCACCGACAAACAGAGGGAAAGACGAATGGAATCCCAAATAAGGTTCGCCAAAAACCTTCACTCTAAATTGAGAAGTTTCGGTACACAAAGTAGATATCGATTCGCAAATTGTTATTTGAGACGTTTGACTATTATATTTGTTGTTGTTTTGATAAAATTATACTAATAGTGACCTGTATTTTTAATTGAAATTAAAGATTACTTATTTTATCTATATATTCCATACAAACTTAATATTATAAACACACAAACAAACACACTTTCACATTTAATGTGTTAGTTTGTTTGTGTTGTGTTTGTCCGCCTTTCACGTCAAAACGGAGCAAAGGATCAACGTGATTTTTGACATGGGGATCGTTTGTGAGCTGGAGAGTGACACAGGCTACTGTCTATCCCGAAAAACAAATGACCGTAGGAAAGTGTAGTCCACGCGGGCGAAACCACACGGCTGGAAGGCTAGTTATATTAGACATAGTATAGCATTGCATTTCATGTCATCTGAAAATGACAACTCTATATTTTTAAACAATTTCCTCTCGCCTCTTTAAATCACGACTGCTGGATAGATCAGCAGGTATTTTACCTTAACTAGTTCATTAACCTGTAACACGACATCGAACCACTCTATGTATCACCCAGTCACGAACCAACCACAAAAGCTCTAAGGAAATCCTCTTGGTTTTGTAACAGAATGTCTTTACTTTACAAACTAAATCTCGCTTCAATCCTCTTGGTTACCTAGGTATACTCACTAAGTGAACGCGTTACTCACTCACTAGCGATATAAGTCAATACATAGTATTAAAATAAACTAATAATAATAATATTTAGAAATATAATTTTGTATGTATTTAAAATGTAATAAAGTAGATAAAAATAAGTTTAAGTATTAAGTTCTAAATGCGTCAATTCTTTAACGATACCTTTTTTTGTACCAAAATCAAGAAGTAAAAAGTAGAGTTTTGACTGTAGAATAACACAATACAGTACATATTTATACAAAACCTTTGTAGCTAAAACTCTTGGCAAGATTCGAAACAATCAAGAATTCTTCAGGTTTCGTAGTTAAGATGACCTTTATGTAACCAACTCTATTTAAGGCACCGTAAAGTACACATAATGAGTCGGTAAAGTGACTCCTCTTGCGACGCAAACAATTAAATTTAATTTCGCGCAAGGTGTTTCGCAAACAATCTCACTCCCTGTAATGAGTTTCCGAGTCGCAGTCTCGCTTGCGTAAGGTGAAGCCAAAAATTGTGAAAACTTTACGCGGGTCCCTGCTGTGTTGTTCCAAGTACATAATATCGGAGCTCGGATGTTCGTTCCTAAACTTTTTCCTCCGCTTAAGAAATAGGTTTGGCTACATCGAAACTCAGATAGGCTGTTTTAATTTACTACAGCTGATGTCAAAATTAATTTTTCAACACACTTGCTCGTAAAGTGAGCCTTATTACATCGATCTTAGGGCCATAAACCGAACTATAACCCACGCGTGCATAATAATATTACAGTACTAGTTGCGTAATAGAATTATCCCTACAAAGTTAAGTAAGTACCTAACTGCAAATTATATGCGAGTAAACAGAGACTTTTCAATTTAACCGGGTAATACAGTATCCCTACAAAGTTAAGTTAGTACCTAACTGCAAGTTATATGCGAGTCAACAGAGCATTTTCAATTTCAGCGGGTAATAGATACAGTTCTTTTTTTGTAACAACAAAGAGGTTTTATACGGCTGAAAATCCATTCACGTTTTTAGAATAAATAAATGTGTCCCTAATTAAGACAAAAAACATAATTAAGTATATTATTATCAAATTATTTATAATTCACAATAATTTGTTATAAAACATTTGCATTTTATCACTATTATTATACTTAATTATTTTGAAGTAGGCTGTATGGCTGTATGTAATCAATCACCTCACATTTGGCGCGTGCAAAAAAAAAAAACTTGCGCGCTTTTTCCCTTAGTTAATATTAGGTTAATACAAGTATGCAATAAATGTTTGTTTTTCCTCGCAAGTGTGTTGAAAAAGTGCGTATGAAACTCGTGAGCAAGTTACTCACTAGACACTCGGCTGATTTACGCCCTCGCCTGCGGCTCGGGCTGCAACCCACAGCCTCGTGTATAATGAGCAACCTAAGCTCACTCGTATCATAATATACTATTGTAACATTTTACTCTACCTTGTTGAAAAATGAAATATTAAAAGCTGCCGTAATACCTTATTACTTTTTCCTGGGTTAATTTTCAAAGGAACAAACAATGCCGCTTCTGTGGTCTAGTGGTTCACATAATCGATTTCAGACCCAGTGGGCACGTATTCGATTCCCAGTGGGGATACATATTGTTTTCGGTTTAGTTGGTGGTAGGACTTGTTCTTAGTCCGCCTGGCTAGCTACTACCATCTTCTAAGTCTGACGCCATAACAATGATGTTTTCAGCATTATTGTGTTCCGGCAGTAAGAGATATATCAGTGCTCGTTGAGCTCGCATACGGTGAGGACGTACGAGTTGGTTGAAACCCCAGTGTTTCCCAAACTTTTATTTTACGCTAAATAATTAATAATAGTTCGTGATGAAGAAGTGCGCAGTCTGCGGTGATAGTTTTAACGACGGTGTATTCTGCAATGGATGTAATAGGCACCTTGACTTTGGGTGTGCCAGTATTGGTGAAGTTGCATATCGCAGGTTGGGCCGTGAACGTCAAGCTTCTTGGAGATGTCCGCATTGTAAATTGTCAGGGCCAAAAAGTGGTTCTTCTACTCCTGTCAGACCTAGTATAAATGTTCGCGATGCTTCTGGCGAATCTATGTCATCCGATGATACGGCAGGAAGTTTCCCATCTACTAATTCTTCAAATACGCCATCAAGTCCTGTGACACTTGAATTACTATTCCAAGAAATTCAGGGGTTAAAGAAAAATCTTAATAAGTTACCAGTTCTAATTGAAACAGTTGAAACTATTAGGAGGGAGCTACTGGATTTAAAAACATCATGCGAATTTAATAGTGCAAAGATTGATGAGTTCGAGAACAGATTGACGAAGGTCGAAGTTGTTTCTTCGGAATTACAAGGTGTCAGCGATTGCATAAACTCTACCACAAAGGATGTCTCAGTTCTTATGCAGGACAATGCGAGGAGGGAACAGTGGTCGAGGCTAAACAATGTTGAAATCAAAGGCGTTCCAGTAAAGAAAGATGAGAATTTATTTTCTATAGTTGAACGTTTATCCAAAGTTATTGGCTACCAGTTTCCTAAGACTCAAATCAATTATATTGCACGAGTTACCACTCATAACCCCAAGAATAAACTAATTATTGTAAGTTTCATAAATAGATACATTAAAGATGAGTTTGTGGCCGCTTCACGAGCTAAAAAGATTATCACGGGGGCGGAACTTGGATTTGGTGATGTCATGCATAAGATTTTTGTAAATGACCACCTCACTACAGAAAACAAGAAACTGTTGACTACGGTAAAATTGATTGCTAAAGAGAGAAACTTGTCATACGTTTGGGTAAAACATTCTAAGATTCACGTACGTAAAAATGATTCTTCCCCAGTTCATGTAATTAGTAAAGAAACGGATTTAAACAGAATTGTATAGCTAATTTCATACAAAGTTTTAACTTATTTATCACTTTTTCTAATTTAAACAATATTAATATGCTATTTAACTTTATCGCAAACAGTTTGAGTACCGCAGTCTTGCCTATTCATCGAGTCCAGTTCTTTTGTTCGCTGTTATCGGTCGAGTCATTAGTGATGAATAGAACAACTATCCTGCTTGCGCTTGCGCTTTGCTGCACTAGTTATACTCCTTGCGCTTATGTGCTACCGGTTTTTGCCTTTGTTTGTCGTTCTTTGTGTATTATTTATTTTGTTCAACTTGAGTTTTGTGTTGCTGTTTTACGCTATTTAGACTTGGAAGACATTTATGCTTGCCTTTTAAATCGTGTTATTCGCTTGAATGTATTAAATGGAACAACTATTGATATGTTATTGGCTATGAATTTATATAGTTTTATAAAGACTAATATGTTGCTTATGCTATTTTACTTTGTTTTTTATATCAATGTGTGTTAACATGAAGGACTTTAATATTTATTATCAGAATGCTCGTGGACTTAGATCTAAAACAACTCAATTCTATCGTAATGTCTGTGCAAGTTCCTACGATATTATAGTAATCACCGAGACTTGGCTACTGGATGGCATATTGGATTCGGAGTTGTTTGACGCGCGGTACATAGTATTTCGTCGTGACCGCGATTATTTAGCTACGGGATTAACTAGAGGTGGTGGTGTTTTAATTGCAGTGCGCCGTGATTTGAGAGTAGTGCCAAAAACTAATTATCACTCTGCTGCTGAAGATTTATGGTTAACAATTAGCTTAAATAACCACCACAATAGGCAGTCTTTTGATATTAATTTATGTGTATTATATTTGTGCAAAGAGAATCGCGGGTTTTCCTTTTCACAACAGTTAGCAAATTTTTTAAATAATGTAGTTATTTCTAATCCTTTAAGCAAATTCATTGTATTGGGTGACTTTAATATGAGCAATATTCAGTGGACACCCAGTTCGACTTGTGATATGTCTTTTGAGCCAAGTAATTATAGCTCGTCGAATGAACTATTGCTCATAGACGAACTTAATACGTTAAACTTGCGTCAATATAATGGTATTCATAATAGTTTTGGTAGGATTCTTGATCTAGTTTTATCAAATATTGCTGTTGAGGTCACTGATGGTAGTGGAGACCCATTGGTACCGATAGACAATCACCACGGTGCCCTAGCACTAACTATTCCTAATATGCAATATGCAACCCTAAAGCCAGCACCTAGAAAAAAAATTTTGTTCGATCGGGGCGATTATTTGGCAATTAATAGAGAAATAAGTATCATTGACTGGGGCGCTGCATTTTCAACTCAAACTTTAGAAGAAAGTGTTTAATTTTTTTATAACACTATTTATAATTTAATTGACAAGTACATCCCATCTAAATTAATGACAGATACTAACTATCCAGTTTGGTACACGGCACCGTTAAAGAAACTTATTAAAGAAAAACATAAATACCTACGTAAGTTCAAAACATATGGCAATCACAGTGATCTCATTTCGTTTAAATTATTGCGCGATAGATTTAAATTAATGGAAAGGACTTGCTACCAAAATTATATTCAAACTGTCGAAGATTCGATCAAGCAAGATCCTAAGCGATTTTGGTCTTACATTAAATCTAGAAGTAAGTCAATGCAAATGCCTAACATACTCAGATGTGATCGCCTGGAGTTTAATGATGGAGAATCGATTTGCAACGCCTTTTCTGACTTCTTCAATTTGTCTTTCCTCCCCACAAATACTCAGCCGGCTTTCCAAGAAGGATTAAGTGTCGCGAGTCATATTTCATCAATCACAGTTGATGAAACCGAAGTTTACAATTTGCTAAAGAGCTTAGACCCTTCGAAATCAGCTGGGCCTGACAAACTACCAGCTTCTTTTCTTATAAATTGTTCTGCTACTATCGTTAAGCCCATCTCAATGCTATTCAAACTTTCTCTTACCCAATGTAGTGTTCCTGAGGTCTGGAAACAAGCTTTTATCACCCCTGTCCATAAAAAAGGTTCAAGGTCAGAATTAACTAATTATAGGCCAATTTCTAAATTATGTATTGTTGCTAAGGTGCTTGAAAAGTTAGTAAATAGGCAAACCTATTCGGCTTTATCTCAGTCTTTAAGTCTATCGCAACATGGTTTTGTAAAAGGTCGTTCAACTGTTTCTAATCTGACGTTGCTTTGTGACTACATCACTGAGGCTATGGATGGTGGATACCAGGTGGACGTAGCCTATACCGACTATAGCAAAGCGTTCGATCGGATTCCGCACGATGTCCTCCTTTCAAAGCTGGAGACGATTGGTATTCATGGAGACTTATTGCGATGGTTCGCTTCTTATGTTGACAATCGTTGTCAGGCTGTTGTTGTTAACAATTATATGTCGGGATGGGTTTCAATCCCTAGTGGCGTACCGCAGGGCTCATTGCTCGGTCCGCTGCTTTTTGTTATCTTCGTTAATGATATCGACACTTGCTTTAAAACATCTAAGCTACTCTGTTTTGCAGACGATATAAAAATTTTCTCCAAGATACGTACACACGAAGATGCAGTTTTACTGCAGGAGGATCTTAATCGGCTAGAGTTATATTGTTCTAAGAATAAGCTTGATCTCAACCCGGCAAAATGCTCAATAATATCGTTTAGTCGCAAAGTTAATTTAATAAATTTCAAGTACTCTCTTCAGCAGCAGGATCTTCAACGAATGCACTCAATGCGGGACCTTGGTGTGACACATGACTCCAAGTTACTTTTTGAAGAACATATTGACACAATAATATCAAAAGCATACAAAGCTCTAGGATTTTTAATTCGCAACACAAGAGATTTCACTAATGCTAAGACACTGAAGATATTATATTGTTCCCTCGTCCGCAGTAATTTGGAGTATGCCTCACCAGTTTGGAGCCCAAGGTATGCCACTTACATTGACAGGATTGAGAACGTTCAGAAAAAAATCCTAAAATATTTATGCTATCGTACCGGCGTGACATATAGCTCCGACCAATATGATATCCTTTGTAGGAAGCACCATCTCTTGCCCCTAGTAAATCGACGAAGTATAGCCGATATAATATTTTTGAAAAAAATTGCTTCAAATATCATTGATTGTCCCGACATTCTTTCATTAATAAAATTAAATGTCCCCTCTCGAAACCTACGTAATAGCAACTACAGACAAAACTCATTTTTGTTAAGAGCTGGTAACTACATGAACGAATTATACAAATCTGTTGATATTGACCTTTTCAATGATAGTTGTGTATCTATTAGGCGCAAGCTGGCTAATCTATTTTTTGTAAGTGTATGATTGATTTTGTTTTTAATGTGTAAGCGATTTTTCTTTTATTTTCTTTTTATTGTATGATATGCATTTGTAATTTTTTGTTTTTGTTTTATTGTTTGTGAACCTAGCGTAATTTTACCACTGTGAGCTCAATGTATGTTAGTTACTATTGTATCTCTACTTGTGTGAATCCATTATTAGTTTTCTTGTTTTTTTTCTATGTTATAAAGTGTTTATACAACTGTCGATTCACCAAAATAAATAATAATAATAATAATAATAATAATATGTAAGCCAGTTCCTCAGTGATTGAGGATTCCGTGTGTAGTGAGCTTCCAACTTTCAGCCTTATCACCACTTCACATCAGGTGTAATGAAGGCTAAGTGTTTGTGAAAGTTTGTGATGTGTCAATAAATGTCTTTCTTTCTTTCTTTCTTTGTAAGAGCTACCCCGTTGTGGAAAAAGAAACAAAATGTGGGTTTGATTTAAAAGTAATCGTGCTAAAAAAGAAAATGTATTTGCTTTTATACATAATAAGAACTGCCAACAAGGGAGCGCTTTAAAATCCTTCAGGCGATGCGAATGTTAATATTTACTGGAAATTTCATTAAGCAGCTGCTAATGAAAGAGCAGTATTGTGGCAAAATTTCGTACAGAGCGCCGTAATGCGGCTGGAACAAATTACACAAACGTAATGCGAACATGCTTTCATTAACAACTAAAAATAATAAGGTTTCATTCAATATCTACATCAGTAAGTTAATTTTGAAGCAATCTTGATAATTGTTACTTACTGAAGTGGGTGTACTAGCTACGTCGTGTCGTAGGTGGCTACGGCCTACGGCGTAGCTGTGGCCATTGTCGAATCGAAGACTTGAAATTTGCCGTATTTAGCCCCAATATCACAAAGGATTGGTTGAAATTGAAAATCAAAATCTATTTTCGAATATTTGCCTACAGCTATACTTGCTGGCAGCACCGAATATTGTTTTTATAGTTCAGATCGGTAAACAAAATATGAATCAATAGACTATATTTGCATTCAGAGTGCTGCTATTGTTAGTCTGACTGAATGCTCGTTTGCGTTCATTCAAAAAACCTACGGTTAACGGATTGCTCTGTATGTAGATTTAATTGTGGGAATCATTTCACTAATCCACCTTAGAGTAACTTTATACGAAAAAATAAATCATCTTTGATTACGACTTCATAAGTGTACTTATCGTTTGATCACGCTTCCCACTCGATTGACTCGATACAGGTGTCAGGTAAAATATAAAATAAAGAAGGTAAATTAACTATATTTTCTAGATTTCGTTACTACCTACAACATAACAGGATATAAAACTTGATTTCTATTGATTGCATGTTAAAACTCAGATTAAATTTCTAAAGTATTTCAATAGCCAAGCGCTTTTAATGTGTGGTCGCTCCCAAAAATGTTTCTCCTTCGCTGTCACTAATGAAAAAGTTTTTTATTCATCCGGAGTGGGATAAATTAAAAATGGCTGCGGTAACGAACGGACGTGCTCCCTCAGGAGACATGGCCCGGCGTTTCAGTTGGACTACTCACAAACATTCGGAAACATTTCCGACTACGGAATCCATGCGTTGTCCCTGTTATTCGCTGCAGAATAGACGAAGATGAAGCAGACATCGAAAAATTCGAATTCGTTGTCAAGCGGTTTTGAATAAGCATCTTGGTCTGATGCCTGTTTATGAAGTATTTCCTGATGTAAGTATACAAAGTTATTTCTGATGTATACAAAGGTAGACTAGTATTTTGTTATGAAACTAATTTGCCTGCATTGTGCCAATTGCAACTGCCGCGAACTGGCTATATTGTAAATTGTGTTGATCCTACTAATATTATAAATCTGAAAGTTTAGATGTTTGGATGTTTGTATGTTTGTTACTCAATCACGCCAAAACGGCTGAACGGATTTGGCTGAAATTTGGGAAACAGATACTTTGTAGCCCGTAGAGGAACTAGGCTACTTTTTATCTCCGAAAAATATCACATTCCTGTGGGATAACTTCGTGTAGTCCACGCAGGCGAAGCCGCGGGCGGAAAGCTAGTTAAATTATAAAAGCGTAGTTTATCAATTTTCTGCTACCAAAAGTGAAACTAGAAAAATCATCTAGGTATAGGTAGTTTACAAAAATAGCTAGCTACATAAGTGTTACTTACATTTCAATTAAATTTCAGGCAGAAAGTCGTTGCTAGAAGTAAAATACTTATTATTTGATGAGTGTTTGATTCCTTTGAAGTGAATTAAAAATGGATGCAGCGTAACGACGATGAACATCTTCACTGCCGGCCATTTGCCTCATAGTTACGTAGGTGTACGGTACGACTGTTCATGAATGCACTTTCGTTTCGGAACGCGCAGAGAAAGGTAACCTATCCGCTTATCAGTGGAACTACTCGAAACTACTTAAAACTTTTACAGATAACTGCAACTTTTCAACATAAAATCGTTCCTACTAGGTACTTGTTTTACTGTTACAACCATGTTACAACATACAGGTATATTACTTAGGAACATTATTATTTTATTCTGTCCTGCAGTCCGGGTTGCCAGAGACTGAGCCAAACAAATATGTGAATCATCGACATGAAAAATAGACTAAGCTCCCGTTGTACGAAACCCTACCTCATAAGGTGGCAGCTCAAAAATGTAATGCAGTGATAGATACTACTTAGAAACACTGGATTTTAGTAGGTTGCCGTCGAATATCCTGGAAGAACTTCTATTTTTGTTCGTCTTCAAATCGCTATTTTGATCGAAAATTACATCATAAGGTGGCAGATCGAAACGTTTACGCATCGAAAGAGACACATTTGGACATAACAACCCGCATTGGTTGCCGGCCCAAACCCTGGCAGGTTTCAAGGTCAGCCAAGTTTTATGAGCCCCAAAAATGGGATAAATTACCTCATCAGGTGGCACGCTGAGACTGATGCAGATCGATTGCCCTAGACATGCCATTCATTAATATATAGGGTTGCCTGCCTTCAGCTTGGCAGTTTTTCTGGTCAGCCACCTCGAACAATGTATTACAAAAACTTGGAATAACGAGAAATTCTTGAATATATGCTATGGTTCAGGGTATAATTTAGTAAAAATCGTGATATCAACTTAAACTTGACGTACCAACAGACTTGCGTCTTATGGTGTTGAAATAATAGGGTAAATGTACCAGTTTTGGTCATTTCTCATAGGTACCTATATCTTTAAATATTGAAAAAAGTGATGTAGCCTTTTACGGTCAACGTGATATAGGAAGTATACCGGGCAATTTTATGCTGTATAACAATATTTATTATGTTCACTTTAAGTCGCAGGTGATGATTTTTATGAGTTGAGTTAATTTTTATGTTTTACTAGCTTTCTGCCCCGTGACTTTTTCCGTGGTAAAATGTACCTACCATATGTACTATTCTGGTATCTAAGCTATAACACATTAACGTTTCATCCAGATCCGTTCTCTAGTTTTTGCTTGAAGACGTAAGAAACAGACAAAAAAACACAGTTTCGCAATTATATTTCATGAGACACATTCAACAAAAAAATCATTCCTAAGTGTCAACCCACACGTAAAGTCACGTGCAATGAAATGTATACATGTCCAGAATTTCGAATAAATATACACTCTGAAAATTTCAATAACAAATAGTCATCTTATCAATACATACTTTATAACCATCGGAGTTTCTCGCAATGCATACGATAAAGTACACATTTTTCAAAATCAAAAATATGAAGCCACTATGAATTACAATTTCCGGTCCGTGCAGATTTTTCAGGGACGCCCTTGCGCAACCAGTCCTTCCACATTCGCAAAATATATCTCTTTCGTAATTTGCCTTTCATTCATCCTCTCTAAGTGACCAAACCACCGTAGCATTCCTTTCTCAATTCTTGTCACTATATCATCTTTCAGCTCACACCTTTCACGAATCACATCATTGCTCACTCTATCACTCAATCTCAATTTAACTCCACATATTTTCCTCAACGATCGCATCTCTACTGCATTTATTCTGATTTCATTATTTTTCTGCCATACCCAAGACTCACTTCTATACATCAGTGTCGGCACCAGCACTCCGTTATGAATAGCCATTCGCGCCTTTTCAGATACGATTTGGCTACTCATATCTGAGTGTATAGCGCCGTTCACTGAATTCCCTTTCTTCACTCGCCTTTCTATGTCTTCCTCACACTTTCCACCCCTTGTAAATAAACTGCTCAAATATACAAACTCACGCACCTGTTCCACTTTCTGACCACTTATCATTACCGTACAGTCAGACATTTCTTCATCTCACTCAAAAACCATCACTTTCGTCTTACATACATTTATTTTCATCGCTTTTCTCACATTATCATCATTTATAACGGACAACATCTCCTACAACTCCCCCACAGAAGACGCAAGTATTACCTGGTCGTCAGCATAGAGGAGGCACTTGAATTGGGTCCCCTTCATCATAATTCCACAGTCACGTTCTCTCAGGCCTTTCATACAACTGTCTAAAAACAAATTGAAGAGCCATTGCTCCATTGCTCTCCAATCCTTATTCAGACAACACCTTCCATAGCTCATTCCTTTCGACTCGATCGTAGGCCTTCTCCAGGTCTACAAAGGCACAGTAGGTCTACATTGCAATACAATGTAAACATTAATTTTTGTGCTTTGAATATGTTATGATGAAGGTAGCCAAGACGCGGCGGGCGGTAGCGTGCGTGGACTGTCATTCGGTTATGCTTTTTAACACGCTTTTATGAGCTTCACATGTAAGGAACTAACTAAGTCACAATGTAAGAAAATCTTGGAATTCAATTTTAACTTACTTCTAATTGTCGAAATGATTTGAAACTCTGCAAGTCTATAGGAATATAATTACAATTTAATAATTTGATACCTCCGAGCTGATCTGATGATGGAGTCAAGAGGTGGGCAATGGAACTCTTCAATGGCTGCTTCGAAAACCCCTCGAGTTTGGGCTTATTTGTTTCGTGCTTATGAGACCTATTCGCTACACTTGCTGGTGAGGGTCTGATGATGGGGCAGGGAGGAAGCCAGTGGCACTTCTTAATGACCACTAGGAAACCCCTCGAGTTTGAGCTCATTTGTTTCGTTCTGATGAGACCTATTTCGCTGCACTTGGTGAGGGTCTGATGTTGGAGCAGGGAGAAAGCCAATGGTACTTCTAATGACCACTAGGAAACCCCTCGAGTTTGGGCTCATTTGTTTCGTTCTGATGATACCTATTCGCTGCACTTGGTGGTGAGGGTCTGATATTGGAGCAGGGAGGAAGCCAATGGTACTTCTAATGACCACTATGAAGCCCCTCAAGTTTGGGCTCATTTGTTTTGTTCTGGTGAGACCAATTCGCTTCACTTGGTGATGAGGAGTCCCTCAGACGATGTTAGAGCAGACGGTTAGCGGAGTCTTAGTAATAAGGTCCCGTTTACACCCTTTTGGCACGGAACCCTAAAATAGTGTGTAAGTAACTTTGTATTTCTTTTATGTTTGTACGTGTACTTTGAAAAAAATTAAGTGAATATGCAATTCTATTCATCTTCTTGTATATACCTATATAACTATCGCTACGCTCGCGACTTCGTCTGTGTGTGTTGTATTTGACTTTATTTATTGTAAGTGTTAATCAGAATACAATAGAAGTAAAAAATATATAAATTCAAATTTTGATTAGCCAGTAACATACAACAGTGTGGACCCCCCTTTTTACCCCCTTAGATGAGGAATTTCTAAAAATCCTCTTTTAGTGCTTTCCTTCCTCACCTTCCACTCCTTACCTTTCACTCCCCAAGGAACATACATGCCGAATTTCAGCTTCTTGCGCCCAGTAGTTTCGGCTGTGCGTTGTCTATCAGTCAGTCAGTAACGCAAGAGTATCAAAAAAAGTTAAACGTACTGTCCTAGTGTGGATAGATAGTTTTGAGATAGCTGCAGGACGTTTCCGATTTTTGAAACAAAGTTGATTAACGATTAATTATTTCATATTATTTCTGCATAATAAATTGCAAACCAAAATTGCTTGCTAACTATATCACGTTGAACTTAAAAGGCAACATCACTTTTTTCAATATTTGAAGATATGCTTATGAGAAATGACCAAAACTGGTACATTTACCCTATTATTTCAACACCATAAGACGCAAGTCTGTTGGTACGTCGAGTTTAAGTTGATATCACGATTTTTACTAAATTATACCCTGCACCATAGCATCTATTCAAGAATTTCTCGTTATTCCAAGATTTTGTAATACATTGTTCGAGGTGGCTGACCAGAAAAACTGCCAAGCTGAAGGCAGGCAACCCTATATATTAATGAATGGCATGTCTAGGGCAATCGATCTGCATCAGTTTCAGCGTGCCACCTGATGAGGTAATTTATCCCATTTTTGGGGCTCATAAAACTTGGCTGACCTTGAAACCTGCCAGGGTTTGGGCCGGCAACCTATGCGGGTTGCTATGTCCAAATGTGTCTCTTTCGATGCGTAAACGTTTCGATCTGCCACCTCATGATGTAATTTTCGATCAAAATAGCGATTTGAAGACGAACAAAAATAGAAGTTCTTCCAGGATATTCGACGGCAACCTACTAAAATCCAGTGTTCCTAAGTAGTATCTATCACTGCATTACATTTTTGAGCTGCCACCTTATGAGGTAGGGTTTAGTACAACGGGAGCTTAGTCTAAAAGGAGAAGATCATTATCTTATCGTGCTACTTTCGAGAGATTAACTTGTGTAATGGGAAATTTGGTAATCATGTAAAGGTTATGTACCTACCTACTTTGATAATTTGTAATACCTTTTACCATCATCATTATCTTCTTCTACCAACTATTAGCACAGTCTAACTAGGTAGTTAAATACTTACAATCTATTTTTGAAGTAGTTTTTGCTTTTACTCAAGGAATAATTTTTGTTGTTACTAAACAACTGATCACATTCAAAATGTTTTATGTAGAAATCATAATAAGTAAGTAGGTAGTTTATCTTTTCCACAATTTGAAAATACAAGTAAAAATAAAAAGAAATTGCCAGAAACCCAGCATCCGCGTTATGAAAAATACGTGATGGTGCTGAGTGCACCATGTTGAAATTAAACGCGGCGCTGATCTAAAAATATGATCTTTTCGATAAGTAATTTTATAATATAGGTACCTATAGTCCGTTCGGTTAGATAGTGTCGGTACACCCGCACGGCATTGTGGCAGAGCGACACTATCTAAGCGAATGGACTATACATAAACTTACTATTCATTAAAATAATTGGCACATAATAAACCATTTTTACCAGACAAAACTCTACACCTAAAACTTCGAAAGTACCTACCTAACAACCATAAACATAATTTATTTTGAACGCAATTTTTGTCACGACTCTAAAAACTTACATTATCGTCGTCGCAGCGATATCTCATTTCTCGGGTAATAAAAAGCGAAGTTAACGTTATTAATTAACTTTTATTGTCCCCTCAAATCCCATCTCGTTTAGTTACGTAAAGAATTAGTGGGCCAGTGCTGAAGTCACGAGTCCTTCTCATCTGGCGTGCGTCGGGGCTGCAATAAAACCGCACTTTCATTCCGCCACGCATTGTCAACGAGATCCAGAATTAATGACACTCCTGGCAAGGGTTGTTCCGAACTACCACCTTAGATTAGGAATTTTTAACCTAGTCATGGCACGAGAATGCAACTATGTAATTTTTCACACTTATGCTCTGAAATGTTAATAATAGGTCTTTACCTATGAAATTGCCGTTTTGTATGGAGATTTCTGTAATTATTTTTTTTTCCATACTAACGTTTTTGTTATTATTTAACGACTAATATTATGTAAATTTACAAAATTTTACACACGTATTTATGGACATTTTAACTACTAAATGACACATTCGTTAAGAGAAAAAAATTTTTTTTTCACTAAGTTACAACTAATAAAGTACAAAATTCTGGAAACAAAAATAGTCGTAACTTTCGGAATAAGTTTTTTCTATGTAAATAATCAAATATCGTGGTTATTAAATTATCAAAAGTTGCTCGATACGGTCTTAATGTAACGCAATATTAAAGAAATTATATATTTCTAATATTATAAAAGTTGTTAAGTTATATGTACAAAAGAAAAAAACGGCAATTTCATATGTAAAGACCTATTATTATATTTGAGAAAAGAATGCAGTACGTGGCACTTTTCCGAGGTAAACATTCTAAATTTGAAAATCACTGCAGTAATGAATTTCAGTACTTACTTACTGCACTGATTTTAGTGCAGTAAGTAAGTACTGAAATTCATTATTATTCATTTCCACAGACGATATTAAATTTTAATTTTTGTAAACCCTACTACTTTTTACTAACATAGGATAAGGTTATTAACACAATGTGAGCCTTTAGTAGCTTGATTAAATGAATTGAATATATATATATATATATTACTGCAGTGATTTTCTATAGTACTACCAACTTTTTTTCTTTATTTTTTCTTTAGTTATTCCTGTGTATAAAAACAGAAAAAGCAAAGGGACATTTGCACCATACAGCCACATTATTATATCATAATTAGGTTAACTTTTTTTTAAATACGGTGCGCACAGAGTATATTACTTCGTATTGTACCACAAGCGCTATGATGTACCCTTAGCACCATGAAGCTCGACTTAATACTGAGGTAACTGGAGAGTGCAGTACGAACAATTTTTTGTGACCACAAATTACACAGTGGCTGTCTTCCGTCTCACCTACACTTTAAAAAAATACGTATGGTCATATGAGACAACTGACAGCCACTACATACTAAATGTCAAATTTGTTTATGTTCACTTTTTTATTCAGGGTGAGAACTCCAGTTACCTCAGTATTAAGTCGAGCTTCATGCTTAGCACGAACATCAATCGAAAAAACAAAATGAGATTTATCATAGACAAAATATCCTTTACGAGTAATTTTGTATGGGAAATATATACAGCGCCATCTACCGCCCAGAAGCGGGTATTGAAGTTGCGCATTTTAGTAGCAAGTAGTAATAAGTATCACTAGGCTGTATGACCGTTCGACATGGCCTCACAAACCAATATAAAAAAACGGCGGGAATGATTTTCAGCGGTTGATTAGATATCAATACAGTTTATATTGTGTAATAAATTATCAAAATGAGTTCTGCCAATAAAACATATACAGATATTGTATGTACCTACTCCACCAAATTTGAGAGCAGAAGCAAAATTAATAACAGAAAACTTACTGCCAGCAAAATCAAAAGAAAGATTATTATATGAAAACCTACGATCTGATTTGGAAAAGTGATAAAAAGGCGCATACGTTTTCGGAATCTGTGTTGTTGGCGTATTTTAATGATACATCATTAAAATAATATTATTATGGGCGATTTATACATAAGTGTGCCCGGGAAAACAATAACATTTACATTTAATAATTGCCCGAACATGTGTGATATAAATTTTAATAAATATTATTTAGTTAAACAGTTTTTTTTATTTCCTCGCATTTCTTGAGAAAAGCACTATACAAGCCTTGTACGGTAAGCAAATTACCTTGCCTCGAATGATTAAAGCCCTCGCCTGCGGCTCGTGCTTCAAACCATCCTCGACAATGTAATTTCTTACTTACCTGTCCTCGGCTGTAATGTACTATTACCACCAGCCCCTTAAAGTCTAAGATCCCACTGCAAATTAGTGCGCTCATCGAGTTTTCGCTAAAACCTCATCTTTACGTATATTTATGATATCATAGGTATAGATTAGGCTATAGAATATACAATACGGACGGGATTTACAAAATCGGGCTGGTGGCTTTTTTCTATTACAATTTTTCCTATAGGTTCCAAACCTATACACACCACTACACTATTGCGTGATAGTGTAGTGGTGTGTATAGGTGGGCTCACTGCCGTGGGTTTGATTTCAACAGGACACAATAGTAGTTTATGTAACTGACGCAAACAATTCTCAATATTAAGGGTACTTTTCCTCCAACCACGGCCCTTTTTTCCACCCTGTATATTTAAGCTATTTAGGTAATATGTGCAAATAATATAATTAACAATTTAATAAGTAACTAACAACTACGACGACGCGCGCGCGGTATAATACGAACGTGACCCTGACCGATAGTCGAAAGTGTCGAAACACCACGTGTTCACGGTTGCGCGCGCACGCGCATGGCCCGATATAGAACGGTTACGCCATACGTTACCAGATGGAGCCAGCTGTTCTGTTTACATCGATGTCTACACGGCGGTGTTAAGATTTCTCTTAGAATAATGACTACAGCTCGGTGCCGATCCATCGACAAGACCTTACTTCATAGGATCATTTCTATAGTAAGCTCTTCGCTAGACCTTCACACTATGTGAGGTTCCACCAACCGCGATGAGGAGATGTGGCGCGGTGCCCTGAGCGTGAGGCAGGCGGTGACGGTTCGTCACCAGCCTTCGATGATCGTTCGCCTTCCTCTTCGGAGGGAGGAGTGGGGTACTGTCGCTGTCTGAGTGGTTATTTTTGAACCGTATAAGCCTGAAAATTACTTAGGAGTAAGTAATAATAGTTAGTTTACAATAATAAATTAAGTATTCTTTGTTGTGACTTTAGATAAAATGTTTTTATAATTATAGTCGATGACCTTGGTTGTGTTTAAATAAGCATGTAAACAGAAATAGTAATACCTAATTAATTCCATAGTTATCTTTTTCAACGCTAAAATAAATTTTCTGTTATTTTAAAATAGTTGCCAATAAAATGTTTAAATTATAAAAACACCTGTTATTTTTGGAACGTGGGAAGAGACCGCAGTCCGAACTCCACGTTAACTTGGAGTAATAATGTTCTGGAAAGTTGCTTCTTTCAACATTGTGCTCCAGTCGGACGCCGCCGCCGCTTCCACATCGAGCCACCTGAGAAATTACTTCCAAGTTTTATTACTTGGAACTTCCATGCGGAAAAATATACTATCTTCGAAATTAAAGATGAATCTCGATAACGAGTTTCGTGTCAAATATTATTTTTACTAAACGTATTTACGTTTTGAAGTAAACAACAGTCGCATTTTATAAAAATGTAGTTAAGGCGCTACTCGGAAAAATATGGACTTTTTGATTTAAAACTATAGGACAGTTACAGTTGTTAAAAATCTGGTAATAAGATATATATTTCTTCATACCTTTATTTAGAATCGTATAGTTTCAAAAACACGATTTTATGATTTTGCCTCGACACTTTTTATTTTCGAAAAGACCTCTAAAAAATACGAAAAGTGAAGATTATTCATAAATGGGGTTACTTACACTATTGGAAATTGGTTTAATTAGGGACACCAATAATATTGAGGATCGTATAGAAGCATTCTTTCTAAATCGCTGTAGTTTTTTAATACGAAGTGATTTGGTTTTTTTGCCTAATCTGCAAAATCGGTCTCGCTCCCGCGCGCGTCGTTTTCTCATTGCTATCTCGCTTCAGCACATTTTTTCCGAGTATCGCCTTAAGGAAATGAAGTATCGTTTGCGAATGCAAACCTTATTCACAAGAAGAATTTACCTGCATCGCAAGGGAAGAGATTCCGTAAACAAATGCCACGGAATAGGTCACATATCAACAGAGAGCGTTTGCCTGAGATCAGACGATAATACTTTATAGAGCTGGCTGTCTCCCAGGAGTCCTTCAGGGGCGCCGACTGCTCATATTCATCTGTATCGATACGGGCCGTAAGCGACGACTTACAATTACCTCGGCTCACTCCGAACAGCGGCCTGTGTAGAGTCGCTGGATAAGACAATACTGCTGTTAAAAAGAAATTGTAGAATCGATAACAGTACCTAACAATTAATTATGCGATTGCGCTAAGTACCTATAGGTAAGTACTTTACAGCACATTAAACTATAAAATATGAAATCGTTTCGTAAACAAACTAAAGAAAATAAGAATCTCTTCTTTTATGGAACTTGGGGAAAAATATATTTACAAAATATTTCTGAATTTCTTTGAAATCCTAATCCTAATCCTATACTTATTCCTATTTCCTATTCCTATATTTATATTAATTAATTTAATATTAACTATAATTGTGAAAGTTTAGATGTTTGGATGTTTAGATGTTTAGATGTTTAGATGTTTAGATGTTTGGTTACTCAATCACGCCTGAACGGATTTGGCTAAAATTTGAGACACAGATACTTTGTAGCCTGGAAAGCCTAGAGAGGAATATGTTCCTCTTTACCTACTTTTTATCTCGGAAAAACATCACATCTCCGCGGGATAACGTCGTGTAGTCCACGCGGGCGGAAAGCTAGTGTACTAAATACAAATGTAAAATCCACTATTTTCCTGTCCGTCCGGTGCAAGTTGAGTGCGTCATCCTGTCGCGGCGCGGCGGCACATAGCACATAGCGCCGTGTCACCATCGCACCATCGCCAATAAGCGCGACAACGCCGCCGAATTTCCCCCGAGCGCCATCCACAACAAGCCGCGAGAAGAATAACCGACTGAATGCAAAATGAAAATTATCATACAAATTCTCTTTCTTATATGAACCGAGGTATTACTGTCGCATTGTAAGTATGCAAAAATATGGAAGCAGACTCCTTTGCCTTTCAGATGTTAAGGCGAAAATACGCGAGGGTATATTGGCTACGTACCTACTTCGCACGCGTAAATTTCTACCAGACCTAATTTGCATTTGTTATGTTAATAATTTGCGTGCCGTGAGTATTCCCCATGTTTGCTTAAACTTGCCTTTTTATTCTGGCTTCTATTGTTTTAATCAATAACTTCTTTCTTTCTGTCTGAGACACGAATAAATATGCGGTAGGTAATCAATACTTTATTGCTTTTCCACAATAGCTGAAAGGATGTTATGATAATAATATTACTTATGTTCAATATGGACCCTGTAGGGCACAGCAAATTAAAATTAATATACCTAAGTCGGCAAAAACTCAAGTGTACTTATTCACATCATTATGAACTAACAGTGGCCAAGGATTTTTATATTACATAGGGACTTACTTTTTACGATTTAATTTATTAAGATAGAAATAATGGAGGCTAGATAATTTGTTTTCTGTTTGATTTCCATTACATGTTTACGCAAACAAAGCAAATCGTAGAAGCCTGAACTTCATGTTGGGTCCTCGATGCTGCCCAGACATAGTTGCTAGTTTGCTATTACATACATCATCCTAAGCATGCCGGCTGACATTCGGCTTTTGTATGTAAAACTGTGTGCGACTGATTGCGGTTTGCGACCAACTGACAGGCCGTTAAAAAGGCAGGCGAACTGATAATCTGTGGGGTCTTTAAGCACTACCTCTGACTACCTCAAATTATTTAAACAAATCATAGAAAATCGAATTGTTTATTCAGCGCTAAATAGGTAACTCTGGTACGGCACGGTAAAGTAAAAACATTAACAGCTTCGGTTATTCCAGCGAAATGGAAACACGACGTCACGAGTCGTCGAGAGTGGCCACAGCTGATTGAGCAGAAGAAAACGAACAGGCCCGATCAGACGGAAAACTGATAGCATATCCAATGAACTCTATCTAGAGTCGGTCGGTCTAGCTAGAGTCTAGAACCTTTTCATCTTTGATTGATATTCAAATAACGAACCAATTCTATTTAGAGCTGTTAAAAATAATTATTAACCTTATTTATCTAAATAAAAAAATTTACCATTCGCATTTTAATTCATTGCATACTTACACTAGGATGGGTTCGATTGCCAGCAAGGTACATATTGTATTGAGATACATATTGTATTGAGCTACCACCATCATAACCTAAGTCCGACTATAACAACGATGTTTTCAACAATGTTGTGTTCTGGCTGTTAGAGATCAGAAAGTCAGTTCCTCAGTGGTTCAGGTTTCCGGGAATAGTGTGCTTCCACTTTCAGCGTTTGCGATGGAGGCTACCTGCTACCCCGTTATATGTAGGTAAAAAAAATCCTAATTAGAATTTTAATCAAATTAAACAAAGACATTATTCTGGAACATGTTTATTACATCCAACGAAAATAAAGATCTACCTTATGTTAATAGTACTGAAGAATAAAATTATTATAGCTTGCACACTGGTTGGCCACTAGGCGGGTTAAGTACCTACTTATTATTTATAAAAATAAATGCAATAGATAAAATATAGATCTATTTTGAATAATCATTATAATAGTAAAATACAAGACTTAATATAATTAGTATTTGAATAGAAATCACAAAAATCGTTTCAATGGAATTACATCTTAATTATCAAATATCAAACTAAAATACATAAGTAATTATATTCAGTTAACTGGAAAAATAGCTTTGGTATTGTAAATAATTTTATTAGTTACTAGCTAATTAAACTTCTTAACCTTAATAATTAGAAGGTAGTTGCTTATCGTTTATATGGCATAGTAAAAGCAATGCGATAAAGTTAATTAATGTAAGCGAGATTCCAAGAAAATGGCTGAAAAACAATCACATTTCAATTCACCAAATTGTACTTTCAATACAACAGTCATCATGATCAGGTTATCGCGTACAATAATGCAGTTTTACGCCAAGTATGATAACAATAAATTGAAATTGGAAACGAATCGCTTGTGGTTCTTTCAATAGTACCTATCATAGGATCTAAAGAAAACAAATACTACGTATTCTGAGGGAAAAGTTACGATATCGCCGTTATTCGAGTTCATTCGAGTGAATTTTCACTTACACAATCGAATTGAATATTCGCAATACGCTAGTGATTTGACATCTTAACGAAATTTTATGGTAACGCATTTTCTTTATTGAGGATCTATTTCTGTTTGCTGTTCTGGTATTATGTAAATCTGCTATTGTCCTTAATATTCCTGGAGAGAAATCGCTCGATGGCTTATGTATGTGACAAATAAACAGAGAATATTCAAAGATTGACTCGAATTTTGAACTGTAAAAAATATACTCGGTATATTTTTCAAAATGACAAAAAAAATATTTTGACACTTTTATGAACTAATAGGCACAAATGGTAATAAAAAAGTGCGTAATAACAGCGTAGTCTCAAAATTTCGAATCAGCCCGAAAACGGAAACAAATGAATGCGTAATAGAGCGTCTACACCAAGGAGATTCTACAAGGAAACTGCAGTTTTCAGCCTGAATAAAAAAGTGTACCCAGCAAATTTGACATTTAACTACGTAGTGGCTGTCTGTTGTCTCCAAGGAATTTATAAGTACTACGTACAACAGGAAGGTGCACTCCGTATTTTTGTGTATTTAGGAAGGTGCACTCCGTATTTTTGTGTATTTAAAATTACACTTTAATTTTAAGAGATAAGTTTTATATTTCAATACAAAATGTCAACGGTCCAGCTGAGACCGCAAGAACGAGGTGAGGGTGTCCCTTTCTCTAAAATTGCCAGCAATCTTAAATAACAGGTTTAGTAGATTTATGGTTCACAACGTTCGTTATAAAAAATTAATTTCGTAAAATTTCCGCTTCGTATTACTTTTAGCCAATAGAAAACATCGCATATTAATTTAGGTATTACCGTATTAAGCATAAAAATGTATTAGGTCGTATAAGTTTTTTATGGCTTATCCTAGAAAAGAATTTGAATGATAGATTTCAGAATGTTAAAGTGGCAACAGTACAAGCCGAATGACGTTTTCCGTCTTCGTTGTGTCAAGTTCGCAATTCGCTCGTCGCCGCCCGCCGCCCGTCGCGCATGTTCGTGGCCGCCGTAATGGAATGGAGTGAGATAAACTGACCTCGTTCTTACTATCTCATTAGAACCGTTTTTAGCATCAGTGCACCTTCCTGTTGTATTATAAATTCCTTGGTTGTCTCATATGACCATACGTTTTGTCTCAAAGAGTAGGTGAGAGGGAAGACAGCCACAGTCTTCGATCAACAATAGTACTAGAAGGCTCACGAATTAAATTAAAACTTTACATGGCACAGACTGGCTTTTTTTTAAACAGAGCAAAAATGTTAACATTATAAATGACAGGAACCGTTCCAAGTTTGAAATACCTTAGTATTATTGACACTGTCAAAATAATCTAGTTATAATTATACTCTCAATTGGGACGCTCGGCCATATCTGTCACTCCAACTATGTATCTAGAACTAGGTGTTATTGTTGATCGAAGGCCACAGTCTACAAAAAAGTGTTAGTACGACTCTCTTCAGTTTACTCGGTAAAATCTCCTTGGTCTACACTAAAATTCCAGTTCAGCGGAAACGACAGAAACAAATGAAGTTATCTAAGTTAAAACTCGTCGTGCCTGGCGAAGGCCTCGCCGAAGTCCGTGGCCTGCGAGCCGACGAACAGGTCGTACTTGTCGACGACCTCCTGCTTGGTGAGGCGCTCGTCGGCGTCGGCGTCGGCCTCGAACACGAGGTGGCGCGCCTCGGCCTCGGCGTGGTCGAACTCGGGCGGCGCGATCCACTGCTTCACCTCGTCCGCGTCCATGAACCCGTCCTTGTCCGTGTCCCTGGGAAATTGTCAATAGTAGATTGTATTACAAGGGAGCAAAATAATGTTTTTACTGCGACGGCGCTATTTTGAATCCAGAGCGCAGTGAAGGATTCAAAAGTAGAATTCTGAACGCAGCGAGGGATTCAACTTTATGTTTTAGTAACAAGAAGAAACAACAAGAAATTCATCAAGGGCTGTTTATTTCTCCCTGTTGTATTTCGTACCTTCTTCATATTAAAAAATAACCTTAACTATCTTTTAATTTACTAGTTTAATACTTATTTGATGTAATTGTAAGGAAAATTTCTAGGAAGTCTTAATTATCATTATCAATTCAGAGAAATTGATTACATTTACACATTTTCATAGAAATTGGAAAACATATATTGAGATATATATATATATATATAATATGGAGATAATCAGACATGATTCTGTTTGTAATAACATTATTTAATCTGATTTTGGTTTGGAATTCATTATGTTTAATGAGACTGTTAAAAACAGCCTGGCATTTTACGACATCCTATTTTTTTAATTTTTTTTCTCATTTATTACAGAACCATGAACAAGTTTACAATTTGCTTAGGTCTAGTAAATTACAAAATTTTAACAAATTATAATAAGTTATTGTAAACTCAACAATATGGCTACATTTTAAGTTAATAATGTATAGTTACAATACAAGACTCGAAGTAGGTACCTATAAAAACTTATAAATTTAAATATTGTACAAAAACTCTAACGTGAGAAATAGTAAAATGGTGGGTAGTAGGTATTGCCACATCTCTTATCTTAGGTAAATATACTTTCTTGTAGTGTATGGGTGTATAACAATTAGTTGCAACATAGGAGATAATAATATCTAAAATGAGTATTTTAAATTTAGCATGGTTAAAATGACAGCTCATTCGTGCAAAGCAAAACATTGCTTCTGCAGAAGGAATAGGGTCAATTTTCTAGCATAAGCTACATTAACAATTAATGTCTGATGCTGTTTTTCTTGAGCTTTATTCCAATAGCATATAGAAATGTTTGCTTTGCAAGAATGAGCTGTCATTTTAACCATGCAAAATTTTACAGACTGTAACTAAGTACCTATACACAGTGAACTAAAACGTGGGCAAAGGTCGCACGTTTTGCTGACTTAATTGGTACAACAAATTGTATTCCTAATTGATAATGACTACACTTCTACCAACTACGGCACAAAATTAAACATGTGTTACAAACATCCCTCACGCCGAGCATCGCTCTGAGTGACATCATGACGTGACGTCACACTACCTGGCAAACGGCGGAAGGGAATGCCACGCCATCGTTGGCGTAGCCTGGCTCGCTCGCTCTCTTGGCTCAGCGGCAACAGACGCTCTCAGATCAGGCTCAGTACTTATTGTTAGGATAGGAATAATAAGTTGTGAATTGCATTGGGGAATAATTGTTAATTAAAAATAGGTCTGTGTGTTTTAAGTGTGTATCACTTTAGATAGGATTCCCCCTGGATTTTGAGACATGTTTAATTTTGTGCCGTTCAATATAAGAATCTTACCTGTAGCCAGTGAACTGCTCCCTCTCCTGTTTGACCCAGTCTGGTTCCTCTTCATCTTCGCCATCCTCAGTCTTGTACAAATCGCCAATGTATTCATCAATGGACACTTTACCATCCTGAAAACAATTAACGTCAGATAAGCAAAGATTTTTTTTTTTAAGCAGAGATAACAATGACTCGGCTTCTTATGTTCTCATATTATGTTTCTTTTTTTGCTTTCACGATGCTATGTAGGTACCTCATTCATTGTTTTAATTGGGTATGATTTAATCAGTTACCTAATAAATGAATGCCTTTTCGATGACGTTATTTAATATTTTAGTTCCTAAAATAGTAGATCTATCATCCAAATTGAATTACCAAATAATATCAAAACGCTTACCTAAAAGATTACTTAAAAATCATTATATAATTGTATAGGGTTTCAAAATAAAGTGTTAAAATGTTAACCCAAAAGTTAATTAATTAATCACTGGAATAACATAACAGTAACCTTCTGTTTCGAGCAACAGTTCCTTGTAGGTTAATAGGAAATGAGGGTCTATTGTATAAAGTTGGTGCTGGCAGTTGGTTTATGTAATCCTAACATGCTCGCCGCTTCGTCCTCCCACCTACCCTAAAAGATGCCATTAAGCTGCACCTGTACCTGTTCTTTTCGTTTTAGTTCAAACATTGCACTAATTTAACCTTAAAATAAAAACGAAACTACCTAAGGAACTGATCTAAATATAATAGGTAAATTGTTTTTGTGTAATAAAGTTTTAATAATAAATAATAGGTGACAGATCTATCATTTTGATTTGAACAAATCTAAAATGTGAACGATACAAATTTTTGATATAAATGTATTATTGCTGCATGTGACTTACATTTTCGATAAAAGACCTTAATTTTAGGCTATAGAAAAAGAAAATACTATAATTTAAGATACACATTAATATTAATGATTAATACTAAGATACCTAAATTGGTCTAATTGTAATGCTGGGGCTTCACCTGCGTGAATGTTGCTGCGTTAATAACGGCATGCGCGTCTTAACGCGCTAATTAAAGTTAAATAAATCAAATTAGCGCGCTAAGACCCAGCTACACCTGCGTACTATATCAAATAGCGCACTAATTAATGGCATTAGACGCAGGTGAAGCTCCAGCATTATAGACATAAAATATAGTTTCCGAAAAAAATCTAGTCTCGAAGTATGTAAGTATCTGGCTGAGGTAGGATATTTTTTTTTCCTTAGAGTCATAATACTTCTCTTACTTACTTCATTGTAGAAGGCTAATAAAAAGGAGTTAAGTGTAAGAAAAGTTAAATGGATTTTTATGTGGAAAACACATATTTTAAATATTGATATTATTTACCTTGTCCTTGTCAACATCTTCCAATGTCTCAAGCACTACAATATCTCTCATCCCGGTGTGCTCTTCAGGGTGCAAGAACGCCGCAAACTCGGTCCTATTTAATGCATCGTTTTGGTCCGCATCTGAAAACAATTAATAAAATGTAAATCAGAAATGTAAGTAATATATTTTTTTTGTGATGGTTAAAGGCAAGAATTAATACAGTACTGATTTAAAAAAAATCTATGTATAAAAAGGTATGGATGACCAGTGACATCAAAAATGGGTTAAGTGGTACAGTTGTGGTTGGTAACAAAGAGAGTTAATTGTACAAAAGCATGTTTTTAAAATTGGTATCCATCCATAGTGCCTATCAATATTAATTTTGACCTTGAGTACCCAATATAAACCATTTTTGGAGAGCAATTGTTAAGGATTAAGATGAAAAGATAATAACTAGTTATTTAATTTTTTTACTTTTTTGCATTCACAATGCAATTTTTATGGTTGAAAAATGGAAAATAAAGTATTTAGAAAAAATCAACCCGTCTCACAACCGCTCCCATCGGAGTCTCATCGAAGCTGGTTGTGAGACGGGTAGATCTTTTCTAAATACTTTTTTCAAGATAATAACTGATAAGATAGGCATATTGCACCTATAAGAGAAGTAACAATCAAAAATACCAACCAGCATAGTGCCATCTCCTCCTGTCTCTCTTCAAGAGGCTGGAATATGTGAACCCCTCACTGTTTGGAGTTTTGAGTTCTTTCTCATCCATGTCATCCATAAATCCATACACATTGTTCCGGTATGACTGAAAATAACAAAGACATACCAAAAAGATAAACTTTTATCTTTTTTATGTTACATTAATCTATTTTTATTGGCATGAGTTGAAGTATTGTAATTTTTAACACAACACAATCTGTAAGTATTTACTTACATTACAGACCAATGTTCTATTACGACAATACATTCATTAATACCCATTTATACAATACTCATTATATGCCTTATTCATCAATATATTTGAACAATTGAAACATATCAAGGCCTAAAGTAGTAAAATTTTCTTTAATGATGGAACATTTTCAATAAATTGTAATATTTTGGTTTTGTATTTATCCACAAAAATTGTTGTTGATTTACTATTGCATAAAATATATTTAACTTACCTCCCATGGAATAGTGTCATCATTCTGAGGATTATGTTGCCTCCAATGCCTTTCCACATCTTCATCTATGTACCGTTTCTGGGTGTATCTGATCCAATCCTTCAATTCCACTAAAGTTACAAAACCATCTTTGTCAGAGTCAATTCTATCCACAATTATTCTAGAAGACAAAACATTCATGGTCAAATACTCAGATAAAAGGTCAGTGAACTTTTGATATGAATTTATCATGATTAACTTGATAAATAATTTACTTAAATGCAAATATTCTCAACCGTTAGAAGATCGACTTTATTAATTATAGCCCATAAAGCATTATTGCTACTTTTCTCTCATAAACTCGATGTATTTGAGGAAAAGAATTCATTATCATTATTTATTGATGTAAATATTTCAGTGATGTTTTTATTTACAATTGTTCCACCAAGTCATTATTAAATTTGTTTCTGTATATATTTAGTTCATATTTGATTTCATAGATAGTGTTTTACAGTTCTGAATCTAGCTATGGTTTTGTTTGCCGATTACATAGTATCTGGCTATTTGAAATTTGAATACACACACTTCAGAAGCTAGAAATGTTTCTTTTATTTGTACATAGTCACCAAGTTTTTCAGCTCAATAGTTTTGGGACACTTAACAGCAATAATATATTATTATTATTTAGAATCTCCAGGCCATCGCCTCTGGTTTATTGTTTAAGAAATCAACTTATCATGATCCTAGATAGTTAAGGAAGTGAGTTTAACTAACCCACATAAAGTGTGGGTGTAATCACCGAGATTACACTGAAAATGGCGAGACTAGTTTATTAATAAATTGTGTGTACAAAATTCAGAAGATAATAAAAAGCAGGTCATTGTACGGTAGATAAGTACATTTTATATGAACTCACCCTAATCTTCTTTTACTTTCTTCTGGAGACAACTGATCGAATGTTTTAGCCTGGTCTTCACCCAAGAATGCATCATGATCAAACTGCTTATTATGGTGCTCGTTTTTAAAGTGCTCAGCATCTGAAAAATGGTCCATCAACCTCTTTGTTTCTTCCGGACTTGGCACGCCGGCAAACACCGCCGATACGGCAAGGGAAACGAATAATGTTCTCATCATTTTTAGCTGTAATCAAAAAATAAAATTTCAATGAGCCTACAAATGCAATGCAAAGACCAAGTAATCACTATAATGCAATGAACCGGTAACTTTATGTGTTAGTCAAATTAAGAGTAAGTAGGTAGCAAAATGAATAAGCTAGTTCCAACAATAGATTTATGTAAGCAATGTAAGTTAAAGAACAGAAATTTATACCTAATAATAGTAGTAATAGTAACTAAACTCACCCACCGCGTATAATGCGCCACGCCACGTCGACAAACACAACACACGTAAACTTCCTTCCTGCCTTCCTTCTTCCCGAATAGAGAGATAGATAGATTTAATTTTACTGGAAGAGCGAGTGATGAGTGAAGTGATGCTGTGCTGTGCTATGTGCTGTGCTATGGCCACGCTATGGCTGTCACAAATATGGCTGTGCTGTGGATGTGGAATCAATCTGCGGTCTGCGGTGCATTCCGATCACGATTCAGACCAGGGGGTCTACCGGCTAAAAATATGAAGTTCAGATCCATATTTCTGATTTCAAGCCCAGACCCATAATATGGGCTTCAATTGGAGCTACCGGCTAACTGTTTTTCCGGATCTGGATTTCGCGAGTGAATGATAGTCGCGTCTTGTTGCATCATTTCAAATAAATACCAATATTTAACATAATATTATTATTTCTCTGCATTTTTTACTCTTATTATTTATATTTTAAATGACAACGGACAAAGTCGATAAAAACAATTAATTTAGTTCTTGATAGTATTAAAAACAAGTATTCCTAAAATAAATAATGTACGTATCAATTAATAACCAAACGCAAATGACAAGCCTTTCTACAACAGTATTCCACCTATGAAAGATCTTAGTCCAATATGCATTTGATCAAAGAATTTACCAATGAAACCAGTCGAAGTTGTCCTCGTCCAATTTCTTGGATAAATATTTGATAAGTGGAATACCACCCTTAACTTTACTTTTTGAATTATGTAAATAACACAAAATTAATAAAAATAACGAAAAAGGCATATCTTTGAGGGTCAAATATGGTTTCTCTTCGATTTGTGTGCGCTAATTACGTGAACAATTTGACAAATGACCCTGTCATGGCAAAATTTTATAGAAGTTATTGTTTGAGTCATTTTGTGGTTAATGTTCTTCATTTTCTCTTATGATACTACCCGTAAGGCTCATTATCAGAGCAAGGTTGCAGATATTTATCAAGATTTAAAGAAAAGCAGACCGAATGTTCCTTATAAGTTTAATATTGACATGATGGAATGGACGGCTACTCCAAGACAAGAACATTGTTTATAAGATGATAATTACAGAGAAAATCATTCAACAGAACCTTTAAAAGATAAACAGTACAAAGTATACCGTAATAATGTCTTAAAATATGTGTTGTGAACTTGTGACAATAACAACTTGGTTAATAAATGCATGATGACACCATTTTGCAAGTTCTTTATTTCTGGTTGTTAATTTCTTGTACTTACCTACTTATACCTTTGTGTTTACATAAATTATTAGTATATTGTGACAAATTCAGACTAAACAAAGCCAATATTCTCAATTAAGAAGTGCCACAACACAACCCTTCCAGAATTGAAAATAAGCAATGTTTAGTTTCTTGAATTCATATTTTTAACACTTATTTATGTAACATAGGTAGGTACTTATTTTTATCATGATCTTTATTTTATATAAATTTGCTATGAAAGAGAAATAAAATTACTATCATTCATGAGGATGATTAAATAGTTAGACCTGTAAATACATAAGTTATTTATTTCTTCAGCGGCCAAACATAATTTTTTTTTCTATGATTTTTCAGTTTAGCACATCTTATGTTTTCAGTTGCTAACTTAAATATAAATAAGTGGGTTTTTGACATTACAATTTAACAGCAATTAAGAAAATTAACAAATTGTCTATCAACTCATAATTTTATTTGAAAAATATGAGCTTTAAGCGCTGTCTCATAAGAGTTGCACACAATAGACAGGTATAGATGTGCATTGTAGCTATGCTATATTGTACTTAGTAAGTACAACATAGCATAGCATATTATGTAGTTGTACTACTTACTACAAAATACTTTTACAAAATAGTACATAACGTGGATTAGGTACTTTGAATAGAAATTGCTAAATAAATTGGTTAATAATATGGTTTATTTATTCAGTAATTCTGAAATAATTGCATCGTCCCGAAACGAAAAACAGACAAACTAGAGTTAGTCTGTTAAGTATAGAGTATCTAACAAATGATAACAGATGGGAGCTTTTATTGAAATTTATAACTTAAACTTCTATCGATTAGGTTAAAAATAAAAAGATATTTGTTCGACAAAAATGATTAAAAATAAGCAATGATTAAACTGTTCAAATAAAATAAAATTCCTTTATTTCTTTGCTTACTGACTATTTTAGTACAAAATCACAATATTAAAATTAAAATAGGCTACTTATGTTAACATAAAGTTTCACCTAGCAAAATATGGAGAGACTAACTTCTCTCCACTCTCCTCAGAATGCCTTTGAAATAAGAAGCCAGATGCACTGCAGAAACGTGGAAGCGCCAACAAGGATTTAAAGATGTTAGTGTATAACACACGCAGGGCATTGTAGGAAAGCTGGATAAAGTTTGACCACAGACTACTGGTATAAAAATTTTGACAATAGGCTTTAAATAAAGTAAAATTTACTTCTACTGTACACCAAGCAAACCTGTGTCTCACCACCACTGACCAACAAAGCCCTGCATCCCTATCCATCTATATCAGAATAAATTGTCATACAGAGTTTCAGTTACAGATCGCGCGGCGAGAGTTTGGCTTTGACCTTCGGGTGGAGGGGATTACTGCGCATGCATTTACCCCGCTAATTGCCCGTTGATACCCAATTTATGATTTCTGCGCAATAACGGTCAAAGCCAAACTCTCGCCGCGCGATCTGTACTATATGCCCAAGGTATTTAAACTGACTTACACGGCCCAAGGGAACCCTGTTCAAAAGTAACAGGGGCACATTTTCAAGTCTCTTAATGTTACCCCTGAAGATCATGAATTCACTCTATTTCTTGTTGTACCTTAGGCCGTGCTTCCATATATAGTCCTCGCAGGAGCTTTTTGGGGCTACCCAGCGATAGGCTGAGCAGCACAGCACCATGTCATCAGCATAACTGATATTATTCACACAGACATTATCTATATAACAACCATGTGTGCTGCTCAGCCCAGCGATGAGCTTGTCCATATATACATATATAAGAGCGAAGTCAGCCCCTCCTGTCTAACACCACATAAACTCTTCAGAGCATGTATTTCCCCACTTTACCACATTTATCTGATTACCCTACCAATGTGCCAGTACATTTATAACCTCAGCCAACGAGAAACATCTTTAACTTTAAGTTTTGTCCAAAGGTCCAAAGCTTATCATAACTTCATAACACACAAGATCAAATGCTTTGCTGAGGTCTTAAAACATGCATTTATAGGAAGGAGTTAGCTTTATAACATAATAAATAACAGAGAACTTTAACACAGCTCAAAATCACTTGTAAAATAATATGTCAATCAATAAATAGCACTTTCCGTAGACAATATCCACAAAAAAGTGGCTATTGATAATATCACAGAACACAATTACTCCAAGGAGGATAATAAGTATTATCTAGCACTTCAGCACACTTCAGCCAGAATGGTGGCTAGGCTAGGCTAGGTATTTGGTTTAATTTTTGTGTTTCGGATAAAAATCCTCAAAGCAGTAAAAACAAAATATATAACCGTACCTACTGATCACGCACAATTGTGATGACCACATCTACTGTGTTCCACAGTTTATTGAATCGAAGGTTTCTCATGCAAAATTAAGTAAATTAAAACTAGTCCTACCTTATGGTAAGGGATACTGTCCGTAATCCAGGGGGGCTGAACGTTGTCTCGCCGGCGCGCGCGCGGGCAAAACGATCTCCACACAACCCCCGATGGGATACTCTTACAGCTAACACTCTTATACTACACAATGCCCTAATAGGCTGCTAAAACTTCCCGGCGCTTTTCAAAGCGAACACACACGGGTTACAAGTCCGTACCCCGACCGGAGCCCTAGTAGGTGCAAAACGAAATCTCGGTCCCAATATGGGTAGGTAACTTGCGCGGCACGTCGCTACAGAAACACACGAACTTGTCTCACGGCTGCTTACGGCCAACTGAGTGCCGTGTTGCGCGGACGGCGCTTGGCGGCGAACCCACGAATGCACGTGAATGAATGAATCACGCGCGGCGTGAACATCCCCCCGCCCCGGACAGTAGCAAACTGTCCGCCAACTCAATCTAAGGGCAGGCGAGAGAGGGTAGCGATCGCTCGCTTCAAAACAGAGTCCCCCACCAGGACCTCGGCAAACCTGGGCACACCATCCGACCCCGGATGAAGCTGAACAATGCGTCCTAAACGCCAGCGGAGGGGCGGCAGGTTTGGATCCTTTACCAACACGAGGTCTCCAGTCTTGGGTGGGGTCGTCCTATCCGACCACTTAACGCGTTGCTGCAAAATGTGCAAATACTCCAGATGCCAACGGCGCCAAAAACTCTGCGTAAGCTGCTGGAGCAATTCAAATCGCGAGAGCCATCCGGAGGCCACTTCGGAATAAGGATATTCCGGCAAGGCGTTAAGCGGTCTGCCAATCAAAAAATGGCCCGGCGTAAGGGCCTCTAAATCATTCGCGTCCGAAGACAACGGACACAACGGACGCGAGTTGAGGACCGCCTCAAACTTACAAAATACGGTCGCGAGTTCCTCAAACGTGAGGACCGTCTCCCCAATAACGCGACGAAGGTGAGTTTTAGCGGCCTTTACAGTTGCTTCAAAAATCCCTCCCCAGTGGGGGCAGGATGGCGGGGAGTACTGCCATCGTACCCCTCTGCGAGAGAGTGTGGATCCGATCTCAAAATTATTCCTATCCAAAAATTCACAAACTTCCTTTAAATACCTATCGGTGCCCTTGAAATTGGTTCCACAATCGGACCTGATTAACGACGGCATTCCGCGGCGAGACACAAAACGATTCAACGTGGCTACAAAGGCTTCTGTGGTGAGGGCACTAACCACCTCCAGGTGGACCGCTTTAGTGGCCAAACAAACAAATACACACAAGTAAGCCTTTTCCGTTCTAGCATTACGAAGCCGCGATGTCTTAACGGTAAATGGCCCCGCAAAATCCGTTCCAACTCCTGAGAAGGGCATCGATTCGTTCACTCGATCGGCAGGCAAATCACCCATCTGGGGCTGCATCGTATCGGCGCGCAAACGATAACACGGGAGACAACGAAAAATAACGGATCGGATTATTCTCCGCGCTGACAAAATCCAGAACTCTCGTTGGAGGAGCGCGGTCAAAGCATTACAACCGGCATGAGCATTCTTTACATGTCGGTCTGTAATCAACAGTCTAACTAACGGTCCATCCTTGGGGAGCAACAAAGGGTGGCGTGATCCGTACGGCAGGTTGGCATGTCTGAGCCTACCTCCGACACGCAGCAATCCGGTACTGTCCAGGAAGGGATTCAACCGCACCAAGGGTCCCTTCAACTTGGGCTTACTTGAGCGCAGGGCTTTCAGCTCCGGTTCAAACTCTCGCTGTTGCGTCACTCGCAACCAATGCAACAGAGCGTCTTGCCGCTCTTGTGGGGCGAGGACCGGAGACAACGATTTCTCCTGAGGCTGGCGACAATTTCGCACAAAGCGCCTAATCCAAGCAGTCACGCCGAGCAACTTATCCAAAGAACTGTAGCGGTCTAACAAAAACTCCATCTGCGGAGCCGCCACCGTCTCCACGGCGTGAACACGCATGCCTAGGTCTGGGACTCTGGCCACAGCCGGGGTGGCAGGCCATGAGCGCTCAGGCCGTAACAACCATGATGGACTCCACCATAGGTGGTGGTCCACTAACTCAGGCGCCTCGCAGCCGCGGGAGGCACAATCTGCGGGGTTCAATTCGCCCGGTACGTGGCGCCAAATCAACGGGGCCTTTGAAGTCTGAATTTGTGAGACCCGGTTGGCCACAAAAACCTCAAGGGTGTGGACTGAACTCTTCAGCCAACAAAGGACGACCTGGCTGTCAGACCACGCAAATATCGACTCCAAGTCGACACCGTTTCCCAAGGTGTCGGCAACATGATTGAGTAGCCGTACTAAGAGAGTGGCGCCGGACAACTCCAACTTCGGAATGGTTAGCCTAGTCCGAAGGGGGGCGACCTTACTCTTGGCCGTAACTAAGTGTACGGCGACAACGCCTGCTGCATCCACCGTTCGGATGTAAACGGCTGCCGCGTATCCGCTTTCGGACGCGTCACAAAAGCCGTGCAGGGAGGCTTTAAACTTTCCCGAAGGCAGCATTTGCCTCGGTATACAAACCCGATTGACGTCGGGTAGGGATGACACGAACCTCACCCACTCTCGTAGGAGGCTACCAGAGAGGGGCTCATCCCATGACAATTCCGCAGCCCAGAGCTCCTGTAGGAAGCACTTCATCGAAAACACTACAGGGCTGAGCCAACCGTTCGGATCAAAGGTACGGGCTACAGTAGACAGCACCGTGCGTTTAGTCCAGACCTTTGGGTCTGGCAGTTCCAATCTATATGTGAACAAATCCGGGACTGGTCGATACTGGACTCCCAAAACAGACAGCATGTCTGGAGTCTCCGGATTTTCAAAGAGGAGCGGCTCTTGCTGGTGGTCCTTAGGCAAATCTGCCAAGAGGTCCGGTGAGTTAGACAGCCACTTCCGCAACTCATAGCCACCAGCCCTCAAGAGCGCAATCAGCTCATCACGTAAGACGAGAGCCTCATCTAAGCTCGAGGCCCCCGTGCAGATATCGTCGACAAATAAGGCCCCCCCCTCAATAAGAGCAGATGCCCGGGGATAGCGTAGCCGTTCGCGCTCTGCGAGCTCCAAAAGCGAACGGATCGCCACAAAGGGGCTCGACCGCAAACCATAAGTGTTGGTGTTCAGCTCGTAAGCCAACATCGGATCCTGGGGATCCTCACGCCAAAGGATGAGCTGGTATCGTCTATCCTCCGGGTGAATCACGGTCTGTCTGAACATCATGCGGATATCGGCCACAAAGACGACAGCGTGCCGGCGGAAGTTGGTCAAAACATCACAGACATCGTGATGCAACTTCGGCCCCGCATGCAGACACTGATTCAACGACACTCCGGTTGATGTGGGCGCTGAACCATCAAAGACCACGCGGATCTTCCCATTGGAAGTCTTCAAAACAGCGTGGTGTGGCAGGAAGTAATGTTCCACATTACGCCAGTCCAACTGCGAGATGGACATGTGCCCAAGGTCCAAATACTCCCGCATGAAGTCTATATACTTCTCCTTGAATGCGGGATCCCTGGCCATCCTACGCTCCATGGACAACAATCTCTTCTCGGCCATCGGTCGGGAGCTCCCTAAAGGAGGGCGAACCGCCAAGAAGGGCAAGCGGGTAATCAAGCGACCCGAGAGGAGGCGCCCAGTGTTGTTCTGGTAGAACAATTCGCACTCCTCGGCTAACGGATCCAACCGCTTGGCAGTGGGGGGTTCCTCCACCTCCCAAAACTTTTGGAGAACGTCGGACAAAGTAGAACCGACAATGGTCTGGCGGTCTACCGACGGGGTCTCTGGTGTCTGTGGTACCTTTCCCATCACCACATGACCCAGCGACGAGGACAAGGCGACAAGATCGGCTGTCTGCAAAACTCGCTTGCTTCCACACAGTACACGACCGAGGACATCCGCACCAATCAACAAGTGTATTGGGCCCGGTCGGTGGAAGGAAGGATCAGCCAAAGCCAGTCCAGACGTCAGCTCAATCGTGGATGGCGGCACTCGCACTTGCGGGAGTGGTCCAACCACCTTATCAAAGACTATCGCCGAAGCACCGATCTTCGGCCTTGGCGCGAAGTGGGGGGAGAAGGAGAACTCAACTCGACCAATCGGATCAGGGATCCGCGAGTCTCCCACCCCCCGTACCGCTTCGTGATGCGGCACAAGCAAAAGACCCAGCTGTCGGACAAGCCACCTGGACATTATGCACCCCTGGGCACCTGAGTCCAAAAGGGCACGCACCGTGACAACATTGCCCTTAGGTCCCCAAACATTCACGGAGGCTGTTGGCAACAGCACAAGCTCCGGAGGGGTGGTTGGGTCCGACAGGGGCGCCATTAAAAATTTTGGGGGGGTACTTGTCCCCCTCGCGCCTGAGTCGGCGCGCCAAATGTGGGACGCTCGTACCGGGCGAGCGGGTCCCAATCGGGTACATACTGGCCCCGACCAACAGCACTCCTAGGTGCAGGGTAATACCCGTGTGGGGCGTGCCTCGGTACATAGTACCCCAATCGAGGCCTCTCCATTAGGGGGGGGGAGTAGCAAATAGGGCCCGTGCCCATCGCCACCGTGGCGTACTCTTGTGGTACCCCCCTACCCCCGCCCGTGGCGGGGGCGTCTCTCCTATAGTTCCCCCTCTCCGGGGGGGACTGAACGGGGGGGCTAAGCCCCGCCGAATCTCTAGGGGACCGGTTCCGGGCTGCCGGGCCCCCGCCCGTGCGCGAGGAATTCGAACCCCGGTCGCTCCCGGCGTCCTTGCGGTCCAAACAAAGGAGGGGGTGATGCCTCCCTCCGCAAAGACGACAATCCTCGGTCTGGGGACACGCCGACTGCATGTGTCCCCCCAAACACCTGTAGCACCATTGGCGCTGTCTAGCAACGGCCCTCCGTCCCTCTGGGCGGAGGCCTCTAAATTTGGCACATTCGTGCACCACGTGCCTATCTCCCCTGCAATACCTGCACCGCTCACTCGGTGCGGGGGGAGGGGACTGCTGGAAGGCAGCATACCGGTTGGTCGGGCGACGGGGCTGTTCCCTCGCCGCCACCATACGACCAACACCTGGAACCGGGGCGGGCTCCAGGTGGTCCGTCACCCTACATTCGTCCTCCAAAAAACGAAGGAGGTCCGCGAAGGGCGGGAGATACGAGGCGCTGTCGCCTCCGTACCTCTGCTCGAAACGCCCCTTCATTTCAGCGGGCAATTTGGCGAGGACTATGTGCAGCAGTACAAAGGACCACTGATCCACCGGCAGGTCCAATCGCCTTAGGGAGTTGACCGCTGACATTAGCGGGTTCAGCAACTCCCTCCGTAACAGGTGTACCCGCGTGATTCGCGGGAGGGCCAAAATCGTGGCCACGTGGGTGTCCGCCAGTAACCGGACATTCTGGTACCTGCTAACCAGAAGCTGGCGAGCCACCTGGTAGTTGTCGTCGCTGATGAGCAGGTGCTGGATTACCGCGCTGGCCTCTCCTCGCAGGGAGGAGCGCAAATAGGCCAACTTCTCACTAGGGGATAAGTCCCGTCGTGAATCCACTAAGCTGTCAAACAAGTTAATGAAGCCCATCCAGGCTGACAGATCCCCATTAAAAGTGGGAATCTCCAACGTAGGCAATCGGCCTAGCAACGCCGTCGGGGTAGGTTTGACCTCCCCGCTCAAAACCGGCTCCCCCTTCCGAACAGCCAGGGCCCTCTCAGCCGCCTCCGTGAACTGGTCAGCCAGCTCATAGGCCTGGGCTACATCCTGCTCCAGCTGTTCCGACACGGCATCATCAGCTGGGGGGGTTTCCATATAATACGCGCGACACTCCATGGCGTGGCGCTCCAGGTCTTGCAGCCGAGCTGCCAGCCCGCCATACCGAGCTAGCAACGCGCCTACCCGGTCGGCTCGGTCTATTAATGTGACCGCACAAGCAAGCCAACGCAAAACTCCTTGGATGCCAGCCCTGGATACGGCGAGCGGATTCGTAGGAGCCATTTATAATCCGTTGAATAAACAAAGCAAACAAAGAAATATAAAAGTGGTAAACATCAACAAAAAAAACAATAGAAATAGGTCGCGTCACGATAATATAAAACACAATTAAAATTCGGACGACATACACGGACCCTACTATTTTCATAAATTATTAGCAACTTACCAATTTCAAGGGCTAACAATATAACGGTATAAACAAAACGTATAGGATTAACGGTATGGCATACCTCGCAAATCAACTACTAAACCGTTATCAACAAACAAAAACAAAACTATTTTTAATAATAATACTCGTAATTTAATACTACTAATAATTAAAACTAGTTCCACTTTTTTAACTAGGCAAGCGGACTCGGAACAAACACTAGTATGTGGTACTAATAAACAACACTTTCGAACGAAACTATTCGTCAAATAAATCCGGACACACAAAAAAAAATATACACATCTAGGCGAGTAAACTCGTATCAAATCACTAGTATGTGGTACTAATAAACACACTTTCGAACGAACTATTCGTCAAATAAATCCGGACACACAAAAAAAAATATACACATCTAGGCGAGTAAACTCGTATCAAAACACTAGTATGTGACAACAATTATATAAGTGTCTATCTATTATCGGATCCACCAAGTGAGAAACATTCGCTTCGAGAATTTACTAGAACAATTTCTTAGTACTTCAAATCGTCTCGGGATCTTCAAATACCCTCGAGATTTCAACAAAAAAAAATAATTTTTAGGTACGCTTTTTAGGTACGCTTTTTATTTTTACTATGAAATTTTATGTAGTTAATTTTAATATGAAAATTAATTATATCAACTACGCTCTGCTACCAAAAATATGATCACGCACAATTGTGATGACCACATCTACTGTGTTCCACAGTTTATTGAATCGAAGGTTTCTCATGCAAAATTAAGTAAATTAAAACTAGTCCTACCTTATGGTAAGGGTTACTGTCCGTAATCCAGGGGGGCTGAACGTTGTCTCGCCGGCGCGCGCGCGGGCAAAACGATCTCCACACAACCCCCGATGGGATACTCTTACAGCTAACACTCTTATACTACACAATGCCCTAATAGGCTGCTAAAACTTCCCGGCGCTTTTCAAAGCGAACACACACGGGTTACAAGTCCGTACCCCGACCGGAGCCCTAGTAGGTGCAAAACGAAATCTCGGTCCCAATATGGGTAGGTAACTTGCGCGGCACGTCGCTACAGAAACACACGAACTTGTCTCACGGCTGCTTACGGCCAACTGAGTGCCGTGTTGCGCGGACGGCGCTTGGCGGCGAACCCACGAATGCACGTGAATGAATGAATCACGCGCGGCGTGAACACCTACATAAAATAAAACTTTCCTATTTTTGATTTACATAGTATCTTCATTACTTTAATTAAATGCTTAATTTTTATCAAAAGTAGGTCAACATTTATCTTTAAAGTTATGTAAATTCCGATAACGAAACAAGAAACGAAAATTTGAATTTCGCGGGTAAAATTCCATTACATGACTTCGAGAGAAAGGAACAGCGAAATAGCAATTTGTGTTTGTCTCTTTCGCTCCATCTTTTCGCTCCGCTTTTAAACTCTCTTCTGCTAAAGTTCAACGTTTTACAAGTGCTAGGGGTATATTTACTATAAATGAAGTTGATTACACTCAAAAGTAGCAAGTTATTTCACACAAATTGAGAAATTAAACTTTTCCATGAATCTTCCGATACCAAAATACTCGCCTGCTTCATTTGACATAACGATATGAATCTGGGTTTCGAGTTTTTACTTTTTAATTTTTACAAAATACCGATTCTGGGCTTCAACTGTCAAAAATGTATAGAGAATTTTCTTCGTCATTCACTCTTTTTCTGACATATGGGTATGGGAAGAAATATGAAGTCCATGGAATTAGGCGGTACCGCCAAGTTCAGATTATGGGCTTCAAATGTCAAATAAAGCCCATATCCATATCCAGATTTTTTAGGCGGTAGACCCCCTGGGGGGCTACCGGCTAAGAAATCTGGATATGGGTATGGGCTTCAACTGTCATTTGAATTCCTGATTCTGATAGATTTTTGCTGCTTTGTTCTGTTGAACGGTGCTAGCCAGTTATCGTTATACCCGACATCACAAAACAAAGAACTGATAGCGGCTATTTTCTTTATAAAATTGACTTAAAGTTCCCAAAAACGTATGAAGTTCATATCCATAAAGTTACGCGGTAGCCCCCCAGGGGGTCTACCGCCTAAAAAATCTGGATATGGATATGGGCTTTATTTGACATTTGAAGCCCATAATCTGAACTTGGCGGTACCGCCTAATTCCATGGACTTCATATTTCTTCCCATACCCATATGTCAGAAAAAGAGTGAATGACGAAGAAAATTCTCTATACATTTTTGACAGTTGAAGCCCAGAATCGGTATTTTGTAAAAATTAAAAAGTAAAAACTCGAAACCCAGATTCATATCGTTATGTCAAATGAAGCAGGCGAGTATTTTGGTATCGGAAGATTCATGGAAAAGTTTAATTTCTCAATTTGTGTGAAGTAACTTGCTACTTTTGAGTGTAATCAACTTCATTTATAGTAAATATACCCCTAGCACTTGTAAAACGTTGAACTTTAGCAGAAGAGAGTTTAAAAGCAGAGCGAAAAGATGGAGCGAAAGAGACAAACACAAATTGCTATTTCGCTGTTCCTTTCTCTCGAAGTCATGTAATGGAATTTTACCCGCGAAATTCAAATTTTCGTTTCTTGTTTCGTTATCGGAATTTACATAACTTTAAAGATAAATTGTTGACCTACTTTTGATAAAAATTAGGCATTTAACTAAAGTAATGAAGATACTATGTAAATCAAAAATAGGAAAGTTTTATTTTATGTAGGTACGGTTATATATTTTGTTTTTACTGCTTTGAGGATTTTTATCCGAAACACAAAAATTAAACCAAATCACTAGCCTAGCCTAGCCACCATTCTGGCTGAAGTGTGCTGAAGTGCTAGATAATACTTATTATCCTCCTTGGAGTAATTGTGTTGTGTGATATTATCAATAGCGACTTTTTTGTGGATATTGTCTACGGAAAGTGCATTTGATTGACATATTATTTTACAAGTGATATTGAGCTGTGTTAAAGTTCTCTGTTATTTATTATGTTATAAAGCTAACTCCTTCCTATAAATGCATGTTTTAAGACCTCAGCAAAGCATTTGATCTTGTGTGTTATGAAGTTATGATAAGCTTTGGACCTTTGGACAAAACTTAAAGATGTTTCTCGTTGGCTGAGGTTATAAATGTACCTACTGGCACATTGGTATGGTAATCAGAAAAATGTGGTAAAGTGGGGAAATACATGCTCTGAAGAGTTTATGTGGTGTTAGACAGGATGGGCTGACTTCACTCTTATATATGTATATATGGACAAGCTCATCGCTGGGCTGAGCAGCACACTTGGTTGTTATATAGATAATGTCTGTGTGAATAATATCAGTTATGCTGATGACATGGTGCTGTGCTGCTCTGCCTATCGCTGGGTGGCCCAAAAAGCTCCTGCGAGGACTATATATGGAAGCACGGCCTAAGGTACAACGAGAAATAGAGTGAATTCATGATCTTCAGGGGTAACATTAAGAGACTTGAAAATGTGCCCCTGTTACTTTTGAACAGGATTCCTTTGGGCCGTGTAAGTCAGTTTAAATACCTTGGGCATATAGTAACTGAAACTCTGTATGACAATTTATTCTGATATAGATGGATAGGGATGCAGGGCTTTGTTGGTCAGTGGTAACATGGTGAGACACAGGTTTGCTTGGTGTACAGTAGAAGTAAATTTTACTTTATTTAAAGCCTATTGTCAAAATTTTTATACCAGTAGTCTGTGGTCAAACTTTATCCAGCTTTCCTACAATGCCCTGCGTGTGTTATACAGTAACATCTTTAAATCCTTGTTGGCGCTTCCACGTTTCTGCAGTGCATCTGGCTTCTTTTTTCAAAGGCATTCTGAGGAGAGTGGAGAGAAGTTAGTCTCTCCATATTTTGCTAGGTGAAACTTTATGTTAACATAAGTAGCATATTTTAATTTACTTTTTCAATTTTAATTTTAATATTGTGATTTTGTACTAAAATAGTCAGTAAGCAAAGAAATGGTCTGAAATAAAGGAATTTTATTTTATTTGAACAGTTTAATCATTGCTTATTTTTAATCATTTCTGTCGAACAAATAAATTTTTATTTTTAACCTAATCGATAGAAGTTTAAGTTATAAATTTCAATAAAAGCTCCCATCTGTTATCATTTGTTAGATACTCTATACTTAACAGACTAACTCTAGTTTGTCTGTTTTTCGTTTCGGGACGATGCAATTATTTTAGAATTACTGAATAAATAATCCATATTATTAACCTATTTATTTAGCAATTTCTATTCAAAGTACCTAATCCACGTTATGTGCTATTTTGTAAAAGTATTTTGTAGTAAGTAGTACAACTACATAATATGCTACAATGCACATCTATACCTGTCTTTTGTGTGCAACTCTTATGAGACAGCGCTTAAAGCTCATATTTTTCAAATAAAATTATGAGTTGATAGACAATTTGTTAATTTTCTTAATTGCTGTTAAATTGTAATGTCAAAAACCCACTTATTTATATTTAAGTTAGCAACTGAAAACATAAGATGTGCTAAACTGAAAAATCATAGAAAAAAAAATTATGTTTGGCCGCTGAAGAAATAAATAACTTATGTATTTACAGGTCTAACTATTTAATCATCCTCATGAATGATAGTAATTTTATTTCTCTTTCATAGCAAATTTATATAAAATAAAGATCATGATAAAAATAAGTACCTACCTATGTTACATAAATAAGTGTTAAAAATATGAATTCAAGAAACTAAACATTGCTTATTTTCAATTCTGGAAGGGTTGTGTTGTGGCACTTCTTAATTGAGAATATTGGCTTTGTTTAGTCTGAATTTGTCACAATATACTAATAATTTATGTAAACACAAAGGTATAAGTAGGTAAGTACAAGAAATTAACAACCAGAAATAAAGAACTTGCAAAATGGTGTCATCATGCATTTATTAACCAAGTTGTTATTGTCACAAGTTCACAACACATATTTTAAGACATTATTACGGTATACTTTGTACTGTTTATCTTTTAAAGGTTCTGTTGAATGATTTTCTCTGTAATTATCATCTTATAAACAATGTTCTTGTCTTGGAGTAGCCGTCCATTCCATCATGTCAATATTAAACTTATAAGGAACATTCGGTCTGCTTTTCTTTAAATCTTGATAAATATCTGCAACCTTGCTCTGATAATGAGCCTTACGGGTAGTATCATAAGAGAAAATGAAGAACATTAACCACAAAATGACTCAAACAATAACTTCTATAAAATTTTGCCATGACAGGGTCATTTGTCAAATTGTTCACGTAATTAGCGCACACAAATCGAAGAGAAACCATATTTGACCCTCAAAGATATGCCTTTTTCGTTATTTTTATTAATTTTGTGTTATTTACATAATTCAAAAAGTAAAGTTAAGGGTGGTATTCCACTTATCAAATATTTATCCAAGAAATTGGACGAGGACAACTTCGACTGGTTTCATTGGTAAATTCTTTGATCAAATGCATATTGGACTAAGATCTTTCATAGGTGGAATACTGTTGTAGAAAGGCTTGTCATTTGCGTTTGGTTATTAATTGATACGTACATTATTTATTTTAGGAATACTTGTTTTTAATACTATCAAGAACTAAATTAATTGTTTTTATCGACTTTGTCCGTTGTCATTTAAAATATAAATAATAAGAGTAAAAAATGCAGAGAAATAATAATATTTTGTTAAATATTGGTATTTATTTGATATGATGCAACAAGACGCGACTATCATTCACTCGCGAAATCCAGATCCGGAAAAACAGTTAGCCGGTAGCTCCAATTGGAGCCCATATTATGGGTCTGGGCTTGAAATCAGAAATATGGATCTGAACTTCATATTTTTAGCCGGTAGACCCCCTGGCGTTAGAATCACCCATAGAATAGGTCAAAACTTAGTGGCCGGTAGCCCCGATACCCATTCATTGGCTATAATTAAGACCGCCATTTTGTTGGGGTGCCCCCATTGGCTAAAATTAAGGCTGTCACTTTTTTCAAGAATTTCAAGATGACGTTTATTTAGTTTGTGTTTTTTTACTCATTTTGGTTTTCTAGTATTCTTTAGATGTTTTTCCACTTTTTCTCAGATATTTCTTTACAGAAATATGGATACATTATTCGAAGATGCCTTCGGTACACGTAAGTAAATCTATTTACGTAGTTTTATGTATCAATTATTTATAACATTAACCTAAATTTGAGTTTTGTTGTTTTAGGTAATTCCAAGAGGCAACTTTGTATTTCTTAAAACTAACCAAAACAAAAGAAAATACAGTTCACAACTTAACCGGAGTAAAGAAGATTCGGTTTCTCAGAAAGTTATGAAATTTATCAAAGGCTAAAGAGTCGCAATAGTTTTTACAAGTGCGTTATGCCTGGCACCACGGAGGCCTCTTTAACCAAAGTTAAACTGTGGGAAAACTCCTACCCTTCCACACCCATATGTGCTCATCCAGGAAAAGCTCCCTCCTGGCCTTGAACTTCCCAGATCATTATGGAGATCTTTAAATAGACTCCGTACCCAAGTTGGTCGAAGTAAAGACAACCTGTCCTGGTGGGGATTCACCAGTAACACGGATCTCGCGTGCAGGTGTGGTTACACTCCACAGACCATGGCCCACCTCATTGATTGCTCTGCATGCATGCCCGGACACCTGCACGCGTGAGGACCTCATGTTGGCTGCAGATAATGCGGTGAGAGTGGCACAGTTTTGGGCTAACAACATATGATTTTGTACTTGTCATTGACATGTTGAAGAAGAAGTTATGAATGAAGGGTAGGTAATGTTTGTTTATTCTTTTTATATGAATGTAAGTAGGTATGTGTAATTAATTATTGATTAGTTTTGTTAAAAAATATACATTTTCAATATACATTTAGAAGTGATATCATATCGTGATAATGATAAAGCACAGTAGATTACTTGGGATTAAATTTAATTATCAGTTGTCACATTTAACAAGTTTCAATTTAGTGAAGTTGTTAATACCAAGTCAAGAGAAAATAACAGTGTAAGTAATTCAATAACTTTGTCAAAACAGTTAAAATGCCTTATCATCAAATTCATATTTCTGATTCTGACAAACAGAACAGAATTATAACAAATGTACCGGTGGGATAATATATGATTGTTGTCGGTACGAATGATGGTTTATTGTGATTGTCTTATGACTAGGTATGTTATAACTGTTACTTGCTACCTACTATCTTAGATCTTACTTAATTATATATACTACCTCTCATCAGTCTATGTACAAAGCTTATCTACTTAATAACTGTTATTAACTATAAACATTGATTATCTATAACTTGTAAATAGCGGCACAACAAACAAAATGTGCTTTATATGAAATATACACACTACTCTTACTTGATTTACAAACTTTTCAGTTCAACTATCACTTATTTGTTTATAAAATGTTATGGCAGATTATAGTAACAATATGTAGAATCTATACTAACCAAATCTAATCTTTTCAGATAACTTGAGTCTCGACGAGGTTCGTGGAGTGCTGCGAAGATGCCCGTGTCTGCCTATTCTTGCGGTTATAAGTTATCAAATCAGAATTATGGTGCAAATTACTGCTGTTAGTTGCTATATTGATTACTTACTGCATTAAATGTTTAACTATTAGAATTAGGTTATTGCGTCTTGCATTGAAACTAAAGTGATATTAACAGTGAATAATGAAATGGCAGATACTAAATAAAACTACTAGGAAAAATAGCATTAGCATTTGTGCATAATAAATATTTGCAAGCAGTTTAATTTTTCTTGTAGCTGATAAAGTATTTATATTTCTTAGTTTATCTATAAAGTCAATTTAGTAAGTAATTTCATTACTCTCATTCTTTGTCTTGTATAAATCTCAACTTTTACTTATGTACTTTGTATTTGATAAAATTATAATGTCAAGTAATAAATGCCTTCTTTCATCAAATGTTTTTTTTATTTGAGCAGAATTTAAAATTGTATATAACTAGGGTTGTACCAAACGTCGATGATTTGCACAACTATCGATAACAAATCAAGGGTCGATAGTTCTGGCAGCACTATGTTGTCAAAATCTAATCGGGGTCAGTCATTCACTAACAAACGGCCGCTATAAGGCTTGATTCCTATCTGTACTAGTCTATATAATTTGTGATTCAGACCAAAATCGATTTATGACAGTTGGGACCACGTTGGGACCTCTCAACGATTCGGATTTCGGAACATGAAGCTCGACTTAATACTGAGGTAACTGGAGTTCTCACCCTGGGGGGTTTCCGCGTAACTTTATGAAGCTCGATTTAATGCTGAGGTAACTGGAGAGTGCAGTACGAAAAATTTTTTGTGACCACAAATTACACAGTGGCTGTCTTCCGTCTCACCTACACTTTAAAAAAATACGTATGGTCCTAAGAGACAACTGACAGCCACTACATACTAAATTGTCAAATTTGCTGGTGTTCACTTTTTTATTCAGGGTGAGAACTCCAGTTACCTCAGTATTAAGTCGAGCTTCATGCATATTATGACCATACGTATTTTTTTAAAGTGTAGGTTGAGATTCAAGATTCAAGATTCAAATTTGTTTATTCAATTTAGATTGTTATTTACAATACTTGTGAACGTCATAGAAGCTACGCCATCGGTTCGTTGAGACGGAAGAAAGCCACAGTGTAATTTGTGGTCACAAAAAAGTGTTAGTACTGCACTCTCCAGTTACCTCAGTATTAAGTCTAGCTCCATGGTTAGTACTGTACTCTCCTAGGGGGCTACCGCGTAACTTTATGAATATGCACTTCATACGTTTTTGAGAACTTTAAGTCAATTTTATAAAGAAAATAGCCGCTATCAGTTCCTTGTTTTGTGACGTCGGGTATAACGATAACTAGCTGGCAACGTTCAACAGAACAAAGCAGCAAAAATCTATCAGAATAAGGAATTCAAATGACAGTTGAAGCCCATACCCATATCCAGATTTCTTAGCCGGTAGCCCCCCTGTTACCTCAGTATTTAGTCTAAGCTCTTTGCTTTGGTGGTCTCACTGTCTGTCTCTGGGTCTGTCTGTCTGTTCTGTTCTGTCACTTTTCAAGTGCTTTTTCAATAGATGTTGTGGCTGGTGCTTATTCTCAGTTTCATTAATTTCGGCTGTAAAATAATGTTCTCAGAGATATTAAAACTACTATAAAATAACAAACTTCTCCTTACTGTTATTTCGTTCCAAAGTCTTTAAAAACAGATTGCAAATGTCAATATGTCAGGATCTCGGCCTTAATTTCCAACAGAGAATGGTAAGAACATAACATTACATATCAATACATACTAATTTCTAGATAATCACATTATTTAACGCTTTGTAAAGTAAGTTTGATACACATAAAACTACTAAAATAACCTAACTTTGGTTCGATTCCTATTCGATACCTTCTATTTTATCTAATCGTAGTTCGATCGGCGTTTCTTTACCAAAGTTTGATGGATGTTTGTATATATTGAATAATTGGCTGTTTCAGGGCGCAAACATATCACAGTTGGAAAGAGATATCGGATCAGAACAGTTCCCACCGAATGAACATTATTTTGGTTTAGTCAATGTAAGGGGAATTTCTGCATTACTTATTCATTCATTGGTGTCATAAATTCTATGTTCCATGATATATTTTATTATCAATTTATGTTATTGGTACCTCCAACCATATGGATTAATGTCACTGATAAATCTGGGTAGCTCAGTGGTTAGAGCTGTCGCCCGGATAGTGAAAGGTCGTAGGTTCGAGTCCCATCGGAGCTGGTTGTGAGACGGGTCGATTTTTTCTAAATACTTCATTTTCCATTTTTCAACCATAAAAATTGCATTGTGAATGCAAAAAAGTAAAATTTTTAATATCTAATGTAACTGTCTGTTTTCAGTTTGGCAATACATGCTACAGCAACTCTGTACTGCAAGCTCTGTACTTCTGTAGACCATTCAGAGAGAAGGTTTTAGAGTACAAAGCTAAAAATAAGAGGACTAAGGAAACGCTGTTGACATGTTTAGCTGATTTATTCTATAGTATTGCTACTCAAAAAAAGAAAGTAGGTTCAATTGCACCTAAAAAATTCATTGCTAGGTTAAGGAAAGAAAAGGGTAAGTTGTTCAAACCTCTTTTTTTAGTACATCTAAATGGGAAAAGTATTAAAATAAATAAATTTCTTTTTCAGAGGAGTTTGATAATTATATGCAGCAAGATGCTCATGAATTTCTAAACTTTTTAATTAATCACATAAATGAGATTATTTTAGGTAAGTGCTTAATCCTTCGACGCTCCAGAAATGAGACAAATGATTTTCCATTGTTCTCCGGGCCTATTTGGCCGGCCATATACAGTGGCGGTCAGATAAATTTAAGACCACAGTTGATTTTCATACAAATGAGGTATTTTTGAAGCCTTGGTTCTCCGCAAAGAGTTGACCTAGCTGTGATCTGATGATGGCCGTCCAGGGAGCGAATGGAGGAAATTCTGCTATGGAATTGCGTAAAGTCAATCGTATTCATTTGACAGTTCATATTTTATCATAATAAATGTCATTCCATACAAATTGCAGCCTATTGAATACAATATAAACTGTCAAATGATTACGATTACCTTACGCAATCACCCCAGATCGCTATACACAACCAACTGATCTGATCAGTGTTCTAATAGATATAAGAATCAGAGTTTTCAGTTTCTAGATTTCCATACAATTTTATGCTAATTTTGTGGATTTTTTAAACATTTCCTTATATCTTTTGGAATGGTTAATTTGTAACTTTGTATTGAAAATATTGAAAATGAAGTACTTGTTAGAAAAAAGTTACATTTATAACACTAACTTTGTATTTATTTCACATTCAATTAAATTAAATATGGAATAAAAAAGAAAGGAAATAGCATTAAGGAATAAATAACTTTGTTTTCTAATTTTAAATAATTTACTAGAGATCATCATATTTTGCTAGAACTTCAAACATTACTTTTACTTTTTTGCATTCATAGTGGAATTTATATTATTGATAATGCAGTATTAAAAAAAATCAACCCATCTCCCATCAGAGTTAGTACTAAGATGGGTTGATTTTTTCTAATACTTAATTTTCAACTAATAATATAAGTAATTATTTTGATCTAGCTGAAAGAAATCAAAGTACATTGAAAGTACAGAAAAACACTTCCGGTGAAAATGTAACATGCAACGGCACACTGCCACAAAATACTGAGCCCACCTGGGTCCACGAGATCTTTCAGGGGACCCTTACAAGTGAGACTAGGTGTCTCAACTGTGAGACAGTGAGCAGCAAGGATGAACACTTCTTTGATTTACAGGTAAGCTTAATTTTTTGTGTTCAGAATATTGTTTCATTAATAAAGTTCAATAGGATCCAAAAAGTCTGGTCCATAGTCCATTCAAAACTGATTGTTGCTGGATGTAAACAAACATGAAATTCAAGTTTCAACGCTATTTATTTAACTTATTATATTTATATTATTTCACTTGGAACTTACCGTCCCCGCACGCAAGCTACAAACGCTGCCACTAAGGGCTTTATCATACTAGCGGTTGGCGGAGCGGCTTCAGCCGGCCTAGCATGAGCGGCTTATAATGCGCGATATGATATGATACGGCAAGTTGTCTTGCTTACCCCACTAAGGTGTAAGCAAGACAGAATGCCGTACCATATCATATCGCGCGTTATAAGCCGCTCATGCTAGGCCGGCAGGGCGGGACGGGCACGCAGCGAATAGGTCGCGGACGCGCAACGAGATCGCCGCGAATAGCTGCGTGGACGCCATTTTGTACACTCTCGTAAAGTCCGTTCGGTTAGATAGTGTCGGTACACCCGCACGGCATTGTGGCTCTTGCTATAAAGTGCAGATATAAAATAAAACACTCAAAAATAAAGCCCTCTACTCTTCATCATCGATATGGATCTGGTGTCCCAAGGTCTACACGGGCGCCGTTAACAACACACAGTCACAGGACTGTAAATTTCACTGGCAGCTTCCGCTACCAGGCCACTAAATGTTGGAACAATATTCCTCCACCTTTGAGATTGGTTTCATGCAGACAAACGTTTAAAAGTTACATCAAGTCGTTTATATTGGAGTCTCAAAAATTAGGTGTTTCCAACAAATAGTGGCCATGGTGGTGGATACTCTGAAAGAGTGAGAGGCAATATTTAAATATCTATTTTTATGAATATTATTATATATTATGTTCCTAGTGTTGCTATTTCAAATAATTGATAAATTTCTATTATTTTATAATGAACTTGATTAATGCACTCACTATCTTAGAATTATGAATGAATATTTATCTTATTTAATAATTTTATAACAATCCCTATTTGATATTTAATATTTCTAGCTAGTAAGTAATTTGACATTTATTTTAAATACAAAACAATACAATTCTCAAATTCTTTTATTGCAAGACATAGCTCATATCAATTACTTTTGCGCGTATACTCGTTATTTTTTTTTTTTTTTTTTTTATGGGTGGAAACTGAAAATCAGTGATTTACTCTATGAGTAAATGTACCACTGAGTTTTCGCCTTTTTGCATCGCTACGGCACACAAAGTGATGTTAAATATGTTTTTTTTTTCTTTAATTATATTTGATTGTTTTTTTTCCTTTTTGTAATTATTTTTGTAATGTGTGCATGTTCTTTGCAAATAAATAATTTATCTATCTATCTATCTATCAAGTTGGGTACCAAAGTAAATTTTAATGAAAATTTGGATATCACTACATAGTGGGATGGGTCTGCTCCTGGCTTCTTGTCTCAAAATATGCAGATTTTTAATGTTTTATTGTTATTAGTTTTATTTTACCGTGGCTTGTATGGCACTGTTTATTATTGACTCTTATGTTCTTAAACTATTCAAAGTTTTATTACCCTTGTTCGGCATTTATATTTATTATTTTATTTGCTACGTTTTTGGTTGGTGTGTATTTTAAAGAAACTACCTTTTGTATGTCTATTTCTTAGTTATTGAAAATTATTTACTGCTATGATTACCGGGTTTTTTATTTTGTTTTTAAACTTAAGATTAATTTGTGATGGAAAGTGACTTTACATATTATATTATGTCAAAGTCACTTTTCAATTTGACGACTCTGTATGAAATATGACAGGGAGAAAAAAATAGCCCTTGGCGAGTTTCTTGCCGGTTCTTCTCGTTACAAGGCCTCCCGCCGTAGGTTTTGCGAACCGATAGCGTAGCTTCATTGACGTTCACAAGTGCTGTATCAGCCTAAAATGAATAAATGATTTTTGATTTTGATTTTGATTTAGTATAAAACAAAGTCGCTTTCTCTGTCCCTATGTCCCTTTGTATGCTTAAATCTTTGAAACTACGCAACGGATTTTGATGCGTTTTTTTTAATAGATAGAGTGATTCAAGAGGAAGGTTTATATGTACTTTTTATCCCGATATTCCCACGGGAACGGGAACCACGCGGGTGAAACCGCGGGCGGCCACTAGTTTTTATATAAAAGGAAGTTAAATAAGTGATTTACAAATAATAATATTTTTTATTAATTTTTTATATGATTATTATGATTACTCATCATCGCTCGAATTGTCACAAGTCACAACTGTCGTTACCACCTGTATTTATAATAAACATAGATTATTTAAGAAAATATAATTTAATAAATGCCGAATTCCAAAATCCAATTCCATTTGCGGGTGTACGCCGCACGCGGCTTCTTTTGTTTATGCGGCGGCATTCTTTGGCATGAAGCGGCACGTGCCAAGGCGGCGCGATAAAAGGGCGACACTATCTAAGCGAATGGACTTTACACAGTATTCAGGTGGCTCTGATAATCTCAAATGTGTGTCTTCATGTCTTAAGTCAGTTTGTGTCAGTTTGTATGTTTTTATTCGTTTGCAAAACAACATAAAGTAGTCGCTCTAATGGGTCGATCCTCCCAAAATCGTCGATGCTCCTACGAAGTAACTTATAACCTTCATCTAGCACTATTGTTGATCGAAGCTAATAGTGAAAAAAAAAAAAAATCGGTCTATTTTTTTGAGTTTAAGTATTTGTTACAGACAAAAAAAAATACAAATCGTTTCTCTCAATAATAATAGTGTAGATAATGAGTTTTATATCATTCCACCTACCACCAGGATTTTTACCATATTTAAATTTGTTCTAGAGTCCCGATATGGTAAAAATTCGTTTTTCTTATTAGTTACAGTGTAATTGACCATGAAAGTTTTAAATCTTATATGTTATTAAATTGTCCGAAATGAATGTTTTTCCTTTCTTTCGTTACGTAGGTGGATGTCGGCCAGAACACAAGCATCACCCACTGCTTGAAGTGCTTCAGCGACACAGAGACGCTGTGCAATGACAACAAGTTCAAGTGCGACCACTGCAGCAGCTACCAGGAGGCGCAGAAGCGCATGCGCGTCAAGAAGCTGCCTTTGATCCTTGCGCTCCATCTGAAGCGGTTCAAGTATATGGAGCAGTACAACAGGCATATTAAAGTGTCTCACCGTGTTGTTTTCCCATTGGAATTAAGACTGTTCAATACGGTAAGTTGCGCCAGCTCTGTAAAATATAAGTGTCGTGAGTTTTGGATCAAAAAACTAAACTGAAACCAATTAAAAATACTACTCCCAACATATAATCACAGAGTAAAGATACTCCGTGATCATGGGCGCCAACAAATTTTTAACATGCTATTAAATTCCGTTATTTTTCATAGTAGTTATTTATAATTAATAATAAACGGGCAGATTTTTTTTACGTGATAATAAAAATAATTACATTTGGCACCATTGCAAATTAAATTCGCAAACTTCAGTCCTGTGGTTACGATAGTGCATTACACCCATTCTGAGATTATAAAAAAAAATCTTATGGCAACATACAAGGGGAGCCGTTTCATTAAAATCGACCTTACCTACTGTGAACACGTGATGTGGTTACAACCGCAATACTAATTTTGCTATTTTATTTATTTATTTTATTTTCTTTATGCCCTATAAACTTCGATCAACAATAGTACTAGATGAAGGTTCACGAACTAAATGAAAACTTTATATGGACAGACTGACTTTTTTTAAACAGAGAAAAATGGTTACGAATATTACAATCTTACATTAAAAATGACAGGAAGCGTTCCAAGTTTGAAATTTCTTAGTATTATTGACACTGTCAAAATAATCTAGTGTGTGTCAGATAACTCTGCACTTGCCTGGCGCGTTTTTGGCGCTAGTTACAGTGCATTTTTTGTTCTAATGTTATAGAAAAGATTAGTATTCGATTTTTACCGCGCGCAGACTTATACTTATAATATTATACTCTCAAGTGGGCTTATCAGGCTTGGACATATCTGTCACTCCAAGTATGCATCTAGAACTAGGTGTTATTTTTGATCGAAGCCTAGAAAGGGTTAAAACGTTGTCCGATTTGATTATGATTGTCTTTTGTGCGTGACAGTCGGACGACGCCGTGAACCCGGATCGGCTGTACGACCTGGTGGCGGTGGTGGTGCACTGCGGCTCGGGCCCCAACCGAGGGCACTACATCAGCATAGTCAAGAGTCACGGCTTCTGGCTGCTGTTCGATGACGATATGGTCGATGTGAGTATCGCCGCAGATTATATCATAGTACAAGCACAGATACTGCACTCCGCTAAGCCATTTAAATAAATAGCAACTCTTACTATAACGCAATAAAGTGGAATTCAGCTTGTACGGCGCAAATTACGAAGGGCCACTCGTTGCATCTCTTTCTATTGCTTATTTTGCGGGCCTAATTTCTATGGATTTGCACCGCCCCGGCGGCGGCGGTGCGGACGAGCGAGAGTAGCGCGCAAGATTCAAGATTCAAATTTGTTTATTCAATTTAGATTGTTATTTACAATACTTGTGAACGTCATAGAAGCTACGCCATCGGTTCGCAAACCCTACAGCGGGAGGCCTTGGAGAAGAACCGGCAAGAACATTTGTAGCAAGTACATCGAGTGACAGACGCCTGTATCACACTCTAGGGGCCTACCGGCTAACTTTCCGAACTTCGGCAAATCTGCCGGGCTTCAACAGATAAATCGAAGTACAGAATTTCGTATTGTACTTTTGCCGAATTTATTTGGAAGATATCGATGTTCCTGTGACATCATGAATCGGGGTTCGCTATTTTGGCCTGATGGGAGCTGTATTAATTTGAAGCTCGGCAGATTTGCTGAAGTTCGGAGCGTTAGCCAGTACGGCCTCTGTTCACACAATCAAGTTAGAAACAAACTGATCCCACGATAAGTGTGTTTCTAGTCATACAAATTCAATGGTCTAGATGTCATATTGCGTTGCAAACGTTGCGCATGTGGGATTTTGTCAGTTTCACAGTTTGTCTCTACCTTCATTCACGCAGATAGCACACCTCTTCAGCCAAACTGAAATAAAAAAAACTGAAAAACTGTAGGGCGCGTAAATCTCGCGCGCTGGTCCTCCTACTCGAACGACCGGCTACACAGACAGACAGGCGTTAGAAGGCAAGTTTGTTATGAGCGCCCTACTTTACTCAGGCGATTCGTTCAGTTCTGCGGTTTCGCTACAACAGTTTCGCAAGGGAGGTGTGCTACCAGCATGGTATTGGACTTTAACGTAGACGGACGAGTATGTGGGGAGGAAAGCTGAATAAACGGATTGTGTAAGGATATGTGCAAGAAAGAAGTGACTGCAGAAGTGACGGCTAATAGGGATGAATGGAAGAGAAAAATAAATAGGTATGTACTACGCCGACCCTAAGTGATTGAGAAACGGGCACGAAAATGATAAGAAGGTATGGATGATTAACTGATTATTTATTATTTTCAGAAAATCGATGCCTCTGCGATAGAAGACTTCTATGGCCTAACTTCAGATATACAAAAGTCATCTGAAACGGGTTATATACTATTTTATCAATCTAGGGATGCTAGTTGTTAAGTTTCTTCATTAACTATTGTAATACATAGTAATTTATATTATTTATATAAGATAGTCACTATGATAGATCATGTTAAATTTTTATGCCAGATTTGTTAAAGTTGAAAAGGCATATTATTAAAAAGAATTAAATCCTTGATTATATTTCAACTTTTAGAATTCACTCAATTGTAAATAAAATTAATTTCAAAATAAACCGTTGTGATCTTTCCTCTTTATTTACTTTTACTTTATATCCTCGGCTAATCGAGAATTCTCGACTTCGTCCAGTTATTCGGTCATATCGCGCTCCTTATAGTAGGTTTCTTATTTTTACGGTACGTGCCTAATGTCCTTTTCCTCTAGCTCTTATACAAAAAAATCGGTTCTGTGGACTGTGTAGGTGTGAAAAGGTAACACACGGATACAGGATACATTACCACGTGAACCCAGCGGTTTTACAGGCGAAGTTCCCGTGCTGCGGCTACATTAGCGGACGATAATTTGTGTCGCGTTGGCGCGCTCAAATTAACGTTGTCGGGCTAGGCGGGATTATCTCTTTCCATACTCTACTACCGGTTAGATAGCAAGAGAAAGATATTTACATCGTCTTGTCGCGATGTGTACCTACCCGGGGCGGCTATTACATTAGCGCGTTGGTACACGATTACTTCGCCGTAGCCCGCTAATGTAGCACTAGAAATAATATTTGTATGAAAATTAGAGCCTATCAGATCAGCTTATCTTTATGACTAATTTAATTTAATCCAGATCCGTTTAGCCATTCTTAGCTTAGATTTAGACCAACTGGCGCGCATCGGCTGGCCCGTACGGCATTTTAAAATGCGGTCTAATCGCCCGCAGTTCGCATTCCGCGATGGTGCCAGCCGCGGCGGCGCGGCGGCTCCGTACCGACGACCGACGCGGTCGGCCTCCGCTGGAGCCGCTAACGTTCGTACGAGCGTTTCCCGCAACTCTACGTCGTGGGCCACACTGGAGCGACCGCGGGGCGCGGAGGCGACCTGCGGATCCGCAGGACGCGCGAACACGTACTATTCCCTCCGCCGGTCGCGGCGACCGCCGGGCGCGCCAGTGTGGCCCCTCGCGTCCGTCTCAATATATTCGTTTTTCCCGCTCAACGCGGACGCAAGACGCGCCGCTCCAGTGTGGCCCACGACTACGACTTATTGCGCCTATTTTGCGCAAGGGTGTGCAGCTGGACTCCAGCCAACCCAGCTCAGCCAGGAAGCGCCCTTACGACTGAGACCGCTTCGTGGACGCTTCCCGGCGAGCAGAGGTACTTCGCCCGGTAGGGGGCCACTCCGTCCTGTCCCTTCGGCTCTCACGCAACGCAAGGTTGCGTTACGCAACCTCTTCATGGGGGCTGTCAGTGATACATACCTAACTTGAAAAGGTACATACATACGTACATATACTCGCGCCTATTTCCCACGGGGGTAGGCAGAGATTATGGATCGCCACCTGCTACGATCCTTGCACATTTCTTTCCCCTTATGAGCGCGACGTCTATAACGCAAAAAGCCAAAGTAGCACAATACCTGAAGTACATAATGCCTAGAACGTATAATACCTAAAACTCAAAAAGCCTATGTAGCGCAATTCCTGAAGTGCATAATGCCTAGAACGTATAATGTCTAAAACGCTAAATGCATAAAACGCATAACGCCTAAAACGCCAAAAGACTACGATCCAAAACGACTTAAAACTCGAACGTCTATAATAAAATAACTAAAATGAAAAATGGTTAAAGGGTCGATGAGGTAACTACATAATATCTCTAAAACACAGTCATGTTAAAAATGTATTTAATAAGTTGTTAAAAAAATAACAGTTTAGTTTTTTAATATTCAGCTTTTAAAAAAGCTGAATAAAACGTATTCCATTATCCTCAGATTCTTCAGACGTGCTGGACTGTAGCATTTTGTTAATGTATTTAAAATAACACGGTAGTTAAGCAATATATAATAGTAATAGTTAATAAATAAATAATAGTTAATAAATATATAATAGTTAATAAATAAATAATAAATAAATAAATAACTTCTTACATCCACACCAATTATCTAAGCCCATTTTAATTTCATTAAGAAACTGTATCATGGAAAACTTGATAACGGATAAATATATACTTAAATACTTTTTGTTTGTAAATACATACTTAATATACATAGTAAACACCCAGACCAAGACAAATAGACATGTTCATGCACACAAATATTTGTCTTGTTCGGGAATCGAACCCGAGACCACTGGCGCAGAAGGTGGGTAGCCTTACCCCTGCGCCAAATCTGTCGTCGATATCATCGTACAGATATTTATAGATATGACTTGATTTGACAATTCAAAAACAAAATACATTTGAATTGTTGTCGCCAAAATGACACTAAAGTTTCAACAGCCAGCATTAGGTTTACAGATAAAAGAGAACCAACCTTTTAAAAACTCGGGAAGTGAGTAGAGTACGTGCCACATAACTTGGCACGGCACGTGTCAAGATCTAGAACTAAAATTATGACATGGAAATAAGGCATGATTTTCCGACCGACCACTACGATCAGCACCCTCTGACAAATGCCAAGTTATATCGCGCGTACTCTACCAATTTTCTCCGCCAAATATAAATATGTATACAGGGTGTCCGGGATAACAATGTTTAGAAAAATTTAAATCCCTATAGACACTTTGTATTTAAGGCGTAGTGTTGTTTAGGTAACCTAAGTTTTAGACATTCGGCTATTTAGACCAACTACTTTTTGGGTGTTGTGCATCCTAGGAAATTTGAGTTTTAGGCATTTTGCTATCAAGGCAAATTGCACTTTAGACATTGATTTTAGGCATTATGAGTCTTAGACATTTTGCGTTTTAGACGTCGCGCTCATAAGGGTTTCTTTCGCTTCATTCACATCCATCAATCTTTTTATATACATGCCCGGCGATTTTTGTCACTGCGTACACCAGTCTTTTTTATTAAACCTCCTATTTGGTGTCCGAGTAGGTTTTTCTGGGACGCCCTTGCTCAACCGGTCCTTCCACATTCGCACAATAATCTCTTTCGTGATTCGCCTTTCATTCATCCTATCTAAGTGATAAAGTGATCAAACCACCGGAGCACTCCTTTCTCAATTCTTGTCACTTGAAAAGGTGTTTGTTAAAATACCATGTCCTGTTATTAATTAGCTTGCTACTTACAGGTGATCTGTGTGTTATACTGAGCACCCGTCACAAGGTGTAACTGTAATCTATGTAGTTTAATTTAATGAGAGCAGCGGCAACCGTACGTACGACTCACTCCGTGCTGTGCCGGGCCCGGGCCTATGCGCGCGGGTTGGTCTGAATCTTCATCATGTACCTACTAAGTTACTCTATGATCATGTCTGCAGACACAGACAGACAACTAAGCTGTCTGTGTGTCTGCCGAACGACGCTCACGCTAGGCATAGGCCTCCCTTCATATTGCTTTATAATAAAAGAGACGCCCTATGCAATGCAGTTGTTAGATAAGACGAAATCTTTCTTGCGTGTCTGCGTATACTTCTGTTCTTCGCAAGTACATAATCGCACGGTATCAGCGGCTTTGGTCGGAATTTGATTGTTGTCGCCTAGTCAATATATTAAATTTTGCTATAAATGGGCACAAGTACGCGGCGACGCGGCGAGTACGCAAATCGCCTCGTCTAATAATAATCATCTGGACCTTTTGGCCTACCCACTCTTGACCCAAAATCAAAGTTTTAATATTGTTATTTTATTTTCCGAGAAAATGGTGATTTATAAATAACTAGTTCCTAGCTCCTCACGGTTTTACCCGCGCCGCGTGTTACCCGTTCACATTCCCACGGGATAAAATACAGCCTATGTCACTCTCACTCAGGAAGAATGTAGCTTTCCAAGGGTTGCTTGCTACACACATATTCGGGTCGGCATTAATCGGCGGGCGAATTGTGCATCAGATGGTGCGTCACATCCATGCAAAAACTGACGAACCGAACACGAACATGGAGCTAGACTACATACTGAGGTACAGTCACAAAGTAGGTACCTTTGTATAGTACAGTATTAAGTCTATCTAGCTCCATGGTCGCGAGTCGCGACCCGTGCACCCACCAGAATGTGTGTAGCTAGCCTTATGGCATAAGTGTATTATATTCTTTGCTTATGGTAAAGATTTTTTTAAATTGGTCCAGTACTACAAGTTTATTCCATTACAAAAATACTAACAAAAAATCAAATCTTTCCTCTTTATAATATTAGTATAGATAATTTGGGAATTTGAAGACTCATCAAAATTAAAACACATTGAAACTTATAAAATAGTTTATTTCAGTTATTAAGCTACAAACTCATATGGGATGGGAGCCAAGAGCACGGGTTTCTCAAGTCCACTGACAATGTGAGCAGCTTTGGGTGGTGCAGGTTGTCTCTTTAGCTTAGCAACTTTGCCAGCCGCCTTAGCTTCTTTCAGAAGCCTCTCGTTTTCCTTCACGCGTTTGAGGAAGTCCTCTCTGCACTTGGAGTGCTTAACATGCTCAATGCGGATGTTGATGCGCTTGGGGATGATTCTGCCACGAACCCTTTTGTTTACAATTACACCAAGAGCATGTGCGGTTACATTGTAGACGCGACCTGTCTTGCCGTGGTAGACTTTGTGTGGCATACCTTTCTGGACTGCACCATTACCCTGTAAAGATACAAATAATCATTATAGTCAACAGAATAGATGAATAACTGTAGATTTTAAACATGTTAAAAGTAAAAAAAATATTATTTCTTAAATTTTCAAAACAAATGCTTAATTTTATTTCATGCTTATCTTAAGTTTTCAAAGCCTAATATTTCATTAAAATATAAATACACTAGAAAATAGAAAAATTGATAATAAAGTATTTAGAAAAAATCAATCCGTCTCACAACCAGATCCGATGGGACACAAAATTTTTCTAATACTTCATTTTCAATAATAAAAATTGCATTGTGAATGCACAAAAGTAAACATTTAAATAACACTAGAAAATGTTTTATACTTTAGTTCAAACACAAGATGTACTTAGTACTACATAGAGGGTAATTGGACCCAATTAGAATATTTGTTTACATTTTCAGTTAATTTTGAATATGAATATTCCAAATTGTCAAGTTCTTCAGACAATACATAATAGGAAAAGTACCTTACTGTTTGCTAAATGAATGTGGTTGCAGCAGTTCATAGGTGCAAACATAGTTTATGTCAACAATTTAAAGCGACTGAGACTTGGCCAAGACCAATTTCATATTTGATTTTTAATTACATGGTTCGTATAGGAAAATCTCAATAAATGGTTCATGTTACCTCACGAAAATGTAAAGAAAATTGTATAGAGTAAAATAAAATACTAAAATCATAGGTACTCACCCTGATGTCGACGATATCGCCAATTTTGTACACTTTCATGTAAGTGGACAGTGAGATGTTTCCATGAGTGCGGAACCTGCGGGCGAACAAGTCCCTGGTACCACGGCGATAACCCTTGGAGTTCGTCATCTTGATGCCTGCAACGACCAAGAAATCACTATTATGAGAAAATGCAATCCGCCACACGTGGACAAGGTATTTACGATACCACATCGACCGGTTACTGGGAAAATATAAATTTCGTTTTTCCGACAATATACATGTAGAGAATTAGATAAACGGAAAGTTGATCACAAATTGTTAGATTTCTCGTATTATTTTTACAAAAATTCACGATAATCACCTTGTGTTACAAAGCTTGACGGATCAAAAAGAGGTTATTTTGTCTTGTCTATGCTATGCTATGGCTGACAGGTGGCATTTGTGCACTATTCTACACTGAATTTAAAGCCCCCAGTACAGGTTGGCCGACCATGGTCGGCGACCATGACCAATACATCGTACATTGACACTTTTGAACGAACAAGTTTAAAAAGGTTCTTTCAAAAGTGTCAATGTACGATGTATTGGTCATGGTCGCCGACCATGATCGGCCATCGTGTACTGGGGGCATAAAGCCCCCAGTACAGGATGGCCGACCATGGTCGGTGACCATGACCAATACATCGTACATTGACACTTTTGAACGAACAAGTTTAAAAACGTTCTTTCAAAAGTGTCAATGTACGATGTATTGGTCATGGTCGCCGACCATGATCGGCCATCGTGTACTGGGGGCATAACATGATCGGCCACCCTGTACTGGGGGCTCAACATGGCTCATTGTGAAGAGGAGCCATAAATTTATCTTTCTCTATGGTTGAGTTTTTCGCTCCATTTTGGCGGGTTAGGATAAGTGGATATTTTAATTAATCGCAATTTGTTTCATAGTGGACTTTGTGACTCAAGATAGGTGTGGTTTTGTGCCCCAAGTGCTTACGCAACTGGACGTGTGGAATGATTAAAATATGCGCTATCTCGGTAACGTGATGCCGAGTGTTTTATTGTAGTGGTGACTACCTCAGCAAGAATTACCAAGAAGACCGACTCGACATACTTGACGCCAAATACTCCAAGAAGCATTAGAATGTAGGTGCATTCTAATGAAAACATAAGAAACTATACATACATAATACTCAAGAATTGGCAGTATGGCTTGATGTCTTCGCCTGTCCAAAAGGACGAACATTTTTACAATACAATTCTCTATTGTTAAATAAATGTCAATGTCAATTGCTATGAAAAAAAGAAAAAAGTGTGTGGGACAAGTGTGGGAGCTCTGTTTTGTTTGTATCTACAATAATTTTAGTAAAATAAATCACTTCATTGTATTATTGTAATGATTTATAACCGTTGAATGAATAATTTGAGAAGTATGAATACACACCAAGATAATGTTATAATAGACTCTTGTCAATACACGCCCGTTTATTTGGTGCAGGATACTGGCGCCATTCAGGTAGGTACCTACATTTTGATTATTTACAATGTTGACTTTTATGTCCATAGGAAAAGTTTGTTACATGTGTATTACTTTTTTTATTAGGGTCGTTCTTATATAGTTGCTCAAAGAAACGTGGAGGAAGTTAAACCAGTTACTAGTAACCTGAAAAGATTTTACGAAAATAGCGGCATTTTTGAGAGCAGTTTTGTTCCAAATACTCCAAAACCAAGAATACTTCAGAGAAAAGACAGTAAATTTATTGGGAATAATTTGAAACCAGCTAGTTTTCTGATATCAAAAACTACAAGTAGCAACATTCAAGTTCAAGATAATAACCTAAATAAACAATGTATATCTGTAAACAATCTTGTTGTGAAACCAACTATGGTCCCAAGTACTATTTTAAAGACAGTGCCGAAAGTTGAAGTTGACAGAAAAATTGTTAAACTTAAAAAAACCGCCAGAGCTCTGAACCATCATCTACCACGACGAAAACATGAACCACCAGTGAAAGAAAAAACATTACCAAAGACAAAACCAAAAGATATGTAAGTTTACTGTGCCTTATTTTATCAATGAAAATCTAACCAATTCTTTTTTGTAGCATTGTTCTTTGCTTATGTTGTAAGTACCTGAAGAAACTAATAAATATTGGACACCATCACAAACATTGTTCCAATACCAAAGCTTAGTAGCTTGAGCACTAGTGTAATGGAAGTTGAAAACAAACAACCATTGGTTGTTACACCCAAAATAACCAAAAATAATTTGAAATCTTGTTTTTTTTTCAGTCAACCGATAACTACAAATCCTATAAAATACACGTCAGTACAACTGCTCAAGCTTGGTGAGACATACCACAGGTAACATTTTATCCTGTGCAACTCATATTTTAAATTTATTGCTTTAAAATCATTCAAAAAACACTATTCTATATTTGTTTCTAGTCTTAACCAGTTGAGTGATGACCAAATGAAAATGGTCAACCAAGCCCTGAAGATTTTCAACAATCCTGAAAAAACAGCAACATTGGAACCAACTTATGATCCAGTTACCAATACCCGCTTTATTTATAAGTATGATAGGAATTTTCTGCACTTTTAATTTTAAATAGATAACATATAATAAGAATATCAGATCTTAGTTACTTTTTTTGTAATTGTAACAGCTAAGGTATTTATTTTTCTTTATCTATTGTTAATTATTTCCAGTAAGGTGATAAGTTTGTTAGTATCAGTAATTTAAGATGTGCTTACAGAAATCTGAAGTATTTTGTTTCTTCCTTGAAGGGTTGTTTCGCCCAAAGATTTGACTGTTGTTGGAAAAAACAAGTTTGTCATCAACAACAAGAAAGAAAAACTACCACAACATCAACAACAAGAGGTAAAAAAGGAATTGAAAAAAGAGAAAGCAAAACCAGATATTGCTGTGATAAAAAAAGAAGTACATGACAAACCAGAAGAAGAACCTGAACCACCGACAGAGGTAATGAACAATACTCTAATAAATTTAGTGCTTTATAAAAGCCATGTAAATCATAAACTGTTAAATCAGTTATTGTTATTAATATAAACAAAGAAACTAAAATAATATTTGTTCTAAAATGTTTGTCATAATTTTTTAATTTTAGATTAAAGTGACCAGAAGTGGAAGAAAAGTTAAATTTCCAAAGCAAATGGTACCTGATGACACACCCCAAAATAAACCTAAAAAGAGGTCAGGTGCAGTAGTTTCCTGTTTTCAATGTCCATCTGTGAGTATTATAATATTACTTTAAGTATGTAGCCTCGAAGAATTGTTTAATCTTCAGACTATTATTGCATTATTTATAATACTTATTAAAAAATAATGAAAATAAATTGATTTTGCCCCAGGAGTTCTGCAGTTTATACCGCCTACAAAAACATTATGAAAGCCATCCGACACATTTACCAGCCAAAGTACATTCAAATCTTTTCCATTGTTTGCTTGCAATTGTTAAAAGTGGCAATGAAGAAGACAGGAGTAATATATTCATTCAACAATTGAAACAACTGATTGAGAAACTAAAGTCATTACTACCTTGTCTACTAAAAAAAATTAATGGAAGTAAAGGGAAATCATGTATAATCAATGATGATATTGGCAGGTAAACATATGTTTTAAGACTTCTTTTTTGTTGCTATTGCCCCAACACTCAAATGCTACTCAGCTTTTGGAGCAACTTAAGCATCATGGCGTATCTTGCATATATTTGAAATTTAAAGTGACAGGGTGATGTTTGGGACACTTCTAAAGTTGAGTAGAGTTCGAGTATTCGGGTGAACACCTTTTCTTTCTAATGTAATTTTTTATTATTAACCTCAACAGATTATTTGGTATGAATGCTGGAAAGTACAATTTAAATGTTGATGCTCTGGACTGCATTAAGGACATAGATGGCAATTGTAGGCACAATCCCCCAAAAACCAATAACCTCAATTCAGGTCCTAGTATTCCTTCACCAATTTGGCGCAATAATGCAGTGGATAAAAGGCCCACAGCTCACAAAAGGTATAGCAAACAACATAAGTCACCACAGTCAAATGCAAAGAAAATGAGATTAAATTCGGAGAATGCAGATCCAATAATAGAATTGGGAATAGAGGATTTAGTGAATTTGAATCATGATGACCAAAGTGCAATAAATGTGCAACCAAAATCATTATCTATAATAGATGAATTAGATTTAGAAGTAGGCAATGAGAATCCTGCTATACAGCAAGTAATTTTGGATGAAGGTCAAAATAATGAATTATTTGAAGATTCAACTAAAAAGTGTTTGAGTAGTGGAACACACACACAATTTCACAGTACACATTTTGATATTAGATCATCACCAATAAAACCATCAGCAGCTGTGTTTCGTAAATTCCAAATAAATCCAGAAAAGCTAGCAAAATATGATGTTCAAGTAAGTCAACCCATAGAGTTAGAAAATAAACAGGCAGATATTTCAGAAGCAATTTCAATGCCTATAATACCTTGCGATACTGACACCTCTCAAATAGATCAGGATCTACAAAGTATGTTTAGAGATGATCTCGGCATTCAGCTATCTCCGTGTAAGAACTCAGATGGGATCCCATCAATCAATCAATCGGGGGGAGGAATCCCTCCTGATCTAACTTTTGATACAAGTAAAGATTGGATTATGGAAACAGTTAATGATAAATCAATAGATAGCTTTATAAAGACAAATAGTGATCTTGATCCTTCTTTATTAAATGCCCAAGAAACATGTATTGATAATTTACCAATAGAGAATCTTATTGATAGTAATGATCAATTAGAAGAAAGTGATAGCCGCCTACTATCGAGCCAATGTTCATCAGTACTGAACTTCTTGGAATCTTTAGGCAATGAGTGCCTATCATATCCTGAGACTGAAATCAGAAATAATGTAGTTGAAAATGTTGACTTTCAACTGGATTTATTTTCTTTTAATATTACGTAGTAGATTAAGGAAAAAGGTAATAATATGAAATAATAGGATATATAATGTGAATAAATATTCTTTATTTTGTGCAAAATACAAATCATAGTTTAAAAATCACGCATTGCGTTTTATTTTGCCTATGAACTGATACTAGTTTCAGTGTCTTTTCTGGTATCTCGCCATTCATGTGCAGTCCCTTTTACTATTCGGTTATGTATTAAACTAGGGTAGTCCAATGCATGGGCAAATTAGGGATAGAGACTGCAAGTGAAGGGTGAGATGCCAGCCACATGAAAAGAAGTAAGAGGTGGTTCAATTTGTCCCTGGCCAAACAAAAATGTGCCACACAAGGTGTTCAATATTATAATATGATATGATAGTACTATGATGTACCTACAAGGGCGTCGCCAGAGGAGGTCTGTGGTGTGGGTCTCTAATTGACTCAGAATTAATTACCTAGTTTTCTCACATATGTTGTCTTACAAAGTTTAACTTGCCACCCTGGGCCATGGGTTGGCGACGCCTTTAGGTGTATATGTCGCAGCCAAATAGTTAAATCCGCCATTTTATTGAACGCCTCGGCTAATAATTTTTTTCATAAGCTATTTTATCATCCCATAAGTTGACTCATCGCTTGATCACAACACTAACCTAACCTAACCAAATAAATAAATAAAAAAACCTAACCAAATTTAAACCTTATTTTCGGCGTAAAATTAATTTATATATAAACTCAATTTTTTTAATTTTTGCCGACATAAGTATCCTGCGGATACAACTATACGCCTGCGACATATACATAACATCATTTTTGTTTGTGACTGTACATTGAAAATCTCTCAAGAGAATAACCAAGATAAAATTTTTGCTTAAACTTGCTCAACATAAATTTGACATTTGACAAAAAAAAATCAGTAATAATATTTTATATACTTACCCCTTACATGATGGATACTATCATCATCATTTGGCAGTTTAGGGACCAAATATAATTCAATATTGTAAGACTAATTTTGAAACCAATACAATATGAAATATTATTTCTGTTATGTTGATAGAAACTACCTGTACTTGCGACTTTAAAACAAAGTAAGTTGATGCACTAAGTCTCTGGAATAAATATATCTGAATCCAAAAATTTTTATCTCTATTCAAATTAAGCCTGTAAAACTGGACGTTCATTCTTTCCCTCCAAATTGGAGTTAGTAAGTGCATACCCTGTTCCACCCCTCTGTAAGAGTATGATATCCTTCTCCTTTAATTTGTCACCGGTTAGGGGATGTGTCCAATCTTTCTTTATTATCTTTTCAAAACATTCCATTGTGATGACATGACCTGTTGTTCTGGAACAATACAATATTTAGTTGTAAATATAACTACCTACTGTTATTTCCTTTTTCTTCATTTAAATAGTTCAAAAGTTATTAACTTATTAGATTTATAAAGAATAATTGACTTCACATTACTAGTTACACTTACTTACCTAATAACAGCACATGGTACAGCATTACTCAAAATATCATGTGTCACAGGACACATGTATCTGTTTTCTTTAGCTATCAATGATTTCTTATCATCAGGGTCATTAACAAGAGTCCAGTTAACTTCAATAAGGTCCTTCATCTTCAAAGGCTTGCCACTGATGGGACAATATACAGTGGGGTCAGGCTTTTGAATTCTTGATATTTTAGCATCAGGTAATTGTGAAGGAACCCAAAAACTTGGCAGTTGCTTGTCTTTTCCATTGGCTAAGTTAGAAACAGATGTTGAAGTAGATGAGCCTGCTACACTGATATCCTTACTTGATATATTCTTCTCCCTGTTCATGAATTTTATTAAATTTGATTCTTTTTCAGCTGCAGCAATCTCGGCTTTTTCTGTCTCTTCTTTTTTTAACTGCTTCTCATACTGTTTGAGTTTACGATTGTAATCATTTTTCTTAGATATGATATATTCGAGAATAGCTTCCTTGTCGAATAAATACCCTTCTTTGGTAATTACTGGCTTTCTGCACGGCTGCAACGTGAGACTACAACAATCAAAGCTTTTCACTGAATCTTTTCCAACTCGTTCACTTTGCGTACCATAACCAGAAGCTGCAGCATCTTTCTTCTTTTCGTGGTATGTATAAACAGCTCCTGCTGTACAGTTTCTGGCGTGGCGTGTCATACTTGTTTGAGTTAACCACTTTTGTTTGTTTTTATTGGGAAAATAATTAAATGAAATAAATAAATCCAAGCAAGGCCAACACAACACAACTTCTCATCACAAATTATATAGCTACATGTGGCTACAATACAAGCTACAAGCTACAAGTCAGGCTCTTCAATCTTCACCTATCGCTACTGGTAATCGTAGGAAAGCTATACTATCAGTTCTAGAAGTCAGCAATACTATTAACGTCACGAAGAGCTTCCGTCGTTTAGATTTAGCAGTATTGTAATTCAGTACTTCCATAAAACTATTTCAGAGGGCGTTCAAAAGATGCTAAATTCAGTTTGCACTAACTATCTTAGATAATGATAGCGCTCAGAGGGCTTTTAATTGTAGTGGTGTTATTTTTGCGACGTTCCACATGAATTCTTACGATTTGGTAGATTTTGTAATTATCAGAGTCATATAAACAATTAAGTCAAAATCCCAAATTCAAGGTACTTAAAAGAATTTTCAACTATTTATAAAGAATAGGAAATTATTACGATGTGATAGGTGTTTTGTCTGTTATTTACTCAAAGTAAAGGCGTTTCTATAATATTTATTATTTCATTACGGTATGAAATTATTTTAGAAAAATGGCAACACTAAACTAAACCGTCATTGCGCGCGGTCATTCAAAATTGTTTTGATTGATAGTTTTAGTGCAGTGAATTTCTATCTTCAATTTATATTAATTCCCTGTGTCTTCTGTCGAGTTGAGAGTTTTCTCCTCCTAATAGGCGGCTAGACAGAGACTCGTGGTTTAGTTTTAACTTTGGATTGAGACAGGACTTCAGGCATTATGTCGATGTCTAGGAAAAGTGTTGTGTTCCTGGGTGTTCAGATTCAGCAAGTAAGTAAAGACCAAACTTTTCTTCAATTAACGCTCAAAACAACCAACCAACAACAAACCAACCTCTCCCTCTTTATTTCTAACTTTATACTTTATGTATTGCAATAATTATTTGTGATGAATTATTTTTTATTTTTCAGGTTCGCATCGAACTATGCTATTATTCCCGAATCCAGCTAAAGATACGGAGCGTTTTAACGCCGATTTAATCGTCTAAGTAACATTGCAGGGCCTATTCTTAATTTGCCCAGGTTAGTTTTCATCGAACATTTACAATCATCGAACAAATACTTACAAATATAGGTAAAAATTGCATTTTCTATCCTTATTATTAAATGAGATTAAATTTATTAACCGGTTGGTTTCATCTTATCATCATTTTTATAGATCCAGTCAGTAGTAACTCAACCAGTCAACCAACCAACCTTGCCGGCCAGAGAAAAGGCTGTGGAATTCAATAAAGGTAATTTTCATTTTTATTCCTCTGTTACTTATATCTAATTAATTTATAAGTAAATAATAATTATCAAATGTTAGATTTTTATTTTATGTTCAGATTTATGTCTTAAAATTAATCCTTGTATTTATTTTATTTTAGAATTCCAGAGAAAGAAAGGTTCAGTTGCTTTCAAAGAGTATAATTAATAATAACAACTCCCGAAGACAATAAATTGCATAAGCAATAATATTATTATTGCATAACTTAAAAAAATATAATGAAGGTGAAATTTGCAAGCCAAATCTTTAGCAGGACTGTTGCAACAAATATGGGATACCTTGCAGGTAATCTTGTGTAACACACTTAAGATTTTATGTTGGTTATTATAATAATATAATAGGTATTTATCATCATATCAGATTATCTCCGAACGGACAACGATTTCAGTCAAGTGGCGATAGTTTGATCGTTCTCGGATTCAGTATAGAGTTAAATGGCAGTGCGCGCACTGACGATTAAAAATCGACCGATCAAACTATCGGCCGATAGTTGTTCGATCAAACTATCGCCAATCGCACAGCACAACTATCGGCCGGGTAGAAGGACCAGTGAGCGTGCGCACTGCATTCAACTAAACTATCGCCCATCTATCGGCCGACAGTTTAATCATGGTTTAATCACGATCGTCTTACGATCCCGACTAAACTATCGGTCGACTAAAAATCACAAGTGCCCGCGTTGGCTCTAAACATTGTTCGTCTTTGTAATACCTATCCAACGACACCAACTCATTGCTATTGGTACTAGCACAGCCTTAATACTACTGTGGTACTAGTCTATATAATTTGTGGCTATTGGGTCGGAACCCAAAACGCCCTCCTTCTAAGAAATTATATTTTCATGTTTAAAAAGAGGTGTTTTTTGTTTTTCAGATAAAGTAATTCTGCCTAAAGAGTGCAATGCAATAGCAAAATCGTAAAATGGAAGTTTCATTTTTCATTAAGAAAAAATTGCAACACCTCTCCTCGGACCCGTCACGCCACAATCACAGCACAGCACCATAAAGTGTGGCACGATCACGATGCTAAAATTAAGTAAAAAAAAAATGAAATTTGACGATGTTACTACAGGTAAATCTGAGATTGTACCTACATTTATGAAAATTTTGTGTGTATGTAAGAAAGCATCGTAATTCGTTTATAAAGGAAAGTGATGTTCATAATTTAAATACAAGAATTAAGAATAAGCTTGCTGTTCCAAGATTAGGTCGGTATTATAGAACAACACTCAAGTGGAGATCTCTTCTCAAATAGTTAGAAAGGGATGCAAATACATGCAACGAATTTGATACATGCAACGAATACATTCATCACTTGCCAACTATACTTGAGAAGAAATCTCCACTTGAGTGTCGTTTATAATACGGACCTAATTGAAAAAACTAAAGGCTCGTTTTTGGGGAAAGGCAGACTTCTATAATAAAGGTCCACAAGATGTAATTGAATTTATTCATGTTTATTATGTTTGGGTATGAGAACATATTTCTCTTAAATGTTATTTAATAATATTGTATAACCTGTGCATATGCTTTATGCAAATTGTTGTAATTTTAACGACATAAGTTTTTTTGTAAACTTCGTTACGAAACTGGCAAGTTTATTGCGCCTGTGTTTCAGTTAAAAAAGTCTTGAATGCGGTAGGAAAATGTTAACGATTCACAAGTACCTACATGTGTATTATTTTTATGTGAATAAATATGTTTTTGATCTTTTCATCTTATGTTTTCATTTTCAAACTAAGAATTAATAAATAGCTATCCTTTTTGTTGTTTAAAGTCATCCAACTGAACAAAGGAAATCTGCTAAAAATTAATAATTCTTAGTATAATGCCCCTTCTAAGTAAAAATAATAAAAATCATTAAAAACTAAATAGGCTATACGTGCGTATCCATAGGTAGTACGTATTAGTCCCAAAAAACAAATAAAGTGGGCGCTAGGTCCAAACAAAATAGTTGCCATTTTTAGCCGCCGAGAGAGGTCTCTATTTCCGTATATACAAAGGTACTTTGTGCTACAAGTGCACAATAATTTGTGGTGCACATACAAGGCAAGGCATACAAGACAAGAGTGGCTATTATGGCTACAATACAAGACTACAAGTCGTCACAAACAAATTAATGCCCCCAGTACACGATGGCCGATCATGGTCGGCGACCATGACCAATACATCGTACATTGACACTTTTGAACGAACAAGTTTAAAAAGGTTCTTTCAAAAGCGTCAATGTACGATGTATTGGTCATGGTCGCCGACCATGATCGGCCATCGTGTACTGGGGGCATTAGATGCCCGTTTTGACACATGGTAATGACCCTAGAATGTAACTTGCTACGAAAACCAAAAAATCTAATATATGCTGAAGGCGCTACTCGGAAAAATATGGACTTTTTGATTTAAAACTATAGGACGGTTACAGTTGTTACAAATCTGGTAATAAGATATATATTTCTTCATACCTTTATCTAGAATCGTATAGTTTCAAAAACACGATTTTATGATTTTGCCTCGACACTTTTTCTTTTCGAAAAGACCTCTAAAAATACGAAAAGTGAAGATTATTCTTAAATGGGGTTATTTACACTATTGGAAATTGGTTTAATTAGTCGACACCAATAATATTGAGGATCGTATAGAAGCATTTTTTTTTTAAATCGCTGTAGTTTTTTAATACGAAGTGATTTTGTGTTTTTTTTGCCTAATCTGCAAAATCGGTCTCGCTCCAGCGCGCGTCGTTTTCTCATTGCTATCTCGCTTCAGCACATTTTTTCCGAGTATCCTATTCCTGAATAATGCTGATTACTTATCGGCGGATCCCACACTGCACCGCACGACGCTCCGGTTTGTGGTAGTGCGCTTCTTAACTATAGCTGTTGAATCTTGACGTGGGTACAAAACCCGCAGTGTATAAAAAATCACGCCGCATCTCCGTCCGGTAGTGCGGAAACCGGAGGCAGTGTGTTGGACGCCATCAAAGGTGTATGAAAATAATATGTAACATTTTTTAACGCATCATAAATCATGGCGGGTTGGGTTTAGAAATAAGCTCCCTCGTTCTGGGGAAACTGACACCGTAGGGGGGCTCAGGGGGTCTTACTGAAACCCCTGATATCGATTTTGGTTGCCGGAGAGGTACCTACGTATTTTTTTTTATCTTTTTCAATTGCTAAGTTTTTGTGTGAAACGAAACGAAAACAACACGGAAAAGTAAACAATAACGTGAAATGAAACGTTTCCTGGCAAAAATGACGTGTAATGTGATTAGAGAAACGTCATTTACGTAGTAAAATTAAATTTTTACCTAATCTGTGGTCAGGCCGCCATTTTATGTCGTGTTCCTGTGTGCGTGTCATTCAAATTCGATTGTGATTCGATTGTGTACTTTCTAGTCTACGCGAATGTGTGGAAACAAATTAATGTGTGTTTTTTATAATTAGTGACAAAACCGAAGTGGCGCGGGGAAGCGGGGGGCACAGCCCCCCGTAAAGGGGGCTCGGGGGGCCAAGCCCCCCGCCATGAAAAAAGTCTAAAGAGTTCATTAGGTTAGGTTAGGTTAGTATGTATGGTGACCAAAAACGCGCGAGCCGAGCGAGCGTGCCGCGGCAGCGGCCGGCGAAGCGCCAGAGACGTCGTATTTTTTACATACCTTTCCCTACCTGTTTTTAGCATCCCTTCTGCCATTTTTTTGTTTTGAGGTTATGTTTACAAAAAAAAATATTTCTCGAGAACTACGCATCTCCGGCAGATGGGGGGGTTGTACCCTTCCCCCCCACCCCTCAGCAAACCCCTATCGAGGGAGCTTATTTCTAAAGCCCCCAGTACAGGATGGCCGATCATGTTGGCCGACCATGATGGGCCATCGTGTACAGGGGCGGTTTGCGTTGCTCGCAGACGGCAATCACACGCAAAACAGCCCTGTACACGATGGCCCATCATGGTCGGCCAACATGATCGGCCATCCTATACTGGGGGCTTAATGCTTTACCGTCTCGAAAAACAGGGACCGTACTCTGAAACGCACATCCGAAACTTCGGTTAGCCCCGTCCCTTTCACTCGATTCTGTCATGCATGACTCGAGCGTGCGAGGGACGGGTATAACGAAGTTTCGGGTTTTGCGTATCAGAGTAGGCCCTCAGTTACGTTCTCAGTCTTTATTTTTTTAAATACTAGTGTTGTAACCATGAAGCCATAAACTTATTTATACTATGAAGCTCGACTTAGTATAATAAGTTTATGCATGAAGCTCGACTTAATACTGAGGTAACTCAGTATATTAAGTCGAGCTTCATGGTTGTAACCGTTGTGTACTTGTGTCCAAAGATGTATTAGTACATCTTTCGTTGTGTGCAGGATTTCTCCAGCTTCATTCAATTTTATCGAAATAATCGTTATAACCACTAGATTAATTTGTAAAATTGATCTTTTTTGTGTGAAAACTAGATTGGCGTTTAAAGCATTAGTGAAATTATGAATTGGCAACAATGATTTCGATTAAACGGTTTCTAAGCAAACACACACTTATCCAAGGAGAACGTTTCGAATGAACCGAATGTTTTTTTTTTTAATTCTTTAAGCCCCCAGTACACGTTGGCCGATCATGGTCGGCGACCATGACCAATACATCGTACATTGACACTTTTGAAAGAACCTTTTTAAACATGTTCCTTCAAAAGTGTCAATGTACGATGTATTGGTCATGGTCGCCGACCATGGTCGGCCAACCTGTACTGGGGGCTTTAAATAAAACCTAAAGTCCGTTTTTCTATACTTGAAGCCCCCAGTACACGATGGCCGATCATGGTCGGCGACCATGACCAATACATCGTACATTGACATTTCTGAACGAACAAGTTTAAAAAGGTTCTTTCAAAAGTGTCAATGTACAATGTATTGGTCATGGTCGCCGACCATGGTCGGCCATCCTGTACTGGGGGCTTAAGATAAGTAGTAAACAAACATGGCGTCCTTATAAAATTTGACATATGATAGGGTTGGGAATCATTGAATGAACGAATGATTGAATGCTTATTTAAGTGTTGCTTTAATTTAAATGAATTTTAAAGTGTGATTACCTGTACTATAGGAGTATGACTTAAGGGAAAATAAATCACACTAAATATCAATTTCATACTATAAATAGTATGAAATTGATATTTAGTGTGATTTATTTTTTATAATAAATATTTTTTCTCACTCTTGCTTTGAAATGATAACATTCCAATGAGCCGTTTTCTGGGGACGTATAAAAAATATATCACTAGATGGCGTTTCATACCGACACTTGTCAAAATTCTACGCTTTGTTTTTAAGAAGGCAGGCAAAAGTCATAGACTATACAGTCATCTCTTCATTTATTTATTTTCACAACCACACACAATCATGTCTAGGGTCAATAAAAACCAAAAATATTATGGTTTGGTAGAGTGCGCGCCAGATAAGTCTGCGCGCGGTCGAAATCGAAGTAACTGGCGCCAAAAACGCCCAGATTTATCTGAAGCTTAGCGTCGACTAGGCGCACCGAGCAGGGGGGCTACCGCGTAACTTTATGGATATGAACTTCATACGTTTTTGGAAACTTTAAGACAATTTTATAATGCCGCGTACACACCGCGCCAACGAACGCCAACGAATGGGTTTCGATGCCCTTCGTTGGTCCTGTTTGGACGGTTTGGCGAAGGCCAACGATCGTTCGTTGGCGTGTGCCGGCGATCCGGAGCGTGGCGGTAACATCAAAGGATTTGAGCCATTAGATCAAACTCGGTGTGGACGGCGGCCGAAGGCCAACGAACGAACGCTCAGTTGAAGCATAGTTTCTACCAAAATCGAGAGCGTTGAGTTTAATCTGTGCGTAATCTCTAGCGAAACACCAATCACAGCGCGTGAGCGTGACGTCAAATGTGAGGTGATTATTTGTGAATCATTTTTCTGTTCTTCTAGATTTCTAATTGTTTTTCTAGCTTTTGTTTGCAAAACACTTTAAAAGTTTGTGATAATAGCCAAACAAACCGTTTCAAGAGTCATCGAAAGTGCCCATTGAATAATACCTACCATGGAACCAGGCACAAGCCGATAATCGCAATGTCTCCAGGCAGGAGTAGTCATAATAATGGTCGGCAATTTATTTGCCTCTAATTCAGATTACTGTGATGCTGTATTTAGGAATGTGAAGAAAACATCTGTGTAAGTTTGTCAACCACTACATTATTTATAATCAAATACCTTTATGTTTAAAATCATTGCGAAAATAACATAACCTCAAAAGTGTAACTCATCATATTTTTAACTACTTATTTTTGTTATGTTCAACATAAAATATTAACGTTCCCTGTCTTTTCAGGTCGGCAAGATAATCTTACGGTGATGCTGCCGTTGGATATACTTCGGCGCGATTTGAATGAATTGATTTGAAGGTGTGTACAGACAGAACATAAAGTCCGCTCGAAATCGTATGCAGCGATTGTGGATGAAAAAGAAGGAAAAGTCATCAGCGTCCAAACATGCTGTTGCTCTCCAGATGTGAATACACAGGCGCAGTGAAAACCATCCAGTACTGACACACAGTGCTACTGGAAGAAATCCAAATTAGCTCATGTTGGAAATAATTTGAAATATATCCAGCTGAAATGATGATGATGATGAAGGAAATTTCAGCCGGTATAAGACCATGTTCTTAGAAGACTGCTTCCAAAACATGCTGACACAATTTCTACAAGCTGCGGCAAACTAAAATGTATCCAACTGTTAAGATTATGAGAAAAGTGAAAAGTGCAAATGTTATTGTGTAATGAAACTTTACTTTCATTTTTTTCCAAAAGTGAATAATTGGAAACAAAAATTTACCTTATATGAAAGTACAAAATAAAACAAAATGTAATAAAATATTTTTTTATTCAATTCAATGTAAGCCCTAAATATTAAATAATTCATAAAAACACTAATAAAAATTTTGTGTTTATGTTAGAAACACTTTGGTCTTGATAGTTTAGTATGTTCTTTGAAAGCAATTTGAAAGGAGATGTTGATATGGTAGACTAGACCAATTAACATTTCAATAAGTACAGTAGCGAGTTATATGCAAATAAACAATCAATCCATCTATTGATGATTCTTTTTATTGCTGCGATTTTGTGTGTGCGCCCAATATTGATTTTTACAAGCGTCATCAAACTTATCATTCAATTTATAATATTATAGCAGGCTGAGTAAAATATAAATTGGTATTTATGATGAGTGCATAATTTATTTAAATTCAATATTTAATAGTATACTTAAATATTGTTTATACCCAAGTAATATATTTAAGTATTACTACTAATTATAAATGCGAAAGTACCTCTGTCTGTCAGTCTGCTTCGCTTTCATGCCTAAACTACTAAACTGATTTTGATGAAATTTGGTACCTACAAAGATAGAGTTGACTTTGCGAAAGGACATAGGCTAATTTTTATTCCGGAGAAGCTTGTACTCTGTAATCCATGCGGGCGAAGCCGCGGGCGGAAGGCTAGTATTAAAATTAAAATAAAGCCAAGCTCACCAAAAGCTCACTGACCTCTATTATTATTATTACACACTGGACAGGCTGTCTCCATACATCAGGGGAGACTGTCACCCCAATCCCCCATTACCAATGACTGCCACGAGAGCAAATACTGGGAGTTTTAGTGGGTAGGACCCCCGAAGGTGAGTCCCACATTTCGAATCACCCCTGCACCCAGGGGCGAGGGATGCATAAACGCATTTCTCCCAGTCACAAAAAAAAAAAAAAAAAGGCTGTCTCCATACAAATGAAAGCTAATTTTGTGTGGCAATTTGAAGCGCCACTACGAGTGTCCCGAGAACTAATTTTGACATAATCATTACGACAACTTAGTACCACAACTGACTGAACATCACTAGTTTTAGTTACATAGACACTCGTACCTATATGCCTACAGCGCCAAAATACTAAATAGCGATACTCAAATAGGCACTTTTATGACAGCCAGTCCAGTCCAGACTCCAGCATGACTCCAGTGTGTAAATAATAATTTATTAATAGAGGTCAGTTGCCAAGCTGGACAGTGTTGCTAGCGAGGTCTTGTCAAAAGATACACCTAAGCTGAAATGTACAAAAAAGTAACCTTCTGGCAACACTGGGCACTGGAGCCGGAATCGAGAGCCAACGATCGTTTGCTCAACGTTTGTTGTTTGTGCTATAACCTTCGATAGCCAACGAACGTGCGGCAGCCAACGCTGAATATCCTTCGTTGGCGTTCGTTGGCGCGGTGTGTACGCGGCATAAAGAAAATAGCCGCTGTCAGTTCCTTGTTTTGTGACGCCCAGTGCCCCCCCAGGGGGGCAACCGGCTAAGAAATCTGGATATGGGTATGGGCTTCAACTGTCATTTGAATTCCTTATTCTGGTAGATTTTTGCTGCTTTGTTCTGTTGAACGTTGCTAGCTAGTTATCGTTATAACCGACGTCACAAAACTAGGAACTGATAGCGGCTATTTTCTTTATAAAATTGACTTAAAGTTCCCAAAAACGTATGAAGTTCATTCCCGTAAAGTTACGCGGTAGCCCCCCAGAGCTGAGGGCCTACTCTGAAACGCAAAACCCGAAACTTCGGTATACCGGTCCATCTCACTCTCCAGTCATGACAGAATCGAGTGAAAGTGGCGGGGCTAACCGAAGTTTCGGATTAGCGTTTCAGAGTACGGTCCCTGAGTCGAATCGAAGAAATTCGCCTTACGAGCAATTCGCGCGGTCTCGACTCGATTCGGCGCGCCGCGCTTCTACTGTAAATGGACGCAGCTTTAAAGAAATTGTATAGCAGGTGACTTTTTTCGATTCAGTTCGGCCCTGCCCCTGTACCGGCAAAAAAATATGGATATGTACATGGGCTTCATTTGCCATTTTGAAGCCCATATTTTGTCCTTATATGGGCATAATATGAGCTTCAAATGTCAAATGAAACCCATGTCCATATCAATATTTTTAGCCGGCAGCCCCCTGCTCGGCGCGCCTAGTCGAAGCTAGGTTTTACGTAGATTTTAAATAAATTTTCTTCCATCAATACAATAATATTGTATTAATATTGTAATAATATAATGGTGTGGTTAAGTAGATTACTGTGGTAAGTTTGTTTTTCATAGTGTTTGTATGAATGACAAAGTTACATTTGCGGCTTTTAAAAGTTCTATATACGGACGAATGGTTCTAACTTGGTTCTGCCTGAGTTTACAGCTATACTGTCATTGCAAATATTGTTTGCTAAACTATCAAGAATTAATGTTCAAACATTTTGTTGTTGGTCGCGAGACAAAAAAAAAAGACGCTAATTTGAGGCATAACCTTTTGAGAACAGAAGCAAAATTAATAACAGAACTGCCAGTAAAATCAAAAGAAAGATATTATATCAAAACCTAATTTGGAAAAGTGAAAAAAGGTGCATACGTTTTCGGAATCTGTGTTGTTGGCGTATTTTAATGATCTAGCTAAATCCAAGCAACCGTCTACATTATGGGTGATTTATTCGATGCTTAAATGTACCATTCAAATAAAACACGATACCGACATCAAGGAACACAAAATATAAATTTTAATATGATTTAGATTTTACTATTTTTTTTATTTAATCAGTTTTTCATTTCCTCGCATTTCTTGAGAATAAAAATATATAACCACCGAAAACTGTCATCGTTCCTAATCATTCTTTCATTCACTTTTTCTCCTCTCTATAAAGAAATGTCAAACTTACATGACATCTCGATAATCTGTGGTCAGTGACTTGGTTGGAATTACGATTTTTGATAATTAATGTTGTTTTTAACTATGTTTTCAAGCAATTTTTGACCGACCGCTCCGAGAGCCCCACAACACGCGCCGCAACTGACAACCGCGAGACCGCCAGCCGCCCCCCTTTCACAGCCCCTACCACCCTTCAGGGGGCAACTTCAACTTCAGCCCCCACAACCAGTCAGTGGGCAAACTCACCCTCCACCTCCCTTCAGAGGGCAATCACAACCACAAATCTCAACCAACTACCCACTCCCCCAGCAGCAGCAGCAGAGAATTGGGACCAGCACCGCGCGCCAGGGCCAACAACAGGGCCCACCTTGCCCACTCAACCAGCCGCAGAACATCCAAGTGCTACTCAACATACTGGTAGCGCTGCTGGTGAGCATTCAACAGGGGATGGACCCCCTCCAAGCCATCTCACAGGAGATAACCAAGCTCGCCTCTGTCCTCCACCCAGTACACTACGTATAATGTACTGGAACCCGGGAGGCATAAGCAACAAGGTCGCTCAGCTCCGCCTCCTCACCCAGTCGCAGGACATTCATATCGTCCTCCTGGGTGAAACGATGCTAACATCCAAAACTCCACTAAGGCTGCCGAACTACCAGGCGTACAGGCGAGATGAAACGACGCCACAGGGCCGCGCGTACAGGGGCACGGCGGTCCTGGTGAGAAGAGACGTCATCCACGACGAGCTACCTTGGCCCGACTTCAACAGCCTCAGGTCCATCGGTGTGAGGGTGCACGCCGGTGGCTCGGAGGTCAAGGTATACGCCGCCTACCGTCCTCCACAAACAGGAATACATCCGTCCGACTTCGCAGCCGTGTTCGCAGACCAGACCCCCACCGTGCTGGCAGGGGACCTGAACGCGAAGCACCCAGCGTGGGGGTCCCGCACTACCTCAACAGATGGCCGCCGACTGCTTGAAGCGACCGCGGACAAGGATATCGAAGTACTGGGACCAGATTCGCCTACACACTACCCGCCCAACGACACCGCGCAACCCAGCACCATTGACGTGGTGCTCACCAAGGGCGTCGCCAACCCCATCAGTGTGGAGGTACTTTATGAGGTCGACACACCACACCTGCCAATCCTACTAACCGTGGCCACCGCTCCCGACGTCGTGGCCCCCATGCGGCCTAGATTGAAAACCGACTGGGAGGCCTACAAGTTATCGATGGCGGACGTCTGCCTACCTGGCCCTTTTACAACCAGAGAGGAGATAGATGCCGCCATCGAAACTTTTATTACAAAGATGCAGGAGGCAAAGGCCTCCCACACCAAACCTCAGCCAACATCTAAACGTCGTGATGCCCTACCCCGCCATCTAAAAGACATGCTGGGCGAGAAGAAGAGGCTCAGGTACCTGTGGAGCCAGACTAGGTGTCCACTACTGAAAACGAGCCTCAACAAGGCCATAACGGAACTCCGAGATGCGGTGAGTGCCTGGCGAGGGTCGACGTGGGAGGCCACCATCGACCGAGCAGCCGAGCACCTCCCGAGCCTCCATCAACTTAACAGGTGTTTAACAAAGACCCCACAGCCCACGTACCCATTGTTAGATGCCAACGGCCAGAGGAGATACGCAGCCCTTGACCGGGCCCGTATCCTAGCCGAGCACCTGGCCGTCCAATTCTCGCCGCATCCAGCAGCACCGGCAGCGGCCGAGCACCACACGGCGGTGGTTTCATTATTTAAATTTCATTGCACAAAGTATAAACAAATGGCGGGCTAACTTTAAACTGACTAACATATTATATCAAAGATAATAAACCCATAAAAATAAATAATCTCGAAGAAGTTTTATATACACTCTCTGCCACAAATGTAATTTATTAAAAGTAGGTGGCTAAAACGTCAGTGATTAGATTACATACCCTTTGGAAGCGGCCATGGAAGAAATGACAGTTTTGTATAAGTAGTACGAAACCAAACCGTTTCAGCTGCTCGACCATGATGTTGTCAAAGCCAGCGGCTTTACCTTCTTTGAGCTTATCAAGGGCAAACTTGAGCTCTGTTTCTGTAAAAGCCTCGTCCAAGTGGTTAACCTCTTTACCAGGGTCTCGTGTAAATTTCTTCTGGAGACTTTTCGTGGAAGCTTTCCCATTTTGGAGTAAGTGGTGAGCGATCTGGTTTGTGGTCACATTGGAATGACGATCAGCGATTTTAGGATCATTATTTAGTTTCCTTATAAAACACCATGCCTTCTTGCTTTTATGCGTCATATCTACGCTTTTGATTAGCTTGTTCCACTTTTATCTCATTGTTTCGGATATGGCTTCTAGCAATTCATTCCCAAAATCGATGGTGTCCTGTGAGATGGGATTTAATTCATACTGGTCTTGGTATGTCATCCTATCATATTATATTTAAAAACATATATTTGATGCTTCAAAATCAAAATCAAAATCAAAAATCATTTATTCATTTTAGGCTGATACAGCACTTGTGAACGTCAATGAAGCTACGCTATCGGTTCGCAAATCCTACGGCGGGAGGCCTTGTAACGAGAAGAACCGGCAAGAAACTCGCCAAGGGTTTTTTTTTCTCCCTGTCATATTTCATACAGAGTCGTCAAATTGAAAAGTGACTTTAACATAATATAATATGTAAAGTCACTTTCCACCACAAATTAATCTTAAGTTTAAAAACAAAATAAAAAAACCCGGTAATCATAGCAGTAAATAATTTTCAATAACTAAGAAATAGACATCCAAAAGGTAGTTTCTTTAAAATACACACCAACCAAAAACGTAGCAAATAAAATAATAAATATAAATGCCAATATCTTATCTTATCTTATCTTATCTTATCCAAACAAGGGTAATAAAACTTTGAATAGTTTAAGAACATAAGAGTCAATAATAAACAGAGCCATACAAGCCACGATAAAATAAAACTAATAACAATAAAACATTAAAAATATTAAAAAATCTGCATATTTTGAGACAAGAAGCCAGGAGCAGACCCATCCCACTGGTGGCACCCGTTCACGAGCATGACGCATGAACCAGCCATCGCTTCGCTCAACCATATTTTAGGGAACGTAACGTAATGGGTCAATACTGGTCCCTTTTGCTGTTTTTAATTTATTTATATGACCTTCCTTTTTAAGCAAAGAATTTATGCGAGACAGTGCTATTTGCTGATGACACTTCCTCTAGTCTTTAAAGTTGACAGAGGTAATAATTGTTCTTACGAAGTAAATAGTACTTTATCGAAAGTTGCGCATTGGTTTCATAGCAACAATCCATTCCTTTACCATGGTACCATTACACAGTACCATTGATGGTACTGTGGCAATTTCTTTTTGCCGTGGTACCATCAATTAATCTATCATTAAACTCGAAAAAAACAAGATGTGAAAAAAATTTCCCTGCCAAATGTAAGACAGGTTGATATTCACATAAAATTGGATGACAATGTAGTAGAATTAATTAACAGTACTAAATTTTTTGATATAACATTAGATTATCGACTTCAATGGGACCCTCATATTGAAGCCTTGGCCGGTAGACTCAGTTCTGCGGCATTTGCTGTTAAAGAAAAAAGGCTCTTAACCGATATTGAAACGGCAAGGTTAACCTATTTTAGCTATTTTCAGAGTGTATTGTCCTACGGCCTATTACTTTGGGGTTCAGCAGCTAACATCGAAAGTATTTTTGTGCTTCAGAAAAGAGCTATTCGCGCCATATACAAACTTCGGCCAAGAGATTCTTTAAAAGAAATCAACATATTAACTGTTGCAGGACAATACATATATGAGAATATCGTATATGTGAAGAAGTATCTCAATACATTTGTAAAACGTAGCAATATACATCAATTCAAAACAAGAAATAAAAATAAGATTGCCGTTCCAAGGATTCAACTTGAAAAAACAAGAAGTTCGTTTTTGGGGAAAAGCGTAGCTAGTTTTAATAAAGTTCCACAGAATTTAGCTGCCTTTGCACAAATTCAAAAGTCATGGCAAAAATCGCTCATGGGCAAAGGATATTATAAAGTAGACGACTATTTGAAAGACCGTAATGCATGCATTTGATGTAACACATAACCTTAGCTGAACTAATGTAATATTATAATGAAAAAGTTGTAAAAGTTAACGATATAAATCTTTGGAAATATCTCAAATATCGTTACTCCAATTATTAAAGCTGATAAGTTTATTGCGCCTATTCTTCTTATCAGTTAAAAAAGTCTTGAACGAAAATATTGACGATTCAAAAGAGCTTATTGCTTAAGTCAAGTTGAATAAAGATATTTTTTATTTTATTTTATAATTTTATCCTTCAGGTCGTAAGGCCTGGCACATAATTAGGTCCTCCGTATTGCACCACTTACTGTCTTCACGCACTGGTGATCTATGTGATCACTGGCAAAGATTAGATCAGGGTTTTAACCCCTTTTCCAGCGACCGCTGTTGAATGATGACGGAAGTTTTGGATCATGGATCAAAGATAGTAGGTATGTGTCCATCAACCTATTCTTCAACCTTCACTCCGTTGTCATCACTGGTTCTGTATCCCCAGTTCTCGCTATGGCTATTAAAATTACCAAGAACGAATGTAACCGGATGGGCGTTAAATTTCGGCGGACAGCTGAAGTAATACGGTGCATTGGGAGGTTTGTAGACTGAAGTGACCGTACAGTTACTAAGTTCGGTAGTAAGGATCTCTATGTTACTGGTGTTAGTCTGATACACAGTGCGTATCTCTTTATCTGGCCTGGCGAATAAGCACTCCCATACTGTCGATGGGGGACTTCAGCTATGAGTTTCATCCCCTGAGTCACTTGTCAGGTACGCTTTAACGAGTGTGCATCTGAGTTGCATAACCTCATTCCGCCCTGTCCTTTAAACTCACGCTCAGAGAATTACGTACTCCTTCATCATGCCTGGAATACCCTGCCGGCTTCTGTTTGCCCGAGTACCTACAACCCAAACCTCTTAAAGTCGCAAGTGAATAGACATCTTCTGGGTGAATCTATTCACACAAAATTTTATTCAAGTACTATAACCAACCACATTATAAAACTGGCAAGTTTACATTAGTAAACAAAGTATCAATTATTTCAGTTGCGCTACATTTTGTTTAAACAAATTCGACGATCTCCGTGGCCGATTGGTGTACGCGCCGGTTTACTAGGTGCCACTATCTCTGAGGTCCCGGGTTCGATTCTCGGACGGCTAAATGTCGAAAACTAACTTTTAGATATATTCTTGTATCTGGGTGTATGTGATCGTTGCTTCCAATTTTCAATGACACAAGTTATTGTATTATTTGATATTATCATTATTGGTATTGGAATAATATGTATTTTATTTTATTTTTTTGTACTTAAACAATATTTTTATTTACTTAAGTGTTTTTTTATATATTGATTTATATTATAGATTGATAGAATGATTTATATTATATACTCGGGCCTTTGCTTTTTATTATTTATGTTGCTGATTTACCATCTGTAATTAAACACTGTAAATATCACTGCTACGCTGACGATGTGCAGTTATACATATCTAAAGCACCGCATAAAATAAAAGAAATAATTGAGGAGATCAACAATGATTTGGATGCTGTAGCCACCTGGTCTGCTGATAATGGTTTAGTGCTCAACCCTAACAAGTCCAAGTTTATGGTACTTAATATTGTAAAAAAAATAACTGCAAGTAAAATGTTACAAACATTTTACAATGACTGAAGTCTCTAAAATGTAAGTAGGATCTCTTAACACTGCTAAAATAAAAGAAAATGCAACGACAACTTTAACTTGAAAATTCGTCAACATGACTTGTGGCTGTGCTCGCTGAACCGCCAAGAAGTTTTGAGAATACTATAAAATCTAAATAAGGACCAGCGTCATCATCATGTCAGCCGAACGACGCCCACTGCTGGGAATAGGCCTCCCCCAAGGATCTCCACAACTATCGGTCTAATTAGATTACCTATGTGTGACCCGCTACGAGTTGTGATTGTGACCGGGCGGCGGCGGGCGGCGGTCGAGCGCCAACAAAGAATATATCTAGGTACCTACTTAACTAAACCATAGAACCCAAATACTGGCGTTTTACCAGCGAACGATAAGATGAATGTGTATGGTTTGATCGTCGTTATCAAAGCGGCTAGTTCCAAAAGTACCTAGGTATACTCACCTACCAACAAGAGAAATCAGTTTGACATAACTTACCTTTCAATATCGTTTGGAAATTTAATGAACGTGTATGCACAGTTTTTAGTCGTATTTAGACAACCAAATACACTGCAACTGTAATAATATTGGTTATTAATTTTGTTAATTATTGGTAAAATAGGTACAGTGCACAAATTATATAGAACATAATAATATATAATATAAGCGTCACAGTGACACGTAGCGGCGCGGACGTGAAGTGATCAATTAAATGCTCTTTGGAACTTGCGATCACTGACCTCTTTGCGATACTCGCGACTGAGTACTGTCCCAAACTGCCCCATTTTGCCTGTATATGTGACGTCTATGTGTGCGTGACGAAAATGGCACCTTGTTCTAAGCGGACTCTCTGCTAGGGCGACCGCCCGCATAGTTACTTTGTGGTGTCGGTTTGGAATAATTTACCTGTGAACTGAACATTTTGCGGGATTATTTCATTGTGTTGTACAACAATCAATAACTGAGCAAGTCACCATGTTTCCATACCAATATTGGCTAAAAATATCTAAGATTGCACGTAAAATCCGAAAAAAATAAAATACCTAAATTCTCAGCGTGCTGATAAGTGCTGACGAACTGTCAAACAGTAGCCAAAAATGGTTCTGTTACGTTGCATCACGCATCTCCTTTTGTCTCAGTGTTGTTGCTAGTGACATCCCGCTCGCTCAGCCCTTTGTTTCTCTATTCCGATAGGTATATTAACTTTAAGATTTTAGTACGGTTTCTATAGCTTTAGTTATTGTTCTGAGGTGAGCTGTCAGAATGTGTACTATCCAAGGAATTTATAATACAACAGGAAGGTGCACTGCTGCTAAAAAACGGTCCTAATGAGATAGTAAGAACGAGGTCAGTTTATCTCGCTCCATCCCATTACGGCGGCCACGAACATACGCGACGGGCGGCGGGCGGCGACGAGCGAATTGCGAACTTGTCACAATGAAGACGGAAAACGTCAGAAAACGTCATTCGGCTTGTAATGTTGCAACTTTAACATTCTGAAATCTATCATTCAATTTCTTTTCTAGGATAAGCCATAAAAAACTTAAATGACCTGATACATATTTAGAGCGTTAAACCCAAATGCGTCGCGTCGAGTTTAGGTAAATGAATAACTTTCACTCGCATCAGACGTGCGCTCAAGGTCAAACGTGCGGTGTCCTGCTATAGTCAAACTAATCACATTGATCCTTTTAACTCAAGTTTAAATATTATTTAGTGTTAGTTTTTATATTATATCCTTACTTACCCTTACATAATCATAATAAGTGTATGCTGTAATCTAATGGGTTTAGTACATAGACAATATTTTATTGTTTATATGAAGTAGATTTTTTAAAAGTTTACCAACTAATACTAATAAAGTAATCCTTCCCAAATGTGTATGTAAGTACTTGCTTACTCATCTTATGTTATTCATGTATGACCGACCATTCGATACGTAATCTTATCCTACTTCCTACTAATATTATAAATGTGAGAGTTTAGATGTTTGGATGTTTAGATGTTTGTATGTTTGTATGTTTGTTACTCAATCACGCCAAAACGGCTGAACGGATTTGGCTGAAATTTAGGACACAGATACTTAGTAGCCTGGAGAGGAACATAAGCTACTTTTATCCTGGAAAAATATTACATTCCCGCGGGATAACGTCGTGTAGTCCACGCGGGCGAAGCCGCGGGCGGAAAGCTAGTTTAGAAATAAAATACCGATTTCAGAATACCATTTTTATCACAATCTGATGTAGACCTATACCACAGGGAAAAAAATACTACTACGTATTACAGAGAAACGACTTCATAGAACGGTGGGAAATGATTACACTACTACAAGCATGCTGGGCATGTGTGCGTGTCCACTGGCTGCTTGTCACTGGCGTGTCCGTACACGGCGTGTCTGTAAAAACCGGTTTACGACAGCTCAGCCAGTGGACAAGCTCAGGGTCAACGCGAAGCACGTATGAGCAGTTTTCAGGTTACGCCTTTTCAATAACTCTCGAAAGAGAAATATATTTTGAATTTAACCAATCTTTATTAAAAATCCAAGATGGCGGCCAACTTTTTTGATTGTAGGCCGATTTTGATGAAATGATGAAACTCGGTTTGTGGTAATATTTTGGCAAGAAAATAGCAACGCAATGTCAAAAACTTAAAAAAATCTAAGATGGCACCCAAATTTTTGGTTTATCGGCCGATTTCGATGAAACTCGATTTCTAGTAATATTTTGGCAAGAAAATAGCAACGCAATGTCAAAAACTTAAAAAAATCCAATATGGCACCCAAATTTTTGGTTTGTTGGCCGATTTCGATGAAACTCTATTTCTGGTACTATTTTGACAAGAAAATAGCAACGCCATGTCAAAAATGTAAAAAAATCCAAGATCGCGCCCAAATTTTTGGTTTGTTGGCCGATTTCGATAAAACTCGATTTCTATTACTATTTTGACAAGAAAATAGAACTGCAATGTAAAAAATATTAAAAAACCAAGATGGCGCCGAATTTTTTTTTTTGTTGGCCGATTTTGATGAAACTCGATTTCTAGTACTATTTTGACAAGAAAATAGCAACGCAATGTCAAAAATGTAAAAAAATCTAAGATGGCGCCCAATTTTTTGTTTGTTGGTCGATTTCGATGAAACTCGATTTCTAGTACTATTTTGACAAAAAAACAGCAACGCAATGTTAAAAATATTCAAAAATCCTAAATGGCGGTCTACTTTTGTGTTTGTGGGGCGATTTCGATAAAACTTGGTTTTTAATCTTGGATTATTTAATGTTTTTAACATTGCGTTGCTATTGCCTTGTCAGAATAGTACCAAAAACCAAGCTTCATCAAAATCAGCCCACAGACTAAAAAGTTGGCTGCCATCTTGGATTTTTTTATATTTTTTACATAGCGTTTCTGTTTTCTTGTCAAAATAGTACTAGAAATCGAGTTTCATCGAAATCGGCCAACAAACAAAAAATTTCGGCGCCATCTTGGTTTTTTGAATATTTTTTACATTGCAGTTCCGTTTTCTTGTCAAAATAGTACTAGAAATCGAGTTTCATCGAAATCGGCCAACAAACCAAAAATTTGGGCGCCATCTTGGATTTTTTCAAGTTTTTGACATTGCGTTGCTATTTTCTTGTCAAAATAGTACTAGAAATCGAGTTTCATCTAAATCGGCCAACAAACAGAAAAATTGGGCGCCATCTTGAATTTTTTTACATTTTTGACATTGCGTTGCTATTTTCATGTCAAAATAGTACTAGAAATCGAGTTTTATCAAAATCGGCCAACAAACAAAAAATTTCGGCGCCATCTTGGTTTGTGAATATTTTTTACATTGCAGTTCTGCTTTCTTGTCAAAATAGTACTAGAAATCGAGTTTCATCGAAAGCGGCCAACAAACCAAAAATTTGGGCGCCATCTTGGATTTTTTCAAGTTTTTGACATTGCGTTGCTATTTTCTTGTCAAAATAGTACTAGAAATCGAGTTTCATCGAAATCGGCCAACAAACAAAAAAATTGGGCGCCATCTTGGATTTTTTTACATTTTTGACATTGCGTTGCTATTTTTAACCGACTTCTAAATCAAAAAGGAGGAGGTTCTCTATTCGTCTGTATGTATGTTTTTTTTTTTTTTTTTATGTATGTCCACCGATTACTCGAAGACGGCTGAACCGATTGAAATGGTTCAAACGTTATTACATCAGTAGCCCGATTCTCGTAATAAAAACCGTGACGATATCGTAGCGATTTAGTCGTTGAAACCATTTTCGTATTCACAACTGTCGATAGAACTTGAGCGGCAGCGATTCTATCGAAGTGTCGTCGAAGTGTATTCTGGTACATTAATCGTCCTTCAATCGTTTCAAAACGATAACTCGAAGGTATTCTACTATTTAGATGACCTTTGTTTCGATCGGATTTCAACGACTAAACGTCAAAATAAGCGATCCAAGTGTCGTTGGACAAAAGTTCAATTAGCTGGACCTTTTGTATGTGAAAAATAAGCTTGGGGCTAGCATATTTGTTATTATTTATTTTTTATTTTATTTAATAAACTTTTGTACATAATACATAGGTAATGTAATATACAAGGCGGACTTAATACTAAAAGTATTCTCTGCCAGTCAACCGTTGGGAAACAGAAAACAATTAAAACGGTACAAATTATTTATTTTTTATTATTATTTATTAATAATATTATTTATTATTTATTATTTATTATTTATTATTTATTATTTATTATTTATTATTTATTATTTATTATTTATTATTTATTATTTATTATTTATTATTTATTATTTATTATTTTTTATTTATTATTTATTATTTATTATTTGTTATTTATTATTTATTATTTATTATTTATTATTTATTATTTATTATTTATTATTTAATTTTTATTATTTATTATTTACCTATTATATCATATGAAAGAGCGCTGCTTGCACATTCTGAAACATGTTTTTTTTTTTGCTAAACCACGTAGTTTTCGACTTTTGATGAAAAATGTACAAAAAATACCTCTCGATTGAAAAGTCGCCGAGTTTCGATCCTATTGAGTTGAAGTCCTATCGAAACTCGTCCAAGCAACACGAGAATACCGATTTTGGATAGGACTTCGATCGAACGACTTCTGAACTACAACGATATTTAGATTGTTTGTATTTACGAGAATCGGGCTACAGGTTGGTTTCCAAGTTGGTCCCATTTTTTGAAATTTTGAAATCGGTTCAGTAGTTTTCAGGAAATCTTGAAAATACTGTCGTTTTCGTTACCACTTTATGTGAATTTAATACGTATCTTTAGGCATAACTCCTTTGTTTATAAACCGATTTAGATGATTCTTGTTTTGTTAAAAAGGAGATACCTCAAGGTATTTTAACCGACTTCGAAAAAGGAGGTTTTGAGTTTGATCACATACCTATTTACCAGAAAACACGCAAATTGCCTGCAAGATGCGGTAAAAAGAGTGAAATAAAAATTATTTTTATAAAAAAATAAAACCGCCTTCTAAAAAACCACATCAAAAAAGTAAGAAATAATTCTTCACCAAATAAATAACGTAAGTACTTTGAAGTCGGGCGGGTTTTAACAAAAACAACAAAAAAATTTACATGTTTCACGCCCGACTTCAAAGTACTTACGTTATTTATTTGGTGAAGAATTATTTCTTACTTTTTTGATGTGGTTTTTTAGAAGGCGGTTTTTATGTCAAAATAGTACTAGAAATCGAGTTTCATCAAAATCGGCCAAGAAACAAAAAATTTCGGCGCCATCTTGGTTTTTTGAATATTTTTTACATTGCAGTTCTGTTTTCTTGTCAAAATAGTACTAGAAATCGAGTTTCATCGAAATCGGCCAACAAACCAAAAATTTGGGCGCCATCTTGGATTTTTTCAAGTTTTTGACATTGCGTTGCTATTTTCTTGTCAAAATAGTACTAGAAATCGAGTTTCATCGAAATCGGCCAACAAACAAAAAAATTGGGCGCCATCTTGGATTTTTTTACATTTTTGACATTGCGTTGCTATTTTCTTGCCAAAATAGTACCAAAAACCGAGTTTCATCGAAATCGGCCCACAATCAAAAAAGTTAGCCGCCATTTTGGATTTTTTAATATTTTTACATTGCGTTGCTGTTTTCTTGTCAAAATAGTACTAGAAATCGAGTTTCATCGAAATCAGCCAACAAACAAAAAATTTGGGCGCCATCTTGAATTTTTTTACATTTTTGATATTGCATTGCTATTTTCTTGTCAAAATAGTACCAAAAACTAAGTTACATCGAAATCTGCCAATAAACAAAAAAGTTGGCCGCCATCTTGAATTTATTAGTATTTTTAACACTGCTTTGCTGTTTTCTTGTCAAAATAGTACCAAAAACCGAGTTTCATCGAAATCGGCCCACAATCAAAAAAGTTGGCCGCCATCTTGGATTTTTTTATATTTTTTACATTGCGTTACTGTTTTCTTGTCAAAATAGTACTAGAAATCGAATTTCATCGAAATCGGCCAACAGACAAAAAAGTTGGCCGCTATCTTGGATTTTTTTTATATTTTTGATATTGCGTCGCTGTTTTCTATTAAAATAGTACCAAAAAAATATAATTTTAAAAATAAAATGTATAAAGAGAAACATTAGAGTAAGTAATTTGTAAATAAATATTTCATAATAGGTAACCTAATAGAAAGCTAACAATTTTAACTTCTTGTAACAACCCTACCAAAATTTTGCACGCTCTATGAAGTCAACACTCTGATAGTACTCATGTGCCTATACACCGTTTTGAAGGTCAACATCCCATTTGGATAATTCAGTCATTTACGCCATGGGTTCGCAAACCCTAGAACAGGAGACCTTGAAGAAGTACCGGCAAGAAACTCGTCAAGGTTAATTTTTTTCCTCCTGATTTACTTCATACAGAGTCGTCAAATTAAAAAATGACCTTACAAATTACTATTTGTTAGATCATTTTCAGGGTCAGTTTCTATTACAAATACGTATTCAATTATGATAAATACAATTAGGTGTGTGAGTGAACTAATGATCATAGAAGTAAACAATTTTCAATTACCTATCTAATGAGTGTACTAAGACGAAAGTACTAAGACGTGTCGGTTGCACTATAAACTATACCACACCACGCAGCACACTGCAAAGGTCAGCGAACGGCAGACGGCAGAGCACCGAGCGATACGTCCTCCCTCTGAAGAGCCTAGCGGCGGACTAATTTGAAATGTTTTGCGCAGAGTGTTTTATAGCACTTTAAAAAAAAATATATAAAATAAATTATGCATCATTATATAGGTTTTTTGTATTCAAACTTTAGATAATATGTTCTTATTTTACGTTAGACTATAAGTTTTTGTAAAATAAAGTAATTTATTGATAAATGTTGCATGTTTACCACCAGTGATTTCTTTATAATTTCACTTTGTTTGGATTTTAATTTCGTATGAAAATAATCACAAATTAAACTAATTTCCTTACTAACTATTTGCGTAATGATATGTAGATATACATAGAAATTTTTGTTTACTATTTTTTTCAATGGTATTAAAAAATTAGAGCTTCAAAATTGATGTTAAAAGTGAAGTTTATAAAACACTGTTCGGGAAAATTGTCAGTATTCACAAATACTCTATAAAAAGAAAAATGTTTTTTACTAACTTTTTAGACAAAGATACTGTTTACAATAATTTGAAATTAGCATGTTTCTAAGATTACGTTTTCATAGAAAATATCTCGTTCAAAACTGCCTATTTTGAGGCAAAACGGCGTTCGACCGCGTCAATGCTCTTAATACGGTAAAACCTAAATTAATATGCGATGTTTTCTATTGACTAAAAGTAATACGAAGCGGAAATTTTACGAAATTTAATTTTTATAACGAAAGTTGTGAACCATAAATCTACTAAACCTGTTATTTAAGAGTGCTGGCAATTTTAGAGAAAGGGACACCCTCACCTCGTTCTTGCGGTCTCAGCTGGACCGTTGACATTTTGTATTGAAATATAAACCATAACTCTTAACATTAAAGTGTATTTTTAAATACACAAAAATACGAAGTGCACCTTCCTGTTGTACGTAGTACTTATAAATTCCTTGGTACTATCATGGCCATAGATAATAATACATCTATGATCATGGCCCGCTATTATTTCTCGGCTGCTTGCGCTCCTACAGGCCATGCTGCTCGGATTGGCAACGTCATAAATGTCAATGTCGTCTACTAATCCTAATTTCTTGTATGCATGAGATGAGATGAATTCCTGATTATAGCGCCTTAAAATCAAATAATACGCGTACATAACTAAGGGTTGTTTTATTTTAACTATATCACAGTCACGAAAATGTTTATTAAACACTCCTACTGATGTTGTAAGCTTGTGTAAGCTCCCAGTCGGCTCGAGGTCTCGAGGTATCGCACGAATCCATCGCTGACGCAGTGTTCCTCCTTCGGGAATCCAAATCTTTCGAGATCCAAGGTTTCATAAGTAATTTCCAACAATGATCACGTATTTATATGCACTAATTATACAATAGATATTGTATTAAAACACCCAAACAGCAATCAAGAAAATCAAACAGCAACGCAACGTTTCTTGACATGACCAAAGAGTATTCCGACTTGCCACATCCAGATAAAAAAATTATCCAAAATGTGCAAAAATAATAGATTTTCTTTTTATTTTGTAACAAGCAAATTTAACCAAGTTGTTAAATAAATGCGTGCAAAATCCGAGAAAGTGTTTTATTTAAATAAACAGTTCGCGCAGAAATCTAAGATGTGAATTGAATTACGGCGAAAGTTATTTTTTTTTATTATATTATATCAAGTTTAGCCTAGTCAACGAAGAGATATAGAGGGAAATGTTTGGAACACAATTTTTGACTTTGGAACTTTGTTTGGGCTAAAAGTTTTGTAAAATACTGTATATATTTTACCGGCCAAACCCGATTTCAGGACAAGCTAGTTTTTCCTAGGCAAAAATATTTCATCGCGTTGACATTTCAGAGAGCGAGTTTGCCTCGGAAGTCCTGTAGAACACGTGATCAAAGATATTATAATATAACAAGATTGCGCACTCATGAGTTACAGCCGAGCCGAGCGAGATAGGCCTATTATGGTGTGCGTCCCTCTCTAATGAGAGAGACGTGAGTGACTACACGATTTGGTTTTTTCGAGGACAATTTATAGTTAACCAGACTTGGTTCACGTAGGATTCGAACACCACGCTTCCTAGGGAGCTCTTGTAGCTAAAACAAACATACATTTAAACATCCGAACTCACTTTCTATTTATAATATTAGTTAAGATGAGGACTCCGCGAGGCAAAGCATAGAGGGTACTTTGCAACACTTATGAGGCAATAATGTGACAATCGACACATACACATATGCTTTATAAGCATACTTACTTTTGAACCGACTTAAAAAAAGGAGGTTGTCAGTTTGACCTGTATGTACTTATATGAAATGTATGTCTGTTTTTCTGATAGGCGTATTTTGCTAAAATGGATAGAAATGAAAAGTCCACGTACAGTAATGAAAATCTGTTTATTAGTTAGACTATACATTGCTAAACAAAATTGTCTTGCGGATCTTTTGACGCATGGAGGCTTTGTGTCCAATTAATTTTAAAGATTCGTTTTTAGCGTACCTACTTTTTTCACCTTAAATTAAAATACAGATTTTATAATACATTTAATAAGTTCTGTTTCATGCCTATTTTCTGATAAAGTTCTTCTTCTTTTTCTTTTTCTGCTGAGTATTGTGTAATTTTTTCAGGTATGACGTTAAGCCAACCTTTTTTAATTTCTTCATCTTTAGGAAATCTGAAACAATGAAAATTAATGTTTGGGTTAAGTAAGAAAGTAAATTCCAGTCTATAGATTACAAATGAAATGGACACCCTACTATACGCAAGAATAAAACTTTGGCTAAATACTTACCTATGAAAAGATACACCGCTACATTTATATGATGCGTTTTTGCATCCTTTCACACATCAAGTGAGAACCATTTTTATTGATTTAAACGTAATTTTAAAATGATAATTAAGATCCACACACTAACTTTACACACATAAATTAATTTGCCGTCGCCATATTGATGATGTTTTTATTTTTATTAAAATTGTCCAGACGCAAAGTGTTGCAAATTTATTATAATTAAAACTACCATAACACCGACTCTTACATTAAACAAGTAGTTTTTCAAGGTTTTAAATAATACAAATGATATGGACTTTATTATTATCAGCTTTACATTCCTTTTAATTAATTAATATTTTGAAAATTCTCGAGAACAGGAAATATGAATTTGAATTAAGTTCTACTACAACCAAAAATATTTCATGGTGGCAGCCCAGTAGACAGGGATGCAATCCTATTTAGGAGCCTCTCGCTCGGCTCGTTTTTCCGTTTACCGTAATGTCATACGAAAATAAACCTTATTGTAACTGCATAGAATCGAATTGACATTGCTTTTATTTTCATAGTGCACAATCTTGTTATATTATAATATCTTTGCACGTGATTGGTTAAAATGGTGGTTATTTTTTTTTGTGTCATGTTCTACATCTACAGGTCTTCCGAGGCAAAGTCGCTCTCTGAAATGTCAACGCGATGAACTAGTTTGGCCTAGGAAAAACTAGTTTGTCCTAAAATAGGGTTGAAAAAAAAAATGAGACCTTCAAACCGCCCCCTCCCCCCCGGATGAAAGGGCTACGGGCGGGGACTTTTGCTATGTTTACCTCCTTATTAGCCCAAATAAAGTTACAAAGTCAAAAATTGTGTTCCAAGCATTTACCTCTATACTGTTTTTCGAGTGTTCGTTGATTTTTACTTCCACATAATTTGAGAGTTATCGCCTAACCTGGCAACACTACACGATTGTTTATTTATATAGAACAAAGAGTAAAGTGTATAGATCAACAATCTTTTCTGTTCCGGTGACAGCAGCGCTGGTTGGACAGTGCAACTTGACAGTAAAATGACATTATGAACAAAACACGTTGGTTCCAGTTTTGGCCACCGGAACAGAACACGTTGACGTCATCTACTGCAACGTTGCCGCTTTTCCAAGGAGCATGGCTTGTTACAAGTTCAACGAGTGAGATAGAAGATGGCTTTGGTACTGTACTATGATGTTTAGTTCCAAATTTTGGTCTAACTTTATGGTCTTTTTGTTTTCGTGTGCGTGTGTAACAAATAACAATATGACTTTTTCTACAAGAGTGTGCGTGAATTTGAAGTCGTGTGCTGTGCGTGTGTACCTCGTCTTCCCCCAAAAATGGCGGAAAAAATCTAATGTTAGAGAGTGCTCTTGGCAACTCCCGTTTTGAATACTCAAAGCTATTTATGTTCAAAGTTTTCCTCTCTTATGTGTTGGGCATAAGGTTGAATTTTATTTAAAGAAATTTGACAGTTTGTAGTAACCTGACGTGCTGGCGACTGTACATAGGTACATATTAGAATAAGTGGCGACTTGCACCTGTGCTTGCACTTAATTTCGTGTCCATCGTTCCAGCAGCGCCACGGTCTCCGATTTGCTTGAAAAAAATACACCATGCAGGCCAATTTTTTACCAGTCGGGAAAAAATACGATTGATTTTTTCCCCCCACTGGATCCGAGGATATACGGGGATTTCTGTGGCGCTGCTGGAACGACGTCGTCCTGGCAGCGCCCCGCTATTTCTCATTAATTACAAAAGCTATAATAAATCTAATAAGACACATATTTTTTCCTTTTTTTTCCATTTCACATAAGCTAATGTCCACCTGTAAATGTCGACAGATTCAGGAGTAATCGTAGGTCACTTGGGGCGCTGCTGGGACGACGTCGTCCCAGCAGCGCCACGGCCGAATCTCAGCAATTCGATTTTTTTACTGAAAACAGTGTGCCTGTATATTTAGTTCCTTCATCATAGGGTACGGAAAAAATTGAATTTCTACATTTCATCATGGAATAATGATTTTATAGGCATCGAAAAATTATAACCTCAAAAAAAATTTTTTTTGCTCTAACGCCTTTAATTGATGTATTAAATAGCATTTGCGCATTCTTTTATCTTCCTATAAAGGGAAAAAAATAAACCACTCTCGCAGCGTTAACTATTCCAGAGAAATCCTAGGTTTAGATTGTGTTCATACATTTAGGCATCGTTCCAGCAGCGCCACACCCAGTACAGCATGATCCAGGGCACCTGTCACCAAACTGAGCATGCCAATATTTACTACTACCATAGCGAACACGGGAAAAAATCTGATAACGAGTATAACACAGCGAATTTCCGAGAAATAAGCCTTTGATTCAATATGCCATACAATTGGTACATTCGAGTAGAAAAGTTTTATTTAAATTCTTTTTAGTGCCACAAACTTGGGGGCTTTAAGCCCCCAGTACAGGCTGTCCGATCATGTTGGCCGACCATGATGGGCCATCGTGTACAGGGGCGGTTTGCGTGTGATTGCCGTCTGCGAGCAACGCAAACCGCCCCTGTACACGATGGCCCATCATGGTCGGCCAACATGATCGGCCATACTGTACTGGGGGCTTCATACTTCATGTTTACCGGGCTTGTCAAGCATTGCATTGCATCATTGGGGCACAATATCGGTATCGCTATGCGGATCGCAGCTCAGCATTATTATGGTGCAAATAATGCAATGCAAGCAAAGTAATATCACAGTTTAAGCAATCTTTCTATACAGTTGGACGACGCCCTTGAAGTTGGGCGATGCCGACGCCTGTATAGGTATTTACGTAAGTACGTAAGGGTTGTCACTTTAAAATGTGACGGTGGACCTTTAACGACCCCGGGTAGGTACATTGGTATTGCGATATTAAATTAATAAAATAATTTAATAATGCAAATGCAATGTCAAAAATATTAAAAAATTCAAGATGGCGGCCGACTTTTTTGTTTGTAGGCTGATTTCGATGAAACTCGGTTTTTGGTACTATTCTGACAAGAAAACAGCAACGCAATGTCAAAAAAATTAAAATCCAAGATGGCGGTCAACTTTTTAGTTTGTGGGCCGATTTCGATAAAACTCGATTTCTGCCCCCCTAGCATGACCAACAAAATGGGATATGATATGATAAGTTATCCGGTTTAACTGTCAAAAGACTATGGGTTTTGACGTTTGAATGTCGATAAGTCGCTTTATCATTCGATACATATCGCGTTTTGGGTGGTCATGCTAGGCTTAATGGTACTATTTTGACAAGAAAATAGCAACGCAATGTTAAAAATATAAAGAAATCCAAGATGGCGGCCAACTTTTTTGTGTGTAAGCCGATTTGTTTCTGGTACTATTTTGACAAGAAAACAGCAACGCAGTGTTAAAAATATTAAAAAATCGAAGATGGCGGCCAACTTTTTTGTTTGCAGGCCGATTTCGATGAAACTCAGTTTCTGTTTCTATTTTGACAAGAAAACAGACACGCATGTTAAAAATAGAAAGAAATCCAAGATGGTGGCCAACTTTTTTGTTTGTAAGCCGATTTTGATGAAACTTAGTTTCTGGTACCTATTTTGACAAGAAAACAGCAACGCAATGTTAAAAGTATTAAAAAATCAAAGATGGCGGCCAACTATTTTGTTTGTGGGCCGTTTTCGATAAAGCTCGGTTATTTATACTATTTTGACAAGAAAACCGTTCTTAACACAATGTAAAAAAATACAAATGGTCAAGATGGTGGCCGTTTTTTGTTTTTGTTTCTCTCTTTTCAGACGTTGTTACAGACGTCGGTATCGCCTAACTTCAAGGGCGTTGGCCTAAACAAAACATTGGTTATACTGTGGTAATTGTAACATTTATGTATATATAATTTAGCGTTGCTGTTGCCTTGTCAAAATAGTACCAAAAATCGAGTTTAATCTAAATCGGCTTACAAATTAAAAAGTTAGCTGCCACTTTGATATTTTTTATTTTTTTGACATTGCGTTGCTGTTTTCTTGTCAAAATAGAACCAGAAACTAAGTTTGATCAAAATCGGCTTACAAACAAAAAAGTTGGCCGCCATCTTGGATTTCTAATATTGCGTTGCTGTTTTCTTGTCAAAATAGAACCAGAAACTGAATTTCATCGAAATCAGCCTGCAAACAAAAAAGTTGGCCGCCATCTTGGATTTTTTATACTTTTAGCATTGCGTTGTTGTTTTCTTGTCATAATAGTACCAGAAACTAAGTTTCATCAAAATCGGCTTACAAAAAAAAAGTTGGCCGCCATCTTGGTTTATTTTTATTTTAGACATTGCTTTGTTATTTTCTTGTCAAAATTGTACTAAAAACCAAGTTTCATCAAAATCGGCTCACAAACAAAAAAGTTGGCCGCCATCTTGGATTTTTAATATTTTAAATATTGCGTTGCTGTTTTCTTGTCAAAATAGTACCAGAAACTGAGTTTCATCGAAATCAGCCTGCAAACAAAAAAGTTGGCCGCCATCTTGGATTTTTTATACTTTTAACATTGCGTTGTTGTTTTCTTGTCAAAATAGTACCAGAAACTAAGTTTCATCAAAATCGGCTTACAAAAAAAAAGTTGGCCGCCATCTTGGTTTATTTTTATTTTTGACATTGCTTTGTTATTTTCTTGTCAAAATTGTACTAAAAACCAAGTTTCATCAAAATCGGCTCACAAACAAAAAAGTTGGCCGCCATCTTGGATTTTTAATATTTTTAACATTGCGTTGCTGTTTTCTTGTCAAAATAGTACCAGAAACTGAGTTTCATCGAAATCGGCCTGCTAACAAAAAAGTTGGCTGCCATTTTGGATTTTTAATATTTTTAACATTGCGTTGTTGTTTTCGTTTCAAAATAGTACTAGAAACTAAATTTCATCAAAATCGGCCTACCATAAAAAAGTTTGCCGCCATCTTGTTTTTATTTTTATTTTTGACATTGTGTTGTTGTTTTCTTGTCAAAATTGTACTAAAAACCAAGTTTCATCAAAGTCCGCAAACAAAAATGTTGGCCGCCATCTTGGATTTTGGAAATTGCCTTTTTTTAATAAGCGAGATGAAGATTTGCACGCACTCACACTACATGTCGTATGCACCATAATAATAAAAAAAAATTTATAACGATAAAGACGTGATAGCCCTGGAAGACTTGTCCCGAGTTACTATGAACGGCGTTGTATGTAACTCGGGACAACCACTCCCCCGTCTCACCCCGCAAGCCCCGCACGATTGACCTGTCTAGACGTCTCCGTCGGCCTACTGTATGAAAAGTTAACTGTGGTAATATTAACGTAATAAAGACCGTACGAGCCAAAAAAAACGTTGGCCATTTGTTTCCACATGCCATAGAGAAAGGTTAACCTATGGAGTGTAGGATAGAAGCATGATAGAAGTGGATAAACCACATCATCCATCATAGCCTGATTACACCTACCGAGTAGAGTGGGGAGACAAGTACTCTCGGCTCGGCCGAATACTAGGTACATGTAAACACAGTACTCGGCCGAGCTCGGTACAACATTAACTTGGTCCCGTCAGATACTTTTGATTGGGTAATCGATACTTAGATTATTTGAGCCCCAAAAATAATCTACAATACAATGGGTGATTTTCTGAAAGCTCGCTCACTAGATGGCGCTGTCCCACCTATGCAGTTAGAAGGAACGGAACGTTATAAATCTTACTTTGACGCGACTTTTGTTACGTAAAACGGAACGTCAGACAGATGTTATTTATTTACCTTAATCTTTAAATTTACCTATTTCGTTTCTGTTCCTCACAGTAGTACCTATCAGTACTTATTTAATTTATTTTAAGTTTCCTTTGGGTTTTTTAAAGTAAATAAATTAAATATGATTCATACCAAAGTATACCATGTACATACTTCGTTCAACGCCATCTAGTAAAGCATTTGGAAGCTTTTTTTTTAAATAGCCTCAGAAAATTGCTCATTAATCGATTCGGAATCGATTATCCGGCAACAATCACTATATACCTACGTCGAATAATAAGAGCGATAAAAATTTAATTAACGGATTTATTTGAAAATGAAATTGTCTTAATTTTATGAGAACACAGAATCCTAAACTTATACTAGGCTCCTCAGAGTTATCTGATATGCAGTGTAGTCTCTTTAAATGATCTCAAAGATTTGTTAGGTACCTATGTTTCCACAAAGCTTTATTTTCTTTTTACAAGTTTTATTTTTCTTTTACAAGTTTTGCACGTGGCCCCCAGTTCCCCCTCTCTTCTCAAAATGCGTCCAAATACGAAATTTACTTTTTAACAACGACAGATAAATAAATAAACGGCCCTAAATTACCGCCCAAATAACTCTACAATTCAAAGGTAACTGTACTGTCATTGTCATGTCACTATATGACACTACAGTCTGTAAAATTTGGCATGGTTGGAATAGCAGCTCATTTGTGCAAAGCTCAAGAAAAACCGCATCAGATATTTTTTATGACAATGTAGCTTACGCTAGAAAATTAGACTCTATTCCTTGTCAGGCTATGATGGATGATGTGGTTTACCCACTTCTATCATGCTTCTATCCTACACTCCATAGGTTAACCTTTCTCTATGGCATGTGGAAACAAATGGCCAACGTTTTTTTTGGCTCGTACGTTCTATATTACGTTAATATTACTTTGCTTGCATTGCATTATTTGCACCATAATGCTGAGCTGCGATCCGCATAGCGATACCGATATTGTGCCCCAATGATGCAATGCAATGCTTGACAAGCCCGGTAAACATGAAGTATGAAGCCCCCAGTACAGGATGGCCGATCATGTTGGCCGACCATGATGGGCCATCGTGTACAGGGGCGGTTTGCGTTGCTCGCAGACGGCAATCACACGCAAACCGCCCCTGTACACGATGGCCCATCATGGTCGGCCAACATGATCGGACAGCCTGTACTGGGGGCTTAAAGCCCCCAAGTTTGTGGCACTAAAAAGAATGTAAATAAAACTTTTCTACTCGAATGTACCAATTGTATGGCATATTGAATCAAAGGCTTATTTCTCGGAAATTCGCTGTGTTATACTCGTTATCAGATTTTTTCCCGTGTTCGCTATGGTAGTAGTAAATATTGGCATGCTCAGTTTGGTGACAGGTGCCCTGGATCATGCTGTACTGGGTGTGGCGCTGCTGGAACGATGCCTAAATGTATGAACACAATCTAAACCTAGGATTTCTCTGGAATAGTTAATGCTGCGAGAGTGGTTTATTTTTTTCCCTTTATAGGAAGATAAAAGAATGCGCAAATGCTATTTAATACGTCAATTAAAGGCGTTAGAGCAAAAAAAATTTTTTTTGAGGTTATAATTTTTCGATGCCTATAAAATCATTATTCCATGATGAAATGTAGAAATTCAATTTTTTCCGTACCCTATGATGAAGGAACTAAATATACAGGCACACTGTTTTCAGTAAAAAAATCGAATTGCTGAGATTCGGCCGTGGCGCTGCTGGGACGACGTCGTCCCAGCAGCGCCCCAAGTGACCTACGATTACTCCTGAATCTGTCGACATTTACAGGTGGACATTAGCTTATGTGAAATGGAAAAAAAAGGAAAAAATATGTGTCTTATTAGATTTATTATAGCTTTTGTAATTAATGAGAAATAGCGGGGCGCTGCCAGGACGACGTCGTTCCAGCAGCGCCACAGAAATCCCCGTATATCCTCGGATCCAGTGGGGGGAAAAAATCAATCGTATTTTTTCCCGACTGGTAAAAAATTGGCCTGCATGGTGTATTTTTTTCAAGCAAATCGGAGACCGTGGCGCTGCTGGAACGATGGACACCTTAATTTCACAGGCGTCATTAAGTTTTATTTTTATTTTATTAACACAACTATAATGGATAATTCATATGCTGAGAAAAAACTGGGTTAAGTAAAACAAACATTTTTTTTATATTTTATACTTAATTTAAGCAGACAGCACACAGACACCACCCACAGACTTGATTTTCTTCTCTGCAGATTTAGAGAAAAACTTCGCTTTTACAATGACAGGCTGTTTTGGGAGGTTGCCTTTCCCTAGCAGTTTGTAGTATCCCTGAAACAAATACAGATAAACTTAAAACAAAAAAAAAATAGTATACCATCCAATACTGATTACAGTCATTGGAATATATTGTGACAGACATGGATTAATGTTAGGATCACTTCTAAAATAACTAGCCTAGCGAGATCATTATTCATGATAAAATATTAATGGCCATTTTCACCATGAATCGCCTAAAGGTCATACCACTTATACCGCAGCGCTCGCACCCAACACCGCACTAAACTAAGGCGACAGCTAGCAGGCACCCAGCAGTCCACGCGCCGACAGCTAGCAGGCACCCAGCTGTCCACGCGCCGACTGCTATTCCCTCTATAGGTCATAGCCCATTTAGACCGCACCGCTCCCACCCAACCAAAGTAGGAACAGCCAAATATGGACTTAATATCGTTCATTGTAGATACATTTTACAGTAACAATATAAAATAGCGGACAGCGCGCGGTCCGCGAGCTTACCGCAGTCAGACTGCTCGGTAGTTGACGCCTCGCTGACGCCTCGCTGACGCCGCGCGGAACGAGCGCTGACTGCTAGCGGTCGCCGCGCCGTCGCCGCCGCCGCGCAACTATAGAGGGAATAGCAGTCGACGCGTGGACAGCTGGGAGTCTGCTAGCTGTCGCCGCGTGGACTGCTGGGTGCCTTCTAGCTGTCGCCTTCGTTAAGGACGGTGTTGGGTAGGAGCGGTGTTGGAGCGGTGCGGTATAAAGGTCATAGCCCACTTATACCGCACCGCTCCGACCCAACAAAAGTATGAGCAGCCAATATATGGACTTAATATCGTTCACTGTAAGATGCAGTTTACAGTAACAATATACAATAGCAGACAGCGCGCGGTAAGCGAGCCTGCTGCAAGCTAAAGTGCGTTTACAGAGCACGACATTAAGTCCATATTTTACTGCTCATACATTGGTTGGGTGGGAGCGGTGAGGTATAAATGGGCTATGACCTTATAGGTGCGCGGCGGCGGCGGCGGCGCGGCGACCGCTAGCAGTCAGCGCGCGGCGTCAACTACCGAGCAGTCTGATGGCTGTGGTAAGCTCGCGGACCGCGCGCTGTCCGCTATTTTATATTGTAACTGTAAAATGCATCTACAGTTCACAATATTAAGTTCATATTTGGCTGCTCATACTTTGGTTGGGTGGTAGCGGTGCGGTATAAGTGGGCTATGTCTTTGCTTAACTACCACCCGAACAAGTTAACTCTGCACCTAACGACCATAAATGGATGTTTGTTACTCAATCTCCAGATCAAGCCCCCTACTTGTGAAACAGATTCCAATAGCCAATTTTATTATTAAAATGATGTCTTAAATTGAATCAGTGAACCTTAGCGCCTTGCAATAAAGTCCTTACTTTTGACATTAATTCAATCTACTGCTAATGCCATTTCATAAGGGCCTAAACATAGCAGGCGCTTAATCGAATTATATAGAATTGTATGTAACGAAACATAGCTAGCGTCCGAAACGCCATCGCCAGGAAGGAAAAGGCGCGCGCCCTTATGTTTAGACCCTACAGGGGCAGATGTGGTAAAATCTAAAATCTATCAGTCATCTCAACTGCCTGCCTGAATTATAGATAATAATAATAATAATAAAATCTAGCAGTGATTATAATTAGTAATGGCACTGATACCTTTTATCATGACTTTCGCATGGGAAAAGAAATTGTGCAGGTGAAATAGCATGCAAAAGCTAGCACTATATAACAGGATGATCCTTGTAAGCAAGTGAACCGAAATCGGTAGTTTGGTTTTCAGTTAGTTATAGTTATCTTTCTAGAGATAATCAAGTTTACATAAACTATACTAAACATTTTATACACCTTTCAAACTTTTGAATAGAAGCTAACTTCAACCAAAAATTGAAAAAAATATTATATTTCAAATTACTTACAGCCTTGACAATGTTTATCACGGGGACTTTGCCATCAGTAGCATTGGCATACTTGAGCCTTGACTGCTCTGACACTAATGTCCACAGCTTGTCCAAGTTAAGAACTGGGCAGAAATCCTTGTTCTTTCTTGCATGATAATTCCTCATACCAAGCTGAAAAAATATACCAGTATTAGGATAGATACCAAATTGTTTCATGGAGCCTTCAGTTATAATTTCTGTTAATCAGAGGCTAAGTAGCTCTACTTGGTTGGTTTTTTAGTAAAGAACATACTTTGCCGAAGTATCCTGGGTGGTACTTGTCCATGTTGATTCTGTGGTGGTGTTCTCCACCAGCGTTACCACGACCGCCAGGATGCTTACGGTGCTTACCTGTAAAAATGGATTTGTTACAAATAGATGAATGAGGAGTCTTCAAATACCGTGCTTAAGCACTTCGCGACTAAATTTCTGCCAATAATTTTGACTTCAGATCGATACAATATCAGTAAGATCATGAGTGTGTAACTTTCGAGGTTATGTACCTATTGTAATTTGGATCAGCAGGTATTTGGTAAACAATTTCAAAAATAAGAGCTAGCCTCATGGTATCTATTCCACTTACCAATACGACCGTGACCGTGGCTTACATGACCACGAAGCTTCCTGGTCTTCTTCTTGGATGTGGCCTGCAGAAAAACAACTTCTTTATTTCTTTTTATTCACTAAATCTGCAAAAATAAATTTGTGGAAACCACCACTTCCACTCAAATAGCACAAAACACATATTATTAGCTTAATCAATAGAGAGATTACAGGGAATAAATAAGATAATTTTGCAAAACAGACACCAACCATATTTTCAAGTTCCGTCAAACTATCGAAAAGAAACAAAAAAGAAAGAAAGAGATAGCACGATATCTGCTGTCATTTAGCTATCACTGTCATAGTCGATCATTTTTTCCATAGATAATTTTTCTTTGTACAGGATGGCCGATTCCGTTGGCCGGATCCATTGGCCGATCATGGTCAGCGATCGTGCACGTACGTACGAGCCATTTTGTGTGCATTTGGGACGGCAATCATCAAGAGAGCCCTGGAGACCTTTTTATCATAATCATAATCATAATCATCATTTATTGCGCAAGAAACACAGGTACAAATTGAAATAAAAGTCAGATCTTAAAACTAGATACAGTTCCACTGGCTTCCACCTTTAAAGGCGTTACGCAAAACAAAATATGTCAAAATTTTAAATAAGTAATGTCAAAGTTTAATAATAGTTTCTACATGAGAAAAAATTTAATTTAAATCTAAATAAAAAAAGCCAAATTATACATCATTTATAAATAAGAATAGGAAAGTCAAAAAAAAAATGGTCTCACTGTTATTAATAACAAAATATACAAGTCAAATTAAAAATGCATTATTATAGATTCACATTTTTTTACAATCTAAAAATTCTTTTAAACTATAAAAATTGTGGGAAGTAAGCCAGTTGTGAAGTTTTCGTTTAAATAAACCACAATTATTAATAGATTTTAATTCTTCTGGAATTTTGTTGTAGACCATGACACACGTAGCGATACAGCTCTTATTATATTTGTCTGATTTTGGAATACTTTCCAGTACAATTCTGTGTGGGTCTCTACGTTGCCTACCATCAGAGGCTTTTTTAAATAAACTCATATGTTTGTACTTGTTTAATATACTATATCTATGCCGGAGACAGTCATTCGTCATTGAAATTTGTCAATTATTAAGCCCCCAGTACAGGTTGGCTGACCATAGTCGGCGACCATGACCAATACATCTAAATGCCGACAGATGGCGCTACCTAACACTACCGCAACAACTTCTACGCGCGCCTACAAATATATATGAAATTACTACATCACGCAAGCACAATAAATCCATCAAGTTTGTATATATACAACTTTCGTCCATCTTCTACCATGACAGTAGTCCCCGGGCTAACACAACCCTAGCCCGGAAAGGAATGACACAACATCAGTCTTCCTTTACAAGTTGCATCAACCTTCAAGTGGCTTAAGTGGTGACCCCTGAAGAAGAACAAGCAACCTGCACAGAAACTCAAGCAACCTGCCTGAAAATTCTCAAGCCATGACGGACGAACCCAACACCAAGCCAGCATCAAGCACGACCCCTGCACCAGAGATGGCCAGCATAGCGCTACAGATGCGCGTCCCACTGTTTTGGCGCGACAGACCCAGACTGTGGTTTATCACATTCGAAGCCGCAACCCACGATCTGAAGAAAGGCCAAGCACAGCTCGCTCAGCTAGTCATCGCGCAGCTCCAGAAACAAGACATCGAACAAATAAGCGACCTGCTGTTACAACCCGCCCGCTGAAAATTATTACGACGCGCTGAAGAATCGACTTATATCGGTCTACGAAGAATCGGAAGGACGCCAGTTCCAGAAACTTCTCTCTGACATGGAGTTGGGAGATCAGCGCCCGTCGCAGCTGTTACGCCGCATGCGCGATCTCGCCAGAGAAAAAGTCCCAGAATCCACGCTCCGACTGATGTGGATGAACCACCTGCCAGCACACGTCCGTTCTGTCCTCGTAGTAAGCGACACGATTAGCAAGACCGCCGCGCTCGACGAACTAGCGCTCCTCGCTGACAAAATGCTCGAACAAACCCAAGAAGTGAACGCCGTGTCTCTACAGCCAAGCCCGCCGCCGCCGTGCCATCATGCGGCTAAATACCTATGTCATCTGACCAATGAGAGTAAGGTCAATGCATCTGACCATAAGTCGGAGGACCGCTTTGGTTATAAATTGTTCCGCAGAACGGTCCCCGACTTGGAATAGATCATCTCACCAAAGATATTCCAGCGCATTGCCATGGATTTGCTGCCGATACTGCGCAACAGCTACAAGAACAACTAAATACTTGGACAAAGTAGGTAGGTAAAAGTACGTCTCTACGAGGAGCAAAACACAATAGATACCTATTTTGTTTTGCTCCTGCCGACTCGCAGACGGGCATTTCTGATGAAATTCCCTTTCAGTGGAAACACAACTCCTGAAGTTATACATATAGGAATATTATAGTATTCTTTGCCAATATCGGCAGTTGTCAAATGTAAAAGCCTGGATTTCATATGTATTCTATAAGAAAGATGACAGGCTGTTTATGCGCAACTACAGACCTATTGCCCTACTTACTATTATGTCAAAAAATTTTGAAAAATATATTTATAGACAGTTATATGCGTATTTAGAAAAACACAACATTCTTTGTAAAGAACAGAATGGATTTAGACAGAAGAGAAACATTAATATGGCCATATTTGAATTTATTAATAACATTAATAAAAGAAATCCTATTTGTGCGGTATTTTGTGACATGACACAAGCCTTTGATTACGTTAATCATGACATTTTAATAAAAAAACTAGAAACATACGGTGTAAGGGGAAATATATTAGATTTGATAAAAAATTACTTGACGAATAGAAAACAACGCACAGCTATAACTCGAATAAATTCTAAAACTAATTTAGAAGAGGTTTATTTGTCCGAAACACGTGTAGTGAAATATGGTGTTCCTCAGGGAAGTATCTTGGGACCTCTATTATTTATATTAATGACGTACCTAAATCAGTAGATCATCCAATGACTCTTTTTGCTGATGATAGTACCTTGACAATAGCTAATAGTAAGCCTGACATATATGAATTTGAAATTAATAAAACTTTGACATCACTTATTTTATGGTTAGATAATAATAATTTAAAAATTAATCTTAGTTAAACTCAACTTATTCATTTTTCTCAAACAAAAAACATTGTTCCTAACGTTAAAGTAACTCATCAGAATGCAGAAGTATATGCAGTAGATAGCTGTAGATTCCTTGGACTTATAATCGATAGTAGACTAGACTGGAAAGCCCACATCGGACAACTTTGTAAAAAAGTTAGCAGCGCGTCATATGCGTTATTTAAGCTGGCGTCACAATTGAATACTGAAGCTCTTCTCACAGCATATCATGGATTAGTTGCGTCGACTCTGAGATACGGCATTATTTTTTGGGGAAACTCTACGGATAAAGAAATGATCTTTAAAATGCAAAAGCGTTGTGTCAGAGCCATGTTTGGGCTGAAAACGACCGATAGTTGTAAGCCATATTTCTTAAAATATAAGATTTTAACGCTTCCGTCATTGTATGTGTTGGAGATTGTTCTATTTGTCAAAGCAAATCAACAATACTTTCTGAAAATGTCAGATAATGTTCAGCGTAGTCGACGCGATAACATTCGGATCTGCATGCCCAGATCAAAAACAGCTCTTATGAGTAAGAGTATTTTAAGCATGGCACCTCAAATGTATAATAAGTTACCGCTATCTTAGCAACTTAATTATAATGCTTTCGGAAAAAATGAAGCGTTTGTTGCCCAATACCTTGAATATTACTTAAAAGATCAACCCATAGAAAAGGTAGAAGTAGCACGTAATCTTGGTTTAAACATCGACGCGGGGCTCAGATTCGAAAAACATTTAGCTGACTCAGTACAAAAAGCACAGAGTAAAAATGATGCTACAAGAAAAATGTTACTACTCTGTGCTTGAATTTTTAAACGATAAATTGTGAAATAATTATTTAATTCGATATTTTGGCAATGTAATTTGTAATTAGTTGACTTTTGTATTTGACATTATTAATTTTACTGTTTTTGACATATTATTGCTTTTATTTGTAGGCTATTGACATTATTTATTTGACATTCATAATTGACAACATTTCATAAAATTTATCATGTGTTTTTATTTGCTACTAGCTGACCCAGCGCGACTTCGTTCCCGTGGCCCTACCCCCTACTCCACCCTACCCTACCCGTACTCTACCCCTACCCTACTCTACCCCTACCCTACCCCTACCTCTACTCTACCCCTACCCCTACCCTACCCTACCCCTACCCCTACCCCTACCCTACCCTACCCTACCCCTACCCTACCCCTACCCTACCCCTACCCCTACCCTACCCTACCTATACCCTACCCTACCTTTACCCTACCCTACTTCAACTCTACCCCCACTTACCCCCTCTTCCCCTATTTTCTCACCGTAAGAACCTTCCTTGGACTTCCACGAACATTTCAAGACCAAAATTAGCCAAATCGGTCCAGCCGTTGACGCGTGATGTCGTGACCAAGGGAAATAGGGATTCATTTTTATATATATAGATTTAGAAATAACATTTAAAAAGACGAGACTCGTATTTTTTCCTTTTCCAATTTTTTTATTTTTAGTCATCGTAAAATTAATTTGAAAACTTACTCATTCAAAAAGAGCCTAAGTCCAGGAAGAAGGCAGGTTGGCGGACATACCTTTCTTCTTCTTTTTATGCGGTGGCGGTTCCCTTTTGGATTTCGCCAATGTCCAGTTTTTCGCTCAGTTTTTTGTTCCTACAGACTCTGCTTCTTCAAGGCGTCTCGCAAGAATACAACGTAGGTGGTCTAAGTTTTAGAATTTTGAGGCTGTAGAACTTGCTGTGGACCTATCTGAAATAAAGACGCGCACAATACTTATATATAAAATGTGTTAGTAGATTATAAATAAATAAATTATAATCGTATATTATTTTTAGTAATAAAGTCACACAAAACAGAGATCCCAGGAGGTTTTACGTAACTGAGGAAACTTTTAAAGTTGGTAGGTTTAGGGATACATGGAGGGAGGACATCATACAGTGAAGTCGAACTGACTTTGCGGCAATTGAAGAAAATGTGATCAGTCGTTCCCTCCTCTAGACCGCACTCGCAAAGCGACGAGTCTCTAACCCTAATTTTTGCTAGATGGACAGGGGTACATGCGTGGCCTAGCCTCAATCGACACACGACAGATGTACATACATGGTTTCGATGCCTTTTTATATTTGAAAAACCATGGTTTAACTGGTAGGGATTGTTGTACGTCAGCATAGTGTTTACCGACTGTTCTACTAATTTCTCGCCATTGGGTTTCCCAGACAGCTCGCATGGTTAGCATAGCATGGTAATCATAAGAAATCTGGATATGGGTATGGGCTTCAACTGTCATTTGAATTCCTTATTCTGATAGATTTTTGCTGCTTTGTTCTGTTGAACGTTGCTAGCTAGTTATCGTTATACCCGACGTCACAATACCAGGAACTGAAAGCGGCTATTTTCGTTATAAAATTGACTTAAAGTTCCCAAAAACGTATGAAGTTCATACCCATTAAGAGTTCCCAAAAACGTATGAAGCTCATATCCATAAAGTTACGCGGTAGCCCCCCAGTTCCTTGTTTTGTGACGTCGGGTTTAACGATAACTAGCTAGCAACGTTCAACAGAACAAAGCTTCGAGCAACGCGGGTCTTCCGTCCCGGAAGGGAGTAGCCTTAGCGAGTTTACTCTATTCAAATAGTTCTGTCGTTTTTTGGGGGGGGGGGGGGGGAAATGTGCACACAAGTACTGTAAAGACGACACTAACACATAGAAAATGAAACAATACAGCGACAATTCGTGTACGGATGAGTCACAACTCACTCACACATTGCCTCGATTTCAACGTAAATAGGGCTGGACTCAACTGTCGATGCAGCAATATCGATAAATTTCAATTTCGGAAGAAGGACTAATAAAGGTAACAAACTGAAACATATTACTAATATTATTTTTATTTATGGGTTAAACAATTATTGCTTAACTAGTGGATCCTCGCGGTTTTACCCGTGTGGTACCCGTTCCCGTGGGAATGTCGGGATAAAATATAGTCTATAGCCTTCCTCTCTAAATGGACTATCCAACAATAAAAGAATTTTTCAATTCGGTTCAGTAGTTTCTGAGATTAGCGCGTTTAAACAAACAAACTCTTCAGCTTTATAATATTAGTTAAGATTTCTTATAATTATTATTAGGTATTTATGTAGGATCTTACTAACAGTTTTTGATATTCTATTATATAAAAATCTCTTGTCACGGTTTTTGTGGTTGCGCTTCTCCAAAACGGTTCGAACGATTTTGTAGTAATGTTTTTTTTTCTTGGTAGGTACGAGAATAGTAATAAGACTTAATATTATACCGCTATTTCTAAGAGCTGATGATTTTATACCGCAATCGCTACTGATGATCTGTTTTGTAAGAGTGCGACCACATACGCGCTGTGACACGAGATATTAAAATTCAAAATTGCTATTTAGGTTAAGATTACAACACTCGTGAACGTCAAAGCAGCTACGCCATCAGTTCGCAAATCCTACGGCGGGAGATCTTGCAAGAAGAACCGGCAAGAAAACCTTTAAGGGCAATCTTTTTCTCCCTGTTATATTTTATACAGAGTCGTCAAATCGAAGTTGAATTCCATCACAATAGAATACTTAATTTAAGTAGTAACATTTGCTCTTAATATTATATAATGTAACAGTAAACCATTTTCAACTAAACAAGAAATCAAATATGTCAACATGTTAGGCATAGCTGAACTTGTAGATCCAGCAGTATTGTAAGATGGTTCAATGGGTTATGAATGGCTCTGGAAAATAAGTATAACAGTGAGATGCAATTTTGTGACTTTATTAAAACACCGAGAATACTTAGAAGACTTGCGGCAAAAATGCAGTCTGTTATTAAATTTGGCACATATTGAATTCTCCGTTATTATTCTCCTTTTCTTTGGAAGGGCTTGAAAATCGGATGACATGAAATGGGTCGAGCAAATTACACTGCTCCGCTTGAGATCCCAGGTTTGCTTATTATTGCAAAAACTTTTCCATGAATTCTTTAATTCAGGATTTTTATGGAAGCTGTAAACACAAAAAGTGCGATAAATAAACAATGAAATCATAATGCTTTCATCATATTTGATCCAAAAAAAAAATAGGCCGCCGTGGATAATCGATCGGACGGGCCTATTATTTTTATAACGTATATTCTACACCGCCGTGTCTTCATTCATACTTGATGTTACGGAACCCTCAGTGCGCGAGTCTGACTTGCTCTTGATCGGTTTTTGTTTATTCTAATTACATGCTAGGTAACCCAATAATAATAACCTACTATAGTTCATATAAAACCATGATAACAATCATTTGTACATATCGACCCCCCCCCCCCCCCCGCGAATAATCCGGTAACCGAAAAAGTCAAAATGTTCAGGAAAATTAAAAGAAGCATTTTTGTTAATAACTCGACTAAAAAATAAGTATCAGAGACTTTTTATATCACATATGGAAGCTATTTTTTTCAGCTATCTTGCTATTTCAACCAAATTTAATAAGTACCAAGGTATTCGTTACAAATTAACTAAATGCATTTTACTATACTAGTATAGGTTAAGCTCTGATCAGTAGTGTCTCTTACGATATTATTCGTGTAAATTTCTAGTGCTGTCTGCAACAGTAATATCGTGTTGCGATATTATTCGTGTAAGTTTATATTTTCGACTACAAACAGTAATATCGTGTTGCGATATTATTCTTGCAAATAGTTTTGTTTATTGTACATTTGTAGAAGCCAATTACTATAATATTCGCCTGTCATGAAATAAATGATATTCTAGTAAATGAAACATCTTTGGTTAGTTTATGAATTAATGATTGTTATGATTAACATTAAAAAATTACACTTTGGCTTAAAGATAGAACATAATGAATGAGATTATATTTAAGTTGAAAATTATTTTCTATTCCTATTCCTTCGTTAGGATTACTGATTGCTCAATTATGTTTACAACTAAACAAGCAGTAAGACCGAGCTGCATCTTGTTCCCTGCACTGTTTAACATAATATGGTGAGCAAATCATACGGAGGACCATTGAAGATTGGGAGAAGGGTTTCCCTGTAGGCGGAAAGAGACTATCAAATTTTCGATATGCTGACGACACCGTACTATCTATGGATGATAGGAGTGAGCTATTCCATAGACTCGAGGTGGAGAGTGGCAACGTTGGTCATGCAGTGAACAGAAAAATAACTAAAGTGATGATAGAGGATCGAGTCGGAACGTTATCAAATGTCACCTGCAACATTCCTGGCGTTAGCACCGTCGACCACTACATTTATCTGGGCTCCCAAATCTGCAACGACTGCAGCTGTGTACCGGAGATAAAAATGCGTACGGGATGGCAAAGGATGCTATGACCCGTTTAATATTATATGGAGTTGAAACATGAACAATTCTGGCCCGCGAAAGGTAAAGGATGTGGTGCTGAAGGCGAATGCTAAGAATACCTTCGATAGCGTAACGCACTAATGCATCAACCCTAACCTAACCCAGCTCCAAATTAAAACTCACCTATCGACCACATTCCAGCAATGCATTCTTTCATATTTCGGTCATACGGTACGCAAAGGTGACGACAGCCTAAAACAACTAATTGTAGTCGGGAGCATCGAAGGCAAGAGATCGCGCGGTCGCTCACCTACAAGATAAAAGACCGATCAAGTAAAAGACTCGTCATCCTTCATACACACGGTCGTAAGAGAGGTGCTGGACCGGAACCGGTGAACCCTGATGCTGACCACGATCCTTAGACATGAGGGACTGACCCCAGAAAGAGAGATTCTTTACTTGTGTAATGCGAATCGACTTCGGGAAATAGACTAATAGAGTTTCTTATCCTGTCTTCTGTATCTAGCTTCATCTAATGTGGTCTATTCAGATGTTTTCCTCTTTTATCAATCAAATTATCATCTCTTTTAATTTTTTGTAAGGGTGTGTAATCATTTGCTCAAGGATAGAAAGCGTGTTTAAGAAAAACACTTTGCATACCTGGGTTTCTTCATTTTTGAGGGGAAAATAATATTTTAATGTTTGAGATAGGTTTTCTTTTCCTATTAACTATTACTTTTTTATTATTACTGGGTGTCACATGACGTAAAATGTATTACCATTGAAGTTCACGATTGACAAGTTTATAAAAATCACTGTGCAGAGGTAATCTGTTTTCTGCGATGAACTTTAACCAGCAACTTTTTTAACAGGCACAATTAGGTAAATTATATTAATAGACCAATTAGATTTGATTGAATCAATTCGGTGTTGGTTTTCGCACGAACTATCTTTTGAGGATGCCACGTGTTGGGACGAAACACGTGTAGAGTGGTCTAATCGGTGAAGGTGCAAGGTGTATTGCTGTCTTGCTAAATGTTGGTATTGTGTACTGGTATTTTCGTGGTGTGCATGTGCATTTTATTGCGGGCGGGCGGTGCATCTTGCATGTTGTGTTTTTGTGGAAGTAAGCTAGGTAGGTACATATAGTTCGTTTTTCACAATGGTTTGGGACTTACGCAAAGTGACGCCTGATTCAATCAAATAAAAACAAACTGTATTACTTATTACATAATTACGGCAATAAATTGTTTACCCGAATAATATCGTAAAAGTGTTTACTGTCAAATGCTTTTGGTATTTTTTTTCGTAAATATCTAAAACAATATTATTCGTTCAAAATACTTTTTAAGGCATTTTAATGGAACAGACACGCAATTTTTCATATCTTTGTAAATATCAATAGAAAAATTCTGAAAAAAAATCACATGATTCGTTTTAGCTTCTAGATACCTAAAAACACATAACATGAAAAACCCCGTAATAGCTCGTTACCGGATTATTCGCGGGGGGGTCGATATGAATAAATAACGTCTCGTCGCGTCGCCAACTGCCACTCAAATTTATCGACAAACATTATGACATGTAACGGTAACATCACTGTGTTGCCCATCGTCGGCGAGAAGTCGGATTTATCGCGCGACCCATCTGAAGTTTGTATAAACCGGTCGAGCTAACATGACAGCTGCAGGTTATACCCGTCCTTCTCACTCTCCGGGCATGCGGAATCGAGTGAAAGAGAAGAGTATAAACTGCAGGCGTAATGTTTGCCCGACAGAGTTATATGGGCGAGCGGACTTGATGTTGCTGAACAAATCCGTCAACAATTTAAGAATTAAATATGCGAATTTGGTATTTAAATGTAATTAAATAGCAATAATATGATAAGAATTTACTTGCATGTGAAATGTTACACCATCTTTTTGTTAACTTGATGTTGCAGACCTTTTTTCTACAGCAAAAAACTGAGCAATTCGGCATTTTTAATACTGCGGCGTTCACTTGCGCGACTGGACTCGGTCTAGTAAAAAATCTGAGTGCAACTAGTTTTTATAAACGCCTATGCCCACTTGGGCTAGTACTTTGACAGAGGGGAAATGCTTCGTATGCCTACTCCCTTCCGAGAGGGAAGGCCCGCGTTGCTCGAAGGAACAAAGCAGCAATAATCTATCAGAATAAGAAATTCAAATGACAGTTGAAGCCCATACCCATATCCAGATTTCTTAGCCGGTAGCCCCCCAGGGGGGCTACCGCGTAACTTTATGGATATGAACTTCATACGTGTTTTGGAACTTTTAGTCAATTTTGTAGAAAAAATAGCAACTATCAGTTTTTAATTTTGTGGCGTCGGGTATAAAGATAGCTAGCTAACAACGTTTAACAGAACAAAGCATCAAAAATCTATCAAAAAAAGGTACTCAATTGACAGTTGAAGCCCATACCCATACCGATATTTTTTAGCCGGTAGCCCCCCTGGAGAGGAACATAGGCTACTTTTTATCCCGGAAAACATCACATTCCCGCGGGATAACGTCGTGTAGTTCACGCGGGCGAAGCCGCGGGCAGAAAGCTAGTTTATAATATTAGTAAAGAAAGAGTAAAATATTAGTCCTTAAAAGAAATAGTAACACGATCGGTCGCATGGGGTCTTTGAGAACCCAAGCGCAAAACAATAATTTTTTCCAGTCAAACACTGTGCGCTAACAGACGCATGTTGGCTGTGTTGCGTAGGTACTTCAGGTGGCCTACCACAAGCTCTTATAGCAGTTATTTTTAAGATGAGAGAGTGAGACGCCGCTCTACACGCCGTATATTTGTATACTGTATATTTCAGGAAGCTACTAAAAGGTTTTACAAATAAAAAAAGTTACAGCAATTTTTCTTTAACTCGGGCTTTTAAAGATCCCATGCGACCGATCGCGGCTTAAATGTATTATGTATTTTAATTTAAGGTTAAAAAGGTGGTACGCAAAAACGAAACTTCAAAATTAATTGGAAACAAAGCCTCCATGCGCCAAAAGTTCCGCACGCAAGACAATTTTGTTTAGCAATGTATATGGATACATCTTTATGGATATGAACTTCATACGTCACAGTTCCTTGTATTTCTGCGCCTTTCAACCAAAGTGAATCAATTTGGTTGAACCCTGTTATATAATATTACCTTAATGGACGCAGGGCGGTTTTTGGGTGAACGCCCGCCAGGCTTTAGCGTTATCTAGAACGAGCGTCCAAAGAAAGAGCGCCCATGCGAATGAGGGCTTATTGAATCGATTCTTGCTTCAACTCATTACATTCAATTAACTTGACGTGGACTTGACTATTCAATTGCTGTTGACGTAGGTGACGTAAACCATAAACTCTATTTAGTACGTTTCCAGAAAATGGTCGGATTGTGTGTCGAAGTTATTTCTGACACGTATTTTACTTATTTTCGTAATTATTCAGTGAAAATCTAATTATGCCCATAAACGCCTAGTATCTCGGTCAAGAGAAAAACACAATTTCTAGAAATGGAGTTTCGTGAGACTTTGCTAGCTGCCCAACGAAATCAACAACAACAGTCATCTGTGAGACTTTTCGATCATTGTGCTAAATTTTCTAGTTTCGTGCTTCTAATTGTCTTTTTGGTCTTTTCGTCTGGTCTTTTTGGTTTACATACATCAAAGTATAAATACGATACCGATATCACAAATAAATTTGATTGCTCCACAGGGTAATTACTATTACAAGGCAAAGTTTGATCCCCCAAAGAAAGAACAGAAACAGAAAGATAGATTGTCGGCCAATATACAAAAGTTTTTGGCTAAGAAAGATGAAGAGGAAAAGCAGAAGAAATTGGACACTCAAAGAAAACGAGATGAGTTGCTTGCTATGCGTGATCCAAAGGCCATTAGGAAAATCCAAAAAACACTGAAAGTGATTAAGTCTGCCAACAAATCCGTGTTGGCGGATGCAGTTGACAGGGATAACACTGCAGTCACAAGGGAAGGGGCTGACATGGCTGACCAAGATGATTATGGATACGAGTCCCAGGCGGCAGCAGCTATTTATGAAAAAATGATGCAGCAGTATAGTAAAATACCTGATGAACCAAAATTTCCTACAACAAGTTAGTCAAATTCTATATTTCTGAGTTAATTTCTATTTCTTTTGATTGAATTTATTTTATTACAATTATTTGGTGCTCATTTTTCTAAGCTATTAGTTATTCTTACTTAAGTCATATTTATGATTTCCAAAATTGATTTAACATGTTTCTAAACTCTTGTAAATACTGAATGCATGTTTAGCTAACTCAAACAAAAGGGTTTTGTTTTTGTTATTGTATCACATTAATTGTGTTTATATTTTCATCTTCTATCTTTTAAATAAAAATTAGTTGTTGTCCGTTAGTCTTGCTAATACTCAAGAATTGGCTTTATCAATTAGGCATTTTACTTTTTGTTTGGTTTGCTATTTTTTTTATTTATTTTATTTCTTTAGGGACAACAAACAGTTACAATACACAATATAAACTTCAAATTTTACAAATCTGGTATTACATACCACATCAACATAAACAATATTGTAACCCACGACATTATGCACATATTAACAATGAAAAAGTATGCACGCTATGGTACGGGTGTGGTTTAAAAATTAACATAATAAGGAAAATTCGAAAGCAAAGCTAATTAAATAATAATAAGAAAAACTCTAAAGTAATGTAGGTACTTATAAAAATTTTTTACTAATGTTTGTAAACATTTTCTAACAGCAGTGTTGGAAAACCTATTAAAGGGTATGAAACACTTCTTTAAATTTTTATTGTATTTTCCAGAAAATGCTGTCAAAAAAGATTTAAAAGGTACTGTAGAGAGGGTAAAACATGCACTGCAACATGAAGATGATCCAGTCCCTCACAAAAGAAGACGAAAGGGAGGAACTGGTGGTAAGTAATGCTTTTTCAAATCACAATGATCCATCCAATTATCCCAATGTTTTATCAAACATTCTGCACTTAATATTTTGTGATTTTCAGAGCGTGATGAGAGTCCACCATCTAAGTATGAACCAGAAAAGGATAAGAAAAAGGAAGAGAATTTAAAATCCGACAAACCAAAAATACGCAAAGCTTTACCACCACCAATGGATTTCAACCAGCTATTGAAACTAGCCGAGCAAAAGAAAAGTGAACCATTAGAAATAGCTGCCAAAAAAACTGCTGCAGAACAAGAAACTGAGAGGCCTATGACAAAGAAACAAAAACGGGAATATGAAGAAGAAATGGCCAGAAGACAGAGACGTCAAGAAAGACTTGATGCCGAGAAAGGGGGTGGTAGAAAAGGTAATTAGATTTCTATTAAGAAAAATATTTAATACTCACCTAAATGTGTAAACATTTTAATTAGAGATGGGACGGGTGACCGGTGTAGATCCGGCACTTTTACAGTAGGGGAGAGCGGGGCTAAAAGTGCCGGATGTAAGTTGTTCCGATGAGAATAGAAACGCAAGTAAAAAACGGAGCGACTTGTGTGATGTTTGCTGCAAAACGTTATGGCACTATGCCGTTGCAAGAGCCGTTTTAGTCGCTTCCATTATGGTAGAATAGTAGTTACGGAAGAAAAAACGAAATTGACGGAACAACTTATCCCGCAGAATAATGTATTTTTTTTTGTTAATTGTTGATAGTAAGTACTTACATAAAAAATAATCAAATATTTTGACGGACTAGAAAACACTTTCAGCGTGTGAGAACTGAGATTTAATTTTTAAATGGTAAGTTTTGTTTTTGAAACGACAGAACAACCAGCCCCATAGCGAGGTTAGTTGTTCTGTCCCGATCGATATCATGAAAAATGTTTTAGTAGGAAAACAGTTTAACGATGCACAAAACAATATCACTATTCAGAAACACCAATAATTATTCTTTACATATATGCATAAGTCACACAATATAATATACACTATTTTCATAGCTCAATTTTCTATTTTATGGAAATCGGCACTTTTAGCCCCGCTTTCCCCTACCGGGTAATGGCACAAGATACCCGGCACATTCGGGTAATTAGGTCTAGGATAGAGTTGTAAAGTGACCGTCACGTTATAAATGACTGACCGAAAATTACGGTCACATTGGTAATTTATCCAATCTGACCGTCACTTTCGGTCACTTATTGTCAGTAACGTCACATTCATTTTATTCGTACACATTACCTATTAAAAGTCGCAGGACAATACAATCCAAGTTTAAGTGCATTTAAAAGACTTTCTATCTCGCTCGCACGCTGCCCGCGAGAGAAAGCTCTCACAATTTTGATCCTTATTGTTACCAGCGGAATGAGCGAAACCCTTTTTATAAACTTTTTTTTTTGTTCGCTACGTAACTGATTGGTGCGGTTATTAGACGTCTTCGCGCGTCGTCGCTCACAGCGCGATTGCACTGTGAAATAATCATTTAATTATAAAAACTAAAAAGAAATAAAACTTCTTAGATGTAAAACGACGAATTACGTATGGTCTCGCTCGCAGGTTCGACGACTTCCAACCTCCCGAAGAAGCCGGTTTCCGAAAAGGCTATAGTACCGTATAGACAACATTCAAACGCTGCGGCAAGTTGTACAGAAGACCGAAGAGTACAACTTGCCATTTTGCTTGGCGTTCGTGGACTATGAGAAAGCCTTTGATTCGATCGAGACCTAGGCAGTGCTGCAGTCTCTCCAGAGGTGCCAAATAGACTACAGGTACATCGAGGTGCTGAGGTACTTATACCAAAACGCCACCATGTCGGTCCGATTACAGAACCAGAGCTATAATCCTATCCAACTACAGCGAAGTGTGAGACAGGGAAACGTACTAATTCTTCAGAAACTGTTTACTGCTGCGTTGGAAGATATGTATAATAAGCTGGATATAAAGCTGGAATATAAAGGATGCGGCATCAACATCAATATCAAGTGCTTAACACACCTACGGTTTGCCGATGATGTAGTTCTCATGGCTGAGACCTTGGAAGACCATGCTTGAAGATCTCAGTTATGCTTCTCAAAGAGTGGGTCTGAAGATGTACATGGATAAGACGAAAATCATGTCCAATGCCCTGTTGCACCCGCTCCAGTAAATGTTGGGAACATTACACTCGAAGTTGTTGACCACTATGTCTACCTGGGACAGACAGTCCAATTAGGTAAGGCCAACTTCGAGAAAGAGATCTCTCGTCGAATCCAACTCGGATGGGCAGCGTTCGGGAAGCTCCGGCATATATTCGCATCCAAAATTCCTCAATGTCTCAAGACTATAAGGTCTTTGACCAGTGTGTGTTGCCAGTTATGACTTATGGAAGCGAGACGTGGTCTTTTACTATGAGTCTCATAAGAAGGCTCAAGGTCACTCAGCGAACAATGGAGAGTGTCAAATAGCGCGGAAAACGGCGTACCGGACGACGTTCCGTTTGCGGGCCCCCTACAAGATAGACCGACGATCTGTTACGGTTACGGGAAACCGCTGGATGCGGGCAGCGCTGGACCGATCATTGTGGAGATCCTTGGGGGAGGACTATGCCAGCAGTGGGCGTCGTTCGGCTGACATGATGATATCGTTTTCTATTTTGATTTTTTGTGCACACTCTTAGGCAGAGGCTTACGAAACTGTTTTCTGTCAATATTGAGTGTGTTACGCTAGCAGAAAATCAGCTTTTAGAAGGAAAAGAGTTTGACGATCAATAAGAGCAGGGCTTTCCTCACCAGAGACCTTCGTGGGTCGATTAATATTGGCAGCATAAACCGGAGAGCCGCAAAAATAAATATTAGCGATTGTACGCTGGCAGATTTTACACTATGGGATCTATCTCATTAGGACACCATGGTTGCGCCTCCTGTGTCAGCAACAAATTGGTTGCGCAACCAATTACTTACCAGGTGAAGGACCTTCCGCTTATAAAACTGGCTACATTTTATTGGTAGTGCAACCGGTAGATGCATGCCACCATGGTGTTATAATCAGATCCATTAATTTTATGAAATTAACGAGAGCAAAATGGCGGCAGCTTGGGGAGCAGGGTATCAATCGGAGCGCGAGTAGTTAATGCAGGTAATTTAGTAGCTATGACAGTACAGCCATAAATCAGTAGACAGGAGCTCGCACCACTTTTTCGAGGTTGGGGGTTTACATCGCATACAATAATTATGTGAATATAGCGAGGCGACTTTTTGTTCACGCTTTGATATATGGAGAATAAAAGATGGTCTTTCATTTTATTTTAAATAGAAACTTGCATTTTCTTTTAAGTGGCGCAGATTTACAGTATAGACTATTCGTCTAATTTAATCGCTTTTAAAAGCTCTTTCCTGGCTGTTGTGACGCACTCGTAATTGCTGATTGACCGTAATCAAATTCATTTATCAATACAACGTTCTATCACGTGATATTTATTAATTTTAATTTATTCAAGTATGTAGGCATAAACGAAATAATTTTCAAAAAATTTTGCTTCAAGTCAAGCCGGAGGGTGGGGCAAGCGCTCCACCTTGCACCTTCCTGGGTACACCCATGCTAATTAATATGTTACCTTTGTTATTTTACACGGAAAAAAATTGTCACAGTTAAAAACAGTTCTGTTAATTATATTTGACGAATCTGACAATAAATTACCAATGTGACCGGTCATTTATAATAAATGACGGTCACTTATCGTATGTGACGGTCACTTTACAACTCTAGTCTAGGATAAAAAAATTAAAAAGTTTTTTTTAAAAACGAACATTTATTTCAATTAAACAGGAATAATATGAATAAATAATAGTTAATTTATACACTTTTTGAGGTTATATTGTACAAAATCAAAGTTATCATTCCAAGCGCGTAAACAAATAGTGGCAAAATGGCAGCCTGTGGGTAGGCACATCGCCTCTCCTTCCTAAGTCGTGGGCCACGCTGGAGCGACGGAGGCCGCAGGACGCGCGAACACGTACTATTCCCTCCGCCGGTCGCGGCAACCGCCGGACGCGCCAGTGTGGCCCCACCCGTCCGTTTCAATATATTTGTTTTTCCCGCTCAACGCGGACGCAAGACGCGCCGCCCGCTCCAGTGTAGCCCACGACTTACGACCGAGCGTCCGCCGGCCGCCCCGGCACAAACTCGCGAGACCCTAACCGCTTGACTTGACCGTCTCAGTCGCGCGCGTCAAACAGGGAAGTGGAATATAAGTACATCTTTTCATGCCGGGTAATTTTGCGGAGTACCCGGCTACCCGGTATAAGCTTGCACCGAGTACTCAGTTGTCGGGTACCCGGCAAAAGTAGGATCCGGTGCATCTCTAATTTTAATAAATGTTAGCTTGAGATTTTAAATTAATTTTATGCATTCACAATGCAATTCTGTAAGTATTGGAAAAATGTGATAGTAAAAACCCACGAGCCCTATAAGTAGCTTTCAGGCGGGATTCGAAACCTGATTTTTTACAACTGTGCATAAGAGAATTTTATATTGTTCATTTAATTTTCAGTAGTAAAAGAGGGAAGGCCAATTGAAAGGGAGAGGAAACAAGAGCCACTTGGTTTTGGCCGTATACCTAAAATTGGAGATAAAAATGTAGCAAACTCTAGAAATGATAGTCCCAAACTTTCAGAACGAGAACGACATGGAAATGATAGAGATAGATATGGTTCTGAAAGAGATCGGTACCTAAGTGAAAGCGATAGACATGGTAGTAACAGAGAAAAACATGGAGTTGAGAGACCAAAACAAAATAGTGACAGGGACAGACATGGCAGTGACCGTGATAGACATGGCAGTGACCATGATAGACATGGCAGTGACCGTGATAGACATGGCAGTGACCGTGATAGACATGGCAGTGACCGTGATAGACATGGCAGTGACCGTGATAGGCAAGGCAGTGACCGTGATAGACAATGTAGTGACCGTGATAGACAAGGCAGTGACCGTGATAGACAAGGCAGTGACCGTGATAGAGCTAATTTTGACCGAGAAAGATTACAAAGAGAGAAAGCTAGAGCTGAAAAAGAAAGGGCAGAAAGAGAAAGGCTGAGACTAGATAAAGAAAGATTAGATAAATTGAAAGCCGAAAGAGAAAGGATAGACAGAGACATAGATAGATTGAATAGAGATAGAGAAAAATTGGACATAACCAAATCAAAGCTTGAAACGATATTGGTTTCAGAAAAATCTAACAGGCCTGTTGAAAAATCTGTAGATAGATCAAAAATTATTTCTAGAGAACAAAGTGGAAAACAAGACTTAAAGAAGAATATTGATTTGAAAAGTCAAAATACTTACAGGATAGATAAAAATTCAAATGAGAAAAAGTTGCCTATAACAAACAAAAATTTTAATGGTAAATATCCTAATGGTGATAGTGCTCATGGTAAATTATTGCCAAAAGCTAACAAGGATCAGTTAGTACAAAGAAATGGGGTAATAGATAGGGAGATGTTGGCTAAACAGAAATCACTGCCAGTAAATGGTTCTGTTAGAAGCATGGAAGGTAAAAAACCTAGTGAGGTTGGAAAGATGCCACTATCAAGGAGGCCTGATGACAAAAGTGTACAGGGTAAATCACAAGCTGGCCCAAGCAAGCCTAAAGTGTCTGACTTTGACTTTGACAAACACATTAATAACATTGGCAAGGGGAGGCAGGATGGTGGTCGCAAGTACCCACCAGGTGATGTTCGAAGAAAGGATGATGGGAAGAAAAAACCAAAACGTGAGTAATACTACTTTATATAATGCTAATATTACATGGTTTAACCAAATTGATTCAATTTGGTTGTAAGGCGCAGAAATACAGGTGCACATTGACATTGAATGATTCACTTTTACGTTTACTTACATTGTTTAATTTGGTTGCTTCATCCAAATTGAAAGGCAAAAGTGAACGGTGTATTTCCGCCATAATTTACTAGCCTTCCGTCCGCGGCCTCGCCCGCATGGACTACATGACGTTATCCCGCGGGAATGTAATCTTTTTCCGGGATAAAAAGAAGCCTATAGATGTCACTCTCCAGCCTCCAAACTATCCCCTTCCCAAATTCACTTCAAGCCGTTTTGACGTGAAAGGCGACCAACCAAACAACACAATTTTACATTTATAATATTAGTATAGACTATGGATTCCCTAGTTATACTATACTAGCATTCCGCCCGCGGCTTCGCCCGCGTAGACTACATAGTACATGCTTTTCCGCGATAAAAATTTGCCTATATCCTGACCTAAGGTCAACTCTAATTCTGTACCAAATTTCATCAAAATCGGTTAAGTAGTTTAGCGAAAGCGTAGCAGACAGACAGAAGGACAGAGTTACTTTCGCATTTATAATATTAGTAGGCATTTCCATAGTTTATAAAAGAAATATTTGATGGATGTTTATTTTGAATTTTCAGCTTATTCAGTATTTTAATTGTAGAAATACCACTACAAAACTACCACTTTCGAGGGTAAAATGGGTTTTATGTACAAGTTATACACTCTGCTTTTCACTTAGAGTGTGAGGAAAATATATAACAATATTGCAAAAAAGAAAAAATTAAGACTTCGCCATATTGGCGGGAAAACTTTTTTTTTATACGTGGCATTGGGAGCACAGTGACTTTAGCATTAGATCGTAGTCCATAAATAATAATAATAAATATTAATTAATAACTTCTTACATTCACACCAATTATGCCCATGTTAATTTGGAAAACTTGATAACGGATAAATATAAGTTATACTTATATACTTTTTGTTTGTAAATACATACTTAATATACATAGTTAACATAATGCTCTTGAAATACTTATTTCTTAGAAAACTCATTAATTTTGCCTAGTTTTATTAATTTAGTAATTTAACATGGATTATGTACAAAATTGAAGAAACAGAATGAAATAATAAGTTTATTTAACGAAGTTTAATTGCGTGTGTTGCTGGTTACCTGACGATCTTTGTCTTAAAGTCTGAGACTTAGACGAAGATTTTAGTTTATGCACTAGAGCATAAAAAGCGATTTTATGCAGCCTATACCCAACATAAACACGAACTATACGAGCATGAGAAGTGAAAATGTATTTTTGTATTTTTCCAGGTCGCTTGGATTCAGATTCTGAATACGATTCTGAAATGGATGACTTCATAGATGATGAAGATGAAAATATGGATTACTCAAGACATATAAAAGAGATATTTGGTTACGATAAGTCAAAGTAAGTAAAAACTAGTACAAAAATTTCATGTAGAATAAGAAATATGTCAAACTAATATATTTGGGAAATATTGGAATAGTTAATGTAACCTTTTTTTTCCATATACTCTGGACACTCTGGTTACAGAGCCACAAGCTTTTCTGTTCCGGTGACAGCTAAGACAGAGGAGCCACTTGCAATACGAAATTAGCTGTCAAAATGGACTATCGTATGAAAACTGTTTTAGTTCCAAAGATAATCACCGGAACAGAAAAGTTTATCGCACTATAAGTTGCTTTTTGCACACTGGGTTTTATGGTGTTGCCAACTTAAAGGCATTCCTTCTTGGAACTTATTCCACCATTAACTATGGAAAATATAAAAATACAAGTTAATTCTATTATTATCTTGGTTCTAGGTTCTTGTGGTAACATGTTTATCAAATTATTGATTGTTGTATTTCTTGTTTCCTTTTTTCATAACACACGATTGTTACCTTACTTTTGTATTACAGAACATATGACAGTGTTTTACTATGTTGTTTATTATTTTGTTCGTAAGATGAATGTGAATCTGTGCTTAAATTTTACTGTGAAAACTGTATTGATCGGCGCAGATGTTAAGAGCCTATGCAGACTGCGTTTTTTTTTTCACGCGCCCCGTCCGTCGTCGATTAAATACAGACAAGTTTGACAAGCAAAAGTTGGAAAGTTCTACAAGCTAAAGTACGGCCAACTAGCAGGGATAAGAAAGGTCATTCTCCTAAAAACGACTATGGAGTTGACAATCTATTATATATCTCTTTTCATCTTGTGTATTTGTCGTAATGTCTCGTTCTCTCGGCAGTAATATGTCAAGGTCGAGACAGGAGCCGTACTCTGAAACGCAAATCCGAAATTTCGGGCAGCCCCGTCCCTTTCACTCGATTCTGTCACAACTGGGACGTTTCAGAGTAGGCCCTCAGGTTCGCCAACATTCGGGCGGCCATTTTTAATAGTTATGTTATTTGTTCAACAAGTGAGCAAAGTTGTTTTTTGCTGCGAGTGCCGACTTTGTAAATCACGAACAAGCGAAGCAGCCTAGAATCGAATCATCCATTTTCTTTTTATTAATTGTTAGCTTTTTAGAATAACAATTACACATAGTAACTCAATTTACCAGACATTACGCAACGGATTTTGATGCGATTTTTTTAAATAGATAGAGTGATTCAAGAGGAAGGTTTATATGTACTTTTTATCCCGATATTCCCACGGGAACGGGAACCACGCGGGTGAAACCGCGGGCGGCCGCTAGTAATATTATATATAAATATATATAATAATAATATACAAATGTGAAAGTTTATATGTTTGGATGTTTGTATATTTGTTACTCAATCATGCTAAAACGGCTGGACGGATTTGGCTGAAATTTGGGACACAGATTCTTTGTAGCCTGGAGGGGAACATAGGCTACTTTTCATCCCGGAAAAGATCACATTCCCGCGGAATGCTAGTTTATAATATATTGTCTACTAAAAAAAATTACTTACATATAATATTACTTTCAAAAAGTTGCATTATCATATAGCATAACCTCTGCATTTCCCAATGACATTGCGTTGGTTTTGTTTACATTTGGTATATCTCGTTGGCCGTACTTTACATCTCGTTAGTATTGATATAAATGTGAACGCGCGTCTACGGCGCGTGGAGAAAAGGCAGTGTGCATAGGCACTTTCTCATATTAGGGCAGAAAAGCTACCAAGATCAAGTGGAAAACAATAACTTTTTTTAGGTATCGGTACATGGACGATGGTGATGATCCCACTATGGAGTCCAGCTTTGCGAGACAACAACGAGAAGAATACATCAGCAAGAAAATTGGTAAGTTGTTGCTGCAGTAATACAGATATTTGTTTCAACTGTCTTCAACAACAAGTAATGGATGCCACACATTTGTCAAATAGAAAGCGATCGCGATATAATTATGTCGAGTTACATAAGACACTGGGAAATTGGTCTAATTTAGCTTGCAACATGAGACCTTGGCGGACATTCATACTGCAAGTTTAATAAAATCTTGTAAAATGGGTCACGCAATCCAATCGGTTCGACTGTAAAAAAGGACTAAATTACCTTAAAAATTTACTTAATTTTCAGGTATAATGGAAGATTTAGAAGACATGCGAATGGAAGCCATGGAAAAGAAGAAAACTAAGAAAACCCGGCGGTTAGACGACGACTGACATCGGATATCGACCGCGGCTGCTAATTACTGGACCAACCCTCGCAACGACCTCAATATCGGTAAATCTCTGCAAATATTTATTGCTGTAGAAACACTTATATTACAAATTTTCATTGAAATTTTATTTACCTGTTTATCCAAATTCTACAAAATAATCACAATTGAAGGAAAGGCAATCAAAGTGTACATGAAATCAGTGTCTCTACCCTACAAAATGTAGTTGTAAATTTTATTAAAATGGTCTCATATATTTGTTTCCCCCTTTATATTTAAAATGTGTTAATTAAGTTATTTATAAGGTGACAATGTAAAGATCAATTATAATTTTTTATATTTATCCTGCATCACAATGTAATATTGTGATATTTTATTTCTTTTTTATTCATGAAATTAATTCCCGATTTTCTTGGAACAGATCAAAAATTTCAATCGTAAACAAACCGAATGATTATAAAACCTACCTTTATCTAGATTTTAATATTTTAAGTATCTGTAATGTATCTGTAATATGGACCAGCATTAATAATAATAATGTTGTGTAAAACGTCGTTTACGGCATTTTTATTATATTTTTTCTTATTTGTATGATTGATCAGATTTGAATATGTACATACTTTACTTTAAGTAAAGTTCACTTATTGATACCTAATTATTGTAACGATTCACACAGCCACTAGTTACCAACATCACTAAAAAACACCCACAATGTGTTGAAAATATCTTTAAAAATGTAAAATATTTAATAAAATAATGTGTGATAGCATTAAATCATTTGTATTATTATTTTGTTTTAGTCATCATGTAGTTAAAAATAATGAAATAGTTGGTACTGTAAAAATGTTATTATTTTTAAATTTTATATAATTTTAGTTTCACACATAATGAGGTTACTTTAATTAGCTGATTAGTTAAGGATGAATTTAATCTGGTGTGTTATTAGTGATTTATAAGTTTAGTATCCTCGGTGGCTTCAAAATAGTTGTTGTTATATTATAATACAGCATTTACACGGAGCTAATTGAGACGATTCACTAAGCCAGTCCACTAATAGGCGCCACACTCGATCACTTTAAACTGTCAGTTTTTCATAGTAACACGTTCAGTTTTCACTGTCAGTTAAAACTGTTCAGTGAAAACTGATCGTGTGTGGCCAGTGTAAGACAATAGATATTACTATTTATCACTGCCTTGACAATCCAATGAAGTGGACTGTCTCTATTTACACGGTGCCAATATTAGACAGCCTTAGTGGATCGTCTCGAGTATTGGTTCCGTGTAAAAGCTGCAAATTGTTGTGTTGTGCCAGGGGGTCTATTTTTAAATTTCGCCACTCGTGTCGAGCGCTCCCTTAGTACTCATATTTGACTATTTTACTCATATTTGACATGAAAATGAGTACTAAGCGAGCGCTCGATGCGAGTGACGAAATTCAAAAATAAGTCCCCAGGTAGGTGGCGCTCGCTGATGCGATGTATTGAAACAAGTTGAGGAATATTTTTAGCAATTAATTGAATAAGCAAATTGTCTAATTTTTGTTTTAAAAATACTTAGCTAATTTATCATTGTTGCAATTACACAATAACACTATATTAGCTTACATTAACGCAGAACAAGTTTGCTTACATCACGGCGATCGCTTATGATTGATCAATATCTTTGTATTACATACTATTTTGATATGATACGAATAGGTGTAGCCATATTATTTTAATAATTATGTAATTTCTGCCACAAATATTGTGTACGTCGCTGGCTTATTATTATATTATGTTCTAAGTGAATGTAAGAAATGTACTTTAAAAATGTTCTATCAACTGAATAGGTACTTCTTTCGAGTCGTGGTTCCGAGCTCACAAGGAATAATGCCCAATAGGCAGCGGTGATACCTGGTGCCCTACCACAAGGTCTAATAGCAGTTACTTTTAAGTTGAGAAAGTGAGACGCCGCTTTACACGACGTATAGCGGCGTCTCACTCTCTCAACTTAAAAATGGCCACCTGAATACTGAAAATTTTTTAAAATATTGTTTTGTATTTCTTATGGCTTAAGTAGGTACTTATTACCAATTTCAATAAGAATTTACTTGACCAAAAACTCGTCGCCGCCGCCGCCGCGCATGTTCAGGCCAGGCCGTAAAGGGCCCACAGGCTATTAGTCCGCCACTCTGTTCCCTTTAAGATTTAGAACTGACGGCTGATGCGCAGGCACAGTGTGTGGCCGCCTGGGTTTATGTCGACAGTTATCGGCCGGACAGAAGCTACCGATTAATACTAAAAACTGACGACTATCAACTGCTAGTATGTGGCCTCAAAGCTGGTTTTCGACTAAATAGTTCTGTCGGCAATATTGCTAGTTTGTGGCCGATGGAGGTCTCGAACGTCAGGCGGCCGATCCAGGTCTCGAACGTCAGGCGGCCGATCCAGGGTCCGTACTCTGAAACGCTAATCCCAAACTTCGGTTAGCCCCGCCCCTTTCACTCGATTCTGTCCCGACTAGAGAGTGAGAGGGACGGGTATACCGAAGTTTCGGGTTTTGCGTTTCAGAGTAGGCCCTCAGGGACCGTACTCTGAAACGCAAATCCGAAACTTCGGTTAGCCCCGCCCCTTTCACTCGATTGTGACATGACCGGAGCGTGAGAGGGACGGGTATGACGAAGTTTCGGGTTTTGCGTTTCAGAGTAGGCCCTCAGGTCTCGAACGTCAGGCGGCCGATCCGATCTAGGACAACAGGCGGACTGATCGTCTGTGGGGCCCTAGGGCCCCGAGTTTACCAACAGTCGGTTTCGTTAATTGGTTGGTTGGTTGGTTAACCAATCACGTGTGAGCATTAAATTTTAATCGGGCCGTAAGGGTCCCCAACAAACTACGAATTTGCATCGCATCCTTCGATCAACAATAACACCTAATCGCAGCGCAAGAATCTGCGATGCGTGTCAAGTATTTGGCAGGCAAAGTTTCTATTAGCATGGCGCATTGCCGATTCTTGCGATGCGATGTGAATTCGCTGTTTTGTATGAGAGCCGTTAACGTAACCGACTGTTAGTGAACAGGTGGCTTTGATTAGATCCGCGTGAACTGGAATAATCTGGATAGACCACTATTGCAAAGTGACAAATTGTGTTTACGTTGGTATTAATAAAAAATGGCGGCCCTCTGAAATTGTTACATATTAGGTTACTCGGTGAATTTTGTAACGTTAATTAAATTATGTAAACTATTGTAAACATTTGTTATGTATAAATATAGTTAAAGTGTATAGCTTCTTCATCAGACTTTAAAAAGACAAAAAAAGTGTAACAATGTAATAACTAATTATTTTCAGCATCCCTATACTTTGTTGTCTTTTCGCCCTAAAAAGCTCTCCCAAGCTAGCAATACCACATCCATAGGAATAGCAAGATTGAATTTGCTACTTGATAGATATTAAGCGCCCCACACACATGGTGAGTTCGCCTCCTTTAGGCGCACGCATTTGGCCCAATTCGCGATTGGTCCAATTCACATTATTCGCGGTTGGTCTAATTCTCAGTTGGTCCAATTCGCAGTTGGCCTAATTCGCACTTGGTCCAATTCGCAGTTGGGCCAATTCGCAGTTGGTCCAATTCGCGGTTAGTCCAATTAGCGATTGGTCCAATATAAAGTGTATTGTGATAAGGTAGAAAGAAATATAACCATGCACATTTGATCAAACATATGATAGATAATTATAATCCTACTATCCTACTAATCCTACTAATATTATAAATGTGAAAGTTTGGATGTTTGGATGTTTGGATGTTTGGATGTTTGTTACTCAATCACGCCAAAACGGCTAAACGGATTTGGCTGAAATTTGGAACACAGATACTTTGTAGCCTGGAGAGGAACATAGGCTACTTTTTATCCCGGAAAAATGTCACATTCCCGCGGGATAACGTCGTGTAGTCCACGCGGGCGAAGCCGCGGGCGGAAAGCTAGTATTATAAATGTGAAAGTTTAGATGTTTGGATGTTTGTTACTCAATCACGCCAAAACGGCTGAACGGATTTGGCTGAAATTTGGGACACAGATACTTTGTAGTCTGGAGAGGAACATAGGCTACTTTTTATCCCGAAAAAATGTCACATTCCCGCGGGATAACGTCGTGAAGTCCACGCGGGCGAAGCCGCGGGCGGAAAGCTAGTATATTATATAAATACACACTTTTTACCTACCGAGCGGGACCTTAGCCACGTTATAGATTCCGTTCTATAATTTGGAAACATTATCCATCTTGGCCTAACCGCGAATTGGACCAACTGAGAACTTGACTAAGTGCGAATTGGACATTTTTTTGAACATTGGAACAATTGCGAATTGGACCAAATGCGCCTAAAGGGTTCGCCTGTCGGCAAAGGCCTGTCAGTTGGCCGTAATCGGCCACACGCTCACAGCTATGCTCACAGTTTCGTAAAAGGTATAGAACTGACAGCTAATGCGCAGGTATAGTGTGTGGCCGCGGCCAATATTGAAAGTTATCGGCCGGACAGAAACTACCGATTAGTACTAAAACTGACGGCTATCAACTGCTCGTGTGTGGCCTCAAAGCCGGCTTTCGACTCTTGCCGACAGCATAGATAATATAATACTATACCCGACAGGCAATGACTGGTCTAAATAAGATTTTAAACTTACATGGTCATTATCACTATAACTATTATGAAAAACGGTACCTATTATGAATAACAGTTACTCCGTGATCATGGCGTGTGCAACTGCGCCGAAATATCGGGAACTCGAAAAACAAAATAAGCATGGTAAAAATCCCGTTTTTCATAATAGTTATAATGACTGGTCTAGTGTGTGACCGATGGAGGTCTCGTACGTCAGACGGCTGATCCCGTGATCCGTTCTAGGCCGACAGTCGAACTGACCGTGTGCGGGCTCCTTTATGATATTAGTATTTGGCAAACGGCGAAACGAAGATAAGAACAGCATATCGGATCCCGCAACCGCAACCCGCAATCAAGCATCAAGACCAATGCCTAGCGCGCGCACACCACTGCACGCACAGGCACTACAGTCGTCACAAATGAGCGATTTTCTGAGAGGCCATTTAAAAAAAAAAAGCTTCCAATTGCTTCACTAGATGGCGTTGAATAAGTATGTACATGTCTATGGTATATTTTGGTATGAAACAAATTTAAATTAATTACTTTTTAAAAACCCAAAGGAAACTAATAATATATTAAATAAGTACTACTGCGAGGAACAGAAACGAAATAGGTAAATTTAAAGATTTAGGTAAATAAATAACATCTGTCTAACGTTCCGTTTTACGTAAAAAAGTCGCGTCAAGGTAAAATTTATAACGTTCCGTTCCTTCTAACTGCATAGGTGGGACAGCGCCATCTAGTGACTGAGCTTTCAGAAAATCGCCCATTAAGAAAGATGCCTGTTTTGACACATGGTAATGACCCTAGAATGTAACTTGTTGCGTAAACCAAAAAATCAAATAAATGCTGATTACTATCAAAGGTGTTTGAAAATAATATGTTACATTTTTTAACGCATCAAAAATTAAGGCAAAGTGTATTCCGCGTATTATTTTTGCGTTTATTCTAAAGTAAACGCAGATTCGATTAACTAGGTAGGTACGAAACGTCTCGAAAAACAGTTATGTTCAGTGTTGCCAACTCGGATTTTTAAAAGGAGCTAGATCATCGCACCCCTAGATGAAAACTCCAGGAAATCAAAAAACCTAATTTTTCAGAAATGACTAAAAACTGATTTTGGAATATTTACTAGGAATATCAAGAAATTAGTAATTCATACATGAATGTAATATGTTCCAAAGCCTGTTCCATTAAGTATTGTTTATACTTTCCCCCTCGCAACTTGATAAAATGGATTTTTTAGTTACATTAGTTTTCTTTAGGTAATAAACAACTTTTCTGTGTCATAAGTAGAATTACCTTACTTTATCTGAAATAAAAATGAGTTAAGTACGTGTCTTTGCACCAAAAAAATATACGATGTACTGGTGGTGTTAAAAACCTACTAAGTTGAACACTAACTTTGTAGGATAGGTAGGTAGATCGTGATATTATAGAGAAGTAGGAGACAAAGACAAAGGAGAGAAAATATTTTTTCTTTTAAGAATTTAGTTTTCGTAATGCGGATCTGCGTCTGAATCGTCGAAATCACTTCCATCGCCGCTGTGGACTGGTGAGACATTATATTGACGTTTAGGAGCTCGTCGTCGTTTGTCAGCCTTAGTTGACTGCTCATCGAGATTTAAAGGATATTCTAGTAAGCGCGGCGATGATACTGACTTTAAGCCCTCAGCAGGCAACTCAGGCTCCACACTATCAACCATTTCCATACCAGCCGGCAGAGGATTGAGCTGCTGGCTGATCAGGAATCTTTTCTACTGCATTGACGAGATCCAACATAATTTGTCCCCGGCCCTTCATTGTTCTAAAGTAAATAATTTCATTATCATTTAAAAAATCAAGTAAACTCAAGCAATTCAAAAATCCCAAGTATCAACTCATAATGTTTCATGAATATTTAAAACGCATAAACAAATCTAATTTAAATTTGTTACGTAAGATACTTATTACATCACAAGTCATTATTTCATTAAACAGGCGAAAAAAAGCAAAGTTAAACATTCATTCAAATAAACCATTGTAAGTCGGAATTCATATTTTCTGTCATATAAACCAGAGTAACTCGAAATATAAAAAAAAAATATTGTGACGCAATATCAACAAAACCCCCGCAAGTCAAATTATACAGTTTTATTTACCTAATGAATTTCACATAAACTCCAGCAACTCAAAATAGGCTACAATGCAAACGGCTTCCACTCATAACGGCCAGGAGACAACTAAAAATGGTGGAGTAATGTTCGCGCCGTCCAGTGTCAGGTCATTCAACTAAAGCAATGTTTCGCGCCATCTTTCGACAACGGCCGAAGTTATAGTTACGTGAGTTTGAACTCCGCGTGGGTATTCACGTGGGGATTTTGAAAACGCCATTAACTAAATATGGGTACTTTTTGAGTTAGTGAGGTTTTCATCTAGTGGTGCGAATATCTGAAAAAGAGCTAAAAAAGAGCTAGATTTTTTCAGAAAAAAGAGCTAAGTTATATAATCTGCTACCTATTTATAAAAAAAAACATGCACTATCGCCGCTTTCAGGTGTTTTTTTCTTTTTATATTATTTAAAAATCACCTTTTTTAGAGTTAATCTCGCATTTGCAGTAGGTACAAAACGCTTTGGTGGGGTCTGTTTTAACTGCTTGAAGCCAACCTTGAAATTCTGGTACAGACAGCCATTCTTGTCTGAACTTATGTGTATAGGTCTGCTTACTTTAAGCTATTTTACTATCATTTATTAAACAATTCACGAGGGGACTAAAATAATAACAAATGTTTAGAAGCAACCGTTTAACACTGCGTGCGGCTGCGAACTTACCACTGACAATATGAGTAACTCACTATGTTGTTTAACAATAATACTACTTTCTCAGCAGCCGAGGCCGATACATTGCATTTAGAAATGAGCGATTTTCTGAAAGGCCATTTAAACAAAAAAAAGCCTCCAAAAGCTTCACTAGATGGCGTTGAACGAAGTATGTACATGTCTATGGTATGTTTTGGTATGTATCATATTTAAATTATTTACTTTTAAAAATCCAAAGGAAACTTAAAATAAATAAAATAAGTACTGATAAGTACTACTGTGAGGAACAGAAACGAAATAGGTAAATTTAAAGATTAAGGTAAATAAATAACATCTGTCTGACGTTCCGTTTTACGTAACAAAAGTCGCGTCAAAGTAAAATTTATAACGTTCCGTTCCTTCTAAAGGTTCGCGCACATTATGTCGGGGCACAGCGGGCCGGGCCGCAGCGCAAAAATCCGTCCAAATCGCTCGTATGTATTTTATATGAACTATCGCACACTATGCCGGGGCGCAGCGGGCCGCATAATCCGCCGCGGATTTTGTTGCGTGCGTGCGATGCGATGCGGCCCGCCCCGCCCCGCTGCGCCCCGACACAGTGTGCTATAGCAAGCGGATTTTTCTCGTACAACTCGGACAAATAACATGACACCTACAAATTATACCTGTCTCTTTCACTCGATTCTGCCATGCCCGGAGAGTGAGAGGGATGGGTATAACCGGCAGTAGTAGAAGAAATTGGATGTTTGAATTTGGTTGTACTCAAAATCCGTCAATGCGCTGCGGCCCGGCCCGTCACTAATGTGCTATACTCAAATCCGTCAATGCGATGCGCTGCGGCCCGCTCCGCTGCGTCCCGGCATAATGTGCGCGCTCCTTAACTGCATAGGTGGGACAGCGCCATCTAGTGAGCGAGCTTTCAGAAAATCGCCCATTACGGAAAATTATCGGATAATACCACAGAACAGAAAAAACTTTTTTTCTGTTCTGTGGATAATACCCAACCATAAACCATTATAGAATAACCATAGACCGGATAGACCGACCATAGACAATGTAGGTACACTTTGGCCCTGGAAACAAGTATTTTGAGCTAAAAATAATACAAAAGGGTTTATTCATAGTGTACATGGAAAAAAAGCTAAAATTGTAGAAAAGTAGAGCTAAAGAGCTAAACATGTTTTTTTGGAGTTAAACATTTGAAAATAGAGCTAAATTTAGCTCTAAAAAAGCTAAATTGGCAAAACTGGTTACGTTCTCAGTCTTTATTTTTTTAAATACTAGTGTTGTAACCGTTGTGTGCAGGATTTCTCCAGCTTCATTCAATTTTATCGAAATAATCGTTATAACTACTTTAATAAATTAATTTGTAAAATGGATCTTTTTTGTATGAAAACTAGATTGGCGCTTAAAGCATTAATAAAATTATGAATTGGCAACAATGATATCGATAAAACGGTTTCTAGGTACCTACACGCACATTTATCCAAAGAGAACGTTTCGAACGTACCGAATGAAGAAATTCTTTAGATAAAATCTAGACGTGACTGCTATATACTTTTTTCATACCATAAACTTTGTGGTATTGTTTTTGATTTGTCATCGGAAAATGTCACTCAAATAAATATTATGAATTCAATAAGTTGTGTATTTAATAGTGGCGCACCGTGACCCGCCGACTGGGACGCCTACATTACACGATCACCACTGATGGAGGCGAAGTCTGGCGCCGTCACGTCAACCAGATTCTACCGGCTACGCTGGTGCAACCTCAGACCCGGGAAAATTAAGGGGGGGAACTTGCTATATACTTTTTTCATACCATAAACTTTGTGGTATTGTTTTTGATTTGTCATCGGAAAATGTCACTCAAATAAATATTATGAATTCAATAAGTTGTGTATTTAATAGTGACGATTCGACATGCTGAGGTGTGTTTAGCCCCCAGTACAGGATGGCCGACCATAATAGGCCATCATGTACATGGCCGGTTTGCTTGTGATTGCCGTCTGCGAGCAACGCCAACCGCCCCTGTACACGATGGCCCATCATGGTCGGTCAACATGATCGGCCATCCAAAGGGTGCTACCGGCTAAGAAATATGGATATGGGTATGGGCTTCAACTGTCATTTGAATTCCTTATCTTGATAGATTTTTGCTGCTGTATTCTGTTGAACGTTGCTAGCTAGTTATCGTTATACCTGACGTCACAAAACAAGGAACTGATAGCGGCTATTTTCTTTATAAAATTGACTTAAAGTTCCCCAAAAACGTATGAAGTTCATACCCATAAAGTTACGCGGCTAAAAAATCTGGATATGGGTATGGGCTTGGTACGGAACGCAGTTTTGGTCTGAATCGGAATGCACCCCTAGTGTGTGTGTGTGTGTGCTGACTTGACATTGACAGTTGTTTCTTGTCAATTTGGCATTTTACTTTTTAATGTGGCATTCATTGCATTATTGCATTTTACAGCTGATTCCGTGTGTGCTTTCGTGTTTTGATTAATATCATAAACCTTTCTCGATAAGCAAATCTTTTATCTCTTCGTAATTATTAATACCTACCTAATACAACATTATTATTATCGTATAAAACTTCAGTTCTATAGTGAGAAACGTAGCAGTATTGTCCAGTGCACAGTGTTGAAAACTTATCAGAAAGTGTTTACAATTTGGTGAATATTTAATGTGATTAAGAATGAACTTATCTTTCGCTGGTTGTGGTTTTCTTGGGATCTACCATGTGGGAGTTGCAGTATGCTTCAAAAAATATGCTCCACATTTACTCTTAGGAAAAATATCTGGAGCTTCCTTTGGAGCACTCTCTGCCTGTTGCCTTCTTTGTGACTTGCCTATTGGTGAGTATAGTTTTATATTTGTATATATATTTCACTTCGATATTATGTTTAGATTCAATTAAGATTTCTAACACTATCACTATCAACTTGTTTAGTGCTACATGATATTGAAGAATTATAATTCAAAGTATTAATATTAGGAGGTCCCAACAATTATAATATTATGCACACCTGTGCACAATATTTTAAATATTGTTGATAAACCTTACTAATTATCACTATTTTGTAACTAAACAAAGCATTAAGATTTAAAAGAACTTTGTTAACAATGCTCATACATGCAAAACCAATAAATAAATATTCAAGTACTTTAAGTAACCCTTCAAATATGAAATTTACAGAATTTATACTTTATATTTTTAATTCATGCTTCAAAAAGAAGCTTATTGACTTTATAATTTATTTTGAGTTTTATATTGTAGGTGAGTTAACAAGTGATGTACTGAGGGTAGTGGGAGAGGCTAGAGCAGGGTCTTTAGGGCCGTTCAGTCCTTCATTCAGTATTCAAAATGTTCTTCTGGAAGGCATGGAAAAATACTTGCCTCATGATGTTCATAAGAGGGTCAGTGGCAAACTTCACATTTCGCTAACAAGAGTATATGATGGACAAAATGTGATAGTATCAGAATTCCCAACAAGAGAAGATCTTCTGCAAGTAAGTTATTTTTTTCTTTTCATTCAATTGGTTGATTGTTAATATGGTTGAACAAAAAAGATTTAAACTTATTGATACTGTAAATGACATGTAGTTCAGTCAATGAATAATTTGTGGATGGAAAAGTTGAAAGTGCAGAAAATTTGACTTAGGAACAAAGAAGGTCACGTTTTTTGGTTTTTGTCTTACATCTCCAAAACTGTGCATCATGTGGATACTAAATAGTACAACAGAAAGTTCACTCCGCAACACCAATCAAACAAATAGCTAGTCTTCTATGACGCAATAAAGTGCAATTCACGTTGCACCGCGCTAAATGCCTAGCATTTTATTCACCTACTATTTGCATCTCTTTCTAACGCATAACTCGTATTCCTTCTGTGCGTCAGAAGGGTTGCGCCTCTTTGTGATTTATTTATAACTAGCGACCCCGCCTGGCTTCGCATGGAGTCTTTTGAACAATTTGTTGGTGCTTTGACAGTGGTAGTACTTATAAATCAGTGATAACTTCTAAAGTATTCATTTAATGGAAATAAAGCATGATAATTTTGATCTACATTAAATGGCCAAGGTAACTTACATACTTATTTGGTTAAGGATTCATAGTAATTAGGAGAAATTAGCTTTGCGAATAAAGTAATATTTTTAAATTAATTACTTACTTAAAATTAATATGCTATCGCGGACTTTTTTGTAGGTCTTTTTATGATATACAATTTCATAGTACATTATTTTGATATATCTCATATGGTTTAGCCAGCAGCGTTCGCAATGTAGGCACTCAAAAAATCGTGTTTTGACGACTTCATCACAAAACATAGAATTTTCTATATTATACAATTACTTAGGTATTTAGAATACAAGTAATTAGAACACAATATTTACTTGCTTTTTTATGTTTCTTCATTTTAAAATCTACCGATTAAGCTAGCTACGAAAAGTAGGTGACGAAAAAAACTCGCGCGGGCGTCACTGCTCGCTCGTGTCGTGAGTCCCTGCTAGATTAGCAACGCCGCCGCCGCCGCCACCGGCGTTGCCGCCGCGCGTAGGTATGTTTTCGAGCCGACAGCGACACGGGGAGTGAGACAGGCCTGGCATCGTACGAAATTTTCTTGTGCTACATAATAAAACCTGATAAAATTCTCTACAACTTTGGCTTTTACACTTTTTATATCTATCTCAAATTGTTGCTTAGCTCTGTAAAACAGCCGATTTTCAATAACGTGTTGAATTCTCTGTAGCACATTGTAACAATACGAATTTGCCAAAATATAAGAAATCTTATTGCTTACCCTCACTATTAAAAACACCCACACACTGTTAAAAATCTAGCTGTCCGCCCGCGGCTTCGCCCGCGTGGACTACACGACGTTATCCTGCGGGAACGTGATATTTTTCCGGGATAAAAAGCCTATGTTCCTCTCCAGGCTACAAAGTATCTTTGTCCCAAATTTCAGCCAAATCCGTTCAGCCGTTCTGGCGTGATTGAGTAACAAACATTCAAACAATGATGTATGACAAAAACGTAAAAGTGAAGAACACATTTTTGAAAATCGACCATTTTTCGAAGCTCCTAACTAGGCAATGATTGGAGATAGATAAAAAGTTTTATCACTACAACCAAAAATTTTGATCCAGGCCCTGTTGGCGTCTTGCTTCGTACCAGTATTTTCGGGGCTGCTCCCGCCGCGGTTCCATGGCATCCGCTACATGGACGGAGGGTTCAGCGACAACCTGCCAGTTCTCGACGAGAACACTATCACAGTGAGCCCCTTCTGCGGGGAAAGCGATATATGCCCGAGGGATTTGAGCTCGCAGCTGTTTCATGTAAGTTCCAATATGTTTAGTAACATTGAAAAAATATCTAAACAAATTAAAAAGATTTTATTAAATAGCGTGTGTTTGAATTGATTAGTTTTTCTGTAGAAGTCTCTAGATTTGTACTTTTGATAACTTGTAAGCTTTTGATTTATCTTAAAATTTTATCTCCCTGCCCTGCAAAGTATAATTTAATTATGACTCACAATATAAACAAGTAGGTACTTATTTGTAAGAATTTAATAATAGATATGATGACGCCCAAATGGTAGAAAATAGAACAGAACCAAAATAAAAAGTTTCATAACCAATTAATGCTATTTTTACCTTAAATTAAATGCGTAGCGACGACACACACTAACATTTCTGTGATTATACAACAATCTCATTTTGTCTGTAGGCAATTTTGTAGGTCAATAACTGTTTACGTTATGTAATTAACTCGTTTAACAAGTCCTTGGGCACCGAATACATTAATATATTAGTTTATTTCTATTTAAGGAACATAACACTTAAATCATTTATTATGTGTTCAACAAATAAAGATATCCAAATGATTGTTTTATGCTAAAATTGTTTGAATTTCAACAGGTGAATGTAGCGAATACGAGCATAGAGTTATCAAAGCAAAATATAAATCGTTTCGGGCGTATACTCTTCCCACCGAAACCCGAGGTTCTGAGCAATATGTGCAAGCAGGGCTTCGACGATGCCCTGCGCTTCCTTCAGAGGAACAACATGATCTCTTGCACGCGCTGCCTCGCCGTGCAGTCGACATTCCAACTCCAGGATGTTTTGGATGATACGACTTTCGACTTCGATCCCGATTGCGAGGAGTGTAAAACACATAGACAGGTATAGTTTGATATTAATCCACTCCAATTATTTGTCACGTTCATGTCAGTCATTAACTGAGAAAGAATTCAAACCTTATTTATATTTTATACTCATTTCGTAGCGAATAAACGTGTAAAACAGTATTTTATCCACTACAGGTAACTCTAAGGTAGACTTCCGTGCATCGCGGCCGATCGTAGCCGAGCGCGATCCATGCTGCGACTGACGCGCGCGGCTGATGCGACGCTAGTCAGTGTATGAAAATGTATGAAACCGTTTGTGACGTCTGCGACGGACGCATGCGACGACTTCGGAAACGGTGCTGCATACACTTTCATACACTGACTATTGATTGTCGCATCAGCCGCGCGCGTCAGTCACACGCAATCGGTCGCGCGTGTCTGCGATCGGTCGCGATGCACGGAAGTCTACCTTTAGCCTTCATCACACCTGATGTTAAATTATGATAGGGCTGGAGGTAGAAGCGTTCTACTCCCGGAATCCTTAGCCCAGTAAATATCTTATCTCTAACTGCCGGAACATGACAATGCTGAAAATATTTTTGTTATTGGGTGGTAACTAGCCAGGCGGACTTAGAACAAGTCCTAACATATCTAAGATATCTAGTTTGATTTGAATTCGACCTTCAAGCAAAAGGATGTGCCTATCTGCGTTGTGTAAAATCTGAGCATTTTTTATTATACCGGTGAATTTGTTATGATGAATGGGACCCAATTCAAGTGCCTCCTCTATGCTGACGACCAGGTAATGCGTCTTCTGCGGGGGAGTTGCAGGAGATGTTGTCCGTTATAAATTATGATTTTGTGAGAAAAGGGATGAAAGTAAATGTATGTAAGACGAAAATGATGGTTTTTGAGCGAGATGAAGAAATGTCGGTACGGTATAAGTGGTCAGAAAGTGGAACAGGTGCGTGAGTTTGTATATTTGGGCAGTTTATTTACAAGGAATGGAAAGTGTGAGGAAGACATAGAAAGGCGAGTGAAGAAAGGGTATTCAGTGAACGGCGCTATACACTCAGTTATGAGTAGCCAAATCGTATCTGAAAAGGCGCGAATGGCTATTCATAACATAACGGAGTGCTGGTGCCGACACTGATGTATGGAAGTGAGTCTTGGGTATGGCAGAGATAGAGATGCGATCGTTGAGGAAAATATGTGGAGTTAAATTGAGTGAGCAATGATGTGATTCGTGAAAGGTGTGAAAGTGCTGAAAGATGATATAGTGACAAGAATTGAGAAAGGAATGCTCCGGTGGTTTGGTCACTTAGAGAGGATGAATGAAAGGCGAATCACGAAAGAGATAATATATTGTGCGAATGTGGAAGGACCGGTTGCGCAAGGGCGTCCAAGAAAAACCTACACGGTTAGGTACTAATCACCAAATAGGTTTACTAAAAAAGACTGGTGTACGCAGTGACAAAAATCACCGGGCATGTATGAAAAGATTGATGGATGTGAATGAAGCTAAAGAAGTGTGCAAGGATCGTAGCAGGTGGCGATCCATAGTCTCTGCCTACCCCCGTGGGAAATAGGCGTGAGTATATGTATATACATATGTATGTATGAATTTGTAACCATACTCGTGTTTACCACACGTAACTGAATTAGCACCAAACCAAATAATTTTGTTGATTCAGTTTACTAAAACGATAAGATTACACTCTTGTTTGTAGGATACTTACTGTTTTGTTTAATAAAAATAAATATAATTAAATAGAATAGGTGCCGAGCGGGTTCATAATAAATTCTAGGTGTCAAACACTTTCAGCGAGTAGTTTTTTAAAAATATTATAACAGATTTCTTACTTGCAAAAATTAAAAATTTAACTAAAAAAAACAGTAACAGTAGGCGTAGAATATCTTATTTTTGTATTATTTTACAACTTCCATGTTGGTTTTTACTTTTGGCTGGAAATCTTACTTCTGTTTTTAGGATGCCTTTGTGATTATACAATACTAGTGGCTTCCCGCGGTTTTACCCGCGTTGTTCCTGTAGGAATATCGGAATAATATATAGGTGTTACCTACTCGGGATTAATGTAGCTTTTTACTGGTGAAAGAATTGTTATAATTGGTCCATTTGTTTTTGCGTTATTCTATTAAGTACAGTCACTATGTAAGTATACAACATAGAACTTTGTCACATTGAAGCGTTCCGAAAGAAAACGATCAGTGTCACAGAAGTCGTTCAATATTGTTTTACGATAACAACATAGGTCTATGTTGTTAACATATTATTGCTCGTGACTGTACAAACAAACAATCATTAAGTAAATCTTTATTTTTTATAATATTAGTAAGTATAGATGTTTGAACTCTGACTTTTATTTTAGGATGCCCTAGTAGACGATCTTCCAGACACGGTGATGACGATATTCCAAAACGCCATAGACTCGGCCAACAGTGGCATAGTGAACTGGGTGATGCGGCGGCGAGCCATGCGATATCTGTCCGTGCTGACGCTGCCGTACAGGGTCCCCATCGACGTCATGTACGCTACCTTCACCAAGTGAGTTTGCCCTTTGTTACGTTGTTTTAAATAGACATTAGGTAAACAGTGCGATTCAATCGTAATGGCGGTCGTGAAGTCAGCCGCTATGCGCAGTACCCCGCAAGCAACCCTACCTTACTCATCGTTTCACACGATGTTCTGAGACGCTAAAAAGTTTGAATCGCGCTGTACCTAAATAATAAAATTATTTTTATAAAATAATAAAACCGCCTTCAAAAAATGCCACCCAAAAAGTAAGAAATAATAGCTCTAATATTGTATTCATTTTCATTCACACCAAATAACTAAGTAAATACAAAGCAGTTTTATTTTATAGTAATTATTTTTATTTCACACTTTTTAGTGCATCATGCAGGCAATTTTCCTGTATCTTGGTAAATAGGTATGTTAGGATTTATTGTACACATAAACCGCATTAATCAAAAATACTTGTCTGTTGAAAACCGCATCATATTCGGTTCAGCCAAACGCGAGATGATTACCTAGGCTCATAAGAAGGGTTGCTAATGACTCTACGTCGAAAAACAGTTTTGAGCACTTCTTCAGTGTAACTCGAGAAATTATAGTATGTTTTCAACAGTAGTGCTTAGTTAGAGAATACTTTACTGAATATAAACAAAGTCTCTAAATTACCGCCGTTCGTACAAATGCAACGCTTGTTGAAATTCTATCAATTGCATTATGCGTTTTGTTGCTCAAGTTAGAGAGACTGCCCAATGAAGCATGGCATGGCATCATTCATAGCACTTAATGTTACCAGTTTAGAGTATCCAAATTAATGATTAGTTCAGCTTTATCGGTCCATTACCTTTTATGTTTAAATTAATCTAGTACTTAAATATACCTAATGTAGCTATTCATCAATTCTTGCAATTACTACACGGTATTTACTAGATCGGTAGCTACTTTTTATACCATAACTAATTAGGTGCTATCAGCCTTATCTAGCGTTCCTGTTATTTTATAATTAGGAATTACGTCATGATTATGAATGAGTAGGTATTTGTGCTATTGATATTACCTACCATTGGGATAATCGTTGCAAAACATACCATATTTCAAGTGGATAAAGTAGGTACTTAGTCTAATTCAAGAATATTGCTTAATTATACTGTTGTCTAGTCTTATTTGCAATAGCGAGCATGAATAATAGAGTCCGTTTGATGCGGTATAATGTTCCTTTTGATTACGCCCGTTGCCCTTGATTGAAGTCATATCAGTTATTCTATAGATAATTTACTATTGTTAATTACAACAACTTACAGTTGTTAGTAATTTGGTAATTATTGTTGTTTTTTTTTGTTACCAGAACATTCTTTACTAATTTTAATGAGATAATTAGGCACTGATTGTTTGAGAGTTCATTAACTTGAAAGTTATTCTTGTACGATTAGATGCAAACAAACATATATAAATATGAGATTTATTTAAATGTGTTCATTAGTTTACAAAAGTAGGTAAGTATGCAATTCTGATTCAAAATTTTACTGCGGAAACCGGTCGAAAAGCAAGTTTTACAGGTCACGGTCGTTTTAAATGGTATTATTACGAAACTTATAAATGGTAATGCGCTCAAAGGCGATCGAGTATTGCATTTGGTTGGTGTAAAATATTTTTAACACATTGCGCTACTGAGTTTATAATATAATGTGCAACAAGCTTTTCTGTTCCGGTGATAACCTTTGGAACTAAAACAGTTTTCATACGATAGTCCATTTTGACAGCTAATTTCGTATTGCAAGTGGCTCTTCTGTCACGGCTGTCACCGGAACAGAAAAGCTTGTGGCACATTATACTGGTCAAAACAAAATAGGGCCCATCCCCTTTCTTTGATTCTTACGTAGGTATTGAATTTTCTTGAATAGATATTTTTAAACTAGTGGCTTAGAAATTAGATATGATTTGCAGGGTCTGTTTATTATTTCAATGATATATTAACCTCAAAGAGAATTCGTTAACAAAATTTTAGAAAATCATGGGGTGGGGCCTATTTTGTTTTGAGCAGTATTTAAATGAATCTTGCACAATTGCACATGTCGTTATTATAGTATATTGAAAATAGTTGAAATATTTACAATAATATCCATTAATTCACTAAAAAAATGTCATGCAATTTTAATAACCATTATTTTGTTGTAGTCTTTCTTGCATGCACTTTTTCGCTTTTGCTAATTAAAAATACATCACGCTTTTTTAGTTACGTTGGTGATAAAGTAGAGACGCATGCGGTGCAATACACAGTGGTTGGGAATGTGTTCGTGCTTAAAAAGAGGTGTAAGCGCCACAACAACCTCATGACTAGGTCAGGTACAGTGATGCGGCGACTGTGAGTCCCACGTTGTCTTGTTGTCCTCGTCTGGTGAAGGACTCGTGTCGTGATGTCCCGGCAACTAATACAGATCATAGTTACGTGGGTATTAGTTGCTTTGGTGGTGATGGTAAATGTTATTATGTTTTAGTTATTAATGTTTGTGGTACTGTAAGCGTCATGCCATGAAATCATGAATGTGGATACATTGGAATGTGTGGAATTGTAAAATTAGCAAGTTTTTAATGTTTACATTACATGGTAAAAATGGCTACGGGCTAAAACTACTTAACTTACTTTACAGGATAATCATGATTTGAAAAATTCTTAAAGATTATATTATTGAGGCAAGTCAAGGCCAACCAATATAGACAATTTACAAATTAATTTATTGAAATACTGCATGTCGTTAGGCTCCGCGTACGAAACAACTATTTAGTAATCTGTGACGAAACGAGCGGGCGGGCTGCGGCGCGGCGCGGCGCGGCGGCGCGGGCAAATTGTGCATTCATTGCGCGCTCGCGACAGACGTCCAATCAAACAAGTCAGTGTGACGCACTAACTGATGCACAATTCGCCCGCCGCTGCCGCCGCCCGCCGCCCCCGCTGGCCACTGGTTTTGTGCGCGTTTGCCTCGAACTTATTTGTTTAACATTTTACTTATGCAACTAGCTATTGCTCAAATAATTTTATTATCACTGGCGACTTCTCTATCTCCCAGTTGGCATATTACATTGTTTTATTAGGTCAAGGTTTTGACGCAACTCTCAATGTAAATAGTAAAACGAGTGTCATATCTTTTGTTTTCTACAATATATAATATAAAATCAAAATATTTATCTTGACCTGATTAAGGTCGCGGCGTGTGTTGTAAATGTTGTAATTTACAACTTTAAACCTATATTTTTTCTGAAAACTATATCTGATAAACTTATTTGCGTATGTATGATAATCAAGTACTTAAGTACCTACTACACTTTGATAATAATTATTTAAGTAGCTTTGAATGATCCCATCGAACCATTATATCGATATTATACCCTTGAATAATTATTCAGAATAATTTAATAAAATAAGGATTATACTTACTGTTCAGTACACCCCTGCCTAGACCGCGGAGTCAGCATTGGCGCAGTGGAAGGCTATCATGAGTATAGACTCCGGACAAATCTTGGTTTCAGCCGGGATGTAACTGAACAATAGGTCTGCGATACACAGTGGAGAGAATGTTAAGTAAGGTGATTTCACATACGGTTCTGTGGTGTCGAAAATCTCCTCGGCTGCGGCGAGACGGGGCGCGCGCCCCAGGTATCTTCTTCTTCTGCAGACCTTACCAATTAGTGACCTCACTCACAACACAAATAACAGCGTTCACAAGACACTGGGCGTTTCAACAATAGATACACAAAGACACACACGGGGGAGCCTCTTTTATTATGATTTACAGTCCCTGCAACAAGCGCGTGTGGTAGAAAAGGTTATCTTTCAAAGCATCCGCGACCGGCCACTCCAGAGATGGCATCAAAACCTTGGTCGTACAAAACGGGATCACATAGATAATTTAAGATGTATTCAAACTCGATATGCCAGGCACATTCAACGCGAGCGATTTTTAACAAATTCAGCAAAATTATTCCGACATTTTTCCAAGAAGAATTTCAATCAAGTGTCACTGTCAACTTCAAGTGACAGCCAATGTCAATTTGACGTGACATTAGAGTTGCGTTCAAAAACGTCGATCTTTTCCGAACATCCCCCCGCCCCGGACCGTTAAGAACGGTACGTCAATCTACGGGTAATCGGGAGAGCCCACTAACGGCTCTCTTCAAAACCGAATCTCGAACCAAAACCTCAGCAAAACGAGGAACTCCGTCAGTTCCGGGGTAGAGTTTAACAATGCGCCCCCTTCGCCAACATAGGGGCGGCAGGTTAGCATCCTTAATCAACACGAGGTCGCCAGTCTGGGGTGGGGTGGTTTTATCTGTCCACTTCACGCGCTGTTGCAGGATATGCAAATACTCCATCGACCAACGTGCCCAGAAGTTTTGGGACATCTGTTTCAAAAGTTGGTATCGCGACAAACGATGGGATCCTACATCCTGAATCGGATATTCAGGCAACGCCAAAAGGGGCTGTCCGATCAAGAAATGACCTGGGGTCAACGCTTCCAGGTCATTCGGGTCCGAAGACAACGGGCACAAGGGTCGCGAGTTGAGGACGGCCTCAATTTTACAAAATACCGTATCAAGTTCCTCAAACGTGAGAATAGTTTCTCCAATCACGCGACGCAAGTGTGTCTTGGCAGCCTTTACACAAGCTTCAAAAATTCCTCCCCAGGTCGGACAAGCCGGAGGGCTAAACTTCCAGATTATCCCACGCCGGGAGAGGGTGGTTCCAATGTCTATTTTATTATCAACAAAAAACTTAAATACTTCCTTAAGATAATTACACGTTCCCTTATAATTAGTACCACAATCGGAACGTATCAATGACGGCAGTCCTCTACGGGAAACAAATCTGCTCAAGGCGGCGACAAAGGCTTCGGTAGACAATTCCGAGACAATTTCCAAGTGGACAGCCTTGGTGGACAAACACACAAACACGCACAAGTACGCCTTATAGGTTTTAGCATTACGCAGTCTCGAAGCCTTTACAGTAAAGGGACCGGCGAAGTCGGTGGCGACTCCGGCAAAAGCTCTACATTCCGTGACGCGATCAGCAGGCAAATCACCCATCTGGGGCTGCATGGTCGCGGCCTTCAATCGATAACAAGGCAGGCAACGGAAAACCACAGTGCGAATGGCTCGACGAGCAGACAAAATCCAAAATTCACGCTGCAAAATGGCCAACAAAGCATTACAGCCAGCATGTTGTGCATTCACATGGCGATCTGTTATTATCAGTTGAGTCAAATGTCCGGCTTTAGGTAACAAAAGGGGGTGACGAGCTCCATACGGCAGGTTCGCATTTCGAAGTCTTCCGCCGACTCGCAAAAGCCCACTCTCGTCCAGGAAGGGATTCAATCGCGATACCGCGCCCTTCAACTTGCGACGGCCTAAACGCAAAATTTCAATCTCGGACTCAAAACTATCAGCTTGTACTCTCCGGACCCAAAACAAGAGCGCGTCCCTACGCTCGTCCGGAGTGAGAACCGACGAATCACGCCTCGCGCGTGGGTTTCTGCAATTGTACACAAAACGTCTGATCCAAGCGGTAACACCAAGCAGCTTCTGTAAGGAGCTGTACCGATCCAACAACAAATCCTTTTCCCCGGCGGGGTTAGTCTCCAGGACGCATGCCCGCATATCAGGAACGGCTACGTTCGACAACGCTGGAGAGGGCGGCCACTCCGACTCAGGCCGCATCAACCACTGTGGGCCCCACCAGAGGGGGTGGTTAATTAGGGTTGGGGCTACACAACCCCGAGACGCACAATCCGCGGGATTCATGGTTCCCGGCACGTGTCTCCAAATCAACTCGATGTCGGAATTACAAATCTGCGACACTCGATTGGCCACAAACACGTCCAAGGTGTGCGCCGGAGCCTTCAACCAACAAAGGACGACCTGACTGTCCGTCCAAGCATAAACCTCTTGTCTTGCAATAGATCGACCTAAAGTGAGCCATACGTGGTTCAACAAACGCATTAGGAGGGCAGCTCCACACAATTCCAACCTCGGGATCGTATGACGAGTCCGAAGGGGAGCGACTTTGCTTTTCGCTATCACCAGATGCACAGCAACAACTCCGTCAACAGTAACGGTGCGGAGGTACACGGCCGCAGCAAATCCACGTTCGGAGGCATCGGAAAAGCCGTGAAGAGTAACTTTACAATTTTCAGAAGGGAGGAATAGCCTCGGCAAATGCACTTCATTAATCTCGGGGAGGGATGAAACGAAGCTCGACCAATCTCGGAGTAACTCGTCCGAGAGGGGTTCATCCCACGACACACCCGAAGCCCATAACCGTTGCAAGAAACACTTGGCCATAAACAGCACGGGGCAAATCCACCCATTGGGGTCAAAGGTACGTGCGACAGTAGACAATACTAAACGCTTGGTCCAGACTTTCGGTGGTCGTAAATCCACACAATACGTGAAAGTGTCAGAGACCGGTTTGTACTGTACGCCAAGGACGGTCACCACATGGGGATTATCAACATTTTCGAATAGGTGGGGGTCCTGCTGGTGCTCTTCGGGCAAACCTACCAGTACATCAGGCGAGTTGGATATCCATTTCCTCAACTCGTAACCTCCCGACTTCAAAAGGGCGGTGAGTTCGTCTCTCAGGACAATCGCCTCTGAGACAGATGAGGCGCCCGTGCAAATGTCATCCACATAGACGTCACTGGCCAAAATGGCGGAGGCGCGAGGGTATCTCAAGCGCTCCTTCTCGGCCAACTCCAATAAAGAACGAATCGCAACAAACGGGCTCGAAGCCAAACCGTACGTATTCGTATTCAATTCATAAATCAACAAGGGGTCCCTAGGACTCTCTCTCCACAAAATCAATTGGTACCTCCTATCCTTTGGATGGATGACCGTTTGTCTGAACATCATCCGGATGTCAGTCATAAATACAATTTGGTGCCGCCGGAAGTTGGTCAAAATGTCTGAGATCTCCGTGTGCAGCTTGGGACCTACATGCAGACACTGGTTCAAGGACGCTCCAGTAGAGGTGGGAGCCGAACCGTCAAAGACCACCCGAATCTTTCCGGATTTCAAAACGGCGTGGTGCGGCAAAAAGAAGTGCTCAACGGAGCGCCAATCCAAATCGCTCACGGACATGTGCCCTAACTCCTCATACTCCCGCATGAATTCAACATACTTCTGGCGGAAGACCGGATCCTTGCTCATGCGACGCTCCATCGCCACTAGCCTACGTTCCGCTAGCGGTCGGGATTCGCCCAGAGGAGGTCGGCCGGCACGAAAGGGGAGACGGGTGATCAAACGACCAGAGCGGAGGCGACCAGTGTTATTCTGGTAATACAACTCGCATTCATCCGCTACTGGGTCAACCCACGGGGCTGGTGGAGGTTCCTCAACCTCCCAAAACTTCTGCACCACTTCGGAGAGAGACACATTAAAAACAAGACCGCGATCCTCATCAAGGGAATCCAAAACGCGGCGAGCAGGGCCCATCACAACTGTACCGAGTGTCGTCTGCAGAGCTACCAAGCCATCTGGCTGCAAAACTCGCTTCCCCGTCAACAAAACTCGCCCCAGGACATCGGCTCCAAGGAGAGCATCAATCGGGCCTGGGCGGAAGAAATTTGGATCGGCGAGTGGGGAATCAGACACCAAAGACAACATACTCGGTCCCAAGTCAACTGAAGGTTGACGGCCAACAACTGTGTCCAACACAATCGCCGAGGTCTTAATGCCTGGCGTGGACTTATTACGTGAGGTAAATGTGAAGTCAACATGCCCTAACAACCCGGGGACTTTCACATCGCCAACACCTCTCACGCCTTCCGTGTGGGGGTGCACCTTGAGGCCCAACCGCCTAACTAACCAAGATGACACAACACACCCCTGAGCACCGGAATCCAACAAGGCGCGAACTTCCACAAGGTCGCCATTCAATCCCCTGACAAGTACAGAGGCCGTGGGTAACAAAACGGTCTCTGGAGGGGTGGCTACAATCGACCGTAAACACGTTGATTGCTAGTATGTGGGGTCCCCAGACGTCCCCCCATGGTAAGGGGGTCGCTCATAGCGATCCAGTGGGTCCCAATCTCCCACATACTGCCTACGTCCAATTCGCCCGGTATCAGGCGGGTTATATCTCCCGGCCCCTTGAAGACGGGGCGGGCGCCGCTCCAAACGCGGGTATTCGGCGAGCGGCGGCGAGAATCGGTGCCTATCATCCACCGTGTACGTCGCCCCATAGTCGCGGGGGCACGGTGACCGATTTTCAGAGGGGGGGTCCCGGGGACCCCCGGCTGTGCGAGGCTCAACACGTTGCGGGGGGCTTCTACGACCTCCCGCAACGCTCGCAAAATCGAACCCCCTAGTTGGGGACCGATTTCCCATTGGGGGGTCCGTGGGACCCCCGCCCGTGCGAGGCTCAAAACGTCGCGGGGGGCCTCTACGACCTCCGGCAACGCCCGCATAACTCATCCCCATCCTTGGGGATCGGTTTCCCATTGGGGGGTCCCTGGGACCCCCGCCCGTTTGAGGCTCAAAACGTGGCGGAGAGCGTCTGGGGCCACTCTGGTGGCCACTAGAACTGCTGCGGGATGCAAACACCGCGGGGGGTCCGAGCCCCCCACCCATACGAGGTGATCCTGCAGCGACGCGCTGCGGCGCTCCGCCGCCCTCTGGGCTGTTCATGCAGAGGAGGGGATGGTGGTTGCCCTTACAAAAGCGGCATGGGTGCGCTTGGGTACATTCGCGCTGCATGTGCAGGCCCAAGCACGAGTAGCACCATGTCCGTTGTCGCGCGATCGCTCGACGGCCTTGGACGCGCTGGTCGAGGAACTTATCACAACGGGTCGTGCTGTGACCCGGTTCCCGACAGTACAAGCAGCGGGCGGTCTCCTGGACGGCGGCATAGCGGCCGGGCGCGCGAGGGGCCATACGCCCCCTACGGGGGGGTCCGGTGGGGGATCTACTCTGTGGCACAGGTCGTTCGGGTCCCATAGGACCGGCCAGAGAGGAATTATCTGCCAGTCTACTTTCTCCTTCCAGGAACGTCAAGAGGTCCGAGAAGGGTGGCAGATAAGTCGCACTATCCCCACCATACTGCTGCTCAAAACGGACCTTAACAGAGTCCGGCAACTTTCCCAGGACAATGTGCAGTAACAAAAACGACCACTGCTCCACTGGGAGTTTTAAGTTTTTTAATGCGTTGTATGCCACCAACAGCGGATTTAACAAAGCCACTCTCAAGTGCATCACGCTGGCAACGCGGGGTAAATTCAAAATGGCGGCAACATGGTTGTCCGCCAGACGTCGTACGTTCTGGTACCGACGGGCAATCAAATCCCTAGCAATAGGGTAGTTTTCATCCGAGGGGGCCAAATGTTGAACCGATTCAAGGGCCTCCCCTTCCAACACGGATAATAAATAAGCTAACTTCTGGCCCTGGGTCAAATCATCCCGGGCATGTACCAGACTATCAAAAATATTAATAAAGCCCTCCCAGTCCTCTAGGCGACCAGCAAAACGCCTTAAGTCTAAGGGGGCCAATCTAGCAAAGAGAGGGGGCATACTTTTAGATGTGACCGGGGACGGGCTCGGTTCATTCTCTCTTGCCACTTGCAAAGGTCGAGCCACCTGGGTAATTCTGTCCGCAAAATCATAACACTGGTCCACATCCAAATCGACTTCTTGTCGCATTTCCACCTCGGCCTCAACAGTCCTTTCCAAAAATAAGGCATACTGCTCATCAACAACAGCCAAACGTATGGGCAGATCTACGTATCTGTTCAACAAGGCCTCCGTTCTATCCGGTCGATCCAACAACGCGACCGCAGAAGCCAACCACCGTAACTCAGAACGTATTTTGGCTTTAGCAGAGGAGGCCGTCATTGTAACGTCACAAATTTATCAACAAAAACAACAAATTCAAAATATTCACTATAACACAAAATCTCCAATATTTGGAGGTTATTACTAACCACAAAATTCCAATATTACAACAACAAAGTATTTATAATGACACAAACTCTTAAATATCTGGAGGTTATCAGAAAACAACAAAACTCACTGACTATTGAAATTCACTTGGATATCAACACAACATACTGTTACACAACAACAAGTTAATTTCAATTATTTCAAAGCACAAGTTTCAATGAGTTTCAATGTGTAAACAATGTCCCAAATCATTCAAGTTTCACTAAGTATTGAGTGCAAACTTATTAGCTGACCTTTTATTAGCTATTATTTTAGCAACAAACTTGTCAATATTCACAACTCAAGTTTGCTGACAAAACTAAATAATAATTATTATGAACAAAGAAAGGTATCTGTTTACATTTTGGAACTTCAATACATGACAATTAATTACAAGACATGGAACCAATAACAAAGGAATGCCCTTTACTTTTCAAATGCAAGTTAATTACCATTTACAAGTACAAATTAATCTAGTCCGGACCAGACTGGGTCATCAAACGGCACTGATTAATACAAAGTTTTGGCGTGGGCCTCTCAGGCCTTCAAGCTACGCTCTTGGCTACCAAGAAATGTTCAGTACACCCCTGCCTAGACCGCGGAGTCAGCATTGGCGCAGTGGAAGGCTATCATGAGTATAGACTCCGGACAAATCTTGGTTTCAGCCGGGATGTAACTGAACAATAGGTCTGCGATACACAGTGGAGAGAATGTTAAGTAAGGTGATTTCACATACGGTTCTGTGGTGTCGAAAATCTCCTCGGCTGCGGCGAGACGGGGCGCGCGCCCCAGGTATCTTCTTCTTCTGCAGACCTTACCAATTAGTGACCTCACTCACAACACAAATAACAGCGTTCACAAGACACTGGGCGTTTCAACAATAGATACACAAAGACACACACGGGGGAGCCTCTTTTATTATGATTTACAGTCCCTGCAACAAGCGCGTGTGGTAGAAAAGGTTATCTTTCAAAGCATCCGCGACCGGCCACTCCAGAGATGGCATCAAAACCTTGGTCGTACAAAACGGGATCACATAGATAATTTAAGATGTATTCAAACTCGATATGCCAGGCACATTCAACGCGAGCGATTTTTAACAAATTCAGCAAAATTATTCCGACATTTTTCCAAGAAGAATTTCAATCAAGTGTCACTGTCAACTTCAAGTGACAGCCAATGTCAATTTGACGTGACATTAGAGTTGCGTTCAAAAACGTCGATCTTTTCCGAACACTTAGGTACGTATTATGTAAGTTTTTTTTAATATCTATTATCATAATTTCTTATTTTTTAGGGCAATGTTATGCTATCCTAGTAATTTTGGGCGGATTCCGGCTTTCAACAGACCGAGCATTTGGCGGAAATCGGCAATCAACAGACAAGTGGTTATCGATGGTATTCTCTTGTTTGTACAACATGCATACAAAAGATACTTCATATTCAATGTAGTCAATGAGATATCTGACGTGTTAAATGTGCTTTTAAACATACACTTATAAAACAGCTTTCATAAAAAATATTATAATGGATTCAGATTTCAAAATAAATATACATATTCCTTTAATCTGACACAAAAGTGTTACGTTACATAAATGTTAATGCACAAAATCATAAACATAATGTGCAATTAAAAGCTTAAAAACTTATACGATGCTATCCAATTGATTTTAAACCTTATGTTGCTGATAGTTAAGTGCATATTGTGTTTTGTCATATTGATAAACAATAAAATTATTGTGTAGTATGTAATAAGCTATTATTAATGAACCATTTCTGTCAACATGTTATTTATCAGTGTTGTTATGAAAAATAATTAGTAGGTGCCTATGTGTAATATTAATGATCTCAACTTAATATTGACATGAGCTTTGTTTACATAGTACGTAAATTTTATTTTGTTTTCTTTACATATGTTTCGTGCGTGTCAATTTTGTTCACTGCATCTGCATTGCTACTATAATAATATTGATGTTTGTTTCTAAATACTTCACAAACAAACGCGATTTGTGACGTCAAGAACTGATATGTAAAGTAGTTTTAACAACTTTAAAGGCAGCCGTAGTCCTGAATGGTCTCTTATAAATGAAACATTTATTGTTACTTTTATTGTATTTATGGAATAAATAGACTACTGAATAAAGCGGAACACTGAAAGCAATAATGTGCCAGTTTGATAAAAAGACACTTGTAATCTCACTAATCTCAGATCAACAAATCAGACTGTTGGTTCTCTAAAACACAAAAATCGTTAGCCTTGGCAGAATCGAATGAAAGGGGCGGGGCTTACAAAGTTTCGGACTTTGCGTTTCTAAGTACAGACGCGGAATTTAATTTCCAACCTACCTATCGTTCAATATTATACAGCAAACTGACACATTAGGAGCTAGCTCGATCTAGGACGAAGATGCGATGCTTTGACATACATTTCGCATGCATTGTTGTATTGCTAACTAGCCTAACTAGGCAACAGATCATCTAGTCCGTTGCCTGTTACGTTAAAATGTTGCCTGTTACGTTAATATGTTGCCTAGTTACGTTAATCTGTTGCCTAGTAACTAACTATGTTGATAATCATATTTCGAAAAGATTCATTCAATTTCTGACAAATATCTAACAACGACATTTTGACAAATAATACGTATTTACATTTCAATAGGTAATATTCTCACTGTAATAGAATTTTCAACTTTATTGCATTGCGAATAACGAAATTAGGAACGTAGGAAATTAAATTCCTTGAACGTACTTACCATCCCTGAATTAGTAGGTATACATTTGTTTATGCAGCATTATAATTAAATGTGCTTCAAAATTTGTAGATTCGTATCGTGCACGCCGAAGATGAGCAAGTCGCTATGGCGGCTGAGCTGGAGCGTGCTGCAGCAGCTGCACGGGTTCGTGTACTCGGCGCACGACCGGTCCGAAGCCGCCGCCAAGATCTACTACAAGCTCACCATGGACTCCAAGCGGGACAACGACGGGTACCAGCTTGACAGGAGGTATGATAAAATATCAGTTATATGACCGTAACCATTGTCCATCCATACCCTAGACGAGCAAGTCGCTATGGCGGCTGAGCTGGATCCTGCTGTCGCCAAGATCTACTACAAGCTCACCATGGACTCCAAGCGGGACGGCAACGACGGATATCAGCTTGACAGGAGGTATGATAAAATATGAATTATATGACCGTAACCATTGTCCATACCCTAGACGAGCAAGTCGCTATGGCGGCTGAGCTGGAGCCTGCTGCCACCAAGATCTACTACAAGCTCACCATGGACTCCAAGCGAGACAACGACGGGTATCAGCTTGACAGGAGGTATGATAAAATATGAATAATATGACCGTAACCATTGTCCATACTCTGGACGAGCAAGTCGCTATAGCGGCTGAGCTGGACTCTGCTGCCGCCAAGATCTACTACAAGCTCACCATGTACTCCAAGCGGGACAACGACGGGTACCAGCTTGTCCATCCATACCCTAGACGAGCAAGACGCTATGGCGGCTCTGCTGGACCCTGTTGCCGCCAAAATCAGCTAAATGCTCATCATGGACTCTAAGTTAAGATTCACGCCAACCGACGCGTATCGACGTACGGACATATCTATTATCTAATCTGTGGCACAGAGCCGTACGGTGGCCGCAGAAGCCGCACGGGCACCTTCATAGAATGCAAACGAGATTAGCGGGTTGCAGCTATAACCTATTTAAACTATAATTTCATGTTTATTTATTTCAATTTCCTTTACCGCATTGTAAAATGCCGATCGCGTCCGTTCGGAGCCGTACGGACGTCGCCGAATGCTAACTACGATTAGCAGTGCAGCAAATAATTATGAACTGTTTATACATTTCAATTTTTTTAACCGCATTTTAAAATGCCGTCCGGCTGGCCCGAGTCCTTGCGCGCCGGTTGGTCAGAATCTCAGCTAAGATAGGGTCGGCAGTTACAAGCTTGACAGAAGGTATGTCAAAATATTGTGGGGCAGCTTGCAAATTTGCCGATGACCGTAAAGGAAGTGTGTTTACATTGAAGCCGAGATAGAGAGGAGCAGTGTTTTGAGATGTTTGATAAAGCTTAGCTGCGATCTATTTCTCCTCAGTGGAGACGTACCCTATTCGTCCTACAAATGCACCTATGCATCGGTACACGACACGACGGATATCGGACGAACATAAAAGTTGCACTTTTTATCTTTGGATTTATGAGTCCATTAGTCATGTTCTTATACCTACCTAAATATTGATGTTAATTAGTGACTTATAAGGTTAGGTACTTATAAATAAATAGATAATAAATAAAATTCATTTATTTCAGACATAATATCCATATCAAATAAACATATGTAGAATTAAAATTAAAACAGAATTATAAGTAGGTAATCAAAATAAGTTGTGGAGATCCTTGGGGGAGGTCTATGCCCAGCAGTGGGCGTCGTACGGCTGAAATGATGATGATGATGAATCAAATAAGAAATCAATTCAAAATAAATCATAGGCATCATTACATTAATAAATCAAAATAGGAAAAACAAAAATTAATAAGATTCAAATTAATTCTTATGCCATGTTCAGGATCGTTAGAAAGATACCCGCAGACACGGATACGAGTAGGTATAAGTACCATAAAAGTGTAGAACTGCGGATACGGATCTCACCTATAGGTACTATCGAGTATGCGCGTACGTTTCTTATTAGTAAAATCCCCGATTAGTAGATCATGGTACGGAATAGGTCATACAAAAGACTAATGATCTAGCTAGCTAATCTAAACAGGCCTGTGACGTCGTATTGTGTTCACGGAGCTAAACAAAGTGAGCCATTGTTCAAGTTGACCTCGAGCGCGATACCACTTCATTTATGATGGGTCGGTATTATAATGCAATTGATCATTATCAGCGGTTCAGCGGGTATGCTAAGCATATGACGGCAGCTAGCTGGTGTTTATTAAACAATAATACAAGCGATAGCATTACGATAGGTACGATACGATTCTTAATGAAAATTAAAATTAAATAAAGCATAAGTAATCCTTTACGGAGCTATTCCTAAAGACATGTTTCAAGATAGGTTCAAGTTGTTGTTGAAAGTATTATATTTAAAAAGTACCTGTTATTAAACTGTAATCTTGACCGATAATATTTATTACCTACCTATATTAACATGTCACAAAGTTAATCTTATCTTAGTTTCCTAATCAAATGTGGTTTTATCAATTTCATATTGCATCCGTGATCTTACGTCTAGTGATTAGTGGCTTTGACTGTTAATCAAATACACCAACGAAGTAAAGTCATCACTACCTAGGTGCATAATAACGTCATCCCTTTATAAAGAACAGCAACATTAAGTTGCACAAAATAAATACTGCCACTATTCCATCTTCATACAAAAATCGGAACGCGAATTATGACTCATCGTCTAGACTCCCTTATTTTATTATTATAGTGAGGGCAAATACAGTCTTTCTTTACGTATACCAAACGGCATGTTGGACTCAGTCTGACACACGGCCTATCCCTCGCCGCGCCCAGCCCTCCCACCAAGCCTAATAGGCTTCGCATCAGGGCTGGGTGGTTCTTACCCCTGCCCCAGCCCCCTAACATGCACAAAAGCTTGAGAGGGGGCCGGACAGAGGGAGGGAGCCTCCTCACAATCTCCCCTTATGGTTACCCACTCAAGGTGGGCTGACCAGATGGGGCGATAGAGACCAGGCACCATTATCAATCAACTAAACCCGTCACTACTATCGCCTAGACTCCTAGAGCTCGAGGGGCTTAAGACCATATTATGCCCATGATATGGACTCCAAATGTCAAATAAAGCCCATGTGGTATGATCTTGGAAGGATCTCGGTATGCGCTTCATACATCATACATAAGTCATAACACGACCTTTTATATGAAGATGGAGTACGGTTGTATTTATTCTGTGTAAGTAGTGAGCAAAGTCTGTACGCGCAGCGCAATATAGAAAATGTTGTAGTCCGCGTCCGCTTTGCATTTCTAAACAGATAATTAAAAACTTTTCTTTTGTGCTAAGTTACGTACTATCTAAGTTTTAAGATAGGTACTTCCAAATGCGGTAAAATCCCTTATTCCTGGACAAAAAACTGTTCAATCAAGCAAGATCAATTACTAACCAGAAAATGTAGGCTGCAGCTAGTATTGAATGAATGTGGTAATTTCTAATGGATCAACAAATAAAGACATGACTTTACGTTTTGTAAAATTGAAAGTTAAATTTTAATTAAATTTGAAGTTTTATCACTACATAGTATAAAACAAAGTCGCTTTCTCTGTCCCTATGTCCCTTTGTATGCTTAAATCTTTGAAACTACGTAACGGATTTTGATGCGTTTTTTTAATAGATAGAGTGATTCAAGAGGAAGGTTTATATGTACTTTTTATCCCGATATTCCCACGGGAACGGGAACCACGCGGGTGAAACCGCGGGCGGCCGCTAGTTTTAATTAAATTGAAAGTTTTATTTTAATTTTGAAATATAAACTTTACAGTATAAACAGACACTCTAATACAAAATAAAACTGATGGTTTGCACTCAGTTCTTCAGTTCATTCTGTCTACGAAACACTGTCCTGTCAAACCTGTCGTAGACTAGACGTAGAGAAAGGTAATCGACGTGCATGTTGATCGACTTTCACCAATCGTCGCGCGCACTGCAACTGTTATGTAAATGCCGTGTAGTGTAGCATTAAAAAATACATATTATTATTATGATACGTACTGGATACGTAACAGAGCTGTTTAAATGGTAGTTTACAAAATAACGTTCACTACCTTACTTATACCTTAACCTGTCAAGCCCCGAGGGTTATCACATGTGAACCTCCTCACATGTGAATTGGGAAATTCCTCCAGAGCGATAGCGGCACCTCGAAAACCGGTGTGTGTGTGTGTGTGTGTACACGACTCGGCCACGGGGGTCGTCATACAATAAAATATTTTCTAGTTAACCCAATATAATTTAACTTTTTGTAATCAAGTTGCAATTTTGATTAGTCGAATAATGCTAAAAAACAACGAAGTAGACTCCGAGTACCTCGGGTAGGACACGATCCCACAACACCCACAAACTTTAGATTTCCGACCCACTGCTATCTTATTTGTCAGTTGGCGGTACACATCATCATCATGTCAGCCGAACGACGCCCACTGCTGGGCATAATTTTAATACATTTTTGATTATTTTGGTACTTAGAAATTAATGAACATTTATTGGACGAGACACCAAGAATTCCAAAGTAACTCTGCTCAGCTACTTTGGAAACAAAAAACTATTTTTCTACTTTGTTGATCAAGACAAAAGAACTATTCCGTTTTGCTTGAACAATATCATTATCATAGAAAATGTAGAGTGGTCGCAATCACTTAGTAACATGATTACACGAGCGACATTCGTCCTTATCGTATCGTCGTTAACACAAAGAAGCCAAGTAGGTAATTCATGAGTGGTAATTAAGTTATAGATGAGGATATTTTATTAAATGTATCCAATCCAATAAGTTTAACTTAAGCATAGACAACTTGATAAAAAAGTTTGATATGTGAATTAATTTAAGAAAATCTTAAGAATAAAATATTAATTAGTCTTAAGTAGAGAAACAAAATATTATTATTATAATAAAAAGAAGCATTTCAGCGACAGTATTAAGAAACTCTGAACGGTTGGAAACAGTACACCTAATACCTTCTTTTCCGGACAAGAGTTTAGTAAAGAATTTTCTAGATTACACAATTGTTAAGTTTTATAACAATTATCTACTTATCAATGCTGTGTTGTAGAAGTGTGCCAAACTAACAGAATACCTAATAGCTGTAATGAGTGTTGATAAGGTCTTTACCCAAACGTCCCATTTCCCACGCAGCAGTGCCAATCACGGAAATGCCTTAACTTGTTGTTGTGTATGTTTCAAATAATTTATCAGTTATTTGAAAAAAAATATAGACTGATGAACTTTGTAAAAAGGCTCAAACCATTGTTCCGACTTGTTTAAAAACATAACTGTTTTCTAAATTACATCGATAGTAGGTAGGTACCTAGTATCAAAGATCTCTAGTTTACTAATTAAGAAGTCATTCATATCCTAATTTTTTTAAACATTTATGATACTCTTTGCTGTTTTTCTAGTATATGTAACGTACACGTCTACATATATGTATACGTATGTACATGGAGATAAATCAACTTTATTAATGATTCAGGCCGTTCATTAGAAACAACACGTTTGTTTACCATGTAACTACATATTATTAAATGTGTAACTCGTCAACATGCAGTGCCCTGGCACGTGCATCAATTACAAACTATGAATTTTCAATCTTCATAAAGTATTTATTTACAGTGTTGTTAATAAAACTATTCATCGGCAATTTAGTTAGCAATAGTTCCATTTTGTATGCAAGCAGTCAAGATATAAAAACACATTAATTAATATAACAAATAACCCAACTGCATAGGAAAAACAAGCTCTTTAATTTCTCATTGCAGTCAACCTTTCGGTGAAACACTTTATAATTTAAAATGTCCCCTGACTGCAATGAGAAATTAAAGAGCTTTAGGAAAAATATCCCGCCTGAAAGCTACTTATAGGGTTTGTGGTTTTTTACTATCACATTTTTCCTATACTTACAAAAAATGCATTGTGAATGCATAAAAATAATATAAAATCTAATTAATGAGCTTGTTTTCCCTTTTTAGTGGTAATATTTTTGCAGTCAGGTTTTTGTTTTTTTAATAATTATGTTTTTATTTTAGACTTTAGTTCATTAACAAAAAATCACCATTTTTTAACTAAGAATGGTGATTTATTAGGAAATCAGCCCTAAGATTTAGTATAAAACTAATAAAAAAATGTAGGTTCTTTTTTATTAGATAAATTAATGCGGAGAGTTCTGCAAAATTGCAAATTATACATTTGCCATTGTTATTTAAAACCCTTCAATTTGATTTGATTACCTACTCGATGGGATTTTACTTTTTTTATCTTGTACGCCATCAAAAGTTCGCCATTTTGTTTTTTTAAATATATTTTAATGTAGGTACTTACTCAGTGTCACTCGCGCTATCAAGGCGAATCTAACGACACCTCCCTCATACGTTAAAATCCTTAAAACCATTTAGACTGTAGCAGGGAACATATAAATCTACATATCTCGAAAAACATTACCCTCCTTCTGTCGCAGTCGGGTAAAAATTGGAATAGCGTTCGACATTTGCGCAGAAATTATGTTATGTATTGATGATAAGGTCGAACGTCAGAAGTTTGCATTGCGAATACGCATATTTTGTGTGGCTCGTGTGATAATGTGTGTTATTAGGTGACATTTAAGTACTTAAGATGTTAGATTGTAAAAAATTATCAGCGGCCTTGGGGGGTCTTTATTTCTTAGAAAGCGAGGCACGCGAGTGTCGAGATTAACTATTATTTATTATCATTGTATTGCGCATTCTAAATACCTTAGCCAAAGCCCAAATATTTAAACGTCATATTTGATAAAAATAATTTGTTCCGCATCAGGTCCAAATCTATTAACAGTGCTAGGATTATGTATAGCTTAAAAGCTTCCTATTATAAAACCAACTGTTCAACTAGTATGTAGGTTGAATTATCATAAAGTCTATAGAGATAAGAGACATAGTTCACATTACAGTACCACCACATTAAAAGAAATTAAACGAGAAACCCCAAGGGATTGTAATAGTACATTATGATACTAGTGAGCTAGGTTGCTCATTACACACGAGGCTGTGGGTTGCAGCCCGAGCCGCAGGCGAGGGCGTAAATCAGCCGAGTGTCTAGTGAGTAAGTTGCTCACGAGTTTCATACGCACTTTTTTAATACAGTTGCTCAAAAAGTGGCGTATTGCAGGGACGTATAGCGTTCGGGATGTGGGCTATTACACACTCGAACTTTTTCTTTACCTTTCCCGAACTCGTGCGTTTTCTTTCCCAACTGTCAAAATATTGTCTATTAAAAAGAAAAACCAACCACGAAGTTTTTACTAAAAAAAAATCATAGAAGTTTTTATGATTCATGCAAATATTTCTTAAAAGAAGCTACTAATTTGTTTCAATATCAGATTTAAAAGTAATTTTAATTATACATTAAATTAATATTAGTATCGGCCAAATTAAATTTATAAATATAAAAAATACATAAAATTGGCTGTATGACCACAGATTACTAAATATGGTATGACGTGCACTATTTAACATAGTATCTGCTTATAGGAGTTTGCGCAAGTAAGTGAAAAAAAATGAGGGACCTTATTTCTTAATTTTCTAAATTAGTTTTTTCTGGTTTTTATTGTGGTAGGTACTTAGTATGGTGGAATTAGTGCAATAATGTGGCTTTAATGGAAAACGATGTGGTAAAAGAGAGAAATAAGGAAAGGCGCTCCTGTAGGATTCGGATTGCTTTTGTTAGGTTTCATTTCATTTCATCTTATTTAATTTAATTTTTATTTCATATCAATAAAAAATTTCTACTGAAGCCTTGGCTGTATGATCATAGTTTCCTTTGCCAACCCAGAATGGGTGAAGAACACAAAAAAAAAGTCTCTGCTTATATTCTTTTACGATTAGTTAGTTGAGTTTATTGTGTTTTATTATTTTATTAAATTGCTTAATTTTTTCGCAACTGTATTAAAAATAGTTGTTCAGTACACGTGCGGAACCGTCATTGCAACTTGTTCCGACTGTCAACCCTCACCTTCGGCTGCGCCTCGGCTCGGGTAGACATTTGTCGGAACTCTTTGCAATGACAGGCTTTCCGCACTTGTAATGAAATCTACTATTTCAACACACTTGCGAGGAAAAACAAACATTTATTGCATACAATAACCTAATATTAGCTAAGGGAAAAAGCGCGCAAGTTTTTTTTTTGCACGCGCCAAATGTGAGGTGATTGATTACATACAGCCATACAGCCTACTTCAAAATAATTGAGTATAATAATAGTGATAAAATGCAAATGTTTTTTATCAAATTATTGTGAATTATAAATAATTTGATAATAATATACTTAATTATGTTTTTTGTCTTAATTAGGGACACATTTATTTATTCTAAAAACGTAAATGGATTTTCAGCCGTATAAAACCTCTTTGTTGTTACAAAAAAAGAACTGTATCTATTACCCGCTGAAATTGAAAATGCTCTGTTGACTCGCATATAACTTGCAGTTAGGTACTAACTTAACTTTGTAGGGATACTGTATTACCCGGTTAAATTGAAAAGTCTCTGTTTACTCGCATATAATTTGCAGTTAGGTACTTACTTAACTTTGTAGGGATAATTCTATTACGCAACTAGTACTGTAATATTATTATGCACGCGTGGGTTATAGTTCGGTTTATGGCCCTAAGATCGATGTAATAAGGCTCACTTTATGAGCAAGTGTGTTGAAAAAATAATTATAATAATAGTGATAAAATGCAAATGGTTTATAACAAATTATTGTGAATTATAAATAATTTGATAATAATATACTTAATTATGTTTTTTGTCTTAATTCGGGACACATTTATTTATTCTAAAAACGTAAATGGATTTTCAGCCGTATAAAACCTCTTTGTTATTACAAAAAAAGAACTGTATCTATTACACGGTGAAATCGAAAATGCTCTTTTGACTCGCATATAACTTGCAGTTAGGTACTAACTTAACTTTGTAGGGATACTGTATTACCCGGTTAAATGGAAAAGTCTCTGTTTACTCGCATATAATTTGCAGCTAGGTATTTGCTTAACTTTGTAGGGATAATTCTATTACGCAACTAGTACTGTAATATTATTATGCACGCGTGGGTTATAGTTCGGTTTATGGCCCTAAGATCGATGTAATAAGGCTCACTTTATGAGCAAGTGTGTTGAAAAAATAATTATAATAATAGTGATAAAATGCAAATGTTTTATAACAAATTATTGTGAATTATAAATAATTTGATAATAATATACTTAATTATGTTTTTTGTCTTAATTCGGGACACATTTATTTATTCTAAAAACGTAAATGGATTTTCAGCCGTATAAAACCTCTTTGTTATTACAAAAAAAGAACTGTATCTATTACACGGTGAAATCGAAAATGCTCTTTTGACTCGCATATAACTTGCAGTTAGGTACTAACTTAACTTTGTAGGGATACTGTATTACCCGGTTAAATGGAAAAGTCTCTGTTTACTCGCATATAATTTGCAGCTAGGTATTTGCTTAACTTTGTAGGGATAATTCTATTACGCAACTAGTACTGTAATATTATTATGCACGCGTGTGTTATAGTTCGGTTTATGGCCCTAAGATTGATGTAATAAGGCTCACTTTATGAGCAAGTGTGTTGAAAATATTTTTCTCGCACTTAATTTAAACTCCTGGATCCGTAACTAATCAAATTTAAATGACGATAGTTATTTTTTAATGAGTTCGGGCAGTTTGATTTGTTTTCATTTAGCATAATGATGTTTGTCTTATAACAACGGCAATGACTATCAACACGGCGATGACGGCAGACATTCATCTTGAGTGTACCTCCGACCTGTTGCAGATAATCGGTTTGCGCAAACGCTATGACTTGCTGACGTCACTGTTATTAATGACGGTAAAAAACAATAATGGTTTGGTTAGTGACCTACGGGCAATTAACGTTTTTGTCAATTAATAAAAAAAACTTGCAAACAGTGAATGAAGTAATTAGGTTGGTTGGTATACAAAAGAATGACGAGCAAATATCATCGTTGAATGTGGCTTTGGCAGTCAACGGGTTTTACTTAAGGGATCTCGCACTTAAGTCCATCGTTGTAGACCAGGGGCCCATTTCTCAAAAGCTTGTAGCTTATAATACAAGTGGAAGTCCCTTTCTAACAAAAGCTATCAAAAAGTGACATCCGCTTGTATTACAAGTTACAAGCTTTTGAGAAACGGGCCCCAGATGTCCAACCATTAGTCATCTGGCCCTGCCAGCAACTGCGCAAAAGATTTTATAGTATAAAGGTCTAGAGCGCCAGAAGTCTTGGAATTGGAATGTTACTTAATGATTCTAAGTTCTTCTCTTTTGTATTTACAGTGCTAATCCCAAAGTCCAACCTGGAGACTAGGTATTTACTTTTTTCTACTATAATTTCTCTTATAACCCCTCTCTCTTGTTTTCCTTTTTCATTATATCCAAGCTTTTAATGATGTCTAATGCACTATTGTTCGTTCCAGGCGCGCGAGTGAATTCCGCATAACGTACAGCGACGTGCGCGGCACGGGCGAAGACTCCGACACCTTCGAGCACATCCTCAGCGTGACGTCACACAACGACGCGCTCCTCGCTTACTACTACCTCGATAGCGACAACAAGGTAACGAGGAAAACCTTCATTAAATTGTGATGAAAAAAGAAATTAACCCAGGACATTCATTGATAGGTGTGGGCGTGACAAGTCAATGGCCCTGCCTATACATTTACGTATAGTTATAGTAGCACTATGACGGCTTTATAGTATTTTATTATCATATCGTTTAGTAGTCGCTAGTGGAACACTATTGTTTTAAAGGCTGGCCACTGACATACTGTTAAAAAAAAGTTTCGAGAATTCTTTGTATTGGCCATTATTAATGAAATAACTGTGAGCCAGTGTGCCATATTTGATCTTCCTTGCGGTAAAGGTACAACAACAACTGTGCAATCAAAAGATTGGACAGTTGTTGAATTCTTATTACGCAAAGAACACAATCTTCACGTGTGTAAATAAATTTATTCTTCAAGTTCAAATATGCTGCAAAATCATGTCGTGACGTGACTATGAATATGGTCATATAATGAAAAGAAAAATGGTCATATAACGAATAGAAAAAAACAACTTTTTAGTAGGTACAGACAAAATAGAGATCTTTGTTTTAGAGAAAGTGTGATATTTCAGGACGCAAAAGCTCATTCGAACTCCAAGGCAGTGAAAAGATCCAAAGCTAAAACCATACTTGATTGCTGTTATCGTGGCCAATATAGTGCCTGGGTCGCGTCTCGCGTCGCGCCACCGTGACGTCAAGCTCGCGCGATTGTAGGGCGCAAGCCCGCGCACTGGGGTTATCAATGCCGTTTGAAATAGCTTTTTTAGATTAAACGCTGTTTGGTGGTCCTGGATCATTTCGAAATTAATGTCTCTACATAGTAGGTATAGAGCAATATCGCTTCCCGCCAACTATCTGTACGCTTGGTTCTTTCAAACTAAGCCACGGATTTTAATGCGGTTTGCTCAATAGACAGATCGGTTTAGGAGGATGGTTTATATGCACCCGTGGGTGGGAAGCCGGGGCGGTTGCTAGTTTTTAATATATTACCAGACAATTGATAAAATATTTTTATTTAGATGAAACCTGTTTATGTGGTCCGGACAATGAAATTACAATATCGTTGTGAAATGTAAGACAGTCGAGTAGGTTTGGACTTCCGTTCATTGTTTGAATTGAAAGTGATGTTTAATTAAAGCAATCAAGTGGATATGGAACTAACGACTTATTTGAATAATTTTTGTTTTCTTCAAAAACATATCTATGTTGTTAGTAGTTAACCATATGTTTCATTGGTACAATGAGTATTATTCAGGAAAGTTTAGATTACACAAAATGTTTGGTTGAAATGAGACGTGATCTATCGACACGGCACTTAATAATAGGTTTTCTATTCCCGTCACCCTTCTGACCTGCAAAAAAGTGCAGCACTTTGAATAGTTGGTACCTCGCCATATACCTACTTAAGTTAGAAAAGTCATACAATTATTTATAGTTGAACGTCTTTTTATTATTACGACTAGCGAAAACTCATGATCTATAACGATGACTTCCGGCATGGACGTTGTTCCAGTTTCAAAGTTATGTTTTCCATAAATAGGCATTTTCTTCTCATAGTCAACTTTTCGAAACTCCTTTTATAGTGCTCTTATTCTCCTTTAAAGGATATTGTACAAATATTCAAGTATTAAATGACAGTCACTTCTTTTTGGTACAAGAATTATAGATAGATTTACAGTAGATAATGATGAAGATAAAGGTGAATGATATCCTTTGTTAATTTCGAGGAGATATTTTGCATGTTGAACTTCGTCCTGTGAGTGACGTCACGCACAGATGTTTGTTCCGGTTTCGCAGTAGATACGGGAGAGCGATAGCGGGTCCTTTGTGTTTGTGCAAATTGCTCTTACTCGTAACTCATTAGGTCATGCTTTTTGTTGTTTATAAAATGAAGTGACCATTCGGACAACGGGTGAAATACTGAATTTCGCTTCTTTGTGTACCTTACACTATTTTAAAAATAGTGGAAAATTAGAATGAAACTTGTAATTGCAAATTAGTTGTCGTTGGATTAACTTAACAATGCATAAACGTAAACGAGACTTCCTTGTCGTTTAACCTTTTCTTGCATATTATGTATGTAGAAGGTAGCCAAATATCTGGGCTAGGTATAATCCAAACGCGGATCAAAATCGTATGGCTCGGCACTTGCCGTTTGTAGATCCTTTGCAGATGAAAAACCATCATAACGGTTATGGATTCCACGAATTATGTTAACATACGAATGAAGAGTAGCCGATTGCGTGCCGATATATGGATGAAGTTTCCATCGATCGAGGTTAAAAAAAGCATATTACAATAACAAATTACGGAGCATATCTTTCGCGTACCCGTATTTCTGTTTTGCCTTTACGCATGTTTCGAGAATAAATAAGCAGCACCGTCCTTGTTTCCAGATGAAAATGACAGAGATATACGACGTGACGGACGCGGACACGGAGGCGGTGCAGTCGCCCACCGAGCGCGACCTCAACAAGCAGCTGGAGTTCGACAACGACTGGACGGCCGACCTCATCGCTGATGATGGTAAGTGCTCTTAATGTTTGTGTTTATATCAATATGTTGGAGATATACGATGTGACGGAGGCGGTGCAGTCGCCCACCGGGCGCGACCTCAACAAGCTGCTGGAGCTCGACAACGACTGGACGGCTGACCTCATCGCCTATGATGGAAAGTACTCTGAATATATTGGTTTAATATTATGAGAATTGGCCAATATTTCTTTACGCAATGCAAGCGCATTGCATCTAACAGAATCTATAGAACAGAAAGACAGTTAAAAGTTGTCACCACAGAACATAAGACGTTGGAAGAAGTAAGTGGGCGGAGGAACAAGCGTAGAAAAACACTTTGCTCAAATCAGCAAACCCTTTCTACATTCAACCTGTGTAGGATCTTGATGTTCTTCTTAAAATGTCAAGCTATCTAACTAGTTCTTGAATCACGCTTCATTTAATACAAAGCGCTTGACATACTCCTTCTAATCTATTTCTCGTGTTCTGTTGTTATCAATTATAGTTGTCATTCAACAAAAAAACAACAATGTTATCAGAGGATAGTGGTCAAAACATCATTTTCCTCTTTCCAGAAGAGCTAGACTTCAACGAGATCGAAGACTCTGAGTTGGGCGACAGCAACATGTTCTCGGACCCCGAGAGCGAGTGGACGGGCCGCGCGTCCCCGAGCTCGCCGGGCGCCCGGCGCCGCGCGCAGCCCGAGGCCGACCAGCCCGCGCCGGCACACCCGCATCGCTACACACTACTAGAACACTGAACTGTGAGACTCTTGTAGCCTTTGCTGTTAAACTCCATCTGTATTGCTTGGCTCAAAGAAGGAAATATTTAGACTCCGCCCCTTTCTCTACCTACATGAACATCTTCGCCAAGTTCACCCGATGCAGCGCAGCGAGCGTAGCCGGAAGCCGACCAACCCGCACCGGCACATCGCTACACACTACTAGAACACTGAACTGTGAGACACTTGAAGCCTTTGAAGTTAAAATCTTCTTTGTATTTCTTGGCTCAAAGAGAGATAGTTAGACTCCGCCCCTTTCTCTTAGCGGACATCTTCGCCAAGTTCACCCGATATAGCGCGGCGAGCGTAGCCGGATGCCGCCCAACCCGCGCCCAAGCGAGCTACACGATGCTCGAACACCAACCTGTGAGACACATAGCCATAACCTACCAGCTCCATTTTTCTCTCTCCGACTCCAATATGAGGGAGATTTAAAGCCCCGCCTCCCACCTCCTTCTCACGTTTTTACACTTACGTCATCGCTGAGTTCTTCCGATATATATGATCGATCCGTTCACCCAACCCGCGCCCGCACATCGCTACACAGACCACGGTGCTCGAACACAGATCTGTGAGACACACATAGCCACAGCTTATCCGCCCCATTTTCCTTTGTTTGACTCTTAGATATGAGAGTGATATACATACAGCCCCGCCTCCTGCCCCATTCTCACTCTGTTGTTACACTGACATTGTCGCTAAGTCCCAGCAGGAAAAAACATAGCGCTTAAATTAAAAATTCAAACAATGCACTTGCGTCTTGAAATTTAAAAACAGTTTAAAATTTAAATACTTGGTCATAAACATAATATTTTGCAAGAACCCAATACTTTGACTTTCATAATATTTTCGACTCTTGGGTCATTTTGCACTGTATTTCCCCTTCGCTAAACATATGAAAAATACCTTGGTTGGTGTCTTACAAAGTGATGAGTGAAGTCTCTACCATAAAATAACCGGTTATTTTCATAATTGGGATATTATAGATAGCAGTTTAAAGTTTCTCAGATTATATTCTGGCAACACCAGTAACAGTAAAAATATAAATGTGATATTGATATTAAATTATAATAGTTAATAAAAATAAAAAAAAAAACAAAAAAATGAATTGAATAAGTTTAATTTCTTTCATCTAAGATAGCAACATTCATACAGTAACTCTGACCCTGTATTTTGTTTTAAAGTCGCCCTTGTAATATTCATAAAGAATTAAATAATTACTGTGCGTAAATGTATTGAGTTCAGTATGTCGATAATACTCACAGATATAGATTACTAGATAACGCAAATGCATGTAAGTACTTCGCGTGTCCGAACCCCGACCAAACGTCAAGGTTGGTCGCCGCTAACTTACAGTCCGCGTGCCGTCTGTTGTTGAAGCCGGACGGCCGCAAAAACTAAAAAAATGTCTCGTTGCGTGGTATATAACTGCAATAGCCCAAAATGGTTTCGGTTTAGATTTCCCGTCACTAAATTGCGGCTGTGACGTCACAGTAGGTGTTAAAAAGTCCGCACGCTTGGTTTCAATACAAATCGTGATACTTGCATTATCTATATCTGTGATATAGTACATTACAGCTGAGAACGGGAAGCTAGAAATTCGCATTGTCATTCGAGGCAATGCAAATAGCTTCCAGTACAAGGCTTGTATAAAACTTTTCTCGTGAAATGCAAGAAAATAAAATTTTAACATTTCAGAGCATGAGTGAGAAAATACTATTACATATTCAAATATATAGCTAATAATTATGGCATTAAAATGCATATCACTGCGTTATGTCGAGTGTGTATATTTTATGATTTTTTTCACCAATAATTAGAGTCGGAACAACTAACAACAACAATATAATGATGTAGCATTCGCATTTAGAAGTACATACGCTAACTTATCATGCTAAGTTAACGTTCATATCTGGCAAAACTTGCAGAATTTTAAGCTTCCAAAAGACGAGGTTAGAAGGATCTTTCAAAGCTAACTTTACAACATCTTACAACTTTGCAGGGAAATAATTAAGCACTGTGTTATTCGTTAAGATGACATTATTGTTACTATATTTATCGTTACGTTCGAATTCGTATCTATTAGGCAATTTATGACGCGCAATATGCACATGTTGCTCGTCTTTTTGAGTGACCATTGTTTAACAACATCATGTTGCGCGCCAGCTGGCAACGTTGCGCGATGTTGTGCGACGTTTCTGAACATGTTGAGCGTCACGTGTTGCGCGTCAAATGATGCCAAATGGATATACCTACGAGGATTTTATTATACTGGCTAACATTAGGTTTTGATAAGTATGTGAGTTTGTTTAGTTTAGTACCTTCTACATGTATATTTATTATGCTGTCGTTAAGTAATTTTTTTATCAATGCAATTAAATTAATTATCGTTACATTATAAGTGTTACGATGTTTACTCATTGAAATTCTTTTAAAATAGCCTTAGTAACGCGTGGTTCAGTTATGCTATATTTATTAAAATACATCATAGACCAATGATTTTTATTGAGTTAACTATATTTTTCGGCGAAAGTAAATGTGCCTTGCACATCTTTACTATCTTGATTGTACAACATTGTAATAAATACCTGATTTAGAAGCGATTATAACCAAAAGATAGATTATGACTTATCGTTGGTATTAAATTGTTCATTAATGCCTGCTAATGATAACTAGAATCTTTATCGTGAAAGTAGTCTTTTGTTATACCCTTTTGTCAAGTATATAACAGGATACCGAAAAGTAACTTGTGTTCTTTATTTATTATTGTAACTAATATATTACAGGGAAAATACTTTTTGTTACTAGTGTTTAAATAATGAATGTAGACTATTACTGGTGAAAGGATATAATAATACTCTTTATTGCACTTCAACACAAAATAGAAAAGAAGTATAAACAATATGTGAACAATGGTGGACTTATCTCTAAAGAGATGTCTTCCAGCCAACCAGGTCATGTGAGAGATTTAGATAAAGAAACAGAAGTTGCAAAGTGCAAGAGACAAAATAAAAATATTATATTTGTTTTTTTAATTCATAAATGGTACTAAGGCGTTTCATAAAGGCCAAAATAACCTCTACTAGGTGGCTATTGTATTCTGCATTAAAGTCATCACAATTTTATTATAAGATAGAAAATAAACCATTTTATATATCGTACTTATGTATGGTAGATGTAAACGTAATAATATACTTAGTAATGTGTACCTTAAACCAAAATATTATATATTTTTTTATAAATAGCGATAAATAAATGTAAGTATACTTATTTACAACGATTGTTAAAATGTGCCTTTTTTATATTGCATGTACCATATACAAAAAAGATATGAGACAATGATATTGTATGTACCATATACAAACAGTTATAAGTGCCTTGTAAGGGGGTATTTCACTGTTGTTGAAATGTAGATATTTAATGATGAAGCTGAAAAATATAATATAACATTTTAGTATACCAAATGCTTCGATCAACAATAACAAATGTGAAAAAATAATTTGAATCTTTTTTTATAACAAGCGAATCATAAGCTGTTTAATTTTGACAGGTACTTATAGCATTTCTTTCTAAAACGAAATCTTCTATAGCGAGACTGACGCTACTGACTTGGTGACGTCACAAAGATAGTCGTTCTCTCCTTGTCTCATTAGAAAGATGTCCTATAACTTAAGATGATTAAGATAATTTAAAATACAAACTCATTTTGTGTAGCTAATTTTTTGAAAAACATTTTAAATAATTAAAAACATATCAGAAAAATGCCCTATTATTTTATTCACACATATGATATTGATTAGATTAAATCATATTAATTTACTTCTCCATATTTCAACAGTAACAATAACTATACGAATATAATAGAACTTTACGAGGTGATCCCTAAAATGTGTTGCACGTATAGGTTAATTTCGAAAAACGAGTAATCATTATTACTCGTTTCAATGAACAGCAATGATTCTCTGGAACAAAATATCAATGAACTACTTGACCCTAAAAATAATATACCTTCGACACTATTTCAAGTTAAACAGGTTGACATTGAGCGTCTCATTATCTCTGTAACAAGAACGATTTTCTGTTCCATGAGCTGTCGACTAAAATTGATCATTCAATGTCCCATGTTCAACTTTTGATGTCACCAAACAATGTTCTCAAAATTACATTTTGTGGCTATGTTACCTAGTGGTTACCTAGCCTACCCAAGAGTTACCTATTTTATAAGATTTAAGTTAAGAAGAGGATATATTTTTTTTGTTTAAAACCTAATTTACATTCTCATAAGATGCGCTTACACGGGCAACTAAAATTTCGCAATTCTTGTCAATACCCGTCAGCTATGACGTCACAACCACATCAAGCAATATACTACGCATTCGCTTCGAGTTGGCCGCTACCTCTCTCCCCGCCTCACCACACCGCACACCTAAACAGACCTTATTACGACGTAATAAGGTCCGCCGTAATAGACCTTCTTATTTCGTAATAAAGTAGCGGACAACTCGAAGCGAACGCATAGTAGGGCGATGTCAAAATGTAGCAACAGGTTGCTGAGATATAATTCGCCCATGGATATGGAAACACAATACCACGAAAATTGCCTCAAGTTTGCTCCACTTGATTGCTTCAGATTGGTCCATTATAGTTGCTAAGCAATTATTGCCAAAAACATGCCCATGTAAGCGCAGCTATACACAGTGTTGGTCGGCCCAGATGTACTTGTATTGAGTAATTAAATTAAACATTGTACATAAATGTTTGTTTAGTAGTTTTAAGAAAAAAATGCAATGGAAGTTCATGTATATTTCAAGAACAGTTCTACCACAATTCAGTCATACTTACTATGTACAAGGTTTTTTTTTCAAAACTGGGCTGTGGGAACACAACTTTATGTACCTACCTAATTACCTGATATTTTTATTAAAAAGCTACTATTATGTTGTTATGTCACAAATACTTATCTTTACTTTTAATAAACATATCATAGATATCCAAATTGTTTTATTAGAAGACTGAATCATCATCATCATCATTTCAACCGTAAGACGCCCACTGCTGGGCATAGGCCTCCCCCAAGGATCTCCACAACGATCGGTCCTGCGCTGCCCGCATCCAGCGGCTTCCCGCGACCTTGACCAGATCGTCGGTCCACCTTGTAGGGGGGGGCCTGCCCACGGAACGTCGTCCGGTTCGCGGTCGCCATTCGAGAACCTTTCCGCCCCAACGGCCATCGGTTCTCCGCGCTATGCGTCCCGCCCACTGCCACTTCAACTGAGCAATCCTTCGAGCGATGTCGGTCGTTTTAGTTCTCCTGCGGATCTCATCATTTCTGATTCGATCGAGCAGAGAAATACCAAGCATCGTTCTCTCCATTGCTCGCTGGGTAACCTTGAGCCTTCTTATGAGACCCATAGTAAAAGACCACGTCTCGCTTCCATAAGTCATAACTGGCAACACACACTGGTCAAAGACCTTAGTCTTGAGACATTGAGGAATTTTGGACGCAAATATATGCCGGAGCTTCCCAAACGCTGCCCATCCGAGCTGGATTCGACTGAATAAGCCAGACTTATTGTTGATTTAGCAGCACACACTAAGAACTTAACGCCCCGAAAGATAAAATAAAATTAACCTATGTGTTTTATATAAAATAAAACATTACTTTATTAGCCGCTAATCTGATTATACTATGTAGGTATATCCTAGTTTTTCTTGAAGAGTGGATCATTCTTAGTGGATACACCTACACAGTGAAAGAAAAACGTTTAGTCGGATTCGGATAATGCCCAATTCGCGAAATGGTACTCGAGACTGAAAATGACCACTTTGCAAATGGCTAATTCTTAAAAGGACCTAGGTATTCGTAAAATGGCCAATTTAAAAAGGACTTATTCGCGGAATGGCCATTTCTCTGAAGGACTAATTCGCGAAATGGCAAATTTTTATCAATGCTATAAATGTGATTATCAGTTGGTATAAATATTTTTTCTATATACCTATTCGATTCATATAAAAATACAGGATATTTTAATATATTTTATCAGAAATATCGAGTTTTTCAAATCCCGGTAAATTATAAATTACTTATATTGGTATATTGCGTTGATAAAAATTGGTCGTTCCGCGAATGCGAATAGGTCCTTTTGAGAATTGGCCATTTCGCAAATAGGTCATTTTGAGAATTAGCAGTTTCGCAAATTGGTCATTTCCAGACTCGAGTGCCATTTCGCAATTTGGGCATTATCCGTCTAATAAACGAAGAAAAATGATTACTTAGGTCAGTGAGTTTAAATAACTTTTTTAAGCCCATGTAAATTTCATTGAGAAACTGTGTCATGGAAAACTTGATAACGGATAAATATATATTTAAATACTTTTTTATTGTAAATACATACTTAATACAGGGTGTTAGGGGCACCTTTGCAAAAACTTGAACCATCATGCTGAACAAAGTACAGCAAGAATTTTTTCTAGGAAATAAAAAAAACTACTTTTCATACAAATTTAGCAACTCATCGGGACATTTTGTATGGAGAGTCGAAATATTTTTTTCATTTCCGACAAAAAATCTTGCTGTGCGTTGTTCAGCATGATGGCCTGAAGCCATGGTTAAAGTTTTTGCAACGGTGCCCCTAACACCCTGTATACGTAGATAACAATAGTTTTTTTATGAACTAAATATTTTCGAAGATATGCTAGGTATGTAGGAATAAAGTAAAATATCATCATTTATTACCAAATATAATTTTTGTTATAAATTAAAACCTATTTTGGTCCATACAACTGGCATAAACCTAAAAATATATATTTTTATGTCAAGTCTACTGCTCAAATGGCAATGCCAATAGTGACATTTTGGTTCTATTTTTAAACACTGTCACTTTTTGAGTTATTGTTCCACCAAATCAATTATTTACAATCAATTAATTTTTTTCGCCGTCAAAAAAGCGGGATTCGCCCCTTAGAGCTCTATATTGGGCATATTTTTGATGGTGTACATATTTTTTTAATCGAAATGGTTGGTAAAGGAGTCGAACCGAAGAGCAGTCGCATTTTCCACCAGTGTTACCTAAAGTGCTGCAAACTGCAGAACTTGACGCCACTCAATAACGTTATTCCGTCAGGAAATGGCAAAGTGTTGGATTTTTGTGTTGATCGCATCAAATACGCGGACTGGCCGCCCATACTGAACGCGCTCAGCTGCGACCTGAGCTTGCATTCCGTTTCAATCAAATGCCGTCAGCAAGTGAAAACCGGTAGGTAACCGACTTCATTATTTATTTGATTATTATATTCGATACTTACAGTGGATAAAATTTACTATTAAAAGTTGTCCTTCTCACGGAACATATTACCTACTGACCCTAATTTACTTACTATATTGTGGATTTTTCATTAATGATGAATAGATACTTGCGGTAGACTCCGCAAAATGTCAGTCTGTCAAATTTTATATCCATATCTTTTCAACCACTTTCAACCCAATCGAATGGGGTAAGTATAGTTTACAACAATGGGATAAATTTTACTAGGTATGTTCAGTAGAGAATACTATCTAAAGCGACTGGCTACTGTTAGTAGCTCCTTTTACGAGAGCATTAAAGTTTTTAGATTATACGAAGTGTAAAAAGGGCCATATCTATCTACTTAGTTGTTAACATATTAGAATCGCTTACCCATTGTGTGTTATGTCTCAAAACGCGTGTCGAGTCATAGAACTTCGAATTTTTAGAAACTTGCAATGCGAGTTACAATGAGTTTTAATATAAAGGAGTTTGTCGTAGTACTCGAGCAAATAGACTGCGAGAGGCTGGCGAAGACCGTGAACAAGCGTTCAGTGATCCTCACCAACTTCATGCTGACCAACCTGGTGGAGGCGCTCGCGCAGCTGCTGGCCAACACCACGCTGCTGACGTCGCTGCTGCTGGAGGGGCTGCCGCTTAGGATCCCATACCTAAACCCTTTGTGTGAGGTGATACATTTACAACTTTCTGCTATTGCTACAGCTAGTTACTCTTCTTCTTCATTCGGTACGGGCGTTTCCCGCAACTCGACGTCTTATTGCGCCTATTTTGCGTGTGGACGGTATGCAGCTGGACAACTCCAGCTAGCCCAGCTCCGCCAGGAAAGCACCCAGCGCCCTCACGTCGGAGACTGGTTCGTGGACGTTTCCCGGTGAGCCGAGGTACCTTGCCCGGTAGGGGGCCGCTTCGTCATATTCAACCAGGCGTGAGCATACAGCTAATAAATCTTACCGTTCTCGGAATTCTTCATGCATGCCATTTAAATATTGTACCAAAAAAGCATGCTAAAAGAAGCATTAGTTTTTTGCATATCTAAGCATAGAGGAAGCAATAGAAAGAAGTGAACTCTGCCTGCTCTCAAAGCAAAAAAGAAGGGATCATAAATTATGGTGTATGAAACTCAAGATAAATTGGCACAACTAGATAGCTATAGTACATGAGGGGTTATATATACGACAGACAAAGACACTCTTATCACTATCCTCGCTTCGTATTCATGTAAGCTTCTTTTATACGTCAACTCAGAATGTCACACACAGTTGTACATACAAAGTGGGAGATATGAAGTTAGTCACTCACTGCGTACCTATGTTTTCGCTTGCAGTATGATAGACTGATAGTTTAGCTTTCAGGCAGTAAAAACTGAAACTAGGTATAATGAAGAACTGAAACGGCCTACTTCTGACAATAGTAAAAATAACAACAACGTTTCCTCTACACCCTTGTCGCCTCAAAATATTCAGTTCACCAGCATTAATAATATCTTTCAGGCTCTACTAACGAACAATTCCCTCCAACACCTGTACCTACCGCGTGCCTTGATCGGAGACGCCGGCTGCCTGGCCGTCTGCAAGGCGGTGAGGTGCCTGCCCAACATCCTCACTCTCGACCTCTCGGGCTGCGAACTGACGGTCCTTGGTGCAGGGTACTTAGCCGACTTAATAAAGGTAAACAGCAATTTTTAAATAACATGAAAATAATTCATTCATGCGTCTTCTGATTCAGAGATTAAGAATTTCTTGCTTTACGGATATCAAAGCTACGAAGGTATTACAAATATACCAAGTAGGTAGCTAGGACAGGACAGACTGGGGTGCATAACGAACAAGCGACTACTGCCAATAGAGGCTTAATCATTTTATCGTTTTTGAACCATCTTTGTCAATTCACAGAACCAAAAGATCCACCGGTATAGCGAAAACTGGATTCATACGTTAAGATATCGCATGCCAGAGTTGGACACGATGGCGGGACTAAGACGGATTACGTTGTGCGGGAACCCCCAGCTTGGTGACCAGGGGGCTGCGAAACTATACGATGTCCTGTCGGACGATTTGTGGATAAAAGGTTGGTAAACTATAGATTATCATCATGAGCAGTCGTATATAATTATGATGACTCGCGCTACAGCGTGCCGGGTCCGAGCCGAGCGTCGGTCGGCTGTGGGACAGGTCAAACAATCCTACTATCCTACTTCCTACTATATTATCCTACTAATATTATAAATGTGAAAGTTTAGATGTTTGGATGTTTGTTACTCAATCACGCGCAAACGGCTGAACGGATTTGGCTGAAATTTGGGACACAAAGACTGTGAAGCCTGGAGAGGAACATAGGCTACTTTTTATCCCGGAAAAATTTCACACTCCCGCGGGATAACGTCGTGTAGTCCACGCGGGCGAAGCCGCGGGCGGATAGCTAGTCCTACTAATATTATAAATGTGAAAGTTTAGATGTTTGGATGTTTGTTACTCAATCACGCCAAAACGGCTGAACGGATTTGGCTGAAATTTGGAACACAGATACTTTGTAGCCTGGAGAGGAACATCGGCTACTTTTTGTCCCGGAAAATTATCACATTCCCGCGGGATAACGTCGTGTAGTCCACGCGGGCGAAGCCGCGGGCGGAAAGCTAGTCCTACTAATATTATAAATGTGAAAGTTTAGATGTTTGGATGTTTGGATGTTTGTTACTCAATCACGCCAAAACGGCTAAACGGATTTGGCTGAAATTTGGGACACAGATACTTTGTAGCCTGGAGAGGAACATAGGCTACTTTTTATCCCAGAAAAATATCACATTCCCGCAGGATAACGTCGTGAAGTCCACGCGGGCGAAGCCGCGGGCGGAAAGCTAGTATTACATATATTTTGTACTCACGCTGCTATATCGAACGGTAACCGAGTGCTGGCCAAGCAACGTATAATACTAGCGGTTCTCCACGGTTTCACCCGTGGTACCCGTTCCCGTGGGAATATCGGGATCAAATATAGCCTATGTTACTCTGGAAGCATGTAGCTTTCTTATAGTGAAAGAATTTTTAAAATCGGTCAATTAGTTTTTCCGTTTATTCGTTACGAACATAAAAACAAATCTTTTCTTTTAATAATATTAGTTTAGTATGGATTAGTTGACCGTGCTCAGGGCGAGACGATCGGCTCGGACCCGGCACGATCTAGCATGAGTCATTCTATTGAAGCCTAGTGCCGGGGATAGACTAGGTTGGCATTGGTCAAGAATCGGTTTTGCACTGCCTGCATTCAGCGGCTTCCCGCGAGCCAGCGACCATCACCTGATCATCAGTCCCATTTTGTAGGGAACTTTCCCATGGAACGTCAGAAAGACTAAAACCGCACTTTGGATACGAATTAGCATCGTACGAAAACGTAAGCTCAGTGGTCGTACTTACGTACTCGCACCCAGTGTGCGCACTCCCATAGTACTTGGAAGGTCGGGATTATTCGTGCGTGTTCGTACGGGTAAAATTCGTACGAAAACGTATCCAAACTGCTCACGCCCTTAAGATATAAGTACCTAAATATGCAAATATTTTCGAATTACTAAGAAGTCAATTATTATTTAAGTATGTTTTTACAGCCGTGGACTTGCAAAACTGTGGTCTGACTGAACAAACCGCTTCCGCTGCAATACAAATGATGAATTCCAACACCACCCTGGTGATATTAGACATGAGGCACAATTTAGACATTTCTAGTGAATCTCTTTCTAAGCTTCGAGAAAGCTTGAGGGATAATGAGAGAGGAGCTGGAGGACATCTGGTTAGTTAAAGTTCTTCTTTGCATTACTGAACTTACTACTTATTACTTTCAATAATGATCTGGAATCAAAGAAAATAGGCACCTAGTCTTTTACCCGATTTAAGATTTTGATGCAGACATGTGGCCACGGTATGACGGGACCAACGTTAGAAAGACAAAACCTTTATTTGCTAAATCTTTAATAGAACCAACCTGGGTTCAAAGCGTTAGTGGTAAAATAAAGATAAGTAACAATTTTAAGTGATCCGATCCTCTTTCAGTATTCGTGGCATGGAAACCTCAGTGGATGTTCAAGTGATGGTAGAATGGTTAAATCTCTCGCTTCAAAGTAAGTATAAACTAATCAAAGACGTTAAATTATGGGTGTGAAACATCGTGTTTAACAAGAATTCATTATTGCAGGAACGGTACAATCAAAGAACGAATGCCATCCATGAACAAAGGTGCTCCAACAAAATATACGAATAAGACTAATGTGATTAAAAAAGAGAAGTATGTATGTTTGATTACTGTCTTTACAGCGAAGCAATTAAAAGCTCGCCTAGTAATTTTGTTTATATTCAATTTCAGGGATTACTCTGAAGTGCTGGAAGAACAACTTCAAGAGGAGATATCACATAGACAACAATTGGAAGAACTAAACCTTCAGCTTGTCGATCAGATGAAACAACTCAAGCAACATCAACTACGGATGTGGGCAAATGGTGCAAATTCATCAGGTATCATTCACTTTATACCTGACTACGGAGGGTATAGATTTTGACCAGTATAAATACCTGAATAATTCACCAGATTCTCCTAACCACATAAATAAATAATATCAAAACATTAATCCTCGCTTTTCTTATATACAGGTTCGGAACAATCGTTCCAAGCGAGTTCCAGATCTGGAGACTTATCCAGCAGCTCAGGGTCCACTAGTTCAGTGCCTATTGACCAGAACACACTGTCCTACATACAGCAAGCGTTCAAAGATATTTATGCGTACATCAAAAACAATCAATGTTATGGGTAAGCTTTTATAGACGACTATTTCATTTCTATTATACTGGAACAGAACTGGAAGTTATAATTTACATGTAAAAATTAAACAATTTCCAGTCAATGTCTCCATGAAATTGCAAAAGACAAAGGAGTTGACGACACCAAAGAAATTACTGAAGAAACGGAGATGGAAGAGTATGAGTCCAACGAGCTGCGAATCAACATCATTCCCAAGAAAGCGCAGAGCACCCACATGAAGATGACGAACAACGTGAAGATGAACAAGTCCACAAAGTCTGCGCACATGCTTGGAGACAAACAACGACTAGAGAGAAGTAGTAGAGATAATGAAGACATGGTAAGTATTAGCTAGCATATACCAATCAAAAGAAGATGCCGGGAAATCAATTTTTAAAATCCTCTTTTTTTCAGAAGCCGGGGATGTTTGAGAGACAAATTGGAGACACTAAAAATTCTCATGGTGACGACCACAGCGTTATAGACGACATTATATCGGCGCAGATCAAGTCAAAAAAGATGAGAAATAACTACGAACAGAGTATGGTAAGTACAATGAGCAATGATTCTGTGAACGTACTAATTTTAATCGACCGGAACGTGTCATCAAATCGTGCAAACTGTAATATTACTGCAACTTAAAATTCACGACATGCTGAATGGTAAGTAAAATGGACGACGCAGTGCTCGCGGTGAGCGCCTTGGGCCAATGCCCACTGGCCATAGCGAATGCTCGCATCGAACGTGTTACTTAATAGCGATAAGCGATAAAAATGTCGGGATTTTCATATGCATTGCGCGAAATCAAAAAGACTACGAACATAGAAACAGCAATAACAACCTACTATGCATACGCACACGCCTGGCTGAGCTACGGTATCATTCTGTGGGGCAACAGCACAGATGCAGCATCATTATTCATTCTCCAAAAAAGCTAATCCGCATAATTGCAAATATAGAACAGACTGATAGCTGCAGGCCATACTTTTTAAAATATAAAATATTAACTCTACCTAGCTTATATATTTTGGAGATGTGTAAATTTGTCAGAAATCAAAAACAGTTTTATACAAAACGAGAAGATTTACCATGCAAGTACACGCTACGTCATAAAAATAAATTAGTATTGCCAAATTCCCGATTAAAACTAACATCTTCAAGTACCTATAGTTCTTCAATAAAAAAATACAATAAATTACCTGACATAATAAAAAATTAAAACAATGATAACATATTTATCAAAAAATTAAAACAGCTACTAACTAGTAAATGTTACTATAGCATTAATGAATACTTTATGGACAACTCATATATAGAGGCTACGAAATATTAATAATAATTAATAATAGTTTTGGAAGTATCTTAAATGTTATGAAAGGGAACATTAATAATAATGATAATCAGGGTTAGGCTATCGTTTACGGAGAAATGGTCAAGTAATATCACACCTGCTGTACATGGATGACCTGAAACTATTTGCCCATAGCAGTTCTCATTTGACAACGTTACTGAAGGTTACTGAAGCTTTCAGTAATGCCATTAAAATGGAATTTGGTGTGGACAAATGTGCAGTCATGCATGTAAAGCGTGGTCAGATAATGGAATCTACGGGTATACAACTCTCGGATTCTATTCATCTTAGATCTCTCTCCGTAAACGAAACCTATAAATATTTAGGTATGTCACAGGCATTAGGCATCAACGATGCTGACATGAAACAGTCGTTGCGTCAGCGTTTCTTCGGCATACTTAAATGGACTCAAACTGGATGCCCTGGATAGAAAAGTTCGTACATTGCTAACAGCACACCGCATACATCACCCACGTTCATCGACCATGAGATTGTATATCCCGCGGAAGTGCGGTGGTCGTGGCTTCTTAAATGCTAAGACATTGCATAACCGCGAGATATGCAATCTTAGGGAGTATTTTCTCCAAGTCGATATGGGGTCTCATAGAGATGTAGTTGCTGTTGACAATGGACTGACTCCTCTATTTTTAGCAAAAGAAAACTGGCGCAAACCTGTAGTACTTAGTACGTCCGACCGCAGCACTGTGTGGCAAAGCAAGGAGTTACATGGCAGATTCTACCGGGCTCTCCATGGGCCCGACGTAGATTTACTAGCCTCAGTATCCTGGCTCCGTTTCGGTGATCTTTTTGGTGAAACCGAAGGTTTTGTCTGTGCAATTATGGATGAGGTTGTGATGACGAATAACTACCGAAAGTATATCCTAAGGGATGGCACAGTGGATATTTGCCGAGCGTGTCATCGTCCGGGTGAATCCCTTAGGCATATAATCTCCGGTTGTTCTCGTCTCGCAAACGGCGAGTATTTGCATAGACATAACCAAGTGGCCAGGATAATACACCAACAACTTGCTCTGAAACATAGTCTTGTGGCATCCGAGGTGCCGTACTACAGGTATGCACCAGAACAGGTCCTTGAAAATAGCCATGCCACATTGTATTGGGATCGATCTATCATTACAGACAGGACTATTGTTGCTAATAAGCCTGATATTGTATTGATAGATCGACACGAACGCCGCGCGATAATTGTTGATGTCACTGTTCCCCATGACGACAACCTTGTGAAAGCTGAAAAAGATAAAGAAAACAAATATCTTGATTTAGCTCACGAGATTGTTGACATGTGGGACATTGATTCAGCAATTGTTGTTCCGATAGTCATATCTGCCCATGGTCTGATAGCCAAGAGCCTCGATAAACACCTTAAGAGGCTCGCGTTAGGTGGATGGATCGGGAGTCAGATGCAGAAGGCAGTACTTCTGGACACGGCCCGTATAGTGAGAAGGTTCCTGTCTCTGGATCCTTAACCATCGGTAGCCGGGACCTTGATCTTGCTGCCGTTGGGGAACTGCATTTTTGTATTTTTAAATGTTATATTTTTTAGTGTTATACATTGTAAAAATTTAATGTTTAGAAATATAATTTTGTAAGTATTTAAAATGTAATAAAGGGAATGATAATTAATAATAATAACAATGAATGATAATAATTAATAATAAGGAATAATAATCAAGAATAATAATTATTGTAATAATAATTAATCATAGTAATAATAAAAATAATAAACCAACTTATAAGTACACACCGGCTTATGTGAGTTAAACGCCCCCTCTCTTCTAGCCCAAATTTGCGTGCCTAACAGGGTCCATAACAATGGTCTTTTATTATGTACGTAACATCTCTGTTAACATTATGGTTTAGCAATAAATTATTTGATTTGATTTGATTTGATTTGAAATGCTCCAGTTAAGCGCCCCACAAATGGATCAGTTCGCCTGTCGGCAGCGGCCTGTCGTACCCCTAATATCAGTTGGTTTATACTGTCAACGTTTACGAAAACTCGGATGAACTGCTCATGTCGGTAAAGTAGTCAAAGGACATGTAAGAGATAGAGTGATAGTTTTCGATTACGAATACAGTTTGCCAAACTCATACTAGGAGCCCACAGACGGCCGATCCGGTCATAATCATAATCATAATCATTTATTGCATTAAATGTGGTCATTACAAGATGTAAATATAAAATTATTGTTTCTCACATTTAACCATTTAAAATTGGCATGCAACATATAGAGAGGTCAAATTATAATACAATGAATAAAACTGATAATAGGTAATAATAGTCTACAATGTCATAAAATAATTCAATAAATAAAAATTAAAATGCAGATAAAAAATTACTTATACTAAATTAACAATGTCACAAAATGATTCAATAAATAAAAACATGTCCAAGATCATTAAATAATAAAATAATATAATAAGTCCGTTTAACAGGACGTCTGTATGGGCTCCTTTAATAGCCGTCGCCATCCAGGCCGTATAAGTTATACGGTATAACATTAGTTGTGTATTAGATAAGTACGGTGCAAATCAATCGGCGAGTCGCGAAGTGCTCGCCACTCACCACGTCACATTTACAGTCACCTCATTGGAAAGTTGAGCCACTTGCCAACATTCTTAATTTAGCCGTGTAATGCAAACGTGTATCAGGTGCCCGACGTAAGTACTCCCACTTTATGACTGTACTGTACTATACACTACACGCCCAGTCAACTCAACCAATGAAGATTAAGCGCAGGCCACACCGCCAGCGGGCGAGCGAGCGAGCTAGGCGGGCGAACATCGTTTCACCTCTTTACATAGGTACTTCAGTTCATACCGCGAGCTGCCAACTAACCGACGTCAGCGATGCGAGTGAAGCTAACGAAATATCTAACGATTCCAGCGAAGCTTCTCGTTCACTTTGTTAGGCGCGCCCGCCCGCTTCACTAGCTTAGCTCGCCCGTCCCCCCGTTTCAACATTTCAAGTATTCGGATTAGCCGACGCTCGTCTTTCGAATAGCAGTGTATTAGTGTTTACGTTATGCTTGTCTATATAATTTATACTTATGTAAATCGGACACCGTGGAGCTGCGGGAACGATATCCGGTTCGCCAGCTCTGCCCGCTCGCGCGCCCGTCCGTCTGTAGTTTTCGGTGTGAACCCCATAGTTTAGCTCGCCAATATTCCGCGTAGTTTGTAGTTTCCTTCTCTCGCTTCGCCCGCCCGCCTAGCTCGCTCGCCCGTGCGCTTAAAATGTTTAATTTTTACAGAACGCGTACGAGACGGGCAGCGGCTGTAGCAGCGTGAGCGACTCATCCGACACGCTGGTCTGCTCCCCGGCGCACACGCAGCGCCGCCGCTCGCCGCCGCCCAACCCGCGCGACGCGCTCTGCTCCTCCGACGACGAGGACAGCTCATGATTTTTTATGTTTATATAATACACATTGTTATTGTAAAATGAAGATTAAAAATGTTTATATGGTACCTACTTGTTTTTGTTTTTAACACCCGTTGATTTATATACATAGTGGCTGGCTGCATATATAGTCGTAAATTTAATAGGCGGGACCAGCCAGCCAGATCACAGATCACCTGTGTGTGAGCCAGATATAGCTCAGTCGACGAAAAGATATACCTACGTGTTAATGGATTAACCCAAAACCAGAAAGTAGTTTGCTCAGAATCGTATTGAATAGGCGGGTCCAGCCAGCCAGATCACAGATCACCTGTGAGCCAGATATAGCCCAGTCGACGAAAAGATATACGTGTTAATGGATTAACCCAAAACCAGAAAGTAGTTTGCTCAGAATCGTATTGCGAATCGATCGCACTATGTTATATTTTTTCATTTTTATTGCCCCATGTCAGCCCATGTCTAAATTATTTATAATGCGTGAGCGCTCGACTCAGAGGGCCTACTCTGAAACGCAAAACCCGAAACTTCGGTATACCCGTCCCTCTCACTCTCGAGTCGTGACAGAATCGAGTGAAAGGGGCGGGGCTAACCGAAGTTTCGGATTAGCGTTTCAGAGAGTACGGTCCCAGACGCGGAGCGCCGCGGGCGGGGTGGGGCGGCTGGACGTAGACTTTGAAATTTCATAGATTGGGCACCACCAAACTATCGTTGAATAACTTTAAAATATAAATATGTTCGCCTCAATTTATATTTTAATTATATCATTGCATTTTTTTAATTGGGGTGTATCAGGTTTTTAGGTTAATTGTAACACGTTGTAGAGGGAAATGCTTGTGCTTGGAACACAATTTTTGACTTTGTAACTTTATTGGGCTATTTAGGAAGTAAACATATCAAAAGTCTGGGCGCAAGAAAATTAAATTTGACATTGTATGATTCTTGGAGAGGTACTTATACAGACATAGAGTGATGAAGGTAGCAGTAAGAGGATTTTTAGAAACTCCCCCTCTAAGGGAGTAAAAAGAGGGGTTCAAAGTTAGTATGAAACTTTTGTGAACTCAATTCCACGGGGACAAAGAATATATACACTAACGCGACGGGTACGAAGTCGCGGGTGGAGCACTAGTAGTAAAGTAATATATTATTGAAGAGAATTTAATGCTCTACAAACCTATGGCCAAAATTTAGTTTTTCGGTGCATCATTGAAAAGTTATCTAAAAAAGTTAGTTATCTTAAAGTTAGTCAAAAAGGTGCAAAAATATTTATTCCAAAGTTACAGATTTTCAAGAGCGAATATCTCGAAAACTATATAAGATATTGAAAAACTTGACAAAATAAAAGTTTCGAGATATAATACAAAAACCTAAAAATGAGAACTTCAACCCACGCTCACACCCTCCCCCCACCCCCTCCCTCCGGCTTAAGGGCTACGGGCCGGGACTTTTGATATGTTTACCTCCTAAGTAGTCCAAACAAAGTTACAAAGTCAAAAATTGAGTTCCAAGCATTTCGCTCTAACTCTATACTGTTTTTGCTTATATCCTCCTACTTAATATTATACATGTGAAAGTTTAGATGTTTGGATGTTTGTTACCCAATCACGCCAAAACGGCTGGACGGATTTGGCTGAAATTTGAGATACAGATACTTTATAGCCTGTAGAGGAACATAGGCTACTTTTTATCCCGGAAAAATATCGCATTCCTGCAGGATAACGTCGTGTAGTCCACGCGGGCGAAGCCGCGGGCGGAATGCTAGTAAATGAATAAACTATAGTTTGTGAGGTGTAGCATGGGGCCTAGACAGCTCATTCGTGCTAAGCAAAATGTTGCTTCTGCAAAAGTGTCTAATCTCCTTGCATAAGCTGCATTAAGAAATGTCTAATGCTGCTTTTTGTTTTGCATGAATGAGCCCCATGCTACACCGCACAAACTATAAGAGTTCATGCAATTATGAATCAAAATTTAAATAATTTAAAGTACATATTTATTACAATAAAATTACACATCTGAATAAGGGAAATATAACCCTTAGCACTTTTATTGTGCATACAAATATGATGAACTAATCATAACAGGATTTGCTTTACTACTTATGATCAGATTCCCATGCCTATTCAACATGATACTAATAGTCTAATATGTTGTTCAGGCTTTTCCTTCATGACCTAAAAAGATAAACATAGTATCACTAACTTTTGTTCGGAGTGTCACTAATTTCTACATCCTTTTGCTGTAACTTGGCAATCATCAGCTTCTCTTTGGCATCTTTTTTGGCCTGTCTCTCAAGCTTCTTCTGTTCCTTTTCTCGTTTCGCCAGCATCTCTTGGAACCTTTCATCGCGAGGGTCCAGGGTGAAACCAAAATGTCTTCTGACTTCTTCTACCAATCTCTCCTTTTTCATCTGTAAATTTCGAGTAAAATAGGAAGTTTTAGCTGGGTTAGCTCGCTCCATCGTAGATCCTGTCTTAGCCCATGGGCTTGATTGGGATCAAGAGTAAACCCATTCAAAGTAAAAAAAAAATGCAGTGTTTGTGGCATAGCATAATACTTTTGACTTATTATGAAGGATCTCATTATTAACTAAATTTGGCCAGGTGAGAGTCGGACTCGCTCATGAAGTGTTAGCCACAATACCACTATCATTTTTCATCAGCAAAAATAACTTTGTTTTTCATATTGTTTGTATGAATGAGAATTCTACATTTGCGGTTTTCGAAAATGTGTTATATCTCAGAAACTGCTAACAATATCTCTTTCAAACCAATTTTTGTTGAAAGTTTTTATTAAGATCTACAGGTCTAGCTTTCAAAAGATTGATTTCGTGAAAAATTGGTTTAACTGCCGCACTCAAGAGACGCCAGTTAACTTTAAATGACAATAAAATCTCTTTCTGTCTCTTTTTTATGTCCAGTATTGAATAAAGTAGGTAATAAACTAAATTTAACTGCACTAAGTGTCTCTGAGTGCAGCAGTAAGAAATCTAAATGTCATTTTAAAATACCTATCTAAAGGCAAAGACATACCTGACATAATAGGTTTGATGAATAAATATATTTTTTTGTTTCATTTCCATGTATGGGGAGCCCCCTATTGTTTTCTTATTATGTCAAAATCTTAAAGCGGTTTACAGAATACATCCTAATACCTACTAAATTTCAACTGTGTAGTCTTAATAGTTTCGGTATAAAGTGGCTGTGACAAACGGATGGACAGAAAGACCGACATGACGAAATCTATTAGGGTTCCATTTTTTTCATTTGGCTATGGAACCCTAAAAACTGGAGCAACCATTATAGTATGGTATATTTCAAAACTTACCTTGGCAGCTTCGGCTTCAGCTGCTTTCTTAGCAATTTTATCATTGAGCTCTTTTTTCCACTGAGCAAGTTTCGCAAATTTTGTTGCTATTTCTTCCTCTCGTTTAACAATTTTCTGCTGTTCCTCCAGTTTTTTCTGTGCTGCTGCCTCCATGACTTCCCTAATGGTGTATGGGAAAGCTACTGATTCATACTCTAGTCTGTCCTGGATTTCTTGTTTTGAAGGCCAACATAAACCTTAACAGAGAAATAGGTTAATAGATTTACTATATTATCTAAAACAGTGCTAATTTAGGTTAATTAACTTGATTCTAGGGTTACTTACTGGGGTTTATTCCACTTTGACTGCCAAACTTTCCATACATTTTCCTATTGTATTTAACGGTTAAATGACTTAAATGTTTTGGTGTATCATAGGGCCTACGTCCATTTATCAGATTAAGATGAGCTTCAGATAAATTAGACTTATTTCGTTTCTTTTCGATTTCAGCATCTCTAGCCAAGGCTTCATCACTATCATCAAATAACACTTGATCACTTTGTTCAATACCTTCAGTAATAGCAGTAGAAAAGTAGCGACTTAAATGATTAAGGAAAATAGGTTTGAATACTCTGTTCCTCGCGTATAAATTCATTTTCGTAAAGAAAGAAACGACTTTTTATAGAAAACTTTGATTTGAGGATTTTGAGGTTATGTTTTGGTTTTGACCACCAGTGACAGTGACAGACAGGTGAGGTCACAAATTATATAGACCAGGGGTGCGTTCTGTGGCTTCGCTCGAGTGCACTCGAGCGCACTCCGGCGCGCACTCTAGCCGTTCCGTGGCTTGGTGAAATTTTACTCTGACAGCTGTCAGAGTGTAGTTTCACCCGTTCAGTGGCTCAGAGTGCAGCAACCATGAAGCTCGACTTAATACTGAGGTAACTGGAGAGTGCAGTACGAACAATTTTTTGAATACCACAAATAACACAGGGGCTGTCTTCCGTCTCACCTACACTTTAAAAAAATACGTATGGTCATATGAGACAACTGACAGCCACTACCTGCCACTACATACATAAATGTCAAATTTGCTGGCGACACTTTTTTATTCAGGGTGAGAGCTCCAGTTACCTCAGAGTATTAAGTCAAACTTCATGGCAGCAACCAAACAACCGGTTGTTTTTCACTCTGACAGCTATTTGACGTTTGAACAATGAAAAGTGTCAAAGTTTGAATGACGTCTCGAAAAATTTTTACTTTATCGCCGTAATTACTTCGTCTATCTCATCTTCCAGGAGGATTAAAGTCAAAATGTTGCAGAAATAGCTATAAAACTCGAGCAAAAGTAAATAATTTCCAACACAAGCGTCGTCAAAAATTTTGAGGTTATGAAAACAACTCGATCGTTCCGTCGCTCGGTTGCAACTCAAACGGGTGAAATTTTAACCAAACAACCACGCTCAAAACGACGGAACGCAGTCCAGGTGGCCTACCACAAGCTCTTATAGCAGTTATTTTTAAGTTGAGAGAGTGAGACGCCGCTATACGGCGTGTAGAGCGGCGTCTCACTCACTAAAAAAACTAAAAATCACTAAAAATAACTGCTATAAGAGCTTGTGGTAGGCCACCAGCACGCGTAGCATGACAAACCCGAGAAGAGTTTTGTCTACCTCGAAAGTCTATAATTGACAGCTGAACAATAGGTTTGTCTACGATGAAATGTCATTTTTGACGTTTCGATGTAGACAAAACCTTTCTCGAGTTCGTCATGCTACCTGTGATGCTAGATGCTACCCACATGCTACCCGTGCAGGGTGAGGTAGTATGGTGAAGAAGGTGACATGCAATGCAAGTGACATGCATGACCATGAAGCTCGACTTAATACTGAGGTAACTGGAGAGTGCAGTACTAACACTTTTTTGTCACCAAAAATTACACAGTGGCTGTCTTCCGTCTCACCTACACTTTAAAAAAATACGTATGGTCATATGAGACAACTGACAGCCACTACATACATAAATGTAAAATTTGCTGGGTACACTTTTTTATTCAGGGTGAGAACTCTAGTTACCTCAGAGTATTAAGTCGAGATTCATGTGCATGACAGTCACCATAACAATAGCAGCGCTGTTAGTCCTAGACGTTCACCGGTCAAACAGCGTTGCTAAACGTACCATGAGCTCACTTTAGCACGCCAGCAGGCCTGCCAAACTGTCATAATTAGCAGTTTTTAAAAAGTTGGTCTCAAGCAGCTTTATAAAGCCTGCTAAGGGTGGTATTCCACTTATCTCAAATATTTGATCAAGCAATTCTGTGGTTTTTGGAAGACGAAAGCTTTCCGCAATAGAAAGAAAAAAGCGTGGCGTAAACTAATACGAGAACAAAGCAATCCATTGGAAGTTTACGACAAAATGGATTTTATTCGGAGGTTTTGGTTTTGGTTTCGGGGCCCTTTAGACCTCTGATGCCCCCTGATTCACGAACCACCGGAAACAGCATCTGATTTGAATTCTGTGTTTTGTCTTTGCCTATTCTATAGTGAGTGACAGAGACAGTGCATACATTCCGCTGTCGGCGTTTCCAACGGTTTGTGAATCCGGGGGCTGATACTGCAGCGGCAACGAAATCTATAGATTAATCCGTTCAGGCAAGAGTGAGTGAGTTCTACCCATTCAAAAATTAAAACAAGAGTCTTACAAGATTCTTATTTTCTCGAACTTTGTAACATTTAAATTATTTATTTTAGGTATTGTCTGCTTTGTCCTTTTTTGCCACCGGCTTCTCTGAAAAACCTTTGGCTGTGGGGGACATTGGGGGCATTCCATGACACAACAAACCGTGTCAAGTAGGTTACTGCTGCATTATTGTGAAGCGTTCCGAGCGCTTTTTTCTTTAATACGAACTTGTTAGCAATGGATGAATGTATTCGGTGCATGTTTTCGCATCCCTTTCTAACTAAGCTTGAGAAGAGATCTCCACTTGAGTATCGTTCTAGAATACGGGTCTAAGTAACTGTGTTAACTTTGTTTGTTGAAATAAGCACTTTTCCAACTTGAAACCAAAGCTTCAAACACATTTGTAAAAAAAAAAAATTTGTTGCGAGTAACGTTCGGAAACTAGAAGTGAGGCTTGATTATAAAAGTCTGTCAAGAATAATATTTAAAACCATTTTTTTACACTGCCGTTCAATTTTATTTCCATAAAAACATCTTGTTTTAGGTTTTCCTTTGCGTTGTTATTGTATTTTATTTATAAAATGTTACTTTAATACGAAACGGTATTTACCGGTAAAAATCATATTTAGTTTTCGAACGCAAACAACATTTTGGCTCGACAGGCCAGAGACAATCATTCAATAGCAACAGCAGTGCAGCAGGCCTGCTAAAAGACTGCTAATTTTGGCTTATGGTACGATTAGCAAGAAGTTTATTTTAAACCTTGCAATAAAACTGCCCTGCATTTGTTCTGTTTGCTAAGAGCTTGTGGTAGGCCACCAGGGGGGTTACCGCGTAACTTTATGGGTATGAACTTCATACGTTTTTGGGAACTTTAAGTCAATTTTATAAAGAAAATAGCCGCTATCAGTTCCTTGTTTTGTAACGTCGGGTATAACGATAACTAGCTAGCAACGTTTAACAGAACAAAGCAGCAAAAATCTATCAAGATAAGGAATTCAAATAACAGTTGAAGCCCATACCCATATCCAGATTTTTTTGCCGGTAGCCCCCCTGATAGCAGCTATTTTCTTAATAAAATTGACTTAAAGTTCCCAAAAACGTATGAAGTTCATATCCATAAAGTTACGCGGTAGCCCCCCTGGGGCCCTATCGCCCTATGCTAAATACGCTTATATTACACTTACATTGCTCTTATTTGACAATTTGGTATCGCGCTATTTTCTCAACGACAACAATACCATTACCATTCCTTTTCGGAACGATTTTTCGAATCGCGCTAGGTTTTTAAACGTAAAATGATTACATTGCAGCCGATAACTGACCGTTCGCTTATGTCAAAATAAACAGCTAGTCGGAGGCAGTTTTTTCAACATTATTCAGAAATTATAAGCGGATTTTAGTAAGATTCTGTGTGTTTCAAGTTGTTAAAACGTATTTATTCTCTTGCTCAGTGGTTGTTAATTCCGGAAAACAATAATACCTTGTCGAAAATACACAAAAAAGTGATAATCAGATGAAGTAAGGTGACGGGTGCTACTTGACTCTAAACGGCTCAAGAAAGACACTCGACACTGCCTTCCAACATCCCCCAAGAGCGGAGAGGAGGTCCCGAAAAGAGCCCGTATGAAGGAGGTTACCTACCAAGGCAAAGCCGTCTTCCCCAGTGATGAGTTTATTCTCAAATCTGGACTAGACTTGAAAAGTCATCATCATCATCATCATCAGCCATTTAATGTCCCCAGTGCTGGGGCACTGGCCTTCCTCATGGATGGATAAGGAGAATGGGCCATGACCCACCACGCGGGCCCAGTGCAGATTGGTGAGTATTAACGACTGCAAGTGCCGCCGGGACCAACGGCTTAACGTGCCTTCCGAAGCACGGAGGAGCTCGAGATGAAAAGTTTTTTGGTCACCCATCCCGTGACCGACCATTGCGAAAGTTGCTTAACCTCAACGATCGCAGGCCAAGCGCGCTAAAACTTGAAAAGTACTACGAAATAATTCAAAGTAAACGCCATCAAAATTTATTGTAAAAGTTGTAATTTCAAAACGAGCCTACACCTTAACAGAAAAACTCCAATTCCACACACGCACAACGCACCACAAAAATCAATCGCCAAAAATCCCTTGTATTTGACAGTTGGATGACACTGACATTGACAACTTGACACTCTATTTTTGAAAAGATTCATTCATAAAAGTAACATCACTGGTATCATTCATTCACCGATCCAAACGATCGCAATGCCATCGCAATCCGTCTTCCATCCGTTTGTGAACGTTAGGGCGATACCTTTTTATGACACGATCGTAAACTGATTGAAATGGAGTTGTAATGAAATCGCTCTTATTGCAAAATAGGGCGATAGGGGCCCAGGTGGCCTACCACAAGCTCTTATAGCAGTTATTTTTAAGTTGAGAGAGTGAGACGCCGCTCTACACGCCGTATAGCGGCGTCTCACTCTCTCAACTTAAAAATAACTGCTATAAGAGCTTGTGGTAGGCCACCTGTTCCTTGTTTTGTGACGTCGGGTATAACTATGAAGTTTGACTTAATACTCTGAGGTAACTGGAGCTCTCACCCTGAATAAAAAAGTGTCGCCAGCAAATTTGACATTTATGTATGTAGTGGCTGTCAGTTGTCTCATATGACCATACGTATTTTTTTAAAGTGTAGGTGAGACGGAAGACAGCCACTGTGTAATTTTTGGTGACAAAAAAGTGTTAGTACTGCACTCTCCAGTTACCTCAGTATTAAGTCGAGCTTCATGGGTATAACAATAACTAGCTAGCAACGTTCAACAGAACAAAGCAGCAAAAATCTATCAAAATAAGGAATTCAAATGACAGTTGAAACCCATACCCATATCCATATTTCTTAGTCGGTAGCCCCCCAGGATGGCTGATCATGTTGGCCGACCATGATGGGCCATCGTGTACAGGACCGGTTTGCGTGTGATTGCCGTCTGCGAGCAACGCAAACCGCCCTTGTAATTTTTTTAAAGAAAATAGCCGCTATCACTTCCTTTTTTTGTGACGTCGGGTATAACGATAACTAGCTAGCAACGTTCAACAGAACAAAGCAGCAAAAATCTATCAAAATAAGGAAATCAAATGACAGTTGAAGCCCATACCCATAACCATATTTCTTAGCCGGTAGCCCCCCAGGGAGGCTACCGCGTAACTTTATGGGTATGAACTTCATACGTTTTTGGGAACTTTTATAAAGAAAATAGCCGCTATCAGTTCCTTGTTTTGTGACGTCGGGTATAACGATAACTAGCTAGCAACGTTCAACAAAACAAAGCAGCAAAAATCTATCAAGATAAGGAATTCAAATGACAGTTGAAGCCTATACCCATATGCAGATTTATTAGCCGGTAGCCCCCCAGGTGGGCTACCGGCTACCGGTCGGGCGGGCACAAAACAAGGAACTGATAGCGGCTATTTTCTTTATAAAATTGACTTAAAGTTCCTAAAAACGTATGAAGTTCATACCCATAAAGTTACGCGGTAGCCCCCCTGTCTGTACTGCTTTAGATCAAATTCAACTCGAGTTAGTAACTCGAGTTGACAAAGATGTACTAATAAAATCTGCGAGTTTATCATCACTATTCCATCTACATTGTCTCTGTTTTTGTCAAATTGTCATTGGTTTTTTTTGTACTATCGAATCGAGTATCGACGTATTGTGATTGTGACTAACTTATCCTCTAAAAAATACTTAAAATGGATGATTTTGGCGATAACTTTGTTCATCCAGATGCTCAACCTGAGATAGACCCAGCCGCAGAGTTTTTAGCTCGCGAACAAAACCAATTAGCCGGTCTTGAAGATGATTTGGAAACAAGTGCTCCGCCCCCTGTAGTGTCGTCAAATTCTAATGGGTTTGATGATTTTGTCGGTATGTCCACAAAATTTACATAAAGAGTCAAGCTTAAGACCAATCTATTAGATTAACTAGGGCTTTCGTACATATTAGATGAATACTTATCAACAGGAAGTTCATTTTTATGGAATAACATTAGAACATATTTTTTTAGAGGTACCAAGTGCTGCAGCTTTTGATGCCAATGGTCTCTTAGACGAAGAACCAACTGCTACATCAGTATTTAAACAAGAGCGAGAGGAGCCTGAAAAAATCAAAATTTGGCGAGAAGAACAGAAAAAAAGATTGGAGGAAAAAGGTAGGTAGATACACAATATTTGTTGTCTTAAACTTTATAGTTAATTATTTTAATTTTTAGTTTTTTGCATTCACAATGCAATTTTTATTATAGAAAAATGGAAAATGAAGTATTTAGAAAAAGAGCTGGTTGTGAGACGGGTCGATTTTTTTTCTAAATACTCTATAGTTAATAATAATGATTTCATTATTTTATCAAATTATGGTTTTTAGATGCTGAAGAAGAAAAGAAAAAAGAAGAAATGCTTAAAGTTGCAAAAAAAGAGCTGGAAGACTGGTACAAAACTCATGAGGAACAGATAGCCAAAACTAAAGCAGCTAACAGGTACATTATTTAATTGTAAATGCCATAACTATGCAAGTTATAAATGCTTAATTTGTATGATGGATGACTCATAGTCATAGTGCTTCGATAAATTATACACCTTTATCTTATGTTTACTCTTACTTCTGTAGTTATATTTTGTAGTAGTAGATAATATTGTTGTAGCTAGTACACTATGCAATAGTTATGTTTTCTAAACTTGTGTGTTGGTTGCTTGCATGCTATTTTTCAATGCTGTGCTGCATCCAAGCAAAATTAGATGATGTGCAGATTGTGGCAAACGACTTGGGTACAAAGTAGTGGGGCAGCAACAAATCACAACTAGTAAAACGGGTTTTAGCGAGTTGTGATTGGTTTTGCCCCACCATTTATGCTTAAGTTGTTTGCCGCAATCTGTATATAAATCTCTATCCAGCTATAAAATCTATTTAAATTGAAATTTTTCTAGACTTGTGAAATTAAAATAATTTGACTAAAAAGTATTTTTACAATCTAATATTTCTTACTTTCTTTTCTATGCTCTCAGGGAATCAGCTAAGTGAGTATGAAACTAAAAAAAAACTATTTGTTACTAATGAAAGAAATTGTTATTGTGATAATAACCACTATGTTTATATGTAGAGAGTGAATATTTGGTGATTTCATTGCAAACTAAGTAGGATCCACAGTCAGAGTCGTATTACTGAGTCATGCGTCACTAAGACTTTTACACTCGAATACTTGAGCTTTGGGAGCGTCTCAAACATCAAGCCGCGTCTTTCACATGTTTGACATTTAAAGCGACAGGGCGATACCTATTTAAGATGCTCCCAAAGTTAAGTAGCATTCAAGTATTCGGGCGTTGCGTTGGACACATAATGTAAGTTGTGCAAAAAGATGCTCTTTAGCCAGACTAATATGAAGTTATCTGCTGTTAAATCATCAAATGTGAAAGCTCTGAAAGTTTTAAAAATTAGTGTTGGGTAATTTTTATAGGTGAAGGATATTTCATTTTATTTTTCAATCCTGACATAACAATTAAGAAGGTATAATGGATGTTGTTATGATTGTGCAATGGGCGATTTTCTGAAAGCTCAGTCACTAGATGGCGCTGTCCCACCTATGCAGTTAGAAGGAACGGAACGTTATAAATTTTACTTTGACGCATCTTTTTTACGTAAAACGGAACGTCAGACAGATGTTATTTATTTACCTAAATTTTTAAATTTACCTATTTCGTTTCTGTTCCTCACAGTAGTACTTATTTAATATATTATTAGTTTCCTTTGGGTTTTTAAAAAGTAATTAATTTAAATATGTTTCATACCAAAATATACCATAGACATGTACATACTTATTCAACGCCATCTAGTGAAGCAATTGGAAGCTTTTTTTTTTTAAATGGCCTCTCAGAAAATCGCTCATTGTTCATGTTGGAAATAAGTTTCACTGGGCTCATTCTGGCAAGCTAAACTATTTGTATTAAAACCTATTCATTCCATTATGGCAATATATTAGAATTCTGTACTGCCCTGTAGATATCATTGATGACTGACTGCGGGCACAAACTTTCCATCATCATCATTTCAGCCGTTACTTTCCATATAGCATTAAAATTGTTTTGTGCTCCAAGGGCAAGTAAAAGGTCTCTTTTACATAAAATTAGTTCTAAAATCTATCAAAATACTATTTATTACACCACAAAGTTAAATACTACTTTTTGGAAGTATATTGTCAAGGTAAAGGTAGTCATATAACCTTAATTCATTTTTAACATACTCAATAATATAGGAATGCAGAAAGAGCACTGGCTCGTGGATCAGAGAGCAATGTGGAAGAGGGTAATGAATGGGCGCGAGTTGCCGAGCTGTGTGACTTCGGGCCGAGGCGCGGCCGCGACGTGGCTCGCCTGCGTCAGATTGTGCTGCAACTAAAGCAGTCGGGAGTCCGCCCCAATCACCCTCCACGCTCGACTAAAGTGTAATAATCCAAAATTATTAATTCCCACATTTAATTCAATTATCAACATATTTTTGAAAATAATTTTAATTTGATTGTTTATCTTTCAGGGCTTGAATCAAGGAAAATCAGTAAATGGCTTCATAAATGCAAGTAGTAAATATATATCTTAATACATTATTGCAAAAATAATGTCATGTTATTAATATTTTACATAGAACAATATTATATTATTATTAACACCTTTTTGTGAACCATATAAAACTGAAATAGGTCAGCTGGAATGTCATCTTTTATTAGACTGTTATTTATTAAAATTAATTATTTTACATAATGTTAAATAATGTGGTCTGATTGATTCATAATTACAATTTATGTTGACTCACTGGAAGTCACATTAGTATTTTGTTCTAAAGTATTGTAAAATCATTCCAAAATAAAATAAATATTTTCATAAAATGATATTGTGTTATAATTTTAAATCTTTAGCAATGTCTATGTTTTTCCTTTTGTATATTTTCTCTACTAACTTTAGTAGTAAATACATTAAACTTATTACTAAAAGGAATGGCCACACACCACTACCTAAATAACTTTTGAGCTGTTGACCCAATGATTTGTTTTTGTTCATAGAAATTTTGTCATATACTATTTCAGTTCTTCTTGATATATCTATCCAATTGTACATTTTTCTCACCATTCTATTACATTCAAATGGGCATAATATTTTTCCTTCTTTTAAATCTTTCATGGCCACCTCTATCCCTTGCACCAAACTGGTTACATTGGGTTCTGTTAAATATATCATGTTTTCTGGTAATACTTCTGGTATGCCCCCCACTTTAGTGGAAACTACTTTCAACCCACAAGAAGCTGCTTCAACTATAGCCATGCAGTATGCTTCAGTCAAAGAAGTGTTCAAGAAAATGTCTCCCTTAACTAGAACATCTCTAACTTGACTATGTTGCAGGCTGCCTAGTAGTGTGACACAGTGTTGGAATCCTTTCTCCCTCACCTCCTGCAAGAGCCACATTTTGGGTCCATCTCCACCCACTATAAATCTTAAATTAGGATATCGTGGACACATGTCAGCTATCACAGCAGCCATTAAATCCACACCTTTTCTGTATACTAATCTTGACACAATTACTATTGTGACTACATTTCGATCTCTTTGGCTGGGATCTGGTGTGAAACTATGTGCATCAACTGCATTGGGTATAACAGATACCTTGTGGGCTTTAACTTTAGCTCGCAATACAGTGTTTTCTTTCCCAGTATGAGACACACAAATACAATGGTCAATTTCACATAAACACATTTGTAGATATTTATTGGTAAGCACTGCAGATGTGTCAGCAAAACCAAAAAGACTATGGTCAGTAAATACTGATTTAAGTCCCATTAATTTGCCTACTATGCATACTTCATGCCCCATGACACTGAATGCTGAGTGAGCATGAACAATTTCCACACACTCTCGTATTAAAATGTATCTGATCAGTGCAATATTGCATATCATTGTAGGCAGAACACATTGTGCATACATAACCGTAATTGGCAAATAGTAAACTTTAAGGCCAGCCGTTAAATATCTTATGCCGACTCTTTTTCCATATGAATGAGTGATAACAACTACTTTGTGACCCCTTTTGATTAAACATTGTGACAAGTTGAAAATATGTTCTTCTACTCCACCAGTATTTGGGTAAAAGAAGTCAGACGCCATGCAAATAGAATGTCGCTTTTTTTGGGCCTTGGATAGTTCCTGAAATTTTAAACAATTCAAATAAGTAAGTAAAAAATTATGGTAATCTCGCAGGTAATTTTGTAAGCGTAAATCGACTTACTCCTTGCATTTCTTTATCAGATCAAATGAAAGTTTGTTCGGTCTTTCAGGTCATTTAAATTTCAATTCCAGTAGGTACTTTAGAATACAAGGAATTCAACAAATGAAAATAATTGCACTAAGTAATATAAAGTTGACGACTTTTATTTGATTATTTTGTTTGATTTGATTTGACTTGAAGGACTTTTTGAGTCACTTTTGAGTTTTGACACAGCACAGCTGACTATGACAGCCACAGATTAATAAATAAAAACGTAAAAACTAATAGCTATTTTAATTTCACTATAGTCTGCGGCTGTCACTGTCAGCTGTCAGTCAATGTCAAAACTACAACAGCAACACGTCGCTCGTGTTCTAATTATTTATGTAATTATTTTAAATAAAATACCGTAATTATCAACAACAAACGGTATTTTATTTCGATAAACCAATTGTTGTAACTTGTAAAATGGTGCAGTCAGTGCAGTACCATTCTTGACTAAACTTCAATATAAAGTGGTTATGTTTGTTCATTTGTAATGGATAATAATGAAAAGAAAATTGAGCGCAAAATAAAACGGTTTGCAGCACGTCTCTTTAGTTCTAAAGGAATTATTTGTACTAATGTTGAAGGTCCTGTAAGTATATTACAGCACAAATTAATTTCCAAGTTATTTGATGGTTAAACTTTTAATAGTAAGGTCAATGTAGGGAAGTCCGTCTAGGAGGTAAGTCCGTCTATCGCCAATAACTTCCATTTTTGAATGACTAGCTTCTTATGCCTCGGTCGGTAAAACAGTATTACGGAGCTAGTTCGAACTGAGAATCATAGACGTCGCTAACATCATTAGGTTGAAAGAAATTGGTAGGCCATTTTTTTTCGAGTTTTGAACTTGAAGCTGGAGTGTAACGTCTCTTCAAAAAACTAAAAAAAAAGTAGAAAATCAATGGAGTTCTTGGAGTTTCTTTGATTACGCATGTCATTTAGTGATCAATATACTTATTTCTGGTGATGAATTCATTTATAGCGCTTGAGTTTCGTAATTATTACCTGCAACAAATTACTAACCACAAAATGTAATAGTTGGGAAGTCCGTCTGGCATACGTAAGGCAAGTCCGTCATATGACGGTCTTGCCTCAATTGCAGATATTGTCAACCTTTTCAGCTGCACGTATTTTACATGCATGATAAAGCCGTGATATAGATAAATCCCTAGGGATATAATTATGTACCGTAAGTTAGTAATGAATCGCTTTCGTATATCTACCTTATTAAGAATATAAAAATCGAATTAGAAAATAAAAAATTATGTTTTACTAGGAAATTGGCTACATACAATTTTATTAAAAATGTTTGCAACCACTGTCACCAAAGATATGCCGGACTTGCCTTAAAATAAAATAAAATCAATTATCTTTGAAATGTAAACCTTATAGACAAATACATAAATCACACATTTCAACGCTAGTTTTACGTCACTGCTAGAAACTGTTTTCATACACATTGCCTCACAAGTTATGGATATAGTGCTAGTAGACGGACTTACCCTAAACTGCACGGAAAGTCCGTCTACACGCCGTGTTTTAAAAAATATCATATAAATCTAAAGATAATTGCAATTCATACTATTTTAAGACCAATATAGGTAAATAAATATATTACCTATAATTTCCGACGACACAAGTCACTTTAGAAAGCGTATCTCGATTCAATAAGTTCAGTTGAACTTAAATTTTAGAAAAGTATGCCGGACTTCCCCACATTGACCTTAATAAATATTGCTACTTATTTTTAACAAAGAAAATATTTACTTCTAGAATATTATAATATGCAACGCTGGACAAGCAACAGGTCTGGACAAAAAAAGTGTATTAAAGTTAGTATCAAATACTCATAGTAATATCGAAGTGCCAAAATTAATAGCAGAGAAAGGAGAAACATATTCTTTCTTAGTTTTCAGTTCTACCGAAAGCTCATCACTGTTTTATGATGTGCATAATGGCAAATCTAAAATTGATGGAAACTCACCCATTTACATGAGTTTTGTAGAAACTGGTAAGATGTGGTATTTTTTATCTAATTACTTTTGTTTGTGTTGTACATCAATCACAATTTTTTTACTAGGCTTATCTATTAAAAGGGATGTACCTAGGTATAAATATTATTATTCATAGTTCCAGATATGGAAATTATATGCCAGCATCAAAGTCCCAAAGGTCTCCAAGTAATAAAGGACTTCATAACAGCAATAGAGGAAGAACAATTCATCAAACTCTTTGATTGGGTGCAATATGATAAGTCCAATTTGAAAAACCGTCAAGTGAAGCATTATGGTTATGAGTTCAGATATGGAAGCAATGATGTTGATTTGGATGCACCTTTGTCTGAGAAGATTCCTGATGCATGTGATATACTTTGGGAAAGGTTGAAACAGCATGGGTTTGATTTAGGAAAACCTGACCAACTCACTGTAAACAAATATGCGCCTGGACATGGTATAAAATTATTTTATATCTGCTTTCAAACTTGATCTGTTGTCAATCAAAAATCTAAATACAGTAAAATTGTGATCTGATGTTTTAACTCTTTCTGTAGGTATACCCTACCATGTCGATAAGCATAGTCCTTTTGGTGGCACAATTTTATCTTTGTCCCTGGGCTCTTCAGTCGTGATGGATTGGAAGCATCATGGAAACGTTTATGTTCCAGTAACAGTTAAATCTAGATCAATGCTGGTGATGCAAGGGGTAGCCAGGTAAGCTTTTTTAAATATATACGTAATATACATACATAACACCCAGACCAAGACAAATAGACATGTTCATGCGCACAAATATTTGTCTTGTTTGGAAATCAAACCTAAGCCCTCCGGTGCAGACGGCAGGTATCCTACCGCCAAATCGGACATCAAATGGACACCTGTGTAAACATGTAATGTAAGACCCTAGACCGCATTCTGTCTATGATGGTTGATCTACAAATGCTATCCCAGTAGTTCAGGAAAATGAACTTTTCAATCTTCAGAAGTGTTAAGCTTTGCACGTCCAAATATTTGCAAGTAAAATCTATCTATAAGTACTAATGTTAAGTTATGTTAAGAAGAAAATATTTTTTTTGTTTGGAATGGATAAACACAAACTACGGGACTGTTTATACAAATTCCTTCACCATTTTAAGAAAGCTACATTCTTCCTGAGTGATATAGGCTATCCCGATATTCTCATGGGAACGGGTGCCACTGACGCGGGTTAAACCCCATGGAGCCCCTAGTAAAATATATGTATAAGTTTTTTTTTTATGAAACAGTCCTTCAATTTTAATATGAAGTGTTTTCTTCCTCAGGTATGATTGGCAACATGGTATTCAACCAAGAACATGGGATCCTGTTATAGAGAATAGAACAATAAAATCGGAAAATGGTGAAAAGATTACCAGAGTCATTACAAATGACACAGTTGAGAGGCAAACAAGGATATCTTTGACATTCCGCTGGACCAGGAGTGGCCCCTGTGGGTGTGAATACAAGACCATGTGCGATAGTATGGACTCTCACACAACTAGTCCTGACAACATTGAAAATGAAGTTGCATCAAACTTGGAAGAATTGCATGTTCATCAAGTATGTCTCTAATTTATTTGGTAAATATTTTCTTAGTGTACAGCCGAGTGCCCGCTCTGGTTGAGCGTCCGGCAGGGCGGGGCGGGCAGCGTTCATCATTTGGTTGCCGACGCTCCGGCCGGTACTCAGGACACCACTATGCGTTAGCATTTGTTTGAAATGAACGCTGCCCGCCCCGCCCCGCCCGACGTTCAACCAGAGCGGGCACTCTGGTCGTACACTTAGTTTTAGACAATAAATTAGATAACTAAAATTTTTAATTATTTTTATGCATTCACAATCCTATTCTGTATGTAAAGTAAAATGTGATACTAAAAAATTGGTTGCAGGGCTGGTTTTTTACTTTTTTTTTTCATTTTTTCTTTTAAATATACCTACAAATATTAATATTATTGGGGCTGAGATTCATTTCGTTTTAGAACTTTCGTAAAGAAAACCATTGTGACCCAGCATTTTCGTTAGCATTAGGTCGCAGAAGCATAGTAGAACCCAAAGTGCGGTATTGAGAATGTGCACATAGAAAAAAAAAACAAAATGCGTTCGTTCGTAGTCCACCAAGCAGGCCTAACTAAGCGATTAGTGCCCTTTGAAATTGGAGTCTAGAACTAAACTAACGTTATGAATAATAACTTTTCCAGGTGTATGAACAAATCGCGTGCCACTTCAGCACGACGCGGCACAAGCCGTGGCCGCGCGTGGTGCAGTTCATGCGAGACGTGCCCGCCGGCGCGGTCGTGCTCGACCTCGGCTGCGGCAACGGCAAGAACATACTCCGGAGGAACGATATAGTACAGGTTAGGTTAGGTTGGGTTAGACGCGGCACAAGCCGTGGCCGCGCGTGGTGCAGTTCATGCGAGGTTAGGTTAGGTTGGGTTAGACGCGGTGCAAGCCGTAGCCGCGCGTGGTGCAGTTGATGCGAGACGTGCCCGCCGGTGCGGTCGTGCTGGACCTCGGCTGCGGCAACGGCAAGAAAATACTCCGAAGGAACGATATAGTACAGGTTAGGTTAAGTTGGGTTAGACGCGGTACAAACCGTAGCCGCGCGTCGGTCGTGCAGTCCATGCGAGACGTGCCCGCTTACATGCGGTAGTGTTTGGAACACAAAAACAGCATTACCACCTCAACATTGTATGACAATGATGTATTGATTCCACGCTTCATTCGGTGCTAAATGCGTGGTTTGCTTTTTCTAACCTCTATAATGTGTTTTGAGAATTAAATCATTATATTAGGTGTTTTAAAAACAAGTCGACAGAATTTTAAGCGGTCAATGTACTCATGGTATACAAACAACTTTTACTACGGTACCAACATTGAAATTGGGAAAAAAAAAATCAGCTGTTCCATTCATTTTGATCTATTCGATTTCAAATTTTCTTTGGAACAGCTGATTTTATTTTCGCGATTTCAATGTTGGTACCATAGTATAATTTGTTTTTATGCATGAGTTCATTGACCCCTTAAAATTCCGTCGACTTTTTTACAACACCTTATATTTTGTAATTTCGTTGTTTACAAATAGTTGGCGTGCGAGCGGAGCAGTGGGCTTCTGAACGAGTGCCGTGAGCATGTGAGCGGTAGCGGCGCGGGCGGCGCGGACTGCGTGCGGCTCGACCTACTGCGCGCGGGCCTCGTGGACGCATGCGCCGACGCGGCCATATGCATCGCCGTCATACACCACTTCAGCAACGAGGTGGGTGCACTTGATCTATCCCTTTTATTAATTTTTGGGTTTCCGCCCGCGGCTTTTCCATCGTGTACTGTGTTTTCCCGTTGGAATGAGACGTTAGCTCTGCTCAAAATGTAGCATAATATATGCTATTCTAGCTAGACCATAAATCTGTCTGCGTGCCAAACGTCTAGATACGTTCAGCCGATTCGCCCTGTTTGAGTAAAGGAACCCACGAACGGTCAGGTCGCCTGTCGGCCTAGACCGGATCGGCCGTCTGTGGGCTTCTAGTATGAGTTTGGCAAACTGTATTCGTAATCGAAAACTATCGCTCTATCTCTTTCATGTCCTTTGACTGCTTTACCGACATATGCAGTTTATCCGAGTTTTCGTTAACGTTGACAGTAAAAATCGACTGATACTAGGGGTTCTATCAGGCCGTTGCCGACAGGCGAACTGACCATCTGTGGGGCGCTTAACAAACAAAAATCCAAACTTTAGCATTTATAATATTACTGAGTTATCATTAAAATATGCAAAGAATATCATAAAATTGTATACTAAAAGATGATTTTTCCATCAACAAAATTACAGGCGAGAAGGTTACAAGCCATTGCTACAATATCTCGGCTACTTCGACCCGGTGGTAAGGCGCTAATCACGGTCTGGGCGAAGGACCAGTCCAAATCTAATTATCTTGCCAAAAATAAGACCAAAAACCCGTTGGAAGAACAACATGTGACCGTCAACGGTGTACATTTCCCTGTTCACGAGAATAGAACGCAATTCCAACACAAAGATGTACTGGTACCGTGGAAACTAAGGCGTGTCAAAGAAAATAGAACCCTAGCAGATAGGCCGGAAGACACACTTTTAAGATTTTACCATGTCTTCGAGGAGGGCGAACTAGACGACCTTTGCGGACAGCTACCTTTAGAAATCGAACAAAGCTTTTATGAGGAAGGTAATTGGTGCGTAATTTGTAAGAAAATATAAGAATAAAATAACATCTTTGTACTTTATTTTTTGTTAATAGAAAAAATACAACTCTACAAAGAAAATGCTATAAAAACACTATACAAAAATTAACGTGTATAACAATAACGGTTATGGCTTGCGCACACGCGTCGTAGATCAATAAAATAAACTTACGTCAAATTATGGTACCTGTAGCTCTTCAATAGTAAAGTCGTAGAATCCAAGCTCTTCAAATATTTTCAAGAAATTCATTTATAGTTTATTTATTCACGGCCTGGGGGCTACCACCTAAAAATAAACATGAGCATGGGCTTCATTTGACATTTGAAGTCCATAATATATCCATATGGGCATTATATGGTCGTCAAATAAAGCCCACACTCATATCCATATTTTTTGCCGATAGCCGGGATTCTGAAAGCGCGATTCATTGAGGTTGCAGCAAACAACTTGACTGTACCTAACATTTTCTTGCTTTATTACATTTTTATTACATTAATTAAAACGTTCTAAATAATATTGTTGTTATAACAAGATATTGAATAAACAATTATTTAAGAACAAAAAATACTCATGTCCGTAACAAAAAGACAGCAATACCAAAATAACAGGATACTCAATTCAAGCATACACCATCCATCAGTCATCTGAGAGTACAAACAGTATTCGATTCCTACCTACTTCCCCGTCTGCGCAAGGCATAATCTATGTTTTCATTAACGCTAGCTGCAACAGAGGGATGACCGAGATCGTAGACAAGTCTGCGAGGACGGCGTCTACATTCTGTAAAGTGTTGACTTGGAATATGTTCTCTTTCCTGAAGCTGAGTATGGCGAGCGCGAGCAGAGGCAGGATCTCCAGGCAGTCGTAGCCGAGGATGGCGTCCCACAGCAGCAGCAGCTGGTCGGGCGCCAGGTGCCCGCTGAACGCGCGCATTAGCCATTTGAACACTACTCTGATTCTGGAACGAAACGGTCATAAAATACGGTGACGAGACAACGCATGCCGTAGCGACATATTGCAGCTAGAAAGCGCGCCGCGACTGAAGCCCGATTCCGAATAACTTCGGCAAATAGAGTCTGGCTAGCGAAAGATGAACTTGGAATAAGGCGGCAAATTCAAAAAACCATGTCATGGCAGCTCTGTTTATGGTCACAAATAAAGTTTTGATGCTTGTTATTTTATATTGACCTTAATATAATAAACTAGCGGATCCTCGCGGTTTCACCCGCGTGGTACCCGTTCCCGTGGGAATATCGGGATAAAATATAGCCTATGTCACTCGGGAAGAATGTAGCTTTCTAATGGTGAAAGAATTTTCTAAATCGGTTAAGTAGTTTCGGAGCTTATTCGATACAAACAAACAATCAAATCTTTCCTCTATAATATTAGTATAGATAACAAGTACTTATCAAAATATTTGTGACAATAAACAGAGCTGCCATGCCATGTTTTTTTTTATTTGCCCCCTTATTCCAGGTTCATCTTTCGTTAGCCAGACTCTAGTACCTACAATAAGAAATTCCGCACTTGGATTTATCTGTTTTAATTCCGATTCTAATTTACCGAAGTTTCTTCAGCTTCGCTTCAAACTTCGGCAAATCTGGCGGGCTTCAGATTTTGTATGAAATAAACATTATTTTTTTCAGGCTTAGAACAGATACATCGAAGTACGGAATTTCGTATTACTTATACCATTTTCCGAAGTTGTTTGGAAGATATCGATGTCCCTGTGACATCATGAATCGGGGTCCGCCATTTTGGCCTGATTGGGGCTTGATTTATTTAGCTGTATTAATTTGAAGCCCGGTAGACTTGCTGAAGTTCGTAGCGTTGTTAGTCGGTAGGTACGGCCCCTGGAGGCGCTGATGTTGTACAATTTATTAGCAGAAAAATAAGCTTTATTCCTACGTCATATTAGTTTTAGTTCCATAAAATTTCCGTAGAACTTAATCGTGGCGCGCACTCCAAGTACAATGACTATAGTGCAGCAAACTTTTCTGTTCCGGTGATTATCTTTGGAACTAAAACAGTTTTCATACGACGACAGTTCATTTTGACAGCTAATTTGGCTGCAAGTGGCTCCTCTGTCACGGCTGTCACCGGAACAGGAAAGCTTGTGGCACTGTATTGACCTTGCAATCTTAGAAAGGTGGCGAAAAGGCGGTAAAACAATCATTACAATAACCCTCCCTCCGTTTTGCTCCGCCATAGTCAGGTAAAACAGAACTTAATCTAAGTTGGTCCATATAAACAATAAGCGTGTAACCCATATAAATGTGAGCTTATTTTTTAGCCTTAGGTACCTACTAAGAAAATAATAATAGCTGGCTGTTAGGATAACAGGTACCTACGGATTTATATTTATGTTCCTAAAGTGGATCCATAATAGTGGCTCATTTGCTTCTAGTAATCTCTCGTATAAAAGACATAAGGAAACAATACCCTGGAAACAAGAAATCGTCAATTTATCTGTTCTATCGAAGAATTAAAAATGAGGGTACTTGCCGAAAACGATAAAAGTAACTGTACCTGTGGATGTGTCGAAATGTAATGAAGTCTATGCCAATATCGGATGTAAAATGCTCGAAAAGTATAGTATAGTTGTGCAGGGTCATCGTACAGGTAGCAAAATGGCGTCGCTAAAAAAAAGACCACATTTGTCATTAGTAGGTAGGTACTTTCCAATAAAAGTAAAAGTTCAGAGGTTTAGACCGATATATACTTAATTGCCGCAATGCACTTGATTCAACAAAGTGCAATATAGATAGGTACGAAAAAGAAAATAAAAAATTTCGGGTCGAATTGAGTACCCCCCTCCTTTTTTGTTGAATGGGCGATTTTCTGAAAGCTCAGACACTAGATGGCGCTGTCCCACCTATGCAGTTAGAAGGAACGGAACGTTATAAATTTTACTTTGACGCGACTTTTTTACGTAAAACGGAACGTCAGACTGATGTTATTTATTTACCTAAATCTTTAAATTTACCTATTTCGTTTCTGTTCCTCACAGTAGTACTTATTTAATATATTATTAGTTTCCTTTGGGTTGTTAAAAAGTAATTAATTTAAATATGTGTCATACCAAAATATACCATAGACATGTACATACTTATTCGACGCCATCTAGTGAAGCAATTGGAAGCTTTTTTTTTTAAAATGGCCTCTCAGAAAATCGCTCATCCGGTAAAAAGGATAACGAACAAAATATTGATAAGCCTAAATAAATCCCTACTAAGTATTTCGCATCTTTTATTGTCTCGCATGTTATAGCGGTAGACAGAAGGACAATTGAACAAAATCTCGCGGTTTTTCGTCACTACCTTTGTTAAATACTTAGGTACAAACTGGGACAGATTCGGTGGCTTCTTTTCGTGTGGCTGGCGCATGGCGTCTCACCGTTCATTTGCAGTCCCCATCTCTAATTGCTTATGTGTTGTACTACCCTAGTAGTAGTACCATAGTTAATAACCAAATAGTAAAAGGGTCTGCGCGTGAATGGCGAGGCACCAGCCACACGAAAAGAAGTAAGAAGCTAGTTATTTAAATTTTTACTTTTTTGCATTCACAATGCAATTTATTTTTATAATTGAAAAATTACAAATGAAGTATTTCGATTTTTTCTAAATACTTCATTTTAAATTTTTCAAGTAAGAAGTGGTTTACCGAATTTGTCCCCGACTGTACTTGAACTCTTACCATACATGGTAAACCCATGGAAGGGTATGATGCCACTCGGCGGGAACACCGTCACGCTCTCCGCAGAGGTCTGCTTGCCTTTTATTGTCACTGTTAGAGGGTTGCCTATGCTGCCCTTTAGATGTTGCATTACTTCGCAATCCCGAGAAAAGCACAACATCACCTGCCATAATAAGAATTAAATAATAATTGCCGGATTGTAAATATTGCGATAGGCGTAATTTTTACCATATTCTGATTTGTTGTCGAGGTCACGATATTGGTATTTCTAACAGATACAACAACCTATCTACCTACAGTTCGACATTAAATCAGTCGCAGCGCAGCACAGATCATGAGTAATTCTAATATTTATAATTATTAGTAAAAAACTTTAAATAACGGATTTTTTATGAAAATTCTCAAACACTTGTCTCAAACCTATTAGGGATACCTACATTTAAAATTTTCTTTAAATCAACTTAGGTACTTAAACGGAACAATCAAGCTGTAGGTAGGTACAAGTTCTATAATGGAACTGGAAATTTCAAACAATTTAAGATGCGCCGACTAATATGACTATGTAAAACAAGCGCTTCTGTTGTCATATCTTTATACCTGGTACAGCAGATCTTCGAATACGAAGTATTGATCATCATTGGAAGCAGTAAGTTGCACGTCTTTGAATATTAATTTATCTATCATAAGATCCACGTCAAGAACACTTTTTTTCAATTGGTTAAAATAATTGAGTTGCTGAAACAGAAATTCAACGTTACGACCGATCTATCTAGTAAAGAACTAATTGCAAAGTTACTAAAAATAATTATTTTATTCCGCAGCCCAACCTGTGCAGTGACATCAGCCCCTAACACCTGTGACCAGAGTTTAGCGCGTAAGCATTGGGGGCTGCCTTTCTTCAGATATTCTTGTATGACGGGCGCGTACCCCAGCGCCGCTACGCGATCGCCCAGGCCGATACGCTCCGCCTCTAGGGTCGCGAAACCCGGCACTGAACTTGGCATATTCGGGTTCACTCCTAATAGGGGCTCTCCACTCGACCACTCTAAGAATACTGCACGCTGAAATTTGTCCGAGAATACCTACTTAAATATTTTCATGTTAAATAGTTAAAGACGTAAGTACCTATCGAGCAACTTGATAACAATATAAGTAGACTGATATTTGTTGGTCTTTGTGGACTTAAAGCTACATTTTGTTTGAGTTGAGCTATAATTGTATCCGGTTCGAAGGACCTTCATGGTCCTTCGAACCGGATACGGATATGTATTTCATTCTAAAAAAGAATACTTACTAACTGATCTAAGGTTTTTACTTGCAATGGTAAATGAGCAAATTCCCATTTAGGTTCGTCTCTGTAAATAAGTCAGTATTACGTAAGTACTTATTTATTTTTTTGCAATGTGTAAATTTCAATAAAAAAATTGTTTTATAAACCACTTACTCTCTTGTGTACGGAACGTAACCTGATAAGGTTAACAAAACTTCTAAAAAATCTTTCGGTGCATAAACTGGTCTATATTTTGATAAATCTGAAATAATAGTTTCTAAAATATAAGTAACACTACATGAAATAGATCCCCGAATTTTAGTGACAAATTAAAGTGTAAAAATAACTCGGTCACGCACGATCACGACAAAGTCCTCCACCTACCTAACTATGTTTCTTACCTAAACTGTATGTACTGAGTTCATTCCATTTTTCTGTTAATTCTTCCTGTTCACTCTGCGATCGTATTTTAGCTAATGATGTTTCAAGATCAGAACACATTGAATTTAATGATTTATGAATTCTTTTCTCCCACTGTGCGCTTGCTTTCGTTAAAGATGATAAGGGATCTAATTTCTGTAATGAAAATTCAATACTTACCTAATATTTTAAAAGAGCTGGATATTTAGTGTGTACCATAATGTTTATAAAAATGTACACTTACATTTTGTTTACTTTGTGTTCTTACCCAGTGAAAAACTGTGTTCCTAAGTTTTGTATCTAAACCTTTTTCTTTCATAGCCTGCTGCAATGTCTGTTTGAAATCTTCCTTTTTCACATTTGGTGATGAAACTAATTTCTGTATGAAAAAGTATTAACTATTATATTACATTATATAATCAAAATAAAAGCAACCGCCCAAAAGCCACTTGCCTGGACATCGCTATAAAAAGATTTATATATGGATAGGTTTTTTATTTCTTCAGCTAATTTTATTGCAGTATGATGTATGGCTTCTTCCTTTATCGCTTCCATAATTCTAGGTAGCAAATAAAATATAATTTAATTTTGTGAAATAAAGTAACAGACATGAGTGTTTACTTTTTTTGAGAAATCATACTTCAAAATTGAAAGCAATACTGTTGCTGCGGTAACTGATAAACAATGATTCAAGATCTTTCAAAACTTATATTTTGTATAGTAGTGCTAGATTGTGATTTACAATAAAATTTTAATACATCTATAATTAATTGTTGAAAAAAAAATTAATTTAAAAGTGGCGGTATTCTATACCTGTTTTCAACAGGGGTACTAGGTACCGGCTAAAAATATGGATATGAGCACAGGCTTATCTGACATTTGAAGTCCATAATATGTCCATATAAATGAAGCCCATGCCCATATCCATATTTTTTTACCGGTAGCTCCATAGATGTAATACATCTATGGGTAGCTCCCCTAAATATTTCTTAGCCTAATTTTCAACTGTCATTTTCATTCCTTAGTTTGATCGATTTTTGCTGCTTTGTTCTGTTAAACGTTGCTAGCTAGCTATCGTTATAACCCGACACGTCACAAAACAAGGAACTGGGGGGCTACCGGCTAAGAAATCTGGATATGGGTATGGGCTTCAACTGTCATTTGAATTCCTTATTCTGATAGTTTTTTGCTGCTTTGTTCTGTTAAACGTTCCTAGCTAGTTATCGTTATACCCGACGTCACGAAACAAAGAACTGCTGGCCTACCACAAGCTCTTATAGCAGTTATTTTTAAGTTGAGAGAGTGAGACGCCGCTCTACACGCCGTATAGCGGCGTCTCACTCTCTCAACTTAAAAATAACTGCTATTAGAGCTTGTGGTAGGCCACCTGATAGCGGCTATTTTCTTAATAAAATTGACTTAAAGTTCCCAAAAACGTATGAAGTTCATATCCATAAAGTTACGCGGTAGCCCCCCTGGGGGGCTTCGTACGAACGTATTACATCTTGTTTGATGGATGCAACCATGAAGCTCGACTTAATACGTATTAAGCCCCCAGTACAAGTTGGCCGACCATGACCAATACATAGTACATTGACACTTTTGAAAGAACCTTTTTAAACTTGTTCGTTCAAAAGTGTCAATGTACGATGTATTGATCATGGTCGGCCATCCTGTACTGGGGGCTTTACAGTGCCACAAGCTTTTCTGTTCCGGTGACAATCGTGACAGAGGAGCCACTTGCATACGAAATTAGCTGTCAAAATGGACTGTCGTACAGTGCCACAAACTTTGCTGTGCCGGTGGCCAAAATGTGAAACAAACGTGATTTTTTTTAATGTCATTTTGCTGTCAAGTTGATGTCCAACCATAGCGCTGCTGGCGGCTGAAGTCCTTAGAAGTCAGGGCCGGTTAAATTACTACAAAAAAAAGAAAAACGTACGTAGCGCCGCTGTCACCGGCACAGAAAAGGTTGTGGCACTGGTGGCCTACCACAAGCTCTTATAGCAGTTATTTTTAAGTTGAGAGAGTGAGACGCCGCTCTACACGCCGTATAGCGGCGTCTCACTCTCTCAACTTAAAAATAACTGCTATAAGAGCTTGTGGTAGGCCACCTGTACAAAGATATCTGTCGTATGAAAACTGTTTTAGTTCCAAAGATAATCACCGGAACAGAAAAAATTGGCGCACTAGTCGAGCTTCATGGATGCAACTGACATTGGCCGCATTCAGCAGAACACATCGATTACAAATTATCTGCTGAATGCACACAAAAACGCGATGACTGACCCATCTTTTCCATCGCTTTTCATTTTCGATGAGAAGCAGCAATGAGCCCACAAATTATATAGACTAGTGATTAGCCGAAGTTGCAAGTTGTTGTCAAATGTAGTGATTTTGGTTATTCGACATGTCAAAGTGTCAAAACAAAACAAACGCTAAAAAGTGTGTTCAGCAGCACAAATTATATAGACTATTCAGCAGATCGAGCAGATCCATCGAAAATACTAATCGGATGCGTAATCGATGACTTAGCGATTAGTTCTGCTGAATGTGGCACTGACTGACAATGACAACTCGTCATCACAAATTATATAGACTCGTCTGGTCTCGTCATCAACAACAACTCATACAATGGCTTAAAGGACTCTCATCCAAGCCAAAAACATTGGGAAAAAAAAAACAACTCATACATCAGCTCATCAGCTGCTTGCTGCTCTTTGTTTGTTTTTGTATTGGATGGAAACTTGGAAAATTGAACATGGGAAAAATATTTCTGGACCATATTGGTGGCACCCGCTTATTTTCCTGCGCAGCTTGTGATGTTAATCTGACAAACCGATCGGAGCTAATTAGTACAAGATTCACAGGAGCTACAGGTAGAATCCAATTTGTATGTTTTTGTAGTTGCAATGTTTTGTTTATTGCATTGCTTTATCAAATTGTGGTGGTACTTTCCAATGGTGTTTCAAATAGGTGCCTACACGAGATTTTTGTTGTCAGGTCGTGCATTTTTATTCCATAAAGTTGTGAACCTGATCTATTCAGAGGTACAAGATCGCGTTATGCTTACGGGAAGACATATGGTTCGTGATGTTTCTTGTAAAAACTGCGCCACGAAACTTGGATGGGTCTATGAATTTGCAACGGAAGAGAATCAGAGGTAATTCAGCATATATGTATCTCTTTGTAATTCAGTCCCAAATGATTGTTGAATGGAAAATATTTTGTCACATTTAGGGCCTAAACGTAGCAAGCGCCTCGGGCGTCGCGTTTCGGGCGCTTAATCAAATTATATAATTGTGTGTAACGAAACATAGCTAGTGTCTGAAACGCGTGAACACTAGCTATGTTTCGTTACATACAATTCTATATAATTTGATTAAGCGCCCAAAACGCGGCCCCGCGGTGCGCGCCAGAGGCGCTTGCTATGTTTAGGCCCTATCTAGCTTCTTATAAAAATATCAACTTTATGTTATAGATACAAAGAAGGCCGTGTGATCTTGGAAAGAGCATTGGTCACAGAAACTGATGGGATTGAAGAGATTCAAGTAAACAACGATGATTAATATTATTGATCTCTAGACTAGCTATCAGTCTTCTTTCACACTGAGACATAATCAAGTCCCAAGAGGAAATCCTTTGTTAGCATATTAGCAAATGTCTCCACAATGAGACATTTCAATTTTATTCCTTCTGAGGCTTCTGGATTAAACTGATTCTAATATTATTAGGATATGAATTTGATCTTCTACTCTGTGCAAGTGTGAAAGAATTGGTTTCAAGTTTACAGCAAATTGATGATAATATTTAAATAAGGCAAAGAAATCACTAAATTGTATTGTGTAAATTTTATTTCTTTATTGTGCATAATTAATAAAAAAAATGCAAAATACTAACATTTTGGTTTTGTTTGTAGAATGTTTTAACCGACTTAAAAAAGGAGGTTATCAGTTTGACCTGTATGTATGTAATATACTTTGGAATTAGGGTTACCATACGTCCGGATTAGTCCGGACATGTCCGGATTTATAGACGTTTGTCCGGACTTTGTCCGGCTTTTTAATTTGTCCAGATTTTTTGCTTTAGATGGAATAATGAGTAAAATCATATCAAAACAAATCAGTCTTTCATCTTTATTAAATCCTCGCTCATGTAGCAAAACCCTCATCTTAAAATAGCCCCGAGCGAGAATATCACTGTACTTTATCACTGTTACTAAGTGGGTGGGTAAGTACCTAATGTTTGCATTTTGTGACTAAAATGTCCGGACTTTTTTTGAACTGTCTGGCTTTTTGTCAGGACTTTTCAAATTACTAAATGGTAACCCTATTTGGAATTGGATAATATTTGTGTCCATCGTTCCAGCAGCGCCACGGTCTCCGATTTGCTTGAAAAAAATACACCATGCAGGCCAATTTTTTACCAGTCGGGAAAAAATACGATTGATTTTTTCCCCCCACTGGATCCGAGGATATACCTACGGGGATTTCTGTGGCGCTGCTGGAACGACGTCGTCCTGGCAGCGCCCCGCTATTTCTCATTAATTACAAAAGCTATAATAAATCTAATAAGACACATATTTTTGGCTTTTTTTTCCATTTCACATAAGCTAATGTCCACCTGTAAATGTCGACAGATTCAGGAGTAATCGTAGGTCACTTGGGGCGCTGCTGGGACGACGTCGTCCCAGCAGCGCCACGGCCGAATCTCAGCAATTCGATTTTTTTACTGAAAACAGTGTGCCTGTATATTTACTTCCTTCATCATAGAGTACGGAAAAAATTGAATTTCTACATTTCATCATGGAATAATGATTTTATAGGCATCGAAAAATTATAACCTCAAAAAAATTTTTTTTTGCTCTAACGCCTTTAATTGATGTATTAAATAGCATTTGCGCATTCTTTTATCTTCCTATAAAGGGAAAAAAATAAACCACTCTCGCAGCATTAACTATTCCAGAGAAATCCTAGGTTTAGATTGTGTTCATACATTTAGGCATCGTTCCAGCAGCGCCACACCCAGTACAGCATGATCCAGGGCACCTGTCACCAAACTGAGCATGCCAATATTTACTACTACCATAGCGAACACGGGAAAAAATCTGATAACGAGTTAACACAGCGAATTTCCGAGAAATAAGCCTTTGATTCAATATGCCATACAATTGGTACATTCGAGTAGAAAAGTTTTTGTATTTAAAAATAATCCATCACAGATTAGTAGGTAATTATCATCTTGTGGCATTATTTGACACACGCTGGGACATGGTCCTTATTTGTGCATTATTTTATAAGTTAATAAATAATTTTCTCATTACATTTTATGTTTTTAACTTTGACTTTTTATTAGGGTTCCGTTGCCTAATGGGAAAAAACGGAAACCTTATAGATTCGTCATATATGTATGTCTGTCCATGTATGTCTCAGCCCTGTATTCCCGTTGAATTGAATAAATTTAATAAATTTTGGTCCCGATCCTTGTCCCCATTAAAAGTCGTGGGGAAAACCGAACGTCATAATGAGGGATTTTCTGAAGCCCCCAGTACAGGATGGCCGATCATGTTGGTTGGCCGACCATGATGGGCCATCCTGTACTGGGGGCTTAACAGATGATTAAAAAAGAAAAAAGTTAGTTCCTAAAAACTCAACAGATGGCGTTCATCAGACATGGGTTTGCTTTTTTTTAACTTTCTGGCAAGGAGTCGTAACGTAACGTAAAGCCCCCAGTACAAGTTGGCCGACCATGGTCGGCGACCATGACCAATACATCGTACATTGACACTTTAGAACGAACAAGTTTAAAAAGGTACTGGGGGCTTAACAGTAAAACCCAGCATGGCCAAAATGACAGCTCATTCGTGCAAAGAAAAACGTTGCTTCTGCACAAGGAATAGAGTCTAATTTTCTAGCGTAAGCTACATTGTCATAAAAAATATCTGATGTGGTTTTTCTTGAGCTTTATTCCAATAGCATTAACATCTTTTTGCTTTGCACAAATGAGCCGCTATTCCAACCATGCCAAATTTTACAGACTGTAGTGTCATATAGTGACATGACAATGACAGTACAGTTACCTTTGAATTGTAGAGTTATTTGGGCGGTAATTTAGGGCTGCTTATTTACTTATCTGTCGTTGTTAAAAAGTAAATTTCGTATTTGGACGCATTTTGAGAAGAGAGGGGGAACTGGAGGCCACGTGCAAAACTTGTAAAAGAAAAATAAAACTTCTAAAAAGAAAATAAAGCTTTGTGGAAACATAGGTACCTAACAAATCTTCGAGATCATTTAAAGAGACTACACTGCATATCAGATAACACTGAGGAGCCTAGTATAAGTTTAGGATTCTGTGTTCTCATAAAATTAATACAATTTCATTTTCAAATAAATCCGTTAATTAAATTTTGTTAGTGATTGTTGCCGGATAATCGATTCCGAATCGATTAATGAGCGATTTTCTGAGGCTATTTAAAAAAAAAGCTTCCAAATGCTTCACTAGATGGCGTTGAACGAAGTATGTACATGGTATAGTTTGGTATGAATCATATTTAATTTATTTACTTTAAAAAACCCAAAGGAAACTTAAAATAAATTAAATAAGTACTGATAGGTACTACTGTGAGGAACAGAAACGAAATAGGTAAATTTAAAGATTAAGGTAAATAAATAACATCTGTCTGACGTTCCGTTTTACGTAACAAAAGTCGCGTCAAAGTAAAATTTATAACGTTCCGTTCCTTCTAACTGCATAGAGGTGGGACAGCGCCATCTAGTGAGCGAGCTTTCAGAAAATCACCCATTGTATTGTAGATTATTTTTGGGGCTCAAATCAATGATATGTCATTGGCTCAAATAATCTAAGTATCGATTACCCAATCAAAAGTATCTGACGGGACCGAGTTAATGTTGTACCGAGCTCGGCCGAGTACTGTGTTTACATGTACCTAGTATTCGGCCGAGCCGAGAGCACTTGTCTCGCCACTCTACTCGGTAGGTGTAATCAGGCTATGATGGATGATGTGGTTTTTTACCCACTTCTATCATGCTTCTATCCTACACTCCATAGGTTAACCTTTCTCTATGGCATGTGGAAACAAATGGCCAAGGTTTTTTTTGGCTCGTACGGTCTCTATTACGTTAATATTACTTTGCTTGCATTGCATTATTTGCACCATAATAATGCTGAGCTGCGATCCGCATAGCGATACCGATGTTGTGCCCCAATGATGCAATGCAATGCTTGACAAGCCCGGTAAACATGAAGTATGAAGCCCCCAGTACAGGATGGCCGATCATGTTGGCCGACCATGATGGGCCATCGTGTACAGGGGCGGTTTGCGTTGCTCGCAGACGGCAATCACACGCAAACCGCCCCTGTACACGATGGCCCATCATAATGGTCGGCCAACATGATCGGACAGCCTGTACTGGGGGCTTAAAGCCCCCAAGTTTGTGGCACTAAAAAGAATTTAAATAAAACTTTTCTACTCGAATGTACCAATTGTATGGCATATTGAATCAAAGGCTTATTTCTCGGAAATTCGCTGTGTTATACTCGTTATCAGATTTTTTCCCGTGTTCGCTATGGTAGTAGTAAATATTGGCATGCTCAGTTTGGTGACAGGTGCCCTGGATCATGCTGTACTGGGTGTGGCGCTGCTGGAACGATGCCTAAATGTATGAACACAATCTAAACCTAGGATTTCTCTGGAATAGTTAATGCTGCGAGAGTGGTTTATTTTTTTCCCTTTATAGGAAGATAAAAGAATGCGCAAATGCTATTTAATACATCAATTAAAGGCGTTAGAGCAAAAAAAAATTTTTTTGAGGTTATAATTTTTCGATGCCTATAAAATCATTATTCCATGATGAAATGTAGAAATTCAATTTTTTCCGTACTCTATGATGAAGGAAGTAAATATACAGGCACACTGTTTTCAGTAAAAAAATCGAATTGCTGAGATTCGGCCGTGGCGCTGCTGGGACGACGTCGTCCCAGCAGCGCCCCAAGTGACCTACGATTACTCCTGAATCTGTCGACATTTACAGGTGGACATTAGCTTATGTGAAATGGAAAAAAAAGCCAAAAATATGTGTCTTATTAGATTTATTATAGCTTTTGTAATTAATGAGAAATAGCGGGGCGCTGCCAGGACGACGTCGTTCCAGCAGCGCCACAGAAATCCCCGTATATCCTCGGATCCAGTGGGGGGAAAAAATCAATCGTATTTTTTCCCGACTGGTAAAAAATTGGCCTGCATGGTGTATTTTTTTCAAGCAAATCGGAGACCGTGGCGCTGCTGGAACGATGGACACATAATATTTGAGTATAGCATTCTCTCAAAAATAAAAGTTCTATCGAGATATTCCCTAAGACTTAATTATGGCGATATGACACGGTTCCCATCTGCCTTTCAATTTGGATGAAATAACCAAATAAAACAATGTAAATGTAAAAGTGACTAATGTCAATGTGCAGCAGCCCCCTAATTCAAGAATCGTCTGAAACGCGGGGGCGACCTCAGAATGTATGCACTGTCTCTGTCACTCACTATAGAATAGACAAAAAAAAAAGCACAGAATTTGAATCCGATTCCGTTTCCGACGTTTTGTGAATCAGGGGGCTGTCCTATGCCTTTGAACCAAAGTGAATAAAAACCATGTTTGCTATCAGTTCACGATTCTTTTAGCCAATCAAAATGAACCGTTCATAACGCTGCCCGAAGTTCGATAGTCATGAGCATGAAGCTCGACTTAATACTGAGGTAACTGGAGAGTGCAGTACGAACAATTTTTTGAATACCACAAATATCACAGTGGCTGTCTTCCGTCTCACCTACACTTTAAAAAAATACGTATGGTCATATGAGACAACTGACAGCCACTACCTGCCACTACATACATAAATGTCAAATTTGCTGGCGACACTTTTTTATTCAGGGTGAGAGCTCCAGTTACCTCAGAGTATTAAGTCAAACTTCATGGTCATGAGTGATGGAATTGACCGCCTGGCCACGGGACAGCGAATTACGCATCAGTTGGTGCGTTTCATTGACTTATTTGATTAGACGTCTGGCGCGAGCGCGCAATGATTGCGCAATTCGCTGGTCGCCGCCCCGCGCCCGCCCGCCGCGCTTTCCCGTGGCCAGGCGGTGACTGCAATGTTGCCAGTGGCCAATAGTCAAAAGTAACACAAGACGGCTCAAAAAGTAACATTTTCACGAGAAAAGTAATATTTTCTTATTTTATGTAGAAAACGAATTTTTTTTTATGAAGATTACGAATGACCTGCCAAAAACGAACTAAAAAGTTAAATAACAGTGTCATTGCAGTCGGGGGACCGTTTTAGGGAACTGACTGCAATGACACTTACTATTTAACTACCTATTTAGTTCATTTTTGGCATTTCAGTCGAGATTTTTTATTTATTTTTTCACACATTTTAGTGACAAATTATAGTTTTGGAATGTGCTCCAAGTGATTACTTTCTCTGTGATGTGCTCATCAAGGCCTTTTATTTGATGCCCATATTGTAATAATAGAAAAAAAACACGTTTGAAAGTGGTGTCGTACAATTTTGTAAGTATACAAAATAAACAGAACTTATTTCAGTTGCAAAGGGGGCTACCTGCTGAAAAATCTGGGTATGGATATGGGCTTCAACTGTCATTTGAATTCCTTATTTTGATAGATTTTTGCTGCTTTGTTCTGTTGAACGTTGCTAGCTAGCTATCGTTATACCCGAAGTCACAAAACAAGGAACTTATAGTGGCTATTTTTTTAATAAAATTGACTTAAAGTTCCAAAAAACGTATGAAGTTCATACCCATAAAGTTACGCGGTAGCCCCCGATTAGATACTTATATAGATACTTAGTCCAAAAACAAAGCTATTGAAGTAATTTGTAAATTTTTAAAGCCCTCCGATTCCGAGAAAATTAATTTTAGGTTTTCATGAAAAAGCTTCTTAAATGCCCGCCATTTGGCTTAAAAAGAAATGTATCCAGAGCCGTAAATGATATTGGAAGAAAAAGAAAAGGACTTTAGGTGGTTAATCACACTGCCTCCGCAGGCTTATTACCGATCTTAAAGTGACAGTTGCAATCGCGACAATTAACAATTAATCTCTCCCAAAACACATATTCATATTACGGAACGAAGATCACTACGATTAGCGCCACAAGCAAGCGATTTGTAAATTAAAATTGCATGAAAGGTACCGTACCGTACTGTACCGATTGCAAACCAACCGCAACTAGTAGCAGTCGCGTTGCAATTGTACAATTAGCAACTGGTTGCTTGTTTTGGTAATAAGCCTGCCGGTTTCCGCACCACACCGGATGGAGATGCGGTGTATGTGTGTTATACACTGCGGGTTTTGTATGCAAATCAAGATTCTACAGCCAAAGTAAAGAAGCGGACTACCGCAAACTGGAGCGGTGTGCAGTGCAGTGTGGTAATTACAGAACAGAAGAAAGCATTTTGCTGTCAAAATGAAGAAAAGTACCGAATTGATCGACTCTAGTGGACGCAGCTTCATAGAAATTATATTTCAGGCTAATTTCTGCGATTCGATTCGACTCTGGGGGTCTACCGGCAAAAAAATATGGCCATGGACATGGGCTTCATTTGACATTTGAAGCCCATATGTCCATATAAGGGCAAAATATAGGCTCAATGAAGCCCTGTCCATATCCATATTTTTGAGCCGGTAGCTCCCCTGCACGAGTAGCATGACAAACTCGAGAAGTGTTTTGACTACCTCGAAAGTCTATAATTGACAGCCGAACATGTCAACCTCTTTCCCTGGCCCGGCTAAAGGCAGGGAATAGAGTGAGCAGATTTAATATTAATAAATAAAAGTAGTTTTTAGATGTATAATTTTAATAACAAAAAAAAGAAACATACAATGTACCTGTAATTAGGCATCATTATTAATATCAGTTACAAAATTAAAAAATATATAGATTAAGTTTTTATACTACATGTAAAACAAATGAGTGGAGTGGGTACCTAATCTTTTGCTCTCTTAAAATAATAAATAACACGGAAGATTATTTTGTTCAAGTAAGTAAAGTTATTTACTAGAAAATCGTGATAAAAAGGGTACGATTTTATACCGTCGTCGTCGCACCGAAGTTGCAGTAGAAAATCGTGGCCATAAAGGGTACGATTTTATACCGTCGTCGTCGCACCGAAGTTGCAGTAGAAAATCGTGGTCATAAATGGTACGATTTTATACCGTCGTCGTCGCACCGAAGTTGCAGTAAAAAATCGTGGTCATAAATGGTACGATTTTATACCGTCGTCGTCGCACCGAAGTTGCAGTAGAAAATCGTGTCATAAAGGGTACGATTTTATACCGTCGTCGTCGCACCGAAGTTGCAGTAGAAAATCGTGGTCATAAAGGGTACGATTTTATATCGTCGTCGTCACAACAAAGTTGCCGTATTTCTTGCCCAAATAAAGGTCATAAAAATTGGAACGCCCTTACTTGATGCAGACAAAAAGCACGGATAAACGTCAGGATCACGACTGGAGCTGCAGAAATTCGCAGATCGTTGACAGTCGCAGATCGAATTCATAAAAACAATGAAATCTTTTTATGAATAATAATCAGGAAATATCCCTCCGCTTCCCTCCTGTAATCGAAGGAAAAGAAGAAAGGAGTTAGTAAAAGGAAAAATATAAATAGATAAATAAATACAAATAATAGTTTAAAATGAAATTATATAAATACGTACCCTTTAGTTATTAATCCAATTATCATGGAAATGATGCAATGTAGCGTCTCTTATTAGCCAACAAAACTTTTCGAAAACAACCAGAAGTATGAAAAGCCTAAAAAACAAACGATTTCATCAATTGTGTGTAATATTTATAAAAATCAACATTTAATCTCTTTAAAACACTTACCCAACAATAATGTATGTGATTCCTACAAGGAATCAACAAAATTTTAACATCTGTTTATAAAATTATATTAATTTGGAGCAAAAATATGCTTCACGCCTTGAGAAGTGAAAATTTTCCCAAGAAAGAGCGGGAAACGCGTCGAAGATGATCGGCACAAAAAAATAATAATATGGTGAGCAGGATGAACGATGTAAAACTTATGTGTAAGAAAAGGATAGTGGAATACTTAATATTTTAAAATGTTGTCGAACATGAATTAAAAAGTTATTAAAATAAAATACATAGATACCAAGGAGTTTTATACAAGAAGGTTCATAGTTTGAATTTGGAGTATGGATGAAATGAGGTCGCATGTGTGAAATAAATATAAAATAAGGAAAATCAATGAGTTATAATAACACATTAGTGTTTTATACTTGTAAATAAATAAATAAGATGGAATATTAATAAATATGATAAGGACACGTTGTCTTTCTATATACAAAAAAAAAACACAACGTTACAATACCCCCCTTCCCATTAAAGTTTCGAACGTGAGGGCGAAACGAAAAGCTGCCCTCAGCGTTGTACTAGGACAAAAAAAATAAGAGACTAAAGAAAAATATAAGTACTGGGTAGAAATATCCAGTAAAGTGAGAGGCGTTAAACAAGAATTTAAGTGCCAGGACCAAAGAAAACCGAGTCCAAGAACAATAAAAACACAACTATGCAAACCAAAAAAGTTGGTTTAAACTTGTGTCACATGTTTCCAAGCCCTAGAGTCACTACCTAGAAAACGACTCCCACACTCAGATACTGAACCCAAAATTACGCCTGTGTATGGCCCTAAGCACGGGTCTTACACTAGCCTACGCAAGCAAAATTACATATTCACAAATAAACATATTTACAAAACAAATGCATGCTGCTGGACAAACAGCACACCTACACTAGAGCCTAATATTAAACAATATTATTTACAAATCCCAGTAGGACACAGGCGGAGCACTAGCCCTTCAAACCTGCGCCTAGGTCAGACCCCCATGACCTATAACCCCACAGCTGCCAAGGTGTTGGTTGCGCTGGTAAGTAAAAAGACATTCGTCGCCTCTTACGACTCCCGTGTAGGGATGACACTATTCTTACTCCGATATCACACGGAATGGAAAAAAAACTACACCTTAATATCTTTTACATGCCAAATGCCCAGCGATCTACTACTATCTACAGTTTCTAATTCAAGTACCAGAGGAGAAATGACTCTGCGTACTTTACATTTCTCATACTTTGGTGCAAGCTTTGCTGCCTTGTACTGGGCTGCATCGCTTTGTGTGTAAGATTTTTTATATACAATTTGGCCAACAGAAAATGATGAAGCTGGACGCCTCCGGAGGTTATAATATTTAGAGTTCTGCTGGTGAGCTTTTACTAAGTGACCACGAACTGTTGCGAAAATATCGCTTAGAACACCAAGTTGACCCGCATACTCCTCCCTTGGCAAATAAATGTCATATTCACTCCCGTCAGCCTGTCTATAAAATGAGCCGTTTACTACAGGTTCACGACCATGAACTAAAAAGAATGGCGAGAAACCTGTAGTCTCGTTGATTGCGCTATTTATTGCAAATTGTATTTGCGAAAGATTTGAATCCCACGAACGATGGTCATTTTTTACGTACGAGGCCACCGCAGTCATAACCGTTTTGTTATACCTCTCAACTAAATTAACTTGAGGCGTGTAGCGAGGGCCAAGATGGAAATTTGGCACACCGTATCTATTTATAATCGCACGAAATTCGGATCCCGTGAATTGCACTCCATTATCTGCAATTACGGTCTCCGGTATCCCATGGATTAAAAATAGGTGATTTTCAATTTTTTCGGCAACGGCCGCGCTCGTGGCTCGCCTCAAGGGAAACAACAAAGTATACTTTGAAAAACAACACGTTATGACCAATAAATGCATGTAACCTTTACGAGACTTTGGCAACGGACCCACTAAATCAGCTGATACCACCTGAAACGGACGGTAGCACCGCTTTGGTTCTCCCATTTGTCCTGGTGTAAGCTTCGTAGAATGCTTATAAGAAGCGCAAACATCACACTTGCTCACAAACGCAGAGACATCTTTAAACATTCCGGGCCAATAATATTGCAAGCCCAGTCGCCGATGAGTTTTAAATACGCCAAAATGACCAGACGTGGGAAGGCAATGATGCTCAGAGATAATTTGTTCTCGAGCACCCCTTGGTATAACTTTTTTCCAATCAAACTCTGCAGTCAAATTATATTTTGATTTGGTATAACGGAACAAAACGTTATTTTCGATGCGAAAATTTGGAAAATTTTGTGGCGTTGTTTGACACTGCTTAAAAACACGATCATACCAGTCATCACCCGTAACATTTATCGCCTCGCATTTGAGCAACCGAGATAACGTGTCAGGTATGATGTTATCCTTCCCTTTCCTATGCTCAATCTCGAAAACAAACTGAGACAAGCGACAACCCCAACGCGCAAGCCTACCACTTGGATTTTCTAACTTCATAAACCATTTCAGTGAAGCATGATCTGTAACTACTTTAAATGGTCTCGTACCTAAGTACGGTTCAAACTTCTCTACAGAGTAAACAACAGCCAAAGCCTCTCTTTCTGTGGCACTATAGTTGCGCTCACTCTTACCTAAAGAACGGCTAACATATGCAATAGGATGGTCGATGCCATCAAAATTTTGAGTTAACATCCCACCTATCCCATAACTAGATGCGTCACAGTGTACTACAAAAGGCAAGGAAAAATCAGGACAGGCAAGTATTGGCGCTGATACCAAAGCATTTTTCAAGAAATTAAACGCTTGCTCAGCATCTGTAGACCAAGAAAACTTTACTTTTTTGCTAGTTAAAGCATTCAGAGGTGCAGCTATTGTTGAGAAATTTCGAATAAAACGTCGATACCATGAGCATGTACCGAGAAACATTTTTACTTCTTTTGAAGATGTCGGCGTTGGAAAATCTAAAATTGCCTGGATTTTCTCAGGGTCTGTTCTTAACCCGTGTTCATCGACAACATATCCTAAGTATTTTAAGGATTTACGGAAAAAATTACACTTATCCATATTTATCGTTAAGTTGGCGCCTTTTAGCTTTTGAAAAACACGATTTAAATTTTTTATATGTGTTTCATAACTTGAACTCGCTATGACTATGTCGTCAACATATACGAAACATATACCATCAGTTAAGTCACTGTTAAATTGACTTCCAAATAGGGAATCCATTAACCTTTGCTGTCGAGCCGGGGCCCCACAAAGACCAAACGGCATGACAGTAAATTTGAATAACCCTCTCCCAGGAACAGTGAAACTCGTCTTCTCTTGCGAAGCTGAATCAAGGGGTATTTGCCAAAAACTAGATTTTAGGTCAATAGAACTGAGATACTTAGCATGTTTTAAACTGTCTAAAATCTGTGGAATATATGGTATGGCATAAGCATCGCCCTTAGTCACTGCATTCAACTTCCGACAGTCTAAACAAAACCTTAACTGACCATCGGGCTTTGGAACCATGAGTGTTGGGTTATTCCATGGGCTCTCGCTCGGCGCGACTACTCCTAGCTCTAACATGCGATCTAACTCTTTGTTAAGATCCCTTAGTTTCTCTGGAGACATAGGGTACGGTTTGCACTTGATAGGCACCACATTTCCTGTATCAATTGTATGGGATATTAAATGCGTCCTACCCAAGCCAGCTTTATCGAAAGAAATATTTACAAATTTATTTACAACTTCGTCAGCCATACGTTGTTGGTCCGACGACAAATGTTCATAAGGCTGAATAGAATGAATAGGTTTCTTAAGGCCCGCTGAATATTGTAAAAAATCGGTCGGCGTTTCGGAATAAAAAACATCCTTAAAAATGTGTGGTGCTATTTGAAACGCCTTCCAAAAATCAACTCCAAATATCACATCAGAAGCAATAGACGGTATGATAAAAAATTTAATTACACGTGTCATCCCGTTATATGTGATTGGTAAAAACATATATCCTATTGTAGGACACTCCGCTCCATTTGCAACCAAAACGTTGCTCTTATATCTACTATTTACATTATAACCTATATTTACAAATTTCTCATGAGCCCCGTTTCCTAAAATGGAAACAGCGGCACCAGAATCTAGCATGCCACACAAGGTAATATCACACAGAGAAACTTTTAAATAAGGCCTAACGTCACCCTTCTCTGGTTTGAACAGAACCGAAGAGATAGACTTGTATTTAGAAAAATTAGAAACGGTTACAAGCCATTCCTTCCACTCATCAGATTTCGAAGATTCTACTCCTCGGTTCTGCCTTACTAGTTTTTTGAATTCGTAGAGGTTTTTTGGGTGCAGTTAGGACATGTATTTAATGTGTAGCCTATTTTACCACACTCAAAACATTTAATTACCTTATCAGCGGTACAATTTTTAAAAGAATGTTTGTCAGTTTTGCAACGAGCACAGTAAATTTTATCATTATTGTTAACTTTATTATTTACAGAAAATACAGGTTTGGAAGTAGATTTGTATGAATACTCTGGGTTCATACGCAAATTAGCGGGTTCTTTAAACAACAAAGACCTTTGTTGACTCTCCTCAATTTGTCGCAAAACCGATTTGAATTCTACAATCGACTGTACTTTTACCAACGCTAATTGTTGAGAATAATGCGGTCGAATGTTGTGTCGTAAAATGTCCAATTTATCATTCTCACATAAAGGCTTCTTTAAACGGGAAAATAGGCAGTTCATGACGGAAAAATAAATATGTATAGGTTCGTCTTTACCCTGAGAACGCGAACGAATTTCCTCCATTAACCTATAATCGTAGTCAATAGGTTTGAATTCATCAAGCATTAACTCTCGCAGCTCTGGCCAACTTGATAACTGATCTTTAACACCCCTATACCAAGTTAACCCTTCGTCGACAAACAAACATACCGCCGCAGAAAATAGTTTAGATTGTGGAATGCTATGCGCAATAGCCAACTCCTCCGCTCTCTCTAAAAAGGCATGTGGATTTCCTCGGCCATTGAACTTAACACTCCACTTTGAAAAATCATAAGATGACTCTGTACTCTGGCTAGTCGTGACAGGTCTAAGGTCGGCAGAATGCACATCATGAGGTAAGTTACTTTGCAAAGTCATTAAACTTTCCATACAACTAGCCTTACCTTGAACTTCCGCCTCTGACTCCGATGGGACTCGGTCTAATCTAAAATATAAATGACAGAAAAGAGCGCGAGCACGAGATAAAGCACTTTTGTTACCCGACGAAAGGTACTCCTCTACTTTACATTTTAATTCCTCAACTTTACGTTGGATAACTGGAATTTCGATGTTGTACGTCGCGTCAACATTTATTATTTCGTCAGGGGAAAAATCATTCTGTAATTTTTTCAACTGACATTTAAGTTTAGCAACGGTATCCTCAGGCGTCTCAGCTCTGATCGACACTTCATAAATAAGCTCGTCTTTTAAAAGCCCGTGAAAATAAACTTTCGATAAATCCATTTTTAAGAGAGCAATTCACATTAAAAATTTCTTATAAAGTACAAAAAAAGGTAAGTATAACAATACGTAAAGAATTACACAAATTATTGGCAAAACGATCAAATTTCAAAAACTTTACATTAGAATATCATGCATGACCAGCTTAACCTAACAGCCATGTACAAAAACTTTTACACAAAAATATACCAAACAAATAAAAACAAACGATGTACAGCCATAAAATAGTTTTTTTTTTTTTTACATTTACATAAGAGAGAGCAGAAGAAAAGGCCACTAAGTTGGGCGCCAACTGTCAACCTCTTTCCCTGGCCCGGCTAAAGGCAGGGAATAGAGTGAGCAGATTTAATATTAATAAATAAAAGTAGTTTTTAGATGTATAATTTTAATAACAAAAAAAAGAAACATACAATGTACCTGTAATTAGGCATCATTATTAATATCAGTTACAAAATTAAAAAATATATAGATTAAGTTTTTATACTACATGTAAAACAAATGAGTGGAGTGGGTACCTAATCTTTTGCTCTCTTAAAATAATAAATAACACGGAAGATTATTTTGTTCAAGTAAGTAAAGTTATTTACTAGAAAATCGTGATAAAAAGGGTACGATTTTATACCGTCGTCGTCGCACCGAAGTTGCAGTAGAAAATCGTGGCCATAAAGGGTACGATTTTATACCGTCGTCGTCGCACCGAAGTTGCAGTAGAAAATCGTGGTCATAAATGGTACGATTTTATACCGTCGTCGTCGCACCGAAGTTGCAGTAAAAAATCGTGGTCATAAATGGTACGATTTTATACCGTCGTCGTCGCACCGAAGTTGCAGTAGAAAATCGTGTCATAAAGGGTACGATTTTATACCGTCGTCGTCGCACCGAAGTTGCAGTAGAAAATCGTGGTCATAAAGGGTACGATTTTATATCGTCGTCGTCACAACAAAGTTGCCGTATTTCTTGCCCAAATAAAGGTCATAAAAATTGGAACGCCCTTACTTGATGCAGACAAAAAGCACGGATAAACGTCAGGATCACGACTGGAGCTGCAGAAATTCGCAGATCGTTGACAGTCGCAGATCGAATTCATAAAAACAATGAAATCTTTTTATGAATAATAATCAGGAAATATCCCTCCGCTTCCCTCCTGTAATCGAAGGAAAAGAAGAAAGGAGTTAGTAAAAGGAAAAATATAAATAGATAAATAAATACAAATAATAGTTTAAAATGAAATTATATAAATACGTACCCTTTAGTTATTAATCCAATTATCATGGAAATGATGCAATGTAGCGTCTCTTATTAGCCAACAAAACTTTTCGAAAACAACCAGAAGTATGAAAAGCCTAAAAAACAAACGATTTCATCAATTGTGTGTAATATTTATAAAAATCAACATTTAATCTCTTTAAAACACTTACCCAACAATAATGTATGTGATTCCTACAAGGAATCAACAAAATTTTAACATCTGTTTATAAAATTATATTAATTTGGAGCAAAAATATGCTTCACGCCTTGAGAAGTGAAAATTTTCCCAAGAAAGAGCGGGAAACGCGTCGAAGATGATCGGCACAAAAAAATAATAATATGGTGAGCAGGATGAACGATGTAAAACTTATGTGTAAGAAAAGGATAGTGGAATACTTAATATTTTAAAATGTTGTCGAACATGAATTAAAAAGTTATTAAAATAAAATACATAGATACCAAGGAGTTTTATACAAGAAGGTTCATAGTTTGAATTTGGAGTATGGATGAAATGAGGTCGCATGTGTGAAATAAATATAAAATAAGGAAAATCAATGAGTTATAATAACACATTAGTGTTTTATACTTGTAAATAAATAAATAAGATGGAATATTAATAAATATGATAAGGACACGTTGTCTTTCTATATACAAAAAAAAAACACAACGTTACAAACAATAGATTTGTCTACATTAAAATGTCATTTTTAAGGTTCCATTAGGGACAAAACCTTTCTCGAGTTCTTCATGCTACCCGTGCTGCTTGGTGCGCCTATTGGACGCAAGCCTTAAGCCCTTAGTACAGGATGGCTGATGATGTTGGCCGACCATGATGGGCCATCGTGTACATGGCCAGGGGGGCTACCGGTTAAAAATATGGATATGGACATGGGCTTCATTTGACATTTGTAGCCCCTATTTTGCCCTTATATGGGCATATTATGGGCTGTAAATGTAAAATGAAGCCCATATTCATATCCATTTTTTAGCCGGTATAGGGACTGGGCCCTGTACACGATGGCCCACTGGGCCCACTACCCACTATGGTCAGCCAACAACTTTTGAATTTGACATGACCTGACATTGACAATGACAATGTCATATTTGTTTGACAGTTAAGGTTGTTCAGTGTTGCCAAGCATATGTAAATATTTCTACAATAAAAAAAAAACAAATTATTTATTTAAAAAAAAACGGAGGGCTTTATAATTTTTATTTTAGCGATTTTGGATTCATAATTTTTGTTACTATTACATAACTCTGATTTTACGGTGGTTAGTTAACCTTCAGAATAAAAATCCAACCTCCATACAAAAAGCGGACATCTCCTTTATATTACTGTGGTTAGTTAAAATGATTTTTAAAAATCCATTTTAGGACATCTCCTTTACATAAAACCATGATAAAACCATAAAACTTTTACTTACTATAAGTAATGTTAGTTAACTTGTGTGTGTGTACAAGTCAACACACGACAAACAAACCAAACCAACCACTTCAAACATTTAAAATATATTCTACTACTCGATCGACTTCAACCAAACAAAGTTCACAAAACGAATTGAGTATAAAAAACCGTAATAAATAACAAACTTTGATCTGTCTGCGATCGAAGTTCGTGCTGTGCGACTATGGTACTCATTCTTCAAGTGTGAGAAAGAGATAGAAAATAAAACGACGGCTCAAAATCAAGTACACAAATGAAAACTTCGTTTGGTGCGTTCCATTTCACGATTATTTTTTCTTTGCTGGAAAGTATTTGAATATTTTTTATTAAGCCCTAAAAGTTACGTAAATGTAACATTTTGAGTCGTGTAACATGGAGGTAACATGAAAGGGTAAAAAGTAACATAAAATGTTACAAAAGTAACATTCTGGCAACGCTGGGTGACTGATGGTTGCATGACCGTCTAATGTACACCTTACTAACAGACACTATTTTCTTTGCTATTTTCTATTAAGTACTTTTTCGTTTACTTCTTCAGAAAAAGGTAGGTCGCTAATCATGAAGTTCGACTTAATACTGAGGTAACTGGAGAGTGCAGTACGAACAATTTTTTGTGACCACAAATTTCACAGTGGCTGTCTTTCGTCTCACCTACACTTTAAAAAAATACGTATGGTCTAGTCTATATGAGACAACTGAAAGCCACTACCTGACACTACATACTAAATGTCATGCCCCCAGTACACGATGGCCGATCATGGTCGGCGACCATGACCAATACATCGTACATTGACACTTTTGAACGAACAAGTTTAAAAAGGTTCTTTCAAAAGTGTCAATGTACGATGTATTGGTCATGGTCGCCGACCATGATCGGCCATCGTGTACTGGGGGCATCAAATTTCCTGGTATTCACTTTTTTATTCAGGGTGAGAGCTCCAGTTACCTCAGAGTATTAAGTCAAACTTCATGTCGCTAATAGTGGGGTAGCGCCATCTAGTACTAATTTTTGAACTAACGATGAAACGTCAAAAAAAACTCTCATTGTTCAATAATAAAGTTTTTTGAAAACATTCAACAATAACACACACACAAAACTTTGTTTCTGAAAAATGTTTCTTGACATGCGCCGTCTATACCTCTTTTGGCTTGTGTACACAAAACAATAATTTCTCTAGCAAACAAAATGAGTTCGGACGAAGAAGACGTAGTTTCAGTTTTAGCGATTTTAAATTTGGAAGAAAAAAGCGTCGCTTTCAAGTTAGACCTTATTTACAGTGCCGAATTTTTTTGTAATGGCTTCTTCCATTTTACACAGAAGTTCGGCCATTGTCTAGTGAGTTATCAAAATTAAAAAGTTTAAAGTTATCGAAATGATAGATTATGTACAGTACCCTGCCCCTCGACCCGCGCGGGGGAAGTTTTGTGTACGTGTTTTCCACCGGGCATGGAAAGCAAAAACATTGTTGATGCAAACAAAAATGTGTAGTGAAACAATGTTTTGTGTAGACAGTTTTGTTGAATGTTGAGATGTTTTTGTTGATTGTGTAGGGCAAAACACGCGCTGGAGACCCAGCTTAATAGTACCTACCTACTATGATAGTGAACCTACCTCAAAACATTTTCACAATAGTGATAGTGAGGGGTGAATTGTTCAATAATAACTTAAATTTTAAACAGTATCACATTTTATTTATTATTATATAATAACACAACATATATCTTTAGTAGATAACATAAATTTTTCTTCTACTTATAATTTCATGCTCTTACATAAAGCTCGGCTTTGCAAATGGAATAGGTATAAATAAAATGATACCTAGCAAATTGAAGATGATACAAACAACATGGGAAATATTAAATCGCACCCCAAAAATTACTGAGTTGTACATCTAAGCTGTGCATCCCAGTATTTTTGTTGGTTACCTAGGTTGGGCTAGTAGTGTAGGCAATGAACAGATTCTTTGTATGGAGACCCATACATTAATTCCTCAGTCGATGAAACTTTGCTGGGATATAAAATAGCATGAGCCATAAACTTTTAAATGCTTATCCAAAAAAATACTCAAACGGAAGTTAGGTATTTATACCTAAATATACAAATATGTTTATATATTGAACCGAGTAATTTCTCAACCCAAATTTATTTTACCAAATGAGTTATTTATACTAGTATGTGATACTTGATAAAAATCCAAAACGTTTTTCAAACATGAGTACTGCTTTTGAATGATAATTCCTTTTTTGACTCTCATTTTCATTGAAAAATTGCTCCGTCGTTTTTTTTTACTTATATGACCTTAGAATGTAATTTGACGTTACGAGTAAGAACATCCAAAAAAAAATTATTACCAATATTGATTTATTTTAAACTATGAATAATTCAATATGGAAAATTGCTCAGCATTATTTATCTTTAAAATTATGTTAAAAAGTCATATATACACACAAATCTAAAATATCCAAAAGAAATATCATCCGGAACACCAACATTTTGAAAGCGAAGATAAATCTATCCCCTGTTACGCAATAATGTACCGTCTTTCGTTACCAGTTGGGTGCAGATTAGCGTCCTCGTGCTAATAGTATGACCTTGAACGCGTGACCCTGTGACTGGGGGCACAACTGGGGGGCCGCGTTCGTGTCGTCGGTCGCTGTGTGATTCTTTCTTTTTTGTTTTCTTTGTACAGTCAGGGACAAATTCGGTGAACCACTTTCTGCTTATTTTTGTGTAGCTAGTGTGACTTCAAAAAAAAGTAGCTCCTCAGTTTGACCATATTATAGTATTCTTTGGTTTGGTTTGACTATGTTTGTATGTATGTTTGGCCGATTATCTCGCGTTTGGCTGAACCGATTTTTATGCGGTTTTAAGAAAAGTATTTTTTATATTTAGGAGAAAGTTTTGGTCTTTTAACCGCCTTCGAAGAAGAAGGTTCTCAGTTTGACTCATATGTTTGTATGTTTGTCTCTAAGATGCGGTTTTTGCATTTTAACCGACTTCAAAAAAGGAGGTACTCAGTTTGACCCGTATGTATGTATGTTTGACTTTGAGATGCGGTTTTCAGAAAAGTATTTGTTACATTAAGGAAAATATTTTGGAATTTTAGCCGACTTTAAAAAAGGAGATTCTCAGTTTGAGCCGTTTGTTTGTGTTTGTCTCTGAGATGCGGTTTTCAGAAAAGTATTTGTACATATAGAAGGTTTGGTCATTTTAACCGATTTCAAAAAAGGAGGTGCTCAGTTTGACCCGTATGTATGTATGTCTGACTTTGAGATGCGGTTTTCAGAAAAGTATTTGTTTCATTTAGGAGAAGGTTTTCGTACTAAAATCGACTTCAAAAAAAGGAGGTTCTCAGTTTGACTCGTATGTTTGTCTTTGAGATGCGGTTATCAGAAAAGTATTTGTTACATTTAGAAGGTTTTGCATTTTAACCGACTTCAAATAAGGAGGTGCTCTGTTTGACTCGTATGTATGTATGTTTAACTTTGAGATGCGGTTTTCAGAAAAGTATTTGTTACATTTAGGAGAATATTTTCGAATTTTAGCCGACTTCAAAAAAAGAGGTTCTCAGTTTGACCCGTTTGTCTTTGAGATGCGGTTTTCAGAAAAGTATTTGTTACATTTAGAAGGTTTTGGCATTTTAACCGACTTCAAAAAAGGAGGTACTCAGTTTGACCCGTATGTATGTATATTTGACTTTGAGATGCGGTTTCCAGAAAAGTATTTGTTACATTTAGACGGTTTTGGCATTTTAAACGACTTCAAAATAGGAGGTACTCAGTTTGACCCGTATGTATGTAATGTATGTTTGACTTTGAGATGCGGTCTTCAGAAAAGTATTTGTTACATTTAGGAAAATATTTTGGAAGGAGGTTCTTAGTTTGACCCGTTTGTTTGTGTTTGTCTCTATGATGCGGTTTTCAGAAAAGTATTTGTAACATATAGAAGGTTTGGGCATTTTAACCGACTTCAAAAAAGGAGGTGCTCAGTTTAACCCGCATGTATGTATGTTTGACTTTGAGGTGCAGTTTTCAGAAAAGTATTTGTTACATTTAGGAGAATATTTTGAAATTTTGGCCGACTTCAAAAAAGGAGGTTCTCAGTTTGACCCGTATGTTTGTCCTTGAGATGCGGTTTTCAGATAAGTATTTATTACATTTAGAAGGTTTTGGCATTTTAACTTACTTTAAAAAAGGAGGTGCTCAGTTTGACCCGTATGTATGTATGTTTGTCTTTGAGTTGAGATGCGGTTTACATAAAATTATTTCTTTACATTTAGGAGAAGGTTTTGGTATTATAACCGACTTCAAAAAAAAAATGTTTTCAGTTTGATCTGTTTGTATGTATGTTTGTCCGCGATTATGTCACGTTTTCTAAACCGTTTTTGATGCTTTTTTCAACAGGCTAGTATTTTTGATTGATGCGGTTTATGTGTACATCCTAGCTGTTTAAAATAATGCCACGAAAAAGGTAAAAATAATAGCTCTAATAGTTACTGTATTCACACCAAATAACGTAAGTACTTTGAAGTCGGGCGGGATTAAACAAAAACACCAAAACATGTAGGTACACTCGACAGCACATCAGGTTAAACAGTTGAACTGCGATAACAGCTTTTATTACGTAGGGCATAAAGGCGTTCTCAAGGTCAACATGTATGGTCAGATGTGCCGCCGTGTGAACATGTTTCACACCCGACTTCAAAATACTCGTACATACATTATTTGGTGTGAATACAGTTATTAGAAGTATTATTTCTAATTTTATTGTGGCATTTTTTTTAAAGCGCTTTTACTTTTTAATAAAATATTTTTTTTACTATTGGTTATTTATTTATTTTTATTTATTTTTTATTTATTTATTTCAACAAACTTACAACTATCATTACAGTATATACCAATGCGATAGTGTAGTGAATATATATTTGCTTACGTCTTAGAATACAATTTACTAATCTAACTTATAGTTACAAATAAACAGCGACACTCTTGTGAACTCACTCAGAGGACAAGCAAATAGGTCTATTTCCGTAGAAATTAAATTAAGGATCCTTATTGCGCGTGTGAGCGGCGCCTCCTTCAACAGGTTAGTGCGCGCGCGCGGGCTCGCTAGCAGCGGCGGCTGCCGACGGCGGCGCTCCCCATATCTATTTGGCACATTAAAACTTATGTGCATCAGTAAATCTGCATTACAAATTTTACCCCTCAATAATTTTAAAATGTATGATACTAATGCTACGTTTCTCCTTACTTCTAGTTTATTGTAACCTACCATACCTAAAACAAATAGAGTAGGATACATCAATGGGTAGAATGGGTACACACCATACTGCTTTAAATATATAAATCTAATAAATTTGTTTTGTATCCTCTCCAACATGAAGTTATATTTTTTTTCATGCGGTGCCCAAATAAAAGCGTTGTATTCCAGCTGACTCCTCACTAAACCGTTATATAATACTATGACCGCTTTAATATTTGTGATGTTATGGGCCTTACGCAAAATGAAACCTTAGTTGCGATAAGCTTTCTTACAAATATTATAAACGTGATCCCGGAACGTTAGCAACGAATCTATGTGAACGCCCAGATCCTTCACCTCCTTTACCCTTGCTATGGCTACTCCGTTAACCTTATATTCGAACAAGACTGGTCTGTGGGCACGAGTGAAGGTTATAGCCGCGCATTTGGTGGTATTAAATTCTAATTTATTCTCACGACTCCAATCCACTACTCGGTCTATGTCTTTCTGCAATTTTTGACAATCTAATGGATTCTTAATGGTAAGATACAGCTTCAGATCGTCTGCGAACAGTAGACACCTAGCATCTTGGACTACTTTCGGCAAGTCATTTATGACTAACAGAAATTCCAAGGGTCCCAAATTACTCCCCTGACTTACACTACACCTGATCGTGTGTAGTACACATCAGACATGTAGCCTCCATAATCTACGTACTGCTGACGGTCCTTCATGTAACTAGCGAATAGTTGCAAAAGATGTGAGGTAAATCCTATTTCGGCAATTTTTTTTAGTAAGACGTCATTATCGACAAGATCAAATGCTTTTCTATAGTCGAAATAAGCTGAGTCAACCTGCAGCCCACTATCCACTGCGGGAATCACGTCTGCCATATAATTAAGGAGATTGCTGTTCGTACTCAGCGTCGGGCGGAACCCATGTTGTTCATCTGCCAACTGTGCGTTCACCTGCGAGTATAAGATCATATGGATAGCAGACTCCAGAACCTTCGCTGGCGTCGACAGTATCGCCACCGGCCTATATCCCTCCACAGTAGATGACGGCCCTCCCTTCGGTACTGGTACCACCCGTGTCAGTTTCCACCTTTCAGGAAATACGGCCGACGACAAGCAAAGATTATAAATATGTAGCAAAGGCTCAGCCAACACTTCACGACAATCTCTAAAAACATAGGGTGGAATGCCGTCCGGACCGGTTGAAGTTTTCGGCTTTAGGCGCTGTAGTGCCCCCTTTACGTCCTTTAGTTGTAGCTGTTCTAGGTGCACGGAAATACCCTCATTTGCGCACCCGCCAGCGCCTACTACACTAGCACATACATCCACGTCCGGTTATTAAACTAGGATACCTAGCTAACAATACATAAGCGATTAGGGAGAGTTGGGCGAGTTGATTTTAACTGTCTACGTTTACGAAAACTATTGGATGAACTGCTCATGTCGGTAAAGTAGTTAAACGACATAAATGAGATAGAGCGATTTTTTTCGATTACGAATACAGTTTGCCAAACTCATACCAAGTTTTACTGGTTGTACGTGCACACAAAAATACAACGTTCCATAGCGAGCAACAACAACCGTAACGTGTATTATAAACGCAAAACAACCATCGACCGGGAGGCGACCGTCGGTCGGTGACCCTACCTGCTCGAGTATCATCATAAATAATAATAAATAAAATAATAAATAACTTCTTACATTCACACCAATTATCTAAGCCCATGTTAATTTCATTAAGAAACTGTATTATGGAAAACTTGATAACGGATAAATATATACTTAAATACTTTTTTGTTTGTAAATACATACTTAATATACATAGTTAACACCCAGACCAAGACAAATAGACATGTTCTGTTCATGCACACAAATATTTGTCTTGTTCGGGAGTCGAACCCAAGACCACTGGCGCAGAAGGTGGGTAGCCTGCCCCTGCGCCAAATCGGTCGTCATCATCAATCATGACATGCTCATTGTTAGTAGTAAGACAAAAAGTTACGTTAAAAATAGATTAGGTTGTCTAGTCGCAACCTGGCCCTCTTAGTACAGTCATGAAAAAAGTGCGGCTAAAATGATGAGAAAATATATCATCAGGTACCAGCATGAAACGCTGTTCATACGATCAGGCTTGATAGATAGACTAGAAAAATGTGGTCTGCCACGCTCCGTCTTGGCCACTTTGTCAATTCGAGCGATTCGTTTAATATTAAGGTCGAATTTCCCTGTTACCCTGTACATTCATATTATTGATGTAAGTAACAATACAAACATAAAATTGCTCGGGCACAAAAGACGGCCAGGCTGCAGGTCGGCAGACCAGTATTTTTTGTAGTAGGTTGGCCTAAGTTACAGTAAGACGTTAGTTTGATACTGGTACCCCATGACATGAAAACCACCCCGCAAGCCGCCGCTAAAATCGCTCGAACTGACAATGAGTATGTCATTGTGGTACTCTATAGTAGGTAGAATCACCGACGGTCGCCTCTCGGTCTACCATTTATACAACTATTTGGTAAAGACAATGTCAACATAATTATTTTGCCTCGACGATCACGATACGTGAAAATAGAATAGATCGCGCGAGCGGACGGCGGCGGCGCGGCGGCGCGGTGGCGGGGCGGCGGGGAACCCGTCCTGTACGGCTCCCGCGCCCCGCTCCTACGCCTCGCTTCGTACTCACAGCTCCCGATTGCTGAATTAAGTTTTTCTATGTAAAATGCTTTTAGGTTTTGTTTTTTTTTTGGATATTGTTGTAGTTGAAAATAAAGTGAACTGTGAACTTAAATCAATAAATAAAACAGATAGAGAAATTTTCCACTGCGAGTAAAACGGCAATTTTTAAAATAGTTTAATTACATGGTTTATTTTTTAGATTTTCATTTTGTGGTTATAAAACTTCAATAAAATAGCATTTCCGTAAAAAAGTTCGACGGAGAAATTTTACGGTTCGAGTCACACCAAAAACACATATTTTAGTAAAATTTATAGTTTCTGCTGGGCTATTTTTTTGGATATTTCATAAATCATTTTAATACGTTACATGAATATGTATGGTGAAGAAAGTTTCAACGGAGCATTTTTCCTCAAAAAGATATCTATGAAATATGACTTTCATTAAAAAAACCTAACTTCTATTATTATTATTCTTTGGAATTTTATAAAATACTTTTAATTTATTGATTCTTTATCACGTTGTAAAGTTTTTTCTGACTGACGAATTACTGTGGGGGTCAACTAGCTTCATTTCCTACACTATAGATGGTACCCTTTTTATACTACCTACGTACCCTTCTTATATTTGCCAGAATATTAATACATATCATTGTGGGGTGTGTGATATTCGTATTATATAAACAGTCAGCATCATCAGTCATTGTTATATAGTTCAGCACCAGATATTTGGAGAGATCTAAAGTGGTAAAATAATAGCGTCTCATCACATAATGCCAACTTCGCAAAATGCCAATCGCTCACAAAATTACAACTTCTCGGAATGCCAACTTTTCAGAATGCCAATTTCTCACAATGCCAACTTCGCATAATGCCAACTTTTGAACGAAAGACCGGCAGGCATAAAAAATTACTAAAATCTAAAAAAATCACACACCTTCTTTTTTGAAGTCGGTTAAAATACCTTGAGGTATCCCCTTTTTAACAAAACAAGAATCATCTAAATCGGTTTATAAACAAAGGAGTAATGCCTAAAGATACGTATTAAATTCAAATAAAGTGGTAACGAAAACGACAGTACTTTCAAGATTTCCTGAAAACTACTGAACCGATTTCAAAATTTCAAAAAATGGGACCAACTTGGAAACCAACCTGATGTAATAACGTTTTAACCATTTCAATCGGTCCATCCGTCTTCGAGTAATCGGTGGACATACATACAGACGAATAGAGAACCTCCTCCTTTTGATTTAGAAGTCGGTTAAAAACAGCTGTTCTTAAGAACAATTAAGAACTAAAAGAACAATTCTTAAGAAAATATTTTATTTGAAAGCTCAATCAAGATATTATAAGAAGTTTGTAAAAAGTTGTGATATCAAGCTGTGTTGTGTGTTTAGCATGGTTCTATTTATCTTTCTCAATATCTGGAATAGTGCTCATTTGCTGAACAACCTTCCTTAAGGCGCTATATTCGTATATATCTTAAGTTTTATCTGGGATCTTGTAGGATATCAGATGTACCAAACTTTAGATTATTGTATGTCAATAGAAAATACTTATCACGTTGAACAACTTCTCTAAAGACGTTAATATTTGTATACCTATCTTATAGTTTAGCTGGGCTGCTAGGGTTCCACATCAGGTGTACCAGACGTTCAATATTTTTACGTCAATAGAAAATGTTATTTTACTATGCACCCTAGGTGCATAAAGTGTGTGATTTTTAGATTTTCGTAATTTTTTATGTCTCCCGGCCCGGTCTGCCCCTTAAAAAGTTGACATTATGCGAAGTTGGCATTGTGAGAAATTGGCATTCTGAGACGTTGTCATTTTGCGAAGTTGGCATTATGAGATGAGACGAATAATAGGGGACCGACCGGACAATTTTTATTTTATTTATTTAAAATGGTTTTAGAAGTATCAGCAACATAACACAGGTATTTATTTTCAAACATTTTACATATTTTCAAAGATGATAGCATCATACTTTCTTATTAGACAAGGACAGCGCTACCTACGTGTGACGTCAGACGTGCTTAAGGCCATACTCCCTCCCGCCATATAAAATTTCGATTAAGAAAGAGATGGCTAGAGTCACGGTTGGTCACAATTCAGCAGCTCATTACTCGTTTGATAGTAAAGAGATTTGACTTTTTTTTTACCTTTGTTATACTTACTTCAATGGTATATATTTGAATGTCACTATTAAATATTGACATATCAATAACAGTCCGACCGATCCCTTATTGGAGACACAAGTAAGTATAAGTACCTATTTCATAAAACATTCGAACATGCTGTCATTCTAATTTCTATCCTTGATGTTTTAGGCTACTTCTTCTATTCAACAAATTCATTGTTTGAACGTTGAACACACAACAAACCTACTAAACAATTCCTCAGGCTGATGATGGGTATTTTATATTGTCATTATTTTATCATGTAAGTTAATACATACTTATACTCCTGTTCACAGTTAAAATATAAATACAAATCATAAATATATTTTTTATCAACAAATATGTATGTAGGTACTCAAGCATAAAGGTGTTATTATTCAATTACTATTCAAAATCCGCCCACCATGGATAATCAAAACAATAATAATAACGAACTTACTCACTCATTGAGAATAAAACTTACTTATATGCTACTACCTAGGTACCTATTTAATGTCTGATGGATGCGCGGAATTAGGTACTTTTGTTTTTATCCCCACGAGTTTTCGCCCTATGTCTTGTGAATCTCATAGATTTAAAGATTAACACACGTATCTTCGAGATTTTAAATTATTTTTATGCATTCACAATGCAATTCTGTAAGTATAGGAAAATAGAGATAGTAAAAAACCACGAGCCCTATAAGTAGCTTCCCGCCGGAAAGCTACTTATAGGGCTCGTGGTTTTTTACTATCACATTTGTCCTATACACGTATCTTCTTTAAATTTATGATGAATCTATTAACGTAAAGTACGCACCACAGTATTAAAATGTCGAAGATCATGTGAACTTGTTCAAATAATAACTGAAATACTCAGTTAATTAATCGTGAATTAATTAATCATTATATATCAGAGAAACGTTTTTTAAACTGTCATAAGTAGTAAGTATATAACTTAAGCATACAAACAAAAATCATTAAAAATATCGCACCATTTGCCCATTGTATTACATGGGGCCATTCATACTTTACTTATAAGCACCTCTAAATTTACATTTGACAAGATAAAATAGTTTTTCTTATCCATTAAATAAAAAAGGATATTTTAAAGACTACAGAAATATGTTAACTTTTCACAATTTATGAATACAGATATACAATAATAAAGGCAGATGTAGGCAAACAAATGAAACATGTTTAAGAAGTAAGTAAGGTAAGTATACAATATTACAAACAAATGCAGTTAAATTCATCAGATAAGAATATTTTGCACAATGATTTTCCTACAAAACTATTTTGTTGTAATTATGTTCAGAAGGATAAAATGTTGAATAATTACTAGTTTCAATTGACATGATGCACGCAAGGCGCGACACGCAAAGGCATTGGCACATCCCCGCCCACCTCTTGGTTGCGCAGCAGTGCCTTTCAGGGAATGTCTTAAACTGCTGCACTGTTTTAAATAATATTGTAATGTAACGACGCTACATCCAGCTATATAACATGAGGAATACTTATAAATCCCGAGAAACATTATTACCACAACTTTGTCTAACAAAATCCAAGTCGAGATCACACTGAAGTCAATCTCCTGACCTCATGTAGTACAAGTTTAAAGCAACAATTTGAAACATTATCAGGTCGCTATGTTATTTTAATAATTTATAAACATAAGGTTTCAATTAGTTCATTACATACTAACAATTATTTCCCTCTTAATAACAACTATAATATACTCCACTTAAATGTTTTTAACACTACTATTCATTTAAAATCAAATAAAATTTTATTTTGGAAAAATATGATAATTTATTGTTGAGTCACTGTTAGTAGGTACTATGGGTCCTTATTAGTGCCTCAATAGTTTTTGTAGTTTATCACATTATACCTACATAATACAAAGCAGATTATATCCATATATTCACCATACTAAAAAAAATAGTTTCATCATTGTTTTTGTACAAAACAATTGTATAAATATAAAGCCGTCGTGTTTGAAACTACTAATTCAAATAGGGTTATCTTGGCAGACAACAAACAAAAATCGAAATAATTAATTAATTAATATTATTTATTAATTATTTTTACAACAAAAGATGGCAAACAAGCGTATGGCCCGCTTGATAGCGGTCTACGTCGAACCACGAACACTTACGACGAGAAGTTCCAAAGCATTTTTTATATGTGAAATCACAACCGCAGGGCTAGCCAAACTGTAACATACCCCGTGGAGGTCACCTTACTCGCTACTAGTACTAGAACACATAGTTGACTGTTGCTAATTTAGGTAGCAAATCCCAGCGGATACAATATCCGCTGTACCGTGCATCGTATAGTAATAGATGATAATGTAAAGTACTTAGTACACAACAAGTTCCCGGTCTCGGTTATTAATTTGAAGGCATATCGGTATTCAGATACGTATTGCAATACTGACATCGGTTTTAAAGGATGTACTGCACTGCCGCTCATTGGAAATCCAATGCAACAAGATCATTGGTGTCTGAAGCAGTTTATACTGTATTGTTAAAAAAGTTTGATCGGCAGTAAATCTCGTTATTCATAATATTTATTAGGTATTTTAATCCTAACATAACATTTAAGTTAATTCAACTTCGTGGTGCCATTTCCAAGTTAACAATCCGGTGTTATTAGCAATCGATTGAATCGATACTGAATAGTGTAGGTATTATTCAATGTAGGTACTGCTGTTGTTTCGTTTTGTTTGTTATAATCAGGGGGGCTACCGGCAAAAAAATATGGATATAGACATGGGCTACATTTGACGCCTATATTTTGTCCTTATATGGGCATAAGCGCCTGCCCCTAACAAAGCCCCTGCCCAAATGCCCACATTTCCATATTTTTAGCTGATAGCGGTAGCCCCCCAGACCTGCTGCAAGAGACCTATCTATCTATACAATGAAAAGTATTTTAAAACCGGAATATTAATAATTGTCCATTTAATAATTACTTAATAACAACTATTATGTAGTACTCTACTAACTTAGTCTTAATAGTGACACTTACTTATGGTTTTTTAAATATTTTTGATCCAGTTCATTTAGTCACGACAGTTTTGTTATTCACATTAGATATCATTTTCGGGATTTTTCACTTATTTTGAGGATTCGAACGCTCTACAAAGTGTCCATTAAGTAAAGTTTTTGATAAAAACTTCTTAAACCTTTTAGCATTACTCATAAAAAAGGGACAGGATGAGTCCTTACTCGCGGGGAGTCTTGGGTGGGCTCTGGGCCCAAGCCGATTCGTTGTTTCACTGTTTCTATAAACTCCAACACGGCCATATATATGAATTTATATTGCGCCTCATTTTGTACCATGCCAGATCTCTGGTCCCTTACCATTTGTACTGTACGATGTATGTCTATTTCACAATCGAAGCCCTCTTTTCGAATTTGGTCCAATATCATGTCAATGACAATAAAAGTGCCGGTGCGCCCTATACCGGCGGAGCAGTGCACGCACACTACGGCCTGCGCTGGCGGGTCATCGCTTGTCATTATCTGCTGCAATCGGTAATTGACGTCTAGCAAAATGTTCAATACGCGACCGGGCTCCGAAGGCACGCCATGGTCGGGCCATGCTGTAAAATGGAAGTGATAAATCGTTCTCTTAGTGTTACATTCGTCCTTTTTTACAACCTGAAAGCGTCGTAATGTGTAATCTTGTGTTGAAGATTCAGACTCGTTAGTTATTGTATATTTGTTAATAACTTCAGTTTTATTCAATTCGGGCCAGTATCTTTCGCATTTCACTTTTCCACGCTCTATTTCTTTAGTAGTCATAATAATAATACGCACGTCTTCTTGCCATATCATAGACCAAAACTGGTACACAGTAGTGGATAAGCAGCCTTGTGTAGCAATATAAATCTTGTTGTACACATTGTCTGCTACAGTAGGCTCGGCCTCAACAACCGATTTTGGGATAGTCGTATTTACATAATTGGGATTTGAACGAAGCACACTCGGTTCATAAGTCGGTGAGAGTTTTTGAATACCATTACTCACTTTACCTTCGTTTCCTTCGGAAACTGGTTCTTCGGTGACTATGACAGTGGCGTGAGTTGGAGAAGATTTATCTTTACCTCGAGATGGTGTGCCATCTCTTGTATGCTGGGAACCATTTTCATTGATCCCGTTAGCTTCGTGATCGAGCATGAAATCAGTGATATCGCACCGAATGTAGTTGGCGTTAATGTAGTCCGACCCCGGCGAAGCGTCGGCAGGAATGTCTCGCAATATAACTCGAGTGTGGTCGAACGGTATAATGTTTTTATATCTATTCTTCCTAATATTTTCGGGCTTTGAGCCTTCCATTCTGTCAAATAATTGCAAGTTTTCCATCATTTGTAAAGTTTCAAATTCTTCCCAAAAACCTTGTTTATATGCCATACTTTCGATAGGACCCTCGTTTTCTTTTTGTAATTGTTTTACTCGTGTATGGAAGTGTCGGACCTGTATGCGAGTTGCATTAAACGGCTGAATAAGTCTCAAAACATCACCTGTGGTCTCCACCATGGGGTAGTTTCGGTAGTGATCTATGAGGCTGACCAGATTGGGGAACTGCTGCCCACCGCCTACGTCATATTTATTGTCCTGACGGCGGATGATGACATGCGTGACGCGGTCGCGCGTTCTAACCGACAGTACAAAATCTCCAGGCTGTCTCTGGGACTCACGAACAAGGAAGGAACCGTTCTTACCGTTCTCTAACATCATTCTTTCAGCTTCTTTTGCTGTTAGTTGACCATGATACCACCTTTCCGTTGTAGGGTCTGCACAGTTAAGAGGAGTTTTTAATCTAATAATATTACCGTTTTTCTCTCGTAACTGACCTTGGTTATCCATGTAGAATTGGACGAGTTCCGAGAGAGTTGCGAATTTCTCACCACCATAGAGGTCGAGAAATTCTCCATTATTTTGAATTTTTATGTGCGTTACCTCATTACCGCGTCGCACGGATAGAGTAAAGTCTCCTTGATTACTCATGCTGGGTCTCGCTAAGAAGAACCCGTCGCGACCACACTCCATTAACAACTTTTCCGCTTCCAGACCATTTAATGATGGATGGAACCATCTTCTAGTAATCATCTTACAATAAACAATAAAGCACCACTTAACACTAGAATACCTTATTTCTTGATTAATTATGTACTTCCCCCTTTAATGTTTGACACTACAAACATTCTTATTAAATATCTGAAAAGAAAAATAAATACAATTAACCACAAATTGCAAGTTAATGGGACTTATAAGACAAGCTGGTAGTATGGTATAGTATGAGAGATGTGCTTCAAATGCTTCAATGTTAAAAATCGTTTATGGAAACACAAAGTTTTTATATTGTTAAAATATGTGTCAATAATTTTATTGTAAATATTAAAAAAAACTCTTTAGTGCATCTTAATAATCAAATCGAATAGAATAGAAAAAGTTTATTCAACAAAACACAAAAAATACAGTTTACAAAGACAAATGTTTACACTGTAATTACAGGTATTTTGTTGAAATGGTTACTTCTCAGCATGTGTCACTGCCTGAGCCGTGACGCTGATTTTCAGAAGCGACCAGATGGAGATCAACCCTTCCATATAATCAGTACAAAATGTGGGCTTAATGGTTCGGCTGAGATATAATGTTAAGAAGTGACTTTGAAGTCATTGGCATCCATTCGGCCTATTAATCCATCCATACTAATATTATAAATCGGCGATCTAATGAAAGTCGCGGGAAGCCGCTGGAGCCGCCGCAGCGCAGGACCGATCGTTGTGGAGATCCTAGGGGAGGCCTAGGGCTAGCAGTGGGTGTCGTACGGCTGATGATGATGAAGTGAAGATGAATAATATATTTATTATAAACTAGCTTTCCGCCCGCGGCTTTGCCCGCGTGGACTACTCAACTTTATCCCGCGGGAACCAAATATTTTTTTTGGGATAGAAAGTAACTTTTACAAACCAGCTATCAAACATTTGACGTAAATCGTTTATTCGTCTTTCACAATAAAACGGAGCAACAACGGATCGACGTGATTTTTGGTATGGAGAGAGTTTGGGAGCTGGAGAGTGACATAGGTTCCTTTTTATTCTGGAAAAATATCACATTCCCGCGGGATAACGACGTGTAGTACACGCGGGTGAAACCGCGGGCGGAAGGCTTGTAAACTGATATAATGAAATCTAATATTTATCATTCTGGAATCTGGACATTCTGGGAATTGGTTGGACATTCCGCCCTAAACGGAATATATGGCATAACTGGTGAAAGGACTATATATATAAATATATCTTATTTTAAGAAGATGCCAATGATTTTAAAGTCATCCCGTGTAAGTTGATGGTGATAGAATAATAGTAGGTAAGTACTTATAGTGTCAGCCAGATGATTGATGTTTTTTTGTGAAAATGAATAAATGCAGAATATTATTTAAGTATTACTATGAAAATGTTTTATAATAATATTTTATTATGTATTAAACATTTTCGCCAAATTGGCGACTCTCTCATTAACATTGTAATTAGGAATTAATGTGCTCTGCTCAGGCAGGCAGTCAGGGACAAATTCGATGAACCACTTCTTACTTCTTTTCGTGTGGCTGGTGCCTCGCCATTCACGCGCCTCTTTGCTATTTGGTTATGTATTAAACAAGGGTTACTTAATACCCTAGTCACTAGTGTGTAGCAGTAGCAGTGCATACGCGATTAGGGATAACGACTGCAAGTGAACGCTAAGATACCAGCCACATGAGAAGTAAAAAGTGGTTTACCAAATTTTTCTCTGGTTGTTCATATAGATATACAAAATGGATTGATTTTAAAACTTAATTTCTGAGCTGCTAAATTCAATGTTGAGAACAAAATTGTGGCTACTGTCTTTCCACTCAAATCAAACCTTTTATCACTACATAGTATAAAACAAAGTCGCTTTCTCTGTCCCTATGTCCCTTTGTATGCTTAAATCTTTGAAACTACGCAACGGATTTTGATGCATTTTTTTAATAGATAGAGTGATTCAAGAGGAAGGTTTATATGTACTTTTTATCCCGATATTCCCACGGGCGGCCGCTAGTTAAGTATACAATGAAGTTTCACAGTTAAAATGTAACAAAATATGTTTGACTAGCTTTCCGCCCGCGGCTTCGCCCGCGTGAACTACACGACGTTATCCCGCGGGAATATGATACTTTTCCGGGATAAAAAGTAGCCTATGTTCCTCTCCAGGCTTCAAAGTATCTGTGTCCCAAATTTCAGCCAAATCCGTTCAGCCGTTTTGGCGTGATTGAGTAACAAACATCCAAACATCCAAACATCCAAACATCCAAACATCTAAACTTTCACATTTATAATATTAGTAGGATAACAACAATGTATTATTTGATAATAGTGATGCATTAAACATCAATATTATAATTGCATGACACATAATAATCATCAATTTATTTCATACTGATTAGCTGAAAATGAATAAAGGTATTTAATTTTTATGGATCACTTATTTTCAGATTTAACAATCCACAGGTATTTAGTAACATATAATCTTATACTAGTGTAGCAATAAATACGATAAATAAGTTAGCGCTTGATGGGGCTCTAATAGGTAATCTCAGCAAAGTTGTTTGGTAAAACATGTGGTTGATAGCATTGGAGTGCAGTCAGTTAACCAAAGTTTTTAAAGCAACTGATGATATTTTGCTATTAAAAGTCTTGTAATAAGATGTAATCTTGTGATTGTGATATATTATGAAACTAATATTTAAATCAGACTAATAAAGAAGAAAACATATATTATATAGCCCTTTACGTCTAATGACAATCTACTCAGTGCCTCGGAGGCAACTTTTTGGTGGCTAAATAAACCGATGCGAGAGCGACAGATTTTTCCACAGGCATGGCAGGCTATGTAATAAACAATATTTTAAGATATGTTATATAACTTGAAACTGTAACTTTGATAAGCTTTTATAAATTAAGCAATCATAAGTCCCACCTTCTACTTTCTTTCCCATAGTCTGCAACAAATTATAATTTAACTCTCCTTGTTTTTTTATGTAGGTAACTATTCCAAATATTTGAATTTATTTTTATAATATTATTATTTTTATATCTATCCTCTAGCGTTATAGCGTCCTATGCATAGGACATAGACAATAATTAAATCTGGAGCCTTCAAGTGACATATTTTTAAAACTTCACATTTTGCTGCACTTTCTCCATGGAATACTTATATAACTAAAAAAAATTATGCAAGTCTACAAAATATACCACTTTTGTCGCAAAATAGCGTCGCAGAGGTTGATTACGCAAACGCACGCTACCAGGAGTGCGTAATTTTTTTATTAATACGAAATATTTAAAAGTTTGATAAAGATTTTTTGGTTAGAAACATAGGTAGTTTGACTTTGAATGTGTCTTTACTCGATTTAAGTGATATTATTGATGTTGATCGATAAAATCACATCATGATTTTGGTCTTTCTATGTCCTTAGTATAGTACATCCGAATGATATTAAGGATGTGTAACTGTGCTTGCCAGTGTCCCTTTCACAGTACATAGATCATTTCCTTCTTGCTATAGTGATAAATTACAGAGATATCACTGATTTTTTGATAAATAAGGGATTGAAGATTTTTGCGCTGATTTGGAACATTTACCGCCTCTTTTATCTTCATGCAATAGCTTGCAGGCAGAACATAAAAGCTCTTCCAGTTTTTCTGATGAAAAAAAAATTGATTCAAAAGCCTTTTCTCCAGTAATATCAGAAAATTTAGCAGTTTCACACCGTAAAATAAGCAGAGGCGTATTTTGATATTTAGCGCCCTGGGCCAGATAACTAAGCCGCCCCATACTTTAAAGAAAATAAATCGTTATTAAGTAATAAAAAAGCTCAATAGAATAAACATCGCGCGCGCTCTATCATCATCATGTCAGCCGAACGACGCCCACTGCTGGGCATAGGCCTCCCCCAAGGATCTCCACAACGATCGGTCCTGCGCGCTCTATAGTCCGGTCAAATTAGACCAAAAAATGAGAGTGAAGGTACATTAATTCGTAAGAAGCTGAAATTTGGTGAAATTGTTCAAAACATAATTATAAATGAAATTTTTAAAGTCATCATCGATCCGGTACCTGGAAAAAAAAACTCGAGGTCAAAGGTAAAAAATGGGTATTTCGCGATTTCCAGCAAAACGATAAGTTTTATCATAAAAGTAGCTCATACAAAAATTTTAGACTATGTAATTATCTACAAAAAATACATCAATACTTTTTTCCCTAAGAGCCACCGTTTCTGAAATATAACGATTCAAAAAGTTGGAAAAGTTGTAATCAATCATGTGCATCATATGCACGTTTCCACGTTACCTATGAGGTAGCGCGTATTTTTAACGTGGTTTCCCGGTAGGCCTATTTCACGGGTATGTTGTGATTCTAAACGATTGCACTATAGCAGACTAGCTGTCCGCCCGCGGCTTTCGCCCGCGTGGCCTACACGACGCTATCCCGTGGGAATGTGATATTTTTCCCGGGATGAAAAGTAGCCTATGTTCGTCTCCAGACTATACAAAATACAAAATACAAAATACTTTATTTGCTTTTAAATAGGGTAGGTACACATAAATGTTGGTCTTAAATATAGAAATAAATAGTAGCTTTGAACCTATTTAGCCATATAGAACAGCATGCAAAAGAACCATAACAGGTAATCATCATAGAGCTAAACATAGGTAATTTTCACAAACCAAATGAAAATGACATTATAAATACCAATTTTAATTATTATTCATTGAGATAATGTCATATTTTATTACTATTTATAAATAACAATTTTAATTATAATTAATTGAGATAATGTCATATTTTATTACTACTTAAAAATAAAAACTACAAAGTATCTGTGACCCAAATTTCAGCCAAATCCGTTCAGTCGTTTTGGCGTGATTGAGTAACACGCATCCAAACATCTAAACATTCACATTTACGTTATCCCGCGGGAATGTGATATTTTTCCGGGATATAAATTGCATAATGTTCCTCTCCAGGCTACAAACTTTGTGTGCCCCAAATTTCAGCCAAATCCATTCAACCGTTTTGGCGTGATTGAGTACAAACGTCCAAACATCTAAGCTTTGCATAATATGTATTATGATCATATTATGATGACGATTACAACTTTTCTAAATTTTTGAATCGATATATCTTAGAAACGGTGGCTTTTAGGAAAAAAGTATTGAACCATTTTTATAGATAACTACATGATTTACATTTTGCTGAAAAAACGCGAATTTTTCATTCGACCTCGAATATTTTTTTCCAAGTACCGGATCGATGAGGACTTTCTAAATTAAATTTATAATTATGTTTTGAACAATTTTACCAACTTTCAGCTTCTTGCGAATTAATGTATCTTCGGATGTCTAAATTGACCGGACTACTAAGACAGCTCTGATGAAACAAAAAATAATTAAAAAAAATTTTTTTTACTATGACTTCTAGATGTTGTTGACAATAATTTACGTAAACTTTTTGAATTTCTTTAGACAAATGGAAAATATACTATAGGTAAAGATCATATCATGGCCCAAAGCTGACCGGCCGCCCCGGTAAACTTTTTGAATTTCATCAGACAAATAAGAAATGAAAGGATATTTTTCAGTTTTGTATGGAGCCTCGGCTAGGACTTTGTACACTATACCATAGGCAAGCAAAAGATAAATATAATAACAGAAAGCTAATTATATCGCTATAAGCTAACGCGTTTGATGGTACAAAAGCAATATATCTAGTCTTAATTTTATGCAACCCCGATTCAATATGGCGGTAAAACGTCACACTCACATTAAAAAAAAGGTTAGCATTGACAGATTATCATCAGTCGTCAATGTCATCGTTATTTCGTACAGAAACAACAATGTTTCCGAACGTGATTTAAATATGGTTGCCAGTGTGACCATGGATGGCAAAGAATTTTTATTTTAAAGTTTATTTTTGTACCATTTATCCAGAAAGACAGTGAGAATTTGAATATTTTATATGACTGTACTATATTTTTTACTATTAGTACGAATAGTGTACAAAGTCCTAGCCGAAAATGAAAAATGTCCTTTATGTAAAAGTCATAACACGTGGGCGGGCACGCAAAACTGAGCGGGGCGGCCTAAACTTTTTGAATTTCATCAGACAAATAAAATTTCAGTAAAGATCATAACAGGTAGGTGGGCACGCAAAACTGAGCGGGGCGGCCCGAACCGCCCTGGTAAACTTTTTGAATTTCAACAGAAGTAAAGATCATAACAGCTGGGCACGGAAAACTGAGCGGGGTGGCCCGGGCCGCCCTGGTAAACTTTTAGAGTTTTATCAGAGAAGTGAAGATCATAAAAGCTGGGCACGCAAATTGAGCAGGGTGGCCCAAGCCGCCCTGGTAAACTTTTTGAGTTTCATCAGAGAAGTAAAGATCATAACAGCTGGGCACGCAAAACTGAGCGGGGCGGCCCGAGCCGCCCTGGTAAACATTTTGAGTTTTATCAGAGAAGTAAAGATCATAACAGCTGGGCACGCAAAAATGAGCGGGGCGGTCCGAGCCGCCCTGGTAAACATTTTCAATTTCATCAGAAAAATGAAAAATAAAATTTAAGTAAAGATCTTAACAGGTGGGAACGCCAAGCTGAGCAACTGGCAATGCGATCGCCCCAATATCAACCAAACAGTGATTATTATGACTTTTAGATTTTGTTGACATTTAGGTACTAAAGCTATTTTAATTTCTTTCGAAAAAGTAAAAATACAACTAATATAAAGGTAAAAATCATAAAAGGCGGACGCGCAAAGCTGAGCGAGGCTGCCCGAGCCGCCCTTCCTCGTCATACGAAGCGATCGATCACCCTAGTTGTTATTTTATAACCAGACAATGATTAGGTATTTATTATTAGATTTATGAGTTTTAGATGTTGTTGACAATAATTTTTTAGCAAGCTTTTTGAATTTCTTCCGACTTCCGATGACAAGCGGGTGCGCTAAGCTGAGCGGGGCGGCTTGCGCCGCCCCTAGCAGTCTGCCGCCCTGGGCCATGGCCCCCTTGGCCCTTAGGTAAATACGCCTCTGAAAATAAGCAGGGTTGCATGATTTAAATCAAGTTGATTTAAATCACGATTTTTATTGCATGATTTTTATTGCATGTTTTTTTTATTAAAATCACTGATTTAAATCAATATTCGAAAAAAGAATTAATTAAACGCTGGGAGGTTATATTAATGAACTGTAATGTTCGAAAACAATGTTAGTACAAAGTACGATAGGCGCAAGCTAAGTTATTTTATCAAAATAAAAATCAAAAATTTTTGGTTTAAACAAACAAACAAAATTTACACTCGAAACTCAAATAGTTTTTTCTGGTTGATTTTACATTTTTAATTTTTCTGGCGGTGTTGTACACCAATTCTATTTAAATAAAAACGTTGCCCTCAAGAAAAACTAGGGTAATTATTGGAAAATGTAATAAAAAAAAACTAATTAATCAAAAAAATCGCGATTTAAAAAAAAAAACGATTTTTTTTGATTAAAATAAAAAAAATAATGATTTTTGCAAATAAGTATATCTATATCTGCGCTACCGTGATCTCTAGTCTTAACCCTTGGGTAAAATTGTATTTCCAGTGTTGACGAAACTGCATGATGCTAAACTAGTTCTAGTTTTGTAATTTATACAAATACAACAGGCAAAGTGCAGACGTTTAGGGTAATCTCTGGAACTAGTGTACCGATTTAAATTTTTTTTTTTACTAGTCGAAAGCTTAAATATACTTGAGTGACATAAGTCTTTATTTTGTTCCAATATTCCTACGGGAACAGGTACCACTCGGGCTAAACCGCGTGGAGCAGCTAGTATGTAAGGATTGTGGAGCCAATTAATGTTGATCTTTTAACGCAATCATCTTATTGTTGAAGTTTCTTTTTAGTAAAAACATATTATTATGAATAAAAATATAATATTTTTTTTTTTTTATTAATTATTATATAAAATGTAACAAAAATATATTTCCACTGTCCTGTGCAGTGTGAAAGGGACATAAAGAAAATCGAAACATTCCACTTCAGATGTTTTTTACAATTTTTCCTAAAATCCCTGATACACATCTACGTCTCCTGCAAATTTCATAGAAATACCAAACAATTTTGTTTTCTGGAGGCAGGAGGCTATAGTAATGTATTTTTATTATAATATATATTTTAAAAAATCATAATTTATATTACATTTACATTCATAGATACAAAGTATCAATCATTCAAAATCACCTGTGAAAAATCACAAATTTCCAGTAGCAGCAATAGTAGCACATGACACTATGATTAAAAATCATTGCCTGTGAATAATCACAATCATTTTTAGTAGCAAGTGCGACAATATGATATGATAATGATAATTTCCTGTGAAAAATCATTGTCTGTGACAAATCACAGGCGAAATCTGTGTGGAATCACATATGATTTTGGAAATCATATGATCACATGAAAATGATTCAAAAGTAGCAATCTTTTCCATGACTAATCCAAATCCTAATAGTCTATTATAATATAAAAAAATAGGTATATTTTGCAAGTGTCTAAATCCATACTGGACTATTGTAATTTTCAACAACCCTTATCTATCACTCGACAAACTGACCAGATTTCTGTAAAACCATACCAAAATAACTCAATACTCTGGTATCTCTGTGTCAATAATAAGAAACAATACTTTGGATCATGATAATATTGATAGTTAAATAATTTCAATTACTTTATTAGTAATATTTAAGTTTAAGCAATACAGGAGGAATAAAATCAATAGTAAAAATTGATAAAAATTGTTGGACTTAAGTAGTTAAGTACTGTATAAGTACTGTATATTTCTGTGATATTGTTACCTAGTCCATCAGTGTGTAGTTAGGTTTATATAGAAACACAAAGGCTCACACTGTTGCTTTCTGTATCCTTTAATTAAACGAAAAATATGTTTTTATTACATTCAACTTACCTCTTAAAGGCACCCTTACAAAGAACAGGATCCCAATACGCCCTAAAATAGAAATTATACGTATGGGAGTGCTGTTGCTATGCTGACTTTAGATTTTTTTGAAACACAGTTTTTCAAGGGCGTATACACTTTAGCAATATTTTGAAGCACTAACAATAGAAGGTGATGTCAAGCACTAAAATTGATTGTAATAACAATTGGATGAATAAACTTAAAAATAAGAAAATGAAATAATTTTTGCATAAAAAGCTCTAAAATTAACTTCGTTCATGAGTGTCTGCGGAAATGTCACTTTCGATTTTGTGTTGCCATGCCATGTTGCGGTGCGTACTGTATCTGCCTGCCAATGCCACTGACCTCTATTATTTACACACTGGACTGGCTGGCTGTTATAAAATATTGTAGAATGAGTCACACCAATGATTTTTGTTATCAGCATATCTAAAAAATATGTAACTCGAGAAAAAAGAATCTGTTTTTATTTTTTTCCTATCTTCAAAAATGACTGAGATATTAAACGTTAAAGTACGGCCTCCGAGGAAAATTTGGGTGAACCAATGGCATTAAAGTGTGACGTCACGTCGCACTTCCGTATACCTAGATAGAATCCTTTGGCTATATAGTTGCGCTCTCACGGTTTCGTAATAAATTTATTTATTTTTCTTATAGTCGATCAATGAAATGTTTAAGATTGTATTTGTATTGAGCCCATGTGAAAAAAAACCTTCAAATAATGTTTTATTTTCGTGAATAATAAATTAAATCAAATTTCGTAATGGCGGGCGGGATTCTGTCAATACATATAGCAACCGTCAAAACAAAATGTACTTACAACCTTAACTGACTTGGTAGTTAAATATGCACCCTAAAAACTGACAGCCATTTCGATAATTTTATACTGCTAGTGGCGCCTCCACCACTGGGTCAGATTAGTTTGTGGGATAAATGTCTTTCGGTATCGACAGTAGGTGACAGTTTTAGAGTGCGCCTGCGCGCGGTCGAAATTGAATACTAATCATTTACCATAACCTTAGAACGAAGAAAATGTACTGTAACTAGCGTCAAAAACGCACGAGTTGCGCGAAGATTGCGCACAGACGAACTCTATGTAGGTACAGTTAGACGGAAATCACCCGCAACAGCCGCAAACGGAGATGTCAGTGCGACATGACGTCATCGCAATAGCGCGCAAGGAAAGCAAATTTTCAAAAGCTGGTGAAACTTTACAACGCTGTATCTTTGGAAATCCTGGCCAGATTTCGATGAAACAAAAAACTATTAGTACTTGCACGAGTACGCGCATTAAATGCAGTAATTTTTATAGTCACATTTTGATGTGTTGGTGTGACTCCTACCTATTGTTGATCGAAGAGATGTGGCGTAGTGGGGCGCTTCAAAATAAGCTGTCATTTAAGAAAGACAGGCTTAAGCTAGAAACACATTTCGCTGGCGCAGCGCAGCGCAGCGTCGACCGGGGTGTGCACACTTTACTAGCGTGGCGCAGCGTTTCCTGACGAAATTTTTGATCAGTGTCAATCGAGTCGTTGCCGAGCTAACATCTGCATTATGTTTTCTTCTAATTTTGAAAACAATTTCTGTTCTTACTTGAACATATTAAATCCAAAAAAAATATGTTGATGATTACGATGATAAGATGATGATGAATGATTACAAGATGCAATTTATATCTATACTAATACTATAAATACACTTTGTTTGTTTGTAATAGATAAACTCAAAAAATACTGAACCGATTTTAGAAATATTTAGTGTAATTTATTTTCAAATCAGAATTATACATTCAATTTGTTATAAAATTAAAAAGTATAGTGTACTAAAAACACTTTAATACTGTTTTAACAGTATATCTAACAACCCTACATGATAATGAATCGGTGACTCTTCTAAACAAAAAAAATATTTTTTAAATTGGCCCATTATTGACGGAGAAATCGGAGAACATAAGTAGTAAAAAGCAAAATGCAGAGCTCCGCTACGCAGTCCGCTACCGAGCCATCGCCATCTGACGATACAATGCTAGAAAGTGGTGGGGGGCCTGGCGCAATCGGAGCCGGGCGGAAACGCTGCGCTGCGCTAGGGAAATGTGTTTCTTAAGTCGGATTTTTAATTAGACGAAGTAATCTGACAGTTGCTAATGTCACTTTGTGAAATAATGCTGCCATGTTCAATGTAATAGTGATGTGTGCTATTCGTTCATTCACAGGAATGAATGATGCTGAATGAATACTTTAATATAATTTGTCAATATCTTATGTGTTGTGTATCTATATGTTGTGTATAAAAATGTATCTATATTTATAATCACATTTTTATTGATGAAACATGGTTTTTGGCACTATTTTGACTAGAAAACTGCAACGCAATGCTAACAATATTAGAAAATCGAAGATGGCGGCTAACTTTTTTGTTTGTGGGTCGATTATGATGAAATTTGGTTTTTGGCACTATTTTGGAAAGAAAACAGCAACGCAATGTTAAAAATGAGAAATGGTCCAGATGGTTGCTAACTTTATTTTTTTAGGGTTACGTACCCACAGGATTAAAAAGGGAACCTCATTACTAAGACTCCGCTGTCCGTATGTCCGTCCGTTTTTCTGTCTGTCACCAGGCCGCATCTCATGAACCGTAATAGATACAGTTGTAATTTTCACAGATGATGTATTTCTGTTGCCGCTATAACAACAAATATTAAAAACGGAAAAAAATAAAATATAAATTTTCAAAAAAATCATCGATTTTTTTGCCGTTTTGCCAAATTGCGCGATGCCGACACCTGTATAGGCATTAACGTTGTACGTAGGTCGTCAGTGACCAAAATTTTGTGGGTGTTCTATTGACCGTTGAGCAGTTATCTCGTTGGAGCCAACCCTGGGTATACAATCAGATCTTGCTTATCATAACAATGCATTGTCACCGGAACCAATCCAACATACAAAATTTCAGCCCATTTAAAAGTCAGAAAGTAGGTCAAATTTACCTTGCAAGATTTCATGACAGACAGACACACAGGGATAGGTGAAAATAAATAAAAGCTTGTAGAATATTATATTTTGATACTTCTTACACCTAATATGCCACCCCGAATATATTATTTTGTAACTTTCCGTACTTACGCAAATGTTTATACTGGTGTCGGTATCGCTCAACTTGGCAAAACGGCAAAAAAATCACGTTTATTGTTCCCATTGAACAAACGTGATTTTTTTGAAAATTCATATTTAATTTTAATCTGTTTTTAATATTTGTTGTTATAGCGGCAACAGAAATACAACATCTGTGAAAATTACAACTGTATCTATCATGGTTCATGAGATGCAGCCTGGTGACAGACAGAAAGACGGACAGACAGACGGACAGCGGAGTCTTAATAATAGGGTCTCGTTTTAACCGGTACCGGATGTGTTGGTGTGACTCCTACCTATTGTTGATCGAAGAGATGTGGCGTAGTGGGGCGCTTCAAAATAAGCTGTCATTTAAGAAAGACAGGCTTAAGCTAGAAACACATTTCGCTGGCGCAGCGCAGCGCAGCGTCGACCCGGGTGTGCACACTTTACTAGCGTGGCGCAGCGTTTCCTGACGAAATTTTTGATCAGTGTCAATCGAGTCGTTGCCGAGCTAACATCTGCATTATGTTTTCTTCTAATTTTGAAAACAATTTCTGTTCTTACTTGAACATATTAAATCCAAAAAAAATATGTTGATGATTACGATGATAATATGATGAGGAATGAAGACGAGTTGCAATTTATATCTATACTAATACTATAAATACACTTTGTTTGTTTGTAATAGATAAACTCAAAAAATACTGACCCGATTTTAGAAATATTTAGTGTAATTTATTTTCAAATCAGAATTATACATTATTTTTGTTATAAAATTAAAAAGTATAGTGAACTAAAACACTTTAATACTGTTTTAACAGTATAATTAACAACCCTACATGATAATGAATTGGTGACTCTTCTAAACAAAAAAAAAATATTTTTTAAATTGGCCCATTATTGACGGAGAAATCGGAGAACAAAAGTAGTAAAAAGCAAAATGCGGAGCTCCGCTGCGCAGTCCGCCACCGAGCCATCTGACGATTCAATGCTAGAAAGTGGTGGGGGGCCTGGCGCAATCGGAGCCGAGCGGAAACGCTGCGCTGCGCTGCGCTGCGCTAGGGAAATGTGTTTCTAGCCATACTAAATGTATGAAAGCGATCGCGCTGCGCTGCGCTGCGCCAGCGAAATGTGTTTCTACCTTTATTTTGATAGATTTTTGTTGCTTTGTTCTGTTGAACGTTGCTAGCTAGTTATCGTTATACCTGACGTCACAAAACAAGGAACTGATATTTCATACCCATAAAGTTACGCGGTAGCCCTCCTGGGGGGCTACCGGCTAAAAAATATGGATATGGGTATGGGCTTCAAGTTTCAACTGTCATTTGAATTTCTTATCTTGATAGATTTTTGGTGCTTTGTTCTGTTGAACCTTGCTAGCTAGATATCGTTATACCCGACTTCACAAAACAAGGAACTGATAGCGGCTATTTTCTTTATAAAATTGACTTAAAGTTCCCAAAAACGTATGAAAGGGGCTACCGTGTAACTATATGGATATGAACTTCATACGTTTTTCGGACTTTAAGGCGATTATCACACTGCTTCCGGTTTCCGCACCACCGGACGGAGATGCGGCGTGAGTGTGTTATACACTGCGGGTTTTGTACGCAAATCAAGATTTTACAGCCAAAGTTAAGAAGCACACTAACGCGAACCGGAGCGGTGTGCGGTGCAGTGTGGGAATCGCCTAAAAAAATAGCCGCTATGGCGTCCATTACACTGCTGCGGTTTCCGCTCCGGTGGACGGAGATGTGGCGTGGCGTGACCGTGAGTTTGTTATGTACACACTGCGGGTTTTGTATGCACATCAAGATTCTACAGCCATAGTTAAGAAGCGCTACCACAAACCGGAGCGGTGTGCGGTGCAGTCTGAGAACCGCCTATCAGTATGGCTATCAGCTAAAAAATATGGGTATGGACATGCATGTGCTTCATATGACATTTAAAGTCCATATTATGCCCATTGGAAATAATATGGTCTTCAAATGTCAAATGAAGTCCATATCCATGTCCATATTTTTAGCCGGTAGCCCCCCTGTACCGCTTAAACTATCGAAGGTCCTTGAGTGAAACCTAAACTTTATAGCAAACTAGCTTTCCGCCCGCGGCTTTGCCCACGTAGACTTTACGACGTTATCCCACGGGAATGTGATATTTTTCCGGGATAAAAAGTAGCTTATGTCTCTCTCTAAGTCTAGGCTACAAAGTATCTGTGTCCCAAATTGCAGACAAATCCGTTCAGCCGTTTTGGAGTGATTGAGTAAAACATACAAACATCAAAAAATCTAAACATTCACGTTTATAATATTAAGTAGGACAAAGTATCTGTGTCCCAAATTTCAGCCAAATCCGTTCAGCCGTTTTACCGTTTGAAAGCTTATATTTAAATAAATTATTTGTGTAATTACGTGAATGCAATAACAGGGGGCTACCGGCAAAAAAATATGGATATCGGTATGGGCTTCAACTGTCATTTCAATTCCTTTTATTGATAGATTTTTGCTGCTTTGTTATGTTGAACGTTGCGAGCTAGTTATCGTTATACCAGACGTCACAAAAGAAGGAACTGATAGCGGCTATTTTCTTTATAAAAATGACTTAAAGTTCCTAAAAACGTATGAAGTTCATACCCATAAAGTTACGCGGTAGCCCCCCATGTCACCACTTCTTGCTATTTGAACGTATTTGACCTTTTTAAACTTCGGGCCCTCAACTTAATCCTCCACTTTCTTTAATTTTCGTAAACGCTTAACGTAAAGCGATTTGAGGAACGGGCGCTCGTACCACACGCTTTATCATAATGTTCTGTTTACAAGCGTTAGAAAAAACGCGCGTTAAAATGTCCAAAAAGCGCCTTAGCGCCTTAAGCTAGAAACACATTTCTCTGGAGCTGGTGGCCTACCACAAGCTCTTATAGCAGTTGTTTTTAAGTTGAGAGAGTGAGACGCCGCTATACGGCGTGTAGAGCGGCGTCTCACTCTCTCAACTTAAAAATAACTGCTATAAGAGCTTGTGGTAGGCCAGCAGCACAGCGTCGACCCGGGTGTGCGGGGTGTGCACACTTTACTAGTGTGGCGCAGCGCGTTCTGACGAAATTTTTGATCAGTGTGTGTCAATGTCAATCGAGTCGTGATCGAGTCATCGAGTCGTTGCCGAGCTAACATCCGCATTATATTTTCTTCTAATTTTGAAAACAATTTCTGTTCTTACTTGAAAAATCCAAATCCATCCATCCAGATCCAAAAAAAAATATGTTGATGATTACGATGATAAGATGATGATGAATGAATACGAGATGCAATTTATACCTTTAATAAATACTATAAATACACTTTGTTTGTTTGTAATAGATAAACTCAAAAAATACTGAACTGATTTTAGAAATATTTAGTGTACTTAATTTATTTTCAAATCAGAATTATACATTATTTTTGTTACAAAATTAAAAAGTATAGTGTACTAAAAACACTTTAATACTGTTTTAACAGTATAATTAACAACCCTACATGATAATGAATTGGTGACTCTTCTACACAGAACACAATTACTGCTTCTACACAGAACACAATTACTCCTAGCGGAGCTCTTCTAAGCAAAAAGCAGTCCGCTACCGAGCCATCTGACGATACAATGCTAGAAAGTGGTGGGGGGTCTGGCGCAATCGGAGCCGAGCGATCGACGTCGCGCCAGATCCACAAATTATATGCTCGTCTATATAATTTGTGGATCGCTCTGCGCCACACCCGCCACACCACACTGCTTAATATGTGTTTCTAACCATACTAAATGTATGAAACCGATCGCGCTGCGCCAGAGAAATGTGTTTCTAGCTTTAATGAGGAAAATAAAATCATTTGTCTCCCCCGTCTTCCCGTCTTGTGTGGAGCCAACTGCCAAGGCCACAAAAAAGTTCACATTCCTGTCTGTTTCAGGAGCCACATGAAATATTATTTCGCAGCTAAATAGTGAAATCCGCCTTTTAATTAAACGCCTAGGGCCGAGGCCGATAATTTTTTCCGTAAGCTATTTTATCTTCCGTTGACTTCATTCAACTGTTTAAATACCTAGCGTTTATTGCCCGTGGTACTACTAGTATTACTAACAGTAGTAACACGGGAAAAAAAAACCCGTCGTACTACCAAGCGATCCAGTAGTAACATGGGAAAGTGTCATTTGAATCCCTTATTTTGATAGATTTTTGATGCTTTGTTCTGTTAAACGTTGTTAGCTAGCTATCGTTATACCCGACGCCATAAAATTAAAAACTGATAGTGGCTATTTTTTCTATAAAATTGACTAAAAGTTCCAAAAAACGTATGAAGTTCATATCCATAAAGTTACGCGGTAGCCCCCCAGGGCCGGTTTGCGTAGCTCGCAGACGTCAATCAATTTGTGCGGCAATCACACGCAAACCGCCCCTGTACACGATGGCCCATCATGGTCGGCCAATGCCCCCAGTACAGGTTGGCCGACCATGGTCGGCGACCATGACCAATACATCGTACATTGACACTTTTGAACGAACAAGTTTAAAAAGGTTCTTTCAAAAGTGTCAACGTACGATGTATTGGTCATGGTCGCCGACCATGATCGGCCATCCTGTACTGGGGGCTTTACTTTATGTATTATTTTTCTCTTTGGTCTTACTTACCTCTACTCACTATAGGTAGGTGTGTAGGTAGGTACTTTACCTCAGAAACAAACAGTATGAAAAATGTTTTAAGTAGTTCCAAAGATTACGTACGAAATGCACTATACTATCTCCAGTTCTATCAACGGGGCCAAGTCCCCGAATAGCTCTAATCCCTTTCACGTAAATATCAATGAATTCACACACAGCTCCACTATTGCCATTAATTTAATAATACTAAAATGAATTAAAGACGATCAGAGCTGACTAAAATATTTATTGATTCATTTCATCGAATTAATTATTTGATTAGTTTTAACTTTCATTTGCATCTGTCAGAGTTTTTTGAGACTTTCCAAAGTAGTTTGATAAAACTTTTCTCACAGCCAATCTTTTAGATTGGGATGAAGATTCTCCTTGTTGAAGTGTTCCTCCCTTATTCCAGTGTTCAACAAAACTTTGACGTCTAAACACTTTTCCCAAGGATTGCCATTTTTGTTCAGGATTTATATTTTTATTTTCGAAACTTTCTTTACTGCCCGACGGATGGTCTCCCTGAAAAAAGAAAACATGTACAAGACTATTACAATAAGTACTTCTTAACTATTGACTACAAATATTATTCTTTGCTATTGATTAGATCCTATAATTATCAAAAATCTTACATCATTCGACTTTGTTGATCGGAGCTGTTGACGAAAAAAGTTAGTAATCGATTTCTTCCAAGTTTTTGGATTCTTGTATGAAGGTAATTCTAAGCTATTATTGCCTTCACCCGGAATTTTATTCTTCTTCTTATGATCAACCTCTTCTTTCACAGTAGTTTCATTTGAAACTATCTCACCTTCAGGACACAACATTTCTATTTTTAATAACAAATCTAAGAATTTTAAGTCGTTTTAAATGTTTCAAAATTATTTTTGTTAATCAACTACTAAAACTGTCAAACTGAAGTATGTTAATTTCGATATTTGAAAAAATCATAATGGCCTATTTCATAAAACTCACAAAATAGGATTAATACAAGCGAAAGTTTTTATTCGGAATATTTATTCTGTGTATCATCAGTATTTATTTATCCGGAACTTTGATTGAAGCATGGAAAAGCTAGAAACACATTACGCAGCGCAGCGCAGCGCAGCGCAGCGTCGACCCGGGTGTGCACACTTTACTAGCGTGGCGCAGCGTTTCCGGACGAAATTTTTGATCAGTGTCAATCGAGTCGATGCCGAGCTAACATCTGCATTATGTTTTCTTCTAATTTTGAAAACAATTTCTGTTCTTACTTGAACATATTAAATCCAAAAAAAAAAATATGTTGATGATTACGATGATAATATGATGATGAATGAAGACGAGATGCAATTTATATCTATACTAATACTATAAATACACTTTGTTTGTTTGTAATAGATAAACTCAAAAAATACTGAACTTAAAGTTCAGCCAAATCCGTTCAGCCGTTTTGGTGCAATCGAGTACAAACGTCCAAACATGTAAGCTTTGCATAATATGATGAGGACTACAACTTTTCCAAATTTTTGAATCAATAATTATCTCAAAACAGTGGTTCTTAGAAAAAAGTATTGAGCCATTTTTCATAGATAATTACATGAATTACAATTTTCTCTTTGCAAATTTTACAATAGAACTTAAACCGTTTTGCGTGTGCTACATCACGGCGCGGCCCACTCTGAAAACCGCAATTCTGACTACATGGTCATTTTGTCCTATTTCGTCCTATTTCTGTCCCAAATTTTCAGAATTCGTCCTAAAGGGGACGAAAAGATATAAGGGATTTAAATGGTCCACGCCAAAGCAAACCTTCATTATGGCACGGACAGGCTATATTTATTGAACCATAACACCTAGCCAGGATCTGATTAGTATAACATTTTGTCCCTTTTTTATAGAACCCGCAATGCCTGGAATCAAAACGAAATGAAGCGCCGTTCAAAAGATATAAAGGAATGATTTGGTCCATGCCATAATTAACCTACATTATGGCGCGGACTTTTTAACCAGGTCACCTAGAGAAAATCTGCTTATTGGAAACGATTCGTCTACATTCGTCCCAATTCGTCCTAAAAGCCACAGAATTCGTCGTCCTTTGATTTAGGAGATATCGGAATTAAAATTTTGTTTTTATAGTACAGGAGCTGACTTCCTATTTAGTGACGATGTTTGTAACTTGTTCTTGTTTTGCGTGTTTGTGTTAGAATAATCAAGTTTATTAGTAACACAAAAGTATAACGTAAAGTAATACGTAACTTTTATGCATTTTCGAAACTCAAAACCTTAATTTTTAAGTCATAAACAAAAATATTTTCTTAAGAGATATTTTGATCCTGGGCTCCTAGACTATATCAAAAACATGTACTGTCGCGTACAAAATAATTTCGATAGAGGTCATGTATGAAGTTGCATTTCAATGTTATATTGCTCTTCTTTCGAAATTATTAATATTTGGAGGTGGGGCTCCCACCGTGGGAGTGAAGTGAATAGTGGAGTGGGGATTGGGGGCAAAAAAGGGTTTGTTTGTATGAAACTTTTCTTCAATGGAATAGCTAGGTACTTGAAACATTGGACACTCGACAGCATATCAGGTTAAACAGTTGAACTGCTATAACAGCTTTTATTACGTAGGGCATAAAGGCGGTCTCAAGGTCAACATGTATAGTCTGATGTGCCGCCGTGTGTACATATACAGGGTTATTTTTTATTCATTTAAAACATCTCGTGGGGTTAATCAGACCATCAAACTGAACAACTTTCATTATGAGACAGATATTAGATTGGAACAGCTGATTTTTTTTTACCGTAGAGTTAGTCCCATAGTGAAAGTTGTTCAGAATGATGGGTAGAACACCAGGGTTTCGGCTTTAAAACCAATAAAAATTCAGCCCGTTTTATCATTATAATTAGAAAAATATTAATGGTAGGTTAAATGACACTTTTTTTATAAGATAACGTTTTTTTATAATAATTGTACATTCATAGATACCTCCTTGTCACCAAATCACATTTATTTATTGCAAAATCACAGTAAAATCACTTTGAAAAAATGTTTTATTTTGGGAAATATAGTTGATGAATTGCGGCACACAATATATTGCGGCACACCTCACCAGTGTTGCCAGTATGATTTACCAAAACAGGACGGTTGGCTTCTGAAAAGGTACGGTTTTTAACTTCAAGGTACGGTTTTATTTTACCAAAACCGAATTTTAATGTACAAACAATTAACTATTTCAAAGTCAATGGGTGGCGAGAAACGAAGCGCAAGCGAGAGTTATTAGAAAGAAAAACAGGGTAAATAAATTTATGGTAAACCACGGAACGGAAAACATTAACAGATGGCCTACCACAAGCTCTAATAGCAGTTATTTTTAAGTTGAGAGACAGAGACGCCGCTTTACACGCCGTATAGCGGCGTCTCACTCTCTCAACTAAAAAATAACTGCTATTAGAGCTTGTAGTAGGCTACCAGTACAGGATGGCCGATTATGTTGGCCGACCATGATGGCCCATCGTGTACAGGGCGAGTTTGCGTTGCTCGCAGACGGCAATCACACACAAACCGGCCCTGTACACGTTGGCCGATCATGGTCGGCAAGAAAAGCTCCCAGTACAGGATGGCCGATCCCATTGGCCGACCATGATGGGCGATCGTGTACAAGTACAGAGCCAGTTTGCTTGTGATTGCCGTTGCAAATGCACACAAACTGCCCCCTAACCCCTGAGGGCCTGACGGAATCGAGTTGAGATGAAAATCGAACCGTTTTATAGATTTTAGTTATTTCCAGTCCGTGCACTTGTCTCCCCCGGTGTCTACCCCAGTAGAGACACGTCCACTTTTTTGTCGACTTGTCTCCACCGACCGGGGGAGACAAGTACACTTTAGATTTTTTTATTGTTAAATCCACTTGTCGCCACTATTAGATCGAAATAAATAAATAGAAAGAAAGAATAGAAATAAAATAACTCTGCGCATGGCTGGAGCGTTTTTGGCGCTAGTTTCAGTGCTTATTATCTTTATCGATGGTCAAAATGTTTAGTGTTATTTTTTTATTTTTGTTCAAATGCTGAAATAAAGAAGCTGAAAATTAAGACTAATCTTTTATTAATTATTTTAATACGTTAAAATCCTTCAAACCGTTTAGACTATATCAGGGAACATAGAAATCTACATACGTACCTACTCTCGCTCCTTCTGTCGCAGTTGGGTAAAAAGCACTGAAACTAGCGCCAAAAACACCCCAGCCATGCGCAGAGTTATTTTATTTTTATTATTTCTTTCTATTGATTTATTTCGATCTAATAGTGGCGACAAGTGGATATAACAATAAAAAAAATCTAAAGTGTACTTGTCTCCCCCGGTCGGTGGAGACAAGTGGATGAAAAACTAATATTTTTCTGAAGTGTACTTGTCTCCCCCGGGCGGTGGAGACAAGTCCACAAAAAAGTGGACGTGTCTCTACTGGGGTAGACACCGGGGGAGACAAGTGCACGGACTGGTTATTTCGTACTGTTTTATAGATTTAAGGTCAAAAATCCCACCTTCGATCACAACAAAGCTGGTTGTGATCGAAGGTGTGATTTTAGACCTTAAATCTATAAAACAGTAGACCTATGACGATTTCATTTAGTTCGGTATTCAATCACTACTTACTCGATTGGCGCTATACAGTCGTTACTAGAATGGTGATTTTTTTTATCTTGATTCAATTTTGATCTCAACTCGATTCTGTCAGGGGTTAAGTAAGGGGTACCCTGTACATTTTGAGTGAATTTTACATTTGTTTACTACACAGTTTTCAATATCAGAGATAGGAGATGTCATATATAAAATATGTAATTTTTATAGTGGCAGTAAGTACCTACTTTTGCGCTACCCAGTATATTACTATGATAATATTCTTTTTAGTGAATAGACTACAAAAAGTTGCAAATTATTTAAAAATCCGCTAGAACGGCAACACTGCACGTATGACAAGAACGCTCTCTTTTTTTGGTTGGGTGTTTGGCTTGGTTAAGAGCCGTTTAGACCAGACAACATGTTTCGCAACATCTACCTATCTTGTCCATTTTGCTTCATGTTTTGTGTCGGCTTAAACGCGGCTTTAGGGTTTTTCCCACGAACAACGACACGACACGATTTACAAATTGCGCGACAGTGTTGTCAGCACTATTTTCCAATAAAAGACGGTTCAGTTCACAGCATTGAGCATACATAAAGACAGTACGACCAACTTAACAGCGAATTGCTGACAGATACGGCAAACTGTGAACTGCAGTTGCCATGCAACAAAATAGCACCTACAGTTTACGGTTTGATGGTAAATGGTACAGAAAACTGTACTTTTTGGTACGTTCTGGCAACACTTAGTAAATCGTCTCGTGTCGTTGTTCGTGTGTAAACGCCCTTACAAGCCCTCAACTTTATTCCGTTTCGTAATGCGCATTCTGTTCATGTTCCGATTGTAAAACTTAATGTTCACAGAGACTGTTCGTGCATTCCTCAATCTAGGAAAAGTTCGTGCAAAAGGATGTAGCTTTCGCAAAGAGCCGCAAGATAGGACGCTTAATGTTTGAAAAATTAAAAGGAATTATTAAGAAAAACATCTACCCGTCTCACAACCAGCTCCGATGGTTCGGGTCGATTTTTTCTAAATAGGTACCTACTTCATTTTCAATTTTTCAATAATAAAAATTGCATTGTGAATGCAAAACAATAAAAATTTAAATAACTCGCTTAATGTTTTACAATTGGAACACTGCGTATTACGGAACGGAATAGTTTTAATTAATTTTTACTGTACGCTTTTGTACGTGACTGTACTTATATAAAAAAACTGAATATCTCCTAAACCAAAGGACGACGAATTCTGTGGCTTTTAGGACGAATTGGGACGAATGTACACGAATCGTTTTCAATAAGCAGATTTTCTCTAGGTGACCTGGTTAAAAAGTCCGCGCCATAATGTAGGTTAATTATGGCATGGACCAAATCATTCCTTTATATCTTTTGAACGGCGCTTCATTTCGTTTTGATTCCAGGCATTGCGGGTTCTATAAAAAAGGGACAAAATGTTATACTAATCAGATCCTAGCTAGGTGTTATGGTTCAATAAATATAGCCTGTCCGTGCCATAATAAAGGTTTGCTTTGGCGTGGACCATTTAAATCCCTTATATCTTTTCGTCCCCTTTAGGACGAATTCTGAAAATTTGGGACAGAAATAGGACGAAATAGGACAAAATGACCATGTAGTCAGAATTGCGGTTTTCAGAGTGGGCCGCGCCGTGATGTAGCACACCCGTTTTGCTGAAAAACGCAATAAACCCATTGTTTTACATTTGATCTCGAATATTTTTTTTCCAGGTACTGGATTGATGAGGACTTTTCAAATTTCATTTATAATCATGTTTTGAACAATTTCACCAATTTTCAACTTCTTGCGTATTAATGTATCTTCAGATCTCTAAATTGACCGGACTATTAACCTGAAAACTTAAATGTTGATTTTGATTGGTAGTTTATTTAACAAACCTTGCCTACTCAAAACAAGACCTATTATCTAAACAAAATACAAGATGCAGGTACCTACTTAACAAAGTACCAAAATTAAGACTTAAATTTTTATTCCAGGCACCAGAATGCATTGTTTTGTTTCCCTGACCCAAATAAACACCCTGATAAATTTCGAAATTGGGTCCATCTTGTTGGCGGAAATTTGGAAACGGCATCGGACATAGAATTTTATGCGAAAAAGAGGATCTGTGACATACATTTTATGGAAGAGGACAAAAATCGCTATAACAGATTAAATGCATTAGCAGTTCCTACTCTTCATCTACATGGTAAGTCATATTATAAACACAGACTTAATAACCACTAAACTTTGATCAACAATAACACCTAGGCACTAAAATCAATTATTATGTAACTAGCGGCCGCCCGCGGTTTCACCCGCGTGGTTCCCGTTCCCGTGGGAATATCGGGATAAAAAGTACATATAAACCTTCCTCTTGAATCACTCTATCTATTAAAAAAAAACACATCAAAATCCGTTGCGTAGTTTCAAAGATTTAAGCATACAAAGGGACATAGGGAAAGAGAAAGCGACTTTGTTTTATACTATGTAGTGATAATACTTTTATACTGTAAATTGATTATTTTCATGCACATATTTTATACCACTGTTCTGCTCACTTTTTAGAAATATTTAGTGTAATTTATTTTCAAATCAGAATTATACATTATTTTTGTTATAAAATTAAAAAGTATAGTGTACTAAAAACACTTTAATACTGTTTTAACAGTATAATTAACAACCCTACATGATAATGAATTGGTGACTCTTCTAAACAAAAAAATATTTTTTAAATTGGCCCATTATTGACGGAGAAATCGGAGAACATAAGTAGTAAAAAGCAAAATGCAGAGCTCCGCTGCGCAGTCCGCTATCGAGCCATCTGCAAAGCCATCTGACGATACAATGATAGAAAGTGGTGGGGGGCCTGGCGCAATCGGAGCCGGGCGGATACGCTGCGCTGCGCTGCGCTGCGCCAGGGAAATGTGTTTCTAGCTTAATGAAGTACGGATCTAAAGGCTGCATATTATATTGATCTTGTTCTAACCTAGAGATGAGTGAAATAAAAAAAATAAAGAGGCGGGAAAACAACATTTTCTTTCCGCTTCTGACTGCGCCCTGCACTGCACTATTCGTATAATTTTACCGTAAACCTTAAAATCTGCAGTTATTTGTAATAAAACTTATAGATAAATAGGATAACAATGACCGCTATAGCCACTCATACGTCTCAGGTAAATGGTGTCCTGCTAATATTTCAATTACAAAATTTCTATGCATGCATTATCGGCGGAATCAATTTTTATGTAAACAATAAAAGTAACTATGTACCTACCTAAAAAACTTTTATTGTTTGTTAAAGTACCTAACTAATTACTGTAATTTTGATTTTAGGCTCTGACTGAATGGACTAAAATATTTCCTAAACAAGTAACGGAGAATTATACGAGCTCCGTTACTTTTATGAAGCAACTTACAGTAATCGCTGTCAGTACTATTACTTATTTGAAAAATGCATTTCCGGAAGAGAGCTACTCTACGGAAGATTTTGGAGGCTTGAAACTTAGAATATTGAAAAATAAATGTAGAGATGAACTTGCTCAATTTTTAAGTACAGCGCTGACACAAGCATTTGAAGCGTTTGATATGAAATATGTAAGTTTTCTGATAAACTCATACATTTAATTATATGTCAATGGACAGCTCGAGGAGCCCGTGGCTCAGGGTTGCGATCGTTGAAGTTAAGCAACTTTCGTAATGGTCGGTCACGAGAAGTGACCAAAAATGTATTATCTCGAGCTCCTCCGTGCATCGGAACCCTCCGTAAACTTAATTCACCTGGGTTAATTCACCTAGGTGAATTAAGTAGGTATACTATTCGTAAACTTTAATCACCTGGGTGCATTAAAATTACTTTCAAAAAAACTTTATTCACCTTATTCTCCTAGGTGCATTAAGTACGTATACTTTAAAGTACCCACACTGTATTTACTTTTATGAAGAATCTTTTTTTATCAATCAGTAAAACTCAGGCTCAATGAGTGTTTATTTATGACTGTCAATTTGATTTGTCACATACAATTTTCCTGCAAACTATTATGAGTTCATTATGTGTTTCGTCAAAGCAAACTTTCCTACTACTCAAAGTAAACGAATAAAAAAGTTTAATAGAAACTACTTGATATCGCTGCATTCAACTGGGGTGATTTAAGTTTTAGTATTTATTTTAAACTAGCTGACCCAGCGCGACTTCGTTCCCGTGGCCCTACGCCCTACTCCACCCTACCCTACCCGTACTCTACCCCTACCCTACCTCTACCCTACCCCTACCCTACCCCTACCCTACCCCTACCCTACCCTACCCCTACCCTACCCCTACCATACCCCTACCCTACCCCTACCCTACCCTACCCCTACCCTACCCCTACCCCTACCCTACCCTACCCTACCCCTATATCCTTCCTTGGACTTCCACGAACATTTCAATACCAAAATTAGCCAAATCGGTCCAGCCGTTCACGCGTGATGTCGTGACCAAGGGAAATAGGGATTCATTTTTATATATTTTAAATATACCTATGTCTTTTGTTTTGTGACCACGGTGCTTTTTACTAAGAGTAAGTAGGTTTAATTCACCTAGGTGATCCATTTTTAACTTGGGTGAATAAAGTTTACTTATTATTTTAAATATAATGTCTTTTGTTTTGTGACCAGCGGTCCAGGGGGGCTACCGCGTAACTTTATGGGTATGAACTTCATAAGCGATGCGAGAATACGAGTATCAATCTTTAGCATAGTTAGCTTTAGCTTCATAATAAAGTCACCTTATAAGCAAGATTAGAATTATTATAATATTTTTATGGACTTTTAGCTGCACCAACTAGCTCTTTGCTTTTACGAGGGTGAATGTAAGGTGGAGAACCTTGTCGAGTACCACGTGTTCGAGTACTCGTACAACAACGAGGTGGCGAGCGTGAGCGTGCGCTCCAAGGCGCGGGACCAAGCTGGGAAGACCACCAAGTTCACGTTCGACAGTGTCCGAGAGAGGACGGTGCACCTCATCCGGGCGTGCGTCGTCATACTGCAGACCTGCCAGTATAAGCTGCCTGACAATTACGACGTCAGTCTTCGGCTGTATTATAACGAAGGTCAGTTTGTTGTGGACTAGCGGCCGCCCGCGGTTTTACCCGCGTGGTACCCGTTCCCGTGGGAATATCGGGATAAAATATAGCCTATGTCACTCGGGAAGACTGTAGCTTCCCAACAAGCAAAGTAATCCTATAAGGATTGATTATAAGTCTGCCTCTACTTATAACGTTCTTGTAAAGGATTTGTTGTAGACTCTTTTACTTATTATATCATTTGACAAGTCGTAATATACTCAAGGGCATCAGTTTTTATTTATCTATCTTATAGCTTGCTACAAGACTAAAGTTTAAAGCATTTATAGGACACTTTTACTAGTAATAGCATTTCACAAGCATAGATATTCTTAAGAGCTTTTACTTTTATATCTCAGTCTTGTAGTTAGCTGCAAGAGTATCTTATAGGACACTTTAAAGAATAAGTCTCGTATAAATGTTTTTGGTAAGACTATATAGCCCTGAATAATATTTTGATCTAATAGTAGCATGTTGTAAGTAGAACATGATTTATAACACACTTCTCTGAGATTACTATAAGTTTGAACTGCTATAGTTTTGTTTGAGACTTTTTTAAATCTTATTATACTCAATAAGAACGTTATGAGATCAAAAACGCTTACGAGCCACTAGATCAAGCACTTAATTAGTAAACATCTGCCATTTTGTTGATTTCTCCATCCTCTTGAGGAAATAAGTTTAAATATAAATTATTGGAAACGATTCAAAAGGAGCGGTGGTTACTAAAGAAAAGAGACAAAAACGTATGATGAGTTAGTGAATAGGTGGCCATTGGAGAATAAATCCGACAAGATCAGAAAGCAAACTAAGCTCCTCCAGTGCGAATTCAGGTGAACTGACAGAGGGTTCTGCATATTATTCTATTAGCAATATTTTTTCTTCCTCATCTCACCACTTAGAAGGTGAAGAAGTTCAACATTGGAAAGAAGAACACCATTTCAAATGAATGAATAAATTCTAATAAATGAGTCCTAAAAAGTGAAAAAATGCATTAGTGTAAATAGATTTCAGGGAACCCTAATTTGTTTCAAAATTGAGAATGGTTATCTGGACTAAAACTACTACAAGCACTAATTTACCTATAATGGTTCTACAAAGTACTTAATGCAGAGCAATTTAAAAACATGGCGAATATACATAAGAATTTGATAAAATAAAATTTTTACAACATTGTACTATGTGCTTATTTTCGAGGGGCATTGGTGAAACTAACCAAATTACTGTACATATTTACAGTAAAAATGAGTTCCCCATCCTCCCATTCACATACTTAATTACAAATACTTACTACAATGTATTATTATTTCTATAATAAAAGCAAGTGTATTTACGTATACATTTTAACTTTAATCACAAAATAACTAGGAACAACATTAACATATAAAATTTACCTCTAAATACATTAGCTAATTAAATTATAAATAAGATTGCATTAGTAAGATACTTGTGTAATATAATAATAAGAGCGTTTGTGCTTGTAATTGTTTAGTCTTAGATTATTATAGAAGCAATTGCTTATCGCAAACGCTTCCTCAAGTATGTTATAGGGCTTAGTTACATTCTTCAAGCTGGTTATAAGATAATTACAGAAATAATAGCTCCTATAACTGCGCCCAAATCCAGGTTTGTAGCATACTACAAGTTTCTTATAAGAGAGGTTAGAAGTAGTCTTGAAGATGGCTATAAGAAGTGATTTTGCTAGTTGGGTTTCTAACGGTGAAAGAATTTTCTAAATCGGTCCAGTACTTTTTGAGTTTATTCGTTAACATACAAAAATACAAATCTTTCCTCTTTATAATATTAGTAAGTATAGATTAATTTACACCATATAGTTTCGCGGCAGCGGTTTGTACCACACCGGCATTAATTAATGCGAGTTTCATTAAAGGCTCGATTTAAGACCTAGGTACCCATACGTATCCTCTCACTCATGTCCCATACATCGCGTGCCGCCCTTTATCCATAAGCGTGTGGGAGATTCGTCAAATCTCTTTGAAATTACTGTGCATAGGATTTATTGACGCCCTTTATCCATAAGCGTGTGGGAGATTCGTCAAATCTCTTTGAAATTACTGTGCATATGATTTATTGAACATTTCCAAAGAAATGTGAAAGTTGGAATCAGATTTTGGTGGAAGTGAAGTAAGCGAGTTTCCTATCTACAAACATCGAAACATCAATGTTTCGATGTCTGTTGCTCAATCACGCTAAACCAGCTGAACGGATTGGCTGAAATTTGGGACACAGATACCTACTTTGTAGCCTGGAGAGGAACATAGGCTACTTTTTATCCCGGAAAAATATCACATTCCCGCGGGATAACGTCACTGTGATAACGTCGTGTAGTCCACGCGGGCGAAGCCGCGGGCGGAAAGCTCGCCTCGGTTCTGTACGATGGATATCCTCTCCTCTACAGCACAACTAAATGAAATTGGTCTAAATTCTGTTTTTATTATTGAAAATGAAGTATACTTACTTATTAGAAAAAAAAGCTATATACAGCGCGTAAGAAGTATTTGTATAAATTCGACGCTTAATATCGTATCGTAACGAATCCGTAGCGTAGCTCAGTGGTTAGAGCAGTCACCCGGACAGTGAAAGGTCGTGGGTTCGAGTCCCATCGGAGCTTAGTTGTGAGACGGGTCGTTTTTTTTTAATACTTACTCCATTTTCAATCATAAAATTGTAAAAAAAAACAGGTTGCACTCCGGGAGTGCCGGCAGAGGCGAAAAGGGCTCCCTAGACTTTTTCTCAAAAAAAAAGAAAAAGGGAATTGACAAAAAAAGAAAATAATACGAACTGGTTTTGAACCGAGGTCTTCTGGCTTCAATGCCGCCCGTTTTCTAACTGAGCTATTGCAACTTTGGAAACGGCGGCGAAATTTGCCTTCGTATTCTAATGATATTGTAACAGTTTCTCGATCAGTGTGTCTGTCTTACGAATTTTCGATCTGACGTCACGTGTCACGTATCACGTGTCCTGACAAAGCCGCTAAAGAAGTTTTCTTTCACTTCAAGAAAAGTTAAGTAATTTATGTTGTTATGTTCGGCCATGAGTAGATGCCCCTGAAGGGTACCAAGCGCCCGGGTTCAACCCGTCCATGGAGTGCGAGGACCACCTGGAGCCGACGGCGAGCGAGGCGATCAAGCTGGGCTGCGTGGAGACGCCGTTCCACAAGCTCGTGGCGCGCACATACATCAAAGACAGCATGGGCGCCAGCCACGAGGCCATTGTGAGTTTTATTATTAACCAAACATGTGTTCACTCCCATCCACCGATGATGATGACGACCTGAGTGTGAGTGTGATTTTGACTACCAATTTAGCGCAGGGGTTGGGAGTTTGGGAGAGAAGGCAGGTCCTTCTGTCTCGGATTCGATCCACGAACAAGACAAATATTTGTGTGCATGAACATGTCTATTTGTGTTGGTCTGGGTGTTTTCTATGTAGGTATATTAAGTAGATATGTAGGTATTAACAAAAAAAGTATGTACCTATATATTTATCCGTTATCTACTTTCCATAACACACTTTCTTAATGATAACTACTTATGAGCTAGATAATTGGTGCGTGATTGTGAAAAGTTATTTATTTATTATTTACTAGCTGGTGCCCGCGAACTTTTAACTTAGGTAAGTACAAAATTTTTGCATTCATCATTTTACCACGTGAAATAAACTAGGATTGCCCCCCTTGAACCAAATTTGCCCCCCTTGAACCAAATTTGCCCCCCTTGAACCAAATTAGCCCCCCCTCAACCAAATCCTGGATCCGCGCCTGCTTCCATCCCCTTTGATGAAACGTACACTCAGGGCTGTATAGAATGCTGATATGACACCGACGCCAGCCGGCCTAGCATGAGCGGCTTATAACGCGCGATATGATATGGTACGGCAAGTTGTCTTGCTCACCCCACTAAGGTGTAAGCAAGACGGAATGCCGTACCATATCATATCGCGCGTTATAAGCCGCTCATGCTAGGCCGGCAGTAGCACTTCCGTGGTGTTTCTTCGCGTCCGTGAGATGCCACGCAACCGTTAAGTGAGGTAAGTAGGTAAGAAATGTTAGTAAGTAGGTACCTAATACAATTTTGACACATTTTGTTTGGTGGGTAACGGAAGGTTGCTGGCATCGCTGCCATGCCATGGCATCCTTATGAGAATAGCCCTAAAGAAATACAGCCCATAAGAGCTATAAGCTCATTAAGTCCAATGTTATACGACATTAATTAGTATTGAGATTTTTTTTAAATATATTTTACGTTTCTAACTTGTTTTCAGCCTTCCCAGAATCCTCCTATGATGACCCAGATGGAACAAGATTTCAATGGTAAGCATTTAAGTTAGGTAGGTGGGTCAATCTACAACCTTATGTTCTGTTACTTTATGGATATGAACTTCATACGGTTTTTGGAACTTTAAGTCAATTTTATATAATTGCCGCTACAGCTTCCCTGTTTAGTGACGTCGTCGGGTATAACGATAGCACAGTAGACTGTGACGATAGCTAGCTAGCAACGTTCAACAGAACAAAGCAGCAAAAATCTAACAAATTATGGAATTCAAATGACAGTTGAAGCCCAATTTTTTTAGCTGGTACCTCTGTATTATCTAGGTAGTACTTATATATATCTATTGATAAACCTTGTTAGTATAGTGTGTCGTTACTTATAGCACCTCAAAATAGACTCAATTGAAATTGCCTGAATTGTGCTACAGTGTCAAAGGAGACAAGCTTGTCGGAGTGCAGCGGGCCCCAGCTGTGCTGCCCATGCAACAAGGGCGGCCCCCTCGCCGACGACGCGGGGCCTCTGCTCACGTGCCAGTCAGTTTACATTTAGTAACGTAAAACTGGGTTACTTTGACCCTAGGGGGATGCTAGGGGGTAACTTTGACCCAAAATAGTTTTTTTTTACTTTTTCTTCTGCAATATAATAATCAACTGAGCATATAATACTTCTCTTAATCCTTCGACAACGGCTTGCAGCTGATAGATAAAAGTTCATACCACAGGACGATAATGTTTATTTATACCTACTGTTTTCGAATGTGAGCCAAAGTTACCCCTTAGGTTACGTAGTAACTATTTAGTAGGTAATCTGTGCCCTAGCCACAGAATTAGCCCTAGCCAAAGTAACCCGGTTCTACGGTACCTACCCATTTCATTCGCTAAATATTAATTTAATTTTTCCTCGCTTATACCTTTATCTATTTATATACCTACCTACTTTTTGAACTTAGAGACAGAAGAAACAATCAGACACACAACGCAAATATCGTATATTTGTCGTAAAATACTTGACTTTGTTTTGTGTACAGTGCGATTCAAACTCAATGGCGGTTGTTTTAGCCATTATGCACGTAGATCATAGGCTTATTTTTCTGACCAAGCGAGACGTCCCGAACTCCCGACGACGACGCGCGACGATCGTGCTCTCCTTCAAGGGCGATGACATGACTTGAGTCTTGATCGTGAGTCGTGACTCGTGGCGTGGACTCTAGAGTACACCGCAACTTCTTCGCTTCCCACCCACATTCCTAAGGGTTCCCAGTCTCACATCACACACCAAACTGCTAATTTTCATCTCGTTGCAAAAACCTGCAAGCTGCGAGCAGGACGCACCGCATAAACTTCCGATTTCATTCACATCGCGCCATACTTGGTGAAGTCATTTTAATGTCTGCTCTGTCCAGTATGTTCAGTACGCTACGTCAGCGGTTCACAACGTCGAAAGTATGGTCACCTGAACCAACTCGACGCCTTGTCGCGCGAAATCATAGGTATCGCAGTAACATCGCACTATCGCAGGTTCCTGCAATGCGGCGTCGTATCGCATAGCATAGCATCGCAGTTTTGTGTGTGAGCCCTAAATTCTGTAGGTACTCTGCATCTTTTCGCGCGATGTTCCGATATGCCAAAAAGTTTGGATCGGGCTGCTTCTACACACTTCTTTCCTTCCTCACCCCTCTTCCAGTTACTGCAATACTCTGCAGCAGGCTGTATTGTTTCGGTCTACACGTCTTCCCTTCCTCACCCCTCTTCCAGATTCTGCAATACTCTGCAGCACGCAGTATGTTTCGGTCTGATGGCGGAGGACGCGCCCGAGTTGGCGACGCACTGCTGCACACGTTGCTCCGACGAAGACGGCACCAGGACGCCCACTGATCAGAGACTTGTCCCGCTTTCACGCAACAAGAGAGAGGTATGGTACCTATATGGTGCGTTTTTAGGCAAAACTCCTTAACAAAAATAAATAGGGTACCTAGGTACTTAACACCCTACCTACCTATAATCTGTGATCAATCTGTTCAAATCTTTTCAAATATCATATTAACACTGATGGTAATTAATAAATAGCTAACTTGACCGTGTCGCGCGGGCCGGCAGAGAGTATAAACCAAGTATAAACCTATTGATCATGTTAACAGACCAATAACAGACTGAAAAAAATCGGCCAAGTGCGAGTTGGACTCGCCCATGAAGGGTTCCGTACCCAACTAACGTACCGATTGCCTATACCTAGCCAAAATTCCACTATCATTTTTCGTGAGCAAAATGCAACTTAATATACCTACCTACTTAAAAATAATGTCTAGACGGTAAAAAACACGGTTCTACAATATACAGAATTAATTATTTAGCTCTCTGCGTACACTAAGTTTCTATGGCGCTTTTAAACTATTCGTCGGTACTTACTTATCATATCAAATTACTTGTAAACCTTGATGACTATTTTACTACATATAAAATACCAAACCAACACCTTCCAACAGCACCCAAAAAGAAAACATATGGTACCTACTTACCTTTCAGTCGTTGATAACACGAAACTAATAATATAGTACATTACAGCCGAGGACAGGTAAGTAAGAAATTACATTGTCGAGGATGGTTTGATCGAGGCAAGGTAATTTGCTTACCGTACAAGGCTTGTATAGTGCTTTTCTCAAGAAATGCGAGGAAATAAAAAAAACTGTTTAACTAAATAATATTTATTGAAATTTATATCACACATGTTCGGGCAATTATTAAATATAAATGTTATTGTTTTCCCGGGCACACTTATGTATAAACCGCCCATGATAATATTATTTTAATGATGTATCATTAAAATACGCCAACAACACAGATTCCGAAAACGTATGCGCCTTTTTTTCACTTTTCCAAATCAGATCGAAGGTTTTCATATATCTTTCTTTTGATTTTGCTGGCAGTAAGTTTTCTGTTATTAATTTTGCTTCTGCTCTCAAATTTGGTGGAGTAGGTACATACAATGTCTGTATATGTTTCATTGGCAGAACTCATTTTGATAATTTATTACACAATAAAAACTGTATTGATATCAAATCAACCGCTGAAAATCATTCCCGCCGTTTTTTTAAATATTGGTTTGTGAGGCCATGTGAAACGGTCATACAGCCTATTGATACTTACTACTTGCTACTAAAATGCGCAACTTCAATACCCGCTTCTGGGCGGTAGATGGCGCTGTACATATTTCCCATACAAAATTACTCGTAAAAGATATTTTGTCTATGATAAATCTCATTTTGTTTTTTCGATTGATGTTCGTGCTATGGGTACATAGCGCTTGTGGTACAATACGAAGTAATATATTCTGTGCGCACCGTATTTAAAAAAAGTTAACCTAATTTTGATATAATAATTACCTATATAATTATAATAATAATGTGGCTGTATGGTGCAAATGTCCCTTTGCTTTTTCTGTTTACTTTTTATACACAGGAATAACGAAAGAAAAAATAAAGAAAAAAAGTTGGTAGTACCATTGCAGATCACTGCAGTAATGAATTTCAGTACTTACTTACTGCACTAAAATCAGTGCAGAAATTCATTACTGCAGTGATTTTCAAATTTAGAATGTTTACCTCGGAAAAGTGCCACGTACTGCATTCTTTTCTCAAATAATATTAACATTTCAGAGCATACGTGTGAAAATATCTGAAAATATATAAAAATGCTACCTTAATCATTTAACTTTAAAACTATTCAGGATGTAAAAAGACATCAATAATAACGTTTACTTTTGATAAAATTCAAATAATAAAACAACTTTTCAGATTATTTCACTGCCTTTTACATTTGACTTCTATATTTTACTTAAAAATATTCACAACGTGAAAAGAAATCGAAACAAATGACAAATAATAAACGGTGGCTAACCAAGCTCTCAACATAAAACAAAGAATTGACAGCCATTTCAACTGTGGCACACTTGTAAACCACCGAACGCCAAAATTGGCATCCCGTTTCTTTTTTTTTAACTGTCCCATTTTTTGTTGGAGACCAAGTAATTTTTTGCGGTTACACCTAAGTTATTCATTTGAATGACAATTAAGTACACAAAATCTTTATAAATTGTAGCAGGCTGTGTTATTCCGATGCATCAGCTATTTTAGTATTGTTCAGTATATTTTGCGGGACAGAGAGAGTAACAAACAGACATAGGCGCACTCATACATCATCATCATCAAATTGTACCTATCGTTATCAATATCAAAAAATACGGTACACAACGTAAGCTGATTCTTTTACCATTTACTGATCACCTTACATCATTATCTTACATTATTACCTACACCAAGCCAAAATAACACTTTCATTTTTTGCCAGCAAAAATTAACTTTGTTTTTCATAGTGTTTATATCATTGACAAAGTTACATTTGCGGTTTCTGAAATTGTGTTATATCTCAAAAAGTACTTACTATATCTCGTTCAAACCAATTTTCGTTGAAAATTTTTATTAAGATGTACAGCATATATTTTTTCTATTTCTTTTCACTCTTTTATTTCAAAAGTTAGAGGGGGGGGGGGGGACACACATTTTACCACTTTGGAAGGCTGTATCTTTCAAAATATCGACTTTAAGACAAAATGGTTTAAGAAGCCTTTATGTCATTTTTAAAGACTTTCTATAGATACCCCACACGAATATATTTGACAAAAAAAATATTTTAGTTTTATGTATGGAGAAACCCCCTTAATTTTTAGATTTTTTTAATTTTTGTAATAAAATCGTAAAGCGGTTTTTAGAATACATCTGCTTACCAAGTTCCAACTGTGTAGTCTTAATAGTTTTGGAATAAAGTGGCTGTGACATACGGACGGACGGACGGACGGACGGACAGACAGACAGACAGACAGACAGACAGACATGACGAATCTATAAGGATTCCGTTTTTTGCCATTCGGCTACGGAACCCTAAAAATTGGGGTTTATTCTTCGAACAACAATAACACCTGTTGTTCGAAGGTTTTATCGTTGCTGCCTTATTTCTATAGAAATAAGGTCTCTATTCTCCACTGCCAATCGGCACCCGCTATGTTTCAGAAGTTAAGAAAATTAATTTGTAGATGACTGGACAGGACTAGTGACGTACCGAACTGTTAATTTAAAGCGGATATGGATAGGAATACGAATGCCACTAAAATATGGGAGAGGAACGGATGGAGATAGATTTTTGATGATTCTATAAAATATAAAGATTTCCTGAAAGTAATAAAATTTTAAATCTTTAATATAGTAAAATATGTCGTTAAGATAATGTATATTATTCTTCCCAACTCAGATATCTGCGGAATGCGGATTTAAACGGATACGACACAGAACATAATATGTTCTCTTTCTCGTATTCGGTTCTGTCAGATACTGAACTGAGTGATTAAAATACGGTCGCGGAACACGAAGAATCCCGTACAATGAAAGAAAGAAAGAAAGAAAAAAGATATGCTACAAAATATAAATGATTACAAAGACAAACAAGTAAGTAATATGAGAATGACGTATTTTGTTGAAATGACTTGTTATTACCTGTCCCTGTAGCTCCCGCGTATATATAGTTGCATCACGCTCGCACAGATGCGATGACCGCCGTGTCGGATCTATGTAAGCGTGACGTGGAAGGACAGGGACAGTTAATAACAGGGTCATTGTACGGGATTATTCGTGCTCCGCGACCGTACTTTAGTGAAATTTTTAATCGGTCACGTTACGATCGAACGTGAGGTGCTTTTGATTTTGGTATGGCTATGAGGTGTTCCGTTCCGTAAGATGACTGGCCACCAAACGCCAAATCCATACAAAATGTTAACGTTCACATCGGTCATAATATATTTCATTTTTCATTGTGAATGAATAGAGCCACGGCCTTCTCTATTGTCTTCTACAAGCCATGCTATTAAGCGGAGCGGCAACGTCACAGTGAATCGGTTTACTTGTAAAACGGATTGTTAATATTCTTTTCACGGCAGAAAATTAAGATTACCGACATCTATTTATATGTAAACGTGCTCGTGAAGGTTTCAAGAAGGTAAATAAATATAGATTTCATAAGAATCATGTCTAAATTGCAGGGGATTTTAGCTATTCCTCGTGCAGACTGGAGTCCTACCACTGTCATCAATCAATGACGACCCAATTTAGATAGAAAAGCAAGTCAAGTAATCTAACTTTCTTAAATTTGGCACGTCAAATGGGTTCACTTAAAACTAGAAATGCGACGTTGCCAACTTTATGCGCATGGCTTGTTAGATATAGAAGGCTGTGATAGATAGAGCGCATTACCCTCCATACCAAGGTCATTGTGTATCGCCGGCAGTGCCTGTGCATGTTCCGGCGCGCGCTGTGGGAGTGCGCGCGCGCGGGCCGCGTGTGCGCGCGCGCGCTGGCCGGCGCGCTGCGCGTGTCCGACGCCAACGCCGCGCGCCTCATGCAGCTGCTGCACTCGCACGCCATCGTGCCTCTCGCTCAGGACCGCGAGTACGTACTAACATATACATAATCAATCATCAATCTACCTACACACGCAATGCGCGCTGGCCGGCGCGCTGCGCGTGTCCGACGCCAACGCCGCGCGCCTCATGCAGCTGCTGCACTCGCACGCCATCGTGCCTCTCGCTCAGGACCGCGAGTACGTACTAACATATACATAATCAATCATCAATCTACCTACACACGCAATGCGCGCTGGCCGGCGCGCTGCGCGTGTCCGACGCCAACGCCGCGCGCCTCATGCAGCTGCTGCACTCGCACGCCATCGTGCCTCTCGCTCAGGACCGCGAGTACGTACTAACATATACATAATCAATCATCAATCTACCTACACACGCAATGCGCGCTGGCCGGCGCGCTGCGCGTGTCCGACGCCAACGCCGCGCGCCTCATGCAGCTGCTGCACTCGCACGCCATCGTGCCTCTCGCTCAGGACCGCGAGTACGTACTAACATATACATAATCAATCATCAATCTACCTACACACGCAATGCGCGCTGGCCGGCGCGCTGCGCGTGTCCGACGCCAACGCCGCGCGCCTCATGCAGCTGCTGCACTCGCACGCCATCGTGCCTCTCGCTCAGGACCGCGAGTACGTACTAACATATACATAATCAATTATCAATCTACCTACACACGCAATGCGCGCTGGCCGGCGCGCTGCGCGTGTCCGACGCCAACGCCGCGCGCCTCATGCAGCTGCTGCACTCGCACGCCATCGTGCCTCTCGCTCAGGACCGCGAGTACGTACTAACATATACATAATCAATCATCAATCTACCTACACACGCAATGCGCGCTGGCCGGCGCGCTGCGCGTGTCCGACGCCAACGCCGCGCGCCTCATGCAGCTGCTGCACTCGCACGCCATCGTGCCTCTCGCTCAGGACCGCGAGTACGTACTAACATATACATAATCAATCATCAATCTACCTACACACGCAATGCGCGCTGGCCGGCGCGCTGCGCGTGTCCGACGCCAACGCCGCGCGCCTCATGCAGCTGCTGCACTCGCACGCCATCGTGCCTCTCGCTCAGGACCGCGAGTACGTACTAACATATACATAATCAATCATCAATCTACCTACACACGCAATGCGCGCTGGCCGGCGCGCTGCGCGTGTCCGACGCCAACGCCGCGCGCCTCATGCAGCTGCTGCACTCGCACGCCATCGTGCCTCTCGCTCAGGACCGCGAGTACGTACTAACATATACATAATCAATCATCAATCTACCTACACACGCAATGCGCGCTGGCCGGCGCGCTGCGCGTGTCCGACGCCAACGCCGCGCGCCTCATGCAGCTGCTGCACTCGCACGCCATCGTGCCTCTCGCTCAGGACCGCGAGTACGTACTAACATATACATAATCAATCATCAATCTACCTACACACGCAATGCGCGCTGGCCGGCGCGCTGCGCGTGTCCGACGCCAACGCCGCGCGCCTCATGCAGCTGCTGCACTCGCACGCCATCGTGCCTCTCGCTCAGGACCGCGAGTACGTACTAACATATACATAATCAATCATCAATCTACCTACACACGCAATGCGCGCTGGCCGGCGCGCTGCGCGTGTCCGACGCCAACGCCGCGCGCCTCATGCAGCTGCTGCACTCGCACGCCATCGTGCCTCTCGCTCAGGACCGCGAGTACGTACTAACATATACATAATCAATCATCAATCTACCTACACACGCAATGCGCGCTGGCCGGCGCGCTGCGCGTGTCCGACGCCAACGCCGCGCGCCTCATGCAGCTGCTGCACTCGCACGCCATCGTGCCTCTCGCTCAGGACCGCGAGTACGTACTAACATATACATAATCAATCATCAATCTACCTACACACGCAATGCGCGCTGGCCGGCGCGCTGCGCGTGTCCGACGCCAACGCCGCGCGCCTCATGCAGCTGCTGCACTCGCACGCCATCGTGCCTCTCGCTCAGGACCGCGAGTACGTACTAACATATACATAATCAATCATCAATCTACCTACACACGCAATGCGCGCTGGCCGGCGCGCTGCGCGTGTCCGACGCCAACGCCGCGCGCCTCATGCAGCTGCTGCACTCGCACGCCATCGTGCCTCTCGCTCAGGACCGCGAGTACGTACTAACATATACATAATCAATCATCAATCTACCTACACACGCAATGCGCGCTGGCCGGCGCGCTGCGCGTGTCCGACGCCAACGCCGCGCGCCTCATGCAGCTGCTGCACTCGCACGCCATCGTGCCTCTCGCTCAGGACCGCGAGTACGTACTAACATATACATAATCAATCATCAATCTACCTACACACGCAATGCGCGCTGGCCGGCGCGCTGCGCGTGTCCGACGCCAACGCCGCGCGCCTCATGCAGCTGCTGCACTCGCACGCCATCGTGCCTCTCGCTCAGGACCGCGAGTACGTACTAACATATACATAATCAATCATCAATCTACACACGCAATAGGGTATTTTTTTACTGTTGTTGAAATGTAGATATTTAATGATGACGTTAAAAAATATTGCAATTAAGAATACCAAATGTGAAAAAATTATTTGAATCTGTTTTATAATAAAAGAATTATAGTCTGTTTGATTTTGACTATAGCTGTCTCTTTCTAAAACGAAATCTTCTATGGCGTGACTATGACGCTACTTACCCACTGACGTCACTAAGATAGCGTCCGGTCCTTGTCTAATTATAAAGTTTGAAGTCCTATATCTTTGAAAATATTCAAGATAATTCAAAATGAAAACTTGTTTTGTGTAGCTAATATTTCGAAAAACATTTTAAAGAAATAAAAAAAAAATCAGTAAAATACCGTATTATACACGCACTTACACGCACACACACACACATACGCGCGCCATTCGAGAACATTTCCGCCCCAACGGCTATCGGTTCTCCGCGGTATGTGTCCCGCCCACTGCCACTTCAATGATGCAATCCTTCGAGCGATGTCGGTTGTTTTGTTTTAGTTCTCCTGCGGATCTCATCATTTCGGCCTCCTCACTGTTTCGGCTCAGGCCTACCTTATGGCACTTATGGATAGATAAGAAGAATATTAATGGGACGTGATCACGTGACCCGCCGCCTCGCAATCTCGAGTCGAATTGGTCCTGACTACTTTTGCAATTGTCGATACCCCGCCGACTGCAAGAGTAGCCAGGAATACCGGCGACGAGTACCAGTACGGAGAAGCTTGAGATAATATTTTTTTCGTTTCTCATGACGCCCACTGCGCGAAATTATTCTGACTGAACTCTTATCTATCTCACTACCTTGTCACGAATAAACTACTGAATCGATTTAGAATTCGCTTTTTTTTCGGGGGTAGGCTGTGAAAAAAGTAAACGGTTTTTTGAATTGCTCTGCATTTTTTAATTATTAAAATTAGAATTCTCTTAATTTTGTTGGAATAAAGTTTGAATATTATGTTCTGAACTTTAAACAATACCTTTGGTTGGTTTTCCTTCACATAATTTCCACTTTATTTAACTCACAATTTTTAAACACTGAACTATCATTCACTGCACTAAAATGGAAGGTTTAAAAGGCACCATTGAGTCTTTATCGCAGTCCTTTGAACAAAGGATGACATCATTTGAGACCGAGCTGCGAAAATCCAGCGCTCCACAACAGCCATCGTTGTCATCACTATCGGTGGAGTTTGAAGCCTTCAGAGGATTTGTAATGGAAACATTGAGGAATCTGGAGCGGCAAGTCTCACTATTGTTAACCGAGTGCGACAACAATGAAATGAGAAGTCGACGGGCCATCCTGCTACTTCATGGTGTTCCAGAGGTCACTCAAGAGAACCCAGCTGAAACCGTGCTAAAGGTGACATCGCAGCATCTCTCTACTTTCAATGTATGCGGAGCCGACATCTGTAGGGCTGGTCGTCTGGGCAAAATGCGTTCAGATAAGCCGAGACCCCTTCTGATTAAATTCCAGTCTGAGATGCTGCGGGATAAACTGTGGATGTCAAAATCCAATCTCAAGGGCACAGGAATTACAATGTCTGAGTTTCTGACCAAGCACCGTCACAGAATCTTCACTGCTGCTCGTGAACAACTAGGTGTTTCAAAATGCTGGACCAGTGCTGGACGAATCTTGGCAATAAGCGGTGATGGTAAGCGGCATCATATCTCTACCCTTGAGGACATCAACAGATTGGCATCAGTTGCGGCTGTCTCTTCTACGGAAACGGCACCGGGAGAGGACCTTCCACCTTCTGCCCCTGTTCCGCGGGGCGGGAGGGCAGCCTCTGCGAGGAGGAACAACAATAGAAATAAGTAATTTTACCTACAATGTTTATATTATGTACTTTGTTTAATGTTTTATTTAGTTATTTGTGACAACACAAGTAATTTATCGTAGTTACTTACTTATTGTCTGTCATATCTTTCTATCTTGATTTTCCATTCTCCCTACTTTACTTCTTGCTTTATTTTGTTAATTTAATGTAGGTAAGCAACTTTTTTCTTTAGAATTAAATATTTTTCTTCCTGCTATTTTAACGTCCAGTGCAGTCCAGTGTCATTCATTGTCAATGTCACTATCACATGACATAACATACCACAGACAACACTTACACTTGTTTCACAGGTTAGTTCCGTCCGTACTTGGTGTGTCATGTGATATTGTAACTGTGATTTTCTGTATGTGTTGTATTTTAATTTTTGTTTCTGTGCTTAAGTTTTGTGTTAATGTTGGTGTGTCTCTGTCTTGTATTTTCTTTCTGTTTTCATTGCTTTCAGCCAACCTAGGGGTATTGTATTAATGTAGTTTATTTTATTGCGGCCCTGGTAGGTTAGCTACTGGCCCGCCGCAGGTAGTGGGTTCGAAATAACAAGATAGACGTACGAATTGATAGGTATTTATTATGCCCGTAATTCCGGGACACACACACTTGGATATCTGAGATAGGGGGACGGTAATATGGGGGAACACTGGCCTGACTATGATGGGATCGGTGCAGTCCTCCTTCCCGTTCTTCAACGGTTAAGGATCGTATCTGGGATTTGTGTACGTAGGCTAGGGACTTCTAGTGTAGCCTGAAGTCTTGAAGTGCAGCAATAGTAGTACTTAAATCCTGGAAGACCAGAGGGTGATAGCATTAGCGTCGGTTTTCTAGAAAGTCCGGTCCAAAGGTCACAGCGTCCCGGAGGGGAGGGAAATCGGACAGATGCCAGCTTTAATTTAAGTATTTGAGCTACCTAAGAACACCTTACATACTAACACTTCATATAAATGCATATTAGAACTCACCCCAGCGGGATTTCTTTATTCACGTGGAAAACGTAATTAATTATTTCGGAGCGAGCGACACAGCCTTCGCCTCGGACCTCTAAAACAGTTGTGTCGCTAGGGAAATCCGATGATAGCCGAGTGCACCGGTCGTGAGCCTCAGCTCCCGGCAGTTTTTTGCATAGCGAATTTCTTTTGTTTAAACAGGGATCTGCGATCGCCAGTATGTGAACCATTACGACGAGCGTACTTGATGATTCCGTATATAGGTTATTTAATTTTATTATTAGTTCTTAAGTACTTTTATTTTATATAGTTAATTTAAGTGTTTAGTTGTAAGTTCTAGTTTTATTTAATGTAAATAGTTTCTTAATTAAATATATATTATTTGCTTTATTTGATTGTTTCTATTTTTATTTAATTTTTCAAATTTTTAGCTATATTTAAGGCAAAGTGCTACAGTACCCCCGCACGAAGCGAAGGATTTTGCGTGCTTAGATGCAAAATCCGACTAACACTACTAAAACAGACTAACTATTGTTACATTCAAAATTACTATCATACTTCACGCATACATTAATAAAAGAACATAGTGTCATCAAGTCACTTTAGCGATTTGAGACCATTACAAAAAAGAACAATTTTATTACATTATAAATTGTGCTCAAACAGGTAGTCTTTATGTATTAAACAACAGAGTAAGAATTTAATACACAGGTTTTACACAAATAGATTTAAATAGTCTATTTTATCAGCACTTGTTCAAACAATTAAGATAAAAAAAAACTCTTTACATACATACCTAATTTACATATTATTTAGTTTTTTTTCCATTTAGTTATAAGTAATAAGTTTATTCTATACTTTATAATTCGTGAGTTTAATATCTTTGATGTGATAGGACCCCAAAGCTTTACCAGACAAATCAGCCAGTTCATAAACAAGAGGCGATGGTTTACCAATTACTTTGCATTTTACAAATTTAGGTGCTAGTTTTTTATTAAAATATTTGTCTTTGTCGCTTTGGTAAAATGTCTTCCTCCAAATCACATCACCGATGTTAAACTCAGCAGGTTTCCTACGTAAATTATATTGTTGACAGTTCCTACTGTGAGCTTGTAACAAGGAAGCTTGCACTTTATTAAAAATGTTAGATAGTATTCCAATATTATCAGCGTAAGCATCGCGTGGTTGGAAAACAATATGATCATCACTTTCAGTGTTAACATAATAAGAGCCACATGTAACTAGCTCGCGACCATATACTAGAAAGGAAGGAGTATAGCCTGTAACTTCGTTTACGGAACTATTTATGGCGAATTGAATTTTAGGTACAAGTTGATCCCATATACGTTGATCGTTAGATATAAAAGATGATATAGCAGTCATAATTGTTTTATTATATCTCTCGACGGTGTTAACGTGCGGAGAGTACTTAGGTGTAAAATGTAATTTAGGAACTTTGTATTTATCGAACATTTGTCTTAGCGTAGCACTAACAAATTGTTTGCCATTATCAAGAATCACGGTAGAAGGGACGCCATGTATCAAGAATACATGTTCCTCTAAGATTCTTGTGACAATCTCAGCTGTAGCGCGCTTGATTGGAAATAGTAAGCAGTACTTACTAAAACAACAAGTCACTACTAGAATGTAAGAGTTTTGTTTTCTGGTAGTCGGTAGTGGTCCTACCAGGTCTACGCTAATAGTCTCAAAAGGCCTAGAACATTGTTTAGGTCTTCCCATTTCACCAAGAGGAGCATGGTTCTGATGTTTATGCGCAATGCAAGTGTCGCATAAAGTGATAAATTTAACGACATCGGCATGCATTCCAGGCCAGTAGTATCTAAGGCTTAGACGCTTGAATGTTTTAAAAACGCCAAAATGACCAGCTGTAGGTTCAGTATGATGTTTAGCAATTATTTCCTGTCTAGATTCCGAAGGGACTACTTCTTTCCACTCGAACTCTCTGTGCAAAGGGTGTTTGGTTTGCATGAAACGAAATAAACGATTATTTTTAACAGCATAGTTCGGGAACGATACAGGAGAACTTTGACAGCCATTCCAAATGTTTAGATACCATTCATCCTTAGTAGAAGGTGGTGAAGTACTTGCAGAACCAGTAGACGTAGTTGATTCAGAATCAATAGCAGCTATCGGGTAAGCGCGGGATAATGCGTCAGGTATGACATTATCAACGCCACGACGATGTTTTATCTCAAAGTTAAAGGCGGATAGTCTAACACCCCAACGAGCTAGACGTCCAGTTGGATTGTTTAGGTTCAAGAACCACTTGAGAGCAGCATGGTCCGTGTAGACAACAAACTTTTTACCATTGTCTAGATAGCATCTCCAGTGCTCTAACGTTACCAACACAGCTAGAGCCTCTCGTTCTGTAATGCCGTAGTTTCGTTCGGCTCCAGTCAATGTTCGACTAAAGTAGGCTATAGGATGTTCAACGCCGTCTATGATCTGAGTTAGTAGACCTCCAACACCATAGTTACTAGCGTCAGTGTGTACCTCAAATGGTAGTTTAAAGTTGGGACACGAAAGGATAGGGGCAGACACTAGCAATTCCTTGAGCTTAAGAAATGATTCATCAGCTTCAGTAGACCATACAAAGGGATTAGATTTTTTGTTTGTAGAGGTTAGTTTATTTAATGGACCAGCTATTGTACTAAATTGTGGGACAAATTTACGGTACCAAGAAGCTATACCCAAAAATCTTTTAAGTTCTTTTTTATTAGTTGGTGTAGGATAATTAATAATAGTTTCAATTTTAGATGGATCAACGTGAAGACCTTTAGAATTAATGACATAACCCAAGTATTTGAGTTCTTTCCGAAAAAAGACAGATTTTTCAAGGTTAATAGTTAAATTAGCCAATGATAGTTTCTTTAAAACTTTTAAAAGAAGAGATATGTGACTTTCAAAGTCAGAATTAACTATGACGATATCGTCAACGTAGGCCCATACTGAATTCTCAAATTCAGGCCCAGAAAACAATGAATCGACCAACCTTTGCTGTGTAGCGGGAGAATTTGTAAGTCCAAAAGGCATAGTGACGAATCTGAAGGTTCCGCGACGTGGAATATAGAAAGCAGTCTTGTCACGATCGTTTTCAACGATAGGCGTCTGCCAAAAAGCTTTAGATAGGTCTATACTGCTTAGGTATTTAGCATTTTTTAGATTGTCTAAGATATCGGCTATATAAGGTAGCTTATATGCGTCCTTCTTAGTCACAGAATTCAGTTTCCGGCTATCCAGACAGAATCGAAGTTTTCCATCCTTTTTAGGTGTAAGTAGAACAGGTGACGACCAGGGGCTTTCACATTCCTCAACTACACCCAAGGCTAACATTTCGTCAAGTTGTTCTGTTAGGATTCGAAGTTTTTCAGGAGAGACACGATAATAGCGTTGTCTTATAGGTAAGGAATCTCCAGTATCAATGCGGTGAGTAACTAAAGTTGTTCTACCTAGACCCCGTTTTTCATAGGAAATTTCCTTGAATTGTTCAATGACACTGTCAGCTACTACGCGTTGATTTTCGGTTAGCTCGTGGTAGGATTGTAAGAATTTTGTGGGCTCCTTAGTTAATGAAACTTCGTTAATATTCTCTAGGTCAGTATGTAGGGAAATAGAATTGCAAAATTTTGGAAACAGATCAAATTTTTTCCAAAAATCTATGCCTAGAATTAAATTTGTTTTTACAGCAGGTACTACGTATGTTTTTAATATATGGAACTGATTTTCAAAAGAAATAGGCAAATAAATATATCCAATAGCAGTTAAACGTTCACCTCCAGCGGCAGTAAATGTTAAAGTGACATCCTTAAAAAGTATTAGATCTAATGAATTTAAATTTTTATGATAATTATTACCTAAGATTGTAACTGTAGAACCGGAATCCAACAAACCATTTAGTTTAGTTTCACCCACACTAATAGTTGCATAAGGTCGTGCGTCATGAACTGATTTTTTATTATATACTGTTGCAATGGAATAGCTAGAAAAGAAAATTTTAAGAGTAGACAGCCAATTTTTCCAGTCATTTTCATCAAAGTTTTTAGGATATTTAGTATTAGATTCGACTGTATTAATGTCATCATTACAACAGAGACTAATTAGTTTTTTTGATTAGGTTGTGAGTGACAATTAGGGCAATCAGGGTACTTAACATTTTTAGTTCCACACTTAAAGCAAATGGGGAATCTAGCAGCTCTACACTGATTCAATGAGTGTTCAGAGTTCCTACAGCGTGGACAATAGATTTTCTTAGTGTTGAAATCTGAGAAGTTCATTGCAGCTACATTTATTTTAGCATTTGTGTTGTTCGTGCTGAGATTATTGTTACCTGTATAGTTTTTGTAGTTAATAGGTTTAGAGTAGTTGTAATTTGGTTTAGGATATGAGAAATTACCATTGTTAGGTTTAGCATAAGAGAAATTGTTATTATTACTATGTTTAGGATAAGAGAAACCACTAATAGGTTTGTAGTTGTTATTATATCTATTCTGATAATGAAATTTTGACTTACTAGTACCAGGTTCGAAAGGTCTAGAAAACGCTAAATCAGGAGCTAAGGTTTCAGATGTTACCCTAGGTGGTTCTTTAAATTGAGAATTCAGACACTGCATTTTATCAAATTCTCTACATACTTCCTTCAGTTTAGCTATATTATTAATAGATGAGGAGTTGAAAGTTAAAACATTAGAATAACAAGATCTTATGTTGCGCATAAGGATACCTAACTTCTCCCTTTCAGAAAGCTTTTCAGTAAGTCTAGAAAATAATTCTGTCATTTTAGCAAAATAAATAGCAGTACTCTCTGTATCCCCTTGAGTTCGGTTACGGATCTCTGTTAGAAGACGATAATCAAAGTCAAACCGACTAAAATCCTGTTTTAGTAAGGTCATTAGATCATCCCATGTGCGAACTTCATCCTTGACACTACGGTACCAACTCAGGGCATCGCCAGTAAATATTTCCGTAGCAAAAGACAAAAGTTTAGAAGAAGTAATATTCCTAGCAGTGCTATACTCGTCCACTCTCTGTATAAAGGCGTGTACACAAGTTTTTCCGTCAAACTTGATTTTTTGTAAGTCACTAATATGTGAGCGATCACAATTTACAGAAACGTTAGGGACGGAACTAATTGTATTGGGCGTTTGCTCACTTTCAACAGGCTCACAGCTAGAAGTCGACGACTTGTTCAAAAGATTAAGTTTATTACTTAAAGTGTTTAAGTTTTGTGATAATTTACCTACTCTTTCAGCAAATTTACTATCAGAACAATCGATGCGTTTTAAACGATAGTATAAGTGGTTGCACAATGCTGTACTACGGTCAAATAAATTAGGGTCGTATTTTTCCTCCAATGTTTTTATTCTATTTATAAGTTCACTAAGTGATGTGTTAGCACTAGCAATATCCACATCAGGCTCTATACCCGACTCACAGATGTCAGATGTGGGTATTAAAGGTGTTAGTTTATTTATTTGTTTCCGGAGTTCAAGTACGGTAGACGCAGGTTCCTCGCCTCTTATAAGCACTTCGTAGGTTAATTCGTTTTTATTTAGCAAAAAGAATTTAATAGGGTGAGTTCCCATATTTACCAGAAGTGTGTAATGAAAAAAAAACAACTCAAACAAAAGTTCACTACAGAAAATTAAAAAATATTTTGGTGTTCTTTACAAAAATGCTAAGTTATTTCTACTATACGTAAAGGTGATATTTTTAATAACACTGTAATTTTAAAGGTAAAGCAAACTATATACCAAAATGAAGGTAGTACGAATTTTTTTTTTAACGGAAATGTGCGAACTGATATGTATTACAGAAATTTTGTTTAATTAGAATTGTCTAATTTCTATTAATTTTACTTTTACAATAAGTTTAGTTTTTGTACACGAATAAGTTATGCACTAATTAAGATGTTATAATATTATGTTTATTAGTTAAATGAAGTTACATTCATTAATTTAAATTACGTTTTGCAAAGCAAGTAAGCTAATTAATTAGTTTTATTTAGGTTAACAATTATATTATTTATTTTGAGAACACTGGTTATATGAAACAACTAGAATAATATACCCATTTAACCAAGTAGGTACGTACCAGTTCACTGTTGTGAATCACCTTCACGTTGACAGCTTCTTGTAGTTTGTATCGTATCGAAAGCTAGCAGCTTGACTAGGGAATATATCCAAGTGTGATACGTCCCACAGAATACCACGTTGTAGGCGCCACTGCGGCCCTGGTAGGTTAGCTACTGGCCCGCCGCAGGTAGTGGGTTCGAAATAACAAGATAGACGTACGAATTGATAGGTATTTATTATGCCCGTAATTCCGGGACACACACACTTGGATATCTGAGATAGGGGGACGGTAATATGGGGGAACACTGGCCTGACTATGATGGGATCGGTGCAGTCCTCCTTCCCGTTCTTCAACGGTTAAGGATCGTATCAGGGATTTGTGTACGTAGGCTAGGGACTTCTAGTGTAGCCTGAAGTCTTGAAGTGCAGCAATAGTAGTACTTAAATCCTGGAAGACCAGAGGGTGATAGCATTAGCGTCGGTTTTCTAGAAAGTCCGGTCCAAAGGTCACAGCGTCCCGGAGGGGAGGGAAATCGGACAGATGCCAGCTTTAATTTAAGTATTTGAGCTACCTAAGAACACCTTACATACTAACACTTCATATAAATGCATATTAGAACTCACCCCAGCGGGATTTCTTTATTCACGTGGAAAACGTAATTAATTATTTCGGAGCGAGCGACACAGCCTTCGCCTCGGACCTCTAAAACAGTTGTGTCGCTAGGGAAATCCGATGATAGCCGAGTGCACCGGTCGTGAGCCTCAGCTCCCGGCAGTTTTTTGCATAGCGAATTTCTTTTGTTTAAACAGGGATCTGCGATCGCCAGTATGTGAACCATTACGACGAGCGTACTTGATGATTCCGTATATAGGTTATTTAATTTTATTATTAGTTCTTAAGTACTTTTATTTTATATAGTTAATTTAAGTGTTTAGTTGTAAGTTCTAGTTTTATTTAATGTAAATAGTTTCTTAATTAAATATATATTATTTGCTTTATTTGATTGTTTCTATTTTTATTTAATTTTTCAAATTTTTAGCTATATTTAAGGCAAAGTGCTACATTATATTTTAGTTTATTTTATTTGTAGTTTATGAGTATTCTCTTAAATACTAGTGATGATATATTTCTGTCCTGCTCTTCTTCTGCTTCTTCCAACTCCAGCTTTTTAAGTCTAGATCGACCTTTAAGTGATCTTCTTGATGATACCTTTAGGGATGTTGCAAAAAACTTCAACGTCGTACATATAAATGCTCAAAGTATTCCTGCCCACTTTCCTGATATGCTTTCTTCATTTGATTGCGAAAACATACATGCTATCTTAGTCTCCGAGACTTTCCTCCATCCCTGCCTCTCTTCAGTCTCCTATTCCTTACCAGGTTTCAAATTAATACGAAATGATCGTGTAAGTTCCTCACATGGAGGCGTGGCTATTTACCTTCGCTCCCATATTCCTTTCTCTATTCTAAGTCACTCTCCACAGCCACCTCCTCCAAACAGCGCCGAGCATCTCTTTCTCGAGATATCTCTGTCCCATACCAAACTTCTCCTAGGCGTTTTCTACAGCCCGTCCCTTCGTGTTGACTATTTTCAGTCCTTCGAGCTGCTTCTGGAAAGTTATGTTCCCCTATACTCTCATACAATTATAATGGGCGATTTCAATACTTGTCTTATTAAAGATGATGTCCGCGCCAAAAAATTGTGTTCTATAGTCAATTCCTCTAATTTACAAATTCTTCCTTTAACTGAAACTCACCACTTTCCCAACTGTGTCCCTTCTCTTCTTGATCTTATGATTGTCTCCTCCTCTACCGCTATTGTAAAACACGGGCAACATTCTGCAGACGCATTTTCTTACCATGATTTGGTATATTTATCATACCGGATTCGACCACCTAAGCAAAAACCCACTGTGCAGCTTCAGCGTAGTTTCAACAATATTGACCAAGATCGTTTATTTCAGGATGCTGCTAATATCAATTGGTCAGCAATTTTTGACTCTGTCTGCGTGGACGAACAGATTGAAGCCTTAAATAAGTCGATAACAGCTTTGTACGATGTTCACGCTCCTGTGCGTCCTGTCAAAATGAAGCACCTTCCTGCACCCTGGTTGACGGAAGAGTTACGGGCGCTTATGGCTAAAAGGAACAGAACGAAAGCTAGGTACAAACTCGATCCTTCAGACAGTAATAAATTAAAATATACCCATGCTAGAAACCGATGTAATAGGGTGGTAAGGGACGCTCAAAGGCGCCACATTCATAATTCCATTGAAAATGAAGATCCTGCGAAAGTATGGAAATTTTTAAAAACTCTTGGCGTTGGTAAAGTTTCTAATGATAGTTCCCATTGCAATATTGACTTCAATCTGCTTAACAGAAATTTCACTTCAATAACTCCTATTGATGGCAATCTTAAAGCCAATACCTTAAAATCCCTTTCAAATTTGCCAGCGCAAGATTCAACTCCTTTTGTTTTTCATCAATTTGCAGACTGTGATGTTAAGAGAACAATTCTGTCGATAACATCGACTGCCGTAGGTGCTGATTCCATCAGCCGTAAAATGATCCTTCCCATCCTTGATATCCTAGTTCCTATAATTACCCATATCCTTAATACATCCATTACTACCGGTACCTTTCCTACATCCTGGAAAGACTCAAATGTCATTCCCCTTCCCAAAAAACCTAAACCAAAGTTGTTTACCGACTTCCGTCCAATTTCCATCCTTCCCTTTCTATCCAAAGTCCTGGAAAAATTTATTCACCACCAGCTAACTGATTACCTTAACTCAAACCATCTCCTTAATCCATATCAGTCTGGTTTCCGCAAGGGCCACAGCACTTCAACAGCACTAATTAAGATCTCGGATGATATACGCCAGGGAATGGATAATCAACAACTCACAGTTCTGACATTACTAGATTTTAGTAACGCATTCAGCTCTGTTGATTTCGACATCCTTCTAGGAGTATTACGTTCTCTTAACATATCTCCTACTGCAATTGATTGGTTTCGAAGTTACCTGCTAGGGCGACGGCAGCACATCCGCATTGGAGATTCCTTTTCCGAGTGGAGTGACATCACTGCCGGTGTTCCTCAGGGTGGCGTCTTATCTCCTCTTCTTTTTTCGATTTTCATTAATACAATCACCCAAACTATTTCTAGTTCCTACCACCTCTATGCCGATGATTTACAAATATACACACAGGCGTCTTTACCAGAACTTTCGCAAGCAGTAACGGCTACAAACTCAGATTTAGTATGTATCAGTAGCTGGAGTAAATCCTTTGGTTTAGTTGTCAATCCTGACAAAACGCAGTGTATCATTATCGGAAGTCCTTATTACGTCTCAAGGATCGACTTTGACCAGCTTCCTAAACTGTCTTTTGATGGTACGGTAATTCCTTTCTCCAAAACGGTCAAAAACCTTGGAGTCATTTTCGATCAGTCATTGTCATGGCGACCGCATGTTGATGAAATGAGGAAAAAACTATTTGGTGCCTACAGCTCGCTCAATCGACTCCGAAATTTCTTGCCTATCGGCACCAAAACGATATTAGCTCAATCTCTCCTGCTGTCTATTGTTGACTACGCTGATGTCTGTTACACTGATCTATCTGAGGAATTGCTAAATAAACTTGAGCGACTGCAGAATGTCTGCATTAGATTCATCTTTAACCTTCGTAAATATGACCATGTGTCTCATTTCCGTTCTAAACTTAATTGGCTCCCTATTCGCCGGCGCAGGGACTTACATACTCTTACGCTCCTCTACTCCATCCTTTTCCTACCAACCACTCCACCATACCTCAAAACCTGTTTCTCTTTTCATTCCTCTTCTTCGCAGTGCACTTTGCGATCTGCAACTAACCTCTCTCTTGAAGTTCCACGGCACTCGACCGACTTCTTTTCCTATTCCTTTTCGGTTCACGCTGTTCGTTTGTGGAACTCTCTACCAGAGGATATCAGGAAGGCTCAAACTTTAAGGTCATTTAGAGATAAAGTTCGAAACTATCTCTCTTCCAATACTGCTGATTAATTATTTATACTTACTTGAATCTTTTATTTCTATTACTGCCTTATTATTTATATACTTTTAAATTACGTATATAATATTTTATGAATACATAAATATCTTAAATGCGCACCCACTCCCCTCTGTCCTTATATAAGTAATTATTTATTCTTTCACCCAAGGTTGCCTGGAAGAAATTGCTGTTTAGCAATAAGGCCGCCTTTTGTATACTCTTCTGTTTTGTGATTGTTTCTTTCTGTATTTCTTTTGTGTGCAAATAAAGCATTGATTGATTGATTGATTGATTGTAAGTTTTTATGTCAAAAAACGCAAACTATCGTGAGTGCGTATTTATGTCAATTTGTATGAAAACTGTATCAGCGCCTCTAGCGGCGAGTAGCGCGTTTATGCAGTTTTCATACAAATTGACATAAATACGTACTCGAAATAGTTTGCGTTTGCTTGACATAAAAACTTACACTCGGGGTACTGGAGATGGATTCACCTTGGAGAATGTTGAAAGCCTTTTTAGTCTTTGACCACCATACATTAAAAAAAAATTGGTATGGCCTTCTACAGTAATATAACTACGCGGACTAACTAAGCATTGGAATTTATAACTCATTAGTGCCAATCACACTCACTTTGTCTTAACTTGACCTAATATGGCTTAAAATTAATAATAATTACATGAAAATGTTTTTAGTTTCATTACAGCACAGAAAATTTCAGCGGAAAATTTGAAGTCCGTTATGAACAAATTCTTCAGAGTTTCCGCGGAACAGACCATTGTTGATCGACTACTTGCTGAAACCTTCGCCTCGCAGGAGAGCCAGCCCGACCCAGTGGGGGACGTCCTTGGTCCGCTAGAAAAAGTATCTTTACAGAGCGATTCCAATCCCGGTAGAGTGGTAGAAAATAACACGGGTCACAAAAATGCAGGTCTTGAAGATCCTACTTTAAAACAATACAAGGAAGCGCTTTTGTCCAACTACCAATTGGATGAAGATTTGCCATTGAGTGGCTCGCATGACCCCATCAAAGATATTACGAACATAAGCAGCAAACGGACCTCGAAAAGAAAAATAAATGAAAATAATGAAGAAAACAAGCCGAAGCTGAGGACAGGTTTTAGGACAAAAAGAGCTAAGCTAATAAGCTCAAATAATGAGTAGGTAACTAAAATTTATTTTCAGTCACATATTTGAAACGAGTTTAATTATATTTTTTTGTTATTTCTTTAATTTTCATTCGTTTTGTTTCTTTCTTTGTTATTGTTGATTTTCTATGAAAATATAGTTTAAACCTTTAGCAGCCTGCTGCCAAAGTAGCACTCGGTTGTATTTTCATATATGGAGTTTCATTTTATAACTAACACTTAAACAATATTCCATCAATGTATTACTACAAGTGATTGCTGCTATTAACAGTTCTCAGTTCTTCTGTATTCAAAACATGGTTCACTCATAAGTCAATTTATGATGGGTTACTTGACTCAAAATCACCAAAATTAAAGTAAACATGTCCCCAATATTTTGGATCACCACGGGGATCATTAGGCTTATTGTTTGGAAGTACAGCCGTTTTATTTATATCACTGAGTTCTGTAAGTATTTTCTGTAATATTTCTGGCTCTCTGAAATAATACCAAAGGTTTTACATGAAATTATTCTTAAATTATGTTTAGTTAAATCAATCATGTACTTGATTGCTGTCCCAGAAATGGATTCGAAAACTTACTGTTCTGCAAGATTAATTTGTTCACATGGATCTTCTTCTATGTTAAACAAACAAGGCGCTTCCAATGGGTTGCAAGGTATGGGAACCACACTATTATTGCACTTTAGCGAAGCGGCATCCCTGCAATTAAAAATATTTATTTAAAAGGCTAAACAAGTACCTAATTTTATTTTAATGATTGCTTTTTCAAACCTTATTGATGATATTTTATCGTTGACAGGCAACAGTCCAAGTTTTGCAAAGGCTTTTCCAGCGCGTGATTGAGCTATCAGATCGATTTTATACTCTCCGTCTCTTTGATATGTGTTGTACCATCCATCCCATTTCCCCTCATAGGTTGTACCTTCAGTTAAACGATAAATTGTAACACGTTTTTGACCGACTTCTTACCCTTCATAATAATGGTGCATAATGAAAATAATACTTTACCACGTACCGATAAGTAATTTCCATTTGTCATTGGTAATGGCTGCTATGCCCCACGCATCATCTATATTATGAAGAACTGATGACCTCTCTGATTTGGAATCATTTGATAGAGCATCCCATTGGTTGAAGCCATCTATATTTTTTAATGAGCTAAAATATTAAACACTAAAATTACCGATTGCTTTCTAAATTTCTATGTCGTTACAGTTGAAACAGTAAAGTTAAATATATTTCTAACATTATTGAAATAATTTTGGGAATTATAATAAAATCTAGAAAATTTCTACGGTTAATGTAAAACCATGATTAGGGAGAATTATCAATACGTCTTGCTTTGCGAGTTCGCGTCCCTATTTCGAGCAATTTATTCCAACTAAGTACCTATTGTAAAATGTACCTACCGTTGAAAAATAATATTAAGTATTTTTTTACCTGACATCCCCACCTGCAGCGTTGTATAACGTTGGTAACCAATCGGTAATATGCAACCTTTGAGTCGCAACACGCGATTTTTTATCCAAGTACGGACTAAACAGTGCTGATACACCTCGTACTCCACCCTCCCAAAGAGTGTTCTTTACCTGAAATAAAACTGTAAAGGGTCATATATGGGAAAAAGTATTTTCAAAAAATATCTAAAAAATATAAAATCTAGCTTTATCTACAAGTTATAATAATATATTTATAGTGTAGTTACAGTGTTAGACACTGACGTCCCGTATATTAGACACGTTAGACGTTTAGTTAGACACTGTGCTGTGGCCTGGTAGTAGTAGCACAGTTTTAATTTTCATAGGCAACCGGCGGGTATTCAATTCACTAACCATGTTTAACAACGTGTTAATGCAAAATGCAATAACTGAAAAGCCCATACACCCCAACTTAATTCTATGTTTAATTAAATTTCATTAAAAAAAATAAGAATCTTCCAAGATATTCGTGCTCATAGGTCTCCGTGACTTTCTGATGACCGATTTTAAGCTCTACTATGACGTAAGGAGCACCTGACGGGTAGCGCGCGTATTGAATAAATAGGCACAAACATTTTTATGAGGCAAAAAATTAAAACCATATTTTTGAAAAATTTAATACCTATCAAAAATCTGTGGAATCGATTCTACTCATGATATTGAACAAACTATTTTCTCAGTTTCGGTTAAAGTAGGCATTAACACGTTGTATTGTTGTGATATAAATTAAATTAATAAAATGATATGTAAATTATTTAAAAAATGGTCTTACTCCTCTTAGTGGAAAGTTCGAGGCAGCGTTGCTGTTAAATCCTGAAGCCGCGCCTCCATTGTCAGTCGTGAATAGAATGATCGAGTTCTGTAAGAGACCATTGGTTTCTAATGCTTCCACTATCTTGCCTACGGACTCATCCAGCTTCCACATTACACCTAATAAAGCATGCAAAGGTAAACTTTAGTATTTACTTACTTATCCTTATGGAAGAAATGTGGATTTGACTCCAGCATAGCTATCTGGCATTTATTTATTATCTGAATATCTATACCAAAACTAAGTAGATACATTTACCCGCAAATTTTTGACGTTGACGATCCTTTATGTGCGAGAACTTAGCGATAATATCCTCGGGTGCTCGTATTGGTTCATAACTATTCCCGCTATGTACAGCTGAATGTGCTACCATAAGGAATAACGGTGTTGAGTTGTTATGTTCTCTGATCAACTGTTAAATAAAAAAGTGCATGTTAAATAATTGAGTCAGTTAACAATGTCGGAATGAAAGAAAGCTGTTTTTGATACAAGACGTGTTTCGAAAACAGCTCGAGGCATTATTTATCAACCTAGCTACCTTCACTGCTTCTTCGGAATAGATGTCAGTCGCATACTTCCCAAACAAATCGTGAGCAACAATATCAGAACCTGAAATGCGAAACATTATGATATTATAAAATATCTAGTTGAAAAATTCAATTGATTAGAAAGAATTTAAAGTGTGAAACCTCGCCTGAAGTCGAACCCCCAAGAGCCTTTTTCAGCGTTGGTGTGATCGTACATATCAATTTTTCCAGTAATGAAGCCCGTATGAGTGTCAAATCTGTAGAATAAAAAAGTACCTATTTAAGTAAGTAGTTAAGTACCTTTATGCAATGTAGGTATTTGACGAAGACTGAGATCGAGGTACCTATAGGTACAGGAGAGGTACCTATACAGTACAGCCGGCCTAGCATGAGCGGCTTATAACGCGCGATACGATATGGTACGGCATTCCGTCTTGCTTACACCTTAGTGGGGTAAGCAAGACAACTTGCCGTACCATATCATATCGCGCGTTATAAGCCGCTCATGCTAGGCCGGCAGGAGTAGATATAGCATTAAAGATAAACTTCTGGCCAGCCTCAAAGGGTGACTGAGACATTGTCACACTTTGTATAATATGACTTGTTTTTGGTGTAGTTCTATCTAATACCTATTTTAATAGCATTACTTCTTAGAAGTTGATAACGTTGATAACACCATATTGTATTATTAAAGAGTTAGTGCCTTTCGATGCTAATCTTCGAAGTTTTATACAGTGTATTTATTTGCATACAACAATTTCCGCACCTTGTCACAATGCTAATGAAACGCTATTTAAATTAAAATAATTTTAACTATTTTGTAGGTAATCACCCGCGATGTTTTGGCAAGTATTCTTTCTTGTAGCTGCCGAGGTGCCACTTCCCTATCAAGTGGGTTTTGTATCCGAGTTCCTTTAGGTATTGTGGTAGGATTTTCTCTGACAGCGGTAAACCACGAGGCTCGGCTCCATAAATCACTCCATGTTGCATACCTGTAAATTATAATAAAAAGTCTCTATACTAATAGGTTATTAAATATGTATGTACGCAACTTGATCTATAATATTTATATAGGTATTGTATTTAAAAATATACTAGCGGCCGCCAGCGGTTTCACCCGCGTGGTTCCCGATCCCGTGGGCATATCGGGATAAAAAGTATCCTAAGTTACTCCTTATTACATCAGCTAACTATCAGTGAAAGTCCCGTCAAAATCGGTCCAGCCGTTTCAAGATTAGCCGGAACAAACAGACAGACAAAAATTGAAAAAAAAAAAAAAAAAAAAAAAATATATATAGAATATTTTGGTATAATAATGTTCCGTAATAATCATATGCAATTAGTAAAAAGCGGTTATTTTAATATTACAAACAGACACTCCAATTTTATTTATTTGTATAGATAATACTTTTCGTTACCTAAGTACATACCTAATTTGCCATAAGTACTTGATAAAAAAATCTCGCACAATCATCGATAGATGATTTAAGTATTATTTATTAAATATATTAAACTTATAACCACATAATAAAACATAAACTTATTAAACTATCGATAGAATAATGTGATAAAATATCAACCTTTGTTCCTGAGTAAACTGAAAAAAATATCCATATTCTTACGCGTTTATCCGTTTGAATCGAATATTCGAGTTTTCGTTTAATTATCTATCAAAAGTTCCAAACTCTGTGTCCATATACTCCCTACCCTATCCCTATCCCTATCCGTATCGGCGGCGCTGGCGGGCATGTAGATGTCGTGGCCATATCGTAAATTACAATTGGGTATTTGACTGTTGTTGAAATGTAGATATTTAATTATGACATTCAGAAATATAACATTATTGAATAACAAATGTGAAAAAAGAAATTCAATCTGTATTATAACAAGCGAATGAGCGATTTTCTGAGAGGCCATTTAAAAAAAAAAGCTTCCAATTGCTTCACTAGATGGCGTTGAACGAAGTATGTACATGTCTATGGTATATTTTGGTATGAGACATATTTAAATTAATTACTTTTTAAAGACCCAAAGGAAACTAATAATATATTAAATAAGTACCACTGTGAGGAACATAAACGAAATAGGTAAATTAAAAGATTAAGTTAAATAAATAACATCTGTCTGACGTTCCGTTGTACGTAAAAAAGTCGCGTCAAAGTAAAATTTATAACGTTCCGTTCCTTCTAACTGCATATGTGGGACAGCGCCATCTAGTGACTGAGCTTTCAGAAAATCGCCCATTATGAGCTACTTAATTGTGACTCTAGCTATCTCTTTCTAAAACGAAATTTTCTATGGCGAGAGTATGGCGCTATAGAAATGTGACGTCACGTATCTATAGCGCTCTCCTTGTCTAATTAGAAAGTTTGATGCTCTATATCGCTGAAAATATGCAATATATTTGAAAATAAATACCTATGATGTGTTGCTACTAATTAAATGAACATTTCAAGTCAATGAAAAAAATTCAGTCAAGTACCCAATTCATGAAATGCTCGAGAATTTCATTAAATGGTCGCATTTCATGAAATGAGTAAATTAAATTGACAATATCGTTGAATAGTCAACGATTAATGTTATTTTCATCAACGTTTGACCATATCATGAAATAGGTACGACTATTTCATGAAATGACCCAACAAACCATATCATGAAATTATCAAATTAATGGACAATTGGAGGACATGTAAGATTTTCATGACATCAAAGTTTTTATTTCTGAGCTTCGCAGCCATTCAGTTTTGGTCCCATAATAAAATTTGTTTGTTTTCATGAGTAGAATAATCCTTCAAAAATTATTCTGAATGATAAAAACTTTTGTCTTTAGGTATCTTTTCCAATAGTCGACCACAGTGGTCGGAGTTAAGGAAATTATTCAAAATTCGGTTCCAAGGTGTGGAACGGCCACCCAAAACCATACGACCATGGAAAATGCAGAAATAATATTTTTTACCCGTCTGCGGCGAAGCCAAAAAAGGTATGTATGTGGGTGTGTCTGTTTCTATGTTCCCTCGTAACTACTAAACGGATGAACCGATTTTGATAAATGATACGTTGTCAGATTCGTCTTAACGGCCCGAGTGACAATAGGACATCAAAAATAACAAAAAAATAAAATGGAGCTTTTAGGCGATATATTCTGTGCATTGTAAAAAAAAAATATTTTTTAATCCCGTTGAGTGGGGTATCAAAATGAGGGTACAAAGACGATCACAAAAATATAAATAATGGATATGTTTTGAACTTATTTCGACTGCTAAAGCTAATATATTTATAATTAGGGCGAATGAGGCGCATAAAGGCGAGAAAAATAACCAACACGACGTAAATTCATCGCAAGAAATAGACTAAGTTTTGTTCAAAATATTTGTTGGATTAATAATAATATGCTCCTTAGTATTCTAATTTCATAAATAAAGCGATAGATGTCGCTGATAATCCGTAATTTGTACACTGATTTGTATTTTCCGAACTATAACGCCAAAATGAATAAATCTTGATTTTATATGCAAATCTTTGTTTATAATATTTCGATATAAGTACATATAACATTTTCTTACTAAATATTTTGATTCTATAAATATTTTCCAAAACAAATAATGATATCGATGACTGTCCACTATTTATACACGTGTATTTGTAATTTTCTGTACGATGAAGTAACAAATAAATAAATAATTGGATATGATTCTTTATGTAGGTACAGTTCTATTTAATAAATTTGATGTATAGATAACAATTTTATTTCTCATTCAATATTTTGATGGCATTAATATTCCCCAAAGCCAACGATAGATAAATTAATTTATTTATTTATTACCAAAATCAGTTTTACAATATAACATTTCAAGCTCCCACACTAGGCTCAGCCTGTCCTGTGCTGTGACTGATGTCAGATGTCACTGGCTACCTATACTACCTAATCTTATAAAGAGAAAAGATTTTTATGTAAGTACCTATGTAATGAATAATGAATAAACTCAAAAACTACTTCAAAAATTCTTTCACTTTTAGTATGCTACATCATTCCTGTCCTGACTAACATAAATATTTCATCTCGATTTTTTATTGTTAAATAAGTTTATTGGTTTAAATTTAGTATGTAGGTAAGTATTATAAGTTTATATGTTCTCTAAAAGGTAATGCCATTTTGTATTTAAATATATCGCTTTATCATTATCGAATATACCATTAAACTAAAAAGCTGAAAATAAAAAAGTAAGTAATTAAAAAAACTAAAAAACCCGTCTGCGGTGCAAAAAAATGATTTGTTCAACTAAAAAGAAAAAACAAGTAAAAAATCGGCCAAGTGCGAGTTGGACTCGCCCATGAAGGGTTCCGTACCCACTAAAAGTACCGATTGCCTGTACTTAGCCAAAATTCTTCTATAATTTTTCGTCAGCAAAAAAAACTTTGTTTTTCATAATGTTTGTATGAATGACAAAGTTACTTTTGCGGTTTCTGAAAATGTGTTATATCTCAAAAAGTACTTACTATATCTAGTTCAAACCAATTTTCGTTGAAAGTTTTTATTAAGATCTACAGTATATATTTTTTTTTGATTTTTTACTCCTTTATTTCAAAGACACACATTTTATCACTTTGGAAGGCTCTATCTTTCAAAATATTGACTTTAAGAAAAAAATGGGTTTAAGAAACCTTTATTTCATTTTTAAAGACCTATCTAAAGACACCCCACACGTATATGTTTGATTAAAAAAATACTTTCTCTTTCAGTTCTATGTATGGCGAGCCCCCCTTAATTTGTTTTATTTTTTTATTTTTGTATTAAAATCGTAAAGCGGTTCACAGAATAAATCTAGCTACCAAGTTTCAAGTGCGTAGTTTTAATAGTTTTGGAATAAAGTGGCTGTGACATACGGACGGACGGACGGACGGACAGACAGACAGACAGACAGACAGACAGACAGACTTGACGAAACTATAAGGGTTCCGTTTTTTGCCATTCGGCTACGGAACCCTAAAAATGAGCGACTGTGGATTGAATGTGTTCTTAGTTCTTACTAGTAAATGTATGCAACGTTATATATTTACAAATTTTAAGTAAGAGAATTCTTGGAAGTAGGCGTGATCCATTTGCATATAAAATTTGCATTAATACCGCGGTCATGTTTTAATAACAAAATTATAATATGTAACACTTTCAAGATGAATGAAGATTACCCAAGATATCAATAAATATTTAAACAGACGTTATTAAAACAGACAAGCTTACGTCAAAAAAAATCGCCCAAGTGCGAGTTGGACTCGCCCATGAAGGGTTCCGTATCCACTTAACGTACCGATTGCCTATATTATAGTATTATATTATCTGTGCCTATATATAGCCAAAATTCCACTATCATTTTATTTCAAAAGTTAGAAAGGGGGGGACACACATTTTACCACTTTGGAAGACTCTATCTTTCAAAAGATTGACTTGAGACGGGTCGATTTTTTCTAAATACTTCATTTTCCATTTTTCAGTAGTAAAAATTGCATTGTGAATGCAAAAAACTAAAAATTAAAATAAGTTGCAATAGCAATTTCAGCTTTAGCGATTGCCAAATACCTGGAAAGTTGTTTCTTTCGCGTGTGAGGGTAAAGAAAGAAAGAGAAAAGAAGAAAGAAAAAACCATTTATGTAGTAGTAATATCTCCACATTGATGAAATTAACGCTGACTAGACAGCGCGTAAGAAGTATTGGATAAATTCGACGCTTCTCGTAACGACTCCGTAGCTCAGTGGTTAGAGCAGTCGCCCGGAAAGCGAAAGGTCGTGGGTCCGAGTCCCATCGGAGCTAGATGTGAGACGGGTCGATTTAAAAAAAAAAATCAATTTCAGTTTCAGTTCCATGTATGGGGAACCCCCTTAATAAGTTTTATTTTTGCATTAAAATCGTAAAGCGGTTCACAGAATACATCTACCTACCAAGTTTCAAGTGTGTAGTCTTAATAGTTTTGGCATTTTGGTCGGCTGTTGGGACATGGTCGACGAGTAGAACAGTAACCCTACCCTATCTTATTTTACATATTTTTTTCCGGAAAATTTGCGAAGCGATAAATATTTATCCGGCGATAGTTGAGAACATTCTAGTTTGCATATTTCTATGCAAGCTAGAACGTTCTCAACTATCCAAGGAATTTCTTCGTTTAATGACTTGAATGTTTCATTTAACTTGTTTCCAAAATAATAACAACGACTTACAAGCTTACAACGCAATGGAACAGATAGGTAGACGTAGGTACTCGTACGTACATACCCCGTACGTGATCAAACTGTTAATGAGCTTACGGACTTGATTGTGTGAGGTTTTAGTTATTGCAAGCAGAATTACGGGAAATGCTAACTCAACTATCTACTACAACTCGAGTCTTTTTGCTGCTGGTCGAACATTCTGGATGGTCTGAGATTAGATTATACCTATAATTTATTTAATTTACTTCTAAATTGATTTTGTCAATAAGGTATTTACCGGATGAGCCTACTTTGGTCAGTCAGGATGGGTGACAAAATGTATTCTTATACTTAATTCAAAAAATTCTAAGGTAGGTTAAATGTAAGTATGGAGATATAGGACTTAAAAAAATTTTTTTTCCTTCCAACAAAATGTAACAGACGTTTCAGGTTTGGTTAGGTTAGCGATAGCGAGGAGAAAAAAAATTGATATTACTTATTTAAAAAAAAAACTTTTTTTGTTTATTCGTCAGTGTCTTTTTTCGAAGACTAGGATAATTTACACTTTTTAAAAAAAAGTAAGTGACATTTTTATGCACCCCTTTGACACCCGGACCGCGTCTCGTACTCATTCATATCGGGTGATGTACTTACCGGTATGTATCGGATATTTGCCGGTCATGAGCGCGGCGCGCGAGGGCGTGCAGATGGGCGCCACGTAGTGCTGCTGCAGCACCACGACCGCTTACGCCAGCGCGTCGATATAAGGCCTCTCGGGTTAGGGTGCCGCAATGGGGGTGCAGGATTTAGAAAAAAATTCAACTGATTTTGTATGAAGATATAGGACTTAAAAAATAGTAGATTGTACAACCAGTGCATAAAATGGGTTTTATCTACACTCATGTTATAATATTCGAATTATGAACTCATGCCTGAACGTCTAAAGCTGCGTCCAGACTTGTAACATTTCACCGAACATTACCCCGTACCGTGTCAGACACGCGTGTCAGAACGGATAATGTGGACGTCTTTTGACACGCGAACAAGTTCGCGTACATGTTACAAGCTTCAAATCCATTCCGAACACTGGAAGAAACTGCTAGACACAGATAAATGTACGGACAATGTACGGAGTTACGAAGGTGCAGTGTGGACGCTGGTCTGAGTGCTGTTACGCATCGAAGTTACGTGTTACGAGCCGATCCATCGAGAGTCGGTTTTTATCAAAGGATTTCGCAATTGTTCGCGTGTCAAGGAGACGTCCACACTTGTGTTCATGACACGCGTCGAAGTACGCCAGATGACACAGATACAGACACGGGATAGGAATGGATCAGGTCGTGACATGTGCCGGCATCACAGAATAAATACAAGTACAGAATATGATTATTTTATAAAAATGTCAATATCTCGAAAACGGTGCGTCGCAGCCAAAATCTATTGAAATTTTTGATACCCTTTTAACAACCCCGGAGGTATTTGAGAGACATCGAATGGTAAAAAAAAATTTTTTTTTGAGTTAACTTTATAAGTTCTGAATTCAGTCCCCGAAGGTATTTGAGAGACATCAAATGGTAAACAAAAAGTTTTTTTTAGGATCAGTTGACTCAAATTTTTTTTTTTTTACTTTATAAGTTCTGAATTCAGTTCAAATGGATGAAAACAGAGGAGCAGGGGGACGGGGCCGCAGCCAGGGGGGTGTCACTCCGCAGTTTAGGTACGTTCGACCGGCGAGCCTGCCGGGCAGGCGTATGGCAGAAGGATGCCGCTCGGCTCGTACGCTCGACGTTCGCGCGTAAAACAATCGATCATTTCTGTGATTTTTGTGCACCGAACAATGACTACTAAACGTTCTTATAATCCGTTTATAAGATACTGTTGTGTTTACGGGTGTATAAATAAAAGAAAAAACAAAATAAACAACAAAACCGAACTCGCAAGTCGCTCGCAACCCTAACCAGCGAGCGAGCTGTTTGAAACATTCATAGAAATAGAAACGCTCGCGCGTAGCTATTGGGTACAGTTTTGCTTGCATGCGCGAACTCTAGGTTATTATAACAGTAGGCAAGCGATGACAAAGCAACCGGAATTGGACTTTATTTCCACGCAGAAAGATTTATTTTTATTTGAATGAGCTTGCAGAGTGAGTCTTCTGTGCCTTAGCACTATTTTTTATTCTGTGCCGCAGCCCCCCCACCAAGAGGGCTCGGGGGGCTAAGCCCCCCGCCGCGGCCCCCCGAGCCGAAAGATCCTAACAGTTGTTTTAGGTTAGGTTAAGTTAGAACTGTGACCAAAACGCAGAGCGAGCCGAGCGAGCGAAGGCAGCGGCCGGCGAAGCGGCAGAAAAAACTTTTTTTTTCCAAAATAAAGATAACTTTTTGTTTTTTCGTCTTAGATCTTTTTTCGAAAGCTATGATTTTTTTCACTTTTTGAAAAAAAAGTTATATATAAAGTGTTATTTTTATGCACCCCCTTTGCGACACCTGGACGGCCTAAAGCGTATATAAATAACTAATAAATAAATAAATAACTTCTTACATTCACACCAATTATCTAAGCCCATTTTAATTTCATTACGAAACTGTATCATGGAAAACTTGATAACGGATAAATATATACTTACTTAAATACTTTTTGTTTGTAAATACATACTTAATATACATAGAAAACACCCAGACCAAGACAAATAGACATGTTCATGCACACAACTATTTGTCTTGTTCGGGAATCGAACCCGAGACCACTGGCGCAGAAGGTGGGTAGCCTACCCCTGCGCCAAATCGGTCGTCAAAAGTATATGCAAAATAATTAGCCTTAAAAATTTAAAATGCTGCTGAAAGTCACAATTCCACGCGGACGAAGTCGGGGGCACAGCTAGTACTTAGGTATTAAATACTTATAATCTTTATTTTTTATTCCATCTTTGAACTCAGCAGTTCTGGTGCCTTGCCATTGCCACGCAGTCTTGTTCGATTGACACCATGCGTCTACACTTGTAACATTTTGGCGTGTCTGAACACCGTGTCTTTATAATACATTGTCTCTTTGATACAGTATTACCACAGCGCATGCCCAAAAAAACTAGCGATGCATGATAAAGACACGGTGTTCTGGTTCTGACACGCCAAAATGTTACGGCAGCACAACCTAGACCGTCCACATTGAGCGTAACAAGTCTTGTACGATGACACGGAGTCCGGTCCGATGTCATGACACAAGTCTGGACGCAGCTTTAATGATACACTTTATGCCATAGTCAACTTTAATAAATAAAACTGCTGTATCCGGGTGTTTCATAATGACCATTATGAAACACCCGGATACAGCTGTCACTCATTATAAAACACTTATATTTCTTAATTTTACAGTCTCCATGGCAACCGTAGGATTTACCGGCCCTGACTTCCAACTCTTTCAAGTCCTTCTTTAGCCGGCAACAATAGGAAACTTTTTAAAATTAGAATTTTGAATTTAGAAGGAATAGACCGTATAGACTCCTATGAGTGGGGTTTGGCACCAATTCGCATTTTATAATTAATATTAATTTGCTTTATTTTTGAAATATATAATAAACTAGCTGTGCCCGCAACTTCGTTCGCGTGGAATAGTGACTTTCGGCAGCATTTTTAATTTTTTTAGCTGATATGGTTTTTCGTTTTTTTGTGTATTTATTCTATATATATTAGTTTAGCGCTATGAAACATATTAACACATTAAAAAATTATTTCACATAGCCTTCCGCCCGCGGTTTCGCCCGCCTGTAGGTACTACACGACGTTATCTCGAGGGAATGTTATATTTTCCCGGGATATCAATTGGTCTTTGTCATTCCCTAGCTCCTTAAATATCCACATACTAAAAAAACACGCCGATCCGTTGCTCCGTTTTGACGTGAAAGACGGATATACAAACAATACAAACAGTATGTCAAAAGAAAGAACTTATCACGCTGAACAACTTCTCTTAAGATGCTTTCTCATATAGTTTAACCTGGCTGCTAGGGTTCCACATCAGCTGGCCTAGCATGAACGGCTTTTATCATGCGATATGATATAGCACGTCATGCTGTCTTGCTTACCTACCCCACTAAGGTGGAAGCAAGACAGCAAGACGTGCTATATCATATCGCGTGATATAATGATGGAAATGCTAGCCAGGCAGGTGTACCAAGACCTTCAAACTTTGTACGTCAATAGAAAATGCTCATCACATTTAACAATTTTCCATAAGACGGTATTTTTATATCTCTCATAGTTTGGCTGGACTGCTATGGTTCCACATCGGCCATTTCGATCTTCTAAATAAATTATAGCCTACCTATAAGTTGGCGACAACTAATAGCTATATAACAAAAAAGTTTCATTAAAATCGGTTCAGTAGTTTTTGCCTGAAACGTGGACAACAGGCAGACAGACAAAAAATTCAAAAACTATATTTTTGGTATCTGTTCCGTTTAAGAAGACCCTTGGTGGTATTTTTTTCTATTTCTTTTCAATGTATACAGCCCCTGTACCGGCAAAAAAATATGGATATGGAAATGGGCTTCATTTGACATTTGATGCCCACATTTTGTGCTTTTAAGGGCATAATATGGGCTTCAAATGTCAAATGAAGCCCATGTCCATACCCATAATTTTTAGCCGGTAGCCCCCTGAATAGAATCGCATACAGTTTTATAATAAGTATAAATTATTTTATTTATATACTTAATATAATTATTTATTTATTATTATTTATTTATAGTATAATTATTTTATTACTTAATATACCTACACGTTAATTTTTTTATCACCCCGGATAAAATTAAAAGGGTTATTCTGCTCATGAAAACAAACAATTTTTATTATGGGACCAGCACTAAAATCGCAAAAAAAAACAGTACCTACGTATTAACACATTAAAAATTTATATCACATAGCCTTCCGCCCGCGGTTTTGCCGCGTGTACTACACGACGTTTTTCCGAGGGAATGTGATATTTTTCCGGGATAAAATTAGCCTATGGGACTCTCTAGCTCCTAAACTATCCACATACTAAAAAAAACAGGTCGATCCGTTGCTCCGTTTTGACGTGAAAGACGGACATACAAACAAACACACTTTCACATTTATAATTTTAGTATATATTCTATGTCAAAAGAAAATACTTATCACGCTGAAGAACTTCTCTTAAGATGCTGTATTTGTATCTCTTATAGTTAAGCTGGGCTGCAAGGGTTCCAAATCAGGAGTACCAACCTTCGATATTTTTCCGTCAATAGAAAATGTCCATGACGTTAAACAACTTTTCTTAGACGCTATGATTGTATCTCATATAGTTTAATCTGGCTGCTAGGGTTCCACATCAGGTGTACCAGACCTTCAAACTTTGTACGTCAATAGAAAGTGCTCATCACGTTTAACAATTTTCCTTAAAACGGAATTTTTATATCTCTCATAGTTTGGCTGAACTGCTATGGTTCCACATCAGAAATTGCGATCTTCAAAATAAATTATAGCTATATGTTGGCAAGGACCAATAGCTGTAAAACAAAAAAACTTTCATCAAAATCCGTTCCGTAAACTTTTTGCCGTCGTCATCACACGAAAAAATTCATCCCCTGTTTTCACCCTCTTTAGGGTAGTTTTTTTTACAAACTTTGAATGTTGTATTTATTTATCTAATCAAAAGCCTATAAAATAATTTTGAAGCTTCTAGCTTTAAAAATGACGTAATTTCCATACAAACTTTCATCCCCTAGTTCAACCCCTTACAGCCCTTTGTTCACATAAAAAAGTAGCCTATGTCCTTTCTCAGGCTCTAGATTATCTCTGTACCAATTTTTATTCAAATCGGTTCCGTAGTTTAGGCGTGATTGTGTAACACACAGACAGACAGATTCGCATTTTCGAATTTATAATATACTAGCGGCCGCCCGCGGTTTCACCCGCGTGGTTCCCGTTCCCGTGGGAATATCGGGATAAAAAGTACATATAAACCTTCCTCTTGAATCACTCTATCTATTTAAAAAAAACGCATCAAAATCCGTTGCGTAGTTTCAAAGATTTAAGCATACAAAGGGACATAGGGACAGAGAAAGCGACTTTGTTTTATACTATGTAGTGATAGTGAAGTAAGGACTAGCTGTTGCCCGCGGCTTCGTACGCACGGTAGAGTGACTTTTGTATTTGTTTATTTTATGTGTAATCTACAATAATCTAATGAGTGTAGATAAAGTAGTGTATGAGACTGCACATAACTCGTGGAATACTATTAAAAAACTCGCCAAGGCTCGTTTTTTAAACTCCTACTCGTGTTTTAATACCCCTCATTATGCGACAGTCACATAAACTACTATTATGTACGAGTCATACACTGCTTTTCACTTCGATTGTGAGGAAAATTAATAGCAGTTTGCAAAAAAGAAAAAATAAAGACTTCGCCATATTGGCGGGAAGACTTTCTTAAGGGCTTATTACACTTGGCTAAATTCAGCATCTAATTATGCATACATTGCTTGTTTTGATTGCATCACTTGCTACAAATGAGCTCAAAGAAAGCAATGTATGCTTAATTAGATGCTGTATTTAGCCAAGGTGTAATAAGCCCTTTAATCTTTTTTTTTATACGTGGCAGTGGCAGCACATTGACCTTAGCATAGATCGTAGTCCATATAATGCTTTTGAAATACTTATTTCTTAGAAAACTCGATAATTTTGCCTAGTTTTGTTAATTTAGTAATTTAACATGGATTATGTTCAAAATTGAAGAAACAGAATGAAATAACAAGTTTATTTAACAAAGTTTAATTGCGTGTGTGACTGTTCACCTGACAACCTTTGCCTTAGAGTCTGAGACTTAGACGAAGATTTTACTTTATGCACTAGAGCATAAAAAGCGATTTTATGCAGCCCATAACATGAACACGAACTTTACGAGCATGAGAAGTGAAAATAATATTTTTCTTCCAAAACAATTTTTTGTTATTTAATTTTTAAAACTTCAAATTTTTTATACTTAGGTATACTTCAGTATTTTGGAAAAATCAGAGAAGGGGGAACGGGGGACGAAGCCCCCGCCACCCAACAAAATGTAACAGACGTTTCAGGGACCGTACTCTGAAACGCTAATCCGAAACTTCGGTTAGCCCCGCCTCTTTCACTCGATTCTGTCCCGACTGTTTAGAGCGTGAGAGGGACGGGTATACCGAAGTTTCGGGTTTTGCGTTTCAGAGTAGGCCCTCAGGTTTGGTTAGGTTAGAACTGTGACCAAAACGCCGCGCGCCGAGCTAGCGAAGAGAAAAAAAAAATCTTTTTTTGTTTATTCGTCAGTATCTTTTTTCGAAAGCTATGATATTTTACACTTTAAAAAAATAATTAAAGTGACATTTTATGCACTCCTTTGCGACACCCGGACCGCGTCTCGTACTCATTCATATTGGGTTGATGTAAGTACTTACCGGTATGTATCGGATATTTGCCAGTCATGAGCGCGGCGCGCGAGGGCGTGCAGATGGGCGCCACGTAGTGCTGCTGCAGCACCACGCCCGCGTACGCCAGCGCGTCGATATTAGGCGTCTCGTACTCATTCGAACCGTGGAAGCCCACATCGTCCCAGCCCTATGGACAGAAGAGGGACCGTCAACTACGAGCGTCTCGCGACAGTATAGAACTGCGTATTTCAGAAAGGAGTTTGCCTCGGAAGTCCTGTAGAACACGGGATAATAGGTATCCCGAAAATAGGGTATTTTAAATTATGGATTACTCGCAAACCACAAGTAGGTACTCAAAATCTGGAAAAAATACATGTTATTTTACTGTTATTTATCTAGTGCTTCCGTGAGTGCTTCCGGCCGTTTTTTTTTCGATTGGTGATATTTAACTGTGTCAAATAAAACCCCAAACATCCGTCTAATCGTAATCCAAATATCCTATTACTTGCAGTATACTTGGTTTTAGTTAATGAAAAATATGTAGTTTAAAAAACTAAAAGAACACACTTTTATAGGAACAAACTAAAAAGTACAAAATAACCGTCTATTCAGTAACTGAAATTAAAAAGCGTGGGGCGCGTGGTCAATATTAGGTACCTACTTGAAATGCATGCTTTGCAAAGGGCGCACCACGCTTTTTATTTTCAGTTACTGAATAGACGGTTATTTTGTACTTTTTAGTTTGTTCCTATAAAAGTGTGTTCTTTTAGTTTTTTAAACTACATATTTATTTTTTACTTTTTAATAAGTGGCAAGCTATAGATGGATGGTAATCGATTTCACAGTCCATTCATGTGTTTGCCCACCCCGTAAATATTATAACTCAAAGGCGTGATTGTACGTATTTAGTTTAACAAATTCAAGTAGAGTCTATTAGTTACCAGATGCGCGAGCCGAACCCTTACTTCCTTCCTGCTCCATCATCAGACCCTCACCACCAAGTGTAGCGAATAGGTCTCATCAGAACGAAACAAATGAGCCCAAACTCGAGGGGTTTCTTAGTGGACATTAAGGAGTGCCACTGCCTTCCTCCCTGCTCCATCATCAGGCCCTCACCACCAAGTGTAGCAAATAGGTCTCATCAGAACGAAACAATGAGCCCAAACTCGAGGGATTCCCTAGTGGTCATTAAGGAGTGCCACTGACTTCCTCCCAGCTCCATCATCAGACCCTCACCACCAAGTGTAACGAATAGGTCTTATCAAAGCGAAACAAATGAGCCCAAACTCGAGGGGTTTCCTATTGGTCATTAAGAAGTGTCACTGGCTTCCTTCCTGCTCCATCATCAGATCTTTACCACCAAGTGTAGCGAATAGGTCTCACCAGAACGAAACAAATGAGCCAAAACTCGAGGTGTTTCCTATTGGTCATTAAGGAGTGCCACTGGCTTCCTCCCTTCTCCATCATCAGACCCTCACCATCAAATGTAGCAAATAGGTCTCATCAGAACGAAACAAATGAGCCCAAACTCGAGGGGTTTCTTAGTGGACATTAAGGAGTGCCACTGCCTTCCTCCCTGCTCCATCATCAGGCCCTCACCACCAAGTGTAGCAAATAGGTCTCATCAGAACGAAACAATGAGCCCAAACTCGAGGGATTCCCTAGTGGTCATTAAGGAGTGCCACTGACTTCCTCCCAGCTCCATCATCAGACCCTCACCACCAAGTGTAACGAATAGGTCTTATCAAAGCGAAACAAATGAGCCCAAACTCGAGGGGTTTCCTATTGGTCATTAAGAAGTGTCACTGGCTTCCTTCCTGCTTCATCATCAGATCTTTACCACCAAGTGTAGCGAATAGGTCTCACCAGAACGAAACAAATGAGCCAAAACTCGAGGTGTTTCCTATTGGTCATTAAGGAGTGCCACTGGCTTCCTCCCTTCTCCATCATCAGACCTTCACCATCAAGTGTAGCAAATAGGTCTCATCAGAACAAAACAAATGAGCCTAAGCTCGAGGGGTTTCCTAGCAGCCATTGAAGAGTTCTATTGCCCACCTCTTGACTCCATCATCAGATCAGCTCGATGGTAGCAAATTATTGTATTGTCATCGGATTCATAAAGACTTGCAAAGTTTCAAATCAATATGACAATTAGAAGTAGGTTAAAATGGAATTCCAAGATTTTCTTACATTGTGACTTAGTTACAAGTGAAGCTAATAAAAGTGTGGTAAAAATATACGAAAATAATTGTCTTTGAATAGCCGAGGGATTCCGGCTGTCAAAAGTTTAAATTTATTTTTATTTAATTTTTAATTGAATTTTAAGTGATTTTCGATTCGCGGGGCGCTCGCGAGTTCACAGTTCACAGCCGGCTGCCGCTGCTTTCGCGTGAAGTGTATCGCGCGCGGCCGAGCAAGCGTTAGCGTGCCTATTTCGGTCGGGAATCCTCGCCTTAAGGCGATCGCGAAGCCCAGCAAAGCGTTTGCCTTAAACGTTGTTATTTTTTTGTGAAACAAAACTTCTTGAGTTACTTATTTTATTTCTTTTGCATTCACAATGCAATTTTTATTATTGAAAAATGGAAAATGAAGTACATAGGTATTTAGAAAAAATCGGCCAAGTGCGAGTCGGACTCGCTCATGTAGGGTTCCGTACCCACTTAACTTACCGATTACACCTAGCAAAAATACCACTGTCATTTTTTGCCAGAAAAAAAATACTTTGTTTTTCATAGTATTCGTATGAATGACAATAGTAGTTTATGTGACTGTCGCGTAAGGAGGGGTATTAAAACACGAGTGGGAGTTTAAAAAACGAGCCTTGGCGAGTTTTTTAAAATAGTATTCCACGAGTGTTTTAATACCGAGTTATGTGCAGTCTCATACACCACTTTATCTACACTCATTACTGTAAAAGCTGTATCCGGTTGTATCATAATGACCATTATTAAACACTTTTATTTTTAAAGTTGACTATGGCATAAAGTGTATCAATATACATTCAGGCATGAGTTCATAATTCGAATATTATAACATGAGTGTAGATAAAATTATATTTGAGGTTTTCGAAAATGTGTTAAGTATATCTCAAAAACTTGTTAAGCTATCTGTGATAGTTTTTCTTTTAACTTCGTCACATGTACTAGGTACTATCCAAAAACTAATAATTCACAAACGGATGCCTCAATCAAAAAACTGTCTGTACAAACCCACAATATTTTTAAAATTGCTATCCCACACTATGGGGTAGACAAGAAAAAAAATACATACCCACTTCACGTGTAGGGGAGGTAACCTAAAAAAATGATTTTTTCTAAATTTTACTTTACCACTTTGTTGGCGTGATAGGTAAATATGTATATTCATGCCAAATTACAGCTTTCTAGTACCAAGAGTATGAGCTACACTGGGGACAGACAGACGGACAGACGAAACTATATGGGTTCCTTGTTGACTACGGAACCCTAAAAATGGACCTGTCTAAATATGTAAGTACTTCATTTTCCATTTTTCAAAACTTCTCGATTTTTTCACAAAAAAACACATTTTATCAGACGCAACGCAACGTTGCGAATATTTTCTAGTTCAACTGTTTTCATACAAAATCAAGAATGCGTTGCATACATGTTGCATACCTACGTTGCGTAGCTGAGCTGCTGGGATCAGTAGGTATGTCCTTCCTTCATCTTCATCTAGGGAAAAAGTGGCATGTACACAAATTTTGTGGCATAGGTACGACCACGGCAATTTCAGATGAGAATATTTTCTTGGTTCATACTTTTAGAGCGTGATTTTTCAGTAGGTAGGGTTTTAGTTTTTTAACTTCATTTTTTTCCAATATTTTATACACTTGCTCTTCTTGCGGTTTCTTCCTAGGCCACTACCCTATAGATTCTTCCACATTGACTTTTTATTTTATTACTTCTGCCTAAGCTATTTTTAACAAAACAAAGTTATTGGAACTACTAGCTGACTCGGCAAACGTTATTATGCCCTATAAATTATATAGGTAATTATGTATCACCTAGTATAACATAGCATAATAATATATATACCTACATAATATAGGTACAGGACGTCCCAAAACTATGCCACATGGAGGCAAAATACCTTAAATCCCGAAGATATACAATTTTACTGAAAGAAAACTTCATTTTTTATTTTAAAAATAAAACGAACTGCATTCAAAGAATTTCAAATAATCGCCTGTATGAACTGGGAATCGAACCTACTGAAATAAAAAAAAACTTTTATTTTATTGTACCGATCGAAAGGCTCGATTATACCTAAGCATTTCTTCTGAGTAACATAGCATTTTAAATAAAAGGAAGACTATGAAATTAACATTTAATGTTGAATAACAAGTTTGTGCAGCGTTATGGATAGCCTTTTCTGTGACTATCCGTTTTTTTTCTAAATACTTCATTTTCCATTTTTCAGTAATAAAAATTGCATTGTGAATGCAAAAAACTAAAAATTAAAATAACTTAAAGTTTTATATCTTCAGTATTTAAGGTACTTTCCCTCAATGTGGCATAGTTTTAGGACGCCCTGTATATACTGTGGTATCACCAATATAATTACTAGTATGGTACTACCAATAGTATTAATTACCATTTTTAGGGTTCCGTAGCCAAATGGCAAAAAACGGAACCCTTATAGATTCGTCATGTCTGTCTGTATGTCTGTCTCTGTCCGTCCGACCGTCCGTCCGTATGTCACAGCCACTTTATTCCAAAACTATTAAGACTACATACCTACTTGAAACTTGGTAGGTAGATATATATTCTATGAACCGCTTTAGGATTTTAATACAAAAATTAAGGGGGCATGGAAATAAAACTAAATTTTTTTTTTCATAAAACATTCGTGTTGGGTGTCTTTAGATAGGTATTTAAAAATGATATTTAGGTTTCTTTTATAATGTTTTATCAAAGTCAATATGATATAAATTTCCAAAGTGGTAAAATGTGTATGCTTTCCGGAACAAAAAGTAGCCATGTTACTCTCCAGATAACAAATCAAGTCGATTAGTTGCTCCGTTTTGACGTGAAAGATGGACAAACAAACAAACAAACACACTTTCACATTTTTAATATTAGTATGGATGGAGTACCTATGTAAAAAGGTACCGAGAAACCTATTTTTAGGACAGACGTAGGTATTTCTGCGAATGGAAGCGGTCAACTTTTTGTGTTGCGCGAGAATGTCAAAACATCACAAATCACAATGACATGTCTGTCATTCATATTGCAATTGCATACTACACTACAAGTCGCGTTGGAAAAAAAGGTTTACCTCGTTTACTATGCAAGATTGCTAAAATTTTTGTCCGAGTGTATAATATTTCGCGTTCTTTCCGATACCATATCAATTTAAGGTCTCCAAGTTAAGGTTGCAGGTACTTACTTATCTAATAGTATCTATACTCTATACAAATAAATAAAATTGGAGTGTCTGTTTGTAACACTTTTTACTACATGCATCTATCTATACATATAATAAAATCGTATACTTTCCGTGTCTGTACATACATTGAAGATATTTCCCAAAAAAATACCAGAACATGTTAGAAATAAGCAATAGAGCGTATAAATCTCTTTTTTTAGTATTTTTGCCTGTTTGTCTGTTTATCTGTTTGTCTGTCTGTTTGTGACGGCATCACGCAAAAACCACTGAACGGATCTTTATGAAATTCTGTACGAGGACAACTGGTTACTCTTAAAAAAGTATAGGATACTTTTTGTCGCGTAAAAACCCCTTATTCCTACGGGAATATACAAAAACTGATTCTTACTAAAATAAGATGGCGCCACATGATTATGAAAATACGTTACTTATAAGTATTTCTAAAATAACATAACCAAGACTATCTTTGACATTGAGATGTATTGGTCGCAAGGCAGATAATTATGTGCTTTTATAATGAAATTTCATTTTAAGTTTTACCAAAAGTAAAGACCTTTGACTTTGTGGTAGGTACCTACCTATTTAAGGTTAAAGCAAAAGCTTGCACCCATGCAATAGCCACCCGCAATCCCTTGTTTGCTGCAGTCCCGGCCCAGCCTCCTCCTAAGTGTTTCCGTGAAATAAAATTGCCGTATCATCGGCATAGGTGAAAATTTTACAGCCCGGTAACTGAAGTGTAGAAAAGAAAGCTACACTACATTATTTCCCAGTGACAAAGGGCGTTTGTGCACTACACTGAATTTTACCGATCCGGAAAAAAACGGATGCTTGTATTTTAATAATTAATCATTTATAATAGTTATTAAGTAAATACAAGCATCCGTTTTTTTCCGGATCGGTAAAATTCAGTGGTAGTGCACAAACGCCCAAAGGCTATATTTGATCCCAATATTCGTAGGTACCTAGTACGGAAACGGGTCCCGTTCCCGTGGAGTACCTATAACCGCAAGGAGCAACTGGTACTTAGTAATTAATAAAACCAGCTACCAATACCACAGAATAATACTAATACCAATACCCTTTGGTAGACCTGCCAAAGTAAACAACTCATTTTAAGCCACTTGATGATCTCAGTATGAGGTTTATGATAATGATGTGAGTCATCTGCCAAAGAAAGATTTAATTTTATTGTAATACGACGCGAACGCCCCGCGAGACGCACAGAATGGCACAGACGTCATTCACAATTCAGGAACCAAATATTAGTACCTACCTTAAGTAGTTATGGAATAAATACGCGAGTTCAAAGGAACTCGCGTTCCTTTAAACTCTTCAAAAAAGTTAAAGAACTTGTTTGAATTTTTAAGGCCTTTTTGTTATTTGATTATTTGTCCATATGAAAATTAAAAAAAATCGGCCAAGTGTGAGTCGGACTCGCCCATGAAGGATTTTTCCGTACCCACTTAAGTCTTAACGTACCGATTACCTACATCCAAATAAAATAATACGTAATGCAATACATACTTACCAAAGTTTCATTTGTGTAGGTACCTAAGTAAGTATAGGTACCTAGTAACAGCTTTCGAATAAACTGGCTGTGAGTCACAGCCTGTGACATACGGACGGGACGGACAGACAGACTGACACATGAGCATGGAATCTGGGTTTCGTTTTTTTCCATTCGTCAAAGTAACCATAAAACGACTCTATTAGTAGGTAGGTAGGTAACTACAAAATCAAAAGATGGAGTACCGCTACTCTTTCATCTCAGTTCCTTCTATGAAAGGCTTCCTAACTAGGTATATTAAATAATTTAGCTTTTCCGAAGTGAGAGGGTAATTTAATAAAATAAATTAAAGAAGGTAAGTAAGTAGTAGCATAGCAACCATACCAAGACCACGCCGGAAAGCTTAAAATATTAAGAAAATAAAATAAAATCTTTTAGGTAGGTAGAATTTATTGCTGTAACTTGGCTGTAACTAATTTATTATTCATCTGTACTGTATTGACTATCATCACTATCATTTACAAAGGAAAGAACCTAAAGAAATTCCTCCTTTCATAGCAAACAAACAAAATAAACAACTCATTATCTAACTGAACAGGTCCAACTAGCTTAGACGAACATAATGTAATATTTTAGGTCAAAAGGTGATTGATGTAAGTAGGCATGAGCCTTTATCAAGCGCTTATTTTTATAGCACTAGTTAACTTCAAAATATGTAGTCCAATACGTACCTGCCTACTTATATATCAAGCTACTCAAATTTCCCTCTAAAGTTGTTAATAAATTACTTAAAACTATATTAATCACAAGCGGAATGGTATAAGTTCCTTATCACTCACTGTACTGTTTACTGACCAAGTCATCGGCTATGATGAGCACGATATGCGGGTTCGGTTCCCGCGCAAAGCACAAGACTAACAAATTCACTAGTATAAGCAGCAACATACTCCGAGGAAAGCTTCGCCTGAAGTGGCGAGCACAGAACAGAAAATTTATTTACTCGAGCGAGGCTGAGCATTCTGAGCAATGCGTTATGCGATGCGATACAGTGCGTTGTCAGCGAGTGCCACTTACCGGGAGGGTTATCTCCAAAGGCGGAAATAACGGGGACACCGGTACCTACACGATGTCATTTAGTATATTATAGTTGTAAATAAACTCAGTCAATTTATTATCAGCGTTTATGCTACACGCGACGCGACCTACTAATATGATGATAACTAAGTTGCGCGAAAGATAATTTATAAGTAAAACTAGTTAAGCTACATTTATATGCAATGTATTTTATTTTAGTTTACCTCACGTTTAGGTAAACGTACACCTACCTACCTAGGTACATATACCTACCTAGGTAGGTATATGGGTAAGTATCTGGACTTTAAAATCTATTAAAATTCAATGACTATTCCTTTTTGTCTAAATTAAAAGTCATACAATTTTATCTCAATGAATAAAGTAAGAGAATCACCGGAACAGAAAAGATTGGCACACTATATGGTATGTTTTTTTGCGTTCCCCAGTTTACGGGAAAGTTGAATGTATTGTTTCACGAATTTTGTTGCGTATATATATTAATGAGTGAGTTATCGTTTTTTTCTTATTTTACCTGATTTTGATTATATTTTAATTTAAATAACTGTTAATGTCAGAAAGAAAAGAAAATGTGGAAAAAGTGTCATTTTCATGAAAAAGTTGAAATTAATAGCTCAAATTAATTAAGAAGTTAGTACCTATGTACTAAATTTTCATTCTCTAGATGCAAAAACAAACTTGAACAAACTTTTCAACTTGACAGTTAAGTATTGTACATTTTTGTAGGTACAACAAAAATAGCGAAGTATGGATAAAAACCTACGGTTGAACTTTAAGTCATATCCTAAAAGTAGTAATTTAGAAATAAAACCTTATATAACAAGATTATTTACATATTTATTTACATTTTAAAATTTTATTTTGTTTTGCGTAGGCTGACAAACGTCCAAGGTATTGTTATAAAAAAAAAAGAAAAGTTTCGCTAGCGCCATCTCTTGCACCTATTTGAAATAAGCTTACTATACCTTTTGGAAAATTCCTCATTGCGTAAGCTAATCGTATTAATTTGACAGTTCATATCGTATTCAATCGGCTGCGATTTGTATGGAATGACATTTATTATGATACAATATGAACTGTCAAATGAATACGATTGACTTTACGCAATTCCATAGCATGTCTTGGAGATAGGACGTTGACGATGGGCAATTTGGGCCCATCTCCAATAAAACTGACTTAAATATAAAAAAAGGTCTGTATACATACCTACACTACATACATAAATTCATTAAAGTTCCCAAAAACGTATGAAGTTCATATCCATAAAGTTACGCGGTAGCCCCCCAATTCCTTGTTTTGTGACGTCGGGTATAATGATAACTAGCTAGTAATGTTCAATAATTTAATTAATAATAATTTGTATGAAAACTATATAAGCGCGCTACTCGCCGCTAGAGGCGCTAATACAGTTTTCATACAAATTGACATAAATACGGAATCGAAATAGTTTGCGTTTTTTGACATAAAAACTTACACTACGGCTCTGAGTACTGAATCCTATGGAGATGGCATATTGTTCTATATGAACTATTGGTTATACAAATATGAGCTAAATCGACATTGTACTCATAAACCTGTAGCCATCTTGTTCTATCTTACCTCCAATACTTCATGTAAAAAGAGACAGCAATATATTTATTCGACCTATTTTTTGGCAACATTGAAACGTGACGTCATCGTAATGCATGATTGAAGCCGGTCGCCATTTAGGTTTCTCGGTATGTGAGCTGTCAACGCGAGTTGTATTTGCAGTGTTTTGTGATAAAAGTCTTTTAATTTGAGACTTTCATGTGAATAAAAGGTATTAATAAGTGAGAGAAAGCAACAAGGAACATGTCTAATTGCAGTGTCGTAGTTTGACTTGTCAAATGACAGCCGCGCACATGAGGGGTGGGGGGGGGGGCTAGTAACTTTATGGATATGAAATTCATACGTTTTTTGGAACTTTAAGTCAATTTTATTAAGAAAATAGCCGCTATCAGTTCCTTGTTTTGTGACGTCGGGTATAACGATAGCTAGCTAGCAACGTTCAATAGAACAAAGATTGTTATCCCCGCGTAAAACTCCCACGACCCACGAGCATTGAAATGTGTGAACCACCCGCGCATTTTAATGAGTTAGGTTAGGTTAGCAAGAAAAGAAGGAAAATAAGAAAGAAAAAATAATAAAGATAATAATCAAGACTAATGACAAGGCAGTATGGTCTCAAACCCTAGCCTGTTCCTTTAGTAACGAATTGAAAAAAAAGCTGCCATGTCTGTCAATGTGTTCTGTGATCTGTCACTATAATTTGTGACACAGATTATTATTTGTGATCTGTCAGCTGTCAATGTCAAAAAAACTTGTGTTTATCATTTTTGTGATCATTTTTTTCATGTTATTTTATTTAATAACTTTGTAAGAAAATGGACTTAACTTCACTAATTTATTATTTATTACTTCAGGGATTAGTGATTGGAATAGTCACTCTTTTATTGGTGAGTATTTATTAATATTATTTTAATAACGTAATGAAAACCACGAAAAATCTGAGGAACACGTCAGCGATCCAGGAAAACTATTTCTTTAAAAACAAAAGTTTACTTTTTACTACCTACTCTTTAGAAGACGAAACCATGGAAGTATTACATAAACGAAACTCGAGTGGTTTTTTTTTAATTTAAACTTGAATATGATTTATGTTTGTAAAACCAAATTATTGCTTTTTGTACTAAGTAGGTATTATACTACTATTTAAAGTACTTGCCTATTGCATATTTTTTAGCCTATTGGACTGATTTACTTGCGCTTTCTGCTAATTAAATTTCATTTCTGAAATTCTTGTTTTGCAGATGTCAATAATCATTTATATAATAACTAATCCATACCCAATTGTTGAACGATTTGAAGAGGAGAAATCTTTCAAAGATCACAAAACAAAGTCTAAAGTAAAGTTCCCTAGCATTGATGATGATGACAGTGTGAATCTAAGTGTTGTAGTGCCAGCATACAATGAAGAAGAAAGGTGTAAGTTTACCCGTTAGTATTCACTAAGAGTTTTGATTTGCAATGAAGTAATAAAGAAAATAATTCAAGACAAATTAAAATTTATTATTTAGTGTTGTAAACATCAAATTCTTGAATGGTATTGCATATTAAACTTGGTATCAAGTGGCTAACTGTTACTTAGTTAAAATGATATAAATGTAACAACTCACTTTATGTCAACAGTGCCTGCAATGTTAGATGAAGCTCTGGAATTTCTAGAAGCTCGAGTAAAACAACACCCGGACTATAAATATGAAATAATAATAGTTAGTGATGGCAGTAAAGATAAAACTGTAGGTGTGGCTGAAAGTTACATGCAGAACTTTGGAAGTGAAAAAGTCAGATGTTTAGAACTGATCAAAAATAGGGGGAAGGGTGGAGCGGTCAGATTGGTAAGCAGCTGGTTGTGATTTCTTTTCTTTGATTTCTTACAAGCACAAATTAAAACTTGAATTTATCAGCCATACAATATTCTTCACTAGCTTTCCGCTCGCGTGGACTTCACGACGTTAATGTGATATTTTTCCGGGATAAAAAGTAGCCTATGTTCCTCTCCAGGCTATAAAGTACCTGTGTCCAAAATTTCAGCCAAATCCGTTGAGCCATTTTGGTGTGATTGAGTAACAAACATACAAACATCCAAACATCAAAACTTTCACATTTATAATATTATAGGATATAGGATATTGTAGGATTAGTAGGATTTAGAAAGCTCAAGCCAACAATCATTGTCCAAACATTGTTTTGTTATCATTATCACACAAATTTTTAAAGTAGTTGTAATGATTTTACTCTATTTACACTTATCACAAAATGTGATAGACTTACATGATAAACACATTTTCAGGGTGTTCAAAGTTCTAGAGGATCTTTAATATTATTTGCGGATGCTGATGGAGCATCCAAATTTGAAGATTTGCAGAAACTTGAAGCAGCTCTAGAAGAAACTGTAAGGCATAATAATTTTAAGGAACCTAAAGAAATTTCTAACTGTGATGCTCTTGCCATCGGATCTAGAGCACATCTGGAGAAGGAATCATTAGCAACAAGAAGTATTTTTAGGTAAGAAATAATGACAGTTGTAGTAAAAATTATATCCATTTATTACTAACATGATTCATGTATTTAGTATGAGTTTTTGCCGCTAACAAGAACAATATTTCACAGGAATATATTAATGTATGGATTCCACTTTTTGGTATGGCTTTTTACTGTAAAAGGCATCAAAGATACACAATGTGGATTCAAACTGTTCACTCGAAAATCAGCTAGAACTTGCTTCAAAAATCTTCATGTGAACAGATGGTAAGATCAAAAAAAAAATTAACTCAGTTAACTATTATTATTCATTTCTAATCCAAAATGCTAATTACTTTTTACCTTTTTTCTAGGGCGTTTGATGTTGAGCTATTATACATCACACAAAAATTAAAGATTCCAATATCAGAAATACCTGTAAGGTGGACTGAAATAGAAGGGTCAAAAGTGACGCCAGTCTTGTCTTGGGTCCAGATGGGGTGGGATCTGGGGCTAATTTGGTTGAAATACACTATAGGCGCATGGAAGATTAGAATTGATAAGATAGACTAAGAGCAACCTATATTAAACACATTCCCTATAAAATTTAGTTTCTTTCAGCTCTTGTATTGGCGCCGCGTACTTGTATCCATTCATAGCAATCTAAATCTATTGACTAGGCCACAACATTTAAATTCATCGCAACTACTTCCTTCCTTCCTTTTCGCCGCTCGATGTGGTAGTTGCGAGGGATTTGAATGTTGTGGACTTATGGCCTATTGTTTATTAACATAAGCCATGAATATACTAATGTGTGAAGGTCATTTTTCAATTTGACGACTCTGTATGAAATATAACGGGAGAAAAAGATTGCCCTTGACGAGTTTCTTGCCGGTTCTTCTCGCAAGGTCTCCCGCCGTAGGATTTGCGAATCGATGGTTCTTTGACGTTCATAAGTGTTGTTACCTCAACCTCTATTGCCAACCAGAATTGTAAAATAGTACAACGCGGCCGTAGTAACCTCTGCATATCGTGTAATTCGTGCAGGGGCGCGATCATAAATAAATCACAAATTATAAAAATAAATGCGCCCCTGTTACAGGTTACTTTTACAGAGTGGAGGGAAGGTACTCGAAATAATGGAGGTAGCAATTTTCCGTCTAAAAGGCTGATTTACATTTGCTGAAACGTTCCTTTATTTTTGATAAAAAGCACAACTGCATACATAGATTAAAAAAAAACAGCTGTTCTTTAAAAAAGTACAACATAGACTCGACTCGACATCAAATCCATGATCTTTCATTGTTTGTTTGTTCAATTGATCATATCGATCGACTTCCTCGATTGATACGATACTTACGTTTTTCTTATTTTAGCGGGTTCAATAGGTTCAAGTGCAAGTTTTGTTTCTTTTAAAAAAGTACCAAGTATTAGTTCCTTTGAGACAAATTTGATATCTCTATTGTTTTGAGTACCAGGGACAAATTCGGTGAACGGTCGCTAATAATGGTTATTGCTTATGCTTATGTGTTGTACTCTCCGAGTATTGAATCCTAGTACTCAGAGGTTGTACTACCCTAGTTTAATACATAAACAAATAGCATAAGGGTCTGCGCATGAATGGCGAGGCACCAGCCACACGAAAAAAGTAAGAGGCGGTTCACCAAATTTGTACCAGACTACTTTTTACTTTCCCTCCAGGTGGCATGAAAAAATTCCATACTGTAGATGCGCGACGCGGCCGGAAGGATACTTGCGGCTGCGGGTCAACATTCAACAACGACAGAAGCGGGAGCTTTACGTAAATGCAGAACGACCTTTAGGTTAGGTTCGAAATAAAAGATATGACTGATACGGGTAATAAATTTATAAAAGTATTTAAATATAAATATTACAACAATACAGAAATAACTAAAACATTTAAAACAGCACAAGTAAATATATATATTTTATTTTGTAAAGGCTACCTAAGCCCGCAAGAGCATAAAATTGCATAAAAAGATAGCATATGAGATTATTAACAATAAACTTATACACATAATATGTACTGAATTTAAGCTTTGCCCATAAACTTATACACATACACTGAAATAAGGCGTGTTTGCCCTTGGTATCCACTGTAATCCCATAATAATATAATTATCGACACATAGATATTGGCAAATGGTTTGGAATACATAGCAACTGTTTTTAATTAAAAAAATAAAGCTGTTTTCATCATGGAATCATAAGAATAAAATATAGGGTTTAACAGAAAGAATGCAGAATGCCATTCTTTGTAGTAGCTATCTACAATTGTATTTTTTTTTCTGTCCGAATAATAAGTTTATCTAAAATGGTAATTTATAAATTCTTTCTATTACACCCAGTAAAAAAATATGTGTTTATCAATGGTTTATCAGTAATTTATAGCTAAGTAATAGGTATACATAGGTACAATATGTTTAAATTATTAACATTTTTTTATCAATAACAAATGTAAAAGATTTTTACGGATGGCCAAGTTTCACTCAATCAATCTAAAGTTACATAACAAATTAATCCTTTTTCCAATGATGGTCAATGGTGAATGATTAAAATTATCATATACCCTGGACCAACTGTTTAAACTTCTAACGCGGTAGTCTGGCTAACGAAAGGTGAACTTCGAAAAAGGCGAATAAAAAGACAAATATAGTTTTGATGCTTGTTATTTTAAATTGACCATAATATAATAAATAACAAGTAAGTATCAAAATTATATTTCCCTCTATAAACAAGAGTTGCCATGCCATGTTTTTTTTTTAATTTGCCGCCTTTTTCCAGGTTTATCTTTCATTAGCCAGACTCTAGGCCTCAGCCATTGAGCCTTTAGATTTAAATTAAAATAATAATACTTTATATAATTATAATAATAATAATTTGTTCATATTGTCGAAATCAGGCTGTGTACTAGGATTATTTTTTAGATCGACGTTCCTATATGACGCTACAAAATGAAATGTAAGTTGTTATTTATTATTTACACATAGTTACTTATAAGTTTTATCTAGGTGGTATAACACATTTTAGTTTCACATTATCTTATAAATATCTATAATTAAAATATAAATGCAAAGATTTTTTCAAAAAGAAGTATAATAATTCATCATAGGTGTTAGACACCAATAAGCTATTGTATGTAGGTCTTAATAATTTGTACAAAGCGTCATAGTAAGCTAGTTGTTAAAATTTTAACTAACTACTAGACATTGAAACGCCCATCAAAATTTACTTTGACTTAATATTTTGGCAAAAATTGCCGTTATTCTCATACAAGACAAGTGTTTTTAAGAAAATAGGAAAATTTGGCAAAAAGAGAGTACGAATAACAAGCTCATTAACAAAAATAGCTAATTTAATATCTAATAATATACTATAATGTGTAATTCGTTCTCAAGCAAATTTGGCCCATATTTGTGAAATGAAGTTGGAGATTCTTTTAGCAAACACGCATCTTAGATATCTGTCTCGAAAGTTACTCTTGTTGAATACCTAAGTATAGAAAAAGTAACAGTAACAGTAACTAACAGTTGTAAACCGAGACCATTATCTCTAAATAAATTATTACTACTACAGCTGGGTGCATACAGTGGACGTGACGTAACGTCCGCGGTTTTGGGCGTGCCGTGCGCCGCCGCGCCGCCCGGTAGTTGTATTGCATTGAAATATATGGTGTCATCCACAACACATAGGGCGGCACGGGCGTAACGTAGGCGTAGCGTAGCGTTTTCGTATGGAGATATACCGCCCGATGTGTGCACCCAGCTTAATACACAAGATTTATTGCCGCACTCAGAGACGTCAATAAACTTTAATGGGAGAGTTTCCTGCAGTTATTTTTCGATGCACTAGATGGCGCTGTAACCCTAACACAACCTACTTTTTTCAGCATATTATGGCAAAGGATTAGTTCATTCAGCCTAAAAAAGACTTGTGTGTCGATCGGTTGTACTGTCAAATAAATCTGTTTGTGGTAAAGTTTTTCTTCTGTGAGATCGGCAGATTTGCTTTGCTTCCGTGCGTTGGTGTTGGTGGTGTTCTGTGAGCGTATTCGTTTTTCTTGATAATTTGATTGATCATCATGGATTTCTTCCGCCGACGAAGGCGGGTTCGGGTTTGAGCTTCCGCTCCTTCCCCGGGCTTCATCTCGTGAGGCTACTGCCCCACTGTGTTTGGAGCCGCTTTGCGCGGCCGTCCTCGGGACGGGTGGTGTGCCCCACCGGATGTTTGCGGCCCTCGGCGCGGTCAGCCAGCCGGGTGAGACCCCTTTGGGGGAGGCCCAGCTAGCGCCTGCGAGCGGGCGCGCAAACGGGGTATGGGTTATAATTTAGGTAGGGGTAAGGTAAGGTAGGGGTGTTAGAAGGGATGTGAGGGTTGGGCGAGGTGGGCTGGGGAAGTAGCGGGGGCACAATATCGCGGAGCAGCGCCCATTTCTTCATGGCTCTGGTGTTGGTGGTAATGTTGGGGGAAGGAGCTGATTCTTCGGTTTCTAGCGGCGGTGGTCGTCGTCTGGGTGCGATGCCCTGCAGGTGTTTGTGGGGCCCGTGATCGGCGCAGTCAAACATTCGACGCGCCAGTTGGCCCACGAAGTCCTGCAGCGGCTGTGAGTGTTGAGGTCCCTCGCGATGACCTCATTGCGTACGTAGCGCCCCGCTTGGGTGATGATACGGAGCGCCACGTTCTGCTGGGCTTGAAATAATTTGATTGAAACTTGGCTTGGACTGGCACTGAATACTGGACCCCGATTGGATAGCTTACATTTTGGCCTGGCACTGAATACTTGACACCGATATTGCTTAACGTTTTGGACTTGCCTAATCACCGCACTGTCTGGTGAACGAACTTCAATCATATCAAAAGACTATGGATCGTGTCGTCTTGATCCATAATATGGACATGGGCTTTATTTGACATTTGAAGCCCATTTAAATATATTATTACTCAGACACACTATTCTCTTTGCTATTTTCTATTATGTAAATACTTTTTCGTTACTTCTTCAGAAAAAGTTAGGTCGCTATAGTGGGGTAGCGCCATCTAGTACAAATCTTTGAACTGAACGATGAAACGTCAAAAGAAACTCTCTCATTGACAATTAAATCTTATCTGTCTCTTTTTTATGTCCAGTCTTGAATAAAGTAGGAATGATAGTTTAATGCCAATTCAAGTTAATTGACGTGTCTGAGTACGGCAGTTAGTTATTAATTTTCAATAATTGCACTGAAAATAATAATGATTATATTAGGAAATAAGAATTAGATATATTTTTGATACTTACCATTTATTTGATACTAGCTTTTGTACAAGTAATAATTTTATGGATAATACACCAGAGAATCTATGGGTTTTTAGGATTAGAACTTAGAACCTTGTCTCATTGAAATGTTCTGGGCCAAAATAGTATGTGTTGACAAATTTTATGTCGTTGATAATGTTCTATGGATATAAACATTTTATAGCTGACTAGCGGCCGCCCGCGGTTTCACCCGCGTGGTTCCCGTTCCCGTGGGAATATCGGGATAAAAAGTACATATAAACCTTCCTCTTGAATCACTCTATCTATTAAAAAAAAACGCATCAAAATCCGTTGCGTAGTTTCAAAGATTTAAGCATACAAAGGGACATAGGGAAAGAGAAAGCGACTTTGTTTTATACTATGTAGTGATGACTACAACATCTTGAAAATATGACTTACTCGTCAACAACATCATTAACTTTTAAACTTCGTTTTGGATAATAAGAAGTCATTCTTTTTGAAGTTTTCCTACTATTGAGCGGTATTAACAATAGAAACTGTATAATTATTAATTTTAATAAGTACATATCAAAGATCTTAAGTTCAAAGTAGATAAGGCTTTAAGGTGAACGCATATCACTTATCCGAGACGAACAAAACGAATTTATATGAAACTAGCGGCCGCCCGCGGTTTCACCCGCGTGGTTCCCGTTCCCGTGGGAATATCGGAATAAAAAGTACATATAAACCTTCCTCTTGAATCACTCTATCTATTAAAAAAAAACGCATCAAAATCCGTTGCGTAGTTTCAAAGATTTAAGCATACAAAGGGACATAGGGACAGAGAAAGCGACTTTGTTTTATACTATGTAGTGACTAGCGGCCGCCCGTGGTTTCAACCACGTGGTTCCCGTTCCCGTGGGAAGTCGGGATATATCTGTGTGCCAAATATCAACCAAATCCGTTTAGTAGTTTTAGCGTGAAAGAGTATCACTCATCCATACTTACAAACTTTCGCATTAATAAGATTCTATGAAACCTCGCACTGCCGGAGTCGAATCGTCCGAATCTTGAACGCCGTTTTCATACAGAATTCAAGAATTCATTTAGTTTTAATTCATTCATTTAGCGCGTTCATTCGCCGCGGTCAAGTGTGCATTCACCTTTACATAGAAATCACGCTACGCAATACCCTCACAATACAATTCCAAAAGGCTAGTTCTCTACGTTACATAATGCACCCGAAATATTGTATCAAAGACGGAAACTAATTTAGAGCAATGTCGGCTCTTTCTTTCACAATTTAAGGCCGGGCCAGACTGTTGTAAACAAGCATTCAACAGGGGTCACCTTGGTGGGAGGCTTGTGGAGTCCACGGTTGGTGTTTGCGGCCACACTGTTTACAACAAGGCTCCCACCTCAGTGTGTTTCACCTCTTTGCTTGGAAGCACGCATTGCGATATGGCTCCTTACCTATCTAAACTGCATGAATACTATTGTTTGCACAAGCAAGGAGAAAAAGAAAAAAAGCGTTGGCCTATGGAATGGAGAGAATAAATCTTATTCATCTTTTAATGAATTTACTTAATGACTTGCGCAACTTCCTCAGATTGGAAAAGAAAACATTCTATGAATTATAAGAAATGGTGAGGCCATAACTAAAATGGCTTTTGCAGCAGGGTCAATTTCCAGAGTAGCAGGGTCAATTTCCTTAAATTTTTCAGTTAAAATATCCCACCCAACTTTTATTTTGGCCCGTGTCCATATAATATAGTTCGGAAGATAGGTCCTAATGACAATGGCAGGCAAGTATCTATAGAGTTCAAAGAATTCGCAGACAACTTATTTTTTCCGCGTAAACGCCATTTTCGTGCGCATGCAACGGTTGCCGCATCGCAACTGCTCTTGCCCGGTTTAAAAGCGGCGTCCGTCCACAGAGGTTGTGGAAAGGTCAAACGAATTCTTCGTATAGGCGCATAATGTCCAATTCGCAAAATGTCCAGCGTTCGCAAAACGTCCAGTTCGCACAATGTCCAGTTCGCAGATTGTCCATTTCGCATAATGTCCAGTTCGCATAATGCCCAATTCGCACAATGTCCAGTTCGCGAAAATGTCCAATATTCTTCATAACGTCACACCATCAAACAGTACGTTTATGGATTAGTGTAGTCAAGTTATTACTTGAAAATCAGTTTTTATTTTTGTAATTTATTTTAATTTAAGTATTAACTAGCGGCCGCCCGCGGTTTCACCCGCGTGGTTCCCGTTCCCGTGCGAATATCGGGATAAAAAGTACATATAAACCTTCCTCTTGAATCACTCTATCTATTAAAAAAACGCATCAAAATCCGTTGTGTAGTTTCAAAGATTTAAGCATACAAAGGGACATAGGGACAGAGAAAGCGACTTTGTTTTATACTATGTAGTGACATAAATCATAAAATACTAAAATCAATGTAAAAAAATCAAATACCTAAGTCATTCGGTGATTGTAATTTTAAACAGATCAAATAATGAAAAATATACAATTTTATTTTTAAATTTACTATTTCTCATTATTTGATCTGTTAAAAATTACTGATTGATGGTGTGACATTATGATGAATAGTGGACATTTTCGCGAACTGGACGTTCTGCAAACTGGACATTGTGCGAATTGGGCATTATGCGAACTGGGCATTATGCGAAATGGACAATCTGCGAACTGGACGTTTTGCGAACGCTGGACATTTTGCGAATTGGACATTATGCGCCTAAACGGAATTTTTGTTGCAAAGCAAACAAGTGTTTACACTGTTGTAAACCGCCGGTGGAGACCGATGTGGAGGGCTTGTTTACAACAGTCTGGCCCGGGTTTTAAATATAATTAACTCGCGATAGCTGAAGAGATTACTTATCAATCCAAACTAGGTGCATAACACATTAGTTCAACATAAATATATTTAATTTTGACGTATTTGATCTTTATAATATAGATACTAAATACTTCTAACGCGCCAAAAAGGTAGGTAAATGCTTAGATTAATAAGTAGTAATATGATAGTAAGTTGACTACTTAGGTACTTGGTAGGTTGGCTATACAAAATTACAATATTTGAGCTGATCCGTTTTCTTATGTAGAAACTAGATACTTCCTATGTACCAAAATATAATTACCCACAGATTCACGAAGAACATAACACTTGAGGGCGTCGGTTACGGCCAGCACTAGACGGGAGAGAGAAACATTGGTTAATTTCCTCAGATCTCTATTGGCTACTTTTAAGAACAAAATAATGTACCTACTCGCCTGAGTTAACTTTCAAGGAGCTACTTGGCAGAATAATCCAAATCTTATATTTGACGAGAATTATCATAAATAAAATAGCGGCCACAACAACACTATTTGACAATCATTTTTGTATTTGGCTAGAGGACAGTCATGCGTCATGCTTATCTGTGGTCATGCCGTAGAACAAACAACCAATACAAGTACTAGTCCCACGAATCAACTTATGACACTATAACATTATTTGTAAAATAAACTTAAATGAATTGTTACAATAAAACGAAGGTGTTAAAATATCTAATTGAATAATAGTGCCTAAACTATCTAGATAAAATACACCAAAATAAAAAAAGTACATTTAATTATTCATGACCAGACCTAAGAGAATTACATCTATTATAAACATGCATATTATAAGATCCTTCATGCTTTTAAAGCAATTTATGATGAATTACATTCAAGACATGCTCTCAGAGGGGTGTAAAACACTAATAAATAATTGGAACAAATGTTTGATCTCATTTACAAATGATCCTGGAATTATTTAAGAGTAAATCCACAAGAAAAGGCATGAAGGTTGCTATTAACATTGTTCCGAAAATTATGATATTTTTATTCCCCTTATCTGTGTAGGTACTACCTACTAAAAATGTCTTGAAAATCATCACAATAACAATTACACAAATTACTTAGAACTTAACAGCTCTTTTGAGCTAAAATCCAAAACTATTAAGTAGTTTAAACTTAATGTGATGCTCAATAAGATTTAGAAAAATATTTTTTTGTGCAGATGAACAGCATTATTTAGAAGTTAAGTTTAAAGAAATTGCTAATAATGATTAGTTTTTATAATCAAAGACAATGAAAAAATAAAAAAAGTTAAAGTATTGATATCTGCAACTCTTTGTATTTTCCTATGGAATTTTATACCTTTAGTCCAAACACCATTTTCAGGAATTGTTCATAATGAATAGTGATAACACCATCTTGATCCGTGTCAAACTGTCTAAAGGCTGATGTAAGGGTCTGAAAATATCATACAATGTTTGAAAATAATACAATTTGTACACCACAAAGTGTAAAATTTCATATACTGCCGCACTCAGAGACGTCAATTAACTTTATTGACAATTAAATCTATATCTTTCTCTTTTTTATGTCCAGTATTGAATAAAGTAGGAATAATAATTTAATGCCAATTGCGTTAACCTCGTAAGTCCCCGCGTACTTACTTAAACAAGTACAAACTAAGCATAGTAGTTCAGACCTGACTTTTAAACTTCATAGCAAGAGTAACTACCTAACGTACTTGCCCAAGTACAAATTCTTCATTCCCTTATTACAGAGTAGTTTTTTTTTAATAGCAACACTGATATGGCTATTCTCCTTCTTTGGTCTATGCTTAATTCCGCCATGTTAGTCAGCCGGCCTAGCATGAGCGGCTTATAGCATGCGATATGATATGGTACGGCATTCCGTCTTGCTTACACCTTAGTGGGGTAAGCAGGACAACTTGCCGTACCATATCATATCGCGCGATAAAAGCCGCTCATGCTAGGCCGGCTGGTATCGTCAACTGCCAATGTCAGTGTCATTATTTCACAAAATTAAATGTCGTCGTGGTCGAGTCGCCGTCGCCGGCCTGCACGAGGTAAGTTAATCGGTTTATATCGAAGCTATCTTTTGTTTTTTGTCTTATTTCAGATATGTATTAGTAAATATAAATTACGATTATTGCAATTGCAATGCAAAACAAAATTTTATAGAAATATTTGTATTTAAGGAGGTTTATGATCGGTCAAAATAATTTGTACTTGACATAGTACGTTAGGCGTTTGTTACACAAATTACTGTATATAATTTGTACTTGTGAAAGTATCTTCGGTCTATATACAAATACATGTTATTTTTATCATTTTAGCTTTCAACGTAAATCAATAACTTTTCAATAACTCCGACTTCAAGGACTCGGACTTATTGTAATTAGCTGAAATGATTATTGAACCAAAACTGCTGCCTGAACTCAACGAAATAGAAGACGACTTTAGATGACACTGAACCACTAGTTAAACGGCGCGCAGGTAGGCCAGAAATAGTGCCCATACCATCAAAAATGCGGCGCTTCCATGGTAATATCCATTTACCAGACAACCTGGACAGATGTTAAGATCTCTAATACTTGTGTAAGCGATTTTATCAAATGTCAATTAAGCAGTATGTAAGTAAGATTCTTGTTAACATTTCCCAAGTGTTTTCTATTCTAAGAAGTATATTGATACCATTAATTTGTCTACAAGATTTAGCTTTATATTTTTTATTTCAGTAAAGTGAAGTTTAGATGAAAAATATGATTTATTTTTGATAGGTTATCGTTTTTGTTATATTATAAAAACCCAATGTACTTACAGGAGTACAAATTATTTTCAATGTTTTCTTTTGTAAAAATATGCTACAGATGCTAAACATGCCGTAAAAATAACAAAAAACTAGGGAGCACTTCAATAACTACATAAAACAACACAATTTTTTATATCGGTCTGAACTGAAGCCCAAATCTTAGTTTGTACTTGGTATAGTACATCCGGCAGATACGAATACTGCTCTTGAAAAAACACAGGACTTACGAGGTTAAGTTAATTGACGTCTCTGAGTGCGGCAGTTAGTCAAAAATGTTGAAGGTACTTACATAAAGTGTCACACAACATTGAATAAAGTCATCAAAAAGTATTGTGCCTCTTCCAAATCTGTCAAATTTCTGGACCATTATATTGACCACTTCATCTGACAGTCGGTATCCAAATGCAGTTAGTGCATTTTTTAATTCCTGGCGGTCTATATTACCAGAATTGTCACGGTCAAATGATTTGAAGCAATTTTGCCAGTCACTGACATACTTCCAAAGGGCTCCAAAATCTTCAAATGATATAGCCCCTCGGTTTTGCTTGTCAAACATTCCTGTAATAAATATTTAGTTCGGTATATATATGTTACCGGACAAATATGATTTAAGGCAAACTAGTTTTTCCTAGGCCAAATCAGGGGCCCTACCGCCTAAGCACCGTCGCTCGTCGGCTTGAAGCCGATTACGACGCATCGTGCCATCCTTCTCATGCCATACCAAATGTGTTAAGACATGACAAGGATGGCACGATGCGTCGTAATCGTAATCAAGCCGACACGGTGCTTAGGCGGTAGGGGGGCAGTTCATCGCATTGACATTTCAGAGAGCAAGTTTAGTTTGCCTCGGAAGTCCTGCAGAACACATGATAGGTTAGAAATTAATTTCGTGGTTATTTTTATTTTGTGAAATAATCCCGGATTTTGAACTTATTTGGCCTAGGAAAATCTAGTTTGTCCTAAAATCTGATTTGGCCAGTAATATATACAGCTGTTTGGCATTAAAGTTTATTTGTTGTTTTAAACAGTTTGTTCGCAAGCTGACTGTTGGCAACAGATTCTCATTTTGACACCATGGTTTTTTTATTGCCAGATTCTCATATTGATAGATTCTACTATTGACAGATTTTATATTCGACAGATTCTCAAATTGACAGAAAAAAAATTAAAACTTGGTAGAGTGCTCGTCAGATAAGTCTGCGCGCGGTAAAAATCGAATACTAATCTTTTCTATAACATAAGAACAAAAAAATGCACTGTAACTAGCGCCAAAAACGCGCCAGTCACGCGCAGAGTTATCTGACAAACACTCTACACGTACAGTGCCACAATCTGTTCTGTTCCGGTGACAGCGGCGCTACGTACGTTTTTCTTTTTTTTTGTAGCAATTTAACCGGCCCTGACTTCTAAGGACTTCAGCCGCCGCCAACGCGGCTTGGACATCAACTTGAAAAAAAAAAATTAAGAAAAGATTGTGGCACTGTAGTGCTGTGTAGAACATTTTTTATAATTTAGTAATTATTATTCATTTTTTGTATTCAAATATAAAAAATGGAATCTTTGAATGATACTTAATAAAGTTAGCTGTTAATATTAAATACTTAGTAGCCTGGAAAAAAAGATGGTGTTCAAAATTTATATAAATATGATGAATTAAAAACATAAAAACGAATAATTATGATAATGAACTAGCTGACCCAGCGCGACTTCGTTCCCGTGGCCCTACCCCCTACTCCACCCTACCCTACCCTACCCCTACCCTACCGCTACCCTACCCCTACCCTACCTATAAACCTCACGGAGCCTGAGACCTTCCCAACGAATGCAAAACCATGGAAATCGGTTCGTGCGTTCTGGAGTTATAGCGTCAGGAAGGAAAACCCGACTTATTTTTATATAGTAGATAACGAGAAAAATACAAAAAAAAAATGTCACATCATTAACATTTTTCTGTAAATAGAAGAATCTGTCAATTTAAGAAGCTGTTGAATATAGAGTTCGTGTCAGATAACTCTGGGCGCGACTGGGGCATTATTCTATTTACAGTAAATTTTTGTTCTTATCATATGGAAAATATTAGTTTTCGATTTTGACCGCGCGCAGACTTATCTGGCACGCGCTCTAGAATCAGTCAATAGTAGAATCTGTCAAAAGTAGAATCTGTCAAAAGTAGAATCTTTCAAAAGTAGAATCTGTCATATGTAGAGTGCGCGCCAGATAAGTCTACGCGCGGTCGAAATCGAATACTAATCTTTTACCTTAATCTTACAATAAAAATGTACTGAAACTAGCGCCAAAAAGCCCCAGTAACATGACAGCTCATTCGTGCAAAACAAAACACAAGAAAACCAGCATTAGACATTTTTTAATTCAGCTTATACTAGAAAATTAACCCTTTTCCTTGTGCAGAAGCAACATTTTGCTTTGCACCAAAAGGAGCTGTCAGACCCATGCTACATTGCATAACGTAACTGCACCAATAGCTGACAGTGTACCTAAACCTGACACTTTCGGATACAATTCATTTATCAAGACATTCAATCGTCGGATAAATAGCGGGGTAAATTTATTTAACCAGTAGCAACACTTTTCCTGATATGGCAACACTGACCAACATTTTAAATCTTATTTCATAAATGATTCTAATGAATGAAAGCCGGACATGTCTGTCAGACATTGGTGCATGAGGTGTCAGCTATTGGTAATGGGCATAATTATCTTATTTTTTTAATCATACCCTCACCAAAACTACTAGTGGTCAGGGAACGTATCAGATATCTTTTCGACAAACCCTTATGTATAAAAAAAGAGTAAAATAACATTATTTCCTATTGCTAATATGTTTTCCTTTTTGTGTCAGGTACTAGTACTGTCAATGTCAGCAACTGGTGCAAAGTTTTTTTGCCGTGTCAGGCTTAGGAACATATAAGTACGTATAAAAAATTATGTTGCACGAGCTGGTATTATTTATTTGTAGATTTCTAACCCAAAAAAGAGGTAGAATATGAGTTTCTTAATATCTTAATACAATTGAACTAACTTTAATATGTCTATATTTCAAATAAGAGATTTTAAAGTTTATTGAATGTCTAAATGTGTCAGCTATTGGTACAGTTACGTTAGATGTTTTATCTCACGAGCGCGGGTGGGTGAACTGTGCTTGTGCACTATGGGCAACAGCGTCGCTTAACCAGTTAGCAACAAAATTCGTGTGTGTGGGTATCGCCCCTGCACAAACTAAATTTATGTTTGTGACGGCGGCGCGGCGTGCAAGCCATTTTAACCTTAGAAATGGTTAAGGGTGGTTTTCTATTTATCAAAGATCTTTGTCCAAGAAATTGGATGTCACAGAAATTGGATGACAAATGTATGAAATTGGACGTCAGTCGTCCAATATGGATCAAATGCATATTGGACAAAGATCTTTGATAAATGGAATACCACCCTAAGCGACGCTGTGGCCTATGGTACATGCACATTGCACACCCTAAAGCAACTTTTTATAGTATAAAGGCGAGTCTTGGGCCCCTTTATTGGAAGCATATTGGAAGTGTATAACTAGCACTATCTGACGTATGGTGCAAGCAGCTTTTGGCATGTAAACACACACATAATAGGCTGCACTACCAACAACTGAGAAGAAACAAGTGACGACTAGAGGGGGCGGAGGGCGTCAACTGTGTGTGAAGAGTTTATATAAAATTTATGAAAACTACAGGAAACAGGTTGGTGGTGGCATTTTGTGGTTGTGGTCAATGGCCTGTGTGTGGAAAGGCTTATAGGAATAAATTACTCACCAATCATGAGACGTACTGTTTCTGGATTAAACGCATTCCATGTTCCATTAGATAGTGCTTGTTGCAACTCATCTGCCGATATATAGCCACTACGATCTTTATCCACCCTAAAGAGGACAGAAATAGTTACAGTACAAAGAATTTGTTACAAAAGCAGTATTTGTATGACAAAACAATTACATTCAACATCCTGACACACACATTAAAACAAGCTATATGTATAAAATTTATGGTTACCTCCGAAAAATGTCCCATAAGAATTCTCTGCTGGGCATTGGCGATTGAAAACTCATGATGGTCTGAAAAATTATAAATACAATGCTCTTCATCTGATCACTTTAATTTGTGTTAATATAATATCGCCAGTGCACTGGCTTTTTAGAGATGACCTTTCATAGGTAGCTTTTCCCAAAGGCAGTAAATAGTTGAGTGCCAGGTAATGTTATGGGAACACATTAATGTAATACCTACTTAAACACTTTCGAGATATTCCCATTTTTATAAAATTCATTCTTGAAAATTTTACAGGTCTGGCGGCTCCCATACAAAATTAGTTAAAATTCTAAGTCCTGCACACCCTTTGCTATACTCCAACCGTTTGTTACTCAATCACGCCAAAACGGCTGAACGGATTTGGCTGAAAACTGGGACACAGATACTTTGCAGCCTGGAGAGGAACATGGGCTACTTTTTATCCCGGAAAAATATCACATTCCCGCGGGATAACGTCGTTACGCGGGCGAAGCGACCTTTCAAGGTACAAAAATAAATAATTCGTTTTTCTTGTGAGGCACACGGACCTCTGTGGTGGGCACAAATTATATAGAATGGTGGGGCAATAGAATCTGACGTGAACAAGTCATTCAAATAAAGTTTTAATAAGTACTTACTCACAAATTAATGTATTCCAACTGTTGTCAGCACACTTTTACCTTTAAATGTTTGATTGAAGTAAAATGGTGAAATTCACTATAAATTACATTAAAATAATCTTCTCGCTAACTTGATTGCAGCAGTGAAGTGGACAAAATCAACAATTTGTTTGTACAGTACAATTATTTGCACAAATCAAATCGCATATAAAAAAAATACTAATAGTGATGTGGATGTGGTGATGACGTGAGTGAGTCACTCAAAGTCACTCACACTGAGTAACGAAACGACCATAGAGAAAAGTATGGGCTTCAAATGTCAAATAAAACTCGAATGCCCCCAGTACACGATGGCCGATCATGGTCGGCGACCATGACCAATACATCGTACATTGACACTTTTGAACGAACAAGTTTAAAAAGGTTCTTTCAAAAGTGTCAATGTACGATGCATAATTCTTCCATGCTCGTAATCCATATTTTTTAGTTAGCCGGTAGCCCCCCTCACTGTAAGCCTAGCATGACCATCCAAAACATGATATTAAATGGCATGCTAAAGCGTATTGACGACACTCAAATGTCAAAACCCCGTGTCGACAGTTAAACGTGATGAAGCGATATGTCATATCGCGTTTTATTGGTCATGCTAGGGGGGGGGGGGGGGGTCACGCATGACTAAAGTGTGCACACCCGCCCGGGTCGACGCTGCGCTGCGCCAGCGAAATGTGTTTCTAGCTTAAGGCCACGTTCGCACGGGCGTGCAGAAAGGCGTTGCGTTAGCGGGGCGATATCGTCAACGCCTAGGAACCAGAGGTGTTCGCATAGACGTAAAAAAATCGCTTGGCGTTTTGTGCTCACACGGTGCGGACTGCAGGCGTACCTATCATGAATTCGGACGACATCTTGGCAATCGCTGTTTGGTATATTAAGAAACGATAAGCAAATAGAAGGCAGTACTGGTTTCATCCTCTTCATTCAGAGAGAGTTATCTTACTGGTCAATTTTACACTCGGTACAGCAAGCTTCAACGATTTCCTCAAAATTTTTTCGATTAATATGAGAATGTCAATCAGCTCATTTGATGAACTACTTCTACTGCTTATTTGTTGGCCCTAATAAAATACAGCGACAAGATTCCCAAATGAATCCTTGGGTTATTTAGGTAGGTATCACCTAAATGAAAATAAACCTAATGACGTAAAAAATAAGAAAAATAGTTACCCACTGACAGTACAGTGCCACAAACTTTGCTGTGCCGGTGGCCAAAATGTGAAACTAACGTGATTTTTTTTAATGTCATTTTGCTGTCAAGTTGATGTCCAACCATAGCGCTGCTGGCGGCTGAAGTTCTTAGAAGTCAGGGCCGGTTAAATTACTACAAAAAAAAAGAAAAACGTACGTAGCGCCGCTGTCACCGGCACAGATAAGGTTGTGGCACTGTAGGTAAAGTTCAAAAAACGCTTGTATGAACGCCAATAGGGCTGCCCGTATGTTGTTATTTCCATCGCGTCCATCTGTTCTGTGGCGTCCATCGCGTCCACAGATTATTAGACGGTCTCGCAATTCCATCACTCAAGAGTAGCTAACCATTCGGTATAAAGGTAAGACCGCACTAGGCGGAACTGCACGGCCGCGGAACTGCGCGACACGGCTAGATGAAGTTCAGTATATCGCCCTGAAACTGCAGCGACGCGACACTTTTGTGTGTTAGTCAGTCGGCAACCACTAAACGCGATGGATGAAATTGATGTAGCTGTACCTAACTTCTAATATGTTGTAATGTGGGCGGTTCGGGACGAGTAAATAAAAGATCTGACTGCGATTATATGCGATTTAATTAAGGTTTGCAATGGCTTATATACTGGTAAGAGATGTGTGTGTGCATATAGGAACTACACACACTACACCTCCCCCCTTAGAAAAAAAAATATGGAAGTTACATATTTTTTAAATATACCTAAAGTAATATATTGTTATCGACAAAATCAAATTAAAATAAACATTTTTTGTATTTTACCATAGGTCAAAAAAAGCATTAAATATTTAAAATTATTTGTTAATAGGAGAAATAATTACCTAGTACATTTTTGTCAATATTAATTTCATTTAAAAAAAATTAAAATCAAAAGTCTCAAAATTGTATACAATATTGTGTGCGAAACAAATTTTATACAATTTCAACAAAATTTAAATAGGTACACAATGGTCAACAATAAAATAATTTTGAAGAAATAAAAGAATTATAGTTTAAAAAAAAAATAAAAATAAAAAACTTTATTAGTATAAAAACAAAGAGTACAATTTATACAATGTTCGCTAAAGCCCGCTATAGTATACACTGCGTCGCAGACATTAGCGCCCAACTCCAAGCGGTCCAATAAACCATTCACTCTAACGGAATGGTAAACAATTTAACTTAATTTAACAAAAATACTATTTGATACAGTAAAACCATCTTAAGTACTTATAGATTGTGTGTAAGCATGTGCGTGCGTGTGTGTATGTGTATTTGTGTGTGTGTATGTGCGTTTAAGTGTGTACATAATTTTATTAGTAAAAGTAAAAGATATTATTATAGTATTAAACTAAGAAATTCCTCTGTATCAGAGTAAGTCAGGTGTTGTAGCCACGCAGTAACCCTTAGCTTACATTCACGAATTGTTAGGGGATATATGTTTAATATATTGTTGATTTTATTATACAACAAAGGACCCATGATGTAAAAGTGACGTCTCGTTAAGGATAACCTATAGTGAGTTGTCTTACAAACTGGAGGAGTTCTACGTCTATTACTTGAGACAGCAGTGCTATCATAAGGCGTCTGCCTGTGCTTGCGTAAGGATACTTGAAGTATATAAATCTTTCTAACAGATAGAACATTAGTTAACGCGTACAACTCGGTCGTAGGAAAGATGCTAGGTTTAAAAGTTATTGTTTTTAAGACAGCTCGTTGAGCCCTTTCCACACGCAAAAGCTGAGTTTTACCCGAGCAGCCCCAAATTGAAATGCAGTACGATATAAGTGACTGTCCTAAAGCGAAGTAAATAGATTTCAGTGTTTCAATGTCAATACTGTTCCTAAGGTTTTTGAATATGTATATAAGTTATCTGACCCTGGCAACAGTGGTTTTAACATGTTCCTTCCAGGACATGTGAGCATCAACCCATACGCCTAAATATTTAATATGGGGTGCCATTGAAATTGGCAAACAGTTGCAATCGGAGCATAGTTCCTCTTGAACTTTATGAGCTCGGATGGTAAAAGACGATGGTGGTAACGAAGAGGCAGATGCTGAAAAAGTCACAAATTTCGTTTTGTCTAAGTTAAGGGTGAGAAGGTTCAAGGATAGCCATTTCGTAACCTCCTTTAGTGCATGCTCAGCCCTAACCAAGACCGTATCCCAATCTTTGCCATAGATGAGCATAGCTGTGTCATCTGCATAGACTGTAACGTTGCAGTTTGGGAGTGCCAGTTTACAAAGGTCGTTAATGTAGATATTGAATAAAGTAGGTCCCAGCACACTCCCCTGCGGGACACCGCAGCAAATGCTTGCATCTTGGCTACTGACATTGTCTATTGTAACACACTGAGAACGACCACTGAGGTAGCTTTTAAAGATATCCAAAACAACACCTCGAATACCAATCCGTGATAGTTTATCAATTAAGATGGGTACAGATACAGTGTCAAAGGCCTTTGAGAGATCCAAAAACAGGCCAACTGTCTTATGTTTAGATTCAAGACTTCTTACAGCGGATTCGGTAAAATGTAAGATTGCATCTTCGGTAGATTTTCCTTTCCTGAAACCAAACTGATTTTGAGCAATGATGTTATTCGTATCGAGGAAGTCGGTAAGCCTTTTATTAAGAATCCTTTCCAAGATCTTAGACAGCACAGTTAAAACCGAAATTGGTCTGTAATTAATGACACTGCACCTGTCCCCATTCTTAAATATAGGGTGCACGATAGCTTTCTTCAACGCGGATGGAAAAATACCAGAACTGAGACACAGGTTAAAAACGTGTTCAAGTACAGGAAGTAGTGTTAGTTTAGCAGCTTTGATGATTGAAGTTGGAATACCATCCCATCCAGTTGCAGTGGTGCTATTTAGACCTGTTATTATGTTATCTATCTCGCTACAGTCAGTGGCCAGCAAGGACATGGAATTCAGGGGTGGATGATCAATTGAAATAGCAGCTGGATTTTGACGTGGAATATTAGCCGCTAAATTTTGCCCAACATTAGCGAAATAGTGATTTACTTTATTTACTGCAGTATAAGGGTCACTTGAGGATGAAAGGAGTTGAATGGCTGAGGTGCGTGACTGATTGAGATTACCCAACTCTTTAATGAGCGCCCAGGTAGCCTTAGGATTTTGTTTTGCCTTATTGAACTCGGCACGCTCATATTCGCGCTTTACCTTTTTAATTAGGTTATTTACAAAATTTTTGTAACGGTTATATGAAATTTTCATGATAGTATTGTCTGGTTCTTTTTTAGTTTTATGGTATAACCTGTCACGGTTCCGTAGGCATTTCAACAAACCCGGGGTGATCCATGGTTTGATGATTCTCCTTCTACTTGGAATAGGGATAACCCTAGTATGCTTATGAACAACTGTTGATATGGTGTTAACGAGTGAAGTAGTGGCATCCTCGGCATCATTACTTGTAAGGATATAAGAGAAATCGACTGTCTGTAGTTCCTTGGTACATGCATCAATATCAGTTTTTTTGCAGGAGCGCTTAGCATTATTTGACTTAAGTTTAAGATCGCAACAGAGAACCACGGGCGCATGGTCTGTAATAAATGAATCCAAAACAATTGTTACGGGTTTAGACCTAGTCCTGAGTATAACATGGTCAAGACAGTTTGGCCCCCTAGTAGGATAAACATGACCAGGTAACATACCATAGGAGGCAACTGTGTTTAAATATGAGTCAGACTGATTATCAGTGCTATCAGGAGTAATATTAATGTTTATATCGCCAACGATAGCAACATTTGGGTAGTTATTTACGGTCTTTAGAGTAGAGTCTAAGGAATCCATGAAGTTTTCGGTATTGGAGAAAGATGGGGAACGATAAATAGCAATAATTGCCATTTTATTGCCAAGTTTAAGAATAAGACAATTTGCGTCTTTGAAGCTAGGGACCTCAAAAGAAAAGGGAAGGTTATTCCTTACGTATACTACGACTCCTTCGTTTTGGTTGCTATAGGTTGACATACAGGAGTTAAAACCAGGGAGGCTTGGAAGTGAAGAACATACGCTTAACCCATGAAGTTTGACTTAATACTCTGAGGTAACTGGAGCTCTCACCTTGAATAAAAAAGTGTCGCCAGCAAATTTGACATTTATGTATGTAGTGGCAGGTAGTGGCTGTCAGTTGTCTCATATGACCATACGTATTTTTTTAAAGTGTAGGTGAGACGGAAGACAGCCACTGTGTTATTTGTGGTATTCAAAAAATTGTTCGTACTGCACCCTCCAGTTACCTCAGTATTAAGTCGAGCTTCATGGGTTAACCAACACTCAGACAAGACGATTATATTGACAGAAATAGTTAATCGATGTAGTAGTGTTAATAAACTAGCGAAATTACAGCCGATACTCCTAATGTTGACGTGGAGAATTTTTAAGTCCAAAGTATCTGTCACAAGTAGTTTACAATTTTCAGGAGAACTAATGTAAGATTTGGATACCTCAATTTGTTCAATTTCATCAAGAATATTTAAGTTATCTGCCATTATATAAGCTATCATAAAACAAGTTATTCGCTAAAATAGTTTCAATTAGGATAATAGATGTACTACGCGTAAAAGGCTCAGGGGCTGTCGTTATAAAGGCAATGTAATAAGATTTTATTGGGATAAACTGGCAGAGGCACTGCTTTGACTGTGTAAAATGGTTATTTATACTTAGTATAATAATATAATGTGTAAAGTGTATTGGCGTGTGTAGATATGTGAAGGACTTATTATTTAAAGTAAACTTATAGTACATAATAGAAATTATAATGAAGGCTAACATTGAAAAAAGTACGTAGCAAATATTTCTTATAATTTTGAATAATAGTGAACACAAACAAACATATTTCTTTGAGTGAAAAACTAAGAATGATAGTCACAATTGCATTTTTACAGTCTCTAGATCGTTTTCAGACTTAATTATGTGATGACGGGAGCCGTCCGTTTTGCGTAGGAAAATTTTTCCATGGGAGACCCAGCAATATTTAAAGTCATTTAATTTCGCAAAATCTCGGCACTGGTAAAATACTTTTTTCATTTTAAATGATAAATTTTCTGAAATATAAATTGGTTTGACCGGGCCGCTTCGCTTAGCTTCAAAGTTTCTGTGGTAAGTCTTGAGTTTTGTTTATTGTAAGCTTTGAACTTCTCAATAACCTTGTCTCTAGTCAAGACACTGGTGAAGTCCACTATTATAGGCCGGTTGTCTGGGTCTCTGGTAGACAGGCGAACCACATCTTTAACTTCGTGCGGCTGGACGTTTGAATTAATTGTCTTTACGGTATGTATAATTGTATCGAGCAAGGATTGTTTAGACTCCTGTTTCACGGGGGGAATATTTTTTAATTCAATACAAGTCGATCTAGAACCACTCTCCAACCTTTCTATTTTCTCCTCTAACGATTGTATTTGTTGAAGATTATTTTTCCGGTCAGATTGGAGTTCGTTTACTTGTTCTTTAAGGAAATCGTAATTTTGTGATAGAAACTCCATAGAATTGCGTATATCATTATTTTGGCTTTTGATTTCCTCAACTGCTTGGTACATTTTCTCGAGCTTAGCGAATTTGTCCTCTTGTTGAGCCTTAAAATCAGTTAGCATAGTTCGCATTTCCGCCATGAAAGAGGTCAATTGTGTATCGGACCCATCATCCGGATGCTTACGCTTAGCGCGGTAAGTTATATGTTGCTCCTTTTGTTCTGTACTGCGCACAGTCATGGCTAAGTCTGATTCTGAGCGGCAGTGCTGAATAGGCTGCTCGAGCGGGAGCTGCTTTGGGGGGCTATGGTCAACAGGCATAGTGATAATACCACACAATAAGACGAACAGTGCAAGGTACCAGCAAATCAATCAATCAGTAATCGCAGATTCGAACCGGCAAATACCAATGTTCAAAATATAAAAGTGAAGTCGTACAAGTTGAGGTTTGAACCTCGCCCGTCAGAGTTGTGCGGCGCCCGAGTCCAGTACCGTGTGCGCTACGCCGCAGGTTGGTTAAGTCGACTGGCGAAAAACAGCTACTTATGAGTTCAAAACTGCGTTCGCTGTTGCGTGTGTGACCTTTGTTGATTTCAATGTCATGGATCACGCACAAACACAGTATCGACACAAATTTTAGTACACTTTTTCACTGGTAACTTCGATATTCCGTGAAGAAAAGATGATTAGCTTGGACTCAAATGTTGACAAGTAACCTGGCTATGAACTGTTTTATATTCCACGTTTTAATTTACGGTATTAACAGTGTAGTAATTTAAAAATACGGAGCGAACAAAAAACACGACTGTATGTGCCGGCGACCGGGGCGGGGGGGGGAGTTTGATGGTTAACAACGAATTGTAAATATACCTTTAGTTACATAATAAAATCAAGAAAATATTATGAAATTACAGTCCATCCTGGTTTCACTTTGTATAATAATAAAATTATAAACATTGTTTTTTTTTTTTTTACTTTTCGTATCGTATTCAATCAAATTTAATTTTGATAATTTCCTCTAGATACATAATTATCAACATCAAACTAAGTACCTACTTATGTATTTACTTACTTACTTCTAAAATAATTGTATACTACACATAATATTTACGAATAGAACAATAGTCTTTTTTTCTGATTTATACTAGTAGAGATTGCACAGCAGGTTTACATAACAACATTTTTTTCCAAATTTATTGCAGTTTTACTAATACAACCCATATTAAACAATTGCCCAAATAATATGCAAAAAAATATATTATGACTTTGAGAAAAAAAAATCTTTCCGTGTTCTGTGGACCTAACCTATGTTACTTTTTATAAACATTGCAATTTTATAGATTATTTACTTTGTTACAAAATTTCGAATTTGCTCAGCTTTCAAAGGTACTTACATTATTTTATTTGTAACTAACTTTGTTACCAATCTTTTACGTACTTTATTTTTCTAAATTCTTTCTTATTATTCCATTTACCAACAGTACCTACGTATATTTTATTAAACTTTCTTAAAATTTCCAAATAAATAATACACTTTAACTACCTGCTCGTTTTCACATGATAAAACCCAACTTTAAAAAATCTCAACCATGTTCAATTTCTATCAACATTTATTACGATTCATTACGTCATATTATCTCTTAATACTCCTATTTGACTACACTGTATATCCTACTCTGCTCGTTATTATTAATCACTTTATTTCTTATAACAGTATCGGTACACTTACATATCACACATCTTTAGGTACTTTTTATATTCATCATAATATATTCATTCGCCCGGCGCCGGCGTACTTTCATTTTTATTTAATTATTTATGGTACATACTTCTCATTTATTTATAGTCGACTTCATAATACTTCATAATTATAAATGGACAACTTAGTGCCATTTGGGTTGTGGCCACAACCTATATTTGGGGGTCATAGTTTTAAGTCTCTTTGGACTCCAACTTATCTCACAGAGGAAAGCTCATTCACACATTCACACTACAATGTACTTACATACTAAAGCGAAATAAAGATTGTTTACTTACCCTTTACTCCAATTTCCTTTGCAATCTCTCGCCAAATGTTATTTTTTCTCGTAGTATTAATATAATTTTCATTTTTAACCGACTTCAAAAATTGAAAAGGAGGAGGTTATCTATTCGTCGCGTATAATTTTTTTTATATGTATGTACACCGATTACTCGAAGACGGCTGAATCGATTGAAATGATTCAAACGTTATAACATAAGGTTTGTTCCCAAGTTGGTCCCATTTTTTTAAATTTTGAAATCGGTTCAGTAGTTTTCAGGGAATCTTGAAAATACTGTCGTTTTCGTTACAACTTTATGTGAATTCATAACATATCTTTAGACGGATCCCACACTGCACCGCACGACGCTCCGGTTTGTGGTAGTGCGCTTCTTAACTATGGCTGTAGAACTTTGATGTGCATACAAAACCCGCAGTGTATGATAAATCACGCCGCATCTCCGTCCGGTAGTGCGGAAACCGGAGGCAGTGTGTTGGACGCCTTAGGCATAACCCCTTTGTTTATAAACCGATTTAGATGATTCTTGTTTTGTTGAAATAGGGATACCTTAAAAAGAGTGAAATAAAAATTATTTTTATAAAAAAATAAAACCCCCTTCAAAAAAATGACATCAAAAAGTAAAAAATAATCCCTCACCATATAACGTAAGTACTTTGAAGTCAAGCGGGTTTTAACAAAAACAACAAAAAAAATTAGGTACATGTTTCACGATTTTGTAAATCATATAGCATAGTTACTAACTAATAAAATTATCTTTTATTCATCCATTTTATTTAAAAATTTGCCGATACGTTCTAACTTGTATGAAATATGAAGTTACGCGTCGCGGTCGCGCTGCTTACTATAACGCACCTAGCGGCAACGGAACTGCGCGTCGCAACACCGCGCGACAACTTTGCTTGGCCCAACTTTGTCGCGCCGTGTCGCGCAGCGTAGTTCTATTGCCGCGCAGTGCGGTATGTCTAATACGTTTTCTTAGAAACAATATTTTGAAGTGCAGTGTCGCGCAGTTCCGCTGCCGTGCAGTTCCGCCTAGTGCGGTCTTACCTTAAGCCCCCAGTACACGATGGCCGATCATGGTCGGCGACCATGACCAATACATTGTACATTGACACTTTTGAACGAACAAGTTTAAAAAGGTTCTTTCAAAAGTGTCAATGTACGATGTATTGGTCATGGTCGCCGACCATGATCGGCCATCGTGTACTGGGGGCTTTAAAGAAACTTCGGGCAGCGTGGTGGTTGTGGCAAAATGGTTCATGTTGATTGGCTAAAGCCCCCAGTACAGGATGGCCGATCATGGTCGGCGACCATGACCAATTCATCGTACATTGACACTTTTGAACGAACAAGTTTAAAAAGGTTCTTTCAAAAGTGTCAATGTACGATGTATTGGTCATGGTCGTCGACCATGGTCGGCCATCCTGTACTGGTGGCATACCACAAGCTCTTATAGCAGTTATTTTTAAGTTGAGAGAGTGAGAAGCCGCTATACGGCGTGTAGAGCGGCGTCTCACTCTCTCAACTTAAAAATAACTGCTATAAGAGCTTGTGGTAGGCCAGGGGGCTTTAAAGAATCGTGACTGATTCTGTCTGACCGTCTAAAGCCCCCAGTACAGGATGGCCGATCATGTTGGCCGACCATGATGGGCCATCGTGTACAGGGGTGGTTTGCGTTGCCCGCAGACTTGACTATATGACTATAAAATTGACTCAAAGTTCCAAAAAACGTATGAAGTTCATACCCATAAAGTTACGAGGTACCCCCCCGGGGGGGCTACCGGCTAAGAAATATGGATATGGGTATGGGTTTCAACTGTCATTTGAATTCCTTATCTTGATAGATTTTTGCTGCTTTGTTCTGTTGAACGTTGCTAGCTAGTTATCGTTATACCCATGCAGTTTGACTTAATACTCTGAGGTAACTGGAGCTCTCACCCTGAATAAAAAAGTGTCGCCAGCAAATTTGACATTTATGTATGTAGTGGCTGTCAGCTGTCTCATATGACCATACGTATGTTTTTAAAGTGTAGGTGAGACGGAAGACAGCCACTGTGTTATTTGTGGTATTCAAAAAATTGTTCGTACTGCACTCTCCAGTTACCTCAGTATTAAGTCGAGCTTCATGGTTATACCCGACGTCACAAAACAAGGAACAGGGGGCTACCGCGTAACTTTATGGGTATGAACTTCATACGTTTTTGGGAACTTTAGGTCAATTTTATAAAGAAAATAGCCGCTTTCAGTTTCTTGTTTTGTGACGTCGGGTATAACGATAACTAGCTAGCAACGTTCAACAGAACAAAGCAGCAAAAATCTATCAAAATAAGGAATTCAAATGACAGTTGAAGCCCATACCCATATCCATTTTTCTTAGCCGGTAGCCCCCCTGATAGGGGCTATTTTCTTTATAAAATTGACTTAAAGTTCCTAAAAACGTATGAAGTTCATACCCATAAAGTTACGCGGTAGCGGTTACCACTAACCACTACTTGCTGGGTACACTTTTTTATTCAGGGTGAGAACTCCAGTTACCTCAGTATACAGTCTATCTCCATGGCCGATCATGTTGGCCGACCATAATGGGCCATCGACATCGTGTACAGGGCCGGTTTGCGTTTCTCGCAGACGGCAATCACACGCAAACCACCCCTGTACACGATGGCCCATCATGGTCAGCCAACATGATCGGCCATCCTGGGGGTCTACCGGCAAAAAAATATGGACATGGATATGGGCTTCATTTGACATTTGAATTGAAGCCTATATTATGTCCATAAGGGCAAAATATGGGCTTCAAATGTCAAATGAAGCCCATGTCCATATTCATATTTTTTTGACGGTAGCCCCCCCGCGTAACTTTATGGGTATGAACTTCATACGTTTTTGGGAAATTTAAGTCAATTTTATAAAGAAAAAAGCCGCTATTAGTTCCTTGTTTTGTGACGTCGGGTATAAAGTTAACTAGCTAGCAACGTTCAACAGAACAAAGCAGCAAAAATCTATCAAGTTGAAATCTATTGAATCTATCAAATGACAGTTGAAGCCCATACCCATATCCATATTTCTTAGCCGGTAGCCCCCCAGTACTGAAGGCTTTATAAGTAAAAATGAAGAAGACAGATATGAAATCATATAAAATGAGAATAGGAGAGGAGAAATATTTTTCTATATATATAGATCTCCACTTGAGTGTTGAAAAAATAATGCCTATGCCAACACTGCTAGGCTATATAATTTGTGCTGCTAGGAACTGTCAAAGTTTACTTTTTTTCTCACAGCCTTGGGCCTTGGTATCGAGATCAAGCCACTTGTTGTTTACTTTTACTTTGCATTATATTTTCCTTTGATAAAAATAAAAATTAGTATTGTAATGGTATATTAAAATAGTCAGTAGTTTCAGTGCTATGGATGTAAATGCTTTTTTTCACATGGCTGTTACGATGATTTGGATACGCGGATGTCGCACCGAGCTTTGATACTAAAATGGCGGATGTCCCAACTATTGATAGAAAAGTAAAACTAACTAAAAACGGCAAAGTTGTAAAGAAGCGATCCCGTAATCCAGAAGGTAATCATTATTCAGTTAGCCATTAACTTATGGATAAAACATTAGCATTGTGTTATGACCTGAGTCTAGTGTTCCGAGCGTTAGTTAGCCTTCTATTGTGATGAGTCTGATAATGACTCTTACTACTTTCTTACCACTTGGATAAAATATCATTTTGTACATATTAGTTTTTAATAATTGAATAAATTAGTAAGTAACTCATCACACCATAAAACTTTAAGGAAACTTTTGTAAATACGTAGCTAGGTACTTAATTACCTACTACTCTATGTCCGAAGTATTTTGAATACCTAGTGCAAAAATAAATTCTTGTTTTAGAATGGCACAAACAGAAACAGAAGCGTTTGAGAATAGCTGGTCTAGAGTATATAAACGCAAATGGAAAAGTGGTACCACCTAAACAACCTGGCCCGGACTGTAACTGTCGCCGAAGATGTTTTCAAAAAGTTCCTGAAGATGTAAGATTGAAAACTTTTCAGGGTTTCTACTCCATGAAATCGCATGATGAGCAAAATGCATATTTATTTGGTTTGATGAGGCAAGTAGATGTTAAAAGAAAAAGAGTAAAATCTAGCAGTCGCCGAACCTGCACTTTTGAATACTTTGTAAGAGTAAAAGGCAGAGAAACACAAGTCTGTCAAACTGCATTCAAAAATATCCATGCAATTACAGAGAGGAAGGTAAGAGTTCTTTGTAAAAAAATGGATGATGGGGTCATGTTTCCCAGTGATAATCGAGGCAAGAATAGCCATCGTCGTTCAGGTGAAGTACGCCTACCAACAGGTGTGGTGGACCAAATTAAAAATCATATCTACTCCATTGTTCACACACACCGCCTCAAAGATTTCAGAAGACTTGATAAAATAGCTGGCTTAGAAATAAACATTTCAAAGATGTGGAAAGATTATATCAAAGCTTATGACCCTGACAATATCACAGCAACTTTGCCTAAATCTAAAAGAAATATGGATGGTCCAGTGGTGAATGACACCCTTGCCTTGCCCCCACCTCCACCTCCAGCAGAGCCCTCCTTCACTCCCATAGCCTATCCTGGAAGTGGTCACCTTGTCAATATAGCTGAAAATTATTTTCAAAACCAGTATCAAACTACTGCTCTGGCTACAAATCCTCCTACAAACTTTTATCAAACACAGAATGGAAACCAGACTATGGGACTGATTTTACCTGCCCGGTCTGCCCAACCTGCTTATATTGTATTACAAACAAAACAAGAACCACAAACCATAGCAATTGAAAGCAGTGCCTATGAACAAACCACAGAAGTAATTATGAAACCAGACAAAGAGGTTAAGGTTAAAACAGAGAAAAGAAGAGGGCCCCTCGTTAAGCAATGGAGATATACCAACATATTCCATGATGAGATTAATGGGGCAGCTTTGGCTGCAATAAAGACAAGACTGGGTATGTACTATGCTGAGAGTGATGCAGCCAGAAAAAAAGCTAAGCAACAAGCACGCCCCTCTGAAACAGTTCAGACTCAAACATCCCCTGAGCAAATAAGGCCTACACACACATTAACTATTTATACTTAAGTTTTAAAAATTCTTAGTTATTATTATGACTGATCTGATAATATTGAATCAATTTAATTATATTATAACAGTACAATAAAATAATCTAAATAATTTAATATGGTAATTTGGCTAAATCCTTTTACAATTTAGTAGATACTTTTAAATTATTTAAAAAGAAACAAAGGAATCTGTATTGAAAACTAGTAGTAGCTAGATGTAAGTATATTCATTGCGCTTGTATGTGTATTATTTTAATGAAAAATCAGTGCCTGTAGCAATATAATATCCATAGCAATTAAAGAAGTAAAATTATTGTATGAAAGTGGCATAATATTCTTTAAATTATTTAATATATTTTTTCTTCCTTAAAGTAATATTTAATATACATAATTTAAAAATAAGTTATGTACTTGTTTTAATTATGTAATTTTAACATTCTACCAATGACCACCTATGACAAACATTGATGTCGCTAGCACAGTATTAAGAGGGAATGGGATGGGAATATCTTAGTACTGTGCCGCTAGTCATTTATACACCTACTACAGATGCTTGTGGTGCACTACACTGAATTTTACCGTCCGGAAAAAAATGGATGGTTGTATTTTAATCATAAGGGCCTAATTACATTTATTCAGCTCTATTTGCGTTTCGCTGAACGATTTTGGTCACACTTATACAGTTCTGCTTATATCAGCCGCGTACAGCCAATTCAGCTTCTATCAGTCGCGTACAGCCGTCATATCGTGTTATCTCCGCTGAAAAGCTGAACAGGCGGCGGAACAGCGCTGTTCCGTCCGCCGCATTCAGCACTGAACGCTATCTATTGCATTCGAATGATAAAACACATTTGTCCTCATTTGATTTGCCGCAATTGCCTCAAAAGCTGAATAGACGCGGAAAGCTGAACGGATGCGTGCGTACGTATCTCCATACAAAATAGTTGTTTTCTATGGACAGAAGCTGAATAGAGTATTTATTTCGTCTAGTTTGAGGGTTTGAAACATTGAAACTATACGAAATAAATAAATTCTTACCTACTATTATAAATTCCGCTTTTTACCGTCCGGCAGGTGTGCTACTACATTACGGCGCGGACCACTTTGAAAACCGCAATTCTGACAACATGGTCATTTTGTCCTATTTCGTCCTATTTTTGTCCCAAATTTTCAGAATTCGTCCTAAAGGGGACGAAAAGATATAAGCGATTTAAATGGTCCGTGCGTGTGCTACATCACGGCGCGGCCCACTCTGAAAACCGCAATTCTGACTACATGGTCATTTTGTCCTATTTCGTCCTATTTCTGTCCCAAATTTTCAGAATTCGTCGTAAAGGGGACGAAAAGATATAAGCGATTTAAATGGTCCATGCCAAAGCAAATCTTCATTATGGCACGGACAGGCTATATTTATTGAACCATAACACCGAGCCAGGATCTGATTAGTATAACATTTTGTCCCTTTTTTATAGAACCCGCAATGCCTGGAATCAAAACGAAATGAAGCGCCGTTCAAAAGATATAAAGGAATGATTTGGTCCATGCCATAATTAACCTACATTATGGCGCGGACTTTTTAACCAGGTCACCTAGAGAAAATCTGCTTATTGGAAACGATTCGTGTACATTCGTCCCAATTCGTCGTAAAAGCCACAGAATTCGTCGTCCTTTGGTTTAGGATATATTCAGTTTTTTTATATAAGTACAGTCACGTACAAAAGCGTACAGTAAAAATTAATTAAAACTATTCCGTTCCGTAATACGCAGTGTTCCGATTGTAAAACAGTAAGCGGTTATTTAAATTTTAATTGTTTTGCATTTACAATGCAATTTTTATTATTGAAAAATTGAAAATGAAGTACCTATTTAGAAAAAATCGACCCGAACCATCGGAGCTGGTTGTGAGACGGGTAGATTTTTTTCTAAATACTTCCTTTTAATTTTTCAAACATTAAGCGTCCTATCTTGCGGCTCTTTGCGAAAGCTACATCCTTTTGCACGAACTTTTCGTAGATTGAGGAATGCACGAACAGTCTCTGTGAACATTAAGTTTTACAATCGGAACATGAACAGAATGCGCATTACGGAACGGAATAAAGTTGAGGGCTTGTAAGGGCGTTTACACACGAACAACGACACGAGACGATTTACTAACAGTTTTCTGGTGGCCTACCACAAGCTCTTATAGCAGTTATTTTTAAGTTGAGAGAGTGAGACGCCGCTCTACACGCCGTATAGCGGCGTCTCACTCTCTCAACTTAAAAATAACTGCTATAAGAGCTTGTGGTAGGCCACCTGTACCATTTACCATCAAACCGTAAACTGTAGGTGCTATTTTGTTGCATGGCAACTGTAGTTCACAGTTTGCCGTATCTGTCAGCAATTCGCTGTTAAGTTGGTCGTACTGTCTTTATGTATGCTCAATGCTGTGAACTGAACCGTCTTTTATTGGAAAATAGTGCTGACAACAGTGTCGCGCAATTTGTAAATCGTGTCGTGTCGTTGTTCGTGGGAAAAACCCTAAAGCCGCGTTTAAACCGACACAAAACATGAAGCAAAATGGACAAGACAGGTAGATGTTGCGAAACATGTGTTTGAAACATGTTGTCTGGTCTAAACGGCTCTTAAGTTAAGAGCCATTTAGACCAGTCTTAACTAAGCCATAAACACCCAACCAAAAAAAGAGTGTTCTTGTCATACGTGCAGTGTTGCCGTTCTAGCGGATTTTTAAATAATTTGCAACTTTTTGTAGTCTATTCGCTAAAAAGAATATTATTATAGTAATATACTGGGTGGCGCAAAAGTAGGTACTTACTGCCACTATAAAAATTACATATTTTATATATGACATCTCCTATTAATCTGATATTGAAAACTGTGTAGTAAACAAATGTAAAATTCACTCAAAATGTACAGGGTACCCCTTACTTAACCCCTGACAGAATCGAGTTGAGATCGAAATTGAATCAAGATAAAAAAAATCACCATTCTAGTAACGACTGTATAGCGCCAATGGAGTAAGTAGTGATTGAATACCGAACTAAATGAAATCGTTATAGGTCTACTGTTTTATAGATTTAAGGTCTAAAATCACACCTTCGATCACAACCAGCTTTGTTGTGATCGAAGGTGGGATTTTTGACCTTAAATCTATAAAACAGTACGAAATAACTAAAATCTATAAAACGGTTCGATTTTCATCTCAACTCGATTCCGTCAGGGCCTCAGGGGTTAGGGGGCAGTTTGTGTGCATTTGCAACGGCAATCACAAGCAAACTGGCTCTGTACTTGTACACGATCGCCCATCATGGTCGGCCAATGGGATCGGCCATATATTTTTCTTACAATCACACCAATTATCTAAGCCCATAGTAAATTTCATAAGAAACTGTGTCTATGTGAACTTGATAACGGATAAATATATACTTAAATACTTTTTGTTTGTAAATACATACTTATTATACATAGATACACCCAGACCAAGACAAATAGACATGTTCATGCACACAAATATTTGTCTTGTTCGGGAATCGAACCCGAGACCTCTGGCGCAGAAGGCAGGTAGTCTACCCCTGCGCCAAATCGGTCGTCAAAAAACATTGAAATGCAACTTCATACATGACCTCTATCGAAATTATTTTGTACGCGACTGTACATGTTTTTGATATAGTTATAGCCCAGGATCAAAATAAGAAAATATTTTTGTTTATGACTTAAAAATTAAGGTTTTGAGTTTCGAAAATGCATAAAAGTTACGTATTACTTTACGTTATACTTTTGTGTTACTAATACACTTAATTATTCTAACACAAACACGCAAAACAAGAACAAGTTACAAACATCGTCACTAAATAGGAAGTCAGCTCCTGTACTATAAAAACAAAATTTTAATTCCGATTATCTCCTAAACCAAAGGACGACGAATTCTGTGGCTTTTTCGACGAATTGGGACGAATGTACACGAATCGTTTCCAATAAGCAGATTTTCTCTAGGTGACCTGGTTAAAAAGTCCGCGCCATAATGTAGGTTAATTATGGCATGGACCAAATCATTCCTTTATATCTTTTGAACGGCGCTTCATTTCGTTTTGATTTCAGGCATTGCGGGTTCTATAAAAAAGGGACAAAATGTTATACTAATCAGATCCTGGCTAGGTGTTATGGTTCAATAAATATAGCCTGTCCGTGCCATAATGAAGGTTTGCTTTGGCATGGACCATTTAAATCGCTTATATCTTTTCGTCCCCTTTACGACGAATTCTGAAAATTTGGGACAGAAATAGGACGAAATAGGACAAAATGACCATGTAGTCAGAATTGCGGTTTTCAGAGTGGGCCGCGCCGTGATGTAGCACACGGTCCGTGCCAAAGCAAACCTTCATTATGGCACGGACAGGCTATATTTATTGAACCATAACACCTAGCCAGGATCTGATTAGTATAACATTTTGTCCCTTTTTTATAGAACCCGCAATGCCTGAAATCAAAACGAAATGAAGCGCCGTTCAAAAGATATAAAGGAATGATTTGGTCCATGCCATAATTAACCTACATCTTGGCGCGGACTTTTTAACCAGCCGCCCTAGCATGAGCGGCTTCTATCGCGCGATATGATATGGTACGGCAAGTTGTCTTGCTTACCCTACTAAGGTGTAAGCAAGACGGAATGCCGTACCATATCATATTGCGTGTTATAAGCCGCTCATGCTAGGCCGGCAGGTCACCTAGAGAAAATCTGCTTATTGGAAACGATTCGTGTACATTCGTCCCAAAAGTCACGGAATTCGCCCCCCTTTAGTTTAGGAGATAATCGGAATTAAAATTTTGTTTTTATAGTACAGGAGCTGACTTCCTATTTAGTGACGATGTTTGTAACTTGTTCTTGTTTTGCCTTTTGCGTGTTTGTGTTAGAATAATTAAGTGTATTAGTAACACAAAAGTATAACGTAAAGTAATACGTAACTTTTATGCATTTTCGAAACTCAAAACCTTAATTTTTAAGTCATAAAACAAAAATATTTCCTTAAGAGATATTTTGATCCTGGGCTCCTAGACTATATCACAGAATAATATTTGTAGACTATATCAAAAATATGTACAGTTGCGTACAAAATAATTTTGATACAGGTCATATATGAAGTTGAATTTCAATGTTATATTGCTCTTCTTTCGAAATTATTAATATTTGGAGGTGGGAGTGAAGTGAATAGTGGAGTGGAGATTGGGGGGGAAAAAGGGTTTAAGTTTGTATGAAACTTTTCTTCCTTCAATGGAATAGCTAATTACTTGAAACATTGTACACTCGACAGCATATCCTGTTAAACAGTTGAACTGCTATAACAGCTTTTATTACGTATGGCATAAAGGCGGTCTCAAGGTCAACATATTGTTTAGTCTGATGTGCCGCTGTGTGTACATTTAAACTATGTACAGACGTGGTTTGATCTATTTACCTAATTTATTTGTCGTTGTTAAATACTCGAAAGTATTTCATAACACCATTCATATAAATTACTAGCGGCCGCACGCGGCTTCGCCCGCGTGGACTACACGACGTCATCCCGTAGAATTTAAATAAATTTGTAAGATGAAAAACCAGTTATTTCGATTTTCAAACTAAATTACAGCCTATACAAAAGTTTCACCAAAATCCGTTCAGCAGTTTCGGCATGAAACGCGGACAACTGACAGACACACAGACACATTCAAGTTTTAGCTTACTTCGCCATCACCACGGGAGGTAGCTTAGTATTTACGAATTTTTATTTTGTGGGCCGATTTTGATGAAACCCGGTTTTTAGTACTATTTTGACAAAATAATAGAAACGCAATGTTAAAAAAATTCAAACCAAGATGGCGGCCAAAATTTTTTGTTTGTGGGCCGATTTTGATGAAACTCGGTTTTTGGTACTATTTTGTCAAGAAAAGAGCAACACTAAAAAATATTAAAATCCAAGATGGCGGCCAACTTTTTGTTTGTGGGCCGATTTTGATGAAACTTGGTTTTTCGTACTATTTTGTCAAGAAAAGAGCAAAACAATATAAAAAATATTAAAATCCAAGATGGCGGCCAATTTTTTTTTGTGGGCTTATTTCGATGAAACTCGGGTTTTGGTACTATTTCGCCAAGAAAAGAGTAACGCAATGTTAAAAAAATTCAAAAAACAAAATAGCGGCCAACTTTTTTGTTTGTGGGCTGATTTTGATGTAACTCGATTTCTAGTACTATTTTGACAAGAAAACAACAACGCACTTTTAAAAATATAAAAAAATCCAAGATGGCGGCCAAATTTTCAGTTTCAGGGTCGATTTCGATGAAACTCGGGTTTTGGTACTATTTCGTCAAGAAAGAAGCAACGCAATGTTGCTATTTTCCTGTCAAAATAGTACCAAAAACCGAGTTTCATCAAAAGCAGCCTACAAACAAAAAAGTTGGCCGCCATCTTGGATTTTTTATATTTTTAACAGTGCGTTGTTGTTTTCTTGTCAAAATAGTACTAGAAATCGAGTTTCATCAAAATCGGCCTACAAACAAAAAAGTTGCCGCCATCTTGGATTTTTAATTTTTTAACATCTCGTTACTCTTTTCTTGACGAAATAGTAACAAAAACCGAGTTTCATCAAAATCGGCCCACAAACAAAAAAGTTGTCCGCCATCTTGGATTTTCATTTTTTTTAACATTAACGACCTCCGTGGCCGAGTGGTGTACGGTACGGTACGCACCGGTTTTCAAGGTGCCGCTATCTCTAGAGGTCCCGGGTTTGATCCTCGGTCGGGTAAATATTGAAAACGAAGTTTTCAATATTTCCTCGGGTCTGTCGGAGTGTAAGTGGTAATACCCGTCGTTGTTTACAATTTCCATAACACTAGTGCTCGAGCTACTATAATTTGGTATTTTAAAAATGTATGTGATGGTGGGTGACTAATACATTAATGTATTTGATATTATTTAAAGAAAAAGCCTAAAAGAAGCCATAGCCTAAATACAAACCTATTACTAGAAAATAGCCCTAAAAAAGGACCATGGCTTTTTTAAGTCTAAAGGCTTATAGTCTTTGGGAACACTAGTAAAAGCCGTAAACTCAGTACTGTTGGAAAATAGCTTAAACATTATGACGTCACAGCTATCACGACCAATTGTGGAGCGTTTATAGTCCGGTGATCTTTTTTCAAATTTTTTAAATTTATATCTGCACTCTCCAGTTACCTTAGTATTAAGTCGAGCTTCATGGTTGATACCGAAATGGAATATAGACTTATGCCAAAGAAGATTACACATACGATGTTATATCACAGTATTTTTTTCCTCTGTGGTTATATAATGTAAACTTGTGTAAGAACATTTAGGTAATGAAAGACACTTTAAATTTTCAATCAACTTTTATTTATTAAATATCGGAAAATAATAAAATTTCCGACAAAATAAAATATGAACGACAGTTAATAAAATACTTAAATAAGAAACCGAGCAGCGTTATATTTTGTTTGCGAAAAATAAACTAAACTAGCGACAATTTACAAATGACTAATATACCTACCCCTTCGAGTCGAAAATACTTTATTAGAATATGTTCAGGAATACGTATATCTCGGTAAAGAAGTATAATTTTCTTTATCTAGACATCAATATCAACTAAAAAGACGAACTAACAACACATGGAACAAGTTTTGGAGCAACAAAGATATTTTAAAATCAAAACTTCCTACTTTCCTACCCACATACGGCTGCCAAACCCGGATATATAATAACAACACAAACAATAAAATACAGGTATGCCAGCCGCCCTAGCATGAGCGGCTTATAACACGCGATATGATATGGTACGGCATGCCGTCTTGCTTACACCTTAGTGGGGTAAGCAAAACAACTTGCCGTATCATATCATATCGCGCGAAAAAAGCCGCTCATGGTAGGCCGGCAGAGGTCTATGGAACGTAGTATACTGAACATAAAAAGAAAAGACAGAAAAATAAAAATAGACATAAGAAAATCTACAAATGTAATCGAGCCCTTAAAACATTGCAAAAAAACTAAACATAGCACGGATGGACAAAGAAAAATGGACACAAAGAGTAACTACTTGGACAGGACCAACTTATAAAAGGAAAAGAGGTAGACCAAAAGAAAGACGGCTTGATGAGATAGTAAAAGTTGTCGAAAGAGATTGGAATACAAAAGCAAAGAATAGAAAAATTTGGAGTGAAATGAAATGGATTTATATTTGGTTCCTATTTGAATGTATGAAGTTTGCGCCAGCCCTCGGCCAAGGCATTCACCCGACTGCCCGTTCCCCGCCCCGCGCGCCTCTCACGGCCCCCGCTCACATCCAGACACCCATACATAGCCGCAAGCGATTTTACGTGCACACATGCTTAAGTGTCGCTTCTTTTCGCGTTAGTGTATATATTCTTTGCCTCAACTTTATTCCGTTCCGTAATGTTCATGTTCCGATTGTAAAACTTAATGTTCACAGAGACTGTTCGTGCATTCCTTAATCTACGAAAAGTTCGTGCAAAGGGATGTAGCTTTCGCAAAGAGCCGCAAGATAGGACGCTTAATGTTTGAAAAATTAAAAGGAAGTATTTAGAAAAAAATCTACCCGTCTCACAACCAGGGGGGCTACCGCGTAACTTTATGGGTATGAACTTCATACGTTTTTGGGAACTTGAAGTCAATTTTATAAAGAAAATAGCCGCTATCCGTTCCTTGTTTTGTGACGTCGGGTATAACGATAACTAGCTAGCAACGTTCTACAGAACAAAGCAGCAAAAATCTATCAAGATAAGGAGTTCAAATAACAGTTGAAGCCCATACCAATATCCATATTTCTTAGCCGGTAGCCCCCCAGCTCCGATGGTTCGGGTCGATTTTTTCTAAATAGGTACTTCATTTTCAATATTTCAATAATAAAAATTGCATTGTGAATGCAAAAAAGTAAAAACTTAAATAACTCGCTTAATGTTTTACAATCGGAACACTGCGTATTACGGAACGGAATAGTTTTGATTAATTTTTACTGACGCTTTTGTACGTGACTGTACTTATATAAAAAAAACTGAATATCTCCTAAACCAAAGGAGGACGAATTCTGTGGCTTTTGGGACGAATTGGGACGAATGTACACGAATCGTTTCCATTAAGCAGATTTTCTCTATGTTAAAAACCTGGTTAAAAAGTCCGCGCCAAGATGTAGGTTAATTATGGCATGGACCAAATCATACCTTTATATCTTTTGAACGGCGCTTCATTTCGTTTTGATTCCAGGCATTGCGGGTTCTATAAAAAAGGGACAAAATGTTATACTAATCAGATCCTGGCTAGGTGTTCAATAGATATAGCCTGTACGTGCCATAATGAAGGTTTGCTTTGGCATGGACCATTAAAATCGCTTAGGTATATCTTTTCGTCCCCTTTAGGACGCATTCTGAAAATTTGGGACAAAAATAGGACGAAATAGGACAAAATTACCATGTACTCAGAATTGCGGTTTTCAAAGTGGTCCGCGCCGTGATGTAGTAGCACACGTCCGGCAGTCCGATTTTTTACGGTCCGATATGGCAGGCCATAGGGCGTTTGGGCGTTTGTGCACTACACTGAATTTTACCGATCCGGAAAAAAACGGATGCTTGTATTTTAATAATTTAATCATATATATATATACAGGGTGCATTTTTAACCACTCTCCAAATTTTTTCCAGGCTTTAGGTATCATTAATAGATCACATTTATGAAAAAAATTGGTAGGTAAAATTTGCACATTAAAATGATAACGATTAAATAATTACCACGATCGCATAACTAGTCACGTTAGGTCAAACGCCTCCCGCACAAATTATATAGTGCCTCCCGCGCGTAATACAATGAATGTTACAGCCGGTAAGGCGCGGGTGCAGTGCAGGGGGGACGTGCGGAACCGCGCCCGCGCCCACGCCGCGCCAGTGGCCCACCCCGCCACCCCCCTACCCGCCCGCGGCCGCGCGCCTCCCCTGGTGCCCCCGGCAACCGGCAGGCAGGCAACAAACATCAGGTCGGCCGCGTAACTCCTTTGCGTTACATACATTTCCATGATTACTTCCGTGTTGCGCGCGCGCCGCCCCGGCCGCGCCAGCGCCGGTGCCGCGCCGCCGCCGCCGCCGCCCCAGCCGCCGGCCGTAGTGCCACCCGCTATGTATGTTTCGCGATGTATTCAATTCGGTTCGGTCGTGAGTGAAAAGGTAGTATGAAATGAAATGGTGCGTTGTTGTTATAATTTACATGTGGAGTGAAATAAAAGTCGTGTTCATCATCATTCAAAGGAAAATGTAAAAAAACGTGCAAGTCTGCTTGGCGAGAAACGGTATGCACTTTGAACAATTCTTAAAGCTATTCGTAGTAAGCAGGTGTTAAAGGTTAGGTACAATGGTAAATTACGCTGTTTGATAAATGATTTTTCTTAGAATTCCTAACGAAAAATGCATATGAAATTGACCAGCCGCAACGAACTTCAAATGTTCACAAACCCGTAGGTACCTACTTACATTCGCGCGGCAGCGAGCGCAGCACATTTTACACATGATCAGCTGTTCCAGTCAACCACCGCTCAGTTTAAATAGGCACCGTTAAATTTACGAGTAATTCAAGATATTGTATTGTGGTACTAACATTAGATCCTAATGGATTAAAAAAGTGCTTATTACACTTGGCTTAATTCAGCATCTAATTCAGCATACATTGCTTGTTTTGATTGCATCACTTGCTACAAATGAGCTCAAAGAAAGCAATGTATGCTGAATTTAGCCAAGGTGTAATAAGCCCTTTAGGAATGCGTTTTTTTAACGATTTCGTTTCTTTAATTTATGTAATCGCTACATACCTTGTTACTAAGTATTATTTTTTACTAGGTGATCAATACAAAACAATTGCATATCCTTTTAATCAATTTGATACTAATTAACATTCCATCTAAGCAGGAATCCCAAAAAATCTAAGTTTTCTTATTACGTTTACTTTCACATTCACAATGCAATTTTTATTATTTAAAATTTTAAAATGAACTATTAGAAAAAAAAACGATCCGTCTCACAATCACAACTAGCTCCGATGTGACTCGAACCTACGACCTTTCACTATCCGGGCGAATGCTCTTACCACTGAGCAACTGAGTAACGACTCCGTATCTTTTACCTAATCCTTAGAACGAAGAAATGTACTGTAACTGGCGCCAAAATCACCCCATGTTATCTGACACGGACTTTGTATCCGAGGGCATCGGCGTAGCACTTAGCCTTCATCATCATCACACCTGATGTTAAGTGGTGATAAGGCTGAAGTGAAGGTGGAAGCAATACTCCCGAAATCTTCAATCACTGAGGAACTGGCTATCTTAGCTCTAACTGCCTGAACACAATAATGCTAAAAACATCATTGTTAGTGCATCAGACTTAGATGGTGGTAGCTAACTAGCTAGCCAGGCGGACTTTAAACAAGCCCCTACCACCAACCAAATCGAATACAATGTACCACCACTAGGAAGTGAACCCGAGACCTCTGGGTCTGATGCCAGTGGTGTGTACCACCACTACACCACAGAGGTGGTTAAAGGTTCGCGCACATTATGTCGGGGCGCAGCGGGCCGGGCCGCAGCGCAAAAATCCGTCCAAATCGCTCGTATGTATTTTATATGAACTATCGCACACTACCCCGGCATAGTGTGCGATAGTTCAGACAGCAGCGGGCCGCATAATCCGCCGCGGATTTTGTTGCGTGCGTGCGATGCGACGCGGCCCGCCCCGCCCCGCTGCGCCCCGCCCGACACAGTGTGCTATAGCAAGCGGATTTTTCTTGTACTACTCGGACAGATAACATGACGCCTACAAATTATACCCGTCTCTTTCACTCGATTCTGTCATGCCCGGAGAGTGAGAGGGACGGGTATAACCGGCAGTAGTAGAAGAAATTGGATGTTTGAATTTGGTTGTACTCAAAATCCGTCAATGCGCTGCGGCCCGGCCCGTCACTATGTGCTATACTCAAATCCGTCAATGCGATGCGCTGCTGCGGCCCGCTCCGCTGCGGCCCGCTCCGCTGCGCCCCGGCATAATGTGCGCGCGAACTCTTGTGACCTTTTATGACCCGTCTCGGCCACTAGGGCGCGGGGTGGGCGCGGGGAGGGTATGCGGTCTGTCCTCAGAACAATAACCTAAAGTTATTGTTCTGAGCAAAGACTATACATCTTTGGTTCTGAGGGTCTGTCGCTCGAGCGCGCTCGGCCGTCGTCGTCGGCGGGTCGGTCGGTCGGGTGCGTGCGGTGCGCGGGGAATATACCAGGCGGCAGTGTATATATTCTTTGCCCCAGGCTATCAATGAACTTACTGCGGGTGTATGTTTACTTAGCGCAAGCGGGTGGGGCGTTGCGCAGTGACCAAAAACGTAGGTCTTTTAGGGATAACTTTGTGATGACTCAACTTAAAAATTTTGTACTAGGCGACACTAAAAGAAAATATACCTATTTCATCATTTTGCCTAAAGATTACCATATTCGAGAGTGATTTTAAATACTTCCCGTATATATCTATATATATAAAAATGAATCCCTATTTCCCTTGGTCACGACATCACGCGTGAACGGCTGGACCGATTTGGCTAATTTTGGTCTTGAAAAGTTCGTGGAAGTCCAAGGAAGGATATAGGGGTAGGGTAGGGGTAGGGTAGGGGTAGGGTAGGGGTAGGGTAGGGGTAGGGGTAGGGTAGGGGTAGGGTAGGGGTAGGGTAGGGGTAGGGTAGGGGTAGGGTAGGGGTAGGGTAGGGGTAGGGTAGGGGTAGGGTAGGGGTAGGGTCTCGGCCTCACGCGAGTGATGCGGTTCCTGGATCCGAGACCGAGCGCGTCCCCCAGGTGGTGGATAGGGGAACGGCCCCCGGTGGAAGGGGGTTACCGGGCTTCGGCCGGCGCGAACCAAAACCAGGATTATACCGTAACCCTGTACGTAGTGCTGGAACGGGGGCTGCTGTGTTCTGTCACGGGAGCCGCGGGGAGCGAAACCCCTTCAAAAATGCAAGATCAAACCGTAACCCTGCACGTAGTACAGGAACGGGGGCCGTCGTTGTATTAACACGGGGGCCGCGTGGAGTAAACCACTATAAAATAATCCTCAAAGGTCCGGCGTCGGGGACGTGGGCGTCGGACCGCCTGAAGGTGGCAGGCAGAGGTGTCTGCCAACTACCGAACGAACCTGGGCTACCTCCCGCCCCCCCAGTGTATGTAGGGTTACCCGGGTACTGGGATCTCTGCCCGGGTGGACTGACTTTTTCTCCCATTCTCGTGGGTACAAGATGGATCATACATACTTTAAAACTTTTGAGTCGGAAGAGGGGTCGCAAGACCGTGAGAGCCAAAGACTGGCTGGGGAAAATGTTACGGAAGAGTCAAAAAGACGCGAGTTGTCACGCAAACCGATTTTCGCTCGTGATGACGACAGGATGGAAGAAGAGGCAGGGAAGTCTGATGAAACTGAGACTGACGAATCTGACTTCGAGGCAATCCCACCTGTGGAGGATGAGGTTGACGTGCTTAGAGGAAAGGTCACTGGACTTAGGAAGTTTATATCCAAGGAAGCTTTTTCCAGGGGGGCATCGGCGGCCCTTGAGTCCTTGGAGAGGTCTTTAAGCAGGATTGTGACATACAGGAGGATCGAGGTCAATAACCTCAAAAAGAAACAAGACGATCTTAAAAAGGCGCAAGAGGCCCTTAATAAGAACCATAATGAGAAATACAAGAGGATGTTAGACATCGGTGGAGCGCTCCGGGATTCCAACCGGTTGCTGAGAGAGGAGATAAACGAGCTCAGAGATGCTCCCCCTCCCACACAGACGACTGACCTAATGCCCATCTTGGAAGAGTTGAAAAGCTCTCTTCTTGAGACGGTACGAGGAGTGGAACAGCGCCTGGGTGCGTTAGAAGAACGCCTATCGAAGACGCCTGAACAGCCCAACTTGCTGCCGAAGAGCGGAGCTCCCGCCCCCGTAGTGACGAGTGCCCCATCACCTCCTGCTCCGTCAGGGCAGACCGCCTGGACGGACGTGGTACGCCGTGGGAAGAAGACGCCTTTAGCAAATGCCGCCAGCCCGCTAACTTCAGCACCCAAAAAGCCGGTAGAAAACAAAAGACGTCCTTCCCATCGAAGTCCAAAGATGCCTCCCCACACCACTGCGGCGGTGGTGTTAACCCTTTTGCCTACCGCAAGAGAGCAGGGTATCACCTACGCCGACATAATAAAAAAGGCGAAAACTGAAATCTCCCTTGCGGACATCGGACTGAACAACGGGCTCAGTATGAGACTGTCCCAGACGGGGGCCAAGGTCCTCAGTTTTAAAGATGAAGACGGATCGAAAGCGGACGCCCTAGCTGCCGAACTCCGGCGGGTGGTGGGCAGCCTTGTGACTGTTGGACGGCCGGAAAAAACGGCCGGTATTGAGATCACTGGACTTGAGGATTCGGTCCACGAACAAGACGTAATAGAAGTGGTTGCTGCCAAGTGCGGCAGTAAGCCGGGTGCTATCAAGGCGACTAATATTAGGCGAGACTACTATGGCAACCGGTATATCCGGCTCAGGTGTCCCGTTGCCGCGGCGAAGGCTATTGCTGAGGAGGCCTTAATTAACATCGGCTGGAGTGCTGCCGAAGTAAGACTGCTTGCCCCATTGCCTTTGCGCTGTTTTAGGTGCATGGGGGTGGGGCATACTAAGCCGCTGTGCCCTGGCGGGCCGGATAGAGGAAGCCTCTGCTTCCGGTGTGGGGAGCCCGGCCACATATCGGCCGCCTGCGATGCTGAACCGAACTGCCTGGTCTGCGTCGAAGCCGGACGACCAGCCAGGCATATAATGGGGAGCTGGCGGTGCGAGCCACCGCTGACAAAAGGTAAACGCCCGGATACGGAAGGGTCCGAAAAAAGGAGGGGTAGTCTGCCCGTGGGTCAACCCGAAGGAGACGGAATAAACTGTGAACGCCGAGACCGCAGTCGGTCCGCGCACAGCGCACAGGAAAGGGAGATGACCACAGAGGTGGCATCTCCGGAACATATAGAGATGCAACCCACAAGGGAACAGCGCCCTGTACTTCGCCGCTCCACACGCCTCTCGAGGGAGAGGCAGCGTCAGGAAGCGGCGCAATAGGTAGGGGGGCCGGACGGCGGAGCGGGGAACTCTGTCGTCCACCTAGGCCCCCGTGGTGGAGGAGCGCGCCTGTTGTTCCCGGCGCGCCACACCGGAGGTGGGACGTTCTGTCGTCCCAATGGTTGTAGCGTCGACCACGGACGCTGACACGGGGCGGAAGGCGCGGCGACTACTACATTGATCCCGTAGCCTCCGCCCACGCGACGAGGGAACAACCCGGGGGTTTTTAGTGGGTTCGAGCCCCACATAACCTCCTCGTCTCCCCGGGCGGGGGGGTATGCGACGGCATTTTCCCCCGGGAGAACAAAAAAAAAAAAAAAAAGGGTAGGGGTAGGGTAGGGGTAGGGTAGGGTAGGGGTAGGGTAGGGGTAGGGTAGGGGTAGGGTAGGGTAGGGGTAGGGTAGGGTTAGGGTAGGGGTAGGGTAGGGGTAGGGTAGGGGGTAAGATTGGAGTAGGGTAGGGGTAGGGTAGAGGTAGGGTAGGGTTGGGTAGGGGTAGAGTAGGGGTAGGGTAGGGTTGGGTAGGGGTAGAGTAGGGGTAGGGTAGGGGTAGCGTAGGGGTAGGGTAGGGGTAGTGTACGGGTAGGGTAGGGTGGAGTAGGGGGTAGGGCCACGGGAACGAAGTCGCGCTGGGTCAGCTAGTGTATATATATATATCAATAGTAAGAATTTATTTATTTCGTGTAGTTTCAATGTTTCGAACCCTAAACTACACGAAATAAATAAATTCTATTATTTATAATAATCTATAAGTACATATAACAAAACAGAAACGGAAAAAAAGTCTGTAGGTAGGGCAGAGGTACCGTTTGTGGCCACTTTAAGGAATTTTTGACTTTTAAGCACTAAGTACTAAATGGTCTAAGGTATTTAAGACACAAATTATATCTTAAATTATAGATAATTTATCTAGCTTTAAAGGTACATTTTTCAGTTTTTTTAAAGTTAAATAGTTTTTTGTATATAATACAAAATGTGTGAGAGGTGCCAAATGTACCGGTTTTGGCCACTTACTGATAGTTAAACTTTTGTAAGTATTGCGAAAAATCAAAACCAAACCCAGGTAAAATCAATATATTCTAATGCGCTAGAAACCAGTCAATTGCAAAACAACAATTGTAAAAAACAAAGGTTTATAAAGTATTTCCCCAAAACAAATTTCTTAAAATTTTCATACAAAACATTTTTTCAAACATAAAATGGAATTTATTGAAAAAAAATCTTATGACATAAGGAATTCTAACGGTTGTTATTATTACCTTAAAATATCTTTTTTTAATTGCCTTTATCAAAAATGGCTAAAAGTTGTTTAGAAAACTTTTAGAGGAAAAAGTGGCCAAAACCGGTACAGTGGCCAAAACTGGTACGCCTGCCCTACATGAAATATTTTTAAAAATAATTACTGCTATGTGATGTGTAGGTACAGGATATAGACCCCAAAACAATAGATATTAAAATTTTTGTCTGTTTGTCTGTTTGTATGTTCGCTTTTCACGCAAAAACTACTGGACGGATTTTTACCAAATTTTGTGTAGTAATAACTTATAACCCGGGTCAACATATAGGGTACCTTTTATTGCGGGAAAACTTCTTTATATTTAAAAAAACGTTGACAAACTTATATTTGTGGGCGTCTGTTTGTATGTTTGCTTTCCACGCAAAAACTACTGGACAGATTTTTACCAAATTTTGTGTAGTAATAACTTATAACCTGGGTCAAATTGTAGGGTACCTTTTATTGCGAAAAAATTTCTTAATAGGTACTTAAAAAAAAGTTGACAAACTTACCTATATTTGCGTGCGTCTGTTTGTGTGTTTGCTTTTCACGCAAAAACTACTGGACGGATTTTTATCAAATTTTGTGTAGTAATAACTTATAACCCGGGTCAACATATAGGGTACTTTTTATTGCGGGGAAATGTCATTATATTAAAAAAAACGTTGACGAACTTATATTTGCGGACGTCGGTATGTTTGCTTTTCACGCAAAAACTACTGGACGGATTTTTACTTAATACTTACATTAACTTATAACCTGCCTGAGTCAACATATAGGGTACCTTTTGTTGCGAAAATATTTCTTTATATTTAAAACTAGCGGCCGCCCGCGGTTTCACCCGCGTGGTACCCGTTCCCGTGGGAATATCGGGATACAATATAGCCTATGTATGTCACTCGGGAAGACTGTAGCTTTCTAACGGTGAAAGAATTTTCTAAATCGGTCCAGTACTTTTTGAGTTTATTCGTTACATACAAAAATACAAATCTTTCCTCTTTATAATATTATATAGTATAGAAAACGTTGACAAACTTATATTTGCAGGCGTCTGTTTGTAAGTTCACTTTTCACGCAAAAACTACTGGACGGATTTTTACCAAATTTTATGTAGTAACAACTTATAACCTGGGTCAACATATATAGGGTACCTTTTATTGCGGAAAGATTTCTTGACATCCTATAAAACGTAGAGAAACTTATATTTGAAGACCTATGTACACATTTTGTATGAAATTAACTACAAATATAAGTTGGAATTAGTTTTTTAGTGATTAAACTATACATTATCATTATTTTTTTAACCTTTATTTTTACTGTAAGATCTGCCGTTTTGCTCGTTTTGCGACGATGCTCGACGGTAAGCGTGAAATTCAGGGTCACGCACGCACCGGCGAAGCTGCAACTGGGTTCACCAGGAACCTCGGACCCTGGAATTGACCGTAATCACGGGTCAAAAAAAGAATCCGGAAATCCTCCTCTGATTGTGACCGCGGCAGAAGACTGGTAGGAAAGTACCGAAGCAGTATGCGGTGATGAGTGTTGGTCACAATCAGATCTGGATACGCGGCAGCGTATCAGCCAAGTTCAAAAGCAAACAGAACTGGCGAGCAGCACCGTGTGTATCTTAACACGAACCATTTGGAGCCACTTTTGACCCCCTCATAACTCAAAAACTATTACACAGAAACATGTCAAATTTGGCTTATGTATTGAGACTAGCGAGATAAATATGTGCTCCAAATTTTATATACACACCTCAAACGGTTATTTAGATATTTACGTTCAAAAATCGTTATTTTTATCACTGACTCACCTATAATCAAAACTCTAACCCACTTCCAGTCCAGATGACCTAGAAAGCTGAAATTTGGCATGTAGACAGGTAATCTGGTGAATACAAAGGAAAAAATCCGAAACTAGTATTTTTTTTAAATAAAACGTTGACAAACTTATATTTGCGTTCCCTATGCACTTATCCTGTATAAGATCTTGTATTAAGATGAAGTACAAATATAAGTTTGTAATAGTTTGTATTCTGTTATATACCAATATTTCGTCATACTTCTTGAAGTTCAGCTAGCGCCGACGGCGTAGTGGCCATTCAATATTGAGGACTCGAGAGAACCAAGTTCGAACCCCAGATTACCCAAATACTTTTTTGTCCTCGCGATAAATAAATTACAAGCTTGAGCCATCTAGCACGAAATCCATATTATTATTTATTAATATTAATATAAATTATAAAGTTATTGAAATTTTTACTTTTTTGCATTCACAATCCAATTTTTATTATTGAAAAATGGAAAATGAAGAATTTAGACAAAATCGACCCTCATCTCACAACCAGCTCCGATGGGACTCGAGCCCACTACCTTTCACTTAAAATAATTATTAATATTGATATAAATTATAAAGTTATTAAAATTTTTACTTTTTTGCATTCACAGTCCAATCTTTATTATTGAAAAATGGAAAATGAAGTATTTAGAAAAAACCGACCTTCATCTCACAACCATCTCCGATGGGACTCGAACCCACGACCTTTTGCTTTCCGGGCGACTGCTCTAACCACTGAGCTACGGAGTCGTAATGATAAATGTGAAAGTGTGTTTGTTTGTTTGTTTGTCCTTCTTTCATGTCAAAACGGAGCATAGTACTTATAACCCGACCACCAGGGGGCGCAATCTTCATACATTCAAATGGGAACTAACGAGAAGCCAAAAAATTCGAAAGTTGCTATGTTCTCCCTGTAGGTGCACACTTTGCACATAAATAGTTCACTAAAGTCAACGATAGATGACTCCATATACACCCACCCACAGTATAGAAAACAAGAGAAAAATCCTGTTTTTCTATACTATATTGTTGAAAGTTGATGGAAGAGTATATACTTTATAGAGAGTAAAGTGTACTTATGGAAAATAATGTCAAATAATCTAAATTATACTTTTGTTTGTTAAATTTGTTATTTGCAAGTGATTACATGCTCTTTGGTTATTTGCTATGTTCTGTTTCGTAAAGATCCGTAATTCCGTTAGCAATTATAGTCCATTCGCTTAGATAGTGTCGCTCTGCCACAATGCCGTGCGGGTGTACCGACACTATCTAACCGAACGGACTATACATAGATTCGTAGTTTGTCCGGAAAGCTTTATCGCTTAATGAAACCAGAATCAAAACGCAAATGGAAATGCAATATCTGCTCAGGAACATTAAATAACTACTGCAACTTCGTCGAGCAAAACACCATAAACTATTACGACTAGGAAAAAGAAACTGTTGGAAATAGGAAAATCTGTTAAAAATGATATTTCTACGTCCACACCAAACACGAGCATAAAATTAGTTTCATTGTCAGTAGCTGATACACAAGGGCAAAGTAATAGAACTGACCAAATAAAATATACTGAAACATTTGGTATTAATTTTATTATGAATAAGTAAGTACCTACTAATAATTTCTCTACAAAAAGTAATGATATCTCATCAAAAACATAAAATATGTGAAGTGAGAGCCAACTTCAGTATTAGGAAATATGCCTTGGTTGTTGACTTCAACGACAAAAGATGTGAGATCTAAATGGGTGCCAAGTTTAACGGTCAGTCCTGAAAATTTAGTACTTACATAAAATGTTTTATAACAACTTAAAATATAATTTCTTCTTATAACTTAGGATAATATATTGAAGCCTAAGGTCTGACTTGGCTAGTTTTCATATACGAATTATATATATATTATAGCCTTCGCAAGCTCTAAAGCCGAAGTTCTTATTGTATTCTTCCGAAAATTTGGCTTGCTGGTAGACTAGAAACTAGAGATGAACATAGGGCTTTTCCATGACTGTTTCAGTAAGTACCTAATAATAATTCGTATACAAGAACTAGCCAAGTCAGACCTTAGGCTTCAATATATTATCCTAAGTTATAAGAAGAAATTATATTTTAAGTTGTTATAAAACATTTTATGTAAGTACTAAATTTTCAGGACTGACCGTTAAACTTGGCACCCATTTAGATCTCACATCTTTTGTCGTTGAAGTCAACAACCAAGGCATATTTCCTAATATTGAAGTTGGCTCTCACTTCACATATTTTATGTTTTTGATGAGATCGGAGTTCACAAATAATAATTTAATTACTATCATTGGCACAAAAATAATAATCAGATGCTAGAAAACAATCTACTAAAGCAAATTAGCAACAATAGTACAGTGAAATAGGTATCATTAGAATTAGTTAAAATATTATTAAAATATAAATATGCAAAATATGAAGGTGGCTAAAAATATATTTAAAATATAACTGTACTACTAAGCTAGTTTTAGAAACACTTGTTCAAAACTTACCAATACGTAGGTTTCACAAAAATATTTAAAATACGGCACTTAAGCACGAATAATAAATGTAAAAAAAAATGAAATTAGTAAATTGGATAGATCGCGGTGTAATGCCCCCAGTACACGATGGCCGATCATGGTCGGCGACCATGACCAATACATCGTACATTGACACTTTTGAAAGAACTTTTTTAAACTTGTTGGTTCAAAAGTCTCAATGTACGATGTATTGGTCATGGTCGCCGACCATGATCGGCCATCGTGTACTGGGGGCTTAACGTCGCGAAACAGGCGAGCGCGGATCTACCTCAAAGGCACGATTTGGAGTGACGAGGCGACTGCTGCGGTGTTTGGCCGGACCGGCTATTTGTTGAGGTGAGGCGAGGGCACAGAATAATATTTGTAGGCGAGGGGGAGGAGCTACCTGCGCGTGCGCCGATGTTAGCTGTTTAAATTCATTGCGTTCAGAAACGTATTATAATAAATGTAAATATATATTTTCTTTAATATTGATTTTGATATTAGATTTAAGTAGATTTAGGTTATTTAATTTATGTATTTAAATGTGTGACGTTTTACAACGTTACACGGTACCTTTTAGACTGCGCACAGACCGGCCCCACGAACGCCAACGAACGACATCAGGCATTGCTCGCTTCACGTTTCTGGCCTTCGAAGATCAATCTAAAGCTAGGTAAAGGATCACTGGGAGCGATTCCAGTTCACATTCGGAGTTTCTGATCATCTGATTGAGAGGGGAAAACAGAACCCCTTGGATGGCGTTCGTTGGCCTTCGTTGTGTACGCAGCATTAGTCAAGCGCGATTCATCGTAGATCGCATCATCGCTTAGGGGCGTGATAGCGGACAAGCGCTTGCCTATCAATAAATAAAAAATAAAATACTACCCTTCAACACCCGGGCCGCCGAACGGGGTCAAACTGAAACGCTACCTTATTCTTTTAGAAATAAGGCAGCAAATACTATATAATTATTATTTTATTATTATATTCGCCTGGACCATAAGGGCCGGTCAGGCTTCCTAGGGTTTAATTACAGTTTGTATTCACTACAAAGCCACTAACATGATGGTTTCTTTAAGTGCTTTTCTGTTCCGGTGATAATCTTTGGAACTAAAACAGTTTTCTTACAACAGTCCATTTTGACAGCTAATTTCGAGTACCTATAGGAAAAATGTGATAGTAAAAAACCACGAGCCCTATAAGTAGCTTTCAGGCGGGATTCGAACCCGCGCCTCCGGGAATCCGGCCCGATGCTCTGACCAAGCTACCGAAAGCTAACCTTTCGGTTTTTTACTATCACATTTTTCATATACTTACAAAATTGCATTGTGGATGCATAAAAATAATATAAAAGCTAATTTCGAATTGCAAGTGGCTCCTCTGCCACGGCTGTCACAGGAACAGACAGAAGTGTTTGACTATATTATTATATTGCTTCTTATTGACGGCTGACACCCTGAGAAAACTCAGTTATTGTGATTTTAATGAATTAAAAATACGATAAATAAAATATACTTGAATTAGATTTCGATTTATTGATTTGTAGTTCAATTTGAATTGTTGGAAAACGGACATTGATTATTGTGATTTGATTACGATTATTGTTATTTGAAATGCCTCGGAAAAAATTGTAATTTATCGCAAGGCTCTAGGTCAGCTAAGAGGATGAGGTAACTTCGTGCTCTTAAAACCGATGCTTCTATCGATAGCCGGTAAATCTGGATATGGGTATGGGCTTCAACTGTCATTTGAATTCCTTTTTTTTGATAGATTTTTGCTGCTTTGTTTTGTTGAACGTTGCTAGCTAGAGTCCTCGTCAGTAAAGTCTGCGCACGGTAAAAATCGAATAGGTACTAATCTTTTCTATAACATTAGAACAAAAAAATGCACCGTAACTAGCGCCAAAAACGCGCGCGCCAGGCACGTGCAGAGTTATCTGACACACACTCTAGCTATTGTTAAACCCAACGTCACAAAACAAGGAACTGATAGCGGCAATTTTTTTTATGAAATTGACTTTAAGTTCCAAAAAACGTATGATGTTCATATCCATAAAATATGGATATGGGTATGGGCTTCAACTGTCATTTGAATTCCTTATCTTGATAGATTTTTGCTGCTTTGTTCTGGGGGGCTACCGCGTAACTTTATGGATATGAACTTCATACGTTCTTGGGAACTTTAAGTCAATTTTATAAAGAAAATAGCCGCTATCAGGGGGGCTACCGGCTAAGAAATCTGGACGCGTAACTTTATGGGTATGAACTTCATACGTTTTTTGGAAATTTGAGTCATTTTTATAAAAAAAAACTAGCCGCTATCAGTTCCTTGTTTAGTGACGTCGGGAATAACGATAGCTAGCCTGCAACGTTCAACAGAACAAAGCAGCAAAAATCTATCAGAATAAGGAATTCACATGACAGTTGAAGCCCATACCCATATCCAGATTTCTTAGCCGGTAGCCCCCCAGTTCCTTGTTTTGTGACGTCGGGTATAACGATAACGATAACCCATACCCATATTCATATTTCTTAGCCCAGGGCCAGGGCCCAGGGGGGCTACCGGCTAAGTCACAAAACAAGGAACTGTAGGCCTACCACAAGCTCTAATAGCAGGTGGCCTACCACAAGCTCTTAGCAAACAGAACAAATGCAGGGCAGTTTTATTGCAAGGTTTAAAATAAACTTCTTGCTAATCGTACCATAAGCCAAAATTAGCAGTCTTTTAGCAGGCCTGCTGCACTGCTGTTGCTATTGAATGATTGTCTCTGGCCTGTCGAGCCAAAATGTTGTTTGCGTTCGAAAACTAAATATGATTATTACCGGTAAATACCGTTTCGTATTAAAGTAACATTTTATAAATAAAATACAATAACAATGCAAAGGAAAACCTAAAACAAGATGTTTAAATGGAAATAAAATTGAACGGCAGTGTAAAAAATTGTTTTAAATATTATTCTTCTTGACAGAGTTTTACAAACCAGCGTCACTTCTAGTTTCCGAACGTTACTCGCAACTAATGTTTTTTTTTTTACAAATGTGTTTGAAGCTTTGGTTTCAAGTTGGAAAAGTGACTAATTTCAACAAACAAAGTTAACACAGTTACTTAGACTCGTATTCTAGAACGATACTCAAGTGGAGATCTCTTCTCAAGCTTAGTTAGAAAGGGATGCGAAAACATGCACCGAATACATTCATCCCTTGCTAACTATACTTGAGAAGAGATCTCCACTTGAGTGAGTGTCGTTCTTTAATACGGACTTCTCCACGAACGCTGCGTTCGTGGAGAAGTTCGTTTTAAAGAAAAAAGCGCTCGGAACGCTTCACAATAATGCAGCAGTAACCTACTTGACACGGATTGTTTTGCCATGGAATGCCCCCAATGTCCCCCACAGCCACTGGTTTTTCAGAGAAGCCGGTGGCAAAAAAGGACAAAGCAGACAATACCTAAAATAAATAATTTAAATGTTACAAAGTTCGAGATAATAAGAATCTTGTAAGACTCTTGTTTTAATTTTTGAATGGGTAGAACTCACTCACTCTTGCCTGAACGGATTAATCTATAGATTTCGTTGCTGCTGCAGTATCAGCCCCCGGCAAACCGTTGGAAACGCTCCCGACAGCGGAATGTATGCACTGTCTCTGTCACTCACTAAAGAATAGGCAAATACAAAGCACAGAATTCAAATCAGATTCTGTTTCCGGTGGTTCGTGAATCAGGGGGCATCAGAGGTCTAAAGGGCCCCGAAACCAAAACCTCCGAATAAAATCCATTTTGTCGTAAACTTCCAATGGATTGCTTTGTTCTCGTATTAGTTTACGCCACGCTTTTTTCTTTCTATTGCGGAAAGCTTTCGTCCTCCAAAAACCACAGAATCGCTTGATCATTCATTTAATAACGAACAAAATTATCAGTGGTATTCCACTTATCAAAGATCTTTAATCGTCCTCGTCCAATTTCTTTGATCAAATATTTGAGATAAGTGGAATACCACCCTTAGCAGGCTTTTTATAGCTGCTTGAGACCAACTTTTTAAAAACTGCTAATTATGACAGTTTGGCAGGCCTGCTGGCGTGCTAAAGTGAGCTCATGGTACGTTTAGCAACGCTGTTTGACCGGTGAACGACTAGGACTAACAGCGCTGCTATTGTTATGGTTCATGGTACCGATAAGCAGGGCAGTTTTTTTTAAGGCTTAAAAATAACTGCTTTAAGAGCTTGTGGTAAGCCCCCAGGCGGCTATTTCCTTTATAAAATGAGCGATTTTCTGAGAGGCCATTTAAAAAAAAAAAAAGCTTCCAATTGCTTCACTAGATGGCGTTGAATAAGTATGTACATGTCTATGGTATATTTTGGTATGAAACATATTTAAATTAATTACTTTTTAACAACCCAAAGGAAACTAATAATATATTAAATAAGTACTACTGTGAGGAACAGAAACGAAATAGGTAAATTTAAAGATTTAGGTAAATAAATAACATCTGTCTGACGTTCCGTTTTACGTAAAAAAGTCGCGTCAAAGTAAAATTTATAACGTTCCGTTCCTTCTAACTGCATAGGTGGGACAGCGCCATCTAGTGACTGAGCTTTTTCTGAAAATCGCCCATTGACTTGAAGTTCCCAAAAACGTATGAACACAAATTATATAGACTAGTTGTATGAAGTTCATACCCGTAAAAGTTACGTTTTCTGTTCCATAAAGGTTAGGAACGAATTAAAAAAAAAATCAGCTGTAAGGCCACGTTCGCACGGACGTAATATTATCGCGCGTTGAAGCGATTTTTTAACGTCTTGAAACAGAACTTATGGACTTTCCCTAATCTGTTCACACGCGAGCGATTTTTTTACGCGGCGTTATTTTATCGCACATTGCCCGATTGACCGCGCGACGCGATGGAGGCGATGGAAATACAACATACGGGCAGCCCTATTGGCGTTCATACAAGCGTTTTTTTAACGCTACCTACTGTCAGTGGGTAACTATTTTTACGTCATTAGGTTTATTTTCATTTAGGTGATACCTAACTAAATAACCCAAGGACTCATTTAGGAATCTTGTCGCTGTATTTTATTAGGGCCAACAAATAAGCAGTTGTAACGATGTCGATTCGTACCAGTCATTATGGATGGTTAAAAACTCTATGATGACTGGAAACTCCATCTAGTTCTACATACTGGCCATTAATTTTATCGAATCCTATCCTGTTCTTTCAATTCAAATTCAAAATCTTCGTCTCACGTGTCCTGTTCATCATTTTTGATTCAGTTCTACTAAAATCACCAAGCCGTACAGAGCTCTCGGAGCATTACCAGTTTGAGTTGTTTGTTATAGTTTTAAATAAGCGGAACCCTTGACCCTTGGAAAGGGGTAAGTTTTCATCATCATATCCACTACTACCTACTTACCTACCTACTTTTTGTTATTCATGTATTTTTTATCTTGTTGTTACAGTTCCTAATCTTCCTATTCTTCCTATACGTTTCTTTATTACTACCTTTACAATAAAAAGTCAAGTTCCTATAAACATCATCTTTTTATTCATCTATTATTCTACTACTAAATACTGTACGGCGTCACGTGGGAGGCCACTTCGACGCACTGGCTCTCCGGCAAAGAAGAATCGAAGAAGGATCTCTCTCCGAGGCTAGGACTCCGGAGTGCAGATAACCATATCCCTATACTATTTCAACGTTCCCATTCTCCATTATCTGTAAAAAAAAAAATATTATTAGGATTTTGTGTTATGTACTAATTTTTCCCACTTTCCTTTTTCTATGTTTTAATTTTAATATATTGTATTATATCACCCATTACCATTTCGACACACTATACCGTACAATTTCACAACTTAATACACTTCAATCACCCTAACACACATTTTACAGACAATAAAACGATCGGCGCTACTACTGCTGGTTACAAATGTAATCGGTTCCCGATGCTTTAGTAGCGAAGGCATTACATTCATAAACTAATTACCCATTTCTACTTATTATCACAAAAAATACTTTCAGTACCCTATACTATTTAATACTACAGCCCTACAGACATCACCTACTATACGGCTTGTTAAACCGACAGCTACATAAACACTCGAGGTTTTGGGATTTAAACCATTGGTTATTCCAAATCTCGTTTGTTAATACATCCTCGGCTTTGGAGAATATCCAGACCCGGGTTACTACACTCTTAGCTTGTAATTCTATAAGCTAAGTATACTCCACCATATACATACACATACCGTATACACCAAACAATCAAAATTTTTACACAAACTACACGACTGCACAGTTATTTTTTTGTACTTACCATCAAATTATCATAATTATTCTTTTCTGTATTTGTTTCTTATTATTGTTGTGAATTTCGGATTCACGTACGTTATTTTTACGTTTTATGTCAATAATTTTCACAAGTTGACATTATCGCACGTTGTCACATATTTTTTTCAAAAAGAACAAATTTCCTTTTTAAATCAAGAAAAAGTTTTATACCATACGATTTTTTAAAAACGTATTGATTAAATTTTTGAATACTCAAAGGATTAAATACTCATTGCTTATTTTGTCATATTTAAATATTGTACCATAGTTCCACAAATTATTTACTATGGATATTTTACAACTAAACAAACCTGAAATTATTTACGAACTTAATTACCTACGTAACGCAAATTTCCAACCGACTCAAACTGCCGTTGAATCTTCTAGCAAGTAGGTACTTATTTTGCTTGTTTTACCTCAATCTCTTTAATTTTACTAGATTATTGATTAGCTAACATCCTGATTGTAAGTTTCTCCTACTGCTTCCGTTAACTTTTCGACTAGTTTTTGGCCCCGCTTAAACTTTTTGAACCCATTTATGATTCCTTTTATCTAAAATTAAAATTACTTTTAACTTTTCTTTACGCTTGTTACTTACTTTTAACTTTTCTTCACGCTTGTTACTTAAAACAGAGTAGTCAGGTCGGCTGTTCTATAAGCCTTTCACTCGAGCGGATTAGATAACTCGTTAATTTAAGCCCTTTTATCTCGAGCGGTGGCGACTCGTAAAATAAGCCTTCGCTATGTATGCAGAGCGGGTGGTGACTCTGTGGTTACAACCCGACCACTCTGTTATAAATGAAAGTGGTTTTATTACTTTTCATCCTTCAGAGAGACTACCAATTCTCTATCGGATACTTCTACTTATACTTTCTTCTTCTACTATACTTCTACTTTCTTCTTCTACTACTATGATCCTCTTCCGTAGTCTAGTAAACTACTTCTACTACCAAGCTTGATGGGTAATCTTACTTATGCCTCTACTTTGGTCTAGTGATCTACTTCTATACCTAATGGTAATCTTAACTAGGCGCTCTACTTTCACCTAACTTTTCTCTAAGAAACATGGATTTCCTAATCCTAACTCATACATGGTACACTTATAGGGAGCGGACGACAACTCCGTAAAAGAAAGCCTCAACGTCATTCCTAAGGTACTTTCTCTGGAGTATGCGTCATTGAATGTGAACCTTACCTCCGTTGCTTGAACTTATGTTTGCGTGATAGTATGAATGAACGATAGGTAATTTATGCATGTGTGAGATCGTATCTTCTAACCTTTAAAAAAAAAATCTCTAAGTCGAAAATTTTTCAGGAGCCGTTGGAGAAACGTAACTTAAATCTTTATGTACTTACGTTTTCTTACTTTACTACCCCAATAGTTCATTTGATAAATATTTTTCGGCAAAATAGGACTATTTTATTATTATATATTTTTATGATTATTTTATTCTTTGGACATTTTATTTGTTTAACTACTTTAATTTGTTATTTACTATTACTTTAAGTGACATGGACACTTATTCTTATGATTTATATAGATACTGTTTTTATATACACCTCCATCCCTTCGGCTGACCCATCAACTACTTTATCAATACATAATTTTGTACATACATATAAGATAATTACATTTTTTTTAAATTTAATTACAATACTAAAGCGTATTTACGATTATTATAATAAGTTGCCTACTGCAACATATTTAATTTTAAAACATATATTTCTTATTTACCTAAATACTTACGCGTAAGTTAGTAACTTACTTATTTTAGTACTTTAACAAGTACCTACTTACTTATTAGTCTCTAACGAGATAGTCTTATTTTCTAGCCATTTGTTAAGGCTACTAAACTTGTAAATTTTGAAGACACTTTACACAAACATTTACACATGACATTCATCACACACATAAACACTAAACATGATCACCAAAAGCCAGCGGGTTGTGACTGGCATATTTAAATAAGCCTGCACTAATCTGGGTTGGTTTCATGAGAAACATCTTCTATTATAAAAGATTTCTCTACGTAACTGATGCCTTAATTCTAAAACTTATAGAATTAAGACTTTGATAGATACGACGGATGTTAGTATTTGTATGGAACCGAAACCAACCTAGTGTAAATTTCTCACTGTAAAAACCATTCATACACTCAAAATTCTATCATGCACTTTCATTAAATTAGTTAATATGTTTTTATTTGATCTGTATTTACTATTATAAGGGACTTGTTTGTAAATACCTACCTATCTTCTAACTAAAAAAAAATCCTTAGAGATTTTTTTGCCCCGGCCGCCCCGGTATTGTAACGATGTCGATTCGTACCAGTCATCATGGATGGTTAAAAACTCTATGATGACTGGAAACTCCATCTAGTTCTACATACTGGCCATTAATTTTATCGAATCCTATCCTGTTCTTTCAATTCAAATTCAAAATCTTCGTCTCACGTGTCCTGTTCATCATTTTTGATTCAGTTCTACTAAAATCACCAAGCCGTACAGAGCTCTCGGAGCATTACCAGTTTGAGTTGTTTGTTATAGTTTTAAATAAGCGGAACCCTTGACCCTTGGAAAGGGGTAAGTTTTCATCATCATTTCCACTACTACCTACTTACCTACCTACTTTTTGTTATTCATGTATTTTTTATCTTGTTGTTACAGTTCCTAATCTTCCTATTCTTCCTATACGTTTCTTTATTACTACCTTTACAATAAAAAGTCAAGTTCCTATAAACATCATCTTTTTATTCATCTATTATCTACAAATTAAATACTGGGCGGTGACTTCCGACGTTCCGGCTAGTGTACCACTGGCCGACGAGGACGTCCCGTCGCACAGTAGTTCATCAAATGAGCTGATTGCCATTCTCATATTAATCAAAGAATTTTTGAGGAAATCGTTGAAGCTTGCTGTACCGAGTGTAAAATTTACCAGTAAGATAACTCTCTCTGAATGAAGAGGATGAAACCAGTACTGCCTTCTATTTGCTTATCGTTTCTTAATACTTATACCAAACGGCGATTATGTCGTCCGAATTCATGATAGGTACGCCTGCAGTCCGCACCGTGTGAGCACAAAACGCCAAGCGATTTTTTTACGTCTATGCGAACACCTCTGGTTCCTAGGCGTTGATGTTGCGATATCGCCCCGCTAACTAACGCAACGCCTTTCTGCACGCCCGTGCGAACGTGGCCTTAGCGTAGTACTTAAGCCCCCAGTACACGATGGCTGACCAATACATCGTACATTGACACTTTTGAAAGAACCTTTTTAAACTTGTTCGTTCAAAAGTGTCAATGTACGATACGGTCATGGTCGCCGACCATGGTCGGCCAACCTGGGGGGCTACCGGCTAAGAAATATGGATATGGGTATGGGCTTCAACTGTCATTTGAATTCCTTATCTTGATAGATTTTTGCTGCTTTGTTCTGTTGAACGTTGCTAGCTAGTTATCGTTATACCCGACGTCACACAACAAGGAACTGATAGCGGCTATTTTCTTTATAAAATTGACTTAAAGTTCCCAAAAACGTATGATGTTCATACCCATAAAGTTACGCGGTAGCCCCCCTGTACTGGGGGCATTATAAATTCCTTGGCTGTTAGCCACCTGTCAGCGACAGCTGTCATGGCTGTCATTCATTCATTCATTCATTATTGTACACCTCTATATAATTTGTGTACTACTACTACACTATATAATTTGTGATTATTGTATTGTCAAAGTCAAATTGTTGCACAAACAAAATTATTTTTTTCGTCTTTGTGATCTTCATAGTGATTACATGCTCTTTGGTGATCTTGTCTTGTGTTGTGTTTGTGTGTGTCAGTCAGTCAGTCAGTTTTCTTATTTTCCATTCAAGGACACCCACGAAAATTAGTACAAACAACACTGGTAAAGCGCAGATACGGGGAAGCTAGTAGAAGTGAGCACAAAACTAATAAATTTTCATTAAATTATTCCTTTGTTTTTACGTTTACATCTTATGTTTTGCACCATTCTTCACGAATTACGATAGACTTTTGTCGCTATTCAAAGTTAATTTGCAGTGTTTTAGATATGCTTTCAGAATAAATTAGATTTCAGAACCACTTGATCATAAAAAGATGATATCCTGTTCCTGACTTACTTACCTATTGTTTTGAATTTCAGAAATGAAGTTTCTAACAAACGTCAGAGACATAACCGAATTGAACAAAGATAATATACATATAAAAGATGAGAGGGAACTACTTAAAAAAATAAACAAAATTATTCAGGATGGCCATACAAAGCTCCAAATAGTAACTGATTTCGATCATACATTGACAAGGCATAGCATGGAAAATGGAACAACTGTGCTGACAAGTTTTGGTAAGACACCCCAAGTACCCCAATTTTTTACCATTTAAGTGCATATACAGTGGCGGTCACATAATTAAAGACACCAGTCGATTTTCATACAAACAAGGTAACTTTGAAGCTTTGGTTCTCCGCCAGAGATTGACCTAGCTGTGATCTGATGATTGCACTCTAGCAAGTGATTGGAGGAGATTCAGATCGCTATACACACCCAACTGTTCTGATCAGCATATCTCCTAGAACGCTGATCAGATCAGTTTGGTGTGTATAGCAATCTGAATCTCCTCCATTCACTCCCTAGATGGCCATCATCAGATCACAGCTAGGTCAATCTCTGGCGGAGAACTAAGGCTTCAAAGTTACCTTGTTTGTATGAAAATCAACTGGTGTCTTTAATTATGTGACCGCCACTGTATAATTGATCTTTCAATCATGTATTTGAAAAGACGAAAGTAAATTTGAATAAAAAAATTTGTGCAGGAATGTTTCGTGAATGCCCTTCAATTCCTCAACATTACAAAGATGAAGATAACAGGCTCTCTGATATTTATAAACCTATTGAAAGTGACCCACTCATGACAATAGAGGAGAAAACAAAGCATATGGTTGACTGGTATACAGCGGCTCATGCGCAACTTAAGTATGTTAAAATTATGATGTTTTATTTTTCAAATGTCCATCACATTTTTGTAATGTATGTTTTTACTTTGTTTGTTAGTTAACTTTATTGAATAATGAAATATTTCACAAGTAAAGAGTGTTGCGAGTTCTCTCATTATATATTTTTTGCTTTTGTTGCAGAGGTGTTACATTTCCGAGGCAAGAACTCTTGGAAATTGGACAAAAAATGATAGAATGCTTCAGGTTAGTAGTTTTTTTTATGAATGTAAGATTCCTTTGTAAGCTATGATTATGTAAGTATGATCGGTTTAGGATAATTCCAGGCTGCTGTCTCGGAATTCGTATTATAAGCATATTTAATTTTGCCCTTAGGAAAGGTGTACATGAGTTAATAAAATGGAGTCAAGAGCAACATGTGCCAGTGCTTGTATTTTCGGCTGGACTCGGGGACTCGGTTGTGGCAGCCTTGAAAGCTGCTAACTTATTACTCCCTCATGTAAAGGTATGCTTGATGAGTCAAATCATATTTAAGAAATTATTTTTCTTTTTATTATCAATATCTTATCAGGGCCATCCATTAATTACGTAAGACCAATTTTGTGTGTTATTGACCCCCACATGGCTTACATAAAATAAATTGCAAGAAGTAATTTATTAGAAAAGTAAGACATGGTCGTCCACCCCCCTTCCCCTTACATCATTTTACGTAATTTATTAATGGATGGTGATATGATAAATTCAAATAAAGGTGCTGAAAACAAGACTGAAGTTACTAAAATGGCAAAAAGTTAATATACTTACTAAAACTAGATTTGTTCACATACTGAAAAATGTTTATACTTACCAAAAATGTAAATACTACTTAGTCGCTTTTTTTTATTATTTGTGAAAAAATAGCATTGTAAATGAAATAATGTAGAATATTATTTACCCATTATCTTATTTTTAGGTGGTTTCAAATTTTTTGGCTTTGGAGGATGGTGATAAGATTGCCGGCATTAAAGGTGAAGTGATCCACACTCTGAATAAAAATGAGACTGCCATTAAGAACACTGAGTATTATGAAATGGTGAAGGAAAGAAGTAATGTGATTCTGATGGGCGACAACATCGGCGACGCGAGCATGGCGGAGGGCATGGAGCACTGCGAGGTCGTCATCAAGGTGGGCTTCCTCGGGCGCGACGTGGGCGGGAACCTGCCCAACTACCTCAACAAATTCGATATAGTACTCGTCCACGAGCCAACCATGGATGTAACCAATGCCATATTGAAATTATTACTGTGATTTTTTTATCTGTAGTTTAGTTTAGCTAATTTTATTTTTACCTAAGAGGTTGATTGCACTTAAAAATCGTTGAAATATTTATTTGTTTTGTTTTCAAGACTTATTTATTTCGGCTTAAGTGTTGGATGTCAGATCTTTGATTAACTTCTTGTTATTTTTTGAAAAACGAATTCGTTATACATGGCATAATTATATTTTATATTCTGTTAATAGATTTTAGATTTAATAAATAAACATGCAGCAGGTTGACTTTTAAGACTAATTTAATTGACATCTTTTTCTTTTAATTCCTTTTCCAGGTAATTTTTACAGTAGCAAACTTATCCATAATATTTCTCAAATCAAGTTATTTTAATTTTTAGTTTTTTGCATTCACAATGCAATTTTTATTACGGAAAAATGGAAAATGAAGTATTTAGAAAAAATCGACCCATCTCACAACCAGCTCCGATGGGACTCGAACCCACGACCTTTCGCTTTCCGGGCGAACTGCTCTAACCACTGAGCTACGGAGCTAACGACTCCGTCCGAGCTTTGTTTGCTGAGATAATTTTGAACACTCTGACTGCTCATATAAATATGAAACAATGAGTGCCAAGATATTTTGAACATCTTGCGTGCTTACAACAATATGATTATTTTAACTGGTTAGATCAAATTGCGTTTATGTTTTTTAGATCTTTTTGACTACTCTAGACGCTTATATCAATTTGACGCTGACTGTACTACCTAGTGACATTTTCTTTGAGATCACAGTTTTGATTGAGGGTGAACCAACTTGAGAGGGTAAACAAAAAAATTAAACAAATGATTTATTCAAATTAAATATTTTGTTATTATTATAAAACAACACATAATCATGTAATAATGTATTTTCTAGTCATTATTTCGCTTATTTTTGATTACGAGTAAGAAACAAGCTTTTATCACAAACATAAATGCAGTTGAAGAATATTAAAGACAACATTGGAAGCGGCGATAAGTAAGAAACTACAACATTTTGTAGACATGTAACAAAGATAATACAACAAGGATTCTTTATAATTAAGGAAGATCGACAGAAGACTAACATATGACTTACTTAACTCTTCTTATTGATGAACATTCGTTGATAAGACTAGCTGTGATCGGTGATAACATATCGTCACAAATTATTTTGTTATCGCAACATTTTAAGTTAACAGAGCGCCAAGTATTTTACATAAATAAAATATAAGCTCGATTTAGAAGGTTGTTATCTTAACGGGATACGCCTGGAATTGTCAATACTGTCGATATCCGTCACGTCACGCTGGCTTCCCGTTTAGATAGTCCTTAAAAAATATTAATTTTCATAATAGCTAAAGGAAAGTCGTAATCTGAAATACATAATTATTAGCTTAATTTAAACTTGTACTACAATTTATTAATCACTAAAGGTCCAATTTTAAGATATGGCAAGAAAATCCTGATAGTTATTACTACAAAATGACTGGAAAATACATGTTTCAACACAATAGCCTAGTAGGTAGTTTTAATTTAACTAAACGAATTAAAAGCTCTAAATGAACAACAGTCTTAAAAGATACATGTTATTTACACAAAGATTTATTTTTTTATAAAAAATATCTACTACTGTACATATAACAAACATCATTCGTATAGAAATATATAATTTGTCTGTATATACATGGCTACAAACATAGTAAAATATTCAAATCTTTAGGAATTGTAGTTGAGGACAAGTCAGTCGCCGCGGAGTCGCTCGCCGCCCGGCGCTCGCCACTTGAGCCCGTCGCTCTTTAAGTCCCTACGTGAATCTATGCTTCAGAGAAAATCTCTTTATGAATTATATTTATGTGATAAAGTCTGATTTTGAGCAGTTCCAGCTAACATCAAGACTAAATTAACTGGTCATCATAATATCAACTAACTGTATCTATAGCATAAAACGATCGTGTCATCACTCATACAAAAATACAGTGTAAGTACAACTAAGATACAGTTATGGAAAGAAAATTCGGACGTGCTTTATCAGATCACACAGCACTTATGATTTCCGTACCTATACATAAAGATAGAATTTACCAATTTAAAGCGATAAAATAACACAAAGTACCAAGTGTACTTTTTCATAGTTACGCTAGGATTGTAATTGTCAATCCATGGGTACCTACATATATTTTTGCATTCCTGGCGACAAGCGGCGAGCGAATCCCGCGCGACGTCACACGAGGCCCGCGTACTGCAGTCTCGGGGCAAGGCATCGACATGCTATGAAATACTAAGTCACATTCAGAAGCCATTCGACGTCACACAAATTTCTACAAAAATACATTCTTCATTACGCTTTCATCGAAATATACTTTAAAGTCTATATTCAATCAACAATTCGAAGGTGAACACCAATCGCGGGTGTGTTCGGAGCACCACTTGGCGCGGTCGATTGCTCGACACGCCGCAATATGAGCACTATAGATTTTATTCACAGCTCCTTAATTGATTTCCGTCCCATTTAACCAATAAATTAATGATTTACTTATATGAGTATACCGTACTTACCCCCGTGGGAAACAGGCGTGAGTAGTTTAAGAGTATACCGTGTCATATTAACAAAAAGCCACAATAATATTGATTAGACATTACATTGTCTAAAGTCAAGTATTACGAAGTGCAGTAAAGTGATAGTGGATTTTGAAGAGCGTAAATTAGTACATAATCAGCTCAGCTCAGAACAGCTCTTGCTACCCGTCTGCTTACCAGATAAAAAGTTTGACTTAAACGAGTAAAGTAATATCGCGAACTGTTGTAGGTATATTACGAATTTTTTTATCCGGTAAACAGGGGTAATGGGTGAAGGACAAACTCTTTACGGATCTTAGTTAAATTACACAAATCAATGTCATTAAGCCGATGAAAACAGATAGCTTTTATTATTTTTGCTAGCTCATAAAATAGAACCTTAGGAAACGAACCGCCGAATCGTATTACAACACCCGATGACGGTCATGGCTGTGTATAGAATAGTACTGGAATATAAATAAATAAATTTAATTTTGTTAGGTTAGGCAATATTTATAACTCAACTGTTTTTAAGTAATGTTTTTAAAACGCTACATGTTTGAACCAACTTTATCACTGCGCTCTCTTTTATCAGTGATTTTATAATATGTTTTATCACTATGATTTCCTTATTTGTAATTTTATTTTACATAATTACATGTTAGCTAAGTTACCGTTTATGGTGATCTTTTTTTAGTCACATTAAACGCAGTAAGTGATTTTACTTCGTTGGCACTTTTCCAAAAGGTCCTATCTAAGCTTTAGTAAGGAAAGTAGTTAATATTTATTTTTGTAAGAATAAATACTAGTGTTTTCAATCAAACAACACAATACATAAATTTATACTTAACGTTTGTCACAACATTCAACCTTTCATCTAAATAATCACAAGTATCATACTTAAATACTTTTCAGAAACCCGTGAGGGTCCTTGCGATACCTTCCATAAAATGACACTCCTATACGAAGTTAAGGTCAATTTTGCATTTTTAGCGGTCTACATAAAATACTGATTAAAAACATATTCAGATAAAAAAAATATCTTCAGATCTATCAGTCAGCACTAACAGATTGTAATCAGCGCCGCTGTTTGATGCTCAATAAAATTAACAAAGTAAGACTAGAATCTAGTTAATTTACAAATTACAATAATTATAATACAAACGAATGTAAAAGATTTGTTCGGGCGAGCCCGATAATTTATAGACAGTTAACTGGCAGTTCCTAAAATAAGTACATTTTCATAGTTATTTACAAATTGTCAAGTATTAAAAACAATCTCACTTAAAGGAAGATCTTTTAGGTAAAGCACTGTCGGTGTGGCGCGGTGGTGCACTGTGGTACGGAAATAAAGCCTCCATTACATAGAATTTTTGATAAAAAAAGGTGAAATTTTTAAGTTTTGAATATGCAGTTTGGTCAGATACATCAAATCATTGAAGAATCTATAATATCAGGTTTTATTGTTTATTTTATCATCACAAAACCCACGCCGAAACATTTCATATGTATGAAAATGCATCATATCTATCTAACTATCTGCGTCATAACTTCAGTAACAGTCCCAAATATTAAAGTTTCAGCCTGACCGTGCGGGACCGAAACAAGTTATGAGGCAGAGAAATTGCGTTTTCATACATATGAAATGTTTCGGCGTGGGTTTTGTGATGATAAAATAAGCAATGGAACCTGATATTATAGATTTTTCAATGATTTGATGAATCTGACAAAACTGCATAAGACTCAAAACTTTAAAAAATTTAACTTTTTTTTTCAAAAATTCTATGAAACGGAGTCTAGATTTCCGTAGCACAGTGTGGTGGGCCGGCCGCGCGTTGGTCCCCGTGCTACGCGCACGCATTACATCTACAATAAGTTCTAAGACAGATCACAGCCTAAATTCAACAAGGGGTGCGGCCGGTCACGTGATGGCCGCCACGTCCGAGCTCTTCTGCAGCCCGTCCTCGTCCGTCGACCTGTCGCGACAAACCATTATTTTAGTCGGTTAGGTAGGTTAGGTCACTTAAGTTTAATCGTCCCACATTTTATCATTAAGGCTCTCCCACACAGGCGCGTTATCGTCGTCGGTTGCGGTAATTGCGATAATGTGTCCCGATTCCTTGCACACAAGTGCAAGTCCTAATACAAATGTTCTAACAACTCATATCGCAGGACGGAGGAACCCAAGCGTCCTAGTCGATATTATCCCAGCAGTGTGTAACTTCGTAGCCATGCATCCTAATACATAATGTACTAAAAACAAATATCGCAATAATAATAACGCGCCTGTGTGGGAGAGCCTTTATTCGTTTTACGAGTTCTGCAGGTAGTTCTATAATATATTGGTAGTTAAAATCAACTTACAGCGCCACCCACTTATCTGTAGAATGAAGCGAGGCACCACGATCGAATTTTGATCCACTTTTGATCGATTTCGGCATGATTTTCATACAAAAATCTTGGAAATATTTGGAAAAACAAGAACCCTCGACTGCACCGCACAGACTACATCGACCACTGACCTCTACTATGCGATTAATATAAGAATAGGATAGGGAATCCGCCATGTTGTGACGTCAAGCTGTCAAAGTGCTGTCAAACTAACTTCACTTCACTTCAGTATGGTGTGCAAAAAAATAAATTAATAAGGGGGCTGATCATGTCATAGCTTAGATACGATAAATAATAATGTTCGTGCAAACCAAAACATATGAATAATTTGCAGATAATAATTATACAAATCATTAACTTGATTTTTTCGGAAAGTATAGGACTCATGAAAGTATGCTTTTACGAAAATGATCAGGTAATTTGAATTTAAATTAAAATTTTGTGATATTTAACTGAAACCATTTTTTCATACAATGTTCTGATGCTTCAATAACACAGAATAAATTAAATTTTGATTATTTACTGGTTTAAGAATTTAAATAAAACAGGAATTTAAGTAATGAAAATAATTTAATAATCAACTTTACAATAAAATTGGTAAATTGGGGGTCTCGTGAAAAATTGTTTTGGTCTATCATGGTAAAAGGATTGGCCAGCTAGAGTCTGCACGTTGATTGAAGTTAGATTCGGCAGAATCTAGCTGTTACCAGGGTGCGCCGGCTATTGGTATCACGGGGAACTATTCAATCGAGCCACTCGGGGAGGCGCCTTTCGTGAATCCGCCAATTGTAAATCAAAACACAACACATTATGCTTGCTAATGCTATTCCACCTCTGACTGAAGACTTTTTCTTCTGACATTGCAAAGTACTGTAGAAATATGTTCTAGTATTTTATCAAAGCTTTGAACAAATACTCAAATACCACATGTGTCCAAACATTTGTTCAAATGTTTGTGCTATGTCTGGCGCCGGCGGCATAAGGAAGGGCATGAGCAGTAAAGTTGAGTACAAAAAAAAGGGAAGTACTTATGTAAATTTAAAAAATAAAAAACTTTGTTTTGAAAGTGGCAATACCCAAACCACCTTCTGCCAAAATAAAAAAAAACTATTTTCATTTTGTTTTGCACTTTCTTGCGAACTGTACCTTTTCAGAGTGAAGTTTGTCAACAACCCGTCCTATTCTTATAATAATCGCATAGTATTTAGTGACATCAACTGACAACAGCAAAATAACATTTTCAAAATGGCGTCAGTAGTTCCGCTGTTCTACTGATAAATTGGTGTCACTGTAATACCTAGCGCAAAATATGAGAATCTAAATAATAAACGAAACGCAGAACTATAGCAAAAAAATCTATAGGTAAGGTCAATGTTAGGAAGTCCGGCGGCATACTTTTCTGAAATTTAAGTTCAACTAAACTTATTGAATCGAGATACGCTTTCTAAAGCGACTTGTGTCGGAAATTATAGGTAATAATCCTATATTGGTCTTAAAATAGTATGAATTGCAATTATCGTGAGATATAAGTAAATAGCATTTTTTTAAACTCGGCGTGTAGACAGACTTCCCGTGCAGTATAAGGTAAGTCCGTCTAGTAGCAATATAACCATAACTTGTGAGGCAATATGTATGAAAACAGTTTCTAGCAGTGACGTAAAACTAGCGTTGAAATGTGTGATTTATGTGTTTGCCTATAAGGTTTACATTTCAAAGATAATTCATTTTATTTTATTTTAAGGCAAGTCCGGCAATATCTTTGGTGACAGTGGTTGCACACATTTTTAATAAAACTGTATGTAGCGAATTTCCTTTTTTGTAAAATAAGTACTAAGTAAAACATAAATATTTATTTTTAATTCTATTTATTATAAGTAGTGACTGCAAAATAACCACGAAATTAAAGGCGATCGCGCAGCGCAGCGAAGCGATCGATCATTTTTGTATTCCTAGTAAGATAGATATACGAAAGCAATTTATTACTATCTTACGGTACATAATTATATCCCTAGGGATATAACTATATCATGGCTTTATCTATTTTACTGCGACATATATATTAAGGTGTAGAATGATTTTCAATAAATCAAATAAATACTTTCATAGTAGTAGTAGTAGTGGTAGCAGCACGTAGTGGTAGCAGCACGTAGTAGCTAACAAATACTAATACCTACTTAACATAAAAAACGTGCAGCTGAAAAGGTTGACAATATCTGCAATTGAGGCAAAACCGTCATATGACGGACTTGCCTTATGCATGCCAGACGGACTTCCCAACTATTACATTTTGTGGTTAGAAATTTGTTGCAGGTAATAATTACGAAACTCAAGCGATATTAATGAATCCATCACCAGAAATAAGTATATGGATCACTAAATGACTTGAGTAATCAAAGAAACTCCAAAAACTCCATTGATTTTCTACTTTTTTAAATAGTTTTTTGAAGAGACGTTACACCCCAGCTTCAAGACTCAAGTACACAACGCGAAAAAAATGGCCTACCAATTTCTTTCAACCTAATGATGTTAGCGACATCTATGATTCTCAGTTCAAACTCGCTCCGTAATACTGTTTTACCGACCGAGGCATAAGAACCTAGTCATTCAAAAATGGAAGTTATTGCCGCTAGACGGGCTTACCTCCTAGACGGACTTCCCCACATTGACCTTACATCGTAGTTTTTTAAATTTAAATTTAATACCTATTGTATTGTATGTGTAGCTTTTGACCTTATCATTGAACTAAGTTTAGCAGTTCAGACGACGTGACCAGACAGATAAATAGAACAACTTTCGCATTTAATATTAGTAGGTAATTAGTATGGATTTGGCATCTTACTACTGTCCAAGACAAGAGGCAGTCAAATGTGGAATATTGATGCCTCCGGTCGTCTACCTTTTGGCACTTACTGCGCTTTAGAGGAGGCGCACAGCAACGATAAAAAAGCTTAGAAACCGTTAACCAGTTATCTATAGATGCATTTTACGCATCCGTCGCTAGCGAACCTAGCGCTAGGTTAATGTCATATCCTACAGGCAACGCAATGATGTATTCATGTATGGAAACACAGCTCAGCTTCGTTCTTCGCCGCATTTGCAGAGTGCTTTTCGACCGCATTCGTTGTCATTCACGTCAGTTAGGACTCTTTGCCGTCCACCTTTTTGGAGTAGACGTAGCAATAATAATTATGTAAACAACATGAAACTTTGTCACATTGAAGCGGTTCGAAATAAAACTGTCTGTGCCAAAAAATCATTCAATCATTCAATATTGTAATAGGCAACATAGGTAGTCCTATGTTGTTCATATATTATTGCTCGTGACTATACGCATGTAGATTGCCAAATTACCTTTCCACACAGCATCCCCCAGAGCCCCAAGGTCATGGGATGACAACTTGCCCCAAGGGCCATGAGCTGGCGACGCCCTTGATCCCAGGCGAGTCACATAACCACCATCGTCCGTACCATACGTGGACGGGGGTTGCGTAAGTACGTTCTCGTCAGGATAATTTTTTTATCAGTGCACAAATTTTTAAGATCAACTCAGAATCGGTATGTGAACAACTTTCTCCTAGAAACAGGTCGAAATAAGTCAAAATTTTTTTGGCTCTTCATACAAATCGGACTGATCACGTGATCGATTTAGTATGGGAAGTATCGTATTTCGACCCATGTTTTTAGGAGAAAGTTGTTCACTTACCGACTCCGGGACGATCTTAAAAATTTGTGCATTGATAAAAAAAATATTCTGTATAATGTCCTACCTGTAGACTTGCGCGGCGGCGTTCCCGCAGCGGTAGTGCGCGGCGTAGGGCAGGCGCGAGCGGCGGCGGCGCGCCCCAGCGTGCCCGGCCGGACCGAGTTGCGCATCGCTCGCTATATAATGCCATACCTATAGACGTGCGCGGCGGCGTTCCCGCAGCGGTAGTGCGCGGCGTAGGGCAGGCGCGAGCGTCGGCGGCGCGCCAGCACCGCGCGCCCCAGCGTGCCCGGCCGGACCGAGTTGCGCATCGCTCGCTATATAATGTCATACCTATAGACGTGCGCGGCGGCGTTCCCGCAGCGGTAGTGCGCGGCGTAGGGCAGGCGCGAGCGGCGGCGGCGCGCCCCAGCGTGCCCGGCCGGACCGAGTTGCGCATCGCTCGCTATATAATGTCATACCTATAGACGTGCGCGGCGGCGTTCCCGCAGCGGTAGTGCGCGGCGTAGGGCAGGCGCGAGCGGCGGCGGCGCGCCAGCACCGCGCGCCCCAGCGTGCCCGGCCGGACCGAGTTGCGCATCGCTCGCCACGCCAACCTGCGCCAAACGTTACAATAATCAACATCATAATATTATAACTTCGTGACATAATAGAGGAGGCCGTATGTGTAGCGTAACGGTTACCGTACCGCGCCATGTCTGCGGTCGTTGATATGTAAAGCATCTATCTATTACAATGTTCAGTCTCGGGAAGGGTGACCAAAAATGAGTATCTCTAGCTCCTCCGAGCTCCAGAAGGCAAAATAAGCTGTTGACTCCGGCTGCACTTGCAGTCGTTAATATCATTCAATTTCATTTCCCGCAATTGGTTTGCCTGCTGGATCATGACCAATTCTCCTTGACCATCCATAAAGAAGAAAGAAAGAAAGATATCGTAATTAAAAAAAACTTTGTAGAAAGTATTTCTGAATCGTTAGTTTTGCCTAAGAAGGCATGCATCAGCAGTGGCGCTATTAAATTGCTGTTGATGATGATTACGTACCTCGGCATGAGCGCCGCCACCGTGGTGAGCACGACCACGAGCCAGTAGATGGGGTCGCCGATGGCGTGGTGCAGCACGTGGTGGGTCGACGGCAGGTTGAAGCACGACACGCACACCGTCTATGATGATGACGTACCTCGGCATGAGCGCCGCCACCGTGGTGAGCACGACCACGAGCCAGTAGATGGGGTCGCCGATGGCGTGGTGCAGCACGTGGTGGGTCGACGGCAGGTTGAAGCACGACACGCACACCGTCTATGATGATGACGTACCTCGGCATGAGCGCCGCCACCGTGGTGAGCACGACCACGAGCCAGTAGATGGGGTCGCCGATGGCGTGGTGCAGCACGTGGTGGGTCGACGGCAGGTTGAAGCACGATACGCACACCGTCTCGTAGATCAGAGTCAGCACGAAGAACGACAGCAGTGAGCCGGTTAGCGCGAACAGGTGGATCACCGTCTGACAACGTATCGAACAATGAAAACACCGCCACATGCAATTTGAATTTGCGCAGACAAGGTACTTTTTGGCCGTCGACATAACCGAAAAGTGGTAACTTCCGCCGCGAACTTAACGAATACAACCGGCGACAGTTATTTCACGATTGGTACCACTTTTAAACTATGTCGGTGGGTAAAAAGTACCTCGTGTGCGCAAACCAAATGTCATTATATTTATTTTACTGTATGGGATAAGGTAATTATTTGGTTGTAAATTGACATTACAAGATTTGATTTTGTCAATTTACAATACATCTCGAGTGTATATTGGTCGGTTGCACAAAACAACAGCTACTTAGTTGAAAAGCAAATAGATCTCCCACTCGAAGACAACACACGAGTGCAACTACGATCACTCCAGAAAGGTGAAAGATACATTCAACACAAAAGAGTTGTTTTCTACTTGTGTAACTCCAACATCATCCGCATCGCTTTACGCATGACACACCTACACCACACTGTAAATGCATGAATACAAAAATAGCAAACATTCGTTGCTATAACACAGCTTAATCAGCCACCTTACTCTGGAAACTACATTGAACTATTTTTTGGGATAGTTTCAAACAGCAAAAGTATCGACTTTATTGCGTAGACTGTTCAAAGTTCAGAGGTAGTCATTAACGCACGAATTGTCAATAGTAATTTCGTTTCAGTGGCCATACTCTGAAACGCAAAATCCGAAACTTCGGTAGCCCCGCCCCTTTCACTCGATTCTGTCCCAACTAGGGAGTAAGAGAGACGGGTATACCAAAGTTTCGGAATTTGCCTTTTAAGGCTTGAGCACACCAAACGCGGGTCAGGAGCAGAGCAGGTCAGTAGCAGCGCGGGAGTCGGCGGGAGTCGGTACACTGAACGCAGCAACAGTTTCAAAGCAGTTGCAACGCGGGCCCGCGTTCAAACCGCGTTCAGTGTGACGGGCTAGGCAGGCAGTAGGCATAATACAACTCTCGTCAACTGCTTACGACGCGCTGCGCTGCACTGCGAACGCCCTGCCTCGGTGTGTCATGCTAACATGGCCGCCATAGTTATACAACAGCGCGGGCCCGCGCTCAAACTGCTCTGCGCCGCGCCTGCGCTGCTTCTGCCCCGCTCCCGCGCCGTTTGTAATCCGGCAGTAGCAGTGCGGCTCGGCGCGGCGCAGAGCAGTTTGAGCGCGGGCCCGCGTTCAAATTTAGTGTGACGTAGTTCATAGACTTTCTCGTATTACAACTTGCGCGGGCCCGCATTCAAACAGCGCTGCTTCTGACCTGCGTTTGGTGTGCTCAAGCCTTCAGAGTAGGCCCAAGGCGGCTGGTCGTTACATTGACAACGATTGAGATTGATGTTGAGATATATTATTTTAATTTGATTGTCTAAGGTCGGTGTATATAGAATATATAGACTCTCAAGTGGAGATCTCTTCTCAAATACAGTTAGAAAGGGATGCAAATACATGCAACGTATACATTCATCCCTTGCTAACTATACTTGAGAAGAGATCTCCACTTGAGTGTCGTTCTATAATACGGGCCTTAAACTCTAAACAGTGTAGTAAGTTATAAGCGTTCGTACTTTCTGTATTCGTATGTAAGAATACATAATTTTTAACCTATTTAATTAAGCGTTACATTAAAATCAGTTTTAGCTGCTTTACCAAGTGTACAACAAATTACTTTAATTTTTTATAGTAAAAATTTTTCACCATGGCCATGAAATATAGTAAAATACATTGCAGGTGACTTAAAATGTTTATCACTATTAATTTATCAATATTACATAATACACATGAATGTAATTATGTGTAAAAATCAATACAATTACAATTTAGGTATAATTACTTTATCAAATCCACAACCTTCATGGTATTTTCTGATATTATATTAATCAAGCAATGTACTGCCAATACATATTTACAAACTACTGTTGGAAGCATAGGAAATTACAAGGAAAACAGCTATTATCATCGTTTTGATGATAAAACTATTATACAGCATGACATGAGTCACCGCGACCAAAGGAGTGGCGATGATTACGAACTGGCTAAATCCTTATCGAATGCAGTTTGACTTAAATCGTTTTAAATATGTATTGTTTCCTTACGAGGTTAAATTTATGAGTTTGGATGTACCTAAAAGGTAAACTCCAGAACTACTGGACCGATTTTGAATTAATTCCCCGGTAGAAAGCTACCTATATATTATCCCTGTGTGGCATAGTTTTTATTTATACAATGTGGCGACGATAATGCGACAGTAAATAAAACACGACCTAAATGGGTCCAAGAGTATTTGAAAATTTTGTTGGACCCATTAGTGGAACCTAGCAGTGGAACCTACAGTCCGAAAGGGAAAATCTACCTATCGAAAATCTTTCTATCCTTCCTAGTAATTTTTTGATAGTTTCAAAATACTTATTCCTATGCACTAGTCCTTTTCTATGTCAGTATATTAAATATGTACATACTAAATAAAACACTTTCACGGATTTTTCACGCTTTTATTTAGCAACTTGATTAAATTTTTAGTTGTTTTTATAGGTTTTTTGGTTTATCCGACGTTTCGACGTTCCGTGGTCACGGCCCTTGGAAAGGTGCAGAAACGTCGGATTGTTTTATTGAAAAGTGTTTTATTTATATGAACAGTTCGCGCAGAAATCTAAGATGTGTTTATGTACATACTTACAAACAAGAAGTATCTAATGAAATGTACATGGGCTTAAATAATTGATGTGATTATAAGAAGTTAGTTATTTATTATTTATTAAATTATTAAAGTAAAAAACAAATCAAATAGTACAAAAACAGATAGGAAATGCAACACCATACAATACAACGACAGATCACATGCGATCGATGACATGAACTAATGGCGCCTTTAAACAATAGCGTAGTAGGTAGGTACTCAATACAAATAAATAATTACTAGCTTTTCGCCCGCGTGGACTACACGACGTTATCCCGCGGGAATGTGATATTTTACCGGGATAAAAATCCATTCAGCAGTTTTGGCATGATTGAGTAACAACCATCCAAACATCTCTTAACTTTCACGTTTATAATATTAGTAGGATTTATTGACTGATTTTTTTTTTATTATTGTAGACTGCGGGACCGTAATCAGATGTACATTTTACTGTCGCATGTCGTCTCCACATTGTATATACCGCGCAGGTAAAACCGCGGGTAGCAACCTGTCTGAAATAAAGCAGTGCACGTCAAATGGTCAATACGGGATTCTTGTATCACAAATGTCAACCGTATGCTAAAGCACTTTAAGTATTTTTTTCAATTGATAACTAATTATCGTAAAATCGGATGTTAACCTATAATATAACTAAAATGTTGTGGGCACTTAGCCCTGTGTGTCGTTGTTGTGGGTCACCCCGTAGAGTAGTGCAATCACCGCGTAAACATACGCCTAAAGTACCTAATACTCTGATTTTGTGCAACTGCTAATAAAAAGCCGAAATATAAGGACATACAAACAAATATAAAGGAAAATAAAATAATAATGTTGAGAATTTACTTAATGATTAGGAATCCTTTAATATTATCAATATATGATTTAACTGCTAACATTTCTCTGCTTTTGAAGCTCCTCCACTGGGTATTATATCGAGTTCTAAGTAAAAGCCCCAATTGAAGGCTACCACACACCGGATGCAACACGATGCGTTGCATCTGCAGCACGCCGCGACATCCTGTGGAATACAACTTCAGAATGCCGGAGCGCGTGTGCGACGTTGCCGTTCCGCTGGTGCGCGGCCGATTTCGGTTCGTATCTCGCGGACTGCCGATGCACAGCCATCTCTATCGTCTTCTACAAGCCATGCGCATAAAGTTGGCAACGTAGTTTTAAGCTCAGAACAATAACTAAAGCTATAGAAACCGTACTAAAATAAAAACTGTGTATCAGCTATCGTACTCACTTTAAGTAATTCAGCATACATGAGTAAGAGTGAAATAGACAATCTTTGTGAGTTTCTATTGTTTCTGTCATTGTCACAAGCTCGTAAAGTACAAATGTCAAATGGTTCTAATTGATTGTAATATAATACTACCAAAATAAAAATACGTCTTTGTTGAGAACGTAGCTTCTGAGGTATGACCATTTTAATACGAACGTATTACAATGGTCGAACAGCTTCGCTGGCAGCTAAAGTGAAAATTTATTAATTTACAAGGAATTCGGTGATAAAACAACAGGAAAGTGTGCATACAGGCTCTCTATAGAGCTTGCATTCCGTGTCTAGGATGGTTTGTGTTGTTCTAGACTGTTAGTCTAATATATCACGGAAAGAAAATTCGGATGAGATTGAATCATTTCATCGGTAAGTTTTGTTTCAAAATTCAAATATTTTTAAGATTTTAACATCAGTATTATCCGAAAATTTTAATAAATTAATATTACCAATAGAAATGTACGTGAGTTTTGGTCTATTTTTTATATTTTCTTGCATTTCTGTTAAAGTTGTTAAGGTTATGATAGTGCTGTGATTTTTCTTTATCGATGTTAACAATTTTTACTTCTTTCAGATTTCCCAAAAATGAAACATCATCATTATAAATGATTGTATACGCCGTATTTCAAAAATCAACTGGACAGCAAAAGTGAACAGTCACGTTATGCGTAACACTTTGGACTACAATCATTTGAGCCAAATGAGAACATTAAATATGTGTTTAAAAGAAAAAATGGTTTCTTTATTTTAATTAATTGATTAATTTCCTTTTCAGCTTAATTCACTCTAATGTTTGCAATAAAAGTAGGCGAAGGAACCAGCATTACTATGTGCATTTTTTTTACTTATTATATTATCAACTAGCGGATCCTCGCGGTTTTACCCGCGTGGTACCCGTCCCCGGGATAAAAGATAGCCTGTGTCACTCGGGAAGGATGTAACTTTCTAATAGTAGAAAGAATTTTCTAAGTCAGTGCAGTAGTTACTGAGGTTAGCACGTTCAACCAAACAAACTCTTCATCTTTATTATAACATTAGTATAGACTACTGAAGACTGCAAATTTTTATAAAAGAAAGTGGTAAGTACCTACTTACTACATTTATAATATTGCAGGTGCTATACTTAATTATTCATTGGGTCTACTCGCACGTACCACAACCACACAACATGTGGGCGCGGTGTATTTTGTATTGGAAATGAATACCTAGTACAATTTACACGTAGGTACCACATTTTGCCGTCATTATCGACCGCGTGCGTAAGTAATACCGATCACCACCAGCGACGACGCTGTGAACTAGCAGCCGCCCACACCGCATACGACGTATCCACATCACAACTACTGGCGACAAAGCAATCACATTGACATTTTGTCGCACAGGAACAACGCAACTGCTAAAAGCTGCATCGACACCACATTTTGTCGCTGCGATGTGGTGTGGTTGTTTGTGGTAGGTACGTGTGCGTCGACACATTACCATACCGTACTTACTAGTGTCATTGACATACATAGAGATTTTAAAAATGTAATGTATGTAAAATCTATTTTTAATTTATCGATATTAATGTCGATGACGTTGCATCACTGGCGTAAAAAAAACTTGTGACAACCTTGTAAATTAAGAAACATTAGACTGTATACTATCTCTTTCTTACACATGTACTACTGCATAAAATAAAAGAGTACGAACTAATGTATTTTGTTGTTATTTTAGCACGGTTTCTATAGCTTTAGTTATTGTTCTGAGGTTTTAAGTGAACCGATTTGACACCGTTTGCACCGTTTGACAGGTAAACAGCGAGTAAACCTCGAGTACTGAATCCCATGGAGATGGCATATCTTCTATACATCTATACAAATAAATAAAATTGGAGTGTCTGTTTGTAACATTAAATAACCGCTTTTTACTACGTGCATATGATTAAATATACGGTACATATACCAAAATGACATGTTTTAAAATTTTTGTCTGTCTGTCTGTTTGTTCCGGTTAATCTCTGAAACGGCTGGACCGATTTTGACGGACCGATTAATACGACAATTAGAAGTAGTTTAAAATTAAATTCCAAGATTTTCTTACATTGTGACTTAGTTACACCTCACTTTTTCGTAGGTATGCCACCTCCATAGGATTTAGTACTCAGAGGAGTAAACCGGCTCACAGCAATGTTGCCGTTCCGTATCATAGCATGGCTTGTAGAAGACGATAGAGACGGCTGTGGCCGATGCCGTGCCGGCTGTCGCACGCAAGCGCATCGCAATGCAGCTGCTACACCGTCGTCGGTGTGAACTTATGCGTACAAATTCTGTTCAGTACACCCCCGCCTAGACCCGCGGAATGGCATAGCGCAGTGGAAGCTGGTATTACTAGTATAGACTCCGGACAAAACTTGGTTTCAGCCGGGATGTAACTGAACAATTGGACTGCGATACACAGCGACTTAACTTAAATTAAGGTGAACTTTACATACGGTTCTGTGGTGTCGAAGGTCTCCAGGGCAGAAGTGGTGTAAGGGGGCCCCCTATGATGTGCTCCGTGTTCTTCTGCAGACCTTACCAATTCGTCACCTTACTCACAAAACAAACACAACACAGCGGTCCCAAGACACTGGGCGCTTCAACAATATACACCAACACACACGGGGGAGCTTTTTTTATTACGATTTACAGTCCCGACAACAACGCGTGGTGTGGAAGGTTATCTTTCTTTCAAAACGCCGCGACCGGCCCGATCGTCACGATGGCGTCAAAATCTTGGTCGTACAAAACGGGATCACATAGATAATTTAAGATTCAATTCAAACTCGATATGCCAGGCACATTCAACACGAGCGGTTTTCAACAATTCAGCAAAATCAATCCGACATCTTTTTTCCTTACAAGAATTCCAATCAAGTGAGACTGTCAACTTCAAGTGACAGCGAAATGTCAATTTGACGTGACATTAAAGATGCGTTCAGAAACGTCGATCTTTTCCGAACAAATTCATATATTACAAATCATGACGCACGCAGAGACGCAATGCAGCACGTCTGCGATACTTTTTGGTGTGTGTCAGGCTTAAATCATTGTTGCTCTTACTTTGGACTTCACACGTACGTTACGATTCTATTTAATTTACTTGTTCTACAGAGAAAATGTATTATATTTCGGCTTTGTTAGATTGGCACACGTAATAAGTAAAGCTTAACACGGTGGAATATTTATACTTATTCTAAGACAGTCCGTAAGCACTATCACTTACAAGTTTCTTAAAGAATAGCTGCATGTAAACATCCACGGATAAATAAACACAATGACAATACTCACATTAATATCTCACTGGAATCTTTATAAAACTCAAATATTTACAAACAGGTATAAAACTAGTAAACCTCAAGGAGTATACTATGCTGCAGGATATAATGCATCAAAACACTGACAAAAGACAGCACATATTTTCTTTTATATCAGTTGAGTAAGACAAGACGACAAGACGTGGACTGAACGTTTTGATTGGCCCACATCCGGCAGGGTAGCATGAAACTATACATTTACTTTTTCTGTCGCTCCGTACCGTCATTGCTAGCGCGTGAATGAGAGAGGCAATGTACCAGCACGTGGCGGAATCCACAAACACAATGATAGTTCTGTCTGACTGAGCGATGTGGTCCTCGCTATCAATATTTATTAGCGAGCGAGGTGCTTAAATATTTCGCAGCAGCATTTTTCAACAAATTTGTAACACTTAAAAATATCAGAAAGCATAGATAGATCGCCAAGGTATCAGAGTAGTCAGCGGACACTCACCCAGCTCCTGGTCTCGATGGCGACGTAGACGAGCATGACGACGAGGCAGCACGTCATGCAGCACGTGCCGAACGCCCAGATGCCAACGTTGGTTTCCCAGTAGGCGGCCGCCGCCGTGAAGAAGATCACCACGCTGATGTACACCGACTCGGCCAGCACCAGCCAGTACGAGTGCGCGCGGTAGGCCAGCCCGCGCCGCGCCGCGCCGTACAGCCCCGGCCGCTCCAGCAGCAGCGTCGCCGGCGCCACGCGGTCGTACGCGCCTACACACATACATTATAACGACACATGTTCAGTACGAGTGCGCGCGGTAGGCCAGCCCGCACCGTACAGCCCCGGCCGCTCCAGCAGCAGCGCCGCCGGCGCCACGCGGTCGTACGCGCCTACACACATACATTATAACGACACATGTTCAGTACGAGTGCGCGCGGTAGGCCAGCCCGCACCGTACAGCCCCGGCCGCTCCAGCAGCAGCGCCGCCGGCGCCACGCGGTCGTACGCGCCTACACACATACATTATAACGACACATGTTCAGTACGAGTGCGCGCGGTAGGCCAGCCCGCACCGTACAGCCCCGGCCGCTCCAGCAGCAGCGCCGCCGGCGCCACGCGGTCGTACGCGCCTACACACATACATTATAACGACACATGTTCAGTACGAGTGCGCGCGGTAGGCCAGCCCGCACCGTACAGCCCCGGCCGCTCCAGCAGCAGCGCCGCCGGCGCCACGCGGTCGTACGCGCCTACACACATACATTATAACGACACATGTTCAGTACGAGTGCGCGCGGTAGGCCAGCCCGCACCGTACAGCCCCGGCCGCTCCAGCAGCAGCGCCGCCGGCGCCACGCGGTCGTACGCGCCTACACACATACATTATAACGACACATGTTCAGTACGAGTGCGCGTGATTGATCTGGCTTGAAGGACCAATGAAAACCTGGGTCCCTAACTATACAAGTTGTAAAAAAAATAAGCAATAATATTTTAGGAACTGATTCTACCCATGAAACTGCAAAACTTTCCAGTGGAGACATAGGTCAAAATATTTACAAAATATTTAAAAAAAAATCGTCATCCCATACAAAATGGACAGGTTGATGGGCAGTATAGTATGGGACATGTTTATGTTTATATTTCGACCTTTGTTTCCAAGGGAAAGTTCGGCAGTTTAATGGGTAAAATCACTTCCTAAAATATTATTGATTTTTTTTTTATACCTTGTATAAATAAAAGACGGTCTCTATAACTAGGGTGGTTTACTATGCCGAAGCTTCTAAGTACAATGACTCGGTAATTAAATCTAATTGCGTCCAATAGAGCGATCATCACGGAGTCGAAATCTTGACGTTCGGGACCCCAGCGGCCGGTCGACCACCATCCGGTAGATAACAACAATGGAAAATGGAATGCACCACTCGCGTACCACTCGTAGCCTTATACCAAATCCTGATTAAGTTAACATTTGGAACTGACCTATGACAATTGGTGGGACAGCGGTGAAGACGAGGTTATAGCACATGAGGTGGGTCTGGTCGATCATAACCATCGCTGAGAACCCGTTGTACAGTTGGTACCAGAAAACCAGGAACACGAACGTCTGCGAAAAAAATACCGATATGAAATTCTATTCAATTTATTTAAACTTTACAGGTGCCCCGTAAATAATGGTTCAACGGAAGTTCCTAGATAGGTCCCATGATAACCTACAACAAATTTGAAGACAATTTCAAAATTTCTAAGGGTCTCCAAAACATATTGTGTTGTTTATTTTTTTAATTTTTTTGTCTGAAATGGGTTTTTTTGATGACGCATACGTGCGTGACACATATTGATATTTTTGCAGATGAAACATTTTGATGCACATATTGATATTTTCAAATATTTTTTCGTTTAAATATAGCTAGATAGATTTTCTATCAATTTTTATACCATTCTTGCATAATGGCTTAATGACATTTCATTTCTTAGAAAAGAATATAGTTCAATTCAATATTTTATTGCATTTCATTTGGATGACTGAAATTGAAATATGTCTCCTGTAAAAAAATGTATAATACCATGGCAGCTATCTTCTTTGACATGTTACTTACTTTAGCATTGTGGAATGACAGGAATGATTTTACACTGGCACATTCTGGGGCACGTACAATGACGTACATTGCAATCATAACATTCCTACTATCAACTTCACATAAATTCATTTGTTTTTAATGATTCGCCCTTTTCTCAGATTTAGCGCATTATGTTTGCAACTTAAGTAGTTAACCATAAGTGATATATCAATTTAGAAACCTTATGAACTGCACATGTCGTTAGAATAATGATCCGCCATGGTGTCATATTTTTTTTTACAGGAGACATTTTTCAATTTCATTCATCCATATGAAATGTCATAAGGCTAGAATAGAATAGTATAAAAATGATTTAATGAACTATATATTATACTATATATCTATATACCGGGTGTCCCAAAAGTACGTATAGGATTTATATTTCGCGCTATTTCCGAAATATTCAAGATGGCGGGTTGAAATTTGAGATACGTCATCTTGACACATGTAAAATTAATCGTGGAGCGTTTCACAATAAAACAGCGCATAGAAGTTATACAAATATTTAACGAAAATTCACGATCAATTACAAACACTCGTCGAAAGGTCGAAAAATCTCGTAATTTCAAGAAGAGGTGATATCAATTGGCCACCGAGATCTTGCCATCTGATGCCACTGGATTTCTTTCTTTGGGGCTACGTCAAAGATAAAGTCTACAACAACGATCAACAAAAACATAGACAATATAGACAAAATATCCGCCGAGTTATTGGTGAAATAAGTAGAGAAATGTGTGAAATTAGCAGCGAAATGTGTGAAAGTGTCATGAAAAACTTACACACAGCAAAAATGCCCGTGGCGGCCATTTAGCAGATATTCTATTCAGATAAAATTGTACAAGTCTCTTCTTTAAAATAAAAATAAAACTACGAAGAAATTCCAATCCATTCGCGTTTTATTAAGACAAATCATCCTATACCTACTTTTGGGACACCCGTTATATAAAATCGAGGGGACATAACTCACTCATCACGAAATCTCGAAACCTACTGTACCAATGAAGATGAAATTTGCCAAGAAGGTAGATTATGACTGGGAGACGTCCGCTAAGAACGGATTTTGGGAAACTCCCCCCCTAAAGGGGTAAAATGGGAGGGTTAAGGTTATATGGAACTTCCTCATTTATGGATTTAGAAGTAAAAAAATAAAAAAAGTAATAATTATCCTTTCTTTATTTACTTATAAAGTAGTGGGATGAATTACTATTACTAATTATTGAGTATAGTAATTAAATTTAAATATTGGAGCATTATATTTAATGAAAAGTAGGCGACACGCGCCACTCGCCGGGCCCGCCCTTTTCTTTCTTGTAGCGACCTGCTACACATTCGCATCCGCATCAGCTCCGCATCGATTTATGCGGAGGCGGATGCGGATGCGGATCTCTAAATCGATGCGGATGTTCCGCATATGCGGATGCGGATGCGAATATTCGCAACATCCCTGATTTAGAAGCATAAAAATTAGTACGTTGGATACTGGTTACGACTGAAAATGATCTGAGTAAGCGAAGTAAAAAAACTCCCCCTTAATAGGGTAAAATGGGGAGATAAAGTTTATATGGAACTTCTTCATTTCTGAACTTAGAAGTATGAATATTGGTATGTTGGATACTGATCACGATTGAAAATTATCTGCGTAAGCGAAATTAAAAAAAAAAACTCCCCCATAATGGGAAAAAATGGGCGGATTAAGCTTATATGGAACTTCCTCATTTCTAAACTTAGAAGTACGAAAATTGGTATGTTGGATACTGGACACGATTGAAAATGATCTGCATAATATGCGAAGTTATAAAAAAATCCCTAATAGGGTATAAAGGGGGGATTAAGGCTTATATGAAAACTTCCTCATTTCTGGACTTAGGAGTATGGAAATTGGTATGAAGTTTACTGGTCATCATTAAAAATGATCTGCGCAGGCAAAAAAAAACCCTAATAGGGTAGAAAGGGGGGGTTCATTTTTATATAGGATGGGTGGGGGGTATTAAAGATACGGAGTTTGGATGTTTGTGGCTCAATCACAACTAAACGGCTAAATCGATCGGGATAATTGAATTCTGGCCTGGAAAATTTCATACGGTTTTTTTTACTCTGGAAAAAGTACAGTTCCCGTGGGATACAGTTTTTTTTATTCACTTAATCAATCAAGCATGGATCCCATGACAGCTCATTGTCATGCAAAGCAAAAAGTTCTTTATGCATTGGAATAAAACTCAAGAAAATCAGTATTACACATTTTTTAGGAAAGTATTCACTTGATTTTTTTGCATTTTGGTAGTTCAAGAGTAGAATGTCCGAATATTATTCATACTAAAGTAGCTCCTGTTTGTTTAGGTATCGTTACCTTCTTATGTCTAAATCACCGATCTGGCTTGCATGAAATTTGGTATATATATAGATCTCATTGCTATGGAAAAATCTTAATTTAGGGGCAGAAATTGGTATTTAAGTAAATAATTTGAGACCCTGGCAAGGATTATAATAGGCTACTTTTACTTTTTACCACAGGATAGTATCATATTCCCACGGGAAAATCAATAAGTAGGTATTATTTGTTTGTCCATCTTTCACGTCCAAGCGGAGTAACGGATCAATGTGATTTTTGGAACGGGGGTAGATTGGGAGCTGGAAAGTGACATAGTTTATCCCGGAAAATATCACATTCCATCTGGATAATGTCGTGTAGTACACGCGGGCGAAGCCGCGGGCGGAAAGCTAGTAGCTAGATAATTACTTACTTACATTGAAAAATATTAATATATGCATCTGTGACATCAAAAAATCCCATGTTTAAAACGGAAAAAATAGAAAAAAATACATAATATTTTTTTATACCCTTTTAGGAACTATGAAATACGCTTCAAATTATTAGTTGTAGGTTTTTATTTGACCTATTTAGGAATTTCCGTTCCGTATATAGGAATTTATGGGACACCCTGTATAGCTTCTAATTTAGTTTTGAGGCAGAGTACGCATTTATTTCTTACAATTTTGGTTCTAGGGTTTCGATTTTCCCATTAAGTAGTAAAATCTGATAGAAAATTTAATTTTTCTAGCATTATTTTACTTGAAGATATATAAGTAGTAGATTGTACAACAAGTGCATAAAACGTACCATTTTACCCGAGACGTATATATCATGGATAGTCAATTCGAGGGTAAAATGGGTTTTATGTACGAGTTATACACTCTGCTTTTCACCTTCTAGTGCGAGGAAAATAAATAACAATATTGCAAAAAAGAAAAAATTTAAACTTCGCCATATTGGCGGGAAGACTTTCTATTTCTTTTTTTTATGTGTGGCAGTGGCAGCACAGTGACTTTAGCATAGATTGTAGTCCATGATGCTCTTGAAATACTTATTTCTTAGAGAACTCATTAATTTTGCCTAGTTTTATTAATTTAACATGAACAAAGAAACAGAATGAAACAAAAAGTTTAATTAACGAAGTTTAAATTGCGTTTGTGACTATTTACCTGACGACCTTTGTCTTAGAGTCTGCATGAGAAGTGAAAATATATTTAAGGCTGTCCGATTAAATACAGCCCAATTCAAACTTTTTGGCGTGTCGGAACATCGTGCGATGTTCGATACACGCGCGATACACAATTGAGAAACATGCGGGTGGGAGTGGTTAGGTTGCGCATTGTGGCTAACTTCACAACCGCCCATACAATTGAATTGCACTGTAAATCCTACTTATACCCTACCAATATTAAGTTTGTTTGTATGGATGTTTGTTTGAAATTAGGCATACAGATAGTAGATAGCCTGGATTAAAACAGGATATTTTTTATGTATGAAAAGATTGATGGATGTGAATGACCGCCAGTTGATGACAAAATGAATATGAGTCGGCGCAGGCAGAACGGAAAAAACCCGCGGAAATTTTTGAGGTCATTGAAAAAGGAACCATGTCACCATAGCCTAAAATACAAAATTGTATGAATAATATGCGCGCGAGGCGACGCTGACTTCTCTGTTGCTATTCATACAATTTTGTATTTTAGGCTATGGTCACAGTTTATATATAAGCTAAAGCAGTTAGGAAGCTACATACAAACGTTCAAAATGACACACGCACACAGACGCACGTCTTTACAAGGCCCCTAAGCGTGAATCGAGGTACTGTCAGTCGCGAGTGCCGCATCGAGAGACGAAACTAGAGGCATTGGTATAGAAACTTTTTACATAGGTGCGAGTGGTCACCATAGATATGACACTATATAAAGAGACCTTTTATTTTATAGAAATAACTAGCGGCCGCCCGCGGTTTCACCCGCGTGGTTCCCGTTCCCGTGGGAATATCGGGATAAAAAGTACATATAAACCTTCCTCTTGAATCACTCTATCTATTAAAAAAAAACGCATCAAAATCCGTTGCGTAGTTTCAAAGATTTAAGCATACAAAGGGACATAAGGACAGAGAAAGCGACTTTGTTTTATACTATGTAGTGAAGAGTGACAACCCTAACGCTCAATTGACGCGTAAATATTTATGTCAACAAAAAGGTCTAGCTTCCATACTGCTATGAAGTAGCATATATATTTACTGTGCTATGGTGACATGGATCATTTTTCAATGACCTCAAAAATTTCCACGAGGATTTTTCAGTTGTCTGCGCTGACCCTATATACGTACGGCGTTCTTGAGGAAGAAGTAGAGTATCATGCGCGCGAGCCGGTCGTAGCACCAGTGGCCGTGCACGAGCAGCAGCCGCTCCACGAACTTGAACCGCGACAGGGCGAAGTCCGCCGCCATCACCGCCTGCCGCCCTTCCTGCCCCGACAGCCCTGACAACAATCATTTATTGTTACTATTTTTATATAACTCTTCATGCGAGTTTCAAGACAAAAACACGTAAAAGTGAAAAATAAATTTAATCATTCAATTCAAAGTACGAAAGTGCGAGACTTTTTCTAATTAATCTTGAACTTACTGATCTGATTGAAGTCGGTGTCAAGCCAAATAGATATTAATATTAATATGTATTTGATAGGTTACAATTTACACCACTCTGCGCATGAGATATTGTTTATTATTATTTCACTATTTTGAAATGAAATGAAATGAAATGAAAATTAATTTTGAAATTGAATTTTAAGTATTCGTTCTTGTTACTTTCGGCTTGACACCGACTTCAATCAGATCAGGAAGTTCAAGATTAATTAGAAAAAGTCTCGCACTTTCGTACTTTGAATTGAATGATTCAATTTATTTTTCACTTTTACGTGTTTTTGGGAAATGAGTTTTTGTTTGCAGTTTTGTTTTGAAGGCGGTTTAATTTTTTTGAAAAATTTTGTTTATTTTTCCTTTTTTAGTGTAAGAAATCTACTATAAGAAACCGCATAATGAGCAAGGGTAGCTCAATGTGCAACGACTATAGCCCATATCTAAATTAGAACACTCAGACAAGCACCACCCTCCAACTCTTAACTGTTATGCAGTTTCCTTCCACCATCAGCTAACCTAAATTACTTGAAAGAATACAACCTAAAGTTCTATTTGCGCTTGTAGTACTTAAAAACATACTTTAACTCCTAAGCGTTAAAGAGTTTTACCTTCCATCATCAGCTTAACTAAATAACCTGAAAGGTAACAACTACAAATATTTACGTATCAACGATATTTAAAGAATTATCCTCCAACTCCTAACTATTGAGGAGTTATACCTTCCATCACCAGCTCATCATCGTGAGATGATGACTACCAGTCGCAAATACTTGAAAATTACTTATAAACCTTAAAGGAATCGTATTGCGCCCGTAACATATTTAGTATTTAATTAATGTTTTCGATGGCCATATGTGGTCTTCATCATCAGTTACTCTTCACCAAATGGTGCTTACCGAAAGCAAATGCACGAGTTACTTAAGAAAATACCAAAATCGCTATAGGTGTGCCTATAATATTTGAAGAGTTCCCTTGATTTCTCCAGGATGCCATCATCAGATCCTGACCGTATATCAATGGGACCAATTTGTAACTATATGCTTTCAAACCAAAGAAGAATTTCTAAAATCGGTTTATAATTGACAAAGTTATGAGGTAACAAGCATTAAAAAAAAAAAATAAAAAAAAAAAAATTCAACCGAACTGAGAACCTCCTCCTTTTTTTGAAGTCGGTTAAAAATACACAAACGATACAACCGAATAGCCATGCTGCAATGAACTTCAATGGGCGTTTCTTCATTGGCCGAGCATAGTTGCATAATGCATTGCTATACAGGGTTATTTCAAAAGCAGTATCCAAAGGACAATGACCATTTTTGTATGGCAGCTGGCGTCTTTTTTCTTTTCTTGCGGCCATCAACCAAACATTGAAATATAATTTGTTGGCAGCACTACAGACAATATTTGCAAAGGAAATATACCTGTAAACTGAGCTGAGTCCGAACCGAGTGAGACTAGCTAGAACTTAACTTTGTTTTTTATAGTGTTTGTATGAAATGACAAAGTTACATTTGCGGTTTTTAAAAATGTTCTAATACGGACGAATGGTTCTAACTTGGTTCTGACTGAGTTTACAGCTATACTGTCTTGGCAAATATTGTTTGTTATACTATCAAGAATTGATGTTCAAACATTTTGCTGATGGCCGCGAGACAATAAAAAGACGCCAATTTTTGGCATTGCCTTTTAGTGTAGTCAATAAAGCTAGTTGACCCCCACAGTAATTCCTCAGTCAGAAAAAACTTTACAGGATGATAAAGAATTAATAAATTAAAAGTATTGTATAAATTTCCAAAAAATAATAATAATAGAAGGTTACGTATTTTTTAATGAAAGTCTTATTTCATTGATATCTTTTTTAGGAAAAATGCTCCGTCTAAACTTTCTTCACAGGACATATTCATGTAACGTATAAAAACAATAATATGAAATATCCAAACAAATATCCCAGTAGAAACACCAAATTTTAATAAAATAATTGGGGTGACTTGGACTGAAAAATGTCTCTGACGAACTTTTTAACGAAATTATACCATTTTGCCAAGCGCACTCATGTTTGAAAAAAGTTTTGGATTTTTATCAAGTGTCACAAACTAGTATAAATAACTCATTTGGTAAAATAAATTTGGACGGAGAAATTACTCGGATCAATATATAAACAGATTTGTATATTTAGGTATAAATGCATAACTTCCGTGTGAGGTTTTTTTTGGATAATCATTTAAAAGTTTATGGCTCATGCTATTTTATAACCCAGCAAAGTTTCATCGACTGAGGAATTAATGTATGGGTCTCCATACAAAGAATCTGTTCATTGCCTACACTATATATTATATTCTTTGAAGAAAATAACGAAACCGGTATTTTTCCTTTAATATCACCTAGTACTAAAATATTTAGTTAAATACGATTTTTTTTTAAATGTAGTGTTTGAATAATACCTAATGCGTAGAATAAAATTGGCTACTGTTTTTAAAATGACCCTGTATGTTGCATAAATACTCACTCATTCATATTAATTTTTTACAAAGTATCTGTTGTATTGTACTAGAAACTAGATAGGTATTATTGCATTGAATATAATATAATTATGAATATGTAGAACTTAATTCCACTGTTACATAATATTATAATCCTTGCAAAAAATAAGAAATAAGTTAAAAATAACTAAATAACAATCTTAGTTACAGTCATATGCAAAAAGTTATGACATAATTGTACTAAAATTATGATTAATAGTATCTTCGACCTTGTATTTGTATGGTGAGTCATTATTGTGATATGAATATTAATGAAGCTTTCATTCATAAATTACATTTTAAAAAACCGCTTTCATAATTAATTTATCTGTATTAAGTGAATTTTGAGAGATGGAAGAGAGTAGAATCGGATTATGCTCGGTGGCGTGCACTTAAAAAGATATTTAGCATTAAACGATTAAACGATGATAGGCTAATAATGATCCGCGGTAGGACCTAGTAGATCATATGATGATTAATGGCCGGTTTCCATAACCTACTCTCCGGTAACACAGATCACCTGAATGTAGCAAGCTACATAGATGCCGCATGACAACTATTTTGTTCTAATTCAAAGTCACCATTTTTGGCAGTATGAGGAGGGGGGCGAGAGACGTAACACCGGACACGTGATTGGCTCAAAAAAGTTTTAGGTTTCTTGGATTGGTCAATTTAATTACAATAACTTTTTCATCGGTCCTCTAGTGATGCGACTAACAATATAATTATTATTATGTCGATAAGTCGATTCACGTACGGTAGGTATCTCTGATGATGATAAGCTGAGACATCTAGAAATCCTAACATTTTGAAAAAATGGTTGTCTATTAAAGTCGGTTTACGGACGATAATTTTACGTGATAGGTAACAATATGCCGCTGGTTATTCAAATGTTTACTTTTTGCATTCACAATGCAATTTTATTATTGAAAAATTTAAAATGAAGTGTGTATTTTCGTTTAGTCGCATAATGCAATTCGCGAAATGACTACATAGTCGCAAATTGACCAATTCTCGAAATGTCCAATTCTCTAAACGACCAATTCGCCTAATGACCAATTCGCGAAATGACAAACTTTTTTTATTATATGAAAACAGTTTTTTTATTATGAAATTTAGGAATATGGTAAATTAAATGCAATATAATGAATAAAGAATCATTTATTTCAAACATTTTTTAAATTTCATAACAAAAATACTGTTTTCATACAATAAAAAAAGTTAGTCATTTTACGAATTGGTCATTATGAGAATTGGTCCTTTCGCGAATTGGTCGTTTAGAGAATTGGACATTTCGAGAATCGGTCAATTAGCTACTATATAGCCATTTTGCGAATTGGGCATTATGCGACTAAACCTATTTTTTTGAAAAAATCTTGTTTCATTATGCCGCTGTCTCTCTTCACGTTCGCGTCACAAGCCAAACGCTTGCGAGGTAGAAGGATACCTTACCAGCGACAGCTTCGCTTATATGGTTGCTTGAAATTGCTGAAGGGTCTATATAATTACTCATAATAATAGAGCTTCGGCATTAAAATTGCTAAAAATTAACGGTGTCATCATCATGTCAGCCGAACCACGCCTACTGCTGGGCATATGCCTCCCTCCCACAAGGATCTAAATCATCATCATCCAGCGGGCATAGACATATTATTATATTGTATGAAATAGAAAAAAAAGCATATATAATATTAAAATAGAATAAAAGCATTCAGTGCACATCAAACCTACTAGGTACGCTACCCGTTGCATTTATTTAAATTAGAAAAATAATAATATCGTTGACGAAAAATTACCATTCAAAACATTTTTTAATATAAGTAGATTACCTTTTCGTAAAAAGAATGCATTTTTTAAACTTTTCGTTATTCATTAAATTAATATTACATAAGGACCGATCGTTGTGGAGATCCTTGGGGGAGGCCTATGCCCAGCAGTGGGCGTCGTACGGCTGAAATGATGATGATGAAGGTTTTTTACATACTACTTACAACAATATCGATAAGAATATTAGAAACCATGCTTTGCAGCCCTAGTATTTTTCAGGTCTATGGCAGAACAAGACAAACATATGAAATAAGGTAGGAGAGAAAGAGACCTTGCCAATATGACATCACCGCGCTCTGAAATTTGTCATTATACCTCCAGTTTAACTTGACCTCTGTGAAAAATATTTTGAAGTAGTAGTAGTTCTTGCGACGGATATGTGAATAGGTCAAAGACTTGGTCAGCACTGAAACTACGTTGACAAGCATTGTCACTTATCAGTGCTAAACCATAGAATCTTAGCAGGGGTCGGATGCCTTGTATGCGGTATCTATTGGCGGTTATCTGTGTCCGGTAAAGATGGGCTTACCCGAGCTTTGTTGCCTAGATATTTTTTTTTTTTTTTTTGTCATTCGGTGCTGGATTGCATACGGACATACATCTCCTGAGGATGCCCCGGGTTGGGGCGAAACACGTGTAGAGTAGTGTGATCGGTGAAGGTGCAAGTTTTGCGATTATTTGCGGAAGAAAGCTACATATATTTATTTTTCACAATTTTCACTAGATATTTTTGTTAATTAGTGTCAAATAACAACGGTTGCTTAGTAACAGAACCAGGATAAGCTTACTTTTACCGGGAGATATATTATTGAAACCGGCCTTAAGTGGATTTCAAATACTTACCGACGCCTACATCTGCCGTCTGTATCATAGATACGTCGTTGGCGCCGTCACCTATCGCAAGAGTCGTGACGCCAAGTTCTTCCTTTACCGCCTGAAAAGCAAAAAAGTGTGTTATAAAAAACTAATTCTGTTTACCTGAGTTTGCTGTCTAGCTTGATGAGGCTATGTGTTATGATGGAAACGGTCAGTAGCGTAACTATAACAAAAGATCACGGAGTATACGACTAGGCCCACACGCCCACAAAATATCTGTACGTAATAAGAACAAGTTTAATGACGAAACTTTTTTGGCAGCGCGCATATCGTGTAGCAATGCAACTTACTGATTGGGGGACTCGATACATTTATTACACAAGATACCCCAAACTCCAATGGAATACGCGTCGGGAGCCCGAATAAGAAAAGTCTATACGATCACCATTTCCTTTTTATTTAAATCATTTTTTTTATTTATTTGTTTTTACTTTTATTAGATTTTGCAATCATTACCCTAGTTTTCCTTGTGCGCTACATTTTTATTTAGGTAAAATTGATGTAAAGTGCTGGCAACACCGCCAAAAAAAATATTGTTGATTTTTATTGTGATAAATAACTTGCTCGCACCTTTCGTACTTTGTATTAACATTGTTTTCGGACATTACAGTTGATTCATATGCACTCACACGGCCTTATTAATAAACAAGGAGTAAGTTTACACCTAGCTTAAATCCAAAATATTGCTTAGCAATATTACTCCTTACGTTTGACGTTTTAAAGCGTCATATTACTAAGCAAACTTTTTGGTTTAAGCTAGGTGTAAACTTACTCTTCGTTTATTAATAAGGGGGCTAGGGTTTAATTAATTAATTTTTCGGATTACGGTTTTAATAAGTGATTTATTGAAAAATTAAAAATGAAGTATTTTAGAAGAAATCGACTCATCTCACAACCAGCTCCGATGGGACTCTCTAACCTCTGAGCTACGGAGTCTTAGAGGTTAGAGCAGTCGCCCAGATAGCGAAAGGTCGTGGGTTCGAGTAATATCTTAGCTGGTTGTGAGACGGGTAGAGTTTTTCTAAATTTCTTCATTTTCAATAACAAATTGCATTGTGAATGCAAAAAAGTAATTTTTTAATTACAGTGATTTTTATTTAAAAACCCTGCCTCGACTATGTAACGCCTTTTGCAGCGGCGTGGCGTGGCAGCACAGCTCGACGGAGCAGCGCCGCGCTAACATATGACCTTCCAACGTTCAATTAATTCCATTTCCGGATTTTGATTTAAATCAGTGATTTTTATTAAAAATTCATGCAATAAAAATCATGATTTAAATAATTATGCAACCCTGCCTTGACTATGTACGCCTTTTGCAGTGGCGCGGCGCGGCAGCACAGCACGGCGGAGCAGCGCCGCGCTTACATATGCACTCCCAGCGTTCAATTAATTCCTTTTCCGGATTTTGACTTAATACAGTGATTTTTATTAAAAAAAACATGCAATAAAAATCGTGATTTAAATATGCAACCCTGCCTTGACTATGTACGCCTTTTGCAGCGGCGTGGCGCGGCAGCACAGCACGGCGGAGCAGCGCCGCGCTAGCAGTAGGAAGGGCGCCACGAGCCCGGACCGCCGGTCCAGGATATAGGTGAGCGTTCTACCGTCCACCACTAACGAGCGCCCGCCTGAAGGCTCCCCCGCGCCGCCTTCTAGGTAGCTCTTGATCGTCGACTCGGCGTGGTCCTGCAACCAATGATGGAAAATTGGTTTGGGAAGAGATCCTTAGGTCAATTGTGACAAGCATTTCTATTCCGGCGATAATCTACGGAACTAAAACATTTTACAGTCCCATTTTGACAGCTAATTTTGTATTGCAAGTGGCTCCTCTGTCACGGCTGTCACCGGAACAATCAGGAGTTTGGGACTATACTGAGTATTGTGAGCATACTTGTCGAGAAGTATCGAAATACACATAAGCGAATTTATAGTGTTTTTGAATATTTATATAAAGACTAACTTGCACATACGCGATATAAATGGTTTGTTTTCAAAAAGAATCTCTAGTAACATTACTTTAAAACATTATCATCGACTTGGTCCTTCGAACCGGATAATACATGTGCAGTGCAATCACTGTTACTTAAGAGAACAGAGTGACGAAAACATAACAGAAAAAGAAGAAAAGATATCTGTCACATGAGGCACAGAAACAGAAAATAAAGCAACTTCAAGAAATTGTCTACAAAGGTCTACATACCTTATCCCGCGACATGAGATGTAGCAACCGATCGCTCTGTGAAAACAGCGCGGCGGAGTATGCGATATTGATGGCAGTTTCCGGCTTGTCCCCGGTGAGGACCCACACGACGATGCCGGCGTCGAGCAGCGCTCTCACAGTCCGGGGCACGGCTTCTTGTAGGCGATCTTCTACGCCCGTCGCGCCGACCAACGTGAGCGCACTCTCGAGCCGAGCGAGCGAGTCGCGCATTCGCTTCTCCCGACCTAAGACAAAATCTTAATTGATATTGGAACAAAGGGAAAATTATCCTGAATGCAGTGAAAATTAAAATTCCAAGGTTTCTAATGCAACCGAATTATTAATTACCTAATAAAATATAGGAAAACGTATTAAGAGCATTGACGCGGTCGAACGCCGTTTTGCCTCAAAATAGGCAGTTTTGAACGAGATATTTTTCCTTCCTGATCAGAAGGTCTAAGTAGCTAAATGTCCAACAGCGCGAAACGTCTGATGAGCAGTAAGTCTAATTAGTAGAATGTCCATTTAGCAAAACGTCCAACTATCAAAAGGTCTGTATAGCAGAACATCTATTTAGCAAAAAGTCATTTTTAAAATGTGTACACTCATGATAAAAAGGAAAAATCATTTGTAAATTACATTACATTTATTTGAGAAAACAAAATCTGGATTAAAAAGCTAGTAGCGCCATAAATATTATTAGGATATTAAGCGCACAAATTCCCCTGCATTTATTTACTTATTCTTTTGATATGACCAAGGTTTATCAAAAATTCAAAGGGGCTATGTTTTTGGCCCTCAAACTTTTGCATTAAATGTTTGTATTTGGCATTAAACATTAAATCGATCTTCCTTCTTTTATTTCCTTCAAATAACATATTCTTGTATTTGTGATCTTGCCAAAGCGCAATCAAATAGCATTCTTGACAATAAATTGTCAGTCACCATCAAAAAAATATAATTTAAGCTACATAGACCAAAGAATCTGTAGGTATGTACAAGTCTGTACGTACGTACATATTATAATTCCGTGTCCGTTTCCCTCCCGATGTGTTGAATTTTGTGCCTGAGTATCCAGACATTTTGATAATGTGACGATTTGCTCAATAGATGTTCTGCTATACAGACCATTTGATAGTTGGACGTTTTGCTACATAGACATTTTGCTAATAAGACTTACTGCTAATTAGACGTTTCGCGCTGTTGGACATTTAGCTACTTAGACCTTCTGATCAGGAAGGATATTTTTTATGAAAACGTTATCTTAGAAACATGCTAATTTCAAATTATTGTAAACAGTATCTTTGTCTAAAAAGTTAGTAAAAAACATTTTTCTTTTTATAGAGTACTAGCTTTCCGCCCGCGGCTTCGCCCGCGTGGACTACATGATGTTATCCCGCGGGAATGTGATATTTTTCCAGGATAAAAAGTAGCCTATGTTCCTCTCCAGACTATAAAGTATCTATGTCCCAAATTTCAGCCAAATACGTTCAGCCGTTGTAGCGTGATTGAGTAACAAACATCCAAACATCTAAACATCCAAACATCCAAACATCCAAACTTTCACATTTATAATATTAGTAGGATTTGTGAATACTAACAATTTTCCCGAACAGTGTTTTATAAACTTCACTTTTAACATCAATTTTGAAGCTCTAATTTTTTAATACCATTGAAAAAAATAGGGAACAAAAATTTCTATGTATATCTACATATCATTACGCAAATAGTTAGTAAGGAAATTAGTTTAATTTGTGATTATTTTCATACGAAATTAAAATCCAAACAAAGTGAAATTATAAAGAAATCACTGGTGGTAAACATGCAACATTTATCAATAAATTACTTTATTTTACAAAAAGTTATGGTCTAACGTAAAATAAGAACATATTATCTAAAGTTTGAATACAAAAAACCTATATAATGATGCATAATTTATTTTATATATTTTTTTTTAAAGTGCTATAAAACACTCTGCGCAGAACATTTCAAATTAGTCCGCCGCTAGGCTCTTCAGAGGGAGGACGTATAGCTCGGTGCTCTGCCGTCTGCCGTTCGCTGACCTTTGCAGTGTGCTGCGTGGTGTGGTATAGTTTATAGTGCAACCGACACGTCTTAGTACACTCATTAGATAGGTAATTGAAAATTATTTACTTCTATGATCATTAGTTCACTCACACACCTAATTGTATTTATCATAATTGAATACGTATTTGTAATAGAAACTGACCCTGAAAATGATCTAACAAATAGTAATTTGTAAGGTCGTTTTTTGATTTGATGACTCTGTATGAAGTAAATCAGGAGGAAAAAAATTAACCTTGACGAGTTTCTTGCCGGTACTTCTTCAAGGTCTCCTGTTCTAGGGTTTGCGAACCCATGGCGTAAATGACTGAATTATCCAAATGGGATGTTGACCTTCAAAACGGTGTATAGGCACATGAGTACTATCAGAGTGTTGACTTCATAGAGCGTGCAAAATTTTGGTAGGGTTGTTACAAGAAGTTAAAATTGTTAGCTTTCTATTAGGTTACCTATTATGAAATATTTATTTACAAATTACTTACTCTAATGTTTCTCTTTAAACATTTTATTTTTAAAATTATATTTTTTTGGTACTATTTTAATAGAAAACAGCGACGCAATATCAAAAATGTAAAAAAATCCAAGATAGCGGCCAACTTTTTTGTCTGTTGGCCGATTTCGATGAAACTCGATTTCTAGTACTATTTTGACAAGAAAACAGTAACGCAATGTAAAAAATATAAAAAAATCCAAGATGGCGGCCAACTTTTTTGATTGTGGGCCGATTTTGATGAAACTCGGTTTTTGGTACTATTCTGACAAGAAAATAGCAACGCAATGTCAAAAATGTAAATAATCTAAGATGGCGCCCAATTTTTTTGTTAGTTGGCCGATTTCGATGAAACTCGATTTCTAGTACTATTTGACAAGAAAACAGCAAAGCAATGTTAAAAATACTAATAAATTCAAGATGGCGGCCAACTTTTTTGTTTATTGGCCGACTTCGATGTAACTTAGTTTTTGGTACCATCGGGCGCCATCTTGGATTTTTTTACATTTTTGACATTGCGTTGCTATTTTCATGTCAAAATAGTACTAGAAATCGTGTTTCATCAAAATCGGCCAACAAACAAAAAATTTCGGCGCCATCTTGGTTTTTTAATATTTTTTACATTGCAGTTCTGTTTTCTTGTCAAAATAGTACTAGAAATCGAGTTTCATCGAAATCGGCCAACAAACCAAAAATTTGGGCGCCATCTTGGATTTTTTCAAGTTTTTGACATTGCGTTGCTATTTTCTTGTCAAAATATTACCACAAACCGAGTTTCATCATTTCATCAAAATCGGCCTATAATCAAAAAAGTTGGCCGCCATCTTGGATTTAATTGGATAAGATTGGTTAAATTCAAAATATATTTCTCTTTTGAGAGTTATTGAAAAGGCGTAGCCTGAAAACTGCTCATACGTGCTTCGCGTTGACCCTGAGCTTGTCCACTGGCTGAGCTGTCGTAAACCGGTTTTTCCAGACACGCCGTGTACGGACACGCCAGTGACAAGCAGCCAGTGGACACGCACACATGCCCAGCATGCTTGTAGTAGTGTAATCATTTCCCACCGTTCTATGAAGTCGTTTCTCTGTAATACGTAGTAGTATTTTTTTTCCTGTGGTATAGGTCTACATCAGATTGTGATAAAAATGGTATTCTGAAATCGGTATTTTATTTCTAAACTAGCTTTCCGCCCGCGGACTTCGCCCGCGTGGACTACACGACGTTATCCCGCGGGAATGTGATATTTTTCCGGGATAAAAGTAGCTTATGTTCCTCTCCAGGCTACAAAGTATCTGTGTTCTAAATTTTAGCCAAATCCGTTTAGCCGTTTTGGCGTGATTGAGTAACAATCATACAAACATACAAACATCTAAACATCTAAACTTTCACATTTATAATATTAGTTGGAAGTAGGATAGGATTACGTATCGAATGGTCGGTCATACATGAATAACATAAGATGAGTAAGCAAGTACTTACATACACATTTGGGAAGGATTACTTTATTAGTATTAGTTGGTAAACTTTAAAAAAAAATCTACTTCATGTAAACAATAAAATATTGTCTATGTAGTAAACCCATTAGATTACAGCATACACTTATTATGATTATGTAAGGGTAAGTAAGGATATAATATAAAAACTAACACTAAATAATATTTAAACTTGAGTTAAAAGGATCAATGTGATTAGTTTGACTATAGCAGGACACCGCACGTTTGACCTTGAGCGCACGTCTGATGCAAGTGAAAGTTATTCATTTACCTAAATTCGACGCGACGCATTTGGGTTTAACGCTCTTAATTACAGAACACAAGAGAGTGTTAGAAGGAGCATGTAGATGTAGAGCATGGAGCATTTAGTAGGTACTGAATGAAGCGTGGAGTTTAAACATGCTAGTTGCCATGACAAATAAACTGAATAAATTCAAAATCGCACAAAGGTAAAATGTATGGAGGTTTGCTGTTTTGAACAAAGGGTTTCTACGCCCTCCCCACCCATTTACTTCTTCTATTATGAAAGTCGTCTGTTCACGCCGCGTCTGCGAGCGGGCAGTTGTCATTGCGCTCGGGCCGGGTGTACCGTGTAGGATTCATTCGTTAGTTCGCCGTAAGCCGCCGAGAGGCGAGGTTGTGTGTTCCTGTAGCGACGTGCCGCGCCAGGAAACCTACCCGTATTGTGACCGAGATTTCGAGTTTTTTGCACCTACGAGTGCCCGGTCGGGGTACAGACTTGTGACCCGTGTGTGTTCGCCTTGAAAAGCGCCGGGAAAGTTTTAGCTGTCTATTAGGGCATTGTGTAGTTATAAGAGTTTCCCATCGGGGGTTGGGTGAGATCGATTTGCCAGGCGCGCGCGCCGGCGAGACAGCGATCAGCCCCCCTGGATTATGAACAGTATCTTCTCGTGAAGGTAGGACTAGCTTTTAAGTAACTTAATTTTGCATGAGAAACATCCGTTTCAATAAACTGTGGAACACAGTAGATGGTCATCACAATTGTGCCTGATCATATTTTGGTAGCAGAGCGTACCTAGTTGATATAATTAATTTTCATATTAAAATTAACTGCATAAAATTTCATAGTAAAAATAAAATTATTTTTTTTTGTTAAAATCTCGAGGGTATTCCGAGACGATTTGAAGTACTAAGAAATTGTTCTAGTAAATTCTCGAAGCGAATGTTTCTCACTTGGTGGATCCGATAATAGATAGACACTTATATAATTGTGGTCACATACTAGTGATTTGATACGAGTTTACTCGCCTAGATGTGTATATTTTTTTTTGTGTGTCCGGATTTATTTGACGAATAGTTTCGTTCGAAAGTGTTGTTTATTAGTACCACATACTAGTGTTTGTTCCGAGTCCGCTTGCCTAGTTAAAAAAGTGGAACTAGTTTTAATTATTAGTAGTATTAAATTACGAGTATTATTATTAAAAATAGATTTGTTTTTGTTTGTTGATAACGGTTTAGTAGTTGATTTGCGAGGTTGACCTGGCCGTGCCGTGTATGCCATACCGTTAATCCTATACCGTTTTGTTTATACCGTTATATTGTTAGCCCTTGAAATTGGTAAGTTGTTAATAATTTATGAAAATAGTAGGGTCCGTGTATGTCGTCCGAATTTTAATTGTGTTTTATATTATCGTGACGCGACCTATTTCTATTGTTTTTTTTGTTGATGTTTACCACCTTTATATTTCTTTGTTTGCTTTGTTTATTAAACGGATTATAAATGGCTCCTACGAATCCGCCCGCCGTATCCAGGGCTGGCATCCAAGGAGTTTTGCGTTGGCTTGCTTGTGCGGTCACATTAATAGACCGAGCCGACCGGGTAGGCGCGTTGCTAGCTCGGTATGGCGGGCTGGCAGCTCGGCTGCAAGACCTGGAGCGCCACGCCATGGAGTGTCGCGCGCATTATTTGCAGAACCCCCCAGCTGATGATGCCGTGTCGGAACAGCTGGAGCAGGATGTAGCCCAGGCCTATGAGCTGGCTGACCAGTTCACGGAGGCGGCTGAGAGGGCCCTGGCTGTTCGGAAGGGGGAGCCGGTTTTGAGCGGGGAGGTCAAACCTACCCCGACGGCGTTGCTAGGCCGATTGCCTACGTTGGAGATTCCCACTTTTAATGGGGATCTGTCAGCCTGGATGGGCTTCATTAACTTGTTTGACAGCTTAGTGGATTCACGACGGGACTTATCCCCTAGTGAGAAGTTGGCCTATTTGCGCTCCTCCCTGCGAGGAGAGGCCAGCGCGGTAATCCAGCACCTGCTCATCAGCGACGACAACTACCAGGTGGCTCGCCAGCTTCTGGTTAGCAGGTACCAGAATGTCCGGTTACTGGCGGACACCCACGTGGCCACGATTTTGGCCCTCCCGCGAATCACGCGGGTACACCTGTTACGGAGGGAGTTGCTGAACCCGCTACTGTCAGCGGTCAACTCCCTAAGGCGATTGGACCTGCCGGTGGATCAGTGGTCCTTTGTACTGCTGCACATAGTCCTCGCCAAATTGCCCGCTGAAATGAAGGGGCGTTTCGAGCAGAGGTACGGAGGCGACAGCGCCTCGTATCTCCCGCCCTTCGCGGACCTCCTTCGTTTTTTGGAGGACGAATGTAGGGTGACGGACCACCTGGAGCCCGCCCCGGTTCCAGGTGTTGGTCGTATGGTGGCGGCGAGGGAACAGCCCCGTCACCCGACCAATCGGTATGCTGCCTTCCAGCAGTCCCCTCCCCCCGCACCGAGTGAGCGGTGCAGGTATTGCAGGGGAGATAGGCACGTGGTGCACGAATGTGCCAAATTTAGAGGCCTCCGCCCAGAGGGACGGAGGGCCGTTACGAGACAGCGCCAATGGTGCTATAGGTGTTTGGGGGGACACATGCAGTCGGCGTGTCCCCAGACAGAGGATTGTCGTCTTTGCGGAGGGAGGCATCACCCCCTCCTTTGTTTGGACCGCAAGGACGCCGGGAGCGACCGGGGTTCGAATTCCTCGCGCACGGGCGGGGGCCCGGCAGCCCGGAACCGGTCCCCTAGAGATTCGGCGGGGCTTAGCCCCCCCGTTCAGTCCCCCCCGGAGAGGGGGAACTATAGGAGAGACGCCCCCGCCACGGGCGGGGGTAGGGGGGTACCACAAGAGTACGCCACGGTGGCGATGGGCACGGGCCCTATTTGCTACTCCCCCCCCCTAATGGAGAGGCCTCGATTGGGGTACTATGCACCGAGGCACGCCCCACACGGGTATTACCCTGCACCTAGGAGTGCTGTTGGTCGGGGCCAGTATGTACCCGATTGGGACCCGCTCGCCCGGTACGAGCGTCCCACATTTGGCGCGCCGACTCAGGCGCGAGGGGGACAAGTACCCCCCAAAATTTTTAATGGCGCCCCTGTCGGACCCAACCACCCCTCCGGAGCTTGTGCTGTTGCCAACAGCCTCCGTGAATGTTTGGGGACCTAAGGGCAATGTTGTCACGGTGCGTGCCCTTTTGGACTCAGGTGCCCAGGGGTGCATAATGTCCAGGTGGCTTGTCCGACAGCTGGGTCTTTTGCTTGTGCCGCATCACGAAGCGGTACGGGGGGTGGGAGACTCGCGGATCCCTGATCCGATTGGTCGAGTTGAGTTCTCCTTCTCCCCCCACTTCACGCCAAGGCCGAAGATCGGTGCTTCGGCGATAGTTTTTGATAAGGTGGTTGGACCACTCCCGCAAGTGCGAGTGCCGCCATCCACGATTGAGCTGACGTCTGGACTGGCTTTGGCTGATCCTTCCTTCCACCGACCGGGCCCAATACACTTGTTGATTGGTGCGGATGTCCTCGGTCGTGTACTGTGTGGAAGCAAGCGAGTTTTGCAGACAGCCGATCTTGTCGCCTTGTCCTCGTCGCTGGGTCATGTGGTGATGGGAAAGGTACCACAGACACCAGAGACCCCGTCGGTAGACCGCCAGACCATTGTCGGTTCTACTTTGTCCGACGTTCTCCAAAAGTTTTGGGAGGTGGAGGAACCTCCCACTGCCAAGCGGTTGGATCCGTTAGCCGAGGAGTGCGAATTGTTCTACCAGAACAACACTGGGCGCCTTCTCTCGGGTCGCTTGATTACCCGCTTGCCCTTCTTGGCGGTTCGCCCTCCTTTAGGGAGCTCCCGACCGATGGCCGAGAAGAGATTGTTGTCCATGGAGCGTAGGATGGCCAGGGATCCCGCATTCAAGGAGAAGTATATAGACTTCATGCGGGAGTATTTGGACCTTGGGCACATGTCCATCTCGCAGTTGGACTGGCGTAATGTGGAACATTACTTCCTGCCACACCACGCTGTTTTGAAGACTTCCAATGGGAAGATCCGCGTGGTCTTTGATGGTTCAGCGCCCACGTCAACCGGAGTGTCGTTGAATCAGTGTCTGCATGCGGGGCCGAAGTTGCATCACGATGTCTGTGATGTTTTGACCAACTTCCGCCGGCACGCTGTCGTCTTTGTGGCCGATATCCGCATGATGTTCAGACAGACCGTGATTCACCCGGAGGATAGACGATACCAGCTCATCCTTTGGCGTGAGGATCCCCAGGATCCGATGTTGGCTTACGAGCTGAACACCAACACCTATGGTTTGCGGTCGAGCCCCTTTGTGGCGATCCGTTCGCTTTTGGAGCTCGCAGAGCGCGAACGGCTACGCTATCCCCGGGCATCTGCTCTTATTGAGGGGGGGGGGCCTTATTTGTCGACGATATCTGCACGGGGGCCTCGAGCTTAGATGAGGCTCTCGTCTTACGTGGTGAGCTGATTGCGCTCTTGAGGGCTGGTGGCTATGAGTTGCGGAAGTGGCTGTCTAACTCACCGGACCTATTGGCAGATTTGCCTAAGGACCACCAGCAAGAGCCGCTCCTCTTTGAAAATCCGGAGACTCCAGACATGCTGTCTGTTTTGGGAGTCCAGTATCGACCAGTCCCGGATTTGTTCACATATAGATTGGAACTGCCAGACCCAAAGGTCTGGACTAAACGCACGGTGCTGTCCACTGTAGCCCGTACCTTTGATCCGAACGGTTGGCTCAGCCCTGTAGTGTTTTCGATGAAGTGCTTCCTACAGGAGCTCTGGGCTGCGGAATTGTCATGGGATGAGCCCCTCTCTGGTAGCCTCCTACGAGAGTGGGTGAGGTTCGTGTCATCCCTACCCGACGTCAATCGGGTTTGTATACCGAGGCAAATGCTGCCTTCGGGAAAGTTTAAAGCCTCCCTGCACGGCTTTTGTGACGCGTCCGAAAGCGGATACGCGGCAGCCGTTTACATCCGAACGGTGGATGCAGCAGGCGTTGTCGCCGTACACTTAGTTACGGCCAAGAGTAAGGTCGCCCCCCTTCGGACTAGGCTAACCATTCCGAAGTTGGAGTTGTCCGGCGCCACTCTCTTAGTACGGCTACTCAATCATGTTGCCGACACCTTGGGAAACGGTGTCGACTTGGGGTCGATATTTGCGTGGTCTGACAGCCAGGTCGTCCTTTGTTGGCTGAAGAGTTCAGTCCACACCCTTGAGGTTTTTGTGGCCAACCGGGTCTCACAAATTCAGACTTCAAAGGCCCCGTTGATTTGGCGCCACGTACCGGGCGAACTGAACCCCGCAGATTGTGCCTCCCGCGGCTGCGAGGCGCCTGAGTTAGTGGACCACCACCTATGGTGGAGTCCATCATGGTTGTTACGGCCTGAGCGCTCATGGCCTGCCACCCCGGCTGTGGCCAGAGTCCCAGACCTAGGCATGCGTGTTCACGCCGTGGAGACGGTGGCGGCTCCGCAGATGGAGTTTTTGTTAGACCGCTACAGTTCTCTTGATAAGTTGCTCGGCGTGACTGCTTGGATGAGGCGCTTTGTGCGAAATTGTCGCCAGCCTCAGGAGAAATCGTTGTCTCCGGTCCTCGCCCCACAAGAGCGGCAAGACGCCATTGGTTGCGAGTGACGCAACAGCGAGAGTTTGAACCGGAGCTGAAAGCCCTGCGCTCAAGTAAGTCCAAGTTGAAGGGACCCTTGGTGCGGTTGAATCCCTTCTTGGACAGTACCGGATTGCTGCGTGTCGGAGGTAGGCTCAGACATGCCAACCTGCCGTACGGATCACGCCACCCTTTGTTGCTCCCCAAGGATGGACCGTTAGTTAGACTGTTGATTACAGACCGACATGTAAAGAATGCTCATGCCGGTTGTAATGCTTTGACCGCGCTCCTCCAACGAGAGTTCTGGATTTTGTCAGCGCGGAGAATAATCCGATCCGTTATTTTTCGTTGTCTCCCGTGTTATCGTTTGCGCGCCGATACGATGCAGCCCCAGATGGGTGATTAGCCTGCCGATCGAGTGAACGAATCGATGCCCTTCTCGGATTTTGCGGGGCCATTTACCGTTAAGACATCGCGGCTTCGTAATGCTAGAACGGAAAAGGCTTACTTGTGTGTATTTGTTTGTTTGGCCACTAAAGCGGTCCACCTGGAGGTGGTTAGTGCCCTCACCACAGAAGCCTTTGTAGCCACGTTGAATCGTTTTGTGTCTCGCCGCGGAATGCCGTCGTTAATAAGGTCCGATTGTGGAACCAATTTCAAGGGCACCGATAGGTATTTAAAGGAAGTTTGTGAATTTTTGGATAGGAATAATTTTGAGATCGGATCCACACTCTCTCGCAGAGGGGTACGATGGCAGTACTCCCCGCCATCCTGCCCCCACTGGGGAGGGATTTTTGAAGCAACTGTAAAGGCCGCTAAAACTCACCTTCGTCGCGTTATTGGGGAGACGGTCCTCACGTTTGAGGAACTCGCGACCGTATTTTGTAAGGTTGAGGCGGTCCTCAACTCGCGTCCGTTGTGTCCGTTGTCTTCGGACGCGAATGATTTAGAGGCCCTTACGCCGGGCCATTTTTTGATTGGCAGACCGCTTAACGCCTTGCCGGAATATCCTTATTCCGAAGTGCCCTCCGGACGGCTCTCGCGATTTGAATTGCTCCAGCAGCTTACGCAGAGTTTTTGGCGCCGTTGGCATCTGGAGTATTTGCACATTTTGCAGCAACGCGTTAAGTGGTCGGATAGGACGACCCCACCCAAGACCGGAGACCTCGTGTTGGTAAAGGATCCAAACCTGCCGCCCCTCCGCTGGCGTTTAGGACGCATTGTTCAGCTTCATTCGGGGTCGGATGGTGTGCCCAGGTTTGCCGAGGTCCTGGTGGGGGACTCTGTTTTGAAGCGAGCGATCGCTACCCTCTCTCGCCTGCCCTTAGATTGAGTTGGCGGACAGTTTGCTACTGTCCGGGACGGGGGGATGTTCACGCCGCGTCTGCGAGCGGGCAGTTGTCATTGCGCTCGGGCCGGGTGTACCGTGTAGGATTCATTCGTTAGTTCGCCGTAAGCCGCCGAGAGGCGAGGTTGTGTGTTCCTGTAGCGACGTGCCGCGCCAGAAAACCTACCCGTATTGTGACCGAGATTTCGAGTTTTTTGCACCTACGAGTGCCCGGTCGGGGTACAGACTTGTGACCCGTGTGTGTTCGCCTTGAAAAGCGCCGGGAAAGTTTTAGCTGTCTATTAGGGCATTGTGTAGTTATAAGAGTGTTAGCTATAAGAGTTTCCCATCGGGGGTTGGGTGAGATCGATTTGCCAGGCGCGCGCGCCGGCGAGACAGCGATCAGCCCCCCTGGATTATGAACAGTATCTTCTCGTGAAGGTAGGACTAGCTTTTAAGTAACTTAATTTTGCATGAGAAACATCCGTTTCAATAAACTGTGGAACACAGTAGATGGTCATCACAATTGTGCCTGATCATCGTCTTATGTTCTAAACTTCTGAGGTTATAGTATTTGACACTCATGACTTCATGAGCTCATGACAACTGAAATATCATTAAGTTATGTGGTGCACCATTTAATACGTGGATACGACTTTTCTTGCTGACATACTGATAAATATGAGTAGCTATTGCACAATTACTTCAAGTACTTATTATAGTTTCGTTTCGTGTTTATTATTTGCCGTCATAGCTATTTCCGTATTAGGTATGGAATGGAGTAGTTTATTTGGTTTTCTGTTGCGAAGCTATTACGAAGAAAATTGTAAGATTTTCCAATAATATCAATTGTGAAGGCAGCCTTAGTTGAAACAATAGAACGATATATCGAATATCTAGTCTAGTGTTTATCTAATCATAATAGGTAATACAGTGTCAAAAATACAGAAGCATTATTTATTCGTAGTATGTCTACCCTTCATTCCTTATCGACCCATTATTTTATATACATGGTATTGTTATCTGCTTTTAACTGAAATTCAGTCGTCGTTGTTAAATAGCTTTATCAAGTTAAAATGTTAATCTTATCAGCATATTCTGCGAAGTAGTGGCAAAAACCACTCAGGCAAGCAGTTAAACGTAAAGTTAGAATATCAAACGGGGAATTCCATGTAGCAGTGTTGCGACATGGTGAAATTAACATTTTAATTTTGTGTTGCTAAAGCATTTTTAATTTTAATCTTTTAACAAACTTGATTTAAAAAGAATTCTATTACTATTCGCCTTATTTGAATTTAAGATTATTCATTAAAGTTCCTCCTCAAATTCAGCAGGCCTACTCTAATTAAACTAAAAACGAAACTTCGTTAGGCCCGTCCCTCTCACTCTCAATGACAGAATCAAGTAAAAGCGGCGAGGCTGAAAGACGAAGTTTCGTTTTTCGTTGAATGAGAATAGGGCTTTTTCAACAAAATATACAATTATTGAGAAAATTCAACTACGATTTCACACATGCGAAATAACACGTTTATTTCTTCTTGACAGATACGTAAATAGAAAAGCTCCAGCTTATTAGGAGTATATTATGCTACGAAAGGCAAACGCGAAGAAATTAAGAATCGTACAGAGGGAAAATGTATGGAAGTTTGTTCTTTTGAGCAAAAGGGGCAAACTTCTAATATATTTCTTGTATTCTGTATCGTAAACTATCATGTGAAGTGAACACACTCTTATGAAGTAAATAATTAATTCAGACAGTATCTACTTATGTTTGAGATCGAGACAAAAAATCTCATGCGACTCATAAAGACTATGTATGTAGCTTTGTTTATTTTGATTAATTTGATGACGTAATCAAAGAGCAAAATACGATCGTAGTTTGCTAAGAATATAACATTGGATCAATTTATCACAAGATGGGTTGGAGTAATGAATTATGCTAATAGGCGCACCATGACAGTTTAGAGGTCACCAACATAAGATTATGTCATGTTTTAAGGGACTTATAATGGCTATATTTATCTTGAAAAATAAAATGGCCAGTTATAGATTAAAAAAACTGAATAAGATTAATTATTATTCAAATATACTTACTATATATATTTTTTAATTCATCTTTTTTTTAAACATCGATTTCCACAATACACTTTATATTTCACGCCATAAGGATAATATAATCGTATAATATCGGCTATTCATTTTTCCTGGAATAGTTTGATAATAAAAATATGGTAAGTTACATTTTTGGTTAGATTTCGTTATCATGCCATGTGTTTCCAAGGTCTGGAGAAGGCAATTTTATGATGTTTTGGGCTGAAATATCGCCCATATTTAAGGAAAACATTTAGTTCGGTTAGTCCACTAGTAAGCTATCAGTTCGCGTGCGTGCGTCATGAAAACCACCACTGATTTTTACGAGCTTTTTATTAACTTGCCATGTTAGTTAATTAGTTGGGGACAAATCTTGCAAGCTTAATTTGACCCACTTCCCAGTGTCCGATGGAGCTGAAATTTTGTAAGTCAGCAAAAAAACATATGTATATATATATGTCATAAAAATTAAATTTTTACTAAAAACTTATTAATGATAATGACACATATTTACCGTCAACGCCCACGAGCCTCAAAGGCCGCCACCTGAAGCTAGAAAAGAAACAAGTGACGACTACGGGCGTCGGCGTTCATATGAAATGAACTACAGGAAAGAGGTCGGTGGCGGCGTTTTTCAGCGGCCTGTGTGCGGCGACGCTTAGACTTTTGACGATGAAGTATTAGAAAAAATCGTCCGGCTCAGAATTAGCTCCGATGGGATAGCTGTGAGACTTGTCGAATTTTTCTGATAAGTACTTCATTTTCAATAATAAAAAATGCCTTGTTATTTAGACGTCAGGAACTGAAAATTTATATCAACCCTAACTTTTTATACTGGAATGTGGCAGACCCTTGCGCTTCCCCGTCCACACAAAATGATTAATAAAAAAAGAACCCTAAAAATGTTTCTTGTAAGTACTTTTTATACCATGATAATTGGGTATAGGCTTATTAAACATAGCTTCAATTGGTTTCCGAAGATATTTTCGACAAGTTGTAACTTTATGGCAGATTTACATTGATCCAGCGCTGGCTTGTTCTTTATAAACGTTTTATCGTACCAACCCAGCGCTGGCGCCAGCCCTGGCATGGAGTAAAACAGCTGTCAACTTACTGGCGTAGCGTTTCAGGCGCCTAAAATTGTCATCGGCTACTCGATCAATGTGAATCTGCGATTATACGAGCTTACCTTCCCTTCCCAGAGCGCGGGTTGCATGGTCCTCTTGGCTATGACCAGCGTTCGAAGACCCGCGCGCGAGTACTCGGACAGCAACGAGCAAGTTCTCTCGTAAGCGGCTGCCTCGGGCGACTCCGCGCATCGGTCATAACGTGCTTAGAACTAATACTGTCTGTTCACGCCGCGCGTGATTCATTCATTCACGTTCATTCGTGGGTTCGCCGCCAAGCGCCGTCCGCGCAACACGGCACTCAGTTGGCCGTAAGCAGCCGTGAGACAAGTTCGTGTGCTTCTGTAGCGACGTGCCGCGCAAGTTACCTCCCCATATTGGGACCGAGATTCCGTTTGCCCCTATTAGGGCTCCGGTCGGGGTACGGACTTGAGACCCGTGTGTGTTCGCTTTGAAAAGCGCCGGGAAGTTTTAGCAGCCTATTAGGGCATTGTGTAGTATAAGAGTGTTAGCTGTAAGAGTATCCCATCGGGGGTTGTGTGGAGATCGTTTTGCCCGCGCGCGCGCCGGCGAGACAACGTTCAGCCCCCCTGGATTACGGACAGTATCCCTTACCATAAGGTAGGACTAGTTTAATTTACTTAATTTTGCATGAGAAACCTTCGATTCAATAAACTGTGGAACACAGTAGATGTGGTCATCACAATTGTGCGTGATCATATTTTTGGTAGCAGAGCTTAGTTGATATAATTAATTTTCATATTAAAATTAACTACATAAAATTTCATAGTAAAAATAAAAAGCGTACCTAAAAAGCGTACCTAAAAATTATTTTTTTTTGTTGAAATCTCGAGGGTATTTGAAGATCCCGAGACGATTTGAAGTACTAAGAAATTGTTCTAGTAAATTCTCGAAGCGAATGTTTCTCACTTGGTGGATCCGATAATAGATAGACACTTATATAATTGTTGTCACATACTAGTGTTTTGATACGAGTTTACTCGCCTAGATGTGTATATTTTTTTTTGTGTGTCCGGATTTATTTGACGAATAGTTCGTTCGAAAGTGTGTTTATTAGTACCACATACTAGTGATTTGATACGAGTTTACTCGCCTAGATGTGTATATTTTTTTTTGTGTGTCCGGGTTTATTTGACGAATAGTTTCGTTCGAAAGTGTTGTTTATTAGTACCACATACTAGTGTTTGTTCCGAGTCCGCTTGCCTAGTTAAAAAAGTGGAACTAGTTTTAATTATTAGTAGTATTAAATTACGAGTATTATTATTAAAAATAGTTTTGTTTTTGTTTGTTGATAACGGTTTAGTAGTTGATTTGCGAGGTTGACTTGGCCGTGCCGTGTATGCCATACCGTTAATCCTATACGTTTTGTTTATACCGTTATATTGTTAGCCCTTGAAATTGGTAAGTTGCTAATAATTTATGAAAATAGTAGGGTCCGTGTATGTCGTCCGAATTTTAATTGTGTTTTATATTATCGTGACGCGACCTATTTCTATTGTTTCTTTTTGTTGATGTTTGCCACTTTTATATTTCTTTGTTTGCTTTGTTTATTAAACGGATTATAAATGGCTCCTACGAATCCGACCGCCGTATCCAGGGCTGGCATCCAAGGAGCTTTGCGTTGGCTTGCTTGTGCGGTCACATTAATAGACCGAGCCGACCGGGTAGGCGCGTTGCTAGCTCGGTATGGCGGGCTGGCAGCTCGGCTGCAAGACCTGGAGCGCCACGCCATGGAGTGTCGCGCGTATTACTTAGAGAACCCCCCAGCTGATGATGCCGTGTCGGAACAGCTGGAGCAGGATGTAGCCCAGGCCTATGAGCTGGCTGACCAGTTCACGGAGGCGGCTGAGAGGGCCCTGGCTGTTCGGAAGGGGGAGCCGGTTTTGAGCGGGGAGGTCAAACCTACCCCGACGGCGTTGCTAGGCCGATTGCCTACATTGGAGATTCCCACTTTTAATGGGGATCTGTCAGCCTGGATGGGCTTCATTAATTTGTTTGACAGTTTGGTGGATTCACGACGGGACTTATCCCCTAGTGAGAAGTTGGCCTATTTGCGCTCCTCCCTGCGAGGAGAGGCCAGCTCGGTAATCCAGCACCTGCTCATCAGCGACGACAACTACCAGGTGGCTCGCCAGCTTCTGGTTAGCAGGTACCAGAATGTCCGGTTACTGGCGGACACCCACGTGGCCACGATTTTGGCCCTCCCGCGAATCACGCGGGTACACCTGTTACGGAGGGAGTTGCTGAACCCGCTACTGTCAGCGGTCAACTCCCTAAGGCGATTGGACCTGCCGGTGGATCAGTGGTCCTTTATACTGCTGCACATAGTCCTCGCCAAATTGCCCGCTGAAATGAAGGGGCGTTTCGAGCAGAGGTACGGAGGCGACAGCGCCTCGTATCTCCCGCCCTTCGCGGACCTCCTTCGTTTTTTGGAGGACGAATGTAGGGTGACGGACCACCTGGAGCCCGCCCCGGTTCCAGGTGTTGGTCGTATGGTGGCGGCGAGGGAACAGCCCCGTCGCCCGACCAATCGCTATGCTGCCTTCCAGCAGTCCCCTCCCCCCGCACCGAGTGAGCGGTGCAGGTATTGCAGGGGAGATAGGCACGGGGTGCACGAATGTGCCAAATTTAGAGGCCTCCGCCCAGAGGGACGGAGGGCCGTTGCAAGACAGCGCCAATGGTGCTATAGGTGTTTGGGGGGACACATGCAGTCGGCGTGTCCCCAGACCGAGGATTGTCGTCTTTGCGGAGGGAGGCATCACCCCCTCCTTTGTTTGGACCGCAAGGACGCCGGGAGCGACCGGGGTTCGAATTCCTCGCGCACGGGCGGGGGCCCGGCAGCCCGGAACCGGTCCCCTAGAGATTCGGCGGGGCTTAGCCCCCCCGTTCAGTCCCCCCCGGAGAGGGGGAACTATAGGAGAGACGCCCCCGCCACGGGCGGGGGTAGGGGGGTACCACAAGAGTACGCCACGGTGGCGATGGGCACGGGCCCTATTTGCTACTCCCCCCCCCTAATGGAGAGGCCTCGATTGGGGTACTATGTACCGAGGCACGCCCCACACGGGTATTACCCTGCACCTAGGAGTGCTGTTGGTCGGGGCCAGTATGTACCCGATTGGGACCCGCTCGCCCGGTACGAGCGTCCCACATTTGGCGCGCCGACTCAGGCGCGAGGGGGACAAGTACCCCCCCAAAATTTTTAATGGCCCCCCTGTCGGACCCAACCACCCCTCCGGAGCTTGTGCTGTTGCCAACAGCCTCCGTGAATGTTTGGGGACCTAAGGGCAATGTTGTCACGGTGCGTGCCCTTTTGGACTCAGGTGCCCAGGGGTGCATAATGTCCAGGTGGCTTGTCCGACAGCTGGGTCTTTTGCTTGTGCCGCATCACGAAGCGGTACGGGGGGTGGGAGACTCGCGGATCCCTGATCCGATTGGTCGAGTTGAGTTCTCCTTCTCCCCCCACTTCACGCCAAGGCCGAAGATCGGTGCTTCGGCGATAGTTTTTGATAAGGTGGTTGGACTACTCCCGCAAGTGCGAGTGCCGCCATCCACGATTGAGCTGACGTCTGGACTGGCTTTGGCTGATCCTTCCTTCCACCGACCGGGCCCAATACACTTGTTGATTGGTGCGGATGTCCTCGGTCGTGTACTGTGTGGAAGCAAGCGAGTTTTGCAGACGGCCGATCTTGTCGCCTTGTCCTCGTCGCTGGGTCATGTGGTGATGGGAAAGGTACCACAGACACCAGAGACCCCGTCGGTAGACCGCCAGACCATTGTCGGTTCTACTTTGTCCGACGTTCTCCAAAAGTTTTGGGAGGTGGAGGAACCCCCCACTGCCAAGCGGTTGGATCCGTTAGCCGAGGAGTGCGAATTGTTCTACCAGAACAACACTGGGCGCCTCCTCTCGGGTCGCTTGATTACCCGCTTGCCCTTCTTGGCGGCTCGCCCTCCTTTAGGGAGCTCCCGACCGATGGCCGAGAAGAGATTGTTGTCCATGGAGCGTAGGATGGCCAGGGATCCCGCATTCAAGGAGAAGTATATAGACTTCATGCGGGAGTATTTGGACCTTGGACACATGTCCATCTCGCAGTTGGACTGGCGTAATGTGGAACATTACTTCCTGCCACACCACGCTGTTTTGAAGACTTCCAATGGGAAGATCCGCGTGGTCTTTGATGGTTCAGCGCCCACGTCAACCGGAGTGTCGTTGAATCAGTGTCTGCATGCGGGGCCGAAGTTGCATCACGATGTCTGTGATGTTTTGACCAACTTCCGCCGGCACGCTGTCGTCTTTGTGGCCGATATCCGCATGATGTTCAGACAGACCGTGATTCACCCGGAGGATAGACGATACCAGCTCATCCTTTGGCGTGAGGATCCCCAGGATCCGATGTTGGCTTACGAGCTGAACACCAACACTTATGGTTTGCGGTCGAGCCCCTTTGTGGCGATCCGTTCGCTTTTGGAGCTCGCAGAGCGCGAACGGCTACGCTATCCCCGGGCATCTGCTCTTATTGAGGGGGGGGCCTTATTTGTCGACGATGTCTGCACGGGGGCCTCGAGCTTAGATGAGGCTCTCGTCTTACGTGATGAGCTGATTGCGCTCTTGAGGGCTGGTGGCTATGAGTTGCGGAAGTGGCTGTCTAACTCACCGGACCTATTGGCAGATTTGCCTAAGGACCACCAGCAAGAGCCGCTCCTCTTTGAAAATCCGGAGACTCCAGACATGCTGTCTGTTTTGGGAGTCCAGTATCGACCAGTCCCGGATTTGTTCACATATAGATTAGAACTGCCAGACCCAAAGGTCTGGACTAAACGCACGGTGCTATCCACTGTAGCCCGTACCTTTGATCCGAACGGTTGGCTCAGCCCTGTAGTGTTTTCGATGAAGTGCTTCCTACAGGAGCTCTGGGCTGCGGAATTGTCATGGGATGAGCCCCTCTCTGGTAGCCTCCTACGAGAGTGGGTGAGGTTCGTGTCATCCCTACCCGACGTCAATCGGGTTTGTATACCGAGGCAAATGCTGCCTTCGGGAAAGTTTAAAGCCTCCCTGCACGGCTTTTGTGACGCGTCCGAAAGCGGATACGCGGCAGCCGTTTACATCCGAACGGTGGATGCAGCAGGCGTTGTCGCCGTACACTTAGTTACGGCCAAGAGTAAGGTCGCCCCCCTTCGGACTAGGCTAACCATTCCGAAGTTGGAGTTGTCCGGCGCCACTCTCTTAGTACGGCTACTCAATCATGTTGCCGACACCTTGGGAACCGGTGTCGACTTGGAGTCGATATTTGCGTGGTCTGACAGCCAGGTCGTCCTTTGTTGGCTGAAGAGTTCAGTCCACACCCTTGAGGTTTTTGTGGCCAACCGGGTCTCACAAATTCAGACTTCAAAGGCCCCGTTGATTTGGCGCCACGTACCGGGCGAATTGAACCCCGCAGATTGTGCCTCCCGCGGCTGCGAGGCGCCTGAGTTAGTGGACCACCACCTATGGTGGAGTCCATCATGGTTGTTACGGCCTGAGCGTTCATGGCCTGCCACCCCGGCTGTGGCCAGAGTCCCAGACCTAGGCATGCGTGTTCACGCCGTGGAGACCGTGGCGGCTCCGCAGATGGAGTTTTTGTTAGACCGCTACAGTTCTCTTGATAAGTTGCTCGGCGTGACTGCTTGGATGAGGCGCTTTGTGCGAAATTGTCGCCAGCCTCAGGAGAAATCGCTGTCTCCGGTCCTCGCCCCACAAGAGCGGCAAGACGCTCTGTTGCATTGGTTGCGAGTGACGCAACAGCGAGAGTTTGAACCGGAGCTGAAAGCCCTGCGCTCAAGTAAGTCCAAGTTGAAGGGACCCTTGGTGCGGTTGAATCCCTTCTTGGACAGTACCGGATTGCTGCGTGTCGGAGGTAGGCTCAGACATGCCAACCTGCCGTACGGATCACGCCACCCTTTGTTGCTCCCCAAGGATGGACCGTTAGTTAGACTGTTGATTACAGACCGACATGTAAAGAATGCTCATGCCGGTTGTAATGCTTTGACCGCGCTCCTCCAACGAGAGTTCTGGATTTTGTCAGCGCGGAGAATAATCCGATCCGTTATTTTTCGTTGTCTCCCGTGTTATCGTTTGCGCGCCGATACGATGCAGCCCCAGATGGGTGATTTGCCTGCCGATCGAGTGAACGAATCGATGCCCTTCTCAGGAGTTGGAACGGATTTTGCGGGGCCATTTACCGTTAAGACATCGCGGCTTCGTAATGCTAGAACGGAAAAGGCTTACTTGTGTGTATTTGTTTGTTTGGCCACTAAAGCGGTCCACCTGGAGGTGGTTAGTGCCCTCACCACAGAAGCCTTTGTAGCCACGTTGAATCGTTTTGTGTCTCGCCGCGGAATGCCGTCGTTAATCAGGTCCGATTGTGGAACCAATTTCAAGGGCACCGATAGGTATTTAAAGGAAGTTTGTGAATTTTTGGATAGGAATAATTTTGAGATCGGATCCACACTCTCTCGCAGAGGGGTACGATGGCAGTACTCCCCGCCATCCTGCCCCCACTGGGGAGGGATTTTTGAAGCAACTGTAAAGGCCGCTAAAACTCACCTTCGTCGCGTTATTGGGGAGACGGTCCTCACGTTTGAGGAACTCGCGACCGTATTTTGTAAGGTTGAGGCGGTCCTCAACTCGCGTCCGTTGTGTCCGTTGTCTTCGGACGCGAATGATTTAGAGGCCCTTACGCCGGGCCATTTTTTGATTGGCAGACCGCTTAACGCCTTGCCGGAATATCCTTATTCCGAAGTGCCCTCCGGACGGCTCTCGCGATTTGAATTGCTCCAGCAGCTTACGCAGAGTTTTTGGCGCCGTTGGCATCTGGAGTATTTGCACATTTTGCAGCAACGCGTTAAGTGGTCGGATAGGACGACCCCACCCAAGACTGGAGACCTCGTGTTGGTAAAGGATCCAAACCTGCCGCCCCTCCGCTGGCGTTTAGGACGCATTGTTCAGCTTCATCCGGGGTCGGATGGTGTGCCCAGGTTTGCCGAGGTCCTGGTGGGGGACTCTGTTTTGAAGCGAGCGATCGCTACCCTCTCTCGCCTGCCCCTAGATTGAGTTGGCGGACAGTTTGCTACTGTCCGGGGCGGGGGGATGTTCACGCCGCGCGTGATTCATTCATTCACGTTCATTCGTGGGTTCGCCGCCAAGCGCCGTCCGCGCAACACGGCACTCAGTTGGCCGTAAGCAGCCGTGAGACAAGTTCGTGTGCTTCTGTAGCGACGTGCCGCGCAAGTTACCTCCCCATATTGGGACCGAGATTCCGTTTGCCCCTATTAGGGCTCCGGTCGGGGTACGGACTTGAGACCCGTGTGTGTTCGCTTTGAAAAGCGCCGGGAAGTTTTAGCAGCCTATTAGGGCATTGTGTAGTATAAGAGTGTTAGCTGTAAGAGTATCCCATCGGGGGTTGTGTGGAGATCGTTTTGCCCGCGCGCGCGCCGGCGAGACAACGTTCAGCCCCCCTGGATTACGGACAGTATCCCTTACCATAAGGTAGGACTAGTTTAATTTACTTAATTTTGCATGAGAAACCTTCGATTCAATAAACTGTGGAACACAGTAGATGTGGTCATCACAATTGTGCGTGATCACTGTCCTCATTTCAAAGGCCATTTTAATAGTGTAACTTTATAAACCAGCTTACCTTCCCCTATCTCGCTAGCTCGTACGTGGCCCGCAAGCCATTCCTCCCAGAGCGCCGGCTGCATGGTCCTCTTGGCCATGACCAGAGTTCGGAGACCCGCGCGCGAGTACTCCGTCAACAGCGAGCGAGTTCTCTCGTAAGCGGCTGCCTCGGGCGAGCCCGCGCGCATCGGGGCCAACGCGCCCAGCACAGTACTGTCCGCGCCTTTTACGTACAGGACAACCTAGGAACAGGCATTAAGTTAAGGCTAGTTGTTCATTATGTGTGTGGACAAGATTTTGTTTAAGATAACTACAGGTAGGTGTAATACGTGAAATAACCGACTCTGTGGTCTAGTGGTGGTGGTATTTTATTATTTGGTTTGGTTGGAGGTAGGATTTGTTCTTAGTCCGCCTGGCTAGCTACAACCATCTTATCTAAGTCTCGACGCCATAACAATGATTATGACGACCGATTTGGCGCAGGGGTAAACTACCTGCCTTCTGCGCCAGAGGTCTCGGGTTCGATTCCTGAACAAGACAAATATTTGTGTGTATGAACATGTCTATTTATCTTGGTCTGGTTGTTTTCTATGTATATTAAGTATGTATTTACAAACAAAAAGTATATAAGTACATATTTATCCGTTATCAAGTTCACGTAGACACAGTTTCTTAAGACTTTACTACGGGCTTAGATAATTGGTGTGATTGTAAGAAAATATTTATTATTATTTATTTATTATTAATGATGTTTTCAGCACTATTATACCGGAAGTAAGAGATAAAATAGCCATTTCCTCAGTTAATGAGGGTTCCGGGAGTAGTGCGCTTCCACCTTCATGCAGCCTTATCACCACTTAACAGCAGGTGTGATGAAGGCTAAGTGGTGGATAACAAATAAAAGATTTTAATACCTATGATGTATACATTATGCCATGCCTCCAATCTTTTAAGCTTAGTTTTATAACAAAGGGCCATCAGATTTTAGTTTGAGTAAAAAATAACAAGGTATTACGACACGTACTATGAATGAAGCAAATATGGGTATTCAATGAGTTCATCCAAAATGAGTATGATGTAATTGCTCTAGCAAGGACACGCGTTCAAGTTGAAACAACAAATGTTTCATATTTAAACAATGCCTAAATAGGTCAAAGGTACTATGTGATACATGCTTAAAAAATTGAGCAAGACGAATATTTATTCATGCGAATACGCTATTTGAACTGAATAATTGCTTCCTTTAATAGGAGGAAATCATTTATGTAACTGATCTTGACTTTATATAAGGTTAATTTATTAGTTCTCGCGGAATTTGGAGGTCAAGTAAGTTTAATACAACATATTTTAGCGGTCATTCGTGCGTAGGAGCCAGGCTGCTTGCAAATTTATACGCTTGTAGTAGCGATGTCATTGGCGATGCTGTATTCATAATTTATTTCAGTTGAACATTTTAGATTGAGTTCAATGAGACATTGAATCTGACATTGATTTATTACGAGTATGTACGCGAAATAGCTAGCACTTGCTTTTGCATCTGTGGCTAATTTACCTATAGTATTCTTTTGTATCAATAAATAATTCTAGATGAGTAAGAAATCTGATGCCAATTTAATAAAGTAATGCAGTACTTTATAGAGCTTTATAACCCGACAAAACGTTAAAAATGGGTAAAGTACGACGTTCGGCGTACGTAATTTGTGTTACATTACAGTACCTAGATAAAGGAGGTAAGATCTAACGGTCGCCAAGTGGCATTACAGTTTCTATAACCATAGCTGTAAGAATGTATACAAAGTTTAAATTTTTTTTAAAGTAAAGAAATAGATCACTTTTAAGATGTGAGACGTGGATGGGGCTTGTAACTTGGCAAGTTTTCAATATCAACAAAACATGGCCAATACCTGAAAATATTGAAACTAGAGGATCCTCGCGGTTTCACCCGCGTGGTACCCGTTCCCGTGGGAATATCGGGATAAAATATAGCCTATGTCACTCGGAAAGAATGTAGCTTTCTAATGGTGAAAGAATTTTCTAAATCGGTCCAGTAGTTTCGGAGCCTATTCGATGCAAACAAACAAACAAACAATCAAATCTTTCCTCTTTATAATATAAGTATAGATAGTAAAGATGAGAATTCGCCTGGACAGTAAAAGGTTGTTGGTTCGAGCCCCATCGGAGCTATTTGTGAGTCGGGTTAATTTTTTCTAACACTTCATGTTCAATAACGAAAATTAAAAATAATTAGAAATGGTCAATACCTGTCCGGTGGGCGTCCTCAGCGCGATGGACATGCACTTGCGGTTGGCGTCGAACTGCTGCACGCGCAGCACCTTGAGCCGGGACAGCTCCCCGCGGATGCCCAGCTCCACCTCGTCGGGCGAGCGGCCGCGCAGCTCGTACCCGTACGCCAACGCCGCCTCGGTGAGCGCAAGCTCGTCGGGACTTTCGGCCTCGTACCTAGCGAACTGATCGGAACAAATGAAAAACACTGTTAATATTAACCTTGACGTGTAAGGCCCAGAAATAACGAGATGTCAGCGAGGGGCTACTAGCGTCACCAGCGCCCTTCCGAACTGCTCGAGCAGTCGCGCACCTCTTTCGGTCTTTTCAAACAATACTAGTCTTTTTACGATAAAGTTGAACACTATTTTACACTGAAAGTTATCTGCACGTCGCGTCGTCGCGGCCGTTTGCGGCCCTTCGCTTCCATCTCGGTATAGATTGGGCATTAGGGAGAGTCACTCTTCACTAGTCGCTTTTTACTTTAACTCTCTTGCGATTTAGAGCTATTGTCTCTAGAATGCCATGTTGGCGAGAATCAAAACATGTCAAATTGTAATAAGGTACCTTACGCTACCTTACTTGACGAAAGCTTGGTGTCTTACGGACGCGTACTCGACACGGACTCAGCAATAATATCCAATGAGAAATAGCTATTATGATAGTCGTTTATTAAAACAAGTTTTTATCAGGAATTACGGTACCACCACCGGCACCACCGGTTGCAACCGGTGTGGTGCAATGCAACCCTTATTCTTCTATAATATCGCGTTATTTTATTTTTTGCGCGCTTTTAATTGATCTTATTTATTTCCTTTAAACATCGTTATTAACGGGAATACAATATATTAAAATATAATAAAATACTTAATGTATTGTTAAATATATTCCAATGAGAAAGATGGAAAATACTTAAATTAAGTAAGTATAGGTAACCTTTAATCAGGCGGCTAAGGAAATATAAAAAAAAACCACTGCGTTTTGATTAGCAACTCAAAATGCGTCACATGATTATATTTTAATTATTTTTTTGTGACACGATTGGTTCCGGATTACGCAGCGGCAGTGTTCAGCTAATTGTCTTCAGCGCTGATGCTATTTTTTGTTAAAGTTGTGTTAAGAAATCAGCTTGACTTCATCATCAACACAATTTACAATTTAAGCAGGAAGCTCACACCAATAACTTAAATAAGGCAAACTTTTTTTTAAACACTTTTTAAGTAATGAAATCTATTTATTTCGAATTGATAAAAGTTGATTTTATTAGTCAGCGTCGTATAAAGTCGTCACAAGTTGCAATAGCCATCCACAATCAATGGGCGATTCGCGTTCTGAATTTTTATGCATTGAATCACATTCTACAATGTTAGATCAATACAGCTTCTTTTTAGCACTGAATCATATTCTAAAACTAGGTGATCCAACTATTTTCTTGGCCCAGATATTTTTCCGGATCTTAGTATAGCGGTTGCATCGCAGGGTTGCTAAGTAATACCATGTTCTAATATTGTATTTCCTAAAAACACAATATAATGACAGTAGAAAATAGTTGAGTCATCACGCGGTATGTTTATGTTGCTTCGTTGGAAAGCCGCACTTCAGTGAAGGACACTTTGTAAACCGTGACCGTGAAGCCTCGGTGCTAATGCCTTTGCCAACAACGCGGCTAAGCAGAGTTTTATAATTATTTATCAGCCTTACTATCGAACAGTATGGAAGATAGCAGAATTTGGTTTTCGAACCTAAACACCTTCAAAACGTGATAGAGCTTTTGTTAACAAGGTAACTTCCTCCTGGTTTTAAGATGAATCAATTTTATACTCGTTTTATCCTGCAGTGTATCCTTCATAAACGAGCAGGAAATTGCACAAGGCTTCAAAGTTAGTACAAATTTGGTGCATAGTAAAATGACGGATACAATCTTCTGTTACAATATATTCTTCTTCTACTACTTCTACTCTCATTCTTCTCTCTTATATACTAGTATAAGTGGATAGTGTTTGTTTAAAGATGGGACATACTTCAAAGGGGGAAAACATCCATCAACTTTTATTATGGGACCCAGTGCCACATTGCGAAAAAAAAACAGCTGTTCCATACATTTTGGCCCATTCGGTATTGCACTTTTGTATGAAACAGCCTATTTCTTTTCGCGATATCGCAATAAACTTGGTCCCATAGTAAAAGTTGTTTTAATTGATGGGTACTTTTACCCCCTGAGGTGTGTCCCATCTTTAAACAAACACCCTATATATTATTTAACAAGCTCTAACACAGCCGATTAATCAAAAACCAATACCCCCCTAAATATCGGAAACCAGCCCAATACCTTTTAATCACAATTTTCACGTTGAAGTAGCAGCCCTAATCAAAATTCATACGTAAAAAAACACCTGAACAGCTGTCACTATTCGTAAATACTTATTTTTAGTGAACGGCATTGGATGTCACAATCACAAGCAGAAGCATTATTAATCAATTACAGATTTTACATGACACATTTTCCGTGAGACTTGTTGAGATAAGAATGGATGACATAAAATACGTTTCTGTATATTCGGCTACCCAATTTTACGATACATTCAAAACAATGAACAAACGAAAGCATTTGTGCTTTAATAGCGATCACTTATCACTTATAACAATAAATGTGATCGTCAGAATCATGCATGACCACAGACACAGATATCCGTATCTTGAATTTTTCATCACCTCATTATTTTATTTTCGTATGATAATGCGGTTTGTTTAAGTTATAATATAACTCTGATTATTTAATGAAGTAAACTATGATATGATGCACTTGTTTAAATTTATATTAATCATAACTCATACTTATTTGTACTTTTCAGTATAATCTTCGTGGAACTGATGTAAGTATTGATTGAGTACAAAATCAAATCAAATATTTATTTTATTCACATAGACATAATACTTACATAATTATTTAAGTACTTACGAATCGTCAATATTTTCCTACCTTTTAAATCTCAAACTAAAAACTACAATCCTACTAATATTATAAATGTGAAAGTTTAGATGTTTGGATATTTGTTGCTCAATCACCAACGCCTGAACGGATTTAGCTGAAATTTGGGACACATACTTTGTAGCCTGGAGAGGAGCAAAGGCTACTTTTTATCGTGAAAAGTATCACATTCCCGCGGGAAAACGTCGTGTAGTCCACGCAGGCGAAGCCGCGGGCAGAAAGCTAGTACCTAAAGTATAAATGTGAATATATTTACCGAGGTGTTTTCTGCGGAGGTGCTGGGCTCACTGCTGGTTTCCTCCCGGCTGCCGAAGGGCAGCTTGGGCAGTCGTATTCGCAGCGGCGACGTCGTAGAAGGTGGCGGCGACGGCGTCGTCGAACGAGATTCGGTAAGTCTGGCGTACCTGTGGGAACATCAATGTACTTGAAAAATGGAAAATGAAGTATTTAGAAAAAATCAACCGTCTCACAACATCCATCATTTTCCATTTTTCAATAATAAAAATTGCATTGTGAATGCAAAAAAGTAAATATTTAAATAACTAGCAATGTACTTTTTATGCAAATATATATAGTTAATGTATTTACAGGACAGGATAGATAGGGTTAAATACCCACACGTTAATAGCACTCCCACTCAGCTGTCCTGTCCTCCTACGCCGGCACAAGAATATCGTACTCATCAGTAGACACTTCGCTGATATTATAAATTGTTATGATATCTACCTTAAATCGCGGAATATACTGACTAGCTGGAGCATTGAAAAATTGAAAATGAAGTATTTTAGAAAAAATCTACCCGTCTCACAACCAGCTCTGATGGGACGGCGGCGGACGACGATAAAATACTACATTTTCAATTTTTCAATTAATAAAAATTGCATCTAGCTAGACTATAGTATCTTCCAAAAAGTATGTGAATAACATACTACTGCGAGACCTCACATGTGTTACAATTCATTATGTCGGGTCATGGTTTTGATTTACTATGGTTTCAAAATTATGCGAATCAAATCGTTTTGTATTTTGATTACGTGAACTCTACTAGGTACTATTGCTTGAGTGATTTTTATTTCACAGCGAGAAGGGAACATCGGTCCAAAAAATTGGTTTATTATTTCAACTTGATACTTCTACGCGATCGCAATAAAGGGTCTTGATAGACGGACTGTTACGGAGTTATTGTAAAAAGGTTCCTTTTTCCTTTTGGAGGTGGAGCTAAAAATAGCCTATTGTCCAGTTTTGTATGCCATCGACTTAAATCTGATTCTATTTTGTCAGAGATAAAAGAAAATTTTGGACAAGCTCATTTAATATCCTGCGTAGCTACAAAGACGTAAATATTTTATATTGTAGTAAACACAATATAGTATGTACACACTTGACTTTTTACTTTAAGGGAAGTAGCATTGCTTGATATAGTGTTTAGTGAAACTGTACTTACTTGTCGTTAGATCGCAGAGTGCCGTTAGCGCGCTGCGGCTTCTGTAGTTGTTCGGAGCTAGAGCCGTTAAGCTGCATCGTGTCCACGTGGGGCTGGCTCACCACAACCGTGTTGCACACTGCCAGTATGAGGAGAAACTCGCGGACCTGCAGGGAGAAAAACCTCTAAGATCTATTCTGACACTACTTTTATGGGCATTGGTTTCATCAGTTACATAACAAGTAGAAAAACTGAGGAAGTTTTTCTACTGAATGAAAATAATGATAGTATTATCAGGTTTTTACTATCATTGCAAATGGCCTTGTAACACTTGATTTAAATAATAACCCCCATGTTCAGCTTTCTCCTTGAACTATTCGGTTCCATCTAATATATGTTTAGGTAGCGTTCAACAATTTTTTGGAATTTTGTCAGAAGTTTCCATTGACTTTTCATTTAATCGTTTATACTTATACAAGATTTTATTGCTAGAGCGACGATTACTAACTTAACTTTAAAACATAATTAAAATACGCAATAATTGCTTCAGGTAGTAATAAAATGCAATAACATCTTAATAAGGAAATATCTAATGGAAAAGCAATGCGAGAATTAAACGATAAAATTAATCCATCACAATGGGCAAATTCGAAAAAACACAGAATAAGAACAATGCTCAAGAATAACTTGGTATAGTAATGATCCCATGCATTCACATTGAAATTGGGCAACTATAGTATTAATAATTAGTGTAGGCAATGAACTGATTCTTTGTATGGAGACCCATACACTAATTCCTCAGTCGATGGAACTTTGCTGGGTTATAAAATAGTATGAGCCATAAACTTTTAAATGATTATCCAAAAAAAAACTCACACGGAAGTTAGGTATTTATACCTAAATAAACAAATCTGTTTATATATTGAACCAAGTAATTTCTCAGTCCAAATTTATTTTACCAAATGAGTTATTTATACTAGTATAGTAGTACCAAAACTTTTTTCAAGCATGAATATTCTTGGCAAAATGGTATAATTCCGTTAAAAAGTTCGACAAGAGACATTTTTCAGTTCAAGTCACCCCAATTGTTTTATTAAAATTTGGTGTTTCTGTTGGGATATTTTTTTGGATATTTCATATTATTGTTTTTATACGTTACATGAATATGTCCGGTGAAGAAAGTTTAGACGGAGCATTTTTCCTAAAAAAGATATCAATGAAATAAGACTTTCATCAAATAATACCTAACCTTCTATTATTATTATTTTTTGGAAATTAAAACTATATACTTTTAATTTATTGATACTTTATCATGCTGTAAAGTTTTCTGTGACTGACGAATTACTGTGGGGGTCAACTAGCTTCATTGACTACACTAAATGACCAATTTTCTTAATTATAATGATAGAGAATCATATAAAGTAAAATAGCCACAAATCATAAATTTAAAGGTCAACCGTATTTTTTAGACTTTACCTTTTGAGTGTGCTGAGGGTCGTTGTTATCAAGCAAATGCTGGAGCATTCTTCTGTTGGGCGACACGTTTGTGATGGGGGTGACGACGGGAGGCAGCTCGGGCGACGGCTCGGCGGGCGGGCCGTTCGGGTGGTCGTAGTCCATGCCGTTCACAGTACATCGCCTGAACACCATTTTGTTCTCCGTCAGCGTGCCCGTTTTATCACTGAACAGGTAGCTGACCTGACCCAACTCCTCCGTTATATTCAGAGCACGACACTCCACCCTAGTATTTGTCAGCGGGTCGTACATTTCTACATCTTGGTGGACATGGTACACTTGCAACAGCTTCGTCATCTCTATCGTCACGTATAATGATACAGGTATCATCACTTGCAGCACTATTATGTACGTCCAAAATATTAGTAGGCCTTCGTAAGCCGGTTTGCCCGAGTTCGGAATGAATGGGGTGAATTTTACTATGTGTGGACTGAACTGGTCTAACCATATTTTGCAACCGACGGCGCCGGCGCAACAAAGGAATAGCAACACCAACACGCACCATATTACGTCTGTGTTCATTTTTCTTTCTAAATTGGAGCATTTATATCTTGGCCCACCGTTATTGAGCATGGCTTTCGTTTCGTGTCCGGCGTAGACGACAATACCTTCGACAAAATCTGTGTTTTTGATCGTGCAATCTCTCAATAGAAGATTTTCAGAATTTAGCGGGACACGAGATCCATCAGGATGTGAGAGAGTTCCCGTAAAACGATATATTTTTGTAGATGGCCTTTCAACTTCAACAGAACTTCGAAACTTTAGGGGATTGAACTCTGCTTGCTGTAAAAGAGTAAGATGTCGAACGGTTACAAGTTATCAACAATAAAAGGTTCTACTTTAACTGTCATTGTAAGTTTCTCTATGAACTATTAGAGAAAGTGATTCTCACGCTCCGTTTCTCCTTAGCTATAACCATTCATAATGGTCAACAAAAACTAACAATTCGTAAAAAATGTTAGTTTAACCATCGGATTATGAAAGTATCATTAAAAATCACTTTTAACCCAGTATTGAGGTTAATGTTTTGTATGAGTTATAAATATTCTTGTTATGTTTAAGTAAAACAAGCTAACACGTTTAAACAGTCAATAGTTTAAACTCGTCACACGCGGCATGCGTAAACTTCAAGGTTTCTTACGAAATAATGCGCTCATAATATGTATGTAGTTTTGACTCATTGGATGGAATGAATGTTACTTTTAGATAATGATGTTTGTACAAACCAAATATAGTTATTTTCTTCACGTAAGATGTCCTATCCAACAAAGACTTTGAGGCGTCTTTAAAATCAGCTCTTTTATTTATATGGGACGCAAGCTGGGCAAAGGTTTTCCCAAAGGATTATCTCAGTGCTGAGCGCAACCAGCAGCTAACATACCTACATCAGGTCGTGTCAGTCTGAGGTGAGGCTTACTCATGGACCTGCCCACAGCCGTCTCTATCGTCTTCTACAAGCCATGCTATGATACGGAACGGCAACATTGCTGTGAACCGGTTTACTCCTCTGAGTACTAAATCCTATGGAGGTGGCATACCTACGAAAAAGTGAGGTGTAACTAAGTCACAATGTAAAAAAATCTTGGAATTCAATTTTAAACTACTTCTAATTGTCGTATTAATCGGTCCGTCAAAATCGGTCCAGCCGTTTCAGAGATTAACCGGAACAAACAGACAGACAGACAAAAATTGTAAAACATGTCATTTTGGTATATGTACCGTATATTCATTCATATGCACGTAGTAAAAAGCGGTTATTTAATGTTACAAACAGACACTCCAATTTTATTTATTTGTATAGATTGTATAGAAGATATGCCATCTCCATAGGATTCAGTACTCGAGGTTTACTCGCTGTTTACCTGTCAAACGGTGCAAACGGTGTCAAATCGGTTCACTTAAAACTACGTTGCCAACTTTATGCGCATGGCTTGTAGAAGACGATAGAGATGGCTGTGACCTGCCTCATTTTACTAGTATATTCAGTGCTGTTCTATTAAAGGTCACGAATAAAAGATAAAATACCTTATCTCTGAATCCATTGACGACGATTCTTTGCTTCAAGTTGGTTTCCCCGTCCAAGTTGCAAGTGTCCAGGTAACAGATGCCCAGGGGATTGGATGAGTGCAGCAGTACCATGTCGGCTGGTACGGGCTCGTTGTTCGACAAGTGCACCAGGTCGCCCACGCGGACATCCCGCCATTTTACCCTCACGTACCGCTCCACAGATCTGCACAACAAGGATAGTAAAATGAGGTGAGTTTCCAACAGTACCTAAACTTGAATCGTATCATCAATGAAATAAATAGTTGATTGTAATTGTAAATACATCATGCAGCGTTATTGTCTTTCATTTATGTTTGCGTAGAGCAGTGTTTGTTTAATAAACAAACCAATAACTTTATCGAAGAAAATCAGCATTCAATTGGAAATAAATTGATACGATGTGATGTGGATGTAAATTGAATAGGAGGTACAATGTAACAACTTATCGCTGGATTGGGAATGGATCAAATTTTGACAGTTTGCTCCAGGCCTTCTATAAAGCTCAATGTTAAATAATTTCAACAAAGAACGAGGGAATAGTGGTTTTTGTTTGGAACATCACGTTAAACGAGTGTCGCACTGTACAACAATTTCTACGATGTAATAGAATTGAGCAAGCTTTTTCTTTTATTTACCTTTGGGGTTGTTATAGCTGTGTATTTGACAAAGAGTAGGTTAATCGTTTGTTTGCAAAGAAGCCGTTTGCCGGGGCGATGTTATCGAGACGGCATCGGCACGAGTTAGCTAGCTCGTTGATAGCGCAGAGTCGGCGGCAAACGCAACAGGTCACGATTTGTTGAACGCCGACTTGAATCACGAAACGAAAGTAATTCATAGCCGATTATTCAATTGACTTAAGTTGATTCCATATTTTGTGTGTCGGCAGATAATAAAGTAAGTATATTGAACTTAATCAACGGTAATTATCAGTGATTATATGTTTTATATTTGAAGCGATGCGATGTATTTATGTACGTAGATAAGTATTAAAGTCAATCGGAAAGTAAAGGGTTAGGAGGAAAAGTAAAACAACACTAAACTATCTACAAGCCCGTTTAAACTCATTTAAATTAGGTATAGGTACATTTTGTACCCTTTTTCCGAATTACGGCTTTGCCCGTTTTGTTTCTCTCCAAAGATCAACTTCTATTTTCACGAACTCCTTTCAAAGGTGTGTAAAAGTTATCCTAAAGTGCTTTCGCGTTTATAGTATTTCTATTATGTTAATTTTAAAGAAATGTTTAAGTAGGTATTTATGTGCAGTGTAGTAGGTAGGTATAGGTAGGTAATGCGATATTGGAAAGCACGACGAAAGTCTTAACAATAATGACATGACATGGTCTGTAGTGTCTGTAGTCAATCACAAATGGCGACTGAGAGGTGCAATACAATAAGCCCCTGCTTAAAATGGGCTCGCTTTGACACCGCCGCGTGATGATGAAACGAAGTGCGGCCGTAACCGATTGCCGTGACATTTCTACGCTCTCACTGCAAATAGACACTACAATGGATGACAATATTAATACCTATAACAAAGTATGTAAAACGAAAAATTTGGCTGGTTTACTATGAGAGTAAAACTGGTTAAAAGGGTAATGAAATTAAACTAGTAGGTACCTACAGCAGCACTATACTGCTTTTTGTGGGAACCAGAATTATTGTACTAGGGTGATTACGCCAAACGTCGCCCCCCCCCCCCCCCCAAACCTCGGCCGTCTGCACATTTTCAAATTGCGTTCATTCAAAAGGTACTTAAATGGAAAATTTTCCACTCGAATTGCAACCTTAGTTCATACTCTATACGTACAAACGGTTACTATCCGATTACGTCTCTCGCTCTTCGCACACTGAGCGTCAGGAGCGATCCCGTGTCGTTGAAGCGCTAGGTTCATTGTGAAAGTAGCTAACTTGCTGTGAATACCCACGCATCGGGGATTGATATTACACCTATAAGGCGTTTCTTTTTTTTGCTTTAAGCTTTGATATCACTAATAAGTAAATTTTACTATATTTTAAGATAGTTTTTTAACGTTTTGTATAATTGGATTATGAGAAAAATAGGGGGCCGCCATTAGAATATCAGTTTTGACTTAAAACCCTATACTCGGCCGGGGCCGACTTAAAGTAAATGCAGTCTGTTTTATAAATTAAAATTCTACTAATCACATTGGCTGAATAGGAGAATTCGCAAAGCCTTAAGGTAAATAAATCCATTTTACGTTTAATAGCCAAATACCGGCCGGGGTGATATTAGTTTAATCACGAGATATAAGGTACACTAAACTGGGGCCGACTTTAGAAATATTAAAGGTCATAATGTCGGCCATCCTCAAATTCGACCGCCACTATACAGGAGGATTACTTTTGTGTTTACCACAGCATAAAAAAACTATAAACCTTTATTTTTATTTTATCTGACTTATTTTATCATTCTTAAATACTATTAGGAAGACGTCATAGTTATTTTATCATTCTTAAATACGATAACGGTGTCGTGAAAGTTTAACTAACAATCACTGTTGATATACCTTAGTATTTTTTTAACCTCTTTGATTACCTATTAAATTCTGTTTTAAATTCAAATTTTTATGACATAAGTACTTACTTAGTTATTTACTTTTATTTAATTTTATTGTGATGTTTAACTTTGTTATTTAACTATAGGTACCTAATTTAATTATACTAACATTGTTAAAGTGTAAAAAACAACAAAAACAAAATATGTAAGTATACTTACTTAAAAAAATTTATCATGTTAATATTTTTCATTGTCTTAATTTGAAACACCCTATACCCGGCCGACATTTGGGAAAAACGCGACCGACTATAGGCAGTAAACGGCCGACTTTAGGGTTTTTTCGTTCTCGACGCTTTAGTACCTTAATACTTTTTTCTTATAGTAGAGAAGTCAACCTTATGCTTAGAAACATAAAATAGATTTATCAACCTGTCTCAAAACGCATCACAATCTATCTTTAGTTCCAAACTGATGGAGCCAGAGCGATCCAAAGTGAGAAAATCCGTAAGGGGGCCGACGTTTAGCGTATTTACCCTACTTATAGATTTAAAACTAGGTAGGTACAGCATGTAATTTGAAAGAAATCAAGTGTGTGATCGAGTAAGAAATTAAAATATCATTATAATCAATCACAAACAAAACAGTTAATTGATATTTGAACAATAAAGCAGTTTTATACAAATAAATAAATACAATAACATGATATGGTTCGCATTAGAAACGTATGTACAAATAAGCTACGCTTCCACAACAGATCCGAACGAATTTTCAAAGGTTGCTAGAGTTTTATAACAGTAATTTAGTTTTATTTTCATATCAGAAGATAAATAATTTTCATATTATTATCCTTTCTAGAAAAAATATTTGACGATGTTTAGAGATAAGTTCTCAAATGTTTTATGGCATATCGATACTTATATTTTGTATTAATTTCGTATCGATATGCCCATGCCTACCATACCAGCATTTGACACAGCATTTTGCAAATATAATACTTTGTGAACTGTTTCAAGATATTGATATACTTATAGGTAATCGCTGAAACCATATGCTGATAAGCTGCAACATATGCTACACCGACATGCTAACAATGCTAACGGACATAAAATATTAAAAGGTTTTTATCGTTACAAAAACCATAATATTATGTAACTATAACAGTGAATTTTTTATTGACAATCTATCAATCAATTTCAAAACATATTCATGTGCTTGTTTGTAGTAAGTATTGATTTACGGATAATAAATTCTCTTTTCAACATTATTTTCTTGAATAAGCGCTGTACCATTGATTCGTGTTAATCCAAAAGACAGTGTAAGTATAGTAGATTGTACAACAAGTGCATAAAACATACCATTTTACCCGAGACGTAGGTATATATCCATCCAAGCCGTAGGCGAGGGTAAATAGTCAATTCGAGGGTAAAATGGGTTTTATGTAAGAGTTATACACTCTGCTTTTCACTTCCAGTGTGAGGAAAATAAATAACAATATTGCAAAAAAGAAAAAATAAAGACTTCGCCATAATGGCGGGAAGACTTTCTATATTTTTTATTATTTTTCCTTTCTTTTTACTTTCTATTATTTCTATAGTTTCGTAATGTCTGTCTGTCTGTCTGTCTGTCTGTCTGTCCGTCCGTCCGTCCGTCCGTATGTCACAGCTACTTTATTCCAAAACTATTACGACTACAGACTTGAAACTTGGTAGGTAGATATATTCCGTGAACCGCTTTGGGATTTTTATAGAAAAATAAAAAAATAAAAAATTAAGGGGGCTCCCCCCCATACATGGAACTAAAACTGAAAAAAAAAAAAACAATAAACATATTAGTGTGAGGTGTCTTTAGATAGGTATTTAAAAATGATATTTAGGTTTCTTTAATCATTTTTTATCAATGTCAGTATTTTAAAAGATATACACTTCCAAAGTGGTAAAATGTGTCCCCCCCCCCCAACCCTCTAACTTTTAAAGTAAAAGAGTGAAAAATCTAGAAAAAATATATGTTGTAGATCTTAATAAAAACTTTCAACGAAAATTGGTTTGAACAATATATAAAAAGCAGTTTTTGAGATATAACACATTTTCAAAAAACCGCAAATGTAAGTTTGTCGTTCATACAAACACTATGGAAAACAAAGTAAATTTTTGCTGACGAAAAATGACAGTGGTACTTTGGCTAGGTATAGGCAATGGTACCGTAAGTGGGTACGGAACCCTTCATGGGCGAGTCCAACTCGCACTTTGCCGATTTTTTTTATATGTGGCAGTGGCAGCACAGTGACTTTAGCATAGATCGTAGTCCATAATGCTCTTGAAATACTTATTTCTAAGAAAACTCATTAATTTTGCCTAGTTTTATTAATTTAGTAATTTAACATGGATTATGTACAAATTTTAAGAAACAGAATGAAACAACAAGTTTATTTAACGAAGTTAAATTGCGTGTGTGACTGTTTACCTGACGACCTTGGTTTTAGAGTCTGAGACTTTAGACAGAGACTTTACTTTATGCACTTGCGTTACACACTTGCGTTGCACAATGCGTATGCGTTAAAAATAATTTTAAACATAAACACGAACTTTACGAGCATGAGAAGTGAAAAATTATTTTCAAGTGTATTTTTTATAACAATAAGTTCTACTAAGCAATTAGTATTTTGGTGTTTATTGGTAAAACCTATTCCAAGTGTGATGAGATGAGATTTGAGACGTCATAATGTATTGATGCAAGTGTTTTTTTAAAGCTCTTTGTGTGTTAAAAGAAAATAGTTATTTTAACTTTCAAAAGCATTAATAAGAAGCGACAGGCCTTCTCGTAAGAGGCGACACAGAGGGAAAACTGCCATTAGGAGATGGGCAGCAGCGTCTCCATGTAACAGCAGGCCATACCACTGCGATCGCCAACCCGCCTGCCAAGCGTGGCGATTATGGCAAACCTCCCCAAAATGGCTTTACACCAAAAATCGGCCCCGAGTCCCCGGCGGCGGCTGATGATGATGAAAACTAATGAAGGTAGCATCATTTCGTCAACACCTGAAATCCTGAAGGAGAATGAGAGTTTCTATGGACAGTTATATTCCACGCAAACACCTGTTGAAAGCAAGGCTAAAGACCCTAGAGCCAAGCTTACCACTATACAGAAGATATCCCGGACGTCAGCCTGTACGAGATTAGAATGGCTCTCAAGCAGCTTAAAAACAATAAGGCGGCGGGCGATGATGGAATCACAACAGAGCTTCTGAGAGCGGGGCAGAAAGCCGATACTTAAGGTGCTCCAGAAGCTTTTCAATCAGTCATCGTCGAGGGCAAAACGCCAAAGGCATGGCGCAGAAGCGATGTGATGCTGTTTTTCAAGAAGGGTGATAAGACTCTCTTGAAGAACTACAGACCCATCTCGCTTCTGAGCCATATCAATAAGTTGTTTTCGAGTCATTACGAATCGTCTCGCTCGCAGGTTTGACGACTTCCAACCTCCCGAACAAACCGGGTTCCTGAAAGGCTATAGTACCATAGACCACATTCATACGCTGCGGCAAGTTATACAGAAGACCGAATAGTACAACTTGCCACTTTGCTTGGCGTTCGCGAACTATGAAAAAGCCTTTGATTCGATTGAGACATGGGCGGTGCTGCAGTCTCTCCAGAGGTGCCAAATAGACTACAGGTACATCGAGGTGCTGAGGTACGTATACCAAAACGCCACCATGTCAGTCCGATAACAGAATCAGAGCTCTAATCCTATCCAACTACAGCGAGATGTGAGACAGGGAGACGTCATCTCTCCGAAACTGTTCACAGGAGCGTTGGAGGATATTTTTAAGTTTCTGGATTGGAACGGATGCGGCATCAACATCAATGGCGAGTAGCTAACACACCTGCGGTTTGCCGATGATGTAGTTCTTATGGCTGATACAACCACCATCGCTCGAAGGATTGCATCGTTGAAGTGGCAGTGGGCGGGACACATAGCGCGGAGAACCGATGGTCGTTGGGGCGGAGAGGTTCTCCAATGACGACCGCTTACCGGACGACGTACCGTGGGCAGGCCCCCTACAAGGTGGTCCGACGATCTGGTCAAGGTCGCGGGAAGCCGCTGGATGCGGGCAGCGCAGGACCGATCGTTGTGGAGATCCTTGGGGGAGGCCTATGCCCAGCAGTAGGCGTCGTTCGGCTGATATGATGAAGCAATAATAATGTTCCACTCGTCACAAAGTCACAATAGACGATAACAATACTTCCTCTGACACATTTCAGATACACGTATTGTCTTTTAAATTGACAATACGTTGAACTACAGTAGCAATATTGCTAGCTTTTAATTTGTCGTATGCTGGCTGACATAATGTAGGGTTTGAAATGCCGCAGAAAAAAGAAGCTATACTTACCTATTACGGTACATAATTTCAATGAGCCTGTGTATTCTCAAGCTTGGCTAAAGTCTTGCATAATCTTTCTTGTTTACAATCACAATGCAAATAAGAGCTTCAATTCAATATCTTTAATTTTTGTTTTAATTCTGTTCAATGCTCGCACATAAAAACTATGATCACATCGAAGACAATGTCACACATTCGATGTGTTTACGATCGATGATGTAACGCCCGCCATCAACCAGTGACACCGCAGCACTCTGCCGAAGGTAAATATTGGAATCTGGTGAATCATGGCAAGTCGATACAAGTATACCACTAGGCAACCAGTAGGGTTGATCTTTGAAGTGATTTTCTAATTACTTTACTATTCATTTGGCGCAGGGGTAGGATACCTGCCTTCTGCGCCGGAGGTCTCGGGTTCGATTCCCGAACAAGACAAATATTTGTGTGCATGAACATGTCTATTTGTCTTGGTCTTGGGTGTTATGTATGCTTATATTAATAATATAATTTTTATTCAGAAAACTGGTTCCATTTTTGTTAGTAAATTAAATATGTATGTTATTAAGTATGTATTTACAAAAAAAGTATATAAGTAAGAATAGTAAGTATACGTTATCTAGTTTCCATAACACAGTTTCTTAATGATAACTACTCATGAGCTAGATAATTGGTGTGATTGTAAGAAATTTATTTATTTGTATTAGGTCTTACTATGCAACTTATCAGATATAAGTATACTTCTTCTACTGTGCTGTATATCTAATGGTGCCTATTTACATTTATAGTGAGAGAGAGTTAAATGATTCATGTCGTGTCAACAGCAAATCATCAGCCCAAGATAATATATTGACTATCACTTTAACTGACTGGTTAGAGTGTACGTAGGTCTCACTGTATTTTACAAGGATGTATGTATGTTGTGTAATTAATTATGCGCTTTGACAAAGTAAGTTGTCATTTGAAAATTATCAAATGTATACCCTGCTGTATTTGTTATTAACAGGAACAGGAGCGTTCAACCCTACTGTGTTTACACAAGTTTTAACAATTTAGCGGAGGAAAAAACCATAGGCGTTAGATTTGCACTGGATTGATCAATGACCTCGCGTAAAAGGAATAGGTAGTAGGGATGTTAATGGTTCTGCTAATCGTTATTATTATACAATTATACTAAGTAGGTATATTACTTATATTGAATCAGAATCTGATGAATTAAAGAATGTTCATCGATGCCTTGCATTGTTTATGATATTAATAACTGTATTAAACGTCAGGCCTGTTTTTCTCAAAAGTCTCACATCACAACTAAACAAAGCAATCAGTTAAAATATTTGTAAAAGACAATCTAGCTCACTTAACTGTACATATTTAGATTCTTTAACGCGTAGAAATAACGTTTATGGTTTTTATGGAAAATTTCAAAAGACATGCAAATAATCAACATCTAGTTTCGTGACCTACATTGTAACAATCGTGAGAAAAAGGTTGTTACTCGGTCGTGTCATCAAAATAACGCTGCAGCTCTTGATTGGACATCACGATTTCGAACAGGCAGGGCAGTGGCCTGTTTAACCAAAAATACAATTTACAATTTGTAAATTGTATTTACAGGCTACAAGTCTACAAGTTTCTGTTTAACCAACATTTACAAGTTACAAGTTTACCATGGTGGAAAATTTACAAATTTGTAAATTGTAGATACAATTCTACATATTTCTGTTTAACCAACATTTACAAGTTACAGGTGACAATTTACAAATTTGTAAGGAAAACCGTTTCGTTAAACGAAGAATTGTAATTACAAGTCTACAAATATGTAAATTGTAGCACGATTTCTACAGGGCCCTGTTTAACCATTTTTACAAGTCTACAATTATGTAAGAAAGCTACAAATTTGTAGACTTGTAATACAAATGCTGTTTAACCAACATTACAAATATGTAAGAATTCTACAACTAAAAATCTTACATATTTGTAAAGTTTAATGCTGTTTAACCAACGTCTACAATTGTAGAAAACGCCTGTAGATTACAATTTACATATTTGTATTTACATATTTTTAGTTGTAAAATACAATTTACAAGTTGTAAACTTTTGAAGATGGTAGATTAAAAACAATAGAATTTTAATCATCATCAGCCATTATAAGTCCCGTAAGTAATAACTGATGGGGTAAAGACCTTCCTTATGGATGGATATGGAGAATGGGCCATGACCCACCAAGCGGGCCCAAAGCGGATTGATGGGTATTAACGACGGCAAACGCAGCCGGGACTAACGGCTTAAAGTGTCTCCGAAGTACGGAGGAGCTTGAGATAATAAAATTTTGGTCACCCATCCCGTGACCAACCATAGCGAAAGTTGCTTAACTTCAACGATTGTAGGCCGAATGCGTTTACCACTGCGCCACTCGCTACTCTGTTTTTTTTTCTAATGTAAATATTTATTTAAAATTTTGTTTGAAGAGTACTTTAGGTAAGTACCTACTGCTGTTTTAACTAAAAAGAAAGTCATGGAAAACTTTAATAATAATACAATTCTTTCACTACTAGTGGCTAGAAGCATTTTTATGTGAATGACAATTTTATTTCTTTACTTATTCGGCTGGTGCAAACAATTGTAAAGTTCTGACACAGGGTGAGTCCGCCTGTAGAAATCGTGCTACAATTTACATATTTGTAGACTTGTAATTACAATTCTTCGTTTAACGAAACGGTTTTTCTTACAAATTTGTAAATTGTCACCTGTAACTTGTAAATGTTGGTTAAACAGAAATATGTAGAATTGTATCTACAATTTACAAATTTGTAAATTTTCCACCATGGTAAACTTGTAACTTGTAAATGTTGGTTAAACAGAAACTTGTAGACTTGTAGCCTGTAAATACAATTTACAATTTGTAAATTGTATTTTTGGTTAAACAGGCCACAGGCGGACTCTCCCTGTGTCAGAACTTTACAATTGTTTGCACCAGCCGAATAAGTAAAGAAATTAAATTGTTATTCACATAAAAATGCTTCTAGCCACTAGTAGTGAAAGAATTGTATTATTATTAAAGTTTTCCATGACTTTCTTTTTATTTAAAACCGCAGTAGGTACTTACCTAGTACTCTTCAAACAAAATTTTAAATAAATACTTTTATTAGAAAAAAACAGAGTAGCAAGTGGCGCAGTGATAAACGCATTCGGCCTACAATCGTTGAAGTTAAGTAACTTTCGCTGTGGTTGGTCACGGGATGGGTGACCAAAATTTTATTATCTCAAGCTCCTCCGGATTTCGGAGGCACTTTAAGCCGTTAGTCCCGGCTGCGTTTGCCGTCGTTAATACCCATCAATCCGCTTTGGGCCCGCGTGGTGGGTCATGGCCCATTCTCCATATCCATCCAAAAGGAAGGTCTTTACCCCGTCAGTTATTACTTACGGGACTAATAATGGCTGATGATGATTAAAATTCTATTGTTTTTAATCTACCATCTTCAAAAATTTACAACTTGTAAATTGTATTTTACAACTAAAAATATGTAAATACAAATATGTAAATTGTAATCTACAGGCGTTTTCTACAATTGTAGACGTTGGTTAAACAGCATTAGACTTTACAAATATGTAAGATTTTTAGTTGTAGAATTCTTACATATTTGTAATGTTGGTTAAACAGCACTTGTATTACAAGTCTACAAATTTGTAGCTTTCTTACATAATTGTAGACTTGTAAAAATGGTTAAACAGGGCCCAGGTTGTATTGCGTGACAATTGATTTTTAATAGACGCAAGCGCACGGAATGCCGCATGCCGGGCCGGCCGAAGATCTCTTCTGTGTTGTTTTGTGCGAGAATATTACTGAATGAATCATGACATGACACACTCATTTTTTATCTCCGCCCGTGTGCGATATACCTACTTATTCATTTCCTAATTAATAACATATAAAATAGGCTTTCCGATAAACAAATCAAACTTGCTTCCTATACATACAGGCCAGATATCAGATCTTAAGGATTTTGGCATTCCTTTCTGTTAAATGGCAGCTATACTGAGGTGTTTGTACCTATATCCACCTTAATTTTTAAAACATCTGGATTATATCCACTTATCACTACAATTATTTTATTCACATTATTCGCTGTTCTTTTGTTTGTCAAATTATTAATTTTGTGAGGTGAATTATTTGAACACAGGCGCGTAGGTACTTAGTCATAAAAAAGAACTTCAGAAATTCCGAAGTGATCATACTCAGCGTGACGTGGTATCTTTTGTATTGTAAGTTTGACACACGCACACTTCACTTTCTCTCCAAGGCAAAACAAGGGTTTGCTCCCACCAGAAAAACACAAGTACCGAAAGTTATAACAGCTGTAACTGTAGTTTTGACTACAACGAATGGCCAGATTGAGCAGTAATTTAATTTAATTGCTATTAGTAGTATTATGGTAATTTTTATTAATAAAAGGCAGTAAGCTGTCGCTACATGATATTGGTGTTAACGTTAAGTTTTGCGCTAAGTCTATGGCAACCCTGAGCTAAACCGTGTGTCTGTTCAGCATTGAGACGAGCGAGGCGCGGCTAAATCCGTCGGCGATTGAACTGCAAGTGTGTCGTCGTTACATCAGCGGATCTTGGCCAGTTTCTCAACGCCAATGTGAAGGCCAGCGTATCGGTGGCCTTATTCGTTTTCCATAGCATTATAAAGCCTCCGAGCAAACTGGATTTCCAGTTTGTGCGTTTAAGGCGATACTCGGAAAAAATGTGCTGAAGCGAGATAGCAATGAGAAAACGACGCGCGCGGGAGCGAGACCGATTTTGCAGATTAGTCAAAAAAAACACAAAATCACTTCGTATTAAAAAACTACAGCGATTAAAAAAAAATGCTTCTATACGATCCTCAATATTATTGGTGTCCACTAATTAAACCAATTTCCAATAGTGTAAGTAACCCCATTTAAGAATAATCTTCACTTTTCGTATTTTTTAGAGGTCTTTTCGAAAATAAAAAGGGTCGAGGCAAAATCATAAAATCGTGTTTTTGAAACTATACGATTCTAGATAAAGGTATGAAGAAATATATATCTTATTACCAGATTTTTAACAACTGTAACCGTCCTATAGTTTTAAATCAAAAAGTCCATATTTTTCCGAGTAGCGCCTTAAACTCCTTGACGTGTGCTCGTTCGTACTACATAATTATAATTGACGCAATAAGTAAAGAAGAAATTATTGGTTTCTCATAGTCACAGCAGTTTCAAATTTCTGCCCCAATATAGCCTAGACATAATTTTCAGAATTGGGCTCTCAAGTCTCAAATACAAATAACTTTCGATTCAATTGGTAGTTCCACATATTAGCATCGTTCAAAGAAACTCTTCAGCTTTGTATATTATGAAGCTTTTCCCTTTTATGTCGAGTAGGTATAAAAAAACCACAGAAAGGGTGGAATGACGCAAATAATTCCCACGCTCGCTTGCTTGCTACAGATCAGACATTGATGGACATAGCGAGGACGACGGCTTACTTGTTGTATTAAGAATAGTGAATTGCTTTAAGGATAATAAAAGAATTCTATTCTACTTAACTCTACCTTTAGTTATAAGGTTCAGCGGCAGTTTTTTGATGTGCTTATAATATTGTTATTTAAGCGAATATATATATTAAACAATGGTGACTGACTGATTTATCAACGCACTCAAACTACTGGCTGGACGGATCCAGCTGAACTTTGGCCCAGATAGGTATTATGACGTAGGATTTTGTAAAATTCAACCTCTAACGAGATGGAAAGTTTACGTTCCCCAAATAACACGTGGGCGAAGCCGCGCGCAAAAGCTAGTTTAATATTTAAAAACATGAAATCAAGTGGCGCCACTGTATCTTACAACCCAACAAAATATTTCTGAATGACATAAAACAGTTCTTAGCATAAACATTTCTTTAATTCTCGCAAACCAACAACACGTAATAATATGTTTCTTATCATTAAATCGTTTGTTGGTATACTCGTATTCACTTTGAAAGTCATAAAACACGTATTTTCCGTTGTCAAATAAGGATTTTAACTGCCGGCGAGAAACTACGGTCGTTTTCAGGAGACATCGATGACGAATGGAAAATAAAATGTTGAGGGTTGTTTCATGTAACGGTCGATGAATACCTACTACACTTTGTACTTGAACTTGAATACGACAAATCACTATAACTCGTTGCTACTTCGTCTCGTCACTTGAATTGTATCGTGAGCGTTTGCCAGATGTTTTATTCGGCGGGAATTACCCTAAACATTTTGATTTATTTATTCCTAGTTAAATATGTAATGCAATATATCTACTTTAAATCTTGATATATCGGATTTTAAGTTATGGATGTTTAGGGCTTATCGAATACGTAATTACAGCAGATTTTCTGTCATGTACCTGTAAAATGTAATGCGGCTCTACATAAATTACATTTAACAATACTTACACAGTACACTCATTTTAGGACAGTCGTGTAAAAATAAACCTTTTAAATATTATGCCTACGATACATTATGACAAACAAATGACATTTTTATCTGTTACTGTTCACAAATGCTGTACATAATGGCATAATCATATAATGATAGTGTCAACAATAGTACCGATTGTAAAACATAGCCCTGACAATAGCGCAAAATCGCTATCTTTTTTATTTTGCTACATAGAGCAATTACGAATGCGGAAAAGTATCGGCTAATTCAATTTGTTATTGTTTCAAGCATAGATTATGAAACTGTGACGGTGTGTATAATATCTATAAGATAATTATTATCTATATCTATTAATGTTTCAAGAAACTCATAATTCTTTTGGAAAATACGCTTTTAGATCTAATCCAATTGAAGTATGTAATATCATTTCACAGACCATCTATTTAGCTATAAATTGGTTGATACAAATTCCTATTGTACTTTTGGAAATTAGGTGATTAAGATAATTGACGTTATTAAACCCAAATGTTATGTCTTTTAATGATAATTGTTCCTTATTGAAAGATTAATATATCCGAATAGCTGATTTTACTAAAATATAACATAAAGCTGAATTAGCAAAATATTATCTATTGTCTATACATTATACTAATCCACTTCACAGAGTACTAGTGTCCAAGCAGAGCTACAAAGATTCGGGCCTTCAAAAGTTATTGGACTAATCCTAATGTATGAGTGTGAAACTTGGACACTAACGATGAAGGAAGAGAATAAACTCTTAGTGGCGGAACGGAAGATATTCGGAAAGATTTGGAAACAACCAAAGGAGAAAATGGAAAAAAAAATTGGAGGGCAGGGTTCAACTTGGGAATAGAAGAGCTAGTGTCCGAACCGAAGATTATAGGACAAATAAAATCATCCCGACTTCGCTGGCTAGGACATGTTGAAAGAATGGAAGATGATCGAGCTGCCAAAACCAACTGGGCGTCGTCCGGTAGGCCGCCCGAGATATCGCTGGCGGCAGCTGGAAGGATGGAGTCGCCAAAGACCTAAAGCAAATCAACGTGGCTGAGTAGTCGGAACTAGAGCAAGACCAACCGAAATGGCGTGCTTTAACATCGGAAGCCAGGATCCACTTCGGCTCGTTGAGCCAGCGAAGTAAGTAAGTAAGAAATTTACATATTGTACATATTATTACTATAATAGGTATAGAAGAGAAAAATTTTTTTTTGTTTGTTTGTACTTATGTTTGTTTGTAAACTCAAAAACTACTGGACCAATTTTGCACCATTAGTAGGCATTCTTCCCGAGTGACATAGAGTATATTTTATCATGATATTTCCACGGGAACGGGTGCCACTAGTATCTAAATATAAATATGCAGCAGTACCGAGCGTTTCAAATAATCGGGTGCAAGGACGGCGTAAGTCAAACAAAAACTGCCGCACCTGTCATTGAATAAATAAAATTGCTAGTGAAAAAAATGGTTTTGTGAATTACACAAAAGTATTGCTTGTATTATAATCTAAATATTTCTTCTGAGGCGTGACTTACGCAGCATGTTCGAATGTTTTTTCTAGTTTAAGCGCGTCACATACGGTGAAGATGCTATAATATTTTATCTTAAGATATCGTAAGATAAAATATTATAGCATCTTAAACTATCACACACGGTTAAGATACGATATATTTTGGAATCTTTTCACTCTCTTGATATCTGTCCTAGGTAGCGGACGAATATTCTGTAAACCATCTTATACAGGGTGATCAAAAATGAGCAATTCGGATTTGCTATTAGACTTATTGGACAGTTCATCAGAAGATGATTCTGACCTGGAATTTGATATAAAAATTGCTATAGCTAATTCGAACTCTAGATCAGTTTGGATAGAAAATCTTACTATCATCATTAGGTAGGTACCTACTCCTTACGTTTGACGTTTCAAAGCGTCTTCTTCTAAGCAAACTTTTTGGTTAAACTAGGTGTAAACTTACTCTTCGTTTATTATGAATGTGTTACGGGACCCCCTCGTCGGCCAGCGGTACACTAGCCGGAACATCGGAAGTCACCGCATAGTATTCAATTAGATGTTGTAGAGAATAAAAGATTGGTTCAGCACTAGGAGAGTTGTTTTATCAAATATTGTAAATTAGAAATATGAAAGAATATGAAGAATAGGAACTGTTACTACAATTAATTAATTGGCTATTTAATAGTTATTACATTTCACTTATAAATTTTTGGTACGCTAGCTCGCACGCGAGCTCTGTTCAGCTTGATTGTTCTGGTAGGACTGAATCAAAATGCTGAATAGGGCACGTGGAGCGAAGAATTTGAATTTGAATTACGAAAGAACAGTGGTACAGCATAAAATTGATGACCAGTACGTAAAACTATTAAACTTTCCAGCCATTATGGAGTTTCTAACCATCCATAATGACTGGAACGAAACGGCATCGTTACAAATGTTTTGGCTTTTTCGTATTTATCTCAAAATGTTTAAAAAATAAATGTCCACCCGTGCGAAGCCGGGGCGGGCCGCTAGTTCTCTCTATGCCCAGCACCGAAAACGGGACAACCTGTATACACATCTTTTCGTATCCAAAATATATATTTCGTATGTTAAGATAGTATCTTAACATGCAAAATATATATTTCCGTATCTTAACATACGAAATATATATTTTGCCGTATCGCCTAGCATCTTAAGATACTTAATATGAAAATATATGTTATCTTCGGCGTGTGTGATGGTCCATTGAATTGTATGGCGAGCGATATTCTATGTTAAGATAAAATATTATAGTATCTTCACCGTCTGTGACGACCTTTATTTTGAAGATGTAAAGTTGGTACAGAACATATTTAAAATTGTATGGAATTATGTGAATTTGTTGCTTATATTCATCATCTTCATATCTTCTGCATAACCACGGCTTGGAACTAAGGATATCCACGAGGCGTTAACAAAATTACGGTTTTCTACTAGGAAAAAATCCCATTTGAAAACCGGGTTTAGCTAGGAAGAATTATTTTTCCTTGTAGAAAGCCAGTTATCAAACTTGGTAATGTACGAGGAATAAGGGGTTAGGGCACAGAATATATAATAGTACTAACGTGTTAGGGTCCGGTCCTTTTGCCATTTAAGGAAATCGCGGAAAAAAATATTATTAAGTAAGATTATTAAGTAGGTAATAAATGGTCTTGCACCAGGTACTCTTGCATGCATATCTTATTAGTTTCACGAACTAGATCAAATCGCTAAAAAACGCATAAGTATTAATGAAAATCCACATAGACGTACAATGTAGAGTCTACATTGTACCTACGTCGCAGACTATAGAATGTACAGCATATAAAAGCCGGAAAACAGTGTACATTGTATACTAATTTGTATGCAGGTTACTCTAGGGTACTTACTGCGTCAGTCAGTGATTGGATTATCGGGTATTCCCGTCCAACGGACTTGCGACGAGACGCGACGGCGAGAAAAGTTTCCCTAGCCTTTTTTCCTCATACTGTATAAAGGTATATCTGGTGAATATGAACCGATTCAAGGAACGAGAATCATAAAATTAATTAGGAGATCATTATGATTTTCAAAAATATTGGTTCTACAATAACACTCTTGTTCGCATTGGGCTATATTAATTAAGAGCTTCTCGATATTACTATTTGTGTCTTCGTAGCCTCGTAGATTTATAAATATAAAATATTTTACAAACGTTAACAAAACGCTATTTGTTTGTTAGCAATATTTGGTTTGTAGTGTAGGCGTTAAAACAAGCATCTGACTGAAGCTCGTCGAATATGTGTAAAATAGTACCTTAGGAATTGACCGCACTCGGCGGGCAGGGCGGGAGGCGAGTCCGACGTCAATCATCGAGTCAACAGCAATTACGGATTTAATGGGTTTTTAACGATTTCTACAGCGAAATCCCTTAGATTACACTCAAATGCAATGTATTTGCAATGGTTATTGTGATTGCTTTCAATTTTACTTTTACGTGCTAGTATTTTAAGTATTATTACAGGCTATAAACGTATTATAAAGTTGCAATAACTGAAAGCTCATACAAACCATACAGAACGTTTAACTATAATACGTAATGGTAGAGTAAAAAGTGGGGATTCTTCATGAACAACGCGTGCGCCTGTGGTGTAGGGCTTTCCAGGCTATGGCGCACATGACCATTTGCCCATACCTCCCTATTGCCTACAGCAATTAATTTTCGGTAGGTATGTTGTTGAAATGCATAAGAAAGACTAGGGCTGTTCGTATTGTTTTTTTTTATATTCATTGTAGATTTTAAATATTGGCACTTTTTGTTTCATACTAAAATGCAAATATTTCAAAAACTTAGATAAATATTTAAAAAATAAAAAACGTACAGACTTAGTTCTTATGCATTTCAACAACATACCGAAAATTCATTGCTGTATGTTAAGGTTTTTAGAGGGTGCAAAACGTTATCGCCGTTTGTATGGAGGGAGACCCCTTGGTACACAATCCTCTTAATTTATTTTATTTTAATTTAATGAACTATTTATTTTGCAAGTGAATAAGTAAACAAACAAATAAATATTCTGTGATTATTTCAAGCGTCTTCCTCTTGGCGTTATTAATATCGAGCAAAAATGGCAAAAAAATCAAGTTTGTTGTATGAGAACCCCCATATATTTTTTTATTCCGTTTTTAATATTTGTTTTAATGTTAATTTATCATCTGTGAAAATTTCGACTGTCTAGCTATCACGGTTCATGAGATACTACAGCCTAGTGACAGACCTTAGTAATAGGGTATCGTTTTTACCCTTTGGGTACGGAACCCTAAAAAGCTACATTGCTTGCATTAAAATGGTTTTTCTTATACTATTGACCCCATTTTATTGGTCAATATACGAATACCTACACAAATAAATGAAAATACAACCAATAAAGCCCGTACTTTCCGAAGGACGATTAAAATCGTTCTGTTTCATAGGTTTATGACTGGCAGTAGTTGAACGACATCTAAAGCATATTTTATACAATCCAAGGATTCGTTATCAGTTTTGACTGCGTGTCGTAGTTACAAGGCAGATTTTACACGATAATAAGACATTTACAAACTGTAGATACAAAATATCTACTACACTACATCCTTATTGAATTTAACAACAGAGTAAGAGATTAGAATACCTACCAGAATTTTACACAAATGATGAGAAATTACATTAACTTTTAAGTCAAACTTGAAGTTTTTTGATTTGAGTAACATGTTAATATTTCAATATGTTTAAAGCTGCTAAAGTTAAAAATACATAACATATTGTGTAGTTTCATAATGGCCAGTCACCTGTCACAAAGTTATAAGTAACTCGCAGTGTAGGCGTAGGTAGTCATTGAAGCATCAAACACTACAGTATTACATAAAAGCTTAATTTTATTGTACTTAACTGTCGTACAATTTGGTGGTAAGAAAATTGAGTAATTAGAACTTCGAAGAATTAGAAGCCCAATGATCGTCAGCTATTTTCATATCCCCAATATCATGAATAAATAAGGAGAATGGGCCATACATCATCGGCTACCTACCACGCAGCTCCAGTGCATGCAATTGGTGGACAGAGACAACTACACAGTGCACATGCAGTTGGGTGGGACCAACGGCTTTACGTGTCTTCGGATTCGGAAGCACGGAGTAACTCGAGCTTAGACACTTTTGCTCACAAATCCTGTGACCAACCATAGCGAAAGTTGCTTAACAACAACAATTGTAAGCCAAATACAACTAATTAAATCGATTCCTAGACACTGCGCGACTTTATTGACCATCCACCCACATGGACATGGAGTACAAGGTAATGCTCTGCTCACCTCACCGTATAAGATATTTAGGTATATGCATTAGGTACGTGCACACCAACAAACTAGTTTCTAAAGAATATTACTTATTTAAATTAGGTTTTAAAATATTGTTTCTTTTTGAATAGTTTGTTCACTTAAAGACCGGGAAGTGCTTAAGTATGTTATTATTGTCAATAAGGAAAACCAAGACGTGTAAATTAACAGTATATGGATTTTTTAACTGACTTAGCTTTCTGTTTAATGTTTGTTTGTATTTTATAACGTTTAATTAATGTTATGGTTTTGTAAGGCGTCCAATGACCGATCGTTGTGGAGATCCTTGGGGGAGGCCTATGCTCAGCAGTGGGCGTCGTACGGCTGAAATGATGATGATGATGATAAAGGCGTCCACTTGGATAACGATACAAACTTTCTCTTTAACAACGATGTTATTCGATAAAATTTTATATTTACCTACGATAAAAAAAACACCTAGTATCCAACTTTTTCAGACGCGAGCAAGACTGTAGACCAGTATATCTTATAAAAAAAGCGTAAGCATAGTAAATGCAAAATTTTAAATAATAAACAATGCCATTGTCGATAAGGAAAAAGAAGACGCATAAATTAATAAAGTTAATGACATAGTATATACTTATATAAAATTTATAAACCATATTGGCTGACTGCACTTTTATGGACGGCAGGTTCTTAATGTAGTTTAAATATAAATGTACACTGTACAGATTATAATCTTATCAACGTGGCGTACATTCACATCAGTAAATAATTAATCTTTATCATTATTTAACAGCCTTAAACCTCCATTAAGAGATAATGCAGTTAAACAAACACAAAACGTCTTCACGTCGTATTTTGTTATCCTAAAACGTTATTGTTTAAGTACGTAATTTAAATATGTATGCAAATAAAAATCCTGATCATGTGACGTTGCGGTTTAAAAACATAATTGTGATGATTGGTGAAGTGCCGTTACACACTCGCTTTCTTTTCTGCGGCATAGGCATGGACAAATTTGTGCGACTCGTACGCAGCGACTCACCGTGGAAGGCCATCTGATAATACCGGAACAACAATCAACTCACTATACGCCATTGTAGTCAAAAGAATGACTATCAAAAAAGAAATTATAAACACTGCGACCGAATAAATAAAACTGAACAATTCTAGATTGAAAATAATCTGTCGATTTCGTGCTCTTGAAACTGTGTTAGTAATCCAAGGGTAGACTATCACTAGGTACATAGTATAAAACAAAGTCGCTTTCTCTGTCCCTATGTCCCTTTGTATGCTTAAATCTTTGAAACTGCGCAACGGATTTTGATGCGTTTTTTTTAATAGATAGAGTGATTCAAGAGGAAGGTTTATATGTACTTTTTATCCCGATATTCCCACGGGAACGGGAACCACGCGGGTGAAACCGCGGGCGGCCGCTAGTTATAGATAAAGTTTTTAGAGTTGTACTAAATTGTGCAAATCATTGCCATCAATTTAGTACAACTCTAATAAAAATTATGTAAATGAAGCTAAAAGCTACAAACATACTTTACGATAACATTGTCAGCAGAGTGGGAACGCAGTTGATCGGCATAGTTGGTTAGTGGTGGAGAAAACAGCTAACAAAGAATAAATTACTTCGTGCAAACTTTTTGAGGTGTGTGTACAAAGTCCACAATTATTTAAGTAGCCCAACCTTACACCAAATATAGTTGGTCAACTTATCATAAAACTTTACGATAGTTGCGATCTAAATTAACCTATACAGGAAAACAACTCCCAATTTAGCTCGACACCAATACAATAGCGTAAGTGAAGCTGAAAGCTATGCACTCACGATAACATTGTCAGCAGAGTGGGAACTCTGGTATTGTGGGTAAAACATTATCTAACAAAGAATTAATAATATCGTTAGACAGAATGCGTGTGAACTTTTTTACGCATTCGTGGTATGCACGTGGTTCAAAAGACTTGAGGTATACCGCTTAAACATTGAACATTACGGCAGTTTTAACGGCATTTCAGAATGTAAGGTCGATTTTGGAGTATCAAAGCGAGCCAAGTCAGGTGTAGCAGGAAGTGAGTGGCTGGTAGAGATCTTGCGGGCAGGCGCAAGTACCGAGGCCGCGCGCCCGCGGGCAAAAACTGCACGAGCCCTGCCTCGCGAGACGCATTGTGCCCGCTCTTATAACCGGATGTTTGGGGTGACCTTCGCCTGTCTTGGGACTTCAAACTAGTTCCGATTTCTACAATGGACATTAATACAAAGACTATACAGACATAAAAAGAAAAGCTATGGACTGGAACTGAAACTATTAACAAACGTCCAGTGTTCTGCTAGACGGGCTTAGTTTTAAAAATCTCTATTTTTGTGACGATTCAGATTAAGAAGAATACGTTAATGTAAGAACCTTTTCGCTAGTTTGGTTGTATAAGATATTTCATTACCTTTGAAAATGCCAACTTTCTCTTCCACGCTATTAAACGCATAACTTCTTTGATTTAATAGTTGCATTCGTTAATAAATACTTTCTTCGAAATCGGTCAACATTATTGTTACAATTAAAACTTTTAAGTAGGTAGGTAAGTATCTGTAAAACATTAATAACAATATTTATATTTGAGGTGTTTTATCGGTTAAGCTTTTTGGTAAGGTGAGAGTTCGAGAAATATTTCCGAGAATTCTTAAACAAACACAAAACATAACAGAATCAAAATAATTTGGTATTCAAACCGATCTTACCAGACTGAGAGCACATATATTCAAATAAGGAGATGTTCGAGAAACAGTGAATAGGTACCTACATAGATGATATGGGTCGGGAGGCTTTGTGGACCGGGACCAACGGTCCACAAAGCCTAATTTTATTTAAAATTAAATTTTCAGGAGGCTTTGTGGACCGGGGCTGTGGTCCACAAATCAATTAATTTTTTAATGGAGGCTTTGGGGACCACCGCTGCCAGAGAGTACAAATGACATTCTGAATGATTTCGAGAACGGTCAACAAAAAAGGGGTGGGTTAATAAGAAAAATATAAGTCTATATCTATATATATATTTTTATTATATATTTTTCTGGAGTTGCTTTTGTAGTATTCGTACATAATGGTACAAAACAGAACGACATTTAAAAAAATGGTTATCACTTTGTGAACTCAATTTCATGGGGACGAAGTCGCGGGGGTATTGCTAGTAGTAAAGTAATATATTATTGAAGAGAATTGAACGCTCTACGATTCTATGCCTAGCATTTAGTTTTTGGGTGCATCGTTAGAAAGTTATCCGGTCAAAAACTATACAACATATCGAAAAACTTGACTGAATAGAACTTGTAGCAAATTGAATCAGCTTTCATTTTGCACATAGTGAACATGTCGCTGGGACGCATAGTTTCTGAAATATAATCCAAAACAAAAAAAATGAGACCTTTAAACCTCCCCCTCCCCCCAGCCTAAGGGCTACGGGCGGGGACTTTTGATATGTTTACATTTTATCTAGCCCAAACAAAGTTACAAAGTCAAAAATTGTGTTCCAAGCATTTTCTTCTATATCTCTTCGTTGACTGGGCTAATAGCTAATCGGAATTAGCTAACAAATCGTTTTTTAACAATAAATTTTCAATATTATTGTTAGTTCACGTGTAAAAGCCGTAAACACTGTTCTGTTGGAATAGCTTTAATATTATGACGCCACAACTATCTATGGTGACCAATCGTGGCGCGTTCATAGTCACGTGATTTTTGTTCAAATTTTATCGATTTTGAACTGTCTATAATTATATGCAAAAAAATAAGTTTTTCGCATTCAATGATATTAATATGATATAATTATAATATTATTATTGATAATGAAGTTTTAAAATAAATAAGAAAAGTTACATAATAACTTTTTTATTCAAAATCCCAATTATTACATCGTACTCGATTGTCAATTTATCTGGAAAATTATTTTATTCGAGTGTCGTGTCGAGGGTAGTAATATCTTCACATTGATAAAATAAACGCTGGCTAACAGCAAAAAAAGTTTTAGAAAAATTTGACGCATCTTCTAACGACTCTGTAGCTTGGCGGTCAGAGGATTCGCCCGGTCAGGGAAAGGTCCCAGGTTGAATTGTCGGTCGAGTTACTTGTTGTTACTTTGGCTTCGTTTATTTAAAAAATTCATTGTATTTTTCAAATTTAAAATTAAAAAAATATTTATTTTATATCCAAAGTTTGTTTTACATTTTTTCAACACACTTGCTCATAAAGTGAGCCTTATTACATCGATCTTAGGGCCATAAACCGAACTATAACACACACGTGTATAATAATATTATACACTAGTGTGTAAGTAATAGAATCATCCCTACAAAGTTAAGTAAGTACCTAACTGCAAATTATATGCGAGTAAACAGAGACCTTTCAATTTAACCGGGTAATACAGTAAGTATCCCTACAAAGTTAAGTTAGTACCTAACTGCAAGTTATATGCGAGTAAACAGAGCATTTTCAATTTTATTTTTTGTAACAACAAAGAGGTTTTATACGGCTGGATCCATTTACGTGTTTAGATTGAATAAATGTGTCCCTAATTAAGACAAAAAATATAATTAAGTACCTATGTTATTATAAAACTATTTATAATTAACAATAATATGTTATAAAACATTTGCATTTTATCACTATTATTATAATTATTTTGTAGTAGGCTGTATGTACTTAATCAATCACCACAATCACCTTACATTTGGCGCGTGCAAAAAAAACTTGCACACTTTTCCTTTAGCTAATATTAGGCAATATTAGGTTATTATATGTATTCAATAAATGTTTGTTTTTCCTCGCAAGTGTGTTGAAAAAGTGCGTATGAAACTCGTGAGCAAGTTACTCACTAGACACTCGGCTGATTTACGGCCTTGCCTGCGGCTCGGGCTACAACCCACAGCCTCGTGTATAATGAGCAACATAGCTCACTTGTGTCATAATATACTATAATAGCGCTCCGCTCGCGAAGTCGTCTACGTAGACCCCTTTATTACCCCTTAGAGGGGAATTTCCAAAAATCGTCTCATAGTGCTCCCTTCCACTCCCCAAGGAACATACATGCCAATGTTTTTCATACTAACCCACCCCTTTTTTTGTTGACCGTTCTCAAAATCATTCAGTATGTCATTTGTACTCTCTGGCGGTGGCGGTCCCCAAAGCCTCCATTAAAACACGTAAATAAAATAAATTGATTTGTGGACCACAGCCGCGGTCCACTAGGCCTCCTGAAAATTTGAATTTAAATAAAATTAGGCTTTGTGGACCATTGGTCCCGGTCCCCATAGCCTCCCGACCCGATGATATCTAATACTTTTTGGGTTGATAGAATTTGGTCGAATTTCGTCTGATTCCTCGTCCACCGGCAAAGTTCACGGTTTTATAACATTGTTGCATTACAATTAGATTACAAGCCACGTGAAAGTTCCGGGTGAAGCGCGTTTCCATAACATGCTTTTTAACCACATATTTCATGCGAAACGCCATCAGAATAAAGATGGTTTGAAATCTTTCCGTTTACGTCTCCACTTTGGATTTAAGCCAGCATTTTAACTTGAGGCTACCTCATACACTTTAGTTTCTTAAACATGGATTTGAAAGCGCCTCTCGTTGCAAGGTCAAACGAGTTGTTGAAAAGTCAATTATTGCCAATAGTTTGTCGCGATCGTAAACACAGTTGTCAATATACATTTTATTAGTGCGCACAATTTTGACGCTACCATTGGTGGGACAAAGGCCTTCGTAGACTATTCAGCTCGTTAATTTCAAATTTCAACGTATGTTCAATTTCAATATTAACACTGATACCTATTCCGTAATTTGTCCACGTTAGGCGCTGAAATCATCACACAATCTATTGTATCTATACTGATGAAATATGTCTTTCAGTCGCAACGAAGCTGGGCAATTAAGACAAATTAAACGAGTTATGACGAACGACTTGTAAGGTCGTTGATTTTGTAGCGTAGTTTGGTTTGGTGAAAAATGATTGTTTTGATTTTTGTATTCTGTGTCTTGATTTGGTTATAGTAATTGATTCAATCAATGTTAACTCAGAACCGCTTATGCTCAGCCTTGTAATGTTTCTATAGACTAAGATATATTCCTGAAAAGAATCAAAAGTATAACAAGTTCTTATAGTAAGACGAGTAAGCAAAGGTAAGCTATATCTATATAAACAGTAAAGAAGTAAGCGATACGATTCAGAATGCCAAAGATAAGTAAACTTCACCACAGCTCTACTATTTGTATCATATTCAAGTAGGTAATTTAGCAATAATTTGTACACACGGTTCATTATAATTTGTGATAATTTCTATTGGTGATCATCACCACTTCAATAGACGCATACTGGACTAGAAACCTATAATGCGTGTTCATGCATTCCTCTATTTTAGCTGTTATTTTATTGGTATCGACTATAGATATGGATGGTGGTGGTTTAATAGGTGTCAATTGCGACGGCTGATGACGGCAGCCACATCGTGCGGCAGACGACGGCGACCGACGGGACCCGGATATGGCAGTAAGCAGTGAGCAGCGACACGACAATCGCATCGATTGACTTTGACCATGCGCCTTGATTGCCGTTCATTTAACGCCATGAATATTCTAACAGGGAGATTCAGAGTTCAGGCGTAACTTCACTGTTTTTCTGCTCTGCAATACAACATTTACAGAGGCATAATGTATGCAAAAGCGGGAACATTGGCCTATTTCTGAATTAAATGTATTGAAACTATCTGCGCAACCTAATTCATTGACATGATTTCGTGAACATCTAACTTTATATTGAAAAATTTTAAGCATACCTAGGTAGGTAGTACGCATAATGCATTGTAGGATCATAGAAGATTTTTCATCTAGTATGGGAATTATACTTTCTATTCCATACACCCAATGGTCTATCCCAGTTACATTGTATTGATTGTTATGTTTAGAATTGATCTGGAAGCCATATAGTAATTTGAGCAAACCTCAAACTTAGAACTTTAGAATCCATGTCACAGAAAGCTTGCGACCTACTTCTTGGTTTTAATTATAGTTGGATACTTACCTACCTACTAAGTAATTGAGCCTTGCAATTTATATAAAACTGTGCTTGATTGAAGAGTCGCAGTATTGACGTCATTTTTATGAGCTATCAATCAATCAATTCACACAAGGAGCAATGGCTTAAAGTGATTTATATCGATCGGTCAGATGATTCGTGGAAACAGCAGTTTTGTTTTGTTCTCAGTCACGAGTGACCTACAGTGGTTTGATTTAAAAGTACAATGGCGTTGAGCATTCAGAGCAACAGCGTTTATTTGAAACGGTCTGTGATTATCGAACACAAGGGGTATTTATCATGTGATTACAATATGGTCTGTTTTTCTCAATCTCGAGAGCTATTTTAGTGGCGGGCGGCTCGGTGTTGAATCGAGATCGCTTGCGATGCGAACAGTTGCGCCAGTCAGCGGACAGCGTTGGCCCATAATGTTTGCTGACCTAAAACTGGAGATAATGGAAACGGAAAATACTTATGTAGCGTGTATTCACTATTATGTAGTCATATACATAACAGCATGTTGCATGTAGTGTTGCAAAAAACATTGTTATGATATTAATGGTTAAAGTTTAACAAACTTTAAATGAAAATAAGTAATTATACTAGGTAGGTACTTAAAAACGCGGTCTTTCATGAATTTAGTTAAACATAGTCCGTTTCTTTTATCAAATTAAATCCTTCTCATTACAGTCACGAGTCACGCACGACATGAGATGAGATATGCTCGTCGCAAAATACACCATTACGTTTGAAAATGAATCCGATTAGCGGAAACAAGCGAAGTGAAAATTAGCACTTTAGCCAGATCAATTAGCAAACTGTACAACTTGGACATGGCACAATGTAGGTACCAGCACACAATATTATGCTGGTATTCAATTCAATACTTATTCATTATTATGTAGAGAACAACGACAAACCAACTTAAAAAAATAAATTACTTAATAGGTGCTTACCTAAGAAATTAAAGATTATGCAGATTTAATTTAATTACTTAGGTATACCTACAATAATGTAATTTTACAGTCCCAACTTTCACCGCCACATTTTTTTTAAAATAACAATACATTTACAGTTAGCCGACCCAAGAGAAAAAGTTGTGGACTTGTGGTTGTCAATTATTTTTTATTAACAATCCTTAAAAAGTTTTTAGACGATTCACACTCCATCCGAAACAAAAAAATTTCGGGAAGCGAAAAATTAATCGCAGCTTTCACTCTTTTTATAGCAATTTGGGAAACTAAACTACCAAACTCGCTTTCATTTCATTCACTTTCAAAATGTCCAATAACATTTGCACCAACCAACCCACCCACTACTGGTCAAAATATTATCACGCACGCTTTGATGCGACTGTACTGACCTAGAAAGCTTAGGAAAGTAGGTAGGCGTTCCGGCGACCGGCGGCGCGTACGCTTCGCAAACTACTCCTAATAGTCCTAAAGCATGTTTTACTGACCATTAAAACTTCTCGCTCGCAAAATAAGACATAGTTTCGAATGCTGCTGAATCTAAATGTCTTTAAAGCCAAAGTACTGGAGCTATGAAATCAATTTCAGCAAGGTCAGTGTTGGTGGTGAAACGTCTAATGATTACTTAAGCGTTGCAAGATGTTTGTGTATTTACACGAATTTGCGGTTTTATCGTGTCCATTAGGACATACGTGCCTTATTTCTGTAGGTATTACAAATAGCAGTATCTCGTCCGTCCGTACCAAAAAGAACCTAACAATCATTATTTTGCTTGAATTTCTCTTTTAAGTCAATATGTGAATAACCTTTGGAATTAACAGAAATCTCTTTAACTCAAGTTCAATCACCGTTTGTAATGTGAATAGTTTGAATGAGGGGAATTTTTTAGGGTCGACAATAATGTTTGGTACTACCTAGCCTAATACGAAATGATGACCATCGAGCGAATAGCGCAGACTGCTCATGAATCGTGATGTCGTGACTGTAAACTGTTGTGAAGCCCATAGCTTGTCATTTAAATATGACATTGAATACAATAGGCATTTAAACCTCAAAAGGCAGAACCACGCTAGTGAAAAGTACTTAGGTACTATGAAAAGGTAAATTAAAAACTCTAAGATTAATCTAGATGACAATTATTATATCCTTACCGCATTATCAGAAAATGATAGTGCTACTGAAAGTTTTCATACTTATTTATTACGATAAAGTATTAAAGTTTATGTAGGTCCAGAAACCTGCCCCCCTAGCATGACCAACAAAATGGGATATGATATGATAAGTTATCCGGTTTAACTGTCAAAAGACTATGGGTTTTGACGTTTGAATGTCGATAAGTCGCTTTATCATTCGATACATATCGCGTTTTGGGTGGTCATGCTAGGCTTACAGGGTTGGAAAAATCAAGATATTTTGTAAAAAAACAAAAATCAATGACTTTTTGATTGAGCCTTTAAAATCCACTTTAGTGGAATGTTTACGCACGCGTGTCAATCAAGCCTTCACAAGCCCCCAGCCCTACGATCTCTTCAGCTTTGGTACGATATTCGATTGTATATTCGAAATCGTACGAAAATATACCTTCGATATTTTCATATAATATTGGAACCTATCAACAACTCTTCAAAAATAATCTTTTTGATGGGCTACTATTTTCGTCAAATTACGAAAAAGTTAGGCGAATTTAGGCTACTTAGCGTCAATTTAAAACAATTTGATTGAATCATTAATTTTTATTAAAAAATCACTGGATTTAAATCAAAGTACCTAATTTAATCCCTGCCAGAAACTTATATTGGAGGCAAGAAACTTAAGCCAACATCTACAAATGCAAAAGACCCAAGTTGAGAACAGGTTGAATTGCTGCATATATTATATGGTATAGAAATACCATTAAATTGCTGTAGGAAAGGAGTCTCTGCTGTAAAAAACAGTAATACGGACACTACTAGTAGCCGAAACGTGAATTAGTGGTCCGTGGGATAAACTAGGTACTTTCGTAAAACACTGCTAAATGCCAACGTCCTTACGCGCTGGTGAAGTAAGGTCACATTGCCAAGGTCGCCGTGAGCCACGCAATTAGTATTTCATTAGTTTGGCTTCGCACACCCGGTCCATCTCATTAATTTCCTCAATTTACACCACACGCCTTTACGAGAAGCAGGCTGGAAGCGGTGTAAACTATTATTTTCTCATCGTATTAGGAACAATTGAACACCTACGATATTTTTAAAATTTTGCCATATCTACAAAAATATCTTCCAGATTTATCGTTTGGCTAAACGCCAGCATTAGCGTAACATTTTGTCATAGTGCAGTTTACCAGATCATAAAAGATGCCCAATGAATTCTAATTTTGTCAAAGTTTATAGGTCGAATGCAGAAAAAACTTTCTCCATTTACCTAGCATTCACTATATAGATTTTATAGATAGATTATTTTTTTCGGTGACAAGTAGAGCCAACTAATTCAAGTTTCACCAGCTAGTATTGGCAATAAAATTTTAAGTATATTTCAAATTTCAAAGTCGTTTATTCAATTTAGGTGTGTATATATTCTTTGATTTAGGTTTGTTTAACAACGCTTATGAACGTCAATGAAGCTACGCCATCGGTTCGCAAATCCTACGGCGGGAGACCTTGTAGCGAGAAGAACCGGCCAGACTATTATATACTTATTCCATTCTATTCTAATCAACCCACCCATAATAAAACAGGTAAAACGACAGAAGTGGGAATCATAAGTTTAGTAATTATTCCAAATGTTTTTTTTTATTTTGAAATTGTTATATAATTATGTATTTTGATCAATGATAAGCTTAGCAATGTGTAGAAGTGTCACCAATGTGCCGCGCGCGTGCACAAACCATTTACTTGCTTTTAATTACTCACCGATTTGAGCGTCACTGGTTTTATTTGCCTATTTACTACGTACCTATGGCTTGGCTTGTGATTGCGTTGTATTGCACATGAGCAATAAATAAAATAAAAGTTGCAGATTTTACACACACGCGTAGCCTTCTCTTCGTTTCCCCAAACCGTCGCACACCATCATGACGACATTAGATACTACAGGTGCAAAAATATTCTAATCAGCAATGAAATGCCCACGATCTACGTAAGAACTTAAACAGAGGGAAGTTTTTGCTATTAAAATTTGTTTGTTTTCGTATTAAAATTAAATTACAATCTACATCATACGTTTTGCCTCAATTCGACACGAATCATATTTATTGTCATTTAACGAAAACTTGCAAACTTGTCTTTAGGTGTCGTATGATACACGCAGTATAAAGTGTTGTGGATAAACAAAGTCAATTTATTTTGGTACCTGTATTTATTATCTTCGTTCTACAGAAGTGCTAAAATAAGATTTCTAGTCGGATTTAGCTTTATGCTGGATCGTGAAATGGTGATTCATCCATCTTACCTTTATCGAGGCTATCGCCACACAGTACATTCAATGAGATTATGAACAACGGTTAATTTGACTCTTTTTATCTCAATTTCAAGAACAGTCATAGTAACCTTATAGATAAAACCTTATATTAAGAGAAAAATGCGATTCATTTGATGAAGATTGATTGGTAAAGTTCCAATGTTGTTTGATTGTATAGCAGAGTTTTTAGATCGACTTCCAATCCAAATCTTTTGGGAATTGAAAGTAAACCTGAAAGTAGGCTGCAAAATTTGTGGAAATATTGACGCCCTAAATTGGAATCTTCATTCTGTCCTACCCTGACTATCTTAGTTTACCGAGTGACTCGAACGTTGACGTCACATATCGCCTTGTTATAATTGAGTAGGTACACAATACAACCGAACAGCCTGTTCCATACAATAGCCAGATAATTGTATAAAATCTCATATTTGTTTATTGTTTGAAATTACGATTAACGAAGTAAGTATAGTAAGTAAGTATAGATTATTTTTACTTTACTGCATTTACAATTTTTATTTTTGAAAATGAAGACTTAGATTCTGGTCTATCTTACTTCATAAGTTCTTACTTAATATTATAAATGTGAAAGTTTAGATGTTTGGATGTTTGTTACTCAATCACGCCAAAACGTCTGAACGGATTTGGCTGAAATTTGGGACACAGAGACTTTGTTGCCTGGAGAGGAACATAGGCTACTTTTTATCACGGAAAAATATCAAATTCCCGCGGGATAACGTCGTATAGTCCACGCGGGCGAAGCCACGTGCGGAAAGCTATTTTTTCTAATTCTTCATTTTCAACGATTAACGATTTTATTATTTTTTGCGGTTTTGGCTCTTAACCTTTAAATGCATAGCGTATCATTTATGATACACACATAATATTATGTAATTTAATGAAATATAGTATTGTATTGTGGATCAATTAACTATTTAGGGTATATACTTAATATTGTCAATAGAAAGCATTTTTTTTATCCATAACGGGGTAGCACTTAGCCTTCATCACATCTTCAAATTTTTTTTTTATTTTTTAAAACATTTAAAACATATGTAGACCAAAATGTAGAGTGTTGTTTTGGCTAAAACCGCTTTGGGAACCCAACCGTTTTTTGTAAAATAAAAAAAATTAAAATATAGTCGTCATTTTGTAATTCCAAAACATGAAACAGAATCGTAGGTAAGTAATTTATATTTTATAAACTGAAAGAATAATTTTAAAATACTTAATTAAAATAAAATTATTGAATGGGGTAAAGGGGGCAAAAAAATGATTATTTTGTTATTTCTGAAAGAAATTTTACCAAATAATTAATTTTTTTTTTGAATCATGTTTAATTTAAGCCTTTTTATAAAATTGAAAAATTCACGCATTTAGCCCTAGCTTGGGAAGCATCTGGTTAATGATCCCGTGTCCCTGTGACACGAGACTTTTATACTATAATAGCTTTCAAACCGCGGCTTCGCCCGCGTGGACTTCACGACGTTATCTCGTGGGAATGTGATAATTTTCCGGGATAAAAAGTAGCCTATGTTCCTCTCCAGGCTACATAGTATCTGTGTCCTAAATTTCAGCCAAATCCGTTCAGCCGTTTTGGCGTGATTGAGTAACAAACATCCAAACATCTATACTTTCACATTTTAGTAGGATTAGTAGGAAGTAGGATAAGAGGATTTTCAGGTGCATGTTTTAAATATAACGTTCGAAAAGCTGGTGAAAATACCTTTACATAGTGAAGTGTATTAAGTGTAAGGCGTTTTTTTAATTGTCATTTAATAGGATAGGCATCTTTGTATATTTTTTTTTAATATTTCTTACTAACCGCGTCTTAACGGACGAAAGGACTACGAACGTCAGCCCCAGTTATAGCCCTGATTTACAATTGTCATGTAGTAAGTAATGGCTTTGAAAGTAGCAGGTACGTAGGTATGTGTAGTACTTATGTACTTGTCATGTCACGAAGCAGAGCCATAAAACAGACATGAGGGACCTTGACCAGTGACCTATTTAAGGGCCCATTCTGTCCGGTGCGTGGAGCCTTCTCACTTCGTACAATATTCATGAGGTGTAATCAGCAATCACTTTCATGTATGTTCGTTTTTATGAATATTTCCTACGTTAAAAAAATAATGACACGCGTTAACAAAACATAAACTTGGTAAATTAATTTTGCACGCACCAACTGTGCGGAGGGAGCTCTGGAATAAAGAATTAGAGGCTCAAATTGACCTATTTAACAGATTAATATCAAGGCTACAAAGAATTAATGTAATGAGTATGGAAAAAACTTTGAATTATGATTTTATAATTTTAAAACCTATTCTGAAGAGTCTCAGCTCAGCCATTGTAATTTTTCGCGTATTTAGACTGAGACCTTGGAAGACCTGAACACAATGCTGAAAGATCTCACTAATGCTTCCCAAAGAGTGGGTCTAAGACGAAAATCATTTCCATTGTCAAATGCACTGGATTGCATTGCATGCCATGTTGCACTGGATGTTTACCTTGAACGTCCGTCTGTCCCGTTAGGTAAGACTAACTTCGAGAAAGAGATCTCTCGTTGAATCAAGCTCGGATGGAAAGCGTTCGGGAAGCTCTGCGGGCATATATTCGCATAAATTCTGGCATAAACTCCGCAATATCTTAAGACGAAGGTCTTTGACCAGTGTGTGTTTGTGTTGCCAGTTATGTCACGAATGGCGACCGCGTACCGGACGACGGACTATGAACAGCAGTGGGCGCGTATGGCTGATCATGATGATTATTCTTTAGGGATGGTAGAGCCTATACGGCCTACGGTCTTTAAGAGATCGTATAGTAACGTTACTTGGTACAATGCAGACAGGGAAATCCTCTAAGCTGCAGAAAACATTCATCATCCTAATGAAAAAAAAATATTATAGGCTACGTTAAATCCAACAGAGGAGGTAGGAGTGGGGTTAGACAGACAGCTATGCTATCCGTTACCACAAGGAAGGCTCTTAAAGTTCGAGGACGACAAACGACCTCGATAGTTCGAGGAAATACGATCAATCTGCACCTGCAGCGTTTGAAATATTTCTAATCGAATTCCACGGTTCCACCTCATATTTACTTTAGAAGGGTATTCTATCGAACTTATTTTGGGGATAATGTAATAGAATAAAATATTAGCAGAACAAAATAATCCATTTCACAGATGTTTTTTAATGTAACGGGGTGGTACGAAGCACTAATTAAAAACTCTTTATTGCACTAAAAATTACATAACAGAAAATGAATTAAAAAATATTTGGGCATGCGCTGAATGCGGGCAGCGCAAGACCGATCGTTGTGGAGATCTTTGGGGGAGGCCTATGCCCAGCAGTGGGCGTCGTTCGGATGACATGATGGCGATGATGCGCATGGAAAAGACGTTGCTGTAGGTTTTTATACTTTTGAAGTTAACCTATTCTGAGGAGATTGTAGAGTTTACGGTCTAAACGTGATCCGTATATGAAAGCGATAATTAGTCGATTTTCTTTAGTTAATCCTTTAGAAGCGCGTAGTACACATAGCGCGGAGAACCGATGGCCGTTGGGGCGGAAAGGTTCTCGAATGGCGACCGCGAACCGGACGACGTTCCGTGGTTGGCCCCCTACAAGGTGGACCGACGATCTGGTCAAGGTCGCGGGAAGCCGCTGGATGCGGGCGACGCAGGACCGATCGTTGTGGAGATCTTTGGGGGAGGCCTATGCCCAGCAGTGGGCGTCGTTCGACTGACATGATGATGATGAATCCTTTAGTAGCTAACTAGTAGCTACTGACGCCTAACGGGTTTGCGTCCTAAAGAAATGTTTAAGACTATTATTTCGGGGTAGCCACAGGAAATAAAACCTGTGTGGAAAATACTTATGTTATGGCAAAAGAGTCGATGCTTTTAATTAATCGAAAACGCCGTAACTTATTAATCTACAAATACTGAAACAGGAAATGGAACGATAACTTCTGGAAGGCATTCGATAACGCAGGGCTCGCGTGGCGTAGGTGTACATGGGCATGAATTATTATGATCGTAGCTCTCCAAGTGGATGGGAACCGAACGCCCCAGAACTGAGCGCCCTGAAAGGCCAAACACTGTGAAAAATTTAGTAAGCTCCATGCGTGAGTCAGTAATTCCCTGAACGTTATTTAGTAGGTGTGCCAGTGTAACATTTATGTTTCCACTGCAAATAGAGTCTGGCATTGTTTATGAGGATAACCGGGCTGTCTACTTTTACAGTCGACAGTGAATCAAATTCACATCTATCTATCTATCTATATGTTTACATTATATTATTCTATTATTACCTATGTATGTAAAACTCTTGAGTTACTGAGTGATTGACAGACAACGCACAGCCGAAACTACTGGGCGCAAGAAACTGAAATTAGGCATGTATGTTCCTTGGAGAGTGTAGGGGAGGATTTTTGGAAATACCCCCTCCAAGGGGGTAAAAAAGGGGATCAGAGTTTGTTTCAAACTTTTTATTTCTTCAATGGATTCAGTTGAAACTTTGTACATAGGTTCCTCAAATGGCGTAAGTGAGCACTAAGAAAGTATTTTTGAATATTTCTCCTCTAAATTTAATCACCATTTATACAAAATCTTTTTTAGTTCATATCATAGTCGCACGATTATCTAAATTCCACGCAGATGAAGTCGCGGGCGTCCACTAGTTAATACTACATGACTATTAGCTTTCCGCTCATAGGTTTGCCCGGTAGACGATGCTTTCCCTTGGGATTGTTATTCCGTGCCATGATCCCAAAAGTCCGGATAAACTAGCAGGCCCGTCCGGTTTTTCAGTTTTAAGACCAACCGTTGACCGTTGGCAACACTGTTAGTGCCAAATTAATTCAGCTGTTTCACCGTAATTGAGTAAAAAGCATCCAAACTTTCTTAAAGATAAGGGGATTCTTAAGGACAACATGTCAAAAATAAAGTTTGTAAAGAGATTTGTATAAAATTAAAAGGTTTCTCTGATTTGTATTGCAATGGTACAGATATTACATTTTACAGTAACAGTTATTTATCACTTACAAAATGAGTTACCAACAAAATATGATAGTAAACAATATATCAGTAACTTCACAAGGTATCAATAATAATATTATACTCATTACTTTTTACTGGGCTACCCCAGTAATTTAGGCTCTATCATCAAGCAATGTGAATACAGCCTTGCCCATAGCACCCATAGATAGAAAGTAAAGTGAATTGAAAGATAAGAAGGTGCAAGCACAATCAGCTGTGAATTGTGAATATATTGTGAAGTATCTACAGATTTTAAATGAATATTGGAATATTTTGAAAATTAATAAATATTGGAAAGAATATTTCTGTGTGCCAAAACCTAGAGTTTCACCTGGCAAATATTTAAAAGTATTATTCATGAAGTAAGTATCTACATCACAGACCCATTAAACACAGGGTGAAAGTTAGGTGGAATTGTGACTTCAAAGTTATTTAGGTACTCTTGCCTTTTTTGCAGTATTAATGCAGGTCTGACAGTTTTGTAAACACTGTCAGATCACCTAAATTTATCAACTATGAATTACTGATGAAGTTAACACTGACAGATAAAGATATTACTGAAGAATTAGAATTAATAATTTTTGCAAAGCTGCAACACACACAGTGAAGTACTACAGCAGTTTGAAACTAAGAAATTAGCAAAGTTAAAATAATATGATACAAATAATTAGTCAGTCAGTTAGTAATAAAATGTATTGTTTACATAAACTTAGAAATTGTGTTATAGATTGAGATCAATCAAGTATTGTGAATACAACCGGACCAATGTTCCATAGTGTAGAAACAAGCATATTATATTTAGTACCTACTACTAAGCTGCTACTACTACAAGTAGGAAATCTCTATTACATTATAAAATACAATAAGTCTTAGATGGATAATTTTTTTAACTTTCATGGTCACTTTCACTAGAATTAGATGGAAGTCTTAGATGGCTATGCTGGTAGTTTCCAGAAAATTTGATTATAACTATCATTTTATAGTTTTTTCTTGAAATAGTAAAATATCATTTGAATCTTTTTTTATAATGTTAAAAATGTACTTTGTTAGTCTACATTCTAGAATTTAGACTACTGTAAAAAAGGTTATTGTACTCACTTTTTGTAAACTCTGCAAAATGAGTTGTTTATCCGTTTGTCCGAGAGATGCCGTCTTCTGTCTTCAAATAAATCTTTGATGGCCGTTATTCCAAGAACAAACACTACGGGGAGCATAGCCACCTCTTTTCCAAATGCATTGATAGCAGGCACCCAGTTCAACAACACTATAAATATAAAATACACATTTGCAATTCTATGGAATTGCTCAAACAAGTTCTTTGGTAAAAACGATAGAAGAGTGTACTTTGTAGTCCTGATTTTATTGTCACATCTCGCACCATTAGGATGGTCTTTTGGAGGAGTTTTATCAGGCACTAAGTGATTGGGTATGACAACTAAATGACGATTGTCTATTGCGGGCTGTTGGCGGCGCATCAGCCAGAAGACGGCGCGCCGCCATGGTGCCACTACGGAGTTTCGTCGAATGGTGTAGATGGAATCGGAGCGTGACGCCTGTCGCGAGTGGTGAGCCCGCACGGAACCCAGCCTCGGCTGCGCGCTGGCGGGGGCCGGCTCGCGGTGTCCCGGTGGTAAGATGAAGTCTGTGCGACTACCGGTACGACTGTGACCGGGTCCAGAGGCTGCTCGTTGTCCCTCGCCAATCTGACCGTGAGAGAGAGCCCGTTGGTGACCGCGCAGTGCCGATTTGAGCGGTCTGGCCGCGGCAGGGTTCCCAGCGAGCATTGGTGTTCCTCCATGGCTTATAGATCTCGAGTGTCCCTTCGCTTTGGGAAAGAGATAAGTTTGCTCCGGAGCTCCTGGCAAACTTGGTACAGTCGAGGAATTCTCGCCGCTTCCTTCTGTTGACATTTTTATTCATTTGAATAAAATTCTTGCAACTCTTTCCTTTCATTTATAACCTTAACGGCTCACAAGATTTACTTCTTATAGTGTTAAAAAACAACACGACGAACTGTAATATTGAAACATATGGCTTGAATGTTAAAGTCACCTGTTCACTAATTTACACATTACTTAGTATATTTTATTTAGGTTGAGACCACAAATAACGTATGTTAATTTGTAATTAAAGTGGTAAAAACACATTTCTCTGGTTTGGAGTAGTTGAAAAATAATTCGTGCAGACAATCGTCTGCGTGCACGACATAGAACAAAACTACCTATCAAAAATGAAACTCAAAACAACACGCAAGGCTGACCGGCTGACACTGACGTCTGACTGACAGCCAGCAGCCATAATTGGCAGTACCGACGGATATAGATAGTGCTGTGCAACAAAATAAATACAGTATTTTTAAGGCGTACATTAGACGGTCATTCAACCATCAGTCTATCAATTCCATCACTCATGACTATCTAACCAATCGGTATAGAGGAACTTTGGGCAGCGCTATGAATGGTTCATTTTGATTGGCTAAAATAGCTCTTAAAGCAACGTATCGTAACGTGGGCTACATATATTTGAATAAGAGAGTAATAACTGAACAACAATAATGAGCGATTTTCTGAGGCCATTTAAAAAAAACAGTTTCCAATTGCTTCACTAGATGGCGTTGAACGAAGTATGTACATGTCTATGGTATATTTTCGTATGAAACATATTTAGATGAATTACTTTTTAAAAACCCAAAGGAAACTAATAATATACCTATTAAATAAGTACTACTGTGAGGAACAGAAACGAAATAGGTAAATTTAAAGATTAAGGTAAATAAATAACATCTGTCTGACGTTCCGTTTTACGTAAAAAAAGTCGCGTCAAAGTAAAATTTATAACGTTCCGTTCCTTCTAACTGCATAGGTGGGACAGCGCCATCTAGTGACTGAGCTTTCAGAAAATCGCCCATTAACTTGTGTAACGAATTTGTTGTACAACAACGTATCGTGACGTGGTTTACAGTTATTCGTAGGTATAAGATAGTGATAACTTAACACAATAAATAAAACCCGGACGAGTCGCCATGCGGCGAGAGCGTCGCTGGTAGGTACTACGCGCGAGACGCACGCACGGTGACTTTCCGTCAGTCCGGTTCGTTATAGTGATCTGTGGCGGTCGACTAACTTGTCGGGCGGCGCGTGAGGTGCGCCGGCCGCGGCGGCCGTTACAGAGCGGGGCGCGGGAGGTGGAGAGGCGTGTGTGTACGCTGGCTCACAGCCGCCACACTCAGACATGCAAGTAACCTTGCAGGCACTCGTCCGAGCGAGGCCCGCTCGGGTAAAGCACGACTAGGTGTCGGAATATTCGGGACACGGTTTACTACACTCTTACTGAAATGATAATATACCAGATACCCAAGTTACAAGTATTACTTAGTTTAGGTATCGCTTAGTTTATTTTGCACTACTAACATTTATTATAAAACAATATCAACAGCAATTGTGTATAATTATATCTGATTTATGTATTACAAGGAAAATAGATGTTACTTTTTAAGTTTGATGTAAGTATGTCTTAGACTAAGTTTTATAAAGAAATAAATTTATTCTTATTCTTATTCTATAATCTTGACTGATAGCAAACTGGCAGCAAAATCATCCATCCATCATCCAACCATCGAGTAACTATTTAGTAATCTGTGCCATCGTCTAATGGCTCGCTTGCGAACGCGACGAGCCAAAACTTTGGCTAGTCACCTTCTAGCCACACACACACACAATATTATTGACATTCCAATAATGATGAACAAAAAATATAACAATATTACTTCTTAAAAATTTAATCAGACATTTAGCACTGCTCCCCTCAGGACCCGGCGACTGCCCGGGCAGTCAAGGAGACCACGGTCGATTTTAGTCTCTATTACTTTGAAACTAAGACTCTCTTTAGCCTGAATATTTTTTGACCGAATGCCTAATAAATTCGCCGTTCATTCATACCAAATACTAGCACAGACTAAAATACAATCAATACGAAATAAATTCGTACACGAGCCAGTCGACGTCAGTGCCGGCCGGACGTTAAGTGTATTTTTTTTGTGCTTTCGTTGTAAAAGGTATGTAAACTGCTGTAATATCGTTTTTTTACAGTTTTTATAGCATATAAGATGTTACCGTATATTTAGTGTATCCTCGTAAGGCCCAAGCCATTTTGACCAAATAAGGGCTTGCAGCCCAGATGCCTTTTTATAGGTTCACATGGTTCAAACCCAGAACTTTCGATGTTCAAAAAAGTGTCTTAGGATCATCAACATAGATATTTGGAATATGGCATGCTTGCTATATTTTTTATGACCACAAAAGTAGCTACTGAATACTAGCAATGTCACGAAAAATCAATTTGTATACAAAATGTTCATTGCTGTTTGTGTGAACTATATTAAAAGGTTCGTATGTTATATGTTTTATGAGTTCAATCAGTTCGTTTCACATTTAAAAGAGAATTAGAGCATAAATAGACCACTTTTTGTATCAAGTCCCAAAAAACACCTAAAAACACGACAACAGCCCATATGCCTTTTATAATCAATATGTTAGTTTTAAAAAAGATATTTTTTTTAAATTAATTTGTATAATGTAATGTAAAATTTATTAGTCATTTTGAAATGTTTATTCCATCTAATATTCATGAATATTAAATGAAAAATAATAAAATGCTGTGCCCAAACCGGGTTTGTGTCTGGTACTAGTATAATTTATTATAAGACCTTTGTATACTACATAATGATAATAAATGATTTATGATTTATGATCTTTACCTCTTGAGAAGAAACCGCTCAAAATTAATGTTTTTTTAAACAAATCCAATTGATTAGTTGTAACTACTTACATACCTTTTAAAATCTAAGTTAATGTAAATTCCCGCATACCTTCTATTAGGTACTCGGATTTTGCAAGGATATTATAAATGCGTATTCATTATTTTCGTGTAAATCTTGATGATATTGTAATTATTATATATTTGTTAGTATACAGAGTAAGACACTTTAAAAACAAGCCTTAAGATCCTGCTAATAAACATGGATATACTTACCACGTCTACTACGTCTGGCCATCTTGAATGAGATTTCGCCAAAACTGTCAGATGTTTTTATTCCATTGGTACACCTGCTTAACCCTAATAATATCCATTAGGTGTTCAGTAATTTTTTTTCACTTTTGGCGCGTCGTTTAAAAAGTTATGGCGTATACAAATCGAATGCCTTTTAAAAGGTGGTTGGGTGTTTACCTCATAATATTGGATAACATCTTGGGTCCGTACCACTATACACTTGCATACCTTTTAAAAGGCATTTGGGCCTTACGAGGTTTTTGCACGCGAATTTTTTTTTGCAACGTCATTATTTTTATTATTTTTTATTAAAATAGCAAAACATCATAAAGTTGTCCAATTTATGCTTATCTCAATTAATAGATCTATTCATAACCTTCTCAGAAATGTAACTGTGAGCGTTCAGTGTTTACATATGGCGTCACGAACAAAAACAAACCATAGCGATAAGAAAATTACGTCACGCGGTGTCAAGTTTCAAGTGGTCCGGCCACGCAAAGGTCCTGTGTAAACGTATGAGGAAATGATGGATTTATAGTGGCGATTACACTTACACTACTTACCCTCTGTCGTGATAAAAAGCTAGTTTTCTTCATATTGGTTACCTTTGTCGCGTTGTGTTTTTCCATGCCCCACAAAGAGTGGTTGGCATTGGAATCTGTCAATACAATCAGCTCCATGTTATGTTCCCGCCAGAGGCAGACGAGGGGACACATCCTCCAAGACGGTATCCGCTCTTCTTCAGGCATGTAAGCTGAGGCCATGACCAGTTCTTGGTTGTCATGTCCTAGTTAGGGATTTATTTTAATTGCACAAAGATCCTTGAAGCAGAAGATCTGTCTTTTGATATGCAAATGCAGGATCTCACATTACATGTTCTAGCATATACGAGTATTACCTCCTAGACTGGAGAGACCTCGCACCATGCCGACCCTGATCCACGCCTCCTGTATCAGGGCAACGTCTGTGTTGTGAACCTCCAGCCAGCGAAGAAGTTGTGCCGTTGCAGTGATGCTGTGCTGAAGGTTGGCTTGGAGGATAAGGGGAACGCCATCTTCAATGGCGACATTCTCCAACCCCATCTCCCCGAGTCCCAGTAACATGTCCTCGTCAGTGGGCGAGGACTAAGCGTGGGTGGGTAAGTCCGCGACGGACGCTGCACCTGGTTCGGAGGTAGTGTTGCACTCTGGGTTTGAGAGGGCACGCGTGACACCAGTACACCACTAGTGCCCGGTGTGGGTTCATGTGTGTGTGGGGGGTGTGTCCGTGTCGGAGGACACCGCCGCAAGACTGTTGGAAGGTGGAGTGTCAACGTACTTCACCTTCTCGTTCCTGAACTTTATGCATACGGTGCCCGAGATACAGTACAGGCGATGTCCTCTAGCCATAATAGCCGGAACTATGTCCTCTTGCACGGACACCACCACACCACCAGCGATGTGGCTGTACTTCCGGTTTCATCCAGCTCAGAGCCCCTTCAATGGGGAAGAAAACTAACTTTTTATCACGACAGAGGGCGTAGGTAAAATTGGAGGGCTGTTTTGTTGATTGGTTGTTAATGTGACATAACGTCACAATAACAACCAATCATAACAGCTGTCAAAATCGATGAAATTTTTAACCATGAAGCTCGACTTAATACTGAGGTAACTGGACTGTACGAACAATTTTTTGAATACCACAAATAACACAGTGGCTGTCTTCCGTCTCACCTACACTTTAAAAAAATACGTATGGTCACAGCCATGAAGTTTGACTTAATACTCTGAGGTAACTGGAGCTCTCACCCTGAATAAAAAAGTGTCGCCACCAAATTTGACATTTATGTATGTAGTGGCTGTCAGCTGTCTCATATGACCATACGTATTTTTTTAAAGTGTAGGTGAGACGGAAGACAGCCACTGTGTTATTTGTGGTATTCAAAAAATTGTTCGTACTGCACGCTCCAGTTACCTCAGTATTAAGTCGAACTTCATGGTCACAGCCATCTCTATCGTCTTCTACAAGCCATGCGCATAAAGTTGGCAACGTAGTTTTAAGTGAACCGATTTGACACCGTTTGCACCGTTTGACAGGTAAACAGCGAGTAAACCTCGAGTACTGAATCCTATGGAGATGGCATATCTTCTATACATCTATACAAATAAATAAAATTGGAGTGTCTGTTTTTAACATTAAATAACCGCTTTTTACTACTTGCATATGATTAAATATAAGGTACATATACCAAAATGACATGTTTTACAATTTTAGTCTGTCTGTCTGTTTGTTCCGGCTAATCTCTGAAACGGCTGGACCGATTAATACGACAATTAGAAGAAGTTTAAAATTGAATTCCAAAATTTTCTTACACTGTGACTTAGTTACACCTCACCTCACTTTTTCGTAGGTATGCCACCTCCATAGGATTTAGTACTCTGAGGAGTAAACCGGTTCACAGCAATGTCATAGTAAAACAATATAAGTAAGCGGACTGGAGCCCTGAGCGAGCGATAATAGGCTAAACACGTAGGGCTGTCGCTTAGAGTTTATTCAATCGTCAAAAATGCATAGTCAATCTCTATACAAAACAGTTTTCCCCTGTAGGGTGGGTATCAGGAATCTATAATACAAAGTTTTTTAATTATTTTTGTACATAGACCAGGGGCTGACTAAAATTTTTCATTACGTACGTCATGTTATCTGTTTAGTGGTTTGAAAAATTACGGTCGAAATAGGATAAATTAAAACGTGGCTTTACAACAACACCAAGACCAAGACAAATAGACATGTTCATGCACACACATATTTGTCTTGTTCGGGAATCGAATCCGAGACCACTGGCGCAGAAGATGGGTAGCCTACCCCTGCGCCAAATCGGTTGTCAAAAACCGAATACAATGTGTACCTACCTACGCCCACTGCGAATCGAACCCGGGGCCTCTGGGTCTGAAATCGGTGGTGTGAATCACTAGACCGCAGAGGCGGTTAAAAATTTATATTATGCTCCCACCAAATTATTAATCTAATCACATTCCTTCCCACACATAGGATTACAAGTTACAATAATTTGTTATTATAAATGTTTTTCTTTCTTCTTTCTTTCTATTTGAAAATTAAACTACAAATTGGTATCTGGTCAACGAAATCGGAAGCAGAACTATTTAGGTAGGTAAGCAGCTATACAAAATATTATGTACGTGTCTACGTATGATAATTATAGTAGGTAGACTAGCTGACCCAGCGCGACTTCGTTCCCGTGACCCTACCCCCTACTCCACTCTACCCTACCCTACCCCTACGCTACCCCTACCCTACCCCTACACTACCCTACCCCTACCGTACCATACCCTACCGCTACCCTACCCCTACCCTACCCCTACCCTACCCCTACCCCTACCCGTACCCCTACCCCTACCCCTACCGTACCACTACCCTACCACTACCCTACCCCTTCCCTACCCCTACCCTACCCCTACCCTACCCCTATATCCTTCCTTGGACTTCCACGAACATTTCAAGACCAAAATTAGCCAAATCGGTCCAGCCGTTCACGCGTGATGTCGTGACCAAGGGAAATAGGGATTCATTTTTATATATAGAAGATAGATTATAGATTGTACTCACCGTTCTTGTTCGCTAGGTAATGCGAAGAAAGCTATAGTTCTGGATTAGACAACCCGCTACTGAGACATCCGTATACACTACAATATTTTTTACTTCTACTCGAATTTTTTGCCATCGTAGGTACACGCACGAATTATTACAAATACAAATACAAAATTATTATAGGGAGGCAGCGCAGCGGCGCGGAGCGTGCGTGTGGTGAGCACGGACAGTTTTACCTTAATAATATTATGCGCGGTCGCGGGCGACCGACCGGCCGGCGGCGGCGGTGGCGCCGCGCGGGCGCTGCCACGCATGACTGTCGCCCCGTTATCACCGATAAATTTTGTCAGTGTGTGCGTGCGACGACGAATGACGACGCATACGTACGGGCGCGCTCACATCCAAACCGTTTGGGGTGCCTGTCCAGGCAGTCAACGTACTTATATTGTTTTACTATGGCAATGTTGCCGTTCCGTATCATAGCATGGCTTGTAGAAGACGATAGAGACGGCTGTGGTATGGTCATATGAGACAGCTGACAGCCACTATATACATAAATGTCAAATTTGCTCGCGACACTTTTTATTCAGGGTGAGAGCTCCAGTTACCTCAGAGTATTAAGTCAAACTTCATGTTTTTAACCAATCATCGACCAAAGAGTACATTATCATCCTACAGATTAGGTAGAAAGTGGACTCCAATCTTACAAGCGCCATCTACAAAAAACTTTGCCTGTTTCTCCTCATTGATCACTGATCGCGATTGTATATTTTGGGCAAGGTGATTCCGCATAGGACCCTCCTCGGTATGTCCTCCGCGCGCAGAATGGCGAGATCTCTCAGAGTCCGGAATGCTGACCTCCCTTGCCCAGTTGTGTACCCATTCAAGGGTACTTTGGTTTGCTGCTGCAATCCACAGGCTGCCGACGCTGCCGTCGTTCGTTGTATGAGGGTCTATCGCTGAAGGCGATAGCCCCCACCAGGTAGATACGGCGCCGGCGGTCACACTCACGCCAAATGGCGTCTTCGAGCCTCGATTTGCCCCGCCATCTGATTCTCTCTGGATATAAAACCCGAAACTGATGTTGGCGCGACGGCAACACCAGTCGCGATGTTTGAGGTGGCCACACCAAGGAATTTATAAGTACTATTGGGCCCAAGAAATTTGTATGTTGTTGTAGTAAAGCCCCCAGTACACGACGGCCGATCATGGTCGGCGACCATGACCAATACATCGTACATTGATGCTTTTGAACGAACAAGTTTAACAAGGTTCTTTCAAAACTGTCAATGTACGATGAATTGGTCATGGTCGCCGACCATGATCGGCCAACCTGTACTGGGGGCTTTACAGTTCCAAGGGCCACACATATCGCGTGCCGCCATAAACTCTATGGTCAATGTCAAAGTAAGCGCCTTTTTTATCCTTTCTTTCATCTTGTCAGTTTGTGCCATTATACTTCATGCTTCGTCCTCAAGATTAGCTTGATTAACACTTGTAGTAGGCCCTAGTAATCGCCAATTTCACACTATTTTGAGAATATACCTACTTATAAATTAAAAAAGTAATAAAAGACAATTATTATTTTTTAAATTTCAAATGCGGGTAGTCAAGAGCGGTCTGGCTCAAGCGCCCGTCATAGCTGTCATTCGCTTTCTAGTGCGTCGCCGTTTCACATCTAGTTTTTAAATTGTGTTAAAAAAGTTGTTAGTTGTTGTTAAAAGTGATTATTTAGGATGTCCAAACGCAAAAAAGATAATTGTGAACACATTAAACCAAAAATTATAAGATTGGGGAGGAAGTTGGAGCGAAAAAAGAAGCACCACCACACCGTCTTGTTCTGAGTTATCGGAACAATCCTATCGCTCGTCGTCCTTATCTAAAGGTACGTTATGTATTTTAATACATTTATAAGTCACTGGCCTTGACATATTATATTGCAAATTGAAGTTCAGTAACCTGGTTTTCTAACGTTTCGCAAAAATAAATGCAAACGATAATTACGTTCAACGATAAAACGTTTTGACTATTTAACTACTTATTACTAAGTTTGTAAAATAAATACTTTTTGATAAAGTATAACAAAATTATTAATTAACTTAAAGTTATAATTGAACATAAATGCATTAGTTCGGCACAGACTTTTACAAGTTCTCGTATAAGTAGATTTCAAACAGTTTGCGGGCAGTACTTTCTATGAACTGGGACTGCTTCTTACTGAAAATAATTCACATAAGTGACTAAGATAAAAAAGAGCTTTGTACTCTAAAGTATTATGCTTATTATGATGTGTCGATTTTCAACAGTTTGCGGGCAGTACTTTCTTTGAACTGGGACTGCTTCTTACTGAAAATAATTTACATAAGTGACTAAGCTAAAAACAGCTATGTACTCTAAAGTATTATGCTTATTATAATGTGTCGATTTTCAATAGTTTGCGGACAGTACTTTTTTCGAACTGGGACTGTCTCTTACGAAATTTAATTGCATACCTAAGGTTAAGCAATACATAATCTCCAATAATGATAACATAATCATCATTATATACACTGCAGTCACTAGGTCCTACAAACAGTACAACGGGATTGTTATAAGGTACTTTTAAGTGTTGTTTGCGGACAGTACGTGTTGTTATAACTGGGGACTGTCTCTTACAATATTATACTGACATGCTAAAATTTTATGAACATGAGGCTTGCTCTGTCCCTTACATACGACCAAGAGGTCATAGTTGACCATGTTCTAAGGGTTAACCTGAAGGACAATTAGAACAAGTGCTGGAGCCACTTTTGGAACCAACCCAGTACATCCCAGTCTAAAAACATTACAAATATACAGGATTGTCATTCGTCGACTGAGGCTCCGAAGCGTGATCTACCTTCAGATCAAACGTCTGCTCTTGAAATAGAAAACATACAGTTAGATATTGAAGTATTAGAAGTATTAGGTACTGACCCTACTTCAGTCAGGAGTGCTGGAGTTTTCCAGCACTGGGTCACAACAGGTATTAACAAAGAATTGCGTAAAGAACTCATAAGGATCATGTATCCCAGAAAATTGCAAATTGATTGAACCACCTGAGCTTGATCCTAAGATTAAAGCAGCTGTTTCAGATATTATTGCTAAACGCAATAAGGCCATTCAACTGAAACAGAAGGAGTCGACTGCTGGAAACACTTGTCTGGTAAAATATATACTATTATATTGTCTGCAAATAAGAAAAATACAGCCTTGCTAAAAACACTTATGGATTTGGCAAAAAACATGTGTGATTGCCAACATTCTAATTCAATTTACAATTTTTATTCTGAATGCCGTGAAGATGGATCTAAGGGATTCTCTTCATAATATTAAAATTGATAAACAATTATTCGGCGAAAACTTAAGGGAAACCATAAAATCAGCTAAAGCTATTGACAAGTCTGGCACAGACCCAAAGCAATCAACGACACAAAAGTTTCCTAATAAGAAGCCAAGCTCTAATCCATACAGTTCTTCGCGAAATTTAAGCTGGAAGGGTCCGGGTCCTAGTCGCAGGCCGACGGGCCCTCCCAGGACGAAGGAGCCTGCAACAACTTCGACGCGTAGACGGCTCATCAACTTATCGAAGCAGTCGCAGTATCCGTGGCAGAGACAGAACAACAGCCGTCGTTAAATACGTTAACGCATGCAGGTCGTTTATCATTATTCTATAAAGAATTTTTAATGATTACCAAGGACCCACTGGGTCTTTTTTCATATAAAAGGATACAAGATTCCCTTCAATCGAAAACCGATGCAACCTGTATCACCGTCAATGTAGTGAAAAGGAAAAGGCTCTTTTCATACACGAAATTAAAAATTTGCTGTCTCTGCAATTTCAGAGATAACAGATCTGATCAATCTATCAAATATTTTTTAGTACCCAAGCTAAATGGGAAGATGCGCTTCATCTTAAACTTATCACTAAATAAATTTTTTGACACAAGTCATTTTAAACTGGAGGATTTAAGAACAGTTATAAAATTGATATCGAGAGATTGTAACCGTGCACAGTAGACCTGAAAGATGCATACTTTTTGTTAAAAATTCACAAGGGAGACCGAAAATATCTAAGATACCAATTTGATCAAAAAACATATGAATTTAATGTCTTATTATTTGGCTTAAACACAGCTCCTTTGGTATTCACTAAAGTCATCATGAAACCGGTCATGAAATTCTTAAGATTATGTATTGTATTGTGTTAACAGGTAAAACAATATATTTGGATCACCTCTGTCTAATATAAGGGTCTTAAAACTTACAAGATACCGTAAAGTTGCTTACAAGCTTAGGTTTATTATTATAAATACCGATAAAAGTAATTTTATACCTTCTCAGTCTTGTAAGTTCTTACGATGTAGTTTAGACTAAAAGAAATTCTAGGTCACTTTGCCAAAATTGAATTTGCAATACAAAAGTTTTCTAACTTAAAAAGGTGTACTGTTAATATCCGCCTGTCCAGCCGTGAAATGCAGCTGGTTTGTATACTAAATTATTTGAAATATGTATAATAAGTACATGGATATACCTTGTTATTTGGAACAGGATTTCTATTGGTGGAGCCGCACCAAAATAAAAAAAAAAAAACAAGTATGACCTGGAGTTTTTTCAGGTGCCTCAACTACGGGGTGGGGAATTGCATGTGGAGACGACAGAGCTAGTGGTTCTTTTACACTCCATAGAGTGTAAAAGAAAGTAGCAGACAATAAATTATTTAGGAATTCTGGCTGCGTTTATTGGTTTAAGATAATAACTGTCAAGTACTTCTACGAACTGACAATACCACGGTAATTACCTACGTAAGCCGTATGGGTGTTATACACTCCCCACACCTGACAGAGATCGCAAAAGACCTCTGGCAATGGCGTAAACGTAAAAATCTTTACGTTTTTGCATCTCATATTCGATCTTCAGATAATACTATGCAGGCAGACCAAGAATGGCAGCTAGCTGATTATGCCTTTCAACAAATTGTTGGAAAATTTCATAGGCCTGACATTGATACGCTAGTCGTTGAAATAATAAATGTCCAAGATATATTATATCATGGCATAAGGATCCGGATGCATACGCCGTAAATGTTTTTTTCAGTGTCGTGGTCGAAATTCAATTTTTATGTTTTTGCTTCTTTCACAATGATTATTAAATGTTTAAGAAAGATTATCTCTGACAATGCCACAGATATACTTAATAGTTGTTGCATTTTGGTTCACATAACAGTGGTATCCACTATTTAAGAGTCTTTTAATAATTAAACAATTCGTTTTCAAAGCAGATTCAAACCTAATTTTATCTACAAATTCCAGCCGCAAACAAATGCGCAACTCCATTACCCTGGTCGTGGGGATGATACGAAGAGGCATCAAACAATTTTCTCTGGGCATCATGCTTAACTCCCTTTTAGATAACTCGTATAAACAATACGAAGTTTGCTATTAAAAGTGGTTTCTTTCTTTATTCTATTTATTGTCAACTAAATAAACTAAACTTATACGAAAGTATCAATCCCCGATGTACAACATTTTTTTGCATCTGATTTTAACAGTGGCGCTCAGTATGGCACAATTAACTGTTATCATTCTGCTTTGGCTTTAATAACTAAAATTAATATCTCACAAAACCAAAAAAAAAAAAAAAAAATATTAAAGGAGTTTTCGTACCAGACCTCCACCCCCTAAATTTAATGAAGTCTGGAATATTGCACAGGTTTTAAATTGTCTTGAAAAGTGGTGAATCGGGAAAAAATATGTATAAAAAAAAAAAAAACTTTATTAGCCATTGTCACAGCCCATAGGGTATGACGAACCCTTTCAAAAAATAATATTTGTAATATTAAAAAGTCTTCTTTAGCAATTAAAATCAAAATTTCCCATTCTCATAAAGACATCTAGTGGTAGCGCAGCTCAACCATTGCTCATTAATCCATTCTATAACGAAAAGCCAAGTATTTGTCCTGCAAGAGTTTTGATTACTTACCTTGAAATGACAATGTCTCTCTGTCCTGATTCCAAAAATTTATTTATTAGTTACCGAAAGCCATATAAGCCTGTTACATCACAAACCTTATTCAAATGGATAAAAAATACGTTAGGTACATTTAAATGGAATTGATATTTCTACGTTCACTGCGCATAATACCCGGTATGCTGCTACGTCAGCTGCGCAAAATTTAGGTTTTAGCATAGACCAGATTATAAAACTGCAGGTTGGTTTTCAGAATTACATACGTTTGTCAAATTTTATAACAGAAAATTTAGCACCACTGTTTTGAGTGCTTAATCAAAATATTTTTCGTTTATTTCATAAGCGATGTTGATTTTTTATGTAACAAATAATACTTTTTTATTGCTTTTTGTTTCTATGTTGAGAAAATAAAGAAGCAAGCTATGTTATAATTTCAATCTGTATTATTCAGTAACCTATTACAATTTTTGCATATTTTTCGAACACTTAGTCTCTAAACGTCTACAAGTGTTAATCAAGCTAATCTTGAGGACGAAGCATGAAGTATAATTAGAGATTAAACGAACTTACCTGAAGTGAAGTTCTATCTTAATTATACGAAGGCTTCGTCCGAAGAGATTAGCATCCCTCCCTCCCAAAAGTTATTACCTACTCCCCTATATTATTCGAAAAATATAATACTCCAAACTAAATGACAGCTATGACGGGCGCTTGAGCCAGACCGCTCTTGACTACCCGCATTTGAAATTTAAAAAATAATAATTGTCTTTTATTACTTTTTTAATTTATAAGTAGGTATATTCTCAAAATAGTGTGAAATTGGCGATTACTAGGGCCTACTACAAGTGTTAATCAAGCTAATCTCTTCGGACGAAGCCTTCGTATAATTAAGATAGAACTTCACTTCAGGTAAGTTCGTTTAATCTCTAATTATATCTTACTAAAATAGTATTCTTTACAATACTGTGCCAGTAGTGAATCTTAAAGTGCCTGCCAATGCCAAATGATAACGGATGAGTTAAATGTCCATCGTGGAGTACGAAAGCTAAGTATACTCACAGTACACATAACTCTTTTTGCCTCTCAAGAAATGTTTTTATGTTTTGTAATGGAACTTCTGACCAAGCGAAGATGTGTTGTGCTATATCTACCTAACACGGTTGTATGTTCGAGCCTCCTTTTTTTTGTTGGCCCGGGGGAAATGCCATCGCATACCCCCCCGCCTGGGGAGACGAGGGGGTTATGTGGGGCCCGAACCCACTAAAACCCCCGGAGTGTTCCTGCCACACGCAGACGGAGGTTACGGGACAAGAGTAGCAATCGCCGCACCTTCCGCCCTGTGTCCGCGTCCGTGGTTGACGCACCCTCTCTTAGTCTCGGGATGAGAAAACGTCCCACATCCGGTGTGGCGCGCCGGGAACACAAGGCGCGCTCCTCCACCATGAGTCACGCACGGAGCGGCGAACTGCCAGGCTCTACCCCTTTGGGTGCTGCACCTCCGGGTGTTGTGGGGACACCACCTCCATGGACGACCTCCTCTCCTTTTCACTGAGCGCCGAACGGCTTCGGTCTCGGCGCACAGCTCTCAAACTACCATTACTTTCCGTTTCGGAACGTCTGCCCCCGTTTACCGGGAGCTTGTCGTCTGGGCGCTTACCCTTCACCGGAGGTGGGTCACATCGCCGGCTCCCCATCACGTGCGCAGCCGGCCGCCAATTTGCAGCGCAGACCAGGCACTTCGCCTCTGCAGCTTTACACTCGGCCGCCAGGTGGCCAGGCTCGCCGCTCTTGAAACAGAGGCGTCTGTCCGCCCCATCCGGACACCTCTTAACGGAGGAGGGGCAATGAGTTTCACATGGGTGGCACACCACACCAGCCCACCTGTATTTTGCCATCCTGACATAGCTTTTTAGCCGCATCCAATGGCCTCACCATCACCATCCGCCTCTTTTTCTTTTTGTTTGCGACAGAATTATTGTCATTACGGCCACAGTTATGCACCGGACCCTGGGCAGTGTCCGTCCTTTCTAACACGAATTTTAAATCTTTATTTGTAACATTCTTAATTGAACTCACGAGCATGGGAGAATCGTCGGTCCACCCGGGCAGAGATCCCAGTACCCGGGTAACCCTACATACACTGTGAGGGCGGGAGGTACCCCAGGTTCATTCGGTAGTTGGCAGCCACCTCTGCCTGCCACCTTCAGGCGGTCCGACGCCCACGTCCTCGACGTCGGACCTTTGAGTATTATTTTATATAGTGGTTTACTCCACGCGGCCCCCGTGTTAGTACAACGACGGCTCCCGTTGCTGCACTACGTACAGGGTAACGGTGTGATTTTGCATTTTTAAGGGGTTTCGCTCCCCGCGGCCCCCGTGACAGAACACGGCAGCCCCCGTTCCTGCACCACGTACAGGGTTACGGTATAATCCTGCTTTGGTTCGCGCCGGCCTAGGCCGGTAACCCCCACTGGAGGCCGTTCCCCTATCCACCACCTGGGGGACGCGCTCGGTCTCGGATCCAGGAACCGCAACACTCGCGTGAGGCCGAGATGTTCGAGCCTCCTAAATACGGGGTGTAATGTGTTGTACTGTACCAACCTAAAGCTAGAAACACATTTCTCTGGCGCAGTGTGTTGACTGTTGACGCGTCGTACGACGCGATCGTTTTCATACATTTAGTATGGTTAGAAACACATTTATGCAGTGTGGTGTGGCGCAGAGCGATCTGGCGCGACGTCGATCGCTCGGCTCCGATTGCGCCAGTCCCCCCACCACTTTCTAGCATTGTATCGTCAGATGGCTCGGTAGCGGACTGCACAGCGGAGCGCTGCATTTTGCTTTTTACTACTTATGTTCTCCGATTACTCCGTCAATAATGGGCCAATTTAAAAATTATTTTTTTGTTTAAAAGAGTCACCAATTCATTATCATGTAGGGTTGTTAATTATACTGTTAAAACAGTATTAAAGTGTTTTTAGTACACTATACTTTTTAATTTTATAACAAAAATAATGTATAATGCTGATTTGAAAATAAATTACACTAAATATTTCTAAAATCGGTTCAATATTTTTTGAGTTTATCTATTATCAAACAAACAAAGTGTATTTATAGTATTAGTATAGCTATAAATTGCATCTCGTATTCATTCATCATCATCTTATCATCGTAATCATCAACATATTTTTTTTTATTTAATATGTTTAAGTAAGAACATAAATTGTTTTCAAAATTAGAAGAAAACATAATGCAGATGTTAGCTCGGCAAAGACTCGATTGACACTGATCAAAAGTTTCGTCAGAACGCGCTGCGCCACGCTAGTAAAGTGTGCACACCCGGGTCTCGAGTCGGTCGACGCTGCGCTGCGCTGCGATCCACTGCGCCAGAGAAATGTGTTTCTAGCTTACCACGGTTGTATAATCGAGCCTCCAACTAAGCGGGGTTACGCTCTCATTCACGGCAAACCGGCCTGCGGCAAACTGAGCGCGCAGCCCTGTTGTGGCAACGATACATGAATAACTGAGGGCTTGCGCTTCTGCAGGAGGCAAGACCCTAGGGACCCCTAATAAAGACCACATGGAGAGCGTACATACAGGCACGCGCAGCCCTATGCCTGGATGGAGCTAGGGTAGCGGTTGCGCCAGATGGGAGATGCACCATAGAGATGCCTATCACTGAGCGACGGGCTCGTGCATGTGTGCATCTACATGCACGGGTTGCGTGGAGACCGGGCGACGGCTCGTGTTCTCAGGCTCACACAGCTCTGCAGGAGCTGAGGACCATCTGGATACGTTCCAGCACTGTTAGAAATCTCCGCATAGTTTAGACAGTTAACGTAGATACTGATAATTTACCTATAGATGAATTCGATACTTATTTGTGATAATATTTATGTGTGCTATGAATCCTGGGATCATGCCATGGTAAGGGCATGGGCCTAGGGCTTATTGACACCACGCAGTGGTGGCCACCTTACAGATGGAGTAGGAGATTTGTTGAGAAGTCTGGCTGGACAGGCATTCGCTGATAGTTGAAGGTACAAGACAACCTATGGTAAGTTCTACTTTTTACTTTGAATTCCCTTCATGACGTATCCATCGTTTATACTTCCGCAACCCACGATGAATACGTTTTAGTCACGGAAGTAGGATAACAAACCCCCTCGATTGCGATAGATGTCAAGGCAATCCGGACCCCTATGGATCCGGCCGGTCGGTCACCGGCCAATGCAGGCTTCAGCTTTTTGGCCTCGTCCCGAGGAGAGATAGTCTCATCCAGGCGAGCCCTTTTGGCTTTAGGCCTGGGTCGGCCAGCTGCAGAGGTCCCCTGGGTTTCCCGCGGTTCTCTCGGCGTAGCCGAAAGGCCCCGACTTGCAGCCACCTGTGGATGCTGAGTCTCAGACGAATGCGCAATGGCTTTAGCCTGCCCCAGGGGGCCGCATTCGGTGCCCTTCGGTGCAGACTACGTGTTGTCTGAAGAGGAGGCAGCGGCCTTGCTTGAACTGGCAGGGTCGGGACCGTACTCTTCCCCTTTGCCGGGATTCCGCGGCTCTTTCCCTTCTTCTAAACAACCGTCGTCGTCCAATTTCAGTCGAGGTTCGGGTCCTCCTGTATCTGTGCAAGAGTGCGTGAGCCAGACGGGGTTTCAGATATTTTTTTTGTCTTCCCCTGTGTGGGGTTTAAGGCCTCGGGTTTCCCTTCGGGCGGGAGTAGTCCTTTCCTTTGAGAGGTCCGACTGAACGTTGCCCTCAGGGTCCGGAGTAGTTGTTGTTTGCCTTAGCTGGGCGTGGCGGAACTGGTTTTTAAGACATCCATGTGTTGTAAAGTATAAAATTCATCCAGCTAGCTTCCCATCACACCCTCCATCAAGCTCGCACATTTGGGAGTGTCCTGACCGAAAAGTGAGCGAGGTACTACACTAGAATTACTAGCTGGATATAGGAGGAGAGGGTTTGGTCTCAGACGCGAGATCGGAAGTTTGTTAACAGTCGGATGGTTCACCGAAACCAGTTGGTCCATCTGCACTTACCTCTTCACCATGATCCTAACTGCTCTGAAGCTCGCTGCGGTCCCCGCGTGGAACGCGTGACCATTTCGCCCCTGGCGCTACCGAGAGGGGCTACCGTTTGGGTTGAAATCCAGCCAAAGAAGAAGTGTTATGTCACAGTAGTACTACCGCCGACCGTGCTTCACTCAGCCTCCCAGGATTCCTTCATCCCCCCTTACGACCTCAACTGCAAAGGTCTTATTGCAGGAGGAGCTAAATACTCCACTGGGTATCCCCTCACCCTGCCGTTGGTGATGATGACTATGTCATCATTTCCACCGGGATTGAGGATACCTTATCCCCAATGCCGGTAGGAAAGTGGAAGAAGTAGGGAGGCAAGTAGTAGATTGGATACGTCTGATCGTTTCAGTTACGTCTGTTTCAGAGGGATTCAGACCTATAGCCGGAGGCAATAAAAACAATCACGTAATTTCCCAAAAATAAAGCAACGCACTATTTCATACCACCATGTACTGTTTCTCAAATTTCAGGTAACGTCATCTATTGAGCTTTATGGAAAATTGATACGTCATCGACTGTCATATCAACAGCTGTAAACTGGGGGCAATGAGAAATTTTCTGTCAGCAAATTAAAAAAAAAGTTTATTTATTAGCTCGATAGATGGCGCTGACCAGACATGTATCCAAGGAATTTATAAGTACTACGTACAACAGGAAGGTGCACTCCGTATTTTTGTGTATTTAAAAATACACTTCAATTTTAAGAGATAAGGTTAACATGTTAAAATGTCAACGGTCCAGCTGAGACCGCAAGAACGAGGTGAGGGTGTCCCTTTCTCTAAAATTGCCAGCACTCTTAAATAACAGTTTTAGTAGATTTATGGTTCACAACTTTCGTTATAAAAATTTAATTTCGTAAAATTTCCGCTTCGTATTACTTTTAGTCAATAGAAAACATCGCATATTAATTTAGGTATTACCGTATTAAGCATAAAAATGTATCAGGTCGTTTAAGTTTTTTATGGCTTATCCTAGAAAAGAATTTGAATGATAGATTTCGGAATGTTAAAGTAGCAACATTACAAGCCGAATGACGTTTTCTGACGTTTTCCGTCTTCGTTGTGTCAAGTTCGCAATTCGCTCGTCGCCGCCTGCCGCCCGTCGTGCATGTTCGTGGCCGCCGTAATGGGATGGAGTGAGATAAACTGACCTCGTTCTTACTATCTCATTAGGACCGTTTTTTAGCAGCAGTGCACCTTCCTGTTGTATTATAAATTCCTTGCATGTATCTCATATTCTCATCTGATCTGTCTGACGTACACTTGTATTTCAAAGTTGAGCAAGGTGCAAGGCCAAAAAAAAGTTGACGTTGACGGAAGAAAAGAAATGTCAAATAATTCTATTCCTCTTGTTTTGCGTTGCAATACCATACCGACCATACCGCGAGTTGTAGATAAGCCTTTTCAGTCCTGCAAATGCTTTTTTTCGTTTTCAAGTGTTTTTTTTTAAATTGACCGTCTTAACGTAAGACTCCTTGCCAGCAAATAAAAAAAAGCAGACCCATGTCTGATGAACGCCATCTGTTGAGTTTTTTGAGCCCCCAGTACAGGTTGGCCGACCATGGTCGGCGACCATGGCCATTACATCGTGCATTGACACTTTTGAACGAACAAGTTTAAAAAGGTTCTTCGGCCATCGTGTACTGGGGGCATAAAGCCCCCAGTACACGATGGCCGATCATGGTCGGCAACCATGACCAATACATCGTACATTGACACTTTTGAAGGAACCTTTTTAAACTTGTTCGTTCAAAAGTGTCAATGTACGATGTATTGGTCATGGTCGCCGACCATGATCGGCCATCGTGTACTGGGGGCTTCAGAACTAACTTTTTTCTTTTTTAATCATCTGTCAGAAAATCCCTCATTGCGTAATGTAATCGTATTAATTTGACAGTTCATATCGTATTCAATCGGCTGCAATTTGTATGGAATGACATTTATTATGATACAACATGACCTGTCAAATGAATACGATTGACTTTACATTGGCCGCATTCAGCAGAACACATCGATGAGTAATTATCTGCTGAACGCACACAAAATCGCGATGACTGACAATCGGACGCCATCTTTTCCATCGCTTTTCATTTTCGATGAGAAGCAGCGATTAGCCGATTATTTGCAAGTTGTTGTCAAATGTAGAGATTTTGTTTATTCGTCATGTCAGAACCAAACAAACGCTAAAAAGTGTATTCAGCAGATCCATCGAAAATAGTAATCGGATGCGTAATCGATGACTAAACGTTTAGTTCTGCTGAATGTGGCCATTGTATAACAATACCGGATGCAGTTACAGCACTAAGACAAGTAGTCAAGAGTGCGTTTAAAAGCTAGTGTTGTAAAATTAATTAATTAATGTTGTTAGGTTAGGCCCGAGTTAACTGACTGTTGGTGAACTCTGGCCTTCAAGTTACAAGTTACAAATATAAGATAATCTTTAAACAACAAAACGATTTATAAGGAACTTGTGCCTTTTTTATTCATAAATTTTTATTTTATTTATCTTACGTGATAAATTAATAAGTTTAGAAAAGTTTTTGAACGGGTTACTTGGCTTAATTTTTTTTTGTCATGTTGGCAAGAAGTACTTAGTCGACGTCATCGATGGCGGACATATTTCTTCCGACATTTTGACATTTCTCGCCCGGTTGTTAGCAATAGTTGATAAAAGTTCAATTAGTGTGCTTCTTCTCAATTCATCATGGATGAAGAATACGACGCAATCGTCTTGGGCACTGGTCTTAAGGAATGCATTCTCAGTGGAATGCTATCCGTTTCGGGAAAGAAGGTATTACACATTGATCGTAACAAGTACTACGGCGGAGAATCTGCGTCAATTACCCCGTTAGAAGACTTATTCGCAAAGTTCAACGCACCCCCGCCGGATGAAACCTATGGCCGAGGCCGTGATTGGAACGTGGACTTGATCCCTAAATTCTTGATGGCCAATGGTTTATTGGTAAAGCTTCTGATCCATACGGGCGTTACCCGTTATTTAGAGTTCAAGTCCGTGGAGGGTAGCTACGTCTACAAAGGTGGAAAAATATCCAAGGTGCCCGTGGATCAGAAAGAGGCATTGGCCTCGGACCTAATGGGTATGTTCGAAAAGAGGCGGTTCCGCAACTTCCTTATCTATGTTCAAGATTTCCAGGAGGAGGACTCTAAAACATGGAAGGATTTCGATCCTAGTACAGCCAACATGCAGTCTTTATATGAAAAGTTTGGTTTGGATAGGAACACTCAAGACTTTACTGGTCACGCACTTGCTTTATATCTTGATGATACATATCTGCAGCAACCAGCAATCCAAACCATTCGCCGTATTAAGCTGTATTCAGACTCTTTGGCTCGTTATGGTAAGTCTCCTTACCTGTATCCCATGTATGGCTTAGGTGAGTTGCCCCAAGGATTTGCCCGTTTGTCTGCTATTTATGGAGGTACTTACATGTTGGATAAGCCTATTGATGAGATAGTCCTTGGAGAAGGAGGACGAGTAATTGGAGTTAAATCTGGCAATGAAATAGCTAAGTGCAAACAAGTATACTGTGATCCCAGTTATGTTCCAGACAGAGTCCGCAAGAAGGGCCAAGTTGTCCGTTGCATTTGTTTACTAGACCACCCAATTGCAAGCACTAAAGATGCTCTGTCTACTCAGATTATCATTCCACAGAAACAGGTTGGAAGGCATTCAGACATCTACGTATCCCTTGTATCATACACACACCAGGTTGCTGCCAAGGGGTGGTTCATTGCTATGGTGTCTACTACTGTCGAGACTAATGACCCTGAATCTGAGATCAAACCTGGCTTAGACCTCCTGGGACCTGTCAGGCAGAAATTTGTATCAGTTACTGATTATTATGAGCCAACCGATGATGGCAGCCAGAGTCAAATCTTTATATCAGAGTCATATGATGCTACTACTCACTTTGAGACCACATGTTTAGATGTGCTCAAGATTTACAAACGTGGAACTGATGAAGATTTTGATTTCTCCAAAGTGAAAGTAGAGTTGGGAGAAGAAGAACAGTGAACACACTATGATTTATGTATATTGCTTGTTACTTTTTTTATTTGTTTTAAAATGTTCTGGCAACAATAATAAAATGTTAATTAGGGATTCTTGGGTAAAGATTTATAAGAGCTTAGATGTATCGGCAGTAGATAATTGTATATGTATGTGCAAATGTTTCCATGTAATGGTGTCAGAAAGATTTTCTTTTTACCAAAAAATTCAAGATATAAGTTATTATTATTCCATTATACAACTTATTTAACAATTATATTGTTCTTCATTTAGGATTGCTTTTATTATTTAAGTATACAAAGCTGCTATTGGTGGTCTGCACAAGTGCAATGTCTTATTTGTATCAAATGATATGCATTCCATTTTGGTACATTATTGTTTGATCTTATAACCATATCATACTTGTAATGTCAATCAAAATTATGAATGCTCACTATACCTATGTATATGTTCTGTGTAAGATCATAAATAAAGTTACATTATCTGAATATCATTTTTTATTTAAAACATGGTTTATATGAATTATTTCTGGGTAACAAAATGTATAATTGACTATAGAGTCTAATGCCAATAAATAGATGATAAGACTAGAAATTTTCTCGGATATAAATATAATATTATTCATTTAAAACATATTTGATAGAGTATATGTGATCATTTCTGCATCCAATAAATATATAATCACCATACACCGCAGGTGAGGAGAATGTTTCATTAGGTAGTTGGTAGTCTGCTATGATTGTGCCATTTTCTGAATCAATGATGCATAGTTTTCCATTGTTGGATGCTGCTAAGATAAAATTATCACCTAATCCACATGGAGTAGAATAAACGGGCGAAGACATTAGGGCTTTCCAATGTAGACTTGGTTGGAAGTTCTTTATTTTAATACTATATACATTATTGTCATGGCATCCAAATACCAATTGCCATATCAATTTATCAATTTCTTTGACATAAATTGAAGAGAAGATATTTCCTTGTGAGCCCTGATACTTCCAAGTCTGAAAATATTTAAAACAGAACATTAGAACCCACTGGTGACTTCTTCAATTCTACGAAGATTTGAGACCCGATAAAGTAATTTTCTTACCTTTATGCCTTTTTCTACAGTTCTGCAATGGATCTCGCCATTTACTTCGGCAAATACGACATACCTATCGTTGTCGTATAACACAGGGCTAGCAAATACGGGGCTGCTGAGGACTCCGCGCCAGGCGATTGTGTTAGTGACTGTATGGATGCTGGCACAAAGGCCCGATAATGTTCCAAGTAGTATATACTCATTCTTAGCTAATGCAAGGTCGGCCGATATAGCGTGATCAGCAACATCTATAACAGTTTTGATTGCTCCTGTCTGAAAAAGGAAATATTTAATAAACTGTTTCTCATTCCAAACGCGAAAGTCAAACATTGAAAATTAAAGTATTATAATATATTTAATAACATATTGTAAAGTATTACAAATTAATTATAAAAAATAAGCATATCTAACGCCTACATAAAAATTAACGGCAGTACTTTCGAGATCTAGCTAGATTGACACATCATTCTCATTCCAACTTACTTTTCTTTCTTTATGTTATGGCAATGTAATTTACTCACCAACACATCGATACATCGAATTTTTCCATCATATGACGCTATGTAAAGCAAACCATTGCAGCAAGCTCCCTTACTCTTTATCATTGAGTGGATATTCCTTCTCCATATCTCCTTACAGTCTTCTATCGTGAAACACACGATAGTGCCATCATATGCTCCAACCATACAGCAGGGTGGCATAACGCTTTCTTCGTGATAACATAAGGCAGATGCCTCTACGCGCGCCTTAATTCTTATGATCCCTTGTAGTTCACCAGATATTGCATCTGCTACTACTATTTTACCAGAGTGACTTCCCACAATCACATATAAATTACTGAAATCAAATATGATTAGTTGTATTAAGCTATAGCCTTCTGCTATATATAGAGATTGAATGTAAATTTTTAATTACATTAGCCTTAGATACACAACTTTTGGCATGGTGGTCCGGAAAGCACGTTAATCCGTTGGGACCGTTGGTCCCACCCGGGTGAATTTGCAGCTCATTAATATCCACCAATCGGCACTGGGCCTGCGTGGCGGGTCACGGGCCAAGATGTCGATAGATAAGAAGAATGGGCCATCTATAACTTATGTCATGGCCCATTCTCCTTATCCAGCCACAAAAACGACCTGTGCCTCAGCAGTTGGTTGGGACATTAAAAGGACTGATAATCATGTTGATGACACTAATAATTATTACTTGAGCAGCATTGGTAATAACGTAGGTCAATAAATTAAAAACTTAGTCAAGGATTGAACTAATACTCACAATCCGATTTTGAATAAGGTTGGTGAAGCATCAACACATTTCCCAGTATCATATGTCCATAACACAATAAATTCTACAGGAATAGAAGAATTACTAATCTTTTTTGTTACTTGGGATTCTGAAATACTTTCTGCTTGTGATCTAGATCGTTTGATTCTCTTTTTGGTTTTCATATCATCTAAACACATTTCTTTTTGTGCTAATTGTACAATTTCATCAATAGTATTTCTTTGCGACATTAGATAAGGCAAAATAATTTTCCCAAATTCGGGACAGTTCTGTGATATTTTATTGCACAATGATACAGCAAGAAACGAAGTGCCACCAATTGCAAAGAAATCCTTCTGCATTATGTCATCATAAGTGATATGCAAGCTCAATAACTGGCGGAGTTCTTTCAAGAACAATAATTTTAAGGAATCTAAAGTTTTTGGGACATAGCTAACTTTCTTGTACATTTTTGATAGAATAGATTTGGAAATCTTTCCATGAGAATTCATTGGTAAATTATCAACCCTTATAATTTTATCAGGCCAATGTTTATCGTCAAGTTTACATTTCAGGAAGTCAGATAACTCTTGACTGCTAAGCGTTTCTGATGAAAAATATACTACAAGTAGTAGAGGTTTAGGTAACCACACACAGGAACAAGTCTTTACTTTGGGGCATTGCATGGCGGTGGATTCTATGAGTTGCAGGTTAACTTTGTGGCCAAATCTCTTAACTATATCATCTCTACGGCCTCTATAGTAGATGGTGCCGTTCTTTAATTCACCCAAGTCTCCAGTGTCAACAAATTTTATTGAGTTTTCTTCTTCATTCCCTTTACCCTTATTTAATATAATACATTTTCTTGATTTGCTAACTGTAATAAAACATAATTTGTGGTTTACACACCAAAACATTTTCAATTAAAATGATATTTTCTGATATCATGAATAGCTGCTACTGCTACTTACCTAAGATTATTTTTCCATTATCCTTATTTTGAGTAGATTCAGGTTGAAGAAGTACTTGTGTTTCTGAGAGACAGGTACCCAAGGGCACTTCTTTATCCATAAGCATTTTATTAAAATCTAATTCAGTAAAACATGCCCAACAAGACATTTCAGTAACTCCATAAAGAGTAAATATTTTTGTTCTGTTATTCCAATCCTTAAGCTCCCTTAACCTTCTTATTCCATTCAGTGGTTCGCCTCCCAAAGCTAAGATTTTCAAGGGAGAGTCAGAACTTAATATTTTATTTTTAATATCTAAATTTGAATGTTGAAAAAATTTGGAAGGTGTTGTCTGCCAGAATGTTATTGAATTTTCTTTATCATTAGGAAACAATATGTCTGGCTTATCAGGAGCTATGAGAAGTGAAGCTCCATTCATGCAGGCAAGTAATATTTCAATCATGGAAGGATCAAATGTTAGAGGTGTAGAAAAGAATATGATATCTTCTGAGTTTAATTTAAATAGTTTGGTTAAATCATCAATATTGGGTTGAATGCATTGCACAGGCACTTGTATATGTTTTGGTTCTCCAGTGCTACCAGAAGTCATTGCAATGAAGGAATGCTCAATAGCACTATGTTTATTAGTGAAGTGGCATTGTAGATTGAAGAAGCTTATTTTCAAATCAAAAACCGATACTGATTTGTCTGGTTTCTTACTGAAAAGTTCTGGTGCAGTAAATCCTTTGTCTTGAATTACAACAATTATATTAAAATGAACATCATTTGCAATACTCTCAATGTCTTGGCCTGGGTCCATGAACATGAACGACGTGCAGCATTTGTGAACTCTGTAATAAGCATAAGAATATGGTTTCATTACAAATTACTTGGTACTTTAGGTCAGTTTATTTAAGTATAGCATAACTAATATAAGACCACTTACGCAGCAATAATACAAGGTATAATAATATTTCTCTCTGAGACCAAACCGATTACACCTTTCTTACATTTTAATTGCTGTAAATTTTGTGATATATATTCACATACGCCATACAATTCGGAATAAGTGTAGTTATTGTATCTTCCTTCATTGTAGTGCCTAACAGCAACATTTGATGGATTTTTAGCACAGGTTTGCACAAACATATCGTAATAACCACGTTTTAATTTCATTATGTGCGGATCTTTATTTTATTGGTACCTAGTAGCTACAGATAGAGTTTTATATAATTAAGTTAAGTTTCTACGATCACTTTACTGACACATAATGGTTTTGACAAAATTTGCTGAAATTCTGAATGTTGGTGAAAAATAATTTCAGAAACCCTAACAAAATAAATAAAGAATATTTCCTATTTTTTGTTTTGTTTACCCATTGACCACCATTGACAGTCAACAATGTCAACATGCGTGAGTGACACCACAGTGACACTGACATGACATTGACATTTGAGTGAATAGCAAAAAACGGGTTCTTTTCACCGGGCATAATTCGGCAAAACCGTGTTTCTTTCATTTACGGGACCACACGGGACGTTGGCGGAATTTCTGCGAAAAACGGAAGAAGCCATAAAAAAAAAAAAAAAATTCGTCCTTTTGTAGGACAGGGGAAGACATTAAGCCATACTGCCAATTCTTGAGTATTGTGTGTTACATGCTAATATATTATTGCTATTAATTTGGAGTATTTGGCGTCAAGTATAGTTGTAAAACAACCGTTTTAAACCGTTTAAAACTATAAACAACCATTTAAAATCTGAAATCATACAATACCCGACTCCCAAAAAAAGGAGTTTCATTTTAAACATCTCGACTAACTTACTAAACATGTACATAGGTACATACAAGGCGTACCTACCACGACTATGCCACACACATGGAGGGAAAGTACCTTATATACTGTGTCACGTTCTTACCTCCTTCACCCTAAATCTACCGGGATATGGATAGGAAAAGAAACGCGAACAAATGATAAGTTTAGATATGTTTTTATCATCATCATCATCATCATCATGTCAGCCAAACGACGCCCACTGCTGGGCATAGGCTTCCCCCAAGGATCTCCACAACGATCGGTCCTGCGCTGCCCGCATCCAGCGGCTTCCCGCGACCTTGACCAGATCGTCGGTCCACCTTGTAGGGGGCCTGCCCACGGAACGTCGTCCGGTACGCGGTCGCCATTCGAGAACCTTTCCGCCCCAACGGCCATCGGTTCTCCGCGCTATGTGTCCCGCCCACTGCCACTTCAATGATGCAATCCTTCGAGCGATGTCGGTTGTTTTAGTTCTCCTGCGGATTTCATCATTTCTGATTCGATCGAGCAGGGAAATACCAAGCATCGCTCTCTCCATTGCTCGCTGGGTGACTTTGAGCCTTCTTATGAGACCCATAGTAAAAGACCACGTCTCACTTCCATAGGTCATTACTGGCAACACACACTGGTCAAAGACTTTCGTCTTGAGACATTGAGGTATTTCGGACGCGAATATATGTCGGAGCTTCCCAAAGGAGCTTCCTGAGGGAGATTGAGAGTTACTATGGACAGCTATATTCCTCGCAAACACCTGTTGAAAGCAAGGCTAAAGACCCTAGAGCCAAGCTTACCCGACACTATACCGAAGATATCCCGGACGTCAGCCTGTACGAGATTAGAATGGCTCTCAAGCAGCTCAAAAACAACAAGACGGCGGGAGATGACGGAATCACAACAGAACTTCTACGAGCGGGCGGTAAGCTGAAACTTAAGGTCCTCCAGAAGCTCTTCAACTCTGTCATCCTCGAGGGCAAAACGCCAAAGGCATGGGGCAGAAGCGATGTGATGCTGTTTTTCAAGAAGGGTGATAAAACTCTCTTGAAGAATTATAGACCCATCTCGCTTCTGAGCCATATCTATAAGTTGTTTTCGAGAGTCATTACGAATCGTCTCGCTCGCAGGTTCGACGACTTCCAACCTCCCGAACAAGCCGGGTTCCGGAAAGGCTACAGTACCATAGACCACATTCATACGCTGCGGCTAGTTATACAGAAGACCGAAGAGTACAACTTGCCACTTTGCTTGGCGTTCGTGGACTATGAGAAAGCCTTTGATTCGATCGAGACCTGGGCCGTGCTGCAGTCTCTCCAGAGGTGCCAAATAGACTACAGGTATATCGAGGTGCTGAGGTACCTATACCAAAACGCCACCATGTCGGTCCGATTACAGAACCAGAGCTCTAATCCTATCCAACTACAGCGAGGTGTGAGACAGGGAGATGTCATCTCTCCCAAACTGTTCACAGCTGCGTTGGAGGATATTTTTAAGCTGCTGGACTGGAAAGGATGCGGCATCAACATCAATGGCGAGTACCTAACACATCTACGGTTTGCCGATGATGTAGTTCTTATGGCTGAGACCTTGGAAGACCTGAACACAATGCTCGAAGATCTCGGTAATGCTTCGCAAAGAGTGGGTCTTAAGATGAACATGGACAAGACGAAAATCATGTTCAATGCCCATCTTGCACCCGCTCCAGTTAATGTTGGGAACATTACACTCGAAGTTGTTGACCACTATGTCTACCTAGGACAGACGGTCCAGTTAGGTAAGTCCAACTTTGAGAAAGAGATCTCTCGTCGAATCCAGCTCGGATGGGCAGCGTTTGGGAAGATCCGACATATGTTTTTATATTAAAATAAAATACCGATGAGAGGGAGCGGTCATGGGTGAAGCCCAAAGAATTTATAAGGTAGACTTGGCTCGATTTCCTGCTAGTCGGGTACTTCCCGTGTTGAGCGCGTCGGTGAGGGACAGGAGCACAGCAGGGACGCAAAAGGGACGCAACAGGAACGGTGTCGGGCGCAACAGGAGCGCAGCCCAAGATGACCTACAGGTAAAGGTAGCAGTGACCTCGGACCCTGGAACGCGCCATCAAAAGTCGTTATTCCCTCATCCAATACTGTGCGATCACCAACGGCAGAAACTACTGGGATAGTACCGTAATGAGCTGTTGTGCCGTGGTGTTCGCAATCGGTTACGGAGATTAAATAATATGATGAACAAAAATTTAAATTAGCTAACGTAAAATATTTTTTTCCATACATAAAGTGGGTAGATCCAAATGGAAATTATTTGACTAAGCAAATTACGTTATTGCAATAGATATAAATGATTGAACGGTTCCTAATTAACATTCACTAATAAAATAAAATAAAGAAAGGTGGCAAAAAACAAATCACACTTTTCTAGGAAACTAATACTGACTGCTATAATTGTTAAGAAATACAAGTAGGTACCACTTACTCAATCTAGGGTTTTCTAAACACAATTTCACTATTTTGGCCTACTAGGCACGAAATATTATAATAATAAATTAATAATATAAATAGGTTAGGCCGCCAATAATTATATCTTTATTGATTATTTAAATTTTAGTACTAGGTCTAATGCAGATATTTCGTCGGAAAGCTGCACTTTGTGATAAAGGAAAGCCGCTTTGCACAGTGATACTAGGGACCAAAATAATCGATTTCACCCGCAGCAGCGAAAGTTTCATCCCTTAGGAAAAGAGATGGCGCCACTTCTTTAAAAAAAAATTAAACAATTCTATTTTGATAAAGTAGGTGTCAAATGAAAGATAATTACAATCTATCAAAGAAAAAATATATTGTAAAATTATAAATTAAAAAATGCCCAAATATTAGCTTTGCTTGAAAAAATATTGAGAAATTTGTCGGATTTTACTAAATTTATAAAAATAATTGTTTCGTGGGGTATCTTTTTATCCACTATTATTGTATATTATGGAGATATAAGATTACTAATGAGGGCAGTAATTTCTCGGGCGCACCGATTTCAATGATCTTTGTATGAAACGACTTTTTTTTGTCTTTATGCATATTGCATATTTCTTATATGCATTTAAAAATATATTTTTCATCCCATCGATTCGAAAAGCGATGATTTTTTATCTAATAACAGGGTCCAAAACGATTCATTTTTTACCTGTTATGACAAGAGGGAATAAATGAGATTTGAATTTTGAACAGCTTCATAACAGGGTCCAAAACAATGAGATTTGAATTTAGAACATAATTAAAGAAGCATTGGTTGGAGTGTAACTAAGATTTTTAACTATAGGATTGATGCGAAATAAAAGAATTTAAAAATACAATGAAATATGAAGTTTTATTTATAATACATGTAAAATTAGGTCCTTACAAGAAGTACAGGGCGTGGGGATAACTATTCTACTTTGCAGCTCACTTGTTGCACTGTCAGAGGGACTTAAATTACAATATTCTCACTGAGTTGAAAATTACATAGACAGGTAATGAAGTTTAAACTAGACAAATAAGGTTTCAGAAGAAATTTATATGAATAAGAGTCCTAGGCTATCGCTATCCTTAAAGTAGGTTTACAACGTGTCAGACTGGATATACGAATACAAACATAAATTAAAATATGGGTTGTTATTCAATATTAAACATTTTACAAGTTCACAAGTGTAGTTTAAATCAAGTTGGGAGTGTTACAAAATTGAAAGGAAGGTAGGTAATACTTATATGTATGTAGTTAAGTTAAACTTATGAGAGAGGAGAAGATTAGAGACGATTAATGGGCGCCACGCTTATGAACAACTCATAAACGAAGAGAGTAGGGAGAGATGTAGTAAGAGATAAAGATATAAGAACGATTACACCTGAGATTTATATTCCGAGGAGGGGTTGCGAACGCCGGTCTCTCAAGGCCTAAGGTCAGCGAACGAGGGCTCGCCGGTATGGTATCAGCTTCGCAGGTGCTCGCTCCGGACAGGTAGTCCAGTCAAGAATAAGAACCGGACGCTGAAGATCGAGGACCAATCAAGAAAATTGCAGTGTTCACACAATGATGCAGCTTAGGACGCAATTAGCGAGGTTTATCAGGGATAAACTACGTAGGTATCACAATTATCAAAAATGTCTATGCAATAACAGTTCACAGTGACTTTTTCACAGTCAGTTAAGTAGAGGTTATCGAGAGAAAAAAACACTGGGGCGAGATGGGCCCTATTTATATGTTCCGCCACGATTTTTCTAGAATCATGTTTTTAACTAATTTTGCTTTACCATCAATCTCGAATTTTCCAAAGTCAGTAGCATAGACAATGCTCACTTGTACATTTCTAGAATGATCCGAATATAGTCTATGGTTAAGAAAATTAGCTAAAGATAAATGAAGAATTATATAAAATCAAATAAAGGAAGATTTGTAGATTATAAATAACTAATTACTTTCATTGTAGATTAGATATTCATAAAGTTATTGATAAAAGTTTTTAGGTACCATAGATAATCTGGACTCAATATGTAGAAGTTCAATTATTAAAGCAAGAGAGCTACTCTACGCCAGATGTCAGTTCTGGTGCTGTTGCATGAACGAGATGACAGGATGGCTATGCATTTAGGTGTGAGAGAGATGACAATATATGTGCGACATACTTTGCCACTATTTGACACCAGATGGCGCTAAAGTTTGATGAAGTGTGGACCCTCAACGCAAGGTGTCTTTATAAGAAAAAGAGATGGAAATAGCTGGACATCCATGCAAGAATGAGAAAACTTATATCTCTGGATAATTGCTCGTGGAAATAGTTCTTCTATTCCTCACAAGATTGAGCCAATGGTTCAAAAATTATGATGTTTACTCTGATAAAATTAAATGTCAAACGTCAGACGTGATAGATGTTTGTTGACAAATTTAAGTGTACCTAAGATGTAAAAATTAGCAATTATTGCTTGGAATTGAGTTAATGAGAATGTATGTACTTTGCAATAAGGGATGTATAAAAACTGTGTTGTGTAAAGGTACAACATATAGGATAAAAAACAGAAATGAAGGTTGGTACTATCATAGTTTATTGTGAATGTAACATATTAAAAAAATGATATGTTACAGGAGTGTAGCAAAAAGGGTGTGCAGTACTTAAAAAAAAAGTAACTGATTTTGTATGGGGCCGGGACTTTTTTCGGGACCGAGAAATTTTCAAAAACGGAATTTTATAAAATTGAGAATATCTCGTAAACGGTGAGTCGTAGCTAAAATCTAACAAAATTTTCAACCTCCCTACGGCATCCCCGGAGATACTTATAAGAAATCTGATGGACATATATTTTTTTTATTTTTTTTTTATTTCAAAACTCAAATTTTTTTTCTTGCCCGACTAGCGCTCTGATGTATCCGAACGACAAAGAAAGGTAGGTAGATTGAGTTGTCTTTACTGCTTTTCTTATAGAGGGGGATGAAAAGCAGAGTGTATTACTCGGCCGCAAAATTATTTTCGCCTCGGGTGGCGTATATTGAATCCCTCGCTGCGTTCAGGATTCTACTTTAGAATCCCTCGCTGCGCTCGAGATTCTACTCTAGAATCCTTCACTGCGCTCTGGATTCAAAATAGCGCCCTCGCCGTAAATATATTATTTTGCTCCCTTGTAATACAATCTACTATTAAAAAGTACTTATGTGAAAGTTTATTTTTGTGAGGTTTAAAAAAAAAATCTGAAGTTTTACTTTACCTAAAGCAAGTAAAATACATAACAAAATAATTTTATTTAATCATATCTTCTTTGAAACCGACGATGGTACTGTTTGAACTTAAAAAAAATCTTATTATTTAGTACAAAATGCAATAGTTTAATGATTTTGAAGTATCTACTCAATGATAAATCTAATTGAGACTTTAAATTATTTTTATGCATTCACAATGCAATTTTGTAAGTACTTATGGGAAAAATGTGATAGTAAAAAACCACGAGCCCTATAAGTAGCCCGTAGTAGTAGTATCCCGCCTGAAAGCTACTGATAAAGTAATTGTTACATTTATTGGAAATAATTTTGAATTGTGTATCTTTTATACATTAACCTTGGATTTTCACAGTCACGATTGCAAAAGTTGCACTGTAGAGTACATGGTAGGTCAATGCATCGACAGAAACAGTGCATAGTACCTATTGCAGGAAGTTCTGCACCCGCAATGATCGAGAAGGTTTAACTCTGACCTGACCAAATCGGCGTAGCAGTGAACCATTTAGGAGTCTATCCCGCTTGTGAAATTTTGTACCATCCCCAAGAAGCTGGACATGGAATTGAGGCTCTTAAATTCAAAGCTTTACCCCATATATCGCCTGCTTGGTAAGCTGCACGCAAGGCATGTTTGTTGAATGCGGCTAATGTCGGGGGAAGGCTTGTCACTTCCCTTCCGCCCGCGACTACGCCCGCGTGGACTAAACAACGACGTTATCCCGCGGGAATGTGATATTTTTCCGGGATAAAAAGTAGCCTAAGGCAGCCATTACACAGTCAATCCAGATCGCGATCACTGATCGTGATCTTGATCGCGATCGAGATTTACTATGTAAATATTTTGCGATCAAGATCGCGATCCGTCAATCAACTTCGTACACAGTCAATCTGGATCGCGATCATTGATTTTTTGACTGTGTATTGGCTGCCCAAGTATGTCACTTATCAGCTGCCAAACTATTCTCATGCCAAAAGTCACGTCGATCCGTTGCACCCATTTTGACGTGAAAGACGGACAAACAAATAAACCCTCTTTCACATTTATAATATTAGTATGGATACACACAATCTCTTTTTCATTTTATAGTAAAAATATGATTGACCTGATATTATGCATTACTAAGTAAGAACTTCTGTTTGAATCGTGAAAGCGCGCATGCTGCTGAGCCGGACCCACACTAAACGATAATACGCGCTCCAATCGCGCGCGGCAAGAGTGCGCTCCACTGGTGATACATGCATTTTTGCGTATAAAAACAATATTAAAATATAGATAAGTTACCTATCACAACTTACTGTAAATCGAGATTTAACAGCCTAAACCGACCTAGATAGCGGTTTAAATTTAAATCGAGATCGGTAACAACAAGTAGCTAAATGGGATTTAAAATAAAATCGAGATTTAACGGAAGCAAAGTATTGCTGCAAGTGGCCCTTTTGATTTGATTTATGAAGAAGAGAAGAGAAGTTTGATTTTTTTCTCGGCTCTAAGCGATTGCAGACTTGAGAAAAAGTTTCTTGACAGACGGACAGATCTATGAATGAGGGCTTAACTATGTTCATGCAGCATATCATAACAACATACTATGTTCATACCCTAGCCTGCGTATTCGATATTCTTTAGACCCTTTAGTAGAGAATAGGACTTCAAGAACAGCGTTATAAATTCTAGGCAACAAACACACAACTAAACTAACACAAAAGTCACTACACCGCGCGTACGAAGTCGCGGGCAACAGCTAGTATTATTATAAATGCAAAAGTTTATGTTTGTTTGTCTGTCTGTTTGTATGTTCTGTTTTTACGTCAAAACGGCTGAACCGATTAAGATGAAATTTGGAATGGAGATATTTTGTGACCTTAGAAAGGACTTTTTACCGCGGGAATAAGGATCATTTCCATGGTAAAATAAATTTTAGCACGGGCATAGCTGTGGAATGGAATTGGTATTTAAGGTAATATTTTAAGTTAATGGATAGTATTATATTTAGACTAGAGACAGTTTAAGGTCCTGCGAAAGACATAACACTTTTTACCGCGGGAAAAATCTTATTCCCACACGAAAATCATTTTAAATAAGCGCGGGCTAATTTGCGGCCAGAAATTGGTAGGTACCTATTTAAGTAAATAATTTGAGACCCTGGGAAGGATTAAAACAGGCTACTTTTACTTTTTACCACAGGAAAGTATCATATTCCTACGGGAAAACCAGTAGGTAGGTATTATTTGTTTGTCCGTCTTTCACGTCAAAACGGAGCAACGGATCATTGTGATTTTTGGTACGGGGGTAGATTGGCAGCTGGAAAGTGACGTATTTTATCCCGGAAAATATCACATTCCCTGAGGATAATGTCGTGTAGTACACGCGGGCGAAGCCGCGGGCGGAAAGCTTGAATAATTATATAATATAGAAGATAGATAATATTATAAAGAGGTAAGTTTGTGAGGTTATAGGGGGTAAACTACGGAACTACTGAACTGATTTCGAAACTTCTTTCATCATTAGAATGCAACGTTATCCCTGAGTAACATTGCTACTTTTTATCCCACTGCTGGGCACGGATGGGTCTTAGTCCACGCAGGTGAAACCGCACGCGCGAAGCTAGTAAATCTAACATATAAAATTCTCTTGTTACAGTGTTAGTTGCCATACTCCACATGTATATTAGGTAGGCTTCGATCAACAATAACAAACGTGGCCGAGGGATATGTCGACACTTGAGCGTATATTTATAAGTAGTTCCTGTCATTTATAACATACTAGCTTTTGCCCGCGACTTTGTTCGCGTGATTAAGATAGTTGAGCGTTTATTCTGAAAGTCACGGATTACCAATACACCACTAAATTTTAATTAGTACAAAGATTTAAGGGGATGATAGGGTCCATCAATACAATTTTTTTACTATGAGGCCAACCAAGGAATCGCGAAAAAAAATCAGCTGTTCCATACAAAAGTATAACATCGACTCGACTGAAATGTATGGAACAGCAGTTTTTTTTTTCGCGACTCCGTGGATGGCCCCATAGTAAAAATTATTCGTATTGATGGACACTATCATCCCCTAAAATCTTTGTAATAATTTAAATTTAGAGGTGTATAAGTATCAAGGTATTTATTTATCAGTAGACCTTATTTTATTGTTCCATGCTCACTTATCTTTACCCCTAGTGTAAGTTTTTATGTCAAAAAACGCAAACTATCGTGAGTGCGTATTTATGTCAATTTGTATGAAAACTGTATCAGCGCCTCTAGCGGCACAAAATAAAGAGTTTACAGAAGGACCGCTCCCACCATTTTTGAAAATCTATACCTATCCTTGTCTGACTCACTAGGGTTGCTTCTGTATTGATTCTGAATTTAAAAAGGAGTAAGTAGTAAAAGTTAACAATCATACATAAATAAATTCATTTATACATACATCGTAACAAGTTGACATGCCTTAGATGCTGCTTAGATGGTAAACAGAGCATCTAATATCCATTTAAAGTCCCGACGCCACACACGACGTAGACAAGATCCTATTGTACCTATACCGTACCTATTATGTTGTAATGTATTCCATTCCTATATGTTATAATGTACTCTATGTACAAGATATAAATATGGTGTGATAGTTATCCCACTAAAAACATAAACGTGAAAAAGGCACTAAGTAAGTTCGACGAAAACATAAAGGTAAAAAAGGTGCCAAGTTCAGCGAAAAATAGTTGAAATCTAAATGGGTTACAAGTTCCATAAATTTTTTCGTTGAAGAACTTCAAATAATTAATATTTTCTTAAATGTTGAATTTATAACTTGTCATCTTCAAAAATTGAAAAACCTTTATAACGCAAGAACTGTATCAAGCAATAGTGGTAACTATTTTGAAAACAAGAAAGTGTATTTAAATACCTATGTTGTGTTTTTATCGTATATAAAAAATATAAGTAGTTTAATAGTCAAAGTCAAATTTGTTTATTCAATTTAGATTGGTTTTTACAATACTTGTGAACGTCATAGAAGCTACGCTATCGAGATGTAAACAGGTTCATATTTGTTTCTGGCGCAGCTGTTCTTCATAGTCTTTTCTTGCACTCAAGAATATCGTTTTTCAGCTTTCTTTTTCTGGGAGAATTTGCAGAAACGTGAGTTGCTATTTGTGAATTTGAGTCACATTTAACTTTTTCATATTGTGTACAAGATTCATTAGTCTCCACAGTTGCTTGCGATTCTTCATTTAAATTTTTTTTGACAGGTAGCAAAAGTTTGGGAATCGAACTGTCCTGAAAAAGGCACTAATGCCTTTTTCAGGACAGTTCGGTTCGATGTCTTGATTATAGAATTGGTTTCGAAATGGGCCTCACAAACTCGAAGATATGTTGACCATTTGTTGCGTACATCTTCTCGATCAATTAAACTTATCCATAAGGTTCGTCTGAAAAAAAAATCATTAGATTTTTAAAATGAACTAGTTAGTTTTGCAACGAAAATAGCCTATGGCACTCCTACGATTAAGACGTTAAAATAAATAGGTATACGCATAATCGTGCGTGGTTCGTTTTCTCCTGAACTTGGCTGGCACACTGCCGTGCGTCAAAAAAAACTTTACTGCAAGTAAAATGTTATTTGGGGTAAGTATAATGACTGGCGTTCTCTCCCAAACTTGGCAGGCACACTGCCGTGCGCCTAGATAAAGAAAACTTTACTGCAAGTGAAATGTTATTTGGGATTTATTGATTGGCGTCCTTTCCTGAACTTGGCTGGCACACTGCCGTGCGCTTAGATGAAAAAAAATACTGCAAGTAAAATGTTATTTGGGGTTTAATGACTGAAGTCTCTAAAATGTAAGTAGGATTTCATAACACTGCTAAAATAAAAGAAAATGCAACGACAACTTTTACTTGAAAATTCGTCAACATGACTTAATTGTGGCTGTGTTCGCTGAACCGCCAAGAAGTTTTGAGAATACTATAACATCTAAATAAGGACCATAGAACCCAATTACTGGCGTTTTACCACAACCAGCTAACTATAAGATGAATGTGTATGGTTCATCGTTGTTATCAAAGCGGCTAGTCCCAAAAGTACCTAGGTATACTCACCTACCAACAAGAGAAAACAGTTTGACATAACTTACCTTTCAATATCGTTTGGAAATTTAAAGAACGTGTATGCACAGTTTTTAGTCGTATTTAGACAACCAAATACACTGCAACTGTAATAATATTGGTTATTAATTTTTGTTAAGTAATGGTAAAATAGGTATATAAGTGTCACAGTGACACGTAGCGGCGCGGACGTGAAGTGATCAATTAAATGCTCTTTGGAACTTGCGATCACTGACCTCTTTGCGATACTCGCGACTGAGTACTGTCCCAAACTGTCCCATTTTGCCTGTATATGTGACGTCTATGTGTGCGTGACGAAAATGGCACTTTGTTCTAAGCGGACTCTCTGCTAGGGCGACCGCCCGCCCGCGTAGTTACTTTGTGCTAGCGGCGAGTAGCGCGCTTATGCAGTTTTCATACAAATTGACATAAATACGTACTCGAAATAGTTTGCGTTTGCTTGACATAAAAACTTACACTCGGGGTACTGACATAGTGGGTCAGAGTCTTTGTTCGCTTGGTTTTTACTATCAATTAACATGCACTATGAATGAAAGCTATCTACCTTCCAAAAATGGTGTCTCTACCCTCAACCTTAATAGAAATTCCTTTACAAACTGAAACACCTTGTAGCAAAATAAGATTTTAAACTTACATGGTCATTATCACTAAGTATAACTATTATGAAATACGGGATTTTTACCACGTTTATTTCGTTTTTCGAGTTCCCGATATTTCGGCGCAGTTGCACACGCCATGATCACGGAGTAACTGTTATTCCGCGTGTGCAACTGCGCCGAAATATCGGGAACTCGAAAAACGAAATAAACCTTGTAGCACCTTATATAATGGGAATTTTCAAAAACCCTTTCTTAGTGCTCACCTACACCATAAAAGGTATCTATTCTCCAAAAATGGTGTATCTACCTTAAGCCCTATACAATATCCCGTACAAACTGAAAAACCCTGTAGCACCATGTATAATGGGAATTTTCCAAAACCCTTTCTTAGTGCTCACCTACACTATGAAAGGTATCTACCCTCCAAAAGTGGTGTCTCTAGTCACTCTACCGTCAGCCCTATACAAATCATGGATACAAACTGCAACACCCTGTACCACCCTGTATATAACGAGAATTTTCCAAAACTCTTTCTTAGTGCTCATATACATTATAAAAGAAATCTAAGAAATCTTTAGCCCTTTACAAATCCCCATAGAAATTTCACAATTTTGTATTTTGTTTCTAGGACAGATAGTTTATATGTATATGCACTTTAAAAAAATATGTAAGAAACTCAAAAAGGATTGGTTACTCCAAACTCCAGGGAAAACTGGAAAATAATTAGTGAATTTCGTTAATAAAATGTGGAGTCAGAGTAGCAAAACAAAATGTTATAGGGGAGTTCAACGACTGTTCTCTTCTGTCACCGGGATACCAAAATTTTCTCTCCAGTTGCTGAAATTTCTTGGGGACTGGCAGCAGAGTTCTCGAACTTCTTTGCCTGGTCCAGTATATAATATTATATTATATACGTAATAATACGTAATAAATAACGTTGATTCGTTGCTCCGTTTTGACTTGAACGACGGACAAACAAACATAAAACAAACACACTTTCGGGATCCTCACGGTTTTAACCGCGTGGTACCCATTCCCGGGATGGGAATTCCCGAATATCGGGATAAAATATAGCCAATGTCACTCGGGAAGAATGTAGCTTTCTAATGGTGAAAGAATTTTCTTTATCGGTCTAGTAGTTTCGGAGCCTATTGAATTCGAAAAAATGAATTGTTCAAAATTTCCATTAAGTAAATGAGTTTTTTTTAAAGTGCCATATCTCCGACTGTCTGTCCTAGAAACAAAATTTAAAACGTTAATTATAGGAAATTTAATTCTCTACAAGATTATGAAGAATCTTTTCTGGGTAAAAGCACTTAAGGCGATACTCGGAAAAATTATGCTAAAGCGAGATAGCAATGAGAAAACGACGCGCGCGCGAGACCGATTTTGCAGATTACGCAAAAAAAAAACACAAAAGCACTTCGTATTAAAAAACTATAGCGATTTAAAAAAAATGCTTCTATACGATCCTAATAATATTATTGGTGTCCACTAATTAAACCAATTTTCAATAGTATATGTTACCCCATTTAAGAATAATCTTGATATTTCGTATTTTTTAGACGTATTTTCGAAAATAAAAAGTGTCGAGGCAAAATCATAAAATCATGTTTCTAAAACTATACGATTCTAGATAAAGGTATGAAGAAATATATATCTTATTACCAGATTTATAACAACTCTAACCGTCTTATAGTTTTATATCAAAAAGTCCATATTTTTTCCGAGTAGCGCCTTAAAAATAAAAGAAAAACTGAAGAAATTTCCGACTTTTTCAATTTGGCGGCGGGGGCGGAGGGATAGGAATTGTGCATTTTGTATTTTAAATACTCACTAACCATCCTAGACAACAAATAAAAAATTCAGAACTACCGTACCATTTGTAAGATAACCTCCCTCTATTCACTGGACTATTTAAGGGTTTCGTATTTTGTAATTTATCGAAATCCTAAAAATTTACAAAAGTAGAAGTAGCGGAACTTATGTAAATAAAGGTAAAGGGCAAAAAGTTTCTTTTAAGTTTTCAAGGCTACATTGCGGCAAGTTTGATGAATCTTTGACATTGGAGAGGTCAAAAGGGTAGTTTCCAAGGTCTCATAATTGGAAGTATGAAGCATAAGGCTCAACAGACTCCATGTCTCTGCGACGATTGTGACCTAAAACTTATTTGGCAAATGAACGGGTCCAATCAATTAGGGCCGGTCAGCGATCCGCCGGAAAAGAGGACAGCGCGGCAGCGCGCGCGCTCTCCAAGGAAACTCGGAAAACAGCGGCGGGGCGGAGGGCGGGGGCAGCGCACGGAGGGTGCGTGCCCGAGAGGCGCGAGGCCGCATCGATCGCGCGCCCGAGCGGGGCGGCTCATCAGTCCGCCGGGGCGGCCGGCGAGAGCGCGCGCGTGTCATGCGCCGCTGAGATGGCCGGCGCTCGGGCGCTCGTGGCCGCCTGCTGCTGCTGGTGGTGGCTGACGACCGCAGCCGGTAAGTACCGCGCCGCTCCACCCCACCGGCCCGCAGCGCGCCCCACTCACGATCAGCTGTTCGGTCCCCTACACATTTCACGTGGTTTTCGTAGTTTTTCACGAGAAAATCATAGTGTGAGTGTTTTAAACACAATCGCCCCTCGTAATTTACGTATGGCACCCGCACGTAGGTTTCAAGTTTGTTTTAATCGTATTATTATAATCGATCTCTGAACCGTGTTACGAGTTTCCGTATTATAACCTGGTATGTGACATTTGTGGTAACTATAACTGTTTGACTTATTTTTGGTTGGTAAATGTTGTTTTTTATTGGTAGAGTGTGGTTGTAAAAGTTTTCAGTTAGGGTGACATTGGGGTAGCGGCACGGCTCTGCGGGGTTGTCGCGAGCCGGCACTATTCAGGAGGCCTTAGTTCGTCCTTGCGCCGGCCACTAGTTAAACAATCGCAGATATTACATAATGCGGCGGGCAAGTGACACATCTGCGTAAATATTGATCATAATCACGCCACTGTGCCCGGGGCTCGAGGAAGTCAGATTATGGCTGCAGCATGCACTGAGCACCTGCCCCCGCCGAGGGTATCTGGAGGACGACTATCACATCCACTTCCCATTGCTAGGGTTTAACTATAAAACACTCATATCACTCTGTCTATACTATAACGTAATTTTATTTTGGTCTATATTAATTACTAACCGCAAATGTAAAATTAACCAGTTTTTTTTTTAAAATCTTCATTATGTTTTCTTATTTTCAGTTTTAAATATGTATTAAATACATACAGGTAGCACCAAATAACTTATTGATTGCCAAAACACAACATTCTGGTTATAATAAGTCAAGGGTCAATAATTACTTTAAAAAGACATCAACGCGCTAAGTCAGAAAAATAAGGTCAATAAATTCATACTAAGTATTTTTGATAGTGAACAATTGTATTTATTATTATTAGATGATTACTAGATTATGATAAGTTTTTAATTAAATTAATTATTATTTTGTCACATTAACAGCATTTTTGGTGTTATACTTTCGAATTGAAATTGTCTTTAACACGTAAATTTTCAAATTACATTAAAAAATTATGTGCATCTATTATTTGATTAATTATCATTATAAAAAATACTTTAAGTTAACCCATTTTCGTGCAGTTTAAGATTTGAATAAAATATTAATGGTTACTATTTATTTCAACGAACAAGTTTTAACACAGGTAAGTGAAGTTTGGTGTATGTAATTCATATTTGGTTTTGCATAATGAAAACAATAATTTCCCTACTTTAAAAAGTATCGCCAATTAAAATATCGTCGGAATAGATTATGTTCGGGAATGCCATATTATTCATCCCTTACACTCCAATACTATTTCTTAGCGTCTATCCCGTTTTTAAGTCAAATGAAGTTCATCAACATTGGTTCAATGGTAATTTCTTATTTATAAATAGTAGTCCGTATTTTTCTTCAGAATAGCAATGAACATGCAAAAATAGTATGCATATGCTTAGTTATAAGCACCGCTCTTAATGGCCAGTAAAATTCGTATAGTATTGCGATTTTATCGAAGTAGGACAACAGAAATGGTCATTTCCTAGAGACATTAGTCGTATTGATTCGGTAGACATTTGGTTCTGTGTGGCCTGAAAATGGTATTTTTTCGTGTTTTAACTACAAATGATACATTCTAGACATGACAGTGTACATTGTATTCTCTGAGAGTTGACAAAAATATTATTTACTTTCTTGTAAAAAATCGCGTCGAATGAAGCCGTTCACATAATTGTGATCGAACTTCACTTGGTAAGTTCGTTTGATTTTCAATAATGTAATGTAACTAATTTATGACGCGTACCGTTAACACTTGTGTAAGTTTTGTAAATCTTAGATAGGTGCTACAAAAAGATAGCATATGCATTAGATTATGATCATATGCAACCCTTTACGTTTATCGTTAAAAACCGCAACCGTTTACCGTTCAGTAATGAATCAAATTTAACTTTAACTTATGAAGCCGAAATCTTTTGATTATATCTATTCTACAGTAAAAACATGAAAATAACTAAATCATAATAATAATTTCTGTGAAAACGGGGCTCGTAAAATATGTTTAACATGAGTATTAATTTCCATGCGAAATGCAAGTAATTGATATTGTCTTATAAGTATATAATCAATAAGCTTTTGGATGGAGTTTTTAGCTTTCGTGACTCGTGACTGTAACTTATAAATTTTATTTTAAACTGAAATTTAATAAACAGTATCATAAATAAAGGATTACAATTCAAGGCAAATGTAGGTTGTATGAAGGTTGCAGGTTTATTTATGCTCATATCGATTACTATTAGGTTGTATCTGTTTGTTTAATAGTAGATTGTTTAGCAAGGGCTGTATGGCACCCATAACAGTCGAGTATTTTGGCGCACGAACGAAGTGAGGGCGCCGATAGTTCGAGACTGTTATGGGTCCATACTCCCGAAGTAAACACTCTACTTTTCATTTCGAATATGAAGAAAGTAAAAATAAACAAAAATAATCTTAAAAATATTTTTCCTATAGCCGCAGAATTTTCAATAGACTTAAAATTCTCTTAACTTTTTCGTTCATTTTCTCGATTTTAGGGAAGGCAAGGGAAACTAAGTCCATACAGCCATGTTTAGTGTTTGACCCGTACTCTATGCAATTCCATGGAATTAATAGCCTGATTTTTTATGTTACAAATAACTTATTTGGTTTAATCTGTTTCTAAAAACGCATATTATTAAAAAAAACAATGTTTTAGATAATATAATAATAATTTCTCTTTTTGTGTGGTGTCTACGATTTTAATTATTTTATTTATAGTAGCAAAACTGGCTGTATAGGCTTCTGTGCCTTTGCCCACATCCTTTGGTAAATAAATGTCCAAAGAGATTACAGATCATTTTTGTACCTAAGTACTCTTTATTTTACAGATTTTGACATGACGCCTCCTGTTCCTTTTTTAATTTTATGACGGCCCTAGGGCCGCCACATACCACTTTCAACCCGCATTTTAGGCAAGATAAGAGTTACTTTCAGAATATGAGACATGAAAAAGGTATTTTTAATCAGTGAGACATTTTCATGCTACTAGGAGATTATTAAAGCATTGATCTTGGTTTAAACTTAAGCATATTCGCAGTAAGCACAATTTTCGTGCTTTTAAGGAAGTTTTAAATTATAATATTTTTTATATAACAGTTAGAATCATTTACTTACGCAAACACATTAGTTTATAATCAATTTAGTTGGTAAAATTAATAAGAAAGTTGTTAAGTTGTGTCGAATTCAAAGTTACCTAAGTAAGTTTCTTGGAGCGTTACCAACTAGGACATTCTTGTGATATAAAATAAGTTAAAAGTGAATGTGGTTTAAAATCTATAATACGTACATACTCGTAATTGAACCTAGTGAATTTTATGTGGCATTAAAAGCTTAAGGGTCAAATTCTTTCTAAACAAACACGATGCAAAATATTAGCTAAGGCATAAAGTCAAGCGAAAAAACATTGCTGACACAATTATTAAGCCAAAAAATTGTATTTCTCGTGGTAATGGAATATTATACGAACGATAAGCAAGCCGCCCGCGCCCGCCTTACGTAAGTCGAGCCTCATTGAATTTTCATCGCCGCCCTGCCCCTCGCTCGCTCAGTTTTATATTCCATTGCTCGTTTTATCCGAGTATTACTTCGAAGCACTTTTTTTAAAGCCTATTAAAACTTTAGGTATTGCTTTTATATTTTATAAATGGATACAATGAATATACGAGTATAAGGCTTAACCGCAGAGGCTTAACCATAGATCACAAAGTAGTATATGTAGACATATTTTTGAGAGTTTAAATTATTTTGATGCATTCACTATGCAGTTCACCTGAAATCCCGCCTGAAAGTAATTGCAAGGCACGTGATTTTTTACTTACACTTTTTTTTAACTATATTTTTCTGAACTTGCCTCTTTGAGTAAAGACTTGCCTTAATGTAAGTGTTACCGACCAGGGGCCCGATTCTCAGGCATTCGAATTTTTTCAGTGTGGTAATTCGTATGTCGAACATTTTGTTTGTGGTTTCTATTGAAAAGTTAGAACGTTTCAACCTACGAAGCTCGACTTAATACTGGTTACCTCAGTATTAAGTCGAGCTTCATGTTTCAACCAAACTAAGCTGTCCCTCATGTCAAAAAATTCATTTTGACAGCTAAGTTCGTATACGAACATCTATTGGTTTGTACCCATGAAGCTCGACTTAATACTGGGTTACCTCAGAGTATTAAGTCAAACTTCATGTTTGTACCACTCGTAGCGTTCGACTGGTTTTCGATCGAACTTTTTCGATTGTGAAATTCTGACAATACAAAAACTGTTTTATATTTGAATTTCGAGCTTATAAAAGTGAACTTTTCTCGATTGCCTGAGAATCGGCCCCCTGCAGCGATACAGCCTCTTTAGATTTCTCTTTGGTCTACCTTCCAAATTCTAAATCTCAGAGACATCAGCTTTTTAGACAAATTAAATTGTTCAGTTGACAGTAAACTGCTATACCAGAAAATCGTGTTTATTGGTGCTAGTGGTTCGTGCCCTATCCTCAACAATAAGTACCTATAAATAAGAAAGGTTCAGCTTCAATATTTGCCTTAGCCTTATTGTGTTTGAAAACTTTTTCAGTTTGTTTTTAACTATTTATTTTCTCTGGACTGATTACCATACCGTAAGTCAAAGCAAACCTCAATCACTATAATAATCCCATAGCATGCAGCGAAATAACACACATAGAGCTTAGATTTCGATCAAGAATATTGAATTATAATTACCTAGTGGCTACCCGATCCCGTGGGAATATCAGGATAAAATATAGCCTATGTTACTCAAGAAGAAAGAAGCGTTCTAAGGGTAAAAGAAAATTTTAAATCGGTTTAGTAGTTTTTGCGTTTATCCATTACAATCATACAAATAAACAATAAATAATATCTTTTCTCTACATATATAATATAAAATTATGTTAGCATAGATTTATTTTCAAGTCAAGTATTTTTGTGAATCAATGCTGTTATATATAAACACGTTATCTAGTTGAAAATTATTAAGTAACACCCAGTTAATGCACATTAACTGTGTTATTCTAGTCCTTATCTTATCAAGTAAATCTGCTTGGAGAGAATAATCCGAGATTAGTAGTATGACTATTGCTTTAGGCATTGAGCATTACAGACCTACCAATGGTTTTTGAATAGTTAACTTATTTCTCATTTTCAATTATTAGCTTATATTCAATTATAGCTATAATAATTTTTGTATAGGTATACATCTCATCATTCTATCATCTATTCTCGTCAGCATTTATTTTCAGTGCAAAGTTAAGGTGAAAGTTATTTTGTTTCAGTAATAATAAAAACAATGTATTGTATCATTTATTAGTCTTGCTTCAAATATGATTAACAGCAACGTGGTTGATCTGACGTGATGTATAAAGTTTGATTTATGTACGCAGATTGGCTTTTGTTTGCTTAATTTTGGTAACTCGATTATTGCCATCTTAATAATGAGTACCAAGGAATTCGTTTGAGCTATGTACCCATACTACTTATATATCAAAAATCTTTATCGAAAGGTTTGTTTTTATGCTAAAGTAAACTAGGTATTCTAATTTTGTTTTAAACTGTACAAAATTAAATAACAAAAATTTTCGGACATCTTTGCTTTTTCTAGTACCTTATAAAGTTATGATATTGTTTCCAGTCAAACATATTCCGAGAATCGTCTCGTGAGAACTTTCCGAACAAGATAAATACAAACACTATAACAGTCGTCGCTATCGAACTATTGACAATGGGTCGTCTGACTGAGCGCTCCCCGAAGGAACTTTGGTTGTTCTACTAAATGACTGGATCGACTGGACTGGACTACTTCGAAGTTCTGGCTCCATTAAACAATAATTCTACGGTAATGGCGAAGTTTCAGGTCTAGCGGGTTTTTTTTACTATCTGGGGTTGATTCTGTAAGGATATTTCACCGTCCTTCACCTTCACTTCGCATTATAAGACAAATATTTATGTCAAATTCATTTCATTAATTCCTTGATTACAACAACATCAATACAGATATAAGTGCGGGGTCGTGTGAATTGAAACCTATCGCATACCTAGTTGGCTTGGTACTGACTTCAGACAGTTCAGTAGGTTCCTAGACTAGTTAGAAAAGTCGCGCAATTTCATCCCTTCAACTAAAATGGTTTAATGTTTTTTTTGCTTTTTGGTATTTTTAGGTAAGTTTTTTGTTTGAATTTCTTTGGTAGGTGGTAAGAATAATTTTTAGCCGAAGTAACATTAATTTTTATTCGGCTACTAGTTGAAAAAGAAATATGAAAATCTGTATTGTATGTTCGATAGTTATACAGGTGCTAAATACGTAGGTAATAGCTTTATTTATGGTTGCGAGTTCACATAAAGCCATCTGTCCCGTGAATAATGTTCAAATAAGCAGCGACCGTAAATATTGTATTTTTGTATTTTTATATTGTATTGTACTAGCTTCCGCCCGCGACTTCGTCCGCGTGGACATTCGAGAAAATACTTAGGGGACCAATAACCAGGATAAAAAGTATTCTATGTTTTAATTTAATAAAAATCCGATCAGCCGTTTTTACGTGATTAGGCGGGTCCTCCCTCACCAAGTGAGCAGCCTCGTGCGAGGCCCGCCGCACGTGGCAAACGTTCTGCCTCGCGCGAGGCTGCTCACTTGGTGAGGGAGGACCCGAGAATAAGTGTCTGTTTCACAATCAAAAAGTTAGTTCTGAGTAGCTTAGGTAGGTACCAAGAACTTGTTAGGTCTAAGAACTTTTAGGGTACTTAAGATGATTTAGGTTTCTACACCCTATTTACCCCTTGGGTTTGATTTTCGGAAAACTACGAAATGGGTTGCCTATTTGTTTTAAGAAGTAAGCCTACAAAGTTTCAAGTTGAAATGTCTGAATGTTGAATGTTGAAACCCCTATTTCAACCTTTTAGGGGATCATGTTCAGCGTGTTACATCAAAATAAATGCCATTTTTGCAATCGTCATCCCATAAAACCTCAATAACGACATCCATATCGATTTTTAGGTTTATTTATCCCATTTAACCTCTAAGGGGTTGATTTTCGAAAAAATACGAAATATGTGTTTGCTTATTTGTTTTACTTTTCGATCATAAGCCTAAATAAAAAATTTAATGAAGGACTTTCCAGATACAACATTTCATCCCCCTTTTTATCCCTTCGGGGGTGGAATTGTCAAAAACGCTGACGCAGGAAAATTTTAATTTTCAATTGCCAGCCTAAATATAAAGTTTGAAGATCCTATCTTCAAAACTGACGGACTTTGATACACATATTCATCCTCTATTTTACCCCCTGGGTTTGATTTTGGGAAAATTACAAAATGGGTTACCTATTTGTTTTAAGAAGTAAGCCTACAAAGTTTCAAGTTGAAATGTCTATTTTACCCCCTGACTTTTCATTCAAAATTTCACCCCTATTTCAACCTTTTAGGGGTTGAATCATGTTTAGCGTGTTAAACATCAAAATAAATGCCATTTTTGGAATCGTCATCCCATAGAACCTCAATAACGACATCCATATCTATTTTTAAGGTAGACTTCCGAGCATCGCGACCGATCGCAGCCGCGCGCGATCGATCGCGTGCGACTGACGCGTGCGGCTGATGCGACAATAGTCAGTGTATGAAAATGTATGGCGCCGCTTCCGAGGTATGCGACAGACGCGTGCGGCCGACGACAGACGTCGGCCGCACGCGGCCGTAACTATAATGAAAACTTCTTTGTATTGTATAGATACTCACTTTTCTGTCATCTTCCTTATTTTGTTCTCTAATTTATGGTTGTCTGTCACTGTTAGAAAATTCATGTGTCAACGCTGGATTGAGATGATTTTTATAAACTCTCCTTTTGGGCGTTTGTGCACTACACTGAATGTTACCGTCCGGCAGTCCGATTTTTTACGGTCCGATATAGCAGGCCATAGAATATATATGTGTGCTTGTGCACTACACGGAATTTTACCGTCCGACATTTTACTTTTCACCATTCCGGTCCGTTTTTTTCCGTTTCGAGATACACTGAATTTTACCGTCCGGAAAAAAACGGATGGTTGTATTTTAATCATAAATTATTTATAATACATAGTAAGAATTTTAGAAATTAGAAATTTTTATTTGCTAATTTATTTATTTCGTGTAGTTTCGGCTTTGAAACATTGAAACTGTGATATTGAACTAAAAACGTGATATTCATGAGCGGGCGGGGCCCCCGCCCGCTCATGAAGGGGGTAATCACTGCGCTGCCCCGGCGAGTAAAAAGACGGACAACTGCACAAGCCAATCATCCGTGTTTTTCATGCCACGCCGCCGGTCCGTAAAAAAACGGACCGCCGGACGGTAAAATTCAGTGTAGTGCGCAAACGCCCTTTTTGTAACACGCTCACTGCGGCACTGAATTAGCTATTCTTTCTATTGGTGCGGTAGGTACGCGGCGTTTTAGACCTCATACTAAACCAGACATTGTGGCGGTACGAAGCGTTTTCGACCCCACCGAGATTTAAGAGACTGAAATTTCTTTTTTTAAGCGTGAAGTCAGAAACAATATGGATTTTAGTCTTGATAAGTGAGTATCTATACAATACAAAGAAGTTTTCATTATGGTTACGGCCGCGTGCGGCCGACGTCTGTCGTCGGCCGCACGAGTCTGTCGCATACCTCGGAAGCGGCGCCATACATTTTCATACACTGACTATTGTCGCATCAGCCGCACGCGTCAGTCGCACGCGATCGATCGCGCGCGGCTGCGATCGGCCGCGATGCTCGGAAGTCTACCTTTAGGTGTATTTATTCCATTTAACCTCTAAGGGGCTGATTTTCGAAAAAAAAAACGAAATATGTGTTTGCTTATTTGTTTTACTTTCCAACCACAAGCCTAAATAATAAATTTTATGAAGGACCCCCCAGATACAACATTTCATTCCCCTTTCACCCTTTCGGGGGTGTAATTGTCAAAAACGCTAACACAGGTAAATATTAATTTTTAATTGTCAGCCTAAATACAAAATTTGAAGATCCTAACTTCAAAACTGACGGACTTTCATACAAACATTCATCCCCTATTTTACCCCCTTAAGGATGGAATTTCCATAAATCCTTTCTCAGTCAGTCAGTCAGTCAGGACTTTGAATTTTATATATATAGATAATGCTGTTCTACTGTTGATTGTGAAATAGACAAAATTTATGTTAAAGTCGAACTCGCGCATCGAGGGCTCTGTACCATCATAAATTAACAAATAAAACGTGAAAATGTTTTCATCGGCGACGCTATTATTCGTCAGTGAGTTTGCGGTGTAGAATATTCCAGATTTCGGTCCGCGCTACCTCTTGGCCGATAACCGATAACCGAGTTGATGATTTCTGAAAAAGTTTGCCTAAGTACTACTTATTTAGTAACATAGTTTTTTTTCTGTAATCTTTACATAAACAATCTTCTATTAAATAATTTCAGATTTTTCTCTTTGCAAACTTCGGAGATAAGGGGGGGGGGGGGGGGGGGGGGTATTTTTAAAATTTTTCATCAAAAGTCGAAAACTATGAGACTTAAAAAAAGAGTTTGACAATGTGCTAGCAGCGCTTTTTCATATGATATGCTCTTCCGTTTGCACTAGTAGACCTTCAGGACCCTGTTTAAAAAAATATACATATTTTTATTTCTCTCCTCTTTAGCTGGGCGAACGTCATCTAAAACTCTTCCAAATTTCAAGTTGATAGCATACTTCTCAAGATATCCAGCTAAGACAGACAGATGGACAGACACACTTAGTCGCACCAGGGTTCCTAATTTACCATTTTGGAACGGAATCCTAAAAAATATCATTACAATGAACGAAAATTAAATAAAAGTTTCATATTATGCAATTATATATGTAGTCATACCTAGACCTAGATAAGTATTAGTGGCATGTCTCTCCTTTTCTATAATAATATAATGAAGAGGAAAGATTTGATTTTTTGTTCGTTTGTGTGTATGTTTGTATTGGATGACCTCAAAAACTACTGAACCAATTAAAAAAATCTAGTAAGCTACATTATTCCCCAGTTACATAGGCACATCCCTATGATCTTACGGAAACGGGTACCACGCGGATCCCGTAGTACAGAAATAAATATAGTTTCATGTCTTCCTTTTGATATGATAACTAATAAACTTGAAATTTAACTTATGTTGTGGTCCAAAATCCTATCCGGTAAACAAGATAAATCTTTATATATATATATATATTCCAATAAGATCGGCATATGTTTAAAATAACAAAATTACAAAAGTTGGACATATTGTGACTCGCTATTTATCGTCATGTCCTTACTGTTGATAAATAATAAATAAATAAATAAATAAATATTTTCTTACAATCACACCAATTATCTAAGCCCGTAGTTAATTTCTTAAGAAACTGTATCTACGTGAACTTGATAACGGATAAATATATACTTATATACTTTTTGTTTGTAAATACATACTTAATATACATAGAAAACACCCAGACCAAGACAAATAGACATGTTCATGCACACAAATATTTGTCTTGTTCGGGAATTGAACCCGAGACCTTTGGCGCAGAAGGCAGGTAGTTTACCCCTGCGCCAAATCGGTCGTCAAGTTGATACTTCCATCTATACATATAAAACTCTAAATTGATTGACTGACTGATTCATTGTTGGCATGGGCGTAGAGCCCTAACGGCTGAAGGTACAGACACTATTTTTAGAGGGTAGATTTCTTTCATGATGTAGATGAGCACTAAGAAAGGGTTTTAGAAAATTCCCGTTATACAGGGCGCTACAGGGTGTTTCAATTTGTATGGGAATTTGTATAGGGCAGAAGGTAGATATACCATTTTTGGAGAATAGATACCTTTTATGGTGTAGGTGAGCACTAAGAAAGGGTTTTGGAAAATTCCCATTATACAGGGTGTTACAAGGTGTTTCAGTTTGTAAAGGAATTTCCATTTGGGTTGAAGGTAGAGATACCATTTTTGGAGGGTAGATAGCTTTCATTCATAGTGCATGTTAATTGATAGTAAAAACTAAACGACCAAAGACTCTGACCCACAATGTCAGAATATAAGTGAGCATGTAACAAAAAAATAAGGTCTACTGATAAATATATACCTTGATACTATATTGGTAATCCGTGACTTTCAAAATAAATACCGCACAACTATCTTAATCACGCGAACGAAGTTGCGGGCAAAAGCTAGTTGCATATAAGCTCTAGCCAGCAATGCTACCTTTCACTTATCGGGTTCAAATCGGTTCAATACTATTTGCTGAAAAAGTCCGTGAGACAAAATTAATACGATGACGACATCTGTGCCCGTAGTGTAAGTTTTTATGTCAAAAAACGCAAACTATTTCGAATGCGTATTTATGTCAATTTGTATGAAAACTGTATTAGCGCCTCTAGCGGCGAGTAGCACGCTTATATAGTTTTCATACAAATTGACATTAATACGCATTCGAAATAGTTTGCGTTTGCTTGACATAAAAACTTACACTCGGGGTACAGTGCCCGTAGTGTAAGTTTTTATGTCAAAAAACGCAAACTATTTCGATTCCGTATTTATGTCAATTTGTATGAAAACTGTATTAGCGCCTCTAGCGGCGAGTAGCGCGCTTATATAGTTTTCATACAAATTGACATTAATACGCATTCGAAATAGTTTGCGTTTGCTTGACATAAAAACTTACACTAGGGGTACAGTTAAACTCGAAGTTGAAATTGTCCAACGTCACCTCACCAGCTATCGTTTGCCATCTCAAGCAATACTAAACTCCTAATGAATATTCATAATAATGACGAGTTAAATGCTCTGTAATAAATAAACTGTTATGTAATAAATAACAGAAGTGCTATGCAACAGGCACACATTAAAAATGAAATAATTTTAACACACAATCGTTTGATATATCTATACTTCTATACTTAATATTATAAAGAGGAAAGATTTGATTGTTTGTTTGTTTGCATCGAATAGGCTCCGAAACTACTGGACCGAATTAGAAAATTCTTTAACCATTAGAAAACTACATTGTTCCCAAGTGACATAGGCTATATTTTATCCCGATATTCCCACGGGAACGGGTACCACGCGGGTAAAACCACGTGCATCTGCTAGTGTATTTATAAAAGAACAGCGGTATTAAGAAAGCGAGATCTGCGAGTTCATCGTTCGCTGGGAGCGATATCAGAATAATATAGTGGAAGCATGGAGATCGCGTGCCGCCCGCCCTGCGCCCTGCGCCCTGCACCCTATACCCATGTCTGGGGTGGCTTGCTAAGTTACTTTCACCCAACTTATTTAAAAGTGGACATTTCGTCATTTATTTAACATATTAACACATTATTATTAAATATAGGTATAACATTTTAAACTTTCATGGTCACTAACGAATCGGGGACATCGATACGGTTACATTCACAGAAACCAAAAATATTTCTATCTTCTGGTTATTTCGATGTTAATTTTTTTAAAGTTGCTTTTGAGTGAACTCAACACTTTATAACAGTAATAACTATAATTAAATATTACATTATAAGACATAAAAAAATCAAAATGTTTTAATAAGATGAACCTTTTTAATTTTAACTTTTTGCGTTACCCCTAGTGTAAGTTTTTATGTCAAGCAAACGCAAACTATTTCGATTCCGTATTTATGTCAATTTGTATGAAAACTATAAGAGCGCGCTACTCGCCGCTAGAGGCGCTAATACAATTTTCATACAAATTAACATAAATACGAAATCGAAATAGTTTGCGTTTTTTGACATAAAAACTTACACTACGGGCACAGTACCCCTAGTGTAAGTTTTTATGTCAGGCAAACGCAAACTATTTCGATTCCGTATTTATGTCAATTTGTATGAAAACTTTATCAGCGCCTCTAGCGGCGAGTAGCGCGCTTATGGAATACAATTTTATTACTTTTTGGATTCTACAAACATAGATTTGAAAAGTAATGTCGGAATAAAGCCAGTAATGTAGGTAGAAACTTCGTAAATATTAACCTACATTAATAGAGCAATTACTAAAACGCTTTTCTTTTTTTTTGTGTACCGATTTTGATTGTTGGCGTATTGATATTTCGTTAAATTATTAAGGCTCACGCACAAAATGTAAAATACCGTTCCATAGGTTTCATGAAAGCATATCAGTAATGCCGTGATACACACGCAAAGGGTTTTATAGTTAGACTTAACGTATTTTACGGTATTTTTAGGATTCCGTTCTACAAAAAAAGGAACCAATATTTTTAAATCATACGTTTGATTGGCTGCCAGAGATATAGACAGAGATTCAGACTCGTCAGCATCTTTATTCTAAGGGTACATAACTTAACCTCTATGTATCAGCTGCTGTTTATGTAATTTTATATGAGAAATTTTAAGCAACCCCCTACACAAAAAAACGCTATAAAGTAAAAAAAAAACACTCTCGTTCGGGGACCCCAACATACCCTTATAACACCCCTGTTTTTGTGGTACCCGACTAAGATATTTTTTTACTTTATAGAGTTTTGTGACGGGGTTAATTTTAATTTTATTTCATTCTTTTTAAATTACACACGTTTTTGTAAGTAAATACCTGTTACCGACCAGCAGCGCAACAGCCTCTTTGGATTTCTCTTTGGTCTACCTTCCAAATTCTAAATTTCAGTGATATCTTTTTATATGACAAAATGTAAATAGCAGATCGTTTTTTAGTGGTTCGCGCCCTATCCTGAACAATACCCATTATGCGTGTAGATTCCTACTTTAGCTAACTAATATAGCTGATGACCTTGAAAGGTCTGTGCAAATCTTCACAAATTGTAGATAAGAACCATCTCGACCACGTGACTTTCATACAAAATATCTGGTTCAGATGATATGATGACATTTAGAGAGATATACAGCCAAGTCAAACTTATTACACCCCGCTTTTTGCAGTCAGGGGTTAAAAATATGCAGTGCCACGTGAAGTATAAAAAATAAATAGTTTAATAAATATATAGATTTTAGGGCAAGGCACCTTCAAGGGTGTCCCCAGAACCCCCTACAATTTTTTCATCATAATCCAACGCATACTGAAAAGCTCATTGCTGAAAAGGCTGAAAACGAGAACACGTTCTCTTGTTGCAGCGATGGGTTGCGAGTAACGTGTGACGGTACTAATTCGGACTAGGACTGCTCAATTGCAATAAATACGGCTCGAAGGACCATGTCTAAGACCGTAGTCTTATTCAAGAACTATTATTTATTGTGATAATAAATAACACCAAATTGAACTTGTACTTCAAGTTTTTATTACAACTGACAGAGTCAAACTAAAAGAACTACGAAGGATGTTACATAAAAAAAAAACACGATAGTAGTACAATATGACGAAGTTAAAAGGAAAACTATCAGCTAAGTAGGCTTTACAAGTCTTTGAGATATAACACATTTTCAAAAACCGCAAATATAACTTTCTCATTCATACGAATTACTATGAAAAACAGAGTTATTTTTTCTGGCAAAAAATGACAGTGGTATTTTTGCTAGGTATACGTAATCGGTACGTTGAGTGGGTACAGAACCCTTCATGAGCGAGTCCGACTCGCACTTGGCCGATTTTTTTTATTCAAAGATACATGAGTAGGTAGGTATATCTTAGAAGGAACTAGTAGGTCTGCCGACAAATTGCTTTACAGTTTGGCAGATGTAATTTACATTTTTCTAAATAAATAAAAAGGTGAACCAATCGCGATCCTTTTCCGTAGTAGGCGTATTACATTAAATAAAACCAGGATTGCTGAAATTGAAAATAAGGCTGTTATTTATTTGTAAGTCTATTACAATGCAAAAAAGTGTGCCATAGAAATAACGCTGCATGATAGATAGTCTGTAGTCTGCAAAAAAATCAAATTTTCTTTGTGTATAAGATCATGAAATATTGTTGTTTTTTGCTTAAAAGGCGCAGAGGGGCCGATGCAAAAAGGAAATAACATCTATTAAATTGCATGGCACCCCCTAAATCATTTCACGCTGCCCGAAGGTGCACAAATTGCTTCACGACCCCTCAGTTAAACCCTTTGAAGGCAATTTTTTGGCGTCGCGAATATCATGCGCCGTCTAGCCTTTTGTAAAAATATTTTGAGTTAAATCGTATTTTTATGAGAAGCTAGTCAAAACTTTTACAATGAAATAAACTGCAACTTGTAAACAATGCTCGTTCCCCTTTTCGTTTATCACATAAATAATATTTTGTAGTGACTAAAAATATAAGTACCTTATTATTTTATTATACCTATGTAGGTATAGATATTAGGTAGGTCCTAATATCTATACCTACATAGGTATAATAAAATAGTAAGCAATGGAAATTATTAAGCAATATGTTCAAATACTTTGTTAAGTTCTTAACACGTTAAACGCCGCGTAGGTCACCGGTGACCGGAGTTTAAATATTAGTTTATAACAATGATTGGTTCATATTATTTTTTTCCCGAGGAAGTTGTACGGAAGAAGTGATATTGTGTAGGTACTTATTGTATCTGAAATTTGCTACAAACGTTTTTCTAATTGTTCATTTATTTTTAGTGTTTCATTCATAAATTCCAAAAAATATATTTGTATGTGGCAGTTAAGGTGTTAAATAATAAGGAAGACTATCGTCAGACCAAGTTATAAAAAGTTATCGATTGAAAAGAAACGAAAAGTAAAATACTTACAGGTATGTAAGTACCTACATTTGTATCGTTGCCAACTAACAAGTTACAGTTGAAACTTTTAATAAAATATGCCACGGGAAATTCGTTTCCAATTGCCTTATTTGTTATTAATGGTGTCATAACCTAATTCCTCCAAGTCGGAAGTTTAGCCCCGTAATGCGTCCCTAGTTATACCATGTGATTGACATCGCCTCCGGTCTGGAGTAACATGACTCACGCCACTTGAAGTAGGCTTTTATCGAAACCTTCGATTAGGTAGGGTTGTTAGGTACCGTTAATTTTTAATAGCAAACACGCATAACTATATAGTCCTACTAGCTTTCCGCCCGCGGCTTCGCCTGCGTGGACTACACGACGTTATCCCGCAGGAATGTGATATTTTTCCAGGATAAAAAGTAGCCTATGTTCCTCTCCAGGCTACAAAGTATCTATGTTCCAAATTTCAGCCAAATCCGTTCAGCCGTTTTGGCGTGATTGAGTTACAAACATACAAACATTTTCACATTCATAATATACTAGCGGATCCTCGCGGTTTTACCCGCGTGGTACCCGTTCCCGTGGGAATATCGGGATAAAATATAGTCTATGTCACTCGGGAAGACTGTAGCTTTCTAACGGTGAAAGAATTTTCGAAATCGGTCCAGTACCCCTAGTGTAAGTTCTTATGTCAAACATACGCAAACTATTTCGATTCCGTATTTATGTCAATTTGTATGAAAATAAAATAATAAATATAAAATTTTATATATAATAAAAAATAAGCGCGCTACTCGCCGCTAGAGGCGCTGATACAGTTTTCATACAAATTGACATAAATACGGAATCGAAATAGTTTGCGTTTGCTTGACATAAAAACTTACACTAGGGGTACAGTACTTTTTGAGTTTATTCGTTACATACAAAAATACAAATCTTTCCTCTTTATAATATTAGTATAGTTAATAGTGGGATTGGCTGGGAAATACAATGTTAATATTTTTCAGCTTTTGATGTTGATAATAGTTTACGAAAAAACTGCACTTGCTTTTAATCAAATGATAATTTTAGAATAAAATTTCGAATACAAATATTGTCGTTCTTGTAACGTATGTGAAAGACGTTAAAATAAGTCATAAATAAATATTTTCAACATTGGTTATAATTAGGTACATATCGAAAGAAATAAATATTCAAGTTTAAAGACTACAGGAAAATGCGATTGTTCAGCAATGAGTCACACCAACACATCAAAATATGACTATAAAAATTACTGCATTTAATGCGCGAACTCGTGCAAGTACTAATAGTTTTTGTTTCATCGAAATCTGGCCAGGATTTCCAAAGATACAGCGTTGTAAAGTTTCACCAGCTTTTGAAATTGCGCTATTGCGATGACGTCATGTCGCACTGACATCTCTGTTTGCGGCTGTTGCGGATGATTTCCGTCTAACTGTACCTACATAGAGTTCGTCTGTGCGCAATCTTCGCGCAACTCGTGCGTTTTTGACGCTAGTTACAGTACATTTTCTTCGTTCTAAGGTTATGGTAAATGATTAGTATTCAATTTCGACCGGGCGCAGGCGCACTCTAAAACTGTCACCTACTGTCGATACCGAAAGACATTTATCTCACAAACTTATCTGACCCAGTGGTGGAGGCGCCACTAACAGTATAAAATTATCTAAATGGCTGTCAGTTTTTAGGGTGCATATTTAACTACCAAGTCAGTTAAGGTTGTAAGTACATTTTGTTTTGACGGTTGCTATATGTATTGACAGAATCCCGCCTGCCATTACGAAAGATGATTTAATTTATTATTCACGAAAATAAAAGATTATTTGAAGGTGTTTTTTCACATGGGCTCAATACAAAATAATTTAAACATTTCATTGATCGACTATAAGAAAAATAAATAAATTTATTACGAAACCGTGAGAGCGCAACTATATAGCCAAAGGATTCTATGTAGGTATACGGAAGTGCGACGTGACGTCACACGTTAATGCCATTGGTTCAACCAAATTTTCCTCGGAGGCCGTACTTTGACGTTTAATATCTCAGTCATTTTTGAAGAGAGGAAAAAAATAAAAACAGATTCTTTTTTCTCGAGTTACATATTTTTTAGATATGCTGATAACAAAAATCATTGGTGTGATTCGTTGTTTGTAGCGATAAACGATTTGGTTGATAAAGTCATCATAGACACTGATTTAAATAATTTATTGGCGATCTTTTATAATTCACTAGCTTTTGCCCGCGACTTCGTTCGCGTGATTAAGATAGCTCTGCGTTTATTTTGAAAGTTACGGACGGATTACCAATATAAGTATCAAGAAAGCTATTTACTCTCCACAAATGGTGTCTCTACCTTCAACCTAAACGGAAATTCCTTTACATACTGAAACACCTTGCAGCACCCTGTATAATGGTAATTTTCTAAAACGCTTTCTTAGTGCTCACCCACACCATGGAAGAAATCTACCCTCCAAAAACGATGCTTCTGCCTTCAGCCCCATTCAAATCCCCATACAAACTGGAACAGCCTGTAGCATCCTGTATAACGGGAATTTTCCAAAATCCTTTCTTAAGGCGATACTCGGAAAAATTATGCTAAAGGGAGATAGCAATCAGAAAACGACGCGCGCGGGAGCTAGACCGATTTTGCCGATTACGCAAAAAAAACACAAAATCACTTCGTATTCAAAAACTATAGCGATTTAAAAAAAATGCTTCTATACGATCCTAAATATTATTGGTGTCCACTAAATAAACCAATTTCCAATAGTATGTGTATCCCCATTCAAGAATAATCTTGATATTTCTTATTTTGTAGAGGTATTTTCGAAAATAAAAAGTGTCGAGCCAAAATCATAAAATCGTGTTTCTGAAACTATACGATTCTAGATAACGGTATGAAGAAATATATACCTTATTATCAGATTTATAACAACTTTAACCGTCCTATAGTTTTATATCAAAGAGTCCATACTTTTTCGAGTAGCGCCTTAATGCTCACCTACACCATGAAAGGTATCTACCTTCCAAAAATGATGTCTCTACCTTCAGCTCTATACAAATCCCCATACAAACTGGAACGCCCTGTAGCACCCTGTATAACGGGAATTTTCCTAAACCAATTCTTAGTGCTCAATACATAATAAAAGAAATCTCTATCATCTAATCTCTATCATTCCTCTATTAGAGCTTCTTTCAATTCTCGTAGCGTGTTTGGCGGTGGATTACGCAGGTTAGGTGTAATACTTTTGAAGATATTAAAGATTTTCTAACAGATCCTTTTTCTTTGCGGTCCAGTGTAAACAAAACTTCTTAGTACTGTATTTATTTATTGACTCCAATGGCTCAGCGACCCGTGTCTGGCTCTGTGAAGTGTATTATATTTACTTACTATTATTATATTTGAAAGCACAGTAACTAGCACTTACATTGAGATAATATTACATACTTACAAAGTTTCATAAAATGTATTCAGGCACGTCCTCTAAGAAAGTTTTTTATTCAAGAGCCTTGGCATTGACACTGATTGGTTTGGCGAACCTGCCCGTTAATAATGCATGAGTGAGATCAGGCGTTTTCCATCGCATTTCCATGAAATAATGTTTGTCAAGTAAGACTTGTCCACATAGGTATTTTGATCTCTGACGTGATTTATTTCGATCACTTTTTTCTGGGTTATCATTATTCTAAAATGAAGAGGAAAGAACTGAAAATTCAAATCGTCGAGTCTGAAAATGGAATCCTGACGGCTTATTTGTTCCTGATTTCATATATTTCAGACTCCCATATTTACTATATAAGATTTTAAACTTTCGCTTTCCATTATAATTATTATTCCCATAATTACTATTTTAAAATAAATATCTTTATCAACAGTTTTGCAATCGCTCTTTAAGATATTTTTTATATACGTACCTAAGTGTTGAAATTATACTGTAAAATATTTATAGATTTTCTGTCTGTAGATAATTCGTAGTATAAAACAAAGTCGCTTCCCGCCATCTCTCTACGTTTAGGTCCCGATTTGAATGCAGTCTTAAAAAGACAGAATGATTCAGGAGGAATGTTTAAGTACATGTATATTTCACCTACATTGCACGCGTACGAAGCCGGGGCACAGGGTAAAAAAAACGACTGTAGTTATTTACTCCTGTGGCCAGGGTGCCAGTTATTAAAATAGCGATATTAGATTTTTTCACCACTAACCTGCATATCTTAGAAAGGAATATGCAATCAGACAACATTTCTTAGCTGGCTAACTAGGTAATCATACTAAGCTTGTTTGTTGTTTTTCTGAAAAGCAAGTCCAAGGCAAGTCCTGTAGTGCAGCTTCAGTGGGGCCGAGATTGCAGTCTGTCGCAGCGAGCGCATTGCGGCGGGTCCCGCTGACCTCGATCCACGGCCACGCTCGCTTCAGCCTAGTCTCACCTGGATACCTGAGTGCCCGACCCGCGATCGAGGGGTTATGCTTAGTAACATAATCGACTGGGTTCTTTCGGTATATTGATTGAATTTATCATAACTTATTCTGTAATTGTGATGGAAACTGACCAAACATCTTAACCATAATACCTATCTTAAGGTCATTTTTCAATTTGACGATTCTGTATGAAATTGAAACGGGGAGAAAAAAAACTAGCCTTTGACAAATTCTTGCTGGTAACCAGAATCGTTACAAGGTCTTCCGCACTTATCGAACATCGTAGGGTTTGCGAACCGATGGCGTAGCTTCTTTCACATTCACAAGAGCTGTATACTAGATTGAACTAATAATATTAAATCTTGATAAAAATTTCAAGAAGTCCATACTTTGCATGAGTGACACAATCTTTCACCAGAAGCTACATTATTCCCGAGAGTGACTTAGGCTATATTTTATCCCGACATTCCCACGGGAACAGGAACTGCGGGCAAAACCGCGGGAGCCACTAGTAATAAATAAAGTCTAATCCGAAAGCAATGAAAAGTCAAACGGTGTAGGTAGTTATTCATTTCGTGAATAATATTTATCAGATTTTAATAAGACCACACTAAGACGGTCATTTGGGCAATTATTTATTCTGTGTATGTCGTACGAGGACGTACTATACTCAAACAAGTATTAATATAAATTATGATCAACTTATGAGTTTGAATATAAAAAATACATTAGAACTGTATTATACTGGCCAATTATCCTTGTATATAAAATTCTTCTGTACGTGTGTTTGTCACCTTGCTCCTCCTAAACGGCTGGACCGAATTGGTTGAAATTTTGTATGCATATTATTTTAATGGGTTCCTGGATGGTTTGAAAAAATTATTAGACCCGGCAGGTGGGCTGCTGTCGGTATGTCGGTCACCAAAGAGAACAAAATGTTCTCAAATTCAATCAATTAATAAATATTAATTCTAATGTAGGAGGTACAAAAAGTTCGCCGGGTCAGCTAGTTAATTATACATTACTTTAATTAACTAGCTGACCCGGGTTTTTGTGACGAACATTTCGCTTAATTAGCAGAAATGTCAAGGTCGTATTGTAATCATCTCATGGGAATACGCGGGTTTTTCGACTCCCTCCGACACGCGTTGAGGGCACAACACACACAGTTGCCGAGCGACGCGTGTACCTACATTCGAAACTAATCACGTACGTTAACCAACCAACTAACCAACGGTTAACATAACTGACTGTTGGTGAACTCGAGCCTTATTGATCAACATATTATGCAGGCAAGGAGATCTTGCATTACATCACGTCTTTTTAAGATATTTTATTTAGGGGCATGTAGCTTTTCTCAAAAACTATTTAAGAAAAAAGTAAATCTACTAAATATAAAAAATGGCGTCTTTGTTGTTCAACTTTTTTAAACTTTTTGCTGAATAAATATTTAATGTAAAATTCTGAATCAACCTAATTTTTTTACTCCAAACGGTTTTGTTTGGATAATATTTTTTCTAAACTTGTAATTTTCTATGACAATACATTTACTTAACAACGCGGATGTCGACGTTGATTTAAATTTTTGATAAGTATCAAAGCATTTTTAAAGTTTATTAATCAAAAGACGCGCACGCGAAGATACGCTTTTTGACCGCTGTGGATTCTCCCTAAATCGGCATGCCTTATGCAGTACTGTCCCTAAAGTACCTAAGTAAATAAGATCGATGTGTCGCTAAGTCAGCTGGTCACAGTACGATAGTGGTACCTAGTGGTGGTGTTGCTAAATTATGAACGCCCACCTGTCGTAATTACGTTGTTTGGTTATGGCACCTAGTTGGAATGGAATATCAAAACGTAAATTAGGTGAACAGTGAACTTTCTTGAATTTTACAGAATGACTAAGTTTTTTAACTCCTAGACAATAGCGACCTTAATATAAATTAACTATGTTATCTATTACTTATTGCTTTTGAAAGTTAATTTCCGTTAAGAAGATTTAACTTAAGTAAGAAATATTGTTTATGGTCAATAAAAATTGCTCTTTTGTATAAGTAATCAGTTACTTTATTTCCCGAAAAATAATTACCATGAAAACAATTGATTTTTTCTTTAGGTAAATCATACCTAGATAAATTTTTGATTAGGAAAACTTACAGCTCTAAAATACAATGTACACTCGACAGCACATCAGGTTAAACAGTTGAACTGCGATAACAGCTTTTATTGCGTAGGGCATAAAGGCGGTCTCAATGTCAACATGTCGTCTAGTAGTCGTCTGTAGTCTGATGTGCCGCCGTGTGTACCTAACTTAAAAAGTTTAAAGTAATTTAAGGAGCCGCAGGTCTTCAATAGAAGAAGGCTTTCACATTGCTGTGAAAATTCAAAGATCTCTGAGAATTTTAATTCAATCCATACATTTCAAAGTAAGTACTTAACTTAATTGAGTATTAGTCAAAAAAAGGATCGTGACGCCGCAAATAGGGTTTTAGATGTAAATGTGTAACCGATTTAATTCAGCCAGTGCGGTCCGCGGCCCGCAGGGGTCGCTGGTACCCCGGCACCGACAGGTTGTCGCCCTGCGTCCCCATATTAGCTACCTTTGCCCTGTTTACCCAACGGCAATATTGGAACGTTTCATTTGACGGGTAATAAATTGCGCGGGGATTATATGCTGTATCACGATTTAATCCAACGATGGGGACAGAAATTTATTTAAACGTAAACGACTCGCCGCAAATTGCATGTTATGTTACACAAATGTGTGTCTGGTGTCTCTGCTTTGTGTTGTGAGTGAATGATTGATTTCTTTACTTTTAAAATATGTGATGCTGAAATTTTTTGGTAAAAATACCTATTGGATTTTTGTAAAATGTCAATCTGAATAGCTTTTCAATATCAATAAATTTCCGTTTATAACACCGAAACCGAACGGAAGTCAATGATGACGTCAGAGTTAGTGGAGTCCCAATATGTCCGGGTGGTAGTAACAATAGTGTCTACTCGGTTCCAACGTGAGCACACGTGCCCCTTATCAGCTTATCTCTTATCTGTTTGCCCGGGATTTCGGTTTAGCGCCGTTTACAACCGCTGTCTCATTGTCAAGTTCAAAATGTCAAAGACTCCACTTATCGAAGGTGAGAACATATTTAAACCCGTGCGTGACATGCTATGGTCTGTTCTGGGAGATATTTGTGTTACGAAAGAAATTAAATTATTTGGTAGGTATTGGAATTGCTAGGATTGCGATTCAGATTTTTCATAACTTATTAAACTTATTCAAATAATTATCAATTATGTTTTGATATAAAATAGGTAGGTAGAGTTTACACACTACACATATTGATCCGCGGCACAATACTTACAATATTTTGGTATATTACGAAATCTCACTATTCATTTCATTGCAGACCACACAATGCATGTGTTATTATTTTGTAAAAAATATAATATGCTACTTATAAAAAATTTACCATCTATCTTCCATAAAAATGCTTTTCAAATCGTAATAAACACTATAATTTGTGGTTTGGTTAGTTTGGTCTTACTGTATGTACCTATATTATATACCTAGATAAATTACAGACCAAAAAATTACTCTACATTGTTGGTATCATCAGTACCATTGTACAATGCAATGGCCTTAACATAAGCTGTAAGAGTAATACCAAAGTAATATACCTACCGTGATATGGCTCCATTTTTTTTTATTTTTTTTTATCTAATGTTTTGAAAGGGGTTTTTGTCTTATTAGACATGCATGCATGGCTCCATCATTTACTATTATTTGACGACCTCTGTGGCCGAGTGGTGTACGCACCGGTTTTCAAGGTGCCGCTATCTCTAGAGGTCCCGCGTTCGATCCCCGGTCGGGTAAATGTTGAAAACGAACTTTTCAATATTTGTTTTAACCCGTCGTTGTTTCCAATTTTCATAATACTAGTGCTTAAGCTACTCTACTTTGGTATTAGAACAATGTATGTGATGGTGTCCAATATTTAAAAAAATGTTTTTAATTATTTATCAAAAGGCATAGCAGCATAACAGAAAGGCAAGTAACAGCCGAAGGTAAAAGGAGGCTCGATCGTTACTGAACTCGCCAGGTTTAAAACAGTTTAACGCAGCTCAATGCAGTCGGCTTCTGCTGGGATAAAGCAAACTAGGAACTGATATAATATTGAATGTAGATTATGGCCACAAATTGTTTACAGTGGAGTTAGCGAGTGCTCGGTGAGCCGGCGGCGTCATCGGTATTTCAATGCAAAACATTATTCGCACCTGCTCGAGATTGTTGTATGTTGTATGCATGCATTCTCACACCTATTGTTAGCCTATTATACAATCACATGTAAAAATAGTATTATCATTCAGATTATACGATACACTTACTTGTAGGGTTAAGTATTTTGATTGTACGACTTCAGTAGTTAATATCGGGAACTGATAAAAATCAGATGGGCCGATTTTGGTTGAACACGATTCGAGTGAAGATAACGAGATAGGAATTCTTCCTAATTATCGAACACATCAATTGCTTTTAGTTTAAGTTTAACATAGTCTGTATATAGGTAGTCCAAATTATAGTAGCTTGAACACTAGTGTTATGGAAATTGGAAACAACGACGGGTATTACCACATACATCCAGACCCGAGGAAATATTGAAAAGTTCGTTTTCAATATTTACACGACCGGGAATCGAACCCGGGACTCTAGAGATAGCGGCACCTTGAAAACCGGTGCGTACACCACACGGCAACGAAGGTCGTCAATATCAAAAACATGATTGTTGTCTTTTTTATTCGCAGGTACTTACTGGGTATATAGGTTTAACTTACGAGAAAAGTCTCCATAAAACAACGGAAAACTGAGCTGCAAATATTGTAATTCGCGCATTTTCCTTTAAACTGCATGAAAAATGGAAAACGCACTAGCCAATGTATGCATCTATAAATAATACATATAAAAATTTATTCAAAATCAGGCGCCGCGTCAATCACGTTGCTTCGTAGATTAATTCAAGTGTCTCATACAAATCAAAGCTACTGTGGCGCTGAAAATACATACCTACCTAAGTAAAGTACCTACCTATATATTTATAGTTTGCAAGGCGCCGGATGTTGTTTGTGAGTCGGTAGGCATATAATGTCCGCAAAGGGTAACCGAAGGACGCCTCTGAATTTCAAATGCAATATTAGAATTGCTACAGTGGGTAATATATGGTGCATGGAATTTTTTATGTGACTTACAAAAAAAAATGTTTTCAAATTATCTTTTCTAAGCTTGAGGCTCGGACTAAAGCGCGGAAAAAATGAATTGTATTTTTACATGACCCCAATTTTTTTTCATGAAATGAGTAGGTACCGATTGTTGTAAATGAAGCTCTATCATTTTTCTTCATTAGCTGTTGTTTTCCGTAAATACTTGATACTGTATTGATCGTCTGAGCTTAGCACTCGGTTAAAATAGTCCAGTTTAGGGGTAAATTATGGTGTTTCGTAGCCAGTGACAGCGGCCGAGGGACGATAGCGCACGGGGGCGGCAGCGACGCGTGACCACCACCTGTCCACGCCCGCCGCGCCCGGCGCCCGCGCACCGGCCACCCGGCATCCGCGCAGCCCTACGCCACTTATTCCAAAATCCTGCATACATTATACACCAAATTACCCATACAAATTTCAATACCAAAATCGAGCCATCTCCGTTTCAAAATTCGCAATCATTAACATATTTTTAGCGATTCGGAGCAATGAGATGGGGTCGCTAAGGCAACACAGGGCCTTTAAGCTTATTGTTTTAATTAAATCTGTTGGGGCTGCATGCCGCAACAATGGAAATTAACAATAGACTTCAGCCGAGACGGGCGTTTCTCAGGAGTTCATTTCATGCTAAAGTAATTTGGTTGAGATTTTGCGTTGTCCGTTAAATTTAATTAAGAGTTAAGGTTGAATCAGTTTATGTTGTTTTATAGGTACGGTTTGAAAGAAACTTAAAAGCTTTTAGCTTTACTACTTTTAAACTTTCATTCCAACGTTCTAATTAATTATTTTTAAATCATTTCAAAACTGTAGACATCTTCTATTATGAGACTGCAAAGTAAGATAAGATAAGATAACACTTTTTTGCACACACACATAAGTACTTAATTAAGAATCTAAAAATTTCTTTTTTCCAATATCGTTCTGAGTCAGGGTAAATTTATGCCCGTTTTTTTTGTGCCCGTTTCCTTAGATCAAGAGCTTTAACTTCATATCTCGGGATCTCGTAACTAACAGGACGGATTGCGTCACAACGATTTGTATTTCATATTTAGTGGGAAGGTGTCGTTTTATCGGCCGTCATCAATATTATCTTGAGTCACACCACCTCGCGCGAAGCACCAATTGTGCGCGGTCGAGATTTCAGCTGTTTCGAAACATCGCGTGATAATCGCGCGACGCCTTCCGCGAACTTCGCCGAACTGCGTTGCGATCAAGGTCGGGAACTTGGTCAATTCTTACGGTTATATTTTATGCGATAAGTGTCTATCGTGCCACCTCAACGTCTAGGCGAACAGACATAAAAAATGTAACGAAAGCCGTCTGGGGGCCGGCACGCGCTACACATATGTCACGCGGCCCTTTTTGCCTGCTGCTAATGTTTTACTCGGCTAAGCATCGTCAGCTTTCGATTAAGTTTTTTTGTCGTGTTATATTCTGCTACACTGGTAGTTTTAAGTATTTTTCTTTCTATAATGGAGACGGTGGAATCATTATTAAAAATACCCATTTCACAACGAAACTCCGTTTTCTTGTACCTACCAACGAATTTAATAAAATGCTGTAGGTAATGGTTCTTATTATACCAGCACCTGTTTGTTATGAAAATATAAATCATCCATTATAATGAAATACGGTAGTGCGGTAGCGCTGTGCTTTATATTAGGACGGTGAAACATTTATTGTGTACACGTTACGCAAAATCTAATTTGTTCTGTATCATGCAAGGCAAGACACATAATTTGATTAAATTTTAATGGACGCTTTGTTATCTTAACCGAATCGTTTTAAATACGGTAGGTAACAGTTTTAATTAAGGGTTTTGTTGTAATAGACAGTGTAGTTACTTTTTAAATAATTTCTTATCGTAAAATACGAGTAAGTACCTACATAGTTATAGTTCTTATAGGAATGTTAATTTTAATATCATTCTAAATAGGTACTCCAATTCAGAAATAACTTCCGTTTACACGTCGATGTATCCAATAACTATCATCGTGTGGTCTGGTACTCATTACGATCAAATTGGTATCATTAAGTGTCCACCATATGGTCAATTTGAGGCTCGGTGCTGCCCACGTGCCGTCTCGAGTTACCTCAAGGGACTTCAGTTAATTGTTATTAACCCTTGCAACATTCGCGCGGTACTTCAGTAAGCACGCAGGTAACTGGATAGGCGCATTTCACAGGGAGTCGGATTTCCGTATCCATAGCCGGTTGTCGAATATTTGCTCGCTTCCATTAAAACAAGAAGTCTTAACATGAACTATGTATGTATGTTTACTTTGTGTGAAAGGCACTTTTGTTTGCAATATACATAGATAATGTTACAAATTGTTGGTTTTTTATTTGACAGCATCGTAGTAGTAATATTATAGTATTATTTGATCGTAGTCTAAGCTAGCTTGTTTGTTATTATCAAATTTTTGCTCGGACCATAGTAGGTTAATCTAGTAATTAAAATCTTCAACTTGGATTATTATTTGAGGTTGAATAGGTTAAATTTATGGTAGGTATATATAGTTTAGTTTAAAGTTAAGGTCATCTTCAGCTTTCACGGTGTGTCAATACTTAGACAAAATCTTATCTTCGATGATACTTATTTGTTCGAGCGAATTTATTTTCAAACCAGATACACTTAGGTAATGCAGTTTTTACTACTTACCATTTAGGGGCAATACCATTTAGGGGCGGACCACGTGTAATAAATAAAATAGCTTTTAGAATAGCTGCACGAAAAACCAATAAACCGTTTATAGTACCAACAAGGAAGATTATCGTCGCCAATCGTCGCATGCTTAAGATTTTATCGAACTTTAATGAAAATACCAAATAATTCCGCGTTAGTTTATTTCCCGCCACCATAAATTAGAATTACTAGAAATATGTTTCCCCTTGAAGTCAGCACCTACATAATGGCGTTACATTTGAAATTTTCCGATGTTTAAAGTGGTTCATTAAATGTGATGGTTTCATGTTATAGAACAATAAAATTAGGGGTTGGCAACAAAAAGTCGTCTGCAAGTCGGCACAGTGCGAACGATCGTTTTGTTAGTTGCGAATTAATTACCGGTCCCGGGTTCCGGACGGCCGCGGCCCTTTGGGTTCGGCTGCTAATGTATCGTAAATTGGCCGTCTTTTGCACCGCTTTGATGAATTATACGCGTAATTAGATGCCGGTAGGATCATCACATCACCCCTAATAACTTTGCTGACAGTGATCTACTAATTGGGATCGTGTTAATTCGCTTCAGCATTTTAGATAGAAATTGCTGTTTGGTTATTCCGAAATTAGTTGATAGAATTCCGTTTGAAAACGTGCCATCAACTTATTGCCATTATTTACTACACTATGATGTTGATACATAGTTCTGTGTAATATTAATCTCACCAAAATCATCCTATAAAAATATATTTAAAAAAACTTTTATTTAAAATCAAGCTTTTATTCAAATGTCCTAAAAAGAATAAAATAAACTTTGTATCAAGACAAATCCAACAAATTTATTACATTAAACAATTTATATGTTTTAAAAGCTTGTCGCTTAATTTCATAAGTCAAATATAAGTGAAAGCATTTGTGTTTAGTGCAAGCCTAGTAACAATAAAATCTCGCGACAAGCTTTTAAAACATATAAATTGTTTAATGTAATAAATTTGTTGGATTTGTCTTGATACAAAGTTTATTTTATTCTTTTTAGGACATTTGAATAAAAGCTTGATTTTAAATAAAAGTTTTTTTAAATATATTTATTTTTGTATTTTTAGTTATTATTGGACGTTTTTGTAAGTCGCTTCATTTCATTTAATGCGCCATTATTGCATGGTCGTTTGCCAGTAAATTTATTACAGTCTAGCTCTTCAACTGTGTCAAGTCTGCAAACACACAAATATATTTTACCACCAAATAGAGATTGTAGATTCTTACTACAGACACACACAATATTCATTAAATACAAGGCATATTCACATAGGTATAAGAGTAGGTAGCACTGTATTACGAACAAGAATAGAAAACACAAATTAGTTCCAAATAAAAATGTGTGTGCTCCGTGCCGCAGCAGCAATGGTCGCAGCCCAGCGTCATATTTTTTCCAGAAGCTTAGAACAAAATAATGTACTGTAACTAGCGCCAAAAACGCCCCAGTCGCAGAGTTATCTGACACGTACTCTATGAAGATTGCGCTCGCTGAATGCTCGCTGATTATAACTTTATGGTACATTGACAATGTGTCAAGTAACCATCACAACAAAACAAGAATATAGAACTTGAAAATTTGCAAGAATTCTGAATTGATAACTATACTGATTATATATTTAATTGCATTGTCATCGGAACTAAAGGTGAATTCCAAATTTCAGCTCAATCGGACATTGGAAAGTGGGTCAAATTTAGCTCGCAAGATTTGACCCGAACGGACATACATGCATACATACATACATACACTGCAAGTTAAATAAAAGCTTGTAAAAACTGACCAACTCTCGCTGGAGATGAGATTTCATAGTTATCTTTTTGCTAGGTATTACACATAAGTAATAAATACAGGTAATACTGATTTATTTACTGCAAATGTAACTTTGTAAACCTTTATCACTACATAGTATAAAACAAAGGCGCTTTTGCTGTCCCTATGTCCCTTTGTATGCTTAAATCTTTGAAACTACGCAACGGATTTTGATGCGTTTTTTTTAATAGATAGAGTGATTCAAGAGGAAGGTTTATATGTACTTTTTATCCCGATATTCCCACGGGTACGGGAACCACGCGGGTGAAACCGCGGGCGGCCGCTAGTTATTTATATACGATTACAAAGTTATTTATGCAGTTGGTGTAACTAGAAACTGCAAATGTAACTTTGTAGTCCTATATATTTATATAGGATTACAAAGTTATTTATGCAGTTGGTGTAACTAGAAACTGCAAATGTAACTTTGTAGTCCTATATATTTATATAGGATTACAAAGTTATTTATGCAGTTGGTGTAACTAGAAATTATCCTAGTTTTTTAACCGACTTCAAAAAAAGGAGGAGGTTATCAATTCGACTGTATATTTTTTTTTATTTTTTTTTAATTTTTTATGTGTGTTACCTTTAGAACTTTTTAGTTAATAAACCGATTTGAATAACTCTTTTTTTATTTAAAAGGTGACGCTTCTCGTGTGGTCCCATTCAAATTTTATCAAGAACTGGCAAGAAGTTCAGGAGTTATCCTGAATAATGTGTATTCAGACTTTATTTGGGTATATGGACGATTTCATAGTTTCATCAAATTGGGAATCATTTTCAAATTTTAATTTTTTTCGAAAGTTGGTACTTCTGACCTGATCTTACTTTCACCAAGTCAGGACCAGGGGATCAAATCCCAGGAAAATTGAGAGAAATTCTCAAATATAGGCAAGCCTTATTGCGTTCCATTTATTTTTGAAGTTAGTCAAGTATTTGCATCTGGTTTTCATCATCTCATAGTGATGAGCTGTATTGGAAGCTACAACTCCTTAACGGTTAGGAGCTGGAGAATATTTCTTTAAGTATTAATCGTACGTATGGGCCAATAGTTATATTCTTTCAGGTTATTAGGGTGAGCTGCTGATGAGAGGTGAAACTCCTCAACAGTTAGGAGTTATATTATGATGTTTTATAAATACCATATGCACGAATGGACCTTCAGTTGTATTCCTTCAAGTTATCTAAGTAGCTAAAGATGGGAAGCTGAATTCCGTAACGGATAGGATATTTACAACAATTTATCATAATCACCATGTAGTTTCATAAGCTACTTCACTAAAAATCGAAAAATAAAACGTATTTGAAAAAAAAAATGTAACCGCCTTCAAAATGGATCTTCAAACAAAAATTAACAAACACTAAAAAACGAAAAAAATAATAAGATTTTTTAATTCAAAGGACGATGATACGTGACTTTTTCTAATTTATCTTGGTACTTACTGAACTGTTTGAAGTCGGTGCCAATCAAAAAGAATAAGAACGAAATATACTGAGTGAAATAATTATCATATAAAAAAAACCCGGTCCCAAGCGCGAGGTGTAGGACGTAATTACCTCAATACGTATAAGACGGCACCGACTTCAAACAGTTCAGTAAGTACCAAGATAAATTAGAAAAAGTCACGTATCATCGTCCTTTGAATTAAAAAATCTTATTATATTTTTCGTTTTTTAGTGTTTGTTAATTTTTGTTTGAAGATCCGTTTTGAAGGCGGTTACATTTTTTTTTCAAAAACGTTTTATAGTTTTCCATGTGGCCATTAAACCCTAACTCTGTACCAAATTTCAGCTCTCTGAATTTATGGGAAGTACTAGTTCTATTTTGATGATCATGAGTGAGTGTCATAAATGCGAAACTTTGCTTTCGCTTAACTTCGGAACTAAATGACCTACAGTACAGACTTGAAATTTTGGATTTTAAGTATGTAATTATAGCTTACCTACTGGATGACGAAAATTTCTGCGTTCTGGTCTTATCCAGAGGTTCTCAAATAGGGGCCTAAAAATGCGGCGAAATGGTTCCAGTAAAGGATGGTTTGCTTCGCGCTCGACTTGGCGGGGGCACTGCCGTGCCCCCAGATTGTTCATAAACACACAAAGATCGACTCCGATAAAATAAATTGTTTGAACTTGAACTGAATGCAAACCTGCCCCCTGATTCACGAACCGTCGGAAACGCTCCCGACAACGGAATGTATGTCCTATCTCTGTCACTTAGGTACTATAGAATAGACAAAGAGAAATCACAGAATTCGAATCCGATTCCGTTTCCGACGATTCTTGGATCAGGGAGCTGAACAGATTAAACTTTGTCAAGTTCCTTTAGAAGTTTCAATTTAATGATGGTGAGCTATTTGCCTTACGAATGCTTAGCTTATACTTTAACTTCAGTTTCACTGTCCACGACCACGAGTGATTTAAACTTCGCGCCTTCAAACAAATAAAAAAAAAGAAAAATAATAAATCCTATCACTTGGATACCAGTATCCTACGACGATCATTTTTTCTTCGTATGATACTCTGGTATCATACACGGCCGAAGGGCAAAAATATTGATTTATCTTCTTTATTACTTATGTGTATTAGACCACGAGGAAAGACATAAGCTATATTTTGACGTGAAGCTAAACAGAAAGCGATAAAATAGACGTGTCAGTTTTTATAAGCAAGTAAAGACGTTTACCCGAACGAAATCTTAAAAGTTCGTTTCCAACATTTACCCGATCGAGGATCGACCCCGGGACCTCTAGAGATAGCGGCTACTTGAAACTGATGCGTTAAGGCGAGGATTCCCGACCGAAGTAGGCACGCTAACGCTTGCTCGGCCGCGCTCGATACACTTCGCGCGGTCACAGCGGCAGCCGGCAGTGAACTGTGAACTCGCGAGCGCCCCGCGAATCGAAAATCACTTAAAATTCAATTAAAAATGAAATAATGAAAAAAAAAATTATGGCGGCCGGAATCCCTCGGCTATTCAAAGAAAATTATTTTCATATGTTTTTCATTAACTATAACCAAGTATACTGCAAGTAATATGATATTTGAATTATTATTAGACGGATGTTTGGGATTTTATTTGACACAGTAAAATATCACCAATCGAAAAAAAACGGCCGGAAACACTTGATAAATAACTGTAAAATAACATATATTTTTTCCAAATTTTAAGTACTTGTGATTTGCGAGTAATCCATAATTTAAAATACTCTATTTTGGGGAATCGGCGCCTTAATTACTCGGCCACGGAGGTCGTCACAAATATTTTGATATTTAGTCCAGTACAACTAGTCACGTATGTAAAACTAGAATACTAGATAATTCAGTTTAACTAGAGTTTATAGATTCCACCCGAAAAGGTTTATTTATCAAACTCTTTCGGGTGGATTCTATACTTTGTAAATAAACTGCATGAATTGTTGTTTATAGCATCAATGCAATGAAATTGTGAGACCGTGATCGTTACTACGGGTTCGCTAATGCCTATCGCAATTTCCGAGCCATAAATTGTGTTTAATGCAACTCACTATGAAACATTCCGCAGCCACTGGCAGGGATCGTAAAATTGCAATTTGTTAGATAACCTTGTAGTATTCCAAAAGGGAGCATTAAATTTATTTTTTATTTTTATTATATTAAATTATATGAGTCTTCTTTCTTTTTGGCTGTTAGTGGGTAATATTCTTTCAATTTACTATGAGTTTTTGCATAATTAATGCTAAAAACGCTCTTATCTGTATTAAAAAATATTAGGTACTTTCCTAAGCCTTCATTCCTAACTAAATTATTCTACTTCTTCGAGCAACGCGGGCCTTCCGAGACCCGCGTTGCTCGAAGTTCTACTTATTTTAGAAAAGAACAAAACCTCTACGCTTGCAGTCTGACCAAAGAGGTTATATTGCCGAATATTTTTTGGTGGAGGTTAAAAACTTTTTACAGTTTATTTATTTCATAATTCCGATTGCCTTTTGTTTAGTACCACAGAGTTTTACGGAGAACGGCCATTAAGTTTAGATTAGAACACAAAGTACCTTTGTATGATTAGAATCAAAGAGCATGTGATTAGAATTTAAAGCATATTGTTTTTAATAAAGAAATGGTTTTTTTATTCGTATCAAACTCTTAAACACAACATACGACGCGACGTGCGACTGGGTATAAATAGTACCATTGGTGAGTAACTTAATTAATGCTCTTCTAACATCAATTCAATCAGTTATTCATTGCACTTGTCTTTTGCCTTGTCTACACGACGTTATCCCGCGGGCATGTGATATTTTTCCGGTATAAAAGTGGCCTATGTTCTCTAGCTCCTTAACTGTCTCTGTCTCCATACCAAAAATGACGTCGATCCGTTGCTCCGTTACATTACATTTATTGTATACTTACTAGCTTTCCGCCCGCGGCTTAGCCCGCGTAGACTACACGACGTTATCCCGCGGGAACGTGATATTTTTCCGGGAGCCTATGTTCCTCTCCAGGCTACAAAGTATCTGTGTCCCAAACTTCAGGCAAATCCGTTCAGCCGTGTTGGCATGATTGAGTAACAAACATCCACACATCTAAATATTCACATATATATTAAGTAAGGAAGGAAGTATGGATTCACATCATTACTTACCTTTTGTATAAAAAAGGCAAACATTTAACTGAAGAAGAAAATTTCAAAATCGTTATCTACTTTTTCTACGCTATTGATAGTTAGGTCAAAGAATACTATAATATTACTAACGTAGTTAGGTATTGTCATTTCGTATTCATGTCGTGTTATAGAAAATTAAACATATTCTTTCAATATTAAAACCTGAATTTTCCTATACCATAATATTTAAGATAATCTAAATAAAGTAATAACTAATATAAAAAAAAGTTTGTGATTGGAGAAGGAGAGCTATTACCAATGTTTTGCTACTTCCTAAATCTGTTCGAAAGTTGAATGGCGTGGGTAATGGTTACGATCGCGTGGAGACTTGGTTTACTGCCTCCAGTCTCAAACCGGCAACCCAACCGATAAAGGCTTGCTACGAATGGTGACTCATTAATCTAAGTCTAACAATTCAGTAAATGTCTACGTAAATCAACAAACTCTATTTAGGTAGTCTTTACAAAAAATTAACCCTTATATGATACTTAAACTTAATCGCTTTTTTACTACCAAACTCCTTTTCTAGTCTTATGCAGAAACCATATTCAGTTACGAAAGCTTCATGAACGATGAAGCATTAGCTTTTTATACTAATGGTTATGTATTTGTACAGGCTAGAAGGCTCTTGAGGTGCGGATTTCCCAAATGCGTGCATAGCTTGCCCATATCTTATAGATACATACTATTGTTGCGGATGTACCTAGAGATTTCCTATATCGATCTGAAAGACATCTTAAGTTTTATAACAGTTTAAGGACACATTTAATTTAAAAAAAACAAGATATGAAGTTAAAAGAGTCTGTTACTTTACTGCTTTACGTAAAGTTGGCACAGCATGAGGCTTTTACGAGGTAACCTAGAGTCACACGTTTATTGTAGTTTGTATGAATATGTTTATTCGTATAGGCTAGCAAGCTCAAGAGTTTTGGGTATATAGATTTCTTAAAAATGATCAGTAAATCATTCCCGTTTTATAAATTTTTGAGGGCACATAATACCTACTCGAACTTAGTAACAGATTTGGAGTTATAAATGGTCTGTTACTGGCAGTGCCGTAAAGTCACTGCCAGTAAAGTCGTAAGTCGCACAGCCAGAGGCCGTTTACGAGGCAATCTGGAGCATCTCTTTGATACGTTCGCTGGCGGGCGGCACAGACGACGCGGCGGCGACGCGGCGCCTGCCACCGCGTCGCGCCTAGGGTTGACAAGCAATCTCTGTTTGTAGCGTTTAAAGAAAAATATGTAAAGTTTATCCTTATTCGTTATACTCTGTGGCAAAAAATCCATTGCATAGAATAGTAGATTGTACAACAAGTGCATAAAACATACCATTTTACCCGAGACGTATATATCCACCCGAGCCGTAGGCGAGGATGGATAGTCAATTCGAGGGTAAAATGGGTTTTATGTACGAGTTATACACTCTGCTTTTCACTTCGAGTGTGAGGAAAATAAATTACAATATTGCAAAAAAGAAAAAATAAAGACTTCGCCATATTGGCGGGAAAACTTTCTTTTTCTTTTTTTTATACGCGGAAGTGGCAGCACAGTTACTTAGCATAGATCGTAGTCCATAATGCTCTTGAAATACTTATTTCTTACAAAACTCATTAATTTTGCCTAGTTTTATTTATTTAGTAATTTAACATGGATTATGTACTTTAAGAAACAGAATGAAACAACAAGTTTATTAAACGAAGTTTAATTGCGTGTGTGTCTGTTTACCTGACGACCTTTGTCTTAGAGTCTGTGACATAGACGAAGATTTTACTTTATGCACTAGAGCATAAAAAGCGATTTTATGCAGCCTATACCCATCATAAACGCGAACTTTACGAGCATGAGAAGTGAAAAGGTATTTTTTTATACTTAACTAATTGCACTAGGAGCACTGAGGCTCCTACGTGTGAGCCATCACCTACATATCTATATATATAAAAATGAATCCCTATTTCCCTTGGTCACGCCATCACGCGTGAACGGCTGGACCGATTTGGCAAATTTTGGTCTTGAAATGTTCGTTGAAGTCCAAGGAAGGTTTTAAGGGTGACAAAATAGGGGAAGGAGGGGTAAGTAGGGGTAAGGTAGGGGTAGAGTAGAAGTAGGGTAGGGGTGGGTTAGGGGTAGGGTAGGGTAAAGGTAGGGTAGAGGTAGGGGTAGGGTAGGGGTAGTGTACGGGTAGGGTAGGGGTAGGGATAGGGTAGAGGTAGGGGTAGGTAGGGCAGGGTAGGGTAGGGATAGAGTAGTGGTAGGGTAGGGGTAGGGTGGAGTAGGGGGTAGAGCCACGGGAACGAAGTCGCGCCGGGTCAGCTAGTAGGTAATAAAGATAAACATATAAAGTAAATAATAGCGAAGCGAAACTTAACTCATTAAAGAACTTTTATATACACTGTAGCTTGCTACATACAGGTGATCTGTGGATACTCCCAAAATGTCACCTAAGTATTAAAAGTAATCCGAAGCGGAGGACGAAATTTTTTTAGCACTTCAGTTAGAGATTTTCCAAACAAAATTTCTTATTTTTATTTTACAATAATGTTGGTTTTTTTTAAGATTTTCGCCAGTGTTTTTTGCATAAACCACCCCTGAACTATAACGAACAAAACTACAAAACTAAAAAAAATCAAATCGGTCAAGATGTTTCTGAGTTTTAGCGAGACTAACGAACAGCAATTCATTTTTATAGGTATAGAATTTGAAATGTGAAAAACCCCGTTTTCAATAATGGTTTTAAGAACAAATTTAGTATCAACAAAGATAGAATGTTCATGCGGAGTCGAATTTTCAAAACAGGACAATGTTAGCAATAACACCCACACCTTTTAACTAACAAGATCTACTACTGACACGTAGCTTTTCCTGACTACTTGGCTTGAAATTTAGCCTTTTATCCTACTAGCCCGGTGTTCTACTTTCTCATTCATTTCTCATATTTTTCACGAGATTTTCGGGAGACGTCAGTCAGCCCTAGTTTAGTTCGTAAGTCAGAGGCGTTATGAATTGGAGTCGGCGGAAGCGAGAGCGCTTGACACAAACTGTGACACTTCCTAATTGAAGTGGGCCTGAAATTACGTCGAAAATTAAAATGTAGCTGGGAGTTTTCTTTTACTCAGGTGAAATTATATCGTTTTTCGATATTCAAAGATAACTAAAGACGTGAATCTTTTTTATTATAGGTACTTTTGAATAATTGATTAATCCAATGACAGCAACTAGGCAACTAGATAATTTTTGAATGTTTGTTACTCAATCACGCCAAAACGGCTGAACGGATTTGGCTGAAATTTGGGACACAGATACTTTGTAGCCTGGAGAAGAACAAAGGCTACTTTTTATCCCGGAAAAATATCACATTCCCGCGGGATAATGTCGTGTAGTCCATGCGGGCGAAGTCGCGGACGGAAAGCTAGTAATACAATAAATGTGAAAGTGAGTTAAAATCAATAAACCAAACCCAACCACAGAATATATAACGAATATATAAGTAAATAGTACTAAGGACCCAACTCTAATTAATGGGTAAATTAACGTAGTTAAAAACATGTCTTAACATAAGATTAACAATCTAAAGCTATCTGAAGCTACTTATCTTAACTCTTATTACTGTTATACGATTCTTGTAGCATTGTTGGAAAATGTGTTTAGTTATCAGTGGCTGGCTGGAAGCTATGTAGCCCCGTGACCTGGTTACCGTGATGGATGGGGGCTACACAAGCACTGTACTCTGCCTGCCACGAGCTGCCTAGCTTGAGCTAGAAATGTACCAGTAATACAGAAATATCTTTGTCATATCTAGGGCTATCGCACTTATAGTAACAAATCACTAGAAAGCAAGTTTCTTGTTGGGTTTGTAGTGACATACCTACCTACCAGTTTGTTCCTTCTGATACAACCAAGACTTATTTCTCCGAACAACAATATCGATCGCCAAAGGTTTTTCATTTGAGAATATTTGAGTTTATACAAATATTTTGAACGGAAAAGATTTGATTTTTTGTTAATTTGTAATGGATTGACGCAAAAAAAAACTGAACCTATTTTAAAAATTCTTTCACCATTAGCAAGCTACATTCTTCCCGAGTGGCACAGGCTATTTTATCCCGATATTCCCACGGGAAGGGGTACCACGCAGGTAAAACTGCGGGAAGCCACTGCTTAGTTGTCAATAATGAGATTCAATGACACGTGATAAGAAGTTTGTCATATCCTACGTGTATCGTGACGGAAATCTTCAGAAGAACTTATATTCAAAGTTATCCTATTTGCAAAGAGTAACAGCCTAATTTGTCCAGACGTAGGTTTCTTACCAAGTTCGTGTAGTTTCGGTGGAGGGATCGATACGAGCCTGCGGACTCCTCGATTTCGTACAGCCTCGTCTCCGCATATTGATTGTCTGAATGTAGGCCACCGATCCTTTATGAATCGTAAATAAGCTATAGACAACCGAAATGATTATATTATTTTCAGTTATGGCTCGTATAAATGTCGTAAACGCGGTTTTAGTATTTGGTAACCACGGGAAATTTAAGTATTTAGTTTGTCGTATAAGTAACGTTTTTGACACAGTCTCTTTAATTATTTTGCTTAAAATTAAATCATTTACGATGGGTCCTATACTCGATTGTTAATGACTTCTTATAAAACAGGATCAATACTCGTTGTGCACACTATCGATACTAACTCGCTAAGAATAGCTGAACTTGACAGTTAACCTTGCCCTACAGTGTGCCCTCGCTTTTCATCAGTCGCACATTAATCAAAGATTTATGAAGATTCGCGGTAAATGTGGAATGAGTAGTTTTCTACGAAGCGTTTATAATTAACCTACCGAAACGAATAGAGACATTGACTATACATTACACATAGACGATGTGTGGTGTACTGTCAATATCTCTATTAGATAGTGACCCGTGTAGCTGCTACGGTTCGATCGTAGAAACCGTAGCACTCTTCTATTCAGCAACTAGAAAGTTTAAAACAACTACATGTCGATTGCCCGACTAGATTTATCTGTTCAATAGAACAATAGAATAATATAATAATATTATACTAGCTTTTCACCCGCGGATCGTGCCGCGTGAACTACGCGATGTTTTACCGTGGAGTTGGGATATTTTCCATGAGTAAAAAGTAGCCTATATGCTGAATTACATCCTGATCCGTTCAGGCGTTTCGTTTTTTAGTTACAAACATCCAAACATATATCCAATCTTTCGCATTTATAATTTTTGCCTATCGTTCTTAGCTACGTAGATCGACACTATACCTACCTCTCCCTGTCGTTGGATCCATATTCATGTCCATCACCTTTCTAGTAACATAAAATATATAGTTTAAAAAACTAAACAAACACACTTTTAATAGTTACAGACTTAAAAGTACAAAATAACCGTCAATTCAGTAACTGAAATTAAAAAGCGTGGTGCGCGTTGTCAATATTAAGTTCTTGAAACTCATGCTTTGCAAAGGGCGCACCACGCTTTTTAATTTCAGTTACTGAATTGACGGTTATTTTGTACTTTTAAGTCTGTAACTATTAAAAGTGTGTTTGTTTAGTTTTTTAAACTATATATTTATTTCATTTCTTTTTAGTTTAATAAATGGCAAACCAAATTAACATTAATTAATGCCACTGGCTTCCTTAATTAGATGTAATAAATTACATAATTAGGTACATTTACAATAAAGTATTTAAGACTAATTTATTCCTCGCTGTTCCAACATAAGATCCTCACCACCAAGTGTAGCGAATAGGTCTCATCTGAATGAAACAAATGAGCTCAAACTCGAGGGGTTTCCTAGTGGTCATTAAAGAGTGCTACTGGCTTCCTCCCTGCTCCATCATCAGACCCTCACCACCAAGTGTAGCGAATAGGTCTCATCTGAATGAAACAAATGAGCCCAAACTCGAGGGGTTTCCTAGTGGTCATTAAGGAGTGCTACTGGCTTCCTCCCTGCTCCATCATCAGACCCTCACCACCAAGTGTAGCGAATAGGTCTCATCTGAATGAAACAAATGAGTCCAAACTCGAGGGGTTTCCTAGTGGTCATTAAAAAGTGTCACTGGCTTCCTCCCTGCTCCATCATCAGACCCTCACCACCAAGTGTAGCGAATGGGTCTTATCTGAATGAAACAAATGAGTCCAAACTCGAGGGGTTTCCTAGTGGTCATTAAAAAGTGTCACTGGCTTCTTCCCTGCTCCATCATCAGACCCTCACCACCAAGTGTAGCGAATGGGTCTCATCAGAACGAAACGAATGAGCCCAAACTCGAGGGGCTTCCTAGTGGTCATTAAGAAGTGCCACTGGCTTCCTCCCTGCTCCATCATCAGACCCTCACCACCAAGTGTAGCGAATAGGTCTCATCTGAATGAAACAAATGAGCCCAAACTCGAGGGGTTTCCTAGTGGTCATTAAGGAGTGCTACTGGCTTCCTCCCTGCTCCATCATCAGACCCTCACCACCAAGTGTAGCGAATAGGTCTTATCTGAATGAAACAAATGAGTCCAAACTCGAGGGGTTTCCTAGTGGTCATTAAAAAGTGTCACTGGCTTCCTCCCTGCTCCATCATCAGACCCTCACCACCAAGTGTAGCGAATGGGTCTCATCAGAACGAAACGAATGAGCCCAAACTCGAGGGGTTTCCTAGTGGTCATTAAGAAGTGCCACTGGCTTCCTCCCTGCTCCATCATCAGACCCTCATCATCAAGTGTAACGAATAGGTTTCATTAGAACGAAACGAATTAGCCAGAACTCGAAGGGTTTCCTATTGGCCATTAAGGAGTGCCACTGGCTTTCTCCCTGCTACATCATCAGACCCTCACCACCAAGTGTAACGAATAGGTCTCATTAGAACGAAACAAATGAGTCAGACTCAAAGGGTTTCCTATTGGCCATTAAAGAGTGCCACTGGCTTCCTCCCTGCTCCATCATCAGACCCTCACCACCAAGTGTAGCGAATAGGTCTCATCAGAACGAAACAAATGAGTCAAAACTCGAGGGGTTTTCTTGTGGTCATTAAGGAGTTTCACTGGCTTCCTCCCAGCTCCATCATCAGACCTTCACCACCAAGTGTAACGAATAGGTCTTATTAAAACGAAACAAATGAGCTCAAACTCGAGGGGTTTCCTAGTGGTCATTAAGGAGTGCCACTGGCTTCCTCCCTGCTCCATCGTCAGACCCTCACCACCAAGTGTAGCGAATAGATCTAATCAGAACGAAACAAATGAGCCAGAATTCGAGGTGTTTCCTATTGGTGATATAGGAGTGCCACTGGCTTCCTCCCTGCTCCATCATCAGACCCTCACCACCAAGTGTACCGAATAGGTCTCATCAGAACAAAACACATGAGCCTAAACTCGAGGGGTTTCCTACCAGCCTTTGAAGAGTTCTATTGGCCACCTCTTGACTCCATCATCAGATCAGCTCGATAGTAGCAAATTATTGTATTGTCATCAGATGCATATAGACTTGCAAAATTTCAGATCAATACGACAATTAGAAGTAGGTTAAAATTGAATTCCAAGATTTTCTTACATTGTGACTTAGTTACAAGTGAAGCTAATAAAAGTGTGGTAATTATGATATTATGCCTATATCATCCCTTCTCAGAACATGTTCATACCACGTCAAACGGTTTCCTTTCAACTTTTCTGTCACTGGTGCCACTTTCAAACGTCTCCTCGCATATTCATTTCAATTTTTTTCCATTCACGTTATTTTACACATCCATCTCAGCCACATGCCATTTCGGTCTTCCGTCTTTTTCTTTGCCTAACATTCTGATCTATTGACGACAGGTCACTTTTGCCTTTTTAATAATTATTATTGTATGATAGCTTAATCATTACTTAATGAAAATAATTATCAATTTTATGAACCCGTGTAAGTGTAGCGCACTGTCAATGTCTCTAATGGTAGTGTCTCGTGTAGCTGCTACGGACGATCGTAGAAATCGTAGCACTAATATTCTATTAAGCAACTAAGTAGAAAGTTTGAAACGACTAACATGTCATTTATCTGTTCTATTATATTATACTAGCTTTCCAACGCAGCTTGGCCCACGTGAACTACACGATGTTTTATCGTGGGATTGAGATATTTTCCCGGAGTAAAATCCATGCAAACATCAACGTATCCAAACTTTCGCATTTATGATATTAGTAAGATTACTGTGAAAAATGAAGTATTTAGAAAAGATCGACCCCTCTTAAAACAAAATGAAGTATTTAGAAAAGATCGACCCCTCTTAAAACCAGCTCCGATGGGACTCGAACCCACGACCTTTCGCTATCCGGGCATAGTTAGGTACACTTTATGAAAATCTATGAAAAGGGGTTTTCCACTATAAATCGCATAGAACTCGACTCCATTGTCGCATCGCATTTAAGGTCATTGAATAAATAGAACAGAGCGTGTCATTGTGCTTTCATTGGGCCTGCAATACCTTGATAGATGTTCTGTATCTGTCTTTAGCGCCATATTATTTTGATTATTGAAGTGGAATATAAAAATCTAACACATGCTTTAGCGATCACAAACCTGTCCCCTTGTAATTGTATAACCATTCTTGTATTTGTGTAAAACAGTTGAGATATGAATAAGTGATTAATCCCGCTAAAACTCACAAACGGCTTGACGGATTCTTCTTATTGTTATCTTAAATTTTTTTGTGAAAGTTCAGGGAAGGTTTAAACGGTGAAAAACATAAATAATAATAAGTAACGTAAAATAACTAAAAACGACAGAGGTGATAAAAAGTTTAACGGGCCCACTAGTCTGAAATAAATAGTAGATATATTATTGAAAAATGGAAAATGAAGTATTTAGAAAAAATCGACCCATCTCACAACCAGCTCCGATGGGATAAATTTGTGATGGATGGTTGTGAGATTGGTCGATTTTTTCTAAATACTTCATTTTCCATTTTTCAACCATAAAAATTGCATTGTGAATGCAAAAAAGTAAAAATTTAAATAAAGTAGTACTTATTTTTTTTTTTGTTGCAGCCACCGAGCTAGACCTGCTGGGCGCTCTGTCGCTGCACAACACGTCGCGGGCCGGTGTCAGCACCGCGCCGGGCATGCAGCCGCAGCGCACCGCCTACACGCTGCAAGGTATATTCTTCGATCGACCATAAATAACACCTACCTAGTTCTATGTGTTAAGGGCTCTTAGTAAGTGAAAACGCCAAAATTGCCTATTTTCTAATAGCTGTCATTTGAAACATTGAAGATTTTTCGCATTGAAATTTCCAATATGCATTATAGAACGTATATGTGATGGGAGGACTGTTTCGAAAACACGATTGGAAAAATTTTGCTCGATAGAAAAAAATACTGAAGTTATCTCTAAAACTTCATATACTTAATTGCACATTACGACCGTATTTTACAATAATAATTCCTATAAAATCACAAACACATAGGTAAGTATTTACTTTTTCTATTTCGTGACTGTTTTAGATTTTAGAAAAACTAAACATTTTTATTAGCTGTATTAGCAAGTGTGAATTTCGCTTACGATTTGTAGTTTCGAGCTTGTTTTCAATTTTTCAATTCAATTCAATTCAATTTTAAGGTTTGATCCCATTGATCCCGTTGATCCCATAGTGATTTTTCGCTGACCGCCTAACCCCCCTTAACCATTTTATTATACCGCCTTTCTTGATTGATGATTGATCTCCGCGATCGATACGTATAAATACCGCGATTCTTGAAAACAGCTTCAAAAGCGGCAATTGCACCTGACACATTGCTTGGCATATTATGCCAAACAAAGCAATATTGCTTGACGCATAGCTCGGAGAATCTCGGCACTCTTGGGCTGGTTGGAATATGCTAGTTTTGACATACCTAAATTGCTGCTTAAAATATATGCCTGTTAAATTATATGCCTGCGGTATTCATACCGCAGGCATATAACTAATATACCTATGTATACAGCGCATGTAGACATCATTGCATTAAGAGGTGCTTGATGTGTACTATCCCACAACGTCATACGCTCAAAGTAATATTTATTTGCCGAGCTCTTAACTTTTATAGACTTAACTATTATTTGTATTTATTTCTTTTCGTTTCAATGATTCCGTTCAAATTCTTTGTCATTTCAGTTTTGTATACTTAGATAAAAATAATAAAACCATCAAAGGCGGCTTGAACCAAGAAATGTTATATATTGTTGTATGATAGCTTAATCTTTAATAATGAAAATGATACTATTCATTTGATAAACAAGATTTTTATATGCTTGACTGACTAAACTTAGGTATATCTCAAACAAACTTTCATCCCCTACTTTTATCATATTAATACAATTGTTTGACAAGACTAGGCCAATTTTTGGTCATGGTGTTTTTATAATTATTTGTTTTAGAAAACAGCATAGTGAGTGCATCAATCATGAGCATAACCACAGAATATATAATAGTACGCATAACTCATCTAAAATGAGGCTTATTATTATTTATTCTTACCGTTAACTTGTGATAGCTGTGTAGACTAAGTAGTTTTAAAAGTTCAATCCAAACTGATATAAAAATTATAATAAACTATGAAAGATACGACTGCTGAAATAAGTGAGTCAAATGAATTCAATATTACGTGAATCCTAGACTAGAGGGGACTGCCAATGAACAGGCATAATAGACCATAAAAGTGCTGCTTATGAAAATAAAATAAGTTCACAGTTTCAGGTTTGAAATAGGTATTGAATAAAAAAATACTAGTAAATACAGAAAAAAAGCGTTCTCTTTGTACTTATAATAAAGTACAAATTACTAACTTCTGTTAAGCGACAGTTTAAAATACATCGACATTACAAATTCAGCGATCACATTACACACGAGACACTATCACCGACTCACCGTAGGTATCTTCGTCGTCGTGGTGTCGTGTCGCACACATCGTTTTATGAAAGGGTAATAGATCGTTAACTAAAAGGCTGCCGCCTCGAATGTGCAATCCATTTCAGGTGCAATCCCACTTAGGTTATTAATGGAAGCCAGCGAGCCACACCTCTTTATATTTTAATGTCTTGTATTGTATGTCTTACACTCCTATTCTAATAAGAAATATGTAGGTACTATCAAACGTAGGCTGTAAAAAAATGGCTTTCAGATAGAATAGAGTGCAAGTGCGCAAGCTATCAATTCACGTTCCGAAAGCGACTTCCCCGAGACAGATTATTTAAAACAAATCTCCGTCGGTCTCGTGTTCAAAATATTTTTTCTTTATGAAGTACATTGAGTGTACTTCCGAGGGTTTCCTGAGGGGCGCCGCTATTGTGTTTTCCCTTACTTTTTGGCATTTGCAATTTACTATTGTACAAGACGAAGAGGCCGCAAGGAAATTGATAAAACGGTTCAACGGCAAGGGTGCTGGAACAAAGATGGGGTGGCGAACATCACAACAATATGGTCCTCGCTCCCTAATAATAATTGTTGATTTACCGCCCGGCGAAGTTTTGGAATCTAAATATTTATATTGAAATTTGAAACTCGTTTGTGGCTCGCCTATTTAGAAATACAAGTGACTTCGAATAGAAGTCTTCAAACCGAAAAAAAATAGGTCGAAATTGTGATAATACCCGCTTAAAAATTAGCTCTTTAACTAATTGAAACCGATGTTAAAATTATTGATAGGCAGTTAAATTCGTTAAACCGTCTGTAATCCGTCCGGGAACGTCGCGGGATTGGGGACGGCCATGTAAATTGATTGTAATCCCCGCGCTCGCCGCGATGCCGATGCATGCCCGCCCGCCGCAACTGGACACTGATTAGCCCCACCGGGACCGCTCAATCTGACACAAATACATAATTCATACACTGCTGTTACTTAATACTAGCTTTTAACCCCTAGTTAGAACAGTTTTTTTATTCTAAAATTTATAAATTTCATTGGATAATTTGTTACAGTGAATGTTAGTAAAATTATGTCCTTAAATAATAATGTAGAGAGATTAGAAATCAGTACAGATGTGTGGAAACTAACACTGTCTCTTGCAAAATAGGGGATTTGGTATTAGATAATATCTATAAATAGTTTAGTTGCAATTTCACAGCCCTTTGGATTAGGGGACCTGTCGCATTTGTCGCGTCGCATTTACGGGTAACGTAATCCTCGCCATTAGTCGCGTCGCGTAATTGTCGGAGGGTGTCCGCCCTAATTGTGGGGCTGCGGACGAATTGTCTCCGGACATCAAGCACATCAAGTGCCAAACGTCACAAACAGAGTTCCCACTCCGCCGCATCCCGCATTGTGACGGAGAGACTCTGACTAAACGTTGCTGTCACTTGCAAAATATTTTCAAAGGCATTGTTTTGAATAGATTCTCGACCGTTTCATATATCTTTGAAAAAAGTTAACTTTTATCAGTGAGCCTAAATTTTTCGTAGTATTAGAACAAGTAAACATTTAAGCTAAATTCCATTGTCAGTCGACATTTTGTAACATGTACAACGAGTCTACGACGACTGGCATGGTAGTTGTACTACAACTCGTAGCACTATCAGTGTGGTTATTATTGGCCGTAGAGTACAATAACATTGTCGCACCGTGGAGACAGGTAGGCCTCACGACACTCCATGCCACGTATGTCACGGACGCCCAGCGCTGTGTAAACAATCCATATCCACATATTACTTATTCACTCGCTACGTACACTTACAGCGCCCTGTTATTTAATAGCTGTACCTTTTAAATATAGCTTTCAAGACAGGAGTAACTAGTCGCTACAAAATGAATAATGCATACTTAGCTCCTTGAAAATAGTGTTCAGAGAATCGCATGCATTACGAAACGGTAGTAATTGTAATATTTTTAAGTTTTCTTTTAACAACTTTTGCCAAAATGAGCTTGAGTATTCTTCGAACATAAAGTAATTTGTCACTGCCTATTTATACTAATTACTCGTCGGTTATTATCTGCTACATTACTCAGCGAAAATAGTGCGTCAACGTAGTTATAGCTCAACATAATCCCATTTACGTTACGATACAATTTCTTTGACATGAACCAGGCACATTTTCGTAAATTAGGCGGAGTAATAAGTCTTTAAGTAAGTATTTCAATAGTTTTATTTCTATGGTAAACAGTTTTTATGCTTTTCTGCCAATTGAATAGTATATATTTTGAAATCTATCAAATGAAATTAAATATTTGTATTTATATCTGTTAGCTCAGATTAAAGATAGGTCTCCGAACGCCCTACTAATAGTATAATGGGATTGAATTTCCAGGAATTTCCCAATACCTACATATCTAGTCAATGGCGCGCGGTAATTTGCGTCAACCGACGTCAGTGAACCGGCCAGATCGTGCGGCAAACGGGCAAAGGTGAAGTCATGTGGATATTTCACGCCTTTTGCCGGCCCATTCAGCGCGGAAGGGTGGCCGGCCGGTCAGAAGGAAAATATTATGGAGATGACTGCAGTGCAGAGCCTTTATTGAAAAAGTTTGTTATGTGTGCTATCCCTTTTTCTTTTTTGCTTTTTACTATGTTTGTTCGAAAATCAGATTTTGTTACACAATTTTATTTACACCTTAGCGGCCGTAAATTTTTCCTTTTTGAGTTTGTTTTCGAAGTAACGTACGAATAGGTTTCATTCTCTATTTTACTCCTATCCAAGAATTATATTCGCATATTCATATGAAATCTGTTGTACAAAAAGACGGAGACAAAAGCTGTCAAAAAAATACAAAAAAGCTAAATATGAATCTAAAAATATGAAATCACAAGTATTACATAATGTTAATACATATTTCCATTATGTTTGTAAGTCTTCAGCCGGTGATCCCGATTGCCGGTATCGGTATAATGTGTCGGTGGGGCACAGCCGCGTGTTTGTCGAGAGCCGCAAATATTAGCGTGTCGCTTGATATGCGGGGTGATTTAATTAAACCAAAACATCGCCGGGTCCCATGAATGATAATGTGCGAATGTTTATGAGCGGAGGGGCCGACTTAAGCGAGAGACGGGGTTGACTTTCGCACTGGGGATACTTGGCGAAACATATTCAATGAATTTCACAATCATTACTTATAGGCACCTGACAAACAATTGCAATTTTAATAGATTGCTAGGTTACTTACGTTACGTTGTTTTGAACGAAGATTAGAGTATGAGTATATCAAGTAAGTATATCAATTTTTAAATGATACCAACAAAATCAAAGATGCTTTTTCTAACACGACACCGCTGTTTCGTAGACCATAAAACTTAAGACTTTCTTTTTATACCTTAGTGAACTCATGACACTTAGATTCAGTCTGTCGATTTTCTTTCTCTTTTATTTCGCCAATTGTTTTACCACTTATGAAAAGCGGTCTATTGCCATGATTTAGAAAATTCGCCTCGTAATCCGCCACTCACCATTACGGTCCGATTGAAACGAACTGGTAATAAAGTGCGCAACAGCCGATTTGAACCGCGAGGGTGGATGTGACGTCATTATGTCGCGTGGGACCCCAGCGCCCAGCCCTGGGAGACAGGGGAACGTATAAGGATTTAATTCCAACTTAACATCGCCCATCAACGGCCTTTTCACTGTCATTTCAAAGCGGAGGAAATCCTACTTATATAATATAATCCTTACGTATATTATAAATGCGTCTCTGTCTGTCTGTGTGTTACACAATCACACCTAAACTACTGAACCGATTTGAATGAATTTTGGTACAGAGATAGTCTAGAGCCTGAGAAAGGACATAGGCTACTTTTTATCCTTGAAAAATATCACAATCCCGCGGGATAACGTCGTGTAGTCCACGCGGGCGAAGCCGCGGGCGGAAAGCTAGTCAAATATAATGTTAATAAGTTTAAATTTAACCGAATAGTTTTTAGCACAAGCTTCGAGGAAAGTTCTTAGGGAGAGATTATATCTCATACTTTTGATGTTACTAAATTAATGCTTACTTGGGTTTGGTTAATATAAATTCAATTACAAACAGTAAAGCCTGAATGAAAAATTTAATCAGGTCATAATTCTTGATAATGTCAATGTCATTTAGTCCACAACATTAAAAATCGTATTGGAAATACTTCATATTAAATAAAAAAAACATGAATTTCAATAAAATAAACATAAATTATGTTAAACAAAAATATTACGTAGTGTACGTGCGTTACATAATACATATCGTATAAAATCAACCCGTGGCAAACAATAAAAATTGTAAGACTGAGCTTGTTGGGCCTTGCTCGTAGAACATTGAAATCTGGATTAAGTTTTATATAACTAACTTAAGGTTTAATTTGTCATTGTTATTATTCAGTTGATGAATATGTTAAAAAAACAAAACTTCAAATAAATACTTAATACATATTATGTATTAAGTATTTATTAACAATTTATTAACAATTTTTATTGTTTGCCACGGGTTGATTTTATACGATATGTATTTTGAAGTAACGAAACAAATTAGTTTACTCCTTATTTATTAATACTTAATATCCAACTCATTATTTTCTCGTCACGTTCGTCGACGTCAGCAATAAGTGACACGTGGCTCGGCAGTCATGAATTTGCGAAAACTCCAAAAAGTAATAAAGGGAGACTGGCGCCTGCGGGCCACGTATCAAACAGTTGTAGAAATGTTCCTAGTAGAGTAGGGAGAAATATTATCTCGAGATAGCGAGGATATAGCACTTAGATATCTTTCCTCACATGAGTGGAGCCTGACTTGGTATTTATTTGTCTATACTAATATTATAAAGAGGAAAGATTTGATTGTTTGTTTGTTTGCATCAAATAGACTCTGAAACTACTGGACCGATTTAGAAAATTCTTTCACCATTAGAAAGCTACATTCTTCCCGAGTGACATAGGCTATATTTTATCCCGATATTCCTACGGTAACGGGTACCACGCGGGTGAAACCGCGAGGATCCGCTAGTTCATATTAAAGATGGTTCACATTTTCCAAGAATCTCTATAGTAGATTACTCTGAGAGCTACAGAGCACTGCTCCGTATTTACAATAAAGAAAAAAGGGTTTCCCGACAGACAGTTTCAGAGGTGATTGTCGTTCGCAAACAAAGTAACCATATACACTGAAAGAAATGAGCCGGTATTTACAAAATTCCATCCCTTAAATTGTCTTTCGCTGTAAATTGTATTACACACTCACTCCACATAGAATAGAGACGAGGACGGATGTGACGTCGAGAAAGTTTCGAGCAGACAGTTCGTCGACTCCCGCCTACTTCCCCAGCGACGGCGACGCCCTCTGTTATCGCGCGGGATTGAAGCAAAACAACCGCAGCCGAGAGACTTCCACGAACACTGAATAAACATTGATTACGCAAGCCTTCTGAATACGGAATCCATTGCTATTGTAATATACAAACGACAACGGATGAGTAAGCAGTTTATGAGATTGACGATCTGAAAGGTTTATGCAATGAATCTTTAAGCAAGAAAGATTTGCTCTTGGGGGTTAATTTTCTGTTTAATTATAGTTTTCCAGAATGGAAGGCACTTTTTAGAATTAAAGTATGGTCGAAGGCCCAAGTAAGTAGGAATAAAATCTGTGTCCTTTGCTAACCGTTAGTAGCACATGCAAATCTTTAGAGATTGTAGTACTGATACGGTACTGATTTCTTTTATGGTACAAGCCAGCTTAATACAGTCTAAGTATTTAAGAAATCTTTAATTTTCAATTTCGTCTTTAGCTCGTTTTTTTAATTTTCTTTAATTTAAGTGTTTCATTTCTAATGGTGTGCATGACGATGAGATCATGGCGGAGGGGCACCAACCACCGGGGTGAGGGTTGAGAGGACGCGAAGTATGAAACCGGTTCATATTTCACTTGACTGTTTCTATCACAATAAAGGGATTTATAGGATAATATGTATGATAACTTTATCATAGCCTTTAAGTTATGCCCAATTGGCAATTAAGTTTGGTGTTTATTAAGATTCAAGTTTTAGTTTACTGCTAAACTGTAAGTAAGGACTTTGTCAAGGATCACAGTTTTGAATAAACTTTGTTTTGTATTAAGCTGTACTGTACCTACTGTTTATATAATGAGAAAGAATCGATCGTCATAAAATATGATCTAAATTTATTTCCTGTCGTCATTATCATCCCACGATAATTGATTTCAGTGTTAAAAAGGTAATAATATTAAAATATTATGGACCTAAAGGTCCAACGACAAAATTCTGATGAGCTTTTTAAAACAAATCCGCATTGCAGTTTTCTCAATCGTCGCAATGCAACGAGATTAATGCTCTAAGTTGTATTTTATAGACTTTTGTTTTGGCATTCAAAGTTATGGCACTCGCTACTTTACGAAGAACTTTAGATCTTTATGCCAAATAAACATTTCAACACAAATGATTTAACCAAAGATAAAACGACAAGTTTTCAGTAAATACTACCTACCCGTGGAGTAGTTTTGAGCTTATTACATTCGCAACAGAATAGTAATTATATCTGAAATATTTTAAATCGTCTAGGCCGGTTTACCCAAGACATTGAGTAAAACTTAAGTAGGCAGAGATGGTTTCAAACATTTTAAAATTGGAAAAGATAAACAATTGCAATTAAGCAGACAAATGATAAAAGATATAAAAACGAGCAAAAAATAAAAAAATAAGTTGTCTAGTTAAGTAACATGAATTTAATCAATAAGGATGAAGTCAATTTTAATGTAAATGAAATGAGGCGAAAGAAAAGCACAAGATAGTACGAGCTAATTTGGCAGCTGGCCACATCCAGCGATCGTTACGTATCAAGGCTGTTTGCACGGCCCGGCATCGGCAGTCCCGGCACAGCCGCTAGCCGTGGCTGATTCCTATCGCAATTTATTGCACCGCAACGCGCGGTATAAAAGGTCAAAAGTATAGTCTAATTGCGGCCTGAAAACTGCTGAAAATATTTGTTCAGCTATAAACCATTTCCAAGCTATGAAAACGCTTTGTTAACCTTCTGATAAGATATGTATTGCTGCAGAATTTCGTGCAATATAATATAGAGTTTAAAGCAAATGAAAGATTTCGTAACATTTTTTGCCCGACCCAATTTATTGGTTGATATTTCAAATATTGAAATATACGCTAGAAAAATACATCAATTATACAAAATATTAATGTGCTTAAATAAAATCAAAAAATTAAGTTCCAAGTCTTTACTGTAAAATCCCGTTACCTAAGGGAAGATCCTATTCAAAATTCACAAGAATGACCTGTGACTAATAAACCCTTAATTAGTACAATACAAACCTTTCAAGGAGTGGAAACTATCTCTCAATACGAACTGTTTCGATTTTTTGTTTGCGATTTTATACTAAGAGGTTTAAGCGGTAAGTTTGCTATAAAATCGCGAAAAATATTAAATTTTCCATCGCAAAGTACGACATCGCATCGATCCATATACAATGTATCGAACAGCATTTTTTTTTCACGATTCATGGCTGACTTCCTAATATAAGGTTGTTCGTGAAAATTGTTCGTATACTTCCATCCCCTGAACGGATTGTATTAAAAATAAGGAGTGTATCAGTGTAACCAACCACATTATTTTGTAGACATTAATCTATATCAATACTAATATTATAAAGAGGAAAGATTTGATTGTTTGTTTGTTTGTTTTGTTGTTGTTAGTTTCGGAGCCTATTCGATGGAATAGGCTCCGAAACTACTAGACCGATTTAGAAAATTCTTTGACCATTAGAAAGCTACATTCTTCCCGAGTGACATAGACTATATTTTATCCCGATATTCCCACGGGAACGGGTACCACGAGGGTGAAACCGCGAGGATCCGCTAGTTTGGTTAATAAAGACGAGAATGTTCAGCGTAGTATCTTAATATTGATCAGATATCTGTTTCCAGGTGATTCTCGTTTGCTACAAGTGGAGGGCAGCGCGTACGAGCGCGCCGCGGAGCTGCTACGGCGCTCGCCCGAGTTCACGGTGCTCGCGGCGCTGCGCCAGGAGCCCGCCAACTCGGGCACCATCCTCTCCTTCTCGCACGGCTACAACAGGTGCCCGCGCTTTTCATGTTTGCGATGTCGTAAATTCATAGTTAGGTCAAACTTTAATGTTTGACAGTTTAGTTAATTAAACCTAAACACAAAACACTCTTATTTTGAACAGTCGTGTAAAAAGAGATTAAAGTATTTACTGTTTTGAAAGCCTTTGGTTTTAATTAATTACAAGTACAAATTAAAAGGAGATATTTTGAAAGAGTCCTTCTATCTTTTTAAAGTCTACCCAAGAGAGTAAAAAATTAGATTTTTTTATCAAGGAGGTATTTTCTATCAATTTATTGAATATGGACAAAACGCGACAAAAGCCCTCACTGTAGTTTGGTTGTTGTACAAATTAGTGAAAGTAATGACATGATGTGATGATTTAGTTGACTTGGTGTCGAGTTAGACCAGTTGGATGAGCGATGAGCGCGAGAGCGGCGCGAGCGGCGGCGGAAGCGCACGGCCCGGCCCGGGACCTGCCTCTGGTGAGTTCTAGATCTCAACATCGCAGCGCGCACGCATCACGCCTCGCGGCGCCATGCGTGCGCGCGCATAGGGGAGAATCATGTATCTTGGAATGTCCTGTGCCTCGGAATGTCCTCCTCGATCCAACCGTTGATCTCATTTGGCTCACTGTGTCCTCTGCATGGATGTATGTGTTCGCGGCGGGCCGGCTTGCATGTGCCTCCTGCGAAACCTCCGCCGTCGTCCGTCTTGTGTTCTGTGTCTTGACGTGTTGTGTTTGTATATGTCCCATCAACCCCACACCCATCTCTCGATGTTCACATGGATGTTAATGTTTATCGTGGCGCGGTCGGCTGCGGGCCTGCGTTCGCTCCGAGGGGACACCGACCGGTTCATCCGCACTTGCATTCCAAGCGACATGGGAATCTGAACGTCTCGTACTGTGTCCGAAATCGAGCTCGAAGTCGCGACAGTTGCACCGAACGGAGGAATCGCTCGCAGAGTAGCCGGTCGAGTGCCCACATTTTTCTCAAAATTCATTCATTGGACACACAACGAGATGCTCAGTCTCTCCGTAGCGATCTATCAGACACCTAAGCGACTCGGTCGTCACCTATCGCGATCCGTTCCGAGGTACATGGTCCCCTATCCAGACCGAGCGATATTGAGATGTAGAGCGAGCCGAGGTCCGCTCGCGGTCGCGCCCGCCCCGTTCGCTGCCCGAATATATGTGTTGTTTGCTTTGTATGTGTGTACCTCGGAACAGTTTGCGAGGGCGCTGTGGAGAGTTCCGCTGAGTCGAAGCGATGTGTAGTGCATCAGTGTGGCGCTGCGCAGGTACCTGGAGGTGCAGTCGAGCGGGCGCCGCGACGAGGTGCGGCTGCACTACGTGGCGGCGGGCGCGGCGACGGCGCGCGTCGAGACCTTCCCCTTCCGGCTGGCGGACGGCGCCTGGCACCGCCTCGCGCTCTCCGTCTCCGGCGCGCAGGCCACGCTGCTTGTCGACTGCCATCCGTTGTATCGTCGCCTTATTCCACCACCCGATCGCAATTTCTCACAACCCCAGCTAGCGTTGTGGGTTGGACAGAGAAACAGCAAACATTCCCTTTTCAAGGTAATAATTTATACCTTCTAATTTTAAATCATTGCAAAATTACTTATGGATTTACCATTCAAGTAAAAATAACTGTTGAAAATACTATCGTAATAAAAACAAGGATCGTATAGTTTGTTTTGAAACGTCAATTGTATTGTTTTTTCAGGGAACTCTTCAAGATGTGAGGTTAGTGAGCGGACCTCACGGCTACTTGACGCAATGCCCAGGTTTGGACTCGGAATGTCCCACCTGCGGGCAGTTTGCACTATTACAAGCAACAGTGCAAGAGCTCACTTCGCATATCCATGACCTTTCACTTAAGGTAAGTGTCTATCTTATGGGAGATACTCGTACCTAAAACAAAAAAGAATTTATAAAACATTATTATTCTACATTTACAGTTGTTAAGTGCTGAATCTAGACTTACACGATTAGAACAGTGCGATTGTCAAAAATCCTGTTACTCGAATGGAACTGTCCATGCAGACGGAGCCACATGGCAGAGTGCCTGTAATCGATGCTCCTGCGTGGTAAGAATCAGCCTTTGTTATATATAGAATCTTTGATTAACTTTTCTATCTAAAGTTGGGTACCAAATATAGTTACTTGCTGATTTTGCTGAATATGTATTTCTTTCTACACAGCACGGCGAAATAACGTGCAGGCCAGTTGAGTGCGAAAGAGCAGAATGCAAAAATCCTGTGATACACCCTGGCGAATGTTGTCCTACTTGCCTTAGTAAGTAAAAAATATGATTTGAAAACTCACTTAGCAAAATAAAACAGAAGTGAACACAACGCATGTATAAAATGTCAAATATTGGTAACAGTAGGCGATTCATTTTAATTCAATCGCTTATTAAACTCTTTTGACAACTTTAAACAATGTTCAATTATTTTCAGAGCGTTGTTTACTGAAAGGGACTCTCTACGAGCATGGGGATAGATTTACTCCTAAGCAATGTGCAGAGTGCGTGTGCCACGACGGCAATATGCAATGCGGGCGAGTAAACCCTGAAAAGAACTGCCCAAAACTGCCCTGCGATAAAAAAGACCAATTTTCTGTACCTGGAGAATGTTGCAAGTTCTGTCCAGGTATGAAATAACAACTTTACTAAAGTAAGTATTATTTACTTATTAGATTAGTACATGTATATCATCTAAGTATGTGTTACGTCTTTTTTAGGCGTAGACTACTGCAGCATGGGTCACTCCTGCGATGAAAACGCAACCTGTATGAATCTCAATACAAAATATACGTGTACATGCAACCAGGGCTTCCAAGGCGATGGCTTGACGTGTGAAGGTAACATTTAGATGATAAATTGGTGATAATGACGGTTCTCTGTATTGTTATATAATCACAATGAATATAATTTTACTTACTTAAACTTTTCCAGATGTTGATGAATGCCAAGAAGAAGGTGGGTTACGCGGCCATCACTGCCACTCCAACACACGTTGCGTCAACGTCGTTGGCAGCTACGTATGTCAGTGCCTTCCAGGCTACGAACGGAAAGACAAGTTCAATTGTTACGAGGTAATATAGAACTTAAATAAGTCAATACAGTAGGTACTTTTTTAACTTATGTGTGATCTTTTCTGAAATATGGTATGAATATTGTTTACAGGTTGATGAATGCGAGGCGAAATCTCATGGGTGTCATCCCGATGCGGAGTGCACCAACACACCCGGCTCCTACATCTGCCGCTGCCGGGAGGGCTACTCCGGCGATGGCTACTCTTGCACGCGTGAGTCGGAAAACTGGCATATTTTCCAACTATATTTGCTATAGTCTTTTCAGTATTTGATACCCATATTTGCAATACTTTCCAAACATGGGTATCAAATAAATGATACTGTTGGGTTATCTGTAATTTGGTCCGGTTCTTTTCAAGGACAGAATTGGTAGTTAGTTAGACTTTAATTTCCCATTTCTTAGAAGACATTTGACCAACGTATTTGAATCGGAATAGGTTCTGTGATTGCCGCGGGACTCACAGAACGGCATGTTTAGTAATGTTTTATGACTCGGTATTTACATAAGCGTCAGCGTTATAGCCGTGGATATTTACTCGAATTTAGAATCAGTTCAATAGGATATTTGACTTTTGTTGAAATGTAGATATTATGACATTCAGAAATATAACATTATTGAATACCAAATGTGAAAAAGAAATCTTGTGACAAGTTCTCTCTTCCTAAAACAAAATTTTCGATGGCGAGAGTACGTAGTAATATTATAGGGTAAGTCACGGATAGATGCCGCGGTGGGATACATGCCGCGATTTTAAAAACTCCTATGAGGGTAATGACCTCAAGCTCGATTTGCCGTATACTAGATAGCTCACCCCGTGTACTTCGCCAGTCGACCGTGAGAGGCGCTGTAAAGCAAGTGTGTGCGTCACAGTCGGCAATCAAAAATTTTGACGATCGAAAAAAAGGACCAAAATTATTTCATTGCCCTTTTGGAGGCTCTACTCTTTTTTTATGAAGAATGGATTGTCTTTGTGACGTATTGATCGTAATGTAAGGTATTTAAATTAATACTCAAACATGTTTTTATTTGTTTATTTCATTATGTTTCATATTTATATAAGAAGGCATCTATCCTCTACGATACGGATACTTGCCTCGTTTTTGATCGGGATAGATGCCCTTAAAGGCGTCTATCCCTAAACCAAGCCACTTATTCCTTACTAACGCATACTTCTAATATGATTATTTTTCTTTCATTTCAGTAGCAAAATGCTCCGAAAATATAAAAGATGGTCCGGGTCCAACCACGTAATATTAATTAATCAAAAAAATTACTTAGATGCGGCGTTATTAGATTTGGAACGAAATAATTTAAAATGGCATCTATCCTGAAGATATTCCTTTATTTCGTTGGTACAACAAAATTTGGGAGGATAGGCGCCATTGGAAGATTTCTTTGATAATGGAGTGTTTTGATTATCGTTATGATTTCTTTGGCACAGCATACCATAAAGTTTAAGCAAGTTTAAAAACGATAGATTTTGTTATAAAATGACACGAATAACAGTAAATACGTAGCTTTTTGTACCGTGGCATCTATCCTGTAACGCAGAATGTAGGTCAATGACTCATTTAGAATGAAATAATGTTTTTCAATATATTTTATTTCCTTTCTAAATTATGTTTTTGAATTAATATTCTCAAATTCAAATATATTTCTCACAGGGGCAACTATCCGTCCGCCCTATTTGACTGGTGAGGCGACAATCCGTAGTGCGGCAAGTATCCTCCAAAAATTAGAGGTCTGCAAAAATCAGTGTAGCTCATACTCTAACTACAATAATCCAATATCTGTTAAACGATTTTATAGATGACAGATTGTAGTTTATGTATTCATAAGTAGTTTGTTGATTTTGCACATGTTAAGTAAGTAGTGCGGCAATTTCAAAAAGTGCGGCATCAATCCGTGACTTACCCTAGTATTTTTTAGCGAGAGTATGGCGCTACAATAAAAGCATGTGACGTCACTTGCTTGTAGCGCTCTCCTTAGAAAGTTTGATGCTCAATATCGCTGAAATTATGCAAGATATTAAAAAAAAAATATGTTGTGTTGCTAATATTTCAATAAATATTTTAACTCAATAAAAAAACAGTCACATACCCTATTGTATTTTGTCAAATGTTCTTCCAGCGATCTGCACAGGCGGCTGCTTGAACGGCGGGGTGTGCGAGGCCCCCGAGGAGTGCGCGTGCGGGCAGGGGTTCGCGGGCGCGCGCTGCGAGCGCGACGTGGACGAGTGCGCGGCGGCGCGGGCGGCGGCGCACCCCGGCGCGCTGCCCCCCTGCGGCCCGCGCGCCTCCTGCGTCAACACGCCCGGCTCCTACTACTGCGTGTGCCGCGACGGGTACCGGCGGCACCCGCATCTAGACCACTGCGAAGGTAAGGAGCGCGACGTGGACGAGTGCGCGGCGGCGCGGGCGGCGGCGCACCCCGGCGCGCTGCCCCCCTGCGGCCCGCGCGCCTCCTGCGTCAACACGCCCGGCTCCTACTACTGCGTGTGCCGCGACGGGTACCGGCGGCACCCGCATCTAGACCACTGCGAAGGTAAGGAGCGCGACGTGGACGAGTGCGCGGCGGCGCGGGCGGCGGCGCACCCCGGCGCGCTGCCCCCCTGCGGCCCGCGCGCCTCCTGCGTCAACACGCCCGGCTCCTACTACTGCGTGTGCCGCGACGGGTACCGGCGGCACCCGCATCTAGACCACTGCGAAGGTAAGGAGCGCGACGTGGACGAGTGCGCGGCGGCGCGGGCGGCGGCGCACCCCGGCGCGCTGCCCCCCTGCGGCCCGCGCGCCTCCTGCGTCAACACGCCCGGCTCCTACTACTGCGTGTGCCGCGACGGGTACCGGCGGCACCCGCATCTAGACCACTGCGAAGGTAAGGAGCGCGACGTGGACGAGTGCGCGGCGGCGCGGGCGGCGGCGCACCCCGGCGCGCTGCCCCCCTGCGGCCCGCGCGCCTCCTGCGTCAACACGCCCGGCTCCTACTACTGCGTGTGCCGCGACGGGTACCGGCGGCACCCGCATCTAGACCACTGCGAAGGTAAGGAGCGCGACGTGGACGAGTGCGCGGCGGCGCGGGCGGCGGCGCACCCCGGCGCGCTGCCCCCCTGCGGCCCGCGCGCCTCCTGCGTCAACACGCCCGGCTCCTACTACTGCGTGTGCCGCGACGGGTACCGGCGGCACCCGCATCTAGACCACTGCAAAGGTAAGGATCGACTTTCATGATGAAATGAGTTCCTCTTTTCCGGACTTTTTCCCCCTTATATCAAAACGTGAACTAAAATAGTCCTGGTTTAAAACTGGCACTAAACACTGGTGCTGTCATTTTCATTTTCTAAATGAAAGACAGAATTAGCATCAATTTTAAACCAGCGGTCTAACTTTAGTCCACGTTTTTGAATAAGGGGGTTCTTGTTTTGCTGCGCTGGAATAGGCATGTCAAATTATGATAAAAATCAAAAAAGACCTAAGAATTTATAAGTTGCCTGTACGATTTTTCATTACATGTAGGTTTCCGAGTGAGCATTCTTTAAGAGAGTTCTTTAGTTTTGAAAGTTTTAAGGCTCATTTTCACTGGTCCATAAACTGCAGGCGACGAAACGACTACATGAAAGTTATAAGGGGTAAACGTGGTCGATAAACCGCACGCGGGGATTCACCACAGCAGGCGTAATCGACCAATTTTAAACAAAAAATTATGCTTTTCTGAAATCTCCAGCACCCCGCATGAGATAGTATCCCGACTAATGAAAACGGTTCCCCGGATGCGGTCCCTATAGCATATGTTACAGAAATCTCCCGCACCCCGCTCACGAACCCTATCGACTAATGAAAATGAGCCTTGAGTTATTTGAGCGAGTCTCATATGAGGTAAGTCCTCTTGATCATATATCTATTGTCGTGAATCGAAAATATATCCTTTTGTCAAGTACACTTGAAAAATTTCTCGTGTCACTTATATGATGCTGAAATATGATAAAAGACAGAGTGCTGTAAATAAAAAAGACACGATGAAAACTTCATTTTATGTTTTCATCACTGTTTTGGTTTTCTTGATTTTCCAGATATAGACGAGTGCGTGGAAGGGTTCCACACCTGCCACCCAAGCGCGCGATGTGTAAATACAGACGGCGGATTTAGATGTGAATGTGAAACTCAACCTTGTGAATTAAGTAAGTAGCTTTATGGAAGTTGGAACAATTTGTAAGTTATGGGACACTCTTAATTATGATATGACAAGATTTGGCTAAAATTTGCTGGTTATTCACTGCTAGATGAATAATGAAGATAAGCCCCTGATTCACAAACCGTCGGAAACGGAATCGGATTCGAATTCTGTGCTTTGTCTTTGTCTATTTTAATTTTATAGTGAGTGACAGAGACAGTGCATACATTCCGCTGTCGGGGGCGTTTCCGACGGTTCGTGAATCAGGGGGAAGTTCTTATTCTTATACATAATCCAAAAGTGAATCGTTAAAGGAGTAAGAAGACTGGTGATGCAACTTGGTACAGAAATCTGAATAATAATACACTCAGGGGGACACCGGCCAAAAAATATGTGCATATCATTTCCTCATTTCCTTATATTAGTACATGGAAATCGTACCAAATATAAAATGAGGTAGTTCTGATTTTTTTATACAGGGTGGAATCGAAGTCGTTAGCATCCTTTTAAAATAAGAACATACTCATGATATAGAGGGTTCACCCTTGTTTGGCAGAACAACGTTTGATCGAATTTCACTAATTCGAACAACGTTTGAGAAAATAATCACTTTGTATAATATCGATTGACATAATTTTCATTTCATCGAATATTCATTTGCGATAACAACGTTTGCGCTAATGATCGTAAAATAGAATGTTCATTTCATCGAATATTCATTTGCGATAACAACATTTGCGCTAATGATCATAAAATAGAATGTTCATTTGATATAATAATCGTTTGGTATAAAAACGTTTGGAAGAAAAGCCCTTTACTCCTCGGAAGTCCTGTAGAACACGTGATAGGTTAGAAATTTAAGGCGATCGCGAAGCGCAGCGATGCGATCGCCTTAAATTTCGTGGTTATTTTTTTTTGTGAAACAATCCATAACTTGTATTGATACAAAAAAAATAACCACGAAATTTAAGGCGATCGCTTCGCTGCGCTTCGCGATCGCCTTAAATTTCTAACCTATCACGTGTTCTACAGGACTTCCGAGCCACTCAAATATTAACGATCTTTCGACTAAATCATTATTAGTCTAGTTAAACATTCGTTTAAATAAAATTAGCGCAATTGAAAATTCGGTAAAACGACATTCGTCCAAATAAAATTAGCGCAATTGAAAATTCGGTAAAATGACATTCGTCCAAATAAATAATTATACAAAATAAAATTATGACAAATAAACATTCGATCAAATGAATAATTCTGTGAAATGACTTTATTGTAACTAAAATTAGTCGAACCGATTTTCGACGAAACGTTGTTCTACCAAACAAGGGTGAACCGATATAGAGCCTATTCCCCAAATATGATGCAAATCCAAGACGTAAAATAATTATTTTTAAAAACGTGAAAAATCGCGTATCATACTCAGTAATTGATCACTATAGCAAATAAAAATTAAAATAACTAAAAATAACAATTTGAAAAAAAAACATTGATTAATCAATATTCAAATAACATACAAGCCTTAAGCTACTTTCATTGGCCTCTCGACAAAACGCGGGCTCTACTATAACGTGAATTTATTCAAGTTCGCGCACGGAATTCACCGAAACAAACAATGTCGCCCATGCTTCATGCCCGGTTTGCCTGCGTCCCTGCGCCCGCGCTGACGCCGGGCACCACCCCTTTTCACGTAAAAACATAGCTTCATATGAGTACATTAATGGACCGAATGGATGCCAATGACTTCAATAACACCCTGTATGTTAGTAGTGATGAGATGGTAATGACAAATCCAAGTTTTCCACCTCGAAAGCCCTTTGGATCATTGTTAAATACTTAAAAATCCATAAAATTTTCGGATATTTTTCAGTTTTTGTAAATTTTTACCACCAAGGACCTGAGTAACGGGAAATGTTACTATGCACTCGTTAAAGAAGACTAAATTTGCAATAAAAAGAGAATAATTTAGTTTTTGTAGGCCAAATAGTTTTTAAGATACGGCTATTTTAAAATTAGCAAAATCACAAAAAAAGGAAGTATTACAGTATTTTTTATTTTCGTCAACTTTGACCCCCTAGTAGTGTGTTTATGGCAAAAGTTTTTCTATTTGTTATTAAAGTCCATTAAATTTCCAACAAAATGAGATTAATTATGTCAATTTACACCTAATAGTTCCTGAGACACACATCTTTTCAAAGGTATAGAGGAAGGTAAGTAAACAATTGGGTATTTGACTGTTGTTGAAATGTAGATATTTAATTATGACATTCAGAAATATAACATTATTAAATAACAAACGTGAAAAAAGAAATTAAATCTGTATTATAACAAGCGAATTATGAGCTACTTAATTGTGACTCTAGCTATCTCTTTCTAAAACGAAATTTACTATGGCGAGAGTATGGCGCTATAGAAATGTGACGTCATGTTTCTATAGCGCTCTCCTTGTCTAATTAGAAAGTTTGATGCTCTATATCGCTGAAAATATGCAAGATATTTGAAAATAAATACCTATGTTGTGTTGCTACTAATTAAATGAACATTTTATGTCAATAAAAAAAATTCAGTCAAATACCCAATTATGTAATAGAAGGGTTTGCAAAAGGTAGTAAGCTCTAAAGGAAGAAGGATCTGGGAGGTGTTCCCGATCTACCCTGTTAATAACACGCAAACCTTAATCACATTAAAAGCATACCAAAGATGTAAGGTTGTACCAGCAGATGTGGTTGCAGGAAAGCAGGACTCAAATGTTCAGCTGTTTGCAGCTACTGCATTGGCCAATCATGCGAGAACATACCAGACCTGATGTCTGATGACATTGATGAACCATTAATTGATAAGCCACCATCAAAGGACGATATTGACCTTCCTGAGCAGTTCGATGAAGAGATTATACCTCAACAAGCTGCCCCCAAAAAGTGTGCTGTGGATTCGGAGGACGAGCCTGGTCCATCAAAAAAATTACATACAATGTACATAATTGATCCCACCACCTCCCAGATACTCCTTCCTTTAGGGCGTACTTCATTTTTCAAACCCTTCTCTTACATAACTGTTTACTTACCTCAATTACTTTGAACAGCTGTCTCAGGAACTATCAAGTGTAAGTTGATATTATATTACTAATTCGTCTCATTTTGTTGAAAATGTATGGACTTTAATAACTAATAATTTAATTTTTGCCATAAACCCACTACTAGGGGTCAAAATGTCGAAAACTAAAAAAACTGTAATACTACCTTTTTTTGAAATTTTGCAACCTTTTAAATAGCCGTATCTTAAAAACTATTTGACTTACAAAACCCAAATTATTCTTTTTATTGCAAATTTAGTCTACTTTAAAGCGTGCATAGTAACTTTTGCCGTAACACAGGTCCTTGGTGGTAAAAATTGACAAAAACTGAAAAAAATCTGAAAAGTTATTGGATTTTTAAATATTTAACAATGATCCGAAGGGCTTTCGAGGTGGAAAACTTGGATTTGTCATTACTATCTCATCACTACTAACATACAAAAAAATCAGAACTACCTCATTTAACGCAAGGCAAAATGTACGATTTCCATGGACTATATGGGCATTATATCCATCCATATTTTTAGCCGGTAGCCCCCCTGCCCCCCTGCCCCCCCTAGCATGACCGACAAACGCGATATGAAATAGCGCTTTATCGCGTTTATCTGTCAAAAGACAATGGGCCTTGACGTTTGAGTGTCGATCAAACGCTATATCATGCGATATTATAGATGTAACAAGTTTCGGGCTGTAATTCTAGGCTTACTGGTCTCATAACGCAGTATAAGTCACTACTCTGTAATAAGGAGGACTCATCATTTTGACGACTTTGACGACCGATTTGGCGCAGGGGTAGGTAGGATACCTGCCTTCTGCGCCAGAGGTCTCGGGTTCGATCCCCGAACAAGAGAAATATTTGTGTGCATGAACATGTCTATTATTTTGTCTTGGTTTGGGTGTTTTCTATGTATATTAAGTATGTACTTACAAACGAAATTAAAGTATATATTTATCCGTTATCAAGTTTTCCATGACACAGTTTCTTAATGAAATTCACATGGGCTTAGATAATTGGTGTGATTGTAAAAAGTTATTTATTTATTTATTATTATTCGCACCAACTGTTGCAGGTTGTTCGTGGCAAGGCAAGATAATGTCCGACGGGTCGCGGTGGGCGGAGGCGGGCGGCTGCCAGGCGTGCGCGTGCGGCGCCGGCGTGGCCAGCTGCGCGCGCGCGCCCTGCGCCTGCGACCTGCGCGACAACCTCACCGCCATGGTATGGAAACTAACTGATGTTACTAGTTATTTAACGGTTGTGAGACGGGTCGATTTTTTTCTAAATACTTCATTTTCCATTTTTCAATAACTGATGTTATTTTGGTCTGATTAACAAAAATATCTAGGCAATTTAGTATTATTGGAAACGGCAAGTAAAGCGGCTGATTTGGGTCTGCTCTCGATGGCCACATAGTGTTTTTATTATATAGAGTTCAGGCAGAAAGAGAGATGTTGTGATCACATTTCAATTACTGTAATGATTGTAGTGATCCCTGTCGAATGTTTACTTAATAACTGCTGCCACTGCCTGCAGCAGCCTGCTTCTGTAACTGCCACTGCTCGGTACAGGTTACAAGGCTTTATTTTAAGTTTAGGGGGTTTTACCACTATCTACTATGCAGTCCCCCAGATTGTAATTGACCGCTCCTGGTTCCAGGTGATAACCAGCCTGACGGCGCTGGCGGCGCCGGCGGCGTGCTGCCCGCACTGCGACCCCGCGTACCACTGCCGCCACCAGGAGATGCACCACGTCACATTCCGCAGCGGCGAGCGGTGGCTCTACCAGTGCCAGATTTGCGAGTGCCTTGTGAGTTCCAGCATTATGATTACTTACGCTTTTCCCACTCGACTACTAATACCAATGTGTCTCGTATCCACGGTAGAGCCTTAAGATTCTGTTACCCGTTGATATGCCTTTCGATAATATTTTGCTCTCCCATGATATCCAATCTTATAATAATAATAAATATTGGACACCATCACATACATCGTTCCAATACCAATTACTAAGGTATAGTAGCTAAGTACAAGCATTATGGAAATTGGAAACAACGACGGGTTTTTTACCACATACACCCAGACCCGAGCAAATATTGAAAACTTCGTTTCAACATTTACCCGACCGGGCATTGAATCCGGGACCTCTAGAGATAGCGGTACCTTGAAACCGGTGCGTAAACAACTCGGCCACGGAGGTCGTCAAAATGTGTCTCGTATCCACGGTAGAGCGGTAGAGCCTTAAGATTCTGTCATACTGCGTACAGACCGGCCCAACAAACAACACCAAGCGTTGCCCGCTGCACGTTCCTGGCCTATACGAAGATCAATCTAAAGCTAAATAAAGGACCACTGGGAGCGATTCCAGTTCACATTTGGGTTTTTCAGATTTTTTTATTAAAAACAGAACCCCTTGGCTTGCATTTGATGGCCTTCGTTGCTCCGGTGTGTACGCAGCATTACCCAATCATATGCCTTTATTTTGTTCTCCCTTAACATCGAATCTTAATTATTGACCATTCGCCTAATGTCTAGTTTACACGTATTAAGTAAGCAAGTGATTAACTTAATTTTAAGTTAATTTTAAGTAGTGAAGTGTTTACACGTGTTATAACTTAAATTCAATTTAGTTTGGTCACAATGGACGAAGGTACTTTCCTACTTCGCTAAATCAGTGCGTTCACACGCGAACTTAAAGCAAATTTAGTAAAGACCACGCCTACCGGGGAATACACGCGATGCGGGAGGGGGGGTTACTTAAGCAAAAATAGACTCGATTCTATTCTACTTACTCACTTATTCACTAAATCACTTGTGACTAAAGAGCTGTTAAGTGACTGTTTACACGCGTGAATTTAGTTAAAATTAACATAAAATTTAGTTAATTACTTAGTCACTTAATACATGTAAACAACCCATAACGCTCTAGGTATCGTTTCAGTTGGGCGAGGTGGACTGCTGGGAGCCGGAGTGCGAGGAAGCGGGCGCGTGCTGCGGGGAGGGCGCGTCCCCGGGCGGCGGCGGGGGAGAAGGCCGGGGGGCGGGGGGCCCGGGCGGGGGGGGCGCGCACCGGCTGGAGCTGGCGGGCTGCGCGCCGCCGCACTGCCCCGCCTGCCAGGTGCGCACGCACACTCACTCGCACCGCTACCACCGACGCCGGAACGCGCCCGGCGACTGACGCCCGACTAGTACTACTAGTAGCGTAGCGATGAAGACGCTTCCCGACTGCTCGGCAGCCGCCGCGCCGCTTGTCTCGTGATATGTGCTTTCCTCAGACTGGTCGATAGCCGTACGCAGTTTTCGTATACGATTTCTCGAGAGCGCGGAAGAAAAGACTTTGTTCCGAATAACCAACTTTTTGCGATCTCCCAGTGATCCGAGGCACTAGCGAGTCGAGGTCATTTAGACGAGGAAAAATTTTAGATGAATTTAATGATGATTAATAAAGTGGTGCTTTCCGTAAACTTGTCCGGTGACCAGTTGTTGTAATTCATTTTCTAAAGTCTTTAGAAGAGGCGTTATAGGCAAGAGTAAAACAGGTGCGCTTAGGCCGTTTGTCCACGGACGATCCGGTCCGATTTTTTCTCGGATGACGGAAGCTGGTGTCTAGACTTAGACGGATGGAAACCGGAATACGCATGTCCACTGCGTCCAAACCCGGACGAGCCACTTCATACTGAGAGGTTGTGCGTGTGAGTGAAACAGTTATAATATGGAATCTACGCTCACACTTCGGGCCGAGTTCAGATCCGGATCCGATGTAGCGGTACATCCGATCTAGCCAAATTCCCGGAGCCCGTCAAAAAACCGGATGACGGAACTCGGACGCCGGGGCTCGAGTGGACAGACGGTCAATACAAATATACGCTCGGGCAGGAGCTTCTTGTCGCGTGATATGTGCTTCTTTTCTTTTTTCGGACCAATATCGGTCGATAACTGTACTCAGTTTTCGTACTGCATTGCTACTTTTGATAAAACTTTTGCGATCTCGCATCGCAGCACAGCGAGAACTAACCAGCTAGCTGAAGAATAGAGATAGGTACTTGATCATTAAGGTACTTACTTAGTTTTTGTAACAAACTGAAAATCTAGACCAGGCAAAGTGTGTATGTGTATGGATAAAGCACACCAAGTTGACAATTTGTTTTATAGAAATTAATAAAAAATGCCAGTCCGTGCACTTGTCTCCCCCGTTGTCTACCCCAGTAGAGACACGTCCACTTTTTTGTCGACTTGTTATCACCGACCGGGGGAGACAAGTACACTTCAGAAAAATATTATTTTTACATCCACTTGTCTCCACCGACCAAGGGAGACAAGTACACTTAAATGCGGACTTTTATTGAACGCGGTGCTACTACTGTAGGAGAATTAATTAAACATCAAATAAAATCTTTCCAGACTCCATCTCCCTTTAACTCGGAAGCTTTCGTCATTAAATAACAATCGCTACCAGCCATTTTGTATTAACTTTTGATAACGTTACATTTGCTTGACGACGGCTATCATTTTAAGATCTTTTGTTCATTTTTAACAAGACTTGAGCTTAACTCTTGAAAAGATAACCAACACAAGGATGACTTTTCACTTATATTTATAGATCAGAGAGCGGTAAGCAAGACTTATTTCTTCAAAGAATATTTTGCCAATTTGACAAACAGAAATAAGTTTGAATATTTCAGAAAAAGACCCTTATTTAATAATAATAACTCGAACGGTTCCAGTGAAAAGTGATCCCCCCACAGTGATTAGTTTCGCTGCAAAGCTTGGCCATTCCCAGAGATGCTTCTGAATGGCTCCGTGTGAAGCATCGTTTCGCTTGTTGCAGGGCGGGCAGTGTGCTACTTTGGTGAGCAATCTCGCGTGTTGTGTGCATCGGTAACCATCTCCACTCTTCTAATTCATTCATACATTGCTCTATTAACACTTTACATTATATTGCTTCTGTGTTCGATTCAATTCTAATCAATTTCATGGTAAAGTCGTTTTCGAGCTGTTTTATGCAGATATGTTGGTTCTGCTTAAAACGTTTTGGTCATTTGTTATTGGTATACAGGGTGCTTTTCTATAAGCGCAAAACCTCTTAGGTGGTGATTGTGCCCATGAATATGAACGACTTTTACTATGGGGCCAACTCAAATTGTCAATACCTAATTGACCAGAATGTATGGAACAGATGTTTTTTTTTGTTGAGTTGCAGAGTTGGCCTCATAGTAAAAGTTATTCATATTCATTGGCACAATCATCACTTAAAAGGTTTTGCACTTATAAAAAACACCCTGTATAGTTTGCAATATGTCGAGTTCTTAACACTTCACCATATTCTGTTAAGCTTTAAAAGACGACTTCATCATTAACTAGATATTTAGAAATTCTTAATTTTTTCTTTTGTGAGTTACATGTTGGGCGCCATTAAACGGTTCGCATCTGGTACAGTGTTTGTGTCCGCTTTCAATGTTTCGCAGTTATCTCTTTTATAATCAACTGTGGATCAACGTTTTAGTAGCCACGACAACATTAGCTTACATTATGAGTATATAAGGTAAAATTTAAACGTAATTTTCTTCAAATCTTTCTCCGTCTCTAACATTATTGCATATTTTTATTTATTTTATTTGGAATAGCAATATAATTAGTTGTATCTCTGTATAATTGGCCACCGGCGAAAAATAATTACTACAGTAGAAAATTTTGTGTCACGTAGACCACCAAGTTGATCTAAAAAATATTGCAACTCACTGAAAGCGGAACAGAGATTTAGGGCCTGTTTCACAATGTTTAAGTAAGTTCTTATTAGCTGTTTGTTACTTTACAGATAGTCCAAACAAAACTGTCAATTTAACTAGAAAGTATCTCCTAATCGGACATTGTGAAACAAGCACTTAGTACAATTTTGAATCGAATACAATTTCATTTAAGATTTTCATTTTACGTTGCATGTCTCCTATGTTTACTCATTTACCGCGCATGTAGTCGTCATATATCTACTTTACTACAAAATCTTTTTAGTGCTAACCATATCCGGCGATGGAAACGATTGCATGATTATATTCTATCTATTATTTAGTTCCATTACTACTTTTATACGTTTTGCACTCACTTTATATATCTTTGAACAGTACGATAGTTTATATTCATATCGCGTGTAAATTACATTATTAAGTATTGTCGTAAAATAATAAATGTACTTAATTTTTATTATTATTATTCTAATTACCTGGTTTTTATGTATATTACTTAGTTTTTAGTTTATTCGCTTAGTAGTACATATCTAGAGTTAATAAATATAATATTAAAATGGTAGTACGTAAACTTTTATAAGTTTTAATTAAAAATAACTTTTTTTAGAAGCGTTTAGAACGCTTTTATGTTATCTATTTGAAATGTTTATTTTTTTATAATGATCAACAATGTTTTCATATTAAACATTTTCCTATTAAATTTTACGTCACCGCCTATAGTGAAAAATATTTTTGTAGTTATTATGTAGAATCCTAACATTCGTTTTCGATAACATCAGTTTGTGATATCTTGCAAAGGTAATTTTCAAATAGCAATAAATATGACATAATTATGTACTTAAGTAATACGATGAACATAATGATCTAAGTACATTTTACAGTTCATTCCAAATCGAGACAAACATAAGGTTTGTTAGCTTACCAAAGTCTGTAGAGTGTAGAGACTCATTGGTGTTGCAAAAATTCGATAGGCAATGGATTTCTAAAATTTGGATTTCACGCGGGTTGGTAAGCTGAAGTGCTTAACAAAGACTTACTTACTTGATGTTTGCTTAGACGCAGCGAATATCGGTTTTGTTGAAATGGACTATGGAACAATAGGTATGTTACATAATTATGTATTTAGTGTCGAAACACGCCTGCTGAAAATGCGTGACTGAAATCACGCGGCTGAATTCTACGTCATGCATGCGGATGTAGGTATAATACTGAGACATAATTTCGGCCTAAGTGGGTCGTCTGTAATAAAAAAATTACATTGTAGGCGTAATCACGACGAACTTCGGTCTCGCATTTTCCGGCATGTTGATACTGACCATGCACGTACCCGTTGTCTCTCAAAGTTGTTCGAAAACGGATGTTAGGCGCGTAGCCCCCGTGCCCGGTCCCGTGCGGGCGCGGGCGCGGCGGCGCGCTGAGCCGTGGAGTTCATGGGTGGGTGTTGCCTCAGAGCGCGGCGCTCGGTGACGGCGCTGCTGGCGCTGGCGGCGGTGTGGTGGGGCCGCGGCCGCGCGCACCGCAAGCACCGCGGCGCGCGGCGCTAGAGCCGCCCTGACCGACCCTCAACGCTCCTATTTATTCTAGATAGACCTAATGTTAACCAATTGCGGCGGGCGCGCGTCCGCGCCGACCCGCGCCCGCCGCGCGCGCCGGAACCGCGCGTGACGCCGAGCCGCGGGGGGCTGGCGACGCTCCCGAGAGCCGAGTCGTAGTGATATCATAGAGAAACGCGTAGCTAGGCCGCGCAGGCGCCGCGAGCCCGCCGCGCGCCGCCCGCGGCCCGTCGCGCCGAGGCGTCCACGACGAGCGGTTCCGGCGCCGAGCGCTATTATAAATTTCGGTTCCGATTTCGCCCGGTGTTCGTATTAGTATGGGACGAATTGTAGATAGATTCTGGGGCCTTCCGGTAGACGGAAGATGTCTCCCGCTGTGACGAATTATTTGTAAAGTAGATAGATTGAAAAGCGCACACAAACGTCGTGTGAAATCGGAATCCGAGCGCTTCTGTCCCGACATATCGACGACGATGATGATGTAGAGTGACCCAGCTCCTATTTCGTAAGTGAATCCGTGATATTCGAGCGGCCTAACGAAGTGTCGGGCCTGAAGTCGCTTCGCGGACTGGGCTCCGCCGAGCACCGCGTCCTCGAGTCGGCACGTCCGCCGCCCCCGCCTTTATCGTCTACGAATTCTAAATCTGTCAGTTCGTCATTGCTTAAATTTATAATATTAGAATCGTATCTATTTATCGGAACTATTTAGCTATTATTGTGAATATAAAATAGTGCATACTCTGCGGGGCGGGCGAGCCGGCGGGCGGGCGGCGGTGGCGGGCGGGCGGCGGTGGCGGGCGGGCGGCGGCCCGGAGGCTGTAACGCTCCCTACTGTTTTAACTAGCGATAGCGTACAAGAGTAGCGTAGTGCGGCCGCCGCGCTTCGCCCCCGCGCTCGCACTCTGTTGTACGACATTTTTCATAATTATATACTTTTTGTTTGTCTATATATATAGAAATCGTTTTCTTGTATAATTTGAAAATAACCAAAAATAGGTACCAAATATAGAAAAGATATGATTGTTTCTTAATTTTCATAAAGCATTTTGATGCTTGCATGTTGTATTGTGTTCAAAAAATTACAATTAAAAAGATATTCTAAAAAATTGAATTTATTTCTTGTATATCCTGAAGTTAAATTTCATTCCATGTTCCTCCCGTTCCTTAACACCAAAACAAGAAAGTTACACGATAGTATCAACAATTCTAGTAAAGTACACGGTAAGCTCTACCTCAAATTTTGACGACCAATTTGGCGCAGAGGTACGGACCCGGACTAAGGCCTATCTAACGGGACCACGGGCAAAGAGGGGGATACTTGCCTTTTGCGCCAGAGGTCCCCGGTTTGATTCCCGGACAAGACAAATATTTGTGCCCATGACATGTCTATTTGTCTTGGTCTGGGTGTTTTCTATCTATGTGTATTAAGTAAGTACCTATTTACAAACAAAAAGTAAGTTTAACTTTATCCGTTATCAAGTTTTCGTCGACACAGTTTCTTAATGAAATTTGCATGGGCTTAGATAATTAAGTGTGATTATAAGTAGGTATCGGTTAAAAAATCCAACATAGGTTGGACCCTATTTTGCATCAACATTTTGGTTGAGTTATTTTATTAAAATTCAGATAAACAAATCAATTAAATACAAGATTATGATGGTTCAAACTTCAGGCAATTAAATGAGATAAAACACCAAAAAGCTTTTTAGAACATTTATTGTAATTAATACATAGATTCATGATTCTGCATTAATATTCCAGATTTTCTTTGGTCTAATCCTAATAGAGATAATCAAGTTATATTTACTGAAACAAGATACTCGTAAAAGCACAAAAAAGAAACAAAGAAACCACAGTCTATTACAAAAAACATAGTTGGATAAAAAACCTACTCATAAAGCGTTGACTAAGAGCCGCAAGCTTATAATTAATAAATGATAAAATGGCTGTTGTGGGGACCTAGAAGTAATTTTATTTGTATTTTGGATTTGTTTCAATTTTTATATCATTTGTCAGAAGTAAACGCTTACTAAAATATGTAGGTGTCGTATGTTGAAGGCACGGCAGGGTCGCGCGACCCAAGGCACTTCTACGTACGGATTTATATGAAACACTGACCGATGCAAGCGACCGCGTCACGCGACTTGTGAGCGTGGCTAACATATAAATTTAAACTAAAGGTGTAATACACCTTCCTAAAGAAGTAAAGCAATTTAATTGATTTTTTGTAGAATAGAAAAGCATTGGACTGGGTTCCATGATTCTGAGTTCGAATTCCGTTCGAAAGTCTGGTGAAAGAGTGGTACTGTCGAATTAAATACAAGATTATGATGGTTCAAACTTCAGGCAATTAAATGAGATAAAACACCAAAAAGCTTTTTAGAACATTTATTGTAATTAATACATAGATTCATGATTCTGCATTAATATTCCAGATTTTCTTTGGTCTAATCCTAATAGAGATAATCAAGTTATATTTACTGAAACAAGATACTCGTAAAAGCACAAAAAAGAAACAAAGAAACCACAGTCTATTACAAAAAACATAGTTGGATAAAAAAACCTACTCATAAAGCGTTGACTAAGAGCCGCAAGCTTATAATTAATAAATGATAAAATGGCTGTTGTGGGGACCTAGAAGTAATTTTATTTGTATTTTGGATTTGTTTCAATTTTTATATCATTTGTCAGAAGTAAACGCTTACTAAAATATGTAGGTGTCGTATGTTGAAGGCACGGCAGGGTCGCGCGACCCAAGGCACTTCTACGTACGGATTTATATGAAACACTGACCGATGCAAGCGACCGCGTCACGCGACTTGTGAGCGTGGCTAACATATAAATTTAAACTAAAGGTGTAATACACCTTCCTAAAGAAGTAAAGCAATTTAATTGATTTTTTGTAGAATAGAAAAGCATTGGACTGGGTTCCATGATTCTGAGTTCGAATTCCGTTCGAAAGTCTGGTGAAAGAGTGGTACTGCCGAATTTTTTTCTTTTTACATTTTTCCCATACTACTTAATTTAAATTTAATCTCGACATTCTTTTTACTTTAAAGGAACATTTACAAGTGTTTACATTTCAAATCCTATTGAAACACTTAAGGCTGTCCGTCCACTGAAGCAGAGAGGAGCGGAGAGAAGAGGAGCTGTCTTTTAATACAATTGGCACCGCAGGCGGACTAAGCTCTACTGTTAAATGTACGGAAACACAGCTCTCCGTTTTGATGGGAATGGACAGGCACCTTTGAAATCAACTCACATGAGTTGAGGGGGCGGTGGTTGCGGCATGTACTGCGCGGTCTGCATCGGCGGCGCGAGCGACAGCAGCTGCGGCTGCGCAATGCACGCGATGCGCATCGGCTGCGCCTGCTTCAGCCGCCCCTCGCCGCGCTCCAGCACGCCCGTCACCACCACGTACGCGGCCGTGAATAGTGTCACACCCTACAAGCATTTATTACTGTTAATTAAAGCAACCTTATAGGCGCTACACACGATCACTTTTAACGGTCACTTTTCACTGAATAGTTTTAACTGACAGTGAAAACTGAACGTGTGTACGATGAAAACTGACAGTTTTTCATAGTAATAGGCGCTACATACGACCACTTTTAACTGTCAGTTTTCACTGAACAGTTTTAACTGACAGTAAAAACTGAACGTATGTACGATGAAATTGACAGTTTTTCAAAGTTCACGTTTAGTTTTCACTGTCAGTTAAAACTGTTAAGTGAAAACTGACAGTTAAAAGCGATTGTGTGTAGCGCCTATTAAAGCCCCAAATTAAAGCTCCGGATTTGCACGGGTGAAATGTCTCTACAAATTGAACGATACACATATAAACCAATCTTGAAAGTCACCCTGAATATTGATGAAAACCTTTCCAAAATCCGTTGCACACCTAAGTAGTTTGAAAGATCTAACGTACAGACGGGCGCGGCCGGAAGCGAAGTTGTTTCATAATATGTAGAGATAAAAAATATACAATTATACTTTTCAGAAGTTTTTTTGGCTTTTTTGCATTAAAATGTTCAAGTTTAACACTATAACACAAATGTCATGCGGTATGTCACTTCACATTAGTGCAAGTACTTAGCTAATTTTTCTTTAAAGAGATCTGTTAATTTATGGGAATGAAATGTAACAAAACTACACAATTAAATTAGTACTACCTTGAGAAATTTATAATGAAATGGAAAGTTAGATAACAATTCGTCATTAGGACCTACCAAAACCATAACGATAGAGGAGGCAAGTGCACAGACGGCGTTGATGTAACTGCGCAGCTCGGCAAGTGCTGGCCGCAGGCACCCGATCTTGTACAACGGTGTCTCACACAAGTCTCCACGCTTAAACAATAAGAAAATAAGTAACTCATTTATTGCAGTAATTAGTGTTTCGTACAAACGTGCTCGCCCGATGATGACGATATTCTCTATCTCTTTGCATCTCTGCAATGATTTTTACGCCAATGGAGAGACCAAATGCCCAATAATTGTCAAATCTCGATTTCGAAAATTGCCAAAAACCGCACAATATTCTCAAAAAGTAAAAACAATAAATCGTTATATGGCACATGAAGTTTGACATGGAAAACACCCAGACCATGACAAGTAGACCAGTTCATGCACACAAATATTTGTCTTGTTCGGGAATCAAACCCGAGACCTCTGGCGTAAAAGGCAGGTATCCGTACCCCTGTGCCCTTATCTACAGGGTGTTAGGGGCACCGTTGCAAAAACTTTAACCATGGCTTCAGGCCATCATGCTGAACTACGTACATACAGCAAGATTTTGTCAGAAATAAAAAAAAAACGACTTTTCATACAAATTTCATTGGTGCCCCTAACACCCTGTATTTAGTAATGTTTATCTATTTATTGATGCGAGCAGGATCGTGAGATTGTGACCGTCTGTCACATTTACTCAATACAAATTTATATTTACAAAATAATTTACTCTAAAATATGATTCACTCTTGTGCCTACCCACCCGTGCGGAGGACATTCAATATGACTTGGGCTGCTGGCGCCGGCGCCGTACGGGCATCCCGGATAGCTGTAAAACAAGCGTAAAGGGACCCAAAGACTATCAGACCGCCCCGGCAGACCGTCTGCAGGTCTCGATCGAACAGGCCGCCTGACATTCAGTTTTTGTATTTAAAACTGTGAGTGTGTGGCCGATTGCGGCCAACTGACAGGCTGTTGCATGCAGGGGGACTGATAGTCTGTGGGGCCCTTTATAACTTCACAAACCTTTCCGTTCCACACTCGGCCACAGCAGGCCGGTGGCAGTGTGCGGCGGTGTTGATACCAGTCTGCGTACGTGTGCACGCCGCAGCAGCGAAGCTGTAACCACATAGTTGTTATAAACTAGAGAAAACTGAAGAGCATAAATCAAATGACTCTAGAAAAAGTTTTGAGAATTCACTAGAAGTTAATATAAGTATAAGAAAAATCTAATTACTTAAGAGGAGCCGTTGGAGAACAAGGCTACACCACGTAGTAAATATATAGGTACCCAGTTTTGTTTACGGGCTGCATCGTGGCGAAGGAGCTCTTGACGGCGGAATTTATGGGGTCACAGACCATAGCGCAGCACGCTCGCGTTGCGCCCTCTTGGCTCGTGCACCGCACTAGACATCCCATCCGACGACAACTAGCGACAGTATGCCTCATGCACAATAAATCAGTACTTACCTCAAGCTGCATCGCGGCGAAGGAGGTCTTGACATTGGAATCTATGGGGTCCCAGGCAATGGTGCGCAGCACGCTCGCGTTGGGCCCCCCGGCTCGTGGACCGCACTAGACATCCCGCCCGATGACAACTAGGGACAATATGCCCCAAGCCCAATAAATCAGTACCTCAAGCCGCATCGCGGCGAAGGAGGTCTTGACGGCGGAATCTAAGGGGCCCCAGGCCATGGCGCGCAGCACGCTCGCGTTGGGCCCCCCGGCTCGTGGACCGCACCAGACATCCCGCCCGATGACAACGGGCGACAATATGCCCCAAGCCCAATAAATCTGTACCTCAAGCCGCATCGCAGCGAAGGAGGTCTTGACGGCGGAATCTATGGGGTCCCAGGCCATGGCGCGCAGCACGCTCGCATTGGGCTCCCCGGCTCGTGCACCTCACTAGACATCTCGCTCGACGACAACTAGCGACGGTATGCCCCAAAGAGCTTAGACTAAATACTGAGGTAACTGGAGAGAGTAGTACTAACACTGTTTTGTAGACTGTGGCTGTCTTCCATCTCACCTACTCTTTGAAACAAAACGTATGGTCATATGAGGCAACAGACAGCCACTACATAGTTAAATGTCAAATTTGCGGGGTACACTTTTTTATTCAAGCTGAAAAATCCAGTTTCCTTGTAGAATCTCCTAGGTATGCCCCAAGCCCAATAAATCAGTAAGTACCTCAAGCTGCATCGCGGCGAAGGAGCTCTTGACGGCCGAGTCTATGGGATCTCGGGCCATGGCGCGCAGCATGCTCGCGTTGAGAGCCCCCGGCTCGCGCACCGCACGCGCCATGCCCGCCGCCGAAGACAACCCCAGCGATAGCAGCACCATCGACACCGTCACCAACGCCATCAGCTAACAAAATAATGAAAATTTTAACCGCCTCTCGAGTCTAGTGGTACACACCACCGGTATCAGACTCAGAGGTCCCGGGTTCGATTACTAGTGGAGGCACTATTGTATTCGGTTTGGTTGGTGGTAGGGCTAGTTCAAAGTCCGCCTGGCTAGCTACCACTATCGTATCTAAGTCTGACGCCATAACAACGATGTTTTCAGCATCGTTTTGTTCCGGCAGTTATAGAGATAAGATAGTCAGTAATGGAGGATTCCGGGAGTATTGCGCTTCTACCTTCAGCTTTATCTTCACTTAACATCAGGTGTGATGAAGGCTAATTAGTGCTACCCTGTTGTAGGTAAAAGAATATATTACTTAATTAAAAAACTTTTTTATAGAAAAAGAGAGCTCAATTTTACTTCCATGTGCCTTTAAGAAAATATTATCATTAACTTAAAAATATTCAAATAACTAGTTCCATTAGGCTGGCTTTACAGCCGTGTTATGTAGACTGTAGCCAAACAGTTTAAGGAAACAGAAAAATAATCAGAAACATCAACGTTTTAATGATTGCTGTCGTCATAGAAGCAGTATGTCGTAGACTCGTAGTGCTCGTAGCTACGCCAAACATTCGTAGCCTTGTCTGTCCAGCAGAGTTCTACGGTCTGAGGTCGGAATTGGATCCGTTGATCAAAGGTACTCGCATTGGCGATGATGTTAGAAAATATCTCTTACTAAAAAAGGCTTTCCAATTAGAGATGTGCATAGCAAACTAAAACTACTATCCGGTTCAAATGCTATTAGGATACGACCTTTTGGAGTTGCGTTACGCTACAATGACACTTGTACTACTCGATCGAGATAATATGACATCAGCAGGTTATACCCGTCCTTCTCACTCTCATGACAGAATCGAGTGAAAGAATTAGAGTAGAGCTTCAGGTCATCAGGTGTCATGTTAACCTGACCGAGTTATACACACACACACACACTCCGCACGCGACGCGTCTGTCTGTACACACGCTGTATGCATGTGCGACGCTCCATTCCAAAAGGTCATATTCTAATAGCATTTGAACCTGATATAGATTATTCTTACGGTGGTCACAAGCGACTGCGACTTGGAGTGGTAGGGCACTATGGTGCAGATCCAGCAGGCGGGCAGGCACAGCAGCGCGCCCGTGATGAACAGCACGCTGCAGCCCAGCTCCACGCCCAGGTCCGACGTCCAGAAGTAGTACGAGATGCGCAATAGAGTCCATGCCGTCGACCCGCCGAGGATCGCGCCTCCGCTCTGACCACAAACACTTGTCAATGTATTGGCTTCATCATTAGCCACTTTGATGTCTCCGCTGGCAATTGGCTCAGTATTGGTCCGAAAAAATAAACATTTCAAGTCAAACGGTCGACACAACAAGGCGCATTGTCTACGCTGCTGGGATATACCGGCCTCATTTGTAGATAGTTGGAGATTGAATTTTAATTTAATACAGTAAGTAAATGATCTAGCTACCTTCCATTATGGAAACAATGTTGTAGTGGTGAGTAAACTTTTTAAAATACATAAACATCGAGAACATAAATCTTTGGGACTGATAACGAGTAAAGTGCCTAAAATAATCATTTTTCTTACTCTACTTACTAATAAATTGTTGTATGCAACGTCATAAACTGTGGTAGAATCGCAAAATAAACTTACAAGCAACAGACCAGCACAAGTAAACAACACTAAACCACTGCTTCTCATTTTATGAAATTAATATTTATTTTCGACTTTTAGAAATTTCTAATGTTTTTGTCATTCATAAATCTGACGCAACCAGTCAAATGGGAATTTGAAAGTTGTTTTAAAAAAAGTTCCATAACTTTTTTATTTATTAGCTAACGATGACGTAGCAAATGAAGGAGTTTAGTTTATTATATCAAAATTGCGGTTTATTATATCGCATGTTTATCGGTTAATATCTGTGGACTAGTGGTTCATACCGCCGATTTCAGACCTAGAGGTCCCGTTTCGATTCCCAGTAGGGGTACATGTTGTATTCGGTTTGGTTGGTGGTAGCTACTACCATCTTATCTAAGTCTGACGTCATAACAATGATGTTTTCAGCATTATTGTTTTCCGGCAGTTACAGATAAGATAGCCAGTTCCTCGGTGATTGAGGATTCCGGGAGTAGTGCGCTTGCACCTTCTGCCCTTATCACCTCTTAAGGCGATGATTCCCGACCGAAATAGGTACGCTAACGCTTGCTCGGCCGCGCGCAATATACTTCACGCGGACGCAGCGGCAGCCGGCAGTGAACTGTGAACTCGCGAGCGCCCCGCGAATCGAAAATCACTTAAAATTCAATTAAAAATTAAATAAAAAACAATTTAAACTTATGACGGCGGGAATCCTTCGGCTATTTAAAGACAATTTATTTTCGTATATTTTTCATTAACTAAAACCAAGTATACTGCAAGTAATAGGATATTTGGATTACGATTAGACGGATGTTTGGGATTTTATTTGACACAGTAAAATATCACCAATCGAAAAAAACGGCCGGAAGCACTAGATAAATAACTGTAACATAACATATATTTTTTCCTTTTGAGTACTTGTGGTTTGCGAGTAATCCATAATTTAAAATACCCTATTTTCGGGAATCGGCGCCTTAACATCAGGTGTCATGAAGACTAAGTGTTACACCGAAGTGGATAAAAAAATATTATGGAAATTAAACACCTGTAAAATACTTACTACAAGAACATTATTATCTATAGGAACTATATAATTGCCATAATTTGAATGCCTACTTCTAATTAAAATGCAGTACCTGCCTTACATCTGATGCTACTTTAATATTCAAGTCAATACGAGTCCATTCTTATCATTATTGTTTAAACTTGAAATAAGTTATGAAATAAAAAGAATCCATGACCAATGAGAAATTATGAGTGTTGAGGCTTTTTAGTTTTTTATCGATTTAATCATAAACGAATTAAAGCTACTCTAATAATGCTTGCTTAGTCAAAATAAGAGGTAGGTATTATAAACTTTTCCTTGACTTAATTTGTGTGAGGAGTGGTAAAGTAAAATGCCACCATTACCACACCATTACATGGTAATTTATTGCAATTAGGTATGTACGTTTTCTACAGGGTTATTTTCATACAAATCATACTGATCACGTGATCGATTTAGTAGAGTCCAAAAATTTGACTTCACATACCAATTCTGAGTCGAACTCAAAAATTTGGCCAGTGGTTTCAAAACAACCCTGTAATAATAGATCTGAAAATCTAAGAAACCAAAATAACACTATCAATATCAATTTCGGATTGTTTAAAATCCATCACAGAGATTTGAGTCTCAAAGAGAGGTCAACGACATCGATTTTGTAGGCCATGGCCCTGGCCTCTCATCACAGATTACTAAATAGTAACTATCCTATCATGGGCCTAAGAAAACGAAGTGGGTAGCGAAAAATCGCATTGCTACGTTCAGGAGGAATGAAAAACGTCGAAGCTGTAGTTATGCAGTTAGCAGTGACGAATCCAAAAATCTTAAATTTCACGTTTTCATCTATGACTCGTAATTGCAATTCATTATTTCCATTTAGGAAAATCATATTATTACACGCTTCACTGCACTAAAAGCGTGACATTACAAGAATATTAGTACCTACATAATGAATGACATACAGATATTTTAAACAGTTTTAAAATTCTCATTCGCCGCCCAAGGGTCTATCGAATAAAATTCAGCAAGATGGAAAATAAAATTTTAGTTTATACAATACTTACATTCGGCAGCTGTGTATTCGTTGCAGCAAACAATTTGGTTTATGAGTACGGAAAGGACCCTGGACTTAGATCGTTTACCGATCGTATCACAGGTGAAATTGGCCAAAATGAACAACACAAAAAGATCTTCCTCAATGTAAGTATCCAATTTATTCCCTCGAGTTATGGCCAAACTTTAGCTGCATACCTATTTAGCTACTTTTCTAGCGGACAAGTGTAGGCTAGATAAGAATTTAAATCGTATAGCACATTTTTCCATAAAAATCTATCGATGAATCGAGCAAAATCGATCATTGTATTGGTACATGATAGATTAATTTATAAAGTGAACTTTCAAAGGTGTTTTATAGTCGCCATAATTAATAATAATATAATCGCTGTTTCCCGCGATTTCGGCTGCGTTAGATCAAATGTATGAATTTTGTTTTAAACCTTGCTAACGGGACAACCATCGCAGTAATATACGAGTGCGTCTGCCTTGTACAAAAATAGCTATGAAATGACAATGACAGAAACATGATACTTTACAGAAATCACCATCCCTTTCATTCCAGTTGCCATCATGCAGGATCGTACATTACGTGCGAGTAGAGGTGCAGAACGAGTACTCGGTGCCGCGCGTGGCGTACGACCGCGCGACACGGCGCGTCATCGTCGCGTACTCGCCGCTGCAGCAGACCGCCTCCACGTACACCATCCAGGTGAAGAGTACGCGCGCATACAGCTGCACCGACAAGTACTCCGACCAGTACATTGACGATGCCACCTCTAGGATAGCGATGGACTACTATGGATATTAAATAGCCTCTCTATCAATAGCTGTCTATCACTGGACAGATAGACTCTATCTGATTGTAATTATATTTATTAAGCATCATCAGCTTGTTTTAATGACCCTTACTGGAACTCCCTATGAAATAACCCAATGCAAATTGGGTGTTGTTAACAATCATGCAGTATCATACAGTACTTGTACGTAAGTACAGAAACGTGCAGAACGAGTACTGTGTACCGCGCGTTCTCGCCGCTGCTGCTCTGCCGTCACGTACACCATCCAGGTGAAGAGTACGCACGCGTACAGCTGCACCGACAAGTACTCCGACCAGTAACTTGACGACGCCAGCTCCAGGATTGCGATGGACTACTATAGATATTAAAGCTGTTCCACAAGAATTGACCATATTCGAAATTAAAAGTTTTGCCTCGGTTTTTACATGTTGAAAATTGATATTCATGAAAAATATTTTGTAAAATAACTAAAAATAGTATCAATTTCACATCGTTTACCTAAAATATTCTAAGCACCTATGGACACATGTTTTAATGAGATTAGTTAGATAAATTATTTATTTATTTTATTATTTTATTTATATGGTCAGCCACTACTTACCTATACAAGAATTGGTGATTGAGAGAATTAGTTAGTAATCTAATGGTACCATGCCACCGGTATGAGACCCGGAGGTACAGTAAGCCTAGCATGACCACCCAAAACGATATGTATCGCATGATAGAGCGACTTATCGACATTTAAACGTCAAAACCCATAGTCTTTTGACAGTTAAACCGGATAACTTATCATATCATATCGAATTTTGTTGGTCATGCTAAGTAGAAGGGCTGGATTCGATCCCCAGTGGGTACATTACGTACATTATGCCAGTATAGGTAGTGTATAATTCTGGCAGTAAGAATAAGTAGATTCTTCAGTGGTGAATAATTCCTAGAGTAACGCGCTACCACATTCGGCCTTATCATCACTTAATATCAGGAGGTGGAATCATACTACTTTTGGACTCCTTAACCACCTGGTAAATGACCTCATTAGAACACTGATAATACTCTGAAACAAGTTTATTTTCTTTATCTGGCTTAAGTAGCTATAAGCTAAGTACAAGGAATAAAGAACAAGTTTGATGTTGTCATATTTTATTGCTGCTATTTCAGTACATGCACTTGGGGATGTTGACGCTCTTGGCTATGATTGTGTAGCAGGAGACGCTGTGCTGCAGACTTCGGTACTTGATGACGACGGTGTTCATGTCCCAGTCCACGCTGACGTGCGGCGGCCCTAATATATTGCGCGTCTCCACGTGCACGAATACTAACTTTCTGCATGGAGCGATCTGCACATATTATTGTTGAATTAGGGCTGTATCTCATTAGGATGCCATTTCAGGGACGCTAGCAGCGCTTTCGTGGCCTTTTTTGCGTCCGTGAGACGTCAAACCGTGGCTAAGAGTAAAAAAGGTAGGGTAAGGAGTGTTCTACTATTTGACGTAATATTTTGATTGGTGAGGGCTGCCGCCGGCGGTCATCGTCGCTGCCATGGTCTGGTATATTCCTTATAAAAAGACAGATCTTAGAATGTAAGGTATTTTTGTAAACACTGAAATTAAACTGGCCACTTGGACTCTAAAGAAGTTTTTTTTAGCTTTAAAGGACATTGACTACAGGGTATTTTATTGCCTTTTAGGATATGGGCTTATGGAATGTATGTACATTCGTTTTTAACCGACTTCTAAATCAAAAAGGAGGAGGTTCTCTATTCGTCTGTATGTATGTTTTTTTTTTTTTTTTTGTGTATGTCCACCGATTACTCGAAGACGGCTGAACCGATTGAAATGGTTCAAACGTTATTACATCAGGTTGGTTTCCAAGTTGGTCCCGTTTTTTGAAATTTTGAAATCGGTTCAGTAGTTTTCAGGAAATCTTGAAAATACTGACGTTTTCGTTACCACTTTATGTGAATTTAATACGTATCTTTAGGCATAACTCCTTTGTTTATAAACCGATTTAGATGATTCTTGTTTTGTTAAAAAGGGGATACCTCAAGGTATTTTAACCGACTTCGAAAAAGGAGGTTTTGAGTTTGATCACATACCTATTTACCAGAAAACACGCAAATTGCCTGCACGATGCACTAAAAAGACTGAAATAAAAATTATTATTATAAAAAAATAAAACCGCCTTCTAAAAAACCACATCAAAAAAGTAAGAAATAATTCCTCACCAAATAAATAACGTAAGTACTTTGAAGTCGGGCGGGTTTTAACAAAAACAACAAAAAATTGTACATGTTTCATACCCGACTTCAAAGTACTTACGTTATTTATTTGGTGAGGAATTATTTCTTACTTTTTTGATGTGGTTTTTTAGAAGGCGGTTCTATTTTTTTATAATTATCACACTGCCTACAAAATCCTGAAGACAATGATGATAAGAGAGGAGATCGTCAAAAAAACGGAAAAAGTTTTTTAAGCTTTTACCATTTAATTAGCAAGTATTACGTACTTCTAGATAAAAATATGTCTTACATCCTACACGAATGGAAATGAAGCACTAATGTTTAATTATACTTACGTCAATTGGAACCCGCAATACTTTATTAAACAGCCCCATTCGTCCCAAGACGTTGAATACTACCGTCCCGGCATTAACGCCTGCAAGAAATGTTTATTGAAATTAAAAGAAACAAAAGCAGTACTATTATAACTGTTACTATCATTGTAATTACCAAATTCGAAAACATCAATATGTTTTGGTGTGTGCCACAGTGAGCAGTCACTTTTGGCTTGGAGAATTTGGTAAACATTATGCAAGACTAATAAAAGTAATGAATATTTCATGCTCAAGCAAGTTCGTTTAAAACCACTCAAATGGACAGCTCAACTGTTAAATAATTACTTTCCTCCTTTTTCAAAAAATTACACATATGTGGAATTACCGACAGTAGTAGATAATTTAATAAGGCATGCGATTATTATGATTTCTACTATTTTGGATATATTATATGGTTATAGCTTTTAAGTAAAATAAATGAATTTGCCGTAACCAATCCGAACAAACTATAGGTTTTTATAATGGTAATTACTGTTGATGCAAATTAGTTAAACATTTTTTTAATTTATTCGCAACTTATAGAAAGACAAGAAAGACTATACTTTCAAAGGTGTTTGTAGCCGCCATAATCAGAAAGTAAAGTAGGTACCTAGCTGTTTCCCGCAATTTTGTCTGCATTGATCAAATATCTGAATTTTGTCAGCGTCTACTCAATAAAGACTTTTCTAACGGGATCTGAACCATCGCAGTTATATACGAGTGTAAGGTCTGTGTTGTACCAAAACTAGCTACGAAATGACAGTTTACAGGCGTACGACCGCGCTACGTCGCGTACTCGCCGCTGCAGCAGGGCAGCAGTCCGCCTCCACGTTTTACATGACGCACACCATCTAGATGAAGAGTACGCGCGCATACAGATGCACCGACAAGTACTCCGACCATTATATTGACGATGCCACCTCTAGGATAGCGATGAACTACTTTGGATATTAAATAGCCTCTCTATCTATAGCTGTCTATCACTGGTCAGATAGACTCTATCTGATTGTAATTATATTTATAAAGCATCATCAGCTTGTTTTGATGACCCTTACTGAAACTCCTGCCTTACAGGTGTATTAAGAAAATAATAACGCAATGCGAATGGGGTGTTGTTAACGATCTTGCAGTTCCATACAGTACTTTAACGTAAGTATAGAAAGGAACAAGACGAGTAGGTACTGTGTGCCGCGCGTAGTGTACGGCCGCGCGACCCGGCGCCGACGCGTCATCGTTGCCTACTTACTCGCTGCTGCTGCGCTCTGTCTTCACGTACACCATTCAGGTGAAAAGTACCATTTTGGTACGGAACCCAAAAAAAATTCAGACCTACGTCACCTACGATTATAAATTTTTTCACATTTTGTCTTCACAAGATATTGATAATATTATCGAAATATTCAATGGTTAGGTACTTCGAGCAACGCGGGCCTTCCGTTCCGGGACGGAAGGTTAGGTAATTATTATAAAAGGTAGTGTTATGCATCTACAAGAGAAAAAAATCTTTCCGTGTTCTGTGGTTAAATGCATTTTACATTTAAGTGTGAAATTAATTCCTACTGAGGATTAATGTATTAGTTAGCCTATAAACTAGAAAAATAATCCCAGAACTATTCTTTCGCTTATATTAGATTGATGATACTTTCCCAATGTTAAGATTTCCCTCTATACAATGTTTTATTGGGCATAGAGACGTCACAGGCATTTATTAAACACTGTAGTGTAGGACGTATTTATTTCAACGAATGGTTAGGCCAGTAATTTTTTTCCATGTCATTTTTATGTGATTGGCAATTTCTCAGGAGTATCGTCTTGGCAACGATGGCGTAGCAGGAGTCCCGCAGGCGGATGTTCCGGTAATTTAGCTGGACGGTCGCCTGATCCCAGTCCACCCACACGTGTGGCGGGCCTAGGCTGTTCTGGGTCTCCACTTCAACGTACACCAATTTCTTGCACTCCCCAACCTGAAAATACGTTACTTTTTTTTTCAAATCAAATATATATATTATATCTTTATCTTTATCTTTAATAGTGTGACTACTGAAGAATTAACAGACTGTCTGCTATCTGAGACTTGGGCTATCACCTCATCTCCAAGGGGTTCAAAGTTTCAATCATTATATATTAGAAAAATTGCATTGTGAATGCAAAAAACTAAAAATTAAAATAACATTATATATTATTTAGGTGATAAACTTTTTTGGCATACCTTGGTAGTATATTTTTTAAGAAATATGAAAATTCATTTGAGTAAGTGCTTACCTGAATCGGAACTCGTAGTATAGCTTTTTCTAAAACTTGTACGACACCTTTTAGGCTAAACGAAATCTGACCAGAGTTAGCTCCTGAAATTAATTCATGACAGCTTAAATACATTTACCTACAGTAAAAAGGTAAGATTCAACTGGAATATTTATTTACCATATTCAAAATTAAAAGTTATGCCTCGGTTTTTACATGCTGAAAATTGATATCCATGGAAAATATTTTGTAAAATAACTAAAAATAATATTAATTTCATATCGTCAATATTTACATAAAATATTCTAAGCACTTATGCTTATGTACATGTTTAATGAGCTTAATAGCTAGGTAATTATAAAAAAAAAATAAGTTTTTCCAATATTTATTAAATTCTTCTTGAACTTCTTTATTATACCTTTGTTGGATTTTATTTAAATTAGGTTACGTTATTGAGCACTAGTTTGTTGTTGCCACATAACTCGGCACATCATGATATATTATGTTTATTGCTGCTAAGTAATTGCTATAACTTGAACATGCTCTTGGGAAAATTGACGCTCTTGACGATTTATGGCGTATAAATATATATAGGTATCCCAATATATTGATCTTCAAATAAACTTACAGTTGCTTTATGGTCAGCCACTAAAGGTGTGCTATTATGTTATATTCGTATATTATAGCATATCGTTATGCTACATTAAAATATTAGGTTATTTTTAATGCTATAATATATTAGTATTAAGTACCTAATATAATAAATAACCTATTATAACCTATGTTAAAAGTAGTTACTTATTAATGTTTTTTTACACTACTTAATGATCAATTACTTACTATTAATAAACCAATTCTTTATTCTTTTTTCCACTATTACAAATAACAACACGAATAAATTCATATTACGCTATTAAAAACAGAATTCTTAAGTACTTTTTAAGCCCCGAGCGAGCGCGAGTTCGCGTTCAAGAATTCCACAGGACAGCATTAGTTAAATCACTACATAGTATAAAACAAAGTCGCTTTCTCTGTCCCTATGTCCCTTTGTATGCTTAAATCTTTGAAACTACGCAACGGATTTTGATGCGTTTTTTTTTAATAGATAGAGTGATTCAAGAGGAAGGTTTATATGTACTTTTTATCCCGATATTCCCACGGGAACGGGAACCACGCGGGTGAAACCGCGGGCGGCCGCTAGTATTCTAATAACAGTAATAAATGTTATAGCAGAAAAATAACATGTTCGTTCAAATCGCATGTCGTACGTGATTTATGATATTAGTCCTTATTGATAAGACATTAGAGTCTGTCTCAACTGTTTCACAAATATAACGCGTTATTTGGTTTTCCAAGTTTCAAAATTCAACTCTATTTCTATTTGATAGAGTTGAATTTTGAGAGATTTGATTACCAAGAAAAGAGAGAGCAATACTTGCATCGCGTGTGTTAGAATATCAAGTTTTGACATTGATTCAATTTAGTATTTATTACACCTAAATCCATTAAAGTAATTTTGTGGATAACATCGTACCTTATTTATCGTGTTTTCATTAAATAGTAGTTTGATTTCTGTCGGTGCCATCCGACAACAAAGCGATATGATATGGAGTTTTGTTATTAGTCTCATATAGTTATTTTTACATCTAAATTCATTATATTTATTATGGAGATAACATTTTACTACATGTATCCTGTTTCTAAAAAGTATTTTGATTCGTGGCGGGGCCAACCGTCAACAAAGCATGATCAAGCAATTGTACTTTAATTTGCCTATAAGTACTGAATAATGTGTATAAAATCATGTTATTACTTTTAATATTCATATCACTTAATTTATTACTGAAATGTTAAGTAATATAAAGTATCTAAGTGTACTTTTACGTTAGTAAGTACACGTTACTTCCGGTTGAACAGAAAACAAATAGATAATTATTGTAATTATTGTATTTATAAATAATGTTATGTAAAATCATTCTTTGATTTTAGAATACTTTTTCATAATTGTTATGTTTATATTATGGTGTTTTCTGTATTTTTCTAAAACAAGAATTGGCGGTAGACGCTAACATTTATAAGGCAAGGCAGCCATTTTATTTGGTTAGTCTGGTCCGAGCCGTCAGCGGTGTATAAGTTAAGTAACTATTCCGTTGTTTCATATTTCTCATTCCTTGTTTTTCTTGCTGTTTAATGCTGATGTATTGTCTAGTAAATATTGCTGAAGATTTGCCCTTGTTCGAAGGATATTCGGTAACTTGTTAAATGTAAATGCTTATTTGTTGATAATATTAAATTAAAGTTGTCCTTATCGGTTTCGAATAAATTATGTGAGTACTGAAATAATATAAAGTACCTAACAGTTTATAGAAAATGCTTGATGACATTCGTAAATGTTGTTTAATCTTTTATCATGAAAAGTAATGTTCTTAAATGTGTTGTATGTTCAACAACGACATGATTATTTGTAAATGTCGTTGTTTCTGTTAAAGCTGGTGAGTTTTTTTCGCCCGTTTTTCTTGTCAGCTAAAAGATGTCCTTAACGGGTGGTAGGTAAAAAAATAAAAGGACGGTTTAAAAGAATAAAATAGTTTATTAGAGATTTGAGATTTTTATTAATCCTGACCTTATTGAAATAGAAGCTTTATAGTTTTGTTTATAGTTATTTGAATAGTTTAATGCTTTTATCAGAATAGTTATATTTAGATTTGAGATTTTTATTAACCCTGACCTTATTGAAATAGAAGCTTTATAGTTTTGTTGATAGTTAATTGAACAGTTCAGAATAGTTCTATTTCTATATTATCCGCCCCAAATCTATCATCAGAAGTGGGATGGTCTTGCTCCCATTACTAATACATATATGTTTTATTTTTCATGTTGCTGCGGTTTCGGTTTATCTGCTACATTCAGCGACGCTGCCGTTTCAAACTATGGTCATCCATCGTGGCAAGGTGGCGCTGCCGTTCTTCTATCCAACCTAGCAATGGAGCTGATTCCTGGTGATGTACAGATACCCCCCCAATGGAGATGAAACTGCATCGCCACGGTCGCTAAATCTGGTATAGCCTTTCGGGGCTTCTGTATTTTATTTTGGTTTTATTTTTTCGTACCTTCGAATAGATTTATTCAATAACATTGAAAATTACCTACTAGATGATCATACCAAAGATTAATTTTTTGTGTGTTTACAAACTTACAGTAATCATTGTTGTAATAATATGACTCGCTACAGATATTTATTTTAAAATGCTAGAAACTGATAAACCTATTATGCAACACTAGGGTTCATTTCTGAAAATCTTGCCGGGTAGTATAATTATACAATAGGTAATAGTGCGGTGGCTTTCCAGTGTTCCTTGATTAACATTAGTCATTTGCAACTAAAAATAAATAAGAGGCGGTCTTTGGAGCAAAGTGAAAAAAAAAGTGATAGAATTTTACTTAACCTTAGGTTTAGAAAGGTTTAAGTTCGTGAAAGTCAGTGTTATTCTAACAATTAAGTCGTAAAATATAGTGGAATGGAGTCGGGTAGGTACATAAAATTATCATTTTCTTGATTATACCTCCTTTAGTGGTTTGTAAAATAAAGGGTTTCTGGTGGTGCAACTTGGTATTTTGAACCGCGTAGTAATTTAATCATTATTGAATCAAAATAATGTAAGATTAACTAGATTTTGCTAATAACAATGACATTTTACATTTTAGTATTCAAATCTTTGCTTTATGTTATACAACAAATATGGGCAATTGAAAAGTATTGTTGCCATAGTTATTTAATAAGGCTCTAATTTCGTTTTCAGCATAGCATTACTTAGATTTTCAATTAATAACCTATTGCAAGAAATTTTATCAAATCTAGGTAGGTACTAAAGTTATAAAGTTTTTTTATACCTACTACGAATTCCCCATTGGTATACTATCTTACAAAACTTTGATTTTGAAGTGGCTTCTAGAAAGTGATAGTTAATTATATAAGTTATAACAGTGTTAATAGGTTTTAACACTGTACGACAAAGTATACCTCTTGTTAAAAAGCTTTCCCATTTAAGTTTAAATAGATTGCTATGGTTCTTTCGTATTACCTAGTTGCCACCACAACCATCTTTAGACTTGTTCCTTGATAGACGGAGTACAGTGAGATTAGATTTATTTTTATCCTTTTTTTTATTTAACTTTAATCATTTGGAACGATTTGCTACACTAAATATTATTGATGTAACTAGCTTTCTTATGATAAAACGGCCACGTAAGAACGGTACACAAATTTGAAAAACAACTTCTGTCTTTTGTCTAACGGTATGTTATTACAGTTTGTTATCAATGTTGATTTTGTTTTTCCTGATAAAAAAAAAACAAGGTTTCGGTTTGTTGGTTTTAATCAAAAAAATGTACTACCTAGTAGACTAGGAACTGATATCTGTCCATAAGTACATTTTCCATACGATTTTTCATGGATTTTCCATAGGTTTTCCATAAGTTTCCCATACGTTTTCCATACGTTCTCCATGGGTTTTCTTTGAGTTTTCCATACGTTTTCCAAACGTTTATCATAGGTTTTCCATGGGTTGTTCCATACGTTTTCCATGGGCTTTTCATACGTTTTCAATGGGCTTTCTTATACGTTTTCAAATAGCTTTCCATAGGATATCCATGGGTTTTCCATGCGTTTTCCATGGGATTTCCCATACCCTTTTCATTGGTTTTCCGAACGTTTTTCATGGGTTTTCCAAACGTTTATATGGGTGTTATTATTACGTTTTCCATATGTTTTCCGCGGGTTTTCTGTTATCCATAGGATTTCCATGGGTTTTCATAGTTTTCCATAGTTTGCGATAGTTTTCGATGGCTTTCGATGGTTTTCGATGATTCTCGATGGCTTTCGATGGCTGTCGATGGTTTTCGATGGTTGTCGATGGTTTTCGATGGTTGTCGATGGTTTTCGATGGTTTCCGATAGTTTTCGATGGTTTCCGATGGTTTCCGATGGTTTTCGATGGTTTTCGATGGTTTCCGATGGTTTCCGATGGGTTTCGATGGTTGTCGATGGTTGTTGATGGTTTTCAACGGTTTTCGATGGTTTTCGATGGTTTCAGATGGTTTCCGATGGTTTCCGATGGTTTCCGATGGTTTCCGATGGTTTCCGATGATTTCCGATGGTTTCCGATGGTTTTCGATGGTTTGCGATGGTTTCAGATGGTTTCCGATGGTTTCCGATGGTTACGGATGGTTTTCGATGGTTTTCGATGGTTTCCGATGGTTTCCGATGGTTTCCGATGGTTTCCGATGGTTTCCGATATTTTTCCGATGATTCCCGATGGTTCCCGATGGTTTCAGATGATTTCCGATGGTTTCAGATGGTTTCTGATGGCTTCCGATGTTTTCCGGTGGTTTCCGATGGTTTCCGATGGTTTCCGGTGGTTTCCGATGGTTTCCGATGGTTTTTGATGGTTTTCGATAGTTTTTCCATAGTTTTCGATAGTTTTCGACAGTTTTTTGACAGTTTTCGACAGTTTTTTGACAGTTTTCGACAGTTCTCGATAGTCCTCTACAGTTCTCGATAATTCTCGATAGTTCTTCACAGTTCTCGATAGATCTCGATAGTTGTCGATAGTTTTCGATAATGTTAGATAGTTTTTGATACTTTTCGACAGCTTTTGATAGCTCTCGATAGTCCTCGACAGTTCTCGATAGTCCTCTACAGTTCTCGATAGTTCTCGATAGTTAACGACAGTTCTCGATAGTTTTCGACAGTTCTCGATAGTTATCGACAGTTCTCGACAGTTCTCGACAGTTTTCGATAGTTTTCTATAATTCTCGATAGTTCCCGATAGTCCTCCACAGTTCCCGATAGTTCTCGATAGTTGTCGATAGTTTTCGATAATGTCAGATAGTTTTTGATATTTTTCGATAGCATTTGATAGCTCTCGATAGTCCTCGACAGTTCTCGATAGTCCTCTACAGTTCTCGATAGTTCTCGATAGTTAACGACAGTTCTCGATAGTTCTCGACAGTTCTCGATAGTTCTCGACAGTTCTCGACAGTTCTCGACAGTTCTCGACAGTTCTCGACAGTTCTCGACAGTTCTCGACAGTTCTCGACAGTTCCCGACAGTTCTCGACAGGTCTCGACAGTTCTCGATAGTTTTCTATAGTTCTCGATAGTTTCCGATAGTTCTCCACAGTTCCCGATGGTTTTCGATAGTTCTCGATGGTTTTCGGTAGTTCTCGATGGTTTTCGGTAGTTCTCGATGGTTTTCGGTAGTTTTTGATGGTTTTCTGTAGTTTTTGATGGTTTTCGGTAGTTCTCGATATTCCTCGATAGCTTTCCATAGAAATTATACGTTACCATAAGTTTCATAAGATCTGTTAAATTAAGTCCTGTCCTTTTGACGATCATTGTAAGTGGCTGGGGCCAATGTAAATTTCGATCATTAAATTTTTTTTTTTGCGAAATTTATAAAAGTATAAGTGTTACCTACTGGGGCGCTAATTTTGGTTCTCGTGGGATTTGGTAATTGTAAGGTTGAACCAGTTATTATCATGATCCACTTAACAATTAGTTTATAGCGGCAAAACTATAATACTCGGTGTCAATGTCGGTCGACAAGTTAGTATTTTCGTCACACCTTGTAGGAATCATGGTTAAGCTAAGGAGATAATGTTTCGACAGTAAATAGATGGATCCAATACATGTATTAAATATTATCAGATTGGCCGAGCGGTTTAAAAAGGAAATTGGTAAACAATGTCATACAAAAGTTTACTTGATTATTTTATCGATAGGCCTTAAGATGTAGGCCTTAAGATATCTTTGGTATATATATTTGATTCGAAATGTTCATTACGATAGCAAATATTTCAAGATACCGAATGGGGTGTTTTCACTGTTGTTGAAATGTAGATATTTAATGATTAAGTTTAAGAAAATATAACTTTAAGAATACCAAATGTGAAAATTATAATTTGAATATTCTGTTTTATAACAGCCAAATTATACTGTAGCCTATTATTATTATTACGTCATATAAATAATAGTCCAAGCAATATGATAAAAGTGAAAGTTAAGTTTGTATAAACAGATTTGGATGAAATATTAATTTCATTTTGATTGATGGTTTTTGTCTAGATGTTCCCACGGGAACGTAAACCATGCCGGTGCAGATCAGTTTGCAGTAAATGTTTGTATAGGTGTAATAAAAGAAAAATTCTAATTAAATTACCGTTTCATTTTATGATGTAGTGTTTATCTTGAGAATTTAATAGTAGCGAAAAGAAATATTGGATATCGTTCTAATGATTTAATATAAATCATGAAAAGAATTGTACAATTAATGCAGATCTGTTAATGAAATTTTATAGTTCAATGTCGATTGTGTCACGGATAACCGTGATAGAATATTATTTACAACTAAAAATTACTGAATATCGTGTCCTTATCCCATTTTGTCTGGGATCGGCGCAGCATTACTGTGACTTACTTCTGACTGACAAACCCCCCTGCTGCTGTGGGCTTGGTGTCTTCTTGGTCTTCACCGACAGGGGGTGATGCCGTTGACATGTCGAGGTTCACAGTAGGTAAACAAGCTGGTCGATAGTGTGTTTGGTGTCGGTTTGGTCTTCACGGGCAGCGGTGATGGAGCCGTACATGTCGAGGCATACTATTCATACTGACTGACTGACTATATCTACTACTGCTGTGAGTTTGGTGTCTTCTTGGTCTGTGCCGATAGAGGGTAAAGTAGCTGACATGGCAAGGCTCACAGTAAGATCGAAAAATCTACGTTAGATGTGACACATGAGATTAATTAAGTACCTATGCTGATCTAGTACTTCGAGAACGAAGTACTTGTCAGTATGGCCGTGTTAGAATATCAAGTTTTGACATTGATTCAATTTAGTATTTATTACACCTAAATCCATTAAAGTAATTTTGTGGATAACATCGTACCTTATTTATCGTGTTTTCATTAAATAGTAGTTTGATTTCTGTCGGTGCCATCCGACAACAAAGCGATATGATATGGAGTTTTGTTATTAGTCTCATATAGTTATTTTTACATCTAAATTCATTATATTTATTATGGAGATAACATTTTACTACATGTATCCTGTTTCTAATAAAAAGTATTTTGATTCGTGGCGGGGCCAACCGTCAACAAAGCATGATCAAGCAATTGTACTTTAATTTGCCTATAAGTACTGAATAATGTGTATAAAATCATGTTATTACTTTTAATATTCATATCACTTAATTTATTACTGAAATGTTAAGTAATATAAAGTATCTAAGTGTACTTTTACGTTAGTAAGTACACGTTACTTCCGGTTGAACAGAAAACAAATAGATAATTATTGTAATTATTGTATTTATAAATAATGTTATGTAAAATCATTCTTTGATTTTAGAATACTTTTTCATAATTGTTATGTTTATATTATGGTGTTTTCTGTATTTTTCTAAAACAAGAATTGGCGGTAGACGCTAACATTTATAAGGCAAGGCAGCCATTTTATTTGGTTAGTCTGGTCCGAGCCGTCAGCGGTGTATAAGTTAAGTAACTATTCCGTTGTTTCATATTTCTCATTCCTTGTTTTTCTTGCTGTTTAATGCTGATGTATTGTCTAGTAAATATTGCTGAAGATTTGCCCTTGTTCGAAGGATATTCGGTAACTTGTTAAATGTAAATGCTTATTTGTTGATAATATTAAATTAAAGTTGTCCTTATCGGTTTCGAATAAATTATGTGAGTACTGAAATAATATAAAGTACCTAACAGTTTATAGAAAATGCTTGATGACATTCGTAAATGTTGTTTAATCTTTTATCATGAAAAGTAATGTTCTTAAATGTGTTGTATGTTCAACAACGACATGATTATTTGTAAATGTCGTTGTTTCTGTTAAAGCTGGTGAGTTTTTTTCGCCCGTTTTTCTTGTCAGCTAAAAGATGTCCTTAACGGGTGGTAGGTAAAAAAATAAAAGGACGGTTTAAAAGAATAAAATAGTTTATTAGAGATTTGAGATTTTTATTAATCCTGACCTTATTGAAATAGAAGCTTTATAGTTTTGTTTATAGTTATTTGAATAGTTTAATGCTTTTATCAGAATAGTTATATTTAGATTTGAGATTTTTATTAACCCTGACCTTATTGAAATAGAAGCTTTATAGTTTTGTTGATAGTTAATTGAACAGTTCAGAATAGTTCTATTTCTATATTATCCGCCCCAAATCTATCACGTGCGGCTGGAATAACGGCTGGCTAGAGAAGGAGAACACAGTTCATTCGTTCAGTTCTGTCATTTCATTTGTTCATTTCGAATACACTAGATGGCGTGCGGCGGGCGCCCTGCTTGATATAATTTAATATAGCAATAGCAGAATAAGTTATATTTTTATATTAGGTGCGATAGTTATATTTTTATAACGTTATGCTATATGCGTTATCGAATATAACGCACACCTTTATCAGCCACTATACAAGAATTGGTGATTGAGAGAGTTATAGTTATTAATCTACACATGCCACCGGTATGAGACACGGAGGTCCAGGGTTCGATTCCCAGTGGGTAGAAGCCCCGGTTTTGGCCACTGTACTGGTTTTGGCCAGTTTTTGCTCTAAAAGGTTTTTAATATATTTTCGTACTTTTTGCCAATGGCTATTAAAATAATTTGTTTTAAGGTAATAATAACAATCGTTAGAATTCATTATTTTGTCGATTTTTTTAATAAACACTTTTCTGTATTATTATTTTTTTTTGTATGGAGATTTTATGAAATTTGTTATGGATGAAAGTTATAAGCCTTTGGCACATTAGAATATGCTATACTTACAAAAGTTTGACTATAAATAAGTGGCCGGGGCCTTTGGCACCTCTCACACATTTTGTGTTATATACAAAAAACTATTATAAGTACCTACCTAGGTACCTTACTTTTATAAATTTGAAAAATTTACCTATAAAGTTCGAAAGATTCTCTATAATAAGGTAAGTATAGGCTTAATTTGTGTCCTTAGTGCTTAAAAGTGAAAAAATCCATAAAGTAGCCACAAAGGGGTCTCCTGCCCTATATAATGCCAGTATAGTACTTAAAATAATACTGGCAGTAAGAATAAGATGTGTGCCTGTTCTTCAGTGGTGGAAAATTCCTGGAGTAACGCGCTAAGTAGGTACCACATTCGGCCTTATCATCACTCAATATCAGGAGGTGGAATCATACTACTTTTGGACTCCTTAACCAGGTCATTAGAACACTGATATTAGACTAAAACAAGTTTCTTTTTTTATCTAGCTTAAGGAATAAAGAACAAGTTTGGTATTGTCATATTTTATTGCTGCTATTTCAGTACATGCACTTGGGGACGTTGACGCTCTTGGCTATGATGGTGTAGCAGGAGATGCTGTGCTGGTCACTTCGGTACTTGATGACGACGGTGTTCATGTCCCAGTCCACGCTGACGTGCGGCGCCCCTTTCGTATTGCGCGTCTCCACGTGCACGAACACCAGCTTCCTGCATGGAGCGATCTGCACATAATTTTTGTTGAATTAGGGCTGGCGCATACATAAAACTTTTAGTTGAACAACTATTTTGTTGCGTATCATAATGTTTATAGGAATACATTGAAGCGCACATACAGTCAACTCGATAGTTGCTCGACAGAAAGTCAAAAAGCTTTAGCGATCTGCTTTTAATTAAAAACTTGGACAACTATCGATCAAACGCTCAATTTGTATTGCATTGTATTGATGTGCACATACAAAGCCATCTTCTATCTCACTCGTTGCAGGGGCGCAAGCAGCCGAAAAATAATAGCGGGCCATGGCAGGTATAATAGAGGCAAGGAAGTTTGTACGTAGTACTTATAAATTCCTTGAATAGAGGTCAGTGGCCATGGCACATACCATCGACTGAAACTGTCGAACGAAACTGTCTTTCCGCAACTGCCAGTCTTTTGGCTTCTTTTGACATTGTTTGTAACACCTACGCTCGAGCGTTGCTGAATAAAGACTGGTCGATTTGAGGAGATAATAAAAAATCGACGAACGACTGCATCAATTGTATGCGCACCTCTATCAACTAAACGGTTTCTCTTCTCTTCTTAGTCGGTGTCTCCATTGCTGAAGTTCGTGTCCAAAGTGAAATATTTAGGCCCGATGTACTAAGGTCTTCCACGTGGTTCTGTCCTCGGCGGTCTTAATGGCTTTTGGTATTGGCAAGCCAGTCAGCGTTTTGATCTGGTCTGACCATCGGGTCGGCGAGCGACCGCGGGGTCTTTTTCCGTCAACCTGACCAACTACCAGAAGTTTTTCCAGGCTATCGGTGTTTCTTCGAGCGACGTGTCCGAAATACTTAAGTATCCGCTGGAAGCAGATAGTGGATAGCCTTGTGGTTATTCCGAGCTCCTTGAGGATGGACACATTGGTTCGGCGTGCAGTCCATGGAATTCGCAGCATACGCCTCCAACACCACATTTCGAAAGCGTCGATTTTAGCTCTTTCTTTCTGTCTTATCGTCCAGGATTCAGCACCGTAGAAGAAGATTGAGAAGACCAATGCCCGCACCAGCCTCACCTTAGTTTTGCGAGATATATTGCGGTCTTTCCATATCCTGGTGAGATTAGTCATCGCTGCTTTGGACATTTGGATTCGCCTAATGATCTCCCTTCCACTGCCACCCTCATTGCTGATAAGAGAACCAAGGTAGACAAAATGGTCGACAAATTCTAAGTCCCTCAATTCGTTGGAGCGGATTAGCGTACCTGCCCTGTCCACAACCAACACCTTGGTCTTCGCCTTATTAATGCTGAGGCCGACCAATTCACTCTCCTTTTCTACCCGTGAGAGGAGTTCAGCTAGTTCCTGTTCGGACGATGCAAATAGCGTGGTATCATCCGCGTATCGTAAGTTGCTGATCTTCCTGCCACCAACAGATATTCCGCCCTCCCATCCTTCCAGGGCTCGTCTCATAATATATTCGCCATAAATGTTGAAGAGGATGGGAGAGAGAATGCATCCCTGTCTGACACCCTTTTGCGGCTGGAAAGGTTTCGACAACACATTGTTCACCCTGACCACTGTGCTGCCATCTTGATAGAGGTTTGCGATAAGGATAACGAGGTGCTTGGGTACTCCCATTTCTGTTAAGATGTTCAACAGGCATTGCCACCTGACGCAATCAAATGCTTTGGAGTAGTCGACGAAGCACATCAGCATTGGAATGTTGAACTCGCGGCACTTTTCCATGATTTGCCTAACATTCACAATCTGTTCCCTTGTCCCCCGTCCCTTAACAAAACCCGCCTGTTCTGCTGGGATCTGCCACTGCAGAAAGGCTTGAAGACGTTCGTTGATGATATAGAGCAGAATTTTGCTAGCATGAGATATGAGTGCCACAGTTCTGTAGTTTCCGCAGGACTTTGTCGATCCTTTCTTATGCAGCGGTATAAGGGTGGATTCCTGCCAGTCTTCGACCCATTTACCCGTTCTCCAGATCTTGTTGCATAGGTTTTGTAAAAGGCAAATACCGCTGTCTCCTATGAGTTTTAAGTCTTCGGCAAAGATACCATCGCTTCCGGCCGATTTATTAGTTTTAAGCTTATTAATGGCAAACTCAACTTCGGATTTCAAGATGTCAGGCTCCAGGGGAATATTGGTCATGCTATCGTGAAGATTAATTGATGCCATTTCCGCATCCGCGTACAAGTTTTCGCAATAACGTCTCCACCTGTCTACCACCTTATCAATTTCAGTGAGCAAACCTCCATTTGCGTCTTCTATAGCCCAAGTTTTTGCCTTGAAACCTCGCGTTATAGACTTGATCTTTGTGAAAAGATCACGAGTATGCATCTTGTGGGCATGATCTTCAATTTCGGTACATATCTTGTTAAAGTACTGATTTTTGTCCACTCTACATTGACGTCGTATTTCCTTTGATAAAGCTTTATAAAGCTCACGACTGTTATCATTTGAGAGTGTTTTCAGTAGGTCTTTCCTTTTCTTAATTATGTCCCATGTCTCATCCGACAGCCAGGAGCTGTGAGGTAAATCACGTGTATCATCCTGGCTTTCTTTGTGGGCGGCTAGCAACAGTTCTTTGATTTTAATCCAGCACTCGTTCACATTGGCGCCATCATCCATTTGTATTCCCGCCGTTACTTTTTGCTGAAAACGTGCTTTGAAAATTGTCTGTTCTCCAGGTGTAAGCCTACGCTTTTGCTTATCGACAGTTCGGTAACACTTTTTAAGCCGGATCACCATCTTTGTGACTAATAGCTTATGATCACTATCGCAGTCGGCACCTGGGTACGTTTTGGTGTTTATTATGCACGATTTCCATCTCTTCGGCACAGCAATGTAATCGATTTGATTTCTTGTTCTGTCCCCTGGCGATATCCATGTGTATAGACGTCGAGGATGGTGTTGAAACCAGGTGTTCATTATGGACAGTGAGTTGGCCGCGCAAAACTGCAACCAACGATCGCCTCTCTCGTTGCGCTCCCCTAGTCCAAAACGTCCAACTACATCTCTCAAGTGACTATCATGCTCTGTGCACCCCACTTTGGCATTCATGTCTCCTATCAGGATATTCACTTCTCTCCTTGGTAACAAGTTGTAAGTGTCATCTAACTGATTGTAAAAGGCTTCAATGTCTGCCTCACTAGCAGAGCTAGGGGTTGCATGCCAAATCATCATCTCTATATGCGCTCATTTCATTTTAGATTTCTTGGGAAGATAGTGCAGTGGTTTCCCGTTGCCTTCTGCACCAGAAACTTTCGGAGAGTATTTGGTTCTCCAGGCTACTGACACCTCTTCCAGATGGTCGCCCTACTGGGTGTTAGGTTATACCGCCTATGCTCGGTCGCCATTGCCTCGTCCGTTATCTAGCAGGGAGCACCGCGACAACCCCAGGGTCGCCGCCGCTAGCTATTCTGAAAAGAACCACTAGCGCGAGCAGGTGAGGATGACAATTGGGTCGGATGAGCTGTTAAATCCGTTCGCCCCTTACTCTTGTCATCAGGCTTTTGGCTTCTTTTGACATTGTTTGTAACACCTACGCTCGAGCGTTGCTGAATAAAGACTGGTCGATTTGAGGAGATAATAAAAAATCGACGAACGACTGCATCAATTGTATGCGCACCTCTATCAACTAAACGGTTTAGTTGTGTGAAAATCACGAGAACCACACAACGCAACTCGACAAAACAGTTTAGTTGATGCAAAGGTTGTATGTATGCGCCAGCTCTTGGGCTGTATCTCATTATCATTAGGTTAGGATGCCATTTCAGGGACACTAGCAGCGCTTTCGTGGCTTTTTTGCGTCCATGAGACGTCAAGCCGCGGCCAAGAGAAAAGAGGTATAGGGTTAGGAGTGTTCTACTATTTGACATAATATTTTGATTGGTGAAGGCTGCCGGGCGGGCGTCGTCGCTGCCATGGCATGGTATACTTATTCCTTATAAAAAGACAGATCTTAGTGTGTAAGGTATTTTGATAAACACTGAAATTAGACCGGCCACTTGGACTGTAAAGAAGTTTTTTTTTTATATGGCTTAAGATGTAGCTAAAGGGGATTGACTACAGGGTCTTTTATTTCCTTTCGGGATATGGGCTTGTGGAATGTATGTGCACACGGCGGCACATCAGACTATACCTTGTTGTTGAATAAAATAATAAGGAATTCAATGTTGACCTTGAGACCGCCTTTATGCCATACGTAATAAAAGCTATTATCGCAGTTGAACTGTTTAACTTGATGTGCTGCCGAGTGTACATACGTATTTATCATACTACCCACTAAATCCTTTTAATGATGCTGCGAAGACAATGATGGTAAGAGAGGAGATCGTCAAAAAAAACGGAAAAAGCTTTTTATATTTACTTAAGCTTTTCCATTTAATTGGCAAGTAGGTACTTACTTCTAGATCAAAAAAAATACATCCTACACGAATGGAAATGAAGTAAGTACTGATATTTAATTACTTATAACTTACGTCAATAGGAACCCGCAATACTTTATCATACTTTCCCATTTGTCCCAAGACGTTGAATACCACCGTCCCGGCATTAACGCCTGCAAGAAATGTTCATAGAAATAAAATAAAACAAAAGCAGTACTAATAAAAACTGTTACTATCATTGTAATTACCAAATTCGAAAACATCAATATGTTCTGGTTTGTGCCACTGTCCGCAATCACTTAGGGCTTGGAGCATTTGGTAAACATTGAGCAAAACGAATAAAAATAATGAATATTTCATGCTCAAGCAAGTTCGTATAAAACCACTCGACAGTAAATACTGGACAGCTCAAGTTTAATTTAATTACTTTCCTCCTTTTTCAAAAAAATACCTACGCATATTATGTGGCATTACCGACACGAGTAGGTAATTTAATAAAAAGCGGTCAAGAGCTAGTCGGACTATCGCACCGAGGATTCCGTACCATCTTAAATATATTGGTTTTTAATAAAACGTGAAAATGTTTTTATGGCGAGGCTATATTCGAGAATTCGCGGTGTAGAATATTGCAGTTTAAGATCAGCGCTATGTCAGCTATTATCTCTTGACTGATAGTGCACTAATGTATTTTTGTTCATGATTCTGAAAAAGTCTTTACTATTTAAAGACATCGTTTTATTTTTCCTGTAATCTTTACATATACTTCTATCACATATAATAATTTCAGATTTTTCTCTATGCAAACTTCAGAGATAAGGGGAGGAGGGGACGGTATTTTTTTAAATTTTTCACCAAAAGTTGATGCGGCCCAAAATGAAATGAAAAAATGTTTGAGAATGTGCAAGCAGCGCTCTTTCATATGATATCCCATATGCCCTAGTAGCATCATTTAGAATTTCCAAGACCCCCTTTCAGTCCCTGTTGCAAAAAAAACTATGTATATTTTTATTTCTCTCTTATTTGCAAAATAATTGGACAAACTTGATCTAAAGGTACTCCAAATTTCAAGTTGATATCATTAGTAGTTCTCGAGATATCCAGCTGTGGCAGACAGACTGAGTTGCACCATAAGGGTTCCTTTTTACCATTTTGGTTCGGAACCCTAATAAGGCATGGGATTATTAATATTATTGTTTTAAGAAAATAAATAAATTAGCCGTAACCAATCTGAACAAACTACTTATAGGTTTTTATAATGGTAATTACTGTTGATGCAAATTAGTTTGATTTTTTTTTTATTTATTCACAATTTAGGCTAAAATTGACACATTTATTTTATCACCTAATAGGGCAATAACTGCACTCACACAATGTCAATTTATTGCTTAGTTTTACTCTTTTTTTATTTCCTGCACTCAAGCAAATGTGGCAAAATCGACGTTTTTGAGTTTGGTACGAGTATTTAAAAACGATAATGAGAATTTTTATTAATTTTGATTATGTAGCTATTCTAAGTACGAATTACTAATAGTCAAGCGTTGATTTTCATGTCATTTTCAGGTATCAATGAAGGCGGAATAGCCCTTAATTTGGAGGGCCACATAGGCGCACTGAGCAAAATATCCAAAATACCACTGAAAGTAAGTTACTTCTTTTTCAACTAAGTAAAAATATAGTTAATGTTACTAATATACGTACATAACGATGTACCTTCCTTAACATTAACAAGTGCTTGTTGCAGCCTTGACTGAATAAATGAATTTGAAGTTTAAAAACCATGATGGCAGATTAACATGAATGTATGTCTGTTCTGGCGCCTATTTCAGGCAGCTAAAAACGGCGCCAGTAAGTTAACATCCGTTTAACTCCGTGTCTGGGCTGGCGCTAGCGCTCTATTGGCCCGTTTACACCAAGTTTACTCCAAGCCGGCGGCGGCGTTAGATTGGCATTTATTCGGCGGTTTCAATCAAACAATTAAAAAAATCTTAAATTAAAGTAAAACTATGAAACAGTCGAAAGGGCTGACCAGCACAGCACGTGTTGTGGCTTAAAGTTATAAAGCCACTACGCTGATTTTCAGCTGGACCCGCTCTGCAAAACTGTTAAATATATACAACAATATGTTGTGGCATTGTCAGCGATCTTGCCCAAATAAATCTACCATAACCACTTTTTTTAGCTCCCAAACTGTCGTAAGATCATCTTTGTGCGAGTAGACGTAGACAACTACTACGCCCCGCCGGTGGTGGAGTTCGACGAAAGCATGCTGACAGTCTACATCAAGTACCGGCTGCTGCAGTACAGCAAGTCCAAGTACAACATAGTCGCCAAGACGGTGCCCATCAGAGTCTGCAACCCGTTCCTTGGCGTGTAGGGTTGAAAACTGACATTACAAATGATGACAAAGACAAAACTGGTAACAATTAAAAATTCAGTCAAAAAAAGGATTGTGTTTAATTTTTGTTCCATCCGGTGGTCTACCGGAAAACTGGAAATGATCTTTTTAATCATAAGTCAAATAGAATCCTTCTAAGTGGTTCTAAGCACACGCATAGACATGGTAAACATTAGGTATGCACCTCCTGTCAAAGATCTGTCTTTAAACGCTCACGGGCACAGCGGTGACACTCCGTGTCCGTGAGAGTTCGAGCGCCGGTGACGTTTAGCCGACGCTAGGGTTGATACCGAAATGGAATATAGACCTATGCCAAAGAAGGTTAAGTGAAGGATGTTATATAATTTGTGTTAGAATATTTAGGTAATGAAAGACACGTTCAATTTTCAATCAATTTTTATAGATATTTTTATTAAATATCTTAACAAATGGGAAATAATAAAATTTCCGACAAAATAAAATATGAACGACATTGAATAAAATACTCAAATAAGAAACCGAGCAGCGTTATATTTTGTTTGCGAAACATTAACTAAGCTAGCGACAATTTACGAATGACTAATTTCGAGTCGAAAATACTTTATTAGAATATGTTCAGGAATACGTAGGTATATCTCGGTAAACAAGTATCATTTTGGTGAAAGCGAAGGTTTTGTCTGTGCAGTTATGGATAAGGTTGTGATGACGAATAACTACCGAAAGTATATCCTAAGGGATGGCACAGTGGATATATTTTGCCTAGCGTGCCATCGTCCGGGCGAATCCCTTAGACATATAATCTCCGGTTGTTCTCGTCTCGCAAACGGCGAGTATTTGCATAGACATAACCAAGAATAATACACCAACAACTAGCTCTGAAACATAATCTTGTGGCATCCGACGTGCCGTACTACAAGTATGCACCAGAATAAGAATAAGAATAGAATAAGAATTGTTTATTTGTCAAGAACATAGTTTGTTACAGTTGGTACAATATTAATTAGTTCAGTATGTCCCACTCTAAAAAGAGTATACAAATTTGTTAAAAATTGAATTTAATACATTATTTCATTATAGGTATATTTAAATTAAATTATAGACGATCAATAGCATCACTACAAAATTTAATAATATTAATAAAAAAAAGGATGTCAAATTTAATGTAAGTACATATTTCAAAGTCAAATAGGTTATTACAATTGGATAATATTAATAAAGAAAGGATGTCAAAATTAATGTCAGTATTTCAGAGTCAAATAGGCTAATACAATAATTTATCAATAACATGTCAATACGATTATTCACAATTCAAAAATTCATTTATACTATAGAATGACTTCTCAAGAAGCCATGTCTTTAATTTCTTTTTAAAATAGTTCATTGGAAGTTCCCGAATAGCCCTTGGAATGCGATTGTAGATTGTAGATCCCAGATCGGGAGTCAGATGCAGAAGGCAGTACCTACTTCAGTACACGCCCCTTGTCTGTCTCTGGATCCTTAACCATCGGTAGCCGGTACCCTGATCTTGCTACCGTTGGGGAAATGCATTTTTGTATTTTTAAATGTTATATTTTTTAATGTTTTATATTGTAAAAAAAATATGTTTAGAAAAATAATTATGTAAGTATTTTAAATGTAATAAAGGGAATAATAATAATAATAATATATGTACGTAAAATAAGCTACTAACAGTGGGACACAGTTTATGTGTCCGAATAAAATACTAAATCGTCCAAAGAAAATACTAAGTTAGCGACAAAAATACTGAGTGAGTGAATCAATAATCGCCGAAATAAAAATTAGTCCTCTCAATGATTATTTATTATCGACTGAATTTTAACAACTTTCGCATTTTTTGGCTTCCTAGTAGTTCCTATTTGAATGTATAAAGATTGCGCCAGCCCTCGGCCAAGGCATTCAGCCGACTGCCCGTTCCCCGCCCCGCGCGCCTCTCACGGCCCCCGCTCACATCCAGACACCCACACATAGCCGCAAGCGATTTTACGTGCACACATGCTTAAGTGTCGTTTCTTTTCGCGTAAGTGTATATATTCTTTGTCACGGGTACAGTGCCACAGTGCCACAACCTTTTCTGTTCCGGTGACAGCGGCGCTACGTACGGTTCTCTTTTTTTGTAACAATTTAACCGGCCCTGACTTCTAAGAACTTCAGCCGCTAGCAGCGCTATGGTTGGACATCAACTTGACAGCAAAATGACATAAAAAAAAACACGCTAGTTTCACATTTTGGCCACCGGCACAGCAAAGTTTGTGGCACTTGTAGGTACTAATGAATGACTCTACCCCACGATATAATTTACAGGAAAATATGGTAACATTTGTGGTAGAATTTAGTTTCACGCGTAACGTCTGAAACAGAGGACACGTTACATTATTACAAGGTGGAATCGACATTAGAGTTTAATAGCTGTACCTAAACTACGAGTATAAGTTATAATAATAGCAAAATAATGTATAGATAGATAGCAGGTAACCTTTACATTAAAATGTGATGCAAAGATTAAAATTTATTTAATAAACAAGACTTAATAATAATTTACGACCTCAGGGGCCGAGTGGTGAACGCACCGGTTTTCAAGGTGCCACTATCTCTATAGGTCCCGGGTTCGATTCCCGGACGGGTAAATATTGAAAACGAATTTTTCAATATTTCCTCTGGTCTGGGTGTATGTGGTAATACCCGTCGTTGTTTCCAACTTCCATAATCCTAGTGCTCAAGCTACTACAGTTTGGTATTGCAAGTCACAATCGACTTATGCTCCATAGCCCCCGGGGGCAGTTTAATATTTAATTCAATTTCTTTTTCATTCCCTTCTGACCCCTATCTAAGGTGTTCAAGATTTATTTATTTATTTAAAGTCGTTTATTTTCTTCCCACAAGCTTAGCAAAAAAATATATTATTGTAATGCTGCTTTGAAGAATAGAAATGACGTGCATGTAAATGTGATACATGCATGTGAGAAATGCTTTTCAGACAGTGGTACTTTAACTAAACATGTAAGAGTCGACACCAAAGAAAAGCCTTTTAATTGTGATATATGTGAGAAATGTTTTTCAGACAGTGGTACTTTAACTAAACATGTGAGAATGCACACCAAAGAAAAGCCTTATAAATGTGCTGTGAGGAGCTGTTGTCTAAAATGCAAAGGTGTAAATGACTTTACATGCGAATCATCATGTCAGCCGAACGACGCCCACTGCTGGGCCTAGGCCTCCCCCAAGGATCTCCACAACGATCGGTCCTGCGCTGCCCGCATCCAGCGGGTTCTAGCGACCTTGACCAGATCGTCGGTCCACCTTGTAGGGGGCCTGCCCACGGAACGTCGTCCGGCACGCGGTCGCCATTCGAGAACCTTTCCGCCCCATCGGCCATCGGTTCTCCGCGCTATGTGTCCCGCCCACTGCCACTTCAATGATGCAATCCTTCGGTTACCTACGGTTTGCCGATGATGTAGTTCTTATGGCTGAGACCTTGGAAGACCTGAACACAATGCTCGAAGATCTCGGTAATGCGTCGCAAAGAGTGGGTCTTAATATGAACATAGACAAGACGAAAATCATGTTCAATGCCCATGTTGCACCCGCTCCAGTTAATGTTGGGAACATTACACTCGAAGTTGTTGACCACTATGTTTACCTAGGACAGACGGTCCAGTTAGGTAAGTCCAACTTTCAGAAAGAGATCTCTCGTCGAATCCAGCTCGGATGGGCAGCGTCTGGGAAGCTCCGGCATATATTCGCGTCCGAAATACCTCAATGTCTCAAGACGAAAGTCTTTGACCAGTGTGTGTTGCCAGTAATGACCTATGGAAGTGAGACGTGGTCTTTTACTATGGGTCTCATAAGGCTCAAAGTCACCCAGCGAGCAATGGAGAGAGCGATGCTTGGTATTTCCCTGCTCGATCGAATCAGAAATGATGAGATCCGCAGGAGAACTAAAACAACCGACATTAATCCCCTATTTCACCCCCTTAGGGGTGGAATTTACAAAAATCCTTTCTTAGTGAATGCCTACACTGTATAACGTATCTATGTGCAGAATTTGAAGTCTCTAGGTTCAGCGGTTTGGGCTGTGCGTTGATATCTCAGTCAGTCAGTCAGTCAGTCAGTCAGTCAGTCAGGACTTGGAATTTTATATATATAGATAACTAGGTACTAAGTTTTTCAAAAGAAATTGATCCATATGAGTGACTCCTTCGGTTGGCATCATAAAATACAGGATATTTTTTGTCATCTCTCATAGTCGGAAAGTGATGTATATTCAAACTGAACAGCGGGTTAAAAACTCTCCGTTTCTCCCTAGGGTGGAAAAGACTTTTGAAAATAGAACTGAATTTGGTTACAGTCAACCATAGAGTTACCTCATCGGCAATGAAAAAGTTTTCAACTGATTTTGTATGGGGCCGGGACTTGTAAAATTTTCAAAAATGAGTTTTATAAAAACGAGAATATCTCAAAAACGGTGCGTCGTAGCTAAAATCTATCAAAATTTTCAATATCCTATGGTGGGGTACCTAGCAGATACTTAGGAGGCATCCGATGGACATAAAAATTTTTTTTTGTTATTTTTTTGTTAAATTAAAAATTTTTGTTATTTATTTCAAATCTTCAATATAGAAAAAAAATGAGAAGGCGAAGCCCCCCGCCATCTTTCTTTTATTTTTCTAGGTAGTTTTAGTTGTCTTTGTTGCTTTTCTTATAGAGGGGGATAAAAAGCAGAGTGTATTTACTTTCCTTATATTCGAAATGAAAAGTAGAGTGTATAATCGGCCGACGTATATTGAATCCCTCGCTGCGTTCAGGATTCTATTTAAGAATCCCTGGCTGCGCTCGGGGTTCTACTCTAGAATCCTTCACTGCGCTCTGGATTCAAAATAGCGCCCTCGCCGTAAATATGTTATTTTGCTCCCTTGTAACTCAATCTACTTTTAGGCGGTTCGATTCGCCGCCTCATGCAGGTGATTTTTAATTTTAATTATTTTTGAAAATAAAGGAATGTTTCCTTCCGGTATCCTTTTGCCATCATCAATAGTAAGGGTAGGTTTCTTCCAACCACGGTCTTTTTTTAGGGTTTCCGTACCAAAATCGTAAAAAGAAACCCTTATGGTTTATGGTGAGACTCAGTCTGTCTGTCACAACTGGACATCTCGAGAAAAACTACTAATGCTATCAGCTTGAAATTTGTAATAGTTTGAGATTACGTTTGCCCAACTATTTTGCAAATAAGAGAGAAATAAAAATATTAATTTATTATAATTTTTTGCAAAATTCGAAGTTGGGCTACTAGGGCATATGGGGTATCATATGAAAGAGCGCTGCTTGCAAATTCTTAAACATTTTTTATTTTTTATTGATTACAGAACAATAAAACGATGTCTCTAAATAGTAAACATTTTCAGAAATCATCAACAATAATTATATTAGTTCCACTATCGGTCAAAAGCTGGCGTTGAGCAAAAACTGCAATATTCTACACAGCAAATGCTCTGACGAATCTAGCCTCGCCGATGAAAACATTTTCACGTTATATTTATTTAAATTACTGGTGGTGGTGGTACGAAACCCTCGGTGTGCGAGTCCGACTCGCTCTTGACCGGTTATTTCCACACTGTATGTACTTATAGGATACTTACTTTGGTTGCATTTAGCCAAGACGAAATCATTCATGGTGGTATGTCTAACGTGGTATCTCTAATCCATACTAATCTTAACATGTGTTTGTATTTGTATGTTTGTTCGTTTTTTTGTCCGTCTTGCACGTCAAAACGGGGCAACGGATCGACGTGGTTTTTTGGAATGGGGATAGTTTGGGAGCTGGAGAGTGACATGCTCCATTTTTTTTTCAGAGAAAATCACATTCCCGCCAGATAACGTCGCGTCGTGTAGTCCACGCGGGCGAAGCCGCGGGCGGAGGGCTAGTTCCATATATTGCAACATTAGCAACTTTTTATCACGGCTTAGCAATTACGTGGTTTGCAGCAAATTGCGTTTAATATGCAATTTAAACAACAGTTTACATTAGCCATTTTCATTAAAGATTTCAAGATACTATGTGTTATCAAAATGTTCTTTAAAACTCCGTAAATAATTACCGAGTATTTCACTGCAATATTAGTTTATAATATACGACACTAACATGAAAATTGTAATAATTCTTTTGGTGATAGCAATCATCATAAAAACAAACGAATGCAATAAAGATACTTTTGAATTTGGTATGAAAATCTGCTTATCTAAATAATTATTAAACACAGAATTGTAGTTAGGTTCTATTATTAAAATGTTTTCATTAGTGTATTCAGAGCCACATCTGTCGCACAGAGTTGACGAGCGGTGGGGTAGACGGGTTCTCGAATGGAGAACCGTTTGCCGATACGTTGGTATCGGCAATCGTTGCGTCGGGCGTCCCCCAGCCAGATGGACTGATGGCCTTATAAGGTAGCGGGCAGTGGCTGGATGAGAAAGGCGACAGCCCGTGCAGTGTAGCGCTCCTTGGGGGAGGCCAACGTCCAGCAGTGGACTGCGACAGGCTGATATGATGAGTGTATTCAGTTGATTTTTACTGAATCAACTACTATACTGATTAAGCTTATGCCCATTCGTGGGGATCGTAGAATTAAGATAATAAATCAGTCTTTAAATGTACCCAACCAGAACTATTAAAAATTTCATTTTATTGTTTCTCTTTACAGGTGTTAATGAAGGTAAAGCTTTGCAGATTTTGAAAGGCTCTATTAAAACAGGACTTACTGAGCAACGAACTAGAGTACCTCTTCGAGTAAGTATTATGCGCTTTACGCTTTGTCATGCAACAATATTAAGAGTAGTGTCCTAAAATAAGTATAAACAACTACTTACGATTAGTAATAATTTTTTATAGCTTTGAACGACAGAGTATTAATACGTGAGAGCCTTTTAAACCTTTTAACCCATAGCTAACAGAGCTATGAAGATAAAAAATAAACGTAGCAAGAAAAGCTACAAGTTGCAGTATGGGGGGACCGAACTTTCTTTCCAGCATTTTCCAAATCATTTTTAAGTTCTAGTTAATTTATTTTTTATCGTTTTCTCGTAGATCCCGGATTGCCGCAAGCTAATCTATGTTCGAGTGGACGTGATGAATACCTTCGCACCACCATACGTGACCCTTGATTACAAACTGAAAATGGTCGAAATCATCACATTTTCACATCATGGGCATGACACCTCCATCTACAACATTGCCGCAAAGATTATACCGATGAAGCCCTTACAATATAAAATGGAAATAAACATCTTACTGTATTTTCTTGTTGTTTTATTTGATAGCGTGCTCAGTCGCTACTCTATTGTATGCTCAACAGTATAAAAAACATATTTATTATTGACAGAAGAATAGCACTATGCTTTGTCTAGTCTGTACATTGTCATCACAGAATTGTCATATTGTCAGTCTCATTTCACCATCATTTCACGAATTTGTTTATCTAAAAATCTTTATCATTATTTCAACATTATTTAATATATAGTATCAAGCCGTTATTGAAATGCACCCCAGATATATTCACATATAGACAGGTTTGTACTTATGATCTTATTAGCTATATACCTTTTCCCAGTAGTACCATAATAAATGTTATTAATTAAAATCAGTCAGTTGATCGTGAATTCTGGTGGTTTCGCGCCGTAGTAAAATTATCTGGAGACTCCTTCATTTATTTTATTATTTGTGCTCAATTTGTTATATTAGTTCTAGGGTGGCACGTTACTCTTATGTCTACATGAGTACCTTATTTACAAAGCTTAATTTACTCTCCGCATTTTATCATTTAGCATCTTATGTGTGATTTTCGAATCGATTCTCGGCGAAGCTACTTAAAGGATGGGTCGTCATTGTCTAATACTTCATTTTCAATAATAAAAATTGTATTGTGAAAGCAACAAAGTAAAAATAATATCAAGACTACATACAAAATATTCTTTCAAAAGTGCACGAGTAGACATCAGCATGCATCCATTGCGCGTGCGAGCATGCGACGAACTCTTGGAGAATCCACTCCTGCGCACGCCACCGCCCGAGCCCGAGAAGCCCCGCCCGCCCAGAGTGCGCCGCCCTAGAGTCTTCATACTGGTCAGTATCTTCAAGACTGTATTCTAGGTTTGAAGCCCTGAGAAGACTAAAAGATTACACAACGGCTATCGTTACAATTACGACGATACCCATTGATGTTTTACTTTTATGCGAGTCCTATACTGTAGGGTCTCACAAAAAAGTAAAGGCCTATACGGGCCTATACTGTAAAAGTTTAAAATAATACTTGCAACAGTTGTCATTATCTGCTGTTAAGCTAATTTTGTATTCTTCTAGGTTTAAGTCCTATAATTTATACTGTAACGATTCGTGATTTCTGTTTTATTTCAGCCACCAAGATTTCCATTACTCTCCAAAGATTTCTATGCAAAATGGTGCAATCATCAGAAAGAGGTAAGTAATGATTGCGTCATGTTTTTAGTTATAAATTGGCTGGACCTTTCTTTTCACAAAAAAAAAATGCAGGTTCCGCTTAAGTTAGGTATATACACTCCCGGACAATCAAATCGGCCCACTGGACTTTTTTCATACAAACATGCTCACTTTAGCGTCTCGTAGATAGGGAACTATTTGCATCTGTGCGATGATTTTTTACGTCAATAAAGAGGCAAAACGCCCAAATAACGAATCACAGTCTTAAAAATTTACAAAAAGCGCTGAATTTTCACAAAAAAGAAATACAATTTAAAGTCAAACTTTATCTCCCATATCCATACTAATATTATAAATGTGAAAGTGTGTTTGTTTGTTTGTTTGTCCGTCTTTCACGTCAAAACGGAGCAACGGATCAACTCGATTTTTGGTATGGGGATAGTTTGGGAGCTGGAGAGTAACATAGGCTACTTTTTATCCTGGAAAATTATAAAATAAAAATGATTATTTTGTATAGAAAATCGATAAACTGTCGTACTATACAAAACTATCATTCTTCCATAGCCGCTTCCAAAGAGGTATGTCAAAGAGTATTGTAATCACTGACGTTTCGTTTTAGCCGCTTTGGCTACCTACCTACTGTATAAAAAACAGTGTCTAAAACTTCTTCGCGATTATTTATTTTCATCTGTCTATCTATAATAGATGTTGGTGATACGAAGTTTACCGGGTCCACTATCTATACATATAATAAAACAGAAACGGACAAAAAGTCTGTACATGAAATATAAAAAAAAAAATTACTGCTATGTGATGTGTACAGGATATAGACCCCAAAACGATAGATATTAAAATTTTTGTCTGTTTGTCTGTTTGTCTGTTTGTCTGTTTGTCTGTTTGTCTGTTTGTATGTTCGCTTTTCACGCAAAAACTACTGGACGGATTTTTACCAAATTTTGTGTAGTAATAGCTTATAACCCGGGTCAACATATAGGGTACCTTTTATTGCGGGAAATTTAATTATTCCTACGGGAAAATACAAAAACTGATTCTTACTAAAATAGATGGCGCCACATGATTATGAAAATACGTTATATTTAATCGCTGTCTCAATTAATAATGAATCATGTTATTTTTTTTACCTGCTTCAAAACATAATATAAATTAAAACCCATCCAGGCTCATATAAAATCATAAAAATAATTTCATGTTATTTACGTCATTATATCTACTAAGCAATAGATGGCGCAGGAAGTCAGTAAGATTACGATATACCTCTCACAAAAGAACATTCGAATGATTATATTAATTAGGGTGAAAGCCCCCTCTGTTGCCACTTTAAGATGTTTTTCACTTCTTTTGCATCATAACTACTAAGCAATAGATGGCGCGGGAAGTCAGTAAGATTACGATATACCTTTCACAAAAGTACAACCGAATGATTATCTATATTAAGTAGGGTGAAAGCCCCCGCTGTTGCCACTTTAATTTTTTTTCACTTCTTTCGCCTATGGTCTTAAGTAGGTATCTAAAATTGTCAAGAATGTATCTTATACTTTTCTTTAAATTTTTAAATTTACAATACAAAAAAACTACTTAAGAAATTTAACCGACTCCAAAAAGTATTTGTCAACTGAAAAGGAAAAATATAATTTATATTATAATTAAGGTACCTTTTTGAGGTCGGTGCCAGTCAGTTTATTTTTTTAAATTACTATTTATTTTCTAAGTTTTAGTGTATATTGTACAATAACATACCCACGAAAACTACTAAACCGATTTTGATGAATCTTAGACTGTTCCCAAAGTTAGAATACACCTAATTTAAATCAAATAGAATCATCTCGATATGCCTTTAGATTTCGAGAAATTCGTGGAAATACATAGTAAAAACATATAACTAAGTATTCATATACTTACAAAATTTAGTTTTATTTTAGTCAATTAAAAACCTATTTTTTAAACTTAAAATTTGCGAAGGGTGCCGATTGATGTGTTTTTTGTCAATCAAATTTTAAAAGATACATCGAGAAATCAATACTTAACTAACTAAGATAAAATAAAAGAAACATCTAATTCGATGTAAACTGAAAAGCGTTTATTGAATAATATTCCTATGTCATAAAGAATTATTACTATTGTTATTATGACTTAAAAGTCATAGATAAAAAGTATATTATCAAGCAAAAGTTATTAACGAAATGTTTTAAGCTAAGTAAGCACTCGGGGCAGTGGCCAAAACTAAAGTTCTTACCCTATTGATGTAAAATTTATATTTCGCATTTCCACTCGACGCTAGATGTCGCTACAGTAAGTATAGTGCCACAAATATATCTGAACCGGTGACAGTGGTCCTGGAGGAGCCACTAGCAATACAAAATTAACTGTCAAAATGGACTGTCGGCAGGCAGCAGTATATTTAGTACCAAAAAATAACCACTGTGTGAAATAAGTTTGTCGCAATGTAGACAAAATGTCACCAATGTAGTTTTGAAAAATTTGCTCAAACGCTAAGTGGCCAGTACGTAGTTACCTACACCTACAGTGCCACAAGCTTTTCTGTTCCGGTGACAGTCGTGACAGAGGAGCCACTTGCAATACGAAATTAGCTGTCAAAATGGACTGTCGTATGAAAACTGTTTTAGTTCCTAAGATAATCACCGGAGCAGAAAAGATTGGCGCACTATACCTACCATTTTTTATGTCATTTAACCGGCTCTGGCTACTTAGGCCTTCAGCCGTAGGTCATCAAATAAAATAAAGGAATATTAAAAATAGTTTTCTATCTAACTTATTTATTCATTTATTTACTAGGAAAGCTTACATAAGTGATGATTGATTAAAATTAAATAATTAAATGGTATATCATTACATTAAATACCTGTTACTTAAAGAAGAAATGTCTCCATATCAAAATACTAGCCTTCCGCCCGCGACTTCGCCCGCTCGGACTAAACGACGACGTTATCCCACGGGAATGTGATATTTTCAGGGATAAAAAGCCGTCAATCACCTTTGTACACAGTCAATCTGCATCGCGATCATTGATCATTGATCATTGATCCAGATTGACTGTCTAATGGCTGCCTAAGTATTATTATTATTATTATTATACTCTTTATTGCACTCAATAAACACAGTAAAAATACAATTTTAGAAATGGAGTATGCAAGGGAGAGCTTATCTCTAAAAGAGATCTCTTCCAGCCAACCCAGGACGTGTGAGAGAATGAAAGTAGGAGATGCAAAGTGCAAAAAAAAAAAAAAAAATGAAAAGAAAGACAAAAACCTACTAAAATAAAAAATTCATATACCTACATACATAATACAATAGTAAAATATACCTACATACATAAAATTATAAAATACATACTTATATAAAATATATATTTTATATAATACATATATAAAATATGATTTTAAATGTTATCAAATGATTTCTATACATTTGACAACTGTGCTAGAAAGTGTTTTTTTAATTTCCATTTAAACGAGTTGGAACTCGGAGAGGTCTGAATGTTTGACGGGAGTTTGTTCCAGAGCATTGCAGCTCTAACGGAAAAGGAGTTATGGAGGAAGTTGGTGTTGCTTCTAGGTAGCTCAAGCATCTTGGTGATACAAGGCCGCCTAGAGTATGTCACTTTTCAGCTGCCAAACTATTCCCATATTCATATATATTCCCAAAAGTCACGTCGATCCGTTGCACCAATTTTGACGTGAAAGACGGACAAACAAACAAACCCACTTTCACATTTATAATATTAGTATGGATACACACAATCTCTTTTACATTTTATAGTAAAAATATGATAGATAGATAGATAGATGAACACTTTATTGACCACACAGAAATACAATACAAAGTAGGTACATCAGAAAAGGGTAAAAATTATGTGGGCAAAGGCGGTCTTATCGCTAAGAGCGATTTCTTCCAGACAACCTTTGAGACATAGGAAAAAAATATAAAGAGCGAGAGGTAGTGTACAAGCAAAAGGCAAAAATATACGAAGTTTATTACTGCTATTAGGTTAAATAAATATAACTACATAAACTACTTACTAATAAAATATATGTAACTATATATTCTATATATAACTATAATATATAAATATTATATATATATGTAACTATGTTATTTATATATATTAATAAAATAAAAATAAAAACAATATACTACATAACCATAAGGTAGTTGCAAGCTAGGATTTCGTGAGTAGATGAGAATGCAGATTGGTCTTGAAAGTGGCGAGTGACTTTGAATGGCGGATCTCATACGGAAGGTCATTCCAGAGGCTGACTGACTTAACTGTAAAGGAGTCTTTGAAGTATCCAGAGCGGGTGAGGGGACTTTGCAGCAGGTTGTCAGTCTTCGACCTATGTTGACGACTGTGCTCAGCTCCAAGTAATTGAAAACGTTCCTTAAGGTAAGGTGGGGTACGAGGGTCATACAGGACATTGGACAAAAGTGTAAGTACGTGCTCCTCGCGTCGTAGTCTTATTGGAAGCCACCCCAATTCGGTCCTGAATTTGGAGACATGATCGAACTTGCGCAAGCCAAAAATGAAACGTATGCAAAGATTCTGCAGACGCTGAAGTTTGTCCAGAAGATTTTCATTGAGGTCAATGGCACACACGTCAGCATAATCTAGAATTGGTAGGAGAAGCGACTGCGCAAGTTCAATCTTTGTACTCACAGGGAGTAGATTTTTCCATCTCCGCAAAGCTCCGGCGGCAGCATAGACCTTCCTACTAACCTCCGCAATATGTGGGGACCAAGAGAGCGTGGAGTCAAAAAGAACACCCAGGTTTTTTGCAACATCATTGAAAGGAAGTGGAACGGAGTCAAATAGGAGAGGAGGTATATTGATGGACTTAAGCTTGGCAATCTGCTTTGAACCGCCAATAATGATCGCCTGCGACTTGTTAGGATTGACCCTAAGGCCATGAGTTCGACTCCATTCATGTATAGTCGCAAGGTCAACATTTAGCGAATCAATCAAGGAGTCTATATCTTTGATGGAGGCTCGATAGTAGATTTGCAGGTCGTCAGCATACAGGTGATATTGGCAAGAGAGGAGAGGAGTAAGGAAATTGATAAAGATAGAGAAAAGGAGAGGGGAAAGGACACCGCCCTGAGGTACGCCAGCAGATATATCGCAAAAGGCAGACAATTTATCATCAACACGGACACTCTGCCTTCGGCCGATAAGGTAGTTTCGGAACCACTCAACGACCACGTCCGAACCAAAAACAGACCGGAGCATCGCCAAGAGTACGTCATAATCAACAGTGTTAAAGGCGTTGCTGAAGTCTAAAAGAACCAAAGTAGTAGTAGTAGTATAGTATGATTGGCCTGATATTATGCATTACTAAGTAAGAACTTCTGTTTGAATCGAGAAAGCGCGCATATGCGCAAAACGATAATACGCGCGCGGCAAGAGTGCGCTTCACCACTGGAGCTCCATAGTAGTGGTCGGAGTGGACGTGCCTCGTGCGATCCAAGAGCACCAAGAGAACAAATTAGATTCACGATCCATGATCCCCAATCTTAGATCGTGGTTGGCCAATCCAAGATGGATCGTTTGGTGTGGTTCAGTCTTATGAACCTCGCGTAGAATAGATCTTTTGCCCGCTAGCAAGCAACGTCGAAGAACGAAAAACGGCTGTTCAAAATAATCGTTATCATTATACACAGTTATGTGTGATACATGCATTTTTGCGTATCAAAACCATATGAAAATATAGATAAGTTATCACAACTTACTGTAAATCGAGATTTGACAGCCTAAACCGACCTAGATAGCGGTTTAAATTTAAATCGGGATCGGTAACAACAAGTAGCTAAATTGGGATTTAAAAGAAAATCGAGATCCAAGTGGCCCTTTTGAGTTATGAAGAAGAGAAGAGAAGTTTGTTTTTTTTTGTCGCCTCTAAGGGATTGCAGACTTCAGTATTTAATTTGACATACATTTTAGCTTGATACCTCCCACGCATACTTGAGAAAAAGTTTCTTGACAGACGGACAGATCTTTGAATGAGGGCTCAACTATGTTCATGCAGCATAATATGATAACAACATACCATGTTCATACCCTAGCCTGCATATTCGATATTCTTTAGACCCTTTTAGTAGAGAATAGGACTTCAAGAAGAGCGTTATGAAATCTGAGCAACAAACACACATAAACTAAACTAACACAAAAGTCACTACACCGCGCGTACGAAGTCGCGGGCAACAGCTAGTAATTAATATGGCAAAACAACGTTTGCCGGGTCAGCTAGTAACGTTATATGGAGCGATAAGTTCGGTTTATGCTTTTTTTCTTTTTCGCAAAATTGAAGACAGTTTGAAGATATTTGAAAGTGTGATTCGACAATTGGGCGTTTTGTCCCTTCATTGACGTAAAAATCATAGCACTGATGCAAATAGTTTCCTATCTTTGAGACGCTAAAGTGAGCATGTTTGTATCAAGAAAGTCCAGTGGGCCGATATGATTGTCCGGGAGTGTAGTTAGTTTAAAAAAATCTGGCTCACCATAGTCTTCTTTTTAGTCAATCGAATTATTTTTTAACTTCTAATAATTTTATAGATACCCATATCAGAACTAATAAGTTGACTTAGAAAATGGATATAAATACGATGTGACTCCTGCCTGAGTAGATCCATGAAGAAGGCCTATGACCAACTGCGGGTATCGCACGGCTGATGATGAGACAATATGACTGCAGCAGCTGGCATGCACTCGAGCTGTTCCCCGAGCTGTACCTGCCTGGATTACTGCGCGCCCAGCTCGAGAACACGCTCGTTATAGTAGTTGACATGTTCTTGCAGCTGCAGCTGACGACGCACCGCGTGGACGACAGCCCGCCGGAGCTGTTCCCCGAGCTGTACCTGAAGCCACGCCGCCTGGATTACTACGCACGCCAGCTTGAGGAGAATATGAACGTGAACAAGGAGCTGCTCAAGAAAATCAACCTCATCCAAAGAACTGGGGTATGAACAGCAAATTTACTTTCAATTCGCTCAGACATTCATCGTAGCAAAGCGGCTCTCGGCTTTCTGACGTGTGAATGGCGAACTAAGTAACTTCCTTTTTGATTAAATTTACTATGTGCCTGTTTCACAATGTCCGATTAGGAGATACTTTCCAGTTTACGTGACAGTTTTGTATGGCCTATCTGTCAAGTAACAGGCCAGCTAATCAGAACTTACATAGACATTGTGACACAGGCCCTAAGTTCCATAGAATATGCACGAGCCGTAATGGAATCAAAAGTCAAGGCAGGCAAAGCCCCACATGCCATGCATATTATTTACATTTCCTTTCAGAAATTTGTCGATATAGGCATGAGAACTTGCTTGACTTTATTCTTTTAGCTAGTTTGGCATTTGCAGGTGCTAAACGCTGACTTAAGCTACGTAGTAATATTATAGTATGACTTACAAACAATCGGACATTCTAACTAAAAGGACCCGAGTTTTAGTTTACATGAGGTTCACGACCAAAGAAGTGTAATCATGTAATATTGAGAAAATTATGTCTGTGTTGGTAATCTTATGCAAGAATGACAAAAAATTGTAACTTACTCGTTCCAGGGTTTCGTCGACTGTTGGGTTCGCCCAGAACCCACCAACACATACAACAAACTGTTGTGTAAACAAAGGCAGCGAATGCTCAATGAAATCAGACAGAAGAATCTATATTTCTATTCCAGGCTTCTTATTGCAGTAAGTATTAGTAAACCTAATTACATTAAATTACAATTTGCAACTTAAAAATCAAATTGTAGGTAGGTATTATTTATTATTATATTGGTCTTTGTTGTAATGTTTCAGTGTGGGCTTATGCAAACAAGTTCAGAGCGTTGCGTTAGAGTGGTAGATGTGTTGTATGTATTGTAAGTGTATACAACTTTTTTTTTACTTATAGAGATCCGAGCAACTGCTTACTAAAGAGTTGGACGAACTATGGAAAGATACCAAACATAAACTAATTCTAGGAGCATCGTAAGTGTAATTGCATAGTTTGCTTAAAAATCAGTGAGATTTAGGTATGTTTGATTTGCATGTGATGTTATTTAGTTAACTAGCTTGTTAGATGATATTACGGTTGTCTATAGTAATATTTAATATCGAACACGATTTGACGACACGGAGACAAAATTTTTGAGATTCTTATAGGAATATAACTTTATATTGTTTAAAACTTTATAGTTTCCTATGTTTTAGATTACCATTCATCCTATTTAAAACTGATAAAATTGACCGCGACATAAGGGATCCTGCATTTGATAAGCCGCCAGGAGTTAACAGACTTAGGTAAATAGCTACTCTGTATGGAGTTATAGACGTTATGCCGTGTCTTTCATCAGATCCATGTTTCCAAAATTATCATATTTTTTATAGACGATCAATAAGTTCCTTCCGAACGATTTCGTTCACTTTCCCAAGTCGTCGATATTCCCAACTCGTCCACTTTCCTATCTCATTCACTTCCTATTTTGTTTGGTATATGTGCCTTGTACTCATACATTAATATGTACTTATATCAGAATCAGAATTTTGTTTGTGTATTCCTTTGTAAGCTTAGTTAGCACCATTGACGAGAAAAAAATATCAGGTTATGATGATGATAAGAACGCTTTTCCCAGGAATCAACCATATACATATACTTTCACAGGGTGTCCATGGAAATTTGGGTTCTTGGGGGGTCGAAGATCGGAAAGGTGATGATCGAGTTATTCAACGACTTGGTGCCTAAGACGTGCCAACTGTTTCTGAACCTCGTCAAGGGAGACGCGGATGGGCACGCCTACATGGGGACGAGATTTTTCAGGTTTTCTTCGTGTCATATATATTCGTGAAGTAGGTACTATACATTTGTAAAGATTACAAAAGGTGTAGGCAGATAAATGCTTACAAAAAGTACCTCGCACTTGCTGAAAGCCTTATGTTGTTCAAAATATTTTATGTCTGGATCACACGTACCGAGTAAATTAGTAAGACAGACAGTAGGCACTCGGTTAAGCACTGCCTCGCCAATTTATGTGATCCAGACATTGATCTTAGTACTTTGACAGATCTGTCTTAAACTCTATACAGTGCCAAAATCCGATTTAAGTACTACTCGACCAGAAATAATGAAGATCGATTCAAGTATCTTACGTATAATAAGTTACTTAAAAAATGTACTAACATTTAAAAAAAAACGGCAAACCAAAAGTATGTTGCGTATAGTAATAATGTTAGTAGAGCAACATGGAGAGTAATAAGAAATGAAACTGGCGGGACATATAGTAGGGGCTTTTTAACTAAAATTAATCATAAAGGCGTTGACATCATGGACCCTAAATTTATTGCATCTACATTCAATAATTACTTTATAACTGACAAAAATAAATTAAAAAATTATACAATGACGACAAAGACAAATTTACAAAACAGTATTTTTCTAACACCAATTGACACAAACTATATTATGAAAGTTATGATGTCATTGAAAAACACTCAATCTGAAGGCTATGATTGTGTTTGCACTAAAGTTTTAAAAGCATGTAAACAGGAGATAGCCCCTGTTTTAGCCTATCTAATTAACTTATCGCTACAGACAGGAACATTTCCAGATAAGCTCAAAATTGCTATTGTCAAGCCACTGCATAAAAAGGGAGAAAAAACTAACTTAAGTAATTATCGACCTATAACGTTCATATCAATATTTTCAAAAATATTTGAAAAGGTTATGCATAATGAGCTTACAAGTTTTTTTAAATAAATATAACGTTATAAACGAAAACCAATATGGATTTAAAAAAAAAATCTGCAGCACATGCTGCATTTGATCTGACGGACAAGATATTACATAATGTTAATAATAAGAACTACACAACAGTGATACTTTTGGACATGTCAAAAGCCTTTGACTTCGTTAATCATGATCTACTATTGTCCAAATTAGATCACTATGGAATCAGAGGCCCCGCATTAAGTTGGTTGCAGTCTTACTTAGAGAACAGAAAACAAAGTGTGGAAATAACTCAACTAGATAAAAATAATACTACCCAATCATATACATCAGAACAAGTGGAAAATAAACTTGGGGTTCCATAAGGTAGTGTGCTAGGTCCGTTATTATTTGTACTATATATAAATGATTTATTTGACATATGTAGGGATATGATATTATTTGCCGATGACGTAGGTATCTGTAATAGTGACAACAAATAAAAATCTGACAGTTGAACAACATGAAACTGACATAAAAATGAATTTGACATTAATAATGGAATGGCTACAAAATAATTATTTACAAATTAATTTATTAAAAACCAATATTATGAATTTTAATAATTTTGAAAATAAATCAATTGACATTTGTTTTGATGGACATTCTCTGGAAAATGCAACAAAGGCAACGTTTTTGGGCCTTGTCATAGACACAAAACTATCATGGAAGGAGCAAATAGAGAAAGTTTGCGGTAAAATAAGTAGATTTGTATTTGCTCTATACAAAATTTCAAAAGTAGCAAGTCAAAGAACAGCCATTACTGCATACTATGCGTATATAGAATCTATATTAAAGTATTGCTTGATAGTGTGGGGAAATGGGACGGATATCAAACAGCTTTTTATTGCACAGAAGCGATGCATAAGAGCTATTTCTAACATAGCTCCTGATAAATCTTGCAAACCCTATTTCAAATCATTACAAATTCTGCCACTACCGTGCCTGTACATTTTAGAAGTATGTACCTTTGTAAAAAAAACATGGATAAATTTACAAAAGCCCAGGATATTATAACCCAAAGGTCAAGGCGCGATCCTCATAAACTGGTCTTAAAAACAGTACCAAAAACCCAACGCTATCTAAAAAACTGTCACGCTATGTCTCAACAAATATTTAATAAAATACCAAGTCGCTTTAAGGATCTGCCTTTAAAGCGTTTTAGGGCAATATTGCGGAGATGGTTGCTGGAATACACTTTCTACTCCGTTGACGAGTTTCTTAAATTTAAGGAATAGTTCTGAGGACTGTCTATGCACAGATTACTTTTACATTGAATTTAGGTTTATGACATTTAATTTTATATACCGAGACATATTCTGTATGACACTGTATTAAATGACTGATGTTGATATATGTTAGAAACTTAATATGATTGTATAAATGATCATTTAATCCTTATAAATAGTCAATCATAAAAATTTGCATGCTATTATAAATGGCTAAATAGGTATAAGCTCTTAAATTATGACTACTAACTTCTGTATTACACCCTATTTATGGCAAATAATAAATAATTCTAATTCTAATTCTAATCTTTTCTGTTCCGGTGGCCAAAATGTGAAACTAACGTGTTCTTTTTTAATGTCATTTTGCTGTCAACTTAATGTCCAACCATAGCGCAGCTAGCGGCTGAAGGTCTTAGAAGTCAGGGTCGGTTAAATTGCTATAAAAAAAGATAAAAGTACATGTCACCGGAACAGAAAAGATTGTGCAACTGTAAACAATGTTATTTTTATAGAATAGTGCCTAACCTGTATTGCCGAGGTGGAGACGTGACGAAGGACAACGGGTTCGGCATGTACATCCCGGACGGGCACGTGGAGCCCATGACGCCCGAGAGCTTGAAGCTCAAACACACTGTACCCGGTACTTACCTATTCATTTTTACAATAAATATCGGACACCATCACAAATATTGCTCCAATCCCAAATTGAGTATCTTAAGCACTTGTGTTATATACCACAAACACCCAGACACGAGAAAATATTTATAGGTGCTACCAGGGGAATGTTTAGTAAAACGTCTGATAGCACTATTATAAACAGTTTATTAGCTTTGGTCCCGAAAATGCACATAAATGGATAAGACACTGTTACTTTGCCAAAGAACGAAATCGCCATCCTAAATCTTGCGCCGGATGGTGCGGCGTCCGAGCTCTTACTACCGACCGACCGCCAACCGACAACGTCGGAAATGCGCGCGAATCTAGCGCGGCAAATTTCAACTCGTGAAGCTTGTACGCCACACCACCCCCCTATGTATTATCTTGCTAGTTCCTACATTTATCCGACCGGAAATCAAACCCGGGACCGCAGAGAAAGCGGCACCTTGAAAGTACACGCCCGGAAGTGATTGGGCCACATACGCCAAGGCTTTGCACTAATCGCTGATGTATGATGCGACAGCCTTTTATAACTATTATAATATGAGCTTCGCGTTTTTTACGAGTGACTTTTTGTATCAAATCAACAGCAATCCTTCATAGGACGACATTTATTCCTATTTTTATCAGACTGCTAAAAATACAGTCACTTCCCTAGAAATTCAAACAGTGAGCTTAAGCTAGGCACTTATCTAGCAAAATATTGTTGTGTTTCAATGAAAATATGAAAATTACATAATTTTCAGGAGTTTTATCTATGTGTGTGACGTCAGACGGAGAAATCAACGGACAGTTCAATATCATATTCAAACCGCTAGCACAGTTCGACGGAAAGCATGTTGTGTTTGGTCGGGTTAGTACCTATCATGCTGTGAATCTTTCTATAACTACGTTTCTTCTCTGTGGGTGAGGGTGGCGGAATAGGATTCTAGCACTGGTATTAAGGATATCTAGTACCTATAATAGTGGACAGGTCATGGAGTGTATCACTGATATAACAAATGATGTATTAGTAGTTAAGAATTGAGGCCTCTGGATCTGGATCATTCAAGATCCAGATCCAGAGGACCTCAATTCCTAACAATTCACTATTCATCAATATAATAGAATGATCAATTCAAACCACGGACAGTAAAATTTAAGTTACATTACGTGCATTACCTAATACCTATTACTATTGACTTTAAGTTAAAATTAAAAATCAATTTATGATTTATTCTTAGTACCTGCGTATCTACTTTACGTTACTTATAGTTTTATAATTTAATTGTTTTAACTATACATTAGTAATGTGATAACTGATAATAGCTCGCTAGCATTTGATGTGATGTGAGACACTCAATCCTTGTTACTACTCATAATTCGATAGCAATACATACCAATACGACTTCTTGATAATATTCATAATAATGACAATAAGTAGGTAGGTATAAGATGTTCTTTTCACTCGTGCATTGCATTGACTAAGCATTAGTCATACTGCGTATCGCTCTTAAATATTTATAGCCTCTTATTTAGGTAGGTATTACTTATCTCGTAAAAATATGATCACTGTTTTTATAGTAGGTACGTAAGTAGGTACATAATTAAAAAAAAACTAGCATATTTTCTTAACAAGGAAACAATATTTATTAGGTAAGTAATAGGGGGGTGGTATTAAAAGAGAGAAAAACGTTTTAAATTTGAAAACTATATATTTCATTTTCATTTTTGGAATAGTACCTAGATATTATCTACATAACAACATAGTTTTATTTATATATACAAATTATAATTAATTAACTCTTTTCGATACTGTTTTGAATTTTTGACATCAAGCTCAGCACTGAATTATATACGTCATCAAAGTACATATTATTGCTATCTACAACATACTGCATGCATACATTTGCATCACATTTACAAAAAACTGCACTTTGAATATTTTCCATTTTTTCTGCATCATATATCTCCAATCTAACAATTTTCGTTCCGAGTTTACGTCTTTTAATATAGGAATAAAGCATTTCAGTTTCCTTTTGCTTCTTTTGGTTTCCAACACTTTCTGCAACATCTTTATCTTGCTGCTGCAAGTAGTTGCTTACACGTTGTGCGAGAACAGTTTGATTTCTGTTTTGAACTGGTTGAAATGGAAAAATATCTTCCGAGTCCTGAAAAGAAAATAAACAAAGTTTTTTAACAATCAGCTTTTATTAACTATCGACATCTTTCAATTTAAATACAATGCATATGAAAACGTAAATAATAAGTATAAAACTACATGTTGAATAGGTAAGTAAGTTAGTTACCTATTTCATTCAATTTATTTAAGTATGAAAACAAAATAAATCAGAACCACAAAAAAAAAAAAAACTAATTTACTTACCGACATTGCCGACGTATATTTTAAGTTGTGAAGAGCTTTGTTAAATGATTAAAATTCTAATATTTAATGAGGTATTTTGATTTGTTTCCGCATTATATAGATTTTTTTCAATGTCGATAGAGTTTAAAATCACATTTATTTCTTATTCTCGGGATACTGTTACAAAAATGGTAAAGTGAAATAGGAGCCTCACGATGGGTGGGCGCCGCACCGTGCGGCCCGTGCGCTGGCTGCTTCCAAGCAGGCAGGGTGCACAGACTGCGGGGCTGCAGCCTCGCGCAAGCTACACGCGCGGGCCGCTTCGTCACGCGGGCCCGCAATCAATTTATTAGCATGCGCCTTTCCTTACATATGTAATATGAATCAAATAGGAGGTCTGTTTGATTGACATTATTTCTTTGCTTGTACAGTCAACGGCAACAGACAAATCTGAACTCGACGACATAATATGATATGTCTTAAAGTTCAAAGTCGGTTGTAGATGTATAAAGCCGTACCAGATATTGACCGTACACCGACATTGACATTGCTATAGACAACTAGCGGCCGCCCGCGGTTTTACCTGCGTGATTCCCGTCCCCCGTGGTAATATCGAAATAAAAAGTATCCTATGTGTTATTCCAGCCTATAATCTATCTGCTGCAAATTTTATCCAGATCCGTTCAGTATTTTTTGCGTAAAAGAGTAACAACCATCCATACATCGATACTCACAAACTTTCGCATTTATAATATAGTAGGACTAGCTTCCGCCAACGACTATGTGCGCGTGGACATTTGAAACAATATTAAAGAAAACAGTATAAATAAATGTCATGACTTATACTAGGCTATAATAAACTATCGGAATGCCAAATTCCATTCAAATCTGTTCATCCGTTCCTGCGAATAAACATACAAATTTTCACACTTATAATATTAGTAGGATAAGAATTTATTCCATACTCACAAACTTTCGCATTTATAATTTATTTGACTAGCTTCCGCCAGCGACTATGTGTGCATGGTCATTTGAAAAAATATTAAAGAAACAGGATAAATAAATCTCATGATTTGATTTACGCTATAAACTATCGGAATGCCAAATTCCATTCAAATCTGTTTAACCGTTCCTGCGAATAAACATACAAATTTTCACACCTTATAATATTAGTAGGATTACAATTTATTCTCGTATCTGAATCTGTAGCACCTATAAGACAAGGTATGTTGATAGTTGTAGGTACTTATTTGGTTTTGCTATAGGTTTACATTATCATCGTTTTTGCTTGGTAAAGCGTTTTTCCTTTTTGGGAAACTATACCTGACTGTGCCCTCTTCACCCTCGGGAGGGGTCATCGATCACGTGCAATTCTGGATATTTAAGTCGTCGGGCTGAAGACCAGGCATCACTACACTCCCGAAGCACAGCATCGACAACAGCAAAGAGAATCTTCAATTTGTTCGCCAACTCATCGAAATATGTAAGTTCTGATCTATTTATTCAAATTATTCACTTTTTCAGTATTCGTAGTATTCACTTTTTCAGTATTAATTCATGTAGTACTCAACTCTAGCACTTTTATTTACCTTCTATCTACAGTCGCGGGTTCGAATCCTGCTAGGGTGGCGATGTTTCAATTATTCAGTATTCATAGTATTCTAAGTATTCACTTTTTCAGTATTCATTCATGTAGTATTCAACTGTAGCACTGTTATTTTTCTATCCACAGTCGCGGGTTCGAATCCTGCTAGGGGGGGTGTGTAATGAACACAAGCATTTGTAAACGAGTCATGGGGGTATTTATATATTTAACCCCTCCCGTTATTCAGTATTCTGTAGTACGTAAAAAAACAGTTTATTTGTGGACAGTTACGAGCAATAATATGTAAACAACTTAAGACTTTGTCATATTTTACTACTTTGTCATGTCATATTTTACTACTTTGTCACTCTCGATTACTTTTATGGTACAGTACCCCGAGTGTAAGTTTTTATGTCAAGCAAACGCAAACTATTTCGAATGCGTATTAATGTCAATTTGTATGAAAACTATATAAGCGCGCTACTCGCCGCTAGAGGCGCTAATACAGTTTTCATACAAATTGACATAAATACGCAATCGAAATAGTTTGCGTTTTTTGACATAAAAACTTACACTACGGGCACAGATAAACTAGGTAACTTTTGTTTCGCAACGCTTCAATAAGACAAAGTTCTATGCTGTTTAATAATTATTGTCCGTACTAGTCTTTGACTAATGTAGAACATTGTTTTGGTATAAAACGTTAACGAGACTGACTGAGAGGTTTAATTATTTGTATTGTTCTTGTGTGTTCTGTGTATAAACGGTTTGATGAAAACAAAATACTCATACATATTTTTTTCTAATTACCTACAGGTCTCACAATCAAGCAAACGCAGAAATGCTGTTCCCATCAGACGATGAGGCCACCCCCAGCCGGCCCGAAAAGAAACAGAGCAGGAAACATTCTCCAGTGGCGAGTACATCGAGAGCGAGCCCCGCTCGATCGCCTGTTCCGAAGAAAAAGAAGCCGCAGCCGACATTCAAGCCTGTCACCATGAAGAAACCGTCAGCACACGATCTCTTCGGTACCGACAGCGAGGATGAAGATGTTTTCACCGCTTCAACTCCGGGTAAAAGACCAGCACCTCTCGTTTCATATATAACGCGCCGACTTGCAAACGGGTATTCCCGTCAGATGTTCGATGAGAAACGGGGGACGCATTTCATCGATCTGCGGGTTTACAAATGCGGTGAAATAGAAAATGTTCAGCCAATGAATCGTTGGCGTCATTCCGTTATCTGTGTCAAAAATCGGACTGACGAGAACACAGAAGCCTGGCAGCATCTAGCCAATTTTGTCAAAGCTACGCGTAAAGAGTACCGCGGATGCCCTCCCACATTTATTAGTAATTATTACTAAATATCTAATTCTTCCCACTCTTATTTTATATATTTTTCAATATGTTTGATCTTTGTAAGTTGTTTTTACCTACTCTAGATATTATAAAATAAGTATAATACTTATATTATACTACTAGTTTAAATTGTCTACCTACTTAATATTTAGGTACTCTTTTTAGATATAAGAATTATTCAGTATAATATACAAACTTTTATAAAAAAATAAAGTTATAAAATAATTAACATTCATCTTTCTTTTACAGTACAACCCAGCGTCAGGTCAAGATCTGATTGTGTCGATATAATTAAATGTGAATATTGTCAAATTGAAATACATAAAAATGAATACCGATATCATTTGAGAACCAATTTACATAAATCCAATTGCTTATTGAAATCAGAATTTGATCATATTAACATTATAGCTACGGCATTTAAAAACAGAATTATGACTTATAGAGTAAATCCATCGGATGAGTACCTCACACCTGAGGCCTTCCTAATGGACAATCAAAAGTATGTTTTAAAAGTAATTAGTGACTGCCTGGTGAAGCATAGCTGTCTCAAAGTGAACTTCGAGCTGTTTGCTTATTTTATGAAGTCGACATCAGATGAGCGACAGCTTAAGTCATTCAATACGAAATATGAAATAATTTACAATAGTACAGATGTCAAAGAATTATTTATGAATGCTATATATACATTTGAGAGAAAACTATCTGAACTGGAGCACTGCGAGTCAGGTTGGTCTTGCGTCTCAATGAGTCATTTAGAGATAAACATAAATAAATATTGTCCCTTAAGAGGCGGTACTTATGTTGATTTGCCAAGTAAAATAAAAAATACGAAAAGTTGTATAAATATTAAAAACAGTGATAACAATTGTTTTTTATGGAGCATTGTTGCGGGTCTATACCCTAAAAATAGAAACGTCTGTAGAACTAATTCATATCCGCATTATTCCACGGTATTGAATATAGACGGTATGATGTTTCCACCGTCGCATAAAGATATTAAATTATTTGAAAAGAAGAATAATGAAATAAGTCTGAATGTGTATGGATTAGATAATAAGAATAATGTAACTGGTCCATTATATGTAACTTCTTCGCGAAAAATAAATCATTTTAATTTGCTGTATATCGAGAGAAATGGCAAAGGTCACTATTGTTTAATTAAAAATTTGTTACGATTAGTTAAACGTCAAATAACTCATCATAAAGGCAAAATGTATTTCTGTGACTTGTGTTTTCAATTTTTCACGAGTGACAAAAAATTCAGCTCACATATGTGCAATGAAGTATTCACAGTTCTCCCCGAAAAAAACACAACTTTACAATTCAAAAACTATGATAGACAGCAGAAAATTAATTTTGTAATATATGCTGACTTTGAAAGTGTTCTCTTAAATCGCGACGAATATCAAACTGAAAATACGCGAGTATTCAAAGAACATGAGCCTTCTTGTTTTGGTTATTATATTTGTTGTTCACATGATTCTAGTTTAAACAAGTACGTTTCATATCGAGGACCAGATTGTGTTAAAAAATTTATTGAATGTTTGCTTAGAGATATAGAAGAAATTTATTACCGATTGTCTTTAAAAAAGCCTATGACACCTTTATCACCGAGAGAAGAAGAAAACTATAAAAATGCTACGAAGTGTCACATTTGTGGGCACTTACTTTTTGATGACAAAGTAAGAGACCACGATCATATTACATCGCAATATAGAGGTCCCGCGCACTCTCATTGTAATTTGATGTATAAATTATGTCAATTTGTGCCAGTTGTTTTCCATAATTTAGCTGGATACGATTGCCACCTTTTTATTCGTGAGTTAGCGAAATATGAGGGGTGCTTTAAAATTATACCTCAGTCAAAAGAAAAATACATGTCTATCACAAAAATTATTGAAACCAAAAATACATCATGTCCAATGCAAATTAAGTTTATTGATTCTTTTCAATTTTTAAACTCCAGTTTGGATGAGTTATCGAAAAATTTAAACGAAACTGATTTTATTTCTCTGTTAAAAGAGTTTCACAATGAAGAACAGATCAAATTATTACATCGTAAAGGTATTTACCCATACGATTATATGGATAATTTTTCTAAATATGAGGATGTGGTCCTTCCGTCTAGGGAATCTTTTTATAACAGTATTAAATGTGAACATATAACAGACGAAGAATACAAACATGCGCAAAATATATGGAAAACATTCAACATAAAATCTTTGGGTGAATACACAGATTTATATTTAAAAACTGACGTCCTGCTACTTTGTGATATATTTGAAAATTTTAGAGATACCTGTTTACGTTACTATAAACTTGATCCTGCCTATTATATTTCTGCCCCTAGCTTGAGTTGGGATGCAATGTTGCTTTACACTGGTGTCCGATTAGAGCTTTTAAGTGATTTAGAGATGTATGAAATGGTGGAAAAAGGAATACGCGGAGGTCTAGCGCAATGCTCCCTTCGGAATGCAAAAGCAAATAATAAATATTTACCAAATTATGATAAAAGTCAACCATCAACTTACTTGATATATCTTGACTGTAATAATTTGTACGGTTATGCGATGACAAAAAATATTCCAATATCAGATTTTTGTTTTTTAACCTCTCAAGAAATTGATGCATTAGACATAGTTAACATACCAGACAATTCAAATGTCGGTTACATCCTAGAAGTTGATTTACGCTATCCAGACCATCTACATAATGCACACCGTGATTTACCTTTTGCAGCGGAAAAAATTATTCCTCCTGGAGGAAAAACACGTAAATTGATAGCTAACTTGTATGACAAATTCAAATACGTAATTCATTACGTTCATTTAAAAGAATGTATAAAGAACGGACTTCTTTTAGATAAAATCTATCGTGTAATAACTTTTAGACAGGAAAACTATTTACAGAAATATATAGATCTAAATACTCGATTACGTCAAGCTTCATCGTCGCGTTTTGAAAAAGATTTTTTTAAACTTTTAAATAATGCTATCTTTGGAAAAACAATAGAAAATAGACGTAAACAAGTTAATATCAAATTAGTAACAACATGGCATGATGACTACAATAAGACAAATAAAAAACTCGGTGTTGAGAAATTGATTGCTAAACCTAACTTAAAAAGTATTACAGTTTTCTCTGAAAATTTTGTAGCCGTACATTTGAGTCCAGAAAAATTAACTCTTGATCGACCAATATATATTGGTTTTACAGTTTTGGAATATGCGAAACAGCATTTGTATCAATTTCATTATGACTTCATTAAAACCAAATACCATAACAAAGCAAGGTTGTGTTACACTGACACTGATAGTCTTTTATACTTCATAAAATCTCCGGATTTTTATAGTGATATGCAAGATGAAATAACAAAATTTGATACCAGTAATTTTGAAGTTGAAAATTGCTATAAAATGCCTAGACTAAACCAAAAAGTTCCCGGTCTATTCAAAGATGAACTAGGAGGTGAAGTTATTACTGAATTCACTGGGTTAAGAGCTAAGTTATATTGCATTAATACTTTAAAAGATGAAATAAAAAAGGCTAAAGGTGTGACTAAATCAGTAAAAAAGCGTCTACGTCAAAATTGTTACACAAAAGCGCTTTTAAGTGATAAAAACTTCAAATGTAAAATGAACATAATAAAATCAATAAAACATGTATTGTACTCTCAAGAAATAGATAAAGTAGTGATAAACCGAAATGATGATAAAGTGCAAGTACTTTCTAATCAAATTGAGACTTTACCTTGGGGTCATTATAGCACAGTATATTAAATTATTTGAATTTGGATTATAATGTCACTTGTATTCGAATAAGCGGATACCTTTATTTAATATTAAACATATAGTTATGTATTAGCTATTAGTGTTAGTGTTAATACCTAACTCTATTGTAATGTTTTTGTGATGATGTTATTTCATTTTATAATTATTTTTTTTGTTGTATTGTTCACATATTAATATATGGTACGATTGATTCACACTTTTATATTATTATTATTATGATTATTATTATTACTATGGTATAAAAATTGTAGCACAGATAATATAATTCTGATTGTAGTAATATTGTAAACAAAAATAAAGATGAATTTAAATTTTTTCTGCTTTTGTTTCATTAACTTAATTCAAATATTTATCTTTGGTGTACATGATGTAGACAGGTTGGAATTGAAATGATGCTGATGTTTAAAAATATTCACATTACATTATGCAAACTTAGTCTTTGGATCTTCTTTATATGGTTTAGCTTTATGATATTAAGTCATTTTACCAAAATTCGTGAAACACTGCAGTCAAGTCATTCTTTGAGAATAGATATGAAATTTCTGAAACAGAAAAAAAAATTGAAATTGGATTGTATCTGTCCTCCATCATCAAATGAATCGAAACGACACGGCAATTTATTGCCTAACAGTATACGTTGTATCGTTTGCGGTCCATCGAATTGCGGGAAGACAAACTTAGTAATTAGTTTATTATTACATAAGGATGGTCTACGTTTTCGTAACATTTATGTCTATTCAAAATCTTTATATCAACCAAAATACGCATATTTAGAAAAAGTATTAAATTTAGTTCCAGACACATCTTTTAACAAATACACTAACAACGATGATATTTTAAATCCTCATGATGCTTTACCTAACTCTATCATTATATTTGATGATGTTGCTTGTGAAAACCAAAACAGCATTCGGGATTATTTTGCTATGGGCCGTCACAAAAATATTGATTGTTTTTATATAAATCAAACTTATACCAAAATACCTAAGCAGCTTGTAAGAGACAATTCAAACCTAATAATATTATTTAAACAGGATTATATCAATTTAAGACATGTTTACGATGAACATGTTGGGTCAGATATGTCATGGCATCAATTTCGAGAAATGTGCTCAACTGTTTGGAATAAACCTTTCAGTTATCTAGTTATCAATAAGGATTGTGAACGAAATAAAGGATGTTACAGAAAGGAATTCGACACATTTATAGTGGTAGATTAACATACATAAGAAGTTGTTTTATTATTGACTAGCTTTCCGCCCGCGGCTTCGCCCGCGTGGACTTCACGACGTCATCCCGCGGGAATGTGATATTTTTCCGGGATAAAAAGTAGCCTATGTTCCTCTCCTGGGTACAAAGTATCTGTGTTCCAAATTTCAGCCCAATCCGTTCAGCCGTTTTGGCGTGATTGAGTAACAAACATCCAAACATCCAAACATCCAAACATCCAAACATCTAAACTTTCACATTTATAATATTAGTAGGATGAGTCACTTTTGTAGTTGACTTTGGACTGAGTGCAACCCCTTTCTGAAATGGAAAAAGAACTTAAAGAACAGCTTGTGAAATCAGCAGCAGCTGTAAAAAGAAAGGTCGAGATTATTAGGGATGCTAAAAATTCAAATAATATGACCTTGGAGACAATATTTAAGCCCATAGTTGAACCACTTAATATATTAGCAAATAAAAATGATAATAAGCATCGTAACACTGAATATAAACCCATTCTTAAAAAAATTAAAAACAACGATAGTGAGATTATGCATTCCTCCGCTGAAAATTTGAATGAAGCTGTCAGCGAAGATGATGATAATGATGATGATGATGATGACGATGATGAAGAAGAAGAAGAGACGGATAATGATGCATGTGAAAAATCTAATAAAACCCTTACTGCTTCACCTTCTGAATATCAAAATACAAGCCAAACACTTTCTGAAGACCTAAATGTAAGCGACGGATCGTTCAAGTCTGTCCGATCATCACCCAGCTTAAAAAATCAATCATTGTCATGGTCAACATCTTCTGAAATGATGCCAGATATAGCTTTCGGAATAAGACATGAACGAGGGAAACTTCTACTTGGCAAAACTCGAGTTTATGATGATGGTAGAATTGTGAAAATTGGAAACTGTAGTTTTAATAAAACACGCGGCTTAGAAGAATTATTGTATAAAAAGAAACCAAATATGGACGTTATTACAGAAAGCGATTTATTTAATTATAAATCACTTTTAATAGAAACCAATGCACATCGGCGTAATTATGACCCCTTAAAACCAATCAACAGCAACAAGGGATTTAAATACATGAGTATTATTAGACCCCTCTTTAAATTTTCTAGAAAAATAACTAGCTCGGAGAGTCATTCAGAAGGAAAAGGCATAGAACTCTTAAAAAACTACAAGAAAAATACAGATTTTATTTATTGGGACGATCCAAACGAGTTAGTCGAACGATTAAAAATATTGCATGCATCGCGAGATGCTGGTAACACTGGATTAAATAACGAAATAATAGCTATTATTGAAGAACTATACGAAGCCGGCTTCGTAATGAAGAGAAATTTAATATAAGTAGCATGCAGAACACGAAAAATGAGCAGTCGACTATAAGCATAGATCAAATGAACACTGCAATGAATATAGATAAATTTGGTAACCACGTTCATAAGCGGTCACGATTATCAGAATACATTGATAACTTGAACGATACTTTAGTTAAGACAAATGCAGGAGACTACGACTTGAAATCATCAAAATTGAGAGGTTTAAGTTCTCCTGAAAATGACGATGAAGCTGTAAATAAAGCATATGTGGATGAAACTGTTCAACAATTAAGACATGAAATGAAGAAAATTTACAGTGATATAAAAATTTACCTCAATAACCTGGAAAAACTAACTAATGAACGTTTAAGTACTTTATTTTATTCAAAATCTGAAATTGATCATATGATTGAATCTTACAAAGTTTAAAAATGAGCAAAAAAGACGTAGTCGACGAACTCCATAGATCAGCGAGGAGAAATTTTCCTCGCCGATGTACAATCATAAAAGGAATAGATGATTTGTGGCAAGCTGACTTAATGGACTTTCAAAAGTACTCACATTTCAACAAAGGGTATAGATACATTTTAGTAGTGATTGATGCTTTATCGAAGTTTGTATGGGTTAGTCCTTTAAAATCGAAGGAGAAAAAATGTGTTACAAATTCAATGCAAAATATTTTATGTAGTTCATCTCGAAGACCTAAAAATTTACAAACTGATTTAGGTAAAGAGTTTTATAACGACACTTTTAAACAATTAATGAATAAGTATCATATTAACCATTATTCTACCTACTCGGTAAAAAAGGCATCTATTGTAGAACGAGTAATCAGAACACTAAAATGTCACCTTTTTAAATTGTTTAGTCTACATGGTCAATATAAGTGGGTAAAAAGAAATTTGGAAGACGTGGTCCATTGTTATAATAATACTAGACACCGAATAACAAAATTTAAGCCTATCGATGTCGATAAAACCAACGAGATGGTTGTCAGATCAAACATAATTAAAACACAAAGTAACAAAAAGAAAAACAAAAGTCAAATTAAGTTCAAAGTGGGGGATCATGTTCGTATTAGTAAGCATAAAGGTGATTTTTACAAAGGTTACACCTCAAACTGGTCAACCGAAATTTTTAGAATCGTTAAAATCAATCACACAAATCCACTAACTTACCACTTACAAGATAAACATAAACAAAGGATTTTAGGATCTTTTTACGAATATGAATTACAGAAAACAAAGTTTCCAGACATATATCTTATTGAAAAAGTTATAAAAAGAACAGGAAACAAACTTTTTGTGAAATGGTTAGGTCTCAGTGATAAAGAGAATAGTTGGGTTAACAAGAATGCATTGGTATAATGATATAAATTAAGTTTGTTTTAGTTATTATAGTCAGTTTATAAACATCAATGAAGGAAGGAAGTGGTATTTTTAACGATTTAATTAATAATATACCGTTTGAGTTACATCTCCCTGGATACCAATTTTGCGGGCCTGGAACAAAACTTAAGAAACGGTTACTGAGGGGTGATCGAGGTATAAACAAATTAGATGAAGCTTGTATGTACCACGATATAGCTTATAACAATAGTGACTTGAATATACGACATAAAGCTGATTTAGAACTTTTAAATATGGCTAAGAAACGATTGAACTCAAAAGATGCTACGAAAGGAGAAAGGGTTGCTTCATGGGTAGTGAAAAATGCAATGAAAGCTAAACTAAAAGCCGGTGCTGGAGTACGACCTTTTATGAAAGTTGTGAAAAAAATACAATCTCAGTTAAAAAAATTAAAATCTAAAGATCATCGCACTGCAATAAAATACGCATATGAATCTGCGAAAAAGCAATTTAATGATAAGAAAGGAATGCGGCTGCCGCGGTGTATTCCTATCCCAAAATGTGGTGGGATGCTACCGCTCATTCCAATCTTTGCCGGATTGTCAGCTCTCGGATCACTGGCTGGAGGTGCTGCGGGTATAGCAAAGGCTGTTAATGATTACAAAAGTGCTAAAAAAAGTCTCCAAGAATCCGAACGACACAATAAAATTATGGAAGCTATTGCTTTAGGGAAAGGGTTGTATCTCAAACCTCATAAAAAAGGAACTGGTTTATACATAAATTCTTCAAAAAACTGATTAAACGGCTACCTAAAAGACCTCTCACTAACATAGATATATTGGAGCATGCGAGTGATATTCCATATTTTAGAGGTGTTTTTATGAGAGACACTTTACCGTTAAAGTCTAGAAAAATAGAGTGTGCTGTACTAAATCTAGACAGTTCCGATAATCCTGGAACTCATTGGGTAGCCTATGTAAAAAAAAATAACTATTGTGAATATTTTGATAGTTTTGGTAACTTGAAACCGCCTTTAGAGCTAATCAAGTATTTGAGATACATGTGTATAAACTATAATTATATACAGCATCAAAAATTTGGTACTACAAACTGTGGTCACCTTTGCCTAAAATTTTTAAGAGACTTTTGGAAAAAGCATTTATAATGAGAATAAAAAATAATCTTAGTCAGTACGAAAATGTCTTTCACTGTGTCGATTACTGGAAAGGGAGCTTCTTTGATTACATATTACTCGCCAACTTTAGAACTACACGGTGAATATGATTGCGGACTTTTGTATTTTTCTACCTTTAATTCGATTCCTAATATAGATGACAAAAATAATAAGTTTTATTATAACAAAGATGAAATTATCGAAATACCCGAGGGATCATATGAATTTCAAGATATTTGTGATTATTTAAAAAGAAACGTGAAGAACGCTGCATTGAAAATGACTTGCAACAATAATACACTGAAAACTAGTATTTTTTGTTCCAAAGATATTCACTTTGAGAGAAATGGGTCACTTGGTAAAATTTTGGGGTTTGGTATGGAAACAATAAAAGCTAATATAAGCACCGAGTCGCCGTATCCCGTAAATATTTTATCAACAACCGTCGTGCGCATCGAATGTGACGTAGTCAGCGGATCATTTGTGAATGGAATAGCAAGTCATATAATTCATGAATTTGTGCCTAACGTCCCGCCTGGTTATCGAATTATTGAAATACCTAAGAATTTAATATATTTTCCAGTCAACCATAATTCAATTAACGCAATCAATATAAGGTTATTAGACGCTGAAAATAAGCAAATAAATTTACGTGGTGAAGAAGTACAGTTGTATTTACATTTCAGAAAGAAAAATGATAAATTTCAATAAAAACCAGTCTACACCTTATACTCGAGTCAGTACTAAAGCGACGCTTAGTAAACGAACACCACTTCGGTTAAAAAAGAAGCTAACAAAAAGCAATAAGGAATTTCTTAAGTTAGTTGGTTTGTTAAAATGAATATTTTAAATATATCTCAACCGACATCTTATGACAACAGTATTGAAAGTTTTGAATACCATTCATACAAGCCATACGTGACAAGTTTCAACAAGAACGATGAAATACGAATACCTATTAATCAGCAAGATTTGTATGTGCTGCCGTCTCTCAGCACATTGTATATTGAAGGCAAAGTGGATGTGTACAACAGCTCAAACGCCACTACTAAAGAAAAAGCATCAGATGTGAAATTTACAAATAACCCTGCCTTATTTCTGTTTCAAGACATTCGGTACGAATTAAATGGAGTAGAAATAGATAAAATTAAGAATGCCGGAATCACTACAACTATAAAGTCTTATTTATCATTGAATGAACATGAATCCAAATGCGCAAAAGTGTGGGGGTGGTCGAGTACTGGTACTGACAGTAATAATGGCGGAGTATTTTCTATCTCAATACCATTGAATAAAATTTTAGGTTTTGCAGAAGATTATGAAAAAATCATCATCAACTGCAAACATGAGTTAGTGTTACTGAGAAGCAATACTAATCTTAATGTCTTAAAATTACAAGCAGGGCAAGTTGTAGATGATATAAAGATAAGTAAAATTGTTTGGCGAGTTCCGCATATCAAAGTATCAGATCGCGAAAGAATTAACTTATTAAAGCATTTAGAAAAAGATCGCTCAATAACACTCGCATTCCGTAATTGGGATTTGTATGAATATCCATTACTACCCCAAACACGTAAACATACTTGGTCTATTAAAACGTCATCTCAAATTGAGAAACCTCGATATGTAATTATTGCTTTACAAACTAATCGTAATAATAGCGATCAAAAATCAATGGCAGAATTTGATCATTGCAATGTACGTGACGTTAGAGTCTTTTTAAATTCATCATATTACCCCTATGAAGGACTAAATGTCAGTTTCTCTGAAGACAAATATTCATTAATATACGAGCAGTATGCCAGATTTCAACAGTCTTACTACGGACGTCGAGCAGAACCGTTGATGGGTTTGAAGGAATTCAGAGACGTTGCTCCTCTATTTGTTATTGATTGTTCCCGTCAACACGAAACGTTAAAGGGATCTATTGACGTACGGGTTGAAATTGAAACAGATAAAGAAATACCTGACCAAACCACTGCATACTGTCTCATACTAAACGACTGTATATTTGAATACAAGCCTTTGAGCAACATTGTTAAGAAAGTATCATGAATACTAATACTATTTTTGTAGATCTGCAAGGATTTAAAGATTTCGAAAATAAATTTATTGTCAAAGAATTAGCAATAGCGTTTAAGGATCATACACAAACGTTTCTTATTAAGCCACCCTATGCATTTAGGACTCTGTCTAACATAGAAAAAAAGCAAGTACAATGGCTGGAAAAGAATCGTGGCCTAACTTGGAGTGAAGGTTACATAAATTATTATGAATTTAGAAAGATAGTAATCCCATACCTAAGCGGCAAAATAATATTCATAAAAGGATTGGAAAAAATTAAGTGGATTCAAGAGTTATGCCAAACTTGTGAAATAATAGAATTAGGTGATAAGGGATGTCCAAACTTTTTAAAATTATATAATGATTACTGTAATAACGAGAACGAAGTAATTAGATGTGTTTATCATAAAAAAATGTGTGCTTTAAAAAATGTACTATGCCTAAAAATGTGGTACTGTAATAATAATGTTAATCATTTTGTATGATATATTTTTTTGTATTATTGATATAGCCTAATCATAAGATTGTATGTAATATTAATGTAAATAAGTTTAATTCATAATTATGTTTAAGTATTTTTAGCAAATAATAAATATAATGCTGAAAAATATCGAACGTCGTTTTATTTGTCACTTTCGATTTCAACAAGAATACTCTTATTAGCCATAAAGCCTTATTAATAAACAAAAAGTAAGTTTACACCTAGGCTTAACCATAAATATTGCTTACATAGCAATATTACTCCTTACGTTTGACGTTTCAAAGCGTCATATTCCTAAGCCAACTTTTTGGTTAAACCTAGGTGTAAATACACTTACTCTTCGTTTATGAATAAGGGTCACAGAATAATTAAGACCAATATATAGCTGAAATGCAGCGAACTTCCAAATACGACAACGAGAGTAAAGTGTCGTGTATCACGTCAAAACGTTTAAATTGCATAGTGTGGTCATAGTCATAGTCATATGCCACATGTTTGTGTTACAGATGTTAAATTAATAGAGACCCATAAACATGACCCTGTTAGGGTATCGCAATACACTTATGATACACATACGTGTTATGATACTCCTGATTAAAATTATTCTATAAAGTTCATTTTCGGGTTGTTGATTAAGTAGATGAATAGTGAAGTAGGTAACGTATGTAATGAAAACCTACAATTACTGTCCGTGGTTTGAAATCAAATATAAGTATTTATTAATCGTGAACTGTTGGGAATTGAGGTCCTCTGGATCTGGATCTTGAATGATCCAGATCCAGAGGCCTCAATTCCTAACTACTTGTATTCTGTCCAGTCTGCTAAACTTGTGGCTTGTGGTCAAATGCTTACGATACATTTGGAATTCCCGAGTGACATAAGCTATACAGGATATTTTTTTTTATCAGTGCACAAATTTTTTCCGATCCGACTCGGAATCGGTAAGTGAAAAACTTTCTCCTAGGGACATAGGTCGAAATATGACAAAAAATTTTTGACTCTTTATACAAATTGGACTGATCACGTGATCGATTTAGTATGGGAAATCCAAAAAAAATTGTCTTATTTCGACCCATGTTTCTAGGAGAAAGTTGTTCACCTACCGATTCCGAGTTGATCCTAAAAATTTGTGCACTGATAAAAAAAATATCCTGTATTTTAACCCCGCGTATTTCCACAGAAGCCATACAACGCGAGTAAAACCGCGGGGCACAGCTAGAACTACATAGTAAAAAAGTTCTCACAGATTGGGGGGGCCCCGACGCAGGCTCTGGAGCGCATCAGCGCGCTGGGTTTCCCTCTGAGCACCAGAATGCCAAATTCACATAGAACAAAATATCAATGCCTTACACGTAATAAATAACTGTTAGTGGCGACTGACTTATAACAGTTCATCTTAACGTAACGCTACGTTACGAAAAAAAACGAACAAACATTGCAAAAATATTGTGTCGCCTTGTTACGCTTTTGCAATAGCTGTCTCTCATTTGGTCAAATTTGTATAAGGTTACACCATTGTAACCTTATACTAATCTAACCAACCCCATGGCATATCTAACCTCTTTCAATAATATAGATTTAAAAAAGTTACGTCGAAATGTTAATGTTACGTTACGGCAGAATGCTCACATCAGTCGCCGGCTTCACAGATAGTCGGAGGCCCGACGCAAGCCCTGGAGCGCATCAGCGCGCTGGGGCTCCCGCTGGGCACCACCACGTCGGACTGCATGATCCGCTACTGCGGCTGGTTCACGCGCGCCGGCAGCTACCGCGAGGGGCACGCCAACACCATCAAGTTCCCGCCCAGGAGGAAGCCCAAGGTGTGAGGTTTGGCCGGCTATATGAGGTGACGGATATTTGAAGGGGCAACACAGAAAACTACGTCTTTGGTTGCAAAGTCATGTACACTTTGTCCAAAAGTTATTTGCTATGTGATGTTTTCATTGTTAGATTTACAATTTTTATGTAATTTTTTTTTTGGGGACAACTTTGCAAATTATATTTATTTTATTATATATTTTTCAATGAAGTGTTATTTTTTTCATCGGCACTTAAGTTCGAATAAAAAAGCCAGTAGGTATTTGATATTTAATCACTTTTATCAAATAAATTAGCAAGAATGGAATGCACAAATAAGTAGGATTCCTATATGATACGAAGCCACGATCAATCACAACATTCATAATCAAAACAGTCAATTTAACATAAATTTGTAGTCACATACTTTCTTCTTCGTCATCATCACTCTATTTTCACGAACAGCCCACACGAGAGTATGAGAGCCAACAGCTGAAAATAAAAAAAGCGTAATCAATTTGCGTCAACCCTTAATACATAGACTTAACACCTGAAAAAAGCGACGCATTTCCAATAACCGGACGTTGCTTCTTGACGCTAACACGAGTTCCAAACGCATTTTTAAATCAACTAATTATCGTTTAATGTTTTCATATTACGAGTAGAGCAGTGCACTGCATCCGATCCGTATCAGAATTCTGTTGATATGAGATAAAATGAGCAAATAGATAAATCGATCTCGGATCTAGTGCAAAAATAATATAACCTCTAATACAAAAATTAAATATTCGCACACCTGTTATTTCGGGCAGATAATTCTCGGATTCGTATCGGACGCAGGCGGAATCGCTGCTCCTAACGGCACAGAACTTTATAAAGTTAGAAGGAGCATGTCACGGATTTTTAACCGACTTCTAAATCAAAAAGGAGGAGGTTCTCTATTCGTCTGTATGTATGTTTTTTTTTTTTTTTTTTTTTTTTTTTATGTATGTCCACCGATTACTCGAAGACGGCTGAACCGATTGAAATGGTTCAAACGTTATTACATCAGGTTGGTTTCCAAGTTGGTCCCATTTTTTGAAATTTTGAAATCGCTTCAGTAATTTTCGGGAAATCTTGAAAATAGGAGCGTTTTACCTACCATTAAAACGCATATTGTGTCTGGAGCCTTATTCGAAGCCCAGGTAAACATATTTTGAGAAAGCCCTTTCCGTTTCCGTTCGACATCAATTTTCCTATTGGTCAATTTTACCCACGTGACGTCACTTCCGTAACGTCATCATAAGTCACGTGATACGAGTTCACCTTTTAGCAACGGCGGAGGATTTGTGTCATTGTAGTCTCAAAATCTGAAACACTTGACAACCATTAAGGATAAAATCTACACCAGGCAGGTCTTAAAGCTAGGCTTCGAATAAGGCTCCAGACACAATATGCGTTTTAATGGTAGGTAAAACGCTCCTATTGTGTCCTTTCGCCGTTATTCGAAGCCCAGGTAAACATATTTTGAGACCTTGTTTGTTATCGCCTGGTGAACGAGGACGCCAATGTGACATGTATCAGCAATTATGACATTAATCTTATACCTTTTGACAAATTCGACAGGTACAAGGGGTACAAGAATTAATTGTTCAACTTTATAACTCAACATCACAAATTAATACTGATATCAGAAACATTATGCTATTACTATCAAACATTCAAGTATGTCATACAATAGTACGTAAGTACCTATATAATGAAAATATGAGCACGGACTGAACATGATTGAAAAGAAAATAAAATGTATACTTATGCTCAATCTATCAAACCTTATTCATAAATATGTAAACTATGTTACATAAATCATTTACATATTCTTTAAATATTCAAAAACTGAAAAGAAACAAACATTACATTAACACAACTTGTGCTATCCCTTATATATTTTTGAAGCAAAAACATCTGAAAATCTTTTGGCTAAGTCTCTTCTGATATAACATCGATACGATATGATCTGAAAACACATAATAAAGCAAAATATAAGTACAATATAATAATTGTAAAAACTTTCGGCACAAGAAACCATAAGCACAAGACTCTTATCTTCCCTAACTGTAAAATCATGTTGCTTTAAACACAGATAATATAATACTATACTAGTACTTTAAATTATTATGTTACACCTGCTAGTGACACGCTGAACTCCCGAGCACTAGCATTGTTACGAAGCTGACGACTGTTTCTCAGTATATCCTTTATCGCTATAGGGAAATTATTATTCATAGGAAATATACTAAAATAATTAATTTGGGGAATTTTAATATACCACTGTGTAGCCCCAATCTAAGCAAAGCTTGTCCTATGGCCAAGATGCCCAAGTCGTAATTCTTATGGTTCTGTAGGGTGCGAAGCATTAAGTCCACCTATGTACTGTTATTAGTGCATGAAGAATTAAATAAATAAATAAACATGTATTTTGTAAATACATGGTTGTGTTACATACAAAACACTTCGATCAATTAAACATAATATTATACTTAAAATATCGAACCCACGACGTTATTTTTGGCAGTTAAACTGTTGACTCACTACCTACACCAAATTCAAGAGAAAAGACATTATTTAAAGCTCTGTGCTAGAGAAGAAGTCAACTATTGCTATGTTTGTGCAGTGCAAGATGCATTAAAGTTTGATTGCAAAAATTAACGTTAACATTATTCGAATAAATAGGATCACAGATCGCAGGATGTTATATGTATAACATCCTAAACTACTTGTGCCGGCTTGTCTTACTGGTCTGACAAAAAGAGCGATCATGTATAAAGGTCAAGTAAATTTCTGAAAATAATGTAAGCACATGCCTTATTTTACAAGATCAAAACAAAAGTAGTTCGTATATTAACTTCTTTAAAGCATCTGCTATTTTGTAACAAATCTCATTTGCATACAAATCGAATTAATGTAACTCTAAAAGATAAATTGCAAAAGATTTGCAATATTTTGTCAGAACTTTATCTACTACTTATATCTATCAATCAATCAAATATTGATTTATTCACATAGACATATAAGCATGTAGGTACTTATGAATCGTCAATATTTTCCTACCACCCATTCAAGACTTTTTAACTGTAACTATACATATAAATATAATAATGACAACGAAAATGACTGGTAATGGCCGATAATGACAGTTTCACTTCATATATTTTACCGACACGGTCGCAAGTTGCATTGCAGGACACAATTTTTTATATAGACTGCCATTCTAAAGACGCGTTTCTCTTATTATTAATTACTATCGAACCAATGAAAAACTCCCGTTAATTACTGTCAATTTAGCTACACGGAACATCTTAAATAGTTATATCCAATCTAGCAAAGAAACATGAATATACAAAATTAAAAAATTTCATTGAGTTATGGCTCATTATACCCATCCATTTAGTAAAAATGGGTTAACCGGGCACATTATATAACTTCGTAATGAATACAAACAATTCTAACATAATGAACTAAAAATATATATATATATATATATATATATTAAAACTCACCAAAGACATTGTTTATCAGAAACATAAGAGACTTCTTTTCCTCATCAACGAATTGTACAATATTAATATTGTTATTGTACAAGAGAGTGTTCTTGTGGAGCGACTGTCAATCTGAAAACTCGTAAATTATTATCAATGATCTGATCTACTAATTTTACATTTGTATGGGTCCGTGTCCTTGCGAAATCAATCTCAGAAACCCATTTTTACTTATTCTTTCCAAAAAATTCATAATTTATCCAATTTTTATGATAATGATTCATTAAAGGTTCATAAAAAGATGTCTTTGTAGACAATATCATTGTTGTAGACCCTGTCAATCTCCAAACTGCATTCATTCTAGTGTGGTGTGTAGTATGTAAGAACCTATATGTTGTATACCTATAACCTATATAACAATATGTATACTCTCATTTAATTGGATTCATTATATATCTGATCTTAGAACCAAACGCTTGTTTCCTTTAACACCTCGGCGCCAGACCTTACATGGCGACCGTGACAGGACCTTACAATATCGCAAGCCGATGGCAACAGCGCTGCTTATACGGTGTTAAAGCCAATCAACGAAAAGTTGGCTATAAAAAGTTTTATTGATGGTCTTAGAAACCCTAGTTTAAGAATAATTTTAACAGCCCGTAACTACAAGTCTCTAAATGAAGTCATTAGAGCAGCCAAAGATGAGGAGCTGTCCACTTCCCGGCCTCTGCCGGAAGGGTCCGTTTTCATGGCTCGCCGAGGACAATCAGGTAACCATCCACATTTTAGAGGCCGTGGTCGAGGTTTTATAAGAAGTAACCGAGTAAATTCTTATAACCAAAACAGGCAAACATTTTATCGCGGTAAAGGCTCGGTTCGCGGCGGCAGCGGTGGTGGCACGCGCAACGGGCGAGGTCATTCATCTTACCAGGGTTATTCGCAAAGGGGTAGACATTATTCAGGTAATTACTACAGGAATAATAATAAAAGAACTATTAATTATTTAACAACTAACACAAACGATGCAAACGTTGAGACTAATATGCCGCATAATGCTGGAAATGATTTTTTTCGTTCATAATTGTATTTTTTCATGTAACAGTAGTAATCATTTAAAACTAAGTATCAACGATGTTGACAAAAAGTGGCTCATAGATACAGGCGCGTCATTATCGGCGGTGAAATACGAATCTATTATTGACTCAGAGCATCTGATCATTAATGATAACATTAGCATAAAAGGAATCGGGGGCTGCTTAAGCAGCGATGGCTATGTTTACTTAAGTCTCTACACAAATGGCAAGGAATTTATACACAAGTTTTATGTTTTAAGAAACATGCCATGTTTACATGACGGAATAATCGGACAAGATTTCTTACAGAAATATAATTGCGTTATTGACTATGAATTAAATACAGTTTCAATGACTTGCACGAAAAAAAGTTTTAAAGTAAGTTTACCTTTGGAATTAGGCTCATTTCACGGTAATAATTATTTAACTATACCACCACGGTGTAAAAAGATTTTTTATGTAGATAGCTATATTACTGAAGATTGTATTATTCGATCGCGAGAGTTGTGTAAAGGTGTTTATTTAGCAGGAGGTATATGCAAGAACATAGAAGGGAAAATACCTATTCAAATTTTAAACTCACGTGAAGAACAGGTTACTCTAAGCTATTTTTCCCATGAGATAGAGGATTTAAATAGCTATTATGTTTGTTCTTTTGATAAAAATGAATCTATTGATAGTGAAAGAGTACGGGAAATGTTTTCATTTCTAGATTTCTCTCATTTAAATACTGAAGAAAGACGATCTATTCAAAATATATGTGCAAAATTCTCGGATATATTTTATTTACCCGGGGATAAGTTGTCAGTTTGTAATATTTATAAACCAGAAATTAAATTAAAACCAGATGCAATGCCGTCATATACAAAACCTTATCGGCTACCACAATCTCAAAAAGATGAAATTACGAATCAGGTTAACAAGTTACTGTCTGAAAATATTATTGAACCATCGTGTAGTGAGTGGTCAAGCCCTGTTTTATTGGTTCCAAAAAAATCTGATGGCACAAAAACCTGGCGCTTAGTAATTGATTTTCGTAAATTAAATGAGCGAATTTTAGATGACAAATTTCCCCTTCCAAATATCGCTGATATACTTGATTCTCTTTCGGGTGCTATGTACTTTTCTCACCTTGACTTATCTCAAGGTTACTACCAATTAAATTTAGACCCCGCCAGTAGAAAGGTCACAGCGTTCACTACGCCCACCGGACAGTACCAACTTACTAGATTACCTATGGGGTTGAAGACGAGCCCGAGTATGTTCTCACGAGCCATGACTATTGCAATGGCAGGCCTAAATTATGAAAAATGTTGTATTTATTTGGACGATATTCTGTGTTTCGGCCGATCATTAAGTAGCCATAACAAAAATTTGATAGATATATTTTCTAGACTTCGAAGTGTTAATCTTAAACTTAACCCAGCCAAGTGCAAGTTTCTGAGGAAGGAAGTACTGTACTTGGGTCACGTGGTGTCAGCAAAGGGTATAGTACCTGACCCAGCTAAAACAACCGCTATAAACCAATACTCAGTTCCCAAAAACTCCGACGAAGTTCGAAGGTTTGTAGCGTTCGCAAATTATTATCGAAAATTTATACCTCGTTTTGCCGAAATTAGCTTACCACTTAATGCGTTGTGTAGAAAATATGCAAAATTTGAATGGACCGATGAGTGCCAGAAAGCATTTATGGACCTTAAAAATCAGTTAGTTTCACCTCGAGTACTACAATATCCTAATTTTAGTAGTGATAACAAATTTGTGTTGCAAACGGATGCTTCGGGTTACGCGATCGGCGCGGTACTTAACAACGGAGATCGCAGACCAGTGGCGTTTGCAAGTAGAACGTTAAATAAGGCAGAAAAAAATTACCCCACGATAGAAAAGGAGTTGTTGGCTATTGTGTGTGCTATCAAATATTTTAGGCCATATCTCTACGGAAAAAGATTTACAGTCGAAACCGATCACAAGCCACTTGTTTATTTGTTTAACTTGTCAGATCCATCGAGTCGGTTAATGAAACTAAGATTATTATTGGAGGAGTATGATTTTGACGTATTATATGTGAAAGGAAAGGATAATGTAGCTGCAGATGCATTGTCCAGGGTGTGCATAAGTAGTGAAGAACTGAAAGGAATGCATGAAAATATTATGTTAGTAATGACTAGAGCGCAAAGCAAGGCAATGGCAAAAGATTCGGGTAATGTTTCGGAGAATAAGGTCACTACTGACTATAGGACTGATCACCCAAAAGTCGTAGAGATGCTTAAACTTCCAAAACATTACACCGAATTATCATTTTTAGATGAAAATCAATTACAACAGTTAAAAAGTAACGTTGACATTGACAGCGAAAATACGTATTTCGCATATTTTAAATCAAAATATTTAATTTGTGTTAAACCAACCGCCCAATCACAATGCGCACGAGATGCCTTTGCGAGGGAGTTGAGTTTATTTTGTAATAAAATAAATATAAAAGAATTATATGTTATCCTAAATGAAGAAAAATATACAATTGTAAAAGAATTAATCAATTCTATAAATAGAACTCCTCAATGGACCGGTCCCAGCTTACATATTATAAAAGGAGTTAAGAGGATAACAGACAGGGATACGATTCGTGTTATACTAAACGACTATCACATATTGCCAACTAGCGGTCATGCTGGCATTAGGCGTATGGTGAAAAATATTAAAAGAAGGTATTTCTGGCCAGGCATAGAAAAAGACGTGACAGAATTTGTTACTAAATGCGATCAATGTCAAAGACAAAAGCATTTTAAGTACGTTAAACAGCCAATGGTAATTACCAATACGGCAACATCGGCATTCGACCGAGTATTTTTAGATTTAGTTGGGCCCTTAAGTAGTGATAGCATTAGTGATTATAAATATATCTTAAGTCTCCAGTGCGACTTGACTAAGTACGTCGAGGCGTATCCAATTTCAGCTAAGGACACTGTGACCGTCGCCTCTGCATTTGTAAATAACTTTATTTTGCGATACGGAATACCGCGTGAAATCATAACAGACAGAGGTACCGAATTTGTTTCTTCCATCATGAAAGAAGTGTGCAAGTTATTAAGTATTAACCACATTACATCCACTGCCTATCATCATCAAACTATAGGGGCACTCGAAAACACCCACAAAAATTTAATTTCTTTTTTGCGTATCCAGTCGAATAATAATGCTCAAAATTGGTCATCATGGTTACCATATTGGTGCTTCGCATTCAATACAACTATACATACCGAAACTAGTTATAGCCCTTACGAACTTGTTTTTGGAAAGTCTTGTAATATACCTACTCATTTAACGGAAACTTTGGATCCTTTATATACTTTTAATGACTATGCTAAAGAATTAAAATACAGAATACAAAAATCTCAATTAGACGCTCGAAACAATTTATGTTTAAATAAGCTAACAAGAAAGGATCGCTATGACTTATATGTAAACGCTATTAATTATAAATCAGGTGATATGGTTTTGATTAAAAATGAGGCACCCAATAGTAAATTAGATCCATTATACTTAGGCCCATTTACAGTTGTACAAGATCAAGAACCAAATGTTGTAATTTTAGTTAAGGGTGTAGAAAAAACCGTACACAAAAATAGAACAAAATTGTATTTAGCCTAAGAAGTGTCATTGTTAAACTAAAAATATTAGAGTTATAAGGATTGTATGATCTTATAATCTTGTTTACTATAAGAATACTTTGTCTTGTTTGTTTTTAGTTATAAAAAAATATATATATACCTATATACTTTTTTTTCTCGCTCCCGCGGGGCGTGTGGTGTGTAGTATGTAAGAACCTATATGTTGTATACCTATAACCTATATAACAATATGTATACTCTCATTTAATTGGATTCATTATATATCTGATCTTAGAACCAAACGCTTGTTTCCTTTAACACCTCGGCGCCAGACCTTACACTAGCCTGGAAAGGCGTAATTTTTCTACTGTTTAAGACAGTCAAAATCATTTACGTACAAGTACTTTTGACTGAATACATGAATAGTTTATATCATGATAACAAAAGGTTTACATTTTCAACATCATTACATACACAATTACATGAGTTACATGAGCACAGGAAAAAATAATATCGGTAACGTTGACTGCTATTGCCCGTTGTCGGTTGATCTGTATTACAGGCAACAAAATATGGTATATATACCTACCTAGTTTTGCCATTTTAAAAGACCGTGATCGTCAGAATTCGTCTCACAATATAAATCTACGGTGCCATGGAGCAGCCTGCCATGTTTATACATGACGATGAGTAAGCATAAACAATGCCTGTATCAGATGACTTCACTCTTCTAGACGGCTAAAATAACTATTGCCTATAAATTTTCTAAAACATTCTACTGATGAAATAAAGTAAAGTAATAATTTATTCGGTGTTCTACATTAACAATAGGTACACATTTACTTAATCTAAACTAAATTTAGGTATGAAACAGTCGAAAGGGCAGACCCGATCGGCTCGTGCTGTTGCTTACAGGCTTACAGCTATGTCAGACTGTCAGGCTCTTTCAGATACGCAAAACGCCAGACACGCATTATCAGAAATCGCAGAATGTCAGATTACACTAAAAGTCAGAATCGCAATATCCCAACTGGCTTTATAGCATAATTACTTTGACTGCATAGCTTCTAGTCAGTAGGTACCTATTATTCGTTAAAATACTAATTATTGCTATCACTGGTGCCCATAGGGAGCCACCGCAGTATTTCAATCAATATATGAACTATTAGTGCCAAGCACAGCTTCCAGCGTGCCTAATACTAGCGGGGCTTGTTCGCATATAAACATGAAAGGTATGTGTAGTCGACATACCTATACCCCCCCCCCCCCCCCCTTTTTTTTACTTATATTTATTTGAATATACAGTTTCTACTTTCAATCATAATTATGGCATTGACGGCACTAATAATATCACGTAATCCAAAAAAATTAAAAGATTATAATGCTTATTGTCAAAAACATTGCACCCTGATACTTGCGTAAGCAGGAAATGCCACCCGTTACTTGCGTAAGCAGGCTAATTTAATTAATTTTAAAAATAAAAAGATTCATAATGCTTATTGTCAAAAACATTGCACCCTGATACTTGCGTAAGCAGGAAATGCCACCCGTTACTTGCGTAAGCAGGCTATGTTTTTTTTTTTCTTTTTTTTTTTCCATATTAATTAATTTTTTTTTTTTTTTATAACCACAGTTTAAAATCTGCATTGAATATCATATTAAAAATGTCAGGGATAATGAATCCAATTACGTATCCATTAATAAAACATTATCGAACCAATGGTAGGGGGGTTCGGGGGGGCTGAGCACCCCATTTTTCAATATCAAATCATTTGCTCCATGCTACATTACACGACCCACATAAACACTCCCTAAAAGGAGCAAGGGTCAACTGTAGAAAGTATTTAGAATAAACTTTTGCAACAACAGTATGTACTTAAAATCATTAAATTAAATACACTATTCCCTTTAAAATATTATTTGCCTTGCACTTGTTGGTTAGTTAATACATACATAGCGACGCTTGTTCCCATTTTTAATGCAGGTAGCACTCACATACCGACATGGGAGTAATAAAAGTATATCAGTAATGACACACTATGTGCCGGTATAGATACATGATCAAAAACAAAACGTTGAAACAAAAGCAACTTAACAAAATTAGTGCTATACCACTCGACTATACTGACATTATTTTCGAACTGCAATGATACTTTTCCAATGGACATGATAACCATTAAAGAAAATGTAGGTACTTCAAAATGCTTTCGTAACAATAAATCGCCACAAGAAGTCGGTACAAATTGTAAAATAGGATTTATAAACTAAACAAGAGAAAAGTGTATCAAGGTCAAGCACGGGCGACGACGGGAGCCGAGACCCACTGTATACTTCCCGATCCTTTCAAAATCCCTAAATCACATTGTATCACTATTAAAAGGAAATCTATTTGACATAAATGATTATGATTATGATATAATCTCTCAGCGCAGATCGCAAAATCTCTCTACTAACTATCACATGAACAGATTTTTCATGGTGAGAAAATATAAAATTTCTTACTTGCTTGTGGGTAAGAAAATTAAAATCAAAACTTTCACTGACCTGGCGAGGTGTTAAATTACCTCAATTCCTATGTGCCAATAAACCTGATACTCCATCTCGTCGTCCTAAATGCGTTGGATTTCCACGATAGGGACTTTGAAATTAACAGGTGGACCTCGAGCCCGACCCGCCATGTTTTCGCGCGCTCACTCACAGGCACGCTCTTTTAAAATTCGAACAATTTTCATAAATAATAATATTACTTTATCCGAGAAAGTAAAATAAAAGAACCACTCGTACAAATTTTTTAATTTTTAAATTTCGAACGCTAACAGCGTTTATGACTAGATGTGAACGGTTGCGAAAAATGGACGCCAATGACACAAATCCTCCGCCGTTGCTAAAAGGTGAACTCGTATCACGTGACTTATGATGACGTTACGGAAGTGACGTCACGTGGGTAAAATTGACCAATAGGAAAATTGATGTCGAACGGAAACGGAAAGGGCTTTCTCAAAATATGTTTACCTGGGCTTCGAATAACGGCGAAAGGACACAATACTGTCGTTTTCGTTACCACTTTATGTGAATTTAATACGTATCTGTAGGCATAACTCCTTTGTTTATAAACCGATTTAGATGATTCTTGTTTTGTTAAAAAGGGGATACCTCAAGGTATTTTAACCGACTTCGAAAAAGGAGGTTATGAGTTTAATCACATACCTATTTACCAGAAAACACGTAAATTGCCTGCACGATGCACTAAAAAGAGTGAAATAAAAATTATTTTTATAAAAAAATAAAACCACCTTCAAAAAAACCACATCAAAAAAGTAAGAAATAATTCCTCACCAAATAAATAACGTAAGTACTTTGAAGTCGGGCGGGTTTTAACAAAAACAACAAAAAAATTGTACATGTTTCACGCCCGACTTCAAAGTACTTACGTTATTTATTTGGTGAGGAATTATTTCTTACTTTTTTGATGTGGTTTTTTTGAAGGCGGTTTTATTTTTGTATTCAATGAAGCGTACTTACAACCGAAAACAAGCTACCTAGTTGCCATGACAGCTGGAAGAAATACAGAAACGTATACAGGGAAATAAATATTTTTTTACGCTTGTCCTCACTTACTACTTCTAATTTTCTTGAATTATGTGGCGCGGTAAAAAATTGTTGTCAGAAAAAAACAAGAAACAAATGAACTTGAACACATTTTGGTTGGTGGTAGGATTTGTTTTTAGTCCGCCTGGCAAGCTACCACCACCTTATCTAATTCTAAGGCCATAACAACTTTGTTGTGTTCCGGTGGTTAGCGATAAGATAGCCAGTTCCTCAGCGGTGGAGGATTCCGGGAGTAGCGCGCTGCCATCTTCAGCCTATCTCGTGTGATGAAGGCTAAGCGTTACCCCATTGTGGGTAAAAAAATACAATAATAAATGTTTAGAAACGCACCATAATTACAGCTACAACTATGGCCGCGGCGCCGACGTACACGGCGTCCTCCCGCAAGTAGTTCAGCGCTTTGTCCAGACACCCTTCCATGTACATGTTCGTCGGGTTTGGGTTTGACTGGCAATCTTGGCGCTGGAACGATAAGGTCTCGTTAACGCCAGCAATGGGAGAATAAATGCCTCAAAGGTCTTGATGGTTCATCACGTCAGCCGAACGACGCCCACTGCTGGGCATAGACCTCCCCAAGGATCTCCACAGCTTCATGGTTTTAAAACAATTTAATTATTAGATACAATTGGGTATTTTTATTATTATTTGACTGAATTTTTTTTATTTACTTAAAATGTTCATTTAACAACATAGGTATTTATTTTCAAATATCTTGCATATTTTCAGCGATATAGAGCATCAAACTTACTAATTAGACAAGGAGAGCGCTATAGAAACGTGACGTCACGTTTCTATAGCGCCATACTCTCGCCATAGAAAATTTCGTTTTAGAAAGAGATAGCTAGAGTCACAATGAAGTAGCACATAATTCGCTTGTTATAATACAGATTGAATTTCTTTTTTCATATTTGTTATTCAATAATGTTATATTTTCGCATGTCATAATTAAATATCTACATTTCAACAACTGTCAAACACCTAATTTGAGATAGAATTACAGGTCAAGTATCGGTATACAAATTTGACGATAATACGGATAATGACATGACACGGCAAAGTTCAGCCCTTGCATGTTGTGTGCGTGATGGCAAGACCTCATATTTCGTGACAAACAATAGGTACAACAAACACGCAAACAGTAAAAATAACATTGAAGAGAACGATGAGTGATATTGGGATTAATGATACATTCTTAAGAAGTGCAAGCAAAAACTCTGAAAGAGTCGACTTGGTCTAAAAGATCCTATACCTTAGCTGGGTTCACAGAACATCTGGCAATATTCCCAAAGTTTATAAATTGTGGACATCAATCGAATACGTTGTGTGTACGAGGGTTATAATAGCGTATAATAGCGAGGGTGTGCTGTCAGCAGTAAAGTTATTTCTGAGTAGGGTCTCGCACAATTTTCTGACAGTTTTTAATAATGTTACTTTACAAAATTTCACTTACTTGATCATAGATCTCCCGACAGCAACTCCGAGGTATGTTCCCGTTCCAGTCCTTGTACGTCTTGACGCCGCAGCACATGAGGGAGGACTGCGTGTCGTCCCAAGAGCGCGTGTACTCGTGCTTCACGCCATAGACGAGTACATCTCCCGACTCAGGGTTTTGTTTTTGGTAAGGGTCTCGCACAATCCTCTCACCGCTTCTAATAATGCTAATTTACAAAACTTTTCTTACTTGGCCATCATAGATCTCCCGGCAGCAGCTCCGAGGTATGTTCCCGTTCCAGTCCTTGTACGTCTTGACGCCGCAGCACATTAAGAAGGACTGCGTGTCGTCCCAAGAGCGCGTGTACTCGTGCTTCACGCCGTAGTACGGGATGGACGCGTACATCTCCCGGTCCAGTGTTGTCACCACCTTCTCCCGGAACACGAACTGCAGGATCCCGCTCACCAGGATCACCACGAATATTATGAACACCAATATGTAGTACTGGAAAAAGAGAAAATCAACGTTGAGATTTTATTTAACAATGATTGCTCCTGAACTTATCTTTGGAGTTCTAAAGAGCTTCGAGTTTCGTTCAAAAAGTTTCGAGATTTCATGAGAAGTTTGAAAAATGTGGTTTTCTTAAAAAAATCTTAATGCAGCGAGCATCAATATAGGTAATCAAGCCTGGTGCAATATTTAATGGTGGGAACGCGAACATTTTAGAGTGAATTAACGCTGATAGAAGCATAGTGATTCAGTAAATTGGTATGTCCTTTAATTAGATGAAAGGAGTTTTGGAGTTAATTGTTGTTGACCCTCATTACCAAATAGGGCGACTACAAATGGTCGGCACGTACCGTCAGCAGCATGCACTTGACCTCCTTAGCGGCGCCGCAGCAGCCGAGGAAGGACAGCAGCATCATGAGCGCGCCCATGACGATGATCACCATGACGGACGCGACGAACATGTTGTTGCTCATCAGGCTGGTGGAGAACGAGCGCGTACACCACACCCATAGTCCCACGCCCAGAGCTATCGCTCCGGCTATCTGGAAGCCAAAATTTTGTAAATAACTAGCTGTGCACAGCAGTTTCACCTACTTTAATTCGAGGAAAAAGAAAAAAAACATTTTTCCCGTTTTTGCAACATTTTTACAAGCATTTTATTAACTTGCCATGTTAGTTAGTTGTTTGTTAAGCCGGGTCTCCAGCGCGTGTTTTGCCCTACACAATCATCAAAAACATCTCAACATTCAACAAAACTGTCTACATAAAACATTGTTTCACTACACATTTTTGTTTGCATCAACAATGTTTTTGCTTTCCATGCCCGGTGGAAAACACGTACACAAAACTTCCCCCGCGCGGGTCGAGGGGCAGGGTATACTGTACATAATCTATCATTTCGACAACTTTTAACTTTTTTAATTTTAATAACTCGCTAGACAATGGCCGAATTTCTGTGTAAAATGGAAGAAGCCACTACAAAAAAAAGCTTGGTTTTCGCGCCAAGTTTGATTCTACGGTGGTTTAGAGCAATGCAAGTAAACATGGATTGGAATAAAGATACGATCTGAAACTACGTCTTCTTCGTCCGAACTCATTTTGTTTGCTAGAGAAACTATTGTTTTGTGTACACAAGCCAAGAGAGGTATAGACGGCGCATGTCAAGAAACATTTTTCAGAAACAAAGTTTTGTGTATGTGTTTTTGTTGAATGTTTTCAAAAAACTTTCGCTGGAGACCCGGCTTTAGTTAGTGGGGGACAAATCTTGCAAGCTTTATTTGACTCACTTCCCAGTGTCCGATGGAGCTGAAATTGTGTATAACTACATGTTTGGTTTAGATGACAATACAATATTAAAGTACAGTCAGCAAAAAAGCTTGTCATAAAATGATTTTTTTACTAAAAACTTATTCATTATTGCTCCGCTTCTGTTGGTCGTAGCGTGATGTTATAATAGCCATAGCAAAAATATTTTCTCAATTAGGTCCAGAAGTTTCTGAGATGAGCACGTTCAAGCTAACAAACAAACTCTTTAGCTTTATAATATTAGTAGGTACCTATAGATTATCAAAGTCCAGTACCACTGAAAATGTTACATCCAGTGATTCCTAAAGTCGGTTTTGTGGAACAAAACGCATAATTAAAAGAAATTATTGTTAACCTACATAACCCGCAGTCGGTTGACCCTTAGCACGAATATAACTTTATATGACTAGCAATAACAATAAAAAAATATTTTTTACGGATAATACAGAAAGGACAATCTATGCTGGAATTCTACGTGCATAGTAATGCATAAATTATAAAAATAGGCACCTTAAATTACCTAGCGTGCTATGCATACTTTTGCTGGTGTACTGACTCAGCGTCCTTTACAACATGGCAAGTTCACGCTCAATGTAACACAAAGAAGGCCGCACTCGAATACGTTGACCTATCTGCGTAATCTGCATCCGTTTCCCCAATTCAACCCTCGCGATAATAGCCACCTAAGTTAGATACGATCTTAATGACCCTACTACTTCTGGTCAATAAACCAGTAGCTGCCATCAAAATTATAACGTGTAGCTTTGGCCGACTTCGTCACTTTACGTAATAATTATTTTTCGTAACCTCATTTTGAGGGGGTGCTAAACTACATCAACAAGTAGAAAGTATAATGATATTTATACTAACTTACCTGAACCGGTGGTAATTTTTGGAACTAAAAGATTTTCATACTGCCGACGGCAAATTTTGTATTGAGAGTGACTCCACCACCACCGCTGTCACCGGGTCTGGTAAGCTTGTGGCACCTTATAAGCAAGTAGTATATTATACTCACAAATGTGATGACATTTATGCATATTAGGGAAACCTTCATACACCTCCCGCAACTATCCATTGCTCCTCCCATACCCATGGCCAATCTGTAAATGAAAACACGGAAATAAAATAAACCATAGACATCCAGTTACGGAACTGAAACAGCACTGAATTTATGAGAAGATGAGAACTTACTAATGTTTTTCGTGTTGGTGGATCAAAATATTTAAAGTAAGTACTTATTGAGTTACTTTTATTTGTTGCCCTAAATATGGTTGTTTACTGTACAAGATATTATTTACAACAGTTTAAGTGACATAATTTATTGTGATTAGATAGGTACAATTACAATAATCTAAATGGCTTTGCCTTTCAATGAGTTTGACGACCTGTTTGGCGCAGGGTAGGATACCAACCTTTTGCGCAAGAGGTCACTGGTTCGATTCCCGCACAAAACAAGTATTTTTATACATAAACATGTCTATTTGTCTTGGTCTGGTTGTTTTATAATTGAATTAGGTCTGTATTTAAAAAAAATATATCCTCAACGGGTAGCACTTAGCCTTCATCACACCTGATGGTAGGTGGTGATAAGGCTGAAGGTGGAAGCGCACTACTCCCGGAATCCTCAATCACTGAGGAACTGGCTGTCTTATATCTAACTGTCGGAATACAATAATGCTGAAATCATCGTTGTTATGGCGTCAGACTTAGATAAGATGGTGGTACTGGTAGCTAGCCAGGCGGACTAAGAACAAGTCCTACCACCAACCAAACCTATACAATATGCCCCCCACTGGGAATTGAACCCAGGACCTCTGGGTCTGAAATCGGTGGTGTGAAGTGAACCACCAGACAACAGAGGCGGTTAAAAAATACATTAGTATATTTATCCACACATTAACAAAAGTTTTTAATTTAAACTTAATTTGGGCTAGATCTGAGGGCTAGATAGTTGATGTACCTACTTAATTATAATTAAATTAAATTATTATGTAGCGTTTTGTAAGCGAAAAGGCCAAGCCACATGTTTTGACTAAGATGTAGAGTTTGTGAAGAATGGCTTGTAGAGATAGAAAGGGCAGATTTAGAAGCTAGCTTGGCTCAACATGAGATCTGATAACTTTTTGACAGTGCGAGCCAAATGGAATCGTCTTGGCAGCACTGTACATGAAAATGTTTCTGGTGGGATATCTTTTACAACAGGAAACGTACAAGAATAAAGGTGGCTATTTGAACTAGAAAGTATTATTCGTAACTTAAGTATATTAATCTAATACTTAAGTAAAGATTTTTTTTTTGCATTCACAATGCATTTTTTATTACTGAAAATGAAGTATTAGAAAAAATCGACCCGTCTCACATCACAACTAGCTACGATGGGACACGAACCTACGACCTTTCACTTTCCGGGCGAATGCTCTAACTACTGAGCTACGGAGTCGTTAGAAGCTTCGAAATAAGTCCCATCGGAGCTAGTTGTGAGACGGGTCGATTTTTATTCATTTATAAAAAATATTGTTTCGATTTCAACTTGCACAAAATACTTTTACCAAATCGTGCTAAATAAACAACTCGAGCTAACTCGTTGATGTCTTTTTTACTGAAAAATATATCAACAATCAACAAAGGAAAAACTGTATTGCTTATACAATTATACACGTAGACTTACACGAAGAAATTGTCTTCTTACATATTATTCAGCAGTAGTAGTTGTTGCCCGCGACTTCATCCGCTTTAGATAGATCAAGTCTGAAATTTGTAACAGTACACTACCCGAACCTTTTTTAGGCCTAAGCATCGCGCGCGACTTGGGCTCGCTGGTATAACACGATCGCTCTTCCACAAATAATAAACAAGGATCTTTTACTAATTGACAAATTAGAACATATAAAAAGTAGGTAATTCAATCCACATTATCCTACACAATGAAACACCATAGTAAAAAATAAGCTTCGCCTGATTAATGAGCAACTTGTTTGTTTGTCTCACCTCCAAATATACTTATCTTTCCAGTGTGTGTCTTCGTCTTCATAATAATCTTCTCTGTTTTTATAAGGACTAGTAGCTAAGATGAGGTTCATAATATCTGATGACCGTTACCAATAAAATTATTAAGTATAGATTTCTTTAAGTATATTGTCTTCAAAATAAGTTATTCTCAAGTGGTGAACAAACAATATGTATCGGATGTCTGTCAGATTAAAATCAATAGAATTTATTTTTTTGAGATGTGGGTAGGTAGTTAGGCTTATTTGACGATTACTTGAGTATACAATACTGAAGAGTAATTGATGGGATGGTTAGTCCTAACCATTGACTTAAAAATGGTCAATGGTCCTAACATTTTTTGTTCCGAAAATTAATAGATCGCGATTAGTGGGTAACACGAAGGCTTTTTGCTAAGGGAAAAAAATCGGCCAAGTGCGAGTCGGACTCGCTCATGAAGGGCTCATTCCATACCCACTTACCGTACCGATTTCGTACACCTAACAAAAATACCACTGTCATTTTTTGCCAGAAAAAAATAATTTTGTTTTTCATAGTATTCGTATGAATGACAAAGTTATATTTGCGGTTTTCGAAAATGTGTTATATCTCAAAAACTTGTAAAGCCTACTTGGCTGTGGTAGTTTTCCTTTTAACTTCGTCATATGTGCTACTATCGTGAATTTTTTCACGTATCCAGAAAAAACCATTTGGCTGGTAGGAGGAGGGGACACTTGACTCTAACAAAATTTTGCACTTTAAAGCTTAATAATTCACAAACAAATGCCTCAATCAAAAAACTGTCATCACGCACCCACAACGTTTTTAAAATTGCTATCCAACGACATCCCACACTATGGGGTAGACAAGAAAAAAAAATTACATACCCACTTCACGTGGTAGGGGAGGTAACCTAAAAAAAATATTTTTCAAAATTTTACTTTACCACTTTGTTGGCGTGGTAAATATGTATATTCATGCCAAATTACAGCTTTCTAGTACTAAGAGTCTATGAGCTAGACTGGGGTCAGACGGACGGACGGACAGACGGACATGGCGAAACTATAAGGGTTCCTTGTTGACTACGGAACCCTAAAAATTGGTAATCTTGAACTGTCGAGTTACGCTTGTCTAAACATAAGACAATAATTATGCTCATTTTGTTTTATCAAATGGAAGGACGTCCTGTAATTATGCCGTGTAAGGTAAAGAATGTTTGCTTGCACCAGGGTCCAGGTATAAATCCATATAAAAATAAGAAAACTTGTGTGTAAGGAGCTTGTTTATCGATTTTAGTCGAGGAGCTGAGTCACATTCAATCCCGTTTTAAGTTGTTATCGAATAAGTTTTCTATGCCATGGTTGAGGTAGGTAGGCTAATATTAAAACGTAGTGATAACTTATATACCTACTCTTTGGCTAATATATAAGATAGCTGCTGACCCTGTGAAACGCTATAATTTATTTGCAGATTTACAAAATAAATAATTCAGGTTACTAAGAAAAACTATCATACATGTTTCTTATTTGTCAATAAAAGGTTAAAAGTGCTTCAAAGAAGTTTCTAGTGAATCACCATAACATGGCAATGTTATTTATTCTCATGATGAGCTGCCTGCCTACACCGCAATTAATAGTCCTGTGCCTACCCATAAAGTACAATTATTACTGCTGTCAAGGTCACAAACACTTGTGTATTTAGGAATGTCCGTATGTGTGTCATGCAGGTACATACAGTGGCTATTGCATGTAATGAGTAACGAGAGAACATTGCAGCTTGACGAGTGGGTTACCTACGCGAGAGGCAGCGCGGACGCAGCTCAAGGTAATTCGATGGATAACACAAGGTGAATCTAACAACACGTTCTCTCCGATTTACTGATAAACAATAAGTGAAAGTCCTATTGAACTTGAAGTAGGTACCTACTCGTGTATCTACAAACCTGCGCGCGTGCTTTGTTTTCACAATAACGAATTGGAAGCATCGTCTCGTCTTTCAATGAACGACGATAAGACTTTTGCATTGCAAACTAGTTAAGTAACTGATTAAATGAATTAACATCACCTTTTATCACGTTGATAAGTTGGCGCGAAACACAACAGTGTCACTTTACATCACTATTACTTTCACGACGCAACAGTTATCCGATGCCGAAAGTGCGGTTCATTGAGTGGTTGTTTGGGACAGACGGGCGGTGGCGGCGACAGGCACGCGCGGCGGAGCAGGCTCAACTGGTTTGTTTGTTGTCGTGGTGTGTTGGGCTCGTCGCCCCACCATACCCACCCATGCCATAAGACGGCACGAAGGTTTGTTGGCGTGTTTGTGACTCCAACTGGGTCACTTTTGTACTTTGTTACAGTTACATGCTAAGTTTAAATAGGAGCGATAAATTATACCCTTCCAACGTAGTGTTAAGTAAAATAGAGATCGATATACAATGTAAACATTCAGAGCACCGATGATTCTATTCCTCATATGTAGCATAAAGAATAATATCATCAAATGTGTTTACTTACTTTCGTTACACACATTTTATTAACTGTCACTCATAATTCGTCAACAAATCGTAAAATTGAAGGATTTAAGTACCTACACCACTGGAAACCACAAACCACTCACTAATTTTGCACTGGCAGCCAGTGTATTTTGGGATATTCTCTACTTATAGGTAAAGAAAAAATCTAAGTAGGTACTTACTTAATCTAAATACTAATATTAAAAGCTGAAGAGTTTGTTTGGTTGGTTGGTCGAAAGCGCTTATCTCAGGAACTAGGTCCCTAGGTACTAAAACTAAAATAGTCTAGAATAGCATATTCATTTTTATTCTCCCGAGTAAATGTCTCTTTACTACAGGAAAACATCGTGTAATTCACGTGGGCAAAGCCGCGGGCGGAAAGCTTGTATAAGTAACTAGTATAATAAATTACTACACACAACCACAGTATATATAATAGTCACACAACTTTAATTTTCAATATTATCTGCCCCTAACTTCTGTAAGTAGGTACTTATATTTCGTTTACCTACATAGAACACGGAAAACATTTTTCATGTTCTGTGGTATTTAGACTTGGTTTTCGTCACGTCACGTAACAACTTACTTAGCTGACCTATGAATGGAACGCAAACCTAAGAATATTTAGACAGCAACCAGATAAATGACGCAAAGGAATTCATGAAAAATGTGACCGCATTCAGGAAGGGAACCACCCATAACAAACGGGGCGCCCAAAATTAAATTAATAAATAGACAGGGAGCACGCACCACCCCTAAATAGGTCACCTCGCCACTTGTAAACATTAAGTTTATTTTTATAATTGTATCTGACGGATGGTATAGTATAGTACGGTAATAAATCACACCTACTACTTTCCATATAATATCAATTTATAGAACAAAAATCTGTATCATAACACGACAGAGTGTACCTACTTAGTGCATTGCATTTGGTAGGATATTAGCCTAGAGGCATAGTGTATCTATTCTTTGCTAGAGGTACCTACCTTTTGTCATGAAAATTAATCTTAGAACTTGGTACAGATACCGAGTAAGAGCGAACATTATAAAAAAGGGTATTTTGTATGGCTTCTACTATTTACAATCGTTTGCCAAGAGGCCATAAGCCATATTGAAAGTATTTCTGTTTTTAAAAGCAAAGTAAAAAAAAATATTGGGAAAAGAGACACATAATTGGAATTATATTTTGATTACTTATACCTACCTACCTCATGGACATATTATTTTTTTTTATTTGACATTGTACCGATTTGTAAAACTGTATTGATAAATTTTGTATTTTGTTTTTTTTTTAAATCTGATTTATAAAAATCTCGTGTCACAGTGTTTGTTATCGAACTCTCCCGAAACGGCTTACTTGACCGATTTTTATTTTTTTTTCCTCCCACAAACCATCTATAGAATACTGGTATCGTACCTCGAAGACAGGATCTTTCAAGGAAAAGAAACTGATTGTACCTCAAGCTTTCATGATATCCTAGCGGGAGTACCACAAGGCTCGATGCTTGGACCGATTTTATACAACCTGTTTACATCAGGCCTACTATCCCAGACTCCGGGAACAACATTTGGAGTGACACAGCTATTTTAGCAATCAGTTTATGTCGTGAGCAAGCCTCTGACTGAACTTCTCCATCAAAGTCTTCCACATCAACCAGTAGCTAGAAAAATGAAAGATCAAGGCAAGCTCTTCGCAATCGATACAAATAACATTCAGCATGAGAAAGAACGACTGTCCACAGGTAAGATAGTGTTCCAATTTTCTGCCCACCTGCGAAACAATCAAATACCTGGGAAAAGGTACATACACTTCCGCCCGTCTTACTTGGTCCAAACACATTCAAGCCAAGAGAGATGAAAAAAAAACCACATCAAAAAAGTAAGAAATAATTCCTCACCAAATAAATAACGTAAGTACTTTGAAGTAGGGCGTGAAACATGTACAATTTTTTGTTGTTTTTGTTAAAACCCGCCCGACTTCAAAGTACTTACGTTATTTATTTGGTGAGGAATTATTTCTTACTTTTATGATGTGGTTTTTTTAAAGGCGGTTTTATTTTTTTATAAAAATAATTTTTATTTCACTCTTTTTAGTGCATCGTGCAGGCAATTTACGTGTTTTCTGGTTTCTGGTGGTAAATAGGTATGTGATCAAACTGAAAACCTCCTTTTTCGAAGTCGGTTAAAATACCATGAGGTATCCCCTTTTTACCAAAACAAGAATCATCTAAATCGGTTTATAAACAAAGGAGTTATGCCTACGTATTAAATTCACATAAAGTGGTAACGAAAACGACAGTATTTTCAAGATTTTCTGAAAACTACTGAAGCGATTTCAAAATTTCAAAAAATGGGACCAACTTGGAAGCCAACCTGATGTAATAACGTTTGAACCATTTCAATCGGTTCAGCCGTCTTCGAGTAATCGGTGGACATACACAAAAAAAAAAAAAAGAGAAAAAACATACATACAGACGAATAGAGAACCTCCTCCTTTTTGATTTAGAAGTCGGTTAATAAATCTCAAATATCATGGGATGTTTTGGCTGCTTGGAAGAAACTCCAAACTATCTTTAGACAACAAGTTGCTTATCTATCAGCGCCATTATCAAACCAATCTTGGACTTACGGAATAGGTAGGTACAACTATGGGGATCGGCCAGTAATTCCAACATCACCAAGATCCAAAGAGCCCAAAACTACATCCTGAAGCAGACGAAGCAGAGCAGAATATCTGACGCTCCACGGCTCCATGGTTTATCCGCAACTCTGAGCTCCATCAACACCTTCATAAGGAAATGATGACCCCAAGGAAATGAGCAGGAAGCTCGATGGAGAGCGCCTAGACAGCTCACCACGTGTACAACAGATCTGCTCATGGCTAGAAAGGCCGATTGCACGATATCGTGATTAAATAATAGCCTGTCACTCGGGAAAAATCGTTCGACTGGTTCCTCAGTGATTGAGGATTCCGGGAGTAGTGCGCTTCCACCTTCAGCCTTATCACCACTTAACATCAGGTGTGATAAAGGCTAAGTGCTTCCCCGATAAAAAAAAATCGGCCAAGTGCGAGTCGTGCTCGCTCATGAAGGGTTCCGTACCCACTTAACGTACCGATTACGTACACCTATCAAAAATACCACTGTAATTTTTTGCCAGAAAAAAATAACTTTGTTTCTATAGTATTCGTATGAATTACAAAGTTATATTTGCGGTTTTAGAAAATGTGTTATATCTCAAAAACTTGTAAAGCCTACTTCGCTGTGATAGTTTTCCTTTTAACTTTGTCATATGTACTACTATCGTGAATTTTTTCACGTATCCAGAAACAACCATTTGGCTGGTAGGGGGGGGGACACTTGACTCTAACAAAATTTTGCACTTTAAAGCTTAACAATTCACAAACGGATGCCTCAACCAAAAAACTGCCTTTACGAATCCACGTTTTTGAAATTGCTATCCAACGACATCCCACACTATGGGGTAGACAAGAAAAACAAATTACATATGTGCGTCAAGTTAGCAGCCTCACAACAGAATTAGATGGTTTTGATTATGTCAAAAAATACTGTATAAATAGTGTTAAATAGTGATGTATATTAAATAAATAGTGTAACTTTGATTCAAAAGATATTTGAGTATCTTAGTGAGGCTGCTAACTTAACGTCAAGTTAGCAGTCACCTCAAGAAATACAGTTCGTATCAATGTGATTTATATGTCAAAAAATACTGTATAAATAGTGTATCGTAAACGCAAAATTTCAAAAGTAGTGCTTTAATACAAGCCGAGATGTTAGGGTCTCTAAGTGGGCTGCTAACTTGACGTTTCTTGCGATGGAGATTCCAGGGAAACAGGTACAAGTTTTAAATAAATAAATACTTGAAAAATTACTGTGTGAAATAGTGAATCTTATGATATAAATAAAAAAATAATTCTTCTTTGCTATTTTCAAAAAATCTAATGTTAACTTCTACCATACATTCGAATTTAGGTACAGTCGTGTACAGTTTTCTTTAGACGTACTCATATTGTCAAATTTTTTATTCTAGTCATTTTAAATGATACATAATCTATCGTATCATCATCATTTCAGCCGTACGACGCCCACTGCTGGGCATAGGCCTCCCCCAAGGATCTCCACAACGATCGGTCCTGCGCTGCCCGCATCTAGCGGCTTCCCGCGACCTTGACCAGTAGCCCGATTCTCGTAATATAAACCGTGACGATATCGTAGCGATTTAGTCGTTGAAACCATATTCAAATTTGACGACTCTGTATAAGTTAAAACAGGGAGAAAAAAATAGCCCTTGGCGAGTTTCTTGCCGGTTCTTCTCGCTACAAGGTCTCCTGCCGTAGGATTTGCGAACCGATGGCGTAGCTTCATTGACGTTCATAAGTGTTGTTAAACAAACCTAAATTGAATAAACGATATTGAATTTTGAATTTTTTTGAATGAATTCGTATTCACAACTGTCGATAGAACTTGAGCGGCAGCGATTCTATCGAAGTGTCGTCGAAGTGTATTCTGGTACATTAATCGTCCTTCAATCGTTTCAAAACGATAACTCGAAGGTATTCTACTATTTAGATGACCTTTGTTTCGATCTGATTTCAACGACTAAACGTCGAAATAAGCGATCCAAGTGTCGTTGGACAAAAGTTCAATTAGCTGGAAATTTTGTATGTTAAAAATAAGCTTGGGGCTAGCATATTTGTTATTATTTCTTTTTTATTTTATTTAATAAACTTTTGTACATAATACATAGGTAATGTAATATACAAGGCGGACTTAATACTAAAAGTATTTTTTGCCAGTCAACCGTTGGGAAACAGAAAACAATTAAAGCGGTACAAATTATATAATTATCTATAAGTAAGTACTAATATTATAAAGAGGTAAGATTTGATTGTTTGTTTGTTAAATTGTTTTCATCGAATAGGCTCCGAAACTACTGGACCGATTTAGAAAATTCTTTGATCATTAGAAAGCTACATTCGTTCAGGTACCACGCGGATGAAACCGCGAGAATCCGCTAGTATATTATAAACAAACAAAATATACAAGCTACATAATCGACGCAAACAGCGTAAACGGAGAAATAAATTGAGAGCTGCAAGATGGGACGCTTCTGAAATGCCGGAGAGACTTCAAAATTTTGGTACAAACACTCATTTATTATTTATTATTTATTATTTATTATTTATTATTTATTATTTATTATTTATTATTTATTATTTATTATTTATTATTTATTATTTATTATTTATTATTTATTATTTATTATTTATTATTTATTATTTATTATTTATTATTTATTATTTATTATTTATTATTTATTATTTATTATTTATTATTTATTATTTATTATTTATTATTTATTATTTATTATTTATTATTTATTATTTATTATTTATTATTTATTATTTATTATTTATTATTTATTATTTATTATTTATTATTTATTATTTATTATTTATTATTTATTATTTATTATTTATTATTTATTATTTATTATTTATTATTTATTATTTATTATTTATTATTTATTATTTATTATTTATTATTTATTATTTATTATTTATTATTTATTATTTATTATTTATTATTTATGAAAGAACTATCTAATCTAAATAACCTGAAAGAATACAACTAAAAATCTTTACATATCAACGACATTTGAGGAGTTGTACCTTCCATCACCAGCTCATCAGCATGTGATGATGACTACCAGATGCAAATACTTAAAAAACTTTAGAAAATCTTTAAAATACGTAAATTACCATAAAATTTACGGGTTTTCCTCGATTTCCCCTGGATTCCACCATCAGATCCTAACTTGGTAACAATGTGACTACCTCAGGAGTTTACTCTTTCGAATAAAAAATAATCATTGAAATTGGTCAATAGTTCGCGAAGATATTGACGTGTAAAGCAGGAACTACCAGTCAAAAACTATGTGTTTTTTCAGGATTGTGAAAAAACTACTGAACTGACTACTTTAACATGACACTTTTTCATGATACCACACAAACTACCTACCTATTTTCTTTCAGATAAAAAAAGAATTATTAAAATCGGTTAACAACTGGCGAAGTTATGGTAAAACATACATAAAAAATACTGTCGACTTGAGAACCTCCTCTTTTTTTGAAGTCGGTTAAAAAGTGGGTAGAAATATATTTGTTTAAATACCTAATCAATAGCATTAAACCGATTATACGTATGTATTGACACAATCAAAAATATATATTTCACTTTTTTGCTCGATAGTACGCACTTCACGATTGAAATAAAGTTTGAACCTTATTACTAAGGAGCAAAGTTCAACATTGATCGTCAGCATATATTCAGATTATTATGTAGAAGTTTACATTAGATTTTTTGAAAATAGCAAAGAAGAATTCTTTTTTTATTTATATCCTAAGATTCACTATTTCACACAGTATTTTTTCAAGTATTTATTTATTTAAAACTTGTACCTGTTTCCCTGGAATCTCCATCGCAAGAAACGTCAAGTTAGCAGCCCACTTAGAGACCCTAATATCTCGGCTTGTATTAAAGCACTACTTTTGAAATTTTGCGTTTACGATACACTATTTATACAGTATTTTTTGACATATAAATCACATTGATACGAACTGTATTTCTTGAGGTGACTGCTAACTTGACGTTAAGTTAGCAGCCTCACTAAGATACTCAAATATCTTTTGAATCAAAGTTACACTATTTATTTAATATACATCACTATTTAACACTATTTATACAGTATTTTTTGACATAATCAAAACCATCTAATTCTGTTGTGAGGCTGCTAACTTGACGCACATAATTACATAAGTAAGTACCCACTTCACGTGTAGGGGAGGTAACATAAAATATTTTTTTTCAAAATTTTACTTTACCACTTTGTTGGCGTGATAAATATGTATATTCATGCCAAATTGCAACTTTCTAGTACTAAGTCTATGAGCTAGACTGGGGTCAGACGGACGGACGAACGGACAGACGGACAGACGGACATGGCGAAACTATAAGGGTTCCTACTGCGGACGTAGTCAACTACTACGGAACCCTAAAAATGGTGAAAGAATTTTTAAAATCGGTCCAGTAGTTCTTAAGTTTGATAAGTCTTTTTATTTATAGTAAGTATAGAAGTAATATGGATGAAGCATGATTCCATGTCAGCATGAAGCAATTGAAAGAAGTAAAAATGTATGGAGGGTTAGCGTCGCCGCACACGGGCCACCGAAATACGCCGCCACCGACCTCTTTCCTGTAGTTCTCATACATTTTGTATGAACGCCGACGCCCGTAGTCGTCACTTGTTTCTTCTTCTAGCTTCCAAGTGGCGTTTGTGGCTCGTTCGGCCGGGGACGGTTAGCTGTTTTGAGCGCGGCCCTTTTACTACTTTTAAAGTCTTTCTCTGTTTTGCGGCTGTAAATTAAAGCAGAAGAGAGTATCAACGAAACAACTGAAAATAATACAATTTCTTTTATTAGCTTTTCATTAATAAACGGTTATTCCAATCAACAAAATCTGTATAAATGTATTGAATGCTGCTTCTGTTATTGTGAGCAATGCAATGTTGATTATGTACTAAGTGATATTGGAATTGAGCTTTGGTTTACAACAACGAGACTGTGATAGATGCACTTACACTATGGTTTGAGGAAAACGGACACATCAAAATAACGCATTCACTAATTGTTAACAAAAAAACTCATATTACAAACCAATATCAACTGAATCACAGTAATCTGCGATGTCTTAAACAAGCATTTCAATGAATACTTGTCCGAAATAAATAGAATCATAATTCGAATTTGGGTAATTAAGCTATTTTGATTCACACGAATTCATAAAAACAATTCATAGCGAAATCTATTTTTATTAACCTTTTGTTTGAACGCTATTGACCACTTCACTTGCAAAACGATCGCGAGGCTGAGTCGCCATCGGCTTCGACAACTAAAGTTATCTAAGTAATTTTTGCTACTTTTATAACAATATTTTTGTTTTGTATAAGACTTGAATTTAAAACATAAAATTTTTAGTACATAACGTAGGCTTGGCCATTAAATATTTAATACATAGGCTTGGCGTCGAGGATGACACAAAAAATCACTGGCGGGCAAAGGCTAAGACAAATTTACTTCGGCATTTATAATAATAATATATCTTACTATTAATACTAACTTATCAACAGAACAAGTAATTAGTTTTTAAAGAATTAAGTCTCATAGTTATCAATGTCTAACTTCAGAGATGCTGAAACTTAATTAATGATTCTTCTGAATTCAGTTGATTCTTAAATTAGGGACTGAATTTGTATTTGTACAGTACTGCAATGTATTAAAAAACAAGAAGTGAATGCGTTAACATTAGTATTATAAAAATTAAATACATCATTGTTTTAGATTGGTACAGAGAATACCTTTAAATTATTTACTCAGGTTTCATATCATACAACATAAATCTCTTTTTATAATATTACAGTTAAAATACGATCGTGATTTCCGCGTGAGTTTTTTCATAACATATTTTAATAATTTATTATACAGCTGTAAATGTAACACAAACGGTTTCAAACAATATTTCAATATCAAACTGAAAATATAGTTAATATATTACATGTTTTGCGCTAAAAATACAACAAAATACACTTATACATGCTACACGCTATGGTTGGTTACATACAGAACGTCAATAAATTATTTCTATCGCATGAGAGTTACATCATATTAACATTAAGATTTCCTAAAATTGTAATATTAGACGCCTCGTTCGGGGTCTGCGCGGCCCGTGGGCCGCAGCCTCGCGCCTGTCGTCGCAGTAATTGACGTACGTCGCGACACTACACAAACTATGATACCCCAAATTCACTAAATGTCAATACTATCGACTTACATTCCCTCAAAACTGCCACATATACAAAACACACTTTTGTCTCCTGAAATACATGAATATATAGATAAAGAATAAAATAAATAGAAATCCAAGTTTCTTTCACAGATGTTGTTTCTTTTATGTTAACAAATTTCTACCATGTACCATGTTAGCACAGTAAAGGTCATCGATTAGATCGGTGAAAAGCAACGCAGATAATACTACAGACCCCCTTAACTGTATTGTATATAAATATAAATACTAAAATTTTACATTTCAGTTTTAATCGCCGGTGTATTTTACATGAACAGCGAGCGTCATAAACAACAGAAAAAAATATATAACAAGTTCAATGTTCTACAAAGCAATGTAACATTTTAGCATAAAAACTAGCAAACAATTCCAGTTCAACAGTCCACACTCGCAAAGCCACCGAATAACTCGTCTCAAAAATTAAAAATCAATCTAACCGTAGGCCGATAAACGTCATCACACATTACAGCGAACTTTACACCGGTGAAAAGGCAATGCTAAAATTGGCTTTTTTTTGTCTCGCGGCCATCAACAAAATATTTGAACATCAATTCTTGATAGTATAACAAACAATATTTGCCAAGACAGTATAGCTGTAAACTCAGTCAGAACAAAGTTAGAACCATTCGTCCGTATATAGAAATTTTTTAAAAACCGCAAATGTAACTTTGTCAATGACAAACATTAAGAAAAACAAAGTTAAGTTCTAGCTAGTCTCACTCGGTACGGACTGAGTTTACAGGTATACTTCCTTTGCAAATATTGTCTGTAGCGCTGCCAACAAATTATATATCAATGTTTGGTCGATGGCCGCAAGAAAAAAAAAGACGCCACCTGCCATACAAAAATGGTCATTGTTCTTTTAAAAACGCAGCGGCTCGGTCGGTCGCGCACCGTTCACTTCACTGGAGCACTAGAGCGCTTCATAGTCTAGGTAGAGGTAAGTCCGGGGGTCGCAGTTCAGCAGGGGGTAGGGCTGCGGCGGGGCGGGCGGGCGTCAGCTGGCGGGCGCGGGCCGGCCGCCGCCGCCGGCGCACCACTAAGTGCGCCGCGCCGCGAACACGCCCGCGCCGCGCGCGAACCCGCCCGCGCTCGGCCCGGACCCTGGGGGGGCACACTCGTTAACACTGAATCATGGGGGTTACCGGCTAAAACATAAGGGTATGGACATGGGCTAAATAAGGGCCCATAAAGGACAAAATATGGGTTTCAAATGTCAAATGAAGCCTATGTCCATATCCTTATTTTTTAGCTGGTAGCCCCAGGACATGTTTCTGCCGACAAGACTGGTCGCCCCAAGAACTATACAGATTGTGTCATCCACATAAATTAACTAAAGTTCTTAAACTCAAAATTAAAAACTTAGAATCTAAATGAGCATTTGAATCCTTTCAAACCAGATGTGACATGCTCATAATAATTTTCGATCAAAATCAGGATTTTACGAGTTGATAAAATGCACCATCAGCGAGCAGCACCACCAATGATTTGCATGAAAAAAAATATAATAATTACCTTGGTTAGGGAAGGGCAAGCAGTTAGACTTAAGCACTTCTTCATGATTACCGTACGCGCAAAATTTCACTACTACAGTGTTTGCCGAGATCCCTGTGATCTCTGCTTCATAAAACTGAAAAGAAAAACAAATTAAATTATGTTATGCTGAACAAAAAAAATTATTGTATCTACCACTTTTATTACATCTACTCACGTTATTATCCTCCCAATAGAGTGCGAGACACCGGTCGCCGACTTTCCAATTAATGTCGGCCACTCCGAGCATAGCTCGAGCCTGCTCATTGACAGCAGCGTTCTGGAAACCGAGCAGAGAGCCCGGCAAGAACGGTCCTCCACTGCGCATGCTGTTGTACTCCTGCGCCCGCGGCCCGTACCCGTACTGTCGCCCGCCGTAGCCCGGCTGCCCGCCACCCAAGTAGTTCATATTCGGATACATCGCGTTTTGCTGCTGCTCTATATAACCATTAGGCGGTTGTTGCCTCCTCTGATATGGCTGCTCTTGGTACTTCTGCACGTCATTATTCCTCCGATATGTAGGGGGAGCTTCTTGCATATTCTGATTAGGCACATATGAATGCTGCTTTGAATACCCTTGTTCATTATACCCTTGGTGAGCTTGATAGTTTCTTTGTTGATCATCTGATATCCTTGATTGAGCTTGCATCAAATTCAAGTTGGCAGTGGCTTCAACCAGACTTTCCATATTGGGATTGCCTCTGTAGTTTTGTGATTGTTGTATTTTGTTATCCATCATAGTTCTATCATTTCTCATGTTCCTGTCAGAATAATGGGGTGTCGGTTGACTATGGTAGGCATTGTTGTATTGTTGTTGTAAATTCATATTCATGTTCAGGGTCTGTTGTTGTTGCTGCTGCTGCTGCTGCTGCTGCTGCTGCTGCTGTTGCTGCTGTTGCTGCTGCTGCTGTTGTTGCTGTTGTTGGTGTTGTTGATGTTGTTTATTTTTCTCTTCTAGCTTTTTCTGAAATCTTGGTGGTTTTTCATTTTGTGACTGGTATTTTCTATCATCTCTATGTGATGAATGATTATTGTCATTGGAATAGTGCCCTCTGTTTTCAGACCTTTGTCTGTTAGAGCTGTCATACCTTGAACTTACAGAACGTGGATTGTTTTTGGCACTGTTTTTGTCCCTATTTCCATAACTTTTCTCACCCCTATCTTCATTGCTGCTATTATTGTACCGATTCTTATCCTTATCTGGAACATTTGGCAGTTTATCCTCAAGAAAATCAAACAGTGATACTTTACCAGATGGTTTGACTGAGATAGTATCTTCATCAAGAGCCTCCTTATTGCGCCCTTTACGCTTGGGTTGGTCAGTTTCTTTTTGTGGTTTCTCCTTATTCCTATTTTCTGAGTTGTCCCGCTTCTGCAGGATTTTAAGAGCCCTATCAACATTGTTCTTGGTATATTTCAATGCATTTTCAGCTTGTTCTTCAGAAAATCCAGCATCTACAATTTTTTGGACATTAGCATCCAGTAATGGCTTGGTGCCTCCACCAAATACCTAGAAATAACAATAAATGCAGAAAGTAAAAAAAAACTAAGATACCAGCAATATGACAGTAATAGTACTATTTTATAATCATCAGCATTACCATCTCTGCCTATTGCAGTCCAGAGCTAGATGTAGACTTCTTCCAAAGAGTGCCATTATTTATTTATAGGGGGGACGCCAGTGAAGCCAGACGGGTGATCAGTTACTTAGGTCGGGACCATTTTACTCAATCAAAAGAGTTTCATAATACACATAATAATCATGAGTTGCGTTGCAGTAGATTATGAATAGAATGGAAGAATATTCAAACTTACCTTTTTAACACCAGAGAGTCTTTGAGCCTCTGCAATGGCCCCTTTCCTTTGAGCTTCAAACTCTGCATTGTCCTGCTTGGACTGTTCCTGAAGGCTTTTGAATTGTTTATCTACAGTCTGGGCCTCTAACCTTTGCCCAAAAGGAATCCATGGAGGCGGACCGCCATCTGCACCTATACCACCTAAAATAAAAATAAAACAGATCTAATTTTATTTACAAACTCAAAAATCATGTAAGTAATGTCAACACTTGGCACACAGCCATGAAATATAATGTATATTTCATTACTAATTTATTTTAATTAACTCACCTCTAGTATGTTTGGCAAGACTTCGATTCAACTCCCATTTTTCAATCATATGAGACACCTTTCCACCTAATACAGTTATAACACTTGGTGTCAACCAAATGACTCCATGACATACATCTAATCCCTCATTATTGAGCAACAACTTTGTTCCAGGTGGTGTATTGATGCTGAGACAGGATATCGGGCTTATTTCTAACCCTGTGCAAGTCGATTTGCCGTCATGTAAGGTCAGTTTTAGCATTCGTGGAGAAGAATTTGATTCTTCATTAGCCTTAGGGGCCGACACATTGCGGATTTTCTGAATTTGCACGACTATTGGTTTTTCTAGTTTCGTGGGATCTTTAGGAAAATCCTCCGGGAAAGCGGCATCGCCGATATCACGCAAATCAAACTGGAATATAATTGGAATAAAATTATTGCAAAATGACCATATGAAATAGAATTTTAGGTGTATTAAGATACTTACATCCAAAGCTCTTTTACTGATAATATTTACATCTTGTATTTGCCCGTTTTCACTAACAGTATCGATACCTTCTTGACTCAAGTTCCTGTAACAAGCATGCAAGATTTATTTGGGAGAGGACGTAAGTAGATGGAGTAACAACATCATATGTAATACAAAATGTTGTTACCAGCCCAATTCCTTGAGATTCTCTTGGAGTGTCATGTTGTTTGTTGACCGTAACGATATTATATCATGACTATACTAGAAATTCTGATAAAAATAATAAATTCACAGACATACGGTGACATGACATGACAGACATCTATCTATCCACTATCTACCATTTTTTTTATCTTCCCGCTCGCTCGCTTCATTAGTATGGCAAAGAACTCTCAAACCATACATCCTACACTACACTTAGGAATTTTTTATCGGGGCCTCTTGTTTAAGGCCGCTGTACTGTACGGGCCAAGCAATAATCATAATCATAATCATAATCATAATCATAATCATCTTTATTTCTAGTAAAGTACAAGGAAACAAGTTAATGTAATATGACAAACGAGTACAAAAATAGATGGGCCGTTAATAGCTGAACTAGTATACACTGTGTAACAGCTATCAACGCCTTCCGTTACAGTTTGAGAGATTTGTCGAGTACATATTAAAGAACTACATTAAAATATAAAGAATTTAATTTAATTGACAGATGTATGAATGTGTGTGTGCACGTGTGTGTGGTGTGTGTGTGTAGTGTGGTGTGTGTATGTGGTGTAGTGTGTGTGTATGTGGTGTAGTGTGTGTGTATGTGTGTTCTGTGCGTGTGTATGTGTGTGTGTGTGTTTTGGGGTGTGAGTATTTTGAGTGTGAGTATTTTGAGTTATTGATTCTTTAAAAATAGTTCCTCTGTTTCAGTGTACGATAGTGTTAACAACCACTTGTATACTTTATGTCTAGCTTGAAGGCGTGTCAAATTATAAATATCTAGTTAATGGGCCAATATATTGAGGTATGGTGGCCAATGTTGGCGCCAAGCCAACCACAAGCCAACTAGAGTGCGCGCCAGATAAGTCTGCGCGCGACTGGTGGCGTATTTAATATTGCCAGTTGTTGTAAATAATTTTCCCATCACGTGTAGATGAGGAAAAAATCTAACTAGCTTTTGTCCGGTTGCTATAATGAGTCACACCAATGATTTTTTGTTATCAGTATATCTAAAAAATATGTAACTCGAGAAAAAAGAATCTGTTTTTATTTTTTTCCTATCTTCAAAAATAACTGAGATATTAAACGTTAAAGTACGGCCTCCGAGGAAAATTTGGGTGAACCAATGGCATTAACGTGTGACGTCACGTCGCACTTCCGTATACCTACATACATAAAATCCTTTGGCTATATAGTTGCGCTCTCACGGTTTCGTAATAAATTTATTTATTTTTCTCATAGTCGATCAATGAAATGTTTAAGAAATTTTGTATTGAGCCCATGTGAAAAAACACCTTCAAATAATGTTTTATTTTCGTGAATAATAAATTAAATCAACTTTCGTAATGGCGGGCGGGATTCTGTCAATACATATAGCAACCGTCAAAACAAAATGTACTTACAACCTTAACTGACTTGGTAGTTAAATATGCACCCTAAAAACTGACAGCCATTTCGATAATTTTATACTGCTAGTGGCGCCTCCACCACTGGGTCAGATAAGTTTGTGGGATAAATGTCTTTCGGTATCGACAGTAGGTGACAGTTTTAGAGTGCGCCTGCGCGCGGTCGAAATTGAATACTAATCATTTACCATAACCTTAGAACGAAGAAAATGTACTGTAACTAGCGTCAAAAAACGCACGAGTTGCGCGCAGATTGCGCACAGACGAACTCTATGTAGGTACAGTTAGACGGAAATCACCCGCAACAGCCGCAAACGGAGATGATAGACGGATCCCACACTGCACCGCAAGACGCTCCGGTTTGTGGTAGTGCGCTTCTTAACTATGGCTGTAGAATTTTGATGTGCATACAAAACCCGCAGTGTATGATAAATCACGCCGCATCTCCGTCCGGTAGTGCGGAAACCGGAGGCAGTGTGATGGACGCCTTAGTGCGACATGACGTCATCGCAATAGCGCGCAAGGAAAGCAAATTTTCAAAAGCTGGTGAAACTTTACAACGCTGTAAAGATGGCCAGATTTCGATGAAACAAAAAGTATTAGTACTTGCACGAGTACGCGCATTAAATGCAGTAATTTTTATAGTCATATTTTGATGTGTTGGTGTGACTCATTGAGAATACAGTAAATTTTATCTAGATACTTCCATTTATAATAGCAATATAAAACTGTAAGAAATTAAAAACACTTTTATAAGCAGATAGATTTTACATTGTTTATTATAATGAGCGATTTTCTGAGAGGCCATTTAAAACATAAAAAAGCTTCCAATTGCTTCACTAGATGGCGTTGAATAAGTATGTACATGTCTATGGTATATTTTGGTATGAAACATATTTAAATTAATTACTTTTTAACAACCCAAAAGAAACTAATAATATATTAAATAAGTACTACTGTGAGGAACAGAAACGAAATAGGTAAATTTAAAGATTTAGGTAAATAAATAACATCTATCTGACGTTCCGTTTTACGTAAAAAAATCGCGTCAAAGTAAAATTTATAACGTTCCGTTCCTTCTAACTGCATAGGTGGGACAGCGCCATCTAGTGACTGAGCTTTCAGAAAATCGCCCATTGTTAGTAATTTAGGAATTAAATAACAACAAAATAAATATATTTCGAAATATTTTATTAAGTAACTATAGAGTAGATAATAATAGTAACTAAAATACCCCAAGCGAAAGCAAAATATCACATAATGGTCACCCTAAGAATGACCTGTCAAAGAAGCAGTCCGCACCTGCACTTTAGCAAATGGTTTAAGTAGCCTGTTATTGTCCTGTTTTATTTCGCAAGCACATTTCACCTGTAAAACAATCTCTCTTCCAGCACTTTTGATAACTTTTGGCATGACGATTACTAAATAAACTAATAAAACACAATGACACTTGACACACTCATTTCGCCTGTCACAACAAATACCATGGCGACCTGCCAAATTTGAAATTAGTTCCAAATTCGACCGCGCGCAAACTTATCTGGCGAGCGCTCTACCTCATGGAATTTATAAGTACTAAAAAAAAACTAGTACTAAAAAAGTACTAGTACTAAAATCTCTACCTAGAGTGCGCGCCAGATCAGTCTGCGCGCGACTGACTGGTGGCATATTTAATGCTGCCAGCAGCTGTAAATGATTCTCCCATCACGAGTAGATGAGAAAACAATCTAACTGGCTTTTGTCCGGTTGCTATAATTATTGAGAATACTGTAAATTTTACCTAGATACTTCCTTCAATAATAGAAAACTGTAATGCCGGGGTTTCACCTGCGTGACGCCTAACGGCGTTAATAACGGCATGCGCGTCTAAGCGCGCTCATTGTATCAAATTAGTGCGCTAAGACCCGGCTACACCTGCGATTTATATCAAATAGCGCGCTAATTAATGGCATTAGACGCAGGCGTAGCTCGGGCATAAGACATTACAAACACTTTTATAAGCAGATAGATTTTATAGTGTTGTTTTATTAGTTGTTTTCTGTTTCCCAAAGGTTGACTGGCTGAGAATACTTTTAGTATTAAGTCCGCCTTGTATATTACATTATGTATTTTGTACAAAAGATTAATAATGAGGGATTTTTGAGGGACAGACAAAAAAGAAAAAAAATAGTTATAATAATGAAACGAGATGGCGCTGACAAATAGCGAAGTCGGTCTGACCTGGGGGGCTACCGCGTAACTTTATGGATATGAACTTCATACGTTTTTGGGAACTTTAAATCAATTTTATAAAGAAAATAGCCGCTATCAGTTCCTTGTTTTGTGACGTCGGGTATAACGATAACTAGCTAGCAACGTTCGACAGAACAAAGCAGCAAAAATCTACCAGAATAAGGAATTCAAATGACAGTTGAAGCCCATACCCATATCCAGATTTCTTAGCCGGTAGCCCCCCTGGGGGGCTACCGCGTAACTTTATGGGTATGAACTTCATACGTTTTTGGGAACTTTAAGTCAATTTTATAAAGAAAATAGCCGCTATCAGTTCCTTGTTTTGTGACGTCGGGTATAACGATAACTAGCTAGCAACGTTCAACAGAACAAAGCAGCAAAAATCTATCAGAATAAGGAATTCAAATGACAGTTGAAGCCCATACCCATATCCGGATTTCTTAGCTGGTAGCCCCCCTGGGGGGCTACCGCGTAACTTTATGGGTATGAACTTCATACGTTTTTGGGAACTTTAGGTCAATTTTATAAAGAAAATAGCCGCATTCAGTTTCTTGTTTTGTGACGTCGGGTATAACGATAACTAGCTAGCAACGTTCAACAGAACAAAGCAGCAAAAATCTATCAAAATAAGGAATTCAAATGACAGTTGAAGCCCATACCCATATTCATTTTTCTTAGCCAGTAGCCCCGCAGGAATAAACTAAAATGACGAGTTGATAACATTTTGATTTGTTTTCAAATTCGCAGGTAGCAAGTAGGTAGCACTGTCTAATATTAAAACAGTAAAATAACAACGAAGTAACAATATAAAAATAACAAATGTCAGTGAGAACGCAACGTAAATCTACTAGTTGAAGCATAAGCAATCAAAAAGTGTGTAAAATCTCCGCACTCGACTGACATGACTGACAAGCATAGCCTGGCAACGTTCGTGCGTGCGTGTTTTTGACCTAACTTCTTTACTTTTGATCATTTCGTTATTTGCGAGTGCCATCTGTCGCCACTTTAAATCAACTTTTTTTTTTCTTTATAGCTTACAGAAAAATCCCCCATTATAAAAAAATATATTAAAATTGTGAGTAATTTAGGAATTAAACACAAACGAAATAAATATATTTCGAAATATTTTATTAAGTAAATAGAGTAGAGAATAATTGTAACTAAAATACCACAAGCGAAAGCAAAATATCACATAATGGTCACTCTAAAAATAACCTGCCACAAAGCAGTCTGCGCCCGCACTTTAGCAAATGGTCCAAGTAGCCTGTTATTGTCCCGTTCTATTTCGCAAGCACATTTCACCTGTAAAACAATCTCTCTTCCAGCACTTTTGCTGACTTTTGGCATGACGATTACCAAATTATTAAACTAATAAAACATAATGACACTTGACACACTCATTTAGTCTGTCATAACAAATAACATTGCGACCAGGGGGGCTACCGCGTAACTTTATGGGTATGAACTTCATACGTTTTTGGGAACTTTAAATCAATTTTATAAAGAAAATAGGCGCTATCAGTTCCTTGTTTTGTGACGTCGGGTATAACGATAACTAGCTACGATAACTAACTATTTTCTTTATAAAATTGACTTAAAGTTCCCAAAAACGTATGAAGTTCATATCCATAAAGCTACGCGGTAGCCCCCCTGCCAAATTTGAAATTAGTTCCAAATTTGACCGCGCGAACTTATCTGGCGAGCGCTCTACATACCACTAAGTGGCCCTCTATACGTTGGCCCAATGTGTACAGCGGACTTAAGAGCTAGATAGCGCGCACGGCACGGGTAACCCTCAGAACAATAACTAGCTTTAGTTATTGTTCTGAGGGGTAACCTTTGTCACCGTGCGTGACTGTTTTGTCTCTCACTCACATCAATAGTATGAAAAAGTCGCGTCGCTCATGCGCGCACTTTCATACTAACCCGTAGACTTGATGCGAGTGACAAAATAATGGGCGATTTTCTGAAAGCTCTGTCACTAGATGGCGCTGTCCCACCTATGCAGTTAGAAGGAACGGAACGTTATAAATTTTACTTTTTTACGTAAAACGGAACGGCAGACAGATGTTATTTATTTACCTAAATCTTTAAATTTACCTTTTTCGTTTCTGTTTCTTACAGTAGTACTTATTTAATATATTATTACTTTCCTTTGGGTTGTTAAAAAGTAATTAATTTAAATATGTTTCATACCAAAATATACCATAGACATGTACATACTTATTCAACGCCATCTAGTGAAGCAATTGGAAGCTTTTTTTTTTTAAATGGCCTCTCAGAAAATCGCTCATTGCGGAGACAGAAGTCACCCGTGCGCGCCCGCTCTTACACGCTAGCCGAAGCTGAGCCAGGGCCCAGGGGGGCTACCGCGTAACTTTATGGATATGAACTTCGTACGTTTTTGGGAACTTTAAAGGTTCGCGCACATTATGTCGGGGCGCAGCGGGCTGGGCCGCAGCGCAAAAATCCGTCGAAATCGCTCGTATGTATTTTATATGAACTATCGCACACTATGCCGGGGCGCAGCGTGCCGCATAATCCGCCGCGGATTTTGTTGCGTGCGTGCGATGCGATGCGGCCCGCCCCGCCCCGCTGCGCCCCGACACAGTGTGCTATAGCAAGCGGATTTTTCTCGTACTACTCGGTCAGATAACATGACACCTACAAATTATACCCGTCTCTTTCACTCGATTCTGTCATGCCCGGAGAGTGAGAGGGACGGGTATAACCGGCACTAGTAGAAGAAATTGGTTGTTTGAATTTGGTTGTACTCAAAATCCGTCAATGCGCTGCGGCCCGGCCCGTCACTATGTGCTAGAGTGCGCTCAAATCCGTCAATGCGATGCGCTGCGGCCCGCTCCGCTGCGCCCCGGCATAATGTGCGCGCTCCTTAAGTCATATTTATAAAGAAAATAGCCGCTATCAGTTCTTTGTTTCGTGACGTGTCGGGTATAAAGATAACTAAAGTGCTCGTCAGATAAGTCTGCGCGCGGTAAAAATCGAATACTAATCTTTTCTATAACATTAGAACAAAAAAATGCACTGTAACTAGCGCCAAAAACGCGCCAGCCACGTGCAGAGTTATCTGACACACACGCTAGCAACGTTTAACAGAACAAAGCAGCAAAAATCTATCAGAATAAGGAATTCATATGACAGTTGAAGCCCATACCCAGATCCAGATTTCTTAGCCGGTAGCATAGAGAAGTATAATTGGCCGGTAGCCCCCCTGTTTAACCAATCTTCCATGTCTACAATTATGTAAGAAAGTTACAGACTTGTAATACATGTGCTGATAAACCAACGTCTACAATAATTGTAGAAAACGCCTGTAGATTACATTTTCATTTTGTATTTACATATTTTTAGTTGTAAAATACAATTTACAAGTTGTTTCAAAAAGTAGGCATTTTGCTACTATGTCATAATGCGATTAAGTCTTATTACGAAGTAGAGAATAATGAGATGTGTGTGGATTATTTACTACGTAGGTTTTTTGAAATGTAGGCATTGACAGCCGGACCCTAAATTTTTGAAGATGGTAGACTAATAACAATAGCATTTTACAACAAGCTTGTTAAACACTCGAAATGCATTGTTATAAAAGAGCATACTACCTAGGTAGCATAAAAGCATGCTCTTTTAGTAGCATGTGTATACTGGCCTTAACACCTAGTTCGGTAGCCCCCCCGATTATTGAGATAGTTTAACTAATTTATAAATTCTCTTCCAAAAAAATATTCTCGAGAACTTACGAGCAAAGTTCTCACTGAAAGGCCATTCTCGGGAATTTCCCATCATCATCATCATTCACGCTCCTAGGATACAGGATACGTCCTAGTTTGGGAGTTGGGGAATGATTTGTAAACGCAAATGTATCTAATATTGTTTTGCCTGTAATGGTATTGTTTTGTTGAAATATTTTTTTTATTATTTTATTTATTATCATCATGTCAGCCGAACGACGCCCACGGCTGGGCATAGGCCTCCCCCCAAGGATCTCCACGACGATCGGTCCTGCGCATCAGCATCACTCACTAGGTGGAATTAGTGCAATAATTATGTGCCTGAGAAATAAAGTAAGGCACTCCGTATATTATACTTATTACAGTTTATATGATTCAGGAAGGCTACCTACCGGCTAAAAAAATATGAATATGGACATGGGCTTCATTTTACATTTGAAGCCGATGTTATGCCCTTAATCATAGATATTTTTTTAACATAATGGGCGATTTTCTGAAAGCTCAGTCACTAGATGGCGCTGTCCCACCTATGCAGTTAGAAGGAACGGAACGTTATAAATTTTACCTTGACGCGACTTTTTTACGTAAAACGGAACGTCAGACAGATGTTATTTATTTACCTAAATCTTAAATTTACCTATTTCGTTTCTGTTCCTCACAGTAGTACTTATTTAATATATTATTAGTTTCCTTTGGGTTTTTAAAAAGTAATTAATTTAAATTTGTTTAAAGCCCCCAGTACACGATGGCCGATCATGGTCGGCGACCATGACCAATACATCGTACATTGACACTTTTGAAAGAACCTTTTTAAACTTGTTCGTTCAAAAGTGTCAATGTACGATGTATTGGTCATGGTCGCCGATCATGGTCGGCCAACCTGTACTGGGGGCTTCATACCAAAATATACCATAGACATGTACATACTTATCCAACGCCATCTAGTGAAGCAATTGGAAGCTTCTTTTTTTTTAAATGGCCTCTCAGAAAATCGCTCATTGTAACTTCATAAATTCGATCAACAACCATAAAGCCCCCAGTACAGGTTGGCCGACCATGGTCGGCGACCATGACCAATACATCGTACATTGACACTTTTGAAAGAACCTTTTTAAACTTGTTCGTTCAAAAGTGTCAATGTACGATGTATTGGTCATGGTCGCCGACCATGGTCGGCCAACCTGTACTGGGGGCTTAACAATCCCCTTTTTAATATACTATTATGGTATTATTATGGTATGGTATCAAGGTATACGCCGCCTACCGACCTCCACAAACGGGGATACACCCGCCTGACTTCGCAGCAGTGTTCACCGACGAGACCCCCACCGTGATGGCAGGGGACCTGAACGCGAAGCACCCAGCGTGGGGATCCCGCACTACCTCAACAGACGGCCGCCGACTGCTGGAGGTGACCGCAGAGAAGGATATCGAAGTGCTGGGACCAGATTCGCCCAACTTCCCACTTCCCACTTCACACTTCCCGCCCAACGATACCGCCCAACCCAGCACCATCGACGTAGTGCTCACCAAGGGCGTCGCCAACCCCATCAGTGTGGAGGTACTTTACGAGGTTGACACACCACACCTGCCTATCCTAATAACCATGGCCACCTCTCCCGACGTCGTGGCCCCCATGCGGCCTAGATTGAAAACCGACTGGGAGGCCTACAAGTTATCGATGGCGGACGTCTGCCTGCCTGGCCCTCTTACAACCAGAGAGGAGACCCTCCCCGTGGCCCAGTGCTGCCGCGGCGCGGATGCAAAAACAACTGGACCTCCTCCCGCCCTGGCTTGAAAAATGGAGGATTGCGGTGAACGTGGGGAAAACCACCGCAATACTCGTTGGGAGGCAGCGTAAGATGCCACCCAAGCTAGACCTGAAGGGCGAGACCATACAATGGCAGCCGTCCATCAAATACCTAGGCTGCCACATTGATCGCGGCCTGACTATGGCCGCCCAATTAGAGCACATCACGTCGTCAGCCCGCGCCGCGCGGGCCACCCTCCGCCCTGTCTTGAACTCTAGACTGCCGCTGCGGGCGAAGCTCGCAATCTACAAATCCCACGTCCGTTCTCGGCTCACATATGCTGCACCGGCGTGGTACTCGCTCTGCTCGCAGACGCGGAAGCAGCGACTACAAGCCCAGCAAAATTTAGCGCTCCGCATCATCACTCAAGCGGGGCGCTACGTCCGCAACGAGGTCATTGCGCGGGACCTCAACATCGAGCCGCTACAGGACTTCGTGGGCCGACTGGCGCGTCGAATGTTCGACTGCGCCGACCACGGCCCCCATCAGCACCTGCAGGGCATCGCGCCCGCAAGACCTCTGCCGCCGATCCCAGAAGATCCAACTCCCACCGCAAACGCCAACATCAACACCAGAGCTAAGAAGTGGGCGCTGCCCCGTGACAGTGTGCCCCCGCCATCTCCCTAGCCCTTTCTGTCCACTCCCACTTCCCACCCTATACCTCCACCTAAATTATAGCCCTTACCCCGTTTGCGCGCCCGCTCGCAGGCGCTAGCTGGGCCTCCCCCAATGGGGTCTCACCTGGCTGGCTGACCGCGCCGAGGGCCGCAAACATCCAGTGGGGCACACCTCTCGTCAGAAGACGGCCGCGTAAGCGGCACCAAGCACCGTGGGGCAGCAGCCCCACGAGATGAAGCCCGGGGAAGGAGCAGAAGCTCGAACCCGCACCCGCCATCATCGGCGGAAGGAATCCAGAGAGATACTATTATCTATGATAACAATAGTACTTGACATGGAGCTAACCTCACTGATCTCTATATATAGGTCAGCGAGCTAGACTACATACTGAGGAAACTGGAGAGTGCAGTACTAACACTTTTTTGTAACCACAAATTACACTGTGGCTGTCTTTCGTCTCACCTAAACTTTGAAAAAATACGTATGGTCATACGAGACAACTGACAGCCACTACATACTATATAGATGTCAAATTTGCTGGTGTTCACTTTTTTATTCAGGGTGAGAACCAAGAAATTTGTGTTGTTGTAGTAAGTTCCATGGTGAGAATTTCAGTTACCTCAGTATTAAGTCGAGCTTCATGCCCGTGTCCATTTTATATAGCCGGTACAGGGGGGCTACCGCATAACTTTATGGATATGAACTTGATACGTTTTTTGGAACTAAGTCAATTTTATAAAAAAAAAATAGCTTCTATCAGTTTCTTGTTTTGTGACATCAGGGGCCCTATCGCCCTATTTTGCAATAAGAGCGATTTCATTACAACTCCATTTCAATCAGTTTACGATCGTGACTTAAAAAGGTATCGCCCTAACGTTCACAAACGGATGGAAGACGGATTGCGAATATTGCGATGGCATTGCGATCGTTTGGATCGGTGAATGAATGATACCAGTGATGTTACTTTTATGAATGAATCTTTTCAAAAATAGAGTGTCAAGTTGTCAATGTCAGTGTCATCCAACTGTCAAATACAAGGGATTTTTGGCGGTTGGTTTTAGTGGTGCGTTTTTCTCAAACATGTATTGGTGTTTCTGACGTTTCTGTTGAGGTGCAGGCTCGTTTTGAAATTACAACTTTTACAATATATTTTACTGGCGTTTACTTTGAATTATTTCGTAGTACTTTCAAGTTTTAGCGCGCTTGGCCTGCGATCGTTGAGGTTAAGCAACTTTCGCAATGGTCGGTCACGGGATGGGTGACCAAAAAACTTTTCATCTCGAGCTCCTCCGTGCTTCGGCAGGCACGTTAAGCCGTTGGTCCCGGCTGCACTTGCAGTCGTTAATACCCACCAATCCGCACTGGGCCCGCGTGGTGGGTCATGGCCCATTCCATTCCCTTTATCCATCCATAAGGAAGGCCAGTGCCCCAGCAGTGGGGACATTAAATGGCTGATGATGATGATGATGATGATGACTTTTCAAGTCTAGTCCAGATTTTTAAGGCGAACAGCTCTTAAGTCGGCCAGCACGGGTAGCATGACGAACTCGAGAAAGGTTTTGTCTATATCGAAACGTCAAAAATTACATTTCATCGTAGACAAACCTATTGTTTGGCTGTCAACTATAGACTTTCGAGGTAGGTAGACAAAACTCTTCTCGCGTTTGTCATGCTACCTACGCATGCTGGTGGGCTATTTCCACGGCCGCAAATGAGAATAAACTCATCACTGGGGAAGACGGCTTTGCCTTGGTAGGTAGCCTCCTTCATACGGGCTCTTTTCGGGACCTCCTCTCCGCTCTTGGGGGATGTTGGAAGGCAGTGCCGAGTGTCTTTCTTAGAGTCAAGTAGCACCCGTCACTTTACTTCATCTGATTATCACATTTTTGTGTTTTTTTTGACACGGTACCTATTATTGTTTTCCGGCATTAACAACCACTGAGCAAGAGAATAAATACGTTTTAACAACTTGAAACACACAGAATCTTACTAAAATCTGCTAATAATTTCTGAATAATGTTGAAAAAACTGCCTCCGACTAGCTGTTTATTTTGACTTATGCGAACGGTCAGGTGGCCTACCACAAGCTCTTATAGCAGTTATTTTTAAGTTGAGAGAGTGAGACGCCGCTCTACACGCCGTATAGCGGCGTCTCACTCTCTCAACTTAAAAATAACTGCTATAAGAGCTTGTGGTAGGCCACCAGTTATCGGCTACAATGTAATCATTTTACGTTTAAAAACCTAGCGCGATTCGAAAAATCGTTCCGAAAAGGAATGGTAATGGTATTGTCGTCGTTGAGAAAATAGCGTGATACCAAATTGTCAAATAAGAGCAATGTAAGTGTAATATAAGCGCATTTAGCATAGGGCGATAGGGCCCCTGGGCCCCTATCGCCCTATTTTGCAATAAGAACGATTTCATTACAACTCCAATTCAATCAGTTTACGATCGTGACATAAAAAGGTATCGCCCTAACGTTCACAAACGGATGGAAGACGGATTGCGATGGCATTGCGATCGTTTGGATCGGTGAATGAATGATACCAGTAATGTTACATTTATGAACGAACCTTTTCAAAAATAGAGTGTCAAGTTGTCAATGTCAGTGTCATCCAACTGTCAAATACAAGGGATTTTTGGCGGTTGATTTTAGTGGTGCGTTTTTCTCAAACATGTATTGGTTTTTCTGTTGAGGTGCAGGCTCGTTTTGAAATTACAACTTTTACAATATATTTTACTGGCGTTTACTTTGAATTATTTCGTAGTACTTTTCAAGTTTTAGCGCGCTTGGCCTGCGATCGTTGAGGTTAAGCAACTTTCGCAATGGTCGGTCACGGGATGGGTGACCAAAAAACTTTTCATCTCGAGCTCCTCCGTGCTTCGGAAGGCACGTTAAGCCGTTGGTCCCGGTTGCACTTGCAGTCGTTAATACCCACCAATCCGCACTGGGCCCGCGTGGTGGGTCATGGCCCATTCCCCTTATCCATCCATAAGGAAGGCCAGCGCCCCAGCAGTGGGGACATTAAATGGCTGATGATGATGATGATGATGACTTTTCAAGTCTAGTCCAGATTTTTCAGGCGAGCAGCTCTTAAGTCGGCGCACGGGTAGCATGACGAACTCGAGAAAAGTTTTGTCAATATCGTAACGTCAAAAATGACATTTCATCGTAGACAAACCTATTGTTTGGCTGTCAACTATAGACTTTCGAGGTAGACAAAACTCTTCTCGGTATTGTCATGCTATGCATGCTGGTGGGCTATTTCCACGGCCGCAAATGAGAATAAACTCATCACTGGGGAAGACGGCTTTGCCTTGGTAGGTAGCCTCCTTCATACGGGCTCTTTTCGGGACCTCCTCTCCGCTCTTGGGGGATGTTGGAAGGCAGTGCCGAGTGTCTTTCTTAGAGTCAAGTAGCACCCGTCACTTTACTTCATCTGATTATCACATTTTTGTGTATTTTCGACACGGTATTATTGTTTTCCGGAATTAACAACCACTGAGCAAGAGAATAAATACGTTTCAACAACTTGAAACACACAGAATCTTACTAAAATCCGCTAATAATTTCTGAATAATGTTGAAAAAACTGCCTCCGACTAGCTGTTTATTTTGACATAAGTGAACGGCTCTGAGGAGGTGAACGGTCAGTTATCGGCTGCAATGTAATCATTTTACGTTTAAAAACCTAGCGCGATTCGAAAAATCGTTCCGAAAAGGAATGGTAATGGTATTGTTGTCGTTGAGAAAATAGCGCGATACCAAATTGTCAAATAAGAGCAATGTAAGTGTAATATAAGCGCATTTAGCATAGGGCGATAGGGCCCCAGGGGGGCAATTGCGTAAGCTAATCGTATTCATTTGACAGTTCATATCGTATTCAATCGGCTGCAATTTGTATGGAATGACATTTAATATGATACAATATGAGCTGTCAAATGAATACGATTGACTTTACGCAATTCCATAGCAGGTCAAGGAATTTATAAATAGTAGGTACTTATAAATTCCTTGCATCTGGGGCCCTATCGCCCTATGCTAAATGCGCTTATATTACACTTACATTGCTCTTATTTTGCAATTTGGTATCGCGCTATTTTTTCAACGACAACAATACCATTACCATTCATTTACCATTCCTTTTTTCGAATCGCGCTAGGTTTTTAAACGTAAAATTATTAAGCCCCCAGTACACGATGGCCGATCATGGTCGGCGACCACGACCAATACATCGTACATTGACACTTTTAAAAGAACCTTTTTAAACTTGTTCGTTCAAAAGTGTCAATGTACGATGTATTGATCATGGTCGCCGACCATGATCGGCCATCGTGTACTGGGGGCATCACATTGCAGCCGATAACTGACCGTTCGCTTATGTCAAAATAAAAAGCTAGTCGGAGGTAGTTTTTTCAACATTATTCAGAAATTATTAGCGGATTTTAGTAAGATTCTGTGTGTTTCAAGTTGTTAAAACGTATTTATTCTCTTGCTCAGTGGTTGTTAATTCCGGAAAACAATAATACCTTGTCGAAAATACACAAAAAAGTGATAATCAGATGAAGTAAGGTGATGGGTGCTACTTGACTCTAAACGGCTCAAGAAAGACACTCGACACTGCCTTCCAACATCCCCCAAGAGCGGAGAGGAGGTCCCGAAAAGAGCCCGTATGAAGGAGGTTACCTACCAAGGCAAAGCCGTCTTCCCCAGTAATGAGTTTATTCTCAAATCTGAACTAGACTTGAAAAGTCATCATCATCATCATCATCATCAGCCATTTAATGTCCCCACTGCTGGGGCACTGGCCTTCCTTATGGATGGATAAGGAGAATGGGCCATGAGTCATGACCCACCACGCGGGCCCAGTGCGGATTGGTGGGTATTAACGACTGCAAGTGCAGCCGGGACCAACGGCTTAACGTGCCTTCCGAAGCACGGAGGAGCTTGAGATGAAAAGTTTTTGGTCACCCATCCCGTGACCGACCATTGCGAAAATTGCTTAACCTCAACGATCGCAGGCCAAGCGCGCTAAAACTTGAAAAGTACTACGAAATAATTCAAAGTAAACGCCAGTAAAATTTATTGTAAAAGTTGTAATTTCAAAACGAGCCTGCACCTCAACAGAAAAACTCCAATTCCACACACGCACAACGCACCACAAAAAAAAAATCAACCGCCAAAAATCCCTTGTATTTGACAGTTGGATGACACTGACATTGACAACTTGACACTCTATTTTTGAAAAGATTCATTCATAAAAGTAACATCACTGGTATCATTCATTCACCGATCCAAACGATCGCAATGCCATCGCAATCCGTCTTCCATCCGTTTGTGAACGTTAGGGCGATACCCTTTTATGACACGATCGTAAACTGATTGAAATGGAGTTGTAATGAAATCGCTCTTATTGCAAAATTGGGCGATAGGGGCCCAGGTATAACGACAGCTAGGTAGCAACGTTCAATAGAAAAAAAACAGCAAAAATCTATCAAATAATGGAATTCAAATGACAGTTGAAGCCTATATCCGTATCCATATTTTTTAGCCGGTAGCCCCCCTACCGACTACCATGAAGTAATTATCAAGAAAAAAACCAAGAAATGAATGAAGAATTTCGAAAAATACGAAAGAAATAAAAAATAGGTACCTACTGAAGACGAAATATTCCGATCTGTCCCCCTGCTCTGTCCCCATGGGGTGACAGAATGGACAAAAAAGTTTGATCTGTCCCCCTGTTACCGATGAGGGGACAGTTCGAACTTTATTCACCTCCTTAATGTTTTATCCGTCCCCCTATCGGTATTAGGGGCACAGATCAAACTTTTTTATTCCTGTTTGTCCCCCATAGAATTATTATTTACTAGCCTTCCGCCCGCGGCTACGCCCGCGTGTACTACACGACGTTATCCCATGGGAAGGTGATATTTTTCAGGAATAAAAAGTAGCCTATGTCCATTCTCAGGCTCTAGACTATCTCTGTACCAAAATTCATTCAAATCGGTTCAGTAGTTTAGGTGTGATTGTGTAACACACAGACAGACAGAGACGCATTTATAATATAAAGTAAGGATATTTATTATTTTTATTCATGTTCTTAAAAGTATTGCAACCTTTTATTAAATAAAAGACAAAATGGTTTCGGTTTATAATCGCCTTTATTTGTATAAGTTATAACTTAGAATAATAACACATATTGCAAGCACGAAAAACGCGCAACTAAAACTAAGCCATAATATCTGGCTCAGTTCTCAAGGTCTGGCGCTGGCAGTGCTCAAGGTCACGTTATGTCGAACACAGCTCGCGAAAAATAATTCAATATGACAGTTTGCACTATAAATAAGTGTTCTAGCAACTCAGAAAAACAAAAAATAGTGATCAAAGGTATGTACTCATATATTCTACATTTTCTGTACGTAACATCTACAATCGACAAAAAACTAATAATTTGAAACATAAAACATATTAAGTTGGTTGGTTTTATTTGCTACTAAATGTTTGTTATAAGTTCTATGAAAATAATTTACCGTTTATTTTATTTGTCATTTATCTAGTGATTCTGGCCATTCAATACTCTATTAGGGATACTTTACTGCATCAAATAAAATTTCAAACATCCGTCTAATCGTTATTCAAATATTCTATTACTTGCATCATACTTGGTTTTAGTTGAAACATAATAGCTATACGAAAATTGTCTTTGAATAGGCGAGGGATGCCGGCCGTCATAATTTTACAATAAAAAAGGCATATTAAGTACATTTTCATAATTAACTGTTATGCTAAATCTCACCATTATTACTATTTTGTCCCACTATTTTGTCTATGATTTTTATGGTGTGTTAACGTTTTGTGTAAATGTTTCGCGAAGATTTATCTCACTTAAGATGCATCTTTATTTGAATTTATCATATAGGCATTTAAATTTAAACGCATTGAACGGCGGCATTCATCATTAGACTAATGGTTAATATGCTTTTATTTAAAAAACACGTACTTAAGTAATATTCTTATTAATATAATTATATTCATGTTTATCCCACTGGATGCGGGCAGCGCAGGACCGATCGTTGTGGAGATCCTTGGGGGAGGCCTATGCCCAGCACTGGGCGTCGTTCGGCTGGTATGATAATTCATCTTTATGTGTCATCATACCAAACACATGACAAATCATAGCATAACGAAGCAGCATTTTTTCCCATTTTTCGTGGGTAAGCGCCCGATGATGGTTACACCTGAAGCCATATTTTGTGTGCGTTAGAAGAGCGTAGAAACACACAGCTTACGCAAATAAGGATAATGAAGATGGCACGCGTTTACGCATGTATTTTGGTTCAGACGCGGTTTCTAGGTGTTATTATTCTAAGAGTTATAAATATTTCTTTTATTTCTCTAATAATTATCAGTCTCATAAATAACGAAAGGTACATATTACACAATCAGTCTTATTAAGATTCAAATATCTATATTTAAACTTACTATTATAACATCACGAATATTTATCAATCTATCAATCAACATAAAACCTTGCTATAAATATAAATCACAGTAGATATTGTATTAAAATTAGTTTTCTGATTTGACTTCTTACCTAGTTACTACAAATGAAACCTGCCGGCCTAGCATGAGCGGCTTTTATTGCGCGATATATGGTACGGCAAGTTGTCTTGCTTACCCCACTAAGGTGTAAGCAAGACGGCATGCCGTACCATATCATATCGCGTGTTATAAGCCGCTCATGCTAGGCCGGCTGGACTAATAAACTAAAAGTAAATATTGTAAACTGATGATTATTAGAGAAATAAAAGAAATATTTATAACTTATATAAATAAAGGTGATTATAAACCGAAACCATTTTGTCTTTTATTTAATAAAAGGTTGCATTACTTTTAAGAACATAAATAAAAATAATAAATATCCTTACTTTATTATAATAAAATATAAATAATAATAATTTTATATGCTTATTTAATTCTATGGGGGACAAACAGGAATAAAAAAGTTTGATCCCCCTATCGGTATTAGGGGGACAGATAAAACATTAAGAACGTGAATAAAGTTCGAACTGTCCCCTCATCGGTAACAGGGGGACAGATCAAACTTTTTTGTCCATTCTGTCACCCCATGGGGGACAGAGCAGGGGGACAGATCGGAATATAAGACAATCAAATCATGGATTTCCGCCGACGAAGGCGGGTTCGGGTTCGAGCTTCCTGCTCCTTCCCCGGGCTTCATCTCGTGAGGCTACTGCCCCACGGTGTTTGGAGCCGCTTTGCGCGGCCGTCCTCGGGACGGGTGGTGTGCCCCACCAAGGCCCCACCGGATGTTTGCGGCCCTCGGCGGTCTGGCGATTAGGCTTTATGGGCATTGATCCCTTTGCCTACCCAGAATGGGTAAACGTTAAAAAAAATCAACAGTGACACTGACAACTATGAATGAACTGTCAAAATTGGTCGACCGACCTTCACTTTTGCTTGGTCGAATTGAATTTTTAACTAGTATAATAATCTGTGAATTGAATGAATTGCTTTGTCGTTCGTTGACCTTTACCAGACAAACTTACCGACTGAAATATCAAACCAATTTCAGTTTGCAATGCCAATCATTGTTTGATAAGACAAAATCAACAGATATAAAATTTTATCGGCGTTGATATTTGCCGGTTTCGCAATTGATATCAAAAGTGAATAAAAAAACGTAAATATGTCTTCGGTAAGTTTTTGGCTTTCTTTCTATTTTAAGCATTTTAGCCACGTTAGAAATTAGAATGGTAAAATTGTGTGTACATCATCATCATCATGTCAGCCGAACGACGCCCACTGATGGGCATAGGCCTCCCCCAAGGGTCTCCACAACGATCGGTCCTGCACTGCCCGCATCCAGCGTGTGTACATACTTACACTAAATAAGTTAATGAGGCTGCCTAGTAATCTAAAATTGATGAGATACATCTAGTCGGCATTTACAAAAACCACAAAATTAACACGAAAGAAATAATTTAGATAGCCTAATGAATGTGATCAACCTTTTTTCAGACACACATCTTCAATGTAGAAATGACTTGTGAAGGTTGTTCTGGAGCTGTGGAAAGAGTACTGGGCAGGTTAAAAGGGCAAGGTGTTGAGAATGTATCAATTAGTTTACCAGAGCAGAAAGTTTCAGTGACTTCTACACTCAGTGCTGATCAGCTCCTGGATGTTATCAAAAAGACAGGAAAAAAGACCATTTATGTTGGTACACAATAATTATTTGTTTCTTGTCGCAACATAAAAAGTTATCAAAACATTAAGCAAGCGCTTCATCATCAATTCCCTCAATGGATGTTAACATTGATATTAATCATCATAAGGTTGTAAATTATTTGATAATTTTGTTTTGTTAAATATTTGCTTGATATTTTATAAGATAAAGAATTTACAGTGTCTATATACATAAATAAATTACATATTTTTCCATAACTGTTTTTCAATAGTTTTATTTATAATAATATTGTATTAAAAAAATATATAGTATTATTCATTCTTACTCAAGACACCTTCTAATGTGTTGAGCCTTAAATCCACCAGATCGACTGCTTCATGTAAGGCATTCAAGTGATCAACTATAGCATTGACAGTAGGAAGCACATCTGCACAGTCGCACTCATTGAGTTTCCCTACCTCACCACTGGTGTAAGTCATATTCAACTTTTTTAATTTCTTTAGAACTGGTTCACTGTTTTGTTTATAATTTTCATTTATTATTTTAAATCCACTATTTATAGGGAAGCTTCTTTTTCTACCAACCCATTCTATAGTACCACTTGTATAGCAAACATCATTTTCTTTGAGTTTTATCATTCCATACATATCATCTTCAGTGTTCAAATCAGTCCCTGTAGCTTTATTTATGATTGATGGGATTGAATAGGTAGCTGGGTTGGGTGGGATTCGTGGTATATGGCTCATATGACCCACACCATAGGAATTATCACTTATAGGATTCTCAAAATGAACTGAAGAATGAGCTGCTGAATATGTTGCAGAATTTTCTGCATGTCTAGATGGTATAGTTTGGTTTTGTTGACTATTTCCAATATCATCAATAAAAGTACTATTCGCTATTGGCTCTTGAAAATGGGAAACTCTCTCAGATTCTTGATTTGGATCAAGTACATCATCAAGATGGTCAAATGTTGTATTTGGATATTTGCTGCTGTGGTAACATTTATACCAAATCCTTATGCCCTGATGTATAATTAATTAAAGTTAAAGCAATTGTTTCTTCAATAATCTAATATGAAGCAGAACGTTTGAGACTGTTAAAGTAACAATTCTCTCTAAAATCAAGTTTTTGTACTGCTACTGTATATTGCATAGTAACAGTTTTCAAGGACCACACCTGAACAAGAAAATGTATATTAAACAATGATTATAAAATTTTATTAAAATAGTAAAAAGCTGTTTATAATATACATACCTATAACCAAGCCTAGAACTACTACTTTAAAAGTTCTACAATAATTCTTAAACCAACTGATAACTTAGTACAGTATTATCTACAACCAATGTTTTTTTTTCACAACCTGGTTTTTAACTCTTGAAGAAGAAGTTAACTTTGATATCTGGGAAGCTGATTTTTGTATTGAAGATGGATTCTGTGTCATATTTTCTTTTGTATCAGAAGAGATTTGAGTGAAATTCGTTTTCCATATAAACACCTGCAAAAACAACATCAAGTTGTGGGTTGCCTGGTTAAACTACATACTTCGAATTTGATAAATAAATTGTTTTCAACCAACCACTTTATCTTCCCCTGCTGAAGCAAATGTATCTCCACTTGGTGAAAAGTTAACTGTATTAACTGCTCCATTATGGCCACTAAGAGTAAATATTGGATGCCCTTCCAATAAGTCTAAAATCTGTAACAACATAAATTCATAATTAAAAATACATAGACTATTGATTTATTATTATGTATTGCATTGCAACTAATAACTTTACCTTCATTTTTCCATCTTTACTAGCTGTCAAAATGTAGCTTCCACTGGGGTGAAATGCCACTTGGGACACTGCATCATTATGGATACTAAAAGTTGAAAATGCATTAGTATTAAAATATATTGTATAAATGTCCAACTTTATTGTAGAATTAAAACAATATTTATACCTGTAATATTGTACTAAGTTATGTGTTCTAACATCATAAAGTTTGACATTTCCTTGTGAAGTACCAACTGCAATATAACAACCAGATGGATGCCAAGCTAAATATAGTCCATGACCCTTTTCCTTCTTGTAAGTATGAATACACTCTCCACTAACTGGATTCCAAAGTTTTGTAGATTTGTCATCAGAAGTTGACGCTATAATTGAGCCATCATAAGACATACGGGCGCACCTTACCCAGTTGGTGTGACCCACAAAAGATGCTATGAATTTAAGTTTATCACTAGACCATAACTTAACTATTTTGTCATCAGATGCAGTGATTATCTGCAAAATATTTTTAAAGAGTATTAACAGCCTGTAGAATCCAATTTCTTACAGCAAAGTATACATGATCAAAGTTACATTAATTTTGACAGAGTTTTTAAATCAACTTACTCCACTTAGCAACCACAACTGAAAGCCTTTATGTACCAACAGGAAAAAAATGATAATACCTTACTTCCATCAGAGTTGAATTCAACTGAACGTACAGTTTGCGAATGAGCTTTGAATACTCCTGTACTCCCGGTAACGGTGGGTACCCACAACCTGACGGTCTTATCACGCGATGCCGAGGCCATATATTTACCAGAAGGGGAAAATGTTACATCCATAACAGCTTCGTCATGTCCTTGAAATCTGTAGCTTCGCATAGTACCACGAAGGTCCCATAGCTAAATATATTATTTTTAATGATTATCGAATTGTTTGAAAGTTGAAAACCGAAAAAACGTTACCTACCAGAACACTATTATCCAACGAACTTGTAGCCAACTGTTGCTCATTAGGACTAAAGTAGGCTGCAGTGATACTATTGCGATGTCCTTTTAATTGTTTTTCCAATGATGGTTCAAGGAAAGTTATTTTAGTATCCATTTTAAATTCACTCAATGAAATAAATTAAAAATCCTCGGTACATGTAGTGGTACATGTATCCGAATTTCAAAATCAAGCAAACAAATGTCAGTTTGGAGAAAAACCAAAACAAAAACCAGAAACAAGAGATTTTATTTTTCTGGACAGTAGACAAAGGACATTAAAGCGCCCATTAGACGATAGGTTTCTTTCAAAGTTGGGCCGTAGGAAATGGACATTGGCTTCATTTGACATTTAAAGCCCATATTTTGTCCTATGGCATAAAGTATAATAAATAGGCTTCGAGCAACGCTGGCCTTCCGTCCCGGAAGGGAGTAGGCTTAGCGAGTTTACTCTATTCAAATAGTTCTGGCATTTTGGGGGGGGGGGGGGGGAAATGTGCACACAAGTCGTACAGATGAGTCACAAGACGACGGAAAACCAACGTTGCTCGAAGTAAATAAGTAAAGTGTGTGTCAGATAACTCTGCACGTGCCTGGCGCGTTTTTGGCGCTAGTTACAGTGCATTTTTTTGTTCTAATGTTATAGAAAAGATTAGTATTCGATTTTTACCGCGCGCAGACTTATCTGACGAGCACTCTATATTAACTTTAAGTTAAATGGGCATAATATATGGCTTCAAATGTCAAATGAAGCCCATGTAGCAAACTTACAGCCAAATCTACCGTCTAATGGGCGCCTCACAGTTGCCGGTACCGGCATACTATTCTAGTCTATAATTTGTGTGCCGGCAGAATACTCAAAGGCCGGCAGCGAAGCCACTTCCAAGAAAAATAATAGAATCCAGATAATCTCTGGTTTTGTTTATATTGTCTATGGTGCGCTGGCAAAATTCTTTTCCACGAGGTATGTGTTGATTTTCGTGTTTTGTTTTGAACAAAACTAGAATCTACTTACAAGAAAAACATCACACAATTCCCTTCTTTCGAGCATCACACAGGTTGGTTGAAATGATTAGGCATTTATTAGATTTATAATTGCATGCACCTATGTAATAAAATGTCATTGGTTTGTTCTTCGTTTTAAATGCTGTTTTCATTCTCAGTGTGAATCAATCATTCAAGTTATTTTAATTAAGCTTCTTTTTCAGCAAAGCAGTCTGAAAATCATGAAGTAAGATTTTATTTATGCCCTCATATTATTGTTTGTGGGTGAGTAAAAATTCTTTGTTATTGTTTTTTTAGACCTTAGAAAATATTTTTCCTGTAATTTTTACTTTATAATTAGTTAAACACATTATTTCCAAATGAACCTCATGGTAAATAAAATGTATAAAATTTATTTTATTGACAGTTGCAGAGTAATAAACCACAATGAACATTGGAGTGAGTAATGAAGTGGCAGGGGAAGTATCTCTTGTGGCTGACGATTTGAGTCGTGCTGTGGAATTGACGCTCAACCCGGCTGTATCACATGATGCTCGCAGTCAGGCCTATAATGCTTGTGAAAGGTATGTATAAAGATATGAAGATGAAATTTATGCTCATTCAATGTTTTGAAATATTTATAACCTTGCCTTACATTTTCTTACTTAGACAAATGATCATGTGCGCAAAAAGGTTAATTGATCAGCTGATCAAATACCCTTCTTTGTATGAATGTGTATTGTATTTTGCTGTTCTTACTGTGAATCAAAACATTTTTAGCTTCAAAGAAAATTCCCCATGGTGTGCTCAAGCTGGACTACTGTTGGCCAGTGGGAGTCAGTACTCGGCTGTGGTCAAACATTTTGGTCTCCAACTCATGGAACATACTGTGAAGTATAGATGGACACAAATCACCCAAGCTGAAAAAATATTTATCAAAGTATGTATAAATTTTGAAAGTTCCATTTAGTCTACTTTAATAAGATTAGTTTGTTTTATATTGCTTTTTTGACTACCCATTTGAGAACCTAGTTACCTAGCCTCTAGAGATTACTAAATGTAAACTATTACAATTTAATAGGTTATGATTAGATAATAAACAATATTATTGATCATGACTTGACATACAATAAATCTGATCATTAAGGCTAGGTTGAAAACACAAAATAGATAACAAAGGTACCATAACATAAACATGTAGTAAATAATCTTTGACTTAACCCAGTTGTTACTGAAACTCACTTTTTTATTGGCAAACAAAAACAATAATTAATCTTATTGTTTTTTAATGACCACTCTTAACTATGTTTGAACTGAGGGTAATTTTGATGTTTTTTTTTTATGATTGGTCGCTGTAAATAGGTTAATTTCATTTGTGAGAGGTAAATAAGTTATAATTTGTTTGATTGTATATTATTTGTAATCAGGAAAATGCCATGAAGCTATTATACATGGGAGGTTGGGAAATTGGACATCTAAATGATGCTTTAGCTCGTGTCATTGTGGAGATGATCAAGCGCGAATGGCCACAGCAATGGCCTACTTTACTTGCTGAATTAAGTGATGCTTGTGCTAGAGGCCATTTACATACTCAAATAGTCCTCCATGTGTTCCTACGTCTTGTGGAGGATGTTGCTACATTGCAGGTATTTAAATTATTGTAATTTTTAACCCATTTATGCAATTCTTTTTTAAATTACTAGTGCCATATTATGAATTGATTTATTCCTATGTACTATGGAACTATGAAAAATATACCTGTATACTAACTAAATATACCTGTAATATACCTGTAAAAGTATACCTGTGTTAGTATCTTTTAGTCTCATTACATAAAGATTTTTTAAGTAATTTTGTGATTTTATGAAATATAGGATAAGGTCAGGAAGATGATGATTTAACAAGTGGTTATTTAAATATCTAGTTAGGTACATGTGATATTTGTTTGTTTTTTTAGACTTTAGAACAACACCAACGTCGTAAGGACATATACCAAGCACTGACCAGCAATATGTCGGAGATATTTGCGTTTTTCATGCGCTTGATAGAGCTTCATGTGCAAGAGTTCAGAGAAAAGACTGCTGCTGGAGATTTTAATGCTGCTGCCAGTAATGGCCGTGTAGTTCAGGTATAAAAATGAAATCATTAATTAAAATTAGAAATAAGATGTTTTTCTGATTTGCTATGATTTGACACAAGCACTTGCCGTGACGACCGGAAGTAATATTATTTTTCTTTTATTGTACAAGAAATTTTATTTTATAAAAAATATTAAAATTTCCCCTTTTCTTTTAGAGTTTATCCACTACAAATAAACATAAAATCGTATCTTTCATCTTTATAATAGTAGTCTAGATGAGCCTTAACTGAGCCTTAATGAACTTCAGTCAGTCTGCCAGACGGCAACGGCAACGGCCTGTCAGTTGGTCGCGATCCGTCATGATGTTCGGTTTTTGTATGTAATACTGTGAGTACCTATATGGCTGATTGTGGTCGCTGCCTGTGGGCGGACTGATAGTCTGTCGCTATCGCAGTCCCTTTAGAATTGGCAATAATTTTTGACGACCAATTTGGCGCAGGGGTAGGATACCTGCCTTCTGCGCCGGAGGTCTTGGGTTCGATTCCCGAACAAGACAAATATTTGTGTGCATGTCTATTTTGTCTTGGTCTTGGTGTTATGTATGTATAATAAGTATGTACTTACAAAAAAAAGTATTAAGTATATATTTATCCGTTATCTAGTTTCCGTAATACAGTTTCTTAATGATAACTATTTATGAGCAAGGTAATTGGTGTGATTGTAAGAAATAAAAAAAAAAAAAAATACACTATATAAATAAATATTGACAGGTGGTCCTTCTAACATTGACTGGTTTTGTTGAGTGGGTGTCAACTAACCATGTTGTCATGAATAATGGGCGGCTGCTGCAGATTTTGTGCATCCTACTGCAGGATGACGCTTTCCAACTGCCAGCAGCTGAGTGCTTGCTGCAAGTGGTCAACAGAAAGGGATCTGTGAGTATTTTCTTATTCTTTTTAATAACAGTTTCTTTTTTTTTTGTAAATTATTGCTTTTTTAACAATGCATTGCTTCATGTCACTGAAACTTAATCAATTCATTATTTTATTCTTTTAGACAAAGGAGCGAAAACCTCTCATGATATTATTTAGTGAAGATGCAATCTCATGCATCCACCGTGCTACCCTCAATAGCATCAATGCTGTGGATGAAAAAAATTATTTGTTCCTAAAGAAACTTTCACAGGTAATAAATATATCTTCAAAGTTTTATACAGATTTTAAAATTTCATTTGTTTATCCAATAATTGCCATGGGAATCGGTTTTTAACGACCAGTTAACATAATTTGTTAGCATCTTCACTGTGTCAATTTATAAAAGTCGAAAGATAACGATTCCTAGTTGGAAAACAACCAACCGCCTCTGTGGTCTAGTGGTTCACACCACTGATTTCAGACCCAGAGGTCCCGGGTTCGATTCCCAGTGGGGGTACATATTGTGTTTGGTTTGGTTGGTGGTAGGACTTGTTCTTAGTCCGCCTGGCCAGCTACCACCATCTTATCTAAGTCTGACGCCAAAACAATGATGTTTTCAGCATTATTGTGTTAGAGATAAGATAGCCAGTTCCTCAGTGATTGAGGATTCCGGGATTAGTGCGCTTCCACCTTCAGCCTTATCACCACTTAACATCATGACATCATGTGATGAAGGCTAAGTGCTATCCCGTTGTGAATAAAAAAAAATAAAAACATCAGGTGATCAGTTGAATAGTTGTCATCAAAATAGATGTTTGCTGCAGGACTCGCACATCCTAAATTGGAAAATCAATTTCATTTTAACTCCTTAGATTCCGTCAACTAGAAACTTAAGTTTTTTTTTTTTTTAAATTTGGTCTGCTGTTTTATTTCTTACTTATTTAATTGTATTTTTGAGGCACTTAACAAAACGATTATTTTACTCAACCCAGGTGTTAGTAGGGCTGTCGCAGCAGCTGACATCCCTGTGGAGCAACGCCAGTAACGTGGAAGCGTGGATGCCAGTGCTGCTGGAGACGGTGCTGGTGCTGACGGCGCACCCGTCGCTGACGCTGGCGCAGGCGGCCAACGCCGTGTGGCTGGCGCTGCTGAAGCACGAGCACGCCGCGCGCTCGCCGCACGTGCTCGCCGCGCTGCCTCGCTGGCTGCACGCCGCCGCGCCCAAACTGCTCAAGGTACAGTACTGCTGGAGACGGTGCTGGTGCTGACGGCGCACCCGTCGCTGACGCTGGCGCAGGCGGCCAACGCCGTGTGGCTGGCGCTGCTGAAGCACGAGCACGCCGCGCGCTCGCCGCACGTGCTCGCCGCGCTGCCTCGCTGGCTGCACGCCGCCGCGCCCAAACTGCTCAAGGTACAGTACTGCTGGAGACGGTGCTGGTGCTGACGGCGCACCCGTCGCTGACGCTGGCGCAGGCGGCCAACGCCGTGTGGCTGGCGCTGCTGAAGCACGAGCACGCCGCGCGCTCGCCGCACGTGCTCGCCGCGCTGCCTCGCTGGCTGCACGCCGCCGCGCCCAAACTGCTCAAGGTACAGTACTGCTGGAGACGGTGCTGGTGCTGACGGCGCACCCGTCGCTGACGCTGGCGCAGGCGGCCAACGCCGTGTGGCTGGCGCTGCTGAAGCACGAGCACGCCGCGCGCTCGCCGCACGTGCTCGCCGCGCTGCCTCGCTGGCTGCACGCCGCCGCGCCCAAACTGCTCAAGGTACAGTACTGCTGGAGACGGTGCTGGTGCTGACGGCGCACCCGTCGCTGACGCTGGCGCAGGCGGCCAACGCCGTGTGGCTGGCGCTGCTGAAGCACGAGCACGCCGCGCGCTCGCCGCACGTGCTCGCCGCGCTGCCTCGCTGGCTGCACGCCGCCGCGCCCAAACTGCTCAAGGTACAGTACTGCTGGAGACGGTGCTGGTGCTGACGGCGCACCCGTCGCTGACGCTGGCGCAGGCGGCCAACGCCGTGTGGCTGGCGCTGCTGAAGCACGAGCACGCCGCGCGCTCGCCGCACGTGCTCGCCGCGCTGCCTCGCTGGCTGCACGCCGCCGCGCCCAAACTGCTCAAGGTACAGTACTGCTGGAGACGGTGCTGGTGCTGACGGCGCACCCGTCGCTGACGCTGGCGCAGGCGGCCAACGCCGTGTGGCTGGCGCTGCTGAAGCACGAGCACGCCGCGCGCTCGCCGCACGTGCTCGCCGCGCTGCCGTGCTGGCTGCACGCCGCCGCGCCCAAACTGTTCAAGGTACAGTACTGCTGGAGTAATAAAATTTATACCAACTAAAACTAAGTAGGTATACTAAATAACATCGTTACTATTTTAAAAAACACTAACGGTTATTTCACACTCACTTCATTTAAAAAAAACCTGTAAATACTAAAACAGAAGCACAATAAAGCATAGAAAATTATCTGCACAACTTACCCAGTACGGGATTACAATAAAACACTAAGGGCCGATTTTTCAATGCCTGGATAAAAATTATTCGTCTGATATCGTTTAATACCTCCAAATTTAAAAGCAATCGTCATTCACATCTCTCTTGTTTTGAGATTGACATTAACTTTGGTCGGTTATTAATTTAACTGACTGATAACTATTATCTGAGGATTGAAAAATCAGCCCTTTGATTTGCGTTCAAATTAGTTTCGAAAGTTCGAAACCAAAAGATTTGCGTTCGTTAGAATAACGTATGAAAATATAAGATCGCGGCGCAGAAAAAAGGGCGCGCGCGCGACTCAAACCAGCGTAGCTTCGCCTTGGTTTTAAAAATCGGTATGAGTGGCGAGCCGGGCGAGCTAGCCTGCATGACGCCCGCCGCCCGCCGCCCCTGTAGCGGGGACAGGCGCTCGGTGATGGTGGGAGGCGAGGCGACGACCGGTCCAAGCGCGTGAGACAATAGGCCGCGGTGACTAGAGGATATTATTAAGTAGACAAATTTATTTGGTCTGCCTAACTACATATATTTCAAAAAAATATTTTTATAAAAAAATAAAACCGCCTTCAAAAAAACCACATCAAAAAAGTAAGAAATAACTCCTCACCAAATAAATAACGTAAGTACTTTGAAGTCGGGCGTGAAACATGTAAATTTTTTTGTTGTTTTTGTTAAAACCCGCCCGACTTCAAAGTACTTACGTTATTTATTTGGTGAGGAATTATTTCTTACTTTTTTGATGTGGTTTTTTTGAAGGCGGTTTTATTTTTTTATAAAAATAATTTTTATTTCACTCTTTTTAGTGCATCGTGCAGGCAATTTACGTGTTTTCTGGTAAATAGGTATGTGATCAAACTGAAAACCTCCTTTTTCGAAGTCGGTTAAAATACCTTGAGGTATCCTCTTTTTAACAAAACAAGAATCATCTAAATCGGTTTATAAACAAAGGAGTTATGCTTAAAGATATGTATTAAATTCACATAAAGTGGTAACGAAAACGACAGTATTTTCAAGATTTCCTGAAAACTACTGAACCGATTTCAAAATTTCAAAAAATGGGACCAACTTGGAAACCAACCTGATGTAATACCGTTTGAACCATTTCAATCGGTTCAGCCGTCTTCGAGTAATCGGTGGACATACACAAAAAAAAAAAAAAAACATACATACAGATGAATAGAGAACCTCCTCCTTTTTGATTTAGAAGTCGGTTAAAAATAATTTGAGATTGAGTAACAGTACGTTACAATCTTTCCTTTTCCTTTATTTCGTAACTTGAATTAAGTCTATTGCAAGGTTTTTTTGGTATTCTCAGGTCACATATCCGACGTCGCGAGTGAGCGGTGTGAATGACGAGGTCGCATACGCTTGTATGGACTATGACAGCGATCAAGAGTTCGCAATATTCTTCAATCGATGTCGAGTCGAAATATTGGATAGTTTTAGGTAAGTGATTTTACATCTTAAAACTGACATCTTCCTAAACTTAAAAGTCATAATGACTTATTGTGTAGCTTTCTTCATTTATATCTATACAGTCAGCGTCATAAAGTAGGTAGCAGCACATAATAATATAGAGGTACAGAAAGCTCACTTCTGAAACAGTTACAGTAAATTATCAATCTTTTACACGCGACAATTGGGTCTAAAACACTTTGCACACCTACTAATTTACCGTTCATTACAAGCGAAAATGAGCCGTAGCTATACGTAATACGGTTCTATTACTCAGATACGCTTAAGCCAAATTGAGTTTTGGGTGGGTTTTTGTTGCCTCACTAGGGTCACTCGACTGCAATGTAACGTCGAAATTCTGTGTTTAAATTAATAAGTAAGTCAACTGAGCTGAGCGGAGAAAAAATAAAACCGCCTTCAAAAAAATCCACCTTAAAGTAAGAAATAATACCTCTAATAACGTAAGTACTTTGAAGTCGGGCGTGAAACCTGTTAATGTTTTTGTTTTTTTGTGTTGTTGTTTAGACCCGCCCGACGCCCGAGATAGCCTCCTCCTTTTAAATTTTTGAAGTTGGTTAAAAAGTGGCTTTTATTTTTCTAGATATTGCATGAGCTGCTCGCCGCTGGTGACGTGGGCGTACGTGGAGCAGTGGACGCGCTCTGCGCTGGACAAGGTGGACACGTGCCCCCCGCAGCTGGAGCCCACCCACCCCGCTGCACGTCGAGTGGGAGGCGCTCTCGCAGGTGATACAATACATACACATAGTGCATGCCGCCGGTGACGTGGGCGGACGTGGAGCAGTGGACGCGCTCTGCGCTGGACAAGGTGGACACGTGCCCCCCGCAGCTGGAGCCCACCCACCCGCTGCACGTCGAGTGGGAGGCGCTCTCGCAGGTGATACAATACATAAACATAGTGCATGCCGCCGGTGACGTGGGCGACGTGGAGCAGTGGACGCGCTCTGCGCTGGACAAGGTGGACACGTGCCCCCCGCAGCTGGAGCCCACCCACCCGCTGCACGTCGAGTGGGAGGCGCTCTCGCAGGTGATACAATACATACACATAGTGCATGCCGCCGGTGACGTGGGCGGACGTGGAGCAGTGGACGCGCTCTGCGCTGGACAAGGTGGACACGTGCCCCCCGCAGCTGGAGCCCACCCACCCCGCTGCACGTCGAGTGGGAGGCGCTCTCGCAGGTGATACAATACATAAACATAGTGCATGCCGCCGGTGACGTGGGCGGACGTGGAGCAGTGGACGCGCTCTGCGCTGGACAAGGTGGACACGTGCCCCCCGCAGCTGGAGCCCACCCACCCGCTGCACGTCGAGTGGGAGGCGCTCTCGCAGGTGATACAATACATACACATAGTGCATGCCGCCGGTGACGTGGGCGGACGTGGAGCAGTGGACGCGCTCTGCGCTGGACAAGGTGGACACGTGCCCCCCGCAGCTGGAGCCCACCCACCCGCTGCACGTCGAGTGGGAGGCGCTCTCGCAGGTGATTACAATACATACACATAGTGCATGCCGCCGGTGACGTGGGCGGACGTGGAGCAGTGGACGCGCTCTGCGCTGGACAAGGTGGACACGTGCCCCCCCGCAGCTGGAGCCCACCCACCCGCTGCACGTCGAGTGGGAGGCGCTCTCGCAGGTGATACAATACATACACATAGTGCATGCCGCCGGTGACGTGGCGGACGTGGAGCAGTGGACGCGCTCTGCGCTGGACAAGGTGGACACGTGCCCCCCGCAGCTGGAGCCCACCCACCCGCTGCACGTCGAGTGGGAGGCGCTTTCGCAGGTGATACAATACATACACATAGTGCATGCCGCCGGTGACGTGGGCGGACGTGGAGCAGTGGACGCGCTCTGCGCTGGACAAGGTGGACACGTGCCCCCCCGCAGCTGGAGCCCACCCACCCGCTGCACGTTATACACACACACAGGTTATACAATACACACTGTATGGCCCGCATAGCTAAGTTTATAACTTAGTTCCGCGGCCAACGCCAGTGAGTGCACTGGCGTTGGCATTTCTGCTCTTTTGTCTCGCAACTCGACACACGCGGCATTATGAGTAGCATGTCAAATTTCGCGGCCACGCTACGTCCCGCCACGTGCCACGGTCGTACTTATCTTCGATTTTAATGGACATTTAAGAGTATCGATGAATTCTAAATCATAAATCACCTAAATTAAATTGCCTACGATTTTTCATCATAGATTTTTTATTTAATTCAAAGTTATGTGTATCGCCAGGTGTTGGACGTAGTACTCTCGCGGCTGTTGCAAGCGGAGCCGCGGCCCAACGTGGTGGAAGGGCTGCAGCTGCTGCAGCGCTGCGTGGCGAGCACCCCGCGCGCGCCGCTCATACTGTCGCTGCTGCTGTCGCTCATATCCGCTCTGTTCGTGTTCCTCAGCTGCGCGTATAGCCAGCTCGCAGGTACGATATCAGCAGTAAGTGTGTTAGTTAACGTCGTGAAGGGCTGCAGCTGCTGCAGCGCTGCGTGGCGAGCACCCCCGCGCGCGCCGCTCATACTGTCGCTGCTGCTGTCGCTCATATCCGCTCTGTTCGTGTTCCTCAGCTGCGCGTATAGCCAGCTCGCAGGTACGATATCAGCAGTAAGTGTGTTAGTTAACGTCGTGAAGGGCTGCAGCTGCTGCAGCGCTGCGTGGCGAGCACCCCGCGCGCGCCGCTCATACTGTCGCTGCTGCTGTCGCTCATATCCGCTCTGTTCGTGTTCCTCAGCTGCGCGTATAGCCAGCTCGCAGGTACGATATCAGCAGTAAGTGTGTTAGTTAACGTCGTGAAGGGCTGCAGCTGCTGCAGCGCTGCGTGGCGAGCACCCCGCGCGCGCCGCTCATACTGTCGCTGCTGCTGTCGCTCATATCCGCTCTGTTCGTGTTCCTCAGCTGCGCGTATAGCCAGCTCGCAGGTACGATATCAGCAGTAAGTGTGTTAGTTAACGTCGTGAAGGGCTGCAGCTGCTGCAGCGCTGCGTGGCGAGCACCCCGCGCGCGCCGCGTCATACTGTCGCTGCTGCTGTCGCTCATATCCGCTCTGTTCGTGTTCCTCAGCTGCGCGTATAGCCAGCTCGCAGGTACGATATCAGCAGTAAGTGTGTTAGTTAACGTCGTGAAGGGCTGCAGCTGCTGCAGCGCTGCGTGGCGAGCACCCCGCGCGCGCCGCTCATACTGTCGCTGCTGCTGTCGCTCATATCCGCTCTGTTCGTGTTCCTCAGCTGCGCGTATAGCAGCTCGCAGGTACGATATCAGCAGTAAGTGTGTTAGTTAACGTCGTGAAGGGCTGCAGCTGCTGCAGCGCTGCGTGGCGAGCACCCCCGCGCGCGCCGCTCATACTGTCGCTGCTGCTGTCGCTCATATCCGCTCTGTTCGTGTTCCTCAGCTGCGCGTATAGCCAGCTCGCAGGTACGATATCAGCAGTAAGTGTGTTAGTTAACGTCGTGAAGGGCTGCAGCTGCTGCAGCGCTGCGTGGCGAGCACCCCGCGCGCGCCGCTCATACTGTCGCTGCTGCTGTCGCTCATATCCGCTCTGTTCGTGTTCCTCAGCTGCGCGTATAGCCAGCTCGCAGGTACGATATCAGCAGTAAGTGTGTTAGTTAACGTCGTGAAGGGCTGCAGCTGCTGCAGCGCTGCGTGGCGAGCACCCCGCGCGCGCCGCTCATACTGTCGCTGCTGCTGTCGCTCATATCCGCTCTGTTCGTGTTCCTCAGCTGCGCGTATAGCCAGCTCGCAGGTACGATACCAGCAGTAAGTGTGTTAGTTAACGTCGTGAAGGGCTGCAGCTGCTGCAGCGCTGCGTGGCGAGCACCCCCGCGCGCGCCGCTCATACTGTCGCTGCTGCTGTCGCTCATATCCGCTCTGTTCGTGTTCCTCAGCTGCGCGTATAGCCAGCTCGCAGGTACGATACCAGCAGTAAGTGTGTTAGTTAACGTCGTGAAGGCTGCAGCTGCTGCAGCGCTGCGTGGCGAGCACCCCGCGCGCGCCGCTCATACTGTCGCTGCTGCTGTCGCTCATATCCGCTCTGTTCGTGTTCCTCAGCTGCGCGTATAGCCAGCTCGCAGGTACGATATCAGCAGAAGGTGTGTTAGTTATACTTGGAGTTGGACCATCTCACGGAAATAACAATAACCTCAAAAGTACTTTTGTGATACACGTTTTAGAAATATGTGATACAGTAATAGCTTACCTACTTATGTGATCCAAGTTTTACATTATGGCATAGTTAACTGAAATATAACATGTTTGAGGTATAATTATGAAAAATGTTCTATTGTTTAAACATTCTTTCCGGAAGATGACTGGAGTATAGTAACAAAGCAAGAATATGCTTTAGGGTGCGTTTCCACAAAGCGAAACTTCGCGTAGCTGTTATTTCTATACATTTGATTGAATATATGAAACCATAGCCCATCTCCGCGCACCTCCGCTTCTGTGAAAACGCACCTTTACTAAAACAAAATGAGATCACGGTCGACGTCCAGTTCGATGGACCAAATAAGTAATTAAATATCGTTTTGTTACTTAAATTTCAACCCACTTTATCTGTATATCTTCATGTATAAATAATAGGAGCGTTTTACCTACCATTAAAACGCATATTGTGTCCGGAGCCTTATTCGAAGCCTAGGTAAACATATTTTGAGAAAGCCCTTTCCGTTTCCGTTCGACATCAATTTTCTATTGGTCAATCTAACCAACGTGACGTCACTTCCGTAACGTCATCATAAGTCACGTGATACGAGTTCACCTTTTAGCAACGGCGGAAGATTTGTGTCATTGTAGTCTCAAAATCTGAAACACTTGACAACCATTAAGGATAAAATTACACCAGGCAGGTCTTAAAGCTAGGCTTCGAATAAGGCTCCGGACACAATATGCGTTTTAATGGTAGGTAAAACGCTCCTATTGTGTCCTTTCGCCGTTATTCGAAGCCTAGGTAAACATATTTTGAGACCTTGTTTGTTATCGCCTGGTGAACGAGGACGCCAATGTGACATGTATCAGCAATTATGACATTAATCTTATACCTTTTGACAAATTCGACATGTACAAGGGGTAGGTACTCGAATTAATTGTTTAACTTTATAACTCAACATCACAAATTAATACTGATATGAGAAACATTATGCTATTACTATCAAACATTCAAGTATGTCATACAATAGTACGTAAGTACCTATATAATGAAAATATGAGCACGGACTGAACATGATTGAAAAGAAAATAAAATGTATACTTATGCTCAATCTATCAAACCTTATTCATAAATATGTAAACTATGTTACATAAATCATTTACATATTCTTGAAATATTCAAAATCTGAAAAGAAACAAACATTACAATAACACAATTTGTGCTATCCCTTATATATTTTTGAAGCAAAAACATCTGAAAATCTTTTGGCTAAGTCTCTTCTGATATACAATCGATACGATATGATCTGAAAACACATAATAAAGCAAAATATAAGTACAATATAATAATTGTAAAAACTTTCGGCACAAGAAATCATAAGCACAAGACTCTTATCTTCCCTAACTGTAAAATCATGTTGCTTTAAATTATTATGTTATACCTACTAGTGACACGCTAAACTCCCGAGCACTAGCATTGTTACGAAGCTGACGACTGTTTCTCAGTATATCCTTTACCGCTATAGGGAAATTATTATTCATAGGAAATATACTAAAAAAAAATAATTTGGGGAATTTTAATATACCACTGTGTATCCCCAATCTAAGCAAAGCTTGACCTATGGCCAAGATGCCCAAGTCGTAATTCTTATGGTTCTGTAGGGTGCGAAGCATTAAGTCCACCTATGTACTGTAATTAGTGCATGAAGAATTAAATAAATAAATAAACATGTATTTTGTAAATACATGGTTATGTTACATACAAAACACTTCGATCAATTAAACGTAATATTATACTTAAAATATCGAACCCACGACGTTATTTTTGGCAGTTAAACTGTTGACTCACTACCTACACCAAATTCAAGAGAAAACACATTATTTAAAGCTCTGTGCTAGAGAAGAAGTCAACTATTGCTATGTTTGTGCAGTGCAAGATGCATTAAAGTTTGATTGCAAAAATTAACGTTAACATTATTCGAATAAATAGGATCGCAGATCGCAGGATGTTATATGTATAACATCCTAAACTACTTGTGCCGGCTTGTCTTACTGGTCTGACAAAAAGCGCGATCATGTATAAAAGTCAAGTAAATTTCTGAAAATAATGTAAGCACATGCCTTATTTTACAAGATCAAAACAAAAGTAGTTCGTATATTAACTTCTTTAAAGCATCTGCTATTTTGAAACAAATCTCATTTGCATACAAATCGAATTAATGTAACTCTAACAGATAAATTGCAAAAGATTTGCAATATTTTGTCATAACTTTATCTACTACTTATATCTATCAATCAATCAAATATTTATTTATTCACATAGACATATAATAAGCATGTAGGTACTTATGAATCGTCAATATTTTCCTACCACCCATTCAAGACTTTTTAACTGTAACTATACATAAAATATAAATATAATAATGACAACGAAAATGACTGGTAATGGCCGATAATGACAGTTTCACTTCATATATTTTACCGACACGGTCCCAAGTTGCATTGCAGGACACAATTTTTTATACTGCCATTCTAAAGACGCGTTTCTCTTATTATTAATTACTATCGAACCAATGAAAAAACTCCGTTAATTACAGCCAATTTAGCTACACGGAACATCTTAAATAGTTATATCCAATCTAGCAAAGAAACATAAATATACAAAATTAAAAAATTTCATTGAGTTATGGCTAGAGATCGGATAATCGGATGCATATTTACCTAAAGTTAATATTTGGACAAGAAATTATGGAAGCGGCTTCTTAAAACATTATTTTTTAATATAAATCCCTGGATTCCAGAAAATTCACGAATGCTAAAATTAGTTAGTAACATGATGTGGAAACGACGTCTTTAGCATGAGGTATTTATTTAAAAATTTTGATACAAAAGTGCACTCCATAACAGCTAACACCTCAACTTTAGGTAAATATGCATCCGACTATCCGATCACTGGTTATGGCTCATTATATCCATCCATTTAGTAAAAAAAAAAAATGGGTTAACCGGGCACATTATATAACTTCGTAATGAATACAAACAATTCTAACATAATGAACTAAAATATATATATATATATATATATATACATATATATATATATTAAAACTCACCAAAGACATTGTTTATCAAAAACATAAGAGACTTCTTTTCCTCATCAGGAAAACGAGCAACTTCTGTTATTTGCCCTAATGCTTGCCCGAAGGGCATAATTTTGCTATTGTACAAGACAGTGTTCTTGTGGAGCGACTGTCAATCTGAAAACTCGTAAATTATTATCAATGATCTGATCTACTAATTTTACATTTGTATGGGTCCGTGTCCTTGCGAAATCAATCTCAGAAACCCATTTTTACTTATTCTTTCCAAACAGTCAAAATCATTTACGTACAAATACTTTTGACTGAATACATGAATAGTTTATATCATGATAACAAAAGGTTTACATTTTCAAAATCATTACATACACAATTACATGAGTTACATGAGCACAGGAAAAATAATATCGGTAACGGTGACTGCTATTGCCCGTTGTAGGTTGATCTGTATTACAGGCAACAAAATATGGTATATCCCTACCTAGTTTTGCCATTTTAAAAGACCGTGATCGTCAGAATTCGTCTCACAATATAAATCTACGGTGCCATGGATCAGCCTGCCATATTTATACATGACGATGAGTAAGCATAAACAATGCCTGTATCAGATGACTTCACTCTTCTAGACTGCTAAAATAACTATTGCCTATAAATTTTCTAAAACATTCTACTGATGAAATAAAGTAAAGTAATAATTTATTCGGTTTTCTACATTAACAATAGGTACACATTTACTTAATCTAAACTAAATTTAGGTATGAAACAGTCGAAAGGGCAGACCCGATCGGCTCGTGCTGTTGCTTACAGCTATGTCAGACTGTCAGGCTCTTTCAGATACGCAAAACGCCAGACACGCATTATCAGAAATCGCAGAATGTCAGATTACACGAAAAGTCAGAATCGCAATATCCTAACTGGCTTTATAGCATAATTACTCTGACTGCATAGCTTCTAGTCAGTAGGTACCTATTAATCGTTAAAATACTAATTATTGCCATCACTGGTGCCCATAGGGAGCCACCGCAGTATTTCAATCAATATATGAACTATTAGTGCCAAGCACAGCTTCCAGCGTGCCTAATACTAGCGGGGCTTGTTCGCATATAAACATGAAAGGTATGTGTAGTCGATATACCTATACCCCCCCCCCCCCCCCTTTTTACTAATATTTATTTGAATATACAGTTTCTACTTTCAATCATAATTATTGACGGCACTAATAATATCACGTAATCCAAAAAAAAAAAAAAGATTATAATGCTTATTGTCAAAAACATTGCACCCTGATACTTGCGTAAGCAGGAAATGCCGCCCGTTACTTGCGTAAGCAGGCTATGTTTTTTTTTTTTTTTCATATTAATTTAATTAATTTTTTAAAATGTAACCACAGCTTAAAATCTGCATTGAATATCATATTAAAAATGTCAGGGATAATGAATCCAATTACGTATCCATTAATAAAACATTATCGAACCAATGGTAGGGGGGTTCGGGGGGGCTGAGCACCCCGTCACAACAAAACCTCATAAAGTGACCACCAATGTGGTGGGTCACGTTAGATTAGAACTGTGACAAAAACAAGTCATCACTACGTTAAGTACGTACTTATATAAAACAGTATTTAAAAAAAAACAATACCGCAGTACGCACAAAAAATAAAAAAATAATAATATCAAATCATTTGCTCCATGTTACATTACACGACCCACATAAACACTCCCTAAAAGGGGCAAGGGTCAACTGTAGAAAGTATTTAGAATAAACTTTTGCAACAACAGTATGTACTTTTAAAATCAATAAATGAAATACACTATTCCCTTTAAAATATTATTTGCCTTGCACTACTTGGTTAGTTAATACATATATAGCGACGCTTGTTCCCATTTATAATGCAGGTAGCACTCACATACAGACATGGGAGTAATAAAAGTATAACAGTAATCACACACTATGCGCCGGTATAGATACCAAAAACAAAACGTTGAAACAAAAGCAACTAAACAAAATTAGTGCTATACCACTCGACTATACTGACATATTATTTTCGAACTGCAATAATACTTTTCCAATAGACATGATAACCATTATAGAAAATGTCGGTACTTCAAAATGCTTTCGTAACAATAAATCGCCACAAGAAGTCGGTACAAATTGTAAAATAGGATTTATAAACTAAACAAGAGAAAAGTGTGTCAAGGTCAAGCACGGGCGACAACGGGAGCCGAGGCCCACTGTATACTTCCCGATCCTTTCAAAATCCCTAAATCACATTGTATCACTATTAAAGGAAACCTATTTGACATAAATGATTAAGATTATGGTATAATCTCTCAGCGCAGATCGCAAAATCTCTCTACTAACTATCACATGAACAGATTTTTCATGGTGAGAAAATATAAAATTTCTTACTTGCTTGTGGGTAAGAAAATAAAAAATCAAAACTTTCACTGACCTGGCGAGGTGTTAAATTACCTCAATTCCTATGTGCCAATAAACCTGATACTCCATCTCGTCGTTCTAAATGCGTTGGATTTCCACGATAGGTACTTTGAAATTAACAGGTGGACCTCGAGCCCGACCCGCCATGTTTTCGCGCGCTCACTCACAGGCACGCTCTTTTAAAATTCGAACAATTTTCATAAATAATAATATTACTTTATCCGAGAAAGTAAAATAAAAGAACCACTCGTACAAATTTTTTAATTTTAAATTTCGAACGCTAACAGCGTTTATGACTAGATGTGAACGGTTGCGAAAAATGGACGCCAATGACACAAATCTTCCGCCGTTGCTAAAAGGTGAACTCGTATCACGTGACTTATGATGACGTTACGGAAGTGACGTCACGTTGGTTAGATTGACCAATAGGAAAATTGATGTCGAACGGAAACTGAGGCTTCGAATAACGGCGAAAGGACACAATAACTTATTGTTTCCCTAATTTTTCCGTATGTTCACCAAGCGTTCACTCTGATCACTGTTGATATGTTTGTATGCAGGTCCCGGCGTAGGAGTAGCCGGGGCGGACCTTCTGCCGCGCGTTCTCGACAAGATATTCTCCGCGTTAGTATACGAAGGCGTTCCGCCGGACGACCGCCGCTCGCGGGCCGTCAAGAATGTGCGCCGCCACGCCGCGGGGCTGCTCGTCAAGTTGGGCTCGAAGGTATGCGCAGTTGAGATTTTAAATTATTTTTATCATTCTCAGTGCAATTTTGTAAGTATAAAAAAAATTGTATCACGTAACTTGCAAAAGCCAAGTGATAGCAAAAATCGCGCAATTATTGCTCTAAAATCGCAAATTCGTACTATGGAGGTTTGTATTTGTATATAGATTCAACTCGATTAGCGATTTTAGAGCAATAATTGCGCGATTTTTGCTATCGCTTGGCTTTCCGGTTAGTCGGATCCGACTATAACTCTCGATCGAAAGTCAGATGTCGGAAGTAGGTGTTCACATCTACCGACTGTCCGGCTGATGTCAGTCGACTGCCCACCGCGCAAGATCGATGAAAATGGCCGTTGCGGGGCGAGCGGGCAGGGGACGTCAACTAAATATACCGGGAGTTTCGTTTCCACTATCCGATCGAGTGCCAGGCCGGATCCGGTACTTTCATCGGAACTTCGCAGTGGCAAAACTTCCGCTTACATAGCCGGATCTGGTTTTTTAATCGGATCGGACAGATGGAAACACTTGGCCCGGTTTATTATTAAGCCACTAGAACTTCCGACTCCCGGTCAGATCCGACCTAATGAAAAGACTTTCGGTAGCTTAGTTGGTCAGAGCATCGGGCTGGATCCCCGGAGGCACGGGTTCGAATCCCGCCTGAAAGCTACTTATAGGGCTCGTGGTTTTTTTACTACTTATCACTTTTTTTCTGTATGCGGAGTTTTTAACTTCATAACATCTATGGTCCATTCCAAACCGCTTGTCGCTGCGCAACAATAACTTTTTAACAAACATTAATATCGTCAAGTTAACTCATTTTAAACTTGAATACAAATGTTTTCGTATCGTCGTAACATTTTTTCCAACCACATATTTTAACAGACAAAATAACGGGCGCTAATACAGTTTAACCATATGCAACGACATTTGGAATAGGGTATTTGACTGATTCCTTTTTTACTTGTAAAAAATCTTTTTCGTAATACTTAGCAACATATTTTCAAATATCTTGAGTATTTTCAGATATATAGAGCCTCAAACTTTCTAATTAGACAAGGTAAGCGCCTCAGGCTGGTGACGTCACAAGCCTGTAGTACCGTAATCTCGACATAAAAAAATTTGTTCTCGAAAGCGATGACTAGAGTTACAATTAAATAGCTCATAATTAGCTTGTTGTTAAACAGATTAATTTTTATTCAGATTGAGTATTCTTAAATGTAATGTAATATATTGTTAATGATATTGTAGTGACTTCATGTTATAATTTGTCGTTTTAGCTTATTCTTATGACTTATGAACTCATTTATATAAATGTCATTTTTACATATTTTATGGTAGTTTAGGTCTATTTGATAACTGCCCTTTTTAATTATTTTTGTTTAAGTGCCTGTTTTAGAATGTCCGATTAGGAGATACTTTCCAGTTTTTTTGCCAGCTTTGTATGGCCTATCTGTCAAGTAACAGCTAATTAAAACTTACTAACTGCCGCACTCCAGAGACTTCAATAAAATTTAATTGGCATTAAATTATCATTCCTACTTTATTCAATACTAGACATAAAAAAGAGACAGATAGAAATTTAATTAACAATTAAAGTTAATTGGCGTCTCTGCCTAACAATCAATGTCTAACTGCCGCACGGAAGTTAGACATTGTGAAACAGGTCATGAGACTGTTTGTTACCTTAATAAGAAATAAACTTTCTTTTAAATGTCGTTAATTAATATCTACATATTTACAACAAAAGTCAAAAGGCATTATATTTGTGTTATTCAGTACCCGTTGCTGCTGCTGCCCGTATTCCCGCGTCTGCACGAGATGTGCCGCTCGGCGATGGCGCGCGCCGATCTCAGTGCGGTGGAGAGTGTCACTCTTCAGGAAGCCTTGCTACTAGTCTCCAACCATTTCTGCTGCTACGAGCGGCAGAGCGCATTGGTGGCGCAGGTGACACTTTTTGTGTTATTTCATTATTCAGTATCCGTTGCTGCTGCTTCCCGTATTCCCGCGCCTGCACGAAATGTGTCGCTAGGCGATGGCGCGCGCGAATCTCAGTGCGGTGGAGAGCGTCACTCTTCAGGAAGCCCTGCTACTAGTCTCCAACCATTTCTGCTGCTACGAGCGGCAGAGCGCATTGGTGGCGCTGGTGACACTTTTTGTGTTATTTCATTATTCAGTACCCGTTGCTTCTGCTTTCCGTATTCCCGCGCCTGCACGAGATGTGCCGCTCGGCGATGGCGCGCGCGGATCTCAGTGCGGTGGAAAGTGTCACTCTTCTGGAAGCCTTGCTACTAGTCTCCAACCATTTCTGCTGCTACGAGCGGCAGAGCGCATTGGTGGCGCAGGTGACACTTTTGGTGTTATTTCATTATTCCGTACCCTTTGCTGCTGCTCCCGTATTCCCGCGTCTGAACGAGATGTGCCGCTCGGCGATGGTGCGCGCGAATCTCAGCGCGGTGGAGAGCGTCACTCTTTAGGAAGCCTTGCTACTAGTCTCCTACCATTTCTGCTGCTACGAGCGGCAGAGCGCATTGGTAGCGCAGGTGACACTTTTGTGTTATTTAATTAGGGTTTACTTGCTTACGGAATGTTTGCGAATTTATGGTGCAGGTGTTATCGGTCACACTTTTGACTATTGTAGATAAGATAAGATAAGATAAAAATATTCTTTATTCACTTAGACATAATAAATATGTACTTATGAATCGTCAATATTTTCCTACCACCCATTCAAGACTTTTTTAACTGACAAGAAGAATGGGCGCAAGAAACTTTCTTAGTTAGGTAACGACATTTACAAAAAAAAAAACATATCGTTACTAATACAACAATTGCTTAGTATAAAAATACATCATATTAAACAGTGATTATGTTATGTGTTACATCATGACCATGCATTGCGGTCATTCAAATAATCGTCTACTTTATAGTATCCTTTGCTCATCAGCGACTCTTTAATGTAACATTTAAATTTATGCAATGGTAGTTCCATTATATGCTGTGGAACTTTATTAAAAAAGGCTATGCTTTTCCCCAGAATGAGGTTCTGGATTTTTCCAGCCTAAACTTGGGAACGACAAGTTTATCCAAATTATGTTAGTCCTGCTCCATCATTAAATTGATATAACAATTACGGTTAATTAGTGACTAGTTCCAAATAAATAATTTTAATCATGACTGCTTGTGTTATTGCACAAAGTAACATTTTTACAGGGTGTTACGGAAAGGGTATATACATCCGAAAGGGGTGACAGTACCCATCAATATGAACAACTTTATAACTATTATGAAAATTTTCATGATAGTTATAGTGATAATGACCATGTAAGTTTAAAATCCTACGAACAACTTTTACTAAGAATCCAAGTCTGAAATAGCGAAAAAAATATGGTGGTTTCATACAAAGTTCAATAGATACCTTACAAATGTATGGAATGGAGCAGCCGATTTTTTTGCGATTTCGGAGCTGGTTTCTTATAAAAAGTTTTTCGTATTGATGAGTACTATCACCCCCTTTCGGATGTAGGTATATGTTACCGGCCAAACCCGATTTTAGGACAAATTAGTTTTTCCTTGGTTAAATCAGTTCATCATTCTTTAGGCGATATAGGTTAAACGCGATTGTTTAACAAAAAAAAATAACTACGAAATTAAAGGGGAAAAAATCGGCTGTTTCATACAAAAGTGCAATACCGAATGGGCCAAAATGCATGGAACAGCAGGTTTTTTTTTATTTAGTTATATCGCACTTTGTCCCATAGTGAAAGTAGTTTGTTTTGATGGGTACTATCACCCCCTGCAGTATATCCCTTGTTTAAACTAACACCCTGTATACCCTTTCCGTAACACCCTGTAAATTTACCGACATCAGGTGTTAGGCGACTGCAGCGAGCGCTGGGCAGCCCTCGGCCCTCAGATATCCAGCGCCGAGTCACTCGCGCGCCTCATAGGGCTGGACCAGCCGCCCTCCGCCGCCGTCGACGACGACGCGGGCCGGGCGAGGCGCACGCTGCTGCACGCGCTCACGCTGCTGCTGGGCGTGGTGAAGCGCACGTGCGTGCCCGCCGACCCAGACAAGTGAGTGTGTTGACGCGGGTACCGGTGTCGTTGCGATGTATAACAGGGCTGGACCAGCCGCCCTCCGCCGCCGTCGACGACGACGCGGGCCGGGCGAGGCGCACGCTGCTGCACGCGCTCACGCTGCTGCTGGGCGTGGTGAAGCGCACGTGCGTGCCCGCCGACCCAGACAAGTGAGTGTGTTGACGCGGGTACCGGTGTCGTTGCGATGAATAACAGGGCTGGACCAGCCGCCCTCCGCCGCGGTCGACGACGACGCGGGCCGGGCGAGGCGCACGCTGCTGCACGCGCTCACGCTGCTGCTGGGCGTGGTGAAGCGCACGTGCGTGCCCGCCGACCCAGACAAGTGAGTGTGTTGACGCGGGTACCGGTGTCGTTGCGATGAATAACAGGGCTGGACCAGCCGCCCTCCGCCGCGGTCGACGACGACGCGGGCCGGGCGAGGCGCACGCTGCTGCACGCGCTCACGCTGCTGCTGGGCGTGGTGAAGCGCACGTGCGTGCCCGCCGACCCGGACAAGTGAGTGTGTTGACGGAATAGCGGTGTTGTAGCGATGTATAACAGGGCTGGACCAGCCGCCCTCCTCCGCCGTCGACGACGACGCGGGCCGGGCGAGGCGCACGCTGCTGCACGCGCTCACGCTGCTGCTGGGCGTGGTGAAGCGCACGTGCGTGCCCGCCGACCCAGACAAGTGAGTGTGTTGACGCGGGTACCGGTGTCGTTGCGATATATAACAGGGCTGGACCAGCCGCCCTCCGCCGCCGTCGACGAATACGCGGGCCGGGCGAGGCGCACGCTGCTGCACGCGCTCACGCTGCTGCTGGGCGTGGTGAAGCGCACGTGCGGGCCCGCCGACCCGGACAAGTGAGTGTGTTGACGGAGTAGCGGTGTTGTAGCGATGTATAACAGGGCTGGACCAGCCGCCCTCCGCCGCGGTCGACGACGACGCGGGCCGGGCGAGGCGCACGCTGCTGCACGCGCTCACGCTGCTGCTGGGCGTGGTGAAGCGCACGTGCGTGCCCGCCGACCCAGACAAGTGAGTGTGTTGACGAGGGTACCGGTGTTGTAGCGATGAATAACAGGGCTGGACCAGCCGCCCTCCGCCGCGGTCGACGACGACGCGGGCCGGGCGAGGCGCACGCTGCTGCACGCGCTCACGCTGCTGCTGGGCGTGGTGAAGCGCACGTGCGTGCCCGCCGACCCGGACAAGTGAGTGTGTTGACGGAGTAGCGGTGTTGTAGCGATGTATAACAGGGCTGGACCAGCCGCCCTCCTCCGCCGTCGACGACGACGCGGGCCGGGCGAGGCGCACGCTGCTGCACGCGCTCACGCTGCTGCTGGGCGTGGTGAAGCGCACGTGCGTGCCCGCCGACCCAGACAAGTGAGTGTGTTGACGCGGGTACCGGTGTCGTTGCGATATATAACAGGGCTGGACCAGCCGCCCTCCGCCGCCGTCGACGACGACGCGGGCCGGGCGAGGCGCACGCTGCTGCACGCGCTCACGCTGCTGCTGGGCGTGGTGAAGCGCACGTGCGGGCCCGCCGACCCGGACAAGTGAGTGTGTTGACGGAGTAGCGGTGTTGTAGCGATGTATAACAGGGCTGGACCAGCCGCCCTCCGCCGCGGTCGACGACGACGCGGGCCGGGCGAGGCGCACGCTGCTGCACGCGCTCACGCTGCTGCTGGGCGTGGTGAAGCGCACGTGCGTGCCCGCCGACCCAGACAAGTGAGTGTGTTGACGAGGGTACCGGTGTTGTAGCGATGAATAACAGGGCTGGACCAGCCGCCCTCCGCCGCGGTCGACGACGACGCGGGCCGGGCGAGGCGCACGCTGCTGCACGCGCTCACGCTGCTGCTGGGCGTGGTGAAGCGCACGTGCGTGCCCGCCGACCCAGACAAGTGAGTGTGTTGACGCGGGTACCGGTGTCGTTGCGATATATAACAGGGCTGGACCAGCCGCCCTCCGCCGCCGTCGACGACGACGCGGGCCGGGCGAGGCGCACGCTGCTGCACGCGCTCACGCTGCTGCTGGGCGTGGTGAAGCGCACGTGCGTGCCCGCCGACCCAGACAAGTGAGTGTGTTGACGAGGGTACCGGTGTTGTAGCGATGAATAACAGGGCTGGACCAGCCGCCCTCCGCCGCGGTCGACGACGACGCGGGCCGGGCGAGGCGCACGCTGCTGCACGCGCTCACGCTGCTGCTGGGCGTGGTGAAGCGCACGTGCGTGCCCGCCGACCCAGACAAGTGAGTGTGTTGACGCGGGTACCGGTGTCGTTGCGATATATAACAGGGCTGGACCAGCCGCCCTCCGCCGCCGTCGACGACGACGCGGGCCGGGCGAGGCGCACGCTGCTGCACGCGCTCACGCTGCTGCTGGGCGTGGTGAAGCGCACGTGCGTGCCCGCCGACCCAGACAAGTGAGTGTGTTGACGAGGGTACCGGTGTTGTAGCGATGAATAACAGGGCTGGACCAGCCGCCCTCCGCCGCGGTCGACGACGACGCGGGCCGGGCGAGGCGCACGCTGCTGCACGCGCTCACGCTGCTGCTGGGCGTGGTGAAGCGCACGTGCGTGCCCGCCGACCCAGACAAGTGAGTGTGTTGACGAGGGTACCGGTGTTGTAGCGATGTATAACAGGGCTGGACCAGCCGCCCTCCTCCGCCGTCGACGACGACGCGGGCCGGGCGAGGCGCACGCTGCTGCACGCGCTCACGCTGCTGCTGGGCGTGGTGAAGCGCACGTGCGTGCCCGCCGACCCAGACAAGTGAGTGTGTTGACGCGGGTACCGGTGTCGTTGCGATATATAACAGGGCTGGACCAGCCGCCCTCCGCCGCCGTCGACGACGACGCGGGCCGGGCGAGGCGCACGCTGCTGCACGCGCTCACGCTGCTGCTGGGCGTGGTGAAGCGCACGTGCGTGCCCGCCGACCCGGACAAGTGAGTGTGTTGACGGAGTAGCGGTGTTGTAGCGATGTATAACAGGGCTGGACCAGCCGCCCTCCGCCGCCGTCGACGACGACGCGGGCCGGGCGAGGCGCACGCTGCTGCACGCGCTCACGCTGCTGCTGGGCGTGGTGAAGCGCACGTGCGTGCCCGCCGACCCGGACAAGTGAGTGTGTTGACGGAGTAGCGGTGTTGTAGCGATATATAACAGGGCTGGATGGACCAGCCGCACTCTGCTAATACTAAAAACATAAGTAATTATTATAAAAACAAAACACCCAACTGAAATAAATTAACCTATAGAAAGGAAAAAGTAGCTCTTTAATTTTCCATTGCAGACAGGGGATTTTTTTATAAAGTGATTTTCCCTGACTGCAATGGGAAATTAAAGAGCTTGTTTTTTTCTTTGCGTGGTAAATTTTTTGCAGTAAGGTTTCTTGTTTTTAAATTATTATTTTTTTAACTTCATCATTTAATATATATCTACATTTCAATAATAGTAAAATATCCTGTTCTCGCCAAGTTTTTACCAATCTCAAATGTGCCATTTTGCAGAGCATCCCGCGGCGGCTTCAGCGCGGGCGTGACCGCATCCGGCAACCCAATCTGGCGCAACCCTTGCGGGTCGCACGTGCTACCTCTATTCCCGCACGCGCTAGCCCTCTGCCGAGCGTTACACGAGTTGCATTGCGGGAACGCGCGCGCGCTGCGGCATGCGGGCCACGCGCGCGCGCTGGCCGCGTCCGCCGCCGAGCGCCGCAACCTGCTGGGGCTGCCCGGCGCGCGCGACCACGACCACGCGCAGCCGCCGCCCGACCGCATGCAGAACTACCTGCACACGCTGCACGACAACGTGAGTGTACATGTATACCATTGTCACATGCGGGCCGCGCGCGCCGCAACCTGCTGGGGCTGCCCGGCGCGCGCGACCACGACCACGCGCAGCCGCCGCCCGACCGCATGCAGAACTACCTGCACACGCTGCACGACAACGTGAGTGTACATGTATACCATTGTCACATGCGGGCCGCGCGCGCCGCAACCTGCTGGGGCTGCCCGGCGCGCGCGACCACGACCACGCGCAGCCGCCGCCCGACCGCATGCAGAACTACCTGCACACGCTGCACGACAACGTGAGTGTACATGTATACCATTGTCACATGCGGGCCGCGCGCGCCGCAACCTGCTGGGGCTGCCCGGCGCGCGCGACCACGACCACGCGCAGCCGCCGCCCGACCGCATGCAGAACTACCTGCACACGCTGCACGACAACGTGAGTGTACATGTATACCATTGTCACATGCGGGCCGCGCGCGCCGCAACCTGCTGGGGCTGCCCGGCGCGCGCGACTTAGGCTATATTTTATCCCGATATTCCACGCGGGTACCACGCGGGTGAAACCGCGGGCGGACGCTAGTATTAGTTTAAATTCTATTAAAAAAAATTAAGAAAATTTCAAGATATTCGTCCTCATGAGTCTCCATGACTTTCTAACAGAATTTAAGCCCTACTATGACGTAACAGAGCACGTGACTGACGGGTCACGAGCGTATTAAATGAATAAGCAGTAGAAACATACATTTTTAGAAAATGCAAAAAAGGAAATCAATATTTTTGAAAAAATTAACTCCTATCAAAAATGTGTGAAATCGATTCCACTCTTGATTCTGGAGAAACTATTTTCTCAGTTACGGTTAAAGTATTAACACGTATGTATATCACTATTTTTCCTAGTACAAAATTCATATTGAGAGACGGAATTCGTAAACAAATAATTATGTGTGCGTCTAAATTTATGAACATCGAAATAAGGTGCAAAAAAGATTCTAAAGCAAACATATCCACTTAGAAATATACGCATACCTGAAAATGTCGTAACAGCTATCTCTTGTGTTTGATTCAGGTGTGCCACTTAGTAGGCGCGGCAGCTACAACCCTAGGGCGGGAGCTGTACGCCGTGCCCGGACTTGCCAAATTCTTGGCAGATTCCCTATTACACGGGCTGGAGTGGCTGCCCGACCACTGGCTGCGGCCCATCGTGCGGAACGCGCTCAAGCCGCTGATGCACCACTGCCCGCCCGCGCACTTCCACACAGTGGCGCTGCCGCTGCTGCAGCTGTACGCGCCCTTCAGTGAGTGTGTCCCGCAGTATACTCGCCCGACCACTGGCTGCGGCCCATCGTGCGGAACGCGCTCAAGCCGCTGATGCACCACTGCCCGCCCGCGCACTTCCACACAGTGGCGCTGCCGCTGCTGCAGCTGTACGCGCCCTTCAGTGAGTGTGTCCCGCAGTATACTCGCCCGACCACTGGCTGCGGCCCATCGTGCGGAACGCGCTCAAGCCGCTGATGCACCACTGCCCGCCCGCGCACTTCCACACAGTGGCGCTGCCGCTGCTGCAGCTGTACGCGCCCTTCAGTGAGTGTGTCCCGCAGTATACTCGCCCGACCACTGGCTGCCCGCCATCGTGCGGAACGCGCTCAAGCCGCTGCTGCAGCACTGCTGTACATATAGCCCATCCCATTCCAAACCTATTGTCACTGGATGTAAGCAAAACGATCGTATGTGAAAATTCGACAGTGGATTTTACTCTGACCTCTTTTTAGTAGAACAGGGGGGCAATTTCGTAAGGTAATCGTTGACAGTTCATATCGTATTCAATCGGCTGCAATTTGTATCGAATGATTTTCTATGATACAATATGAACTGTCAAATGAATACGATTGACCTTACGCAATTCCAGGGCTGATCAAATTGATTAAATCAATGATGATTTAGTATATAATGATAGTCATAAGACTATTAACGTGAATTCACTTGAATTCACTGTGAAATCCATCTTCGAATTTTGACATCACTTTAATCAGTCTTGTAAGCTGACGAACTCCACGTTTGTTTACATCCAGCGACAATCGGTTTGGAATAGACTTTACAGTTGCTCTGTTATGAGACACATCACACAAACAAGCACAACCACAAAATGTACCAATTTTATTATTTTTTTACCAATATTCGTAGTCCTGTTATTTAGTTGGAGCAATATTTTGTTCATCCAAATAATTAAAAATTTACTTGCTTTATTTTGGCACTACAACTTCGCGCGTTTTTATTGTTAATACAATAACAAAAGTTCTATTATCCACAATTCACAGAATATTGTACATTATTGTAACCAGACTATTTATTTCCAGTGTTAAGACACCTATCAAAACGATGGGAATACATCACATCGTTATACGAATCCGGCAAGTTAGAAGAGGAAGGCGGGAGCGAGTCACAAGAAGTCCTCGAAGACATGCTCGTGAGGCATCTCACCAGAGAGCACTTAGAAGTCCTCAAGGTATGTTGAAATACATTGTTAACATCTTTCAAATTGTTTTTGTAGTTTATTTAGTTTTTGATTTCATTTGTCCATGGTTACATGCTTGTTGCCAGACGAACCAGTTTTCACTTGAGAAACAAACAGACACTGTGCTCTAGTGGTATATATCACCGGTTTCGGACCAAAGGCCCCGGCTTCGATTGTGGGGGTACATATTGTATTCGGTTTGGTTGGTGATAGGGCTTGTTCTTGGTCCGCCTGGTTAGCTACGCTAAGATGGTGATCTTATCTAAGTCTAGCGCTATAACAATGGTGTTCATTATTGTGTTCCGGCATTTAGAGATGAGATAGCTAGTTCCTCAGTGATTGAGGATTCCGGGAGTAGTGTGCTTCCATCTTCGGCTTTATTACTTAAAATCAGGTGTGATAAAGGCTAAGTGCTACCCCGTTGTGTAAAAAAAAAACCGCCCGTTATGTTGCAAGGTAACACGCCCTTGGTTACAAGGTCTCCCGCTCGCCGTAGGATTTGCGAAGCGATGGCGTAGTTTCTTTTACGTTTAGAAGTGTTAAATTAAAACTTAAATTGAATAAGTAAATCTTGAATGTAGATAATTAATTGCAATGTGTTTTGGCAGATCTCGCTGGTGGACGGTGGGCTGAGCGTGGAGGTATCCCCGGGCGACATGGAGGAGGACAGCCCGGCGGCGCCCACGCGCGCGCCCGAGCAGGTGTCCGAGCTCGGCGCGCTCGTGCTCGCCGACTCGCAGGCCGGGCCCGCCGCGTTGCATACGGTCAGTGTTATACTGTATGGGCTGAGCGTGCAGGTGGCCCCGGGCGACATGGAGGAGGACAGCCCGGCGGCGCCCACGCGCGCGCCCGAGCAGGTGTCCGAGCTCGGCGCGCTCGTGCTCGCCGACTCGCAGGCCGGGCCCGCCGCGTTGCATACGGTCAGTGTTATACTGTATGGGCTGAGCGTGCAGGTGGCCCCGGGCGACATGGAGGAGGACAGCCCGGCGGCGCCCACGCGCGCGCCCGAGCAGGTGTCCGAGCTCGGCGCGCTCGTGCTCGCCGACTCGCAGGCCGGGCCCGCCGCGTTGCATACGGTCAGTGTTATACTGTATGGGCTGAGCGTGCAGGTGGCCCCGGGCGACATGGAGGAGGACAGCCCGGCGGCGCCCACGCGCGCGCCCGAGCAGGTGTCCGAGCTCGGCGCGCTCGTGCTCGCCGACTCGCAGGCCGGGCCCGCCGCGTTGCATACGGTCAGTGTTATACTGTATGGGCTGAGCGTGCAGGTGGCCCCGGGCGACATGGAGGAGGACAGCCCGGCGGCGCCCACGCGCGCGCCCGAGCAGGTGTCCGAGCTCGGCGCGCTCGTGCTCGCCGACTCGCAGGCCGGGCCCGCCGCGTTGCATACGGTCAGTGTTATACTGTATGGGCTGAGCGTGCAGGTGGCCCCGGGCGACATGGAGGAGGACAGCCCGGCGGCGCCCACGCGCGCGCCCGAGCAGGTGTCCGAGCTCGGCGCGCTCGTGCTCGCCGACTCGCAGGCCGGGCCCGCCGCGTTGCATACGGTCAGTGTTATACTGTATGGGCTGAGCGTGCAGGTGGCCCCGGGCGACATGGAGGAGGACAGCCCGGCGGCGCCCACGCGCGCGCCCGAGCAGGTGTCCGAGCTCGGCGCGCTCGTGCTCGCCGACTCGCAGGCCGGGCCCGCCGCGTTGCATACGGTCAGTGTTATACTGTATGGGCTGAGCGTGCAGGTGGCCCCGGGCGACATGGAGGAGGACAGCCCGGCGGCGCCCACGCGCGCGCCCGAGCAGGTGTCCGAGCTCGGCGCGCTCGTGCTCGCCGACTCGCAGGCCGGGCCCGCCGCGTTGCATACGGTCAGTGTTATACTGTATGGGCTGAGCGTGCAGGTGGCCCCGGGCGACATGGAGGAGGACAGCCCGGCGGCGCCCACGCGCGCGCCCGAGCAGGTGTCCGAGCTCGGCGCGCTCGTGCTCGCCGACTCGCAGGCCGGGCCCGCCGCGTTGCATACGGTCAGTGTTATACTGTATGGGCTGAGCGTGCAGGTGGCCCCGGGCGACATGGAGGAGGACAGCCCGGCGGCGCCCACGCGCGCGCCCGAGCAGGTGTCCGAGCTCGGCGCGCTCGTGCTCGCCGACTCGCAGGCCGGGCCCGCCGCGTTGCATACGGTCAGTGTTACGTTTTACATATCGCTGGCACATAGGTAGTATGCGACAGAAATAACGCTCTACGAGGCCAAAATTAGCCGATTGTCTGTTTACAAAGGTCGTTGTGCAAATTATTATTATTGTGTCCTTTCGCCGTTATTCGAAGCCTAGGTAAACATATTTTAAGAAAGCCCTTTCCGTTTCCGTTCGACATCAATTTTCCTATTGGTCAATCATACCAACGTGACGTCACTTCCGTAACGTCATCCTAAGTCACGTGATCCGAGTTCACCTTTTAGCAATGGCGGAAGATTTGTGTCATTGGCGTCCATTTTTCGCAACCGTTCACATCTAATCATAAACGCTGTTAGCGTTCGAAATTTAAAATTTAAAAATTTGTACGAGTGGTTCTTTTATTTTACTTTCTCGGATAAAGTAATATTATTATTTATGAAAATTGTTCGAGTTTTAAAAGAGCGTGCCTGTGAGTGAGCGCGCGAAAACATGGCGGGTCGGGCTCGAGGTCCACCTGTTAATTTCAAAGTACCTATCGTGGAAATCCAACGCATTTAGAACGACGAGATGGAGTATCAGGTTTATTGGCACATAGGAATTGAGGTAATTTAACACCTCGCCAGGTCAGTGAAAGTTTTGATTTTTTATTTTCTTACCCACAAGCAAGTAAGAAATTTTATATTTTCTCACCATGAAAAATCTGTTCATGTGATAGTAGAGAATTTTTGCGATCTGCGCAGAGAGATTAAATCATAATCTTAATCATTTATTTCAAATAGATTTCCTTTTAATAGTGATACAATGTGATTTAGGGATTTTGAAAGGATCGGGAAGTATACAGTGGGCCTCGGCTCCCGTCGTCGCCCGTGCTTGACCTTGACACACTTTTCTCTTGTTTAGTTTATAAATCCTATTTTACAATTTGTACCGACTTCTTGTGGTGATTTATTGTTTCGAAAGCATTTTGAAGTACCGACATTTTCTTTAATGGTAATCATGGTACCATTGCAGTTCTAAAATAATATGTCAGTAGGTATAGTCGAGTGGTATAGCGCTAATTTTGGTTAGTTGCTTTTGTTTCAACGTTTTGTTTTTGATCATGTATCTACACCGGCACATAGTGGGTGATTACTTTTATACTTTTATTACTCCCATGTCTGTATGTGAGTGCTACCTGCATTATAAATGGGAACAAGCGTCCCTATATATTTATTAGCTAACCAACTAGCGCAAGGCAAATAATATTTTAAAGTGAATAGTGTATTTGCAAAATTAGTGAATTGTATTCAAAAGTTTATTCTTAATACTTTCTACAGTTGACCCTTGCCCCTTTTAGGGAGTGTTAATGTGGGTCGTGTAATGTAACATGGAGCAAATGATTTGATATTGAAAACTTACTTAAATGTTTTTTTTATGTGCGTACTGCGGTACCTATTGAATTTTATATATGTAAACAAGTACTACCGTACCTAACGTAGTGATGACTTGTTTTTGTCACAATTCTAATCTAACGTGACCCACCACATTGGTGGTCACTTTATGAAGTTTTGTTGTGACGGGGTGCTCAGCCCCCCCCCCCCCCCCGAACCCCCCTACCATTGGTTCGATAATGTTTTATTAATGGGTACGTAATTGGCTTCATTATCCTTGAGATTTGTAATATGATATTGAACGCAGATTTTAAGTTTTGGTAAACCTGCTTACGCAAGTAACGGGGAGCATTTCCTGCTTACGCAAGTATCAGGGTGCAATGTTTTTGACAATAAGCATATGAATCTTTTTATGTTTTTGGATTACGTGATATTATTAGTGCCGTCAATGCCATAATTATGATTGAAAGTAAGAACTGTATATTCAAATAAATATGCTATATATTTATATTTTATTCCTTCCGGTCGAGGAAGTAAAAAGGGGGGGGGGGGGGATATAGGTATATCGACTACACACACCTTTCATGTTTATATGCGAACAAGCCCCGCTAGTTTTAGGCACGCTGGAAGCTGTGCTTGGCACTAATAGTTTATATATTGATTGAAATATCGCGGTGGCTCCCTATGGGCACCAGGCAGTGATAGCAATAATTAAGTATTTGAACGATTAATAATAGGTACCTACTGACTAAAAGCTTTGCAGTCAAAGTAATTATGCTATAAAGCCAGTTGGGATTGCGATTCTCACTTTTCGTGTATCTGACATTCTGCGATTTCTGATAATGCGTATCTGGCGTTTTGCGTATCTGAAAGAGCCTGACAGTCTGACATAGCTGTAAGCAACAGCACGAGCTGAGCTGGTCTGCCCTTTCGACTGTTTCATACCTAAATTTAGTTCAGATTAAGAAAATGTTAATGGAGAACACCGAATAAATTAGGTATTACTTTACATTATTCCACAGTAGATTTACGTTTTAGAAAATTTATGTTCGTTAATATAGGCAATAGTTATTTTAGCCGTCTAGAAGAGTGAAGTCATCTGATACAGGCATTGTTTATGCTTACTCATCGTCATGTATAAATATGGCAGGCTGCTCCCTGGCACCGTAGATTTATATCGTGAGACGAATTCTGACGATCACGGTCTTTTAAAATGGCAAAACTAGGTATATACCATATTTTGTTGCCTGTAATACAGATCAACCTGCAACGGGCAATAGTACCTAATTACCGTTACTGATATTATTTTTCCTGTGCTCATGTAACTCATGCACCATGTAATGTATGTAATGTTGAAAATGAAAAACCTTTTGTTATTATGATATAAACTACCTATTCATGTATTCAATCAAAAGTACTTGTTGACTGTCTTAAACAATAGAAAAATTATGCCTTTCCAGGCTAGAATGAATGCAGCTTGGAGATTGACAGGGTCTACAAAGACATCTTTTTATGAACTTTTAATGAATCATTGTCATAAAATGAATAATTGGATAATTTATGAATTTTTTGGGAAGAATAAGTAAAAATAAGTTTCTGAGATTGATTTCGCAAGGACACTGGCCCATACAAATGTAAAATTAGTGGATCTGATCATTGATAATAATTTACGAGTTTTCAGATTGACAGTCGCTCCACAAGAACACTGTCTTGTACAATAGCAAAATTATGCCCTTGCATGCATGCTAGCATTAGGGCAACTCAAAGAAGTTGCTCGTTTTTCTGATGAGGAAAAGATGTCTCTTATGTTTCTGATAAACAATGTCTTTGGTGAGTTTTAATAGTTTTTTTTTTTTAGTTCATTATGTTAGAATTTATTATATTTATTACCAAGGTATTTTATGTGCCCGGTTAACCCATTTTTACTAAATGGATGGGTATAATGAGCCATAACTCACTCCGTGGGCTCAATGCGCATTTTTTAGTTTTGTATATATGTTTCTTTGCTAGAGTGGATATAACATTTAAGGTGTTCCGTGTAGCTAAATTGGCAGTAATTAACGGAGTTTTTTAATTGAGTCGATAGTAATTAATAATAAGAGAAACGCGTCTTTAGAATGGCAGTCTATATAAAAAATTGTGTCCTGCAATGCAACTTGGGACCGTGTCGGTAAAATATATGAAGTGAAACTGTCATTATCGGCCATTACTAGTCATTTTCGTTGTTATTATTATATTTATATGTATAGTTACAGTTAAAAAAGTCTTGAATGGGTGCTAGGAAAATATTGACGATTCAAATTTTTATCCTTAAGGACCTACATGCTTATTATAATAATATGTCTATGTGAATAAATCAATATTTGATTGATTGATAGATATAGTAAAAGTTATGACAAAATTTTGCAAATCTTTTACAATTTATCTTTTAAATAAAAGAGTTTAATGAGTTACATTAATTCGATTTGTATGCAAATAAGATTTGTTACAAAATAGCAGATGCTTTAAAGAAGTTAATATACGAACTACTTTTGTTTTGATCTTGTAAAATAAGGCATGTGCTTACATTACTTTCAGAAATTTACTTGATTTTTATACATGATCGCGCTTTTTGTCAGACCAGTAAGACAAGCCGGCACAAGTAGTTTAGGATGTTATATGTATCTGCGATCCTATTTATTCGAATAATGTTAACGTTAATTTTTGCAATCAAACTTTAATACATCTTGCACTGCACAAACGTAGCAATAGTTGACATCTTCTCTAGCACAAAGCTTTAAATAATGTGTTTTCTCTTTGAATGTGGTGTAGTGATTCAACAGTTGAACTGATCGTCGTGGGTTCGATATTTTAAGTATAATATTATGTTTAGTTCGATCAACTAAACAGTGTTTTGTATGTAACATAACCATGTATTTACAAAATACATGTTTATTATTTAATTCTTCATGCACAAATTACAGTACATAGGTGGACTTAATGCTACGCACCCTACAGAACCATAAGAATTACGACTTGGGCATCTTGGCCATAGGACAAGCTTTGCTTAGATTGGGGCTACACAGTAGTATATTAAAATTCCCCAAATTATTTATTTTAGTAAATTTCCTATGAATAATAATTTCCCTATAGCGGTAAAGGATATACTGAGAAACAGTCGTCAGCTTCATAACAATGCTAGTGCTCGGGAGTTTAGCGTGTCACTAGTATAAAATAATAATTTAAAGCAACATGATTTTACAGTTAGGGAAGATAAGAGTCTTGTGCTTATGGTTTCTTGTGCCGAAAGTTTTTACAATTATTAAATTGTATTTATATTTTTCTTTATTATGTGTTTTCAGATCATATCGTATCGATGGTATGTCAGAAGAGACTTAGCCAAAAGATTTTCAGATGTTTTTGCTTCAAAAATATATAAGGGATAGCACAAGTTGTGTTATTGTAATGTTTGTTTCTTTTCAGATTTTGAATATTTCAAGAATATGTAAATGATTTATGTAACATAGTTTACATATTTATGAATAAGGTTTGAGAGATTGAGCATAAGCACTTATACATTTTATTTCAATCATATTCAGTCATCCGTGCTCATATTTTCATTATATAGGTACTTACGTACTATTGTATGACATACTTGAATGTTTGATAGTAATAGCATAACGTTTCTGATATCAGTATTAATTTGTGATGTTGAGTTATAAAGTTAAACAATTAATTCTTGTACCCCTTGTACCTGTCGAATTTGTCAAAAGGTATAAGATTAATGTCATAATTGCTGATACATGTCACATTGGCGTCCTCGTTCACCAGGCGATAACAAACAAGGTCTCAAAATATGTTTACCTAGGCTTCGAATAACGGCGAAAGGACACAATAGTAGCGTTTTACCTACCATTAAAACGCATATTGTGTCCGGAGCCTTATTCGAAGCCTAGCTTTAAGACCTGCCTGGTGTAGATTTTATCCTTAATGGTTGTCAAGTGTTTCAGATTTTGAGACTACAATGACACAAATCTTCCGCCATTGCTAAAAGGTGAACTCGGATCACGTGACTTAGGATGACGTTACGGAAGTGACGTCACGTTGGTATGATTGACCAATAGGAAAATTGATGTCGAACGGAAACGGAAAGGGCTTTCTCAAAATATGTTTACCTAGGCTTCGAATAAGGCTCCGGACACAATATGCGTTTTAATGGTAGGTAAAACGCTACTATTATTAATATTTATCACCTGGTACTGTTTTAACATTAGAAACTTAAACTCGTCCCGATCGTACAAGTTTGGTTATTTATGTCATTTTCGGATGTCTTTAACCAAATAAATAAGCCACAACGTTTTTTTTGTAGGTTTTGTGGGCGCTGATGTGGAACGACTCGACGTCGTCATTGCGAGCGAGCGCCCTAGCCTTACCGGCGCTACGCTGCGCGCTAGAAGCGGGGCTGGTGTCGGCGGCGGACGCCAGCGGCGCGCTGGCTGCCGTGCTGCAGGCGCTGCGCACGCACGGCCAGCACGACGCCAACCAGGCCGCGCTGCTCGCGCTCGCCGTGCAGGTGAGTGTGTCACCGGCGCTGGGGGCGGGGCCGGTGTCGGCGGGGCGTGCTGCAGGCGCCAGCACGCACGGCCAGCACGACGCCAACCAGGCCGCGCTGCTCGCGCTCGCCGTGCAGGTGAGTGTGTCACCGGCGCTGGGGGCGGGGCCGGTGTCGGCGGGGCGTGCTGCAGGCGCCAGCACGCACGGCCAGCACGACGCCAACCAGGCCGCGCTGCTCGCGCTCGCCGTGCAGGTGAGTGTGTCACCGGCGCTGGGGGCGGGGCCGGTGTCGGCGGGGCGTGCTGCAGGCGCCAGCACGCACGGCCAGCACGACGCCAACCAGGCCGCGCTGCTCGCGCTCGCCGTGCAGGTGAGTGTGTCACCGGCGCTGGGGGCGGGGCCGGTGTCGGCGGGGCGTGCTGCAGGCGCCAGCACGCACGGCCAGCACGACGCCAACCAGGCCGCGCTGCTCGCGCTCGCCGTGCAGGTGAGTGTGTCACCGGCGCTGGGGGCGGGGCCGGTGTCGGCGGGGCGTGCTGCAGGCGCCAGCACGCACGGCCAGCACGACGCCAACCAGGCCGCGCTGCTCGCGCTCGCCGTGCAGGTGAGTGTGTCACCGGCGCTGGGGGCGGGGCCGGTGTCGGCGGGGCGTGCTGCAGGCGCCAGCACGCACGGCCAGCACGACGCCAACCAGGCCGCGCTGCTCGCGCTCGCCGTGCAGGTGAGTGTGTCACCGGCGCTGGGGGCGGGGCCGGTGTCGGCGGGGCGTGCTGCAGGCGCCAGCACGCACGGCCAGCACGACGCCAACCAGGCCGCGCTGCTCGCGCTCGCCGTGCAGGTGAGTGTGTCACCGGCGCTGGGGGCGGGGCCGGTGTCGGCGGGGCGTGCTGCAGGCGCTGCGCACGCACGGCCAGCACGACGCCAACCAGGCCGCGCTGCTCGCGCTCGCCGTGCAGGTGAGTGTGTCACCGGCGCTGGGGGCGGGGCCGGTGTCGGCGGGGCGTGCTGCAGGCGCTGCGCACGCACGGCCAGCACGACGCCAACCAGGCCGCGCTGCTCGCGCTCGCCGTGCAGGTGAGTGTGTCACCGGCGCTGGGGGCGGGGCCGGTGTCGGCGGGGCGTGCTGCAGGCGCTGCGCACGCACGGCCAGCACGACGCCAACCAGGCCGCGCTGCTCGCGCTCGCCGTGCAGGTGAGTGTGTCACCGGCGCTGGGGGCGGGGCCGGTGTCGGCGGGGCGTGCTGCAGGCGCCAGCACGCACGGCCAGCACGACGCCAACCAGGCCGCGCTGCTCGCGCTCGCCGTGCAGGTGAGTGTGTCACCGGCGCTGGGGGCGGGGCCGGTGTCGGCGGGGCGTGCTGCAGGCGCTGCGCACGCACGGCCAGCACGACGCCAACCAGGCCGCGCTGCTCGCGCTCGCCGTGCAGGTGAGTGTGTCACCGGCGCTGGGGGCGGGGCCGGTGTCGGCGGGGCGTGCTGCAGGCGCCAGCACGCACGGCCAGCACGACGCCAACCAGGCCGCGCTGCTCGCGCTCGCCGTGCAGGTGAGTGTGTCACCGGCGCTGGGGGCGGGGCCGGTGTCGGCGGGGCGTGCTGCAGGCGCCAGCACGCACGGCCAGCACGACGCCAACCAGGCCGCGCTGCTCGCGCTCGCCGTGCAGGTGAGTGTGTCACCGGCGCTGGGGGCGGGGCCGGTGTCGGCGGGGCGTGCTGCAGGCGCTGCGCACGCACGGCCAGCACGACGCCAACCAGGCCGCGCTGCTCGCGCTCGCCGTGCAGGTGAGTGTGTCACCGGCGCTGGGGGCGGGGCCGGTGTCGGCGGGGCGTGCTGCAGGCGCCAGCACGCACGGCCAGCACGACGCCAACCAGGCCGCGCTGCTCGCGCTCGCCGTGCAGGTGAGTGTGTCACCGGCGCTGGGGGCGGGGCCGGTGTCGGCGGGGCGTGCTGCAGGCGCTGCGCACGCACGGCCAGCACGACGCCAACCAGGCCGCGCTGCTCGCGCTCGCCGTGCAGGTGAGTGTGTCACCGGCGCTGGGGGCGGGGCCGGTGTCGGCGGGGCGTGCTGCAGGCGCCAGCACGCACGGCCAGCACGACGCCAACCAGGGGATCTATTTTTTTATTTCGCCACTCGTATCGAACGCTCGCTTCGTACTCAAATTAGATATATTTTACTCATAGGTATTTGACATGAAAATGAGTATTTTGTTCATTTAACAATTTTTTATAGGCGGGCATGGTTACGGACTTCAGCCAAGTGACGCCTGATTCAATTTAACAATTTTTTATAGGCGGGCATGGTTACGGACTTCAGCCAAGTGACGCCTGATTCAATCAAATACATTATTTTTGCATTTACACTAATCTGTTATTATTGTAAAAAAAAAATACATTTCCACTAAAAAAACATTGCAGAAGTAAGCTCCATTATTTCTTTTTTTCACAATGGTTAGGGACTTCCGCCAGGTGACGCCTGATTCAATCAAATAATCCGTTATCCAGGCATATGAAGCGCTCCGGCCCCGGTTCCCGAACATAGTGACAGTACTGCGCGACATTCCCGACGTGGACGCGCATGACTTGCACCGGCTGGACGAGAAGCTCGCCGCCAACCCCGCCAAACCCGCCAAGATAGACAAGAGCAAACGAGACTTGTTCAAGAAAATCACTTCTAGGGTAAGAAATTTTTGCTATTGTTTAAATTCGAACAAGCACGTCCTGGGCCAAACAGAATTTTGGTCGCAGAAATTCTGCTGCATTCGGATTCATAGAAAAGTCCTATTTTATTCACAAGGCGACGAGTTGTCTGCTGACCTACAAAATTTCTGCTAAGCAGAAATTACGCGACTCGCAACTCAAAAAATTATGCTCGTCTGGCCTCACCATTATTGTCTTCAATCATTATTTTACTACTAGATATCGCCTCACGAACTTAAAAGAAACGCAAATACAGCACCGAAAGTTTTTTTTAAACAGTGAATAAGGTAACGAATGTTAAGATCTTACGTTAAAATTTTCAGGAATCGATAAGAGATAAGAGCGCACCTTCAAATTGCGTTTTTATTCGCTCTGCCGTGTTTGACACCAACTGGTTATCTAGTGGTGTCGTTGATCGAAGCTTGTTATGTTATGTTACGTCGGAGACGTTGACGCTCATGACTCGCACCACCTGCACGGGTAACATGATGAACTCGAGAGAGGTTTGTCTATATTGAAACGTCAAAAATGACATTTCATCGTAGACAAATCTATTGTTCTGCTGTCAATTATAGACTTTCGAGGTAGACAAGGAAGGAAGCCAGTGCCCCAGTAGTGGGGACATTAAATGCCTAAAGATGATGATGAGGTAGACAAATATCTTCTAAAGTTTGTCATGCTACGCGTGCTGGACGAGGAGCTCGCCGCCAAACCCGCCAACATGGACAAGTTAAACGAGAATTCTTCAAGAAAACCACGTCTAGAGTTTATGACGATTTGCTTCAATATTTTTGTGATATACTAGCGGCCGCCCGCGGTTTCGTCCGCGTGGCTCTCGTTCCCGTGGGAATATCGCGATAAAAAGTATCCTGTGGCTATCTACTATTTGTGTGCCAAATTTCTACCAAATCTGTTAAGTAATTTATGCGTGAAAGAGTAACAAACATCCATACATTCATCGATACTCACAAACTTTCGCATTTATAATATTAGTAAGACTATTCTAATTTTGAGATCATACTTTCCTATTACCTTAACTTTTTGGCATTCATAATGCAGTTTTTATTATTAATGAAGTATTCGAAAAAAACTACTCAGCTCACAACTAGTTCCGATGTGACTAACGACTCCGTAGCTCATTGGTTAGAGCAGACTGTGAAAGGTTGTGGGTTCGAGTACCATCGGAGCTAGTTGTGAGACGGGTCTTTTTTTCTAATACTTCATTTTCAATAACATACCTACATCCTCCTGTCTTAAGTAAGAAAAATACATTTTTCGTTACGGTTATTGCTCTGCCATAATGGATATCACTCGGAAATTTACATCTCGACGGCTTTTTATACCTACATTGAGTTAGTATTTTCTTGTCCACAGTTAATTGGACGCAACGTAGGTCAACTGTTCAAGAAGGAGGTGTTCATCCTCGACCTGCCCACGATGCACGTGCCCAAGGAGAAGCCGCGCAGCGCGCTGGACGCGGCCGAGGGCGCGGGCCTAGACCAAATGTTCGCCACCGGGCCCACCTAGCGCGCACTAGCCATATCTTACTCGTGATGTTAAACATTCTTGTGAATAATCATTTATATGTTATTAAATTATATTATTAAATTTAATAGCCTTTTTTATTTTAAAACTAGCGTTGTAGCAGCAAAGCGGAATTCTAAAAGGCAAAGACGCCATAATTGTACACTTTAGCAGTAAACTAATATTAGCCAGATTGGCAAAGAAAATAGTGTAGCACTAATCATGTTATAGTAACATTCGAAGACATGGTCTAAATCCAGAGTCAAAACCACAGAACACACAAGAAACAGATTAGTTTTGAGTATAATCATCAGAGATCGGAATAGGTAGAGCTGTTTAAGTTCATTGACCGCAACCATTGATGTTAGTATGACATTCTATAAGATTCTGAAGCAATCAGTGGGTGTTTTTATTAATAAATCAATTGGATTATATTTAAGGTAATTGGGAGGTATTCAATGGATATACATACATACACCCATCGGCATCGCCCGGACAGTGAAAGGTCGTGGGTTCGAGTCCCATCGGAGCTAGCTGTGAGACGGGTCGTTCTTTTCTAATACTTCATTTTCAATATGTATGTAATAGTAATCTGGAATGTCCATATTACAAAAAAATATGGCAAATACACAAAGCTCTACTTATTCCGATCTCTGATAATCACGCATTTTGTACACTGAATAAAATCAAACTAGTTGCCATGACGCGAAGAAATTCAAAATCGTACAAAGGTAAAACGTATGAGAGGTTTACTGTATTGAGCAAAAGGTTTTCACTCGTGCACTCGTGTTGTGAATAAAACTAATCATTTATGTAGGTAGTGTAGGACCTCGTAACTATTTGTAATGGCATCATGTAACTATTTGTAATGGCATCGTGTAACTATTTGTAATGTAAAGCGAACTAACTGATTCGTGACCCGCCATAAGTTCATTTTCTAACAGATATTAAAATTCAGTAAGGTCGAAATTAGAACTTGTTGACATTGACATTGACCTTTATTGACGCTTTCAAACAATGGATAATTATATGATAATTATGGAAAATAAAAAAAAAATAAGTCAAGGGTAAATTCACAATAAAACTGAATAAATGGTATAAATAAATAATTTATTATTCTTACCATACAAAAGTAGGTTCTCAGTTGCTGAAACCTAAATAAAAAACCAAACATCGTTTAGCAGAGCAAACACAAAAAGTTTCACTTTTCGTAGGTATACACCATTTGTCTGCCTAGATCTATATTTTTTCCGTTACTGACTAGCTCCACTTTATTAGAGTTGACGTCAACTTTTAATACTGCGGCGTTTTCAAGAACTATACATTTGCTTTCATGGTCTCCGGGAACTGGTATCTTCCTGGGCCCAAGGAGTGGATCACAATATCTCCAGACCTTGAGCTGGGTCACATCTGTAAAACAATAACAAGAAATTAGTAGAAACAGATATATATTTTTTCTCGTTCTAAATTAATTATCATTGCTTTGCTTTTATGTATATTTTTTTTTTATTTAATCACTCTGGAAGTCTAGCTTGAGGAGGACCTCAGTCCAGACTTCCAGAGTGATTAAATTGTGGACCCAAATTTATGTCCTGACTAGCGGCCGCCCGCGGTTTCACCCGCATGGTTCTCGTTCCCGTGGGAATATCGGGATAAAAAGTAGCCTAAGTTACTCCTTATTACATCAGCTATGTGCCAGTGAAAGTCCCGTCAAAATCGGTCCAGCCGTTTCAGAAATTAGCCGGAACAAACAGACAGCTGTCTGTCTGTATACATAATGTAGTAAAAAGCTGTTATTTTAATATTACAAACAGACACTCCAATTTTATTTATTTGTAAGTATAGATTAAAACTTATTCCATTTTGAAATATTTAATTTTGAATAAAATATGCACCTAACGAAACAAATTCGAATGTACAGTGCGACAACGTTTTCTGTTCCGGTGGACAAAAACTGGAACTAACGTGTTTTTTATTGTCATTTTGCTATCAAGTTGTTGTCCAACCATAGCGCTGTTGCCGGCTGAAGGCCTTAGAAGACCTGGTTAAATTGCAACAAAAAGAAGAAAAAAATACATAGCGCCGCTGTCACCGGAACAGAAAAGATTGTCGATCTATAGTAGGCGTAACCACAACAACGCACTAGAGGACCGCTAAATCTCTTTGATGTGACGAAAGTTTTCGCCGTCTGAGTTATTGCCTTACGTCTAATGTCATTTAAGCAAATTAGCGCGCTAAGACTCGGCCTAAATACATAGCGCCCAATAGCATCCCAGTCACCGGAACAGAAAAGATTGAGATTTTAAATTATTTTTATGCATTCACAATGCAATTTTGTAAGTATAGGAAAAATGTGACAGTAAAAAACCACGAGCCCTATAACTAGCTTTCATGCGGGATTCGAACCCCGAGCCTCCGGGGATCCGACCCGATGCTCTGACCAACTAAGCTACCGAAAGGCTTACAAGACTCGTCGAATTTTGCTATCACTTGTTACGCTGTAGGCCAGCGTTGCTACATCAATGTGAGGAAACCCTCGCATCCGAAAGAAACATTTTTACAAATGTTTAACAATCGATTAAGATGAAACAGCCATTAAAATAATATAAAATCTCAATTTAATGGCAAAACAGAAAAGATTGTCAATCTGTAAATAAATACGCCTACCTTTGATGGCCTTGACTTCTTTAGAGAGCTTAGCCTTCACTTTCTCAACGGTGTCTCCGTCGGCCACGGCGAGCGTGAGGGTGAACAGCCCGTTGAGCGCGGCGGGGTTGACCAGCGTGAGCTCGACGCCGGGCTCCGCGTAGAAGCTGATGTGCGGCGCCCCGGGGGCGCAGTCCTCGCGGGACTTCTCTGAAGCCCCAGGGTCATCGGTGAACTTCACCTCGAGCGAGTCCAGCTGTTGGAAGGCGAGTTGTTCAATCACTACTAGCGGCACAGAATAAATAATAGTACAGATACAGAAGCTGCACTCCGCTAAACCATTTAAATAAATAGCAACTCTAATTACAACGCAATAAAGTGGAATTCAGCTTGTACGGCGCTAATTACGGACGGCCAGACGTTGCATCTCTTTCTATCGCATGTATTCTAGATCTTTTGTGGATCTAACTTCGATGGATTTCGCACCGCGCCGGCGGCGGTGCGGGCGAGAGTAGCGCGCAAGTACATCGAGTGACAGACGCCTGCTAGCGGGTTCACGAGGCGATTTTAGTTGATCAACTTTTATCGTTCAACAAAAGTTGCACGCTAACTTTTATTGAATCGATTTTTGCTGCTTCAATTTTATTGAAATTGTTTTCAGACGGTTCAAATTGCATGCGATTTAGCAGTTGAGCAACTAAAATCGCCTCGTGTGAACACGGTATACTACTGATATTTGATGACTATTGAATTGACTACTATATCAACATGATTGTTATATACAGATATTTGTCTATACCTATGTGACATAGTCGAATAGGATATGTCATATGACACAAAAACTAGCTGCATGTTATATTTGATAACTCGTCTCTCAACTCGATTACGTCGTAATTTAATTTTACATTTTAGCTCATAAATGTGTATTAAATACTTGAGCTGTTCTGCCATATTATGATAACATGGAATTGCGTTGATTAAAATTTAAAAAGGAGTTTTTATTTCATTCAAAATTTAGATATGCTTTAGCAAGAGAAGATAAAAAATTCGTATAATGTCACGTGCAAACACGGTGACCTTTGGTCTTTACTGCATTGATAGATTTACAATGTTAAAGTTTTTTTAAATAAATTGGTGAATGCTATGCATCACGCGCTTCATCACGTAGGTACCACGTACCGGTGCAATCCTTGAGCTTCAGCTCAGGGAGAAAGCTTCGTAGATATCGTTTTGTTATTATCCCCCCAAGACTAGTGGCTTTCTATTATCGATATCGTCAATAGAATATAAAGAAAATCTATGGGATTGGTAGATTAATTGGGATAATTGAGCGATTGAAATGTTACGTGATCGCTAATGTCAATCCCATACATTTTCATTATATTCTAATGGCGATTTCGATAATAGAAAGCCACTTGTCTAGGGGGGGGGCTGGTAACCCTGATGCTTACAATGATACTCACATCCAGCGTGCTGAGCAAGTACTGCTTGTTTTCGAGCAGTAACGCAGCTTCATCAAAAGGCAATGCCAGCTTGAGGGCGTCCGCCCTCACTCGCTCTACGTTCTCCCTGGTGGCGTGCACGATCTCTGGAATAGCGCCAAGCTTCGTTGGTATCGTCTTGTTGTCGGTTAACCCTGATGCTTAAAATGATACTCACATCCAGCGTGCTGAGCAAGTACTGCTTGTTTTCGAGCAGTAACGCAGCTTCATCAAAAGGCAATGCCAGCTTGAGGGCGTCCGCCCTCACTCGCTCTACGTTCTCCCTGGTGGCCTGCACGATCTCTGGAATAGCGCCAAGCTTCGTTGGTATTGTCTTGTTGTCGGTTAACCCTGATGCTTAAAATGATACTCACATCCAGCGTGCTGAGCAAGTACTGCTTGTTTTCGAGCAGTAACGCAGCTTCATCAAAAGGCAATGCCAGCTTGAGGGCGTCCGCCCTCACTCGCTCTACGTTCTCCCTGGTGGCCTGCACGATCTCTGGAATAGCGCCAAGCTTCGTTGGTATCGTCTTGTTGTCGGTTAACCCTGATGCTTAAAATGATACTCACATCCAGCGTGCTGAGCAAGTACTGCTTGTTTTCGAGCAGTAACGCAGCTTCATCAAAAGGCAATGCCAGCTTGAGGGCGTCCGCCCCCACTCGCTCTACGTTCTCCCTGGTGGCCTGCACGAACGGCATCACTCGCTTCATGTACTTCTTCAGCTCTGGAATAGCGCCGAGCTTCGTGGATATCGTTTTATTGTCGGGTAAACCTTCAGGCTATAATAAGACAAAATTCAGATAAGTATAATATAGTATACTAGCGGCCGCGCGCGTTTTCAACCGCGTGGTTACCGTTCCCGTGGGAATATTGGGATAAAAAAATATCTTGTGTTATTCCAGCCTATAATCTATCTCGGTTGCAATTTTCATTCAGATCCGTTCAGTAAATTTTGGGTGAAAAAGAAACAAACATCCATACATCCATCTATACTCACAAACTTTCGCTGATATATAAAGGCCTCTACAGACCAAAGCCGGAGGCCCGCCGGCATTACCCGGCGGTTAGGCCACCGGGCTTGTTTTCACACATAATCGTCGCAAAACAAGTGGAAGTAGATAGCAAATGAGTCAAAAACGGCCACTTTTAGCAGTTTTGCTATCTACTTCTAGCAGTGACTAGGAGGGATTGTAATGATACTGTCTAAAAATACTAGACTATGGGCCCTAAAAATTCCCCGTAAAGTCTCATTAAAGTTGTGTATTAGAATAACAATCCTTACTTATCACTACATAGTATAAAACAAAGTCGCTTTCTCTGTCCCTATGTCCCTTTGTATGCTTAAATCTTTGAAACTACGCAACGGATTTTGATGCGTTTTTTTTAATAGATAGAGTGATTCAAGAGGAAGGTTTATATGTACTTTTTATCCCGATATTCCCACGGGAACGGGAACCACGCGGGTGAAACCGCGGGCGGCCGATAGTATATTATAAATGCGTCTCTGTCTGTCTGTGTGTTACACAATCACACCTAAACTACTAAACCGATTTGAACGAATTTTGGTACAGAGATAGTCTAGAGCCTGAGAAAGGACATAGGCTACTTTTTATTCCTGAAAAATATCACCTTCCCGCGGATAACGTCGTGTAGTACACGCGGGCGAAGCCGCGGGCGGAAGGCTAGTATTAAATAAAATTCAACGCGGCGCCACTTACGGTCAGGGTACCGCCTTAACACCTGACATTCTATGACACTTGGCCTAGGCCTGTGTGACCGAATAAATTATTAGAATAGCTGGAGATGAAGAAAAATAACTTTGTAAACTTTCATGGTCATTAACACTGTAAATATTACGAAAAGCTGTTTTTTTCCCATGTTTTGATTTGTTGTCGAGTCCCCGATTCGGCGCAGTTTAACATGGTAAAAAATCCCGCTTTTCTTTGGAGAAGAATGTTATAATAGAATAAGGGAATAGAACACTTACTCCATTCAGCTCTTTCAATGTAGAAAGTATGATGTGCTGCCACTTGGGATATTCCTTGGCGACCCAAATTACCGCTTTGTTGGGCTTCTTCTCCGGTATCGGAGTCTCGCCCTTCTTAGGCTTTTTCACAGCGCAATGATTCTTCAGGTAAATGCGGAACGAATGCGCCGCGTCCATCAAATATTCGCTGGCTTTAACCGCGGCCTCGTCTATTTCGCCTGCTACAGGCCACTTCTCGTGCATGATGCTGGTTTTCTAGAGAGAACAAATTTAATATTTAAGACTTACGTTGAAAAATCTACATTGATCCCGATCAATTATTTCGCATAGCACATTTAGTTAGCCAGTTGCACAAAAAAAAATCCGCTTCTATTACAATAATAATAAATATAAATATTAATATGAGACTCCTCTGTCAACCTGGTTTGTTAACCTTGTTCCTGGACCAGCAAATGATGCAGTGAAAAAACTGAAATACATATATCACACATCCGTATCCATTGAAGACCCAAAACGTAAAAAATCAATACCACAATGTAAACGCTGCCAACAGTATGGACATACCAGAAACTACTGCCTGCGTCCATATAGATGTGTCAAGTGTGCGGAAAGTCACAACACTGCAGACTGTCCAAAAAAAGACAGGTTAGAGCCAGCAAAATGTGCCCTGTGCTTGGGTGATCATGCTGCAAATTACAAAGGTTGTAAGGTCTTCCAAGAAATACAAAAGAGGAAATTAGCCTCAAGAATTCCATTAAATAAATTGAATACCCTGAATAAAGGAATGGATATGGCTGATAAAATGGATAAAAGAGATAAGACATCAACTAATTGTGACAAACCAACATTCGCCCAACCAGAATTAACATACGCTCAAGTCACAGCTGGAACAGCTGGAACAAATCTTGAAATCATTTTAGCCAAGCAAGCTGAAAAGCTAGATCGTCTTATTGAACAAATGGGGACCCTCATGAGTCTCTTGACAACCCTTGTCAATAAACTGGTTGTTTAAATGGGTCTCCGAATTGCAACTTGGAACATCAATGGCCTACTGGGCAAGAAGCAAGAAGCCGCAATTTTGATGAAAACGCAAAATCTTGATGTATTATTGATTTCTGAAGCTCACCTTACACACAAAACATCATTCCACATAGATGGTTATAACACCTATGTAACCTACCATCCGAGCGATGCAGCACATGCTGGTACAGCAATAATTATTAGAAAATGTATTAAACATCAAATATTGCCAGAATACCGGACCGCCAAAATACAAGCCACGTCGATAATGATACATGACAAGCAAAGTCCGATTACGCTATCATCGGTTTACTGCCCTCCAAAGCAAAAGAGAAATCCTGAAACAGTAGAAGAAGATTTCAACACCTTCTTCCAATCGCTAGGCAACCGGTTTATAGCGGGAGGTGATTGGAATTCCAAACACACATTGTGGGGCTCGCGTCTCATATCAACTAGAGGACGAAATCTCCGCAAAACTCTTGGAAAATTACATCTGAATGCTCTCTCAACTGGTCAACCAACTTATTGGCCCGCAGATCCAGCTAAGGTGCCAGACCTGTTGGACTTCTTCATCTACAAGGGCGTACAAACACATTTTTTGTATGTAGAAAGTTGCTTTGATTCTTCATCAGACCATACTCCAGTGATTGCAACTATGAGCTTCACAGTAATAAAAAGACCTGAGCCTCTATACCTGTATAACAGGCATACAGATTGGAGAGCATTTCAACAGTACTTAAATGAAAACTTGGAGCTTAAAATCAGCCTCAAAACTGAGGAAGATATTGATGGCGCTGCTGAGTATCTAAGTAAGATGATACAAAAAGCTGCTTGGATTTGCACTCCGCCCTCTCGGGAATCGTCAAACAATGTGAAAGATCAAAACGTACCGAACATAGTAAAAGAAAAGGTCCTGGAAAAGCGGCGTCTTAGAAGAGTCTGGCACTGCAGTCGTCATCCAGCGGATAAAAGGGACTTTAGCAAAGCAGCCGCTAGTCTTAAACAGCTCTTGGTAAACATAGAAAATGAAACATTACAGCAACACCTACAAAGTTTGACTCCCACTGCCTCAGTTAAAAACGAATATTCACTCTGGAAAACGTTGAAATCCCGCGATAAGCCGCAAGTTGCTCAACATCCACTTAAAAATGCAAATGGTACGTGGGCCAAAACGGACCAAGAAAGAGCGGAAGCATATGGGTCATTCTTGAGCAGCGTATTTACGCCTAATACTGAGATGAGCAACGAAAGCATTGACCGTGAGGTTGTGAAATTCCTTGAAAGCGACCTTTAGCTCAGTCTCCCTATTCGATGCTGTACACCTGCAGAAGTTCGTCGAACAATAATGGATCTAGAACTCAAAAAAGCCCCCGGATTTGACCTTATCACCGCAGAGGTGTTGCGTAACCTGCCGCAGAAAGCTATAGTTTTCATTACATCATTGTTCAACGCTGTGTTACGAGTTGCTTATTTTCCAAGTATATGGAAAGTCTCGCAAATAACTATGATTCCAAAGCCAGGAAAGCCACCGCACTTGACATCATCATATAGACCGATAAGCCTCCTACCTGTTTTATCAAAAGTGCTTGAGAAAATCATTTTGTCACGCCTCAATGAAATATTGACAGAAAGTGCAATTATCCCAGAGCACCAGTTTGGATTTAGACGGCGCCATTCAACAATTGAGCAAGTCCACAGGGTCTGCGAGTACATAAGAAACACCTTGGAAGATAAGAAGTACTGCTCTGCAGTGTTCTTAGACGTTCAGCAGGCTTTTGATAAAGTTTGGCACAACGGCTTGCTTTACAAACTCAAAAAACTATTACCGAACACCATGTACCTCCTATTGAAGTCCTATTTAGACAGCAGAATCTTTTATGTCAAAATCAATAACACTACATCCGATTTTTATGACATAAAAGCAGGAGTTCCTCAAGGATCTGTGCTGGGCCCCTCGCTGTATCTCATCTACACAGCTGATGTTCCAGAGTCGGATAATGTCATTACAGCCACTTTTGCTGATGACACAGCCATACTGTCACATGACACAGACCCCGAAGTAGCATCAAGGAATCTTCAAGAACACTTGAATAATGTCCATTCCTGGATGCAGTCTTGGAGAATTAAAGCTAGTGGCACCAAGTCGAATCACATCACATTCACTTTGAGAAAAGAAGATTGCCCTCCTGTTAGGCTTGGTCAAGAGGTCCTGCCGCATAACGCTTGCGTTAAATACCTTGGTTTCTACCTTGACAGAAAGCAAACCTGGAAAGCACACATTCAGAAGAAGCGTGATGAGCTAAACTACAGACTAAGATCTCTGGATTGGCTTATGGGTAGAGGCTCTCGACTGTCGGTTGACAACAAGGTCCTGATTTATAAAGCCATACTAAAACCTATATGGACTTACGGCATACAGCTGTGGGGTTCTGCGAAAACGTCGAACATAGAAATTCTGCAAAGATTCCAGAACAGTGTGCTCAAAACAATAGTTAATGCCCCCTGGTTCACGAGAATGGAAGAAGTTCATGAGTATCTTAATATTCCAACAGTCAAACAGCAAATAGCCGATAGCATTAGTTCGTATAAAGATCGAATCAGTAATCATAAGAACAAACTGGCCCAGAGTCTTATTGAACCATTGCAGACAAGACGTCTGAAGAGACTGCATACTTGGGACAACATACAATAACCTTACCAGTTAGCAAAACATAAAGGCAGCCTGACAGTGGAAAGGCATGCCTCCACGCCTGCATTAAAAACAAAACAACTGCTTATGGTCCAAAGACCGATCGCATGTTAGCAAACAAATATGAAAAAAAAAAAAAAAAAAAAATATATTAATATTTTATAAAGGTGCGCTCAATATAGAGTCTCGACCAATAGAATGTGTACATAATAGAACTTTGTCACATTGAAGCGTTCCGAAATAGAACTATTTGTACCACAGAATTAATTTAATATTGTAATATGGCATAGTCCTATGGTGTTTATATTGCTCGTGACTGTACAGCACAATAATTAGAGGGATAGTGCAATTAAACTTAATATCGATTGTGAAGTTTTAGCCACCACTATGCGATGCGCAGTAGAGAACCACATCTGCCTCGCATACATCTAAAATTGTGTTTAGTACAAGCGTTTCTGTTCCGGTGATAATCTTTAGAACTAAAACAGTTTTCATACGACAGTCCATTTTGACAGCTAATTTCATATTGCAAGTGTCTCCTCTGTCACGGCTGTCACCGGAACAGACAGGAGTGTTATGGGACTATACTGCGCATCGCCGCACGCGATGTTAGGAGACGCCAAAAAGTTTGATTCAGTCTTTGCCATCGACGACGCAGCGCTCATAGTACTTGTAGTGTGTCACTTTTTTACCTTCCTGATCAGAAGGTCTAAGTAGCTAAATGTATAAAAGCGCGAAACGTCTGATGAGCAGTAAGTCTAATTAGCAGAATGTCTATGTAGCAAAACGTCCAAATATCAGACGGTCTTTATAGCAGAACAACTATTTAGCAAATCGTCACATTATCAAAATGTCTGGATACTCAGGCACAAAATTCAACACATAAATTACATCGGGAGGGAAACGGACACGGAATTATAATATGTACGTAAGTAAGTAGCTGCTACCATCGTGCCTATTTATGTAATGTGACATGCAATAAATGATTTGATTGATTGATACGTACAGACTTGTACATAACTACAGATTCTTTGGTCTATGTAGCTTATCATATCTTTTTGATGGTGACTGACAATTTATTGTCAAGAATGCTATTTGATTAGCATTACATAAAGCTCTTAGAAAAGAAGCGCTTTGGCAAGATCGCAAATACAAGAATATGTTATTTGAAGGAAAAAAAAGAAGAAAGATCAATTTAATGTTTAATGCCAAATACAAAAGAGCTGCAAAAGTTTGAGGGCCAAAAATATAGTCCCTTTGAATTTTTGATACACCTTGGTCATATCAAAAGAATAAGTAAATAAATGCAGGGGAATTTGTGCGCCTAATATCCTAAAAATATTTATGGCGCTACTAGCTTTTTAATCCAGATTTTGTTTTCTCAAATAAATGTAATGTAATTTACAAATGACTTATTCTTTTCATCATGAGTGTACACATTTCACAAATGACTTTTTGCTAAATAGATGTTCTGCTATACAGACCATTTGATAGTTGGACGTTTTGCTAAATGGATTCTGCGAATTAGACTTACTGCTCATCAGACGTTTCGCGCTGTTGGGACATTTAGCTACTTAGACCTTCTGATCAGGAAGGCTTTTTTATACTGAAGTGAAGCTACACAATGAGGTCTTTCGCGTATGAATTCGCCTCTAGAGGCGCTGATGTCGCGTGAGGTCTTCGTAACGTCAAATGTCATATTTTGTGAGTGCGCTACGCGCCTTTATTTCCAAGATAAATAAAATGTTGTGAGTATTTTGTAATACGAGATTCAAAAAGGCAAATATGAATTACTGTTCAATGAGCGTCAGTGCTTCACTCCCGTAGAGCCGTACGGGCCGTAGTAAACAAACTTTAACAAGACCTCTCGCGACAGTGGCGCCAACTGGTGAGCAAAAAAAGAGGTAGCCCTCATTAGGTGATCAACTTACATTCCCTAGCAGCTCCCACACGTGTTCGGCGACGTGCGGACAGATGGGCGACATGATCTTGGCCTGCGTCTCAATGTACCGCGTGACAAGGTCAGCGTGCATGCCGCCGTCCGCACAAAGTTCGCGGTACTTGTCGCGCGCCGCTTGGAGCTCGAACACGCCCGACTTCAGAGCCTCCTTGAATAGAAGCTTGGCGTAGTTTTCGTCCGTTTGCACGATCTTGGTGTTCATTTCGCTTATGAACACTCTGTCGTAGAAGTTGTATTCACCTGTTACATTAGAAGCCGAGTATAAATATCTCGCCAACATACTACTTCTGAGTTTCCATCGTACTCGTTGGAAACTTAAAAGAAAAATGTCATACTTTACATGAGCGATTTTTTTTGAAACTCTGAATATTTTATATTCGGTGACAAAAGAAACCTTCAGCATTACACCTAATAATAATAACTAATAATTTAGTTGTTTAATTTTTTTTCACATACAATAATAATATGTTGTAGGTATTTTCAATCAAAACCTGTTGAACCATAACTAGAAAGACTATTTTCAAAAGAATAAACATAATTTAGTGTATCGACATACCAGTCCTCAATGTAGACTTAGCAGCGATCATTTCCTTCACCCACTCAATGAATGTGTATAGCCTCAGAATGGCAGCATCAGCTGTGCTCTCGACGAAGTTAGCGTCTTCTACGGAGTCGCCCGCGTCAGCCAACGTAAGCCGCATTCCGTCCGCGCTAAACTTCTCGATCGACTCACTCAGTGTCAAGAAGTTTCCATCAGATTTTGACATCTTTGCAGAGTTCAACATCAAGAGCCCATTCGCTCGTATACCTTTAGGCCATTTGTCTTCTTCTTTAGGCCATATAGCGCAGTGGTTATACAAATAAAACGTAAGGTGGTTTTGAACCAAATCTTTCCCTGAAACTCTCAAGTCGACAGGGTACCTAAAACACAACACATATGTGTTAAGGATCTATTATTTTCGAAAATATCAATAACTTCAAATATTTTTGACAGTTACCAAAATTGAAACGAGTTTTTCATAAGATCCAATGATTTCTTAGCTATCTTAGTATTTTTGGGAAAAGCAGCATCTTTGAAAAAAATGTAATCCCAAACTTCTTTCGTCATATCTTCTGGTTTTATCTTGAGAGCATTCTCTGCATTGCCTCTAAAAGTATCGCCTTGTATAAAATGAGATATTGTGTAATATGCATTGTAGATTGTAGAATCCGAGAGTGATTCAATTACCCATTGCGTATCCCAAGGCAGCTTCGTTCCTAAAAGGAGAGTAAAAATCAATATAATTTGTGCTGAAATATTTCCATTGTAGTTTAAAATTCTCAAGTTGGTACATACCAAGACCATAAGTCCTAGAGCATGCATATTCGTGGAGCCACTTGAGGGTAGCTTGGAAATTCCTCTTGACTTCATCATGGTATGTATTCATTGCACCTAATAGTTTGTCCACTTGACTTTTCCACTCCTCATTACCATAATCAAGATACCACTGATTGCAAAGAGCTACAACGCATTCATCGCCAGATCTGGCAATTATGGTTTTCTCTGGTTCATAATAGATCACAGCACTTTTCTCTGCAATCAGTTTAGCCTGCAGATTTTTCTTAACATCTTGGATCTTACTACCCTTGAATTCACCCACTAGTAAAACACCATCATAGAATCCTTTCAAATATACCATTTCTTTAGCTTGTGTTAGCTTTTCTCTGTCATTTTGACTCTGTATTTTAAGGTTATCATATACATGCACAGCTGATAAATTACCAAACTCAGGGATTTCCAGTATAGGGACAGGATTAAAAGGAAGCACCATTTCATCTTTGATGCCATATTTTTCTCTGAATGCCGGTTTCTTTTGAAGGTCCACAAGAGCTGCATAGTCATCAGGTGAGTCTGATGGAACACTCGTCACAATACCTGTACCTTTATCTTCTTTGATGGTTAACATTGGAAGACAATAAATTGTTGGATAGCAAGTAAATGGAGATTTTACTGCTGCCCCAAGAAGATCTAGACCAACAATTTCTAACAAAATTTTATACTCTCCATCTGTTTTTGTGAAATCCTGATGAGCCATGTTTCTTGCAGACCGTCTTGTACAAATGAAGACACCATCTTTGACGGTTTCAAAGGCGATATACTTTATATCAGGGTGAACCCAGCAGTTTGTTTGACCATACATTGTTTCAGGTCTCAAAGTGGCAGCAACAAGATTAACTTTTTTGCCCTTTAGATGTCTGAAGAGAAAAAAGAATTTGTTATTTTGAATTATTATGTTTAGTATTATTATTATAAATAATATAACATTAAACAAATATAAAAATTCTTACTTTAGAGCCTCGGGAAAGGGTTCTAACACTTCCATTTTGATGAGTGTATACTCTTGAGGGCCTGCACCTTCGCCACTGCTCCTGTCGTGGTCCATACATGGCTGCTTGTCTAGTGGAGTGAAAATTGTGTACCTTTTGCCGTACATAATCTTATTGCGTTCTTTTAAGTGATTAAATTGCCACCTAATGAAGGAATCATAAAATGGGTTTGCATCAGTGGTAATGAATTTACGACGCCAATCAACCTAAAAAAGTAGAAAAATGTATATTACACTGAAATATTATTTTTTGTGGACATACACTAAAAATATATCAACAAAGCATAAATATCATAAATAAGCTTACATACCATAATACCCATTCTTTTTAAATCTGTAACGGCTCTTGGTGGGAAATATTCAAGCCAATAGCTCTCATTCGCAAATTCTTTGATTTCATCTTCAGGGATACCAAGGCTTCTCATGATCTGCCACTGATACTTAGCAGCGACTGCCTTTGCAACAGCTTTGCTTTTCTTACCCTTACTTTTATCTTTGGGCACAATATCACCCTCTTCTTGGACTAAAACTTCTTCCTCTTCCGGAAATACTGGAGGACATCCGTAGAGCTCCATTTCCCGCTTAAGTTTATCAGCACATGCTTTAATAGGCATGCCAGTGCAATGGAAACCAAATGGAAATAGAGTCATCCTGCCCTTTAATCTATAGTATCTTGAAGCAAACTATAAATAAACCAGTTAAAGATTAGTTAGACGATTACTTAGTTAGTTAGAAGATTAGTTATAAGTTTAGGAATAATTTGGTGATCATTGTGATGTATTTTTATATTTATTTATTTAGTACTACCAGAGAAAATTCCATTAACATGCATAGCACCAGTGTATACTATAGTCAAAGTTTTTCAAAGTCAAAGTCATAAATTTTTATTCATATAAGTAAGTAGATTAAATAAAATTAATGCTTATGAATCGTCCAACATTTTTTTACCTACCACCTGTTATGGACACCCATGCCTTTTGCCCCAGGCCAGTGTATCCCTGGATATACACCACAGGTTTCATAAATGGGGAAACTATTTTAGTGCCAGTAGATGTAATTTCTCCAATAAAAAAAAGGTTAAGTCCAAGCCTATTTACCCGTCAGAGCTTGAAATGTAATTACTGAAATAAAAAAACGGCAAGTCCAAGCCTATTCCCGTCGGAGAGCTTGGCACTAAGTGTGTTAAAGGTGGCCACAAAATTCGAGGAACTTACTTCACATTTTGATAGTGAGAATGTATGTCCCAGATGCAGACGTCCATTCATATAAGGATATGGGAATGTGCACATAAATTTTTCATGTGGTTTTCCATCAGTTGGAGCCTCTATCTCAAATATCTTTTCCTTATCCCATTTTTCCTGGACTTTGTTCTCAATATCTTGTAGGTACTCTACTTTAAAAGTACCCTTTCTATCTAATGTTGTCTGAAAGGAATTCGAATAATAAAATAAAATTAGAATAGAATTTGAATAATTAGAATAATAATAATAAAACCGCTTTCGTTTGTTAGAATTTAAGATAGTCATTCTTCAAATACCTAACATTTTACTATTGCTATATTGATGGTTATAGCCAGAAATTAATAGTTGAGTTATAAAACAAGAGACAAGAGCATTATAAAGTTTAGAAAGATAAATTTGTTACATAAAATAAATAGGATACCAAAATAAAAAATAACAAATTTGAAACTAAGATTTTTTGATTGCCTGGATTGTAAGATTTGTAAGTGATTTAAGAAAATGCAATATAAGTATCGAATAATATTACCATTATTGCAAATTAGTTCCAGCAGGAAATTCTTAAAAGTTACACAAAATTTCAGAAGAACACGTTGCACTCGTCTCAGACCGGAATTCCATCCACATTTCACCAAACCACCAACCAACCAACCAACCAATACCAAACCAAACACTGACATTGACGTACAGCCGACAGCCGTACAGCTGATGCCGACGTGTGTCAGTCAGTCCAGCTTTTTTTATCTGTCAAAGGAAGGAGGGCCATAGCTAGAAACAGCTTGAGACCTATCAGAGGATTTAGTTAAAAAATAGTTGATTTCTAAGCAAAACTCCATGTAATTTCTAATGGTCAATTAAAACTGCTATGACCAAATGAGTCAGGCCCTCAGTTCATCAATTGTCAAAAATTTGCTGTCACCTGTCAAAGTAATTAAGCATTGATTGTTAATAATTTTTAAATCCGAATATAGTGAAGAATTCGTGAAATCTTTTCAGAAGTTTTCAATTGTCTAGAATATACCGTTACAGATTTATAAAGGTTTAGCTTGGGCTCTCAGTTCATCAATTTGTACAATAATGAATCTTTCAAATTTGCAAGTAAACTAAAGAAATACATAAAAATACTTTGAATTTCTGATTCTTTAACACTTCTGGGAATTTCTAACGTAGAAACAATGGTGCAAACGTTAATAGTTTAGTAATAATTGGAATTTTTTTATTTTGACAATTGATGAACTGAGGGCCTGACGTTTTCGGTTCTACTGACTAGGCTTCGCCACATAGATTAATGAAAGTAAGCTTACGTTTTTTTAGGAAATCTTTACTAGAAGTTGACCTAGCATCCGTTTCTCTAAGTACCATATTTTCAGAGATTGAATTTTTTAATTTTTGTGAGAACAAAATTGACATATGGTGACCATCGATTTTTACTTTTTTTAAGGACGGTATTATTATAACAAAGTGTAAAAAAGGCGTCAACTATTTTGACAGTAGATGCCAGAATAATAAACAGTCTAAATAACCGCGGTGAACGTCGCGAGTGCGCATTTTTACACTATGTTATAATAATACCGTCCTTAAAAAAAGTAAAAAACGATGGTCACCATCTGTCACTTTTGTTCTCACAAAAATTAAATATTCAATCTCTGAAAGTATGGTACTTAGAGAAACGGATGCTAGGTCAACTTCTAGTAAAGATTTCATAAAAAAACGTAAGCTTACTTTAATTAATCTATGTGGCGAAGCCTAGTCAGTAGAACCGAAAACGTCAGGCCCTCAGTTCATCAATTGTCAAAATAAAAAAATTCCAATTATTACTAAACTATTAACGTTTGCACCATTGTTTCTACGTTAGAAATTCCCAGAAGTGTTAAAGAATCAGAAATTCAAAGTATTTTTATGTATTTCTTTAGTTTACTTGCAAATTTGGAAGATTCATTATTGTACAAATTGATGAACTGAGAGCCCACGCTAAACCTTTATAAATCTGTAACGCTATATTCTAGACAATTGAAAACTTCTGAAAAGATTTCACGAAATCTTTACTATATTCGGATTCAAAAATTATTAACCATCAATGCTTAATTACTTTGACAGGTGACAGCAAATTTTTGACAATTGATGAACTGAGGGCCTGACTCATTTGGTCATAGCAGTTTTAATTGACTATTAGAAATTAAATGGAGTTTTGCTTAGGAATCAACTATTTTTTTACTAAATCCTCTGATAGGTCTCAAGCTGTTTCTAGCTATGGCCCTCCTTCCTTTGACAGATGACATAACCTTTCTCGAGTTCGTTATACTACCCGTGCTGGCCAACTTAAGAGCTGCTCGCCTGAAAAATCTGGACTAGACTTGAAAAGTCATCATCATCATCATCATCAGCCATTTAATGTCCTCACTGCTGGGGAACTGGCCTTCCTTATGGATGGATAAGGAGAATGGGCCATGACCCACCACGCCGGCCCAGTGCGGATTGGTGGGTATTAACGACTGCAAGTGCAGCCGGGACCAACGGCTTAACGTGCCTTCCGAAGCACGGAGGAGCTCGAGATGAAAAGTTTTTTGGTCACCCATCCCGTGACCGACCATTGCGAAAGTTGCTTAACCTCAACGATCGCAGGCCAAGCGCGCTCAAACTTGAAAAGTACTACGAAATAATTCAAAGTAAACGCCAGTAAAATATATTGTAAAAGTTGTAATTTCAAAACGAGCCTGCACCTCAACAGTAAAACTCCAATTCAACACACGCAACCATGAAGCTCGACTTAATACTGAGGTAATGAGAGATTTTCTACCAGAAAATAAAATAAAAAAAAGTTTATTTATTAGCTCGATAGATGTCGCTGACCAGACATGAATCCACTCACCTCTATTGTTTATTACCACACAGAGATGGGCCTACTTCTCGAAAGATACAAGTTCACAAGCTTCGAAATGTAACATGGACTTGTAAATTCTGTTTCACGAAGTAAATAACAAGTGTTTTTTACGGTAACAAAAAAGAGTGTCATTGGAATACCTAATGACATATAAATGCATTGGCTGATAAATATTTTTCATTTCTCATATTCGAAAAGTGATGTATATTTAAGGCCTAATCAGACGAAGGACTGTTGTCCCCGTGGGACATAAAGTCCCTGTACGTTCAAAATATTTCCTCCGGGTACTTGTCGCGGACTCAACGCATATAGTGTGCGGTCATTTGTTGCCCGAAGACGTACTTCACTATCGGGCGCTCAATGCAGACTAAAGTTTACGTTTGTTCTATTTTTTTTTTTAGGACTACCGCGAACTTTTGTCCAGTCCAGTCTCTCGGTGTCCGCCGTACTTTCGGGGACTTTTTGTCCGCGGTACTTTTAGTTCCTTGTGTGCGTTATTCGATACAATTTATAAGAGATCTATATCGATGGACAAAAAAGTACTCGGCGGACAGTCCCTCGTCTGATCAGGCCTTTAAACTGAGCAGCGGATTCAAAACTCTGCATTGCACCCTAGTATTTTTAAAAATAGAACTGAATTTGGTTACAGTCAACCATAGAGTTATCTCATCGGCAATGAAAAAGTTTTCTACTGATGTTGTATGGGGTGGGGGGTCGGAACTGTTTCAAAAATAAATTTTATAAAAATGAGAATATATCAAAAACGGTGCGTCGAAGCTAAAAAACCCGGAGATACATAGGAGGCATCCGATGGACATATATTTTTTTTAATTGAACTTGAAATTTTTTAAATATAATAAAAAAAATAGAGAAGGCTATGCCCCCCGCCACTATTCTTTTATTTTTCTAGGTAGTTTTAGTTGTTTTTGTTGCTTTTTTTATTATGAAAAGCAAAGTGTATTTACTTTCCATAAATTCGAAATAAAAGTAGAGTGTATTACTCGGCCGCAAAATTATTTTCACCTCGGGCGACGTATATTGAATCCCTCGCTGCGTTCAGTATTCTACTTTAGAATCCCTCACTACGCTCGGGATTCTACTATAGAATCCTTCACTCCGGTCTGGATTAAAAATAGCGCCCTCGCCGTAAATATGCTATTTTGCTCCCTTGTAATACAATCTACTATTATCTTAATGTCAATGTCACTGACATTACACTCGTAATAATAGTGAATGATTTCTTTTAAAATGGCCGCCAACTTGTGATTCTGATGTTCTACTAGAGTAAAAATACAAATACTTCTCTAGCTTTCTTACTAAATTGTAGACTTGTAAAAATGGTTAAACAGGGCCCTTGCCAGCAAATTTAAAAAAAGCAAACCCATGTCTGATGAACGCCATCTGTTGAGTTTTTTGGAACTAACTTTTTTCTTTTTTAATCATCTGTCAGAAAATCCCTCATTAAGTCGAGCTTCATGCACGCAACGCACCACAAAAATAAACCGCCAAAAATCATCTGTCAAAGGAAGGAGGGCCATAGCTAGAAACAGCTTGAGACCTATCAGAGGATTTAGTTAAAAAATAGTTGATTTCTAAGCAAAACTCCATGTAATTTCTAATGGTCAATTAAAACTGCTATGACCAAATGAGTCAGGCCCTCAGTTCATCAATTGTCAAAAATTTGCTGTCACCTGTCAAAGTAATTAAGCATTGATTGTTAATAATTTTTAAATCCGAATATAGTGAAGAATTCGTGAAATCTTTTCAGAAGTTTTCAATTGTCTAGAATATACCGTTACAGATTTATAAAAGTTTAGCTTGGGCTCTCAGTTCATCAATTTGTACAATAATGAATCTTCCAAATTTGCAAGTAAACTAAAGAAATACATAAAAATACTTTGAATTTCTGATTCTTTAACACTTCTGGGAATTTCTAACGTAGAAACAATGGTGCAAACGTTAATAGTTTAGTAATAATTGGAATTTTTTTATTTTGACAATTGATGAACTGAGGGCCTGACGTTTTCGGTTCTACTGACTAGGCTTCGCCACATAGATTAATGAAAGTAAGCTTACGTTTTTTTATGAAATCTTTACTAGAAGTTGACCTAGCATCCGTTTCTCTAAGTACCATATTTTCAGAGATTGAATTTTTTAATTTTTGTGAGAACAAAATTGACAGATGGTGACCATCGATTTTTACTTTTTTTAAGGACGGTATTATTATAACAAAGTGTAAAATAGGGCGATAGGGGCCCTGGGCCCCTATCGCCCAATTTTGCAATAAGAGCGATTTCATTACAACTCCATTTCAATCAGTTTACGATCGTGACATAAAAAGGTATCGCCCTAACGTTCACAAACGGATGGAAGACGGATTGCGATGGCATTGCGATCGTTTGGATCGGTGAATGAATGATACCAGTGATGTTACTTTTATGAATGAATCTTTTCAAAAATAGAGTGTCAAGTTGTCAATGTCAGTGTCATCCAACTGTCAAATACAAGGGATTTTTGGCGGTTGATTTTTGTGTGCGTTGCGTGCTTCGAGCAACGCGGGTCTTGTGTATGAAATTGCCGTTTTCTATGGGGAAATTGTAGGAAGTTGAAATCGGCATACAAAGATATTTGGGGGTTTCTTGGACATGTGAACTCCGAATTCAACGAAACTATCGAGATAATTGATCAGACAAAATTATTCTAACTAGTTATTGCCTATAATCACTTTGGACTGTCTTAGAATAAAAAAAAAACTGTTCAAAGCTGTCAAATTGACGACAACCAAAGAGCGGTACTTTGAAGCAGTTATAAAAAATTTGGACGCGTGTTTAATTATTCTTTTCTTAGATGTTTAACATGACGTTATACTCTATTTTCGAAACTGACTATTAATTTTGATATATTAATATTAATTAAAAAATTAGAGACCAATAAACATGTGAGAAAAAGACGGCAATTTCATAATATGTAAAGACCTATTATTAAGAAACGATAAGCAAATAGAAGGCAGTACTGGTTTCATCCTCTTCATTCAGAGAGAGTTATCTTACTGGTAAATTTTACACTCGGTACAGCAAGCTTCAACGATTTCCTCAAAAATTCTTCGATTAATATGAGAATGTCAATCAGCTCATTTGATGAACTACTGCTTATTTGTTGGCCCTAATAAAATACAGCGACAAGATTCCCAAATGAGTCCTTGGGTTATTTAGGTAGGTATCACCTAAATGAAAATAAACCTAATGACGTAAAAATAGTTACCCACTGACAGTAGGTAGCGTTAAAAAAACGCTTGTATGAACGCCAATAGGGCTGCCCGTATGTTGTATTTCCATCGCGTCCATCGCGTCGCGCCGTCAATCGGGCAATGTGCGATAAAATAACGCCGCGTAAAAAAATCGCTCGCGTGTGAACGGATTAGGGAAAGTCCATAAGTTCTGTTTCAAGGCGTCAAAAAATCGCTTCAACGCGCGATAATATTACGTCCGTGCGAACGTGGCCTAACATCTGCATTATGTTTTCTTCTAATTTTGAAAACAATTTCTGTTCTTACTTAAACATATTAAATCCAAAAAAAAATATGTTGATGATTACGATGATAATATGATGATGAATGAATACGAGATGCAATTTATATCTATACTAACACTATAAATACACTTTGTTTGATTGTAATAGATAAACTCAAAAAATACTGAACCGATTTTAGAAATATTTAGTCTAATTTATTTTCAAATCAGAATTATACATTATTTTTGTTATAAAATTAAAAAGTATAGTGTACTAAAAACACTTTAATACTGTTTTAACAGCATAACTAACAACCCTACATGATAATGAATTGGTGACTCTTCTAAACAAAAAAAATATTTTTTAAATTGGCCCATTTTTGACGGAGAAATCGGAGAACATAAGTAGTAAAAAGCAAAATGCAGAGCTCCGCTGCGCAGTCCGCTACCGAGCCATCTGACGATACAATGCTAGAAAGTGGTGGGGGGTCTGGCGCAATCGGATCCGAGCGGATACGCTGCGCTGGGCTGCGCCAGGGAAATGTGTTTCTAGCCATACTAAATGTATGAAACCGATCGCGCTGCGCTGCGCTGCGCTGCGCTGCGCTAGCGAAATGTGTTAGCTTTATATTTGTACTTAGGGGATTTTTTTTTTGTTCTGAAACCTATCGTGTTTGGTACCTATCCAGTGAAAGGGCTTACTAAGCCGATTCTAAAAATATATCACATCATTATATTTCAGTCACTGGTTTTTATTCAAATGCGTATGTTTTTTTTTTTTCACTGGATACCACACATAATAATTCTTGTCGGTATTACACGGTTCACTTCTGCCTTGGTTGAAGCAACCAAATTGATTAATGTAAATGTAAAAGTGAATCATTCAATGTTGAACCACATTCAGTCGCGTTGAAATAGTTAAGCTTCACTTTTGCGTTCAACGTACAATGCAATTGAACGAAAGTTGAACGTGTAAACATAAAAATTGAATGATTCACTATATGTTAATTTTCAATGTGCTACCTGATTGGTAGAAATTTTCAAGCAATGCGAATTGATTGGGTTCTCTTTTTAATATTATAGTTCACTTTTAAGATATGGAATTGAGCTTCACTTTTGCGTTCAACGTAAAAAACAAAAATAAGCTACAAATAAAATTTGTTTATTTTTGTTAAGTACTAAAAGTACTTACGGTAGTAACACGGGCTTTTTAATTTTTCCCTTCTTACAACTCCATACTGGAGTAGTAAGAAGGGTAATAAAAATTAACTGTTTTACTACTGGTAGTAAGATTGGTACCTAGTAACAAGAGCAACAAACGCATTTTTACATTCGAAAACTCATATAAAGAAACTAGGATAGGTATTCAAGAATGGGGCTGACAACGCAAAGGTATTTTATCTCAATGCAAAAAGCTTTTCCTGTTTCTCCCCATTGATTTGACAGTTTTTTTTGGGACCATTGACCGCAGCGCCACAGTGGCAGTTGCCAACCCCATTTGGCAGTATTGATAAAATGTCTTCACAGGCTCCCTTGGGGGGCTACCGCGTGACTTTATGGATATGAACTTCATACGTTTTTGGGAACTAAGGCAATTTTATAAAGAAAATGGCCGCTATCAGGGGGGCTACCGGCTAAGAAATATGGATATGGGTATGGGCTTCAACTGTCATTTGAATTCTTTATCTTGATAGATTTTTGTTGCTTTGTTCTGTTGAACGTTGCTAGCTAGTTATCGTTATACCCGACGTCATACAACAACGAACTGATAGCGGCTATTTTCTTTATAAAATTGACTTAAAGTTCCCAAAAACGTATGAAGTTCATACCCATAAAGTTACGCGGTAGCCCCCCAGTTCCTTGTTTTGTGACGTCGGGTTTATCGATGGCTAGCTAGCAACGTTCAACAGTACAAAGCAGCAAAAATCTATCGAAATAAGGAATTCAAATGACAGTTGAAGCCCATACCCATTTTTTATTTTCTTAAGCCCCCAGTACAAGTTGGCCGACCATGGTCGGCGACCATGACCAATACATCGTACATTGACACTTTTGAACGAACAAGTTTAAAAAGGTTCTTTCAAAAGTGTCAATGTACGATGTATTGGTCATGGTCGCCGACCATGATCGGCCATCGTGTACTGGGGGCATTAGCCGGTAGCCCCACAGGTCCTACAAAAGGACGATTTTTTTATTACTACAACAAAAAATTGGCGCCTGTAGCGTTTCCTGCCGTCAGTGTCAATGTCAAGTCAACCAACAGTTTGTGTCGCAGTGCACGAGAATCTGTCATTTCGCCGGAAACTTTTTGCAAGCAAGTCTGCCTCTGCCACTGCCACCTCTTGAAGAAACAAAGAGACGCTGTAATTTGTTATAACACACTATCCATTCACTACAACTTTGTTATTAGTATTCTATCCAATTATAAAACCAGTAAGATGGCTCCAAGGTCCACAAAGGCTAAGGTACAGTACATATTCTTATCTCAAATTAAACCATTTTGCATTTCTTAGGGAACTGGTTTTATGAACAAGTTTAGATAAAAATACTTCTATCTATAATTTTAGGATCATAAGTCCAACAATACTAATACAAATACTACAATAATCACACAAGCGATCTTCTTTTATACTACTTTTCTTCTGCAGGTTGTAAACACATGGCATCTTCCCTCCAAAAGTTGTTTTTAGTTTTGTTGTATTTTACGTTATGTTTGAAATGTGGGATTGGCTTTGTTATAATAAGTTAAAGACTGCCTAGCCATTTCTTCATTATGGAATCCACATAATAGGATATATTCTTGTGTTTTATAAAACAGTAACAAATAAATTATTTTATAATTCATTTCATCTAGAGACTGACTAGATTCTTGTCAGGTAAAGGAACTTTAACTACTATTTATTTGAAAAAGGGCTTATGCAGAAGATGTGTTGTTGAATTTTCAGAAGGCTGCAGACACTAAATTGGATGAAGCTCCCAAAAAAGGTCGTGGTAAAGCCAAAAATATTGAAGATCCAGAAATAGCCACAGAGCTCGAAGTAACAGATAAAATCGCGCCCTCTGTCGAGAAAAAAACAACAAAGCGTGGTAAGAAGGCAGACACAAATGGACAAGAAACCAATAGTGTGGCAAGTGATGAGGCTGCACCACAAGCCAAAAAAGGTAGAAAGAAAACTTCAGAGGAAAATAATGAAACCAAGTCAGTAAATGGTGATAACCATTCTGCTGAAGAAGAATCTAGTCCAGTGAGCGAGAATGAAAAGAATGGTGATGCTTCAGACTCAAATGGTGTTCCTGAAGAAACACAAGTGGCCACAAAGGGACGTAAAAAGCCACAAAAAAAAGAGGTTAAAGAAGCTGTGCGAGGAAAGAAGGTGAAAGGTGAGGAAAGTGTGGAAGATCAGGACGAAAAAGTTGAATCTGATGATAAGCCAAAATCCACAGGTAAAGGAAGGGGCCGAAAAGCTGCAACTAAAGTTGAGAATGAACCAGAAGTTGGAGAAAAGACTGAATCAACAGATGAAACTGCAAAGCCAGAACCACCTGCTGCCAAAGGAAAGAAGAAAGGGCAAAATAAAAAAGAGGAATCCCCAGAAACTGACAAAGATGAAGTTGAAAAAGATGAAGACAAAGAAGTAGAAGAAGAACCGCAAGAAGAGCCAAAGAAGAAAGAGAGCCGAGGCAGGAAAAATCAAGGAAAGAAAGCTCAACCTATAGAAGAAGGTAAAAATAAAGAGGAGGAAGATGTTAAAGAAGAGCCCGCATCTAAGAAAAAGAAGGCAACTAAAAAAGATAATAAAGCTAAAGGTGGGTAAAGCAGAATATGCATTCAGTATTATAAAAATGTGATTTATTATTTTGATGTTATATGAATGGTTATGGTTTTAATTATTTGTTTTTCTAGGTGATGCACAAGATGAGGAGGAGGCAGAAGAGGTGGTAGAAGAGAAACCTGCTAAAGGTAAAAGAGGGCAAAAGAAACAGGTTGATACACCAGCTGAAACTGAAGAAGAGCCCCAAGATACCGGTGAACAGCCCCCCAAAAGGCGCCGTAAACAAACTGAAGAAAAGGGTAAATAAGTCTATTATATAATGTTTAAGTATTACAATTACGTTTACTTGATAATTTAATAATCAATAATGACTTTTGATATCTTGTTTTTGAATATTCGTTTTTAAATAAATGGTTTCCAATTATATCCCTAGCCTGCTTTTATTTCTTCCTATCTTCTTCTTCACTAATAATGCTACTGTAACTAGAAACTGCCTTACAAAGGAAAAATGGTGCATGATGGAAATGGGCTACTGAACAAAATACTAATAAGTAAAAATATTTAAAATCTAAAATCACTAATTAAGAAGGAAGCACATTAAAATTTGCAAAATTGGATTTGGGCACCCAGTAGTGTACATCTTATTACTGAAAATATGTGGTGACAGTTTGGATTAAAAGTGGGTTTCTGGTTACTATCAAATATAATCCTGAGTACATTCCAGTTATTTTCTGTTATTATTTATTTTAGAAAAATGGAAAATGAAGTATTTAGAAAAAATCAACCCATCTCACATTATTATTTATTTATTTTTTCATTACATGTACGGTCAGCCTAGAAAGTGGTAATTTACCAGTTTTGACAAAATACAAAATCATATGTACCTAAGAATATTTTTGCATAGAAAACCAACCCTGATTTTCTATGACGCGCGAATGATTTTCAACCTTAGTGTGATAGACCACTTTCTTGGCCGACCATACATAACTCATCATCAATTCTCAGTTCATAACTTTTAACCTACTAGATATACTTCCTACTAATATTATAAATGTGAAAGTTTGAGTGTTTGTTACTTAATCACGCCAAAACGGCTGAACGGATTTGGCTGAAATTTGGGACACAGATACTTTTTATCCTGGAAAAATATCACATTCCTGCAGGATAACATCGTGAAGTCCACGCGGGCGGAAAAAGCTAGTAATTCATATTTCATTTAATTGAGTATTGTAGTCGATTCAATAGTTATTATTAAATATTTAGAATCATTTACTTTTCAGCTCCAACTGCAGATAAAAAGAAAACGGCATTGAAAAATAAAGCTGCTACGAACTTTGAAGAGTTAGACTTCTCAAATTTGTCAAAAAATGCACAAGGCAAAGAATGGAACTATAAAATTGCAAGTTGGAATGTAGATGGGATAAGAGCCTGGTTAGGGAAAGGGGGGTTGGATTATTTGAAATATGAGAAACCTGATATATTGTGTTTACAAGAAGTCAAATGTGCACAAGATAAACTTCCTGAGGAATTGGTAAATGTTCCTGGGTACCATGCCTACTGGCTATGCAGTGACCAAGACGGCTATGCTGGTGTAGGCATCTACACAGCAAAATTAGCTATGAATGTCCAGTATGGTTTGCAAAATGAGGAGTTGGACAGTGAAGGTCGCATTATTACTGCAGAATATGAGCATTTCTATTTGATAAGTACTTATGTACCCAATGCTGGACGCAAGCTAGTCACTCTACCTAAAAGACTGCAATGGAATGAGGAGTTCCGCAAGTATGTTAAGGAATTAGATAAGAAAAAGCCTGTGATAATATGTGGTGATATGAACGTCGCCCACAATGAGATAGGTACGTTTTAAGCCAATCTTATTTTTTTTAATGGAAGATGACCCTTTACGAAATTACCGCGTCTCCCTTAGATACTTCAAAAGTGCACAAGACACCCTCATCTTCATCAAACCCTACATCTTTACAAAACTTTTTGGAGCAAACTAAATAGCTTTATATATTTGATTGATTCAGGCGTCACTTATCGGGAGTCCTTACACATTGTGAGAAAAGACATTTATGAAGCTTACTTCCGCTAAAAACATGCAAGATGACCCGCCCGCGGGCTTTGGTGCTTCATATATTTCTTTTCTCACAATAAATAGCTTTACCCTTTTAATGTTGTAGATCTGGCCAACCCTAAGACAAATAAGAAAAATGCTGGTTTTACTGAAGAAGAGCGTGCTGGAATGACGGAATTACTAGGGGATGGCTTTGTGGATACCTTCCGGCACCTCTACCCCGATAATAAGGGCGCCTACACATTTTGGACATACATGATGAACAGCCGTGCTAAGAATGTAGGATGGTGAGTGTATTTAAATATTATCGGTGCTATTTGAGATGTAACTATGGATTAGGAAATTAGAGTAGGTACTTAGTCAAAAATAAAGGTTTACCATAAGTTGGCGGAAATGGTACGTACAAAATTAATAGTCCTTAAAAACGGAGGATAGGATATACAATATATCATAATATTCCTAGGGCAACACTAAATACGGTATTTTACTGATTTTTTTTTATTTCTTTAAAATGTTTTTCGAAATATTAGCTACAGAAAACAAGTTTTCATTTTGAATTATCTTGAATATTTTCAAAGATATAGGACTTCAAACTTTATAATTAGACAAGGACAGGACGCTATCTTAGTGAGTCAGTGGGTTAGTAGCGTCATAGTCACGCCATAGAAGATTTCGTTTTAGAAAGAGACAGCTATAGTCAAAATCAAACAGACTATAATTCTTTTATTATAAAGCAGATTCAAATTATTTTTTCACATTTGGTATTCTTAATTGCAATATTTTTTAACGTCATCATTAAATATCTACATTTCAACAACAGTAAAATACCCTATTGAAGGAAAGACTTAAAGGCTGCGCTCACTTTGAACACGTATTCCTACGAATTTCTCGTTTACACGCACAAATGATCCAAACCTTGTAAGTGCTATGGTGGGTGCAAGTTAGGGCGCAAAAATATGCGGCGCGCCATGCTAATAGAAACATGATTGCCTGTCATGCCCCCAGTACACGATGGCCGATCATGGTCGGCGACCACGACCAATACATCGTACATTGACACTTTTGAAAGAACCCTTTTAAACTTGTTCGTTCAAAAGTGTCAATGTACGATGTATTGATCATGGTCGCCGACCATGATCGGCCATCGTGTACTGGGGGCATCAGATACTTGACACGCATAGCATAGCAGATTTTTGCGAAGCGATGCGAATTCGCAGTTTTGTATGAGAGCCCTTCGTACATACATATACGTGTAAGTACGTCAATTCGTACGACCACGTTCATCTGTTTACATATCGCATTCAAAGTGAGCGTAGCCGCCTTGGCTACATTTTATTTAAGTGATGTTCAGCTTGGTGTAGCAAAACATACTACATTGATTAACCATACAAATGTCTACTAACCGCTTGTAGACATGAATTATTGATATCCATGTCAATAAATTTTGTTTGTTAAACAAAGGATACCTTGTTCCAGGCGCCTCGACTATTTCATCGTATCTGAGAGGTTGCTACCTGCACTTTGTGACAGTGTCATCAGAGATGGAGTGTACGGCAGCGACCACTGCCCCACATCACTGTTTCTGCATCTTACCAGTGCAGATAAACCCAAGACACCGTAATTATGTGTTGCGTAGTGACGCTAACGCCTCGTTTTGAGATCAACGTTATTTTGTACTTTGTCTCTGTAATGAATGTAAAGAATTTTTAAAAAGCAATAAAGACATTGACTGATCAACTGTTATTTTTAATTTTCTCACTAAAGACTTGTGGCATATGTTGATACCTATCCAACTATGTAACACACAGCTATTGGAAGGTGAATAGCATTACTTGGCTACTGCTAAAACTACCATGTTTTAATAAAAAGTAACTCGGAATGGACTAAGGTCCGGTTGCTCATACATAACAGTAAAGTAAAAGTTAAAATTTAACTGTTGTCAATTTTGACATCATCGGCAAAAGAAAAATACGTTGGTTAATTAATTAAGTACTAATGTAAAAATTTAAACCACCCCCACCCTGTCGGTTATTTTGACCGCCGTTAAATCTGTAATTTGAGTTAACGTAACCAAGCTTCGAGCAACCGGACCTTAGATTTAGAACTTGGCGCCATAGTAACTTTTAATCAAAGCTTTTGAATTGGGTCCAGATTTCATACAAACCCTGGCATCATCCTTTGGCGCTACTGGAAGTAAGCAGTTGTTTTACTCCATATCTGGGACCGTACTCTGAAACGCAACATCCGCGAAACTTCTTTAGCCTCGCTCCTTAGAGCGAGCGCGCACGAGCAACTTTTGTTTCTGCAACTATTTTGTCTCTTACATCAATAGTTTGAAAAGTCGCGTCGCTCATGCGCGCACTTTTATACTAACCCGTAGACTTGATGATGTGAGAGACAAAATAGTTGCGGAAACAAAAGTTGCTCGTGCGCGCTCGCTCTGGCTGGATTGGCATGTCCAAACGTTTACACGGAGCCAGCGCTGGATTGTCATGTCAGCGATATTAGAGCCAGCTATACTGGATATAGGTACAGGCTGGTGTACGTACCTACGCAGTGACAATAATCGCCGGGCATGTATGAAAAGATTGATGGATATGAATAAAGCGAAATAAGTGTGCAAGGATCGTAGCAGGTGGCGATCCACAGTCTCTGCTCTGCCTACCCCTGTGGGAAACAGGCCTAAGTATCATCATCATCAGCCATTCTGAGTGCACTGCTGAACATAGGACTCTTCCTTTGAGCGCTACTAAGAGCGGCTGTGGGCTATTTGCAGCCAACGGCTTCCCGCAACCTTCACCAGGTCATCGGTCCACCTTTCGCCAATCCAGAACCTTTCTTCACCGTCAGTTCTGCGGGCGATGTGGCCCGCCCATCGCCACTTCAACTTCGCTACTCTGAGAGCTATGTCACAGTATAGAGATGTTCCCTATGTAGAGATCTGAATATCTGTATGTACTATACTGGATTCACGTAAATCTGCCATTAACCTGGCCGCACACGGGCCACCGACCTATTTCCTGTAGTTTTATATAAACTCGCTGCACACGTTTGACGCCCGGTAGTCGTCACTTGTTTTTTTTTTTAGCTTCAAGTGGCGGAGTTTGTGGCTGTCGCGTGTGGCTCGTGTGCGGCGACACGGTAAGGGCGTGTTCAGAGACGACACGCGTCGATCACGCACAGGACCCGCACGCGCGTTCTGCTAGCCTTTCACCAGCGCAGCGCTCGCCACGCGCAAAATCAGCGCACGCCTCGCGCCCGCTTATACCTACGGCTGCGTTCAGACGACACGCACCCGCTAAGTGTACACTAGTGACTGGACTACTTCGTTCCACAGAACAGAAAAAAAGAGTAGAAGTCGCATGATAGCCGCTACACACGTTCCGATCCGACCGCCGATTTGGTCTGCTCGAGACCAAATCTGGACGTGTGTAGCGTAGTCGTCCGACCATATTCGTGTTTGACGCGGTCGGCCGGATTTGGTTCGCACGAACTTCACTTCCTACCAAATCGGAACGTGTGTAGGTTCCGACCGGACCAACTTGGCAGTGTTGACAATTTTGGAGGTTTTCCCCTAGATTTAGGGAGAAAATATGTAAAAGCGGAAATATTTAAAGCAGGTAAATTACGTTTAAGGGATTTTCAGAGGATTCAATTTAATGCTCGTTCATGAGTTTTACGTAAGACTAAACGAACGAAAGGTTTAAATATGTCCATTTATGAAAAGATTCTATTTATCTATTTGTTTTTTTTAATATTTTGTTTAAAAACTAGCAATTTGTCGTAAAACTAAATATATATAAAAAGGGCATAACATCTCATCAATAAGTGCTGCTTTTAGTAAATATTTAGCATGTTTTAGTATTTTAATGAAAATAACAGAAAATTAAAAAATAATGAAATTGTTTCTTATAGTAATAAAACATTAAAAACCGAAAATATTTTTCTTTTTAATTTATTTATTGCAGGCAAATTGATGTTTTCAGTATTTATAAATAATAATAATATTGGGAGATAAGCAATGGCTGGCAACACTGCAACAACGGCTAGAGGTCGGCCAGACCAAATCGGAACGTGTGTAGCGCCGACCGATTTGGTCTGGCAGATTTGGTTTGAACGTGTGTAGGCGCGGATCAGATCTGTAGTGAAGTTCGCCCGCACCAAATCGGCGGTCGGATAGGAGCGTGTGTAGCGGCTATGACACGGCATCTCCTATGAAAACCTGCGTACACCCAACTCACACAAGTAAATTATGCGTAATGATAGCGTTGTTGTTAGTACCCGCCACTGAGCACAAGATGGCGTTACAGACATCATTGCTTTTATTTAGCATGTTAAAGCTTTTACACAATAGATGGCGCTTTAAAGGGATATAGCCGCTACACACGCTCCTATCCGACCGCCGATTTGGTGCGGGCGAACTTCACTGCAGATCTGATCCGCGCCTACACACGTTCAAACCAAATCTGCCGCACCAAATCGGTCGGCGCTACACACGTTCCGATTTGGTCTGGCCGACCTCTAGCCGTTGTTGCAGTGTTGCCAGCCACTGCTAATCTCCCAATATTATTATTGTTTATAAATACTGAAAACATCAATTTGCTTGCAATAAATAAACTAAAAAGAAACATATTTTCGGTTTTTAATGTTTTATTACTATAAAAAACAATTTCATTATTTTTTAATTTTCTGTTATTTTCATTAAAATACTAAAACATGCTAAATATTTACTAAAAGCAGCACTTATTGATGAGATGTTATGCCCTTGTTATATATATTTAGTTTTACGACAAATTGCAACAAAATATTCTAAAAAAACAAATAGATAAATAGAATCTTTTCATAAATGGCCATATTTAAACCTTTCGTTCGTTCAGTCCTACGTAAAACTCATGAACGAGCATTGAATTGAATCCTCTGAAAATCTCTTAAACGTAATTTACCTGCTTTAAATATTTCCGCTTTTACATATTTTCTCCCTAAATCTAGGGGAAAACCTCCAAAATTGTCAACACTGCCAAGTTGGTCTGGTGGCCTACCACAAGCTCTTATAGCAGTTATTTTTAAGTTGAGAGATTGAGACGCCGCTCTACACGCCGTATAGCGGCGTCTCACTCTCTCAACTTAAAAATAACTGCTTTAAGAGCTTGTGGTAGGCCACCTGGTCGGAAGCCTACACACGTTCCGATTTGGTAGGAAGTGAAGTTCGTGCGAACCAAATCCGGCCGACCGCGTCAAACACGAATAATAATAATTATGGTCGGACGACTACGCTACCAAAGCAGACCAAATCGGCGGTCGGATCGGAACGTGTGTAGATGCTATACGTGGCGTTGCATTTTGTATGCAAATCTGTACAGCGCCTCTAGTGGGCAGTAGCAGAACTACAGATTCTCATAATGCTGCGGCTACATTAGCGGGCTACGGCGAAGAATCGTGTGAACGCGCTAATGTAGCCGGGTACATCGCGACAAAGCTATTGCTACGGGCTACTTAACTACGGGCTATCGCGTTAAACCGTCAAAGTGCGAGCGAGATTTATTTATTTTACTTTTATTAAATTTGCTATTTTGTAGCTTTGTATGGAAATGAAATATCATAATCATAAAATGACTTTACTATAAATAAAAGTATTAAATTTAATAAATTACAATTCAATTCAGATAAATTAAATAATAATTAAGGGATTTCCTATAGGAATTATTATTATGTTTTGTAGCTGACTAACTATGTGACAGAAAGAAACAGATGTGACTTATGTGATAATGAATCTTATAAAAAGCGCGAGTGTTAGTAATAGTTGTAATGTAATAACACTAATAGTTGTTAGACACTAATAGTGGTTAACAAGGCACGAACCTGCGAAAAGCAAGTGACATGATTCCATCTGCGAATGTAGAGCCAAGAAGAGTTCACGCGTGATTATTACTGCGAAACGCACTGCGATTCACGCCCACGAATCGCGCGCGATTGTAGAGCGCCCATATTAATCCTTAATAAACGGTAATAGTAACAGTAATAGTTAGCAAGGGATGAATGATGCATTGCATGTATTTTTGCATCCCTTACTAACTATACATGCGAAGAGATCTCCACTTGAGTGTTGTTCTTTAATACGGACCTGCATTTAGAACTATGGACCTAAGTTCCGCGTATCTGTAGACCACTACATTTTTTTGCAAAAAAAATTAGTTTGGTGGGTTGTGTTGTGTATGAAATCACACTTTGCAAACGTTTAGTAGGCATTTTATAAATTTACGAATTTGAATAGAAAGAAGTTGATAGCTATGTTCATTGTATTATTTATGTATGTACTTACTTATGTACAGGAAATGTTAATAGGTAGGTATTATGAAAGCTTTAGCAAACAATCTGAATCCTTAATTAAAGTAGGTAGGTATTAACTTCCTATTTAGATATTAGTAGTATTTATGCCGGGGCTTCACCTGCGTGACGCCTAACGGCGTTAATAACGGCATGCGCGTCTTAGCGCGCTAATTGTATCAAATTAGTGCGCTAAGACCCGGCTACGCCTGCGTATTATATCAAATAGCGCGCTAATTAATGGCATTAGACGCAGGTGAAGCTCAGCATTACGATTAACAGGCACATCACTACAGGAAACGGAAACAGATACATCACTAATTGAGTATCTTATCTTATCTTATCTTATCTTATGCTATCAAAATTTTTATGTTGTGTAGAAACTTCGAGAAAATTAATATTGCACATTCAAATCTACACCTTAAAAATGAGTTTATAAGATTGATATCAGATTGTGTTTTTATTTTGAAGAATTCCATTTTATTATTTATTAATTTTAATTAAATAAACAGAATTTAGCACTTAACGGTGATATGTTATGCTTCGTTTAGATAAATTAGTCTGTCTACTATCATTTTATCACTCCAAAACTGCACAGTGTGGCATCTTTCTATTTTTTTTCTATAACATTCCGTGAAGAGATTGATATTGCAACTGAGTAAGCAAAATACGCACACATGCACAGATAAGCGGAGCTCCGCATATCTTGGGGTACGCGGGTACCGCCCACTTGCGACTTCTACTCTTTTTTTCTGTTCTGTGCTTCGTTCAGTAGATGTAGCGCGGGCACAAGTGGGTGGGTGCAGGGCGGACGCGAGGCGGGCGCGTGGCGTGTGCGGGACTTCGATAAATGCAATTTGAGATCTATTGATGTGTCATAAGACTTAAGATATATACAATGAATTTCAAGGCGGATTAGACGCGGGTGCTCAGCGCGTGGCGTTCGCTTAGCGGGCGTGTGTCCTCTGAACACGGCCTAAAACTTAATTTATGTTAATTAAAATTTAAGTTTTCCGTATATTTAAAGGTACTCTGATTCAAGTTTTATAACTACTGCTGCTAATACCTACAACATTTTACGAATGATCTCATAAATATCTGATCACAGATATGATCACACGCATATATGATAATAGTTTTTACAGCTGCTAAAATATTTGGATATCCCTTTATGTTAGTATACCCATTATAAGAGAGCTCGAGCAGTTTTAATGTAACTAGATCGGTTAAGAGCATTGTGTATGTGTAGCAAACGGCCTCCATACAAACGGCGATAACGTTTCCCACCCTCTAATTCGGTATGTTGAAATGCATATGAAGTAGGGATGTGTACGTTTTTTTTTATATATTTATCATTGATTTTCAAATATATTTGCACTTTATTGATTTCATAAAAAAAAGTGCCAATATTTTCAAATCTACAATACAATACTAGTTATTTTCTTATGCATTTCAACAACATACCGAAAATTCATTTTTAGTTAAAGAAAGTTTAGTTAGAGAGTGGAAAACGATATCGCCGTTTGTATGCAGACCGTTTGCTACGCAATCCTCTTATTAGTCGACTGCGCGAAACCACAACCGTCTATGGAATTGCGTAAAGTCAATCGTATTCATTTGACAGTTCATATTGTATCATAGTAAATGTCATTCCATACAAATTGCAGCCGATTGAATAGATTCAAGATTCAAATTTGTTTATTCAATTTAGATTGTTATTTACAATACTTGTGAACGTCATAGAAGCTACGCCATCGGTTCGCAAACCCTACAGCGGGAGGCCTTGGAGAAGAACCGGCAAGAAACTCCAAGGGTTGTTTTTTTCTCCCTGTTTTATTTCATAGGTACAGAGTCGTCAAATTGAAAAATGACCTTAACATGGTATGACTAAGGTCAGTTTCCATCACAATTACACAATGGGTTATGATAAATACAGTTAAGTATAGGCGAACTAATGATCGTAGCGGTGAACAGTTTTCAATTAAGTACTTAGGAACTCTACTTAAAGCTTTAATATTAGTTAAAAACAAAAGACAATTCTGCTATATACTGCAAGTTGCGCCATACATGTTTCAAATGTAATTCTTAATAAAATGAATAAAAACAAAAGAAAACACATTTTAAGGCAAGCAGATAAGAGCAGACCCATTCCCACTGGCAGCACCCGTTCACGAGCATGACGCATGAACCAGCCATCGCTTCGCTCAACCATATTTTAGGGAACGTAACGACCCGCCTCACACGCCACCACCGTAGAAATGTTTTAGGATATGGTATGGAATTGCGTAAAGTCAATCGTATTCATTTGACAGTTCATATTGTATCATAATAAATGTCATTCCATACAAATTGCAGCCGATTGAATACGATATGAACTGTCAAATCAATACGATTACCTTACGCAATTGCCCCCATGAACTGTCAAATTAATACGATTACCTTACGCAATTGCCACCCGTATGCGCACGCCATCACAACGCAAGATGGAGGCAGCTGATATAGTTACACATATTTTGATACTCTATTTCTATTATAAAAATACATACATTATAAAAATTGCGTTGTGAATGCAAAAAACTAAAAATTAAAATAACTTACTCTATTTCTATTTCACATTCATTCGTGCTTATCTCGTGCAACGCCCGCCCTCGGTGTGACCTGCGCTATACAGGTTGTCCCAGAATATGGGAATCAAATTGTCATGGCAGATACCTTGGATAGTGAGTCACTATTAGTGACTAGTGACCTCTCAAGTGCGCCTAATAAAAACACAAATTAAGTAAAAACAAAAAACCAGATTTTTTCAAAAATTACCTCGTACTCCTTTTATCAGTCTTTCTACAGTTTCTACAATAGCGCTTTTAAATAGCGATTTCTCAGTTAATTTTTAACTGTTATTATTTGTGAATGGCTGATCTCTGAAAACATTTGTTTTTTTATTTTTGCGTAATTTTGAAATCTCAGCACTATTCTAATTTTTATTTCACAAACAACTAAGCCAAAAACACGGCTTTGGCGAAATCCAAAAGGGCACCGCCATTCCATAAAAAAGAAATTTTAAAAATGAAACAGACTTCAAAAAATTACCTGTCAACTGAAAAGGAAAAAATAATATCTTTAAAGTGCCTTTTTGAGTTCGGTGCCTTTTTCTTGCTCCTGGTTGGCACTCAACTCACACACTCAAAAAGGTAGGCACTTTAAAGATATATTTTTTTCCATTTCAGTTGAAAGGTGTACTTTTGTGAAATCGGTTAAATTTTTTAAATTACTTTTTTATTTCTTGATTTTTAGTGTACCATACCATACCATAATATTATAACCATATCTTAAAAACTACTGAACCGATTTTGATGAAACTTAGACTATTCCCTAAGTTGGAATACATACACCTGACCTGACTTAAATAAAAAAGAATCATCTCGATAGGACTTTTAGTTTTCGATAAATTCGTGGACAGTTAGAACCACGATAGCCACGAGAGCCACGATCGGGCGATAGTTTGATCGTTTTCGAATTCAGTATAGAGTTAAATGGCAGTGCGCGCACTGACGATTAACAATCGACCGATCAAATTATCGGCCGATAGTTGTGTTGTGCGATAGTTTGATCGGTAATGCGCATGGAGGACTATGTGAACGCGCGCACTGCATTCAACTAAACTGTCGGCCGACAGTTTAATCACGATCGTCTTCTCGATTCCGACTAAACTATCGGTCGACTAAAAATCACAAGTGCGCGTTGGCTCTTATATAAACAAACATTCACTTACGAAATTTAGTACACCTGCTTGGAAGTCTAAATAGAACGCTATACTCAAATATTATCCAATTTAAAGTAAATCACATACATACAGGTTAAACTGATAACCTTCTTATCTTTTTGAAGTCGGTAAAGAAGAAGATTTTTATTTCCGCACATTTTTATAAAGCGCGCTTGAGAGATTCACATATTCTGGAACACCCTGTAAACTTTTTTTTATCATGATATACTACAGTCTACATCATCTTGTCTTGACTCGAAAGAACACGTCATTATTCAATTGCAAGAAGCAGAAGTCGGGACATAGGAGTGGTTGGATTTGAGATGGTTATAAGACTTATCAGTCAGATTTAGATAAAGCCTGTGATCAAACATATTTATTAAAATCCATAATTGATTTAAATGATATAATAAAAGAGTACAAAATAACTTACTTAAAATCTAGAAGGGAAAGTTTTGGTCCCTTGCGCCGATATTTGAGATGAGCCTGTAAAAATACACATTCATTATTATAGACAACTAGGGACTTAATAATTAAACTAAACATAAAAGTCATGAAAGTAGGAAATAATTTTTATAAAATATCAAAAGAAGTAGTTTATTTATTACTTACTTCAATAATTTTACTAAATGCTTCTCTGTTCAATAAATTGTATGCAGATGTGAGACAGGCTAAGGCACTTGGTTCCAAGTCTTTAAGTCCCGAGCAAAATAAATCAATACCAGCTTCCAAGCCAGTTCCAAAGTCGCATTCGTCCACAGCAATGTTTGCGTATGTTATAACTGGTTGTAATTCTGATAAAGCATTATCTTTAGCCTCTTGATTTTCTGCTTTTTTGAGTTTTTCAAATAATTTTTCTAGGTTTGCTGTAAGAAAAATGTTTTTGGGATAATTTATTCTAGAAAAAGCAACACTTGTGTCAAACTTACACTGATCCGATTTTTATTTCAGTTTAAACTACATGATAGGAAAAAAGTATTGTCTATACAAATATTTTAAAGCAGAACATTTGTTAATATTAACACAATCAATACATGGGCCAATGGAAACATGGATATGATCGCCGCGGCAGGTCATACCTGGTTCAAAGCAACATAGCCAGCATCAGGGAAACCTTTGAACCAGAGATGGCATGCCGCAATATATTAGATTGAGAACTATTGATAAATCCTGGTAAAGACTTTATTGTATTTTTTTTATTGACATTGTTGGATCAATTAAATATACAGTATAATTATTATACTATATAAAAATGTAGAAATTTTTATTTTCAACTGATTGTACAATTTAAGCAGACAAAATTCATGCACATTCTGTTGTTTAATGTTTAGAAAAATATTTGAACTTACCATCAGTTTCTGTTAAATGCCTATAGCCCAATTGTGTTTTCCTGTTATAAGGCACCACAATTCCAGCACCATGTAATGTTTTAGCAACAGTCTGGGCCCTTCTTTCTTTATGGTCATATTTCTCCATGCTATAATTATATTGTTTTGCAGCTTTATTCAGTTTGTCCATAATTTTCTGACAAGCCATTGCAACAAAAGGCGATTTTTTCTTCTCATTTTCTAAATAGAGGCTAAAATTTTTTTTACATGAAATAAAAATGCTCATCTGCAATAAAAACTTCAATATGAAATAATTTGACAAACCATACTCACTAAACTGCAGCAAATATATTATTGGCTATTGGTGTTAAGCGACAATCTTTAGCACTATCATTACTGGCTACAAAAACTGGTTTATCATTCGGATCATCTCTGAAGTAGCCAATATGAAATTCATTTAGTCCTTTCCTTTTTAAAACAGCCTGGAAATAATAAAAAAATAATGATAGATTAGAACCGGGATGGCTAACGAATGGCATGCATGAAACACAATATTTTAAGCATGTCACTGGACAAGAAATTTATTATGCACTAAGGAAACAAAAATTATGGCACCTATATGACCTCATTAAACATTTCTTAAAAAATGGCACATTGATGCATAAGGGTGGTTGCCTGCCCTGGGGGGCTACCGGCTAAGAAATATGGGTATGTGCTTCAACTGTCATTTGAATTCCTTATTTTGATAGATTTTTGCTGCTTTGTTCTGTTGAACGTTGCTAGCTGGTTATCGTTATACCCGACGTCACAAAACAAGGAGATAGCAGCTATTTTCTTTATAAAATTGACTCAAAGTTCCCAAAAACATATGAAGTTCATACCCATAAAGTTATGCGGTAGCCCCCCTGGATAGAACATGTTTTTTTCTTTAATAAGAATTACAAACATACAATAGTTTCTTACTTGGAACTCTGGTGGATCATAAAAAAATCTCCAATGTACCAAGTATAGTTCTTTTTCATCTAGTATTGGAAGTTTGCCTAACAACAAATCATAAGGACCAATGAGCTCAAGGTTGACACTTGAAAGTAACTTCTCTATGTGACTTCCATCTTCATTGAAACATTCATGAAATCTGTAAAAGTCTTCAGGCATATCTACTAGAAAAATGTCTTTGTAAAGATTATGGTTAGGGTTTTTGTCATAATATTCCACAGTTTCTGGAATTTTTATTTCTTTATCTTCATGACATGCAACAAGTGGCAATATATTTTGTTGGACAGAAGTATTATTGCCAATTGCAGTATCTTTATGGACACAAGTATTATCCTCGTTTGCAGTACTATCTTGATCAACTTTGACAATAGGATTACTTGATTGGTCATCGTCTGCAGTAGTCGTTATTTTTTTGGGTTCTTTTTTAGCGTATGGACTAAATTTTCGTTTATCACGACTATTTGTCTGTATCTTGATATTTTTTGGAGGATGCTTATAAATTCTATGGTGGTCTGGATTCTTTTGATAGCATCTTGCACCATATTTACAAATTGTCCTGGAGTCATTCACATATTCTTGCCAGTCCTCGCTGTCAGACATTTTATGATAAATATAAGATTATAATTGTACAGAACTACTAAATTGAAATTTTAAATTGGATTATCTTCATAAAACTAATACTTAAATATTTCGCTCGCACAAGTTCACACCACAAGTTTGTTTGACTGACAATGAATTGACATTGACATTGACATGCATGACATGAATCACTGAGGCCGTGTTCCGTTTTGAGTCAATAGTACTGTTGGCGCTGTGAGCGCTAAAAGCTGTTCCGATTTGATTATCGCGCTGACAGCACTGTTGACGCGATTTCAATTCGGAACGGCTATTTGCAAGCATCGCGAGCGAGCGTTGTTTTGATTTGAATTTGTAAGTAAATAATCACCGGTTTAGTATGGATATTCGTCAATTAGTAAACGTTTTATTGGACAGCGATGATGATAGTGATCCGTGCTTAAATTTAGAGTAATGTCTCTACCCGTCGTCTCATCTTTAATAAGCACTATCATTTTTCTGGCTTTCTGCTTCGGGATAAACAAATAAAATACCTAAATAAAACCTAAAACGCAGAGATTACTCAAACAAAACCACAACAAACAATGACGTTTGACAACAAAACGTCAAATATGACAGCCCGCTCACAGTGCTAACGCTTGAGAACGATATCACCGTGATCGCAAAATGGCGGCGGTAGTGACGTCATCCGTGACGTAATTACTGCTTTCGTTGTCGCGCTCACAACAAATCGGAACGATGTGTGAGCGCGATATCAGTGATATTATCGCTGTTGGCGCAAAACGGAACGTAGCCTGAATGACATGACATGACCATGGCAAAACAGGGTTGCCCCGTGTGCCTTGTTGCCGTCGGTCGTATGCTCCGCTGACTCGTTCGCGTTGAGCCCCGTCCCCGCCAAGTGCCGCGAGTGCAACCCTAGTGCTATCGCGTCGAGCCTAGCTCCGCAGTAGTAATCCGCCATACCAACGTCGTAAAACCGTACTCAGTGTTTTCGTGTTCGCGCTAGTGAGGCTTTGTGTTGTGAAATCTGTGTTTGTGTTTAACGAAAATCCGAGGGCTATACTGGAAATTTTTATTGAAAAATTTGCCAGTGTACTCTCATTCCGTATTCCCACCTATCTACCTATCCCAAAAATCCAACACTGCATCATCCCTCTCACAAACCCGCATTAACTTTATTAATCCTTTCCTACCCTCACCCTTCCCAACAAAAATAATTATCAAGTTAGTGCTATAAAAGTGTTGTAAAAGTGTGAGAAACCTTGACAATATTATACTATGAATAGTGACAAACAGTTACCGCAGCGTAAGCAACCGCCGGATCGCGGGAGGGTCGCCTCTAGCGATGCGCGACTCCGAATAATACTAATACTAATCATTCGACTCCACGAATCATTCGACTAAGTCGACTGCGATTGAGATTATTCGACTGGAGTCGACGGCATACGTCCGGCTGTTCAGTGTCCAGTCGCGTTCGGCTTCGGTTCGACTCGCGCTTGGTCAGGTGGGCGGGATCGAAACGATTGTGCTTTTAATACTGTGCTGTGGGAATGATTAATGAATGAATAACCTACCGTTTATTCGTTTCGTTCCGTGTTGACATTAGTAGTTACTAATTAGTAGTCGTTATTCGAATATAGACATTAGTATACTACTAATTTTGCATTCGAATGGCCAAATTAGTAGTTATGAATTAGTCGAAAAGGAAAATCATTCGGAGTCGCGCATCGCTACCTACTACAACGGGGCGCCCGCGCTCGTCCTCCGTGGGATCGTCCGGGAGTAGGGTTGCTGAGCAACCCTCGCCCCCGCACTTACCCCTCGAAGAGCACCCCCGCGACCCCCGCCGCCGCCTCACTGATGATATTAGAGGAGACGAGAAGCGCCCCCGCTTGGGGCCATCGCCCCCCAAACCTCACGACCACACTTACTCCCTCACCTAGAAACAAACCTGCCGGAGACTTCGAGGGCGGGATAGAGGAGCTTTCCAGCCCTCTCCCTCTCTCCAATACAGACTCGACATCCTACGCGGGATTCGAGGTGAGTGAGAGCGCGCCGGCGCAGTCCTATGCCCAGGCATTAGAGACCCCGGCGCCGCCCCCACCTCCCACCCCGTCGATAAGCTCCCAACCCGAAGCCCAGCCGCAATTAGCCGAGCCACGCCTGAAAGGGTACCCGCCCATAGTGGTCGAGTCGCTACCAAACTGGACCGACCACTTCAGAATACTGACGGCCAAACTAGGCCACACGCCCAACGCGCGCCCCTTCGGGAAGGGTGTGAGGTTCCTGGCGAAGTCGCCAGAAGAATACAGGTGCGTGCAGGCGTACTTGACCGAGGCGGCTGAGGCAGACCATAACATAGCGTGGTACTGTTACTCGCCGCCCCAGGACCGCCCCACCAAGGTCGCCATCAGAGGCCTCCCCGCCGACACCCCGCCGGAACAGATCAAGGCCGCACTCGAGGAGCATGGCTTCCTCGCCAACCACTGCTGGGGGATAGCCGGCAAACAAGGCCGCCCCGGCTGCCTGTTCCACGTGCAGCTGGAGCACCTGGAGCCCGTCGAGTTGACCCGCCTCTACGCCATAACCGAGCTACTGTACATGCCCGGTGTGGTGGTGGAGGCCTGGCGTCCTCGGAAGGGGCCCGCCCAGTGCCACCGCTGCCAGGCGTTTGGTCATTCATCCGCCAACTGCCACCACCCGCAGAGATGCGTGCGCTGTGCGGGTGACCATCTCGTCGCGCAGTGTGAGCGAGACAGGGCCGACCCGCCCACATGCGCCAACTGCGCGCTACCGCACGCCGCCAGCGACCGGCGGCGAGGCGCTCCACCCCTCCCAGGCCGAGAGGGGTGGAGCGCCCCCCTAGCTGCCCCCGCCCCCAGGCGACCACAACCGCACCACCAAGCGTTGACATGCGCGACACATTGGCTGGCGCTACCCTAGCGCCGCCCGCAAACCTACCCACCGAGCGTGGGGCGCCCACTCCTGCCGCCCGCAGGCGCCCCCGCGGTGGCCGCCGCCGCCGCCAGCGCACCATGTCGCAGGCGGGCCCAGCCCCCGCCGCGGCTTCAAAACCGACGGCACAGTCGGTTTTTCCGACTGGGGGGTCACAAGTACCCCCGACCGCTCCGAGAGCCCCACAACACGCGCCGAAACTGACGAGCGCGAGACCGCCAGATGCCCCCCTGTCGCAGCCCCTACTTTCCTTCAAGGGGCAATCACAACCACCAATCGCAACCAACTACACAATCCCCCAGCAACAGCAGCAGAGGACAATTGGGACCAGCACCGCGCACCAGGGCTAACAACAGGGCCCACATGGTCCACTCAACCAGCCGCAGAACATTCAAATGCTACTCAACATACTGGTAGCGCTGTTGGTGAGCATTCAACAGGGGATGGACCCCCTTCAAGCCATCTCACAGGAGATAACCAAACTCGCCTCTGTCCTCCACCCAGTACATTACGCATAATGTACTGGAACCCGGGAGGCATAAGCAACAAGGTCGCCCAGCTCCGCCTCCTCACCCAGTCGCAGGACATCCATATCGTCCTCCTGGGTGAAACGATGCTTACATCCAAGACCTCACTGAAACTGCCGAATTACCAGGCGTACAGGCGAGACGAGATGACGCCACAGGGCCGCGCGTACAGGGGCACGGCGGTCTTAGTGAGGAGAGATGTCATCCACGACGAGATGCCTTGGCCTGACTTCAACAGCCTCAGGTCCATCGGTGTGAGGGTGAACGCCGGTGGCTCGGAGGTCAAGGTATACTACCGACCTCCACAAACGGGGATACACCCGCCTGACTTCGCAGCAGTGTTCACCGACGAGACCCCCACCGTGATGGCAGGGGACCTGAACGCGAAACACCCAGCGTGGGGATCCCGCACTACCTCAACAGACGGCCGCCGACTGCTGGAGGTGACCGCAGAGAAGGATATCGAAGTGCTGGGACCAGATTCGCCCACACACTTCCCGCCCAACGATACCGCCCAACCCAGCACCATCGACGTAGTGCTCACCAAGGGCGTCGCCAACCCCATCAGTGTGGAGGTACTTTACGAGGTTGACACACCACACCTGCCTATCCTAATAACCATGGCCACCTCTCCCGACGTCGTGGCCCCCATGCGGCCTAGATTGAAAACCGACTGGGAGGCCTACAAGTTATCGATGGCGGACGTCTGCCTGCCTGGCCCTCTTACAACCAGAGAGGAGATAGATGCCGCCATCGAAACTTTTATTACAAAGATGCAGGAGGCAAAGGCCTCCCACACCAAACCTCAGCCACCATCAAAACGTCGTGATGCCCTACCCCGCCATCTACAAGACATGCTGGGCGAGAAGAAGAGGCTCAGGTGCCTGTGGAGCCAGACTAGGTGTCCACGACTAAAAACGAGCCTCAACAAGGCCACAACGTAGCTCCGAGATGCGGTGAGTGCCTGGCGAGGGTCGACGTGGGAGGCCACCATCGACCGAGCAGCCGAGCACCTCCCGAGCCTCCAACAACTTAACAGGTGTTTAACAAAGACCCCACAGCCCACGTACCCATTGTTAGACGCCAACGGCCAGAGGAGATACGCAGCCCTTGACCGGGCCCGTATCCTAGCCGAGCACCTGGCCGTCCAATTCTCGCCGCATCCAGCAGCACCGGCAGCGGCCGAGCACCACACGGCGGTGGAGCGTAAAGTGGCAGTGTACCTGGCCACCACCCCACCACCACTAACAGGCGACGTATACATCTCTCCAGCAGAGGTAAGAAAAGCGGCCCTCCACCTAAACCCCAAGAAGGCCCCAGGGCCCGATAACCTGCCACCCATGGCTCTATCGGCGCTCCCTAGAAAAGGATGGGCAACGCTTGCCCGCATATTCAATGCGGCACTACGGGCCAACTATTTCCCTGCCGCTTGGAAGAAAGGCCGGGTCATCACCATACCCAAGCCCGGTAAGGACCGTCGCCAGGCCGCCAACCACCGCCCCATCACCCTACTCGACCACGTAGCCAAGCTGTTTGAGCGCCTCCTGCTGCGACGCCTCCGTCCCAACATCTCCTAGAGGGACGATCAGTTTGGATTCCGCAGCGGTCACTCTACCACGCTCCAGCTGGCACGCGTGCTCCATCACATGGCCGACCAACTAAACCAGGGTAGTTGCACCGTGGCCGCCTTCTTGGATATCGAGAAGGCCTTTGACCGAGTTTGGCACCCCGGTCTTATTTTCAAGATGGCCAAAAACACCGAAGTGCACCCAGCCCTTGTCCACCTGCTGGCCTCATTCCTTGAAGGACGTCTCTTCAACGTGGCGGTGGAAAGAGAGGAGTCCGAGCTGCGACCCATACGAGCGGGGGTTCCACAAGGCAGCTGTTTATCACCCACCTTGTACGCCGTGTACACCAACGATATGCCCTCTGTAAACAACAGCGAGAGTGAGATGGAGCCACGGGTCGAGCTGGCGCTATTTGCGGACGACAGCGCCTTTTTCACTTTCTCCCCGTGGCCCAGTGCTGCCGCGGCGCGGATGCAAAAACAGCTGGACCTCCTCCCGCCCTGGCTTGAAAAATGGAGGATTGCGGTGAACGTGGGGAAAACCACCGCAATACTCGTTGGGAGGCAGCGTAAAATGCCACCCTAGCTAGACCTGAAGGGCGAGACCATACAATGGCAGCCGTCCATCAAATACCTAGGCTGCCACATTGATCGCGGCCTGACTATGGCCGCCCAATTAGAGCACATCACGTCGTCAGCCCGCGCCGCGCGGGCCACCCTCCGCCCTGTCTTGAACTCTAGACTGCCGCTGCGGGCGAAGCTCGCAATCTACAAATCCCACGTCCGTTCTCGGCTCACATATGCTGCACCGGCGTGGTACTCGCTCTGCTCGCAGACGCGGAAGCAGCGACTACAAGCCCAGCAAAATTTAGCGCTCCGCATCATCACTCAAGCGGGGCGCTACGTCCGCAACGAGGTCATTGCGCGGGACCTCAACATCGAGCCGCTACAGGACTTCGTGGGCCGACTGGCGCGTCGAATGTTCGACTGCGCCAACCACGGCCCCCATCAGCACCTGCAGGGCATCGCGCCCGCAAGACCTCTGCCACCGATCCCAGAAGATCCAACTCCCATCGCAAACGCCAACATCAACACCAGAGCTAAGAAGTGGGCGCTGCCCCGTGACAGTGTGCCCCCGCCATCTCCCTAGCCCTTTCTGTCCACTCCCACTTCCCACCCTATACCCCCACCTAAATTATAGCCCTTACCCCGTTTGCGCGCCCGCTCGCAGGCGCTAGCTGGGCCTCCCCTAATGGGGTCTCACCCGGCTGGCTGACCGCGCCGAGGGCCGCAAACATCCAGTGGGGCACACCTCTCGTCAGAAGACGGCCGCGTAAGCGGCACCAAGCACCGTGGGGCAGCAGCCCCACGAGATGAAGCCCGGGGAAGGAGCAGAAGCTCGAACCCGCACCCGCCATCATCGGCGGAAGGAATCCAGAGATGACCATGGCTATGTTCCAAAATACGCCAACAGCGCTGTTAGCGCGAATCCATATAAATGGAGTAGGTATAAATACCTTGTTTTGTGAGAGGTATTTTGTGACTACTCCATTTGGTCGGATTCGAATCCGGAACGGCGAAATCAGCGTATCTCGGAACACGGCCCATGTGAATGTGAAGCCCCCAGTACACGATGGCCGATCATGGTCGGCGACCATGACCAATACATCGTACATTGACACTTTTGAACGAACAAGTTTAAAAAGGTTCTTTCAAAAGTGTCAATGTACGATGAATTGGTCATGGTCGCCGACCATGGTCGGCCATCCTGTACTGGGGGCATAACATTGACATGTCATTCATAGCCAGATGAGATTTCTCGAATTTCCCCAGATTCAAAATATTTTTTTCTCAAAACGATACCTTTTTAAGGGGCCGGCCGTACACGTTGGTAAAGGTTCTCGAATGGCGACCGCGTGCCGGACGACGTTCCGTGGGCAGGCCCCCTACAAGGTGGACCGACGATCTGGTCAAGGTCGCGGGAAGCCGCTGGATGCGAGCAGCGCAGGACCGATCGTTGTGGATATCCTTGGGGGAGGCCTATGCCCAGCAGTGGGCGTCGTTCGGCTGACATGATGTACACGTTGGCCCATGAAGCTCGACTTAATACTGAGGTCGAGCTTCATGCGTTGGCCCAACCATTGGCTAATACATCGTACATTGGCATTTTAACGAACGAATTTTAAAAAAGGTTCTTTCAAAAGTATCCGGCATTAGAAAATCCCCAAAACATGACTTGACGTAATTTACATATAAATAGAGCATTAGTTTGTTCTTAGGCGCCCATTAGAAGATAAGTTTTGCTGTCAGTTTGCTATCAGTCACATCACGAATTTTTTAGCCAATCAAAATGAACCATTCACAACGCTGCCCGAAGGTCCTCTATACCGATTGGTGTACGCATTTATTTTATTTACATTATTTATTTACAAAACATTTATGATTGATAATGTATGTACTACGCGTTCACTTCATCATTGCCGCTACCTCGCGGCCCGCTTCATCATACCGCACCCCCTGCGTCGCCCGTGCGTAGGCGACGCAAGGGTTGCGGTATGACGAAGCGGGCCGCGAGGTAGCGGCAATGATGAAGCGAACGCGTAGTATTTAAGTAGATTGCTACCACCTAACGGTTTGAAGGATAGCGCAAGTGACACTGGGTACATATAAAAAATCAAAATGGCGGATTTTTTATTCCGGAAAAATATCACATTCCCTCGGGATAAAGTCGTGTAGTACACGCGTGCGAAGCCGTGGGCGGAAGGCTAGTATATTATATTCCGTTCCGAGGCAAACTCGTGAGCTCGAAGGCAAGTGCATGCATAATGTCCCGAGACGCTCGTTTAAAAACGCTTTGTTCGTTGTTCGTGATTCGTGACGTTCGTGCTCTGTGTCTAAAAAAGAAAATCAGATTTAATCTATTATGTAATCTGTGTTACAGATTTTTATGTCAGTGTCATATTTTTTTAGGATGGAATGGATTTGCAAAGGAAAAAATGTCTTTCTTTGAGATTTATCTTATTTGATTATTTAATGAATAATTATTTTACGCGAAAGTCTGTGTGCGTTAATTATTCAACCACTTACATCAATAAGTGTTTCTAATGGGTATCAATCTCTCGACATTCAATAGATATATTTAGCCAAATTTGTGCAATAGGTAGTAAAAACAAATCATATTTTCAATGACCGGGTGTTTGTATTATTTAAATAAATTGCCAAGGACATGTACATAATAAATCGGCGCCACTCAAGCCATTCGTCGATTTCTGCGGGCTACGAATCATGCTCTTCTATTGGTAAATTAAATTTATAACAATTTATTTAGAATATTATGTAGTGCATGTTCGTGTCTTTTTAATATTTAACCCTGCGTTTCGATTGCACTATTACTAATTTCAACCATGGTGATTTTATAAGTTGCCAGCTACAATGTTATAACATAATTATGATGATGATGCATTACTAAAAGTAGAGAAAGACAAGCAGAATAATCTCAACATATAGCAAAGTATATGTTTCACTGGTACCTAATATTTTATTTTAGTTTATTTGTATGTGATAAAAACTGAGGCAAACTTGTTAAATTAGTTGTCTTACATGACATTATAGGTAGTTTACTTAAATATTAGTAAAATAAGTTCAGAAAAAATATGCATGAATATCTATGGTAATAACAGCAACATGTAAACAGTGATGACTGATAAACCACAAATATTTATAATTAATCTCAAGGCCAATTCACTCATCTGTTGCTCAGATGTTTGTGTTATACTGGACCATCTTCAGTTAATTCAAATTACAAGCAGGCATGCAAGCATTCTAGGCTTTGGTTTCCGCTTTTACCCTATGAAATAATTGATTTAGCTAACCAACTAGAAAAAGTAGTGAAAGAAACTTTAAATTTGAATCAACCATAAATTAAAATATCAATGCCAATAGGTTGTTGTCAAATTTAAATACCCTAGTTATATGACAGTTAACATTTTGTATAGAAGTCTTTTTTGCAAAAAATACATATTAATGTTTTGCTTTATGGCTTTTTTCAATATGTAAATGTAATTGTAATGAGTATTCTCAGTGTAACCATGTTGATGTTGTTACTAGACATCAATTAAATTATTTTTTGCATTCTTGTTCAATCAGAGGTCAATCCTAGAAATATTACTGTGTAAAACTCAACTGTGAATATTCTTTGATGTACCTATAACATAGAAGTATGCAGTAAAGCTAAGCAGTTAATATTAGGTGCAAATTATAAATTTAGCATGCACGGAGTGGGGTTGTGGTGGCAAAGAATTTCAAGATCATAAAATAATTTACTTGATCATCAATTTATATTCTTCTATAGTTGCTTTAGCTTAGCATAATACTATTTGATAACAAAATATATCTCGTAACACTACCTCTCTGTTGGTCTGCATGCTCTTCATTTTTAAAAATACCTAGTAAGGTCAATGAGGGGAAGTCCGGCATACTTTTCTAAAATTTAAGTTCAACTGAACTTATTGAATTGAGATACGCTTTCTAAAGTGACTTGTGTCGTCGGAAATTATAGGTAACATATTTATTTACCTATATTGGTCTTAAAATAGTATGAATTGCAATTATCTTTAGATTTATATGATATTTTTTAAAACACGGCGTGTAGACGGACTTACCGTGCAGTTTAAGGTAAGTCCGTCTACGAGCAGTATATCCATAACTTGTGAGGCAATATGTATGAAAACAGTTTCTAGCAGTGACGTAAAACTAGCGTTGAAATGTGTGATTTATGTATTTGTCTATAAGGTTTACATTTCAAAGATAATTGATTTTATTTGATTTTAAGGCAAGTCCGGCGTATCTTTGGTGACAGTGGTTGCGAACATTTTTATAAAATTGTATGTAACGAATTTTCTTTTTTGTAAAATAAAATACTATGTAAAACATAAATCTTTATTTCTAATTCAATATTATAAGTAATGACTGCAAAATAACCACGAAATTGAAGGCGATCGCGAAGCGATCGAACATTTTTATATTCCTAGTAAAATAGATATACGAAAGCGATTCATTACTATCTTACGGTACATAATTATATCCCTAGGGATATAATTATATCACGGCTTTTACTATCTTACTGCGACATATATATCAAGCTTTATCGTAGGTGTAGAATGATTTTCAATAAATCAAATAATCATAATCATAATCATAATCATAATCATAATCATAATCATAATCATTTATTGCACAATCACATGGTAAAAAGTTGACAATGTAAGATAATAGTACATGTGATACCCTGTAAGGGTGTCGGCATTTCTTATGTCTAGTGCAGAATTATTAATGAGCGATTTTCTGAGAGGCCATTTAAAAAAAAAAAAACAGCTTCCAATTGCTTCACTAGATGGCGTTGAATAAGTATGTACATGTCTATGGTATATTTTGGTATGAAACATATTTAAATTAATTACTTTTTAACAACCCAAAGGAAACTAATAATATATTAAATAAGTACTACTGTGAGGAACAGAAACGAAATAGGTAAATTTAAAGATTTAGGTAAATAAATAACATCTGTCTGACGTTCCGTTTTACGTAAAAAAGTCGCGTCAAAGTAAAATTTATAATGTTCCGTTCCTTCTAACTGCATAGGTGGGACAGCGCCATCTAGTGACCGAGCTTTCAGAAAATCGCCTAAAAATAAATACTTTCATACTAGTAGTAGTAGTGGTAGCAGCACGTAGTAGCTAACAAATACAATTAACATAAAATATATGCAGCTGAAAAGGTTGACAATATCTGCAATTGAGGCAAGACCGTCATATGACGGACTTGCCTTACGTATGCCAGACGGACTTCCCAACTATTACATTTTGTGGTTAGAAATTTGTTGCAGGTAATAATTACGAAACTCGAGCGATATAAATGAATTCATCAACAGAAATAAGTATATGGATCACTAAATGACTTACGTAATCAAAGAAACTCCAAAAACTCCATTGGTTTTCTCCTTTTTTTAAAGTTTTTTGAAGAGACGTTACACTCCAGCTTTTAGTACTATTTAGATACCTAGACTCATTGTTTTCGCAAAATCAGTCATTTATTTAATAAATTACATCATAATCATGGAAACAATAATTGCAATGGTTGCCCTTTTTAGGGTTCTGTAGCTTAAGGAAGAGGGTCTAAAGCAGTTAACGATAAGTCAACTCAGCAGGTTCTTATTGGAAGCACACAGGTAGGTAGGTTCGAGGGTTCGACGCGGTGAGGTAAATGAAAACCCGCCTCCTCCTGCTTTCAGCTTTCAGGGGATTTGGGGAACTGGGTGAAATGGTCCCGACCTAGGTGGCTGATCTGATCACCTGTCCGGCTTCGCTGGCGTCCTCCCTATAAATAATAATAAAAAATTATAATAATAGGGTTCTGTTGTCGAATAACAATAAAAGGAACCCTTATAAATTCGTCACGTCTGTCTGTCCGTTCGTCCGTCCATCTGTTCGTGTCACAGCCACTTTATTCCGATCCCCATACCTAGAACCGAAACTATTTTTTTTTCATCAAACCTATTTGAGTGGTGTGTCTTTATATAGGTATAAATGACATTAATGTTTCATAAAAAAAAACTCACAGTCAATCTTTTGAATGAGAGTCACTTCCAAAGTGTTAAAACGTGCCCCCCCCCCACCCCTCTAACTTTAAAATAAAACAAAAAATACCTATATTATGCTGTAGATCTTAATAAAAACTTTCAACGAAAATTTGTTTGAACGAGATGTAGTTAACTGTTTGAGATAGGTTTAACAAATTTTCAAAAACCGAAAATTTAATTTTGTAACTCATAGGTACAAACAATAAGTTTCTCTTCGAGGCCGCACTAAATAAGTTTCTCTCCCACATTTTGCTTTTATTTAGTTTCCATACGTGATCGTCGCAGTACCTATAGCACTGAATACTAAATAGTACCCTATGGGCAAGTCTGATTTGAGCCGAAATATTGCATACAGGTTTGGTATGAATGACAATACAATATACAGCCATACAAGCCAACCATAGTACAGCCAGCAAAAAAGCTTGCCTTAAAAATGAAATATATAAAAAAACTTATTTACTTATTATTGGTTTTTGAAATGGCGGAAATATAATACTTAAAGATATAAATACACACGAGGTCAAGTCGTATTATGGATATAGTTAGTACGAGTATTTAGACTGAGGCTTACGAGGCGAGGGGTAACTATTTAGTAATCTGTGGCGAGGGCTGATTGATAACTGGCCGAAAAGACGAATTTAAAAAAAGATACGCAAAAAATATATAACGTATTATATTCTGGCATCTTTTTGAAAATAAAACGCCAAATTTGAATTAAATCGAACTGATGATGGAATAGCGAAAAAATTCTAAATCTATGGTATAACAGGACCTTGAACTTTCTCTGTCGTGAATTTTCCAAAGGAAAGATGGTTGCAACCTTCAAACTCCATGAATTGCGGTTCGAATTGCTACCGCATCCACCCATTTCCCAGATCTGGCCCCGTGCGACTTCTACTTATTCCCAAATATTCCCAAAATACATAATTTCTTTAATCTTGTCTTATATTAAGACTGTATCGAGCAGCTTTTGATAATTTAATAACCACGATATTTGATTATTCACATAGAAAAAACTTATCTCAAAAGTTACGACTATTCTTGTTTCTAGAATTTCGTACTTTATTAGTTGTAACTTAGTGAAAATATTTCTTTTCCTCTTAACGAATATGTCATTTAGTAGTTAAAATGTCCATTAATACGTGGGTAAAATTTTGTAAAGTTACATAATATTAGTCGTTGAATAAATTACAAAAACGTTAGTACTTATGGGTTTTTTTTTACAAAAATCTCCATATAAAACGGTAATTTGATACTTTTTTGTAATTACTAGATTTGTAACAACTGTAACCGTCCTATAATTTTAAATAAAAAAGTCCATACTTTTTCCGAGTAGCGACGTAAATTGTAACTACAAAAATATATTTTTTTCTGATAAAATTAAATAAAAGTGTAATTTCAAATTGATAATGTGAAGTTTAATTGTAGCTACACCAAAACGACAAAAAAGCAAATTAAAAAGATGTTTTGAAATTTTCATTGCAAGTAGGTGCCTATGTATAAGCAAAATAATTAAGTAAATAAAAAACTTTCAATGAAAGCTTTCCTGTTGTTAACTGTTATGCATCATCTACCTACCTACTTACTCGATAACACATTCCAGGGTTTTAACGGTTTTCCAGATTATGAGGAAATCCTGTAATTACCTACCTTGAAGTCTTAATTATAGTATCATTGAAAACCACCAGACACCTGAATCACGTCCAACCGGTTGTTATATGGCTCTCTTTAATGTCAGCATAAAGATAATTTTTACTCCGCGGCTCCGCGCGTTTTTCCCCGTGCCGTGTGGTGCCCGTTCCCATGGGTATATCGGGTTAAAATATAGCCTATTTCACTCAAGAGGAATGTAGCTTTCCAATAATGAAAGATTTTTTAAAATCGGTCCAGTAGTTTTTGAGTTTATCCATCACAAAAATAATGAAATCTTATCTCTTTATAATACCTACTAAAGTAAAGATAGGAACTTTTCGTTGTGTTTCGTTCTTCAGAGTTCATCGTTCTGTTGTTCTAGAGAACAATATCAAACAATTATGTTCTTTTTCCAATTTGTCAGTCAACAATGTGTGAAAAGTTAAACGTATTTTGTTTGAATTTAGAGTAGTTTGGGCATTCGAAACCGCACCCGCAGCCCTGTAAGTCCGGTCCAATAGGTACTCTGAACGGATTTCCAGGGGTGCGTGCGGGGTCGAATCCCACCCGAGTATAGTAAAGATTGTAATTAAAAAAATACACTACACACTCGCACAGGGTCATACCTAGTAGTTTTTCGCCTTCCTGATCAGACGGTCTAAGTAGCTAAATGTCCAACAGCGCGAAACGTCTAATTAGCAGTAAGTCTCATTAGCAAAATGTCTATGTAGCAAAACGTCCAACTATCAGATGGTCTGTATAGCAGAACATCTATTTAGCAAATCTTCACATTATCAAAATGTCTGGATACTCAGGCACAACATTCAACACACAAATTACATCGGGAGGGAAACGGACGCGGAATTATAATATACGTACGTACAGACAGACTTGTACATACCTACAGATTCTTTGGTCTATGTATCTTAAATCATATCTTTTTGATGGTGACTGACAATTTATTGTCAAGAATGCTACTCATTTGATTAGCATTACATAAAGCTCTTACAAAAGAAGCGCTTTGGTAAGATCGCAAATACGAGAATATGTTATTTGAAGGAAATAAAAGAAGGAAGATCGATTTAATGTTTAATGCCAAATACAAAAGAGCTGCAAAAGTTTAAGGGCCAAAAAGATAGTCCCATTGAATTTTTGATAAACCTTGGTCATATCAAAAGAATAAGTAAATAAATGCAGGGGAGTTTGTGCGCCTAATATGCTAATAATATTTATGGCGCTACTAGCTTTTTAATCCAGATTTTGTTTTATCAAATAAATGCCTTCCTGATCAGAAGGTCTAAGTAGCCAAATGTCCAACAGCGCGAAACGTCTGATGAGCAGTAAGTCTAATTAGCAGAATGTCTATGTAGCAAAACGTCCAACTATCAAATGGTCTGTATAGCAGAACATCTATTTAGCAATTCGTCACAATATCAAAATGTCTGGATACTAAGGCACAAAATTCAACACACAAATTACATCGGGAGGGAAACGGACACGGAATTATAATATGTACGTACGTACAGACTTGTACATACCTACAGATTCTTTGGTCTATGTAGCTTAAATCATATCTTTTTGATGGTAACTGACAATTTATTGTCACGAATGCTATTTGATTAGCATTACATGAAGCTCTTAGAAAAGAAGCGCTTTGGCAAGATCGCAAATACAAGAATATGTTATTTGAAGGAAATAAAAGAAGGAAGATCGATTTAATGTTTAATGCCAAATACAAAAGAGCTGCAAAAGTTTGAGGGCCAAAATGATAGTCCCTTTGAATTTTTGATACACCTTGGTCATATCAAAAGAATAAGTAAATAAATGCAGGGGAATTTGTGCGCCTAATATCCTAATAATATTTATGGCGCTACTAGCTTTTTAATCCAGATTTTGTTTTTCTCAAATAAATGTAATGTAATTTATAAATCACTTTTCCTTTTTATCATGAGTTTACACATTTCACAAATGACTTTTTGCTAAATAGATGTTCTGCTATACAGACCATTTGATAGTTGGACGTTTTGCTACATAGACATTCTGCTAATTAGACTTACTGCTCATCAGACGTTTCGCGCTGTTGGACATTTAGCTACTTAGACCTTCTGATCAGGAAGGAATAAATGTAATGTAGGTAATTTACAAATGACTTTTCCTTTTTATCATGAGTGTACACATTTTAAAAATGACTTTTTGCTAAATAAATGTTCTGCTATACAGACCATTTGATAGTTGGACGTTTTGCTAAATGGACATTCTGCTAATTAGGCTTACTGGTCATCAGACGTTTCGCACTGTTGGACATTTAGCTACTTAGACCGTCTGATCAGGAAGGCGAAAAACTACTAGGTATGACCCTGTGCGAGTGTGTAGTGTATTTTTTTAATTACAATCTTTACTATACTCACAGAATTGCATCAAAATCATAGGGTTTAACTTGTTGAATACCTTTACAAGACGAGCGTCTATGATGGGCTGCTTACAGTTAGGTACATAGCTACCTGCGCAGTTATATTTAGTCTCATTGTTTGTTGGGTGCAATATATCGATCAACTGCACAATTTAGAGCCATGAGTGTACTGGGCTGGGCGGTAACTACCAACTACGCAAATGCGAAAACAATCAATAATTGTATTTGGTTGAAAGGTGATTAATTGAATATGGGATCAGATAACTTACTAAAATGTTTTGAAATGTTTCAGTTGTTGATGTTTGTTCTTTCAGTTAGACAACCATCACTTGTTGTTGAAGGCAGTTGAAAATAATATGTGTATTACTGCAGCAATGGTTGTAGGTACAGTCAGCGTCAAATTGATATAAGCGTCTAGAGCAGTCAAAAAGATCTGAAAAACATAAAACCAATTTGATCTAGGCAGTTCAAATCATCATATTGTTGTAAGCGCGCAAGGTGTTCCAAACATCTAGGCACTCATTGTTTCATATTTATATAAGCAGTCAGAGTGTTCAAATTTATCTAAGCAAACAAAGCTATCAAAACATCTGTGCATAATGTACAACACCATAGTGCACAGATATTCTGAGAGCTTTGTTTGCTTAGATGATTTTGAACACTCTGACCGCTCATATAAATATGAAACAATGAGTGCCAAGATGTTTTGAACACCTTGCGCGCTTACAACAATATGATGATTTGAACTGCCTAGATCAAATTGGTTTTATGTTTTTCAGATCTTTTTGACTACTCTAGACGCTTATATCAATTTGACGCTGAATGTACCTACAACATCTTTAAACCTGAAAGCGATCGCGATAGATACCTGTTCGAGTTAGACAAATTAACGTGAGTTAGGTACTGCGAGCTTTTTGCCATAAAATCAGGGCGAAACTATTGCTGAGAGTAGTAGGTAGCATAATAGGTACCATGAGATTTTAAATTATATTAATGCATTCACTATGCAATTCTGTAAGTATAAGAAATCGAGTCCTGCAAGTAGCCTGGTAGCCTGTTAGTAATCCCGCCTGAAAGCTATTTGCAGGGCCTGTGGTTTTTTACCATCACAATTTTTCCTATATAATACCTTATTATTTTGTGGTATTAGCACAGAATAATATTTGGTATTAGCGAGTTCCCGTGCTGTAAGTAGGTATAAACCAAAACCAGATAGATATAGCACTTGCTGATAATGTTGTATCAGTATCCTGTTAATCCGTGCATAACAAAGCCTAAAGAGGCCTTTAGCCCCTTGTCATTTATTTATAAAATATTGCAAACGCTTGTGTAGAACTACCGATAAAGGTGAACGTTATTTTAAGATGTTAATTATAGAATACCTACGGCGACCGACCGTTACTTACAGCCTCTTCAGTATGAAACTAACAAGGCATCAACGCTTGATATTTTATAAGACGATATTTTGTTAACTAAAAAGACGACTATTTCACAATTCATGAATATAATTCGATGACAAATTAAAGTGATGATGTTCTCATTTATTGAATTGAAAAGCCACAGGTAAGGGAGGCTGCATCATGCGATAGCCCGTGTCCCAGATACGTCGGCTAGCAGAGCGCCCCGCGAGCCGGATTCTGGCGAACGGAAATCGCCTTGCGACAACATTGTTATTCGGTCTCCCACTGCCTTGAACAGAAAATATGAGCACTAGTGTGTGCAAAAATCGTTTATTATTACATTTATCGTATTTCTCATGGATCTAACCATGGGCTGGCTGAGAATCTTATGAAAACATGATACCGAGATCGAAACTATAGCAGTCGCCAACCTTGACCTTATTGTTCTGTTAAATAATAGCTACGCATTTTTAGATTCATGGTAGGTATACGAAATTAAAGTCATTTTATTTTGCATTGTTCGCAGGCGATGAAAACTTAACGGTACGATGGAGCATCGTGATGGATGGGCTAGAGGAGAGATGGGCGCGTCTGAAAATGCCACTGAGCGCTCGCAATCCGCCGACCGCGACCGAGTGCGCATCGAATTCTATGCCACTTACGACGTCATGACGGGCATCCGCATAGCCGCCACCTTAGGCGGCTTTTTTGCACTCATGGTGTTTCTGATCGTCTACAAAAGTAGAAGTAAATCTGTTAAGGCGTTAAACGACCCGAAACTGGTGGAAATGGCAGAGGCTGTCGTAGCGGAAGAACAAGCCGTCGAAGAAGAGAGGCAGCTTACAGCCGCTTTGGAAGAAGCGTTATCTGAACGCATTCGTTCGCGGCCTTCTTTAACTGAAGAACCACCTTGGCCTCGAACCGCTCGTTTCGCGTCGTACGGAGGTGGTTACGGTAGTCTATTGACTCCAGGGCGGCGACTATCCACGGTCCGTGGAGATTCTCTGCCGGGGTCGGCCCTAAGGTTCGTGGAAAGGCGTGCATCTGGCGGTATGCGAGATCGTCGGCTCAGCTCTGCGACTTGTTCGAGTTCAGGAAGTTCCTACTTGGAGCGCCGAGGCTCCTCTGTAGTGTGTGCGCTTCCTGAACGTCGTTTGTCACCGTGCCCTAGCGAGAGATTAGCGCCCCTCGCGTCGGTGGGTAGTGTTGGCCCTTCTTATGCTGTGGAGTGTGAACTAGCGTCGGTAGGCGCGGACTCAGTGTTTGCCGAGGACGATGTGGACTCCACCGATGACGAAGTGGAACAGTTCTCTACGGACAGCGGCGGCGGCGATGCCACTTTGGTGGGTGAAGGTACAGAGCTCACGAGCCGGCCCTCGCCGCTGCCGCTGCCCTTAGATCGGGCGTCTCATTCGCGAGAAACGTTGTTCTAGTCGCTGACGACATAGTCAGCTGTTAATGTTACTGACTTGTTAAAGTATCGACATTTTTCTCTTACTTTTAATTTTATGTTTAACCTTTAACATATCACATTGAACTTTACCAATTCGACATATCATTTTGATTTTATAAATTCCAGTCTGGCATTATTTACACGAAGAATTTATCAATCTAGTCAACACCATTTTACTAGTCATAGCTTTATTCCTAATCATTAATCACCATTAATATTAACATTTTCAAAGAAATTGTCGATATTTTAATTTGTCTTTATAGCGTGTAAATAGTTTGTTTTTGTTATTGATGTTTCGCAATGTTGATGTTCTGACCACGGTAACGTTATGGAGTATCAATTCATCCTATATTCATTATTAAGTATAGCATCGTTTAAGTAATAGGGATTTTGTTAATTTCATTCGATAGTCGATTGCTACAAGCAGTTATAAGTTTCAGCCATAAAACTGCTGGCATCATTCACCGGTTAGTGTTCTTTGTAAAAGATTTACTTAGATAACTTTAAGGTCTGCCGAATTAGTCTTTTATATGCAAGTTAACGCTATAGTGACGTACTAAAATTACTGTTAATACGCGATTTGACTAGTTTTCGACGAATTTTTAACTTCTGATAACGGCCATTCTGTTTGTAAAAAATCTGTACCGGGCTAACTGCCAGCTCCACTGAAAGTGCAGTTGGCACCAATGTTTACCAACTCGACGTGGTGTTTGTAAAATGTAGATAGTACTAACTTGTTAGGGTAGATAGTTGTCAGTTCAAAGTCAATTTGAGGATGTATAATTGTATGTATAACAGATAGCGTTTTACCTACCCTTGGGTTAAAGGAGGGCACACAAGACCAAAATGTCCTTTGAACAATAAATGAAGTTGGAAGCGGCCTAAGACTTAAGCGTTGCTCGTACCAATATCACTTTCTAAGGAAACTGCCACTTTCTTGTTTTGTCGGCACAAGAATTTTATTGATTCTCGTGTGCCGCACTCCGCCATAGACAACGCGGACCCAGTAGATTGACTTACGCAAGTCGTTTTTATTACGATTTAGATTTACGTGTTAGTTTATGTAATGTTCGTTGCTCGAATTAAAAAGAGCTCCTGTAGTCTGTAACATGTTGAAATGTATGTAAAAAATATTGTAAATACAAAACACAATCAATTTGCTCGTTTCATTTACAGTGGACCACGTTTCAGCGGCCGGACTACGGGTAAACAGCGGTCAAGTTTACTGATCTAACGTAAAACTAAAAGATATTAATAGGCGTCATAATACTAATTTGCATCAAGGCGCTAATGCGTCACATCCTTTCTTTGTTATGCAGCAGCTCAACTAAGACCTAAGATGTATATTGGACATGACACTCGTAATCCGGACCCCTTTGGCCTATACATATTTTAGAAGAATGCCGGATTCAATTCAGGCCACCCGGACCTAGCATCCAAATCTCCCGTATAAACTCGATCAGCGGAAAACTTCACGTAGTTTAGAGTCCTGTTATATAGTGAAGTCCACATATAGTGAAGTTCTAGATCAAATGTAATTATTTTTATCACTAACTAGCTTTCCGCCCGCGGCTTCGCCCGCGTGAACTACATGACGTTATCCCGTGGGAATGTGGTTCTTTCCGGGATAAAAAGTAGCCTATGTTCCTCTCCAGGCTACAAAGTATCTGTGTTCCAAATTTCAGCCAAATCCGTTCAGCCGTTATGGCGTGATTGAGTAACAAACATCCAAACATCTAAACTTTCGCATTTATAATATTAGTAGGACTATAGCTGACCCAGCGCGACTTTGTTCCCGTGGCCCTACCCCCTACTCCACGCTACCCTACCCACCCGTACTCTACCCCTACCCTACTTCTACTCTACCCCTACTTAGACTTTCAGCCGCCTCTGTGGCCTAGTGGTTCATACCACCGATTTCAGACCCAGACGTCCCGGGTTCGATTCCCAGTGGGGGTACATATTGTATTCGGTTTGGTTGGTGGTAGGACTTGTTCTTAGTCCGCCTGGTTAGCTACCACCATCTTATCTAAGTCTGACGCCATAACAATGATGTTTTCAGCATTATTGTGTTCCGGCAGTTAAAGATAAGATAGCCAGTTCCTCAGTTATTGAGGATTCCGGGAGTAGTGCGCTTCCACCTTCAGCCTTATCACTACTTATCATCAGGTGTGATGAAGGCTAAGTGCTACCCCGTTGTGAATAAATAAAAAAATAAAAAATAAACTTACCCCTCCTTCCCCTATTTTCTCACCGTTAAAACCTTCCTTGGACTTCCACGAACATTTCAAGACCAAAATTAGCCAAATCGGTCCAGCCGTTCCGCGTGATGTCGTGACCAAGGGAAATAGGGATTCTTTTTTTTTTTTTTTTTTTTTTTATCCACAACGGGGTAGCACTTAGCCTTCATCACACCTGATGTTAATTCATGATTTGATTCATTTTTAAGCGACTTCAAAAATTGAAAAGGAGGAGGTTATTTTTAACCGACTTCAAAAATTGAAAAGGAGGAGGTTATCTATTCGTCGCGTTTTTTAAGCTATTGCATAGCTTTTATCGCGGGCTTTGAGCGCGGCGACCATGAAGTTCGACTTAATACTGAGAGTATTAAGTCAAACTTCATGGCGGCGACCGAATCAAGAAATTCCGTAACGAAAAAACCTAACACCCTCGGAGGTTAACAAAACATTGTCTATCTCTTTTTGACAATAGGGGTTTACATATATTTTGTCTTTTACTAACATTGTTTTGGTAAAAAGAGATAAATATACAAAAAACCTGTTGTTAAAAAGAGATAAACGTATTTTTCTCTTTTTGATTACATGTGTTTATTTTTATATAGGTCAAATTCGAATACTAATCTTTTCCATAAAAAAATGTACTGTAACTAGCGCCTAAAACGTGAAGCACTGGCTGAAACAGAAATAATAATAAAAAGAAGAAAAAGCAGTAATCTCAAAATTATGCCAAATTAATGTCACTTGTCAATCTCGGATTTTTATGAAAAAGTTAGCTGCTAAAATAATATATTTTTGTAAAAGCAGTGCGATAATATGTTGAAAATATTGTTGAGGCAAGAGTGTGTTGGTGAATTCGTGTAACAATTAAGTAGGTACCTACAATAGTGACTCATATTACTGATGACGATGATTTAAAATCACAAATTCTGGAAGTTGCACAGACCTAGGTGTTATTGTTGATCTCAAAAGACGAGCTGGCCTAACCTAACCAGATCAGCCTTTGAAAAGCTAACGAAGATAATTATACGGAAAGATCGCCGCACAATCAATAACACCAAGGTTCGATACACGAAAGCTTACTATTTCCTATCTTCTTATATGGAGCTGAAACATGGAAACGGACTGCTCGTCACACAAATGTTTCCACTAAAAAGGAGCTTCGGATCAAACAAAGACTTTCGACGATTGTGCAAGTGCGAATTCTAAGAATGTTTGGACTTATCATCCATAATGCAAGCTCCTTGGAACGATTCGATTGAAGAAAGAAACAAGGAAGAGTCAACGTTCTCGCGGCTGATCACCAAGATGATCAAGTCCACAACCAAGTGTGCCCTTACAGAATGCACACGCAGTGCCACAAATAGAGAGATATAGAGGAGCATCGCCGCAAAAGCCGCTACCAATTTAGCGGACCATGACCACAACCACTCCGTCAACCTTAGTCTTAGAAAGAAGATATATATAATAAATACAAACATATATAATTATATAAACAATAGGTAATAAAAATCCAAATCAAAACTGGGTGTATTATTTTTATCGCCAACTCCTTAAAATCACTAGAACTACGATGGTTGTCCTTTCGCTGACTCAAATGAAAGTGGAAATTACATCCACTCTTCGATCATTTTAAGATCGAAGCATCCAAGCATCCACTTTTCATTTGAGCTAGCGAATAGGGCCATAGGGCCAGCTGGCAGCTGGGTAGCTTTAGTACAGGCTATTATGATGACACCAATTTACAGAGAGCAGCACTGTCGACAAGATGGCGGACATTCAAAAAATTCGACTTAATAAAAAAATTGCAACTAATCGGGACATTTTGTAAGGAGTCGAAATATTTTTTTCATTTCCTGATGGCCTGAAGCCATGTTTAAAGTTTTTAGAACGGTGCCCCTAACACCTTGTATACCTATATATATTCACTAGCTGACCCGGCAAACGTTGCTTTGCTATATAAATTACTAGCTTTCCGCCCGCGGCTTCGCCCGCGTGGACTACACGACGTTATCCCGCGGGAATTATATAATTTGCCGGGATAAAAAGAACCCTTGATGCTCTCCAAGCTATAAAGTATCTGTGTCCCAAGTTTCAGCCAAATCCTTTCAACCGTTTTTGCGTGATTGAGTAACAAACATCCAAACATCTAAACATTCACATTTATAATATTAGTAGGATAGAGTATGTACTTCGTATCACCATTATTAGACAGATGAAAATAAATAATCACGAAGTACATAGACTTACGTAACAGATAAGTCTGTGCGCATGTGCGTCTGGGGCATTTTTGGCGCTAGTTACAGTACATTTTTTTTGTTCTAATCTTATGGAAAAGATTAGAACCTATTCGATTTTGACCGCGCGCAGACGCGGAGGCGGCTATGGAATAAATGACAATATGGTATCGTACGACAGTTACAACTATTATCCATACAAAATTACCATTTTCACCATTAGAAAGCTACATTCTTCCCGAGTGACATAGGCTATATTTTATCCCGATATTCCCACGGGAACGGGTGCCACACGGGAGAAACCGCGAGGATCCGCTAGTTATGTATATAATAGAAACCATTAAACCAAGCACGTGTACTATTTAGTAGGTACCTTTGTTTTTTGTGTATAGGAACATAATATATAATAGTGGTATAGGTAATACACATTAATGACGCGCAAAGAAAGTACCTATATCTGATATTATATCTATATAAATGTTCATCGCGCGAAATTCGATGATCAAACTCTATATATCGTTCTTTTTGTCGTTCGTTCTTTTTGAATGAATAATTGTTTTCGTGTGTAATTACACTATTTATGCAATAGCTTTACCGCGGCAGTCCCCGAGTGCTACACGTATTTTTTTTTTATATGTATGTACACCGATTACCTACTCGAAGACGGCTGAACCGATTGAAATGATTCAAACGTTATTACATTAGGTTTTTTCCCAAGTTGGTCCCATTTTTTGAAATTTTGAAAGTGTAAGTTTTTATGTCAAGCAAACGCAAACTATTTCGATTCCGTATTTATGTCAATTTGTATGAAAACTGTATAAGCTCGCTACTCGCCGCTAGAGGCGCTGATACAGTTTTCATACAAATTGACATAAATACGGAATCGAAATAGTTCGCGTTTGTTGACATAAAAACTTACACTAGGGGTATGTAGTTTTCAGGAAATTTCGAAAATACTTACTGTCGTTTTCGTTATCACTTTATGTGAATTATTACGTATCTTTAGGCATAACTCCTTTGTTTATAAACCGATTTAGATGATTCTTGTTTTGTTGGAAAGGGGATACCTCAAGGTATTTTAACCGACTTAAAAAAGGAGGTTCTCAGTTTGATTTCAGATTACCTATTTCATCTAAATCGGTTTGTAAACAAAGGAGATTATGCCTAAAGATACGTAACAAATTCACATTAAGTGGTAACGAAAACAGTATTTTCAAGATTTCCTGAAAACTACTGAACCGATTTCAAAATTTCTTTAAATGGGACCAACTTGGGAAAAAACCTTATGTTATAACGTTTGAATCATTTCAATCGGTTCAGCCGTCTTCGAGTAATCGGTGTACATACATATAAAAAAAAATATACGCGACGAATAGATAACCTCCTCCTTTTCAATATTTGAAGTCGGTTAAAAATGGCACCGACCAACTAGGTAATTGTTTTTTAAAAGGAAAAAGGTTACGAATGCCATGGTTTTATGCTATTGAAGTGCGCACTTATTTTCTCGGCCGATCTTGACACCCCAACCGGTTACCGTAAACTGCTGCAACTTTGCACGAAATTTATGGTTTTTTGAAAATATCTCTTCAAGTATTTATTATCTGTGTCCATGTTTACATTAGCGGTCTAATTGGAGATCTATGCCATAAATCTTAAGGTTCATAACGCCGAAACTGCTGTTAAATTGATCACCAGAAACCGTCAAAGTTGTAGGCAAAATTGTGATGAAAAGCCTCAACTTTGCCTAGAAGATTATTAGCAAAAATACGAGCCGCATTTAAAAACTGATCTTAATTATAGAGCCATAAAGAATGTGTTACCATAAAGATGTGCATGGGTTACCACATAGAACCATCAATTTAGTTTTCTGGCAAGCAGGCAAAGTTGGCCACAAGCAGGCACAGTTTGAGCAGTATGAGTAAATATTTTCATAGTAAGTTTTAAGCATGGTTAGGGTTGCTCCAAATAGAAAAACACAAAATGTAAAAGACTAAGTAGGTATATTCAATAAAAACAATTAAAGTTTTTTTGTACCATCATGTGGAATACTCTTTTAACCAAAACAAACGTTATAATAGGGTCAATCAAACAAATCTGACAGGAATAAACTAGTTTTCTTTATTTAAGTTTTAATAAGTCAAATTAAAATCACAAAACAAAAGTAACAAATAATAGTATATTAATATACCTTATATGCCACTATGGACACCAACAAAAGATGTATAATTCTATATAATATAAATTATTTTTGCAACAAGTGAAATATAATGGTAAGTATAACAAAACCTACACGCACCAAGTAGGAGGTTTAATAAAAAAGACTGGTGTACGCAGTGACAAAAATCGCCGGGCATGTATGAAATGAAAAGATTGATGGATGTGAATGAAGCGAAAGAATTGTGCAAGGATCGTAGCAGTTGGCGATCCATAGTCTCTGCCTACCCCGTGGGAAATAGGCGTAAGTATATCTATGTAATAGATGTAAATATATCTTTTTTTTAAATAACTAAACAAAACATACCTATATGTACTGCTAAAATCAAAACCCTCCAAACGCTTCACTGTAGTTGAGTAACTAGTGACAACCCTAGGACTAGGCAAACTTGAGTCACTAAGTGACCGAGAAGCCTTCACAACATTGCCTACCATCGTTCTAGTCGTAAATGATCACATTTACAAGAATAACCATTATAAACATGAGAAAGAGCACATTTGCTTACCCCGTAAACACTAAGAAAGCTGAAATTCTCGATTTTTCCAATGAAAAACAAAAAGTTTTGCACTGACTTAAAAAACGTGCACACTTCTTGTGACCGTTGAAAGGTGCCAGACAAAAAAGTGACGGTGTTGCCACACACAACGAATAATAATGAAATGGGTTGCCATTAAAACGAAGGTTTTTCTCCCATTATCAAAAGTAAAAAATAGATGGCGGTGGTGAAGTTATGTTAGTTTTAATAGATTAGGCAAAGTTGAAGCTAAGGGGCAAAATTGCAGCAGTTTACGGTATCTTGTGTTATTGTCGATCGTAATCGTTGAAATAACAGCCGAGTCGATTATAACTTTATGTATGTAGGGCAGAGGTACCCTTTGTGGCCACTTTAAGGATTTTTTGACTTTTAAGCACTAAGTACTAAATGGTCTTAGGTATTTAAGAGACAAATTATATCTTAAATTATAGATAATTTATCTACCTTTAAATGTACATTTTTCAAATTTATAAAAGTAAAATAGTTTTTTTTTATATTATACATAATGTGTGAGAGGTGCCAAATGTACCGGTTTGGCCACTTACTGATAGTTAAACTTTTTAACCGACTTCTAAATCAAAAAGGAGGAGGTTCTCTATTCGTCTGTATGTATGTTTTTTTTTTTTTTTTTTGTGTATGTCCACCGATTACTCGAAGACGGCTGAACCGATTGAAATGGTACAAACGTTATTACATCAGGTTGGTTTCCAAGTTGGTCCCATTTTTTGAAATTTTGAAATCGGTTCAGTAGTTTTCAGGTAATCTTGAAAATACTGTCATTTTCGTTACCACTTTATGTGAATTTAATACGTATCTTTAGGCATAACTCCTTTGTTTATAAACCGATTTAGATGATTCTTGTTTTGTATAAAAGGGGATACCTCAAGGTATTTTAACCGACTTCGAAAAAGGAGGTTTTGAGTTTGATCACATACCTATTTACCAGAAAACACGTAAATTGCCTGCACGATGCACTAAAAAGAGTGAAATAAAAATTATTTTTATAAAAAAATAAAACCGCCTTCTAAAAAACCACATCAAAAAAGTAAGAAATAATTCCTCACCAAATAAATAACGTAAGTACTTTGAAGTCGGGCGGGTTTTAACAAAAACAACAAAAAATTGTACATGTTTCACTCCCTTTTAGGTACGTTTACTCTTCCTTCACACATTTTCCGTCTATCCATACATATCCGGAGGCACAGGCAATGCCTACAGTGAAATTAGAGCGATTGTCCAGATGCATTTCTGTTGGAGCCATCATCTTCATGATCTTAGGTGTTGACGGCCGAGGAGTATGTGATGCAACTTTTTTGACTTTCTCTGACGCTTCAGCTTCATCATCATCATCAACAAAGATGATTCTATCATTGTTTGTATTAGGCGGCGTTAGATTTTTCTCCGTCTTGTTCATTGTCATTGAGTGAAAACTTGGGTTTGGAATACGGTTCTTCAAGTCCGAGCTCATTTCTTCAGATGTTTCATCAACAAATATTATTTTATCTCTATTTTCGGCTGATGTCATATTTAGTAGGTACTTGGGGTTGGGATGTAAAAAGCTGATTTGGTTTACCGTCGTTCGCTGCCAAAGTACTCGGTGGCAGTATTTCTAGTAGCAGCGGCTTCTTGTGCTGCGGAATGGTCGACACTTCTGGTAGTAAAGACGATTTTTGGACGACACTTGTGCCTACCTATTATATTTTTCAGGCAAAGTTAGGCTACGATTTGATATCGTTAGTAAAGGCGGTAGAGGCGTCTGCTCTTTGCTCGAGCGTCCTGGTCACTGGTGTTGAACACAAAACTATAAATAGGTAGGTAATAAAAACAGCGATTTTTTAAAAATTTATCCTTAATAATTAAGGATAACTTATTTATATAATCGCTATCATTTAAATATTAGAGCTTATATTTAGGTAGTGAATTATTCACTGTCACTATCTCGCTCCATAATTATATTTGAGTGGAAAATCCCTAAGTAGGTACTAATATTATAAATGCGAAAATGTGTATGTTTGTTTGTTTATTTGTTTGTTTGTCTGTATGTATGTTCCGTTTCACGTCAAAACGGCTGAACCGATTTTGATGGTATTTGGAATGGAGATAGTTTAAGACCTTTGGAAGGACAGGCTACTTTTTACCGCCGGAATAAGGCTTATTCCCAGGAGCAGGAGGTGTTCAGGTCAAGTGAATAGAACATAAAAAAATTGAAAAAAATATCCCAAATTGTTTTATATTATTTAATTAATACAAAAAATTCTAATATTATTTTTTGATATCAATTCAATGTGTACGTACAATACCAAACGTTTTAAAAAATTATTTCATTTTACGATGAAAACAAGTAATTTCAGAGCACACGCGGGCTGGGCGCCGCGGTCATGAACCCCGGGCGGACCAACAGCTGATCGGCCAGCCGCTATAGCGATACTCCTACCGCGCTATTGTATGCGCCCAATAGCTTCCGGATTATCGTTTACCTGTCTCGTGTATAAATAAGTAATTTTGTTTTTACGTTTGGTATTATGTTAAATATTGAATTGATATCCATAGATAATATAAGAATTTTTTGTAAAAATAAATAATAATAAAAAAAAATTTGCGGTTTTTTTTCTATTTTATTTACGTTCTAAACACTTAACCTGACCACCCCCTGCTCGTTTTGCAGTTTGTTTGAAACCATCTTATATATTTAAGGTGATAGTTTGTGATTCTGGAAAAGGATTCTATTTTTATTAGAAACAGTTTGAGGCCCTAAGAAGGACATTACCTACTTATTTTTTGCCGCGGGTAAAAATCCATTCCCATGGGAAAATTACTTTAAAGAAACTGCAAGGATGCTTTTGAATCGATTTACTGTGAACGTCAGAACCCCCAGTCGTAGGTAGGTACCTACCTACCTACATACTTAATTAAAAATTTTAAAAACCCCCGACACAAAAAAAATCCTCAAAAAAGTCAGAAAAAAAAATTTCTCTCGGTCGGGGGACCCCCAAGCCCAACGTATAATATACCTTCCCTTTTAGTAAGTAGGGCAGAGGTACCCTTTGTGGCCACTTTAAGGAATTTTTTACTTTTAAGCACTAAGTACTAAATGGTCTTACCTAGGTATTTAAGACACAAATAATATCTTAAATTATAGATAACTAGCGGCCGCCCGCGGTTTCACCCGCGTGGTTCCCGTTCCCGTGGGAATATCGGGATAAAAAGTACATATAAACCTTCCTCTTGAATCACTCTATCTAATAAAAAAAAACGCATCAAAATCCGTTGCGTAGTTTCAGAGATTTAAGCATACAAAGGGACATAGGGAAAGAGAAAGCGACTTTGTTTTATACTATGTAGTGATTTATCTAGCTAAGGTACATTTTTAATTTTTTTTAAAGTTAAATAGTTTTTTGTAAGTATATAATATAAAATGTGTGAGAGGTGCCAAATGTACCGGTTTTGGCCACTTACTGATAGTTAAACTTTGTAAGTAGGTATTGCGAAAAATCAAAACCAAACCCAGGTAAAATCAATATATTCTAATGTGCTAGAAATCAGTCAATTGCAAAACAACAATTTAATTGTAAAAACAAAGGTTTATAAAGTATTTCATCCAAAACAAATTTCTTAAAATTTTCATACAAAACACATTTTTTCAAACAGAAAATGGAATTTATTGAAAAAAAATCTTATGACATAAGGAATTCTAACGGTTGTTATTATTACCTTAAAATACCTCATTTTAATTGCCTTTATCAGAAATGGCTACAAAAACTTTTAGAGCAAAATGTGGCCAAAACCGGTTCAGTGGCCAAAAACCGGTACGCCCGCCCTACTTCTCATTTTGTGGAGACCAATTTTATTTCATTTAATTTATTTTCTGACTTTATTGAGGTTTTTTTGTGTCGCGGGGGTTTTTTAAATTTTAAATTTTATTTTTATTTCATACTTTTTAAATTACACATAAAATAAAAAAAACCGCTAATTTCAGCCAAACAAATCGGAGCAACTTAATTTTTGGCGGTCTTTTTTTGCCGCCATATTGTTTTTTTTTATTGCCACCCAATGAATAAAACGTCATTGTTGCCACCTAAAGCCCCCAGTACAGGTTGGCCGACCATGGTCGGCGACCATGACCAATACATAGTACATTGACACTTTTGAACGAACAAGTTTAAAAAGGTTCTTTCAAAAGTGTCAATGTACGATGTATTGGTCATGGTCGACGACCATGGTCGGCCAACCTGTACTGGGGGCTTAATAATTTGCCCAGGGTGTAAGTAGGTACATTATTTTAGTCAAAGCACCACGTCTGTGTCTTTTTCCCTTTCGGCAGGCAGTTGACCATCTCCATAAATGGCTGGATGGAATTTCATCAAATGTGGCTAAGAAACATCTCGATTAATATAGCTTTCAATTTAAAAAAACCGCAATGAAATCGCCTGATCCGTTTAGGCGCTACGAATATACGTACAGACAGACCGACAGACAGACAGACAGATATAGGCCTCAAACTTATAACACCCCCTTTGCGCTGCGTCGGGGGTTAAAAACAAGACGAGGAATCGTTTGAAAGTAAGTAGGTAAGTGATGATTTGCGTGTAGCTGTGTGTGAGTAACAATATTTGTCCTAGGATAGCTGAACTAGGGTTGCTAACAATTTTTACTCTAAATATAGTATATGCCAGGGAAAGGGGCAAAATATATAGTAGTGTTAAGAAATATATAGGCAGAGGTACTGTGGTATCATACTGTTAAGATATGATACCTCCTTGCATTGTCTATGGTTGATTTAAGTTTAAATAGTATTCAAAAATATCGAATGCATTGTCATGACGCGAGTAGTTTGTTTGAGTCTAGACGATTCCGGGGTCGCGTGTTGTAGTATATAGAGTATTTCGGCCATGGTGCCGCAGTAAACACATATATCTCTAAAATTACTTGTTTAATTAATAGAATCCCAGTGTAGGGCTTCTCATGGTGGAGGCGCGAACGAATTACGCAGAACGCAACTATACAGTGATTATGTGTTACAGATTCCCAAGAGTACTAGTATAGTATTATATTATCTGTGCCAAGAGGAAACTAGGAAGAGGTCTTATTGTTCGACGGCATCCACGGAGATGTCGAAGCTTTTTTTCGGAGCTACGAAGTGATGACGGCTCTGCAAGGCTACGAAGGCGAGGCCAAGAAAATCGTCGTCGGAGCTTTCTGCACGGGCGCAGCCCGATATTTCTACGACAAGGTCGTCGATGCGGTTAAAGACTACGACGAAATGAAGAAGGAATTTGTCAGGGAGTTTGGTCTTGTATCGGACCCACTTGCTGAATTTTTTGCGAGAAAACAGTATTTCAACGAAAATTCGTTGGAATACCTGTATGCGTTGGATATTCTGGCCGCTCGTGCTAGGAACGCAATTACAGAACAGTTGATCATACAACAATTCCTGCGGACAACCGACGTTGTCACACGCAGCAAATTGATGTCGCAAATCTACGTCGACAAAACGCATTTGAAAAAAGTAGTGAGACAATAGGGTATTTTACTGTTGTTGAAATGTAGATATTAAATGATGACGTTAAAAAATATTGCAATTAAGAATACCAAATGTGAAAAAATAATTTGAATCTGTTTTATAATAAAAGAATTATAGTCTGTTTGATTTTGACTATAGCTGTCTCTTTCTAAAACGAAATCTTCTATGGCGTGACTATGACGCTACTAACCCACTGACGTCACTAAGATAGCGTCCTGTCCTTGTCTAATTATAAAGTTTGAAGTCCTATATCTTTGAAAATATTCAAGATAATTCAAAATGAAAACTTGTTTTGTGTAGCTAATATTTCGAAAAACATTTTAAAGAAATAAAAAAAAATCAGTAAAATACCGTATTGTATAACCTTGAGTGCTTCGAGGAATGTGCCCCTGATATGCGTGATTCTAGCAGTGGTGATAAATTTAATCAATGTGTTTTTGTGCCGGAGTTAGAGAATGTGCCAACTCCCAATCAATGTGCCTCTCGCACGCCAAACAAAAAACCCCATGATTGTTGTGAAAGTGAATTTATTGATTTTAGAGCTCAAGCCCCGATGATGCCCATCACGACATCATCTTGGAGGACGACTGAGACGTCCCCACAATCTAATAATAATATTATTGTAAGTAGAGAAGAAGATTGTATGCAGCTGACGTTGGTGCAGGACAATCACAACACAAGTAAGCCTACGCCGTTTTTACCTATCGAGTGTCGTGGTCAGAAAATAGACGCCTTGGTGGACACCGGTGCGAGTGTGTCGGTAATATCACAGACGGTAGTAGACAGTCTAGGTCTCAGTGTGGACATGGTGAACGCTGAACTACGAAATGTGAGTGGTGGAAAACTTTCAATAGTAGGGAAAACTAATGTATGTTTCTTGATAGATAGGTAACGTGTTGTTTACACAGCGATTCGTTGTTGTGAGGGACATTGTACCAAACATAGTGTTGGGTTATGATTTTCTTAGCAGGAATAGCGTAATTGTGAATTTTGAAAGCTTTTGTATAAATTACAAAGACTTTCGTTTTCAATTTAATGTTGACATGAATTTTATGTTGACATCGATTGACATTGATGACAATGAGTCACAACAGTCACAAGTGATAGATGTCTCGAATGACGGATGTCAAAGTAATTTTCGAAAAACTAATATGTCAGAAAAAAGTTCGTATGTCATTCCTAGATTAAAAAGTTTTTTTATGAATAAAAATAGGAATGACAGTAAAGTGAAGAAAGGCGCGAAAAAGTTTGAGAAGTCAAATATGAATAGGATTTCGAAATCCAATATGAGTTCGTTATGTAATATTAGTTCGTTACGAAATAAGAAACGAATGAAATTTGTAACATATAAAATTAAATGTAAAAACAAATTTTCTTTTATAAATTCATTTTATAATAGGGATAGAAATAGTATAGGATTTTAGGATGTTTTATAATAGTGATTGTTAGATAGTTGAAATGTATAATTGTGTGATTTGTATTAATATGTGTTTCTTTTTCATGTACGGAAATACTGCACCTGAAGCCCACGAAGTGTCCTGTGGTCCAGTTATAATATTATGATGTACTTACTTAATTATTATTTTTAATGTTTAATTTAATAAAACAAATTTTTTTTGGTGTTTTTACTAATTAGTAGACTTCGTGTCGTGTCTCTTTACCTTCATGGGATAGGGCAGGAGGATGACCTATTATCTAATTAGGTGTGAGAATCCTCTGACCTTAACTTATGTTGATATTGACATCACGTTTCGTTAATGATCTGGACCACAAAAGTAACACTTCTGTGTTTCATTTTATTTCCGTTTTAGTTAGTTTGTAAGTTGTTTCGATGTCACTTAAGGAACGAGGTGACGTCAACATTTGTTGGTGAGGGGGGAGGAAACCCTGATAGTCCAATAAGGACCAGGGTCATATCCTGTTTGTTGCAGGATCCCTCTAACCCTGACTGGCAATGTTGTCGACACCACGCTACATAAACTGTGGTGGCCACTAGTAGACAGTCTGTTTGAGGTTACCACAGGTTTATAAAGTTCCAAGCTTGTTGTCGGGCACCCTTTGAGATGAGGGGTTATTATTGGGTAATTTTCTCGTAGTCAATATATTATTGGTGCTTGTCCGACATGTTTGATCTTGGAATTTCGACTTAGTTAATGCTTAAATGAGCTAGGGTTAGCTTTGATTGTAACTACATATGATGTATTAAGGTTAGGTTGAAGGCTGGGCAGACCATTTCCCTTGGTTTTGGTATGTCAAGCCAATGCAATGGTTGGTTTGTTTTGATTAACAGTAAATAAATAATTATATCGACCATTGTCCTGGCTGTCCGTTAGTGAGGACCAGTCTTATTGATGTGATATCGTTCCAAGGTAGGCAGGGCCTTCGCTTTAGGGTAATCCATGTAGAAAAAACATTTCTTTAGTAAGAAAGGTTTTTTGTTGCGGCGGCGGCATGTGGTATCATATTGTTAAGATATGATACCTCCTTGCATTGTCTATGGTTGATTTAAGTTTAAATAGTATTTAAAAATATCGAATGCATTGTCATTACGCGAGTAGTTTGTTTGAGTCTAGACGATTCCGGGGTCGCGTGTTGTAGTTTAAAGAGTATATCGGCCATGGTGCCGCAGTAAACACATATATCTCTAAAATTACTTGTTTAATTAATAGAATCCCAGTGTAGGGCTTCTCAGTACCCTTTGTGGCCACTTTAAGGATTTTTTTACTTTTAAGCTCTAAGTACTATACGGTCTTAGGCATTTAACCTGTAGAGCATTGGCGGGATCTCTGGAGATCCCGCACGACTACCCTCATTATTTTATTTTGTAACTAATTCAATTTTTATGTGTTTTGAACGCGGTTTTCGGTGTTTATAAGAGAAATAAACTCTATTTACTATAAAAATACAATATAATATGTGATCCGGAACAAAAAAATAATAAAAAAATTCTTGCAAATTTGCAAACTTGCAAATCTAAAAAAAAAAGATTTCAAAAATTTTAGAAAAATAAAATATTGTTGGTTTTCTATATATTATAACTTTATCCGATAGGTTTTTTTATGTACATTCTAAATATATATACTTTTTAAGTAGATGTTATTTCATCGATAACTATGTGAAAAAAAAAATATTTCGAAGGGACCGCACTATTGTCTTTTGTTTACACAAAAGTTGAGTTTGAACGTCGATTATAAAAATAAAACATCTCGTAAAAGTGTCGGATAAGTTTTATGCGCTGCTATGACTCATATGCTGCTCATAAATGTAACTTCCGTCGTCGCGCGCACAAACAGATGTTTGGGAGAGCAGAAACACGCGCTTAAGGGCATTCCTGCGATCAAACTCAGAATTTTCAATGTTTTTAAATTAAATTTTCTGACAAAGTATCATTGCTAGGTCTTCCAAAATATTATATGTGATAGATCTTTTCTATAAGAAGGGAAGTTACTAAATTTTATTTGAATCAAAAAAATACAATGTACTAAAAAAAAGATTTTCAAGACCCCTTTTTTCCGTCTTAAACTCAATTATCTCAATAACTATTTGAGTAATCAAGCTAATTTTTTTTGTGTACGTAGTTCTTAGTCATATCTAGGGAAGTTACTAAAATTTTTTTTTGTAATATTTATAGTCAATAACTAGTATCCCAAAAGCATCGTGCACCGTTTCGCAGCATAATTCTTCAGTCTCCGCCTGGCATTGGCGGCGTTTGGACGTGGAGACTGTATCGCTCCGATTGCGCCAAAATTGAAAAAAAAAACTCACACTAGGATCCTAATTTTTTTCAATGATGCTTATTTTGCTAGGAAATATTGAACTAGCGCTTCAGGATTGGGTATAAATGAGTGCTTTGCCATTTATTGCATAACCATAGACCTATGTAACCTAGGACAAGTAATAATTTTACTCATTACCTAAAGCAAACATCAATAAGTGAAATAAAAGTGACGGATAATATTGCCTAAAGATACTTAAGAGCCCATAAAAGTTGTACTATTTGAGTACCTATATTTTGTTGTGTTGTAGGTAGGTACATAATTAGTCTAAGTTTCTAACTTCTACTTCTGTATATTAAATTTATGTTAGGTTTTTATGTTAGGTTTAGGTTCCTCACAAAATTGGATAGGTAGTAGTAAAAAATTGCGTCTAGAAATAAGAAATTCGCTTGGTGAAAAGGTTTTTTACAAAGACATAATGCAATAAAAAGCAATTCTTGAAATAAAACCGACGTAAGTTTTTTTTTTATATACCTAGTTTGTCTAATATTACCATTACACCAATTTTATGAGACTGTGAGAAGTCCAGCTTCTTTCCTTTGAGTGAGGAACATAAACCGCAACATTTTGTGTAAATTTCAGGTTCAAAACATTTTTTTTACTAATTCTCTTATCCATTATTAGTACAAAATAGAGCATGCATACAATTTCTTGCAAGAAATGCTCTCGCGGTTTTGAAATTCGAAATTCGAAATCCCAACAACAATATCTAAAACCGATGGTTGAGGCGCCAGTAGCAATAAAAAAGAATGAAAGGTCTGTCAGCTGTATTGACAGTTTAAACTCTCAAATTCAACCACCGCGTCAGATAAGTTTGCGGAGTTCTGTAAGGAGACTTGCATAGTCGGAGTAAAATTTTTGATACTCTAATGAAATATTGCATAGGTACAAGTACTTCCGAAGGAGGAATATTTATTTCATTATTTAAATTTCATTGCACAAAGTATAAACAAATGGCGGGCTAACTTTAAACTGACTAACATATTATATCAAAGATAATAAACTCATAAAAATAAATAATCTCGAGGAAGTTTTATATACACTCTCTGCCACAAATGTCATTTATTAAAAGTAGGTGGCTAAAACGTCAGTGATAAGATTACATACCCTATGTAAGCGGCCATGGAAGAAATGACAGTTTTGTATAAGTAGTACGAAACCAAACCGTTTCAGCTGCTCGACCCTGATGTTGTCAGAGCCAGCGGCTTTACCTTCTTTGAGCTTATCAAGGGCAAACTTGAGCTCTGTTTCTGTAAAAGCCTCGTCCAAGTGGTTAACCACTTTACCAGGGTCTCGTGTAAATTTCTTCTGGAGACTTTTCGTGGAAGCTTTCCCATTTTGGAGTAAGTGGTGAGCGATCTGGCTTTTGGTCACATTGGAATGACGATCAGCGATTTTAGGGTAATTATTTAGTTTCCTTATAAAACACCATGCCTTCTTGCTTTTATGCGTCATATTTACGCCTTCGATTAGCTTGTTCCACTTTTATCTCGTTGTTTCGGATATGGCTTCTAGCAATTCCTTCCCAAATCGATGGTGTCCTGTGAGAAGGGATCTAATTCATACTGGTCTTGGTATGTCATCCTATCATATTATATTTAAAAACATATATTTGATGCTTGGGAGAGCAAGCGAGATGTAGTTGGTATTTATTGTGACCTCTCCAAAGCTTTCGATTGTGTTAATCACCAAACGCTTTTAAGGAAATTAAAACATTATGGTGCCTATGATAAATCGGGTAGCCTTATGCAATCATATCTATGTGAAAGAACACAGAAAGTAGTTATCAACAAAACTGAGTCTATTGGAGCCCCTATCAACATGGGCGTACCCCAGAGGTCAATACTGGTCCCTTTTGCTATTTTTAATTTATATAAATGACCTTCCTTTTTAAGCAAAGAATTTATGCGAGACAGTGCTATTTGCTCATGACACTTCCTCTAGTCTTTAAAGTTGACAGAAGTAATCATTGTTCTGACGAAGTAAATAGTACTTTATCGAAAGTTGCGCATTGGTTTCATAGCAATAATCCATTCCTTTACCGTGGTACCATTAGACAGTACCATTGATGGTACTGTGGCAATTTCTTTTTGCCGTGGTACCATCAATTAATCTATCATTACACTCGAAAAAAAACAAAATTTGAAAAAAATTTCACTGCCAAATGTAAGACAGGTTGATATTCACATAAAATTGGATGACAATGTAGTAGAATTAATTAACAGTACTAAATTTTTTGATATAACATTAGATTATCGACTTCAATGGGACCCTCATATTGAAGATTTGGCCGGTAGACTCAGTTCTGCGGCATTTGCTGTTAAAGAAATAAGGCTCTTAACCGATATTGAAACGGCAAGGTTAATCTATTTTAGCTATTTTAATTTTTAGTTTTTTGCATTCACAATGCAATTTTTGTTACTGAAAAATGGAAAATGAAGTATTTAGAAAAAATCGACCCGTCTCACAACAAAGTTGCAATAGTAATTTCATCTTTAGCGATTGCCAAATACCTGGAAAGGTATTTCTTTCGCGTCTGAGGGTAGTAATATCTCCACATTGATGAAATTAACACTGACTATACAGTGCGTAAGAAGTATTGGATAAATTCGACGCTTCTCGTAACGACTCCGTAGCTCAGTGGTTAGAGCAGTCGCCCGGAAAGCGAAAGGTCGTGGGTTCGAGTCCCATCGGAGCTAGTTGTGAGACGGGTCGATTTTTTCTAAATACTTCATTTTCCATTTTTCACTATTTTAGCTATTTTCAGAGTGTATTGTCCTACGGCCTATTACTTTGGGGTTCAGCAGCTAACATCGAATGTATTTTTGTGCTTCAGAAAAGAGCTATTCGCGCCATATACAAACTTCGGCCAAGAGATTCTTTAAAAGAAATCAACATATTAACTGTTGCAGGACAATACATATATGAGAATATGGTATATGTGAAGAAGTATCTCAATACATTTGTAAAACGTAGCAATATACATCAATTCAAAACAAGAAATAAAAATAAGATTGCCGTTCCAAGGATTCGACTTAAAAAAACAAGAAGTTCGTTTTTGGGGAAAAGCGTAGCTAGTTTTATTAAAGTTCCACAGAATTTAGTAGAGCTGCCTTTGCACAAATTCAAAAGTCATGGCAAAAAATCGCTCATGGGCAAAGGATATTATAAAGTAGACGACTATTTGAAAGACCGTAATGCATGGATTTGATGTAACACATAACCTTAGCTGAACTAATGTAATATTATAATGAAAAAGTTGTAAAAGTTAACGATATAAATCTTTGGAAATATCGTTACTCCAATTATTAAAGCTGATAAGTTTATTGCGCCTGTTCTTCTTATCAGTTAAAAAAGTCTTGAACGGGTGGTACGAAAATATTGACGATTCAAAAGAGCTTATTTATTAAGTCAAGTTGAATAAAGATATTTTTTATTTTATTTTATTATTTTATCCTTCAGGTGGTAAGGCCTGGCACATAATTGGGTCCTCCGTATTGCACCACTTACTGTCTTCACGCACTGGTGATCTATGTGATCACTGGCAAAGATTAGATCAGGGTTTTAACCTCTTTTCCAGCGACCGCTGTTGAATGATGACGGAAGTTTTGGATCATGGATCAAAGATAGTAGGTATGTGTCCATCAACCCATTCTTCAACCTTCACGTTTCGTTGTCATCACTGGTTCTGTATCCCCAGTTCTCGCTATGGCTATTAAAATTACCAAGGACGAATCTAACCGGATGGGCGTTAAAGTTCGGCGGACAGCTGAAGTAATACGGTGCATTGGGAGGTTTGTAGACTGAAGTGACCGTACAGTTACTAAGTTCGGTAGTAAGGATCTCTATGTTACTGGTGTTAGTCTGATACACAGTGCGTACCTCTTTATCTGGCCTGGCGAATAAGCACTCCCATACTGTCGATGGGGGACTTCAGTAATGAGTTTCATCCCCTGAGTCACTTGTCAGATATGCTTTAACGAGTGTGCATCTGAGTTGCATAACCTCATTCCGCCCTCTCCTTTAAACTCACGCTCAGAGAATTAAGTACTCCTTCATCATGCCTGGAATACTGGCTTCTGTTTGCCCGAGTACCTACAACCCAAACCTCTTAAAGTCGCAAGTGAATAGGCATCTTCTAGGTGAATCTATTCACACAAAATTTTATTCAAGTACTATAACCAACCACATTATAAAACTACCTTTGTGAGTTTACGAAATTCACGCGACTAATTTAATAAACATTGTTTAACTGTTTAGAATTTTCCGAATATCAGTCAATCACTTTACAATGCAATGGATGCACCCATTATTGTCTTTTTTGCTGTCGCCTTTGGTTGTCATGTCACACATACCACAAAAAGTCTTGAGATTCATGTTAATGAATATGACAAAATTTTAACATATAGTTGTGTTGCTGTCGCTTCGGTATTAATTTTTAGTTAGTACAAATATTTCAGCATATCGCATAATATTTAAACAGAAAAAAGAACCTGACGTTAGGCAAGTTTTTACGTTTTTTACCCATTTTTAGAGCACAAGGGATATGATGCGTACATGGCGAAAAATAGTGACAGTGAAAAATAAAATATTTTAAAATGAGTAATGAAAAAAGATTTTTTAAAGTGGCTGATTTATAACCTTACGTGCCAAATTTACATTAGTAAACAAAGTATCAATTATTTCAGTTGCGCTACATTTTTTTTAAACAAATTCGACGATCTCCGTGGCCGATTGGTGTACGCACCGGTTTTCTAGGTGCCACTATCTCTGAGGTCCCGGGTTCGATTCTCGGACGGGTAAATGTCGAAAACTAACTTTTAGATATTTTCTTGTATCTGGGTGTATGTGATCGTTGCTTCCAATTTTCAATGACACAAGTTATTGTATTATTTGATATTATCATTTTTGGTATTGGAATAATATGTATGTATGTACTTAAACAATATTTTTATTTAAGTGTTTTTTTATATATTGATTTATTGATTGATAGCGTGATTTTATATAAACGGTATACTTATTTAAATATTGATTAACTAAGTAGATTTATTTTGTAAAAAAGTATTAGATGATTGGCTAGTATGAGTTATTTATATTTTTTCATATTAAATTATAAGTTTTATTAATTTGATTGGAATAAATCTGAAAATGTACCTACTGGTTAGAGCAGTATACATTATTTATTTTTTTCAGTGTAATTTGTAGCAAATGTTGTAGTTTTGCTTGCGACGATCATTTCGATAATGGATATATTATCGAAATGATCTAGAGATAGAAAATAAATATAAATAGCTGCTGCTGTGTTCTGCATTTTGAAGAATCGTTTGAAGTGACCATATTTTTTAAAAAAAAGCTTTTTTTACTACATACGAATAATATCTAAGATCTACTCTTCCTACAAACCGACGTTTACAATAAATATTCATAATAATTCTTCTTGTATTCTACATATTATAATGTCCTTAGTAAAAGCGCACATAGGTGATATTTTAGATGTAAATAGAATGCGCGCTGCATGCCGCGTCTACACGTATTTCTCAGTCTACGAGAGTGCCGCGGCCGGAGTCTTACCGATCCCAGCACCCCCTCGCTTGTGTAAGCAACGGCCATCGACGATATTTTTTTTACCTATGCAATATCCTTAAGTGCATTGTTTACGTAAAAAATGAGCCTGTAATTTGATACCCCTGAGTGTTGAGAGGTTAAGAGACAAATTATATCTTAAATTATAGATAACTTATCTACCATTAAAGGTACATTTTTCAAATTAAAAAAAGTAAAATAGTTTTTTGTATATATAACACAAAATGAGTGAGAGGTGCCAAATGCACCGGTTTTGGTGCACTGCACTTATTGATAGTAAAACTTTTGTTAGTATATCGAAATATCAAAACCAAACCCAGATTAAATCAATATATTCTAATGCGCTAGAAACCAATCAATTACAAAACAACAATTAAATTGTAAAAAACAAAGGTTTATAAAGTATTTCATCCAAAACATATTTCTTAAAATTTTCATACAAATAATTTTTTAAAACAGAAAATGGGATTTATTGAAAAAAAATCGTATGACTTATGGAATTCTAACGGTTGTTATTATTACCTGAAAATACCTTATTTTAATTGCCTTTATCAAAAATGGCTAAAAGTTGTTTAGAAAACTTTTAGAGCAAAAAGTGGCCAAAACCGGTACGCCAGCCCTAAGCTAACTTAACTATGTAGTATTTTTACCCAAGATATAGAAGAATACTATATTATATAATAGGGTTCATTATTTTAATACACTATCAATGGTAGGGTTGGCAACCCTATGCTGAACTCGTGAAGAAGATAATTTCACTAGTGGAATTATAATATCACGACTTTGACAAAATCCCTGCGACACATACATACCGCTGTCGTGTCGGGAGCGTTTCCGATGGTTTGTGATGTGATTGTGAATCAGGGGACAGGTCACCCGAACCTGCCCCCTGATAGCCTATTTTTTTCTCTTACTTTCCATGTTCTGTGTGCGCTCTTGTTTTCTCGGCCGTTTTTGACACTCCAACCAGCCGGCCTAGCATGAGCGGCTTTTATCACGCGATATGATATGGTACGGCATGCCGTCCTGCTCACCTGCCCTTAGTGGGGTACGCAAGACAACTTGCCGTACCATATCATATCGCGCGGTAAAAGCCGCTCATGCTAGGCCGGCAGGGGGGGCTACCTACCCCTTATGGATACTTATGAACTTCATACGTTTTTCGGAACTTTAAGCACAGAATATATAATAGTACTAACGTCTTTAAGTCTATTTTATAAAAAAATGAGCGATTTTCTGAGAGGCCATTTAAAAAAAAAGCTTCCAATTGCTTCACTAGATGGCGTTGAATAAGTATGTACATGTCTATGGTATATTTTGGTATGAAACATATTTAAATTAATTACTTTTTAAAAACCCAAAGGAAACTAATAATATATTAATTTCCTTGATGAAATTCAATCTCGCATTAAGTCAATGGATACAAGCAAGGGTGCAGGTCCTGATGGAATACCGCCTGCGTTTGCTAGCCGATGCTATCAAGCTCTGGTGCGACCTTTAGGAATAATTTTTAACAAATCCCTAAGCAGCGGTACCTTCCCTGATTTATGGAAAATTGCGAAAATCGTGCCCGTTCACAAATCGGGTGATAGACGGGACATATCCAATTACAGACCAATTAGCATCTTAAGTTGCTTTGCAAAGATCTTTGAGAGCCTAATATACGACTTTATGTATGCACACTTTAAACTAATAATTAGCCCCAATCAGCATGGGTTTATACGGTCTCGATCCACTACTACAAACTTATTAAGTTATTCTCATTATTTAAATACTATTTTTGATCAAAGTGGACAAGTAGATGCAGTCTATACCGATTTTGCAAAGGCATTTGATCGTGTTGATCATGCTATACTATGTATTAAAGCCGAGCACCTAGGTATACACGGTACTATATTACAGTGGCTGCATTCATATTTGGAAAATCGTTCTCAAATTGTGACAGTTGGAGGGCATGAATCAGTACCATTTATCGCAGAATCCGGAGTTCCTCAGGGATCGAACCTGGGACCTCTGCTGTTTTTGGTTTTTATCAATGATTTACTTGCTTCGTTTAACTGTGAATGTCTGGCATTTGCTGATGATTTAAAAATATTTAAGCAAATAAAATCTGTTACGGATTGTGTTGAACTTCAATCTGATATTAATACTCTTATAAACTGGTGCGATTCTAATAATATTTCCTTAAACATAAAAAAATGTCTAGTCATCAAATTCACCAAAAAAAGAAATGTGATAGTCTTTCCATACAAAATTCTTATTACCCCACTCAAACATGTGGATATAGTGCGTGATTTGGGCGTTTGGTTTGACTCCAAACTTTCATTTCGTTCCCATTATGACGCAATTCACCTAAAAGCGAGGAAAACCTTAGGATTTATAAATCGAGTTACCAAGCCGTTCCGAAGAAGTAAAAGTTTAATAATTCTTTATACTTCTCTTGTGAGAAGTATTCTCGAGTATTGCTGTGTGTGTCATATGGTCACCCTGCTATGATAACCATATTAACAGGCTTGAGTCAATACAGAAACGATTTATTCGAAACCTCAGTTTTAAGATGGGTCTTGGTAAGTCCCTTACATCATATGATGACAGACTTAATAAGTTTAATTTGGAACCACTTCACAAACGACGGCATCTATGTGACCTGTTAACATTGCATAAAATAGTAAATTCTACTATTGATTCTGACATCTTACAGCATGTTTCATTGAGATATATACGTAAATCTAACCGCAGACAACATCTTTTTCATGTACCATTAGCTAAAAATAATGTATCTTATAATAGCCCATTGATCCGAATGTGTAGAAAATTTAATTGTTTAAGTAAGGACCTTGATATCTTTCATCAGAGCTTGAAATCATTTCTAAATAGTATCAAGTCTTCAGAAGATTTTGACTTGATTCTTTTTAAAAAGCTCTAAGTTTTTTGAATTTGTATATTTTTTTTGTAAGTACATATTTAAATTTGTTGTATTTCAGTGACAATCTAAGTTAATATAGTAACACAAAAACTGTTGTAATAGACTAAGATATAACCTAATTTGAATGTTGTACGCGGTTGTTATCGAAATGCGAATTTTATATTTTGCAACAGCTAAGATTATTTAATTGAATGTATTAATTTGTATTTTGTTACCGTGCCAAAGTAAATAAAATAAAATAAAATAAAATATTAAATAAGTACTACTGTGAGGAACGGAAACGAAATAGGTAAATTTAAAGATTTAGGTAAATAAATAACATCTGTCTGACGTTCCGTTTTACGTAAAAAAGTCGCGTCAAAGTAAAATTTATAACGTTCCGTTCCTTCTAACTGCATAGGTGGGACAGCGCCATCTAGTGGCTGAGCTTTCAGAAAATCGCCCATTGCCAATATCAGGGGGTCTACCGGCTAAAAAATATGGGCATGGGCTTCATTTGACATTTGAAGCCCATATTATGCCCATAAGGACAAAATATGGGCTTCAAATGTCAAATGAAGGACATGTCTATATCCATATGTTTTAGCCGGTACAGGGGCCTTGTTTTGTGACGTGTCGGATATAACGATAGCTATAATAGCTAGCAACGTTCAACAGAACAAAGCAGCAAAAATCTACCAAGATAAGGAATTTAAATGACAGTTGAAGCCCATACCCATAAAATATGGATATGGACATGGGCTTCATTTGACATTTAAAGCCCAATATGCCCTAATGCCCGGGCTTCACATGCGTCTAATACCATTAATTAGCGCGCTATTTGATATAATACGCAGGTGGAGCCGGGTTTTAGCGCACTAATTAGATACAAAGAGCGCGCTAAGACGCGCATGCCGTTATTAACGCCGTTAGTCGTCACGCAGGTGATGCCCCAGCATTAAAAGAACATAATTAATGGGCTTCTAATGTAAAATGAAGCCCATGTCCATTTCCATATTTTTTTGCCGGTAGCCCCCCGGTTCGGCTATACCAAAAATAAACACTGAATATGTTATTTTATTTTTTTACAGATGGATGTATGGCACTCAGAACAATTAGCTTTAGTTATTGTTCTGAGGTATGGCACATACAACTGAAAAAAATGTCTAACTGTAAAAAAATTATGATATTTTTTAATATCTTTCTAAATGTTAAAATTAAAAAGTGGCGAAAACACTGAATACGCCACTCGGATCACATAGATACCAGTGTAAACACTCTTTCATCACTGATATTTAAACGTGATTAACGCTAAACGTGTTTAATACATAGTTCTGTCTCTGTCATCTGTTTGAATGTGACAGGGACAGAAATACGTTTTAAACACGTTTAGCGTTAATCGCGTTTAAATATCATTGGTGAAATCGGGCCTTAATCACATTCCCTCTAAAACAGGGAATATCCAGTTTTTTAGTTTGTTATGTGGTTGGATAATTGGATATACTTACGTAAAACAATGAATGATAAGATTAAAAGACTTAAGCATTTGCAAATTATATTTTACTAGCGGCCGCCCACGGTTTCACCCGCGTGGTTCCCGATCCCGTGGGAATATCGGGATAAAAAGTACATATAAACCTTCCTCTTGAATCACTCTATCTATTAAAAAAAACGCATCAAAATCCGTTGCGTAGTTTCAAAGATTTAAGCATACAAAGGGACATAGGGACAGAGAAAGCGACTTTGTTTTTAACCGACTTCAAAAAAAGGAGGAGGTTATCAATTCGACTGTATATTTTTTTTTTTTATTTTTTTTTTTATTTTTTATGTGTGTTACCTCAGAACTTTTTAGTTAATGAACCGATTTGGATAATTCTTTTTTTATTTAAAAGGTGACGCTTCTCGTGTGGTCCCATTCAAATTTTATCAAGAACTGGCAAGAAGTTCAGGAGTTATCCTGAATAATGTGTATTCAGACTTTATTTGGGTATATGGACGATTTCATAGTTTCATCAAATTGGAGATCATTTTCAAAAAAATTTTTTTTTCGAAAGTTGGTACTTCTGACCTGATCTTACTTTCACCAAGTCAGGACCAGGGGATCAAATCCCAGGAAAATTGAGAGAAATTCTCAAATATAGGCAAGCCTTATGCGTTCCATTTATTTTTGAAGTTAGTAAAAAATAAAAAAAAATAAAAAAAGTTAGTCAAGTATTTGCATCTGGTAGTTATCATCTCATAGTGATGAGCTGGTGATGGAAACTACAACTCCTTAACGGTTAGGAGCTGGAGAATATTTCTTTAAGTATTAATCGTACGTATGGGCCAATAGTTATATTCTTTCAGGTTATTAGGGTGAGCTGCTGATGAGAGGTGAAACTCCTCAACAGTTAGGAGTTATATTATGATGTTTTATAAATACCATATGCACGAATGGACCTTCAGTTGTATTCCTTCAAGTTATCTAAGTAGCTAAAAATGGAAAGCTGAATTCCGTAACGGATAGGATATTTACAACAATTTATCATAATCACCATGTAGTTTCTTAAGCTACTTCACTAAAAATCGAAAAATAAAACGTTTTTGAAAAAAATATAACCGCCTTCAAAACGGATCTTCAAACAATAATTAACAAACACTAAAAAACGAAAAAAATAATAAGATTTTTTAATTTAAAGGACGATGATACCTGACTTTTTCTAATTTATCTTGGTACTTACTTAACTGTTTGAAGTCGACGACCGATTTGGCGCAGGGGTAATCTACCTGCCTTCTGCGCCAGAGGTCTCGGGTTCGATTCCTGAACAAGACAAATATTTGTGTGCATGAACATGTCTATTTGTCTTGGTCTGGGTGTTATCTATGTATATTAAGTATGTATTTACAAACAAAAAGTATTATATATATTTATCCGTTATCAAGTTCACGTAGACACAGTTTCTTAAGAAATTAACTACGGGCTTAGATAATTGGTGTGATTGTAAGGAAATATTTATTTATATTTATTATTATTATTTATTATATTTATTCAATATATAATAATAATAGGCACTTCCAAGAATGTTTTATTAACTCTCGAAAGAGCCCAAAGGGCGGTCTTAAAAGTCTGTACCTTCAAACCCATAATGTTTTCGACTTATGACCTTTATCAGTATTGCGAGGTACTAACGGTGCGACAATTATTTATTCTCCAGACTATACTGAAACAACATGTTTACATAGATACAACGGCTAAATCTCGCAGTAGTTACCTTGTAGTTCCGGCTTCACGCTGTAAATCCTCATTTGCGCAACGCTTCTTTTATTTTCTTGGCCCACATCTGTATAAGAAGCTACACAAAAAATGTAACATTATTAATTTAACTAGGTTCATGTGTAAGAAGGTTCTTTTCTGCTTTTTAAATACGTTAAAGTATGATGAAACCGAAGATCTTCTACGCCCTTGCACTTAAACACACACACACTTACACACACACACACAAACACACATTAATTCATGTAAACAGAACAGACAATTATTAGTCCGTCGTACATATACACATAATTAAACTTGTATTACACACATACTACATACTTACCTACTCTTGTTTTGTAAATTGTTTTTACTCAATTAACGTAAATATTTGTTAGTTATGTATCAAAAATTTAAACAAACATGTTTATCTGACTAAAGTGCCAGTGGTTAAGAGGGGAGAGTACTGGTTCTCTGAGATACAGGCTACGGCTTACTTCAGATACCAGTCTCTCCGCAATCTCGTACTAGTGATTTTCATGTAATTTGTTTTGAATTAAGTATTTGTGTAAAACATGAGATTGTGTTGAGAAGAAAAATAAATTTATTATTATTATTATATATTATTATTATTAATACTAGCGGCCGCCCGCGGTTTCACCCGCGTGGTTCCTATTCCCGTGGGAATATCGGGATAAAATGTATCCTATGTGTTATTCCATATCTGTAGAGACAGATACTAAATACTAATTTGCAACAGAGGTTGCAAATTTCATCCAGATCCGTTCAGTAGTTTTTGCGTGAAAGAGTAACAAACATGCATACATCCATACTCACAAATTATCACATTTATTTTGTTGGGTCTTAGATTAATAACTCTTCGAATCTTGGGTAGGTACTCTTGGGTAGGTACTCTTGGGTAGGTATGTACTAGGTATCTAAATAGCATTTTTATTTTGTTGTACCTACGTGGTCAACATCAAGGGTGTCTTTAATTATGTGACCACCACTGTATATTTAAATGTAGTAGGTATTATATATTAATATCTACAATCTACAATCTCACGAAAAATAAATAAAAGAAGGTGTATTTCAACTTATGTATTAGGTAGGTACGTTTAGTCTTCCAGCACACATTTTCCGCCTATCTTCACATATCCAGAGGCACAGCTGTCGCCAACGAAAGAGGAGCGATCGTCTAGTTCCATTTCTGTTTGAGTCATCATTATCTCGGGTGGTGACGGCTCAGAAGTACGTGACGCAATTTTTTTTACTTTCTCTGTCGCTTCAGCTTCTTCATCATCATCAACAAAAATTATTCTATCATTGTTTGTATTAGGTGGCGTAAGATTTGTCTCTGTTTTGCTCATTGTCATTGAGGGAAAACTTGGGATTGGAAAACTGTTCCTCAAGTCCGAGGTCATTTCTTCAGATGTTTCAACAAATGTTATTTTATCTTTATTTTCGGCTGATGTCATATTGAATACTTGGCGGGATGTAAAAAGCGGATTTGGCTTACCGTCGTTTGCTGCCAAAGTGCTCAGGGGCAGTATTTCTAATAGCAGCAGCTTCTTGCGCTGTGAAGTGGTTGACACTTCTGGTAGTAAAGACGACTTTTGGACGACACTTGTATTATATTTTTCAGGCAAAGTTAGACTACGATTTGATATTAATAATGAAGGCTTAGAGGCGTCTGCTCTTTGCTCGAGCGTCCTGGTCACTGGTGTTGAAAACAAAACTATAAATAATAAAAACATAGCGTTTATTTATATAAGTTATCCTTATTCACTGAGTCACAATCTCGATACTCTCGATACGTGAGGAAAATATGTGTAAATATTAAGATTTTACTTAATACTTTGACGGTAACTAAAGTACAGGTAAACATAGCTGAGATGAATTCACGTTTTTTGCACTCAACTTCATTACTGGCACTAATGATAGTTTCGTGTTCGAACTTCATAGCGACGACGCGACGCTCGGTAATCGAGGAAATCATTCCCATAGCAGTCATTAAAAACTCCGTTCAATGTCACTCCCTCCTCTAGAGCGTTTCGAAATTAATATAAAAAAAATAAACTATGAAGGTGAACGCGATCATTAGTAGAAGTTCAAGCAACTTTTTGTGTGCCTATAGTTTATTTCATAAATAAATGCTCATCATTCTCCGCTGCTGTACCTCTGTCTAGCTCACAGATCACCTGTAGTACTGTGGTCTAGCTAGACTGAGGAAATTGGTACCTAGGTTCCTAGTAGGTACAACCGGCGTGAAGTTCGAAAGCACGACTGGATAAACAAAATGCTCATCATCAAATCAAGAAGGCTCAATAAGATGTTAATATAATTTTAGAGTCCAATCTGCATTACCTACCTTTTAACCTTTAGCAGGCAATAAATACTACATGCAGTGCTTATTTTTTTATTTTATGTTAAATCAATAAATAATAATAAACAAGCCATACAATTGAAACAAGCCTGTCTTGTCTGTATATTTCCAAGGTTTAATCTGTCGATTTGAATACCTACTCAAAAAATCTATCTAACTAAAGTATGCCAAAATTCATCAAAACTGTTTCAATGATTTAGGTAAACATTCTTTGATTTAGGTCTGGAAATGTAACAGACCCGACGCATGAACCGCGAATGATTCGCGGAAATAGATAAGTATTATTATTTACAAAGAAAGGATAGGTACTTACTTGACTTACGCGGGATGACACATTGCAAAGGAATGCAAATGGCACACTTAATTTATTGAGATGAGATAAGGATGAGATGCGTTATTTATAGTGGGGATGTTTCCAGTTTGAAATAAAGTTTACACATTCGAGCCGTGGTGCGTCGTCAGCGTCGTCTCGTCACTGAACATCATTTAACTTCAACTTTCATGTTCAAACGTTTACAACCAGCATACTTGCATCAGGAGTTTGTTTTCTCTATTTAGTGGTTTCTCATGGACTATCTCCATTATGTAAGTTAATCAACCAGAATGATCCAACGTATGCAACGCATACGTTGCGTACACGTCCGCGGTGGCGGCAGATAAGGTGGTGGTGAGAATCGGCTGGAGCACCGTTGGAGTGAGGGCTTTGCCCCCCTTGCCTCGGCAGTGCTTTCGATGTTTTGAGATGGGGCACACGAGAGCGATGTGTCCCACAAAAGTAGATAGGAGCACCATGTGCTATAACTGTGGGAAGCCGAAAAATATAGCAACGTCCTGCTCCTGCATGGAGGAGCCAAGTGCTCCTTCTGCGCAACCAGTAGGCGTATAAGGTGGGCGTATATGCACATCTAAGGACAAAATATGGGCTTCAAATGTCAGTTGAATATTGATAAATGTCATTAACTATATTTTTAGCTGGTACAGGGACTGGAGGATCTCTGTTGTGAAAAACTGCGTCAAACTGCGTTAAGGCGATACTCGGAAAAAATGTGCTGAAGCGAGATAGCAATGAGAAAACGACGCGCGCGGGAGCGAGACCGATTTTGCAGATCACTTCACTACATAGTATAAAACAAAGTCGCTTTCTCTGTCCCTATGTCCCGTTGCGATGCGTTTTTTTTAATAGATAGAGTGATTCAAGAGGAAGGTTTATATTATGTACTTTTTATCCCGATATTCCCACGGGAACGGGAACCACGCGGGTGAAACCGCGGGCGGCCGCTAGTTAGGCATAAAAAACACAAAATCACTCCTTATTTAAAACTACAGCGATTTAAAAAAAATGCTTCTTTAAGATCCTAAATATTATTGGTGTTCAGTAATTAAACCAATTTCCAATAGTAACCCCATTTAAGAATAATCTTAAATTTTCGTATTTTGTAGAGGTATTTTCGAAAAGAAAAAGTGTCGAGGCAAAATCATAAAATCGTGTTTTTGAAACTATACGAATCTACATAAAGGTATGAAGAAATATATATCTTATCACGTATGAAGTTCATACCCATAAAGTTACGCGGTAGCCCCCCAGATTTGTAACAACTGTAACCGTCCTATAGTTTTAAATAAAAGTCCATATTTTTCCGAGTAGCGCCTTAAATTAAGGTGGCACCACAGTACCAACAGTGTACGCTCCGTTTATGGCGCACTTTTCAAAATAAGAAATAATTAAAAGTATTTACATCAAATTACGAGGACATTTTCACCCCCTCTGAATTGTTCTAACGCCTTTTAAAGGAGATCAGTCAAGCTTCATACATGTTTGGACCAAAAAAGTAAAATGGTCGGCCAACAAAAGTTAATTACACATTACTATTGTAAACACTGTAACGATCATTATTTGTTATGACGTCAACAGCGTACGACTAGTGGCCAAGCAGTTATTCAAGTTAAAAATGTCATTTATTCTTCATTTTCAAACTTTAATACAGCTTGGCCACAGTGCGGCCAACGAAAATAAATTGCACATTACTATTGTAAACAGTGTAACGATCATTTTTGATATGACGTCAACAGTGTACGATTAGTGGCCAAGCAGTTATTTAAGTTTGAAAATGACATTTTTTCTTCATTTTCAAACTTGTATACAGCTTGGCCAAAGTGCGGCCAACTTAAATAAATTACACATAACTATTGTAAACAGTGTAACGATCATTATTTGTTATGACGTGAACAGTGTACGACTAGTGGCCAAGCAGTTATTCAAGTTTGAAAATGTCATTTATTCTTCATTTTCAAACTTGAATACAGCTTGGCCAAAGTGCGGCCAACGAAAATAAATTGCACATTTCTATTGTAAACAGTGTAACGATCGTTTTTTGTTATGACATCAACAGTGTACGATTAGTGGCCAAGCAGTTATTCAAGTTTGAAAAGGTCAATTTTTTATTTTTTTTCAAACTTGTATACAGCTTGGCCAAAGTGCGGCGAACAAAAATAAATTGCACATTACTATTGTAAATAGTGTAACAATCACTTTTTGTTATGATGTCAACAGTGTACGATTAGTGGCCAAGCAGTTATTTAAGTTTGAAAAGGTCATTTTTTTCTCTTCATTTTCAAACTTGAATACAGCTTGGCCAAAGTGCGGCCAACAAAGTGCGGCCACTTTGACCAAGCTGTATTCAATTTTGAAAATGAAGAAAAAATTACATTTTCAAACTTGAATAACTGCTTGGCCGCTAATCGTACACTATTGACAACATAACAAAAAATGATCGTTACACTGTTTACAATAGTGATGTGCAATTTATTTTCGTTGGCCGACACTTTTACTTTTTTGGTCCAATTTGACTGATCTCCATTATAATATTTGAAAAAGACAGATAAATAAAATGAGGGCATTTTTTTCTCCGTTTAAAAAAAAGTCAGTCTGTGCCATATAAAGTTTTCATTTAGAATGAGCCTTCATCTAGTACACACCTACATTTGAAAACTTATGAAACTACTAGCTGTGCCCGCGACTTCGTTCGCGTGGAATAGTGACTTTCGGCAGCATTTTTCATTTTTTTAGCTAATAAGGTTTTTCGTTTTTTTGTGTATTTATTTTATATATATTAGTTTAGCGCTATGATACATACTAACACATTAAAAAAATATTTTACATAGCCTTCCGCCCGCGGTTCGCCCGCCTGTACTACACGACGTTATCTCGAGGGAAAGTTATATTTTCCCGGGATATCAATTAGTCTTTGTCACTGTCTAGCTCCTAAAATATCCACATACTAAAAAAACACGCCGATCCGTTGCTCCGTTTTGACGTGAAAGACGGATATACAAACAATACAAACAGTATGTCAAAAGAAAGAACTTATCACGCTGAACAACTTCTCTTAAGATGCTGTATTTGTATCTCTTATAGTTAAGCTGGGCTGCAAGGGTTCCAAATCAGGAGTACCAGACCTTCGATATTTTTCCGTCAATAGAAAATGTCCATGACGTTAAACAACATTTCTTAAGACGCTATGTTTGTATCTCATATAGTTTAATCTGGCTGCTAGGGTTCCACATCAGGTGTACCAGACCAGACCTTCAAACTTTGTACGTCAATAGAAAGTGCTCATCACGTTTAACAATTTTCCTTAATACGATATTTTTATATCTCTCATAGTTTGGCTGGACTGCTATGGTTCCACATCAGAAATTGCGATCTTCAAAATAAATTATAGCTATATGTTGGCAAGGACCAATAGCTGTATAACAAAAAAACTTTCATCAAAATCCGTTCCGTAAACTTTTTTGCCGACGTCATCAGACGAAAAAATTCACCCCTGTTTTCACCCTCTTTAGGGTAGTTTTTTTTACAAACTTTGAATGTCGTATTTATTTATCTAATCAAAAGCCTATAAAATAATTTTGAAGCTTCTAGCTTTAAAAATGACGTAATTTCCATACAAACTTTCATCCCCTATTTCAACCCCTTACAGCCCTTTGTTCACATAAAATAGTAGCCTATGTCCTTTCCCAGGCTTTAGACTATCTCTGTGCCAATTTTTATTCAAATCGGTTCCGTAGTTTAGGCGTGATTGTGTAACACACAGACAGACAGATTCGCATTTTCGCATTTATAATATAAAAAGTAAGGAAGTAAGGATAATATTCAAGAAAGTAAGGATAATATTCAAGAATGGGCGATTTTCTGAAAGCTCGTTGTGATTAGCTCACTAGATGGCGCTGTCCTACCTTTGCAGTTAGAAGGAACGAAACGTTACGCGACTTATGTTAAGACCCCAGTACAGGGGGGCTACCGCGTAACTTTATGGGTATGAACTTCATACGTTTTTTGGAGAAAATAGCCGCTATCAGGTGGCCTACCACAAGCTCTTATAGCAGTTATTTTTAAGTTGAGAGAGTGAGACGCCGCTCTACACGCCGTATAGCGGCGTCTCACTCTCTCAACTTAAAAATAACTGCTATAAGAGCTTGTGGTAGGCCACCTGATAGCGGCTATTTTCTCCAAAAAACGTATGACCAGTTCCTTGTTTTGTAACGTCAGGTATAACGATAACTAGCTAGCAACGTTCAACAGAACAAAGCAGCAAAAATCTATCAAAATAAGGAATTCAAATGACAGTTGAAACCCATACCCATATCCATATTTCTTAGCCGGTAGCCCCCCTGGTTGGCCGACCATGGTCGGCGACCATGACCAATACATCGTACATTGATACTTTTGAAAGAACCTTTTTAAACTTGTTCGTTCAAAAGTGTCAATGTACGATGTATTGGTCATGGTCGCCGACCATGGTCGGCCAACCTGGGGGGCAATTGCGCAAGGTAATCGTATTAATTTGACAGTTCATATCGTATTCAATCGGCTGCAATTTGTATGAAATGACATTATTTATGATACAATATGAACTGTCAAATGAATACGATTGACTTTACGCAATTCCATATAGTCCGATCAACGAGGATATTCGTTGTATGGAGACGTCCGGAAAATTCCCTCGTCGCTCAAATTTGGCACGATTGTAGAGTAAGTAATGCTGATTAAGGATCTGCAAGAATCCAAGAATATTTCCAACGCCAAGTTAGTCATTTTTGACGTGCCGTGAGCGCGTGAAAATCGCTTCTAATTTCTTTGAGAATGGATCCTTAGCCTCATTTTTTTCTGTATGCGTACCTATTACTAGGTGGAATAAGTTAATAAAGTTAGTAAATAACATTTCTTGCTAGAAGTTGAGATTTTGACCGAAATGTGAAAATATAAAATTGCTTCTAATTTCTCTTTTAATGTTTTTTTAGCCTCAAATACCAACTGCATACGTACGTATTACTAATTAGAATGAGTATATGCAGGAATCCAATAACATTTCTTACTAGAACTTGAGATTTTTACCTAAACTTGAAAACGTTAAATCGCTTCTAATTTCTCTGTTAGTGATTCCTTAGCCTCATTACTTTCTGTATGCGTACCTATTACTAGGTAGAATAAGTTTATAAAGGAATTAAAAAACATTTTTTGCTAGAAGTTGAGATTTTTACCTACACGCGAAAACATAAAATTGCTTCTAATTTCTCTGATAATATTTAATTACCCTCAAATACTTTCTGCATAAGGTATTACGAGTTAGAATGAGTATATAAAGCAATCGAAAAACATTTCTTACTCGAACTTGATATTTTACCTAAACGTGAAAATGTTAAATCGCTTCTAAAATCTCTGTTAATGTTTCCTCAGCCTCAAATACTGTGTGTATACGTACGTATTAAGAATATGAAGGAAATTCAAAAACATTTCATAAAAGAAGTTGAGAGTTTTACCTAAACGTGAATACGTTAAATCGCTTAGTGTCTCTGTGAATGTGTCCTTAGTCATAATTCCTTTTAGTGTTCGAACGTATTATTAGTCAGAATAAGTATATAAAGAAATCAAAAACATTTCTGTCTAGCAGATGAGATTTTTACCTATACACGAAATCGTAAATACACATAATTATTTCTCTGTGAATGTTTCTTTAGACTCAATCGCTTATTATTTATCTGTAAATGTTTCCTTAGCCTCAATTACTTGTAAATATTACTAGTTAGAATAAGTATAAAATAGTACATTACGATATTAGTGCGTTAAGATGGTTATAACATGCGAGGCGTAATTGAGCCGAGCATGTTATAACCAATACGCAAGTATATCGTACGACGTTTTTAAACACATTTGCGAGGAAACAGAAAAAAAAACATTTAATATTTTCTTAATTTTTAGTATCTTTAAAAATGCAATGAGATTTGTATATAAATTAATATCGACACAATTTTTCATCTTGAGGGTACTTTTCAGCATAGAATATGTTGTCCAAAACGAGCTAGGCTTATATTTACTAGCTAGTTCATTAAAATACGCCAAAACTACGTCATTTTTCATGTTTTTCCACTTCAAGAAATTTTCATACGTGGTTATGTATCTGTCCTTGGATATTGACGGCAGCAAGCTGTCGCATGCGGTTCGCGCTTCTGTTAGTATATCCGGTGGAGTTGAAGTAATATATTGCTCATCTTCATTATTGAAAGTTGTCATTTTTAGATATTCACAATACAAGTACAAAGAAATAAAATTTGAGAAAAATGGAGCGAGGATTATTTTCTGCCGTGGCTGCGTGAAAATGTTGGCAAAGACGCTAGAGCATGCAGCCAAGTTTTTAAATTACCGAATAAACTGTTTATTTTTTATTTTAAATAAACTCAATCTGTGAATGCATGTCTACTGACTGGCGCCGCGCGGCGATCAGTTCGAAATTTGAATAGCAACAGCGCGCTGCTCACTAGCTGGAGTCGTGCGGCGGCGATCAGTTCCATATTTGAAATGGCAAATAATACTGTTATGGAATTTGTATGGACTATAACTTAACTATTTGCTTTGGTAACACACGCATTTTTTATGACCCGCTTTTCATATTTAAAACCGGTGGAATTACATCAGCTTTACTAGCAAGGGTGTTAAAAAAGATATTTTATCATCAAGACCCTATGCTATAGTAGTTACCTTCAATATGCAGACGACACGAAAATATACAGTCATCGATTGTGTAGAGGACTGTCTGCGATTGCAGGATGATTTGGATTCGCTATAGGGGGCTAATTCTGCTAACGTTAAATCATAATCGTGTCTCAATCGTGTTTCAATTGTAGTTCAATTGTAGTGCTCTTTTACACACTAGTTACAAGAATTATGACCATATGATGTAATGTGAATGTAGTGTGTGGTGTGACCATCAGTAGTATGGTGAAAAATGATGGTTGGTTCCGCTTTTTGCCATTCACCTACGGAACCCTAAAAAGGTGTGATTCTGATAGATCTTGCGTTCCTTAACATTTATTATTATGGCACCAAAGCTGTAACTTCATTTTAGGGTTCCGTAGCCGAATGGCAAAAAACGGAACCCTTATAGATTCGTCAAGTCTGCCTGTGTTTGAACGAGATTAAGCACTTTTTGAGATATAACACATTTTCAGAAACCGCAAATGTTACTTTGTCATTCATATTAACTGGCAAAAAATGAAAGTGTTATTTTGGTTTAGTGTAGGTAATAATGTAAGATAATGATGTAAGGAAGTGATCAGTAAATGGTAAAGAAATCAGCTTACGATGTGTAACGTATTTTTTTATATTGATATCAGTAGGTACAATTTGATGATAATGATGTATGTATGTGCCTGTCTGTTTGTTAGTCTCTCTGTCCCGCAAAATATACTTAGCAACACTAATATAGCTGATACATCGGAATAACACATAGCCTACTACAATTTATAAAGATTTTGTGTAATTATCATTCAAATGAATAACTTAGGAGTTACCGCAAAAAAATTACTTGGTATCCAACAAAAAATAGGGCAGTTAAAAAAAGAGAAACAGGATGGCAATTTTAGTGTTCGGTGTTTTAGAAGTGTGCCACGTGTTGCAATGGATGTCAATTGGTATTGACCTTAAAACAATAAAAACCTTTGTGTTATGTTGAGCTAGGGTAGCAATAACAAACCTTTATTATTTGTCACTTGTTTTGATTTATTTTCACGTTGTGCCAAAAACTACGGTCTTTCTGTATGGAATGCGCGAAGAAAGATTTCTGTTATTAAGTACCTGTTCAAGTTGGTCCAAGATCATATTGATTCTCCAGAAATACTTGAACACACAAAATTCACACTTCCTCGAAGCGGAAGTAGGTTGCACAATCGCAAATTCTCAATACATTCACCCTCCCTTTGTGTAAGTCAAGACTCGGTCATCACTCGCCACTGTATCGTTCGTATGTGTCATACATAACTCCATCAGATTCAATTTTGATGTCTTTAACGGTTCTGTGGCCTAAGCAAAGAAAGCCTTAAAAATATTTTCTCATAAAACTTTTACTTTTATTTTATAGTATAATGTTTAGTTAGTAAGGTAATTTTATAATTGTTTTAGTTATAGCTGTAACGTACTTCCCAAGCCGGAAATAGTCAGTGTTTATTATTATTATCTATTTTACATTATTATAATCTATTTTACGCATGTTTTGCTTGCATTGAGTAGGTTTCAATATGTAGTGCAATCCATACTAATATTATAAATGTGAAAGTGTGTTTGTTTGTCCATCTTTTACGTCAAAACGGAGCAACTGATCAACGTGATTTTTGGTATGGGGATAGTTTGAAAGCTGGAGAGTAACTTAAGCTACTTTTTATTACGGAAAATTTTGTATGGAAAATAGTTTTAACTGTCGTACCTACGATACAAAACTGTAATTTCTTCCATGGCCGCTTTCGCGCCTGCGCGCGGTCAAAATCGAATACTAATCTTTTCCGTAAGATTAGTAAAAAACCATGTACTGTATTAGCGTCAAAAATGTCCCAGTCGCGCATGCGCGCAGACTTATCTGTCACGTCACGTACCTATAAAACTTCTTCGTGATTATTTATTTTCATCTGTCTCATATTGGTGAGACCTGAGAGAGAGCTTAGACTAAATACTGAGGTGACTGGAGTTTTCATCCTGAATAAAAAAGTGTGTTCAGCAAATTTGTCATTTAGTACGTAGTGGCTGTCAGTTGTCTCATATGACCGACCATACGTATTTTTCAAAGTGTAGATGAGACGGAAGACAGCCACATTGCCACAAAAAAGTGTTAGTACTGCACTCTCCAGTTACCTCAGTACTTAGTCTAAGCTTTTTGGACCTGACAGTCTAAGGAAACATTTCCATAGAGTTTTGAGGCAATTTTATGTTTTCACGGTTAGGTAAAAATCTCAACTTTTAAAAACTACTTTTGTTATACAACATAATAATACAAACATTCACATAGAAACAAGAAGCGATTTTACATTTTTACGTTTAGGTAAAAATCCAACTTCAAGTGAGATTTTTTTTTAAATTTCTTTACATACTTACTTATTTTAACTAGAATACGTACGTATACAGAAAGTAATTGCGGCTCAGGAAACATTCACAGATAAATTATAAGCGTTTTTACGGTTTCACGTTTAGGTAAAACTCTCAACTTCTATTATGAAATGTTTCTGAATTTCTTCATGTAATCATTCTTATTATAAATACATATATACGTATACATACGTATTTGAGGCTGAGGAAACATTAACAGAGATTTTAGAAGCGGTTTTACGTTTTCACGTTTAGGTAAAAATATCAAGTTCTAGTAAGAAATGTTTTTCGATTTCTTCATATACTCATTCTAACTCGTAATACGTTATGCAGAAAGTATTTGAGGCTAGGGAAACAATAACGGAGAAATTAGAAGAAATTTTATGTTTTCACGTTTGAGTTAAAATCTCAACTTCTAGCAAGAAATGATTTTTAATTCCTTTATAAAGTGATTTTATCTAGTAATAGGTACGCATACAGGGAGTAATGAGACTAAGGAACCATTAACAGAGAAATTAGAAGCGATTTAACGTTTTCACGTTTAGGTAAAAATCTCAACTTCTAGCAAGAAATGTTATTTTCTAACTTTATTACCTTATTCTACCTAGTAAAAGGTACGCATACAGAAAGTAATGAGGCTAAGGAACCATTCTCAAAGAAATCGCGCTCACGGCACGTCAAAAATGACTAACTTGGCGTGGGAAATATTCTTGGATTCTTGCAGATCCTTAATCAGCATTACTTACTCTACAATCGTGCCAAATTTGAACGACGGGGAAATTTATCGGGTTACATATGCCCCGTTGATCGGACTAATAGCTGTACTGGGGTCTTTATAGTGCGCCAAGCTTTTCTGTTCTGGTGATTATCTTTGGAACTAAAACAGTTTTCATACGACATCGACAGTCCATTTTGACAGCTAATTTGGTATTGCAAGTGGCTCCTCTGTCACGGCTGTCACCGGAACAGGAAAGCTTGTGGCACTGTACATAAAACGGAACGTTTGTTTATGTCAGACATGAAGCTCGACTTAATACTGAAGTAACTGGAGAGTGCAGTACGAACAATTTTTTGTGACCACAAATTACACAGTGGCTGTCTTCCGTCTCACCTACACTTTAAAAAAATACGTATGGTCATATGAGACAACTGACAGCCACTACATACTAAATGTCAAATTTGCTGGTATACACTTTTTTATTCAGGGTGAGAACTCCAGTTACCTCAGTATTAAATCGAGCTTCATGATGTCAGACCATGGAGCTAGACTATAGATATAGTATATTAAAGGTAGAGACAGACTGATTCCTCGTACGCAACGTATGCAACGCATTATGAAATCTAGACCATTGAACTTGTATGACTTGACTAGAAACACACTTATCATACGCGTACGTGGTGGGATACGTGTGTAAGTGTGTTTCTAGTCATACAAATTCAATGGTCTAGATGTCATAATGCGTTGCATACGTTGCGTACGTAGGATCAGTCTGTTTCTACCTTATAGCTAGACCAAAGATGTACTATTGAGCTAGACTACATACTACATACTGGGGAGTGCAGTATTAACACTTTTTTGTGACCACAAATTACACTGTGGCTGTCTTCCGTCTCACCTACACTTTGAAAAAATACGTATGGTCATTTAATGCCCCCAGTACACGATGGCCGATCATGGTCGGCGATCATGATCAATACATCGTACATTGACACTTTTGAACGAACAAGTTTATAAAGGTTCTTTCAAAAGTGTCAATGTACGATGTATTGGTCGTGGTCGCCGACCATGATCGGCCATCCTGTACTGGGGCCATGAGACAACTGACAGCCACTACATACTTTGCTGGGCACACTTTTTTATTCAGGGTGAAAACTCCAGGGGGGCTACCGCGTAACTTTATGGGTATGAACTTCATACGTTTTTGGGAACTTTAAGTCAATTTTATAAAGAAAATAGCCGCTATCTATCCTGTACTGGGGGCTTAATAAGTTAGGGTACGTTATGAGGAAAAGATGGAAATAGGAAAGAAAAAATACTAAAGACAATAATCATCATGGATTTCTTCCGCCGACGAAGGCGGGTTCGGGTTTGAGCTTCCTGCTCCTTCCCCGGGCTTCATCTCGTGAGGCTACTGCCCCACGGTGTTTGGAGCCGCTTTGCGCGGCCGTCCTCGGGACGGGTGGTGTGCCCCACCGGATGTTTGCGGCCCTCGGCGCGGTCAGCCAGCCGGGTGAGACCCCTTTTTGGGGGAGGCCCAGCTAGCGCCTGCGAGCGGGCGCGCAAACGGGGTATGGGCTATATTTTAGGTAGGGGTGTTGGAAGGGATGTGAGGATTGGGTGAGGTGGGCTGGGGAAGTGGCGGGGGCACAATATCGCGGGGCAGCGCCCATTTCTTCGTGGCTCTGGTGTTGGTGGTAATGTTGGGGGAAGGAGCTGCTGAGTCATTAATTTCTAGCGGCGGTGGTCGTCGTCTGGGTGCGATGCCCTGCAGGTGTTTGTGGGGACCATGATCGGCGCTGTCAAACATTCGACGCGCCAGCTGGCCCACGAAGTCCTGCAGCGGCTGGATGTTGAGGTCCCGCGCGATGACCTCGTTGCGGACGTAGCGCCCCGCTTGGGTGATGATGCGGAGCGCCACGTTCTGCTGGGCTTGCAGTCTCTTCCTCTGCGTCTGCGAGCAAAGAGAGTACCACGCCGGCGCTGCGTAAGTGAGTCGCGACCGGACGTGGGTCTTGAATATTGTGAGTTTCGCCCGCAGCGGGAGTCTGGAGCGAAGGACAGGGCGTAGGAAGACATAATAATCATGACTAATGACGAGGCAGTATGGTCTCAGACCCTAGCCTGTTCCTTCAGGAACGAATTGAAAAAAAATATTTGACATTGACCTTTGACAGTGACAGACTTCATGCAAAAGTCGAGGAGATCGCGAAAGTGAAAAAAGCGTACTTTGTTCCACATTTTACAGAAATAATTTCATTAAATTAATTACTACCAAGTGTTAATTAGAAAGAAAAATGGACGACGATCTACCTACCGATTTTCAGGTGATCGTCGTTGGAACGGGTAAGTCATACTTCTATTTGCAATTTGTACCGGGTATGATGGCGATTGCAGCCTACATATCGATCTTATTTTTTGTCACTGCCTTGTCAGCAATGCTGTAAAAAACTCGCATCTAAAATGACTAAACACGGCCAGAATGAATGGAATAGACTTTCAGTAGACCGATTTTCTTGTCTCAGTATTTTAATTTGACGCCCCATAATGCGGGCTTAGTCATCATTTATTGAGAGACAATGTCATAACTGAACCAAGAATGAATTTATTGGCTGACTAAAATCTGCAATAAAGGTTATTGACCCTCGTCAATAGGTATATTAACTTTATTGCCATAATAATTATAGTTTTATTATGTAAGCTCTAAGCAAAATACACTATCAAACAAATTACACCACCATTCTGATAACAGTTTCTTTTTCTATTGCTGTTCATACTCAGTTTTTTTATTCACATACTATGACCCACATCTGTATAGATAGATGCCTTTTTATCCAGTTAATGTTGTTTTACATAACTTATATTTTATATAAGTTATTAGTTTATTTATAAAAAAAAAACTCAATGACTTCTTACTGTTTCAATTATTAGGGATGGTGGAGTCTATTGTAGCTGCAGCTTGCAGTAGGATAGGCAAGAATGTTCTTCACCTGGACTCTAGCGACCATTATGGAGGATTGTGGGCTTCTTATAATTTCGATGGCCTTCAAAAGTTTATCAAAGAAGTAAATTCTGATCCAAAACGACAGCTTCAAGTTTACAATTTATCGGAAAAATGGTATATAGAAAAGTGAGTGCATAGGTACCTATTTAGTAATTTTACCAACAGCTCAAATATAATACATATATCCTCAAATTAATATGCAAAAATAATCTAAAAAAGTTGTTTAGTTTAAATAGATTGTGTGTTTTTAGAGATTCTCCTCAAGAAGATGAGAAAAAGGAAGATGAGAACAAGACTGAAGAAAATAAATCAGAACCCCCGAAAAAAATATGGAGTCAGGCCAACTTTACCACTGAATATAGGAAATTCAATATTGATATGACACCTAAGGTAAGGTGGTACCATTTTGATAGTTGTGCCTTTTGAGTTTATTTGTGTGAAAGTGTGTTTGTTTATTTGTCCATCTGTCACGTCAAAACGAAGCAATGGATCGACATTATATCTGGTATAGGGAGAGTTTAAAGGCTGGAGAGTGACATAGGCTACTTTTATCCTGGAGAAATATCACTATCCTGTGGCATTATATGGAAAATCATTCTGACATGCTCACAAATCTGACATTAATTCCATGGCCACTTCTTTTAGCCGTTTTGGATTACTTTTGATATGTGACATTTGTGGCAGGCAGTGTTTAAAACTAAATACGAAACTAGAATAGCACTACAATTTACACAGCTGCTGTTCTCCCGTGGCCCCCTGGTGGAACTTCTTATCTCCTCAAATATCGCGCGCTATGCCGAGTTCCGGTGCGTGACTCGCGTGCTGACGTGGCTGAACGACAAGCTGACGCCTGTCCCGTGCTCGCGCGCCGACGTGTTCGCGACCGAGGCCGTCAGCATCGTGGAGAAGCGGATGCTCATGAAGATGCTTACCTCCATCGTCGGGTACAATGAGGAGGAGATGGATAATGAGTTCAAGGGTAAGTAGGCCTGATGCACTGAGTGGACTGACTGTCTAACGTGTTTGTTTGTACAGCAAAATTAAAATATCCCGTTTTAGTGATGTCCCTTTATATATTCAAAAGTCATTCATAAAAGAAGTTTGGAAATTGTAAAAGTAAAAGCATGAAAATCTTTCCTATCTAAAAAACTCTTAACTAATATAAAACTCTTGTGTTACTGACTGACTGACAGACAACGCGCAGCTGAAACTACTGGGCGCAAGAAGCTGAAATTTGGCATGTATGTTCCTTGGGGATTGTAAGGGAGCACTAAGACAGGATTTTTGGAAATTCCTAAAATAATTTAAAAGTAAAAAGGGGTCCACGCAGACGAAGTCGCGAGCGGAGCGCTAGTTATTATATCAATAGATATTGCATAACAGCAGTAAGACGCCCACTGCTGGGCATAGGCCTAAATTTATCCAGAGAGCATTAGTTAAACAAAAACACAATAAATCGACTTAATGTAAGCAGGTAGAGGTCAAATTAATTTTTTTCTATTTATTTACTTCTATGTTCCCAGACTGGAACGATAAAACGTTCAAGGAGTACCTGGAACACAAAGGCCTGACTCCTAACCTGATCCATTACGTTCTATTCGCGATTGCCGGAGGCACCAACAAGATGCCTTGCCTCGAAGGGGTCAAGGAGTGCAAGAAGTTCCTCATGAGCCTCGGCCGATACGGCAACACGCCTTTCCTGTGGCCTATGTACGGCAGCGGGGAACTACCGCAGTGCTTTTGCAGGTACTTATACTTTTATCACCATCATCATCCAACAAACATTTGTTGGCCGCCGCGACGTTCGCCATTACGTTACAACATGGCAAAAGGGCCCATTTTACCCACCATTTTAGTATAGTTTAGAGGTTGTATCATTAATTCAAAAACTACTTCAATACGATGTTTTTAGCACTTTCAGTCACGTAAATTACTTCGACACGATATTTTTAGCACTTTCAGTTACGTTTATTTCACTTATTACGACTAAGGGTGGTATTCCATTTATCAAAGATCTTTGTCCAATATGCATTTTCGACGTCCAATTTCTTGGACAAAGATCTTTGATAAGTGGAATACCACCCTAAAATGTTTGTTGGGCAGCCATTTTATAGTATCGATATGTGCGTCAAGTTAGCAGCCTCACAACAGAATTAGATGGTTTTGATTATGTCAAAAAATACTGTATAAATAGTGTTAAATAGTGATGTATATTAAATAAATAGTGTAACTTTGATTCAAAAGATATTTGAGTATCTTAGTGAGGCTGCTAACTTAACGTCAAGTTAGCAGTCACCTCAAGAAATACAGTTCGTATCAATGTGATTTATATGTCAAAAAATACTGTATAAATAGTGTATCGTAAACGCAAAATTTCAAAAGTAGTGCTTTAATACAAGCCGAGATATTAGGGTCTCTAAGTGGGCTGCTAACTTGACGTTTCTTGCGATGGAGATTCCAGGGAAACAGGTACAAGTTTTAAATAAATAAATACTTGAAAAAATACTGTGTGAAATAGTGAATCTTATGATATAAATAAAAAAAGAATTCTTCTTTGCTATTTTCAAAAAATCTAATGTTAACTTCTACCATACATTCGAATTTAGGTACAGTCGTGTACAGTTTTCTTTAGACGTACTGATATTGTCAAATTTTTTATTCCAGTCATTTTAAATGATACATAATCTATCGTATCATCATCATTTCAGCCGTACGACGCCCACTGCTGGGCATAGGCCTCCCCCAAGGATCTCCACAACGATCGGTCCTGCGCTGCCCGCATCCAGCGGCTTCCCGCGACCTTGACCAGTAGCCCGATTCTCGTAATATAAACCGTGACGATATCGTAGCGATTTAGTCGTTGAAACCATATTCGTATTCACAACTGTCGATAGAACTTGAGCGGCAGCGATTCTATCGAAGTGTCGTCGAAGTGTATTCTGGTACATTAATCGTCCTTCAATCGTTTCAAAACGATAACTCGAAGGTATTCTACTATTTAGATGACCTTTGTTTCGATCGGATTTCAACGACTAAACGTCAAAATAAGCGATCCAAGTGTCGTTGGACAAAAGTTGGGGCTAGCATATTTGTTACTATTTCTTTTTTATTTTATTTAATAAACTTTTGTACATAATACATAGGTAATGTAATATACAAGGCGGACTTAATACTAAAAGTATTTTTTGCCAGTCAACCGTTGGGAAACAGAAAACAATTAAAGCGGTACAAATTATATAATTATCTATAAGTAAGTACTAATATTATAAAGAGGTAAGATTTGATTGTTTGTTTGTTAAATTGTTTTCATCGAATAGGCTCCGAAACTACTGGACCGATTTAGAAAATTCTTTGATCATTAGAAAGCTACATTCGTTCAGGTACCACGCGGATGAAACCGCGAGAATCCGCTAGTATATTATAAACAAACAAAATATACAAGCTACATAATCGACGCAAACAGCGTAAACGGAGAAATAAATTGAGAGCTGCAAGATGGGACGCTTCCGAAATGCCGGAGAGACTTCAAAATTTTGGTACAAACACTCATTTATTATTTATTATTTATTATTTATTATTTATTATTTATTATTTATTATTTATTATTTATTATTTATTATTTATTATTTATTATTTATTATTTATTATTTATTATTTATTATTTATTATTTATTATTTATTATTTATTATTTATTATTTATTATTTATTATTTATTATTTATTATTTATGAAAGAACGATCTAATCTAAATAACCTGAAAGAATACAACTAAAAATCTTTACATATCAACGGCATTTGAGGAGTTGTACCTTCCATCACCAGCTCATCAGCATGTGATGATGACTACCAGATGCAAATACTTAAAAAACTTTAGAAAATCTTTAAAATACGTAAATTACCATAAAATTTACGGGTTTTCCTCGATTTCCCCTGGATTCCACCATCAGATCCTAACTTGGTAACAATGTGACTACCTCAGGAATTTACTCTTTCGAATAAAAAAATAATCATTGAAATTGGTCAATAGTTCGCGAAGATATTGACGTGTGACCACACATAAACTACCTACCTATTTTCTTTCAGATAAAAAAAGAATTATTAAAATCGGTTAACAACTGGCGAAGTTATGGTAAAACATACATAAAAAAATACTGTCGACTTGAGAACCTCCTCTTTTTTTGAAGTCGGTTAAAAAGTGGGTAGAAATATATTTGTTTAAATACCTAATCAATAGCATTAAACCGATTATACGTATGTATTGACACAATCAAAAATATATATTTCACTTTTTTGCTCGATAGTACGCACTTCACGATTGAAATAAAGTTTGAACCTTATAACTAAGGAGCAAAGTTCAACATTGATCGTCAGCATATATTCAGATTATTATGTAGAAGTTTACATTAGATTTTTTGAAAATAGCAAAGAAGAATTCTTTTTTTATTTATATCATAAGATTCACTATTTCACACAGTATTTTTTCAAGTATTTATTTATTTAAAACTTGTACCTGTTTCCCTGGAATCTCCATCGCAAGAAACGTCAAGTTAGCAGCCCACTTAGAGACCCTAATATCTCGGCTTGTATTAAAGCACTACTTTTGAAATTTTGCGTTTACGATACACTATTTATACAGTATTTTTTGACATATAAATCACATTGATACGAACTGTATTTCTTGAGGTGACTGCTAACTTGACGTTAAGTTAGCAGCCTCACTAAGATACTCAAATATCTTTTGAATCAAAGTTACACTATTTATTTCATATACATCACTATTTAACACTATTTATACAGTATTTTTTGACATAATCAAAACCATCTAATTCTGTTGTGAGGCTGCTAACTTGACGCACATGTATCGATCCGTGTGCAGGCAACGGCCGGTGAGCCGCAATCAGACACACACTCACTGTTTTACGTACAAAAACCGAATGTCAGGCGGACTGATAGTGTGTGGGCCCCTTTATGGTTGAACAAGGAGAACAGGCCATGTCCCACCACGCCACGCGGCCCAATGCCACTTGGTGGATATTTTTAGTAATGTATCTTATGTATCCCGAAACAGCCCTTGACGAGTTTCATGCCTGGTTCATTTCGTTTTTCCCGTAGGATTGGCGAACCGATGGCGTAGCTTCTTTGACGTGCATAAGTGCTTGTAATGTAACAACCTAAATTGTATGAATCAAATTCATTTTTCTTTTAGTCTAGTCTAGACTCAACAATAGAAGATTATATAAACTAAACAACAAATGTTTTTATTTTATCTGATGCTGGCCATACACCATCCTGCCTATCGTCCAATCTAATCGATCCAATCTGCAGTTCATCCTTATCATATACCTACATCATAATTGATAACTGTCATGCCAATCCACGCCCACCCACCCACGGCAGGGGGGTGTCACTCCGCAGTTTAGGTACGTTCGGCCGGCGCGCCTGCCGGGTAGGCGTATGGCAGAAGGATGCCGCTCGGCTCGTACGCTCCACGTTCGCGCCTAAAACGATCAATCATTTCTGTGATTTTTGTGCACCGAACAATGACTACTAAACGTTCTTATAATCCGTTTATAAAATACTGTTGTGTATACGGGTGCCTAACTTTAAGAAACAACAAAACCGAACTCGCAAGTCGCTCGCAACCCTTACCAGCGAGCGAGCTGTTTGAGACTTATAAACGATAGAAATATAAACTCTCGCGTGTCTCTTGGATACAGTTTTGCTTGCATGTGCGAACTTTAGGTTATTATAATTTATAACAGTAGGCAAGCGATGACAAAGCGACCGGAATTGGACTTTATTTTCATGCAGAAAGATTTATTTTTATTTGAATGAGTTTGCAGAGTGCGCTTGCTGTACCTTGGTACTATTATATTATATTCGGTGCCCACGGTCAGTTCTACTTGATCCAATCTTCAGCGTCATGCCGATTGGACGACAGGCAGGATGGTGTATGGCCACATAACGGAATAAGTATTATATTGACCCTCGGGTAATAAGGTATCAAATCTAAATAGGTTCTAGGAACTAGGTGTTATTGTTGATCGTAGGTTCTAGGTTATCACTACATAGTATAAAACAAAGTCGCTTTCTCTGTCCCTATGTCCCTTTGTATGCTTAAATCTTTGAAACTACGCAACGGATTTTGATGCGTTTTTTTTTAATAGATAGAGTAATTCAAGAGGAAGGTTTATATGTACTTTTTATCCCGATATTCCCACGGGAACGGGAACCACGCGGGTGAAACCGCGGGCGGCCGCTAGTTTTAATTAAATTCAGAGTTTTAAAACAGAGGATTTGAAGTGGCCTTGTTGCGAAATGTGAGAGAGAGTTCAAAGCAATTAATTATGCTTATGTCAACTGTGAATTTCATAATTTAACCAAATTAATAATTAACATTTAAATCTTTCTTGTATCCATCTAAAATTAAAAATGTCTCAAGAATTTTACTCTCTCATCTAAGATAACGTAATACGACTTTAGGTAGGTTAGGTATTATTATAATTGTTACGCTTAATATCTTTATACCAGTTAGTCACACGTGGTTCGCTCCTCCGTGAGATCAACGTGAGTGCGAAAAGTATCTATAAAGGAGCGCGCACATTATGCCGGGGCGCAGCGGAGCGGGCCGCAGCGCATCGCATTGACGGATTTCAGTATAGCACATTAGTGACGGGCCGGGTCGCAGCACATTGACGGATTTTGAGTACAATCAAATTCAAACATCCAATTTCTTCTACTACTGCCGGTTATACCCGTCTCTCTCACTCTCCGGCCATGACAGAATCGAGTGAAAGAGACGGTTATTATTTGTAGGTGTCATGTTATCTGACCGAGTAGTACGAGAAAAATCCGCTTGCTATAGCACACTGTGTCGGGACGCGGCGGGGCAGGCCGCATCGCATTCCACGCACGCAACAAAATCCGCGGCGGATTATGCGGCCCGCTGCGCCCCGGCATAGTGTGCGCGAACCTTAATACGTCAAACTTAATGACTTATGTGAACATCGCACGAGGCGCTATTCGTATATTTCGAGGCGTGCGGCTGGGAGAGGTGTGGTTGCGGGGTATTCTATTGACCATGCCGCTAACTTCACGACGGCCAAAAGGATTGACGCGAACTGTACCTATAATATTATTGTGTTAGAGCGATCCTTTCCCCCAGCAGCCTGTGTCGCAATGCCTAACGCCCAAAAAATATGGTACAGATACCGATAACAAGATCACTGACTGTATCAAAAGCCTTACTGATGATTTAACTGGATACTAATTTGTTTTTGATTAACAAAAAGTGATTAATAGGCTACTTGACAAATCAAATTAAGTATGAAATTTGATACATCGAATAAATAATAAATAAATAAATAAATAGTTATTTAAATTTTTAAATTTTTACTTTTTTGCATTCACAATGCAATTTTTATCATAGAAAAATGGAAAATAAAGTATTTAGAAAAAATCGACCCGTCTCACAACCAGCTCCGATGGGACTCGAACCCACGACCTTTCGCTATCCGGGCGACTGCTCTAACCACTGAAAAACGAAACCGTAAAACGAAACGACTCCGTAGCTCAGTGGTTAGAGCAGTCGCCCGGATAGCAAAGCGAAATTTTAAAATAAAGTGTTGTAGGTTTTTATGTTTCAATATATTAATAAATACATTTTTTTGGTGTAATAGGACAATTATTTATTAATCGTTTAGGACACGAATAAAAAAAAAGGTCAAGTAGCCTATTTCGCCCACATTTGCTCACTTTGTTTGATAAGTAATAAGCACAATAAAAAAATCTATATAGTGAACTAGGTTACCCCGAATTTAACGTGAGCGACGTTACGGGCAATAACTAGTATTTATTTTATTATTTCGTCAAATTTGAGACCAATTTAGCAGAATGCATAAAAATTGCACCCTGAAAGTCGCACACGCTACTTAGTTCAATGACCCAAATGTGCATCAACTGGCCAAACAAAAATGAAGCCACTTTCTAATGTTGCATGCCACTGCCACACGTTCTAAAGTTTTGTAATTCAACTTTTTTATATATATGCTTATCTAATTGTCTTGATTTCATTTTACAATGACCCGAAGAAGCTCTCGTAAAAATAATCTACGTAATTCAAAACGATTTACAGGGCGATGCATTGCTTTAAAAAAGTCGGTTATAAAATATTATACTTTTTCGTCTTTATTTCAGAAGTTTCTATTTTTTTCCTGCAAACTATTATTGAGTTATTAACTTCATAGATTCGTCAGATGGTATATTATTTATTATTCATTAATACCACGAGGACCTAGTTTAAATAATGAGACCATAAAATTTTAATACTATCCTTAAGTAAAAAAAATGCACTTTATTTGCCATAAGCTTAACAATTAGTATTTTTTTCATAAATAGGTTTTCAACATTACCCTTCGCGGTTGTGGTTGTAACAAAATCTTAGTTATCGAAAGCAACTACAGAAAAATCTTCGTACAAATCGACAATTTCATCTATAAGGCTAATAACATAACACTACAAAGAGCCTCGCTTATTGCTAAGAGCAAAGCGACTCGCTTAGTGACTAATCGATTGACTGGCAGAGAATGCTTTAAGCGTTAAGTCCGCCTATTGTACTTTACAAATGTATTTTGTGCAATAAAGTTATATAAAATAAAAAATAATCCTAGCGAACAGACGTATTACATGCTATCGAGCCGGCCACAATGCGAGCGGCGCGCCTAGCTAAGTGCCTGGTTTAGTCACCTATTTTTATTTATTTTCTTTCTAGATTATGCGCCGTATTCGGAGGGGTGTACTGCCTGAACCGGCCGATCGACAAAGTCGACACGAAAACGGTCGACGAGGGCAAGACCGTAGTCACCATCGATAGCAAGTCCAAGACCTTGAACTGCGACCACCTGGTGATCGGGATCAACGAGTGCCCTAAGGAGATGATCTCCCCAGAGCCTGCTGAAGGTTGCGACATATCGAAGGCTGTCTTCATCACGAACACGTCTATCATGAAAAGCGAGAAAGAACCCCTCACCCTGCTTCGGTTCCCGCCTCTCACTGACGAGGATAACACGGTGACTGTGCTGGAAGTAGGACCCGCCACTGGATCGTGCCCTAAAGGACTATGTAAGTATACTCTTAAGAGATGATCTCCCTAGAGCCTGCTGAAGGTTGAGACATACCGAGAGCTATCTTCATCACGAACGCGTCCTCATGAAAAGCGAGAAGGAACCCCTCACCCTGCTCCGGTTCCCGCCTCTTACTGACGAGGATAACACGGTGACAGTGTTGGAAGTAGGACAGGCCACTGGATCGTGCCCCACAGGACTATGTAAGTATACTCTTAAGAGATGATCTCTCCAAAGCCTGCTGAAGGTTGCGACATATCGAAGGCTGTCTTCATCACGAACGCGTCCATCATGAAAAGCGAGAAGGAACCCCTCACCCTGCTCCGGTTCCCGCCTCTCACTGACGAGGATAACACGGTCACTGTGCTGGAAGTAGGACTGGCCACTGGATCGTGCCCTAAAGGACTATCTACTCGTAAGTATACTCTTCCTAGATACGTCGATTTTTTCTTTACATTCCTGTCCTGTCTAAGTAAGTTGCAAGGAGACAATATATTTTCCTAATACTAGCTAACAGTACACACAATATTGTTGACAATTTAATTTCAACAATCATCCTACTATTAATATTATAAATGTGAAAGTTTAGATGTTTGGATGTTTGGATGTTTGTTACTCAATCACGCCAAAACGGCTGAACGGATTTGGCTGAAATTTGGGACACAGATACTTTGTAGCCTGGAGAGGAACATAGGCTACTTTTTATTCCGGAAAAACATCACTTTCCCGCGGGATAACGTCGTGTAGTCCATGCGGGCGAAGCCGCGGGCGGAAAACTAGTTAAAAATAAAAATCATTTCCCTAATTAGCGCTATTGAGTAATTTGGATGGTTCTACTTTTTATACATTAAGTCTCGAAGTTAAGTTATATTTAGCCCTCGTAGACGGTCCGCCCGCGTCGCGGTCACGTGGTGTCGCCGCCATCGCCAGGGTCATTTGCGTTCCGAAGTTTTTTCGCCAGTTTTTGTCGGATTGCGCCACTTAGCAACGTTACCATAAATTTTTTATTGAACCTCATAGAAGTATTTACATATGACTCACGGTAGCTAGACTGTCACTTATAGGCTTCCCCAAAATGTTTTTAGAAAGCTTGTTATTTGATAATGTCATTAAGAAGTTGCTTTACTTTACATAGGTACCTACCAAACATTTAATTATTAATTAAATGATTGGCATGTAAAGTACTTTTTTATTACTATAAAAAAAAAACAAACATAATTATCTGTTCTACGTCCGAAATAATATTGGACGATTCGCCACCAAACCACAGAATAAATCATAGTAACCAAACTTACATTTGCAATGCAACATGACGAGAACACCTTGCTCCGTCACTGAAGTAAGCTACAAATTACTGTTTTTCATGGGGTTTCTCCCTATCCTCCTTCGCCATAACTGATGTCTGATTCTGTCAAAATATTATCCTACTAATATTATAAATGTGAAAGTATAGATGTTTGGATGTTTGTTACTCAATCACGCCAACACGGCTGAACGGATTTGGCTGAAATTTGGGACACATACTTTATAGCCTGGAGAGGAACATAGGCTACTTTGTATCCCGGAAAAGTATCACATTCCCGCGGGATAACCTGTGTAGTCCACGCGGGCGGAAAGCTAGTTAAATACAAATTAAAAGTGAGTTCGTGTGTTTGATATATTTAATTCTCTTGTTTCCCCCCAGTCGTGGTGTACTTCATAACGAACAAGATAAAGGATGCAGAGAGCGACCTGAAGCCGTACGCGGACAGGATCTTTGACATGACCGGCGGGGACCAGATGGAGCTTGCAGAAAAACCTAAGGTGGGTTTATTGTCTATCGCCGTCATTATTATGAACTTGGAGCAAACTGAAATATATGGCCCCACAGACGATCAGTCCTCTTGCCGTCCAAGATCGTGACCTCCATCGGCCACTCAGCGCCACAATATTTTCTGTTCCGGTGGCCAAAATGTAAAACTTACGTGTTTTTTTTTATGTCATTTTGCTGTCAAGTTGATGTCCAATTATAGCCCTGCTGGCGGCTGAAGGTCTTAGATGTCAGGGCCGGTTAAATGGCTACAAAAAAAGAAAAACGTACATAGAGCCGCTGTCACCGTAACAGAAAAGATTGTGGCACTGTACGATCATTGCCTGTCGGCAATTGTCGAAAACCAGCTTTGAAGCCACACACTAGCAATTGATAGTCATCAGTTTTAGTTTTAGTTGGTAGTTTCTGTCCGGCCGATAACTGTCGGTCGACATTGGTCCGTGGTCCACACCCCTCAGCAGCGCAAAGGCCATACATTGGCTGCGCATTAGCCGTCAGTTCTTAATCTTAAAGGGAACTGTGATTGGGTGGTCGATTGCGGTTGCGGCCAACTAACAGACCGTTGTTGGCAACAGGCGGACTGGTCACTGATGCCGTCATTTATATTCTCTAAAAAGAAGTCAGAGACAGCAATATACTTATCAATATCAATTACAATATACATCAGGTGTACGTAACTTTGAATCACGTTTTTTAATAAGGCGGTATAAGAAGGACCTGTTTTTTCAGATTTCTATTGTGAAAACTACCGTTTCGCGGCAGAAATTATATTTTTATTTAAATACAGCCAACATCCCTATTCCCTTTTCTGCACTACTTTATCTCCTTCAATACTTATCATCAGGTGTGATGAAGGCTAAGTGCTACACCATTGCGGATAAAAAAAAAATATACATAAAATTTTAGCTGCGTGCCTATGGGCCTACTCCGAAACTCAAAATCTTCGTTATACCCGTCTCTCTCACACCTTAGTCGTAACAGAATCGAGTTAAAGAGACGGGGAACGGGGCTAACGAAGTTTCGGATTTTTCGTTTCAGAAAATGGCTCGATACTTAGGGCCCGTCACAAAAATGCGTGACGAGCGAAATTTGCCTTCATTGCGCGCTCGCAACTGAGACGTCTAATCAATCAATAAGTCAGTGTGACGCGTCACAATATTTTTGTCGTTTATTCTATCGCTCGCCCGACGTAACGAGCTAACGAGCTAAATGAGCTAGGGGCATTTGTAGCGGTTCGACGATTAAAAAATACGGAGTTTCAGATGTCGAGCGAAAATCAGTAGACACCAAGCACTCGGCTCGACCCGAGTGTATCAAAATGGACTGAAGTCGAAAGATTCATAAATATGGAAAATTGTCATAAATATGGACTTTCAAGACGAGTGTGACTTAAGTCGCTTGCGGCTATATTCATACGTGTGAATAACAAATTGAACTCCAGGCCGTTTAGCTTTGTTTATGCACTTTTAAAACAACATTCTTGATAAAATTGCGAAAACAAGAACAAACGATAAAATGTTTCAATCTGAAATTTAATCTATTACACATGTTCATGGTTAAATTCATTTAACTTGCAACTAAGGAATTTTACACACTTTAGATACAATTGAATTTTATATATTACTTATTCATATGAATCAAGTAGATGGCGCTACTAGCCACGCAAAAGATCGAGTCCGTACTTTAAAAATATTTAATAAAATTAAAAACCGTATTTTAGTGCAAAAAGTTTATAATTACATTTAAGCTACAAGTATACAGCGCTACAAGTGTTATTAGGAAAATTCTTACAGTGCAACATGATTTAAACGTGGCTTAAAATATTGTTGCTGTCCACCAAGCAACATTACACAGTAAGTGTAGAATTAAACACCAAAAGTGAAGTGATCTAATTAAAAATAAACGTTAAAGGTATATAATAAAGTAAACATATCGTCATAATTAAAAAATAACAGTGCAAATACAAAAAAAACAGTGAATTAAGGTGCATAGTGATCGTTTGTCAGATTTAAATAATGTAAACAATTGACAGCTGACTCATTGTCACCTATCAGCTGACCGAGGGTCTCGCTTCGTAAAAGACTATTAGCGACATCTGGCGTATTCATACGCAAAACACTTCATGAAAGCACATTAGGAAATTCACATTTAATTAGCAAATTATTCAGTAAGATGGAGACGAATTGTAATAAATGTAGAAAAAAAATACTAAATCGCGAATTTATATTATGCATGAAATGTATGAACAAATATCATTTAAACTGTGAAAATATAACGACAAAAAGATTTAATTTAATGACAAAGGAAAATAAATTGACATGGAAATGTGACAAATGTATAAGTAAAAATCAAAATGACGAATGTATGAAAAAAAATGACAATTATATAATAAATATATCTACGACAAACTCATTCGACTCTCTGTCGGATGTCGAACATACAGATATCATGTCAGCTTCGCAAAGTAGCCGACTGAATATTAGTTGCCCCGATTTACGACGAATAAATATTGACGAAAGATTAGAATACCTAGAAAAACAAAATATGAAACTGAAGGAGAAATTACTGATAGCAGAAAACGAAATTGAAAATATATTATTAGAAAATACCAATCTTAAAAAAAAGTTACTAGATATAGAAAACAAAACGAAATACCTGACAGAAATATGTAACACAAGTCAAAAGAAAAATGTAACAGTAAGAAGAAGTAGAAAGAACTTGAACAGGACGGTTTTAAATTTCGAACAAGAAGAAAATGATACTCTGACCAGGAATTGTATGCAACGCCATCTATAATACATGACAGTAACTACCAGATTGAACCCGACAGCGTTATCGTGCCAAATCAAGTGTTGAAAAGTTTACCCAACCATTCACTAGAGGTCACCTGTGGTGTGACAAACAAACAGAAAAACATATACATTATCGGTGACCAGCAAGTCTGTGGTCTAGCTGAAGAACTAAGGAAGACGAGATGCGGTAGATGGAATGATGAGTACAACGTTACTAGTGTAGTTAAGCCTTATGCATTATGCTCTCAAGTATTATCGAGTTGTGAACCTGTACTTCAAACTATGACTAATGATGACGTTCTGGTTCTCTCGGTAGGATCAAACGATAAAAATCCTTACACCATTATGTCAAGTCTATGTAATACGCTGTGTAAATTGAAGAAGGGCAGGATACAAATACTTAGTGTAAGACATAATTATTATTTAAATATCCCTAAACTAAATACACAAATTAACCAACTAATTAAAAACTATCAAAATTGTATTTACATTGACATACAACAAATATTGACTAAATACCAGAATCTATCATCTATAAAAAAGAAAATTAGCCTTAAGATAAATGTAGAACTAGACTATCCAAAATATGTAAATGACTATTTAAAAGACTACCAAAAAATAAGAAAGTTATTGCAAAATCCTGTAATTGCTGATAAAAATATTACTTTCAATACAACTTTAGCTAAAAAAGGCACTATACCATACTACTTTCCTAGGACTAATATTTCAAAAAATTGTATGACTCCTATAGAGGCAAGCCCAAAATTTTTTCGTGCCTAAAAATAATAACTTTGTAATACTGCATCAAAACATTCAGGGTTTTCTTTCTAAAAAAGAAATTGTTGAGGTTACACTTACTGAGCTTGACGGGAATCTATGTCCGGACGTATTGTGCTTTTCTGAAACTTTCATTAAGAATGGAGAGGAAAAAAATATTTCTTTGCATAATTACGAACTTGCGACATACTATGGACGAAATAAAAAAAGAGGTGGCACATGTATCATGGTGAAAAAAGGGACCAGATTCAAAAAAAATAAATTATTTGATGAGCTTTCAGTGAATTTTCATTTTGAATGCTGCTCTATCTTAATTCCGCTGTGCAATGTTATAGTTGTTTGCTTATACCGTAGCTCAACCGCTACAAACAAACGACACTATGAGCTATTCTTAGAAAAACTTGAACACTTATTACATAAATACATACAAAAATATCATAAACGAAGAATAATTATTGTTGGGGACATTAACATTAATACCATGCTTGACAACAACATTACCACACAAATCAAAGCCTTACTAAGTAACTATAATCTAATACAGCATATAACCCAACCAACAAGAGGCTTATCATGTATCGACCACATTTTCAGTAATGTCAAAGGGGCCAAGAGCTCTATTCTCCCTTTATGCTTATCTGACCATGAAACTGCACAACTACTTAGTTTTCGCATCAAAAAGAAACCTCAAATAGCCAAACAAGTACATACTTTTAGGAGATGTTACTCAGAGGAAAATATTGCTACATTTAAAAAACACCTGTCATGCCTCAGCTTTGCAGAGGTATACAGCGAGGGAAATCCAAATAAAGCATTTAATAATTTCTATGACTGGTTTTGCCTGCTATATAAGTTATGTTTTCCAGTCCACAAAGTCACTATAAATACTAACTCAAACCAGCACTGGATTTCCAAAGGAATTAGAAAAAGCTGTGCAACAAATAGAGCACTCCGTCTGAACCACTATAAACGAAAAACATACATAACAAAAAAGAATTACCTAACCTACTCTAAATTACTAAAACGATGTATATTACAGGCTAAAAAACAATCTAATAATAAGTACATTTTAAAAAATAGAAAAAATAATGCATGTAAAGCGACTTGGAAAATTATACATCAAGAGACAAATACCAAACTGACATGTAACCACTATATTGACACTATTAACTATAATGACCAAATTATTTATAATCCAACAGACATCGCTAATATTTTCAATGACCATTTTATTAATATCACCAATGACTCTCTCGAAAAAACGAAAAATGACTCCTCCAACTGTAATTTAATAAATTCAATTTATCTGACTCCAGTAGATGAATATTGTATTAAGAAAAATATTAAATCCCTTAATAACAAAAATTCTGAAGGATATGACAACATAAACACTAAAGTTCTAAAGGCATGTTATGAAGAAATAGTCCCTGTTCTAACATATCTGATTAATCTGTCTATGTCATCTGGAACTTTTCCAGACAAGTTAAAAAACTCAATAGTTAAACCTTTGCATAAAAAAAATGAAAAAACCATTGTTGACAATTATAGACCTATTACGTTAATATCCATTATGTCCAAGATCTATGAAAAAATTATGCTTGAGAAACTAATGCTGTTTCTTGAAAAGTATGGTGTGCTGAAACCAGATCAATTCGGGTTTCAAAAGAAGAAATCTACAACCCATGCTATATTTAACTTAGTGAATGAAATTCTAATGAACCTAAATAATAATAAGTACACTACAGCCCTTTTCCTTGACATGTCCAGGGCTTTTGATTTTTGCCGGCATGATGTACTACTTGAAAAATTAGAAAATTATGGAATTAGGGGTCCGGCACTAAACTGGTTAAAAACATACTTGAGCAATAGGATGCAAGCCGTCGAAGTAGTAAAACTTGACAATAATAATACAACCAAACACTTTCTTTCCGAGTTTAAAGAAAACAAGTCTGGAGTACCTCAAGGGAGTGTTTTAGGCCCTCTTCTATTTCTTGTATATATTAATAACTTGCCAAACTTGACAAAGCACCGCTGCATCTTATTTGCTGATGACATCTCCATCATAGTGACTACAAACAAAAAAATGACATTAAATGACCACATTAATGAAGTTAACAATACAATGGACATAATTACAAATTGGCTTAAAGAAAATAATTTACTCATTAATATTGACAAAACTTACTTTATGAACTTTAACAAGATACCCCATCAAACATTAAATATAAACTTTCAAGGACTTGGATTACACGGCACAGATTCAACAAAGTTTCTGGGTATTGAGATTGATCATAAGTTAGACTGGAAGCAACAGATCACTCAAACATGCAACAAAATAAATAGATTTACATATGCCCTCTATAAATTAACTAAAGTTGCCTCTCAAAGTGCAGCATGTACAGCATACTTTGCCTATGTCGAGTCTGTCCTCCGATACGGTCTAATAATATGGGGAAACAGCACAGATGTGAATAAAGCATTTATTGCTCAGAAAAAATGTATACGGGCAATATGTGGTACTGCACCAGATGAGCCATGTGCACCTTTATTTAAATCTTTAAAAATCTTACCTTTGCCATGTTTATACATCTTTGAAGTTGCTAAGTTTGTTAAACAAAACGAACAGTATTTTCAATCGGCACAAGATGTATATCCTCGGAACACAAGAAATCGAAATAGGTTAGCGTCAGCTATTATTCCAAAAAGTACGCGTATACAAAAAAATTGTTTTTGTATGAGTTTGTGTATCTTCAACAAAATTCCTGAAACAATTAGAGGGCTCTTTGTTAATAAATTTCAAAAAGAGCTACATAGGTGGCTTATGGCACACTTATTTTATTCAGTGCAGGATTTTCTCACACATAAAAAATGTAAATTATGTCCATAGGTAAATTTATGCTTAGATTAATTGACTTCTTATAACCTTTTGTAACTTGACTAAATTATTTGTTGTCACACTTGACATTGCTTGTTTTAACTGAGAATGTATGGTATTATTATTGGTAGACTTAATTAATGACATGATTTTTAATTTCTTTTATAATATTTGACAAAACGTAGTACTTATAAATTCCTTGGACAAAACTTAAACTTTTCTGATCTGACATTTTCCCTCTTTCTTTTCGTTCGTGTTTTTTTGCTTTTTGGTTGTGATGTGATGTGTGACATTCACAGATTAGATTAGAGACTAAGGTGACATTCGGTTGTATTGTCTATGGTAAGTTATGGTCTGCCATAGACAAAATTATATTCTTTTATTGGCTATTTGCAATGCTTTCAGCCGATAAAGATATTTTTTATTTTATTTTTGACTACTATAATTTAATATATTGACTTCTATAATGTAATTTAATTCCAATAAATTTTAATTAATGATTGTTAAATTTTGCATGCTACTTTGACAAATAATGTTGGTAAATTAATTTCAATAAATTTTATTTTATTTATGTTAAATTTTGCATGCTACTTTTGCTAGCTGAAGAGGAGAAGCTTTAAGAATATTATAATATCATCAATGTAACCCTTTCTCATGAGCAAATAAATAATATTTCATTTCATTTCATTTCATTTCATTTCATTTCATTTCATTTCATTTCATTTCATATGAAAATACTAGCGGCCGCCCGTGGTTTTACCCGCGTGCTTCCCGTTCCCGTGGGAATATTGGGATACAAAGTATACTATGTGTTATTCCAGCCTTTAATCTACCTCTGTTGCAAATTTCATCCACATTCGTTCAGTAGTTTTTGCGTGAAAGAGTAACAAACATCCATCCATACTCGCAAACTTTCGCATTTACAATATTATTAATCGGATTATGACAATACCTACTCTGAAACGCAAAATCCGAAACTTCTTTATATCCATCCCTCTCACTCCGCAGCCGTGAAAGAATCGAGTGAAAGGGGCGGGGCTAACCGAAGTTTCGGATCCTGGGGGGCTACCGCGTAACTTTATGGGTATGAACTTCATACGTTTTTGGGAACTTTAAGTCAATTTTATAAAGAAAATAGCCGCTATCAGTTACTTGTTTTGTGACGTCGGGTATAACGATAACTAGCTAGCAACGTTCAACAGAACAAAGCAGCAAAAATCTATCAAGATAAGGAATTCAAATGACACTTGAAGCCCATACCCATATCCATATTTCTTAGCCGGTAGCCCCCTTTCATACTGTACAAAATGCGTACATGCCCCTAACCGGTTTTTTGTGTTCTGTAGTCTCTAGGACATACTTAATCTTATTTGAGTGGTTTTGTAATCTGTCGGTTCGTTCGCAGTGCCTGTGGTCTCTATTCTACAACGTGCGAGATTCAAGCGCGCCAGTGTCCAGCGCGTCCGATAGCGTGCACGTGTGCTCCGGGCCCGACGCCGGGCTGGACTTCGACCGCGCCGTCGAGCAGGTGAGACTTGTATTATATCCTTGGTCGAACCGGACTATACTTTGAAATGAGATATGCTAGATGAGACAATATGTCCAGCGCGTCCGATAGCGTACACGTGTGCTCCGGGCCCGACGCCGGGCTGGACTTCGACCGCGCCGTCGAGCAGGTGAGACTTGTATTATATCCTTGGTCGAACCGGACTATACTTTGAAATGAGATATGCTAGATGAGACAATATGTCCAGCGCGTCCGATAGCGTACACGTGTGCTCCGGGCCCGACGCCGGGCTGGACTTCGACCGCGCCGTCGAGCAGGTGAGACTTGTATTATATCCTTGGTCGAACCGGACTATACTTTGAAATGAGATATGCTAGATGAGACAATATGTCCAGCGCGTCCGATAGCGTACACGTGTGCTCCGGGCCCGACGCCGGGCTGGACTTCGACCGCGCCGTCGAGCAGGTGAGACTTGTATTATATCCTTGGTCGAACCGGACTATACTTTGAAATGAGATATGCTAGATGAGACAATATGTCCAGCGCGTCCGATAGCGTACACGTGTGCTCCGGGCCCGACGCCGGGCTGGACTTCGACCGCGCCGTCGAGCAGGTGAGACTTGTATTATATCCTTGGTCGAACCGGACTATACTTTGAAATGAGATATGCTAGATGAGACAATATGTCCAGCGCGTCCGATAGCGTACACGTGTGCTCCGGGCCCGACGCCGGGCTGGACTTCGACCGCGCCGTCGAGCAGGTGAGACTTGTATTATATCCTTGGTCGAACCGGACTATACTTTGAAATGAGATATGCTAGATGAGACAATATGTCCAGCGCGTCCGATAGCGTACACGTGTGCTCCGGGCCCGACGCCGGGCTGGACTTCGACCGCGCCGTCGAGCAGGTGAGACTTGTATTATATCCTTGGTCGAACCGGACTATACTTTGAAATGAGATATGCTAGATGAGACAATATGTCCAGCGCGTCCGATAGCGTACACGTGTGCTCCGGGCCCGACGCCGGGCTGGACTTCGACCGCGCCGTCGAGCAGGTGAGACTTGTATTATATCCTTGGTCGAACCGGACTATACTTTGAAATGAGATATGCTAGATGAGACAATATGTCCAGCGCGTCCGATAGCGTACACGTGTGCTCCGGGCCCGACGCCGGGCTGGACTTCGACCGCGCCGTCGAGCAGGTGAGACTTGTATTATATCCTTGGTCGAACCGGACTATACTTTGAAATGAGATATGCTAGATGAGACAATATGTCCAGCGCGTCCGATAGCGTACACGTGTGCTCCGGGCCCGACGCCGGGCTGGACTTCGACCGCGCCGTCGAGCAGGTGAGACTTGTATTATATCCTTGGTCGAACCGGACTATACTTTGAAATGAGATATGCTAGATGAGACAATATGTCCAGCGCGTCCGATAGCGTACACGTGTGCTCCGGGCCCGACGCCGGGCTGGACTTCGACCGCGCCGTCGAGCAGGTGAGACTTGTATTATATCCTTGGTCGAACCGGACTATACTTTGAAATGAGATATGCTAGATGAGACAATATGTCCAGCGCGTCCGATAGCGTACACGTGTGCTCCGGGCCCGACGCCGGGCTGGACTTCGACCGCGCCGTCGAGCAGGTGAGACTTGTATTATATCCTTGGTCGAACCGGACTATACTTTGAAATGAGATATGCTAGATGAGACAATATGTCCAGCGCGTCTGATAGCGTACACTAAGGCGGTTCACACACTGCACCGCACACCGCTCTGGTTTGTGGTAGTGCGCTTCTTAACTATGGGTGTAGAATCTTGATGTGCATACAAAACCCGCAATATATAACAAACTCACGCCGCATCTTCGTCCATCGGAGGCGAAACCGCAGCTGTGTGATGGAAGCCTAAAGGTCGTAGCTCACTTCAATTCTTTCATGGCCGCTTCCGCGTCTGCGCGCGGTCAAAATCGAATACTAATCTTTTCCATAGGATTAGAATAAAAAAAATGAACTGTAACTAGCGCCAAAAATGCCCCAGTCGCGCATGCGCGCAGACATCTGTCACGTCCTACAAAACTTCTTCGTTATTAGTTACTTTCATTTGTGTATTTTTGGTGATACGAAGTACCTACTATATTATTATACTAAAATACCTAAGTATCTATATTCTATACTATAATTTATATGGCAAAACAACGTTTGCCGGGTCAGCTAGTAATATATAAATATCAAATATCTACTAGGCCTAAGACAATTATTTTCCTAGTGACTGATAGGAAAGAAAAAACATTGCGAAACAAGATAATGTGCTCTGAGATAACACTATCATTAATGCTTTTTCCATTTTGGGATGTGATTCCAACAATTGACCTTATAACTGCCGAATTAGTTTTATCTTTGGTTTTTATCTCCTAAAATTATATAAACCTTTGAACAATAAAAGGTATCTAAAGCTATGAAAACCTACAAACATTAAAAGTTTGAATCGAAAGAAAATCGCGAAAAAAAACAGCTGTCCCATTGTTGCACAAAAGTGCAAAAATATTTAATCAAAATGTATGGAACAGCAGATTTTTTTTATTCGCGATTTCAGTTTTTGTCCCATAATAAAAGTATTTTGTTTTCATGCGTAGAATAATCTCTGAAAGTATCCGGTATGTTAAAAAAATATTGTGTATACCTAACAAAAATATACAATCTGTCTTACCTCTTGACACGTAAACCACATTTTAGAGATGGTAAGACCATGGAGAAGGTTTAATACTTAATATTTACATTTAAAGTTATATATTCTCTTCTTCGCTATCAAGAAATAAATATAATCTTTCGGTATCTATATCAAATATCCTAATTCTGTATTTGCACCCACTCCCCACTGTTCTTTACCTTACTTTTCTTTCACCCAAGGTTGCCTGGAAGAAATTTCTATTTAGCAATAAGGCCCCCTTGTTGTATGCTTTCTGTGATTTTGTTATGTTTCTTTCTTTGTAATTTGTGTTATCTATGGTGTGCAATAAAGCGTTTTATTATTATCTCCTTTATAACATTTAAAATACATATCTAGGTATATATATAAAAATGAATCCCTATTTCCCTTGGTCGCGACATTTGGCTAATTTTGGTCTTGAAATGTTCGTGGAAGTCCAAGGAAGGTTTTAACGGTGAGAAAATAAGGGAAGAAGCGGTAAATAGGGGTAAGGAAGGGGTAGAGTAGGTAGGGGTAGGGTAGGGTAAAGGTAGGGGTAAGGTAGGGTAGGGGTTGGGTAGGGATAGAGTAGTGGTAGGGTAGGGGTAGGGTGGAGTAGGGGGTAGGGCCACGGGAACGAAGTCGCGCTGGGTCAGCTAGTAAAATTATATTTCTAAACATTAAATTTTTACAATGTATAACACAAAAAAATATAACATTTAAAAATACAAAAATGCAGTTCCCCAACGGTAGCAAGATTAGGGTCCCGGCTACCGACGGTTCTGGATCCAGAGACAGGAACCTTCTCACTATACGGGCCGTGTCTAGAAGTACCGCATCTGACTCCCGATCCATCCACCTAACGCAAGCCTCTTAAGGTGTTTATCGAGGCTCTTGGCTCTCAGACCATGGGCAGATATGACTATCGGAACATCAATTGCTGAATCGATGTCCCACATGTCAACAATCTCGTGGGCTAAATCAAGATATTTTATTATTTACTAGCTTTCCGCCCGCGGCTTCGCCCGCGTGGACTACACGACGCCGACGTTATCCCGCGGGAATGTGGTGATCGCGCGGGAATCTGATATTTTTCCGGGATAAAAAATTGCCTAAGTTACTCCTTATTACATCAGCTACCTGCCAGTGAAAGTCCCGTCAAAATCGGTCCAGCCGTTTCAGAGATTAGCCGGAACAAACAGACAGACAGACAGACAAAAAATTTAAAAAATGTTATTTTGGTATATGTACCGTATATAGAATCATATGCAGGTAGTAAAAAGCGGTTATTTTAATATTACAATCAGACACTCCAATTTTATTTATTTATTATCTCTTTATAGATTATCTCCTTTATTACATTTAAAATAATAACAAAATTATGTTTCTAAATATCAATTTTTTACAATGTATAAAACCACATAAAACTTAAGATTGCAAAATTCCAAGAGATGTCGCGGCCTTCCACCTCAACTCAAACAAACGTTTCTTTCACCCAGGCCGAGCAAATCTTCAAGAAGATCTGCCCAGGCGAGGAGTTTCTCCCGCGCGCGCCCGACCCAGAGGAGATCGTGTTCGAGGAAGAGGTGCCTCGCGGGCCCGAGTTCCGCGGCGACGCAGACACGGAACCGCAGCCCGAGTAGGCAGCCCCGAGGTAAATGCCCCTGTACCGAACGCTACAAACCTGACTGTTACGACCAAGGAGATTCATTCAACCAAGGAAACTGGAGATAGTAGTACCAGGCGTCTGTCACTCGATGTACTTGCGCGCAAATCTCGCCCTCACCGCCGCCGGCGCCGGCGGTGCAAATCCATAGAAATTAGGTCCGCAAAAGAGCTAAAATATATGCGATAGAAAGAGATGCAACGAGTGGCCGTTCGTAATTTGCACCGTACAAGCTGAATTTCACTTTATTGCGTTATTGTTTGAGTTGCTATTTATTTAAATGGCTTAGCGGAGTGCAGTATCTGTTACTAGTAACTATTGAGTAATCTGTGGCAGTACTAACACTTTTTTGTAGACTGTGGCTGTCTTCCGTCTCACCTATACTTTGAAACAAAACGTATGGTCATATGAGACAACAGACAGCCACGAGCCACGTCGTAGTTAAATGTCAAATTTGCTGGGTAAACTTTTTTATTCAGGCTGTTTCCTTGGTTGAATCTCCTTGGTTACGACCGAGAAGACAAGTGCTTAGAAGTAAACATGGGCGGCGAAATTTTTTATAAAATTTTAACAAAATTATTTGTTGAACGCTTATTTTAAATAAGCTTTAAAGTTATGCGATCTGTTTGTTATTAAACTATGTCTAGAAACTTTGTACTGAAATTTTAAATATTACGAGCAAACAAATCAATCAACTTTTATCAAAAAAAGTTTTGATGTTTTTATTCGTTTCGTTCTCATTCAGTTATCATATAAATCCATGAAGTTTGACTTAATACTCTGAGGTAACTGGAGCTCTCACCCTGAATAAAAAAGTGTCGCCAGCAAATTTGACATTTATGTATGTAGTGGCAGGTAGTGGCTGTCAGTTGTCTCATATGACCATACGTATTTTTTTAAAGTGTAGGTGAGACGGAAGACAGCCACTGTGTTATTTGTGGTATTCAAAAAATTGTTCGTACTGCACTCTCCAGTTACCTCAGTATTAAGTCGAGCTTCATGTATAAATCACACGCCGCGCCGTCACGTGCCTAACATCATGATTAATAATCACACTTCTTAAAAGCAGCCGATTTTTAAAGGGCCGGTAATTGGTGCATTTACCCTGTGATAAGTATACTCAAATTTGACGTTTTATATATTTTTTAAAGGACAGCGCCTACTATGTTTGTATCAGTTATTCGATTTTTTTTTTAAATTACATGACGCAATCATTGTGAACGCGGTAATTTTCTGAATAACTAATCAGAGTTAGGTGTTTCAACCGTATCGTATACAATGCTAAACTTTAAAAAATTATGGTTAATTGTCAAATATGGGAATATATTATAAGGTCTTGAGTTCTTGACTGTAAACCAGTGCGTTTGAACGTAACATCCATCAGCTTATCAAAGATAATAAATTTTAATACTAATTTTGTTGATTATAATTAACTTACTTAGTAGAATTGATTTTTCATAAGTTTTTATAATAGGACACTCAAGTAAAATGAATAAAATATCAAAAAAAATCTCAATTAGATAATAAGGTTTATATTCGTTCTAATTAAGTTTAGACTATTAAAACAAAGTTAGTGACGTCATATTTCTGCTTATCATTGAACAAAGAAAGTGTACGCATTTTAAAATTATTTATTATATAAGTTTTTAAGAACATTCCAAGTGAAGTAAAATAGTTTTAAAAGTTATAAATATTGGGCATTTTGCCTTTTTAAACGTCCAAACGCCCTGGTTAGGTACTAAGGTGTAATCTCTAAGGTTTATATGCTTTGATCGCTTGACTTCGTGCATTCCGACTGGTGCGTTGGGTTCGCTGGTTGGTCTATGGTGTCAGTTGTGCAAAGAACTCGAGTAATCAAACATGAGTCGCCCAGTACGATTAAAATGAGTTCATTACGTCGTCTAGTATAGTACTATAAAGTAGCGACTGCCGAAAATATTTTTAGAACATTTGTAGTTCGCAATACCGTTACAGGCGATGCTCAAATATTCATTTAAATATTTAATGCCGTTCGACTACGCGATTGACTTTTTAACTCATGGTAAACTAAGTTCTAACTTTATCTTCAAACGTTTTGAAGTATGCTAACCTCCAGAGGCTACATGGTCAATTAGGGTATTGTAATTTTTTTAGCTAGATCATCTTGATGAAGCAAGATCGAATCATAGCATCTGAATTGTATTCAATACACGAAAGTATTACAATATTCATGTCATGTTAGAAGTCTGTAGCAATAATTTTAACCCCAAACAAGCTTTTTTTAGACACATTAGTCAGATTTTTTATTCAGTGATATATTTTTTACTTAATTTATTGCTGTAGATTACTATCGTGTATGTTAAAGTTAAAATTGATGATCTAAGTGCTCTCTTTTAGTTTATGATTTGAAAGACATGGACAGCATTTATGTTAACCAAAGTATTATGTATTACATATGGACGAAGAAATGTGCAATCAAATCTAGCTTGGATGCAGTTTTAAAATGTTAGGCATAGCATTTTGGACGCACCAGTCCAAAGCATAGATAGTAGCTATTGTTTTTTTATATTATTAAATTATTTAGCACCTTTGAATATTTATTGTAAAACAGAAAGAATCATGCCTGTGCAGCTTTTGCATTGATAATTCCAATAAATTGTGATTATTAGAAAACAAAAATCTTTTTTTTATCCCCATTACTATTTGATAAAATATTCTGATATCTATGTGTGCTTCATAACAGCTAATGTGACTACATTTGTAAGAAAACTTATATATCTGTAACAAGATTACGAAGAAGGCGACACGCTGATCTTATTACTTCCTTGTAATAGATATTTCATATGAAAAAGTGTCGCTCAATCACACGCAGAGTACCTACTGAGAAAATACAGACAGCAACATGATAATTTAAACACAAAATTAAAAAAATTGCAATCCTTAAAATTCTAAATTTGCTTCCTAATGATTGCTTTATAATAAATTGAGGGGCTAATAGTTAACAATTTAGCAATTATCTCTGTGATTAAAATTAAGTGACCTTAGTGATGTAAATGGGAAGGAAAAGTAAACAATGTTGAAATTATAATTCACACTTTATTAGAATATAGATATTTATATCTCAGGTCCATTGTCACAAAGTTACATAATATGCATTCTAATTGAATGGCAAACAAATTATATTTGTCTCTAAACTTATATGTAGCTTGATAATTTCTAAATATACAGATACAAAACAATATTTCCATTGAAAAATAAATGGATACTTTCACTGTCATCACATGCGGAGGGGGGTGAGATTACATAATGCAAGTACTCTTTATCACAATATAGTTTAGCAAGTTGTAATATAAGTATTTTATATTCAAAACAATCTCTTTTCATATGAAAACAATCCGTGGACATTTCCTTCTAATTGTGCAGAATATGTCCTCTTCATGAATCTTAGATCACCAGAATAGCTCATCTCATGAATACGAGTAACAGATTTAGCTCCAAGATCCTGACAACTATGTTGCATCCCTGCTTGCAAGTATGGAAGGAACCGGAGTACTGATCCTTTGTCTACAATGCTTCCACTCACACCTTGAGCAACTCTATGTTTATCACTCTCCTTGTGGAAGTAACGACTCATTGCTGAACCCTTGCCATCTTTATTTTCCATGGCTTCTAAGCTGCCCATACCTCTGTATTTCTTTAGCCTAACACCATCAGAGAAGAAATATTCACCTGGTGCCTCAGATGTTCCGGCAAGCAGAGAACCCATCATGACAGAACAAGCTCCCAGTGCTAATGATTTGACAATATGCCCTACTGACTGAATGCCTCCATCGGCAATCACTGGAACACCAAATTGTTTTGCATAGGATGACACTTGATATACCGCTGTGGCCTGAGGACAGCCACAAGCCATTACCTCTTGTGTAATACAGATAGAGCCACTTCCCATCCCTACTCTCAATGCATCTACCCCAGCTTCAATAAGATTCTTAGCTTGCATCCTTGTAACAACATTACCACCAATAATTTGAATATTGGGATAAGATTTTTTAATAAATTTAATCATTTCTATTTGATATATTGAGTTTCCTTGAGAGGAATCCAAAACGATGACATCAACTCCATTATTAACAAGTTGTTGCAGGCGCTCCCTGTCTGCCTCTCTGGTGCCAATAGCAGCTCCCACCAAAAGTTGTTTATTGGAGTCTTTGGATGCGTTCGGGTAGCTTCGTGCCTTCTTTAAGTCTGTTCTTGCTATCAATGCTACAAGCTCACCAGCACCATTAATAATAGGGAGCTTGCCTTTCTTACTCTTTTCTAATATATAATTTGCATCTTGCAGAGTAACCCCTGACTGAGCTGTTATCATTTCATCAATGGGAGTCATAACTTCTTTCAGGCTCAATTGTGGGTCTCCCTCCCTAAAATCAATATCACGAGATGTGACAATTCCAATAAGGCGTCCTCCAAGTTTACCATTTTCTGTGATGGGGTAACCAGTGAATCCATTTTTCTTTTTAGCTTCTATAACATCAGCTACTGTATTAGTTGGACCCATACACACTGGGTCCCGGATAAAACCATGTTTGTATTTCTTAACTTTGTGGACTTCATTGGCTTGGTACTCAGGTGTGCAGTTGTGATGAATGATTCCGATGCCGCCGCAGAGAGCCATGGCGATTGCCATGTCAGCCTCTGTGACCGTGTCCATCGGTGTGGACACCAGTGGCGCTTTTAGGTTAATCTTTTTGGTAAGTGGTGAGGTTAGATCTACCTCCTCGGCGGTGAAGTCTATATATCCAGGTAGCAATAAGAAGTCATTGTAAGTGAGACCTTCACTATTAGCGAATATTTCCGCAGCTGACAGGCCATCACGGAGATCTCCTTCAGCTTTCACAGACATCTTACGGTCTTCACTATAGTAAACGTGGAATGGATGGATATTTGTAGTGAACTAGTCAACTGGACTGGAATTACTTGAATCAAGCTTAAAAATCTTGAGATCGTCTTCCAAATCAACTTCTCCGAATTAGATTTGTTCACTACAGTACAGTGCAAGTGCACACGTGGTGGATTGGGTGTGCGGTGCGAGACGATATTAAACTGAAGTCTGAAACCACACACTGACACTCTCACAGCTTTGTGCTAAATTGTAGACTCGTTGAGAAGAACTAGCATTTCATTTATGTACTTATGTACTTAGTTAATTAGCAAGTTTTAAACAAAACTCGGAGAAACCGGCTCGCTCTGGCTCACTCGGCTTCTCTTTTATTCAGTCCAGTCTGGCGCAACTTCCATACAAAAAAGTGTTGTATGAAGTTTGTACCAGAAATATCGCTGTCTTGCTTTCACCTATTTGACTCTCACTCACTCTGACTCTGACTGACAGTCAGCCGCCAGCCGCCAAATTTGACATTCTTGTCTTGTTGACTGTTTGTAAACGAAGCTTGATTTTAGTATTATTGTGTGAATTTGTGCATTTTGTGAATTACTCGCAAAATTTCGCTTAATTGTACGTTTTCGTGGTCCCGTGTGACCTGTTGAGAGATGTATTACAAAACTTGTGAAATATATTATGTGGTTTACGAGCCGGCCGGTCAGAAGGCCAAAAGCGAAAAAATTCATGGCCAAATTTCCATTTAATGAAGAAAGGTAAGCATACATTCACATTTTGTTATAGCCATTACATTAAGGATTACGTGATTTAAGTTTTCTATTAAAATTTAAAAAATTGAGAAGATAACCTGATAAATAGTGCTTGACATTTTTTTATCGACAATCGATAGTTTTTTAACCGACTTCAAGAATTGAAAAGGAGGAGGTTATCTATTCGTCGCGTTTTTTTTAAGTATGTACACTAATTACTCGAAGTCGGCTGAACCGATTTAAATGATTCAAACGTTATAACATCAGGTTTTTTCCCAAGTTGGTCCAATTTTGAAATGCCTATTTCATAATGAAGTAAAGTCCGTTCGGTTAGATAGTGTCGGTACACCCGCACGGCATTGTGGCTCTTTTTTAGTGCATTCGTGCATGCAGTCGGGCGGGTCTAAACAAAAACACAAAAAATTGTAAATACATGTTTCACGCCTGACTTCAAAGTACTTACTTAGGTACGTATACTTAAATACGTATTAATTACGTACCTACGTGAATTTTTTAAGGCGGTTTATATGATTTACATTATTTATTCATTTACATGCTATATTAACATGTTTTTTGTGAATATTCCAGAACCTTCAACTACAACTGCAAAAATAGCACCTGCAGCCCCTCGGAAAAGAAAACAGGTTTTCTTATAGTATCTTTATTGCCAAATGCATGTATATATATTATAAGTTCGATTAAATTAGACTTTGACTTTAATAATGGAGTTTACTTTTAGCCCCATTTGCGCCAACGTGAAATTCTTGTTAAACTTGGTTTAACTTTTTGAATGAAAATTTTATTGTCACATAACTCTTGTTTAATTTAAAACGAGAATTAACGTTAGCGTAAGTAAGGCATCAATTAGACCCTAAAGTTTGCAAAATGATAGAAATGGAATCCTGATATTTTTTAATATCGCCATCGATAAAAAATCCCACTACTGGTACATCACTATTTCGGTTATTATGTTGGGAACCCTGTACGTCATGTACGTCATAATTTCAGCTATGTGGTTGGTATTCCGTTTTAGTATAACTTCCATACAAAACGATAATTTACTTTTTTTCTATGAAAGTCCCGTCTCTTAAACGTAGTGATTACATGCTCTTTGATTCAGTCTGGCGCAACTTCCATACAAAAAAGTGTTGTATGAAGTTTGTACCAGAAATATCGCTGTCTTGCTTTCACCTATTTGACTCTCACTCACTCTGACTGACAGTCAGCCGCCAGCCGCCAAATTTGACATTCTTGTCTTGTTGACTGTTTGTAAACGAAGCTTGATTTTAGTATTATTGTGTGAATTTGTGCATTTTGTGAATTACTCTTTCGCCATAATTGTACGTTTTCGTGGTCCCTTGTGATCTGTTGAGAGATGTATTACAAAACTTGTGAAATATAATATGTGGTTTACGAGCCGGCCGGTCAGAAGGCCAAAAGCGAATATTCATGGCCAAATTTCCATTTAATGAACAAAGGTAAGCATACATTCACATTTTGTTATAGCCATTACATTAAGGATTACGTGATTTAAAAGTTTTCTATTAAAATTTAAAAAATTGAGAAGATAACCTGATAAATAGTGCTTGACATTTTTTTATCGACAATCGATTATTTTTTAACCGACTTCTAGAATTGAAAAGGAGGAGGTTATCTATTCGTCGCGTTTTTTTTTAAGTATGTACACTAATGGGCGATTTTCTGAAAGCTCAGTCACTAGATGGCGCTGTCCCACCTATGCAGTAAGAAGGAACGGAACGTTATAAATTTTACTTTGACGCGACTTTTTTACGTAAAACGGAACGTCAGACAGATGTTATTTATTTACCTAAATCTTTAAATTTACCTATTTCGTTTCTGTTCCTCACAGTAGTACTTATTTAATATATTATTAGTTTCCTTAGGGTTGTTAAAAAGTAATTAATTTAAATATGTTTCATACCAAAATATACCATAGACATGTACATACTTATTCAACGCCATCTAGTGTAGCAATTGGAAGCTTTTTTTTTAAATGGCCTCTCAGAAAATCGTTCATTACTCGAAGTCGGCTGAACCGATTTAAATGATTCAAACGTTATAACATCAGGTTTTTTCCCAAGTTGGTCCAATTTTGAAATGCCTATTGCATAATGAAGTAAAGTCCGTTCGGTTAGATAGTGTCGGTACACCCGCACGGCATTGTGGCTCTTTTTTAGTGCATTCGTGCATGCAGTCGGGCGGGTCTAAACAAAAACACAAAAAATTGTAAATACATGTTTCACGCCTGACTTCAAAGTACTTACTTAGGTACGTATACTTAAATACGTATTAATTACGTACCTACGTGAATTTTTTAAGGCGGTTTGTATGATTTACATTATTTATTCATTTACATGCTATGCTATATTAACATGTTTCTTGTGAATATTCCAGAACCTTCAACTACAACTGCAAAAATAGCACCTGCAGCCCCTCGGAAAAGAAAACAGGTTTTTTTATAGTATCTTTATTGTCAAATGCATGTATATATATTATAAGTTCGATTAAATTAGACTTTGACTTTAATAATGGAGTTTACTTTTAGCCCCATTTGCGCCAACGTGAAATTCTTGTTAAACTTGGTTTAACTTTTTGAATGAAAATTTTATTGTCACATAACTCTTGTTTAATTTAAACCGAGAATTAACGTTAGCGTAAGTAAGGCATCAATTAGACCCTAAAGTTTGCAAAATGATAGAAATGGAATCCTGATATTTTTTAATATCGCCATCGATAAAAAATCCCATGACTGGTACATCACTATTTCGGTTATTATGTTGGGAACCCTGTACGTCATGTACGTCATAATTTCAGCTATGTGGTTGGTATTCCGTTTTAGTATAACTTCCATACAAAACGATAATTTACTTTTTTTCTATGAAAGACCCGTCTCTTAAACGTAGTGATTACATGCTCTTTGCTTTTATTTTTAATGAAATAATGAATGAATGATCAATGAAAGAACAGAATCCATCCAATGATGAATGAATGAAACAGTATTGCCAGATGCCCGTGTTGCATTCCCCCCAAGGAGAAAAAAATCCCCAAAAAGCCAAAATAATTCAAACTGATTCAAAATCAGTGTAGATGTGGGCGTTGCAAGGAGAACTGCTTTGACGCGAGATATAAAACGATGCTATCGTCACGGAACAAAAAACAGTCTTTGTTTTCTGTTCGACGACGTTAGCACCGTGTTACGTCAATGCAGTTCTCGTCTCAAAACTAGTGCTCGGATTGCTTCATGCGAATTTATACTCAACAGCTAAGTAAATACAGTCGCGTGTGCATTGTTCCCTTACTCGTTTCGTTCGTCCTGGTTCTTTCGTTCCGTCCGTTCTCAAAATGAATGCGTGCCAGTATGTGGTCTGCAACTTGATTCTCGTTCTCTCTGTATGTTCGTCTCTTTCACTTACACATGCGTTCCCAGACGAGTGTGAGGGACACAACAAGAATATGGCGGACTATTTACGTCTTGCAAACCAGAGCTTCTGTTGGTAATAATAAAATAGTCTTAATTCATAAGTAATTACTTGTACCCTAACGTTTCGTGATTGATCGAAGATTGATTAGTACATAAAATGAAATGAACCTTTTAAATACGCCCAGTAGAAAAATATGTACTGGCCAGTCTTAAGCCTGGAAAAGTATGAAGGAAGTTCATTTAATTACGTAAATATATCAATTTATTTACCTTTTAATATTTAGTAAGCATTTCAGAAGTCGAACCGAACGGAGACAAAATTTCGTTTCATTTAGTTGCGTTGCGTTTAACACGTTTCGTTCGGTCAATACGTTCGTCGTCGTTCCGGTCGTCCGTCGCAAAACCAGTTCCGAACGAGAACCGTTTCGAGAACTAGTTTGCGGTCTTAAAAAAACGGTTGCGTTTCGTCGTCGAAAAATTCGACTACTACCACTACTATCACTGATTACTTGAGCTTTGTTTGGAGATGTGGCAGAGTAGATCACTTGCCGATTGCTATGTTTAATGAGTTAAAAGCGCAAAAAATACTAAAGATAACATTTTTGCCATAAAAAGCCCCCAAATCACCCCAACGTCAAAATTATTCCCCCATAAACCCCCCGGAAAATATATATTCTCCACCCATAATTCCCCCTACAGCTCAAAAAAACCCCGAATTGGGGGGAATTTTCCTAATCTGACATCACTGGAATGAAATAATGTTTGAAGCCCCCAGTACACACTTTTGAAAGAACCTTTTTAAACTTGTTCGTTCAAAAGTGTCAATGTACGATGTATTGGTCATGGTCGCCGACCATGGTCGGCCAACTTGTACTGGGGGCTTTATGTTTCTCACAAGCATGAAGCTCGACTTAATACTGAGTATTAAGTCAAGCTTCATGATACAATACAATACAATACAAGGGCGCTATAAACGGTTTTCTTTTTTTTGTAGCAATTTTACCGGCCCTGACTTCTAAGACCTTCAGCCGCCAGCAGCGCTATGGTTGGACAATAAATGATTATTTATTAAAATGCAAGCATCCGTTTTTTTCCGGATCGGTAAAATTCAGTGTAGTGAACAAACGCCCATTCAGCCTTTGATCTGTGTCAAAAAACCGACGTGCAGTCGTCCCGATCGACGGCATGCACGAGCACAAACAGACTGTTCACATGCTTGTGCCCGTGCATGGCATGTGCTCGTTGAATGTCGCTTTGAACGCGTACGTTTGAACGTACCATTATACCTGACGTCACAAAACACGGAACTGATAGCGGCTATTTTCTTAGTAAAGTTACGCGGTAGCCCCCCAGCTTCTAATCTAGAGTATAAGATCGAAGCATAAAATGTCGACTCGGCTGAAGGCTAACGTAGCAATGGCCAAAAAAAATAAAATTGTAAAAAATACATGGGATTTTTTTGCGCGGGAAGCGAGAAGAAAAGGACGGGCTTTATTTCTTGGTTTTTCGGGGCTTTTATTGTGTTAGTGTTAATGTGGGTATATTTGTGAACATTTGTCAAAAGTTTATTTGTATTTACAGCCGATCTTTGTATAGTAAACTTAGGTTCCTATCAGTAAATTAATAAAAAATAATTATGCAAGACAAAAATAAAAATGAAAAATAAAAAATAAAAAACCTGTTTGAGACATTTCTTGTTTTGCCCCTGTACCCTTCAAGTGAGAAATAAAGTAAGGCGCTCCGTACGATCACAGATCACTATATTAAAAAAAATATATATAATATATTAAATTAAATTGTAATTCTAATTACTGTCAGAACTTACTGTCAGAACCATGTTCGAGTTCCTAATTTATGTTTAATTAGAATAATTAATTATAAGGTAAATCAACACACAATTATTTGTCTACGTGTATGAATCCTCTAAGTACTATACACAAACTCTAGAGGTTTAAATAGTACTTTTTTGTAAAATATAAAATGTAAATGTACACTGTTTCTGATAATAAATAAATAAAATAAATAAATAAAATATACGTACGATTCAGGGGGGCTACCGGCTAATGGCCCCAGTACAGGTTGGCCGACCATGGTCGGCGACCATGACCGGCGATCATTTAGTGTCAGTGTTCACACGATCGCCGGTTTCATTCTGCGTTGGACTGGCCGTGAGGATGGATGTGTATGCAATGACGGCTTATGCAATTTACATTTACAGCGCTTTTAATTTATTACGAGAATGATTCTATATTAATAGAGTCTGGATCTTGTATAATATGTCTAGATAAATGTAATTATGCATTAAAGTAATAATAGACATATATATCATAACACCCAGACACAGAAAAAACAAATACTTACATCATATCAATATTTCTTGGGCGGGGATTGAACCCAGATAATAATAATAATGTATTAATAACGTTTTATTTTTATTTACTTAATTTTAGATAACAAAACAAAATACTCCTATACATCTTGTGAATTAAGCGTATTTTATTATCATTTGAATAAAAAATATATTTTATCAAAGATATACAACATCAAGGATATTTTTGACAATTTAATATGCTCCACAAAATGACCTGATTGCGAAAAAAAAACAATAAATCTAAAATATCCTACACGTCAGTCAACGCAGAAATGTTCAGATGAACTGAATGATCGGCCAACGTGTGAACGCTCTTTGTGGCCTGTGACAAACTCCCTTTGAATCGTGCACGAAAAACCGACACGGGACGGATCGCCGGCGATCATTGCTCACAGTCACCAATCACACGCAAACCGGCCCTGTACACGATGGCCCAACATGGTCGCCGACCATGATCGGCCATCGTGTACTGGGGGCTTTAGAAATATGGGTATGGGCTTCAACTGTCATTTCAATTCCTTATTCTGATAGATTTTTGCTACTTTGTTCTGTTGAACGTTGCTAGCTAGTTATCGTTATACCCGACATCACAAAACAAGGAACTGATAGCTGCTATTTTCTTTATAAAATTTACTTAAAGTTCCCAAAAACGTATGAAGTTCATATCCATAAAGTTACGCGGTAGCCCCCCAGATTTCTATTCCCGCGTTAAACTCTCATGAGCATTGAAATGTGTACGTGAACCACCTGCGCATTTTAATGAGTTAGGTTAGGTCAGCAAGTCATTAATTAATAAGAAAAAAACGTAATAACAAGTATTACTAAAGACATATTTTCAAGACTGAAGAAAGAAAACCTACTAATGACGAGGCAGTATGGTCTCAGGGGGGCTACCGCGTAACTTTATGGGTATGAACTTCATACGTTTTTGGAACTTTGAGTCAATTTTTTAAAGAAAATAGCCGCTATCAGTTCCTTTTTAGTGACGTCGGGTATAACGATAACTATTATAGCTAGCATCGTTCAACAGGTTCAACAGAACAAATCAGCAAAAATCTATCAAAATAAGGAATTCAAATGACAGTTGTCGCCCATACCCATATCCATATTTCTTAGCCGGTAGCCCCCCAAGGCTCACACTTGGAACGAATATATTAAAAAAAATGTGAAAGACATTGACCACAGAACAGAAATTTTCTGTTCTGTGATGTGACATTGACATTTGAGTTTTGACATATTATGAAATTTCTAACCTAAAAGTTGTGCAAACGATTATTTTATTTTGAGATTTTTTTCATCCTCATTAATTCAATTCTCGTTAAACCAAATGCGTAAATGAAAACTTTCTTTAATAACAATGCTACACTATTTACATGTTTAGAAGATGTCTTTTTTAAAATTCCTTGGCAAATCTTGCGGTTTTTTTGGATATGTATTTCAATATGCTTGTGTTACACATTGTACATTCGAGTATATTGGTGATTTTGTTATGGTAAGTGACATTTTTGATCTTCAACACTTGCAAGTTACAAGTCTCATTTTATTACATTGTGTAGTAATTGCATTTTCATTTATTAATTTCAGTGTTCTGGTCCGTCTATGGAACCAACTTTAGAATCCAACAACATTCTATTAACTGAGCATATTACCCCTAAAATGAAAAGATTGCGACGAGGAGACATTGTAATAGCTAAAAGCCCAAATAACCCCAAACAAAATATTTGCAAAAGAATAGTGGGTTTGCCGGGAGATCGAGTGAAGAGCCAGTTTCCAAGGCGCAATCAAGTGGTGCCAAGGGGCCATGTGTGGTTACAAGGTGACAATATTAATAATTCAGCTGATTCTCGTTTGTACGGGCCAGTGCCTCAGGGGCTCATTAGAAGTAGAGTAGTTTGTAGAGTGTGGCCATTAGATAAAATTACTTCTTTGACTGATTATTAGAAAATTCAGAAAAGTGTAGTATAATGTATACATTTTGTAAAAACTGTTGTTAAAGCATTGTTTTGAACCAAACAAGACAAATGTAAAGGTTATAATATTTATTACTGTTGTAAAGTATAATAAAAAAGACATATTTTAATTATGGTTTATTTCTACAGTCTTCACTGAATGGGGTTCCAATACCTGGTGATGTGAAAAAAAATTAATATTTTTTTTTTAATTTTTTTTTAAAACTTTATTAACATTAATATTGATATTTAATGGAAAAACTTAAAAAAAACTTTTTTTCAATTAATTATAAGCAATTAAAAATTGATGAAATTTGAAAAAAGATCACCCGACTATAAACGCTCCACGATTAGCTGTGACGTCATAATGTTTAAACTATTTTCCAACAGTAGGTACCACAGAGTTTACGTGGTAAACCATGGTCCTTTTTAAAATAGCCCTTATTTTTTTTTAATAGGTTTACATTTAGGCATTAGCTTCTTTTATTAAATATAAGTCACCATCACATACATTGTTAAAATACCAAATTATAGTAGCTCGAGCACTTATTAGTGTTATGGAAAAGGAAATATTGAAAAGTTCGTTTTCAATATTTACCCGACCGAGGATTGAACCCGGGACCTCTAGAGATAGCGGCATCTTGAAAACCGGTGCGTACACCACTCGGCCATGGAGGTCGTCAAATGTCGTCAATGTTAAAATAAATAAAATCCAAGATGGCGGTCAACTTTTTTTTTGTGGGCCAATTTTGATGAAACTCGGTTTTTGGTACTATTTCGTCAAGAAAAGAGTAACGCTTAAAAAAAATTAAAATTCAAGATGGCTGCCAACTTTTTTGTTTGTGGGTCGATTTTGATGAAACTCGATTTCTAGTACTATTTTGACAAGAAAACAACAACGCAATGTCAAAAATGATAAAAAACCAAGATGGCGGCCAAATTTTTTGTTTGTTGGCCGATTTCGATGAAACTCGATTTCTAGTACTATTTCGTCCAGAAAAGAGTAACGCAATGTTAAAAAAATCTAAAATCCAAGATGGCGGCCAACTTTTTTGTTTGTGGGTCGATTTTGATGAAACTCGATTTCTAGTACTATTTTGACAAGAAAACAACAACGCACTGTTAAAAGTGTAAAAAATCCAAGATGGCGGCCAACTTTTTTGTTTGTGGGCTGATTTTGATGAAACTCGATTTTTGGTACTATTTTGACAGGAAAATAGCAACGCAATGTCAAAAATGATAAAAAACCAAGATGGCGGCCAATTTTTTTGTTTGTTGGCCGATTTCGATGAAACTCGATTTCTAGTACTATTTCGTCCAGAAAAGAGTAACGCAATGTTAAAGAAATCTAAAATCCAAGATGGCGGCCAAATTTTTTGTTTGTGGGTCGATTTTGATGAAACTCGATTTCTAGTACTATTTTGACAAGAAAACAACAACGCACTGTTAAAAGTATAAAAAATCCAAGATGGCGGCCAACTTTCTTGTTTGTGGGCTGATTTTGATGAAACTCGGTTTTTGGTACTATTTTGACAGGAAAATAGCAACGCAATGTCAAAAATGATAAAAAACCAAGATGGCGGCCGAATTTTTTGTTTGTGGGCTGATTTTGATGAAACTCGGTTTTTGGTACTATTGTGCCAGGAAAAGAGTAACGCAATGTTAAAATAATTAAAAATTTAAGATGGCGGCCAACTTTTTTTTTGTAGGATGATTTTGATGAAACTCGATTTCTAGTACTATTTTGACAAGAAAACAACAACGCAATGTTAAAAATATTAAAAAATCCAAGATGGCGGCCAAGTTTTTTGTTTGTGGGCTGATTTTGATGAATCTCGGTTTTTGGTACTATTTTGACAAGAAAATATTAACGCAATGTCAAAAATGATAAAAAACCAAGATGGCGGCCGAATTTGTTATTTGTTGGCCGATTTCGATGAAACTCGATTTCTAGTACTATGTATTTCGTCAAGAAAAGAGTACTTAACGCAATGTAAAAAAAATCAAGATGGCGGCCAACTTTTTTGTTTTTTCTGAGTCGATTTCGATGAAAAATCGGTCGAGCGGTTCTTCATTTATCACATTTTTTGTAACAAATGAATTCAATAAATGGCGGATCATTTTGTTAATGGGGATTTTGCTGCCAAATTGAAACTAGGGTAGGGGTAGCGTGGAGTAGGGGGTAGGGCCATGCGAACGAAGTCGCGCCAGCACGGGTAGCATGACGAACTCGAGAAAGGTTTTGTCTACATCGAAACGTCAAAAATGACATTTCATCGTAAACAAACCTATTGTTCGGCTGTCAATTATAGACTTTCGAGGTAGACAAAACTCTTCTCGGGTTTGTCATGCTACGCGTGCAGGTCAGCTAGTACCTAATAAAAAGCTAACAATTTTAAATTCTTGTAACAACCCTACCAAAATTTTGCACGCTCTATGAAGTTAACTCTCTGTAAAACGTAGTAAGTACTGTTACAGTAATGGTTTGTTATGCTGTCTTCTGTGTTTTCTTAATTTATTGTAACATATGTATAATATATTTTACTGGAATCGCAGGAACTAATACCGACACGAATTAATGTTGCAGATACATTTTGGGATGCACTTACTTCCGATTCTGAATTTACTTCTATTATAAATATTCCTCCTTCCCTGGCATGCTCTCCATAGAAAGAACCAGCTTGTTTTATTTGGTATGCTCCAAGAGCTATTAGCTCCAACAGACTCATTGTCAATCAGGTAAATGTAGTAGTAGTTGTAGTAGTCTATCCTACTAATATTATAAATGTGAAAGTTTGGATGTTTAGATGTTTGGATGTTTGTATGTTTGTTACTCAATCACGCCAAAACGGCTCAACTGATTTGGCTGAAATTTGGGACACAGATACTTTGTGGCCTGGAGAGGAACATAGGTTACTTTTTATCCCGGAAAAATATCACATTCCCGCGGGATAACGTCGTGTAGTCTACGCGGGCGAAGCTGGTTAAGTTATAAAACTGCTGCACAGTTAACCCTATCCAATAATATTGGATGGGATCATTCATAGATTCAATATTTTCAAAATATAATTGACTCTTTTAAAAATAACATGTCCCCAATCTTCTCACTAGTAAAAGTATTAACCAAATGTTCATTATGCAAACATATAAATGGTCTGAGCATATCCTAGCAATCCTAGCATATGGTATGTAGATTTAAAAATCTATCAATATTCTTTGCCTTATTATTATCGGTATCAATAAAAACATTTGTTCAACGTTCAGGCAATCACTGAATAAACATCTTGAGGTGGAAGAGAAACATTGATTATTAGGAAGTGGTATATTTGGTCTGAAGGGCCTAACTATGTTTTGATCTGTTATATGCATAGGTAGTGGTGGACGAGTCTTGAGAAGGTCTTGAAATGTCTCCAACTGCTTGAACATCAACACTGGCATGCATCTCAATAGGAACTTCCTGCAGATAAAGAAATAAACATAAATTATTATCAGCAGGCTGGTAAAAGGATTATGTGTTATCTACATTTTGATAGAACCAGATGTCACAGTGGAAGTCCTTCATTTTGTGGACAGATACAGATATCATTTTATAGATTTGAATGGACTTTTACATTACTATTCCTAAACTAATTAGCTATGGCGCTCTGATTATAGGTGTTATTTATGCCCAAATTATATTTCTATCAATAAAATTGCTTGGTGGTTGGAGTTGTCCTAAGTCTGCCTGGCAAGTTACCATCATTTTATTTAAGCCAGTTGTCATAACAATAGTCTTAAAATATTGTTGTTTCAGCAGTTCGAGATAAGATAGCCAGTTTTTCAGTGGTTAAGGATTCCGGGAGTAGTGCACTTCCATCTTTAGCCTCATCTTCACTTAACGTCAGGTGTGATGAAGGATAAGGGCTAATATGTACAATCATGGGTTACCAGACTAAGTGCTACCCCGTTGTGGATAAAAAAATACCTAATTAATTACTAAATACATACCACATCAACATTAACATCGGGCAAATTCTGTTCCATCTCTTGTTCTATTTGTGCCACATTCAGAGGTTCTGCTCTAGTAGCTCTTCTCCAGCAACGTCTACAAACTCTTGTATATATCAGGAGATCAGCCTAAAAAAGACATCACAATAAAACACTTCTAAATATTTTACTGTGTTGTAAAATAGAAAAACAATAAATATTAAAATATAATTTTGCTTTATCTGAATGTACTCACCTGATTGATTGATCGAGGTACCAATGATTGAATTTCAATAGAACAGACATGCCCCATCCCAAACATACTGACTTATGCCTATAATTTTAAGCAGGTTTATCAACCCAAACTTGAGATTGAAGAACAATGCATTCTCAACAAACTCTGTGTTCTGATTAAACCTGTAACAGAAGTATTTGCTCATTCAATTGAAAGGTAATAATTATTTTATTAAACTAATAAAGCTAATTTAGTAACTTCTAAAAATCACTACAATACATTAAACATGTACCTACTTAAACCAACCTGTTTATGAGAAATCCAAGATAGTAGAAGACCATGTAATGGCAGGTCTAATTCCAGCACTCCTCGAGAGGAAATGCGGGGATTATCAAAAGTTATGGTACAGTTTACACAGCGATTACAAAAAGCCATTGCTGCTTACAATACCACAAATCAAATCCACAACACAACAGTCACTATCTAAAATTCTTGTTTTACAAACGAAATGTTCAGATGCAAACTTTTCACGAAAACAGCACAACGCACAAATTAATTATTATTTGTGAAAGAGTTGTAGAGGTAGAGGTGAGTACACAAAATATATAGATTAAGTGAGTATTACGAGTAATATTATTCTATGTTGTAGAGTCTATTGGTATTGGTATTTAGTCTACGTGTCAGGCGTGTCAGTAACTTTTTTTTTTTAAAGATTGACTTTTACGTCTTTGGCATATGCCATACTGATACAGCCAATAGCCCAATACTAAATATCAATATTTAGTCTTACCTAAAAAACTTATTTTCAAAACAATAAAAACTAACTAAAACTAAACTAAGGGAGCCCACAGACGGTCAGTTCGCCTGTCAGCCTAGATCGGATCGGTCATCTGACGTACGAGACCTCCATCTGCCACACACTAGACCGGTCATTGCCGACAGGCAATAGTCGAAAGCCGGCTTTGAGGCCACACACGAGCAGTTGATAGCCGTCAGTTTTAGTACTAATCGGTAGTTTCTATCCGACCGATAACTGTCAACATTGGAAACGGCCACACACTATACCTGCGCACTATCCATCAGTTCTAAACCTTTTACGAAACTGTGAGTGTGTGGCCGATTGCAGCCAACTGACAGGCCGTTACCGACAGGCGAACTGACTATCTGTGGGGCGCTTAAGTAAGTTACGGTTTTTGACTATTGCCGACAGGCAATGACCGGTCTAAAGGGGCAGTTTGCGTGTGATTGCCGTCTGCGAGCAACGCAAACTCGCCCTGTACACGATGGCCCATCATGGTCGGCCAACATGATCGGCCATCCTGTACTGGGGGCTTAAAGTGTTTGTCAGATAACTCTACGCGTGACTGGCGCGTTTTTGGCGCTAGTTACAATGCATTTTTTTGTTCTTATGTTATAAAAAAGATTAGTATTCGATTTTTACCGCGCGCAGACTTATCTGACGAGCACTCTAGTGTGTGGCCGATGGAGGTCTCGTACGTCAGACAGCCGATGGTCTAGGCCATAAAGTTTGACTTAATACTCTGAGGTAACTGGAGCTCTCACCCTGAATAAAAAAGTGTCGCCAGCAAATTTGACATTTATGTATGTAGTGGCTGTCAGCTGTCTCATATGACCATACGTATTTTTTTAAAGTGTAGGTGAGATGGAAGACAGCCACTGGTATTCAAAAAATTGTTAGTACTGCACTCTCCAGTTACCTCAGTATTTAGTCTAAGCTTTTTGGTCTAGGCCAACAGGCGGCCTAACCGTCTGTGGTCTCCTTAAATAAGAATGAAATGTTCCGACCAAAGATATTATAATATAACAAGATTGTGCACTATGAAAATAAAAGCAATGTCAATTCGATTCTATGCAGTTACAATAAGGTTTATTTTCGTATGACATTTCGATAAACGGAAAAACGAGCCGAGCGAGAGGCTCCTAAATAGGATTGCATCCCTGTCTACTGGGCTGCCACCATGAAATATTTTTGGTTGTAGTAGAACTTAATTCAAATTCATATTTCCTGTTCTCGAGAATTTTCAAAATATTAATTAATTAAAAGGAATGTTAAGCTGATAATAATAAAGTCCATATCATTTGTATTATTTAAAACCTTGAAAAACTATTTTTTTAATGTAAGAGTCGGTGTTATGGTAGTTTTAATTATAATGAATTTGCAACACTTTGCGTCTGGACAATTTTAATAAAAATAAAAACATCATCAATATGGCGACGGCAAATTAATTTATGTGTGTAAAGTTAGTGTGTGGATCTTAATTATCATTTTAAAATTACGTTTAAATCAATAAAAATGGTTCTCACTTGATGTGTGAAAGGATGCAAAAGCGAATCATTTAAACGGAGCTGTGTATCTTTTCATAGGTAAGTATTTAGCCAAACTTTTATTCTTGCGTATAGTAGGGTGTCCATTTCGTTTTTAGTCTATAGACTGGAATTTACTTTCTTACTCAACCCAAACATTAATTTTCATTGTTTCAGATTTCCTAAAGATGAAGAAATTAAAAAAGGTTGGCCTAACCTCATATCTGAAAAAATTACACAATACTCAGCGGAAGAAGAAAAAGAAGAAGAACTTTATCAGAAAATAGGCATGAAACAAAACTTATTAAATGTATTATAACATCTGTATCTTAATTTAAGGTTAAAAAAGTAGGTACGCAAAAAAACGAATCTTTAAAATTAATTGGACACAAAAAGCCTCCATGCGTCAAAAGATCCGCAAGAAAATTTTGTTTAGCAATGTATAGTCTAACTAATAAACAGATTTTTATTACTGTACGTGGACTTTTTATTTCTATCCATTTTAGCAAAATACGCCTATCAGAAATACAGACATACATTTCATATAAGTACATACAGGTCAAACTGACAACCTCCTTTTTTGAAGTCGGTTCAAAAGTAAGTATGCTTATAAAGCATATGTATGCGTCGTATGTATCGTCGTATGTATGTATGTGTCGATTGTCACATTATTGCTTCATAAGTGGTGCAAATGCTTTGCCTCGCGGAGTCCTCATCTTAACTAATATTATAAATAGAAAGTGAGTTCGGATGTTTAAATGTATGTTTCTTTTAGCTACAAGAGCTCCCTAGGAAGCGTGATGTTCGAATCCTACGTGAGCCAAGTCTGGTTAACTATAAATTGTCCTCGAAAAAACCAAATCGTGTAGTCACTCACGTCTCTCTCATTAGAGAGGGACGCACACCATAATAGGCCTATCTCGCTCGGCTCGGCTGTAACTCATGAGTGCGCAATCTTGTTATATTATAATATCTTTGGTTCCGACATAAATTTTTTTTCGTTTATTATTGGAAAAGCAAAGGGATAGCCCTTTGCAGCCATCTCGTTTTGGTTCGGTAAGGTACCTACTATAACAATAAAAAGCGTGGTAGAAGCTATTAACTTTTTATCCGTTGGTTTTTTTAGTTTAAATTTTATCTAAGTATGTATCTTTTAAAAACTCAATTCTTTTTTATGCTTATTTTTGTCTTTAAAACATTTTACACAAATGCTATGGACAAACAAAATGTTAGCAACAATGAAATGAAAAATTAATTAAATCAAAAACTTTTAGTTTGGTTTTGAAAACCCCGCTAGCTGCTAAATTTTCGTACTTTTAAATAAAAGTAATAATTCAAAAGTAGTTTTATCACAAAATTAATGACAGGTCACTTGGCATTTTTCGTTATTCAATCTTAAAACGACTCGGACAATTTTGAATTTTGATGCAATTTTGGGACATCTCCTTTGCGCGCCACCGCGTCCGCGTACATGTTCGAGTGTCCGACACAATATAAAGTCCACTACACACGTTTCGATCCGACCGCTCGCTGGTTTGGTCTGCTCCAGACCATGTCTGGGGTGCGTTCTGTGGCTTCGCTCGAGTGCACTCGAGCGCACTCCGGCGCGCGCTCTAGCCGTTCCGTGGCTTGGTGAACTTGGTGAAATTTTACTCTGACAGCTGTCAGAGTGTAGTTTCACCCTTTCTATGGCTCAGAGTGCAGCAACCGAACAACCATCAAATCGAATGGTTGTTTTTCACTCTGACAGCTATTTGACGTTTGAACAATGAAAAGTGTCAAAGTTTGAATGATGACTCGAAAAATTTTTACTTTATCGCCGTAATTACTTCGTCTATCTCATCTTCCAGGAGGATTAAAGTCAAAATGTTGCAGAAATAGCTATAAAACTCGAGCAAAATGCATCACAAGCGTCGTCAAAAATTTTGAGGTTATAAAAACAACTCGACCGTTCAGTGCATGAAGCTCGACTTAATACTCTGAGGTAACTGGAGTTGTCACCCTGAATAAAAAAGTATACCTAGCAAATTTGACATTTATGTATGTAGTGGCTGTCAGTTGTCTCATATGACCATTCGTATTTATTTAAAGTGTAGGTGAGACGGAAGACAGTCACACCCAAAACGACGGAACGCAGTCCTGGGGGGCTACCGGCTAAGAAAAATGGATAATGGGTATGGGCTTCAACTGTCATTTGAATTCCTTATTTTGATAGATTTTTGCTGCTTTGTTATGTTGAACGTTGCTAGCTAGTTATCGTTATACCAGACATCAAAAAACTAGAAACTGAAAGCGGCTACTTTCTTTACAAAATTGACTTAAAGTTCCCAAAAACGTATGAAGTTCATATCTATAAAGTTACGCGGTAGCCCCCCGACGTGTGTAGCGTAGTCGTCCGACGATAATTATTAATCGTGTTTGACGCGGTCTGGACAGATTTGGTTCGCACGAACTTCACTTCCTACCAAATCGGAACGTGTGTAGGCTTCCAACCGGACCCACTAATAAAGCAGTGTTGACAATTTTGGAGGTTTTCCCCTAGATTTAGGGAAAAAATACATGAAAGCGGAAATAATTAAAGCAGATAGAATAACGTTATGGAGATTTTCAGAGGATTCAATTTAATGCTCGTTCATGACAACAAACGAAAGCTTTAAATATGACCATTTATGCAAAGATTCTTTTATCTATTTTTTTTCGTTTATTTTGTTTAAAAACTCGCATTTTGTCGTAAAACTAAATATATATAAAAAAGGCATAACACCTCATTAATTAGTGCTGCTTTAAGTAAATATTTAGCAAGCTTTGGCATTTTAATGAATATAACAGCAAATAAACAAATAATGAAATTGTTTTTTTTTTGTAAAAATAAAACAATAAAAAACCGACAATATTTTTCTTTTTAACCTAGGAGCAGGCAAATCGATGTTTTCAGTATTTATAAATAATATTAATATGGGGAGATTAGCAGTGGCTGGCAGCACTGCAACAACAGCTAGGTGTGGCCAGACCAAATCGGAACGTGTGTAGCGCCGACCAGATTTGGTGCGGCAGATTTGGTTTGAACGTGTGTAGGCGCGGATCAGCGTTCTGATTCACAAAACGTCGGAAAAGCTCCCGACAGCGGAATGTTTCAATGTCTCTAGTCACTCACTATAGAATAGATAAAGCACAGAATTCGAATTCGATTCCGTTTCCGACGGTTCGTGAATCAGGGGGCAGATCTGCAGCGAAGTTCGTCCGCACCAAATCGGCGGTCGGATCGGAACGTGTGTAGCGGCTATAACTAATAGAGCACACCTTGTAGTGCATCCGGTCTAGTTTGGGCGCCAGCGGTAAGTGCTGCGCGGCAGATTGTTAATAAAAACGATTTGTTAGTTCATTCCGAATAGCTATTTTATTTTATTTTATTGGTACAGGCATAATAACTATGTGTGATAAAGGATTTATAAAGGCAAAGTCCGATAATATTCCTGATGCCGATATATTTATGATAACCAATTTTTTAAAAAATGACGTTAGGTTCAACTCTGCCGAAGTTCGAGGTGCCAAAGCATCAAGGTAAGTCTGTTTATAAATATTATCACAAAATTAAAATATTAAAATATTTATTCACCATTATTATATATATATATTATTATTTATTTCATTATAGAGTATCGCGTGAGAGTTACGGCGACAAAGCAATAGGCTATGTTCAACTTAGTCGTAAAAATAATATTTGTATCGTAAAAGGACGAGTATGTCCAGAACATCGAGTTCGGAGTAAAGCTTATTCAGTTACTTTAACTATTAATGAAAAGTCAAGAAAAATTCTGGATGTTCAATGCCATGACTGTGCAGCTTCAGCAGGTAATTCATATCCTTATTAAACTCAAGTTGTTTGATGTTAGAAACACTATAATCTTTTAAATTGTGTCTACAGGTGGTTGCAAACATGCATTAGCATTACTTATGTGGACCCATCGCAGAAGTGAAGATCCGACACCAACAGAAGTAGCTTGCTATTGGAAAAAATCTCGATTATCAGGCATTGGTACAGTTGTAAAATATATTAAAGCAGAAAAATTGACAAAAAAGACTTCTGCTACTCCTGTTAAAAAATTTCCGGATAATAGTAAATTTTTACAAGAAGTTATTCAATTTGCCAAAAATCAGCAAATAAATTCTCAAATTGGGCAATTAAACTTTGGTTTAGAATCCAAAAAAGTTTACAGTTTATCGCTACATCAACTAGTTTTTTATTTTAATAAAAGTATCGATTTGCGAGTTGAGAATTTTTTGGAATTCGCTAAAACTGAAATGGCAGAAGCTGTGTGTGAAGAAGCTGAACAGTTAACCAAACAGCAAAGCGAATGTGCAATTTGGCATGAACTTCGTTATGGACGAATTACTGCATCAAAATTTTATGAAGCTGCTCATTGTAAAACTGATAATGGTTCATTAGTTCAACAAATCATTGGTGCGAGTAAAGTTCATGAGACAAATGCTATGACACGAGGAAAAGAGTTGGAAAAAGACGTAATCGAAGTTCTTAAAAAAAAATTAGAAGTACAAATTACGCGTCCGGGGATTTATCTTGTACCTAGTCATCCGATTTTTGCAGCATCTCCTGATGGAATGACTAGCAATGCTATTGTTGAAATAAAATGTCCATCCAGTCAAAAAACATTGGATACATATTTACCAAAAGGTAAAGTCAGCTTGAAGTGTAATGCACAAATGCAACTACAAATGTTATTGACTGGTAAAAAAGAAGGTATCTTTTGTGTAGCTGATCCAAATTTTGAAGAGAATGAAACTATTTATATTAAAATATTAAACTATGATGATGCACTTACACAGGCTCTAATTAAAAAAAGTGAAGTATTTTGGTCAAAAAATATATTTCCAAAACTATTAAAATCTGTACAAACTTGAAGCATGCAGTAATCCTATTAATCATTTCATTTTAATGTTGGTTTACAAGTACAACAAATAATAAATATGTTACATTAGATAAAACATACACCTAGTAATTAATTTTATAATACAAATACTCTTAAGCTTAAATAGAAATTATAGGCGCTTGTAAATTAACTAGTGCTGCAGCAATGACAACAATATCATCTGTTAAAGGTAACATTTTATTATTAACTACCGCATGAGGTTTTAGAAAATCAAAATCTCTCAATCTTCCGATTACGCGTTCTATATGAATACGTAGAGCTGCGATTCGTTTGCCTTGTAAGACGTCAGATTGTGATAATTTTACTCCAGAACTAACTGACGGTGGTCGAATTAATTCAATATTTTTATCATCAAGAAGTGAAACAATGTTTTTGAATCCTCGATCGGCCATGACAGCACAGGCCTCGGGTAGCTCTTCTAATAATCCACTTTCTTGAAATAATAGCTCATCTGAAATTCGACCTCCAAATCCTTTTGATACAAAATTTATAAACCCATCTGGTGTACAAGATATTAAATACTTTAAAGTATTACACTTTTTATACTCTGACCAAGTTAAAGATTGGTACTCTGGATCACTTGGTTTCTCAATTTGTATCTCAAATGCATCAATAATAGCAATAACATGATTATATGAAGTTCTAAATGGTATCGGTAGATTTTTTTTAATGTTGCTAGGCTCCGGCATATATACGAGCTTTTTTAATAAATGTGCCAATACAGGAACTGTTTTATTACAAATAATACTAGCATTGCTGACACTCATTCCAAACTGTTCACTTAATCTTTCAAAAGTATCTTGGCGTCGTATTTTAATCAAAGATAATTTTATATTGGTAATATTAATATTAGATATAACACTAATACGTTCTAGCATCACATTCCATTCTTGAGGAACTCCAGTATACGCTTTTAAATTATCGTTAATTAAGTAATTTGTGACTTTCAAAATTTCACATTTTTTCACAGCAGAATGAAAGCTGCTAGAATCCATAGTACTCGAGCCAGTGTTTTCCGAAGGTTCATAAATATCTTGTGAACTATTTGAATGAGATAAACCACTAGATGACAAACTTTTTTGAGCATCTTCGAGCAAATTTAAAAGTGGTTTTTGACGCAATGGTTTCATTGGAGATGTTGCAGTACTAATGCTACCAGTTTTAATCGGTGAGCAGGATTTATCAACTCCAATTGATAAAACTTTACATTTAACTGACACGCTACGATACTTAGGACGACTATTCACTTGTACAGCAACAGTACTGTTGTTAAAATTAGTTTGAGTGGCAACACTGACCTTTTGGTCAGATGTTACATTTGAAGGAGCGGATACGGTATCAATGTTTGGTTCTTGAGGATTACTAACTCTAATGTTTTCAGAAGATATTTCTTGAATGGTTTGTTGTCGTCTTTTTCCTGCAGCTGGACTAAGAATCGCTGTAGTGCCTTGTCGTTTACGATTAGGTTGACAGTCAAACTTGTGTGGTATCACATCGATTTTAATCTTTGCTTTACCTCCCATTGTTGTGTAATACATATAATTTTCCATATCGTCTTTCAGCTAGAAAAAAACAGAAACCATAAGAATTATTTAAATGTTATTACTTACTACAATAGAAAAAAATATTTTGTTAAAAAATGGAACCGCCTTCAAAAAAAATTCCATCAAAAAGTAAGAAATAATACCTCTAATATTGTATTCACACCAAATAACGCAAGTAGGTTCTTTGAAGTCGGGCGTTAAACATGCACAATTTTTAGTTTTTTTGTTAAAGCCCGCCCGAGTTACTTACTTACGTTATTTGGCGTGAATACAATTTAAGTGAAAATTTTTGAAGGCGGTACTATTTTTGTTAAATGCTAAAATATTATTATAAGTATGCTATTGGTGTTCCAAATGAAATTAAATAAATAAATAGAGGTATTAAGTATTTCTTACTTTTTGATTAACATTACATTACAGCTTATTCCTCATGTAAACCTGCGTGGTTTTTTGTGAATGTAGCAAACATCTTTTGTATTTTTATTTATATTTGGTAGTAAACTAATAAAAAAATAAAATAAATAAATGATAGCATTATTTTTAATATTGTTTAACAAAATAATTTTTATTTCACTCTTTTAGTGCATTATGCTGACAACTTTCGTGTATCCTGGTATGTTAGGATGTACCTACATACATTGCACACATAAACCGCATGAATCAAAAATACTTGTCCGATGAAATCCGTATCAAAATCGGTTCAGCCAAATGTGAGATAATCACGGACAAATATATGTACATACATACATACAGGGTTAATTTTTGAACACCATCCAAATTTTTAAGCTCGTCTCAGAATCGGTAAGTTAACAACTTTTTTCTAGAAACATGGGTCGAAATACGACAAAAAAGTTTGGACTTCCCATACTAAATCGATCGTGTAATCAGTCTGATTTGTATGAAAAGTAAAAAAAAAAGTCATATTTCGACCCATGTTTCTAGGAGAAAGTTGTTCACTTACAGATTCTGAGACGATGTTAAAAATTTGGATGGTGATAAAAAATTAACCCTGTATACGGATCAAACTGAGAACCTCCTTTTTTGAAGTCGGTTTATATACTAAAACCTTCTCCTAAATGTAACAAATACTTTCCTGAAAACCGCATCAAAATCGGTGCGGCCAAACGCGAGATAATCGCGGACAAACATACATACATACATACAATACAGATCAAATTGAGAACCTACTTTTTTTAAGTCGGGTAAAAACCACTACCTAAACTTGAATTTTTTTAATCTAGTAAGGCTGCATAAAATGGATTTTATGCTCTTGTGCATAAAGTAACTTCTTTTAAGACTACACAATACACCTTCATTTACGTGATATTATTTTTATGAAATTTAGGTTATATCTTAATTTAATTACGACATATGAATTACTATCTAAATACATAATAAGGATTAATGCAGGGCGTACATTTACTTAAAAAAATAAAACGCAAAATTTTTAAATAAATTGGCATTACGGCTCAGATCATTAGTCGAACGTCACATAGTGGAAAATTAAAAAAAAAAGCGTGGCGGGAAGCTAATTAGTTAGTCAAACAAAACTAGAAACTACTGTAGCTAAATTTGTTGTGTTGCGGTAGAAAATTCAATAAGTTTTATGAAAGTTATTAAACAATGTCTTCGAGTAGTAATAGTGACGAACAAATAATGATTTCGCCTGAGACTTTAATGGAAAGAAGTGCGAAAAATGTATTTGAACAGTGATATTGCCGTCTAAGTTGAAGATAATCTATCTCAGCACATAACTACGAAAGTATTATGATTTGGAAGAACCAAAAAAAACGTAAACACGTTTGCGGAGTGTGTTTGTTAAGCTATTTTGACGAATTGTTGAAATTAAAATTAATTAAAGTTTCTTGTATATGCTTAATCCTTGTTTTATTTCCTTGCAATCGAAGTGAAAAGCAGTGTATTTGGAGTCCAGTTAAAAAATTATTGACTGAACTCTACTTATTTGATTTATACACTAGGATAAATAATAATTACTTACCCAATAAAAATGGTGTTATGAAATACTTACATCGAAATGATCTTCACAACAAAAAAAATTCGATTTTGTTTTGGGGTTATGACGGTTCGCTGCTTGGAACCATTTGGTCCGACGTTCTTGGTCTTGGGGAACATTTAAAAACATTTTTTGTCTAGTTCTTTTTGTTGTATTTGTACACATGGGTACGAAACAAGAACGGTAACTTTTTAGGTTCGACATTTCAATAGGTAGCTATGTATTTGAGTATAGAACAACGAACACTGTACGTCTGTCAAACATTGACTTATGTCAGTTTAAACTGCAATGAGTGAAAGTTAACATTATGACGTCACACGCGCTCGTGTTTGTTCGGGAGCTGTTTTGGAGTGTCTTCGGTTCTGGATTCAAAAACTAATTTTAATTTTGATATAACTTTTGAATTATTGCAAAAAAAATTAAAATAAAAATACTTTGTTAGAAAACTTATATATGATCTTTCGATTTATCGCAAGAAAAAAAAAAATTCACATCCCTAATTCTATATACCTATTAGATATACCAATTTCTAAGCGAATATTCATTTCACGGTTATTTCTGAAAGAAAAATAATTCTGTTATTGAATCATCCAATGTAAAAAAGAAATTATCAATTATTCTGTATCAAAATAAAATAAATTATGGCTATTTAATAGTAAAATAAAAATAGAAAGCAAACTTAGATCCTACTTCCTACTAATATATTATAAATGTGAAATTTTACATGTTTGGATGTTTGTTGCTCAATCACGCCAAAACGGCCAAACAAATGGGTTTGGCTGAAATTTGGAACATGGTTACTTTGTAGCCTGGAGAGGAACATAGGCTACTTTTTATCCCGGAAAAATATCACAATCCCGTGGGATAACTTAGTCCACTTTTATCCCGGAAAAATATCACAATCCCGTGGGATAACTTAGTCCACCGTCTCCATGGCATAAAGTTTGTGTAGTCCGCGGCTTTCCGCCAGGCCTTAAGAAGTAATAGTAATTAATATGTAAAAATGGAAGTACACTGAACAGGACATAGTACTGAAGTACACAGGACACATGAAGAAATTTTGGTAATATTCCTCTCGCGTAGATGTGCCCCTCCCTACGTCTGCGCAACCGCCTCGTTTACATAAACTCGTATTGCATCAACGTAAAGTCCTATCCACATCAACGGTCGTCTCATTCAAGATAGAAGTTAACCTCTGTCATAACACCTCGGCAAATATGACGACTACAAGTTACAGCAAATACGGCTCTCGCGTCATTGCGGCAGACCGCACATAACTCCTGTTATTGCTTACAATTAGAGCAGCCCAGTGGGTTTAGCACTGAGTTGTAAGGTATCTCGATGAGCAGCTGAGGCCTATGGTTAAATAATTTGAGCATGCCTCAGGTGTTCTAAAACCTTTTGTCTCAACAATACCCACCTATTATGTAGCACCACAACAATGTTTCCTTGTGGTGTCAAAAATGCAGCATTTTCTATCGTTATTATACTTCTTCGCGAAGCTAAAATACGGATTGACCCTCTCGGTATAAATTTGGAGAAGTGCCCCATTGCATAGAACATTGGATTTTTGATGAACTCATCATCTTCGGCGTAGACTAAAATTGGGGCATCGACGAAGTTGTTAGCCCAATTGGGCCCACCTGTTGGGCTGAGGCAGAGATTCCAGTCAATCCAACCAACCACAAAGTTATTCAGATCCTGAAAATTAAGTTTACAACTCTATAACCTAGACTTTATTTTAGAAATTATGATTATTATTTTATTGCCTATCTGTTCTTTTGGATTGTTTTGGTTTTCCAATAATTAATACTAGTGCATAACCTGCGGCGATGCCACTTGTTGTTTCGGGAATCAGAGCTATCAAATGAAAGTTACACTCGATTCGAATGTCAAGAGTTTTCGGCAAATTACGGTCCCGAGTCCATTAATTTTATACCAAGAATAATTACTGTTGGCTTACTTGTAATATGCTTGTAATATAATTACGAGCTCTCCGCCATGCTCCGATTTCGACTCTCATGGCATCCCACGGCATAGCCCCTGAAATAGGTAGAATATCAAATTATTAGTGCAAAGTTCTTGTCTGGAATCTATACTTCTATACTAATATTATAAAGAGGAAAGATTTGTATTTTTGTATATAACGAATAAACTCAAAAAGTACTGGACCGATTTCGAAAATTCTTTCACCGTTAGAAAGCTACAGTCTTCCCGAGTGACATAGGCTATATTTTATCCCGATATTCCCACGGGAACGGGTACCACGCGGGTAAAACCGCGAGAATCCGTTAGTGTATTATAACATTTATAACACGGTTGAAAATTCTGAAGTTACTACAAAATTTACCTTCACAAGCTTCCGTGGAAAGTAGTATTTTATCGGGATACCGATTTTGTATATCGCTAATTAGTGAAGCTGGTGCGAAATTACCGTAATAATGGATCGCAATACCATCAATGTAATCAAATGCTTTAGGATCTTCTCTCTCCATCTGCAATAGATTTTATAGAAATCATAATTCAGATTAATGTGAAAAAAAATATAGAAAGTGACAAGGTACGAACGAGTATTCCTAAAATACTTACACCAATCACGTAAAAGTGTAGAAGGTAACGTTGATCGTCTATAGCTAAAATCAAAGTGTCATTGAAAGCAGAGTTCCTTATAGTTGGACCAAGGTTGTCTACGATCCATCTCGCCTGTAAGTAGAAGCTAACATGAGCACAGAGAAATTATTATAATATGAGGTATTTTAACGACATTTTGTCAGTTTAGTTTATTTGGTATCGCCTTCGCCATTTATCTAGCTAGGTCTTTTGTCTTTTGGCGATATATGTGTGGATTCTATTTGGTTTGGATGTATGATGATATTGATGATCACAATTAAGACATTTCTATTTTTATTTTTATTTTGATTCATACCATTTGCGAGGGCATCCATCCCAAGGAATTAAAAGGCGCCAGTGGCACTATACCGTTAATTGGCTCATTGGTTGTCGTTATAGCCCAGATTTTCACATTTGCTTTTGCATATTCTTCAATGAAACTGAAAACACGAGTAGAATTAATATGCTTTTTTAAAAGATAAACTTGAAATTTAAACCCTTATGTACTAACCGCAAGTGGTAGTCAGCGAAAGCTTGGTAAAATTCTCGCTTTAGCTGTCCAAAGCCGGTGATCCTCTCGTTGGTTTTCATCCATATAGGAGGAGACCACGTGCTCGCAGTTATTTTGACTTCGGTCTTGGCAGCATGCTGACTTCTTCTGATCATGGGCAGCTGAAAAAGACGACTTTGTTTGTTATGATTCAGTTGGGATAACTGTTTGTCCGTACCGAGCGACGAAATGCCTCAGAAAAGTTTAGCTAGCTATCCTAATATTGACCTAAATTATTAAGAAAACTGTGAATAAGAGAGAGGCTGCCTTTTTCCACTTTCTCCTGGACTCCAAAGATTGGAATCGTCTTGCTCGTCTATGTTGACTTAAAAATAATATTCATGTGGCTATACCTACTTTAAGGAATAAGTCTTCTTGACTGAGGGAGAAGTTTGAGAGAGCTCCATCGTTCCACGGCATTTCGTTGTAGGTGTACGGATGCGTCGAGAAGTCTGCCCCGGCTATGGGGACGCGGATCATGTTGTAATCCAAACCTTTGGGGCCGAAGTATGTGCTGAAAGTACGCCACAAAAATTTCAGTTGAAATATAAGTTTATTGGTTTCTGATTAGTATTAGAGAAATTGTTAATGCAGATAAAGAAGTGTTTAGTTACGTATTCCTGATCGAGCCTACCCAGATGGTGATGCAAAACAATCACAAACAAGTTTTTCGCATATACCGATCTGCCCCCTGATTTACGAACCGTCGGAAACGGAATCGGATTCGAATTCTGTGCTTTGTCGTTGTCTATTCTATAGTGAGTGGCAGAGACAGTGCATACCTTCCGCTGTCGGGAGCTATTCCGATTGTTCGTGAATCAGGAGGCTGCTGATAAGTAGGTATATGGGACGGCTTTAAAGTTTTGGGAGACAAAAATTGACAATACTTAGGTCTAACGAATTACTATGATCAGTTTGTGCTTCATGATTTTCAACCGCAAAATCCTTATCATTGCCCTTGCTAATGTTATTATCAATTACATAGGGTTTATGCTGAAAGAGGTCTGAAAAAGATATTACCTACTTTATGAATTGCGTTTGTGCAGCATCCGATAGCTTTCGCCAATTGATCGCCGCAGCATCAGTCACGGACCCACCGAATCCTTCAATACTCTGGAATCTGGCAATCGTGAACAATCTGAGGGTGACGGAGTTGAAAATTCTCGATGCGTTTCGATCATATCCTTCAAATGATTCCTCAAGCAGTTCTTTGGGCGTTGGTTCCCTGTCTGCTTGTGAAGTTTCCGCATTGTTAACGGGTAGTTGTATTTGTCCAAAAGATTTCTCAAATCGCTTTCCAGACTGTAAACAGAAATACAGAATGAATTTTAACAGGGTTGTTTTCATGCTTAGTTTCGAATTTCTGATTTCTTTATTTATCTATTGTCTATAACTATAACTATTGCAATCAGTTAAAACTATCGTTTTCACAGCGACTGCTGGTAGCAAATTCACTGAGGGCCTAAATACCAAATATTTAAGGACAAGAACTTACATCGCTGCTCGTGTAGACAACATAAGTGCCACTGCTTGGTTCTTCTCGGGTAATGGTGTCACAGTAAGTGGCATTGCACACACACACGATCGATCTGCCTTCTATTCCCAAATCGCGAGCAAGGCATGGTATATCTTCCTCTGAAATGTAACACATCATTCCATAAGTTGAAGTAAATACTGGTAAAAGGATCCATTCTAACAACAGAAAAAAAAAAATTAAAAATTTTGGTAAGTTGCTGTTCTTTTCTATTTCGGTAATAATGCTTTAACTTACCTGAATTTATCAGTGAAAATGTGAAGAACACCACCGTTGCTATTAACGAGAGACGCAGCGCCATCTATAAATATGTAAGGAAGGATAAATCTCGGTCAACCACATTTTAGTTTGTAAGTACTTGTTTGACCTCAGTGTACCTAAATGGATGTGAAGGTTATTTAAGAGACGTCCTAATTTTAAAGAAGCTCTCAGAACGGTGTTTTACTAGTACAGTGTTGGACTTCATTACTACTGCGTGTTGCTGTTTACTGTTTAGTGTTTATAAACTAAATAAAGTTTAATATAGAAATGTTAAGTTTCAGCAGCGATACTTTTAACTTAAGTAAGTACAGGATAATAATTACCCTGTACTTAAGTTAAAATTATTTTAGTTATCGTTTAAAATGGTCAAAAGGTAAACAAACCTTTTGTCGATTTTTTTTAGTAATAACGTTCTGTATTTTATGTAAATGATAATGTATAGTTTTAATATTTTATTAAAAATACCACTTTCACATACAGATATAGGTATGACAAAAATCGGTTAAGTGCGAGTCGGGCTCGCGCACGAAGGGTTCCGTTCATCAATAAAATCACGTTGTATGGGAGCCCCCCTTAATTTATTTCATTTAAGTGTGTAGAAAAGATGGCTATTAACATTAGTTCTTTTCTCACTTTATTCTGATTTAAAAAGCTAAGGATTTCTGTAATAATCCAATTAATTTAATTCTAAGATGGATCCTTGACCTATTTTGCTCAGGGACCACCTAGGAAATATTACGGATTCCCGTTCAGTAATTTATTAAACAAAATAGAAATATGATAATAGCCTACGGTACATATTGTCACAAAATTTTGCTGAACTTGTAGGCAGTTTTAAATTATGACTAAACCAAAAAATCGCACGAGGACTTATTATGTTATGTATCACTTATGAATGACTTAAACTATAGCATTTACAATCACGACTGTCCATTTTTGGAAAAAAGTTTGAGCAAAAATGTTTTTAAATTAAAATGAGGGTTTTCGTAAAAAAAATAATTTGCGTGACGACTTACCTTCGAGCTTGCAACTACCAAGTGATTGTTTTAGGAATGTTTATCTCGAGATATCAACGTGTTATCAGTTTTAAATGATAAATCATTGCCATTACTTATCCATTCTTATTACTTAAGCAAGTTTTTATCAATGTTAGTGGGTTACTATTTAAATTAGATAAATTGGATTGGATTGACACGAATATTTAAAAGATAAGGTCTATTGTTATTCGTCACTGAACAGAATTAGTAACCTATTAATTTTGCTGAAGCTTTATGGAGATACAAAAATATCGCAAATATTTTAATATAAAACATTCATATAAGTATATTTTTTCTAACTCAATGTGTTTGGTCCATGTGGTCGACTGTTCATATGAGAAATGTTGTTGATTTACAAAGATAGTTTCATAATATTTAATCGGAATGTTATCTTTACGATTATAACTACTTATTTACCTCACTAGGTGTCAATTAGACGATAATAATTGTAAATATTTAAAACGGTGATTAAGATAAACAAAAGCTTGATAGGTAGGTACCTAAGGGTATTAAAAAATAAGAAACACATGAATTTAAGAAGACAATATAATTAAATTTTCATACAAATCTTTAACGTAATATTATCTTTAAAATACTGTACAAATGTCGGCTAGTTTTGTAGGGAATCATTTGCCGTTGAAACAAAACGAGACGAAGCAGAGTTTAGATAAATTGCACCCGGAAACTATAGAAGAGCAAATGATTGTCTCCAATGCCGCCGACTAACTCTTTAATATTTTCATTTTGATATGGCAGATTGTCGATATGAAACACTTTTATACAAGCAAAAATCGCTTAAAGTACTAACAACTGAAAGAAATGCACTAAAGGTAAGTATGCACATTATTTACATGACACGACCTCGATATTATTGCATAATGCGATGTGGACTTTTGAAACAATTCCGGTGAAACTATACTAGCAAACGAGTCCAAACTAATAATGAGTTAATCTCAATTGAGTACATACATAATTATAAAAGTCTAAAATCACAACGAAGCAGATCTCTTGCTTGGTTTTTTTAATAATAAACGAACACTGTCGTATTGTCAATAATACTATCCCAAAATAGGAAAGATTTAAAAATATTACCTTTCGAAAAGAAAAATAGAAATGAGAAATATTATGTCACCAGTGACTTTGACTTACTTGATATTGCATTTTAACGAGAAGTACTCATAGGTAAGCTAAAATAATATAAAAAAACAATAATATTTATCCTGAAAACTCTACATCGTCGATTGGTCCATAAATATATATATTGATAGATAGGTAGTCAAATTCACTGGTACATCATGTTTAAGTTCAATCGCTTAAGTACTAGGTACGTGACAACATTATCTACGATTTCTGAACGACCATCGCCATAAAACAAAATCTTAAAGCTATTCACTTTACAATTTACCTAATATAACTCTATGAAATAAATACAAAAAATCTCTTATTATTATCTAAGATAATATTTTCCTACCTCATGTCTTGAAACTAAATACTATGTAATGCACGTAAACTTAACACTGTTTAAAATAATGTGCGCCGGGGCGCAGTCGGGCGGACCCTTATAATATTTGACTAAAAGAGAGATCAAATCATTGCCACGTAAACTTATTGTATAAACCGGCGGCCGCGAGCGCTGCGACGGCGGCGTCGCTCCTTTGTACTTTGAAACGTGAAACAGAAGGCCGAGGCACAGAAGGATCAAAGACTTCAGAATCAGAAGTAATAGGAGAAAGTTAAATTATTGTAGTAACCCCACAGAGATGACAAGGTTATTTTTTAATTATTGGGTTTCAATATTTCTGCTTATTTAATTTTATATTTATTTGCTTTATAAGAAGTTTTAATTACTATCAAATAGCTGCCGTGAATCAATGCATTTTTGATAACGTCTGTACAATTGATTGATTTGTTTGGACAAACGAAAAAATAATACTACAATATTGACGAAGGCATAACTTGTACCTACAGGAAATTGTGTTATCAAATTTATATATCTCTCATTATGGTACATTTCTAACATACCTCTAACCTGGTAGACCATGTGAACACATGAACACTTTAACGTATATTACTTTATACACATATTGTAGATACAACAATCGCTTCTTATTACTGTGGCAAAGACTGCTATACCTGCCAAACCATACAAACGTATCCCTATCAGCTAACAAAGGCATAAACAAAGCATAAAGTGCGTAAGTAGAAATCAATCCAGCACATTTATTTACAATTTGAGTAATTTCAAGAGAAAAACGAAGCAATGAATAAAATTGTACCACGAGCCATAACAACCGATGGTGTCGACGAGACATCTTAACAATCTACTCTTATAAACCCTACGCATGATTCAAAGGACCTACACTAATACTTTAACCTTTTCACTGCTACCAACATCTATTCACTTTGTTTTTGTTATATTTAAACCAGTGAAAAGATTAAAATCGCTCAAGTAATTTATGTTAATGTAACATAATTTATAGAGGCACTGTGTGTATTCAATTCTATATTTCCTTATTTGACATTATTTTACACAACTATACCGAACGAATTTCAGCATTATAAGACTTATTTATATTTAAAATATAATTGTTACTCTTATTTGATTTTTTGGAAGTTGTGAAAGAACGCGTTTGGCACGCGATCGACGAGTGGTTGTCTTGAAATTTCTATATACATTGAACAGTGGCTTTTAGAGTATGGAAAAACTGAATTAAATTATAAAAGAGATATTGAAAATTGAGCTATACAATAAACATTTAGTTACAAAAATACTTGTAGCGTAATTTTCAGATCACAATTTGCTATGTTAGGTTCACATCATCTTCAAATAACAACGTATCTCTTTAATACAATATCTGCCCCCCTGATTCACAAACCGTCGGAAACGGAATCGGATTCGAAATCTGTCTTTGTCTATTCTTAAGTGTGGGACAGTGTCAATGCTTACATTCCGCTGTCAGAAACCTTTCCGACAGTTTGTGAATGAAAGGGCAGGGACATAAGTGCCAGATAGCAGGCGGCACGTGTGACTTCGGAAGACTTAGCTACGTCGGCATGACCCATCACGGCGGAAACCTAAATAGACGGGAATGAAAAACAGTACCTATTTCCTGCAGTATTTCTAGTGGTTTAAAGTTATCTATATTGCATTCAGTGATGGGTAAACTTATTGTCTAAGAGAGATATGTGTGCTCCGTTTAAATATAACTTAAGCAAAACTTTTCAAAAAGGCAAGATCGAGGAAACACCCGATATAAATAACAAGTTTAAAAAAAAGAACAAAACGAAACGAAAATTTAAATAATTTCCATAAATATACACATCGTGGTAAACTAGAAAACAAACAGTTTTAGAACCTTTTGAAACAGTGTCACTATAGGCCAGAATTAATAATCTATCCACAGATAGGGATGTGCATGATCCAGATTAGTTGCTAGGCAACACCTAGCAACACACAGGCAACTGTCGTTAATTCTGTTATTAACAAACGTTGCATAGCAACTAATCTGGATCATGCCTATCCCTATCTGTGGATTGATTAGTAATTCTGGCCGTAAAAGAATAAAATAACGTCTGATCGTCATTCTCTTCAACAGAGGAAAAGAAAAATTTGAAACAGTAAACAAAAGACTACTGCAAGTAAACGTCATTAAACGGAGCACGCAGGGGGGCGTGGGAGGGAGATGGAGGGTGGTGGTCGCTTCAGTCTTTGACGAGCCGGTAGATGTGGTGCTGCGCGCCGTGCTCGCTGTTCGACACCTCGAACACGAACGCCGCGCACAGCAGCGTCTCTTGAGTATCTCTATTTGAAACCACCTGCGGACAAACGAGAGACAAAGTTATTTTCGTTGTAGCATAAGCGCTTAAAAAAATTTCACAAACAAAAGACATCAACGATTTTGCACCAAAAATTAAGTACTTTTTGGTAACAGCTATAATCTTATCGGATGCCATGGCAACGACCGACCGACGCCAGAAGCGTCTCCGAGGATTCTCTTCACGTCCGTGGGACGCCAAGCCTTCATCGTGAGGTAAGGTTCCTAATGAGATAGAGCTCTGTTATCAATAAATTACGTATTTTTTGTTGTAAAATCGATGATGTCTTTTGTTTGGAAGATTAGTGTTTTTAAACGAAAGTGTGGATAACTAAGTTACAACTCGTTTTGGAGCCACTGATGTTATTAATATTTCTCTTTTTAGGGTTGCGTACCAAATGGTAAAATGGTGCGACTCAAGTCTGTCTGTCTGTCTGTCACAGCTAGATCTTGAGAACTATTACTAACTAACTATTCAAAAGTATTTCATCTTGCAAATCTATTTGAATAAAGAGTTTTTGACTTTGACTACTAATGCTATCAACTTGAAAATTTGGAACAGTTTTAGATGACGTTTGCCCAACTATTTTTCAAATATGAGAGAAATAAATATATATTTTTTTGCAACCGGGACTGAAAGAGGGTCTTAAAATTCAAAGTGGGGCTACTAGGGCATAAGGGGTATCATATGAAAGAGCGCTTTTGCACATTCTCAAAAAAAAACTCTTTTTTAGGCCACATAGTTTTCGACTTTTGATGAAAAATGAAAAAAAAATACCGCCCCCAGCCCCTCTTATCTCCAAACTTTTTCAGAAATCGTCAACAAAAATATTTGTTCCACTATCGGTCAAAAGATGGCGTTGACCTAAAACTGCAATATTCTACATCGCAAATACCCTGCCGAATATAGCCTCGCCGATGAAAACATTTTCAGGTTTTATTTATTAATATTTCTGATGATGGTACGGAACCTCGGTGCGCGAGCCCGACTGGCTCTTGACCGGTTTTTACTTTTCATGGAGAAAATGTCAGTAGCTTGTTGGACATTTTCCTCATTTAAGTTTGAATGAATGTGCATTTTCCCTAATCGATTTAATACAACCCAGTATATTTCCATACACTCGACCGACCGCGTTGGAAATCTACTGTTGACACCCTTTACCTCAACCAGGGGACATAGGGTATTAAGGCAAGTATATTTACATCCTCTTTGTATCTGTAGGTAAACTGGTAGTGTAAGGAGAAAGCTAGCGATTGCTTTAGTTTCCTCTTGGCAAGTGTCCCGTGAATATTGCAATAAACTGACGTCTAAAGTAATAGTAGTTCATCATGTACTTCTCTAGCAGCAGGTTCAGCGTGTGTACTGTCCCTTTCCTCGTCTCTTGATAAAAAAAATACAAAAGAAAAACGCCGATAACTTTTCAGAAGCTCACATGTAGTATAGTGAAGTTCTCGAGCACACTCTTCATCATGTATGTACTTCTCGGGTAGGTGCTTCAACTTGCATATGAAGTTGACCATGTACTTGCGAATGGGCGACCGCTGGATGAGGCACTCAAAACGCGGGTACTTCATGTTGCTTTAGGCCGGGAGACTCGTATAGGCCGCCCGCACGCGGGAGATATCAATTGTTAAGCCTGTCGCATGTAGGACCAATCCGCGTAGCTGTGAAAGTAAGTTCTAGCGCTTCGCGTGAGACTTTGTTCCGATAGCGGCCCGTACAGGCCTACCGAGCACCAGTGAAACCTGCCAAAAAATGTTTGCCTACCTGCAGTATTGTGAAGTTTTCAAGCACGCTGTTCATCATGTACTTCTCAGGCAGGTGCTTCAGTTTGTGGATGAAGTTGACCATGTACTCGCACATGGGCGACCGCTGGATGCGGTACACGAAGCGTCCGCTCTCGAAGCGCGCGTACTCCGTCTCCACCTTCTCAACGACCTGTTTGCCGAACGAGCAGACCTTCGTGCTGCACGTTATCGTCATGTTCTCGTTGCTTTCATATCTGGAAAGCACATGTTCAGATGAGTTTGAGTATTAAAAGATTACTGGCTAAGTATTGCCTGCAGTTTCGCATGCGTTATATTCAGGGTAACGTCTTTCACTCTATAGAACTTCTATATAAAGCACATTTTACTAATCCCGCAAAGTCTATGGCGGAAATAAATCAAAAGTAAGACCTTCCTAACGGTATCAAAACCATATTTTAGGCTTTGGCAATGCAACACAGGCTGGTGGGAATGTATCACTCTGAGGGACCAGACAGACAAACGACTTTCACTCTATAGAACTTCTATATAAAGCACATTTTACTAATCCCGCAAAGTCTATGGCGGAAATAAATCAAAAGTAAGACCTTCCTAACTGTATCAAAACCATATTTTAGGCTTTGGCATTGCAACACAGGCTGGTGGGAATGTATCACTCTGAGGGACCAGACAGACAAACGACACTCAGATGACGAACGTAGTCCGAAGACGCCGTTGTGTTACGGCGTGACGTCGTAGTCAACAGGCGGCGGCGCGCGGTGTCGTTCGTCCGTTAGCGCCCTAACACAAATAATAGAGAAAGATTCGAATAGAACAGGGTTTACTATCACCTTGACCTTGAGTTTTCTCTCTTAGATCATTTCAGTAAATAAATCGAGAAATTTAACATAAGACGCAACCGCGTTTGTTTACGAATTAAAGAGATCTAGTTTACCTCTACAATAATCACAAGGTTCTACGGCACCACGATTAAAAATTATGTTAATATCACAGTAATTTTTGAAAATACATTTTTGTTATAAGATATTCGATTAGTATAGTTACTTACACACTAGTGACCCCATAGAAAGCACCAGGGTCGTCCAAGTTATTGGTGTTGAGGTCCGCCCAAAACTTCACCAAGAAGAAGGCGTTTCTAGGGCCTTTCTCGTACAATTCTTTGAGCCCTCCTTTCTTCTCTGGGAACTTATCGTTTATTTGTTGTACGTCTACCGACTGTTGACAAAGAACGGTAAATATATAAAAAAATTAAGACAATCCCTTTTTAGGGAACATAACGCGATCATCATTAAAAGCAAACAGTTTTTAACATTTTTCTAAACGAAGCTGTCTGTGTAGCTCGTATCTTTTGAGTTTTTCAAGTTAACTCACCTCCAATAACGGATCGGCGTATGTGACAGTACCACCTATATGTACGAATAAATGTTGCGCCGGTGCTGCACTTGGAGGATACTGTAAAAAGAGAGAAAATATTTTTTGAGCCAAGGCATCCTTTAATCTATTTTAATTGTATACTAGCGGATCCTCGCGGTTTTACCCGCATGGTACCCGTTCCCGTGGGAATATCGGGATAAAATATAGCCTATGTTAATCAGGGATAATGTAGCATTCTAAGATTGAAAGAATTTTGGAATCGGTCCAGTAGTTCTTTCCTATTTATAATATTAGTATAGATATTGTAATCATGCCTATCATCGCCTGCTGCTGGAAATGGGTCTCTTGCATTGTAGCTTATCATTCAGCTCTTGGCAACCACAATGTGATGATCGTCGTTCAACCTAAGTTAGACTAGATCCATTAAATCCAGGTTAATAATATTTAATATTTATTTAACCGTATGGCGTATATATAACAATTTGTAGGATAACTTAATTATAAATCTATGTCTAGGTTTTGCAACCAGTCCACAGCCGCTGGTGTCAACTTGCTGTAGAGATCGATAGTTAATAGAAAGCATTTGATTAGTTACAATAGACTAATCAAATGTTATCATATTACTGATAATGTTCAGTAGTTAATTAAATTTTAGAGACTCACGACACGACCCTACAGTCAAACCGACCAGTCAGTTTTTGGGGCTACATGTAATTTAGTAACTTTGTAGTGGTTTTGATTATGATATTTACATAATATTATTTTGAAAGTGTGTTTGTTTGTTTGTCCGTCTTTCACGTCAAAACGGAGCAACGGATCGAGATGAGTTTTGGTATGGGGATAGTTTGGGGCCAGTAGAGTGGCTTAAACTACTTTTTATCCCGGAAAAATATCACATTCCCGCGGGAAAATATCGTGTAGTCCATGCGGGCGAAGCCGCGGGCGGAAGGCTAGCTCTTGATGTGGTTTGTTTCATTTACGAGTAATATACGCTAAGAATCCACAACGGTGATTGTTAATATACAGTGTTGGGATTTCTCGATTTTTTTAAATAAAATTGAATCTGAAAGTACGCCAAGTTTTCGAGACACAAATACCTACCTTTTCTTCAATGACAATGCTGCATTAGTCATGAATGGTTTAGTTTAGTGTTACGTTTTATTCAAAGTTCAAGGTTTCGAGATCATCGCACTTGTATAATCTTAGTGAGAGGTGCACCAATGTATTTCTTGAAGGTTATGTGTTAGCGCAGAATAAATAACAGATTATATTACGACCTTTATTACAATTACATTATGATTTTCTAGTTATTCTGTTGCGTTTTACATCATTGGTCTTTCATGGGGCAGGCACGTTTTGACGTTTGTCGGTCACTTTAAAAATGTTCACATTATTTTTGACGCAAAGTAACTGCAACTTATGGCTTGATCTGTTGATCCAGCGAATGCCCGACAAAAGCTGAGGACTGGAAGAGGCGCAGCTTGTGCTCGGGAATATGTCGTGGTATTTATAATGAGCGATAAAAGTACGTAATTCGTGGGAGAGCGGCTGAGAAGCACGCATCGTGTCAGTGTCCCGGCATATGGTTGACAAAGGCAATGATGGAGTGACGACATTCGGCGACAAAAGACTGTAAATCGTGAGCAAGCTGCTAAGGAGTTATGTCGCCCGTATCACAGTTTCGCGGGTACTAGATATGGAAGGAGAACTTGAAGAGGAGCCAGCTTGTGCGTGACGATGGCGTGGTACTTATAATAAGCGACCAAAGACTGTCTGTCGTTCACGACCTGTGGTACCACGTACCTTCGTCTGTCGCCAGGCGAAGGTATCGAGTGCCGACAAAAGACTGTAGCTCGTTAGCAGCTGCCAAAGATTGTTTTCACTCACCGTGTCTGGGTCTCGCGGGTACTCCACAAAGGCGAAGGTAGAGTACCGACAAAAGACTAGCTCGTTAGCAAGCTGCCAAAGATTGTTTTCACTCACCGTGTCTGGGTCTCGCGGGTACTCCACGAAGCGACAAAAGACTGTAGCTCGTTAGCAAGCTGCCAAAGATTGTTTCCACTCACCGTATCTGGGTCTCGCGGGTACTCCACGAAGCGACAAAAGACTGTAGCTCGTTAGCAAGCTGCCAAAGATTGTTTTCATTCACCGTATCTGGGTCGCGCGGGTGCTCCACGAAGCGACAAAAGACTGTAGCTCGTTAGCAAGCTGCCAAAGTATTTTTCACTCACCATATCTGGGTCTCGCGGGTACTCCACGAAGGCGAAGGTAGAGTGCCGTCAAAAGACTGTAGCTCGTAAGCAGCTACCAAAGATTGTTTTCGGCGATAAAATACTGTAACTCGTGAGCAAGCTGCTAGGGAGTTATCTCGCCCGTATCACAATCTCGCGGGTACTAGACATGGAGGGAAAACTCTAAGAGGAACCAGCTTGTGCGTGATGATAGCGTGGTATTCATAATAAGCGAAAAAAGACTGTCTGTCGTTCACGACCTGTGGTCCCAGTCGCCGATTCATGGTTACGCAGTTATTCAACGAAGGCGAAGGAAGAGTGCCGACAAAAGACTGTAGCTCGTAGCAAGCTGCCAAACATTTTTTCACTCACCGTGTCTGGGTCTCGCGGATGTTCCACGAACGCTGAGAACTCGACGAGGCGCAGTTTGTGCGTGGCGATGGCGCGGCCCTCCCAGGGCGGCGGCGCCACGTCCGTGCCGCCCGCCACGCCCACGCCGCCCACGCCGGGCACGCCCTTGTAGCCTGCTCCCGGGAACGGTTTCACACTGCACGGAGAAAAAAGTCTAATAACATATAACAGAATATTGCAAATACAACTAGAATGTATATTACTATACGTGACAACTATTCATTTTGTAAAGATAATTTTAAAAATATAGTTTTAGGTAACATAAAGATGTTGGTAGATACTTATAGTGAAAAAAAATCTATACACTTCACCAGTAGTTTATTTGTTACTAACAAATAATTCATCCAAGTGTCCATGGACACAGATTAGAACATTGAACAATGTACAGTCAATCTAACAGAAAAAATACTATCTTAAAATACGGTAGACTGGGTCTGCGATTGATCAGACATAGATTGCGTCTTTTGTTGGACTATGTACAACTTTCTATTTTAAAGCTTTCAGTATTTCAAAATTGAGCTACTTTTCTTTCCAATAAAAATGACTGCGACAAAAGTAGAAATACTTTTCAGTTCATTAAAATAAACAAAATCGTTGTCAAAAATTGAAAATGAAGTATTTTAGTAATTAGATTTTTGTAAAAACTTCATTTTCATGACAAGCTTTTTTGCTGACTGTAATTAAATATTGTATTGTCATCTAAATCAAACCTGTATACAAAATGTCAGCTCCATCGGACTCTGGGAAGTGGGTCAAATTAAGCTTGCAAGATTTGTCACCCACTAACTAACTTACTTACTAACGTGGCAAGTTAAATAAAAGCTTGTAAAAATCTGCTAGTCGACTCACAGTCGATTTTTTTATATAAAATACTTCATTTTAAATTTTTCTATAATAAAAATTTCATTGTGAATGCAAAAAAGCAAAAATTTAAATTAAATCGTTGTCGTTGTTGTATGTCGCAATAATAAAAAGGTAAATTGGATTTATGTACGCTATCTAAGCAGATTTACATAACAACTTACTCTTGTGAGGTTCCTGCTTGTAAGCCTGGCTGCCAAAATTGCTGAAAAGAAAAGAAAAACAATAATTTAGTTAAAGTATTAAATTGTATCTCCATAAATTTAAACAATAAGCATTACATTGTGTTATTTGCTGAGTTAATTTCAGTATACATCGACACACGTTGTTTGAGTATTTGAAGCTTATTAAAATTAACTTTGTATTTATTACGAATATCTTGTTTTGAGTATAAGTAGGTATTAATTTTGCTGTGTTGTGTTATTCCTACAACACACTTTTAACATGTTTTGGTCGTCACTTTCATCATATCTAATGGTCGATTTCCATTTTAGTGAATTTCATAAGTACAGTGGTGTAAACCGATTTGCTAGTACACGAGAGGCGTTTGAGACTCGCCACTGTATCTACTACTCGCCACTGTGGGTAAAGTACCTTATTACATTAAGTACCCATGTAAATCGTACATAATTTCAGTCTTTCGATTATTTTGAATCACTATGACGTATAATAAACGCTTTGCGTGGAGAAGACGTGCTTTATCACGTTTTCTTCTCTGTCGAACCAATGATAATTTCTGATTTCTTATTATTACTATGATTAATTAAAAAAAACGCAGTAACTTTTAATCAAGTTTTCTAAAATCTTTTTATTGTGTTTAATATTCTTTGCCTATAAAATGTGAGTGAAGCTAATTAATTGTTATTGTCGGTACGTGCATCGGCGACATGCCTGAAAGCAGCAACCCGATGTACAAGAAACACAGACGCACAAAATTTACATGTGACTGTATCAGAAGGACTGCTTTAAAAACGAACACTTTTTTGTAAATATTTTTAAATCGAAATTTTCTGCCGTTGCTCAGGCATCTCTAACAAGAACTGCATCTTAGTACGAGAAAATGTACTGACACCGGTTTCAAAAACTGTCGCATACCAGTGTAGAAATAAATCATTATTTACGGACTGCAATTTGTTTCGCTCAAATCTAAATGTATGACAAAAGAATCTCTTTTTAATCCGTAAAAGCAGACAGTGCGATATTTCATCATCATCATCTCAATTTTGCTCATGACAGAAAAATAGTGAAAACCATAAACAAAGTCAGCGAAAGCTTTAGTAAACCGAAAAGCAGACAGTATTCAAGAAGTTTTATTGTTTTGACTTCTCAAGACGTCAATAAGTACGAATAGATAAATTCCTTAATCATTTTGCTCATAACAGAAAAATAGTGAAAGGCATAAACAAAGTCAGCGATACCTTTCGATGATACAGTTTACATAAACTCGTACAATACAGATTCGTAGTGATCAATTGGACCAGTGGTCATCAGTAGGTCGTTTGAAAGCAGTCCTTCCGTGTCCAAGGCATGCCTTCAGCAGTACCGTGTGGTGGTACGCGGCGTGCGGCAGGCCGGCCACGATCTGTGCGCTCGACAGCGCGCTCATCGACTGCATTGCCTTCTCTTTCATCATCCCCCCGTCCTGTTAGTCATACCACTCTTAATTGTTCAGCTTTTTTCAAGGAACGAAAGAAGCTTTATGATTGTCATTTGCTTTTTTTTAAAGTTTTGTCTCTGTGCGTTGAAGTCTTTTATACTAAATTATAAGTATCTAGCATTTTAACATTGCTGAGTGGTTGGAACTGTCGCTAGACTTAATAAAATGGCCTACTTTAACATCAGAGGCTAAGATCCACTTCGAATCAGAAAGAAGCTTTTTAATATCTAATTTTAATTTCTGTTCCTCAATGAGATCATTCGAGTATTCGGTACTCACCACTTTGAGTTTGGCCTGTATTTCCCGTAGTTTTCGTCTGGCTAGCACCTGTATGTGCGATGAAACCTGTTTCCTCGTGCGAGTCTTGCCTGTCCGTAATTTGATATACCTTGCTATTAACTCGTTTCTTCCTGAAAATCAATAAAAAGTTATCAAAGACACATTCTCTACGTAACCCCCCCTCTTATCCCTACACAAAATTATTTTTCATCCAAATGGATCGGTAAAACTACATTGCATTGAGTAACCTTTAAACGTTACTTTGACCTTTAGAGCATCCCATCGTGTCTTTAAAATCGTGTTTCTGACATTTATTAGAAAAGACAGACTTCGACAATGTTGTAACATAAATTGAAAAATAGTTAGGTGCATTAAATAACGAGTATATGGAGTCATGACATGAATCATACAAGAATCTCAATGTAAAGTATGTTAAGCCGAAAGTGATTCGCAAATAATCTAAAAAGCGTATGTGAGTAATGTACCGATTGACATAACCCGCGGATGCCGCGCGGGCCTGAACAGACAGAGCGCGCACAATGCAATCCGGCCAACCCTCGATCCCGTTATGAAACAATTTTCAAAATATTTTGAATAGCTATTTTCAATCATTGAAACTGCAGCGGAGCGGAATGCGGGGTGGATCGCCGAAGTCAATGCCGGCTGCGATTGTTAAACAATTTTCATAGTTTAGCAGATAGTTTAACCAAAATAAACATTTCAGCACTAAAATTCAACTGTTATTTGCAAATTGGTTTCCGTATTCGATGTTGCGCAATTTATTCCCTTTTAAAGGTACGAAAAGCCGTTATTTTAATAAAACGAATCCTAGAGTACGTCTGATAGTATATTAATTCACGGACGATACAGAGGCAGACCTGACCAAACTAAATTGAAATCTCATTGAATTCGGGGAATGCGATGGCGACGAGAGGAGGCTGGTGCGAATTTAATTAACCCCTTGCTTGCTTGCTGAGGCGAATATGTACTCGTATATATTACATAGCTATTCATATTCAATAGGTCTACATAATTAAAGTCTATAAAAATGTTCGTAGTTCGATGTTTCAAAAGTTTTTATTCATTTACAAATGAAACAATATTATCTGACAGAGAATTATGATCCTCTTTCATGATATTAAACTTGAAATTAAAATGAGAGCGGACTACGAGCTCGCAAAAGAAACTCTTGAAGACTGTTAAGTCAAACATTCTTGAAATTACTTCGAAATTATGGCACCGTCGTAAACTTTTCACGGCTGGTGTTAAGCTAAAATTAGTGAGTGCGGCCACTCTAACGAATCGCTGTTAACACGAGTTAGGTAGATAAACATGGTGTGTTGTGTGTAACTGCGGTGTGTGACATCGGCGAATAAGGCATTAAGCGTGCTTTCACCCGAAACGTCGTGTGCATCTCTCTATAAATAGTGCGGTGCAGTGAGGGATCAAATCGGAACATTTCTATCCGCACTGGATAGAAAAACAAGAGATCATTATTTATTAGTTCGTTAGTTAGCTAATTTGGTCGACAGCCGGCCGGCCGGCGCGACGCGGCCACGCTCTCGCGCACTCGGATGAAATTGTGCGTGCGTTGCCTCTTATGAATATTTATCATTGGTTTCAGTGAAGTCGATGATAAAATTTTCATTTACTCTTTTCAAATTAACAACACATCTTCTGGTATTAATATGGCCGTTTTAGAGGTAAATGTAAATATATATATTTCATTTGTTTTTATTTTAAAATTCAACACATTCTCTTTTTTATTGTTTAGGTATTCACTGAAATTTCAGAACGAATACAACTTGTTTGCTGAAAAATTTTTCCGGACAAATGTGATTCGTAGACATAATTTATTCTTTAACCGAGATGATATTGGAGATCCATCAGAAACACATTAACGTGGTGCTCGGGGAATGATCTCGTTATGATGAAATGATTGTTTTCGATCTCAGTTTTATACACTTAAAAGGATGGGTACTATTTTTGAGATAGATATCAATACTGGTTTAACTTGCAATTATTAACGTAATATATCAATAAAATTCGGCCAGAATACTTAGGAAACGTTCAACCATTGATTCAAAGCATCACCCAATAAAAGAAACATTCAAAGAGTTGTAATGCAGGATCCGTAGAAAATTCACGCTGACCCAAACAGGAGTTATTCGGAGTCCTCGTGGAAAGGGTTGAGTTGCGACGGGTCTAAGGAGGATTTCTTGGGAGACAATCGGGAGTTATGCCCAAGGCGGGCGGGGCGCTAAACAACGGGTGCAGGCCCGCCCCTTCTTTATATTTTCTTACTGCGTTCGCCGCTAGGCGGCGGCCGGGCCCCTTACACGCTCGCTCGCTCACTAATTGCGCATTCTTCGCATAGTTTAGCCCTCCCGGCGTCCCGCGCCCTCCACCCCCGGACCACGTGAAGCCGTGCGCCGACGAAACTTTCATACTCCCAGGATATTGAGCGGTTTTGAATGTCTTAACTCACGAACGTGCCACCAGCCCTCAGCAGGCTTTGTTGGCAAACTGTTCCCGAGTGCAACCCGCCGCGGCTTTCGAGTTCAACACGTATGTAACTACCGAGCACTCCATTCAACGTCGATCTACGCTCGACTAATTGCAGGTTAAGAAGCAATAGATTGGAATAGTTTCTCGGATACAATAATTCTGTGATAAGCACCATTAAGAAGTTCGGTTCTGTTCTCTTCATTAGTTGTTACTTGCCCGCTTCATGTATGAAGACTACGTAAAACATTGTTATTATTGAACAGATATCAAGCAAGTTCCGTTGAACATTACAAATGGCTGTATTAAAAAACTTTTGCTGTCAATACCAAAGGGTAAACAGTATAAACCAGATCTAAAATCTATAATGACCGAGTGAGTTAACAAAAAGTATTTTCTATGGAACTAACAGGCGGCAAGCTGAGTAATTACGGGCGCAGATTTCCGCGAATCGTGAATGGATACGTGATTATAAATAGGCATTCGGCTCCTTATGTTGTATAATAATGAACTGAACGAGCACACAATGTTATGGGAGCCTAGCATGACACAATCATTATTGTCACCACAAGCACTTGAAGAAATCGTTACATAAAACTTAATTAAATTGTTACTAAAAACCTTATTTTAAAGCCAACTTAATTAATTTAATTTTTTTGTATTTTTATCTACCTATCAATATATCGATTTGATAAGATCTTCTTAATAGTTTCTACCAGAAACCAATACAGATAAATAGATAACAAAACAAATTCGTAATGACGTGTTTGAACTTGATCTGAAGAAAGGCAAACACAAATAATTTTGTGTGACGTAACGGCCTATCGTACAATGAACGACACGCTTACATGGCTGTAGGGTGAGGGGCAAAGTGCTGCCCAAGGGTAGGGTACGTCCAGCTTTCTCCGGACATGTCCGCAATTAGGTTACTCCGAATTTTTTTGGGCTTTTATGTAGATAATTAATGAAATTAGGTATAATATTACCGAATTACCAATTAACTAAATTTAAGAACGAAATTTTCCAACTCTTATTTATATGTTCGGGAGTTTTTCCAAGTTTTTCTCAATTTTGACATGGTTACCCTATCCAAGGGTGACGCACTTTTAGAGTGAGATTAAGCTAGAGGACACGTCCCCGAGTAATGTGGTCATATATTGTAGGGAGGACGTGCGCGTTGTCCCTCCGATATTGGGCCCTGCAAGACCGGCCATTTGCTTATGATTTTATTAGTCCGCTACACAATTAAGTCTGCTGGTGGCAATTTATTGGTTGTCAGGTTGTCACACTATTTATTAAGGCTAAATGTTAGCTACACATTAAAACTTTTATGAATGACATAAAATTCAACTAATTCTTACTAGGTACTAAATATATTTTTTACTTTTATGCATTTACAATGCAATTTTTATTATTGAAGATGAAGTATTAGAAAAAGTCGACCCGTCTCACAACTAGCTCCGATGTGACTCCGCAGCTCATTCTATTCTATTCTAGTTGTGAGACGGGTTGACTTTTTCTAATAGGTACTTCATTTTCTGTAATTCTTACTAAGTACTGTTATTAAGCTAAAAGTCTGAAAAAATATTAACGAGGGCGTATTTGTAGAGAATATTATGAGATATGGATTATTTACTACGTAGGTTTTTCGCAACGTAGGTATTGACAGCCGGACAGAAAACATTCATTAAGATTTAAAAATATAGTAGAAAAAACGGTTTTTCTAAATTATTAGCAGCAAACGATGAAAATGTAGAGTGAAAATTAATCTACTCGCCCTCAGATTACATTATCTAAGGGTCGGGTCCTCTAGATTCCCGTGAAGATTTAAAGCAATTAAAACATAGAATTTCTTTCCGTCTATTAAATCACTTAAGGTGGACACATCGCCTGGCGAATTTGTTTAGCAATCCCATTTGGCACCGCGACCGGGCAGTCCTTTAATTAAAGCCGGGTAATGTTGGACTTAATGTTCGTCCAGTAATAGCTGACTCCGCTGTAATTGTTCTACGTCAATTCTAACCCGTACGAGAGCTACCTACAAAGAAACGCATAACTTAAATTGTCATTCCCCCGCTAGATTTATGCTCTGTAGCGCTTTTGCTGGTTTTGTATTTAGATAGCGCATGATTGACTACAGTCGGCAGATTAAGACGGAACTAGGTCATTGCAAAAGTGAATGTGAGCAGTAATCGGAAGTGGGATTAAGTTTGTTTTGATATGTTTTCGAAAGATCTTTGTCAAGACTGCAGTTTCCGGTTTAGGTGATATGATATGGATATGAGATGACTTTACTAGTTATCTGTCACCCAAATCAATAAAATACAAAGTCACTCTGAGAAAAGAATAATTTGGAATCGGTGGCTTATTGTACTATTATGATAGGCAATAAACAAGCCATACGTCATCAAGAAGCGCCGCGGAGCGTTAAAGCAGATTTTCCTTGGTTGTTAATTTACAGAAGGCAAAAGGTTTATTTTAAGTAGCAATCGTCACGTCGTGTTAACGAGCTTCTTTAACACTGTAACGTGAAAAAATTCGCTTTCCTCTCCCCAGTTCCACGGCGGAGCTTTCATTTTAATATCATGATTTAATGAACACTTTACGTGGTGATGCTAATTAATTTCAGCCAATGGGGATCGGGGAGGTCGCCAAGCCACCACATACACTTTCCTCGAATTGGCGTGCCGATCGAGAGATAATAATTGTCGGTTCACGTCTTTCCTTGGAATCCTATTGCGCAAACAGCTTTGTCGGCTGACATCAATACCTACCGTGGCTTTTGTCTCGTGCCACATCCATTGTTCATTTTAGGCGGCGCGGCCTTGATATCGCTTCATAATTCAGTCATATTGACATGTAGGTAATTCGAACGTAATGCTAGCGCATGCTGTTTTAATTGTGTTGTATGGCGAGATGTGGGCGGCCTTTGACGTCGCTCGACTTTGCTCTTGGCTGTCACTAACACATCACCATGATGCCGGCATCGAGCCACCATGTATTCGCGCATCCATCAATTGAGTATTTATTTCTTACTTTCACCATCTCAACCTGAGATTAATCAGAAAGTGAGTGCTCCTGTGGCATACCGTGAGACGTCACAAAACAACAGCTGAGACGGCTACTTTGCCTCGCATGTTCTTGTTCTCAACTCAATATAATTATTGTCATTTATTTCTTGTGCTCCAAAGAATTAGTGTTATCTTACGTGATTTATCTGTATCTTTATGTTATGTTTTGAGGTCAGTTAATGTACTAATAAGGATATAGAAGGGGAACTTCTAGCATGTTCGGACTCACCGTACATCTTGCCCTCGTCGGAGAGAATGATCTTGCGTCTGCCGCAGGGGGGGTAGATCGCCAGCGCTTCTTGGAAGCTCTGTTCGATGTCTGGACTCCATACTCCTTCTGCGTCGGCCGCTGAAAGATCCTGAAAACACAATTTTGTGATTAACTTAATGATTGTAAGGACTGGAACTTAAGAGCTACTCATTTTCCTGATCTATACTAATACCTATTATAAGTTTTGACTAAAAATTTCATTTTTGTGAGAAGCTTTTTTGCTGACTGTACTTTAATATTGTATTGTCGTCTAAACCAAACCTGTATACAAAATTTCAGCTCCATCGGACACTGGGAAGTGGGTCAAATTAAGCTTGCAAGATTGGTCCCCCACTAACTAACTAACTAACATACTAACTAACTAACATGGCAAGTTAAATGAAAGCTTGTAAAAAGCTTGTACTAATAAAGAGGAAAGATTTGTATGTATGTATGTATTTAATGAATAGACTCAAAAACAACTGGGCCGATTTCAAAGATTCTTTCACTTTGAGAATGCTAAATTATCCCTGATTTGTTAATCAGGGATAACATAGGATATTCCCACGCGAACGGGTACCACGCGGGTAAAACTGCGAGGATCCGCTAGTTTGATAATAAAATTACTATTGAAAATAACACTGGTAGCCTTTGCAGCTGTGATATTATCTGCTAATTTTATATTCTAGAGGCCTGTTGCAAGGACAGAGGTTTGTAGAGATCTTTATGGAAGGTTTTACCAAGAATGGACAGTGGGAGGTTATCGTAGTGACGAGTAATACTTCTAACATGTTTTACTCTTTATAAATTAATTTGATTCTATTGAGAAAGTTACGAAATGGCAGTGACCATTTACAATCTAATCTCAAGTGTGGTAAAATTGAAAATGTTTAGACATTTTATTAACCTTGAACCGAAGAAAATCAAATATTAAATGGCGAGTTTTATCAAATCAACTCCCTATAGCTATAGTAACACATCAGACGTAATACATTTTGTTAGTCCAATACGATTTAGTACGCATAGACTTAGTTACATTTTGTATTAACTTCCTTCCCAAAATAGTAAATGAATAAGCTTTGTTCAGAACTTAACACTTTATAAATGATATCCACCTACATTTAAAAAGTAGGTACGAAAGGTTTTTTTATCATGTCGGGAAATCCCTCACGTCAAAACGGTTTTCCTTTGTTCGTTGCATGTGTTTACTTTCATATATTTGTAAATAATTGTTATTTATGGTCGGTTTTGACTGAGTTACGTTGTTGCACGAAAAACACTTTTATTTACGTAGGTACTCGTATATAGATATATAGATCATATCATAAATATAAATGCAATGTCTACTTTTTCCTCTTTTTATTTGCGAAGTTCTTTTATTTATCCTGAATTCCAATAATTCATGGTTTTTCTCAATGGCATTCGACATGTAGTTCAGAATACTACTACAAGGACGCAAACCAGACGAACGGGCGTACGCAGATTTGCTTACATTTTCGGACACAAGGCGATGAGTGCGTCACTGTAATTAATAGACTAGCTCTATTCTCAAAAGAAAATAAAAATAACGCGTTCGACTCGGTCCGGCCACCGGCACCGTCGAAAACATCGTGAATCACAATTCCTTGAAACCACTTGAAACTGTTTCTGGTTTTAGTTTAAACTGCGGAGAGTCAATATTTACTGATAAGTTTGTTGCGTTTAGTCATAATAATTTACATTTAGTTTGTTACTACACAATTTTTTCACATTTGCTTCATAAATAGTATTCGATATAGTGAAAAGACAAATATCGAATGATGCGATAATTACTTTCATTACCGTATAGTGTGTTGAAAACGTTAATAAGCTACGACTATGGTATGAATTCAAAATATAATGTTTTTGACACTACCTATTGAATAATCCATATCCATATTGATAAATATTATAAAATATGAAAGTGTGTATGTTTGTTTGTTTGTCCGTCTTTCACGACAAAAAACGGAGCAACGGATCGATGTGATTTTTGATATGGGGCTAGTTTGGGGGCTGGAGAGTGACATAGGCTACTTTTTATCCCGGAAAAATATCACAATCCCGCTAGATTGAATGGAAAATTGTATAACTATCGTGCTAACAAAACTGCTACTGAACGTGCTTAAAAACTGACGTTTTAGCTTTGGTTCTACTTTTAATATGTGACATTTGTGGCAGGCAGTGTGATGAATGAAAATCTTTATTTGATGTAAAAACGAAGTTCACCGGGTCCACTAGTAAAACCACAGAACATGGAAAAAAATCTTTCCGAGTTCTGTGAGTAATACATTGCCGATAGTGTCAGGTGCAATAGGCGACTCCGCATATAAGTAAACTGTATCAATTGATTTAGATTTTCATTTAGTTGAAAGAAGTGTGAGTGGAGTATTATTACAGTAAAGAGTCTCACGGACACGAATTACCTATCAAGCCTCTTGCTACGGTCAGAAAGCATCCTTCGTTATAGATAGAGCTGCATCATCGTCTCTCACATCAAATACGTCGTTAATTTCCTCCTGAGTAGTTACCCTCGGCGCTCGCGTCGTCGCTTTGTTTGGTTAGGAGCTCCCGTGTGATTAGGCTTCTTTGTTATTGGTAGAAAGAGTGGCTGGCCTAACCGCTCATTTGTCAACTCGCTTCGGTGAGTTCCTGCATCGGATTCAGAGGGAGGAGACTCCGAAGTGTCACGAGTGCGACGGCGAGATGGACACTGCGCAGCACACACTGGAAGTGTGTCCTGCGTGGTCGGCTCGGCGTCGGATCTCGTGGCAGCAGTAGGGCCGGATCTCTCGCTGATCAGCGTTGTTAGCCGGATGCTGGCCAGTGAGAGATACTGGCAAGCGGCGGTCTCCTTTTGTGAGGACGATGAAATAGCGGAGAGAGCTCGTGAAGCGGATGCGCACGCGGCCCTCATCCACCGCAGACGGTTGGGGAGAAGGAGGCGACAGTTCGATCGCCTTATTGCCCCTTAGTGAGACCAGCTGGTAGTGGTTCCACTGCCGGCATTGCACGGTTTGCACCATCTGGGGAGGTGGCCACATATTTTGCTCGGCCATTTCCCAGTCGCGAGGTGGAGGTGGCTTGGATAGCCGGGCCGCCGGGTCTTAGGGGAGACTGCCACCCAATCCCCCATGACCGATCGGCGGCGAGAGAGCATATAGGGGTTTCGTGGGTATTCCCCCTTCCTGATCCCCCATCGAGTACTAGTCGCTTGATGGGGGATCGGGAGGCGGCCATAGGCGAGTCCCACATAACCACCGTCCATCCACACACTGCACGTGGATGGGGTATGCGTAAACGCATACTGCTCACTTAAAAAAAATGGTATGTTACCTTCTCATCGTCGCTCGCATCGCCGACGTCCAGGTGCTTGGCGTCGGCGCCGCCCGAGCCGTTGGTGTCGGGCGCGCCGGCCGGCGTGCTCCACGGAGACGCAATTGTGCCGGCTGCGAGCGCGCCGCTCGCTGGAACAAGAGAAGCATGAAATTAGTTACAAATATTAAAAAGGTTGTGGAGATCCATGCCTATGCCTAGCAGTGGGCGTCGTTCGGCTGATATGATGAATGATGATGATAAAATTAAAAAGGTCGTGGTTTGGTCTTGGGTACAGTCGTAAAGAAAACGGCTGAAGTGGCGACATGTGGTCAAAGGCGTCCTCCAAGACTCTTGGACCAAGAGGGACCCCAAATGCAATCGGACGATGAGAACAAAACACTGATTGAAAAATTGGCTCTAATATTTATGGCATAATGGTATATTTAAGAAGCTTACACCCAGATAGTTGAATCAGGCTGAAGAGAAAGAGAGAGGTATTGCTTATAAAAAGAAGCGCGAAAGATAGGTAGGTATCAGTTATTTATAGCCAGAGTGGTAGTCAACTAAAATAGGTTACACTGTTCGTTATTTCAATTTAGTTTATACAAATAAAGAAAAGAACTCTGATACTGTAAAAAGAAAATTTTGGGAAGTTTCCATTTATTTGCCATAATAGGATTATGATGTTTTTCCGGGATAAAAAGTAGCCTATGTTCCTCTCCAAGCTACAAAGTATCTGTGTCCCAAATTTCAGCCAAATCCGTTCAGTCGTTTCGGCGTGATTGAGTAACAAACATCCAAACATCCAAACATCTAAACTTTCACATTTATAATACTAGCTTTCCGCCCGCGGCTTCGCCCGCGTGGACTACACGACGTTATCCCGCGGGAATGTGATATTTTTCCGGGATAAAAAGTAGCCTATGTTCCTCTTCAGACTACAAAGTATCTATGTCCCAAATTTCAGCCAAATCCGTTCAGCCGTTTTGGCGTGATTGAGTAACAAACATCCAAACATTCAAACATCTAAACATCCAAACATCCAAACTTTCACATTTATAATATTAGTAGGATTAGTAGGATAGTAGGAAGTAGGAAGTAGGATTTATCGACTTTATTATCTAACATAGTCTCTGCCTACCCCCATGGGAAACAGGCGTGAGTATTTGACCGAAACCACACGGCACCACCAGTTGGTCCATCTGCACTCACCTCTTGCACCTCTTGCACCTCTTGCACCTGTCTGCGACCCTCTGACGGGACGCATTCCCCCCTGGCGATACCCAGAGGGGCTACCGTTTATGAATGTATGTATGTATGTACTTATATTATCTAAGTTTACAGAATTTTACACACGTATTTATGGACATTTTAATTTTAACTACTAAATGACACATTCTTTCAGAGCAAAAAAAATAATTTCACTACTTTAAATCCTACGATATTCTGGAAACAAAAATAGTCCTAACTTTCGAGATAAGTTTTTCTATAGGTAGGTATAGGTAAATAATCAAATATCGTGGTTATTAAATTATAGAAAGTTGCTCGACACGGTCTTAATGTAACGCAATATTAAAAAATATATATATTTCTAATATTATAAAAGTATTAAAGTTATACTAAAGAAATAAACGCCAATTTCTAGTTCATGCGAACGTAGCAAATCTCTAAACGGGTAATGGGTATCTATTTCTTGTGTTTCATAATTATTATTGAGATAATTACATTTAGGTTTATAAATTATTCGTTAGCAAAAACCGCAGTAAAAGTGAGTGGCGCGCAATATTAGTTTTACCTCAGCGTTTGACGTCATCGATTTGTTTGTTTACCGCGGATGCCCGCCGTGTAAACTTCCAATAGTATTGTGCCGTCAATGTAAGCAAACTGTTGCACTCAACCCGACATTACACGCGATGGGATCAGCTTTAAAATCTGCCGCGTGTTTATTTCTATGTTTCTACAAGGACTTATATATTTTAGTCTTAGAATTGTAGCGGTAGTAAAACCTTCACCCCTGTTTTTTGAAGTAATCAATGAAAAATACTTGTTTAAAGTTCCTTATTAAGGTTATTAATCAGTTTATATTGCCCATGATACTGATCATAATTACTAAACGTAATCAAGTGAATACAGAAGTACTAGCAAAGGGAATCCCAGCACGCGATATGGTGTCCATAAAAAGAGCGACAGAACAATCTAATCCCATAAACATTAAATTCTAAATAGCCGAGCGAACGCGTGCCTTGAACAATTTCACCGTTTAAACAATAAAACTGAAAAATTCAATCTGCGCTTTCTGAGCGGGAAATTTTCTTAATACCAAATAATCTTTGTTTCCTCGAGAACCGAGAACCGAGAGCCGAGGTCGTAGGCATTCCGGAAATTTTCATATTTACTGTTAGAAATATGCAGGTACGAAATGTTTACAGTATAAATATAATATCAAAACGGAGAATTTCTTTATGAAGATCGGATCCACGCGGAGTGAGGAAAGTATTCCGCCTCGCGACGCCCACCGTCGTCGCTACTTTGTTAAATCCTATCTGCTATCTGAGGAAATGTAGTTACCTACTTAGGAGGCTTTTATTGGCGCAACTGATTTAAGAATAACAACTGAATGCATAATTTTTAAATAGCAATACTTTTTGGTCGATAGAATGAAGATCAGGAAAACTTTTTACCGGTTAAAATATTAGAGACGCGAGTTCACCAACAGTCGATTCCGTTAACCGGTCGGTTGGTTAACACACGTGATAGGCTAACTAACCAACTAACCGACGGTTAAACAAAGGTAAACTTAACCGACTGTTGATAAATTCAGGGGTTAAAGTTTTGAATCAAATGTTGTATTTTCTAAATTTATAAGTACTAGTACTATAGGTACTATTCTTCAACTGAACAGATTAATTTAAATTATTATAAAATAAAAGACTTAGACTGTTTAGAGTGAGAAAAACTACTTATTTGCGTAGGTAAAGATAAAGTCATTGTGTTGGATTCCCAGTAGTGCGCTTCCATCTTGAGGTGAGATGAAGGCTGTTACCCTGTTTGTAAATAAAAAATAAAAGTGAAACAATACAAAATTTTGTGTCTCAGTCACCGTCAATCTTAATCGTATCGATCGTACATTTTACACGACTGCCAAAGGAGTTTATTCTGTTTGTAGTTTAAAACAACAAGCTGTTCTTACAGTAGAAATAGAAAATTTTAATGATTTTTTTCAAGATTGAGTCCGCAGTTCAAAAGGAATTAAGCAGTAGAATATACCTCGAGACTTCAATAAGGTCCAAGTCGTTAAATTAGTAGCTATTTAGTAGGTATATAACCGGGGCTTATTAATAGCTCATAGCAAGGGTGTTCAATTAGAACAATTTGTGCGCGACGTCTCTCAATCGATGTGTCACTCGATATTGATGTACAAATCCAACGTGATTAATCAAATAATCACCAATGTAGTGTAACATAATTTTGTTTAACTTAATACTAATATTTCTCCTCAACATACCTATTGAAAAATAATCAAAAGAATGATTAATTTAATCAATTAGCATTTTTATACCCTTCGACAATAAATTAATTAAGCCCATATTTCTAAGTCAAATTACTGGTAGCACTAGAGAAAGTAATTGATTTTAAATAATGACTGGCCACAGTAAACTTTTCAGCCAGGTGTGTTACGCAAATAAAACCTTCCTAATTTCGCACAGTGTTACATTTTATTAGTTTCACTCATGAGTACTATTCACCGCATACGTACTACGGAGGACCAATTACAATTTCTGAGTGACTAATAAATTCTCGCGCGGTCGTATCTCATAAAGGGCGCATGAACGTGCGATAATTAAAATAATAAAGCGACCGGGTGCGCATTGTGCGCGTATGACAAGTGTCCGCAATAAACGACCCTCGGAATAGGCGCCCGCCTCTGCTGGGGTCCCATAGGCCCCCGCTCTGGTGGGGACCTCACATCCCTCGCCTTTGATGGGGACCTCAGACGTTTATTCTGAAGTTCACTGAGGGATTGCAGTGTTGCTCCAAGCGCAATTCAAAAGGGTAAGGGCGTTTGTGCACTACCACTGAATTTTACCGATCCGGAAAAAAACGGATGCTTGTATTTAATTAATTACTATTATAAATGATAAATTATTAAAATACAAGCATCCGTTTTTTTCCGGATCGGTAAAATTCAGTGGTAGTGCACAAACGCCCTTAGCTTTGAATCGTATGCTTGTCCCGTGTGTGATCGAATAAAGGGGGATTTATTTACTTTTATTGGTGACGTGCACTTTCTTTGTTCAGTAAAAGACCATTGATGCAATTTTTAATTGATTAACCCATTTATGAAGTTTGACGAGAAGTATATACTTATTATAGAATAAGAATAATAACGTAGTAATGAATGTTTGAAACGACTAATGATTTTGACTTAGGATTTCAAGACGATATAATAAAATCAATAGGCTCTACCGTTCCTGAATTTCTATAAAGTTCTATTACTTCTAAAACTGGCTCACCATTCACTATATTAATAGAAATAGAAATAGAAATAGATATATTTATTTGCTCATAAACATGGTATGATATAAACAGATCTTAAGTTTGTATTACATTGTTCAGCATGTTTTGCCAGTTGCCAGGCATGCAAAAATTGTATCATCATGTCATTCATTATTAATTTTAAAATGTACTTACTTACATGTTTCCATTATTAATCTAATTAAATGTTAAAATGTCAAATTCATTAAAATAGATAAAAAAAAAACATTCATTTACAGATTAACGAAAAAAGCAAAATTGTGCAATAATATTCCTACCTCCTGCAAAGTGTGCTCAAGGTTTATTAAGTGTTGTGGCATATGACATGTAGAAAAAGTTTTGATTAGTTGAAATACTTCTGATTTAATTTTCCATTTGATTCATTATTTCCTTTTAATGGTGCTTGTAGTTACTTAGTTCTGAAATAGATTGGCGTGTTCCAGAACAGCCGGTTCGAGTAGGCAGCACAAAGCCGTATTTATAGAACAGCCTCGCCACCAAAAGGATTATGAAGTTATTACCTCTGATATTGTAATGCTCGTAGAATGAAAGAAAACTGTCCAGTGGAATTTGGTTTCTTTAGAAAATACTTTTTAAAACAAAAATGTGTACGATTAAAAAAAAAACATTTTATTCTAAATGCGCTGCTTTTACGTGACTGCAATATTTTTATTTGTTTTAACTTAATAATTGATACTCGTATTCCTATTAGTTTCCGTTTGATAACTCATCAAAATTTTTAAAAATTATTGTTAAATACTCAACGTAAATGATGTAAAAATCTTGTTTTAATAAACTCAATATTAAATTCATACTTCTTCAAGCGGTATAAATTAGAAATCATGGGCCTATAAACAATGTGGGTTTTATCTTCACAGCTGCACGGAATCAAGGGGACATAGCGATTGTAATGACCATTATCTATACTGGGGACATGCGAGGGGTTTCGCCACCTGATCACTGCACTATACAGTTGTAGGTACCCGTTATTTTTATTAAAATAGTCTTATAATTTTTTTGATAGTGCTTTTTGTCTTCGATAATTTTTTCTATCGGCGAAAGTGAGAATATGAAAGACGCAGCTTGCCTTTATCATTACAATTGTGAAATAAATAACGGTTTATTGGTCTCGTCATTTGAGTGATATTAGGTATAGTCGAACTAACCGATTCGTCGTGACCCACCATGAGTTCATTTTCTAAAAGATATTCAAATTCAATAAGGTCGAAATTCAAACTTATTGACATTGACCTTTATAGTTTTTTTTTTGAAAATGGGTGACGGTCTTCGATCAACAATAACACCTAGTTCTGTTGATCGAAGGTCACGGTGCATAAAACTATGATGCTCAAGTGAAAATTTACTATAGGTAGGTAGATGAAAATCTCTACATAATTATAAAACAGAGTCGCTTGCCTCTGTCCAGGGGACTTATTTTTGAATTTCGCAACTCGTGTCGAGCGCTCGCTTAGTACTCATTTTCATGTCAAATATGAGTAAAATATATGTCAAATATGAGTATTAAGCGACAACACGAGTGGCGAAATGCAAAAATAGACCCCCTGTACGCTAAATCTTGCAAACTACACAACCGCTACGGGTATGTGATTTACATCAATAGACCTAGTGATTCATTCAAGAGGGAGATTTTTAGGAATAGTACATCCACCGCAATTTAAGGAATAGTATATTTTAACTGCCTCTGTGGCTAGTGGTTCACACCACCGGTTACAGACCTAGAGGTTCCGAGTTCGATTCTCAGTGGTGGTAATATTGTATTCGGCTTGGTTGGTGGTAGGACTTGTTCTTAGTCCACCTGGCTATTAGCTAGCTACCACCATCTTGTCTAAGTCTGACGCCATAACAATGATTTTTTTAGCATTGTTGTGTTCCGGCAGTTAGAGATAAGATAGCCAGTTCCTCAGTGATTTCTTTCTGGGAGTTCAGCCTTATCACCAACTTAACATCAGGTATGATGAAGGCTAAGAGCTACCCCGTCGGGTATAAAAAAATGCACATTGCACGCGTACGAAGCCAGGCCAAGTAGCTAGTATCTATAGATCTACATTTATGTGTTTATTCTAATAAATAAGATTTTAACCTAGTAGGTACCTACTTTGATAAATATTAATGGAAAATTATTCCATCAGGAGAGTATCAATTGCTGGCGACTTCGTTCACGAGGAATTTCACTTGCCGTAGGAATTTTAGTAATAAAATATAGGTAGCTAGCTTAGTGTAGACCGTGTTAAATTTTTAAAAGCCAGTTATTACTTTCGTAATGGTCCTCCAAGATACAAACTTATGAACTTAGTTGTTCTTATTAAAATTGTATTTAAACACTAACCAAAACAGCAGTAAGCCTACAGCAGTTTTCCACAAACCTTTGCACTGCTCGAAAAGAGGCTTTAGGGAGAAAAACATACTGACTCCCATTACGTAGAACTTATGAATAAACAAGCCTTCCGCCCGCGGCTTCGCCCGCGTAGTCTTCAAGTCGTTATCCCCCGGGGAATGTGATATTTTTGCGGGATAAATAGTAGCTTATGTCACTCTCCAGCTCGCAAACTATCCCCATACCGAAAATCACGTCAATCCGTTGCACCGTTTTGACGTTAATGACGGACAAACAAACAAACACACTTTCACATTTATAATATTAGTATTTATTTCTATAGACCAACCAAACGCTAGCCAAAATCAAAACAGAAACCCTTTACACAACCTTCTCACGGCTGGAAACGCGAATGTGCATTTTCTACTCGGTAGCTAAACTTTTTCGTCAAACTTTTGACAGAAAAACATACTCTCGTTACGCGGCAAAATGGCCGCTAGGGGTGTGCAGGGGGCCACGGGGGCCACCGGCCACCTGTGAGGGCTGCCAAAGTATGTTAATTAATTTTCGGCCGCCACCGATCGGACCATGCGGTTTGCCTTTTTTGTTTCTGACAGATTATTAACACGTTTTAATATTGCAATTATGAAAATTTTATCGTTAATTCAATTGATATTTTGCGTGGGTAACCTTTTGAAATATTTGCTTCTTTTTAGTATTTTTTTATATCGGTCGTACCTAATTTTAATAAAAAAACAATACCAGCTAAGTCTAATAATACCATAATATATGGTATATTTTTCAGACATTTTAAACTTTCATGGTCATTAACACTGAAAATATAAGGAAAGGGAGATTTTTACCATGTTTTACATTCGCTTCATCCCCTTAGAGGTTGAATTTTACATTTTTTTTCTTATCGGACGTCTAAGTTCTAATCCGTCCAGTAGTTTGAGCTGTGCGCTGATAGATCAGTCGGTCACCTTTCGTTTTTATAATAATATAAGATAATACGATCACGATAAGGATAACCAGGGGGTTTATTTTTGAATTCCGCCACTCGTGTCGAGCGCTCGCTTAGTACCTACTCATATTTGACATATTTTACTCATATTTGACATGAAAACGAGTAGGTACTAAGCGAGCGCTCGACGCGAGTGGCGAAATTCAAAAATAAGTCCCCAGAGTTTTTCGAGCTAGGACTGAGTTATACCATAGCATGAGCCATGGTTACGGAGTAACTATCTCGCTTTTCGTAATATTTATTCTTCAGACAGTTGTTAAGATTCCTTCCATAATGCAGCCGTTACACGGAGCCAATACTTGAGATAATCCAATAAGTCAATCCACTAGGACAATAGATACTACTATTGATCGCTTGATCGCTGGCTTGAGGACAAGCCAATGTAGTGGACTGTCTTTATTTACACGATGCCAATATTGGACTGGCTAAGTAGTCTGGATAGCCTCAAAAATATTGGCTCCGTGTAAATGCAGCATAACCGTTATATCAAGATAAATGCTAATAATTAAACATATCTTTTTATTTCACTGTGTATGACTCTATTCGTAGTATAAAGTAGACTTTCGAATATCCAGTCAATGAAATCCGGCCGATACCATTAGTTCAGCAGGTGGTTATCAAATCAATAACTTAATACGCTCCCGAGTTGTATTCCGTCGCCCGTCCGTATTAATTATTCAGCAGACAACCTGTCTCCAGCCCCTAGAAAATGGGACATTGGGCCTTTATTAATTCTTCATTGGCATACTTAATCGGTACATGAATATAATAGTAGTTTTACAGCCCTTAATTACAATCTACCTACTTAGGTATACTTTGCGGCGGAAAGATCTCCGTGCGGTTATTGCTACCAATAAAAATTACCGTTAATGTAATTTAATTTTTATTGTTAACTATAAAAGTGTAAGATTTCTAGCCAAATGAAATAAAAATGACAGTTTATGTTTTGTAATAAATTATTTGAACTTTAGAAATCTTTCAAATATGGATTTATGCATACTAAATTCATATGTTTTCTTTCTAAAGCGTCACTTAGGTACGTACTACAAGATTTATTTACATTACTTATTTATTTTAATGTTGTAAATGTCCTTTACTTTTGCTATTAGGTACTTAGGGAAAATAAGGAAAATGCAATAACATATAAAAATCGTTTTAGGTAGTAGGTAAGTACTCATAGAAGATGACGAATATTGCAATGCAATGGTAATATTATCAGAACAGAGTCTATGGTTAATCTCTTAAAAAAACAACTATCGTCACAAAAGTTACCAGTTCGCAGAGAAAATGTGCGTAGGAGTGCATTGTTGTGGTACGTAACAATTATTATGATAAGATGGATAGAGGCGTGTTTACAGTGCGGTGCGCGTGCGTCGGTCGCCGTGAGTACGCGCGCACAAAGATGTTTACCCCTCGGCGCGATTGTTTACAAACGCATCATTATACCGTGTGCCCCACAACTCGCAGCCACGTGGCCAGACCAACAGATCATAAAAAAACTACCATTTTGTCGAAGGCCAGAGCAAGAGATCATAAAAACACTACTTATTCCCAATGTTGGAATAAAAAAAAATTAAGCTTTAGATTTTTGGTTGGAAATCAAAAGCCCTAGCTGCGAAAGTTGCTGATGATGACGTTAATTAGGTATACATATTCATTACAGATATTTCTCTTGTGTACTACTTTAGTTAACGATTGCTACATTTCATATTTTATCGAATTCATTATTTTATTGGCTAAATTAGCTATGAAACTAATTTGTGTCAAAGGTGTCAAATGTTTGAAGACATGTCAAAAATAAATACCTTCTCCGACACGACTTCTCCGTACCTACATCCATACTAATATTATAATTGTGAAAGTGTGTTTGTTTGTTTGTTTGTTTGTTTGTTTGTCCGTCTTTCACGTCAAAACGGAGCAACGGATCGACGAGATTTTCGGTAAGGATATAATTTGAGAGCTGGAGAGTAACATAGGCTACTTTTTATCCAGGAAAATTATAAAATAATAATGGTAGTTTTGTATAGAAACCGTTAAGCTGTCATACTTCACACAACTCCCATTTCCTAGCAGCTTCCAAAGAGAAGGTATGTCAAAGAGTATGTAATCACTGACATTTTTGCCGCTTAGGATTTCTTTTTTTTTTAATAAGTGACATTGTGTCAGGCAGGTGATACGAAGTTCGTGTCCAATAAAATTTATATGGCAAAACAACGTTTGCCGGGTCAGCTAGTAGTAAATAAATATGAGTCGGGTGTTTATAGCGTACATTAATAATATTTTTAATAACTTATTACCTAAGTAATTTTTTGTAAGTAAAACTTAGAATTAAGTACCTACTTCGTGAAAATAATTTTTGACTAATCTTCTTGTTTTCACATCTAAAAACTACATACAAACACTTTCGTTTAGCCATCCACCCACTCTTCTCCTGATTTAAGTATTTTTTTGTCTTTGATATTAACCTCTTCTTTCGCTACATTAATAAAATTAATATGGCATCGCTTATTCCAAGTCCGCCCTGGCTACCAGCTGGTAAGATAGAAACAAGTCTGTTGCCATAACAACAACCTCTAACTAACTATAGTAGTTATAGGTAAGATAGGTTTGGTAGTTCGAAGTACCCACTGTACGCTTCAATTGAAAAGCCTCTCGAACTTTCGTTATGTAGCTCGATACCCTTAAAGGTTTCATAAACTCTTAAACTAATATATGTATAATTTTATTAAATACATAATTCTTCAACTATATTACTGTAATAAAAACAAATGAATTCTGGGAAAGCCGCTGCTCAAAATACCACAATTTTGAGGACGGGATGAGTATGTTTGCATTAGCGAATTGAGTTATAGTAGCAATATTTAAATTTTGATCGACCAAGTCTCAGGAGATAATCACCGGAGTGTACAAGTGACTCACGCGAATGCTTGCCAAGTTTCATTAACAAAAAGGCGTAAGGTCGTATCTTCTAGTATAGTGTTGCGTAATTTTCAACTTTATGTGTTTGTGTACAGGGACCAAGTAGATGGCAACTATACATAGCGTGAATGAATCAGCGCGGTTGATCGCCAGCTGGGGCAGAGGACTCGGATTGCTGAGCTCGCGTTACACTGTGAGAGTGTAACGAAACTTATTGTCGTACTTGTTTGTAATTATTATGCGTAGTGTCTTATACAAATTGTGTCATTCAATACAAACAACCTTACTGACTAACGTTTAGCAGTCATATGAAACTGTTTTTGTAACACTTAACACGCAAGTGTCAAAGTCATGGTCTATAAATTATCCGGAATTAAGATTTCACTGTATAACGGATCCTTTCTGAGCGGATTCAATAAAGCCGCAAATATTAGTCGAGCTTGATGATATAGGTGCCATGGTAACAAAGAGATACTTATGAAATTAAGGCGATAAATCAGCTCGGGCCGGCCATGAATGAGGAGGAACAACGACTTATATGTAAATAACGTCGTCGTACGGCGACACTGGCCGCTGGCGGAATATAAAGTACTTAATATGTCACAGGACATTATAACATAATGCCATACGTAACTACTAATAACAGTGGCTGCCTAGAAAGTATTAGCATTCACGAATGTGTGCGGAATAGGCGCGAGTCAAGAAGGCTCACAATTCGTTTAAATTTTACATATAACGTTTGTACTTTCCTCCAATAAAGTTACTATAGAAATTATAAATTACTTTTCAAGCGATATATAACATTTAAAGCCATTTTAAATATAACAGAGGATATTTTTAGTTTTCTTCGGATATGGGAATGAAAGGTGATGAACTGCACATAGGAATAAAGTAGCAAATTTCCTGTATTATCGGGGCGGTTGACTTCAAGACACAAATCTAAGCAAGCGGTATGTAAACGATTTAGTTTGCAAAACGGATGCGTGGATTACTTCAGTGTGGCGTAAAATGGACGCGTCAGCGCGGAACGCGAGATAAGAGACGGTGGCAACCGCGACCACAGGAGCGTTACGCTGCCGATCTGATCGTTGGTGTACCGGTGCTAGTGCAAGCAATACGCTGAAGTTAATTACGCTATGGCTTTGGACTGCCAACCTTTAAAGGTCCTACCAACTTGCTCTAATCATAAGGATATTGATATTGATAGGAAGCGGTGGTAACCGCGACCGCGAGAGCCTTGCGCTGCCAACGCTGATGGTGTATGGCTATCGATATGATACCGGCAAGTTATATGCTGATGTTCATACAGTGTGACTTTGGACTGACAAGTTTCAGAAGCCACTACTGAGCACGAAAAGAGGACAGCTCAAACTTCTTTAAGGTTTATCACTTTATTTAGATAAATAATAATATTTTAAACTATCAGTAAAATGGAGTCGTCTGTTATAATCTAATGCACCCACAGAAATTACAAGGATATAGTGAAACGAATTTTACCTAACGTTGTTTAATTTGGTGCTCTAGCTAGTGCTAAAAAATTTGGAATTTATTATTAAAATATATTCCTAGGACGATTTCTGCATTAGTTCTAGTTGTTCTAGTCACATAACATCGGCTCTTCAGATAATTTATGTACTTATACCCAATATATCTTTAATAGAAACATGTGAAAGGTTTTCACGGTTGGTTTATAGTGTGATAAAACAGCAATCCTAAAGTAATATCTATCGTAACGAACGTATCTAGTTAATTAATGATAGCAATACAAATAAATGGGAGTGCAGATCTCATTGTAAGATGCAATAGCCCAGATCTGACGTAAGCTCCTTGTGAGTTATATTATTCTATGGACGTAAGCAATACTGCATCGGCTATGCACAAGTTGGATACACAGGCCGGCTATGTAGGTGGCATGGGGGCCATATTGCATCCATGCCTGCATGCATGCGTTTGGTAATCACAGGTCACTGAATATTGCAATATCTGTTCCAATAGTGGATAAGTATCAATACAAAGATTACGAAACAATTTTATTACAATAAAGGTAACGCGACAAAACGGCAAAGCTTTTACTATTGTGTGAAAGGGAAAAGTTTGATGAAAGGTTGTTTTTGCCAAACAAACATATTGTAAAACCAGTGCAAGTACAGCATCTGATTCGTTAAACATACTAAGGCAAAATGCAATTCTATTAATAATGCACACGAGCAATATAGGAATCATCAACACGCCATTAGTTAGTCAAGGAATTCCGAAAACTCAGTCCATTCAATATTTCAACCTTATTATTCTTCGGCCGTAGTTACTTCAAACGTGACCTGAACTCTTTCCTATTGTGGTTCAATATCACACGACTACGTCAAAAACAATGAATTCATGACCAACTTCCAATACAGTGCGTGAGCCCGACGTTCACCATCTGAATATTGAGCAACGGTTTAATGTAAATATTGTAAAAGCTCTACACCGAATAGAAGACGAAGAAAATATACGATTTACGTTAGGTCATGTTTATTTCATTATGCGGTGAAGGCGTGTATGTGCACCTAATGAAGGGAATCTGAGAGCTTTAGCGAGATCAAGGTGCGCTGATAATCGAATTAATTTGAACTGCATTGAAGCCGGCGGTGTTGCCGACAAGGGTTTAACTGAGTTTATGACTATGCTAGGTACGCTCTTAGCGCGCAACAAGTTTGTTAGGAACGTCTTAAGTGCTTTGAAATCGGTTAAGCCTTATAGAGCCGGTGGAGTGTTTCGAGCAATAGTTTCATATAGGTTTCAGTTGTTTGGGGTGTGAGCGGTGTGTTTTCTCTCGGGTTCGTGTCTGGTTATAAAACGGTGGTACTTTGTGCAATTAATAGCGCTAACTGGACTCGTGGCAGCTGCTTGCGGTGACGGAAGACAATTGCTATCGATAATTCGCAGAGTTCATTGACCACTCGGACTGCGCAGACGCACGCAACGAGCACGTCCCTGCAGAAAACTTGGCGAGACGCACCGCGGAACATCAATAACTAATTTAAGGCGCCGATTCCACAAAATAGGGTATTTTAAATTATGGATTACTCGCAAATCACAAGTACTTACTTAAAATTTGGAAAAAATATATGTTATTTTACAGTTATTTATCTAGTGCTTCCGGCCGTTTTTTTTCGATTGGTGATATTTTATACTGTGTCAAATAAAATCCCAAAAATCCGTCTAATAATAATTCAAATATCATATTACTTAGTTTTAGTTACCTAATGAAAAATATACGAAAATAATTGTCTTTGAATAGCCGAGGGATTCCGGCCGTAGTATCATCATAAGTTTATCTTATGATGATACTACAGCCATAAGTTTCAATTTCTCATCGTTATCATAAGTTTAAATTTCTTTTTATTTAATTTTTATTTGAATTTTAGGTGATTTTCCATTCGCGGGGCGCTCGCGAGTTCACAGTTCACTGCCGGCTGCCGCTGGGTCGGCGCGAAGTGTATCATAGCGCGGCCGAGCAAGCGTTAGCGTGCCTATTTCGGTCGGAAATCCTCGCCTTAAAAATGTCACATCGTGCAAGAAAATGTTTCACATTTTATTTTTATAGATAAGTGACTATCAATGATTATAAATATTCAATTGTACCTGAATTTTAATTTAACTGCGTTTCTTAAAATAGTATAAGACTTGAAAGCAAGGCTATGGTAGAGGTGACCTCCTCCTTATTTTGTAGAAGGTACATACATACATATTCATTAAAAATTTAGAATGTTTTTTCAATCATTAATTAACATCGTCGGTTTGAGACGACAAAAATATATTGTTTTTGTCATAAACTGTTGAATACAAAACCTCTACATTGAATACCAAGACAGGAAACTGATTAGAAACGTAAATGACGAAGTAATGCGTTGTGACCATACCAGGGCATCATTGTCCATTTATGATTCCCACAACGGCAATTATCTTGGTGCAAATCCACGCAATAATATTTCTAGTGGGTATCAAGTATAATTGGATCGTAATGCGAGCGGGGTCTATGCGGAAGAATGGGAGGCATCGTCTCTGGTTGCATTCTGTGTCTTATTCCGAGAACGCCATGGGAACAACTATGGACGTTTGAAGCTCGTTTTCTAGAGCTTACCCAGTTTTCTGCATGTGAAACACTTTTTAATTATACTTAACGAACGACACTTTGAATGAACATTTTTGACCTGTTAGACGCAGATCGTAAAATTCGAAAAATTGGAACGGAATTTTTGGGAAATTTAACGTTACGAATCTGGCTTCAACTAACTGTATGCGTTAAGATACTGTATTAAATTAGTTTGAAATACAACAAAAGCAGTCAATTTTGAATGATTTATCGCAAGAAATAAAATCATCGTGAGAACAGGTTGCACGCATTATGTATCTGATGCTGAAGTTACCAATTATGCAAAATTGAGCTTCAAAATTTGCGTGCTGTTCAACATTTTGCATGCGTTGACGTTTAATGTATATGTAGGAAGCAATAAGGTGCACATTACACAAGTAATAGCAGGATTATGTTGGTGAGAAGGAATGGAGGATATCGGTTATAATAACAAAACTGTGTAGCATAACATAAGCTTAGGTTAGCTAGCATACGGGAAGTGTGTAGTAAATACGAACAATTTTTTCGTTTGGAATGACTGGCTACAGGAGGTTAAGTGAAAAAGTGGGAACAAAGGCTGGCGTGGTTGGTGCGCTATTTAGTATGCATTTGGAAAGGAGTCGAGGCGAGAGCAATACGTTTGAGCGGCCGATTTGCATAGATTGTGGCGGCGCGGCGTGTTTGGTGATTTAGACCGCGTGGGCGGCAAACCCTGGCTTGATAACAACACCTGCAAACGTTTACTGTGGCATCTTGGCGACATGAACAATTGTCACATTTTTAGATGTCGAAAAAAAAGATGTAGGTACCTTAACAAAAACTCTCGATAAAATTCAAACGAGATCGTCCTAACAGTAACTTTAACATTCTCTCTCTAGTCACTCGACCAAAATGATATTGAAGAACTTGAAACGTCTGCAAATAAATCTAACAATAAAACAAAATTTCCGTACAAAAGACCCCCCAACAAGAACCGGTTTAACAAATAACAGAGCATAAGTCATACACGCATTCATAGGTACAGTGAGCCCAACAGAGCCCAAGAGAAGGCTGGTTAAATTACACTCGTTTACCGCAGCTACAATGGTCGTGGCATGTGTAAAATGTTACCGGCGACGATTAGCAGAATTCCTACTTCGCAATAGTACATATAAACGCTAAAAAACACGCCTCTTGCGACATACATTATGTACTTAATAGGAAGAGAACTAGTTGATTTTCCATTTACGTTTGCGGCTCGAGTGAAACAGGATGATGCACCCGTTATACTGAGAGCGTCGTTTGCATCGCTAAAGAACAAAAAAATACAATGATTATTGCAATAAATACACAAGTGCACACCCATTAATATTTTCACTAGTATAAAATTTCTACCTGTTTTCTTTAACACGGTTTGTTTTATCCTTTTGTAATGCTAACACGTTATTTATTCAGGTGTTATTTTTCGATGACATTATTCTCGAATTACAGTGTTGTAAATACTGAGAATGCGAATAGCGGTATTTTGTTAAGATTTGTGAACTATAAGAAAAATACAGGAAATTATAATTTTAATCATAGCTTAAAAAAAATGGCTTTTAAATAATTTGGTACCTAATATTTGTCAGATATCAACTTGGTTTTACTGCTCTCAAAGTTTTACGCAACAAGCAATTTGTTTATTTACAATAGGTTCATGAGATTGATAGGAGTAACTGACGTGACATCATTGAGTAGTCTACAAGTGAGTCATGGAAAATCACTAGTGGACGGTGTGTCCTAAGGCGAGTGTCCTCAGAGTAAACACGGTGTAGGTAATGATTTACAATAATCGTTACGTAACTTCGCAAATTAAATTGCCACAGTAATTAGAAAATGAGCGGCTGCGCCCGCGACGGTAGGCGAGACGCCGCGGCTCGCTCTGGTGTGCGCGTTGCGACAGACAATCACCGCTGCAGTCACTATGCGGGTTATTATGAGGTGCATTGCATTGCTATTTGCAAATAGCGATTGTTTTCTAATTGTTTTTGTTTAAACTCCCTTAGATGCTGTCCGCAAAATATAGCGTTGAGGTTAATACCGTGCTGTCAATTGAAAAAAATCCAATTGCGCAATACGCTAAAAGACGAAAATACAATATTTAATAGTCGCTAGTCGTAGCAAGTTTAAAATATGCTGTGACGTCCTAAGTCGTCTGCAGTTGAAATATTGAAGAAGGTTAAAGGATACATTCCATTAAGAAAATAAAACAAAATTACCGAAGAGGCATTTTTACGGTATTCTTTAATGAGTTGTTACCTGCCCATTCGTTTGCCTTTGAATTCCTAGAATGTTATAATGCCAAGGAGACAGTATAAAGACTATACTATACACTGCAAAAATAATAATAATTAAACCCAATGCTTTGTTAATCATTACCTAAAACAAGTTTGTAATGATTGTCTGACTAATATGTTTAGCAAAATGTTCTCAGGGAAACTTTATTTAACATCCTTTGACGACCGATTTGGCGCAGGGGTAGAATAACTGCCTTCTGCGCCAGAGGTCTCAGGTTCGATTCCCGAACAAGCCAAATATTTGTGTGCATGAACAATATGAACATGTCTATTTGTCTTGGTCTGAGTGTCATCTATGTATGAAGTATGTATTAACAAAAAAAGTATATAAGTACATACACAATAGGTCTTTACTTATGAAATTGACGTTTTCTATTAATGAGGGAAGTTGTAGGAATATATTTGGGGATTTCTTGGACATGTGAACTCCGAATTCAACGAAACTTTAGAGATATGATCAGACAAAATTAATCTATTTTAATTTTTAGTTTTTTGCATTCACAATGCAATTTTTGTTACTGAAAAATGGAAACTAAAAATTAAAATAAGTTGCAATAGTAATTTCATCTTTAGCGATTGCCAAATACCTGGAAAGGTATTTCTTTCGCGTGTGAGGGTAGTAATATCTCCACATTGATGAAATTAACACTGACTATACAGTGCGTAAGAAGTATTGGATAAATTCGACGCTTCTCGTAACGACTCCGTAGCTCAGTGGTTAGAGCAGTCGCCCGGAAAGCGAAAGGTCGTGGGTTCGAGTCCCATCGGAGCTAGTTGTGAGACCGGTCGATTTTTTCTAAATACTTCATTTTCCATTTTTCAACATTAATCTAACTATTGCCTATAAACTTATTAAAAAAACTGCCTTAGATTAAAAAAAAACTAGTTTGAAGCAGTCAAATTGACGATAACCAAAGAGACTTGACTTTGAAGCATTTATAAAAATTTAAGACGCATGTTAATCATTACGACTTACCATTGGACGTAACTTCTCTTTTTCCGATACATAAGAATTAATTTCACCTATTATTTATCCGTTATCTAGTTTCCATAACACAGTTTCTTAATGAAAACTACTTATAATATTATTATCTTAAGACAAAAGGCTATAAAGTTAAGAAATTCATTGACTTCTCCAAATGTTCATGTTCCTGACTAGATTTGGAAAAACGCCATACCACCATCTTTATTTCTATAGTTAATATAACTTAAAGCAAACTGCAAACGCCTAACGGTACTCGCTAGAGATTTAAAGCTTTTTGTAAAGTTGCCTACTCTACACGTGCAAGACAAGATAAGTAAAGTAAGATTGTTTACCTTTTATGTCGCTTGCGAATCATAGAACAATCCACTCACTATCTCGTGGAGTTTAGATAATATAAATCAATTTCAGTAGGGACATAACAACTAGACAAGTAGATTGGCAGCTTTCTGGATACGCGGCAGCGTATCAGCCAAGTTCAAAAGCAAACAGAACTGGCGAGCAGCACCGTGTGTATCTTAACACGAACCATTTGGAGCCACTTTTGACCCCCTCATAACTCAAAAACGATTACACAGAAACATGTCAAATTTGGCTTATGTATTGAGACTAGCGAGATAAATATGTGCTCCAAATTTTATATACACACCTCAAACGGTTATTTAGATATTTACGTCCAAAAATAGTTATTTTTATCACTGACTCACCTATAATCAAGGGCCCGATTCTCAGGCATTCGAACTTTTTCAGTGTGGTAATTCGTATGTCGAACATTTTGTTTGTGGTTTCTATTGAAAAGTTAGAACGTTTCAAACAAACTAAGCTGTCTCACATGTCAACAAATTCATTTTGACAGGTAAGTTCGTATACGAACATCTATTGGTTTTTACCACTCGTAGCGTTCGACTGGTTTTCGATTGAACTTTTTCGATTGTGAAATTCTGACAATACAAAAACTGTGTTATATTTGAATTTCGAGCTATAAATGTGAACTTTTCTCGATTGCCTGAGAATCGGCCCCCAAAACTCTAACCCACTTCCAGATGACCTAGAAAGCTGAAATTTGGCATGTAGACAGGTAATCTGCTAAATACAAAGGAAAAAATCCGAAACTAGTATTTTTTTAAAATAAAACGTTGACAAACTTATATTTGCGTTCCCTATGCACTTATCATGTATAAGATCTTGTATAAGATGAAGTACAAGTATAAGTTTGTAATAGTTTTTATTCTGTTATCACTACATAGTATAAAACAAAGTCGCTTTCTCTGTCCCTATGTCCCTTTGTATGCTTAAATCTTTGAAACTACGCAACGGATTTTGATGCGTTTTTTTTAATAGATAGAGTGATTCAAGAGGAAGGTTTATATGTACTTTTTATCCCGATATTCCCACGGGTACGGGAACCACGCGGGTGAAACCGCGGGCGACCGCTAGTATACCAATATTTCGTCATACTTCTTGAAGTTCAGCTAGCGCCGACGGCGTAGTGGCCATTCAATATTGAGGACTCGAGAGAACCAAGTTCGAACCCCAGATTACCCAAATACTTTTTGTCCTCGCGTTAAATAAATTACAAGCTTGCGCCATCTAGCACGATATCCATATTATTATTTATTAATTATTAATATTAATATAAATTATAAAGTTTTTGAAATTTTTACTTTTTTGCATTCACAATCCAATTTTTATTATTGAAAAATGGAAAATAAAGAATTTAGACAAAATTTACCCTCATCTCACAACCAGCTCCGATGGGACTCGAACCCACGACCTTTCACTTAAATTAATTATTAATATTAATATAAATTATACAGTTATTAAAATTTTTACTTTTTTGCATTCACAGTCCAATTTTCATTATTGAAAAATGGTAAATGAAGTATTTAAAAAAAATCGATCTTCATCTCACAACCATCTCCGATGGGACTCGAACCCACGACCTTTCGCTTTCCGGGCGACTGCTCTAACCACTGAGCTACGGAGTCGTAATGGTAAATGTGAAAGTGTGTTTGTTTGTTTGTTTGTCCTTCTTTCATGTCAAAACGGAGCATAGTACTTATAACCCGACCACCAGGGGGCGCAATCTTTATACATTCAAATGGTAACGAGAAGCCAAAAAATGCGAAAGTTGCTATGTTCTCCCTGTAGGTGCACACTTTGCACATAAATAGTTCACTAAAGTCAACGATAGATGACTCCATATACACCCACCCACAGTATAGAAAAGAAGAGAAAAATCCTTTTTTTCTATAGGTACTATATTGTTGAAAAATGATGGAAGAGTAAACTTTAAAGAGAGTAAAGTGTACTTATGGAATATAATGTCAAATAATCTAAATTATACTTTTGTTTGTTAAATTTGTTATTTGCTATGTTCTGTTTCGTAAAGATCCGTAATTCCGTTAACAATTACATAGTTTCGTAGTTTGTCCGGAAAGCTTTATCGCTTAATGAAACCAGAATCAAAACGCAAATGGAAATGCAATATCTGATCAGGAACATTAAATACCTACTGCAACTTCGTCGATCAAAACACCAAAAACTATTACGAGTAGGTAAAATAAACTGTTGGAAATAAGAAAATTGTTAAAAATGATATTTCTACGTCCACACCAAACACGAGCATAAAATTAGTTTCATTGTCAGTAGCTGATACACAAGGGCAAAGTAATATAACTGACCAAATTAAATATACTGAAACATTTGGTATTAATTTTATTATGAATAAGTACCTACTAATAATTTCTCTACAAAAAGTAATGATATCTCATCAAAAACATAAAATATGTGAAGTGAGAGCCAACTTCAATATTAGGAAATATGCCTTGGTTGTTGACTTCAACGACAAAAGATGTGAGATCTAAATGGGTGCCAAGTTTAACGGTCAGTCCTGAAAATTTAGTACATAAAATGTTTTATAACAACTTAAAATATAATTTCTTCTTATAACTTAGGATAATATATTGAAGCCTAAGGTCTGACTTGGCTAGTTTTCATATACGAATTATATATATATTATAGCCTTCGCAAGCTCTAAAGCCGAAGTCCTTATTGTATTCTTCCGAAAATTTGGCTTGCTGGTAGACTAGAAACTAGAGATGAACATAGGGCTCTTCCATGACTGTTTCAGTAAGTACGTAATAATAATTCGTATACAAGAACTAGCCAAGTCAGACCTTAGGCTTCAATATATTATCCTAAGTTATAAGAAGAAATTATATTTTAAGTTGTTATAAAACATTTTATGTAAGTACTAAATTTTCAGGACTGACCGTTAAACTTGGCACCCATTTAGATCTCACATCTTTTGTCGTTGAAGTCAACAACCAAGGTATATTTCCTAATATTGAAGTTGGCTCTCACTTCACATATTTTATGTTTTTGATGAGATCTTTGTTTACTTCCTTCTGCGTTACTAACGTGGTAGCGTGTGAATTTGTTACCTTATGGCCAATCTAATTCATTTTGAAATAAAAGAACTATAACGAATAACTAATGCATGTTTTATGATCACTTTTGAATGTATTAAAGTACTTTTTACTTTTAGGTTTCTGCTTTTTCCGGCGTTTCGACGCCGTTCATCATTTGACATTTGAATACTCATATTATGGACTTCAAATTCGACAATTCTATTCCGATCGTTGTGGAGACTCTTGGGGAGACCAATGCCCAGCAGTGGGCGTCGTTCGGCTGACATGATGATGAAGATGGACTCCAAATATCAAATTAAGCATGAGCTACCGGCAAAAAAATCTTGATTATGATCCAGATTTTTTAGCTGGGAGCCCCTCAGGGGCCATGGTCATAGATCACTACACTCATTTCGTTTGTTCTAAAATTTCAATAAAGAATATTTAAGTGATGATAAAGTTCTATTTTATATAATGATGTGTTAATACCCTTATGCTATAATAAAGGATCGTTGATACTTCTCAATGTGTGATCGTCTTCTAAAGATAAGTCGATTTCTAAAGGCCTGTGAGAAACTTTCTTTCTGCACCCCGTGTGAGGATTAATTGGCGATGTGAACTCTATGCCTTGGCCATAAGGTCTGGCCGAAGGGACGGCGTATAAATGTAAAGGCGTCTGGTCACGGGCACTGTGCCAACGCAACGGTGACCGCTCGCGAAGCTTCCGCACCTTGTGGTAGGGCTGCCAGAATATTTATTAATATTTTTTTACCTAAATATTTATCTTATGTAATGTACGTATTTTTTTATCCACAACGTGTTGACACTTAGCCTTCATCACACCTGATGATAAGTGATGATAAGGCTGAAGGTGGAAGCGCACTACTCCCAGAACCCTCAATCACTGAGAAACTGGCTATCTTATCTCTACCTGCCGGAACACCATAATGCTGAAAGAAAACATCGTTGTTATGGCGTCAGACTTAGAAAAGGTGGTGGTCCTACCACCAACCAAACCGAATACAATATGTACCCCCCACTGGGAATCGAACCCGGGACCTCTGGGTCTGAAATCAGAGGTATGAACCACTAGACCACAGAGGCGGTTGAAATTAAATGACACGTTCTCTCTTTACTTTTTTAATATTAAATGGGCTTACTCTGCACCTCCATCTGGCCCAGGGGCAGAGATGTAGGTAGTCTAAAATGGAACGCGTTCACCTAAAAGAAGCGTATTCACTTGCAAGTTAAAGAGGTTTGGGTTGTAGGAACCTACTCGGGAAAGACGCCACCAACCAGCCTCTTTGGCCCAGCATGGAGGTGGGATACTCACTAACTCTTTTTTATGAGCATCGGAATTTCAGGAGGGGATGCTCTTGATTCGCTAGGGGATGTGGTATGTAAATTAAGTCTTAGTTATCATAGGGTTCATTAAGTATTTCTCTTTTTTATATTTTGGGCGACGCCTACCTAAGTGGCCTAACAACCTAAGAAATTTTGAAATATAATTAAGATGCAATGAATTAGATTACTTACCTAATATGTGTCTGAAGTTTTGCAAAAACTGATGTACTGAGATAATTATATTAGCTGATAATAAATAAATAAATATTGGACACCATCACATGCATTGCTCCAGTACAAACGCATCTCAAGCCCCTGTGTTATGGCAATTGAAAACGGTACCGAACGACAAATATTGGAAAATTCGTTTTCAAAAATTACCCGACCGGGAATTAAACCGGAGGTCGACACATCATCGACATGAATATCGCGACGCACGAGTTAGAACGGTCATTTTTTTTTTAAGAAGGAACAGTATCAACCCTGCCTCCAGTTGAAGTCGATGTCGCCAAACCACTTGTCATCCGATATACCTAATATTGGGTTTTTATACTATAAATAAATACTACATTAGCGGCCCAATAGCTGTGAAAATAAAAACCGGTTCAAGGATATACAAACAAGGTCACCACTCGCTGTAATTTTTATTGTTATGAACGTTTATAATTTAATATCATTAGTGTGGTTTATTATGAATTATGATAATGATAAAGTTACTTAAAAATACTACCTACCATGAGATAACTTTTAAACAGAAACCATATTCCTATACATATCTTACTGATAAGTTATTTATTTTATTAAAAGCAAATAAGCGTCCAACAATACCTCCAGTTTGAACAATAGTGAACAGTTTATCGATTGTTTATTTTTTTGTTCTCCGGTTATTACACGCCCATCGCACCGGCACGCATATCTTTCTGTCAGCAGTTGTATTATTATGATTATGGATTTTTTGACATCTAAATTGACTATGGATGTATAATCTGTACAAGATATCGGCGAAGTAATGGGTCGAAAGTAGGCCAAATCGATCGAAGACTGGTGCGCAGGCTTTGATCAACGAAAGAATTAGAGACTCGTTTGATCTTCGACCTATTGACACGTCCAATTTTGAATTAGTGGAAGAACTTTTTAGAACATTCTTAATTGAAAATGATTTTATTATTCACTCGCTGTTATTACCGGCCAGTTATAAGTATCGTATCTTATATTAACATACATTTTAATTTTCATTGTATTGTTCCATTATTTTCAATCATTTAATCTTAATTCCATTTTTTATCTACAGAAGACTATTTATAAAGTATGATGGATGCCTACAAGTTTTCGAGTTTAGATGTGGTGATTTTATTTAAGTATTTACTTCTTTCATTGTTTCATTTATATTATTTCAAATTTTCAATTGTTTTATCATGACTCGTCTTTTGTTAATATTACCTACTTACGGAGACATATACAACGCTTTAATCTTATAACAAAATCTAAAAGCGCATTTTAATAAAATCCTTGGTTGTCAATGGCAAGTGTATCATTCGTTGTATGTAACCTTTCCTCTTTAACCTCACTTCCAGATTTTTTAAAATGAATGAGTTTGTTTTTGAATGAATACAAGAGCCAATAACTTTTCTCCATCGCAACCGGTTTCATTCAATAACTGTAAAGGGGAAAAAGGGAAAATTCTTTTAAGTCATAAAAATTGTCTACATGTAGATATTGGAAGAAAACCATTTATGTTGCTATTTTTGGTATATCATTCGCATGGTGATATGATGCATATTACTGTTAACCTTACAGAATCATCCCTAAGCGTTAAGTACCTATAGCATACAGAAACCAGAGATTATCTCCAATACTTCCATGTCACACATGCTTTTGTTTTTCCGCTTCTGCGGCAGGTACTGCAAGAGAAAAGCTCAGTGTATCCCCAGCTTTAGGGCGCCTGACGCAAGAACAAAGGGTGCAAGCGTCCAAGTTGTCAAACTAGAAGTTTTTATCAGGCGGACTGTCGGCGTTGAATAGAAATGAGTGCTGAATAATGCATGCGCCGCGCCCCTACCCGGCCTACTGCTCGGAACGAAACGGCACGCATTACGTCTTATATTGCGTGGTGGATACAGTAAAATACTACAGCACGAGTACGCTACACAGCTTTGTACGATAAACAAAATGTGTTCGGTGTTTTCCGCTTAGTTTTTGGTGGCGGGCTTTCTGATTTGTTGCGCCCCGCTCCGTGTCGCTACACTCCGATCGCGGGACAAATGACACTGTTTAACGTAATTCAGGGCTTTGTCGTCTTATGAGATCGTAAAAAGTTCTGTTAAGTGAATGTTCCTTAAAAACTAAAAATATATAGTAAGCCATAAGTGATTAATGACGCAAAACGATTACTTATACAAAACAATAATTAAATCCTATACATTATTGTATAGGACACTTCAGGTACTTACTTACTGATTATTATTTTGAAATGTTTTCTACACGATAAATTATCCGTTCAACTCCTTGGCTTTATACTATTTGAAAGAATATGGGGCGTTAAGTAGTCATAAAATATAACTTTCACCTTCTTGTCCAAATGACGATTACGCGATCCAAATTAAATTGAGAAGTTAATCTTTTGGTTATACAAGAAAGGCACTTGCACTGTGCGGCCAAGTTACAAAGTGATTTGGATGAAAACAAAACTAAAGTTAAACAAAACTAAAGAAGACGAAAGGCCAATTTCATTTTTAAACTGGAAAACAAGTTTGTTTGGTTAGAAATCGAGCATTTAAATCAGCAATTGACAGTTAAGCTGGCTTGACTAACGGTATCTTATTACGTTGCATAATTTGTTGTAGTAAGTTATTAAGTGACAAAACAAGCTATTACTATTTACATCTACTTAAAATTTAAGAACTTTGGAATTCATTCAGGCAGACAAAGTCGCGGGCCACTAGTATAGATTAAAAAAATATGTTTTGAAACAAAATATTTTTTTACTCATATAAAATTTATGAGTAGACCAGTTAGTTAATGAATAAAAAATTGGGTATTTTAAAATTTATTATTCATCTTTTGCTTGCAGGTGCAAGGAGTGTGCAGAAGCTCACGCACGGGAGCTTTTAATTCCGTGCGCGGGAAAATGGCCACTCCTACAGTTGGCTGTAGCTGGCTATACAGTTTTCCCGCGTCGCCTGTGCAAGTGAATGACAACATGGCGGACTAAGATTAACGGTAAGTATACATTTTTACAATGTTACTTCTGAGAATAATGAATAAATAAAAACAAAATTATTGTTTATAGGTAATAATTTAATTTCAGCTTGTTGCTGTAGCGTCTGTAAAACGTTTTTTCTTACATGAGCGCCGGAAAATCTGACAAGTGACTCTATGGCGCCCATATGACGATAGGTTTTGCGATTTTTTTAGCCAATCAAAATGAAACATTCATAACGCTGCCCGAGGTTCCTCTATACCGATTGGTTAGATAATCATGAGTGATGGTATTGACTGATGGTGGCATGACCGTCTTATGTGGGTACTACGCCTAAAGTTAAACTGCGTCTACAAGTGAATGACAACATGGCGGGCGAAACGAAGAATAACGGTATACTCAAGCTGGTAGTCGGACTTAAGCGAGAGGGTTTCTGGCTCTTTTGGTCCCAAAGAGGTGGTTTAATTTAGAAAACATTTAGACTGATTATAACGTGAATTGAAAATAGAAAGATACAACGTTCAAAATTGGTAGATATAAATGGGAAAGGTGCGAAATACGATTAAAAATTTGACGTTACATTAATTACAATTATAAACGCCAGATGAAAGTTATAATTCAGTTTAATTGAGGATTTAAGTAGCTGAAACTAAATATCGTTCACAAAATAAACGGTAAATAAATGAAAGCACCTAAATACTAACATTTTTTACTTACTATATTTTTGGTCACCCACCCATCCCATGATCGACCATTGCGAGAGTTGCTTAACTTCAACGATTGCAGACCGAGCGCGTTAACCATTACCTACGCAACGGGCTCGTTAAATGTGAAAAATTAATGTATAAATAATCTCTCAATGGTATAAACACTAGTACCTACCTACCTGACAGTCCCACGTGCATAGTAAAGATAGTTGTTCGATTCCAACTGATCTCTGCTCTGCAACTCTGACACATCAATGAGATCTATTGAGACAAGCACTGTGGTAATGGGGTATTGACCTAAGATGACGATTGTGATGTAATCATGCAACTGATATTACTGTACCTACACTACTTATGCAAGTCAGACAGTTTAACAACGTAAACTGAGTTTAATGAACGCTAAACGGTTTGTTGGCAAAAAATTACAGATGGTTAGATAGTTAGGTACTTTAGGCTTATTTGAGTCCGTTTAACTTTAAATTCATCAAAAAGTGTAGGAACCTACCAGATGTTAATGTCTACTGTCGACAGTATGTATGTATAAACTAAAATTTTAAATGGAGCTGTAATTTTCTTGTGGTAATTATAGAGGCATTATTAGAATAATCGACTGATGAATGTTATGAGTTATGTTATGACAGTTATTTAGGGTCAAAAGGTTCTATTGACATTACCTACTTAGTTTTTATTGACATCACTTAATTTCTATTGACATTACTTAATTTAGATTGAAATTTAATTTGACAATTTTTTATTACTTAAGTACTTACTTTTTTTACATTTTGTAATTTGAATTGTCTAACTCGTTTTAAATTTAATAAGTGACATGTTAAATTAACAATTATTAATGAATATCACGTAGGTTTCACTTTTATAATTGTCAAAAATTTGTACACTGAAATATCAGTAGAATATGAAGAAACTTTAATGTAAGAAACATCTATTTGTACCATATTCTGACAAATAAAGAATTTATGATTTATGATTATGAAAATATTTTGAAATGAAAAAAATAGCTAGTCGGTATTGAACACAGACCATAGAAGAGTACCTACTGTCTTGCTAAAATCTGACGATTTTATAGCAGAAGTCTAGAAGAACTAAGTTTTTTGTTGTAACCGAACGTTAATTTTTTTTCTTTAATTATTTTACGGCATTTTGTAAATTTATTTACAAGTCAGTCCCATCGTGACTGGTATCTTAATTAAATTAACAAAGGTTATTAAGCTTGCAAGCACAAATTTATAAATCTACAAAGCTTCCTTAGATGAGGGTTTTGTCTGACAGAAAGCTCTGAAATTTGCCCACACCTGCATTTGTATTTGTACCTATTGTTTACGGCACAAAAGAAATACGAAAGGTACAAGTTAGTAGTTTCATAATTTAATCAAGTACCTTTAATGTAAAGCATGATCCTATGATGAGGTATAATGTGGGCGTTTTTGTAATGTCAGAGCCAAGAGTGAGCACCGCAGCTTGCGACACCGAGCAGCTTTAGTACCGCGCAAAGGTCGTCGGGTAACAGAACCATCACGTTCTAATTATTGGAATCTGTTAACAGCTGTATTTTACAAAGCAGCTTTCTGATCGGGGTTTGTCCGCGTGGACTACAGGACGCTATCCCTCGGGAATGTGATTTTTCCGCGATAAAAAGTAGTCTATGCCACTCTCCAGCTCCTAAACTATCCAAATACCAAAAATCACGTGTCGATCCGTTGCTCCGTTTTTACGTGAAAGAAGTACAAATAAACAAACACACTTTCACATTTATAATATTAATATGACTAAAATCATACATAATATCATCCGGTTAATTATGAAGTTACAGAGAGGTGTCATCGCATTTGCTGAATTCGACATAAGTCGTCATTAAGTACCTATGCTAATTGCTAATATTACACGGTTCAACCAAATAGATTCACTTTGGTTGAAAGGTGCAGAAATACAGGCGCACATTGACATTGAATGATTCACATTTACGTTTACATTGTTCAATTTGGTTGCTTCATCAAAATTGAAAAGCAAAAGTGAGCCGTGTATTTCCGGCATTAAAGTACTATTGAACCTTATAACACTGCCTAGTTTACAATAGGAGCTCTACTCCCTGATTCACAACCTTCGGAAAGGGAATCAGATGCGTATTCTGTGCTTTATCTTTCTTTATTCAGAAGTGAGTGACAGTGACAGAGAACGCATACATACCGCTGTCGGAAACGTTTCCGACCGACGACGGTTTGGGAATAAGGTGCTGGTGCTTCAGATCATCAGATGCGAGTACCTAAATTACAGAATAACGAATAAGTACCTAGGTAATCAAACGCTATTCATCTTTAGTTAGGGGCTTTTCAAACTCTTCCATAGCTTTTGCATTAAGTGATAAGATGGGGTTTATAATTAGCTGCTATAATTTTAATAATAATGTACAGTTGTCTACTTATAAGCTCATAATGTTCGCGCAATTGGGTATTTGACTGTTGTAGAAATGTAGATATTTAATTATGACATTCAGAAATATAACATTATTGAATAACAAATGTGAAAAAAGAAATTCAATCTGTATTATAACAAGCGAATTATGAGCTACTTAATTGTGACTCTAGCTATCTCTTTCTAAAACGATATTTTCTATGGCGAGAGTATGGCGCTATAGAAATGTGACGTCACGTTTCTATAGCGCTCTCCTTGTCTAATTAGAAAGTTTGATGCTCTATATCGCTGAAAATATGCAAGATATTTGAAAATAAATACCTATGTTGTGTTGCTACTAAATAAATGAACATTTTAAGTAAATAAAAAAATTCAGTCAAATACCCAATTATACGCTCTGCACACAGGTGTACAAAATGTTCAATTCTTCAGAAAATTTAATCATCAGCTCAACTATTTATGATTTGATTCCTAATGAATAAACATTATTTAATTTTACACCGCATTCAATAATTACTAAAACAGTCGTTATCCGTAAATTTATTTAGTGTAAGTAATTAATTTTGATTTTATATCTCTTATTTACAACACAAAGGTAGCCTTGATTAACTATTTGATGAAACGCAGTAAGGCCCAAGTGTAATAATATCTCCTTTAAAACTTCTCCAGCCGGTAGTAAAATAAGTGATCAACCTAAATAAAATAAATATGAACCAAGTGACGGATACGCTTTACGTTCTGCAAATTTATTAAAATAAAACAGTTAACTGTTTCAAAAAGAACAATAACATTAATATCTATTCTTTGTCTATGGATTATTGTAGTTCAGAGTCCAAAGAGTATTGTTGTGAGGCTTGAATACACTTCTGTAGACAGAGGTGGCTGTAGGACCGTTTTCATACAAAAGAGCCGCAGATCCCGGCGCCACTGGTTGTCACGGTGAAAGGCAAACAAGATTTTACGAGCCAACAATCAAGCCTTAATGACCACCTGTTTTATATACAATAATAACACATAATATAATCCGCGTCAACGCAGCTCCCAAACAAACTACTTTGGTCTACTCGATTTCGATTCGGTTCAACGAAAACGAAACCAATGAGGAGGATTAAAAGGAGAGGCGTGTTATTACTTATTACAAAAACTACACAAGTGCAGACAGAGAAGACGATTAAGGCAAAAGGAAAAGTTGGAGTTATCTAGTTGAATAGATAGAGGAGCGAACACAATAAGCTCGGCCCACGCGCCGATGAATCACGTGCCGCACACAGCCGCAGACGCGCGCGCACACTAGCCGCGGCAAAAACATTACCTACTTTTGAATAAGTTCCCTTTCTCTTTCTACACCTCCGAGCGTGTGCTTTGCTTGGCGCCATTTGTTACATCAAATAAAACAAATGAATCACGACTTCGCCACAACTACCAAATTCACATCGCAACAACAAGATTAAATATTTGACGAACTAAGGTACGTGTTTGTTGCCGATGTCAATTTAAACAGTTGATGTATGTGTTTTAAAATTAAAACGAGATTCGAGCAATGTTTATGAGAGCAAGCCAAATTACATACAAACGTTTAAGAAGCAATAAATTTCGGCTTAATCTGGCCTGCTCAATGACGCGTTAAATATCCTTTCACCAGGGGACACTTCGAGAAATTACTTACATAGCAAAATTTAGAGATCTCTGTGCTGTGAGCTGTGAGGTGCATTAAATAACGTTACCACTGTAATACCAAACTATGCAAAGTTTCGAAAATTCTAAGAAAATACAATTCACTTTATCTTAATAACTATATTAAAATCTGTTTAAATTGGAGAAACCACCACGAGTTGCACCAATACAAATTACACGGCCCATTGAAATTTTAAAATGTATCTCTTACATTGAATAAGTTGCAATTACCGGCGGTGTCGAAATGGTACAAAGCAATCGCTTTTATTCCACGAAATCTATTTGCTTATTACTTTGGACATTAATATATTGTCGCATTAAATGTCCAGTCATTGCAGACAAAGCGTGTCGGAGCCGAACGAGTGGCCCTGAGGTGCGTCGAGCGGTGCGCCCGGGCCGCCGTCATACGGACCAACGGTGACTCACCGATAAAGACAAAACATACAAGATACCACCCATCCGAAAAGGACGAACGATCTCAAAGAACCGGTTTAAGATTTCGAGTTTCGATCCGATATGCTCCCGTCTGGGCTAAGTAGAGCTCTAGAGCAGCTCTACCGTTCTTAAAACTCGGGAAGTTGAAGATCATTGTTTCTTTTTTAAACTTTTACTTGACTCTTTAACTAGCTTTGTGTTTCTTTTAGATTTTTCTAGCAACTCTGATAAAGAATGAGTCAATCGTTACATAAAGCAAGATAGACAATTGTATCGGTAACAGTTTGCATGGCGCGGGTAAGAATCGACAAATTCTGTGCTTTTATCTTATCGGATGAAGCCTACAGTGGAACGTCTTTGCGAGTATGATGTGCTGATGTCACCGCCACTTTAGCATATTATCGTGTTCGAGATAAAACACTACTTAGGGTTCTTATTGGTAAATGGAAGTTTAAACAACTGGGCCTTTTTTATGTTTTTACTTCTGAGGAGGTTGAACATAATAAATAACTTACAAAAAGAAAATGATGTCGTTAATAAGCTGAGGATACAATACAATACAGCGCATGTTTTTTCTTCATTATTCTGGTCATCTTTTATTAAAGTCAAAAGAATATAAGGTTTTCTCCAAAACATTGTTTGTTTCAGCAACAATGTTTTGTTTGGAATTTTCCTCAAAAAATGCCGTATAACAGTTTCTGAGAAGTATATATTAGAAAGACTCTCTTTAAGCTTCACCACGTGATAATTAGTTAAACATTTTTGCCAGAAAACTTTCAAGCTGAAAATGTTAAATTAGTAATCTAATCATTAGCTTTCAAAATTTTTACGCTTTTCCGAATTATTCATGTTGATTTAAAATACTGAACTGTAGACTACCTGTTATACTGCTCTAATACCTCATGCTTAGGCTCACCTCACCGACAGGACACCGATACATCTGTACAGTTTGTACACGGTGCATGCGCGTGTTTCGCGTGCGAGATCAGATCCGACGCGGCTGAAGAAAGTCAGCGCGCGATTGCAGGAATTTTCCGAGCGGCGGCGTCGCGCGCGCAACTACGTGAATCATTACGCGTTTTTTGCACGGAGAAAACGCGCTTCCACTCGGACGATCGGCGGAATAAATGAGCACTTTAATTGGCCCTCCTTTGTTTTAAAACTTTACGCCCTTTTACTTCAATCGGTGTTTGGTGTTTGGCGTAGTAGTTTTTTGTTTAAGCTTAACTTTGTTTGAATAAAAATGGTTGTCATAATATTTTACTTTATTATTCACAATGCAGGAATATTCAAAGTTAACAAAAGATTGTAGGTTTATGAGCAAGTCACTGTATTGTATTTTAATTATTGCGGCTGTTTTTCTACTAGTGTGGCTGATTGCACTCAAATAAATATGGTGTTTCATTCTTCAGGCTGTGTCGTAAGGCGTTAAGCAAACATCTGTATTAATACCACATCCAGTGCGTGACGCCCGACTTATGTTCTCGCTTCGTTTATATGATCTTTTATTCATAGAAAAAAGTATGGTTTGTCACGTTCGTCAAATCTTCTTACGTAACACATTTTGAAGAAATTAATTGAATTTATTTATTTCTTTATAAGCAACACTAACATTGTGTTTAGGTAGGTATATTAAATATTATGCAACTTTTATAAATATTTCTAATCCTATAAACACAACAATTAAAAGGATTGACAACATTCATAATAAGGAGCAATATATAGGTATCGTACGTAACTTAAAATGAACTAAAATTACATTATACAAGAACTAAAAACTAAATTACTTATTACGTATTTAAAAAAACCAAAATAGATGTTGTCTATCCTAGGTATTAAAAATAAAAAATAAAATGTCTAGGTACAATCTGAAAAAAAATACAAACTTATTGTATATAAAAAATTTTAATAAACACACATTTTCATTTTGATTATTTACGTTGACGGAACAGCATGGTTATGTCAATAGAATGTAAGAATAGTATACTTAGTAGTTATTTTACATTTACAATAGAGTTAACGTCCTAATGTGGGAAAGCCGCAGACGGGTGTTATGTTACACATAATTAATGAGAAAATTTTATTCGGTCATATTTACTATTGACTTATTAATTTATAATCAATCAAGCCTCTTGAAGTACCTACAGAGCCTCTTAGATGCAGGAGACAAGTCTAGAAAATCTTTATTAGGTTAAACTTGTACGAGTCTTACTTATCTATACTTAATATTATAAAGAGGAAAGATTTGTATTTTTGTATGTAACGAATAAACTCAAAAAGTACTGGACGGATTTAGAAAATTCATTCACCGTTCGAAAGCTACAGTCTTCCCAAGTGACATAGGCTATATTTTATCCCGATATTCCCACGGGAACGGGTACCACGCGGGTGAAACCGCGGGCGGCCGCTAGTTATTGATATTGCTAAATACTTCGCAACCGTTTCCTTTCTCTCGGCATTCGTATCCGTAATACTATAGGCCCATTAATCCACGGGCAAGGGCCCGATAAAGGCGTTGATCAGCTCCCGTCGTAAACGGAACACAGGTATAATTTTATCGTAGCCCAACAATATAAGGTAAGGCTACTGTTACGACAGTGTGCGCCCGCGCGGACCGGTTTGACCACTTCTACCACCGAAACGGCGCCAATCACAGCCTAATGCCGGCTGTTCACGTAGTAGAGTAAGGCCTGGTAATGAGTTCATCAACAGTCGGTTACGTTAACCTTAGGTTAAGCGGTTGGCTGCTTAACGCAATTGTTTGGTTAACTAACCAACTAACCGAGGGTGAGCAACGGTTAACGTAACCCACTGTTTGTGAACTCAGGCCTAAATGGTAGAGTTTATTATAATTAAAGAATGGCGTAAACATCTTATGTACACACAAAAGATGTGTAACATCTGTTTAATAATTTTGTTTTTAAAAATTATTCGTTATTCTTGACATTGCAATTTTAATTTTGCATTTTCCTAAATTTCCTAACAAAAGTACTATTTTCATACAATTAAAAAACATTCATTTGTAGAATCAATCAATTGTAGAATCGGTCGTTCATAGAGTTGTACATTTAGAGAATTGGTCATTTGTAGTGTAGTCTTTGTAGTCATTTCGCAAATTAGTCATTAGTCGACTGAACCGTGTTTTTTTGCAAATATTTCGAAAAACATTTTACATAAATAACAACATATCAGTAAAACACCCTATTGTTTTAGTTCCAAAAATGGTCAACGGGTCAGGTAAGTTTGTAGCGCTCTACCGTGCTACTGTTACCCGTAGTCGGTTAGGTACTCGTGTGTGTGTGCAGCCGGCTTAACAGCTAAACCTTCCACGATAACTAGACTGATGCTGTAGATTTAGCTGTGATACCTCAATCTAACAATGCTGGCTTGACATCTGATAATGTTATTAATTTTAAACAACGTGACCGGATATTTTATCGGTTATTAGTACATAAATAAGGACTGGTTTATAATGGTGATCTAGTAGATGCTATAAATAAGGGTTTAAGCTATATTTAAATCACATTTTATGTTCTCTACAATTAAGGTTTATTCTCTAATCTAACTGGAAGTTAAGTTTAATTTTTATGACCTTTTGTAGATATTACAGTATCAAACTCATTTGTGTTTTGTAAGGCAGTCTTTGTATAACTGTTTGGCCATGAGCATTAAAATATTAAAACGGTTTAATTTATTTGGGTTCGATCGTTTTTCCTCTTTTCTAGTATTGCCAACTATCATTTCAGTATATAGCCGCGGGTACCCCCGCTGCGTGCACGATTTTATAACCACAAAATGGCTCTCATTGCAGTTTTCCATTGTCCAGTATTTTATGAGTAAGATTAACTGTATTACGTTTCACTAAAGGAATATAATACCGAGCGAAGCCTCGGCAGCTGTTACAACCACTTTAGAATACTGAATTTTTATCACTATTATTTATGTTTATTATAATTATTATAATGAGATTTTATGTGAAGGATAAACAGCAATTTATTGTTTATTCATTTTCTCTTGGTAGTAAATAATCTAATCAAGTTAAATGCTAACCATTTGTGTAATAGTAGTTTTACATAATATAAATGTACTTATGGTAACAATAAGTAAAACGCTACGTTACTATAGATGTTTATTTGTAGATAAAGTAAAGTTAGTATGCTTAGAATAGTAGTACCTAACGCTCTCCTATCCCATGGGTATCGTAAAAGACAACTAAGGGTGCTTCTTACGATCAGAAATCAGACAGCAGAGCGTTTACAAAACACCTTGGGGCTTAAAACTCCCTTATTTTAAACGGTAGAACCACAACCAAGGCTAGAGTGAATATTCAGTTAATACTTAAACAAATAAATTCTATTTTAGTTATAAAACAATGTTTCAATAACAAAAGAGATTTCGAATTGATTAATTTTCTACAGTGAAAATTAACACATAGGTACTATTTGATACATTGACTAATTACAGTATTTTGTAGAGTCGAACCAATTTTTGCAAGTCTTAGCTCTTGCTTTTACTGCGAACCTTAACCTGAATGCTAATCATCATAATTGTTTTAACCCCTATATGAATAACTTTTCAGTTAAACATAGCTTAAGTCGAACCCTTAACCTATAATACTCGACTGTGAACCTATGATATAACCCAAGTTCAAAATAGCATAACTCTATGCGGAACGGAAGTTCTTCTAACAGTTAAAACAGTACGCAGTCTTAATCTAAAGTCTCATCTCGGATCGTCAGCTCCCTTTCACTCCTTATCAGTTCAATGTAATTATTTTCTTATCATCCGGCACCAAAGCCGTTGGCACTCGGATGAGTAAGCATGACAGTGACGTAAAAAATCAAACTATATAAACTTCGTGGTTGTTAAATTTAAACTTAGAACGTAATAAATAAAGTTTAATCTCGCGAGTTAATTTCAATACCCAGCTGCCGTGACCAATGTAACCTTATGCGTGGTCGCAGTAACCGTGACGTATTGGTTGCCTTGTCAATTTTTCTCAGTGCATAATAGGTACATACCTACATTCGTTGTTATATAATATAGTAGGTAATTAAGAGCTTTTCTTTTATGCAAGAAAAAAATGTGCATGCAGTTATGACTCGAATAATGTTCTCTTAAAAAACTTATTACAATCCATAACTTACAGCTTATATAAACTTTCTATTATTTAAAACAAACAGCACCCACTGTCAATATGCGAAAACTAATGTATTTTGATATTAACCGAGCTTGATTCATGATGTCACAAAATGTCATTGTTACATATTTTAGTCTAACTCATCCAAATTATTATTAATGGTGGTTCGCTATTGATAAAATTATCGTTTAACCTACTTCTTCATCGGGTCAATAGTTCAAATATATATTAAATTTAAACCTACTCATTAACGCTTAGGTATATTATTTTACTCACGAGGTATTAATATATTATGGAATCAAGGAAAAGCAAATCCTAATAGGCTAGCGATAAAACTGTTATTACGTCTACGACACTTCCAAACGTCTTTCCCAGGACATAAGCACACATAAGGCTTGTGTTATCATGTTTACTATTTAATGTTTTCGCGACACGTGCAAAGTGCGGAAACCCTATTTCGTAGCAAGCGTGCTTAAATCAATTCTTGTTTGTCGTCGGCGACTCGTGCCAACTCGAAGTCGAAGCATTCTACGGCCGATATTCTGTAGTCTTTAACATTTTTTCTTTTTAATGTATGTTGTAAATGTAAATGACTATACGGACTTTGTGACTTGTTAGCTGTTTAGGGAGTAACTAGTCTATTTTGAAAAAAAAAGAAAACCCAAAAGAGTGAGGCGCTTTTCATTGAAAAATTTAAAAGCACGCTGTTTTCCTCTTCGGTTTACCTAGTTTCCAATTTTTTTTATTGTACGATATTGATTATTTTATATTATTTGGAATTTTGACTGCCTAATTGATATTTTTTTAAATATTTTATCAATCCTTTGGTAAATCATAGAATTTGCTGTACGAATAATAAGTAAAATACGAGTATAGAGATGGCCGATGTTATAACAGAGAATAGAATAGTACGAGACTAACGAGTGTTGTAAAACACAATACTGACTATTGGAAATCGTTCGCCGAAACATATTGAAACTTGCGATAGACCTAGCCTAGCAGTATACTATACATGTAGGTACTAAATGGATGGTAGGTACTAGTAGATATTATTTGATCTTTGGAGAAATATAGAGTCTACTAAAACCAGCGGAGATACTTATCCATTTTTCTGGAAAATGCGCGATTATAACTCGACTTTATGTACCTACTACTGTAAGGTTTATTTAGTTAAACAAACTCCTGATTAAGTAATATGATATGAAGTTGATAGTAAACGTTAATCTATAGGTCTTATTTTGATATTATGAGTTTGGCATAAGGTCAGTAGAGTATCAAGATCAAACCTACATATCGAACACGGTAAGCAATTTTCTAATATGATTAGTCTGTATGTAGGTAACATGTACAAAGTTGTGCCTTAATTAATTAAGTAAATTCACAGATAATTTTTTTGAAGTGTGTATTGAGGTCAATGCAACGAATGGTTATACATAAACGATTGTTTTACTTTCGCTGTTTCTAATATCACTCCATCACGTATTGTTTGGACGATTGTAAACTGTCAGTGCTGCAATGATTCATTACGCCAGTCATCACGATCACATCTCGCTTGTATTTATTTTTTATTAATTGTCGATGTGATACGGTTATTCAATCGTTGGCAGCGGCTAATATATCTCCGAACACACGCCGAAATTATCGCGTACATGGTGCCAATAGATGGGCGATTGACGGCTGCCGTCGGGCATTTATCGTTCGCCTTATAGTATAGCGGGGGCGTTTGATGGACGGACGATGGGCGATCGCTGAGTGAAATTCATTCAAAATGAGGCGAAAGTGCCTCCGAGCGGCGACTTCCTGTGGCCAAAACTCACGGTGAGCGTGACTACGTTTGCCGCCGAAAATTGCCGCGTGGCGTGCTGCAAATTGCATCTCACGAGTTAGGATCGTCGATAAACAGCGCCCGGGGGCGCGCACCTGCGGCGTCGCGGCTCATTCATGAGTTTGGTCAAATGAAGCGGGCGAGAGGTCGAGAACAATCCGCGCCGGATAATAACAGTTGGCTTTTCTCAGAAACGTACGGAGGCTTCGGAGGGAGTGCGCCGTCTCCCTCTCGCGCCGAGCGGGCGAGCGAGAGGGCGTGGGCGGGGCGACACCGCGGAGGCGGCGGGTCGCGCTGCACTCGCGGCGCTGCAACTTCCCAGCTCTTCATTATTGCTCGTCAAAGGACTCGGGTTCACTGTCAGATAAACGTCAGCCACCGCAACACGCTCCATTTTAAAAGTTGAATGAACGATTCCATCTCGTATCGATTTATTTATTGAAACACTGGGTTGCGCAATATTACTGGCATACGACATTATTCCGTTAATATTATGTAGGCAGTAGGTCAAAACTGGAAAAGTAGTTTTCCAACTTTATTTAGTCTTCCTATTTCAAATTACTTATAATATTTGTCGTTACAATGCATTCGACAAGCACCCTATTATTCCCGCCAACATCGGTAGAGTACCTAAGGATAGAAATAAACCACATTCAATAGAATTGGCGCGAATCAACTCCATATGGCACGAAGTATAGGTTTTATTGCGGCAGCCGACGCCGACGGTGAGGCGACGTTTATAAATCATACTTTTATGGTTATTCTTAGCGATAAAATGAGAGTTCGAGCGAGGAAGCGTGCGCGCCGAAGGCTAGCCTATGGGTACCATAGTGTATGCTACGCACCCGTGCGGGCACCACCGTGCCCGCGAGCGACACAGAAAATTTCAACAATAATACATAAGTAACATCTTAAATACAATCGAAGATACAAACCCTGAAAGCGACGAATACAATGGAGAAATTCACAATAATACACTGATTGATCAACTAAATCATTAGAAGGAAGAAGATGGTAGAGTCTGTCAATGTAGATGAAGCGTCCATGACATTCACTTGCACGATTGGTAACTTTTGGTAAGTTTTCGTATTCAGGTCATAAACAAATAAGTTTTTAGTAAAAATTTCATTTTTATGACAAGCTTTTTTGCTGACTGTACTTTAATATTGCATTGTCATCTGAACCAAACCTGTATTAAAAAATTTCAGCGAACACTAGGAAGTGGGTCTAATCAGGCTTGCAAGATTTGTCCTCCACTAACTAACTAACATACTAACTAACGAACATGGCAAGTTAATAAGTAAAAAGCTTGTAAAATAGGTAACAAATAATAGGGGTTAAAGAATGAAATTGCCGTTTTTTTCTTTTTACATATAACTTAACAACTTTTATGATATTATAAATATATAATTTCTTTAATATTGCGTTACATAAAGACCATATCGAGCAACTTTTGATAATTTAATAACCGCGATATTTGATTATTTACATAGAAAAACTTATCCCGAATGTTACTAAAGGACTATTTTTGTTTCCAGAATTTCGTACTTTATTAGTTGTAACTTAGTGAAAATATTTTTTTTTCTCTTACCGAATTTGTCATTTAGAAGTTAAAATATCCATAAATACGTGTGTAAAATTTTGTAAAGTTACATAATATTAGTCGTTGAATAAATTACAAAAACGTTAGTATGGAAAAAAATAATTTACAAAAATCTCCATACAAAACGGCAATTTGATACTTCAACCCCTAATATAACGTTTTTCGAAGATGTTTGATCACTTGCCATTCCTATTCAGAACACAATTACAAATTTATGCAACTGTAGCAGTAGTCTGTCTATTTAAATAGGAAGTTATTTATATTGAGCCCTAGGCAAATTAAATCTTAACTCAGATGTAAATATTTTCAGTGTCCGAAAATATTATACTTTCTTTGCGGAAACTGAAAATATCACATTTAAGTAATCTCTTGATTAGATTTTATTCGTATTAAATATTATTTGGTAATTGACAAACGATGATAAAGAAAACTTCACACAAAAACAAGGTACCTAGGTGGTATTTCTAACGTAAAATGATAGCAGTAATGAAATTCAGTCTACAAGTTAGAGATTAAAGGTTAATTCAAGTTAGAAAAGGGCTTGCAGCTAATCTCGAAGTCGGTAAGGCTGTAGCGGTTTATAATTGGCCTATCAATAGCAGTCGCAGAAACGACGGGATAACAATTAGGTAGATTGTAAATGTGAATTGCGACCATTTGTATCAAGGAAGGCAGACTTTTCCACAGTTAGGTTAGTATTAACCTTAATTTTGTTAACTACACTTTATTAATTGATACCTATTGCTTGACGTGTGCAACAAATATGCAAAAAAAACTCTTGATTTTCATAAATAGTAAAAGTTTTGTTTGAGGTAGATTGTTACAATCAATCACGCATGGCGACGTTTACATAGATTTTTTTGTAAAGCTTTTTGTTTTACTTAGTTACAGTATTAATAAAACAATCTTTGCTAAAATCTCGTCATTAATAGTTTTAGTAATAAATTAAAAAATAAAATATGTTCTTGCAATATCCAGTAAGAAGAGATAACGCAGGCGTATCTTCAATTGTTTACAATAAAACTGTTGTTAACACTGAGGTTTTTGTTGTTATATATAAACAAATTGGATATTGTTTGTAAACACTAAAAAACAATCAGTTTTTTTATACATTGTAATTAAATATTATAATACAAAGTATAATCAATTAATGTAATCGTACAATTTTAGTGAAGTTTTGTTTTAATTTAATTTCGTAGGTGTATGAATTTACAATAAAAAAGAAAACGATATGTAATTTAACGTTTTTGCCATTACTTTTGTTCTTTATCTTACAAAAATACATGTTTTTCTTTAATATTATTAAATATTAAAGAAAAACATGTATTTTTGTTTCTAACAAATTAACTCAAAAACTACTGGATCGATTTTAAAAATTCTTTCACCATTAGAAAATTGATTAGAAAGCTATCATTCATCCCGAGATTCCCACGGGAACTGGTACCACGCGGATGAAGCTGCGGTAAGCCACTAGTCATTGATAAATTTACAACTGAAAGCAAAACGGTTTATTGTTTATATTTGAACTTTAATTTTCTTAAGCGTGAAAACTGATTGAAAAACTTATTTTAAAAGTTTTAAGACCTTTTTTGCTTACTAAAACACTTACATCTTTTTTGTGTTGACAGTTAATGTCCAGAATTTGTGTTGTATAGTTAAAACTGACGTAATCGGCGGCGCCAGATAAAATGATGATATCACGAAAGCGATAAGCTGATAAGAACCGGGTAGCAAAAATAATAATATAAGATAGGCCGAACGTATAAAAATATACAGCGATAAAATCTTTACTGAAATCATATCTTAACCTCTTACTTTTAGAATAAACATGGAGCCAATAAAACATCGTAGGAAAAATTTAAATCTCAATGTTCACGTGTGAAAAACATAAGAAAATCTTGGAAATTGTATAATTTTTACACAATTGAGTTCACGAAAGTCTAAAGTCTATTATGGATTTGCTAAAAATGTTAGTTTAGGAAGTACCTATTTAATCAAAATGTAGTTTTTTTTTAAATAATTAATTTATATCTAAAAGATAAAACTGTTTATTTTGTTAAATGCAATTAATTCAAGAGTCGTGTAGCAGGAAACTCATATCTCTTTATCAGTAGCTATCCATAATAATTTGATCGACAGATGGATCATAATTATTGCGATTTTATCACTGACTTCATCAGTGAATAGTATTTGAAAGTACTAATAGAACTGTTTGGCATTCCAAATCCAAATATGAATTGAAAATAAAACAGGAATAGAATAAAAGAAAAGCGCATGTCATTTCAGCCAGTTTTTTCAGGGACTAAAATCTAAAATAGGTACTCTTCTCTGAAAAGGCTGGCTTCTTGTGAGAAATCTTGAGAATACCGTAGAGGGAAGGTTTATTTAGATAAATTTTTATGTAGTCTCTTTTCTTACCAAGGTTGGCGTAGTATCCAGCCGGGTGCATCATGAGTGTATCGTTCACCGATGTGAATATTCCATTTGTCACTTACCTACAGAAAAACAGAAAAAAAAGATAAACAAAAATTAAATGTATACTATAACATTATAAAATAAGGTAAGTATCTCTGTCTGTCTGTGAATATTATTACCTACTATGCGATTATTATAAGAATAGGACTGTCAAACGGCATTTTTGATCTTTGTTCCATTTCTTGCACATCCTACACCCTGAAGTGGAATCGAAACGCAAACAAATATGGCCGTCTTGACAGTCCTATTCTTAAAATCGCATAGTATATGGTTTTTTTTTATTTTTCCGGTGGGTTTTCCAAAAAAAAATACAGATAGCATATCTCAAAAAAGCATAGTGAAAAGTCGAGCAAACACAAATTAAAAAATTTGATGTCGCCACGCCAAAAAAAAAATTTAGGTAAGTAGGTACTTAAATTTCATGTCGTTGCTGTAGTTTCGTCATTATTTTATCATACGTTTAGAATCAGAATTGTTATCAGTAACTTAATAAAGCTACTGATTAACGCAAATCCGCGAAACCACAGAATGTAATAACAAACACTTGCTTGCAAGAGTTCAATTTGTGTAATTGATGTTGTATCCAGGACTTATAGGGAAATTATTATTGTGTAAAAACGTATGTTATTACGGCCATATCCGGTATTCCAATTACATTTATATGGAATAAATTCAAATTAGTTTATAATTTGAGCTTTTTTATTCATAATATTAATCTTCTGATGCATTTTTTATGTAGATTTACCTATAGTTTCAATTAACATCAGGTGATGAAGGGTAAGTGCTAACTCATTGTGCATAAAAAAAGATAAAGGGTGTTTTCTATGTATATTTCGCAGGGATTTTGTCAAAGTCGTGATATTATAATTCCACAAGTGAAATTATAATTTCACGTGATATTATGAATAGACAGTACAAGACAGTATGCACACGGCTGCGAGCTTCGGAAGTCCTGTAGAACACGTGATAGGTTAGAAATTTAAGGCGATCGCGAAGCGCAGCGTAGCGATTGCCTTAAATTTCATGGTTATTTTTTTTTATTGATACAAAAATACTGTCTATTCATATTTTAACAAGTGGAATTATAATATCAAATGAAATTATAATTTCACTAGTGGAATTGTAATATCACGACTTTGACAAAATCCCTGCGACATATACATTAAGTATGTATTTACAAACAAAACATATTTAAGTATACAACGTGTTAATGCAATAACTGAAAAGCCCATAAACCCCAACTAATTTATTTTATATTAAATTACATTTTAAAAAATCATTTTCATTTTTCATTCCAAGAAATTCGTGCTCATAAGGTCTCCGTGACGTTCTGACCGATTTTAAGCTCTACTATGACGTAAGGCGGATCCCACACTGCCTCCGGTTTTCGCACTACCGGACGGAGATGCGGCGTGATTTGTCATACACTGCGGGTTTTGTATGCACATCAAGATTCTACAACCATAGCTAAAAAGCGCACTACCACAAACCGGAGCGGTGTGCGGTGCAGTGTGGGAACCGCCTTAGAGAGAACGTGAAGGGTCGCGCGCGTATTGAATGAATATTAGGACAGTACTTATTTATACACAAACATTTTTAACAGCGGCAAAAAATTAAATCATTTTTTTTGACAAATTTAACCCCTATCAAAATGTGTGGAATTGATTCTACTCTCGATTCTGAACAAACTTTTCTCAGTTTCGCTAAAAGTATTAACACGTTGTATATTATTATTTATCAATTATCAAAGTTTTCCATGACACAGTTTCTTAATGAAATTCACATGGGCTTAGATAATTGGTGTAATTGTAAGAAGTAATTTATTTATTAAAAGATTTAATCAAATTCTCTACTAGTTTGACTTGAACTCGAAAATTCGTGAGATGTTTGTTTCCATGTTGTGATTAGTATTGAATGTAGAAGAACCAATTTTTAAACTGATAACCTTCTTACAAATCACTTGTTATATTAATACTATTGACTCTTTAAATTAGAGTATAACTCATATTGTATCATCGCATCTCGCATGATTAAAAAAGTGGAGCTGGTTCGGACCATTAAAATAAGAAAAATCCTATATCTTGGTCATATCCTGAGAAATCCGCAATATCGTTTTTTTCCAAACCATCATGATGGGGAAGATTGTTGGAAAGCGCAGTGGGAGGACGCAAAATGTCATGGCTTCGTAACATCCGCTATAGACTGGGCCCGGGCGTTAAAGGCGGTTGCACAGTCGTTCAGACTCGCCATAGATAAAGCCAAATTCAAGGAGCTTACGCCCAACCTTCAATAATGAAACGGCACTTTAAGAAGAAGAAGTTGTATCATCTCGATAATCTCGTATGATATGATACCGAGAGTCGTCTATTAATTGTATCGTTACGGCACGTCCGCCATACTCAGTGACATGGTACATTTGACTCGGGCTGCGTTACTCGACATTATTTGCTACGAATGCAAGCGCAAGGGTTGCCACAGGTTGTAGTTAAATAAATAAAATGAATTCGTTAAAGTAGACAACTGCATACACTCTTTTACGGAATCTATCACGCGTTCATTATACATATTTAAGTAGTTAATTTTACTTGTAATTTAACTTTACTTAAAGGATTTTTATTTTTTTCGACGTTTCGGCACCTTTGCAGGGGCTGCCGTGGTCACAGAATCTAACCACTTTTTTTAAATTTTAACAAAAGAATATATAAGTAGGTACCCACTTCAATTTCGCTTTATTTTTCGTTCGGAAACAGAATACGGTTAAGTACTATTTTAACTTTATATTTAATTACAGCAAAAAAAATATTATTTTAATATTTTGATTTTTTAAGTAATTACGGTAATAATTATTTATAGCAAGGCAAAAATCTAAGATGTACTTAACTGCAGTTTTATTATCTCAATAATATTCTAGATGAACGAAAACTAAACTCAAATGTGGCACCGACTGACTTTTTTTTTAACGAAGAAAAAGGTTAGGAATGTTACGTCATAATCATAAATGACAGAAAACGATAATAAGAGCTCACATTTGAAGTACGCTCTTATTCGCACGTTTAGATACTTCAACCGGTTATCTGGTGGTATTGTTAATACGCAATTAAATTTATCGTAATGGTACGTCAGCCATACTCAGTGACATATGGTACATATTCGACTGGCACGTCAGCAATACTCAGTGACATGGTACATATTTGACTCCGGCTGCGTTGCTCGTCATTATTTGCCACGAATGCAAGCTCAAGGGTTACCACATACGAAATCGAGTAAGTTCCATCTTCAGTCATTTCATGTCATCACTGCCGATGCACTGGCCTTCCTTATGGATGGATAAGGAGAGATAGGTAAATACTATATAGACTCGTTTAATTAGACAAGTCCAGCTGTATCATCTTAATAATCTCGTGTAGATGTCTGCAATTATTTTTTATCGTTTTGTCACGTCAGCCATACTCAAGGCATATTATTTGTACATTTGACTCTGGCTGCGCTACTCGACAGTATGTATTTGCAATGCATACAAGGTGACACTGTCGAGATCGAGCCAGGTCAGGTCCGTATGATATAGGTAAATCAAATTGAAATATTTAGAGAAGAAATTGAATGACTTTAATAACACGGATCTGTTTAGTGTCCTTATTTCATATCATAAGAAGAAAGGATGAGCTTGCGATGCTAAGTTTTACGAGAAGTCCCATCCATCCCATTACTGACCGTAGTAAAAGTTGTTTAATTGCCGCATCCGTAGGCTGAAAGCCGGAAAGCGTTAAGCTACCTAATGGACACGACACTTTATGAAGTGGTTTTATTCAACAAATTTTGGTGCCTGCCACACATCGGTGTACCAGGAGCACACCGAATAGGTATTTTAAGAGAAACATTTTGAGATTTTGGGTACCTATTACAGCCTACTGTAGAAACTATTTATCTTTACGTTTATTCGGTCAAGTGAGTGTCATAGCTCAATCATTCTAATGTTAACCAAGCATATATATTGATTTGTGCAACGTAGCAGCCCTGCAAGCATATTCGAATTTCGAAGGGGCATCGGCAGGTTTGCATATTCGGGAGGAGGCACGCAGAGGCGAGCACACGTGGCTGCCACGGCTTCCTGCCTCGGAATCTGGGCAAATGCCCGCCAGCCGATCGTCGAATAGCCCCCGCTTATTTACGGCCAGCGAAACAATGTCTGCAGGTGAGAGGTCGGCTTTGCATTGCATATCTCTGCCTTTTGTTGTGCACACAGATTTATACATGAATCTAAGAGGAAGACATTTTTAGGAAACCACCACGCCTCAATAATGTGGTATGCAAGTAGAAGATGCGAGTTCCTTGCTCGGAGATCACGCGTTCGTTTATTTACAAACTGGAAAGGTTAACCGCTAAGGAGCATTCACGAAGCCTGTGTCAACACAAAACAATTTACCCCGCCTAAGTATAGATAATCCTCATAAATAGCAATTTGCGTCGTGACAAACGATCTCCGTGTGACGCTCGGTTTGGAAATCGCATAATACCGCTATTGTTAATTATACAAGTCACCGCGTCGCTAAACATACGATTTATTGTCAGCAAACTAGAACAGCGATACGTCTAGTGAGATTTGTGCGGCAGCCGTGTCACCTCTATGAATGCTCCAAAACATTGAAAAGATAAGACAAATTATTGTCTACACGCCGAGCAAAGCTCTTGAACTCTGTCTAGCCGTCTCGTTATTGTCATTTAATATTTTAATTTACTAAAATAAATTCGAATGCTTAATGAGCTGGTCGTTCGGTTAAATATTTATTTGGTATGTCAGTTAAGCTGGTTTACGATTTAAAAAAATCGACATCTCGGTTCTCGACGCGGCGAACGTCAGTGTTCCGCGATAGAACGGAAAGATAACAGAAATCGGGCCTCGAATCTGACGGCATCGGCAGCGCGTTTCGGCCCAGAAACTATCGACACCGACCTTTACTGACTGACTTAAGTTTATGCTTTTAACGGAAATATAAAGCGATATGAATCTGTAGAAGCGATTAAGAAACAATGGGATATTAATAAAAATTGTAGTAGACCGAGGCGAGGAAACGTTCCGTGAGTGTAGTGCGCCAATAAAATGTTTAGTTGTTGCTCCGTAAATAAAAAAGGAGTGAAGTATTCTACTATAGTGGAGTAGAGCACAGGTGTCAGCAGAGTGGAGTGCGCAGAGCGGTATATCTCCCGGCAAGCAGCGGCAGGGTCGGAAAATAAAACAATGGAACAATGAAATACGCCTGAAACGCGGCCCGCTAATGAACCGCACCGACCTTTCCGACTATTAGAAAACGCGTTAGACTTTTACGAGTATTTCGGGATCCGAACAATTACCCCATTATTTCCGAACCAAATTTCGGCAGTAAAAATCGAATAATTTTAATAAGGCACGCGCATAACTGGTTTTATTGTTCTCCCATGAATATTAATAATTCATTTTATATTGCCTATTCTTAGTTTTATTTTGATTTCATTCGATTAGTTTAATGTGGCCCACGACGCACATAAAAATTACCGATTTAGAGAGTTGATTTGAATATCGATTGTCACCTACTTAGCTGTGCAGTAAAATAAATCAGAAGCGAAACTTGATTTGGTATCCAGATAAATCTCCATTTGCGTTCAAAACTTCATAATTAAATGAATGATATAGTTGGTAAGAGGTCCGTTTAGATATGATTTATGGCCGAATCAGGTTTAAAGTTTCTACGAGTACTTCAAAGCGGGTTGATTAAGATCAGAAATTAAATAATACATTGTAAGTGATTATAATTGGCGATCCGCATTCGAGTCACGAGCGGAGTGCGTTGCTAGATGAAAAAGCACGGCGAGGTCCACCGTCCAGCGGGCGGAATGCGCGGAATGGGATGAGCATCCGGCGGCCGCGATTGTTACCAGTTATCACTGAATGTTTTCCACCGGGCATTTTGTGCCGCCACAAAAAACCACATAAAGGGCGGGCGCGGTTCGTTTGAGACGCCGCCCCTGTGGGAAAATCGTCGCCAGAAAAGTGCGGTGCAAATAAATTATAAACTCTCTCACGTGGAACGCGCTTTATGAAACGAATGAACCGCGCTTTGTTTCCAGCCAGTGTTGTAGCTTTTTACTTTTTGACAGACGACGATGGCAGGCTCGCTGCCATACTTCGCTTAAGATTTGGCGGAAAAACTGTTTTGTGTGTCTATGGTACCTACTTATTACATACCTACTTTGTTTGATTACTTAATTTTTTAGAGATTCGTTTCGCAATCAAAAATAACAAAAGGATGATTGCACAATACCAGACGTTTAAGTAAACTATCAGGTTCAATATTTTTGAGTAAGTATGTTTATAAAATACAGAGAAAGAGAGAATCTGCTTACTTTTCAAGTGGCAAGAGAAGGCAAAAAGTTTTAGTTTAATACTACAATTACAGCTTCTCTACATCGTATACAAAAATGCTACATGTGATGAATCGTATCATCAAAAGAAACCAGAAAAGAAGGGACAAGAAAGAAAGACAAAGTGATTACCTTCCAGGAGGCAACAGAAGGCAAAAAGTTCCCGTTTGACAGAACAATTAGAACTACTCTACATCGCAAACAAAAATGATACTTACTGTGACGAATCGGACCATCAAAAGCAAAGCTACACCACGAGCACCAGTTTGATTCCGAGAAACAATTATTGTTTTAGTTGATTGCCGGAGAACATGCAACGAATTTACGTTTTATTGTTATATCGTATTCGTATATGTCTAAAAGGTCAATTAATTAAATTGATAGTTTTACCACTCGCATGTTCTTTAATCTACATGCGTATCATAAAAACAAATGAAGTCAAATCTATACATGAAGTCATGAAATATAAAATGTTACCAGATGTTGTAGAAAATTATGCCCATTTCTGATTGTTTTTCACGGTAAAACTGAAATTATAGTTATTTTAGATATTTACTATGCAGTTCAACATTAAGATTTTTTCTGCTGTAAAATCGTAAACTAAATAATAGGTAGTTAAGCTGTCAAACTGTTAAATAATGAATGCAATGTAGTTTTCCTTCCGTTGAGGTCAGACAGATATAAAAACTGTTTAGGTATATGAGGCTACATTTTCCTTAATTATTTTTCACCCAAGTACTATTTTTTATGAATACGAATGATTATCAGCACATTCGCCCATTGGCTCGCTTTATAATATGATATGCCTATACGTTACATACGTATTCAGAAGAGTCGCCGAGGTCACTTAAAAAAGTTCATAGCATTTTTCCTAGTGTAGCAATCTTTTTTTTAGACGAAAGGGTACGAACACCATCAGCCATTATAAATGTCGCGTGCTCCAGAGGAATCATTAGCGAAACGCCGCGTCCCGGAATAGATTGACAGTTGGACGATTGCACCGCCGCTGATGGATGGCGGTTATTACTGCCCGCTTCATATCACCCGGGGAGAATTAGACGATGGAAAAACTCAACAGGTTTTGTGTTCCGAGAGTGTTAAAAACTTTTGGTTCAAGAGGTTTCCTCTATTAGAGCAAAAAGTTTTTACACATGCTGATTGAACCAAAAAGTTTTTAACACTCTCGAAACAGAAAACCATTTGGTGTTAGAATTCTCTTGTTTCAAATTAGATCTATAAGTTTAATCGTAATATTGTAATGGATGGTGAATAATACCACAGGGTAAAAAAAACTACTACGTATTACAGAGAAACAACTTCACAGAACCATAGGGTAAAAAATCTACTAATACTGCCCACTTCATATCAACCGAAGATTATTAGACGAAGAAAACTAAACCAGGTTTTGTATTCAGAGAGCGTTTAAAACTTTTTGGTTCAATATGCAAGTGCAGAAAACTTATTAGTTTAAAAGTCGTGGTTAGAAAAACTTTTTGGTGTTTTAAAGCTTGCTTTTAAAATATGTAAGTATATAGGTACCTATAGTTCCGTTTAAAAATTTCGCATGATGGATGGCAATTATTTCTGATCTTTATACCACCAGACAAGGGGAAATAGACGATGGGAACACTCCTGAGACAACAGGTTTGTTTTTAAGTTTCGTGTACCAAGTGACAGTGCAATTGGGGGTTAAAACTTGGTGAGTGTAAAAACTGGTGTTTTAAAGACCTTAATTCAGCCACTTCAGCTATGCTATTAATAAGTTTAACCGCGATTGATCGTGGCTACATATCACCCGGGGAGAATTAGACGATAGAAAATCTTAGGCAACATGTTTTATTTTTAAGCTACGGGCCAACTTCCATTGTTCTTGTTTATGTTTATTCGTACTTGAATGCTAAAATATGTATCTGATACAGATATTTAATACATCTACGAGCTATAAACTAACCTTTTTACAAAGTGGAATGAAATGATAGACTAGAAAAGAGAAATGAAAACCGGATACTTAGGTAAAAACGAAACTGAGAAGGATTACAAATAACGTAAATTTTCAGTTCAAAGAAACTTTTTAAATGGGTCATAAGCATTAATTTTATTTAATCTATATGATACAGTTTCTTAATATAAATCCTTATTAAATAACAGCAATATTAAACAATATTACTTAGTCTAATAGACCGCCCCGAGCAGTCCCCGGCGCAAATGTGCCCATGACGCTGGCCGCGTTGCCGCGTTGGATGGCAATGGACAACCTTTGCACCAGAAACGACCCAGAGCGGGGGTCACAATTTTTTTGTCTAAGCCGACGCCCCAAATCTTTAACAAATTGTATTGCCTCTGCCCCCCAACAACCCGCCGTTTCTACCGCTAGAGGGATGAAAATGTAGCCCTGTTCTAGCGGGGCATATTTCAGGTGCTTCACGACCGCCTGGTGTTCAGCTGCCGCTCCGGCCGCGCGTGAGGTGCGACAGATGTGGGTAGCAGCGAATGTGCTGACACAAGTCGCATCCCACACCAAGCACCGCCCCTTTTCCCACGGCACTAACGTTAGGCCATCAGGCCGCTTACCGTCGGTGCGGCTGAGACCCGGCGGCTCAAGGACGGAGGGGATGCCGGCTGACGTGAGAGCCCGCTGTAGGATGTCGTTGAGGGCATGATGGCGAGGATGCCTTCCTGTGCAACGACGACAACTCAACGCGTGATGGCCATCGGCCCCCACCATGGTACCGCAGATGCATATGTGCCGTTCGCATACATCGCAGCCCAAGCGGAGGGCGACCGCCACCCGCAGGGAGTCGGCGTCGAGCAAAGTACCTATGTGAGGCGAAGGTAGTGCCTGCAGCCACGCACCGGACTCTGGTTGTGACACCGCCATGAGTCTCGCGCGATCCACCGCCTCAGCCCCGTCAGTGAGCCGGTCGAGGATGGCTTTGCAGGCTACGTCGTCCCATGAGCGCTGATATTTAGGGTTTTCGGGGACGGCTGCTCCCGGGACGCGAGCCAGCCAGGTCGTGATGGCATCAGCCACATGAGGGACGGTTGCCTTGTCGCCATTCAAGGATAATATCTCAGCGACTAGGTCCGAAACCCCATGGGCCGACGCCAAGAAAGCCGGCAGGCTCACATCCCGAATGCATCGCACACCAAGTCCCCCATACCGGACTGGTAAACTAGCTTGCGTCCAGTGCTCCCCGCACAGAGAGACGTTTTTAAATGATTCTTAAACAGATAACAATCACAATGACAGTGGCAAAGTCAAGTAATGTTTATGGCCTTATAAGTATACGTTGGTCGGACTGGTCTCAGATTGAAACCTCGCAGAAAATGCATCGGCGATAAGAAAAAATTCAGTCCGCCGAGCGCATATAAGTACTGCATAGCGAACGGTGGCATTCCTATGGAATACCGCGCATATCGAGACTTAAAGTAACCATTTACCGATTGCAGATATATACGCCATGGTCGAACTAGCAATCTTGTCGGATCGCTTCTTGCCACATATAATGTGTAACCTAAATAAGCAAGGAATATTTCTTTTAATGCCGGATAGAGCCGCGTGATTGTCTTCAATTAAACTTTGATTGGTCACTTATCAGCTGCCGAATAGGGCTTGGTGAAGCTTTTCTCTTAAGACAAAGTAAATAATTTTCATCTTTTCATTTGTAGCAGTCGACGGGAAAATGTATGCTGTTCGCGTGACTTTTGCGGAAAATCGAAGACATATTATTTGACTAAAATAACACTAATTTCCAGTTCCTTAGTGATTGAGGACTCCGGGAGTATTGCGCTTCCAACTTCAGCCTTATCACCACTTAACATCATGTGTGATGAAGGCTAAGTGCTTGGTGCTACACCGCTAGTTTATAAAAAAAACGAACACATCTTTTATAGACATCTTAATAGTTTCCGAATACGTTATGTATGATAGTTACGACAAACTTTCCTCTTTAACATAACACATGTCGCGGTTTTTTTATTTTTAATAAAGTTTACTGATTTCAGGAGTTCAATCATTTTCGCAAATTCACTCTGATTTGTGGACTTTTTCTGAACTATATTGTTAGACGTCTGTGATTTACTGTAAGCAGTCTTTTAGTTGTCATTAAAGGAACAAACTTACGGTTAACGGTTAGTCCCGTCATGGAAAAAAAGTGGTCGGGCCATAGCCTTCTAGCTGGATGTTTCGTCTCTGTCACACTCCGAATATTGTCCCAGGGGAGAGCAGGACATCGGACGGTTTCATTATGCGGCTCCTAATGCGAGTTGCGTTTAATTTATCGCACGACAGCCGCTCCGCCGTAGGAGCAGGACTTGTGACATCAATCTTGTTTAGGGTTGACAACTTTATTTTTTAGATTAGGTATCATTGGATTTTTGTCTTAAAACTATAGAACCATATTAATTAGTCGTCGAATCGCCATGAACTTTTTGTAAACTTTTAATAAAAGTTATGTCCGGATTACATTATTATTAAAATTTCAATATTGAGATTATCAATTATTTTTATGCATTCATAATTCAATATTGTTTAGTTTAATATGTAACTTACTTTTAAATACATATAATATTGGCCATCCCTACTAAGTTTTCGGAATGAATCAACCTATATATGCGATGAAGTCTTCTCTTCCTGTTTGTATTCATAAAAACACTAGTGAAAGAATGTATGAAAAAGCGCTTTGGGATGGGATGGATGTGGGTAAGTAAGACGCTTTGTTAAATAATATATTAAGGCCCGATTTCACCACTGATATTTAAACGCGATTAAAGCTAAACGTGTTTAAAACTTATTTCTGTCTCTGTCACATTCAAACAGATGACAGAGACAGAACTATGTTTTAAACACGTTTAGCGTTAATCACGTTTAAATATCATATCAGTGATGAAAGTCAGCCTTAAAGTGATAATAAAGCATTGATTGTTAAAAATGTTAATAGTATAGAGAAGTAAGGTTACTTTCTTATTTTATTACGTACGGAATGATTTCAATTTTGTTTCAGCGATAAAAATGTTATACCTGCGTTTACGGTAATTGTTACGTATTGGTAAATTGTACTACTTAGTTAATTATAGTGCATTTGGCAATGAAAATCGACCAAGTAAAACTTAACGTACCGATTACATACCTACACCTAGCCAAAATACCACTACCTACCATTTTTTGCTAACAAAAGATAACTTTGTTTTTCATAGTGTTTGTTTGAAAAAAGTGCTTACTATATCTCGTTCAAACCAAATTTCGTTGAAAGTTTTGTGAAAAGTTAGAGATATGTGACCCCTCACATTTAATCACTTTGGAAGTTACTATCTTCCAAAATATTAGCTTTGAGAAAAAAATGGTTTAAGAAACCTATAAGTATGTCATTTTTAAAGACCTAGACCCACACGAAAATGTTTCATTAAAAAAGTTTTAGTTCCATATGTATGAGGGGGGGGGTAGCCCCCTTAATTTTTAAAACTTTTATTTTTGTATTTAAATCGTAAAGCGGTTCACAGAATACATCTACCTAAGTACCAAGTTTCAAGTGTGTAGTCTTAATATTTTTGGAATAAAGTTGCTGTGACATACGGACGGACGAACGGACGGACAGACAGACAGACTTGACGAATCTATAAGGGTTCCGTTTTTTGCCATTCGGCTACGGAACCCTACAAATTGGCATGTCTGACATTAAAATAAAAGAAGTAAACATTGAACTGAAAATACTGTCTTGTCTCTTCATAGGTAGGTACTTACTCTTAACCACAAAACGTAAACGTAGATAAGTTAGAACAAATAAAAAAAAAGCTCATTAGTGTAACAAGAACTGTTATCAATATCATTTTGTAAAAAAAAAACAAGTAAACCTTGGGTAGATTACTTTTTTTCTCAAACTTTTGCTACCAATTCCAATCGATTGACTTATCTGTAAAAGTTCGCCCGGACGTTGTTTTTTGCGTAGCTGTATGTAAATAGAGGTATCCTATTTGAAAACATAATTAGCCGTTTGATACAAGACGTGAAAGCAATTCAAAATGTTTTATTGCTTTTTTCTTTTGTATACGCTTCCGTGCAAACGCTACCTACGGCTAGGGTTACCAGATGAAAAAACAAAAGTCCTGAGAATAGGCCCGATTTCCATTGAAAAAGCCTGAGTTTAGAGCGCGGGGGGGGGGGGGGGGGTGTGCAATAAACCAATAATTAAAGAAAAAACCTTACTCAAAAAATTTTGTATCTACTAAGATAAATTAGTACTTACTTATTAATTAATTATTACCAAAGGAAGTTCGTTTGTTCTAAAAGATCTATAAAGATCTTTTAATCTAAGCATTTATTTTACTATTTCTTTTGTATTTTATTGGAAATTCTAAAAATCCTGAGATTTCATGAGTTTTGCAAAATCCGGCCGCAATCCTGAGATCAGTCCAAAAATCCTGAGATCTCAGGCCAAATCCTGAGATATGGTAACCCTACCTACGGCTGAACTTACAAGCAAATTATTTTTAGTAAGTACTGTTGCCAACAACATAGGCTTTTTATATTCAGCACGATTAACTAAAATACTCGTACATTCGATTTCCGAGAACAGCGAGGAAACACCCACCTCACATAATGCATAGCAAATGAGCTTGGATCGTGAAATTCGTGAAAGATTACCTACGGCTAACTGATTTCGTGAACGTAGCGAAAACTGTGTTCAAACACAAACGTGCAAACTGCAGTAACTTTGACTATTTTGTTGTAACAGACTAGTTCGTAACTGAACATGAAAGCGGTGCAGACAAGACAAAAGGTAGGTTCTCGCAAGCCGTCGGACAATCAAAGCGAGCGCGGGCCCAATTGCGAAATAAAACGTACAAATAACAAGTTTAATTAAATCGACAGGAGCGCTGGCCGGGCGGGCGGCGCACTTCGGGAGCGGGAAACAATTCCGCCAAACGATAGTTTAACAAGTGAACAAGAGCTTCATATCCGACTTACTGCACTGGTCACCTCACAAACGGACTATTACAAACAATACAACTCATTACTAACTTCGAATCACCGACTTTTATGGTGTTTTAAGTATTTAAATCTTTTGAGATTGTTAAACTTCAAAACAAGGTATTTGCATTTAGGCAAGTAAGAGTTGTTGAGAACGTAAATTTTGATGAAAATTAAATTAAAATTAAGTCTTTAACATTTCTGGAAACACGTAAAATTTTGCGTTTCTCCCAAAATGTAGGTAAACCTACACCTGTACACCTCAAGTTTTGTCTCCTTTGTTGACTGGATTTCAATTTCGAATATTCTATGAGTTGGCTTAGAAATCATGCGGTTGAAACTCATCTTCATCGATTAAAACTTAAGCTCATCAAATGCTTGCTACGATATTAGTTTTAGTTAGGAAACTCTTGCTTTAATTTAGTTGTCATTGAAGAAAAAATCTGTTCAGAATAATTTACAATACTACGGAATATATAAAAAAACACGGTTAGATTATTTGATAATATAATACAAGAGAATTACGTAACAAGTAATTTCTTGCCTTACCAGAGAAATTACTAGAAACAGAATTACAAATTACAATGGTTATGTGGTTTGTGAAATGGTTAACGATGTCGACAGTTTAGCGGGAAGTTAAATAAAAATATAATTTGCAAATGTAACGTAATGTTGTTAAAGAATTTTTTAGTAAGTATCAGGATGCTTAAGGTCCAATGACCAAATAAACAAGTGGATGATTACTGACTTTTTCTTTTTACCTTTTAACTTGTTCTAGTGCCGCAGTTATTATTGAGTTATACCTACCCAGTTGAAATATTTGGTAATATTTTAATATAAGTGCCTATGAAGATAATTTCTCGAAGCCATAATAATAATTTGTCACTTCTTTCGAGAGCTAAATGAAGATAAATAAGAGGTAGGAGTGGGTCCTTTCGCTCCAATCCCGCGCAAACTGGAGAAGGTCTGGTGTCAAATAGGATCATTAGTCGAATTAAGCTTTATCATTTCAGCATTACGGTTGAATTTAGGTAGTTTCAGACGAGAGTAATCCACAAATAGGAGTCCGAGAATAGAGCGAGGCTACTGGACACCGCCGCAATCATATCTCCAGACTGCGACGCGAACTTTTTTGATGTGAACGCTTGCAGTGACGCAAACTCTGCTGATATAAAGAGACTCCGTGTCTCCACTGGAGGAAATTAATAACAAAACTCTTGAATTAAATACCGAATGGAAAACTCGGACCGGGATCGTAAATTATACCTGCAACAGCTGGGGTTAGCTTTTTATAAACATTTGACCTTTTTGTTTCATCGCCCACCCATTCTAACTGTTTTACTATAAAAACTAGGATATTAGCTCACGCAACAATTTAAGTATAGCAGTATCCTGGTTGTATCATGTAACATTTTATGTACAGAAAATGCCATAATCTCGCTTTACATCGTTGTTAATCACCCAAACATAATGTACTTCCGTAATAACAATTTTAATAACTCGCCTATTCGGTTATGGGTATCGTAAAGGGCCGCTGCCACTGAATGAATTTGATTCGTGGTTGGGGAGGTTGCTCAGGGATTAGGCCTCAGGTCAATAAGAGCAGGTAGCGTAACCGCGCGGTGGTCGCCCGCCATTCAATACCGGGGATTACGGGTACGGCTGATGCTATGTGCTATGTGCGTTAGCCTTAATGATGCCAACTAATTCTTATAGATATTATTCAGTTTATTGGAAAATTATAGTAAATATTCTTTTTGTGCAAAAAATGTTTTGTAAAACCAATAATGTAAGTAAGAAAATCTAGAAGACATAGGTACTCCACTTACTACTTTCTGGATTTTGAGACTTAGAGATTACTTCATTCATAAATCAACAATATTTCTTGTAGGTACTTTAAAAAATTTGCTTCGAACGTTTCTTTACTCTACATTTAAAAGGTATTCATGTTCATGGAAATGAGTTATTTGGTAATCGTATAAAAATTGGCAGTTTGGCAGTGCTATTCAACTCTTTGTTCAGAGATACATGAACAGAGCAAGCACAAGTGAATGGGCAGGGCTCTACGATTACAGCATCCGGAGTATTCCGCAGCGAGCATCAACCGCACCCCAATTAAGCACGCAATGTGCAACTTCGGACAACATCACTTACCTTACCACCACTCTCCACAAGTTTCACTTTGCAAGAACCCTCAGCCAGCTTATTATTATAGCTTATAGGTACCATGCGTGTAATTTCACAAAGACAATTAGTGTAATTTTACAAGCAGGCTTCAAATACAAATTATCGTATTACTCTTTTCTTTCCCCAGTCTCAAAATGAGGTAATAGCTCGGCAAATAAAACATGAGGACCGTTTAAAAATGGAAGAGTTTAATCAAGAGAAGTAATAACCGTCGACGAGGAGCGAACGGGGCCAAATTCAATTTCCCTAAGACAGAATACGTGATAAATCGTTCCGAATCGGCCATTAGCCGTGACGTCGTGAGGGCCCGTGCCGTCAGCAGTTTACACGTCTTATTGCTTGTCTTGCAGTCGCCGCCGACGCGACGTGCAATAAAAACATCAACCGTATTGACCAAAATAACTCTTGGCACCCATTCGAGAGCCCGCCAGATACTGTAAGTGAGGCGGTTCTCTTCACGGAACTTATAGGTGTTAAGTCCCAATAATATACTCGTTAATGTTTATGTTTTTCCTTTTAATGGACTTTGTATAGGTAATAAATATTGTAATGAAGCCATTGAGTCAATGAATGCAGCTTTTATCATTTATACTACTACTAGCTTTCCGCCCGCGGCTTCGCCCGCGTGGACTACACGACGTTATCCCGCGGAAATCTGTCATTTTTCCAGAATAAATAGTAGCCTATGTTCCTCTCCAGGCTACAAAGTATCAGTGTTCCAAATTTGAGTCAAATCCAAACATCTAAACTTTCACATTTATAATATTATTAGTAGGATTGAAATTCAGGTGACCCTTACCTAAATTTTGGAAGATTTTTAATGAATCTAATTATTTGTAGGTACTATTTAAAAACGGTTACACGGTTTAATTTTCTCAAAAAAATACGAAGTAAGTAAATTATTAGTAGTTTAAATATGAACAAAATATTGGAAGAATATAAGTAGGTAAGTAAAACTAATAAAATCATAGTGTCTGAAATCTAATAAAACCAAACAGTGAAATTTTAAGTAAGATAACTTAATTTATTTTGAGTATTTTAACAGATTGCATCAATCATAATTATACATTCAGTGATCAGTTCTTACTTAAAAAGAAGTATAAATACTTCCTATTTATTTTTAAATTTATTAGAAAGGTTTTTATAAACCAACTATTTAAATTAACATAGATATGTCTAATTCGTTTTATTAATATTTTTTTGTATTTTGTTTTCTGAGCAAAACATAAAAAGTGGTACATGACATTTTGACACTCTGGCCTTCACTTGAAGTAAGTAAATCTTTAGAAAAGCGCTAAAGTTATTTTATCATCAGCATCACACTTTCCCTATTATTTAGCAACACAACAAAACATTTTATTCTCTGTAATATTTTTAATGATGCTGAATAATTTTCAAATTAATAAATAGGACCACAACCCCGATCTAAAAGTTTCTAAAAAATAGAAGGTTCTAGTTATATGTTACATACACATTAATGTACCATGGTCAAAAATGTTACATACACATTATTTATCATAGCCAAAGAATATACTTATTTTTTATTTGCGTAGGTAGGTAGTAATAAAAAATAAATTAGTGTAATTAAATATAATAGTATGAGAAACTATTTTAGATAGGTAGGTATGTGCCTAATTACGTTCAGAATGCATGCCGGTACTAAAAATTTCTATTTTCAAGCATTATATAAAAATCTTAATCTCATTTAGGTATAAAATAATTATTATGTCAAAATATTTTAAAACGTTGTTTAAATAATTTTAATTTATTTCAAGTTTAACTTAAACTCACACATCAGTTTAATAAGAATTTATGAAAAAACAGAGCTACAAAACGCACTAAAATCTTAAAACTATTTCAAGAATGCACAAAAGTATTTGAACTATTTGTTTGTTTGTTTTGAATAATTCGCAATAAATACTCACGCCTTGGATAAAATTTCGAATAATAACAGTCCATGTCACTTTTTAATAAAAACACTTCATTTAATCCAATTTCACTTATAATCTGTTTACCATTCACTCACGGATTACATGTAAAACGTTTGACATTTCATAAAATAAGCTGCCAAATGACATCACAGCGCGCGGAGTACGTCAAATCGTATGTAGGCACAAACGCGACTGAAGTGTATCGCGGGCGTATGATACCATACCGCGTCTTTCGAAAATTGCGCCATCACAGTAAGCACACTCAGGCGAAATTAACAACACAAAAGCACCTTGAGCACACTTCATTCCCGACAGCTTGTCTAAATGCGGCCTAATCACAAAACTAGATAATGTTTACATCGCGAAATGCCGACACCCGAACGACCGGAAGTCGCAGAGAACCAAACACGACAACTATGTAAAATATTGCAGGATCGCGATCGCATTGTTGACATTCCCGAATAAAAAACACCGAAATCTCGTGTTAAATGTATGAAAATCACGTAAAAACTATTTTTCACTTACCTAATATGGTGTTCGAAGATGAAGTGAACGGGCGAATTTTGATAAAATGGTAATTTCGGAGTTAATTTAAAGAATATACTCTTATTGGTATGCGAAGAATGGCACAAAGAATCCCGACAACGCACGCGACGAATGCGCACCTCGTTTGCGCATATGCTGACACAACTTCACGGACGTTACTCCCCTTACCCCGCGTTCACCCGGTTTTCCTTGACAGTGTGTGTGTCCCGAGTGGTCAAACGTGAAATTTCGTGTACAGATACACGCACACATACAAACTTTATACCTGCCCTAGCTTCCAATCTCCGCCATATTTGATGCGAGAAAGAGAGGGAAGATCATCTATTTCGAGCTGCGGTACAGTTAGCGCCATCTACCGCATATATTTTAACTACCTTGTAACACACTAGATGGTGTTAGTTGAAATGAAAACCTTCCAGTTTGTAGCTCTTTAGGTAAAAGTTCTATTTTAACCTAACCATTGTGACTAAGGTTACAACTTTTCATTTGATTTGCTTGATATGACGTCTATTCGTCAAAATTATTAAAACATGCTTAAAACATGCTTAAAACATAAAAAATACTCTACATCAAACCAAGGTTTAGGTAGGTAAGATAATTTTAAATTCTTTACAATTTTTTAAATAAGTGCTTAGTTGGAATAAGCGTATAAGATATATAGAATGCCATTTTTAATGAATAAACAGGGAATAATTGGCAAGCTTCTAGTCTAGAGTTACATGCGGTGGATTACCAAAATATAAGCTTTTTTAAATTCAACTATTTTTAATATAAATAAGGATGATGATAATACCTATAATACTACCTATAATCATGTTGCAACTTATTTGCATAACGGGAATGTGATCGTGTTGTCGTAAATAAAGACAATGATATATAAGTAATTATTTATTAAGTAAAATCATAGACCTATGCATAAAATAATTTAAACAATTTTTTGTTTATAACTATGCATATCATTAATTTGGAATGCTCATTAAGTACCATAACAAATATAGTAATAGTCAGCCGCATTGTCAATTACAAGCAAAAATACAAAAACAAGAAACGTTCTTAAATTTCACAAGATTTTATTAGTTCCGCATAAACAAATTTAAAAAGTCTAAAAATTGAGCGTTTCATACTCAGCACTCATATTTTACATCCTTTCACAACAAAGTTCATTAAATGATTGACAACCAAAAATGTCATATACTTGGTTTTAAGAATAGACTGTGCCCAATTTCATAGTTACTTTCACACTTTTTTAGATTTTCACTTCATTCAAATTTCAGTCATGCTTCTAATATAAGTATATTTTGCATTAATTTGGTGCTTATAATGTAGGTAAGTATTTCAATATTGTTTACTTGTAGTTTTTAGACTTTTTATTAATATTACATTATATTACAACCACTTTATAAGGTACCTACTTGGAAAACATTATGGAGCTTAGGAAACTGCAATTGACATCATTCATAGCCTCTAGGTGTTCTTTAATATAATACAAATCGGAAATAATTATAATAATACCTATATACGTAATTAATGTAATTAAGTAAGTAAGTATTGCATATTTTTTTACAAAAAAATCGTTGAAAAATGGAAATTCGAGTAAGTATTTAGAAAAAAATATCAATATTATTCTAAGATCAATAATAAAAATTGCATTATGAATGCAAAAAACTAAAAATTTAATAAAAAAAATCGTTTTTGGAAACTTTCGAGTGTTTGTTGTTATTTAGTGTTCAAGCCATTAAAATAAACAGAATTATGATTAAGTACAAATAAACATTCAAATATATGAACATACAAGAAAACTTAATTAATATTTTCAGCAACAAGAGAAATAGCTTTGTAAAACTACTCATACCTACAAGTTATATAATAATAAATCCACGAATATAATACTAATATGTACCTACTGCTTAAATCTGTTTTTGAATTGTTTTCATAATTATTCAGGTCATTAACAATTTTGTAAAGTTACAACATTTATATAACGATAACAAAATAGGTACCTAACGATAAAAGTCAAAAAATGTTTCAACAAATGAAGAATAATACGTCCCTTAACGGTAATTTTAAACTAACTTATTTTAATACTAAATTTAAATACTCTACCGCTTTATGATTAAAGCTATTATAGTATTAATTAATAACAATGAACGAATGAGAGCTGCCGTTGAAAATAATTCAGTATCCGGAGTGTAAGTTGGTAAATACGCAAACTATCGCATTTGCGTTAAACATTGACAGCTCTAGATTGTAATTTGTAAAGCATTTTAAGCACCCATAGGGCGTTTGTGTACTACACTGAATTTTACCGATCCGGAAAAAAACCAGTTGCTTGTATTTTAATAATTAATCATTTATAATAGTAAGAATGTATTTATTTCGTGTAGTTTCAATGTTTCGAACCCTAAACTACACGAAATAAATAAATTCTATTATTTATAATAATTAATTATTAAAATACAAGCATCCGTTTTTTTCCGGATCGGTAAAATTCAGTGTAGTGCACAAACGCCCATATACGGTACGATTGATCTGTATGATCCGTCGTTTCAGACCGATGGAAACGACGAATCGACAGTGTATGTCAAGATCGTGAACGATTTACTTAATCGCAGGTGATATCAGAGATCGCAACAAAAATCCATGCGATCATGAATATCGTTACGATAATCGACGGTGTATTGACTCGTGTTCCGTTTTATATAAGTAAATTATCGATCGTAACGACCATCGTAAACGATATGGTAACGATGCATCGTACCGTATATTGATCGATGGTAACGTAACGACCAATCGTTTCATGTACTCTATGTGCGGCAATTTGAAGCGATCGATCGTTACGATTTAACGTCAGATAGATCGTAACGATACATACCGTATATGGGGGCCTATATAATAGTAACGTTTGCACATTGTCAAATTTACACTCGGGGTATAGCTGCGCTAAAGTATTAGCTAAATTGGTGTTGCTTTATTTTAAAATTAAAACTAAATTTAATATCCAATTTTAAGATATGTCCAATACATTGTTATTAGAGGGTCGTCATCGTCATTCAAGTTTTGGTCCTTCAATGTGAACAAATGAACTCTCCGATAGGTTTTTATTTCAACGATACCAATTTTGTTACATAACTTTTTAAGGCAACAATTGGATACTGTATAAAAAATAAATATCTATTAAGACCTTTTCCTTTTGTTTGGAAGTCAAATGTCGAAGTCAAGTCCTGAAAATGTTGTTGACTCACATTTTCAGGATGAGCATAAGTAGGTAGGTATCTATTTTAAGTAGGTATTGCTTTGAAATGGCATTTTGTAAAATAGTAAATTTTTGGCTAAATGTCAATCAGTCGCTTAAATTATAATGTATGTTTCATGAAAGGAGCTTTTATTTCCAGTAATTAAAATTAAGAGCTGTGGTACCTTATTAAATGCTATGGCTCAAAAACAAACCTTCATTTTTTCTACTCTTAGTATTAGTCTTAGTTTTGGAATAGCTATTTCTGAGCCTAACAAACGAATAAAATTTATTGTTACTCTGAAGGAGCTAAGGGCAAAATCGTATTAATTTTGTTACAATTGATATTTTTACGACGTCACTACTCCATTAACGAATTTATTAAAGTAAATATAACTAAAAACTCTCGTCAAGCTTAGTCAAGAAAATGCATCTCTGCATAAGTACCTACTCCCAAATAAGATGACTATATGGAAGCGCGTGTTTTGTGTACCTATTCCTACCTATTCATTCGTTTAGCATGAAGTATAAATCCTGTTTTTTTTCCGTTCTCAACGAAGGACTTTAATTTTTTTCCATCAAATTAGCCAGAATTCAAGTGTTCGCCAAACTGTGAATTTAGCAGTAAACTCTTAGAATTTTTTATAAAAATTTCATCAATTTATAGGATTTTTTGGAAAATGTATATGTTATTTAAATTTTTACTTTTTTGCATTCACAATGCAATTTTTATCATAGAAAAATGGAAAATAAAGTATTTAGAAAAAATCGACCCGTCTCACAACCAGCTCCGATGGGACTCGAACCCACGACCTTTCGCTATCCGGGCGACTGCTCTAACCAACGACTCCGTAGCTCAGTGGTTAGAGCAGTCGCCCGGATAGCGAAAGGTCGTGGGTTCGAGTCCCATCGGAGCTGGTTGTGAGACGGGTCGATTTTTTCTAAATACTTTATTTTCCATTTTTCAATGAATATGTTGCCATTGCCAACTTTGCCAATATAAATTTCAATCTGCATTTACTTTTTTTTGTAATGATCGACAGCGCGGCATTGATGTAGAGAGATACTGACGTTAACGTAACAAGTGTGACCAAATAGGTTTAAATTAAAAGGTTTTTCCGAGACGAGACATTTATGCATCTGTTTCCTTAGAAAATAGTTAAATATTTATTGGATCTCTTCACTTTACAGCTTTTGTTCTTTCTTTTAGTTTCAGTATAGTGTGCACGATATTACTTTAGTTGTAAAACCAAGTTCAAACTAAACGAGAGTATCACACGTACTGAAGGGCCAGTAAATTTATACCTACTTATTAAAAGAATTTGAAGAAAATGTAGCATTTTTTTTTGTTATCTATCGGGACCCTTTGTTAGCTTACAGCTTTCTCAGTTCGTGAAAGAGATTTCAAATAAGGAAAATAAAAATAATACTACCTAAGTATAATTACTTACTTACGAATGGAATGGCGAATAGACTTTATATTATAGTTTTAAAGCTACATCAAGTGGGGGCTAATATAGTTGCATCAAATATGACACAAATCTATTTAAGTAATAGTTTTGACAAAAAGAAACGTATTGCCGATTTCTGTGATTTGATTTCACATACTTACTAGGTAGGTACACATAGGTACTTAGGTAGGTACTTTATTTATTTATAATTTGGCCACACTATGACAAAACACTTTAACAATATTAAACATTCTAATATTTAAGTTGGAATACTTTGAAATATCGGATAAGAACCAGAAATCTAATTTGATTGTGTTAATTTTGCTACCTGTGCTCAACTATTAAGTGCACTATTTAGTATAGGAAAAATGTGATAGTAAAAAACCACGAGCCCTATAAGTAGCTTTCAGTTTTTACTATTTAGTTTTTCTAATTTAATTATTGAATAGATTGTAACCCAATGAATATAGTATTACTCTTTGACCTAATGATTGTCATACTACAGGGTGTTAGTTTGGTCAGTTGCAAGCCCGAAACCAGAGCTTGTACTCATAAAATTGAACAACTTTGCCCAAGAATCATGGGTCGAAATCTGAAAAAATAATTTTGGTCCCTTCATACAAAATCGATCAGCTGACTGTGCAGTTTGTATGGGACACCAAAAATTTTTTTTCACGTTGCGTCACGTGTTTCTTGGGGAAAGTTGTTCAATATTATGAGTACAAGCTGTGGGTTTAGACTTGCAACTGACCAAGCTAACACCCTGTATAATAAATTCTGTTTTTGGTAGGGCACTTAAAATATTAAAAAGTTAAAGCAACTGAATAACGCAGAGATTTAACGACGACGTAGGGTAGAAAGAGTTATGTTTTTGGTTGTAAAAATTACTTTTCATGTCTCATATTCTGAAAGTAACAGCTAACTTGCCTAAAATGCGGGTTGAAAGTGGTATGTGGCGGCCCTAGGGCCGTCATGAAATTTAAAAAAGGAATAGGAGGGGTCATATCAAAATCGGTAAAAGCATCTACACACGTTCCGATCCGACAGCCGATTTGGACTGCTCCCAGACCAAATCTGCGCTACACACGTTCCGATTCGGTCTGGGAGCAGACCGAATCGGAGGTCGGATAGGAACCTGTGTAAAGCCCCCAGTACAGGTTGGCCAACCATGTTCGGCGACCATGACCAATACATCGTATATTGACACTTTTGAACGAACAAATTTAAAAAGGTTCTTTCAAAAGTTGCTCATGGTCGCCGACCATGGTCGGCCATCCTGTACTGGGGGCTTAAAGTCTTTAAGTATCTCTTTGGACATTTATTTACCAAAGGTATGCAGGCAAAGGCACAGAAGCCTATACAGCCATGTTTTGCTATTATATAAAATAATTTTTATCGTATAATTATTATTTTAATATCTAAAACATTGTTTTCTTTTAAAGAATGCGTTTTTAGAAACAGATTAAACCAAATAAGTTATTTGTAACATAAAAAATCAGGCTATTCATTTCATGGAATTGCATAGAGTACGGGTCAAACACCAAACAAGACTGTATGGACTTAGTTTCCCTTGCCTTCCCTAAAATAGAGAAAATGAACAAAAAAGTTATTGTCTTTCGAAAATTCCGCGGCCATAGGAAAAATATTTTTTAGATTATTTCTGTTTATTTTTACTATCCTCATATTCGAAATGAAAAGTAGAGTGTTTACTTCGGGTGTATGGACCCATAACAGTCTCGAACTATCGGCGCCCTCACTTCGTTCGTGCGCCAAATCACTCGGCTGTTATGGGTGCCATACAGCCCTTGCTAAACAATCTACTATTCCATTTTATTACAACGATGTTTATGACAATCAGTGGAGGATTTACGGGGTGCATTGCGGGGTGTGGGGTGCAGGAGCTTGAGCTATATGATCGTCATTTGTAAGGTATTTACGTGAGGTGACATTAATAGGCGCGATATTTGCCGCCCCCCAAAAATATGCCGCGGTAAATCTTTAGCGGTAAATCCGCCAATGATGATAATATGGTTATTTGTTCATGAAAGTATGAGCCAGCGGTGGTATCATATCAGTCTATCCATAATCGCCATCGCAGTATAGCATATTGTTACAGGGAGACGCTGCTGCCTCTCTCTTGATGGATGGCAGTTTTCCCTCTGTCACCTCCGATTCTTATTCGATTCTTATCAGTGAAATGGCGGATCTTACAAACCTCCGGATAGAATACGTATAACTAGAATCGGATCTAGTGCGTAAACTACCATACAAATAGTTCTATGACCACGCCGGACCGTCATTTGACTGATAAGAATCGAATAAGAATAGAATAAGAATCGGAGGTGACAGAGGGAAAACTGCCATCCATCAAGAGAGGGGCAACCGCTCTTACGGTACCCACGAGAAGAGAGGGGTAATGTTATTCTTTTTCTGAGCCGGTACTACACGACATGACTAATATACATTGAATGGCGACCGCGTACGGACTACATGTTCAGTAGCATGCCCCTTCGATCATATAAATCGAAGGCAGGCCCCCTACAAGGTGGACCAACGATCTAGTCAAGGACGGTCCGATCGTTGTGTAGGTCCTTGGGGGAGGCCTATGCCCAGCAGTGGGCGTCCTTCGGCTAACATGATAAGCTACTCAGTTGGGGATTGGAGCAATGATCTCTATTTTATTTATTATCCTACCCTTTTTTTGTGTTCTGTGTTTTTGCAAAACTTGTTTCTGCTGTTTCTATGGACTGTGGTTACTGATCTGTCACGGTACCTATTGAGTTCGAAACTCGAGCCTTGAATGTTGAACTTTAAAGGTTCGCGTCACAAACCTGATTTGACTGACCTATAAACTTAGAATCGACAACACGCCTCTTTATGAAATGGGCAAAGAGCGTTAGTATAAATTCTAAATAGCTATTTACATTTCTTACAAGTACGTATGACTAACGAACATTTGAAATTATCGGAGAAAGCTCTTTGAAGCAATGTAGTTTAAATACCTATATCAACGACAAAATTAACAAAGTTGCTCCACACAATATTTTCTTTAAAAACAACAATTCAACAACCTATTCAATGGTTTACGAAAAAGAAAATTACAGCAAAATGATTCTTCTTGCATTCTTAAAAGTTGGTTAATTAATAAGTTTACAAAGTTTACGTTCCTAGAGCCAATAAAAAAGCACAGCTCAATAAAGCATAATAATATGCAGCTTAAATTGATTGAATACAACGCTGTGTCCCGTTAAACCATTTACCAAATAAACATCAGGAATTTTCCTTCAGAAAATGATTGCTCATGAGCTGAATGAATCAGAGATTTCTATACAAACATGGAAAACGCTTTTCATAAAAAAGGTAAACTTTCCATAAAGTTAAGTACCTACCTTCTACATTTGAATAATACACAACGGCAGGCTTATCACGTAACTTGCAAAAGCCAAGTTAGCCAAGCGATGGCGAAAATCTCGCAATTATTGCTCTAAAATCGCAAATTCGTATTATGTAGTAGCAAAACATAATACGAATTTTTGAGACAAAATTTACAAATAATTGTGAGGTTTTCGATATCGCTATTGGCTTTTGCAAGTTACCAACGTGAGAAGCCTGCAGGAGCTTAATTAAATGCTGCTTATGTGCGTGAAAATAAAATTTGGGGCTTTAGATGCTAAAATGAGCTAAGAGACGCAAATTTTCGAAAATATCTATTTGAATAGGAAATTGATAACTCTAATAACAATATCATAATTACCTTGAATTAGAAAAAAAGCACATCTTAGACATGTAATTAAAACGCACGTAGGTAATATTAAACTTTCGTTGAAATAATCTAGATATAGGTAATTATGAGCAATTCTCGTATTGCTTCCCTAAGCCAATAAGGAATCGATGTCAAACTATAATTTATATGTTACGTAGTATTAAACTTTACAAAAGCTGTCTTAAATAATGAATTAATTATGAGCTAATATAATATTTCCTATTTCCGATGTCCGAACAAATATTTTTACTAAAACCTAATATCCATTAAGGACCTGGGACATGAAAAATATCGTAAGTCACAATACAAAGGCCAGTTAAATTATAGCGTATTATTATAATTAATTCTTATTTCGCAAGTATAGAAGTCACTTGGTTAAGAAGACACAAGGATTCTTTGTGATATTTTGGAACATTGACGTCTGATTCAAAACAATGTAAAGTTATAGCACAAATTGTGATAGAATAAAACCATACGTAGCTTTCAGGAGAGAAAAGGCTACTTACTTACTTACAAGGCTGTGGTTTTTTTTCTATTACATTTTTTTCTATGATTACAGAGTTGCTTTGTGAAGCATAAAAATAATTTAAAGTCTTATATCAATGTGAACTTTATCGAATAAAAAAAACCTTTAGAAAAACATTCCTCGACTTTCATCCTTGAAAAATATTTAAGTCATTGGCAATTCTCTTCTTACATCGCTTTGAAGCAGACTTCCTTTACACTTGGCATACCTAATATAAGTACACTAGTACTTACCTACATATTGACAGTAGTACAAAACGATATTCCTTAAACGAATTTCTTAACGTTTTTCGATTAGGCTTTAATAATTTGAGTTACGATTCCAAACTCTATAATAATAATATGCAGGATAATCATAATAATATTAATAATGTAACTTTCTTTTAATGTTAATTCCTTACTGTTGATGAAATGCCTACGTTAACATATTAAGATATCATTTAAGACAACATCGAATCCATGGTAAATATAAATATTTTAATCGAATTTAACAGATAAATCACAATCGCTTTCTTCTGCATTTTAAATGTTGTCTATATAACTAAAGTCATTTCGTATAATTTTTCCGAATAAGACTTTGAATTTAGTATTTATTTATCTTAAGATTTTACTTCATTAGTATTTGTAATGTTTTTTCTACGGTATGCTAATTTAGCACTGTTTACTAGAAAACCGTGAAACTTTTGGAATCGTATCCCAATATTTCCTAGCGATTGCCATTGAAGCAGACCTACTTCTCGTTTAAATTTAGACTAATGAGACTTACAAAAGGTTCGTTAGTTAGTCTTTCTGTGCAAGGGAGTAGCGCTGACGACCTGCAGCTGATGCAGTGGAAGGTCCTGCACAACCAACGCATGGAACGCCATGTTGGCTGTCGCGAGGATGTACTCGCACACCGAGAACCAGGTGAACGCTGGAACAGGTAAACAAGAAATGTTTTAAAGACGCTATAATTTGTTGATATAAATAAATCTTTTATTTTCTTAGCGCTGATTTTTCAATCCTCATAGTTATCACTCAGTTAAATTAATAACTAACCAAAGTAAATGTCAATCTCAAAACAAAAGATATATTAATGACAATAATTGCATTTCAATTTGGAGTTATTCAACGATATCAGACGAATATTTTTTATCCAGGCGCTACTTAGGTACTTACATGGACCTAAAAAAAAGATCCTTATCAGAAAAACAAGAAAGTCAATTCATAATGTATCACATGGCAGTTAAATTGCTGATATAATACCGTCCTTATGTATTTTACAAGCTTTTATTTAACTTGCAGTGTATGTATATGTGTCCTGTCTATTCCTTCCACACTGCACCACCAATTCGCACCACCGGTAGTGCGGATTGGTAGTGCAGTGTGGAAGGAATGCTATTATAAATGTGAAATGTATCTTTTTATACTTTTATCCTGGAAAAATATTTTTCACAATTTTACCTTACCACTTTGTTGGCGTGATAAATATGTATATTCATGCCAAATTACAGCTTTCTAGTACTAAGAGTCTATGAGCTAGACTGGGGTCAGACGGACGGACGGACAGACGGACAGACGGACATGGCGAAACTATAAGGGTTCCTTGTTGACTACGGAACCCTAAAAACTGATGCATTTGCAGTCGATAACTCACAGCTGACAATTCTCCTTATCCATGATGTCCAGGAATTGACGAATCCTCGGCCATAGTAGTCGAATATGATGATATGAAATATATTATGAAAGGTCAGGTACATTATGATTAAAAGGTCTTTAATTTTTTTAAACGTACCTAGAGGATGACACAACAGCCGATGCTTTAGGAAGAACACAGTGAGCCCTATAGTAGCAGCGATGGCTATGAAGAACAGCGTCCACACAGACTTGTTGGTCCGCACTGGTTCCACTACATCGCTGCCTATGCAGCCCACCTTCGCCCGGCACAGCATGTGCAGCAGGGACACTATCATGAACACTATGAATATCTTCTCGTGAACAACTGGAAATGAGAATTTCACATTAAGAGTGAGGCCAAAGAAATGTAATTTTTGAGAAAGAGCGACTCCACTATTCTTGATTGCGTAAAGTCTGCTGCGTTTGGTTTCAACATAAGACAAAAGTTTATAGTTTGTGCAATCTACGATGAAAAATGAAGAGGAATCTTGACTCACAACTCAAAAAAATTGCATTTGTTTGGCTTTTTTAGTCAAACATGAATTTACATTTTTATACAAGTACATAGTTGCAAAAGATCGTGATAGTTCACTAACAAACACAAGCGAAGTTACCAAACTAAACGAAATGGCACTCTGAAGAGTTACTTTCTAGATAAACAATGGAGTTTAAAACAGGAGTTTCCTTTTATTAATTAGAGATGTCGCATATTGCAATTTTACAAATTTCTACAAGTATTCATAATAACGTAATATTAAGTTTACTCTACAAATACTTACAATAGTTTTCCCTATTGGAGATGTAAGTCACTCCGGTGAGCGCGAGCAACTCTATCAAATTGAGCCAGTAGCAGGCATCTCCTAATTTAATGGCTAATTCTCGAGCCTGGAACAGAATAGTTGAGAAAAATATAGTATTATTTTGCTCTTAAAATATATTTGCACAATGAGTCGAAACAAAAGTCACTCAAGTTAAAGGATTGAAGCTGAGAAAAAAATATCAGCGTTGTGGTACAACGCAAAAAAAAGGCATTAGCAACCTTGGTCCTAGGTGGAACGCGACGCTCATGCTACACGTGCCACGATCCATAGATAGTAGGTGAGAATCCTTAACTGTGAGTTACATATATGTCATGATAAAGTTTGGCCACCTATTGGTAACTAATCTTTAGGCTATTCCTAAGTAATACTGAGCGGGGCCAACCTCTCCTTACAAAAAATTCAAAATGGCGGCTATTTTAAACTTTTTTTTTGGCGAAAATAAGAGGCAGTGCAGTTCGTACCTTCACGTCAACAATGTGTTATGTGCGCTCCTTGTAGTAGTTGAAGTAGAGCGAGCATATCAGCAACCTTGGTCCTAGTTGGAACGCGCCACACGGTGTCACATGGGATAGGATAGGGGTATATACTGTTACCTTTTCGTCAACGATGTGCTGTGTGCGCTCCTAATAGTAATTGAAGTAGAGCGAGCCTATCAGCAACCTTGGTCCTAGTTGGAACGCGCCACACGGTGTCACATGGGATAGGATAGGGGTATATACTGTTACCTTTTTGTCAACGATGTGCTGTGTGCGCTCCTAATAGTAATTGAAGTAGAGCGAGCCTATCAGCAACCTTGGTCCTAGTTGGAACGCGCCACACGGTGTCACATGGGATAGGATAGGGGTATATACTGTTACCTTTTCGTCAACGATGTGCTGTGTGCGCTCCTTGTAGTAGTTGAAGTAGAGCGAGCCTATCAGCAACCTTGGTCCTAGGTGGAACGCGACACACACGCGCCACACGTACCGCTGCGGGCTGATGCCCGTAATCGAACTTATCGATGGCACTACGTTGTATACCTGCAATTTAGATATTATGAGGCTATTGGTATTTGCAAACTGCAGCCATAAGAGACCACCCGCGAAGAGCAAGTGCTTGTAATGAGCTTCGCTAGTCGCCGTATAGTAGGACCGGCTCGAATTTAATTTATATAAATTTTAATGGAAGTATTATCTAGCACACTTTTATTTATAAACGGTAATAACAAAATTTATTTGCGAACCTTGATAGATTTTAAGTCCGTTATCAAGTGTTTGTTATACATTTTAATCCGTTAAAATGCGAAAGTAACTACTTACTTTTGTCTATTTGTACGACAACAGATTGAGGACGTGAAAAAAACTTGGTGGATTTGAAAATGGGAAATTAAGTTTTAAAATAAAAATTAGGAAACCTAGCTTTTCCAGATGAGATAATATCTGGAGACACAAAGTTTGATAACTACAGATTGGCTAGTCAAGCAAGAGTCTAGTTAACAACTTGAAGTATTCGAATTTTACAGGGGTTATTATTTAACAATTATTTTTCCGTACAGTCAGACAAATTTAGAGGCTTTTCGCATATAAAAATATATTGCATAAGATCACATTACGTAAGTACACAGATACTTACCCTACAGTGCGTTTCATGTATATCATCTGCTTGAAATAAAGAAGCTGTCACGTAACAAAATATTAAAGCACCTAATGGAAGCCAAAGAGCAGCTAAACAGATTTCCTTGAGACCACATGTCCAAAGTATTCCCTAAAAAAGAGAATGCATATCATTAAGAGTAAAAAATATATAGAACACACATGATATATGGAGCAATATGCACCTTATACTCCAATTGTTTCACAGGACTATTTACACTGCACGTATCATTTGTGCGACTGTCTCCGTCACGCACAACCAGGTTTGGTGGCGACAGTACTTGTGCGTCATTTACCATTTTCCTCTTGCTCTGCCACTTTCGTGGATCACATATTTTTCACCGTTTTCAACTGTACTTCACGATATCGACTAGGTACACGAAAATCTCGGAGGGCCACGCGTCCATGGAGCTTTCTGCTCTATCACTTTTAAAGTTCTACAGCTAGGGAGCCTACGAAAAAGTCTTGTAATCGACAAATTCCTTTGTGCTTTTACACTAGTGGTTTTGTAATAATAGAAGTACAACGCTAGCTACTAGCGTGTGGATGACCTAAGGCGTGGATAGAATGAGGTTATTTGGACTTGCGCAGTGCGCGCGCTGCGAGGGGTGCACGCCACCCCTGTCGCTGGAGATGTTGCGTAGCCCAGATGCAGTTGGGTTACATAAACTAAATGTTACTTAATACCACAGTAATGTAGTACTCAGTGCTGCCCCCGAAAATGGTGCAATTCTTTCAGCAAATATGCTATCACCAATTTTATCGTTAACATGTGTTTATGTTCACCATATCTAAGCACCAAAGTCGAAATCCATAAAGATATAAAACGGGAAACTAATACTTTAGGAAGAAGTCGGTTGTTTCTGATAGCATTTTTAACATAGGTGTAATGCCAATTTGAGTTTACGTAGAGAGTTTTTTTTTAAAGTTTATTTGTTTTTCATTTACAAATATAGGGGGATTATATACTTTTACGAAAGATAATAATAAATGTATTCAAATGTAAAGTGAATAACACTTATACCATTTTTGTCTATTTTTTTATAGATTTTTTAAAGCTTTGTATTTGTTTTTTTTAATGTCGCGGTCATAAATATTGGTGGATTACTAATGAATTATTTATTAAACTAGATAATCTAATTTTTCAATGTTAAGAAATTACTGATATAGAATTTATTGTTGAGTCTCCATAGAACGAATTAGTTTGGCTCTCGGGCTATTTACCGAAACGGCTTGAACGATTTCATGAAATTTTTGTATACCTACTCGGTAGGTCTAACAATAGGCCGTAAACTATTTTTAATTCCGAAATTCCACTGGAGCGAAGCCCCCTAGATACCTACCTATATAATAAATTGGTTCTCCATGACAAGGGCTTTTTAAATTACTTATATAAGTACCTATATTAGACATTGTTATTAATTTTAATGATTTGAAACTTTTATTAATTTTATTCTGACAGTCTTTTCAGGAATCTGCTCCCTGATTCACGAACCGTCGAAAACGGAATCGGATTCGAATTCTGTGCTTTGTCTTTGTCTGTTCTATAATGAGTGACAGACAGGCCATACCTACATTCCGCTGTCGGGAGCGTTTCCGACGGTTCTTGAATCAGCGGTCAGATTCCTGAAAATACTGTCAGAATAAAATTAAGTAATAAAAGTCTCAACTGAACTGGAATAAAGTTTGAACTGAACTCGATTTGACCGATGAGGACGAACCGGAAGTAACTAATCCAGTAGGTATTAATTTACTTGTACCTTACTTAACTGAAAATGTATTTGGTCGAAAAGAGATTTCCACCGTTATTTTTTGCAGGGCCGGATGACCTATCATTTTGACCACTCCTTGGCTCTTTTGGCTCTTCTTCCACGAGTTCTTGGTCCACCTGACTCCACCTCTTGTTTGAGAAAGATCCCTTGAGGCTGTAGTCACAGACGAGCTTGAAGATCTTCATACGAAACTGGGTCCTCTTATTACGAAAACTTCGAAGAATCAGAATTATAGGAAGCATACTGCCATCATTTTGAGATTTTGGTAATCTACCTACTTCTAGGTCATCTTCATTATGTCAAATTGAGTTATAAGACTTCTAAACATTTCACGCTGGCATACGCCAATATACAACAAATGAATAACAACATTAGACTATGCTTACTTTGTTTGTTTCTATCATTTACACATAGTAATTGAGACCCCACCCCAATATAAAAAAGAATAGCATAAATAGATTCTTTCTAATCTAAAATTATACTTACTATTACTTATTTTAATAAATATTTTCATATAACTTAACTCGTGCTCTTGGTCGTGAACTCTTCGCCGCGCTGCCGCCATCCATAGCCGACTCGAGTAAAGAAAATCCCATCGAAAACATAAATGTCAAATGATAGCCAAGTTCAATATTATGATATATGCCTTGGTTGTTGGTGTTGTTGACTTACGACAAAAGAAGTGAGATCTTAATGGGTGCCAAGTTCAATGGTCAGTCCTGAAATTTATTTATGACGACAAAATATTTTATAACAACCTAAAATATAATTTATTCTTATTACTAAGACTCCTTGGTCTGAAAATAAATGATTTTTACTTTTATTATTTATTAGGATAATATATTAAAGCCTAAGGTCTGCCTAATCTGCCTTGGCTAGTTCTCATATACGCATTATTATTAAGTACCTACCTACTGTTTTAGTAGTCATGGAAGAGCCCCATTTTCGATGGCAGTTTCAACCAACAAGCCTAATTTTCAGAAGAATAAAATAAGAACTAAAATCTTTAGAACTTGCGAAGGCTATAATTTAATTCGTTTTACCTACCTATGTAGTTTTTAAATTGTTGTTAAAGTTTAAAGGGTGGAAAACGTTGTCACCGTTTGTATGGAGACCTTTGCTACACAATCCTCGGAATAGGTAATGTAGCTTTTTACTGGTCAGTCAGTAGTTTTGAATCATATTAGATCACATTAGCTAATCTTATACAGTGAATCTACGCTACTCTAGGTACACTTACGAAGAGAAAATATTAGATTTTTTATTTCGTTTGTTTGTATTGTACCTTTTTTTTATCCCTCTCTCTCCGCTTTAGGCCATATGGGGGACCAGAGTGGTACGCTCCCCTCAGACCAGCGGTTTTTCCAACAAGCCATCTCCCGCCCCGCACGCACCGCCCCGCTAGGGTGGAATGAGGTGCGCGAATCGCCGCCTCCTCCGCCCCACTCGCCTTCGTCGGAGCCGATCTGCATAAGCCTCCTCTTCGCGGATCCGCTCCGATGCCTCCTTTTGCGAGATCACGTCCTCGCAAAAGGAGACCGCCGCCTCCCAGCCCTGGCCATGCCCGGCAGCGAGAGATCCAAGCCTACCACAGCAACAAGATGACACCGCTGCGGGGACCAGGCAGGGCACACCTGTAGAGTGTGCTCCGCGCTGTCTTCCTCAGCGCCGCAATCGTGGCACTGAGGTCGCTTCACTTCCAACCCGGAAAACACCTGAGTCAGCCTGAAGGTAAGAGACCCAAAGCTACTATTGCACCACTCTATCAAGACTGGGCGGATGGCCTCAACCGTTCGCCTGCCCGCCGGATCCGCATCCAGCAGTGCTTCCCACAGGACCATCAAGGCTTCCTCCGCACGGCGTCGGGCAGCCATCCTCTCCGCCGGAGCTATGCTGTTCCCTCTCGCTAACAATCTCTCCTCTGCTGGTACACCTCCAACAACACCCGGGCATCTAATTCCCAGGGAGGTGTACCTGCTTGTATTGTACTGTACCTAATGGATAAACTCAAAACTACTGATTGACCCATGCTCATATATATTTTTTTGCCGGAAGCCCCACAGATCGCATGTAGTGCATTGGCGGTTATCTGTGGGTAGCCCCCAGTAAAAAGCTACATTGTGAATTAAGATATAATTTATCCCGGTATTCCCAAGGGAACCGTTCCCGTGTTACCCATGAACCATGTGAGTAAAACAGGTAGCAGCTAGTATATAGAATTATAATTTTAAGGCCTGAGTTCACTAACAGCCGGTTACGTTAACCGTTGGTTAGTTAGTTAGTTGGTTAACGCACGTGATTGGCTTAAAAACCTACTAACCGACGACGGTAAAACAAAGGTTATCGTAACCGACTATGGCTGAACTCAGGCCTAAAGGGCCCGACAGACGATTAGTCCGCCTGTTCATTTCCCGTAGCAACAACGGTCTGTCAGTTAGCCGCAATCGAGCACACCACACACTCACAGTTCCTTTTAAGATTTAGGACTGACGGTTAATGCGCAGGTATACGTAGTGTGTGGGCGCTGGGTGGTGCGGACCAATGACAGTTAACGGCCGGACAGAAACTACCGGCTAAAACTAAAACTGACGACTTTCAACAGACTGCTAGCTATGAAGTAGCATATATATTTACTGTGCTGCTAGTGTGTGACCTCAAAGCTGATTTTCGACTATTACCGACAGGCAATGATCGTACTAGTGCCTGTCTTTTCGCAGGTCAGATCGCGCCAGTGCAGGCCGACAGGCCGCGGGAACGGTCGCATCCGATGAGGACTGTGGTCGCCTGTCGTCGCCCGTCCGATCTGTCGGGAGTCGGTCAGTAAGTTCAAAGACGTGGTGCGGCGCGGTGCGGCGGTGTGTGTGCAGCGCGTGTGCATACACGCACACATGATGGAGTGGACGGCGGTAATGGCAGGCAGGTACAGGCCGACACACACCGTGGGAATGGCGCGGCACGAGACGCATCAGGCCTGCACAGGCATCCACAGGCGTGGCGCGATCCGGCCTGGCCTGTGATAACACGGGCCGTGCGTGGGAACCCACCGGACGGCAAGCAGACTGATCGTTTGTTAAGTCCTACTAATATTATAAATGTGAAAGTTTAGATGTTTGGATGTTTGTTACTCAATCACGTCAAAACGACTAAACGGATTTGGCTGAAATTTGGGACACAGATGCTTTGTAGCCTGGAGAGGAACATAGGCTACTTTTTATCCCGGAAAAAGTCACATTCCCGCGGGAAAACGTTGTGTAGTCCACGCGGGCGAAGCCGCGGGCGGAAAGCTAGTAAGTAATAAATTAGTCTCGCTGGTCTCGCTCGACTCTCGTCTCAACCTAACATAGGTACACACGCCTTTATGCCCTACGTAATAAAAGCTGTTATCGCAGTTCAACTGTTTAACTTGATGTGCTGTCGAGTGTACCTACGACCTACCTAATCAGTTTAATAATAATGGGATTATCTAACAACATCATGAACATTGTCTTTGATACACCTAAGTTGAACTTTTATAAATCTCATTCTTCGATCAACAATTTAGGTGTTATTGTTGATCGAAGATCTCATAATAAGTAATGTTTAAACCATAAACTTATTTATATGTTTAAACAGCTATATTTGAGGTAAGTTAGTACAAGTTTTGTCTATGCTAATTTGCTAATATGCTGTTGTTTATTTTGGCAGTATAGTCTCAGACCTTAGCCTGTTCATAGGAAACGAACAAAAAAAAATTTATTTTGACATTGACGTAAATAAATTTGACACTGACAATGACAATGACAAGTTGACAATCGCGTTGCGTTGGTTGACTGAAGAAGATTTGACGAAGTAAAGAATACTTTTCTTTCGCAAAATTATGAATTTACAGAAAAGCTACTGTTTTTAAATAAATGATATGATTTTTTAACTGGGGAATGCGTTATAATCCTTCAAAAATGATGTTCGTGGGTATTTTGTGTTTGTTTAGTTTGTGTGCTATTAATTCTGAAGCTTCTACTCATTGGATGGTCACTGAAAGTGGTTTGATACAAGAAAAGGTATGATAAGAGCTTCCGTTGTTCCAAATAATAATTATTGTTCTTTTGAAAACTTTGACATACTTATTAAATATCTTTTTTCTCAATAAGACATAAAATTTCCAACTGAAAGGCACTGAACTCCGACCAAACTATGATCCATAAACCTATAATTTTATTCGTTTTCCTTGAATAAAATTTAATTACCTGTGAATTTAATAGCAAAGTAATAATTCTGAAGAATTTCCTTTTTAGTTATAATAGTTTAATCAAAACTATTCCCTAAAGGTCCATTATCTATTATTTACATTTTCTTTTCAGGAAGAGTCACCATTTGAAATGGAAAACCCTCATGATCTTCTAGCATTCTTGAGCCAAGATACCAGGTGGGAGAACATAATAAACTTATATCATGACTTGGGGAAAAGGCAAAAAGTAGTAGCCAGTTTGTGGACCAGCATACAAGAAAAATCAGATGTGACTACGCTAATCTCTAAAGAAGATAGTTGCAATAAAGCTGGACAACTGAACTACCTGGATTGGTATGCCTCATTTTTAGAAGAGGGTAAATCAAAGAATATCCCTGATGAAGAGTATTCTTTGTATAAACCGTCCAGTGGCCAAGATGTTGATGTACCTGATTGTAAGAAGATATCATCTTTGACATTCAGCATGTTTGCGTTTGAACATCTGGAGGTTAGTGATGTTGCTTTGTTTTATTCTGTATGGTATGAGGAAAACTATTATCTTTTTAAGTCCAGTTTTTACTATAAATCTATACCCTTATTCCAAAATGTGGTCTCAAATAGTCCTGGTTTAAAACTGGTACTAACATGGTGCTGTCACTTTCATTTTCCAAATGTAAGACAGAATTAGCATCAGTTTTAGTCAATTAATTTAATTTTTAACTTTTAGTCCATGTTTTGAAATAAGAGGGATAAAGTCTCTGAACTGAGTTATTTTAATAATAACCTCCTCCTTTTCAATTTTTGAAGTCGGTTAAAAATGAATTAAGTAAGGATATGAAAACAAACAACTTTTATTGAAAATGTATTAGAATAAAACAATTCATTTGACCCAATTTCTAATATTTCATACTTACACAATAATATAAGCTGCATTGTGAATGCAAAAAAGCAAAAGTTATTTGAAACAAATTTTACTTTAACAACGATACTTCAATCGATTACCATCATCCGCAACCCACATTGGGTCAAGCACTGGTATTTCTATTTATGCCAGGTTTCTGGATATTGATAAAAAACTTAGTTGTTTTTATTGTTGGATAAGCTCTCCATTTGTTTTTATCAATATTTATTCCTAGTTGCAAGTTTTTCTTTGGAAATCAATATGAAACATTACAGGATTCAATAATTTATTTATGACACTAGTTCTAAATTAAACTTATGTAGATATTCATATTGCAATTTAAGTTGATGCAAAATTAGAAAAAACAACTAGCCATACCAGTAGGTTACAGTAGATGATTAATCAGCTAAAAGTAGCATGTCTGCTGTGACCCTTAGCAAATACCGAATGGTCTACTCGCAATTTGCCTTTAAAAATCTTCAAAAGAGCCATGCATCGTGTTTTCTTAGGTATTCCATCGCTCAAATTGTGATCGAAATGGATTTCCTATGTTTCGCAAAAGTCAGAACCGCATCCGTTGATAAGCCAATCCAATATTGGCATCGTGTAATAAATAGAGACAGTCCACTATATTGGATTACGATTCGATACGAATTTAATTGTATTAGTGGACTGGTTTAGTGGACATTTGAGACTGCGGCACTGGATTGGCACCATGTTTTGCTGGACGCTGAACTGGATTGAAACATGTTTACATTGATCCAGTGCCAATCCAGTGCCGCAATCCAATAACACTGGATCGAGCTACTGGATCAATGAAAATCTGGCTTCAGACTTCATATCACGAGCGTCTGACTGAACGGCGACGGTCAGCGCACGTCGACCCTTGATATGTGGACAGTCGACTTGTAGTTAGCGCTGTCGTTTGGTCGTCTTTCTGCGTTCTATCGCAGTATTAAAATTGCGTGTTTTAGTGATTCTATCAATGCTGACTCACGATATCGCGACTTCCTGTGGTCGCAGTTGGTATCGAAATCACGTGTTTTAGGCTGGTGGAGAGGTAAACCGCAAATGTCAAGTCAATGCGACTGGCTTCCGAATGTGTGAAGTGTAGCGGTCAGACGCTGTTTCTAGCTTCATAAAAGCGTTTAGATCGCCGCGTTTGGAATGTTTCGTCACTGCATTTAGCTTTTGAAAAGTGGCTGAATCACTGATTAAATAATCACCGAATCAGCTAAAAGTAGCATGTCTGCTGTGACCCTTAGCAAATATCGAATGGTCTACTCGCAATTTGCCTTTAAAAATCTTCAAAAAAGCCACGCATCGTGTTTTCTTAGGTATTCCATCGCTCAAATTGTGATCGAAACGGATTTCCTATGTTTCGCAAAAGTCAGAACCGCAGCGGTTGATAAGCCAATCCAATATTGGCATCGTGTAATAAATAGAGACAGTCCACTACATTGGATTACGATTCGATACGAATTTAATTGTATTAGTGGACTGGTTTAGTGGATATTTGAGACATTGGTTATTTGAGACACACTATTGGCTTCGTGGAAAAGCTGCGGTTGCTTATGCGGTTCTCTGGAATGACAGAAGAGTTGAAAGGGTTTCACGAGTTTAATCCGATTTTGCTGTTATATATCGAAAAAGTTTCCATCTCTTACAACTGGGACTGCATCTTCCAGGAATCAAAATTTGAATCTCTGCAGCAGACATTTTTGTAGGTAGGTAATCGTAGAGTAATCGGAAAAGATAACAATGTGCTCATTCACACGTCGAAGTTTAATGAATCGCCTTTTCCACGATTAATTCTTTTCTTTGACGGCGGTAATGCATGTTGAATGCCGTTTTTTTTTACGATTCACAAATCGTAAAAAATTACGGACACGTCTTTTGTGTAGGTACTTCAAGAGTTTCGTGTTTTTAGACGAATCGTCAATGACGGATCCCGAGTGAATGAGCCGTTAGATGGTCAGGTGCTTGGCTCAAGATGAATTTTGGATATTAATACAAAAAAAAATGTACTAAGATCTATTATATACTTATTTTGCATGGGTATACATATTGACTAAATAATCCATCATAACTGTTTAATAAAGCTTATTCCCCGATAAAAATAGTAAAAAAATACATTTATTTACTGTGAGACTCTATTGTGGTTAATTATTATCCTCAAAAGCTACACTTATCCTTATTATTTATACCAGCTGTAAAGCAGGATAATTATTTATGCAATTACAGAAATAAATGCGCTTTATTTATAAATATTTTGTTACGGCCCGGCCACGACCATGCCGCGGTGGCGGCATCGGCAGCGGCGAGCGATTTGTGCATCAGTTGGTACGTGACATTTACTTATTTGATTAGGCGTCTGTCGAGAGCGTGCAATGAATGCACAAATCGCCCGCTGTTGCCGCCGCGCCGCGGCTTGTTCGTGTCCGGGCCGTTAGAGTATTCCTTAATGCTTCTATTTTCGAGGAAATCTTGAATACTTGTTATCACAGTTTGTAGAAAAAGTATGAGATTTAAACAATTTCTATTACAGGGTATGATGCAAAGAGAGAACTTGACTGCAAGTCTAGAATTGGCACTCCCTGAGCTCATCTCGCCTATCATGACGGTAGACCAGTTCGGTCACTGGTTGTCAGTATGCCTCAAAAAGAATAGCTCGTCATGGCTACACTATAATATGGCGTCTATGTATTGGAGAGTGAGGGGAAACGCGCCAAAGGCAATGGAGTGCAGCAGAAGAGCTATTCATTATGCGCCTAGGTAGTTATAGTCAAACTTAAGCCCGACCTTACATTACTATACTTACAGACTGGTGTACTACGCCGTCATCTACATAACCTATGTAAGTTTGGTTATGTAAACCGGGATCAAACTCAATATTTTATTGCATACTATGTTTACACTGTAAACTGTACAGTATGTACAAGCAAAAAACACGTAAAAGTGAAAAATAAATTGAATCATTCAATTCAAAGTACGAAAGTGTGGGACTTTTTCTAATTAATCTTGGAACTACTGTTCTGATTGAAATCGGTGCCAAGCCAGAATTTGATAGGTAATTCACACAACTCCGCGCACGAGATATTGTGTATTTTTGTTTCACTATTCAAAGTATTTGTTCTTGTTACTTTCGGCTTGACACCGACTTCAATCAGATCAGTAAGTTCCAAGATTAATTAGAAAAAGTCCCACACTTTCGTACTTTGAATTGAATGATTCAATTTATTTTTCACTTTTACATGTTTTTGGGAACTGAGCTTTTGTTTACAGTTTTTTTTTGAAGACGGTTAATTTTTTTGCAAAAATTTGTTTATATTTCCATTTTTAGTGTAAGAAATCTATCTTAAGAAACCGCATAATGAGCAAGCGTAGCGCAATGTGCAACGACTAAAACTATAGCCCTTAAAAACATACTTTAACTCCTAAGCGTTAAGGAGTTTTACCTTCCATAATCAGCTTACCTAAATAACCTGAAAGAAATATTTACGTATCAACGATATTTAAGAATTATCATCCAACTCCTTACCATTGAGGAGTTGTACCTTCCATCACCAGCTCATCATCGTAAAATGATGACTACCAGATGTAAATACTTGAAAATTGCTTATGAAACATATTAAAGTAATCGTATCGCGCCAGTGAAATATTTAATTAATATTTCCGATGACCATCTGTGGTCCTCATCATCAGCTCCACATCACCAAGTGGTGTTTACCGAAAGCATATGCACGAGTTACTAAAGAAAACTCCCAAATCTCTATCGGTGTGCCTATAATATTTGAAGAGTTCCCTTGATTTCTCCAGGATCCCATCATCAGATCCTGACCTGATGACAATAATAATAATAACTTCTTACATTCACACCAATTATCTAAGCCCATTTTAATTTCAATAAGAAACTGTATCATGGAAAACTTGATATGATAACGGACAAATATACAGGCGTCCCAAAATTAACTCACATGGAGGGAAAGTACCTTAAATACTGAAGATATAAAATTTTACTGAAAGGAGACTTCATTTTTATTTTAAAAAGAAAACGAACTGCATTCAAAGAATTTTAAGTAATCAACTGTCTGAACTGGGAATCGAACCCGCCGAATGTAAAAAAAAATATTTCTCTAATTTAATTGTACCGATCGAAAGGCTCGATCATACCTTATAATTTTTTCTTAATAACATAGCATCTTAAATAAAAGGAAGACTACGAAATTTAACATTTAATGTTGAATAACAAGTTTGTGCAGCGTTATGGATAGCCTTTCCTGTGACTGTCATGCTCAAAACTTTAACATTTCAATGTATTACTAATGAGTGAAGATTGGAGCAATTATCATAAAGTGTTTGATAAAGTTATAATGTGTTAAGTAACACCAGCTCGATTGGTTTAAAAATGAATTAAAATTGAATAGTTACTTTGGTGCGGTCTATTCCAACATATGGCATAGTCGTGGGACGCCCCCAGGGCTTCCAATGACTATGTCACATGGTGGCATAGACCACACCAAATACTGTAGATAGAAAGTTTTATTGAAATAGGACTTTATTTTTATTTAAATAACAATAGAACTGCATTCAATATTTTTTTTAATAATAGCATGTCCTAACCGGGAATCGAACCCGCACGAAATTATTCAAACTTTTTAAAACCAATCGAGGTGGTGTTACTTATCACATTATCAAACACTTATGATAGGGAATTAGGTGTAATTGCTCCAATCTTCACTCATTAGTAATACCTACATTGAAATGTTAAAGTCTGTATTGAGCACGACACGAAAGGCTATTCATAACGCTGCACAAACTTGTTATTCAACATTAAATGTTAAATTTCGTAGTCTTCCTTTTATTTAAGATGCTATGTTATTTAGAAGAAATGCTTAGGTATAATCGAGTCTTTCGATCGGTACAATTAAATTAGAGAAATATTTTTTTTACATTCAGCGGGTTCGATTCCCAGTTCAGACAAGTGATTATTAAAAATTCGGAGAATGCAGTTCGTTTTCTTTTTAAAATAAAAATGAAGTCTCCTTTCAGTAAAATTTTATACCTTCAGTATTTAAGGTACTTTCCCTCCATGTGAGTTAATTTTGGGACGCCCTGTATACTTAAATACTTTTTGTTTGTAAATACATACTTAATATACATAGTAAACACCCAGACCAAGACAAATAGACATGTTCATGCACACAAATATTTGTCTTGTTCGGGAATCGAACCCGAGACCACTGGCGCAGAAGGTGGGTAGCCTAGCCTACCCCTGCGCCAAATCGGTCGATCAATGTTTTAGCATGGCGCGCCACATATTTTTTGTATGGTAGCCCTAACTAGCAATACATTAAACACACTGTATTATGAACTTACAGGGAATATAAGGACGTAGCACTCCTCAATTTAGGCTCCGTCCTTCATCGCAGTAAGAAAACAGAAGATGCAGTAACTGTGCTAGGAGCAGCTGTCGACCATGACCCTCACTACCACATCAATCATTTTATCCTCGCGACTGCATACGCCGTCCTTGGAGAGTATAATAATTCTCTCAAATACATGAACAAATGTTTGGAACTAGAGCCAAACTTTGAACTAGCTGAAAGGTATAGAAACGGTGTGGTCTGCCATAATATTTTGCTGCAGAGGATGAATGTTATGAGAAAGTAAGTAAGCTCATTTAAAATACTGTTTTTTTATTTAATTTTTTTTGTCGTGATAACGTCTTATAAATCGATGAACTGCTGCGCTTACGAAAAATCACGATTCATTGTCACGTTCCGCCTATGCTGGCCTAGGCAGCTTAAGTAAAGGTACAGAGAGCTCACTTCTGAAACAGTTACATTAAATTATCAATCTTTTCCTCACGACAATTAAGTCTAAAATAATTGGCCGCACTTTAATCACTACATAGTATCACATAATATAATACTTATAAAACAAAGTCGCTCTCCGCCTCTATCTGTCTGTTTCTAAGCTTTCATCTTTTAAACCACGCAACGGATTTTGATGCAGTTTTCACTGTTATTTATTTTAATTTTTCAGTTTATATACAAGTAAGTTCAAATTGTATATTATTTAACAAATATCTCTCTTTGTTATTTTTGCCGTCTTTATAACTTTTGAAAAAATTTCAGCATTGTTGATGAGCTTCGTGAAGAGTTGGTCCAGTACACGAGCAGGGAAGCCCATTGGTTAAAACAGCAGGCTGCCTTTTTAAGGACTAGGAAACATGATCCAGATAATGGTAAATTAACAATATACAGTCAAACCAACCGGATCGTGACCCACCATAAGTTATGTTTCTAAAAGATATAAAAATTTCAATAAGGTTGCTATTCAAACTTGTTGGCATTGACACTGACCTTTGTAGTGCTGACGCTTTAAAAAAAATATTTGTAAAATGGGTCACGATTCAATTGGTTCGACCGTACCTAGAAATTAGTCAAGAAAACAAGTTGCTTTACCTTTAGATAATTAACATTGTGGCATGGTTTCTGAGGTAATATAAATCATCATGTCTAAGTTAACTGTAATAAAGTAATAATAAAATTTTCAGATTTCCGCAATGTGATAAAGAATGCTGAAAAAATGTCAGAACTGACTGGGTTCAAAATGAGAGATTTGAAGAAAAATGGCGATAGGTACTCTGTGATACAATACTTCTTAGACGGGCCTGTCTCGATCAGTGAGAAGCTCCAGGAAAGGGGTGTCTTCGCACTGGACTCGGCGTACAGTTTACAAAGACTTGTGAAACATATCGAGAAACACGCTAATATGGCGCAGAATTACGTCCAGCCGGACTTAAGTAAACTGATGGACGCAGAGGTGTTGAGAGAAATTGAACGCCCCATGCTGGAAGCGCCTTATATATATCCTGATTTTAAAGGTAATATTTGTGTCCTAGGTTTCATTTATGTCTCACCAAAATAAGTTTAAATCAGTCAGATATCAGATGAAGTAACATTAGGAGTTATAAGTAAAGATTTTGTTCCAGGGCTTCCTAACATGAATACTAAAGATATGAAAATTGATTTAGCAATTATACAAGAAAAAAGAGCTAGTCTAACAAAGGGAGATTTCTCAGAATATTTTTCTGGCCATATATTGTAAGTTTTCCTCATGTTGTATGGCGTTACGTGTTGTTTTCCTTATGTAATGTAATTTTAGAAATGTCTGCGCAGATATCCTCCTTCAATGAGGGTGAATCGAAACTTGGAAGACTTTGATAAAGAGCCTGTTTGGCCTTCAAATAGGCTTTGTAAGGAAACTGAGTCAAGCTATCCAAAACATCTTGACGCTATATATCCAGTTTTCTTACCATTTGAGAATAAGGGTATTAGGTAAGTAAAACAACATCACTATGAAGTTTCTAACTATGAAGTAAATTAGATTGTTGGTTTTGCTTTGGCTGAAAGAAAACTACATGGCACATAAGTCAATTTACCTACTTGATTATTACAATCACGTGTGTGTAAGTGTCACGTTCCGCGTGCAAGTGAGAGCGCGGAACAAGCGATAGAGAGGCACGATCGCCTAAACGTTCGACTAGTGACGCGAAGAGAGACAGCGGCATATATTTATCACGTAAAATTATGGTTCGTAAATCGACTATACAGACAACCAATTTTTTTTATAGAAAAATGCTTTTATCCCTTTTCAGGTTAAATAAGCTATTGTCTGTCAAGATAGGGGTACCGGTGAGTGATGAACACGAGTTGCCATGGTACCCGCCGCTGTGTCCCCAAGACAAGGATGCCACGGCATTCACACAGAAGAAAGCTCCAAAGTGAGTGCAACCAGGCCTGTTTCACTCCCCGTGTCGGCTCGAAAACAAACATACGCGCGGCGGCAACGCCGGCTGTGCAAATGCATAGAAATTAGGTCCGCAAAAGAGCTAGTATATATGCGATAGAAAGAGTTGCAACGAGTGGCCGTTCGTAATTTGCGCCGTAAAAGCTGAATTCTAGTTTATTGCGTTATAGTTAGAGTTGCTATTTATTTAATTGACTTAGCGGAGTGCACTATCTGTTACATAGTAACTATTTAGTAATCTGTGGTGCAACTCGACGTTCACATTGTTCAAGAGCACAAAAATGTCAGTTGTTTTTAAACCTTAAAGCGTTGGCTGTTAAGATCAGAATCTAGTGAGGGTTTGTGCACTTTGTAATATAAGTCAGCCTTAGAAAATGCTGGATGTGCAGTCTATTCTTTCTTTCTAATACTGCGCTTTCATTTAATTTTGTAAACAGTTCATGTTCAGTTCATATGGTAAATGAAAACAATTGACAAACATTTGTTTGTGCTACTCAACTATTTAGTTGAGTAGCATTAGTTACGTTTGACATCCGTTGTTCGATGATAATTTTTGAGACAAAATATTAGTTTGGAAAATTAGTTATTTTTAGTTAAAATTTTATATTCAATCCGTATTCGTTCCAGGGGTCAAATGACTAAGCAAGTGGTGGACACAGGTTATTTGAGGAATAAGCTTTTAGAATATGCCGGAGACGGTAACGTCGAGTCTGTGATGCACATGCAAGACGTTGAAATCGGGCATCGCATATATATAGCTATGCAGAAGGTATTCATTGAATAATTTCAGCATTTTGGACCTTATCGCTTTTAAATAAAAGACATCTATGAATACATTTTAATGCAATTGTAACCTTATTGCTTCAGAAATTAGCTCCAGATTGGCTTCTGTATACTCTCGCGTCGCTCTATTGGCGAGTGCGAGGGAACAACGCGAACGCCCTCCATTGCCTGATCTCGGCAAACAAGAAAGTGGATCCGAAGTATAAAGATCTGGTCCTGGCTTCTCTCGCCTCGCTCTATATTGAGATGGGGCACTTTGATGAATCTCTGTCGGCGACTGAGGAGGGGTTCAAATTGGGCTTGTATGAGGTAAGTGAATCGTAACTATCAGCCTTTTTAATATGCCCACCGATTTTTAAAGATTGATTGCAAAAACGCAACGTAAATAGAACGACTAGTTTTAACATAATATGTATGTATGTACTTAACATATGTTTATTAAGTATGTATTTACAAAAAAAAAATATAAGTATATATTTATCCTTATCTAGTTTCCATAGCACAGTTTCTTATGAGCTAGATAATTTGTGTGATTGTAAGAAATTTATTTATTTTATTATTTGCATGTATTTGTTTTATGCCCCCAAAAAATTACAAGAGTTAACATATTTTGGTTGATATGTTTCGCGTCCCAACATTTTATACAACAGTTTTATTAGGCAACATTTGGTGCCCAACATATTGCGTTACATGATGAGCCACATGTTGCACAACAACAACTTGTTTTTGCGCGTCATGTTGTGCGTCAGCTGGCAACGTCGCGTGATGACGCCGAACATGTTGAGCGTCACGTGTTGCGCGTCAAATATTGCCTAATGGATACGAAGCTTCAGACTGTAAACCTGAGCTGCATTATTTGATTGTCACAGCCCGCGCTCAACTTCGTGCTATCGGAGTTGAACATGTTGCGTAAACACCGCAACACTCATATATTCCACTTGAAACAAGTGGTTAGGGTGGAGCCCAAGTTCATGGGCGGGCTGGCCAGGAATCTGCTCAACGGCTGGGGTTGTCTCATGAAACAAATCAACACCATGGCTGAAGTGGGTGAGTAGTGAAGTGCAGCCGAAGTTCATGGGCGGACTGGCCAGGAACCTGCTCAACGGGTGGGGCTGCCTAATGAAATATATCAACACCATGACAGAAGTGAGTGAGTGGTGAGGTACAGCCCAAGTTCATGGGCGGGCTGGCCAAGAATCTCCTCAACGGCTAGGGCTGCCTCATGAAGCAGACCAATTCCATGGGTGAAGTGGGTGATTGTTGAGGTACAGCCCAAGTTCATTGGCGGGCTGGCAAGGAACCTGCTCAACGGCTAGGGCTGCCTCATGAAGCAGATCAACACCGTGGCTGAAGTGGGTGAGTAGTGAGGAACTGGCTGGGTTTGTGGGTCGAACTCTCTTTTCGCGGGAGGAGCTTGTCACACCGGGCCTTCCACATTGCGACTCCTATAGACGGCGGTGAGAGCAAGTAGTGAGGGGTTTAGTGGGTATTCCCCCTCCTGACCCCCCATCGAGTCCTTGCGACTAAATGAGAGGTCAGGAAGCACTGGGCGAGTCCCACATAACCACCGTCCGCACACCTATGCGGGCCGAATAAGCGTAAACGCATTTCCTACACATAAAAAAATATGTCGAACTATCTTTATAACACTCGCATATTTCACGCGCACATGAGAAGCTGATAAACTTCTGTGCAAGTTGACAGATGAATTTATTTTAACAAAAATTTAGATGTTTGCAATTTATTTCCAAAATAGTGCAACCAAATAAGTTTTTAGTAAAAATTTCATTTTCATGACAAGCTTTTTTGCTGACTGTACTTAAATATTGTATTGTCACATCTACATCTAAACCAAACATGTATACAAAATTTCAGCTCTATCGGACACTGGGAATTGAGTCAAATTAAGCTTGCAAGATTAGTCCCCCACTAACTAACTAACCAACTAACTAAATTGGCAAGTTAATAAAAAGCTTGTAAAAACAAAGCTAGGTGATACTAGGAAGTACTTACTTTCTGATTGCAGGTTTAAGTGAAGACATCTGCACACAAGTGGAGCCAGGCGTGAACATGGTCTGCGGCAAGGATGGCACCAACTGCCACGTCACGAACATAGAGTGCTACAAACCGCACGATAAAGGTAACACTCAGCAAGTTTGCCAGTTGCAAATTAAAATGTCCCCAAACTCTTGAAAGGTGGAGCCACCATCGCATGTGAGAAATGTTTAGTTTAATATAAAAGTGCTTGCTATGGGTTGGTTTTATTTTAAAATGTCTTATTTGAAGCTAAAACTACAACTAACATAAACCATTTTTCAATCACGTAAACAATTTCAATTCCTCAATATATGTCTTTCATAACTTTAATTTAGCATAGTTTTAGGTGGACTTTGTAAAGATATACAAACTAATAAAGTCATACGCAACCTTCAGGTTTTAACAATTGATTCAATTTTTCATTAATCAATTAACCATTACATGACGAAAGATAAGAAAAAACAAAATTAAGAATAATAATAAGTAATGCATACTATTTTAGACTTTACAGTTTACACTACACGCTTTAATGCTTGTTTGGTGTAGATTATTTTGCTAAGTAAGTTTTTACAAATTCAGGTATACATAAAGATATAACTCATAAGACGCGGTAAGTGTAATAGAGAGATAGAGAGCATTCGCCCGGACACAGTGAAAGGTCGTGGGTTCGAGTCCCAATCGGAGCTAGTTGTGAGACGGGTCGTTTTTTTCTAATTAGTAGGTACTTCATTTTCAATAATACAAATTGCATTGTGAATGCACAAAAGTAAAAGTAATTTAAAGTGTAATAGACTAATGTCTAGTCACGAAATCATTGTGGCTATGAACTGGATTACATAGGTAGGTATATAAAAACCCCGTAAGTCTTATTGACAGTGTATTATACATAATATACCTACGGCCACCTGACAGGCCGTTGCCTGCTGGCGGACTAACTAATAGTCTGTGGGGCCCTTAAGGAATGCCTTCCTTCTCCTTCTTCTTCAGCGCATTAACGCCTACCGTTAAGCATACGCTTCTCCAGTTTTCCTCCAAGTAGCTCTATTCATAGTTTGTCTGCCTTTTGTCTGTACAGTAGGGCTAGCACAACTTGAGCGCGACTCAAGTGAAAAAGAGTCGCGTGCACTTTCAACCAATCAGATCGCTCGTAGATAGCGGGCGTGACTTAAGGCGACGCGCTGATTGGTTGAAAAGAGCGCGAAAGTCGTGCTAAGTTGTGCTAGACCTACCAGGAATGCCTTTAGTGTAGTTGAAATTAAAAACCGAGCGTTTTACATACTAGCAGATTTTGATACGTGCTAATATATCAAAGGACCATAGTTTAAGTCAGTATGCGTCGCTAAAATAAGTGAGTTTTACCTTTATTACAATGGTTATTGCGAAATGTGTATGTTACAAGTAACAAAATTGTGTATAATGCATTATTAATACTCATTAACATTACTAAAAACTATGAAATGTATGATTGCTTTGTGAAATATTATTGTTTTTGTGCTTGTACACTGTACAGCTTTTATAAATAGCATAGATTAACTAGTACACTTTAATGTTCGTAACTAATTGTCACCTTGACGGGGTTCTAAGTTCAGATGTTAAAGTGCAACAACGTTTTCTGTTCTGGTGGCCATAAACTGGAACTGACGTGTTTTATTTTGTTATTTTGCTGTCAAGTTGTTGTCCAACCATAGCGCTGCTGCCGGCTGTAGGTCTTAGAAGTCAGAGCCGGTTAAATTGCTACAAAAAGAAGAAAAAAGCTCGTAGCGCCGCTGCCACCGGAACAGAAAAGGGGGGCAATTGCGTAAGGTAATCGTATTAATTTGACAGTTCATATAGTATTCAATCGGCTGCAATTTGTATGGAATGACATTTAAAATGATACAATATGAACTGTCAAATGAATACGATTGACTTTACGCAATTCCATAGAAGATATCGATCTATAACTTTGTAAAACAAGATGAAATTTTGCATTTTTAAGCAAGCCAACAAAAGTGTATGATATTTGATGGAATAGTCTAATCGGTGTCGCTGTATTGCTAAGTAGCTGCAGGTATGGGGTGCACTGATTTCGTGGTGTGCATGTGCATTTTTTTGCTTGCATCTTGCATGTTGTGTTTTTTGCGGAAGTAAACTACATATTTTTATGTTATTTTAATTTTTAGTTTTTTGCATTCACAATGCAATTTTTATAATAGAAAAATGGAAAATGAAGTATTTAGAAAAAATCGACCCGTCTCACAACCAGCTCCGATGGGACCATCGGAGCTGGTTGTGAGACGGGTCGATTTTTTCTAAATACTTCATTTTCCATTTTTCTACATATTTTTATTTTTTCACAAAAGTGTATAAAATCACAGTGTGGGCCCTTTTTACAAGCTTTTTATTAAATTGCCATGTTAGTTAGTTAGTATGTTAGTTAATTAGTGGGGGGCCAATCTTGCAAGCTTAATTTGACCCACTTCCCAGTGTCCGATGGAGCTGAAATTTTGTATACAGGTTTGGTTTAGATGACAATACAATATTAAAGTACAGTCAGCAAAAAGCTTGTCATAAAAATGAAATGTTTACTAAAAACTTATTAGTTTTGAGTAGTAAACTTGATCTAAAACAATAAAATAAGCGTGTCCATTCAACAGCGCCTCCGTCGCTAGCTATGCGTGGCGACTATTGTAAACAAGGGGCTTACAATAATCGCCACAATTTTCGGAAAAGGCCTAGCAGTGAGCGTCTTAAGCCTAAAAATGATGAACTATATTTATCTGTCAACTATATGCTAACAATGAATATTTTCTGTCAACGGTGATAGCTTGCTTTATGTGTGTTGGGCTTGGCCCTTGTCACTGGCCACAAACAGTGTCGCTGCTGTCAGTTTAATTGCAGGAACATCATTCAATGAGCTACTGAGTAATATAATATTGTATTTTAATTTGCTTGATTATTACATGAATATAGAAAGCACGAGTACCCTGGTCCGTTTACTGGGGATGAAGGACAAGAAGAGTAAGGAACCGGAAGTGATGGACGACAGTATGTTCGATGAGTTCAAGCAAAATATGCCCAAAGTGAGGAGCGATAAGGTCGCACACCAACGCAACTACGAGGTGATGCGGGAGAGCATCGAGACTGCGCTCAGGGGCTGTGGCAGGCTGGGCTGTCAGGGTAAGTTATTCAATTCAATTCAAAATTTCTTTATTCACTTGATAGTTTGTGCGGTGTAGCATGGTGCCTATGACAGCTCATTCGTGCAAAGCAAAAAGTTCCTTATGCTTTTGGAATAAAACTCAAGAAAAGCAGCATTAGACATTTTTAGTGCAGCTGATGCTATAAAATTAGACCCTATCCCTTGTGCAGAAGTAATATTTTGCTTTGCACGAATGAGCTGTCATAGGCACCATGCTACACCGCAAAAACTACAGTGCCACAATCTTTTCTGTTCCGGTGGCCAAAATGTAAAACTAACGAGTTTTTTTTTAAATGCCACTTGCTGTCAAGTTGATGTCCAACCAAAGCGCTGCTGGCGGCTGAAGGACTTAGAAGTCAGGGCCGGTTAATTTGCTACAAAAAAGGAAAAAAAGTACATAGCGCCGCTGGCACCGGAACAGAAAAGTTTGTGCCACTGTATAGGTTGTGATTACATTACAACACAACGTCAAAGAAGCATCGGTTCGCAAATCATCCGGCAAGAAACCCGTCGAAGGTTCTCCCTGTTATATTTCATACAGAGTCGTCAAATTGAAAAATTACCTTTACACATTAGTAAGGCCACTTTCCATATAGAGAATATTTAATTTAATAGATAGATTTGCTCTTATATAATATATATAACAGTATATTAACACATACACGGCTCTTTTAAAGAATTCTTTTGAATTTGTTGTAAGATTCACATAGTAAGCAGATGCATGACAGTAGCTATATCTATAGTCCCTATGTCGTTGGAAGTTTGTGTCGCTACCGTGTCGCTTATTTGGTCATCGAAGATTCATGTCAATGGCTTTTATGATTCAGACACTTCCTCTTTTACCCAATCAAAAACGATGGAGGAATATTAAGGACCCCCTCACAGCTTGGTGGTCGTAGTGGCTTAATTCTTCTAGACGTTGAAAAAGAATCATACTAATCCAGTTTACAGCTTGTAATATTTAAAATTTGATAGAATGTTGTTTTTTCAGATATTCAACCTGAAGATCTGGAGCTGACTGAAGACGACTGTACTTACCAGCATCTTGAACTAAGTTATTGGCTGCACACAGTCAATTTCAGGCAGCTTATCGTAGATTATAATTTAAGGTATGTGAAGTGGCTCTAATGTTTAGTGTATAGAGTTCTGTGTTAATAAAAAATAAAATATTTAAGTAATGTAGATTTTTGTTTTGTATGGAACCAAAACATTTTTCATACGACAGTCCATTTTGACAGATATTTTTGTATTGCAAGTGGCTCCTCTGTCAGAGCTGTCACTGGAACAGACAGAAATATGGGATTATAATTAGCTGCTCTGTCTCCGGGTCAGATATAGATATGTTTGTGGCACTATACAGCAAGTTGAAAGTTTAAGACACACTAATCAAGGTAGTTTAGTATGTCATTGTTAAACAAAAAGTTTTATACTCTTTTTAGATTGCCTACGGAGATCGCGTCAGCGGCTCCATCTAAAGCAAAAGTCCCTGAATGTCGTATTCCGATTAGTGTGTCGGACGATTTCTTCCTGGAGCGAATGAATCGGGTGGACGTGAGCGGGTGGCAGCCAATACTCGGTCTGATGCACCAGTTCGCTGAGGTGTTCGAGTTTTACGACTATATGTCGTTGGGGGCCAAGATCTCTAAGTATGTGGAAAATGTGAGTAATGGAGAATAATACAATTTTATTAGTGTGTCGGACGATTTCTTCCTGGAGCGAATGGACCGGGTCGACGTGAGCGGCTGGCAGCCAATACTCAAATCAAATCAAATCAAATATTTATTTATTCACATAGACATAATAAGCATGTACTTATGAATCGTCAATATTTTCCTACCACCCATTCAAGACTTTTTTAGCTGACAAGAAGAACGGGCGCAATAAACTTGTCAGCGTTTTTCAGGAAACGACATTTACAAAAAAAACATATGGTTACCTATTACAATAATTACTTATAGCATAAAGCACATATTATTAAATAACATTTAAGATGTCCATATCCAAATATTAGAATAATATAAAGTTTTAGGTATAGGTAGATTTCATAACCAAGCATTGTGGTCTATCAGATAATCTTTGACTTCATAATAACCTTTTCTCATGAGAGTATTTTTAACATGTTTTTTTAAATTCCTTGCAAGGGCAATTCAATTACATCTTGTGGAACTTTATTCAAAAAGGCTTCGATCATATAAACCCTAGATACAGAATTCCATACTAAATGCGCTTGAAAAAGTGATTTCAACACCGCTGTCATTTGTAGTTATACTTATAGATATTTAAGTTCCGAATACTGCCGTCACCACATTTGATATTCGACCCTATGCAACAGTAATTGGATTTAAATTCGGTCGGCATGGTAGTACTTACGATCTTATTACATGGAAAGCTAAGATGGTCGGGCGACGCTAGAACAGCGAATCATATTTCGTCATGTCTGCATCTCTGTCTTACTAACGCAAATAGAAGAAACGGTTGCGCGGCAAGGAATATTGCAATATTTTAGTATAAATAATGAAATTATGATAGTTTCAGTACTTGTTTGATTTTAAATTAATTGTGCAATTATACTTACGTTCAATACTGACTGAAAATATGATATTACATCTCTTTTTTCCTTTTTTCGAATTGTTTTTGCGTTTATTCTCAGCACATGTAGGCGTCGTTTCGCCGGGCGGTCAAATGACTACTGAGAGCGATCTAATGCTCCCTTTCGAATGGAGCATTCGTTGGCGGCTTCACTTTCTGTGCGTTTACGCTGTATCTAGGGTTTATATGATCGATGCAAAAAGGCTATGCCTTTCCCGAAGTGATATACAGGTTGAGGTTGTTAGTTTGGTCAGTTGCAAGCCCGAAACCACAGCTTTTACTCATAAAATTGAACAACTTTTCCTAAGAAACATGTGTCGAAAATTTGGTCCCTTAATACAAAATCGATCAGCTGACTGTGCAGTTTGTATGGGAGACCAAAATTTTTTTTTCACATTTCGACGCGTGTTTCTTGGGGAAAGTTGTTTAATATTATAAAATATAAAAAATAAAAAAATTAAAAAATATTAAGAGTACAAGCTATGGTTTTGGCCCAACGGACTCGCTGTCACACCGTTTTGTCACACTGGTGTGACTACGAAGCATTTTTTTCTTCGTAGTCACACTGTTTGGTGTGAATATTAGTAACTGCCAAAACATGAGACTTGTTGTCACACTACTAGTGCGGGGAAATTAATTACCCTGTATGTGCATATTTTATAACATGGATTGCAAACTGATTTATTCGTCAACTCGCGAGTGTGAAACTCGTGAGCGCGCGCGAGTTGGCACCTTCCAATTTTACGTACAGTCAGCAAATTTATTTATGTACAGTCAGCTACAAGCTATAACAACCTTAGGATAAATTTAATATGGACTTGGCATTCTAGTAACGGTTTATTTGCGAACTTTTGGATTCTAAAGTACCAGGATAACATAGCTATGGAGGAGGTAAATAGAGTTGCGACTGGTTAGAAAAAAAATCTTTACCTGTGTTATGTAGGTACTAATCTTTTCTAAAACATAAGAACAAAAAATGCACTGTAACTAGCGCCAAAAACGCGCCAGTCACGCGCAGAGTTATCTGACACACACTAGTAGTACCTAACACGGGAGATATTTTTCCCACATTACTACTGCATAAAGGATAAGTTAGCTCCCCTGAGTCGAATGAAGTACCTACCTACTAGGCACTAGGCATATTGGAAAAATAATGAACAAAAAGTACCAGGGCAGCCTAATCAACCAGGAGTAGAGATGGGCACTGTGTTTTAACCCATTCAGCCTGCCCAGGTTTTAACTCGGCAAAAACCCAAAACGCCGGGTTAATGCCCATTACTGCCCATTTTGTGGGCGTAAACAATGTTATAAAGTATTTTTACCTGTGTAAGTATTTTAATTATTTTGGTTATAATGCACATGAATATTATCAACAGACAAATAATATTAGTCTGTTAAAATACCAAAAATTAGTACATTTTTGTTATTTTAACAGACTAATATTAAAATGTTTTATTAATAAAATGGAGTATGCACTTATAAGTATAATATTTTATTTTATTTATGATCAACATAATATCTATATAAAATCGAAAGGTGACACTCATCACGAAATTAAAATTAAATATCTGCGTAGGCGAAGTTAAAAAACTACCCCATAATGGGGTACAAAGGGAGGGTTTCAAGTTTATAAGGAATTTCCTCATTTTTAGAATTAAAATATAATAATTGGTATGTAGGATAGTGGGGGGCTACCGGCTAAAAAATCTGGGTATAGGTATGGGCTTCAACTGTCATTTGAATTCCTTATTCTGATAGATTTTTGCTGCTTTGTTCTGTTGAACGTTGCTAGCTAGTTATCGTTATACCCGACGTCACAAAACCGTCGTCACAGATTTCTTAGCCGGTAGCCCCCCGGGTCAGGATTAAAGATGGTCTGCGTAGGCAAAGTTAAAAAACTTCCCCCTAATGTTATTTTTGAGTATTTTTTTGTGTCGGGGATTTTTATTTATTTTTATTTCATCCTTTTTAAATTACTTACACATAAAATTAATAAAAAGATTTAAATCGGTAATTTCAGCCAAATCAGAGCAACTTAATTTTTGTATTTTTTTATTGCACCAAAATTTGCCCAGGGTGTACATTATTTAAGTCAAAGCAACACGTCTGTATCTTTTTCCGTTTCGGCAGGCAGTTGACCATCTCCATAAATGGCCGGATGGATTTTCTTCAAACGTGGCTAAAAAACATCTCGCTTAATATAGCTTTCAATTAAAAAAAACAAAATCGACTGATCCGTTTAGGCACTACGAATATGCGTACAGTACAGACAGACAGACAGACATAGGCCTCTAACTTATAACACCCCTCTTTGTGCTGCGTCGGGGTTAAAAATCAGCAAATATATGTACGTACTCTAATAATAGGTCTTTACATATGAAATTGCCGTTTTTTTCTTTTGTACAAATAGCTTAACAACTTTTATAATATTAGAAATATATAATTTCTTTAATATTGCGTTACATTAAGACCGTATTGAGCAACTTTTGATAATTTAATAACCACGATATTTGATTATTTACATAGAAAAAACTTATTCCGAAAGTTACGACTATTTTTGTTTCCAGAATTTCGTACTTTATTAGTTGTAACTTAGTGAAAAAAAAAATTTTTCTCTTAACGAATGTGTCATTTAGTAGTTAAAATGTCCATAAATACGTGTGTAAAATTTTGTAAATTTACATAATATTAGTCGTTAAACAATAACAAAAACGTTAGTATGGAAAAAATAATAATTACAGAAATCTCCATACAAAACGGCAATTTCATAGGTAAAGACCTATTATTACTTAGCATTATTTAAGTAATGAGTTTGTTAATCTTGTCAAATTTCATAATATTGGTTAACTGTTATTACTGATTTATTATACAGTTTCTGCCCAACTTTTCGGGCAGAAATGGGCTTAAATGGGATTTAACCTGGGCATTTTCAAAATGCCGGGTTTTAACCGGGCATTTGCCCATCTCTGACCAGGAGTTATTACGAGTATACCTACTTAAAATGCTGCTGCCTATAAAACTCAAAACATCTAAAACAACTCCTGGTTAGCTATGCAACCCTGGTACTTTCAGCTAATAATATTTTAATATAATAATTAATTTAATATCATATTACGTATATTGTATCAAAGTGGTATCAAACTGGTATCAAATTATCAAGTGATTTACGTCAAGTATGACTTTTTGAAAATGGTGTGACTATTAGGAAAAAAATTCTTCGTAGTCACACCAGTGTGGAAAATAAGAAAAAAATTCTTCGTAGTCACACCAGTGTGACAAAATGGTGTGACAGCGAGTCCGTTGGGGGTTTTGGGCTTGCAACTGACCAAACTAACAGTCTGTATAAGAAGGCTGTTGGTTTCTCAATAAGCGGTAATTGAATAAAAATAAAATATAATTTGAGCTCTGGCTTGATGTTAAACTTCTCGGCAATTTCCTTACCCTATACATAGATTTTTAAAACTTTTTTGTTAGAGGAAGTAGCAGTACTGATAGTAAAAATTAAATTACAGGACGGAAATAAAACAAATAATTTAATACATTCTTTTAGGTTTAGACATTTTATATCGTCTGGAGTTAGCTAAAAGTAATGCGTATTTCACCGCAATCCAGGTTTATAATAAGCTACCTAAATCATTTAAGGATCTCCCAATAAAAATGTTCATTACAAAATTAACGAAATGGCAAATTCAACACTGTTTTTATGACATTGATGAATATACTAAAAGCAATAAAAATGATATTTAATTATTTTATTACAATTTCTGACTTAACATTATTCCAATATAATTCCTGACATTTCATTATTTTATTACAATTTCTGACTTAACATTATTCTAATATCATTCCTGACATTTCATTATTTTATTACAATTTCTGACTTTTCATTATTTATTATAATTTCTGACATTTATAGCTTGGTTTCTATGAGTGTTTAATTCTAATTAAATTTGAATATTTGTATGCCATGTTATGGTAGAATGCATCATGGACTTGTAAATTACTAACCAACTAATACAATTTTTGTAACACTGCATTCTTACGAATAAATGTTTTGTATTTGTATATCACTAATAGTCTTTTTGAGTTTTATAATGACTCGAGTTCCAATAACTATGATAAAAGTTTAAAACACCCTTAATTCGAATGTGAAGTTAGGCACGATTCCATTGAGATTAAATCCAGCCAATATTCTGTCGTATGCATGCATGAACTACATGAGACATTTGCATTCACATACATATACGTGCACGTGACATTACATTCGGATCCGGTGTGTGTTCGGCCGAGTATTCGGTAGTAATATGTCGGTTCTGTATTATAAAAAAAACCTACAAGTTGCACTTTGAGTTCACATAAAATACAATTTTATTTTATTATTTTATTTATTTTCTTTTATTTCTTGGAAAACTTACAGCTACTAAATACAAATGTTTCTATAAAATAATGGTTAGTTATTAGCCAATTAACAGTTTTCACATGTAGGATACAAATGAGTAAAAAATTTTGCGAGTAGATAAATGCGTTTTTTCCCTAATACGAACATGCTTTGAGAACAGGAATGATAAACAATTAGCAAATAGACTCACTTAGTATTTACTTAGTTAATCCACTGCTAGTGCTCGTTTCAGTGATACAGTACTATTCGAATATAGATCGATATCAGTTTGATGGCTCAATGAGTTGAACAACCGACACGAACGAACTAGATAGCTATTCTGTCGATAATTCGTACGCACTCGTTTTACATGTAACTTCAACGACTTATTACGCGAGGTGGAACTGCGAGGTACCACAAGTTTTATGTGTTCTAACAGCTCTCTCGAGTCTACACTGTCCTTTAATATTTTGGACAAATAAGCTAATTAAGCAATTAATTAAGCCAATTTCCGACATCTTATATCTTAGAACTATAACAGATTATAAGAATTTACGATAAGTTGACGACGTATCGTTTGTGGTCTTAGAAGCCGCATTCATGGGAGGGCCTGGTATCGGCGGGCTGGTGGTGCGGGGCGGGCGGGCGCGCCGCCTGCGCGCTACGATGCCTCACCGCCGCCAACGCGGTCGCGCCGCCCGAACGAGCCGCTGAACCGCTCAGGGTGCTCTCAACTCTGCTGCATCTGTGAGTAGAAGCATTGAGGGTTTAAGGTCATAGCCCACTTATACGGCACCGCTAACACCCAACCAAAGTATGCCAAATATGAACTTAATATCGTGCTCTGTAGATGCATTTTACAGTAACAATATAAAATAGCGGACAGCGCGCGGTCCGCGAGCTTACCGCCGTCAGCCTGCTCGGCAGTTGACGCCTCGCTGAAGCCGCGCGGCCCGCGCGGTGTCCGCGCGCTGACTGCTAGCGGTCGCCGCGCCGCCGCCTATAAAAGGAATAGAAGTCGGCGCGTGGACAGCTGTGGCCCGATTCTGCTAACGTTAAGTCATAATCGTGTCTCAATTGTGTTTCAATTGTTCTGCTTTTTTACACACTAGCTACAAGAAATGTGAACTTTTTTCACAATACTACTGATGGTCACACCACACACTACATTAACATCACATCATACTGTCATAATTCTTGTAACTAGTGTGTAAAATAGCACAACAATTGAAACACGATTGAGACACTATTACGACTTAACGTTAGCAGAATCGGGCCGCTGGTTGCTTGCTAGCTGTCGCCGCGTGGACTCCTGGGTGCCTGCTAGCTGTCGCCTTAGTTTAGGGCGGTGTTGGGTGGGAGCGGTGTTGGAGCGGTGCGGTACAAGTGGGATATGACCTTTACTCAGGACTGTAGAGGGTGGTGTAGCGCTGTCTAACAGCCGCCAACGCGGTCGCGCCGCCAGGACGAGCCGCTGAGCCACTCAGGGTGCTCTCAACTCTGCTGCATCTGTGAGTAGAAGCATTGGGAGTTTAGTCAGGGGACTGTAGTAGGTGGTGTAGCGCCGTCTCACCGCCGGCAACGCGGTCGCGCCTCCCGAACGGGCCGCTGAACCGCTCAGAGAGCTCTCAACTCTGCTGCATCTGTGAGTAGGAGCATTGAGGGTTTAGTCAGGACTGTAGAGGGTGGTGTAGCGCCGTCTCACCGCCGACAACGCGGTCGCGCCGCCCGAACGAGCCGCTGAACCTCAGGGTGCTCTCATCTCTGCCGCTTCTGTGAGTACATTTAATAATAAAAGCTTCCAAACGCTTCCTTCTAAAGTCATATATAACTAAAAAAGTAGTCGTGACTGCTTGGAAAAGTCATCGCCGACTGCTGTCAGCCCGGCCGCGTCTCCGGGTCAGCAGCAGCATCTGTGACACACAAATTCAAACATTATTTACTGTACTTGATTACTATACAGGGTTATATCAGAGACGTGATCAGAAATAACTTTTTCAAACACGGTAATTGATGGCTACTTCCATCAAAGCAATATAGTTGTTACAAGAAACAAAAACTTGTCTTGTAACAGTAACCACTACTGAATTGGTGATATAGTTAAAGGGAAAATTAACAAAAGTTTTTGTTTCATTTAACCACTATTGCTTGGAAATGGCCATCAATTAAGAATTCTGATAAAGTGATTTCTGATCATGTTTCCGATGTCACGTCAAGTTATTATACAAATTACCTTATATTTTTGTATTCTAATAAACTGTTAATTTTATGAACTTATTTGTCCCGTATTTTGTTTCAGGCAATCGAAACAAGATGATGCCAAAGATATTGCGTACCTGTCATTTTATACCTCACCGAAGAACAAAATAGATGCTTTTCTGGTTGGCGTTTCACATTCTTATGTGGTAAGTATTCGATTTAAAGTCTCAACAGTACCGAAAGAATTAAGTTTTTTTACTTAAATAATATACTTAAACCTTTTCCCTAAACTTTTTGACAAAAATTATTGTTAAAATTAACCAGCATCTTATTGCCTTTAATCTTAAGGCGCTACTCGGAAAAAGTATGGACTTTTTGATATAAAACTATAGGACGATTAGAGTTGTTACAAATCTGGTAATCTTATAAGATATATATTTCTTCATACCTTTATAATACCTACCTACCTTTAACATTGTGTTTCAGAAACACGATTTTATGATTTTGCCTCGACACTTTTTCTTTTCGAAAAGAGCTCTAAAAATACGAAAATCCTACTAATATTATAAATGTGAAAGTTTAGATGTTTGGATGTTTGTTACTCAATCACGCCAAAACGGCTGAATGGATTTGGCTGAAATGTGGGACGCATATAATTTGGAACATAGGCTACTTTTTATCCCGGAAAAACATCACATTCCCGCGGGATAACGTCGTGTAGTCCACTCGGGTGAAGCCGCGGGCGGAAAGCTAGTCAAGATAATTCTTAAATGGGATTGCATATACTATGGGACATTGGTTTAAAACACTAATAAATATTTACGATCGTGTAGATTAAAAAAAAAAATCGCTATAGTTTTTTAATACGAAGTGATTTTGTGTTTTTTTTTGCCTAATCTGCAAAATTGGTCTCACTCTCGCGCTCGTTATTTTCTCATTGTTATCTCGCTTCAGCATAATTTTTTCGAGTATCGCCTTAAAAACTAATGTCAATACTTTCTTTCCAGTCTCAGTACGAACCAGCAGTTTGGATGTATCGTTTCGCTCTTACGTTCGACTCGGACTTCTTGCCGGCTAAGGCGTGTTTACATGCCACCATGTGCATCATGTTGTTCGGGGATACCAGCAAAGAAAAAAACAAACGTGCATAAAGCGAACACACAACCAGATATATGATATACAACTCTTGCTACTTTTATTGAATGGAGGATGTTGCTAAATTAAAAAAAAAAAATTGTTTAAGTGTGTAAAATTACCCGAATGAAATACTAAACGCGACGGAGCCGATGATACGAGAAGAAAGAAATCATTAATGTTTTAGTCATGTTCTAAATAGGTACTAAATAGCTATGACTAAATCGGTTTATTATTTAAAACTAACTCAAAGCAATTTGCCCGTTTTTAATATTTCTTCTAGCAACGTCCTCTAAGCAGAACAATATCACATTTCATAATTCGATGTGTCTAGTATATTCAACAGTACTTATTCATAAATATATGAACCAAACTTTGATATGGTGTGTGCTGATTGCAGATTTATACGATTGGGACTTTGGATGAATATCCATAATTGAGACTACAATTTATTTGACATTAGCATTTGACATTAGAAGCTGTTAAAAAACAAGATTTTTTTATAAATACAAAAAAAATAACAAAACAATTTCTGTTCAGCACACGCTAAAATCGATTTATCAGTAATAGATGTTTAAATGTTCACTATATAATCAATATACAATTACGAGGTCATAAGTCACTTTTAAAATACAATGTTCACATACAGATTTACTATGTAATAAGTATGTCTGTTCTAAAACTTTCCCAAAACAATTTGTAGTTCCTTGGAATTTTTATTTTTTGTTGCAATTAAATACGCATTGTTTCTAAATTTATTTCAATTTTTTAAGTCTTTAAATTCAAATTCACATGAACAGCATGTTCAAAATATTGTTTTTTTTAAATAATGTAAAAAATAAATATGGAACAAAGTTTCATATAAATTTAAAGCTCAAAATAAAACGTTGTGGTTGAATTATAGATGCTTCTAAGAAGCATTTTTGAAATCGATCAAAAAATTAAATAAACTTTACCCGAGGGTACAGCTCACTGCTCAGCTAATTGGATGGTACGTACGTACCAAGTACATTTTGATTCCGCCTAATTTGAACTTGTCATAACTCATAGTGTAAAAAAATTAAACAGAATAACGGTATATTCGAACCGTTAAAAACAACTGAATAATATAATAAAAGTAAAAGTGTAATAACTTCAATGATGCGCAATGATTGCGATTTTTTGTTCCTGTTTGATTTACATAAGGCTTAAAGCTAGGATGGCTAATGAGTCCAGATTTATTCGGACAGGTCCGGCTTATTGAATTATTTTTTATTTTAGAATCACAACGAGATGATTACCTATGAAAGTACAATAATTATAAGTTGGTCAAAATGATTTATTTATGTTATAAGAATACGGGGCAGATAATAATATATTTGATCTGCCTACACGGAGTTTTGATCAATATTGACGAGTATGATGTACTTGGATGAAATTATGTTCACCAGATTACAGTTTTTTATTCTAAGTTTAGAATTGACTGTGCAGATAAAATATAAGGTATATTATCTGTGCCCAATGTTAATGATTATAAAACGTAGGATGGCTAAAGGCACAGCCTTCTCTATCGTCTTCTACAAGCCATGCGCATAAAAATGGCAACGTCGCATTTCTAGTTTTAAGTGAACCTATTTGACACCGTTTGACAGGTAAACAGCGAGTAAACCTCGAGTACTGAATCCTATGGAGATAGCATTGTTCTAAGTATATGAACTATCCGTTATACAAATATGAGCTAAATCGACATTGTGCTCATGAACAGCCATCTTGTTCTATCTTACCTCTAATACTCCATGTAAAATGAGACAGCAATATATTTATTTGACCTATTTTTGGCAACATTAAAACGTGACGTCATAGTAATGCATGATTGAGGCCGGTGACCGGTCGCCATTTTTGTTTCTCGGTATGTGTAGGTATGCCTCGATTTTTCGTAGGTATGCCATCTCCATAGGATTTAGTACTCAGAGGAGTAAACCGGTTCACAGCAATGTTGCCGTTCCGCCTCAAAGCATGGTTTGTAGAAGACGATAGAGAAGGCTGTGCTAAAGGCCTTCGAAGCCATGGCCATTAAAAATCCTACAGAAAACGCGGAACTCTTACATACTACTACATTAAACCGACCTGTTGTATTGTTTTTATTTTTGTTACGTTTGTTACGATATTTTGTACCTTAATTCGGGTACTTAAGACTGATTGGAATTATTACCCTTGTTTAGTGTAAGAATTAACTACGAATTGGAATTATACACCTTCGAAATATGAAACAACGTATTTTATTGAGCTATCCCCGTTTCTTCGACCTTTCTTCATTCTTTACAATTCTAATTATAATAAAAGACAAATCAAACGACTTGAGAACCTCCTCCTTATTTAGATTTTGGTTGAAAATCAGGTAAGTAAGTACTAGGTATACAATAATTCTATCGTTAGTTTTTAGAGATTTTTTTTCCACAAATAAAGAGAAGATCCTAACCCAGAGCGCACACAAACGGCATGTATCTCAGGATTTTAGTAATATTGTGTCATTGTCAAATTAGATGGCTTAGCCAATTTTGATATTTTTCATGGCTGGTTTCACAGCTCTGTGGGCGGTGAGCTGAGACACACGAAAGGCGCTAGAAACGTAGTAGGTAACTATTTAGTAATTATGCTACAACATCGTTTCACAGCGACGCGGGTCAGTCCGTACGACCCGACTATTATTCGTTCGCCCGGAGCTGGAGCCCACAGAGCTGTGAAACCAGCCTAAGAGATTAATTAATATTACTTTTAATAATTTCAATCTGATGTTTTATTTTCATTATTTCTCGACAAAACTATTTTATCACCACATCTAACGTACATCATCATACGTACATTTATATAGAAACTAGCTGTTGCCCGCGACTTCGTACGCACGGTAAAGTGACTTTTGTATTTGTTTATTTTATGTGTAATCTACACTTCCTTCCAGTGACCGCAAGGTATTATGTGTGTGTATATGGGTGTAGGTCTCGGAAGCGCGGGATTCAGTGTTGCGCTTGCGATTGCTTGTTAACCGAGCTTCACGGTCCTCATCGGTTTCAAAAGCACGAAGTAACCTCATCCTCTTAGCTGACCTAGAGCCTTGCGATAAATTTCATTTTTTTTTCTAGGTATTTGAAATAACAATAATCGTAATCAAATCACAATAATATATGTCCGTTTTCCAACAATTCAAATTGATCTACAAATCAATAAATCGAAATCTAATTCAAGTATAGTTTACGTATTTTTAATTCATTAAAATCCATTGTAATAGGTATATTAACTTTATGTTAATTAAAATCACAATAACTGAGTTTTCTCAGGGTGTTAGCCGTCAAGAGTAAGCAATTTAATATAGTCCCACACTTCTGTCTGTTCCGGTGACAGCAGTGGCAGAGGAGCCACTTGCAATACGAAATTAGCTGTCAAAATGAACTGTCCTGTCGTATGAAAACTGTTTTAGTTCCAAAGATTATCACTGCAACACAAAAGCACGTAAGAAGCCATCATGTTAGTAGCTTTGTAGTGATAACAAACTATAAAGTATTTTTTGATTTATTTTTTATTGATTGATAGGCAAGCGCTTGTCTGCTATCACGCCCCTAAGCGTTCGTTGATGCGATCTACGATGAATCGCGCTTGCCTAATGCCATATTCTGTGCTAATGCTGCGTACACACCGGACCAACAAAGGCCAACGAACGCCATCAAAGAGGCTCTGTTTTCCCCTCTGTCTCAATCAGATGATCAGAAACTCCGAATGTGAACTGGAATCGCTCCCAGTAATCCTTTACCTAGCTTTAGATTGATCTTCGAAGCTAGAAACGTGAAGCGAGCAATGCCTGATGTCGTTCGTTGGCGTTCGTGGGGCCGCCGTACACAGTCTAAAAGGTAAAAAAAAACATAAACCAGTAAAGTACTTTCTTCAATCGCATTTTGTGACGGTAATATCCGGTTCCGGTAGCCGTCTAACTTTTTCTTATTGCCGTACCGGTATAAAATATACTAAGAAAAAACCGGTCAAGAGCCAGTCGGACTCGCGGCCCGAGGGTTTCGTACCATCTTTTCTTTTATAAAATAGAAAAAACTACAACTGTGCTTCACCCAAAGCACAGCGGTGACACTCCGTGTCCGTGAGAGTTCGAGCGCCGGTGACGTTTAGCCGACGCTAGGGTTGATACGAAATGGAATATAGACTTATGCCAAAGAAGGTTACGTGTAGGATGTTATATAATTTGTGTAAGAATATTTAGGTAATGAAAGACACGTTAAATTTTCAATAAACTAACTAGCGACAATTTACGAATGACTAATTTCGAGTCGAAAATACTTTATTAGAATATGTTCAGGAATACGTAGGTATATCTCGGTAAAGAAGTATCATTTTGGTGAAACCGAAGGTTTTCTCTGTGCAGTTATGGATAAGGTTGTGATGACGAATAACTACCGAAAGTATATCCTAAGGGATGGCACAGTGGATGTATAGCCTAGCGTGCCATCGTCCGGGTGAATCCCTTAGACATATAATCTCCGGTTGTTCTCGTCTCGCAAACGGCGAGTATTTGCATAGACATAACCAAGGATAATACACCAACAACTTGTTCTGAAACATAATCTTGTGGCATCCGAGGTGCCGTACTACAAGTATGCACCAGAACAGGTTCTTGAAAATAGCCATGCCACATTGTATTGGGATCGATCTATCATTATAGTATCATTACAGACAGGCAGGCCTATTGTAGCATTAGCTACAATACAACAATATCAGGCTTATTAAAGCCTGATATTGTTGTATTGTAGCTAATAGATAGATGATAGATCGACATGAACGCCACGCAATAATTGTTTATGTCGCTGTTCCCCATGACATGACAAGTTGACGACACCCTTGGGAAAGCTGAAAAAGATAAAGAAAACAAATATCTGATTTAGCTCACGAGATTGTTGACATGTGGGACATTGATTCAGCAATTGTTATTCCGATAGTCATATCTGCCCATGGTCTGATAGCCAAGAGCCTCGATAAACACCTTAAGAGGCTTGCGTTAGGTGGATGGATCGGGAGTCAGATGCAGAAGGCAGTACCTACTTCTGTACACGGCCCGTGTCTGTCTCTGGATCCTTAACCATCGGTAGCCGGGACCCTGATCTTGCTACCGTTGGGGAACTGCATTTTTGTATTTTTAAATGTTATATTTTTTAATGTTTTATATTGTAAAAAAAATATGTTTAGAAATATAATTTTGTAAGTATTTTAAATGTAATAAAGGGAATAATAATAATATATGTACTTACGTAAAATAAGCTACTAACAGTGGGACACAGTTAATGTGTCCGAATAAAATACTAAATCGTCAAAAGAAAATACTAAGTTATTGACAAAAATACTGAGTGAGTGAATCAATAATCGCCCAAATAAAAATTAGTCCTCTCAATAATTATTTATTATCGACTGAATTTTAACAACTTTCGCATTTTTTGGCTTCCTAGTAGTTTCCATTTGAATGTATGAAGATTGCGCCAGCCCTAGGCCAAGGCATTCACCGACTGCCCGTTCCCCGCCCCGCGCGCCTCTCACGACCCCCGCTCACATCCAGACACCCACACATAGCCGCAAGCGATTTTACGTGCACACATGCTTAAGTGTCGTTTCTTTTCGCGTAAGTGTATATATTCTTTGCCCAAAGCGACCTGCGAGTATGTAGGAAGGAGGACATTTTAAACGTAAAAATGTTTTCATCGGCGTGGCATATTCGTCCGAGAATTCGCGATGTAGAATATTGCAGTTTTTGGTCAGCTCCATCTCTTGACCGATAGTGGAACTAATATTATTTTTGTTGATGATTTCAGAAAAAGTTTACTATTTAGAGACATTGATATATTTTTCCTGTAATCTTTACATAAACTTCTACTTATCACCTAAAATAATTTCAGATTTTTCTCTATTCAAACTTCGGAAATAAGGGGGGGGGGGGGGTATTTTTTTTACATTTTTCATCATAATTCAAAAACTATGCGGCTTAATACAAAAATAAAAAATATTGAGAGTGTGCAAGCAGCGCTCTATTATATGATACCCTTTATGTCCTAGTAGCCGCACTTCAAATTTTTAAGACCCCCTTTCAGCCCCTATTGAAGAAGATATATAAATATTTTTATTTGTCTCTTATTTGCAAAATAGTTGGGCAAACGTCGTCTTAAACTATTCCAACTTTCAAGTGGATATCATTAGTAGTTCTCGAGATATCCAGCTGTGCCAGACAGACAGACTTAGTCGCACCATAAAGGTTCCTTTTTACCAGTTTGGTTCGGAACCCTAAAAATCATCATTATCATTAATTCATTATTTGTCTTAAGCATGGTATTAGGTGCATTATTGAATTATACAAATAATGGAAAATATCCTAAAATTGGTTATATGTCTAAGTAATATCACAGAAAAAAACTTTTACAAACTTTTGACCTAGAATCATAAAATTTGGCAAACTTCAGATCTTACAGTACAAATAAAGGTAAAAAAATAATGGTAATTTATAGTTTAATCACTAAAAAAACTAATACAAACTTACATTTGTAGTTAATTTCATACAAAATGTGAGTCAGTTTGTCTACGTTTTATAAGATGTCAAGAAATTTTCCCACAATAAAAGGTACCCTATATGTTGAACCAGGTTATAAGTTATTACTACACAAAATTTGGTAAATATCCGTCCAGTAGTTTTTGCATGAAAAGCAAACATACAAACAGACGCCCGCAAATATAAGTTTTTCAACGTTTTTTTTAATATAAAGAAATTTTCCCGCAATAAAAGGTACCCTATATGTTGACCCAGGTTATAAGTTATTACTACAGAAAATTTGGTAAAAATCCGTCCAGTAGTTTTTGCGTGAAAATCAAACATACAAACAGACAAACAGACAAAAAATTTATTTTCTATCGTTTTGGGGTCTATATCCTGTACACATCACATAGCAGTAATTATATTTAAAAATTATTTCATGTAAAGACTTTTTTCCGTTTCTGTTTTATTATATGTATAGATAAGATGAATTTAGTGCTTACATTAATTGAGTATTCTTAGCCTTTTGTCTATGCTTTTGTCGACGGCGACGCCTAAAATGCATTTTAAAATCTCACACTCACAAAGCAGCTTACTTTTTTACACTAAGTCAAGATTTATTGTATTTTGCTTACATGCACCTGCATATAACGTTAAATAATACGTTAATAATAACGTTTAATAAAAAAAATCTTGTCGATATTTGAACCTGTTTAAAACTACTTCCTCAAAATCGGATACTTAGCCATCGAATATGATAGTAACGCTTACACAGAATTATATATATATATATATAAATATTACTAAAATTCTAAGATACATACCGTCTATGTGTACCGTCTACCGAGCATTGTCCTTTGCAACAGAGATAGATTATAGGCTGGATTAGCACATAGGATACTTATCCCGATATTCCCACGGGAAAGGGAACCACGCGGGTGAAACCGTGGGCGGCCGCTAGTAATACAATATATTCCAAAAAATATTTCAAACAATGTATGGAGTGTGCGCCAGATAGGTCTGCGCGCGGTCTACTAATCTTTTACCTTAACTTAAGGCGATACTCGAAAAAAATATGCTGAAGCGAGATAACAATGACAAAACGACGCGCGCGGGATCGAGACTAAAAATGTACTGTAACTACTTAGTGCCAAATACGCCCCAGTCGCGCGCAGAGTTATCTGACACGGATTCTACGTTCAGTAAATTAGCCACGAACAAAATATCACCTCCGAATTTCCTCAATCGATTCCTAGTTCTTTCCAAAATTATAAAGTTTCAAAGAAATTATTGGACAGATTCGAGTTTTGCAAAGTCGCTGTGCCATACTGTATCGCCCTCTATAAAACGTGGCGGAACTATTTCGTAGCGGCCGTAGCTAAATACGCGTAGCTCGTAGCAGCCTCTTCGTCGTTCGTCGTAGTTTGGCCGTAGGAAGTAGTCACCGCTGCGCTGGGTTTTTTATAGTAGGTACAAGTTCTACAGGTCGATCTTACACCCTTGTATTGAAACACGCCACCTATGCCGAAAATACGCGAACAAAGTTGCGCGGCTGAATTTTACGTCGCGCCTTAATTGTGTCGTTAGTAATTCAAATAGCATTGAAGAAATAAAAACAAACCGGACAAGAGCCAGTCGGACTCACGCACCGAGAGGGTTCCGTACCATCATAACTATCAATAAAAGAACGTGAAAATGTTTTCATCGGCGAGGCTATACCTATGTATTTTTTTACATTTTTACATTTACACGGTTGTGATGGGGGATTTTAATGCAAAGTCGTGGCAACGTTGCGGTGATGAGTTGAGAGTGGGGATTTGGGTTTGAGCAAGGTTTTGCGTTTGAGTAGGCCCTCTGATGAGTTATTTTTCTTGTTAATCTTATATTTATTTTTAATTTTTCATTGATGTTTCACAATGTTTTCATTCTATAGGAAGAGTGAACAAAGGTTATTTGGAGTCACTCGATATTAACAATATTCGGTGTTAAAAAGTTTGGTTCGGTTTTTTTAAATTCACAATGGGGTAGCAGCACTTAGCCTTCATCACACCTGGGGGCCAAGCCGGCTAACGTTAAGTCATAATCGTGTCTCAATCGTGTTTCAATTGAAGGGTACAGGGGCAAAACAAAGAATGTCACAAAACAGATTTTTGTGTAATTTACATTTTAATGTATGTATATTTGTGAAAATTTGTCAAAAGTTTATTTGTATTTACAGCCGATCTTTGTACAGTAAACTTAGGTTCCTTTCAGTAAATTAATAAAAAATAATTATGCAAGACAAAAATAAAAAAAATAAAAAATAAAAAACAAAAAACCTGTTTGTGACATTTCTTGTTTTGCCCTTGTACCCTTCAATTGTAGTGCTTTTTTACACACTAGTTACAAGAATTATGACAATATGATGTGATGTAAATGTAGTGTGTGGTGTGACCATCAGTAGTATGGTGAAAAAAGTACACATTTCTTGTAACTAGTGTGTAAAAAAGCACTACCATTGAACTACAATTGAAACACGATTGAGACACGATTATGACTTAACGTTAGCAGAATTGGCCCCCTGATGTTAAGTGGTGATAAGGCTGAAGGTGGAAGCGCACTACTCCCGGAATCCTCAACCACTGAAGAACTGTCTTTCTTATCTATAACTGCCGGAACACAATAATGCTGAAAACATCATTATAATGGAGTCATATTAGATAAGATGGGGTGGCAGCTAACCAGGCGGACTAAGAACAAGTTCTACCACCAACCAGTGTAGTGTTTAGGCTATTAATTGTACGTATTGTTTGGTGCTTTTTACGGAACCTTTTCAGAAACCATTAATGATCATAGGATGAATTATTATTTTTTAATTTTGATGTAATTACAAAAAAATTGTAATAGGTAAGTTAGGTACTTTTCAACTTTTCAAATCTCATTAAAAATAGCCAAATATATCACGTATATACCTAAAGATAAAATCGATTTTGAGGATATTATAATAATTCTTACTTACTAAGCCCGAAATTTAGACAAACTAAAGAAATCCAATATTTTAAGGGTTCCATATTCAACGTTTGCTGAGTACAGGCCTTCTTTCTTCAGTATCGTTGTATTTTTGAAGCACCCACAATAACTATTGGAACACGCACAAGAGTATGTCGCATTCACTATTCCTGTGCAGTGACCAATAGTTGTTTTGGGCTTCTTTGTGCTTCGGCCGGCTTCAATTCTTGAGGCGAACCTGCAATAAGTATAAAATAAATAAAATAGGAAAAAGAAAAATTAAATATGTTCGAAAATAGTTTGAATTAAGTAAGGTAACTAAAGAAATACACTGAAAAAAAAATTCGATCATCAGAAAAACCAACGATAGCTGGAAAGACAAAAGAGAGACACAACATTTTAATTTGACAGTAGGTAAGTATGACTCGTACGCATTGATAAATATTCTTTAGTAAGTACTTAAATAATTAAGGTCACAATAATAAATAGATTATTAATAACAAGTAGGTAGGTACTGGCAACAGCATATCAATTTCAACACGCTGACCAATGTTGACCATCCCCTTGATTCACGAGTCGTCGGAAACGGAATCGGAATCGGTATCGAATTCTGTGCTTTGTCTTTGTCTATTCTATAGTGAGTGACAGGGACAGTGCATACATTCCGCTGTCAGGAGCGTTACCGACAATATGTGAATCAGGGGGCATATCTATGAAATCTGATAACGAATTTTGTAGTACAACAGAATAATATTAAATAATAGTGTACAAATGTTAGCTTAAATAACAAACTACAACAAATTTAACTCTTCGCTTGTGAATCTTAATACCACTAGAAAGAGTTCAGAAAGAGCATGTCACACTTTTAGTGCTGAATGAAGAATGGAATCAGGAACAAGCAAGTTTCCTGCAACCTTAAGGCGCGCGTACACGGTCATTTTTTGGCAATAATTGTCTGGCAACTGTAATGGATCAATCTGGAGCAATTAAGTGGAGCGATGTTGCTTTATATTTCGTGGTATTGGCCGTATCTCAGCAAAGGTTGCTAAATTTTGACATTAAGCCATTACCTTTAATTGCTTGATGTGGTCGTGACGTCATATTTGGCGGGGATTGACCAGGCGGGGATTGCGCAATTTTAGTTGCCCGTGTAAGCGCGCCTTTAGGTGGGTTCGAAATTTAATTCCTTGACTGTACTAATTCTAACGTCTTTCTTGTGTTTTTAGTTAATTACACTCTTTTAGGTGTACCTATTACATAAATAAGTAGGTGCGTAATGAAGATACATATAACGACAGGGACCGTACTCTCAAACGCAAATCCTAAACTTCGGTTAGCCCCGCCCCTTTCACTCGATTATGTCATGACTGGAGAGTGAGAGGGATAGGTATAACGAAGTTACGGGTTTTGCGTTTTAGAGTAGGCCCTCAGGTTAGGGCTAGTTCAGTCAGCTGTCAGACAGACACAGGCGGAAACCGCGCGGTTGGGACGTGACATTACCGTCTAACATTCGATCACACCTGACCGTCTCTAAACTAGCCCTTAATCTTTTTTTATAAAAAGTTTGAATAGGCATTGACAATCACATCATAAAATAACAATTCACGGCTCAAGAGAAAATAATTTAGGTAAAGCCTGACCAGAAAAATAAAACAACTGGCTTGAGCCGCCACTTTCGCCTTATCATTGTTACAAATGTCAAGTTCTATAGAAACATTTAGTTTGTCACATTTCCACAACAACATGGCGAGGTTTTTATATTTCTGGTCAGGCTTTAATCCTCATACAGGCTGGAATTTTTTCTTGCCACCTGGTGGAAAAGTACTTGAAACAAAAAAGATAGCAAATTTCACTTAAGAGAAACATTCCTTTATTTTTGAAATGAATCAAAACAGCATTCAAAGATTTTTAAAAATAAGCTTGCCACACCCAGAAGTCGAACCGGCTTGATTTCGAAAAACAACATTCTGTACTTTTATGACATAAATCGTAACTCATAAGGGCCTAAACTGAGTTAAGCGGGCGCCCGCGACGGGCACACGTCGCGTGTCTCCGTCCATGGACACGCGCGCGGGCTCCGACGAACCGCATCACATAGCGCTATTGACTGAACAAGCCCGTGCGTGCTACCGCTGGAAAATAAACAATGAAAGACATCATGCATTCGATGTCGAGTCGATACGATGTGACTTTTGTATGGAAAAGGTGAGTTATACAAATATCTGTGAATGCAGTTTTGTTTCTTGTCAAAAATAAAGCAAGATTCCTTTCAGTAAAAGCTTTCTCCATTATTTCGAGTAGGTAGGTACTTTTCCTCCAGGTATCATGAAATAATTTCAGCCTGTATAATATTTGGTCTGAAAAATGTTACAAATTATTATACAGTACACAAAATACAATTTTCGTAGTGTCGTTGCACGGAAAGTATTTTTATGATATATCTTTATTAAAGATAACTTTACTTTAAATATTGTATGTTTTAACAAAGTTTTGATAACAATGTCGACATTAAAAGGTCAAATAGGTAGAAAAATAATTGGTAGATACGCACAATTTATACATGAATATTCCAAAAGGTTTCAAAATTAGTAGGTAACATAAATGTTTATTTTTGCATTTCAGGACATTGCAGTTAGGTCGGTGCAGTATTTACAGGATTACATAAAAGACACGTTTAGTTATTGTAGAGTAGGTAGGTACAAAGGAGCATAAACATAGAATAAACAGTGAAATTAAAACATTTTGTCATGATTACATCTACTTTAACTACTCCGTAGCTCAGAGGCCAGACATTCGCCCGGACGGTGTAAGGTTGTTGGTTCTAGTGCCATCAGAGCTAGTTGTAAGACGGGTCGATGTTTTTCCAATAATAAAAAAGTAAAAAGATTGGTAAGTACGTATAGGTACCATTCAGCTTATGATTAAAGTAAAATATCAGCCTCCATTTCAAAATTTCATTTTGGTAAGTAGGTACCTACTCAAATAAGTATAACGGTTAAGCTATTTTCTAATATTGGAAACCGTTTTGAGCAGTATAACAAGTCCTCTACAATAGTAAAGCTAATGTTCCAGGTGCCAATTTGCAGAGCTAAATCTAACCATAAAGAAAAATTCTGTGGATAAAATAAGATTTGCTTTAAAAAAACAAAAAGTAATTTTTCTGCAGTTTTGGTATTGTATTATTGGTGAAAAACATTATTATTATATAATATGTGCTATTATATAAACGGACACGGAATCGGATTCGATTTCTGTACTTGTCTTTGTCTATTCTATAGTGAGTGACAGAGACAGTGCATACATTCCGCTGTCGGAAGCGTTTCCGATGGTTTGTGAATCAAGGGGCTGATCCCATTCCAAGAATGTAGGTGTATTTTTTCCAAATTTTTCCTAAAAGACGTACACAACATGAACAATTTGATAAAGGTAATGTAAAACAATTTAAAATAAATCAAAGGAAGAAAAATAAGTAATCATTCACGACAAAAGACAAAAAAAACCAGATTAGGTTATTTCATATCCCAAGAAAAGTTCTACTTGCACCGAAGATACAATAGGTAACTAATCTACACAAATATTTACATTTTTGCTACAGTCAAGTAAAATTTGGCGAGTGGTAGAAAAGGAACTAAGTAAGTACTCGTAATTAAATTTCAATTTTCATTAATTTGACATCGAATGAGGTATGAAACATGTACAGTGGCGACGACATTTGATCGCCAAGTTATACTTGACAGGCTTAAAGCACAGACAGAAGCGTAACAGCTTGTGTTAATAAGCTAACTCCTTTATTAAGGCGCGCGAACACGGGCAATTTTTTGACAATAATACTGATGATGTGACTGATGAATAAAATAACGAAATACCTACTTACTAATAAAGAACGTAAAAATATTAAACTTTTAGAGTCGCTTGTAGACCTCTTAGTTTTATTGCGTTTTATGACCCTTCAAAGTTGGGTGGGCAAGTCAGTTTCAATCAGTGAAAGTCCGTAAAATGTTTAGCAAATTTGTCAATTATCAAATTGTTTCTTTCTATAGCTGCCGAACAAATTTCTTACGCGTTGGATACAAATTACGAAAGCGTGAGGTTACAATTTCGTAGCCGTTAGTACCTATGGAGCGTTTTTGGGCGAGTCCAATGTGTGTGCATCTCAAACTGTGATATCTCGGGGAGTTTTCATGTTAGCAAATAATTATTTTACCATTTTTTCTATCTTTGAGAGATCATTGTATTTTACCTAAATAAAAAAATAGTTATCATGCCTATTGCCTGGCAACAGCCCCCCTAGACAAGTGGCTTTCTACTATCGAATTCGCCAATCGAATAGAAAGAAAATATATGGGATTGACATTAGCGGTCACGTGACATTTCGATAGCTAATGTCAATCCCATATATTTTCTTTGTATTCGATTGGCGAAGTCGCTAATAGAATGCTACTTGTCTAGGGGGGCTGTAATAGCATAAGTGGAGCGATGTTGCTCCATATTTCGTGGTATTGTGTGGCCATACCTCAGCATCAGGTTGCTACGTTTGACATTTTGATGTGACTTGATGTGGTGGTGACGTCATTTGACGACGATTGATAGGAATTGGCTATTTGACTGTTGTTGAAATTTAATTATGACAATTAGAAATATAACATTATCGAATAGCAAATGTAAAAAAAAAGAAATTCAATCTGTATTGGGCGATATTACAAGCGAATTATGAGCTACTTAATTGTGACTCTAAGTTCTCTTTCTAAAACGAAATTTTCTATGGCGAGAGTATGGCGCTATATAAATGTGACGTCATATTTCGATAGTGCTCATCTTGTCTAATTAGAAAGATTGATGCTCTATATCGCTAAAAGTATGCAAGATATTTGAAAATAAATACCTATGTTGTGTTGCTACTAATTCAATAAACATTTTAAGTCAATAAAAAATGTTTGTCTAGTACCAAATTGCGCAATTTTAGTTGCCCCTGTAAGCGCGCCTTTAAGCTTCTAAATAAGTTCTCAATACCATTCTTTAATAGGAAGTCTGGAAGTATTTTCCCTTTTTTTCACACTTCCATCTGTACATAAGAAACAATATTACATTTGTTTGCCATTATTAGCGCTGAATCAAAACTCTGAGACTTCAACTAAGTTTTAATAATATCTAATTCTCTGTCTGCTTACGACTTAGGGGAAAAGGTTATTGATGTCTCTGAGGTGAGTATGGCAGTATAGTATAACAATCACACAACCTTATCTGAACTGGTGGTGACGGCGCCAATAGCATTACAATTTAACAAAAAGCCTATCAGCTGTAAGAAAAGTTTTTTAGTTTCAGATTTGACCATCGAGTCAGATAAGTTTGTGTTACAACACAGATCTTCTTCGGCAGAACAATGTATAAACTCATGCACCATAATAAAGTATCTTGCTTTGCAGTTGTCTTGACATGGCGACTATGAAACGCCCGCAATAGCCGCTGTCACACGCACAAGAGTATAATGTACTAATCTTGTGCAGTGGCCAGCAGCTGCTTTGGACTTCATTCTCCTGAACCACTGCGGTATCGGCGACGTAACAGCTTTGAAACCAACCCATTAAACTAAACGCCCAGAATACAAGCTTTTAAAAGTGGGATAAACTAAACGGGTGTGTAATGAAAGATATAATTTCATTTGGTATAATTTCATTTCAATTACGTTCATAAATATGACATAATAAACGTTTGTGATAACAACACTTCAACTAATTTAATTTTGCATAATGTTTATTTCATATAATCATCATTTTATATAATATCATTTGACATAACGCTCATTTTATATAAACATATTTTATATAAAACACATCTGCTATAACGGTCATTTGATATAATTTTGTTTCATATAAGGGGGATACAGTGTGCTCGAAAGGGGGGCTCGGGGGCCAAAGCCCCCCGCCATAAAAAGCCACAACGGTGTCAAACCAATTGATAATAGGTTAGGTTAAGTTAGAACTGTGAACAAAACAGCGCGAGCCGAGCGAGCGAAGCGAGCGTGCCGCGGCAGTGGCCGGCGAAGCGCCCGAAATAGTTATTCGTTGATTATACTAAATGAACGTTATATGAAATGTTGTTATGTTATATAACCATTATGTGTTTTAAATATTATAAAATGTAAGTGTTATAGTAAATTTTTATTATATGAAACGTTTTTATATCAAATGTTCATTATACGGTTTAAAATTATACATTTTGAATTTATATCATTCGTTGATTATACAAAATGAACGTTATATGAAATGATTTTATGTAATGTGTTTTTATATTTTGTGAGTATTATACAAAATGTTGTTATATCATATATTACACACCCAAACTAAACACATCTTAGATTTCTGATTTTAGGATAAACTAACTTTTTTTCTGAAACAGCAAAAAGTTTTGATCTTTCAAAATGGTTTGACTTGACAGTATCACAATTTGGTTTCCAAGTTAAGGGTAGTATCGCTACATTTATAATACCTATGTATTATTGTTCTATTTAGGTACCACGTTTATGTAAATAATCTAAGTACACCTAGGGTAGGTATAGGTACGCCTAGGTTGGTATGTCATAAACCACTTAATAAGTGCGTGAAAATAGTAAATTACTATTGTGCTATTATAAGTATTACTATTTTTTATATATCTTTTATTAATCAGAGTATAATCACGACATACCTACTTTCAACAAGAACACATTCCAAAAAGGTTACATAGATAGGCACCTGGTCCCCGACAAGTGCCAAAACAATGTCATATTTATAAAAGGTTTATTGTTGACGGAATTTAAAAATATTAAATTGGTCAGTATTTGATGTCGCTGACGGATGGGGCAAAAAACTGGCGTATCGGGTGGCGCGAAGCCCCTCACGGCCGCGGAAACCATACTACCGGCTTATGGCACATCACTGAGCGCATAAGCTAACATATGATACTGTGCCACGTGAGCCAGGTACAGAAAAAAATCTACACGGCCTTAATTTTATTATTTAGGCAAGAGTAAGCAGTACTTATTTCAATTTAAAATTGTTTCAAATTATTATAACTTTTTTGCATGCACCTTTTCAATAATTTTAAAAATATTGTTGATTTATTATTGAAATTAAATTGAAAGTTTCGTATTAGTGTAGTGCGTAACAATTTTTAGATTTTTTAAATCAAATGTTAAGGTAGGTTTGTATTATTTTAAGGCATTATTGCTGAAATAGATTTTTCATAGTTTAAAGTCAAAATTTTATGGTGTAAGTATTACATATTTTTTTATTTATTGAAGTTTTAACGTTATTAATTTATTTTATACTTATTGAATTAGTTGAAAAAAAAGTTGTACAAACAAAAGTTTAGTTCAAATAAATTATTGTCTCAAAACCAATGTTAACCTAAACTTAACAAACTATTTAAAACTATAAAATATAATTTAAACAATAAGTACCATAAAAATAAACCACCAAATAAACCATAAAAATAAACTCTCAAAAAGTTACAACAAAAAAAACAGTCGATACTCACTTGTTAACACAAAGAAACTAAAACACCAGAACACTAAAAAAGTTTGTTTAGAAAAATAAAAAAATAAAAAATAATAATACGAGAACGTCTGATCCAACGCTAGGTCGGGGTGCGAGTGACTCTGAGGTTCCACACAGCCTGTGTGCTGTCACAACCCTTAATTTTATTATGGTGCGAGTGACAGGCGCAGTGCGTTCCTCATACAATTAGATTATCGTTCTGTATTCGTACCAAGATGCGTTGTACATTTGTACATGGCATCATTACTAATGTGATTTATATGCTATTTGTAAATTACTGTTTGTTTAAGCCATTAGAATCTATTCTATGGATCTTTTGCGTTTTATGGAAAGAAATAGAAATTTTATTTAGCGTTCATATAAAAATGGTGTACCACGTTTCACAAACATTTACGTAATATACTTAAACTTCTGCTCAAAATACATATTATACCTTTTAAATAATTATTTAAATATACAGAAGTTTTGTGTTGAAAATCTAGAATGTATAATAAACATGTTCAACGCGTTCTAGTCCTACGAAAAAATGTTAATAAAAAAAAATCTATAGAAACCTAACCGATTAATATCTAACTTACTTATATTGTCGATTGTTTTGTAAGATTATGTGCCGCTCTGATCATATTTATTTATTAATGCCCGCTACAGCTTTTGACTTGCTCTACACTTTCAGTTCAATAAATACGTTAGCGTTTTTGTAGGCAGTTTTGGGTAGAAGTATTCGTTGTTAAATGTATAAACTTTTGAGATGGAATTGATATTATATGTTTAATATTAGTAAATAAAGATAGAACATATTTTTAGGTTATGACCGATTGGAGTTGTGGCGAAATTTTTTTTAAAGATCAAATTGTCCTTTACATCATAACATCTTAATGACTTAATATTTTAAGCTTTTCGGATATAGCTCACTTTGGTGATTATCTCAACCATAAGATAACTTGTAGAACTACCTAAAGCGTTGACTTTCTTTCTCGGTCGAAACAAAATAGCATTCTAAAGGCGTATTCACACTTCGTATGCTACGGAATGCTATTTCAACTAGGGAGGCTTAATGCATAATACAATCTATACTAATATTACAAAGAGGAAAGGTTTGTATGTATGTACCGAATAAACTCAAAAACTACTGGACTGATTTCAAAAATTCTTTGACCATTAGAATTCTACATTATCCTTGATTAACATAGGCTATATTTTATCCCTAATATTCCCACGGGAACGGGCACGACGCGGGTAAAACCACGAAGATCCGCTAGTAAATTAATAAAATCAGTGATTAACTTCGTACCATTACCAAATATAATCTACAACTGGATAAAAAAAAGAAACGCCTCATTTTATTAAGCAGATATTCTTGTAATGGGAAAAGGTAATGTAGATCACCTCCTTGGTCGAGCGGTGTACGCACCGATGTTCAAGGTGCCGCTAAATCTGAGATCTCGCGCTCGATTTCCGATCGGGTAAATATCGAAAACAATTTTCTATATTTTCTTGAGTCTGGCTGTACCGAGTACATACCGTTGTTTCTTTTTACAGAACCTTAAACTTTGATTAACTGCTTACCCAATCATAAGGTTAACTTGTTATACGGATAACCCGTTCAAAAGGGTTACGGGTTACCCATTCAGATGGGTTACAGTCGGGCCTGATATAAAGAACTAATTTTAAAAAGGCGTGCTAAAGTTCATAATTAAGTTAGCGCTGTACTTTCACGTTGGATTTATCGTTTTGACAGATAATCGTTACGTAACGTTTTAACGTGTTTAAAGAAACGAGAGTGTTTTTCACATTAACCCTTATAAAAAGCTATTCAAAACCCCCCAAAAGGGTTACCCTGCTATAACCATAGCACAAGTGCTTGAACGTTACCTAAATTGGGATTTATGTGCTAATTAGTGTCTAGCCAAAAAAGTATTTATCCATTATGTAATTATTCTATTCTCTAGTTTCAAATTAGAGCTTTGTCTATTAGTACGTCGAACAATGTTAGTAGGCACCGGGTGTACAGTTACACGGTAAGCACATAATGCGAGCGGGTCTCAGGGCGAGGACGGAAGCCCCGCAAACGAGGCCGGCGCCGCCGTTACAGGATTACGGAACGCCACAAAGATTTAATAAATTTGTGTAGGTACTTACTTGTGAACCGCCTCTGTGGTCTAGTGGTACACACCACCGATTTCAGACCCAGAGGTCCCGGGTTCGATCCCCAGTGGGATGGTGGTGGTACGTATTGTATTCGGTTTGGTTGGTGGTAGGTGTTCGTAATCCGCCTGAGCTACCACCATCTATACATACATACATACATACAAATAAATAAAATTGGAGTGTCTGTTTGTAATATTAAAATAACCGCTTTTTACTACATGCATATGATTATATATGCGGTACATATACCAAAATAACATTTTTTACAATTTTTGTCTGTCTGTCTGTCTGTCTGTTTGTTCTCGCTAATCTCTGAAACGGCTGGTCCGATTTTGACGGGACTTTCACTGGCAGGTAGCTGATGTAATAAGGAGTAACATAGGCTACTTTTTATCCCGATATTCCCACGGGATCAAGAACCACGCGGGTGAAACCGCGGGCGGCCGCTAGTCTTATATAAGTCTGACGTCATAACACATTAGTTTTCAGCATTAATTTGTTCCGCCAGTTACATATAAGATAGCCAGTTCCTCAGTGATTGAGGATTCCGGGAGTAGTGTGCTTCCACCTTCAGCCTTATCATCACTTAACATCAGGTGTGATGAAGGCTAAGTGCTACACCGTTGTGATTAAAATAAAAAAGAAAAAACTTGTTCCCAGTGTCTACAGGCCTTATTACAGAGGTGAATACTCTACTTTTGATACCTTTTGCAAGGCAATAAAAATAACGTGCTATGAAAGTAATAAGTAATATCGACGGGAGCAAATTAATTAAAATCATCTACACAATGACATCTAACAAATCCGTTTTATTCTAGTAACGAGAATTACCTATTCTTGATTTTTTTTCCATATTAAGGCGCTACTCGGAAAAATATGGACTTTTTGATTTAAAACTATAGGACGGTTATAGTTGTTACAAATCTGGTAATAAGATATATATTTCTTCATACCTTTATCTAGAATCGTATAGTTTCAAAAACACGATTTTATGATTTTGCCTCGACACTTTTTCTTTTCGAAAAGACCTCTAAAAAATACGAAAAGTGAAGATTATTCTTAAATGGGGGTACTTACACTATTGGACATTGGTTTAATTAGTGGACAACAATAATATTGAGGATCGTATAGAAGCATTTTTTTTTAAATCGCTGTAGTTTTTTAATACGAAGTGATTTTGTGTTTTTTTTGCCTAATCTGCAAAATCGGTCTCGCTCCCGCGCGCGTCGTTTTCTCAATGCTATCTCGCTTCAGCACATTTTTTCCGAGTATCGCCTTAACATAATTTCATCTATACAAATAAATAAAATTGGAGTGTCTGTTTGTATTATTAAAATAACCACTTTTTACTACATGCATATGATTATATATACGGTACATATACCAAACAACATTTTTTTTAATTTTTGTCTGTCTGTCTGTCTGTTTGTTCCGGCTAATCTCTTAAACGGCTGGACCGATTTTGACGGGACTTTCACTGACAGGTAGCTGATGTAATAAGGAGTAACTTAGGATACTTTTTATCCCGATATTCCCACGGGAACGGGAACCACGCGGGTGAAACCGCGGGCGGCCGCTAGTTAATGTATAAAAAGTCAACTTTATCAACATTTTAAAATCCTTACATCTTCGTTTTAACTCTGTTAAAACGGACCACTGAACTTGTCATTTACGTTTACGTGGGATGGAACGCTATTGTTTTATGGAAGAAAGAGACAACCGTCATTTGTCTTTAATTTCACCGGCAGATTTATAATAATGCGAAAATAAAATATAAACAGCAACGCTTTTAATGAATTCCTATCGAATAATCCATTGAAATACTTCTCCCATATTCTTAAATTCTTGTTTTTAGAACCTTTACAGTTTAAAACATACGAAGTTATATGGCAGATAACTCAATACGCACTTTACTTTAACAATGTGTAAACGGACAATTGCAATATCTCTGAAACTACAATTATTTAAGCAAAATCACTTATTCTATTTTAACCATTCTAACCATGTAATAATATAATTATGGAACATTTTCGCTGGAAAACGAAAAAAATGTACAAGTTTTTCGTTTTAATCTATGTCCTTAAAACTTTGATTTTTACAGATGTCCGTTTTAAATTTGCTGCCGTCGATATATTCAGAGTTAATTTGTGCTTTTAAATAAAATTTATGTTGGACACATCCTACAAATATTATAAATGTGAAAGTTTAGATGTTTGGATGTTTCGATGTTTGTTACTCAATCACGCCAAAACGGCTAAACGGATTGGCTGAAATTTGAGACAAAGATACTTTGTAGCCTGGAGAGGAACATAGGCTACTTTTTATCCCGGAAAAATAGCACATTCCCGCGGGATAACATCTTGTAGTCCACACGGGCGAAGCCGCGGGCGGATAGCTAGTTTCCAATATAGAAAGATACGGTAATTATATTTTTTGAGAACCTTTATTGGTTATGGCGGCAGAGATAACATGGTGGTAGCTAGCCAGGCGGACTTAGAACAAGCTACAACCAACCAAACAGAAAACAATATAATGTGCCCCCACCTTAAACGAACCCGAGACCTTTTCCTCGAGTGTTGGATACCGGTGGCTTATACCACTAGACCACAGAGGCGGTTGATAACTTTAAATTGCATGGACTAGGATCGATAATGGTTCAATTATAGCTAAATGCTGCTTTGGTTAATGAAGGAGTAATTTCCCGAGTGCAGTTACAGCTAAGTGAGATTTGCATAATTAAAATGAGCCGTTTGATTCTTCGTAAAGCAATTTTATTATAATTTATTCAAACTAGTTTCGATTTGGTATCTTACTTTGTTAGAAAAATCGGCCAAGTGCGAGTCGGACTCGCCCATGAAGGGTTCCGAACCCACTAAACGTACCGATTACATACACCTAGCAAAAATACCACTGTCATTTTTTGCCAGAAAATAATTACTTTGTTTTTCATAGTGTTCGTATGAATGACAAAGTTATATTTTGCGGTTTTCCAAAATGTGTAATATCTCAAAAACTTGTAAAGCCTACTTAGCTGTGATAGTTTTCCTTTAAGCCTCGTCATATATACAACTATCCTGAATTTTCACGTATCCAAAAACACTTGACTGAGACACTGAGCACCCAAAAAATCCAACCCAAAAAACTATCGGCCCATCGCTCTTTTGTCGACTTCATCTAAGGTGTTAGAAAAAGCAATGTACGATCGAGTAATTGGTTTTTGCGAAAAGTACAGGATATTTGATGAATGCCAGAACGGCTTTAGGAAAAATCGATCGACTACTTTGGCTGTGTACAAATATGTTCAACAAGTAATTAAAGCTTTGGAAGACAAAAAATATGCACTCGGTATCTTACTGGACATGAGCAAAGCATACGATAAAGTTCAACATAATATACTGCTCAAAAAGTTGTATGGTATTGGTATTCGCGGAGCAGCCCACGATTGGTTCAGGTCTTATTTGCAGAACAGGCAGCAATGCACAGAAGTGGGGTACTATGACCATCATAACAAAGAAGTAGTAAACATTCGATCTGAAAATATAACTATAAACGCTTCCATTCCTCAAGGAAGTGTAGTCGGATGCCTCCTTTTTTTAATTTACATTAACGACCTTCCTAAAGTCATAGACGAATCGTGCGTCTTATTTGCCGATGATATCTCACTTATGACAACATGTAAAAACAGCGATAATATAGACACAAAATTAAACCCTCTAATATTAAAAACTTATAACTGGCTAAAAAAACACAATTTAGAAATAAACTTTGATAAAACAAAATTAATTACGTTTCACCCTCATCAAAAAAATCAATTACAATTTAAATATCATTTCCAGCATAAAAACATCGAATGTGTAAATGAATTCACTTTGCTCGGCATAAATATAGATACCAACTTAAATTGGAAATCCCACATAGACAAATTAAATAAAAAACTATCCAGTTTTGCATACGCATTAAGAGAGATAAAAAAAACAACTGATCTTAATACAGCTCTGGTTACATATTATGCCTATGCTTACGCCTGGCTTAATTATGGGGTAATTATGTGGGGGAATAGTACTGAAGTCCCATCCGTATTCGTACTGCAAAAAAAACTTATTAGAATATTAGTCAATATTGATAATAGCGAAAGCTGCAAGCCGTACTTCAAAAAGCTAAAAATTCTTTCCCTGCCTAGCATTTACATTTTTGAGATCTGCAAATTTGTCAGAAAACACAAAGATTTGTATACTACACGTAAAGATGCCCAGTCAAACTATTCACTGCGGCATAAAAATAAGCTAAAAGTTCCAACCCATCGCCTAAATTGGTGCTCATCTAGCGCATATAATATGTCTATCAAAATTTATAATAATTTGCCAGAAAATTTAATAAATGAAGAAAATAATAAATTGTTTTACAAAAACCTCAAAGAAATATTATTGAATAAATGTTACTATACTATAGAAGAGTACCTAAATGATAAAATAAAAACCTAATTTATTTAAAAATTACATACCTACATACATCCACTCCACTGATCCACTTATACACTCAAACATTATACAATATCCAATTCAATTATTTACAAATATTATATAATTATTATGCTCTGATCCTAAACTATTCTTAACTCAAAAGCAGACTTTATTATATTATTTTTTAAGTAAATAGGACGTCCTCTCCTCATTCACTTGCTATACCCTGCTGGGTCCATAAATGTTCTTTTATAAAATAACACCTTATGTAATCACTTTATGGTATGTAAATAAATTTGAATTGAATTGAATTGAATTGAGCACTTGACTCTTACAAAATTTTGAACTATAAAGCATGATAATTCACAAACGGATGCTTGTGAATTATCATGCTAAAGTGCTTATTGCGGATGCGAAACTGGGCTAAAATGCAATAATCTAAGTTCTGCGAGGTCACCTGAACACATAAATTTTTAAATACTTACCTACATGTAAATATGCCGAGAACTCTGCTCAATAATGGTATCGCATCTGCTGATTCACATTCTAAAACGAATAAAAATACCATAAGGCACCTACTTTATGTCATTTGTTTATTTTTGCGCCATTAATGTCTAAAAGAATGGGATATGACTCATGATTAGATTTTGAACACTTAAAAAATTCTTACGAAACCAATTCCGATTGCTATGAAAATTATTATAATGTAAATAAATTATAAATAATTTTAAATTAGTAACACCAAAAAAAAGTGATATATAATAGGGTTAAATTACATACATAATAACCAATAGACTCATTAAAAAGTTGCTCGCATCTCAAAAAGCGGCCAGCAATAGATTAGCCGGGAAGCCCCGGAAGCCGTGTCCGGTCACCCGACACCGGACGCCCGGACGGTACTATCTATTGTCTGTCACGGTACCGGTGTTCAGTTACATCGCGGAAGCAGGTTCTTTTTTAAATAACACGTTTAATTAGTTCCGAATGGACGAGTGCAGTGTAAAATAATATGTTGATAGACATGTGAGTCGCATGTCTTTTGGATAATGTAAAGTAATAATACCTACCAACATTTTTTCTTTCAATATAATACTACTAAAGGATAAATAGGTTATTAGTAATTTTTATCGATGTAGGTTTACTTATGTACTTATTGATAGTTACAAAATACTAAACACATTATTTATGAAGTTATAATGTGGTCATCTCATAAAAAAGGTTTCTGGCTGGCGCACGGCTTGCTGAATCTATAGCTGACAGCTTTCGTGCCACTAAAACGTCTTTAAATTCTCATACTTTTATCTAAATCAAAATGTAATTAAGTTGTGAATTTATGACCTCTTTATACTTAAATGGCTCTACAGAAACAATTTTTACTACGATCCGTGAATAATTTATTAAATCAATAAATAGTTAGAGACACTTTATTTATAGTCGAAATATTGCTGCAACATCTTTTGAAGTTAATTTATATTCTCGTTAGTTGTTAGGAACATAGTTGTACGGTTAACATATTTTTATTTGCTAAATCAAGGCATTAATTTAATCTAGCGCACATTCAGCCATCAGTTTGTTTCAAGCTTTAATGTTGAATCTCAACATTAAATTAAACTATCAAAACAAAGCGTCGCGTCTCGCTGCGATCCATACTTATTACGTATGAGTGCTAGCAATTAAAATGAAAACCTCACGTGCATACGATATTTTTGTCTTTACTACTATGCGGTAAGATTAGCCAAAGAACACTATAGTTCCGCATTCAAAATTACCATAGATAATACAGAAAGGCGTGCTAGCAACAAATTACAATGGCTGCGAGTCCACGCCGCACAGCTCTATAAATAAACCGACCTTCAGATAAAAATAGACGCCGATCCCTCCCGAGCGAGGTCGGGAAACTGGGTCACTGGGCTACCCGTCCCTCTCGAGCGGGAGGAAAGGGACAAGGACGGCCGCACAGCCTGCAAGCCTGTGACGTCGGGCTCGTTCATTGAATTTCAGAGGCGGAGGAAACGTTTACAGGTGCATTGGGTTAGGAGGTTCGTTTACTTTAGTTAGATTTTGATTTAATATTAAATGTTAGGGGATAGTTTTTGCAATAAAATAACTTGAATTAGGTGAAGTTTTTTTTTATTAAAAACTGTTTTTTTAAATATTACTACAGGCTTATTAAGGGTTTAGATTAATTTTAATGCATAAAGTTATTTTAGTCTCGTTAAAATCTAAATCCACCCCCCACAAATTGCATATTACCGAGTTGAACCTAGGTTCAGGCAGATGATGACGTCAAACGCGGGTGTGGCAGAGACCTATGACGTCACGGGATAGCTCTGACGTCAAAACGAACCCCCTCCTTCGCCCGGGCACCGCGCATACAAATTGCTCCTACAGTTTTATGGATATTGTTTCTTTGTGGCCAATGCAGATCATGTGGACATAAAGGAAGACATACGGCGAGCTAAGTTCGTATTCCTACTTAGCCGTTGCCAGGTAGCATAATGAGGATAAAGAAAAAAAAAACAAACACAAACAAAGAGATTAAGTATTCCTTCAATGCGACCTTTTTCGTAAAAACGCTTGAACTGCAAGCTCTAATATTATAAACTTTAGTAAGGGAACAATCGTTCTGGAGATCCTTGGGGGAGGCCTATGCCCAGCAGTGGGCGTCGTTCGGCTTATATGATGATGATGATGAAAGTTTAGATGTTTGGATGTTTAGATGTTTGGATGTTTGTTACTCAATAACGCCAAAACGGCTGAACGGATTTGGGTCAAAATTTGGAACAGATACTTGCTAGCCTGGAGAGGAACATAGGCTACTTTTTATCCCGGAAAAATATCAAATTCCCGCGGGATAGCGTCGTGTAGTCCACGCGGGTGAAGCCGCGGGCGAAAAGCTAGTACCTCAATTATAAAAAGACTCAACTTTTTTTTTAGTTTTAGAAACCTTTATTCAAAAGTTTTACGGAACAGAGGTTTTGCAGCGGTCTAGGCAGAAACAGACAAATACGCCCTACGTGACCTTTATGGTATACTAGATTTCCGCCAGCGGCTTCGCCCGCGTGGACTGCACGCCGTTATCCCGCGGGAATGTGATAGCTTTTCCGGCATAAAAAGTAGCCTATGCTCCTCTTTATGCTACAAAAAGTATCTGTGTCCCAAATTTCAGCCAAATCCGTGCAGCCGTTTTGGCATGATTGAGTAACAAACATCCAAAAATCTAAACTTACACACTTATAATTTACTAGCGGCCGCGTTTTCACCTGCGTGGTTCCCGTTCCCGTGCGAACATAACGGGATATAAAGTATCCTATATGTTATTCCAGCCTATAATCAGATAGATTGTTGCAAATTTCATGCAGATCCGTTCAGTCGTTTTTGCGTGAAAGAGTACTAAACATCCAGGATAGTAGGATCCAGTAAAGGAAGAGGATAAAGTAAAGGAAGAAAACGTTGAATCTTTGTCATGACTCTAGAATGTCGAAGCTACGCTATAACAGATCGAATGGCTGAGATATACGCACTTCAAACGAAAAGAGGCAACTGCTATCCCATTTCTAGAGGCGCCCATGCAACGCTTGAGATACGATATAAACCCTTATGTAGAAGATGTCGATTTATCTTCTGAAACGAAGTATTTGAATTTTAATTTCTTAATTTATTGGACATGAGCAATAAAAATCATTTCCTAAATTATTGATATTCAAAATCGTATGATTATTCTCATTTGCAAGAAACAGCTGGTTTTGACGTTTCAGAAATAATACAAGTGCTTGACAATTTTTAAATGATATAGGTATATTTACATATAGCTATAATGAAATGAGTACCCTAGCTAGGTGACAGTCTACTATTTTTTTTCAAATACATATTATTAATCAGAATTTTAGTTATTTACATCCACATTAAAATGGTTTATAGTTTTATAATCACACAAATTATATTTAGCGAATTTCAACTTTACGTGCATATGCATACTGCGCTTTTTTGCGGCTCTACAAAAAAAAACACTTTGTGCATAGTCACTGATAGATAAGTCAAGATTGTTAGTACAGTACCCCTCCTAGTGTAAGTTTTTATGTCAAAAAACGCAAACTATCGTGAGTCCGTATTTATGTCAATTTGTATGAAAACTGTATCAGCGCCTCTAGCGGCGAGTAGCGCGCTTATGCAGTTTTCATACAAATTGACATAAATACGTACTCGCGATAGTTTGCGTTTGCTTGACATAAAAACTTACACTAGGGGTACTGTACCCCTAGTGTATGTTTTTATGTCAAGCAAACGCAAACTATTTCGATTCCGTATTTATGTCAATTTGTATGAAAACTGTATCAGCGCCTCTAGCGGCGAGTAGCGCCCTTATACAGTTTTCATACAAATTGACATAAATACGGAATCGAAATAGTTTGCGTTTGCTTGACATAAAAACTTACACTTGGGGTACTGTTTACAAGTACCTAGTTCTTGTGACAAAGTGCCATTTAAGGTCTTTGACGTTTCTAAAGGCATACGTAACACCTATGCCTTCCTAAGTAGAGGAGACTTTATCAAGAGATAAATTGCTTAGTTCTTCTAACTGCATACCTAATCGATCGAGCTGATAAACATTTACAGCCAAAGCTACAATACTGCATGCATAGCCTTTATTCACTTTCGGCAAAGAATATATACACTTACGCGAACTTTCGGCTCATTCACACGGGATCCTTCATTGACGATCCGTCAAATACACGAAACTCTAAAGTATATGACAGACGAATCCATCACTTTTTACGATTCGTAATGAGGGATTTTCTGACAGATGATTAAAAAAGAAAAAAGTTAGTTCCAAAAAACTCAACAGATGGCGTTCATCAGACATGGGTTTGCTTTTTTTAAATTTGCTGGCAAGGGCCTTGTTTAACCACTTTTACAAGTCTACAATTATGTAAGAAAGCTAGTGAAGTACTTGTATTTTTACTCTAGTAGAACATCAGAATCACAAGTTGGCGGCCATTTTAGAAGAAATCATTCACTATAATTACGAGTATAATGTCAGTGACATTGCCATTAAGATAATAGTAGATTGTATTACAAGGGAGCAAAATAGCATATTCCGGCCCCCCACCCCATACAACATCAGTAGAAAACTTTTTCATTGCCGATGAGGTAACTCTATGGTTGACTGTAACCAAATTCAGTTCTATTTTTAAAAATACTTTTACACCCTAGGGTGCAACGCAGAGTTTTGAACCCGCTGCTCAGTTTAAAGGCCTGATCAGACGAGGGACTGTCCGCCAAGTACTTTTTTGTCCATCGATATAGATCTCTTATCAATTGTATCGAATAACGCACACAAGGAACTAAAAGTACCGCGGACAAAAAGTCCCCGAAAGTACGGCGGACACCGAGAGACTGGACTGGACAAAAGTTCGCGGTAGTCCCCGAAAAAATAGAACAAACGTAAATAGGCGTAACAACGCACACAACGAACTTTAGTCTGCATTGAGCGCCCGATAGTGAAGTACGTCTTCGGGCAACAAAGACCGCACACTATATGCGTTGAGTCCGCGACAAGTACCCGGAGGAAATATTTTGGCGCGTATTAACCGTGGACCCACCATTTAGCCCCACTGGTGGGTCTACGGTTAATTTTTTTTCCCCGTAGACCCACTGCAATAGAGTTTTATATTATGCATTTCAATGTGTCAGTTTCCGTGGGTACACGTATATAGTGATCTGTGGGTACACGGGTAATTGCCTCAGGTAATTTCTTTCCCCGTACACCCACTGCACTAGGCATATGCCAAATATGCATTTTTTATGCTTTTATGACTGTAGTTCCACCGCAATGCCCCACTTAACATAAAATTAAATAAAAACAAAAATATAAAAACTTATTATATTAAACAAAATATAGGTTCACCTTTATACCCCAAAGAAAAGAAAAATCAAATTAATTAGTGTAAGTTCGTAAGTAAAATATTATATACTTAAATACAAATTAAAATATACCTACTTATATAAAATTATAATTATTATTCATACTTTTCCAAACATGAAACATGACAACAGTGGTGGCACCACGGTTAAAGTCAGTCTTGTTTCAATTCCCCGTAGACCCACTGTGAAACAGTGGGTCTACGGGGAATAAAAATTACCTATGGACCCACCAGTGGGTCATAGTGGTGGGGCCACGGGTAAAACCCGTATTTTGGACGTACAGGGACTTTTTGTCCCACGGGGACAAAAGTCCTTCGTCTGATTAGGCCTTAAATATACATCACTTTTCGAATATGAGAGATGAAAAATATTTATCAGCCAATGCATTTATATGTCATTAGGTAATCCAATGACACTCTTTTTTGTTACCGTAAAAAACACTTGTTATTTACTTCGTGAAACAGAATTTACAAGTCCCTGTTACATTTCGAAGCTTGTGAGCTTGTAAACTTGTATCTTTCGGGAAATAAGCCCATCTCTGTGTGGTAATAAACAATAGAGGTGAGTGGATTCATGTCAGGTCAGCGCCATCTATCGAGCTAATAAATAAACTTTTTTTTTTTAATTTGCTGGCAGAAAATCTCATTGTGTGTGAACAGGGGCATAAAAAGTTGTAGATTTCATTACAAGTGCGGAAAGCCTGTCATTGCAAAGAGTTCCGACAAATGTCTACCCGAGCCGAGGCGCAGCCGAAGGTGAGGGTTGACAGTCGGAACAAGTTGCAATGACGGTTCCGCACGTGTACTGAACAACTATTTTTAATACAGTTGCGAAAAAATTAAGCAATTTAATAAAATATTAAAACACAATAAACTCAACTAACTAATCGTAAAAGAATATAAGCAGAGACTTTTTTTTTGTTTTCTTCATCCATTCTGGGTTGGCAAAGGAAACTATGATCATACAGCCAAGGCTTCAGTAGATTTTTTTTATTGATATGAAATGAAAATTAAATTAAATGAGATGAAATGAAATGAAACCTAACAAAAGCAATCCGAATCCTACAGGAGCGCTTTTCCATATTTCTCTCTTTTACCACATCGTTTTCCATTAAAGCCACATTATTGCACTAATTCCACCATACTAAGTACCTACCACAATAAAAACCAGAAAAAACTAATTTAGAAAATTAAGAATTAAGGTCCTTCATTTTCTTTTCACTTACTTGCGCAAACTCCTATAAGCAGATACTATGGTAAATAGTGCACGTCATACCATATTTAGTAATCTGTGGTCATACAGCCAATTTTATGTATTTTTTATATTCATAAATTTAATTTGGCCGATACTAATATTAATTTAATGTATAATTAAAATTACTTTTAAATCTGTTATTGAAACAAATTAGAAGCTTCTTTTTAGAAATATTTGCATGAATCATAAAAACTTCTATGTTTTTTTTTTGTAAAAACTTCGTGGTTGATTTTTTCTTTTTAATAGACAATATTTTGACAGTTGGGAAAGAAAACGCACGAGTTCGGGAAAGGCATGAAGTTTGACTTAATACTCTTCAGTATTAAGTCGAGCTTCATGGGGAAAGGTAAAGAAAAAGTTCGAGTGTGTAATAGCCCACATCCCGAACGCTATAGGTCCCTGCAATACGCCACTTTTTGAGCAACTGTATTAAAAAAAACATTACCGCCGTCAAAAAGATATGAAAAGACGATACTTTAAAAGTCATCGGGTGAACGAGCCGCTTAACGGACAAGTATTTACTTACACGTACTCCTGACATTCTTCTCTGGTAGCGAAAATGTTAACTATGTATCAATTGGAAGACAAACAAACGTACACCCATTCTTGGAAGGCGAACGAAAATGGTTGTAGATGCAGCCAAGAAAAAGATTATAGGATAAATCCAACTGCGGATTAAGGTTATAAACTGAAAATATTCAAACTAAAGAAAGCACAAAAAGTAACTTCATATCGTTCTTTACCGACTTCCAAAAAAAGGAGGGAGGTACTCAATTCAACGCGTATTTTTTGTTTTGTTTGATGTATGTATACCGATTACTCTGGCGTTAGTGATCCGATTTTTATAGTTGTTTTTTGTTCGATTGGGTACACTTTCGAATAAGTTTCATTGAGATCCGATGACAATCTTCGGAGATATGGGGGATAATGTGGTCATCCATGTAAGTAAACGTTAGGATTTTGTTCGGGCTGAATAGTTTGTTCTTCAAAATAGCGTCAATAAAGCCACACGCGGAAACTAATTATATAATAATTATGTCATAGAATAATAGGGTATATATAGGCTTCACTTCCAGGACCTCGATTGGTGATGTGGGTTATCACCGCGTTTTGCGATTGTTGCGGTTAAGCAACGTTCGCAAGGGCTGGTCATAGGATTAAATGAAAAATTACAATCTAAGTTATACAACTATTTACCAATTTCAATGTTTTTTATTTGAAAGAGTATACTCCTGTTTTGGTCTCATTATAACCAAGTCAAGATCTGATGGTAGAATCCACGGGAACGAGGAAAACCCGCAGACAGATTACGCATTTTATGTATTTTTAAAATTTTTCAAGCCTTTGCATTTGATAGCCATCAGCTCATGGTAATGGAAGATACAACTCCTCAATGGTTAGGTGTTGGAGGATCATTCTTTTGTTATTGTTGATACGTAAAAAAATATAGTTGTAATCTTTCAGGTTATTTAGGTGAGCTGATGATGGAAGGTAAAAGTCTTTAGGAGTTAAAGCATGTTTGGTTTGGTTACGTACCATATGCACGAATTGACCTTAAGTTGTATTCTTTCAAGTTTTTTAGGTTAGCTGATGGTGGAAGGTTAAACTGTAACAACAAAATATGAAAAGAAAAAATATTTTTGTACTCTGTGTGCATAACAGTTATAACAGAGTTAAAGGGTGATTCTTGTCCGAGTGTCCTAATTGAGATATAGGTTTTAGTAGTTGCACATTGCGCTACGCTCGCTCATTTTGCGATTTCTTTTGGTAGCGTTCTCATACTAAAAATGGAAAAATAAACTAAAAAAAAACCGCCTTCAAAAAAACTGCAAACAAAAACTCACTTCCCAAAAACACGTAAAAATCTATACTTATAATAAAGCTGTAAACGATCCAATTCTGTACATTGAAAAGAAATAGAAAAAAATACCACCAGGGGTCTTCTTAAACGAAACAGATACCAAAAATATAGTTTTTGAATTTTTTGTCTGTCTGTCTGTCTGTCTGTTGTCCGCGTTTCACACAAAAACTAATGAACGGATTTTGATGAAACTTTTTTTGTTATACAGCTATTGGCCCTCGCCAACATATAGGCTATAATTTATTTTGAAGATCGTAATATCTGATGTGGAACCATAGCAGTCCAGCCAAACTATGAGAGATATAAAAATACCGTCTTAAGGAAAATTGTTAAACGTGATGGGCACTTTCTATTGACGTACAAAGTTTGAAGGTCTGGTTCACCTGATGTGGAACCCTAGCAGCCAGGATAAACTATATGAGATACAAACATGGCGTCTTAAGAAAAGTTGTTTCACGTAATGAACATTTTCTATTGACGGAAAAATCTATATCTATACTTATAATAAAACTGTAAACAATCCAATTCTGTACATTGAAAAGAAATAGAAAAAAATACCACCAGGGGTCTTCTTAAACGAAACAGATACCAAAAATATCTATCTATACTTATAATAAAACTGTAAACGATCCAATTGGAAGTAAATATAGATTACTCGCAAATCACAAGTACTCCAGATTTGGGAAAAGTATATGTTATTTTATAGTCTTTTATGTAGTGATTTCAGCCATTTAATACTCTATTAGTGATAATTTAGTGCATCAAAAAAAAATTAAACATCCTTCTAATCGTAATTCAAATATCCTATTTCTTGCATTATACTTGGTTGGTCGTTTTAGTGAATGAAAAATATACGAAAATAATTGTCTTTGAATAGGCAAGGGACTCCGACCGTCATATGTTTATTTTTTAAAGGCATTCTTTATTTTCCAAATTACCTATTTTGCTAAGAAAACTGAGACGCGCGATAGGTCCCATATTCCCGACAGCAGAAACAATTGAAGAACATCGCATAGGTTGGGCCGTCCCACCGATATGCGATGTTCTTCAATTTAAAACTCCACGTGCGAGACGCAAGTGATAGATACATAAATAGCTTCTGTTGATTTAATCTGTTTTTATGCATCATCACCTTAGAAAACCTTTACAAAAAGAGCATACTTTCAATATTTTGGGGCAGTGGGGAATTATTCTAAAATAATAAACTGCCTCGGGGTAATAAATCGATTTTGATTCCTGAACACTAGTAGTATTATTTTTAAAATTATTACTCTGTATCTCGAAATAACATAAAACAACTTTAATGCACACCACTGTAATAGCCGCTGTACCACTTTTATAACTGCTTATTGCCTATCTGAGGTTTCCTTTTTCTTTACAAAACATGCACATTTAAGTTATTTAAATTGGGTCTTTGTAAACTCGCCACATAAGTTAACTCGTCACGATTTTAAAAGTTCCATACATTGAAGGTAAATTCGCCACTCCTATGGAATGTTTGTTTAAATTCGTCAAAGTTATTGTAAACTCGTCACTATTAAAGATTTGATATCATATTTGCAAGAAGTAACGTTAGCAAGCAAGTTGGCCGCTAATAAATATTTGAAAGTATAATAATTTTGACAATGCTAAGATTCCCTTTATTCCAAACAGTGCGACAAGTAGTTCGATCATCGAACTGTTTGGACATTTTTTTGGACAATATTTTAAAAGTATTCAATTACGAAATAATGTTATGTTCAGTCACAAGTACCAGGGCAACATAACTTACGAGGTAAATATATTTATTTATGGTGCCAATAATTTGTTATTAGTGTTATTACGTTATGTATTAACATATTTGTGATATTAGTTTTTTTTATATAAAACCTATAACATATATTATATTAAATAAGTTAACTATTGATTTCAGATAACTGTAAGTAGTAGGTACTTGATCTAATAAAAAATGTTGTCATTAGTAGTTTGAGAAATTTTGTTGATAAGTTGATATAAAACGTATCATGCAGAATAATGGTTAAGTAGTTTTGGTATAGGAATAAATTAGATTATTGAAACGGGCTATTGTTGCTCTAACAAAACCAATTATATAAAATCTAAGGTGATGCGATTTTCAGATAAGTATGATGAAATTGCCACATAACCTTAATGTTTAGATTGCAATAAGTTATTATGACTTTTGAAATTTTGTAATTTTATAAAGTTGTCCATAGTTCTTTAAAATATCAAAATAACTAGGTGATTGTCATATGCCCGAATACTCGTACGCTACTTATCTTTGGGAGCGTCTCACACATCGCCCTGTCACTTTTAATGTCAAACGTATGAAAGAGATGCCATGATGTTTGAGACGCTCCCAAAGATGATTTACGTACGAGAATTCGGGCGTTAGTGATTTAAAATACATATATTTATTAAATTGTTTCTTATGGTTTCCGTACCAAAATGGTAAAAAGTACGTAAAACTCTGAAATTATTTTACGTGATAGAAGTCTACGTAAAGATTACAGGAGAAATAAAACTGTGTCTCTAAATAGTAAACTTTTTCAGAAATCATCAACAAAAATTATATTAGTTCCACTATCGGTCAAAAGCTGGCGTTGACCTAAAACTGCAATATTTTACACCGCAAATGCTCTGACGAATCTAGCGTCGCCGATGAAAACATTTTCACATTATATTCATTTAAACGTCTCTTACTGATCAAATATGATATGCATATTTTACCAAACATGAGTTATGAATACACGACGCTCTATCTACTGGTAAAAAATATAAAAGTTTAGTAAAAATACGCTGTTTGGGTTGAAGTGACCGAAAGGGTGCGAAAGGACTTTTCAGTAATTACAAGTGAATGTATTATTCGGTTAGGTTAGGTTAGAAACGTGAAAACAAAGCGCGACCGAGCGAGCGGAGCGAGCGTGCCGCGGCAGTGGCTGGCGAAGCGCCAGAAAACCATTTGTTTACATTTTTTTGCGAAAAAAAACAATTAACTAAGACTTTTTAGTATACGCAGTTGCGCATTGCGCACCCTTTACTGACCGTTAAGTTTTTCATTGTAGGTTTGGTATTTAATTAACTATGAAATTTATGATATAAATAATTTAATCACTTTTAGGCTAAAAAGTAAAAGTTTCTTTTTTCCAGTTAAGATAAGTGCATACCCTCAATCAATACTATTAAATTATAGTCATAATACGGACCAAGTAGAGTATTTTATAAATTAATTGGTATTTAAAATTTCGTGAAATCTAATTTGATTATAGTTAAGATCGAGTTGAACTTTCAAACCTTATTACCTATCACAGTTTATTGAATCACACTTGACCAGGAAGTAAGCAAGCTAGATATTCGTCACTTGCAATCATTACGCTAAACAAAAGGTTGGCACTGGTAATAAAAATTGTATTGTAGTAACTTTGTCTTTCTGAAAATGCGCATACGGGGGCTTCTGCGCGGATGGTTCAAAGAAGTTTCTGGATTGCTTTACTTTAACACTTACTCAAGAGGTTTACGATTATTGTTTACTATAATTGCCAAGAGCATTAAAATAATTTTTGCCCTGTAAGCTTATGACGTGCACTCATTTGACCATGCAAACAATAAGACTTAACATATATATTTTTCTTACTCTATTGGACAACGTCTCACGAACTAAAAGACAACGCAAAAATGGCACCGAAAGATTTTTTAATCAGAGAAAAAGGTTTTGAATGTTACGATCTTACATCTTCTTCTTCTTCCTTAGGAATGGCTTGCTTTGTGTTTATTCACAATTCTGCCAATGTCACGTAGTTAGCTTTACACGATTAGGTGGCGACTGAGAAGTTCGTCATTACATTCTAAGCGAATCAACCTAGAAGGGATGAAACGCCACAATAAACATGACAGACATTTAACATATAGGAGGTTCATGTATTTAAAATTTTAGGTTGTTATAAATATAATAAATTCGATCTTACGTCAAAAATGACAGGAATCGGTATGAAGTAACACTCCTTCTTGTAGGTGTTGATCGAAGCGTGGGCGTGACCGAACATAGACTGCATTTTTGCAATGATGCTTGATCGCCATGAGAATAAGTATTTGTAGCAATACTTATAAGTATCGTTGATGTAAACACTTTTCACGAATTCGTTAAAATACGATCGGAAAATGTAACAAACTTTAAACAACTATTTGTATATGCAGTCAAAAAAGGTATTATTGAATACTTTATTTTGATGTCCATTAAGATTTGGTTTTGTACCCAACGCGAAACGCGAAAGCAACTCCATAATGTTAAATACTGATACTGAATTTGGAAGAACTTTGGTAAAGAGAAAGATAACATTTCAGGAAATGACATAGGAAGTGGTTGAGATAGTCGTAGAAGCTTTATAAAAGAAACTTTAGACTTACACTTTTAAAAACGGACATTAATTTTGAAAGTCAATCTACTAAAGAGGAAAATATTTAAACTTAACACCCGTATAAGCAGGTACTTCATTTGGTTTAAACATTTAGAATGTTTTAATTTTTTTTTCAAATTAGGTCATGGTTGTCAGAAGTTGCTATCAGTTGGTTTCGTTTTTGCATTTGCGATTGTTTTTTCTGCAGGCTCATTTAAATTTCTACCTACGAATTTTCGTATATTACAAATATTTATAATTTAATTTTAATTTATGTCTATTTAGGGAAAACTGCTACCAGGAGATGGGTAGCAGCGTCTTCCTGAAACAGCTATACTGCGATCGCCAACCCACCTGTTAAGCGTGGTGAATATGTCGAATCTCCCAAAATCTTGTATGCCCAGCAGTGGGCGTCGCACGGCTGATAATGATTTAAATGTCTCCAGATTTTTGTTTATTCTTAAACCATTAAGTAAATAAACTACATTTTTAAAAAGTTTTATTTCAAATGTGCGATATTTTGTTTTTAACGGAAAGAATAAAAGATAGCTTAGAGCAAATTACAGGAATATCTAAATTCCGAGTGAAGGTTAGGGGAAAAGTGCTCGAAATAAAGGAGGTTTGCGTGGGCCGAAGTTCGGCGAGCGTAGGCGAGTCTGCTACGGCGCTACGGGCAGACGGAGCGTAGGCGGGCTCGTAGTACCCGCTCGTAGCTACACGTGCTCTCAAACACAGCTTAGACATTCAACAGATATTTTTTTCTACTTTTTTACCTACTTACCTTACTGAGGCTATCCTTTAACAAAACTGAACATACGCGCATTGCTAACATTATTAATCATCATAGTCGTTAACGTCCATTAAAGAGATCGCAAGCTCGCAAGTTTAACACCGCGGAGGTTTCATACTCGCGCTACCGCCTACGTGACGACCGACCCTCGACTGGTGGCTACATCCGCGAATTTCGCTTCAGGAGTTAGGCTTGAATGGGCCTGCGCGGTGATTGGTGGAACGGCGTGACGTCATAACGAAAATCACAGTGATGGGTTTGCGCGTGTGTGCGTGAGGGGTCATGAATGAGCCCGGCCGCGCCCGCGCCGCGCCTCTCTGACGTCACAGGAGCCTCCATTATGCAACTCAGCATCTGAATAACGGCACGGTATTAATAACTTTGGAAGCTCTATGGGATTATTTTTAGGTGACGAATAATATAGGGGTTGGAAAATGTAATTAAGTATTAGTAATAGGTGTTCTAGGTATGTGGCGTTGCGATGTGACGCTTTCTTTATGAAACAGCTGTTATTGTTTTTGTGATAAAAGCTCATTTTGTTTCGAAAGTTCTGCATAAAGTTTGGTAAAAATAATCGAATAATAATACAATAACAGAATTGGACGACCTCCGTGGCCGAGTGGTGTATGCACCGGTTTCAAGGTGCCACTGTCTCTAGAGGTCCCTGGTTCGATCCCCGGTCGGGTAAATGTTGAAAACGAACTTTTCAATATTTTCTCGAGTCTGGTGTATGTGATATACCCACAGAACATGGAATGTAAAAAAAAATCTTTCCGTGTTCTGTGGATATACCCGTCGTTGTTTCCAATTTCCATAATACTAGTGCTTAAGCTACTATACCTTGGTATTGGAACAATGTATGTGATGGTGTCCAATATTTATTTATTTTATTTATTTACTTGCGGCCGCCCGCGGTTTCACCCGCGTGGTTCCCGTTCCCGTGGGAATATCGGGATAAAAAGTACATATAAACCTTCCTCTTGAATCACTCTATCTATTAAAAAAAATCGCATCAAAATCCGTTGCGTAGTTTCAAAGATTTAAGCATACAAAGGGACATAGGGACAGAGAAAGCGACTTTGTTTTATACTATGTAGTGATTTATTTATTTTATTTATTTATTTACTGTTACTCTAAAGATCCCTGTATTCCCTGTGCATGCAGCCCTGTGAAGTAAATCAGCTGTGGAATTGCGTAAAGTTAATCGTATTCATTTGACAGTTCATATTGTATCATAATGAATGTCATTCCATACAAATAGGGTATTTGACTGTTTTTTTTTATTGACTTTAAATGTTCATTTAATTAGTAACAACACAAAATAGGTATTAATTTTCAAATATCTTGCATATTTTCAGCGATATAGTGCATCAAACTTTCTAATTAGACAAGGAGAGCGCTATAGAAACGTGACGTCACATTTCTATAGCGCCATACTTTCGCCATAGAAAATTAGAGAGATAGCTAGAGTCACAATTAAGTAGCTCATAATTCGCATGTTATAATACAGAATAAATTTCTTTTTTCACATTTGTTATTCAATAATGTTATATTTCTGAATGTCATAATTAAATAGTCAAATACCCAATTGCAGCCGATTGAATATGATATGAACTGTCATACTAATACGATTACCTTACGCAATTGCCCCCCAGATCTGCACTAAAGTAGTGTTGCTTAAAAGTTTGGGGTGAAGTTTTCTCTCAGTGTGTAATTTTAAATAGGAATTGGTGGTTGTGTTGAATTTGTCTTTATAAACAGATGTATGAATGCAATTTAAATAATATATATTTTAATAACAAAATATTATTTTACTTTACTTCCCCCAAACACCTTTAACAGTTTGACCTTCGAACTTTATGCATCCCGAAATAGCCTGCATGCTGGGTGCGTCCGGTCGTCGACCGGTGCAGCCTCCGTCCCGCTCCCGCCCCGCCCCGCCCCGCCGCCGCCCCGCCGTGACCCGGTCACGGTGCAACAAGTGCGGGGGGAGGTATCGACTGTGTCCTTTGACATTTAGAGCCAGAGATAAAACGGGAAGGTCTCCCGTTTTGATTGTTTGTGCACTACTTGTTTTTTAAGTTTTTCAGCTTCTGTTTTTCTGGAGAATTTTGGGCAGGTGAAGGGTTGTTGTGCTATCTTCTTTCCCTTGTTCATTATGATTTTAGCGTTATAATAAATTCACTGGCTAGTAAAGTTAACAAAGGATTGGTTGGATTTTAGACACTAATAATAATAACTAAAGTCGACTTACCACTCTTTTTTACTTTGTTAATTTTATTGTGTAAGGAGCAAATGTTGGACTTAGTAGTATAAGGCATCATCTTCCAATCAACTAATGCGTATTTTTCTTGAGCAGTCCCGAGGTCGAAAGTTACCATTCGACATCTCTTGCTAGATGAATCAGAAGCGATTTTTATGCTTAAAAATGAAGCCTAAGCCCAGCTAAGAGCTTATAATAAATTGTTAGTGAAGAATTCGTCATGAAGGGGCGTAACAGCAGACTTAGCTTATGTGCAGTTTTCAGACGTTACCAAAAAGGTGGTTTTGCCGTAGTTTTCAGTTGATCTCCGAAAACGAAGTAGGATGGATCGGTCTGTGTTGTAATTCTGTCGTCAAAATTAAAAAGTACTAAATAATAAAGATCAGTTTTTTTATATCAACAAGGGGTTCCTACTCTCTTCTGAACATTAAGAGCAGGAACTCTTAGCATACGTACGAGTATGTAAACAAAGGCATTTTAACCTGTTCATTGTAAATAAATAAATAAATAAATAACTTCTTACATTCACACCAATTATCTCAGCTCATTTTAATTTCATTAAGAAACTGTATCATGGAAAACTTGATAACGGATAAATATATACTTAAATACTTTTTGTTTGTAAATACATACTTAATATACATAGAAAACACCCAGACCAAGACAAATAGACATGTTCATGCACACAAATAATTGTCTTGTTCGGGAATCGAACCCGAGACCTCTGGCGCAGAAGGCAGGTAGCCTACCCCTGCGCCAAATCGGTCGTCATTGTATAAAGGTACATTGCAAACTAAGTAGTAGTAATGAGCTGGAAAGGACACAGTTTTGATTTGCACTTCTTTGGGAAAATATTTTACTGGCAGATAGCTCAAATATGCTTTTTGAAATTGTCGTAAGTTAAGATTTTAAGTTATTTTTATGCATTAACCCACTTGAGGCTAGCGTCCTTTTAAAAGGACGACACATAACAAAAAATATTGACAAATCAAATCTCAATTTTACAATATTTTCTGTTATGCTGGCCAGTTATGACTTATGGAAGCGAGACTTGGTCTTTTACTATGGGTCTCATAAGAAGGCTCAAGGTTACCCAGCGAGCAATGGAGAGAGCGATGCTTGGTATTTCCCTGCTCGATCGAATCAGAAATGATGAGATCCGCAGGAGAACTAAAACGACCGGCATCGCTCGAAGGATTGCTCAGTTGAAGTGGCAGTGGGCGGGACACATAGCGCGGAGAACCGATGGCCGTTGGGGCGGAAAGGTTCTCGAATGGCGACTGCGAACTGGACGACGTTCCGTGGGCAGGCCCCCTACAAGGTAGACTGACGATCTGGTCAAGGTCGCGGGAAGCCGCTGGATGCGGGCAGCGCAGGACCGATCGTTGTGGAGATCCTTGGGGGAGGCCTATGCCCAGCAGTGGGCGTCGTACGGCTGAAATGATGATGATGATGATGATGATATGGCGTCCTTTTAAAAGGACGCTAGCCTCAAGTTGGTTAACAATGCAATTCTGTAAGTATAGGAAACATTGTGTTAGTAAAAAACGAAAAGCTACTTGTAGGGCTGGTGGTTTTTACTATCACTATTTTTCTGATGCCCTAAGTTTGTTCGCCCTAGAATCATGTTGCATTTATTTGTTTCCAGTCGGACAAGGCTGCTCCCTTGAGAGCTCAAGGTGGGTGCGTGCGTCACAGCTCAAGGACGGGAGCCCTATTTTTGAGTCGTTCGTCTATTTTCAAGCTCTAGGTTATAAATCATTATTTGAGGCCAAAAAATGTATGCTCGTTTTTATATTCGCTTGAGCAAGTCGTAATTGTGAGAATCATCCAAATCTCAGCAAGCTAGTAGGCACCTAATAGTCCAAGCGGTACGTCAAAAAAGCTCCAAATGGTATTAAAAGCATGAAAATTCGAACGATTGATCTTTTATTTAGGCCATACGAGTCAATTTGACCCGTAGCACGAAAAAAACGACACACGATAGGTTTCAGAACAAATATTTTTTCCTATACAAATAAAATATGACGGCATAACTCCTCTTCTTTTTGTTTTTTTTTCGTGCTACTAGTCAAATTGATTAGTATTTAACACTATTTGCAGCTTTTTACTGAATTTCGGTGTGTACCGCTAGGACTAAAACTCTTTCTTCGTGTAAGCATTTTATGCTTTTCTTTACTTCTAGCCTAAAACTGGAGATATTAGTTCGCCAAGTTTATTCACTAAGAAAGATCTAATAATTTGGTTGCTTACTACTTTGAATTTGTTTTCTTTGTTTTTGAATAAACATTTCTTTGTTTCTTTCTCTCATTATTTCTTTCTTTCTTGCTTTAGAAGCTAGCCTAGTGTATTTCTGGCATTAAGGTATGGAGTGGTAGCGCAAACTTTGCCACCTCCTCCTATTCAGGGAAAATTTTGAACTTAAAATTCACGGCACCGACACCGACATTACCACAGAATAAATAATAGTGCTATAGCACAGAAGACTCACTCTGCAAGCTCATTCAAATAAAAATAAATATTTCTGCGTGGAAATAAAGTCCAATTCCGGTTGCTTTGTCATCGCTTGCCTACTGTTATAATAACCTAGAGTTCGCGCATGCAAGCAAAACTGTACCCAATCGCTACGCGCGAGCGTTTCTATTTCTATGAATGTCTCAAACAGCTCGCTCGCTGGTTAGGGTTGCGAGCGACTTGCGAGTTCGGTTTTGTTGTTTCTTTTGTTCTTTCTTTTATTTAGACACCCGTAAACACAACAGTATCTTTTATACGGATTATAAGAACGTTTAGTAGTCATTGTTCGGTGCACAAAAACCACAGAAATGATCGATCGTTTTACGCGCAACGTGGAGCGTACGAGCCGAGCGGCATCCTTCTGCCATACGCCTGCCCGGCAGGCGCGCCGGCCGAACGTACCCAAACTGCGGAGTGACACCCCCCTGACATTACAACAAAATAGCACTGCTTAGATTGTTTTTTTGGACTTTCAACACCAAAGACTGTCACCAAGTCACATTTTTAAGCTTTTAACTTTTGAAAAGGCCAAGATTTTTCCATTTATTGGCTATTTTACGTCTTGTTTTAATCGTGTTGAATACCGGACTTATTTTTATTCTAAATGAAACGTATCTAACAATTTTAAACGAGTGATTCATGAATAAAACTCTACTATCGATGTGGACTTTGCCACACTATTTGAACGCCCTGTATTTTTGGTACCTAATATTAGCATTTTAGACATGAAGGTGTCCGAACCGATTTTTTTTACCGATAGAAGACAGATAGAGACCCATCATATTTTTTGTACGTTATGATAATAGACATCTGAATGAGACAAAAACAATGATTCATAGCTTTTGTTATTTGCCATATTTCAAAGTTTATTTCATAGTTTTACCCGCGTTGTTTTCGTTCCCGTGGAACTCTGAGATAAAATCTATCCCTGTGCCCAATTTCACCCAGATTCATTCAGCGTTTTAACTTTTAAGTAATAATCATCCGCCCATTTCTTCAGTTTTTTTCTCTCCTCATTGATTATGATCATATTATGTGTTCATAAAAACATCCACAAACCTACCAATCATCTTAAATTAAATCAGCTACCTCATGCAAGTCAAAAGACACAAAAACTATTGTTTTCTCAGATAAACTGGGACAAGGTCTAGGAGTAACGATGAAAAATATATATAATAGAAATGTTATAAATGTATGTACACCTGGGAAGTCTTTTGAAGATATTGTGCATAGTTTATCTTTGTATGAAATAGATAGTTTGACCAACATAATTATTTTATGTGGCGACAGCTCCCAAGTTAGGAAACGTGAAATCTTGATGAATATTAACTTTTTATTGAAACTACAGTCTGAAACCGGCTGTAAATTAGTAATTAGCTCGTTTCCTTACGCGAAAAACCTAACTAGGGAGCAGAATCAGCATATATATGAGTTAAACTCTGTGTTCTGCTGTTCGATTGTGGAATGCGCTACCGGAAGGTATCAGAAAGGCTCAAACTCTTAGATCCTTTGACGTTCAGGTTAGAAGTTATTTCCTTTCTGTATCTCCGAATTTATAGTTATCATATTTATTTATTTTTGTTCTCTTTCTATCTGTATTCATATATCTTTTGTAAGTACTTACTCCTTATTCTTTTCTTTTTGCACCAATTCCCCTTCAATATTTTTTATTTTATTTTTCTCTTTCACCCAAGGTTGCCTGGTAGAGATTGCTATATAGCAATAAGGCCGCCTTTTGTGTGTTTACTTTTGTTTCTAATTTCTATGTATTTTGTCCTTTTTATGTGCAATAAAGTCTTTTATTATTATTATTATAAACTCATATTTGTTCAACTTGATAAATTGTCATAGTGACAAGGTTTTATATTTTGATATTAATAATTTTATTAATAATTTTATTTTGACATCGGATACTATGTATCTTGCAAATAGCTTTAGGACAAAAATAGCTAAATTGTTAGCTTTTAATTTACAAGACACCTTTCAAGGTGGCAAGCCAAAGTCTTTTGACTCTGATTTTAGTAGCTTACCTACTAATAATAATTTAATTAATTTAAATAATATAAACACTTCTTTACAAAGTGAAAACGTCTCTAAATCGGCTTTAAACTAAAACATAAGACAACAGCCAAGCCCTCTTGCCTTAACGTATTATGTCAAAACATTCAGGGCCTGTCTGGCAAAGTTTTAGAGTTAGAATTATTTGCAGAATGTAATGACATTCATGTCATTTGTATAACTGAGCACTGGCTGAATCATTGTGATTTGTCATGTAGTGTGAATAATTTTCAGTTAGCAAATTTATTATCTAGGAAGACAACAACGCGTGGCGGCTCCCTAATTTTCTTAAAAAATAATATAAGCTACAGAGAAAGAAAGGATATTGTAAACCTTTCTATAGAACGTCATATCGAGCTGTCATGTGTAGAATTAAAAAGCTTAGTCATTGTATGTGTATACCGACCACCTAAAGGTAATTTTGAAACATTTGAATCGGTGATGGAGGATGTGTTGAATAAGTTAAAGTTAAAAAATAAACCAATAGCAGTATGTGGCGATTTTAATGTTGATATTCTCGAAAGCTGTGCATTGAATACACGAATATTAACTTTGTTCAATTCTTTTAATTTAATTAATCAGTTCTTGGAGCCCACAAGGGTAACATCTCATTCAGCCACTTGCATAGATAATGTTTTTTCGGAGTCTGATCCGACTAACAAACTAGTCGTTAAAAATATTACATCCGACCATTACGGATTAAAGGTATCCTATGAATTAGATATTGTTGATGCGCCTAAAAGTGTACAATGCAGGCCCGTTACAAAAACGCGACTACGTAATTTTGAAAATAATGTAGCTGATAAAGTTTCTATGATGCCATATGTGCATGATGATCCTAATGCGCTTTATGGAACCCTTTTTGAATTAGTAACGAATGAGTTCAATAATATCTTTAAGTCTAAAACGATTAAATGCACCCAGAAGTTAAAGTTTTGCGAATGGGCTACGACAGGTATTTATAAAAGTAGAAACAAGCTGTATGAACTATATAAATTAAGAGAAACTAATCACAGCCCTCGTTTCGTAGAACATGTAAAACAATATTCTAAGATTTTCAAAAAAGCATGTTCTAAAGCAATATCTATATTTTAATGTCTATATTTTTAAAGGATAAAATTAAAAAGTCAAATAATAAAATCAAAACAACTTGGGATATTATTAAGCGTGAAACCGGAAAAGGTAAACAACATGACAACAGTCTAGCGCTTAACATTAATAACGCAAGAATAAACTCTGAAACAGAAATTGCTAATATTTTTGATAACTTTTTTGTAAATATACCATTAGTAACCACCTCTAATTTGAATTCTTCACCAGCTTCTGCTGTCTCGGTTCTTGAAAAACATGTGTCTGAGTGTAGTTCATTATTTAATTTTAAAGAAATTAATTCGATCGATATAATCAAAACATTTAATTTACTTAAAATGAAAACTACCACTGATTTATGGGGCATATCTGTTACTGTACTTAAAACATTATTCATGCTATTGCCCCTTATCTTGCTATTATATTTAATCAGTGTATCGCTCAAGGAATTTTTCCTGATTTAATGAAATTTAGCAAAGTGATACCTTTATTTAAATCAGGAAACAAAGAAGACCCAAGCAATTATAGACCAATATCAATATTACCCGCCTTAAGCAAAATATTTGAAAAAATAATACTAGAGCAATTATTGTCTCATTTCTCATTAAACAATCTCATGCATAGCAAACAATTCGGATTTATGAAGGGTCAGTCAACCACGGATGCTGGGGTTGCACTTTTAAAGCATGTGTTTGATGCCTGGGAAAAGTCGCAAAATACTCTTGGAATATTTTGCGACTTATCCAAGGCTTTTGATTGTGTTGATCACCGGACGCTGCTGTTGAAGCTAAATCATTACGGTGTAAAAAATAATGCCCAGAAACTAATACTGTCGTATCTCAGTTCCAGAACTCAGACAGTTGACATTAATGGAGTGAAATCTAACGGCTCTCAGATTAAACTAGGCGTACCTCAAGGCTCTATTTTAGGCCCTTTTCTATTTTTGGTTTATATTAATGATTTGCCTTTCTTTGCCAAAAACTTCTGTGATATTGTGTTGTTTGCAGATGATACTTCTTTAATATTTAACATAGACAGAAACAAAACCAATTTTGACGATGTAAACAAAGCACTGTCACAAGTACTCGGTTGGTTTAATTCTAACAATTTGCAGCTTAATGCAAAGAAAACAAAGTGCGTACTTTTTTCTCTGCCAAATGTACAGACGGTACCTGTAGAAATTGTAATCAACAACGAAAAACTGGATTTAGTACAATCAACGATCTTTCTGGGTGTAACTTTAGACTCGAAACTTCAATGGCATGCGCATATCGCAACATTAGCTGGTAAGCTTAGTTCTGCTTCCTACGCTATTAGAAAAGTACGACAGCTAACAGATGTTGATACTGCTAGAACTGTATACTTTAGTTATTTCCATAGCATCATGTCATATGGCATTCTTTTGTGGGGATTAGCGGCTGGCATTAATGCTATATTCATCTTGCAAAAACGAGCAATCAGAGCCATCTATAAACTAGGCTCCAAAACTTCGCTTAGAGACAAGTTCAAGGAAATAGGTATACTGACAGCTGCATCTCAATTTATATTAAATTGCATTCTTTTTGTACGTCGCAATATTAACTTGTATACCAAACATGGTGATTTACACAATCGTAATACTAGAAATAGAAACAAGCTCGTAATGCCTCGGTACCGTTTAGAAAAGGTGCACGGATCTTTCGTTGGTCAAGGTTTACACATATATAACAAAATCCCAAGTGATATCTTGGATTTACCATATCTAGAGTTTAAGAATCATATAAAGAGTGGCCTCCTCAAAAAAGGCTATTACACTGTAAATGATTATTTGAACGACAAAACACCTTGGTCGTAACACTCGTAACAAATGTTCCTAGTATGATATTGTGAGTGGTGTCCTATATTTTATATTATTAGCGTTTATATTAGTTAAGCTTTTAATTCGGTCATTTAAGGTAGGCAGTTTGAGTATGTCATGCTCACTAAAAGATTTCTACGGTGGTGGCGTGTGAGGCGGGTCGTTACGTTCCCTAAAATATGGTTGAGCGAAGCGATGGCTGGTTCATGCGTCATGCTCGTGAACGGGTGCTGCCAGTGGGAATGGGTCTGCTCTTATCTGCTTGCCTTAAAATGTGTTTTCTTTTGTTTTTATTCATTTTATTAAGAATTACATTTGAAACATGTATGGCGCAACTTGCAGTATATAGTAGAATTGTCTTTTGTTTTAAACTAATATTAAAGCTTTCAGTGCCCGTAGTGTAAGTTTTTATGTCAAAAAACGCAAACTATTTCGATTGCGTATTTATGTCAATTTGTATGAAAACTGTATTAGCGCCTCTAGCGGCGAGTAGCGCGCTTATATAGTTTTCATACAAATTGACATTAATACGCATTCGAAATAGTTTGCGTTTGCTTGACATAAAAACTTACACTCGGGGTACAGTAGAGCTCCTAAGTAACTGAAAATTGTTCACCGCTATGATCATTAGTTCGCCTATACTTAACTGTATTTATCATAACCCATTGTGTAATTGTGATGGAAACTGACCTTAGTCATACCATGTTAAGGTAATTTTTCAATTTGACGACTCAAGACAGGGAGAAAAAAACAACCCTTGGAGTTTCCGGTTCTTCTCCAAGGCCTCCCGCTGTAGGGTTTGCGAACCGATGGCGTAGCTTCTATGACGTTCACAAGTATTGTAAATAACAATCTAAATTGAATAAACAAATTTGAATCTTGAATCTTGAATCTAAATTGGCATTTTATTATTTTTTCTCAAATTACGTTATATTTATATATTGGTACTAGAATCGAAAGAGTTATTGATTATTTTAAGGAGCTTATATTTTTTAAAGGAAAATAAAGTTTTGCGTGTAATAACCCAACCTCAAGAAAGGACACAATTAAGCAATTGAACTTCAGAACAAGAAATCTTTCCGTTTTAATATTCTAACTAACAGAACCACTAGGTACTTGGATGAAATGTATGTCACTTTTTGCAACACAGGTTCCCGAAGCATGGCCGCTGATTTATATGACAAAAAGGTGTTTAACAATTTCTAATGCGGGCCACCAAAACTCATATTTATCAGAAATCCTCATAAGCTTCCGATATCTTTATCTTTTTTACCTGCCCCCATTTCCATCGCCGATATTATATTTCATTCAACACCCGATAAAGTTCAACATATACATCATAAGTAGATATAGCTATGTCGCGTGCATGCGTCAAGCCGACGCGATTCGACGCAGCCCGAGCGGCGTTGGCATGAACGGGCCGGCTCCTGCTTGCTTCGATTCATGAATACAGGCTTGCACCCGGGTCGACCTACTTTTACACTCAGTACCACTGACCTACAAACCTATAACGGCTGTAGCGGCAGAACACAACGCTAGCAATAGCGACCTTACACCTTGCGCTGAACAATGAATATCGACTGATTTATTAAATGTGGGTTATGCAGTTTTGGATATTGTGTAGTTTGTATGACGTCAGTCAGTGCGGGGGGGTTGCAGTGCAAGAATTAGGTCAGTTTCATTCTGAAACAGGCTGGGCTTGCGGGGCAGGGGCGCGGGGGTGACCTCGCTCGATCGCAAATTTAGCTGTTACTAATTATCAAACACCGTGATGTTTTACAGTTTGAACTGAAATTCATTGATTTTCTTGAGTGTTAGCTATTCTTTGTCTCCTAATGCCTTGAATACTTCCAAGAAAAAATATTGTTATCTCAATATAAATACTTTAGTTAGAGTTTACTTATTGTCTACGCTGCGCTATGACATGAGTTTTTCAGGTTTTCAATTGTCAGTTATAATAATTTCAGTACTTAAGCTAACTCAGAGCTTGAGTACTGAAATTATTATTACAGCTAGACATAGACATCTATATTCTTCGATTATACGCCATCATGGCAGAATAAACTAATTGTAATTGACAGCACGGAACAATCACCACTTAACATCAGGTGTGATGAAGGCTAAGTGCTACCCCGTTGTGGATAAAAAAGTTTTTTTTTAAACTTTAAGAACTACATCACAGTCTCTGCATGATTATGCAATTACTTTAACAGTATAGTAGACAGTATGACTTGGTAATCTTGGTAATTTTTAATAAGAAACTTCTCTTTATCTATGAACATCTCCCTGATAACACGCATAGGAATAAACAGTTAACATCAATTGAACATTTACAAATTTATTATTTGTCAATATAATTTGTTCGGTATTTAATATTTTACAGAAGGTTCTTTATTTTTTCTAAATAGTGACTTTAGGGTTAAAGTAAAGGAAAAGTAAAATATAAATTGTTTAAATAGGCTTTACAAATAATATAAATAAATAAATTTATTGATTCGCTTTTTTACATCATTTGTTGAGAGGTTGCGAGGCTTTACTGTATGATCTGAGCTCGGAGTTTTGCATCTAAGTATGTTTTATGTACAAGAGAAAAAAATCTTTCCGTGTTCTGTGGTTAGAGGATTAGCGTTTCTTAGGTCCGATTGCTCGTACATTACAGTAAAGTTAAAGTTAAAATTTAACTGTTGTCAATTTTGACCTCGGTCAAAGAAAAATACGTTGGGTTAAAAGTGTTGTCTATACTATTTCATTAACCTTCCCTCTTATGTCAAAATTTAAACCACCCCCACCCTTCGGTTATTTTGACAGCCGTTAAATGTGTAATTCGGCTGCTTGTTATAGTAACCGCTGCTTCAACAACGCTTTTTAAATTTGACCGCCGGTTAATTTTACTTTAACCATAATTTAACCCTAAAGTTAACGTAACCAAGCTTCGATCAACCGGACCATAGGACTGTAATGTCGGGTTACGGTAATACAATTTGAGTAACGACGCGATGATCCGTAGAGACGTCGTGAACTGTCTTCTTCTTCTTCTTAACATTACGGGCGGTTTCCACAACTCGACGTCTATTGCGCCTATTTTGCGTCCGGAGGGTGCGCGGCCAGATCACTCCAGCCAGCCCAGCTCAGCCAGGAACGCTCCAAGAGCTCTCACATTAGTGATCGCCTCCTGGACGCTGCCCGGCGAGCCGAGGTACCTCGCCCGGTAGGTGGCCACCCCCCTGCATTCCAGCAGTACGTGGGCAGCTGTTTCTTCCTCCTCCATGCATCCTCTGCATAGGGGACTGTCCGTGACACCTAAATTAAAAAGATGTCTGTTAAAAAAAAATTGTCCATGACCAGTAATGGCACCTGTTACCAGGCGAAGTTGCGGTCTGCACAGTTGTATCAGGGCCCTGGATAGACGCGCGTCCACGCGCGGCAGTGCGAGCTTCGCCTGTCTGCACGAATCCAGCGAGCTCCAGTTCTGTTGGTGTAATTCTGTAGTGCGTTCACGGATCTTATTTGCATACCAGCTCGTCGGGATGGGCGCGATCGGCTCTGGGCCAACAGGCGTCGAGCCGGATGCGCGTCTGGCCAGTTCGTCGGCTGCATCGTTTCTACGTGATCCGCTGTGACCTTTGATCCATTGGATAGTAATAGTATTAAGTGCAACCTACTGTATTTAAGGCGTGGTGACACTCAAGCAAAAGGCTCGATGTGATGCGACTTCCCTGGAGAGCCTGTAGGACGGATTTACTGTCGGAGAGAATTAAGATGTCGCGGTCTTTTACCTCTCTTGTTTCGATTGCCCGAGCCGCCATTATTATGCCCATGCACTCGGCCTGAAAGACCGTGTTGTATCAGCCTAAGGGGGATGCAATTTGTATGTTGAGGTCCTCTGAGAAGACACCCGACCCTGTGCCCGATGAGGTCTTGGAGCCGTCAGTGTAGATGAGGAGAGCCTTGTGTTTTTTCCCTGAGCTGATGTCGTCTATCAGGTGTATTCTGTACTTTTTGTCGAAAATGAAGGTTGGCTTGATCTTGTCGCATACTGCTTCGATAAGAGGGTCGTTTAGCCAGTCCTTCAGTAATACACTGAGATGTTTTACCCTTTCGAATTTTAGAGATCCCAGTTGTTTTAGTCTTAGAGCTGTTTTGGCTGCCTCCTGTTGAATGTGGAGATGCAGTGGTGTTAGGTTCAGCATTACCTCTAGAGCCGCTGTGGGAGCTGTGCTCATGCAACCTGTGAGGGCGCAGCAGGCCTGACGTTGTAGTCCCTGTAGTTTTTTTTGCACCAGTGGTTTGAGCGGCCTTTGGCCACCATACTACAGATCCATAGCTTACCAGGGGTTTTATGATCGTGTTGTATAGCCAGAGGAATAGTTTGGGTGCTAGACCCCAGCGTTTGCCAATCATCTTCCGGCTCTGCCATAGTATGACGCTGGCCGACTGCGTTTTATAGTACATGTGGCTGTTCCAGTTTAGTTTGCTGTCTAGGATTATGCCTAGGTACTTTACCTCGTTAGATAGTTGTAGTGTAGTTCCAAACAGCTTCGGCAGACGGAAATCGCCTACCAGGCGCTTGTTCGTGAACACTACCATTTCCGTCTTCGTGGGGTTGACGGTCAGGTCTTGTCGTTGGCACCATTCTTCAACCTTTTTCAGGGCTGCTTGCATGGTGTTACAGGTTATGCCGGCCTGGTTACCTATGGTTAATATGGTAATGTCGTCCGCATATCCTATAGTATAGAAGTAGTTAGAGTTTAGATGTGATATCAGGTCGTCTACCACCAGGTTCCACAGAAGTGGAGAGAGCACACCTCCTTGGGGACATCCCCTCGCCACCAGAGCCCTTTGGGTGACGTCTCCTGACACCTGTACCGTTCTATTGCGTAACATATTCACGATCCAGTCTATGAGTTGTTTATCAACACCGTGTCTCCTTAGTGCTGCCTCGATGCTGGTGAATGTAGTTTTATCGAAAGCGCCCTCTATCTCAATGAAGGTGCCTAAACAGATAAGTTTATTTTGGAGAGCCTCCTCTATCTTACCGACTAGTTGATGAAGAGCTGATTCTGTCGATTTTCCAGCGCTGTAAGCATGCTGATGTTTATGTAATGGGAGGTTAGCCAACGCTCCACTTCGTAGGTACCACTCACAAACTCTTTCCATAGTCTTCAACAGGAAGGTTGTGAGGCTGATCGGTCTGAAGGCCTTTGGATTTGTGTAGTCGGGTTTACCTGGTTTAGGTATAAACACAACCTTGACTTCTCTCCATAGGTGCGGAGTGTAGCGATGCGCCATCAGGCTTGTAACAGACTGTGAGGGCTGGAACTACCTGCTTCTCTCCCCATTGTAGTAATGCCGGAAAGATGTTGTCCGTTCCGGCTGCCTTGAAAGGGGAGAAGCTCTTAATAGCACTTATTACCTTTTCAGGTGTTATTACCTGTTCGGCATGGCGCCTACAGTTTTCGGTGGGTTGCACAGGTTCGTCTTGCCAGCTTACCTGTTGTACTAGTTGACAGTCCGGAAAATGGGTCTGTATTAGGATAGCGTTTGTCTCCTCCTGGCAGCGAGACTCCATTTAGTGGAGCTTATCTCATTACTGAAGCTTCTCCAGGATGAGGTCCTCCAGTACCTTATCTTGCGTTTATATTCTGCCTTAGCAGCCTTATATCGGTCCCAGTCGTGGTCGTCGTAGGTGTTCATTGCCCTGTTCAGCCTTTTCCTGACCAGTTCACGTTGCCTTTCAAGCTCCGGACCCCACCATTGGTGTCGTGAACTGTCTATTTTACAGTATGACATAAACTTATCTGACCCGGTGATCAAATTTTTTACTAAAACCTTTTCTTACAGCTGACTGCCATTTCAGTATTTTCTTGTTACTAGAGTGCGAGCCAAAAAATTCGTCATACCTAAGAAATCGAATACCTACTAATGTTTTAACATAAACTTAGAACAAAAAAGTGTACCTACTGTAATCTTCGATCAACAATAACAGTAATGTAGGTACCTAACTAGCGCCAAAAATGCATAGTCGCGCGCAGAGTTATCTGACACGGTCTCTTATGGTGCAGTCACCACCGGATCAGACATATATTTTTGTTTTCTCGTCGCTGGTAGGTGTAAACGGTCATCGGTAACAAGAAAACGGATTTTCGTTAATAATGGTAACCCAACATGAATGCTAACTAATCCTCTTTTGTTTTAGTTTTATAATACTGAGTTCGACTGCAATATCTCATTTTGAATTACCGACTTATTTAAAAAGTCTGAAAAAATAAAGGGACTTGTTTTTTTTGCAGCTCAATTTTAGGCGATAAAATTACTATTGTCTTTATATCCTGTGCTACACATGTAGCACAGGCCTTCAGATTGACCCGTTCCGATGTAAAGTGCATCCCAAAATAGGTGACCTGAATACGGAGCGGGTGCTGTACGCAGCCTAGGATCGTGACGTCAGAGCCGTGTCGCCCCCCCCTCCCCTCTCCCCGCGCACACCCGCTGCACTGCACACTCAGACCTAGTATAGTATTATATGATCTGAGACTGCACACCTCTACAGCCTTATTCATATACAAAGAGTAACTTTACACCTAGGTTTATCCAATAATATTGTTTAGCAATATTACTCCTTACGATTGATTTTTCAAAGCGTCATATTCCTTAGCAAATTTTTTTGTTAAACCTAGGTGTAAACTTACTCTTCGTTCATTAATAAGGGAGCCAGTGTCTAAAACTATTAATCCTTTTAAGGACGCTATGATAACGCCGAAGACACACTACTGTCGTTAAAATATACACCTCTAAATTTTAACTATTACAAAGATTTTAGGGGATGATAGTGTCCATGAATACTAACAATTTTAAGTATGGGGCCATCCTCGGAATCGAGAAAAAAAAAACATCAGCTGTTCCATACATTTCAGTCGAGTCGGTGTTGGCCTTTTATATGGAACAGCTGTTTTTTTTTCGGAGAACCGATGGCCGTTGGGGCGGAAAGGTTCTCGAATGGCGACCGCGAACCGCACGACGTTCCGTGGGCAGGCCCCCTACAAGGTGGACCGACGATCTGGTCAAGGTCGCGGGAAGCCGCTCGATGCGGGCAGCGCAGGACCGATCGTTGTGGAGATCCTTGGGGGAGGCCTATGCCCAGCAGTGGGCGTCGTACGGCTGAAATGTTGATGATGATGAAGTCTAATTTCTGAGCACCCAGTTTAAAAATACCTATTTCAGAAAATTCAATATGTAGGTAAGTACTCAATAGTGGATTGTATTACAAGGGAGCAAAATAACATATTTACGGCGAGGGCGCTATTTTGAATCCAGAGCGCAGTGAAGGATTCTATAGTAGAATCCCGAGCGTAGTGAGGGATTCTAAAGTAGAATCCTGAACGCAGCGAGGGATTCAATATACGTCGCCCGAGGTGAAAATAATTTTGCGGCCGAGTAATACACTCTACTTTTTATTTCGAAAAGCAATAAAAACAACTAAAACTAACTAGAAAAATAAAAAGAATGGTGGCGGAGGGCTTCGCCTTCTCTGTTTTTTCTATTATATTTAAACAATTTTAGAGTTCAGATTAAACAAATAAATTTTTTTAAACAAAAAAATAAAAAAATTATATGTCCATCGGATGGCTCCTATGTATCTTCGGCGTACCATAGGGGGTTGCAAATTTTGTTAGATTTTAGCTACGACGCACCGTTTTTGAGATATTCTCATTTTTATAAAATTCATTTTTTTTTAAAGTTCCGGCCCCATACAAAATCAGTATAGTGCAACAAGTGATAATCTTTGGAACTAAAACAGTTTTCATACGACAGTCCATTTTGACAGCTAATTTCATATTGCAAGTGGCTCCACTGTCACGGCTGTCACCGGAACAGACAGGAGTGTGGGACTATAGAAAATTTTTCATTGCCGATGAGGTAACTCTATGTTTGACTGTAACCAAATTCAGTTCTATTTTTGAAAATACTTTTACACCCTAGGGTGCAACGCAGAGTTTTGAACCCGCTGCTCAGTTTAAATATAAGTACATTTTTCACTCTAAGATTTTCACTCTACTTTTCATTTCCAATATAGGGAAACTAAATACACTCTGCTTTTCTTCCCCCTCTATAAAAAAACAATAAAGACAACTAAAACTACCTAGAAAAATAAAAGAAAGGTGGCGGGGGGATTTGCCTTCTCCATTTTTTTCTATAATATAAAAAAAAAATAAGTTCTGAAATCTGAAAAAAAATTTAGGAAAGTAAAAAAAATATTTTATAACAAACTAAAATATAATTTCTTATAACTCAGGATAATATAATATTGAAGCCTAAGGTCTGACTTGCCTGTCACGTGTTCTACAGGACTTCCGAGGGGTACATGCTGCCATACTTAACCATTCGGCGGATTCAACCATCCGCCTGTGACAATATATTCTTTGCCTGAGGCCCTCAAAGTTTCCCTGTTTCGCCACCGCTAGCGCGCGCGCTGCGAACGTTTTGACGGTTCCCACCACCCACGTGCACATACCGAATACCGCACTACGACCTGCTACGGACTACGATTGTGCTACGATGTTCAATTACAGCTACGAGTTTAAATTATAATAATTCTAATGCTAGCTACGGTTATTACTACACATACACACAAATGTAATAATGATTTTACTATAGTTTTTTGACTTAGAATAAAGTAAAGGAAAAGCTTTTAAATTATTTTTAATGCATTCGCAATGCAATTCTGTAAGTATAGGAAAAAATGTGATAGTAAAAAACCACGAGCCCTATTAAGTAGCTTTCAGGTGGGATTCGAACCCGCGCCTCCGGGAATCCGGCCCGATGCTCTGACCAACTAAGCTACCGAAAGGCTTACACGACTCGTCGAATTTTGCTATCACTTGTTACGCTGTAGGCCAGCGTTGCTTCATCAATGCGAGGAAACCCTCGCATCCGAAAGAAACATTTTTACAAATGTTTTAACAATCGATTAAGATGAAACAGCCATTATAAGATTTTAAATTATTTTTAATGCATTCACAATGCAATTCTGTAAGTATAGGAAAAAATGTGATAGTTTTTTACTATCACATTTTTTCCTATACTTAAAGGAAAAGCTGTTATAGTAAAAAACCACCATCACTGCAAATAACTTTTAGGCGGGAATCGGGGTGCTTATCACAAGTTTTCCTTTACTTACAGAATAGCATTGTGAATGCATAAACATAACTTAAAATCCTAACAGATTAAAGTTTTTGTATCGAAATGTTATACTGAAACAATTAGAAAAAAAATCGACCCATCTCACAACTAGCTCCGATAAGATAAGATAAGATAAAGATAAAAATATTCTTTATTCACTTAGACATAATAAATATGTACTTATGAATCGTCAATATTTTCCTACCACCCATTCAAGACTTTTTTAACTGACAAGAAGAATGGGCGCAAGAAACTTGCCAGTAGTTAGGTAACGACATTTACAAAAAAAAAAAAAATTTCATGAATGAGACTTGAGCCCACACAATGAAACTCTAGAGTGCGCGCCAGATAAGTCTGCGCGCGACTGGTGGCGTATTTAATGTTGCCAGTAGTTGTAAATAATTTTCCCATCACGTGGAGATGAGGAAATAGTAGATTTCATTACAAGTGCGGAAAGCCTGTCATTGCAAAGAGTTCCGACAAATGTCTACCCGAGCCGAGGCGCAGCCGAAGGTGAGGGTTGACAGTCGGAACAAGTTGCAATGACGGTTCCGCACGTGTACTGAACAACTATTTTTAATACAGTTGCGAAAAAATTAAGCAATTTAATAAAATAATAAAACATAATAAACTCAACTAACTAATCGTAAAAGAATATAAGCAGAGACTTTTTTTTTGTTTTCTTCACCCATTCTGGGGGCAAAGTGATATATATATGATCATACAGCCAAGGCTTCAGTAGAATTTTTTTATTGATATGAAATGAAAATTAAATTAAATGAGATGAAATGAAATGAAACCTAACAAAAGCAATCCGAATCCTACAGGAGCGCCTTTCCTTATTTCTCTCTTTTACCACATCGTTTTCGATTAAAGCCACATTATTGCACTAATTCCACCATACTAAGTACCTACCACAATAAAAACCAGAAAAAACTAATTTAGAAAATTAAGAAATAAGGTCCCTCATTTTCTTTTCACTTACTTGCGCAAACTCCTATATGCAGATACTATGGTAAATAGTGCACGTCATACCATATTTAGTAATCTGTGGTCATACAGCCAATTTTATGTATTTTTTATATTCATAAATTTAATTTGACCGATACTAATATTAATTTAATGTATAATTAAAATTACTTTTAAATCTGATATTGAAACAAATTAGTAGCTTCTTTTTAGAAATATTTGCATGAATCATAAAAACTTCTATGATTTTTTTTAGTAAAAACTTCGTGGTTGGTTTTTTCTTTTTAATATTTGACAGTTGGGAAAGAAAACGCACGAGTTCGGGAAAGGTAAAGAAAAAGTTCGAGTGTGTAATAGCCCACATCCCGAACGCTATACGTCCCTGCAATACGCCACTTTTTGAGCAACTGTATTAAAATAGTAGATTTCATTACAAGTGCGGAAAGCCTGTCATTGCAAAGAGTTCCGACAAATGTCTACCCGAGCCGAGGCGCAGCCGAAGGTGAGGGTTGACAGTCGGAACAAGTTGCAATGACGGTTCCGCACGTGTACTGAACAACTATTTTTAATACAGTTGCGAAAAAATTAAGCAATTTAATAAAATAATAAAACACAATAAACTCAACTAACTAATCGTAAAAGAATATAAGCAGAGACTTTTTTTTTGTTTTCTTCACCCATTCTGGGTTGGCAAATGAAACTATGATCATACAGCCAAGGCTTCAGTAGAATTTTTTTATTGATATGAAATGAAAATTAAATTAAATGAGATGAAATGAAATGAAACCTAACAAAAGCAATCCGAATCCTACAGGAGCGCCTTTCCTTATTTCTCTCTTTTACCACATCGTTTTCCATTAAAGCCACATTATTGCACTAATTCCACCATACTAAGTACCTACCACAATAAAAACCAGAAAAAACTAATTTAGAAAATTAAGAATTAAGGTCCCTCATTTTCTTTTCACTTACTTGCGCAAACTCCTATAAGCAGATATTATGGTAAATAGTGCACGTCATACCATATTTAGTAATCTGTGGTCATACAGCCAATTTTATGTATTTTTTATATTCATAAATTTAATTTGGCCGATACTAATATTAATCAAATGTATAATTAAAATTACTTTTAAATCTGTTATTGAAACAAATTAGAAGCTTCTTTTTAGAAATATTTGCATGAATCATAAAAACTTCTATGATCTTTTTTAGTAAAAACTTCGTGGTTGGTTTTTTCTTTTTAATAGACAATATTTTGACAGTTGGAAAAGAAAACGCACGAGTTCGGGAAAGGTAAAGAAAAAGTTCGAGTGTGTAATAGCCCACATCCCGAACGCTATACGTCCCTGCAATACGCCACTTTTTGAGCAACTGTATTAAAAAAATCTTACTGGCTTTTGTCCGGTTGCTATAATTGAGAATACAGTAAATTTTATCTAGATACTTCCATTTATAATAGCAATATAAAACTGTAAGACATTAAAAACACTTTTATAAGCAGATAGATTTTACATTGTTTATTATAATTGTTAGTGATTTAGGAATTAAATAACAACAAAATAAATATATTTCGAAATATTTTATTAAGTAACTATAGTAACTATAGAGTAGATAATAATAGTAACTAAAATACCCCAGGCGAAAGCAAAATATCACTTAATGGTCACCCTAAAAATGACCTGTCAAAGAAGCACTCCGCGCCTGCACTTTAGCAAATGGTTTAAGTAGCCTGTTATTGTCCTGTTTTATTTATCAAGCACATTTCACCTGTAAAACAATCTCTCTTCCAGCACTTTTGATAACTTTTAGCATGACGATTACTAAATAAACTAATAAAACACAATGACACTTGACACACTCATTTCGCCTGTCACAACAAATACCATGGCGATCTGCCAAATTTGAAATTAGTTCCAAATTCGACCGCGCGCAAAGTTATCTGGCGAGCGCTCTACATTCATTTTCTAAAACTTGTAAGTCAGGAATTACCTTTTTACCTTACTTTATCTGTTAAGCGACATCTTTTATCAAATTCCACTTTTACAAACTTACCATATACCTACCATTACGTTTTGGACGGGAACCGGGAAATAGCAGGGTGAGAACACGGAGCAACACAATTATTCAGCACTAGGATAGATGGCGGCACTGGAGAGCTTTTAGCTTTTTTCGTTACCATTCCGGGTAGGTGTCGGTAGTTACCAGTACAAAATATACTTACAAAAAATAACAAAAGAAAAAGTTATTTCTGTATTCAGACAGTTTATAAAAGCGAGATATTATGTTGAAATGTAAGGAATTTAAGATTGTTTCTAACCGATTTCAAAAAAGAAGGAAGTTACCTATCAGTTTGACCTGTATGTATATAATATAGTCGGAATTGGATAAAAATTTTGTACAATTCTTGAAAAGCCTAAATAGAATGCTATACTTACTCAAATATTATCCAATTCCAACTAAATCTCATACATACAGGTCAAACTGATAACATCCTTATTTTGTGAGTCTGTTAAAAAATCACCTTACTTTTTTTCCGCTAGACTAAAATTTTTCTTGCTCATCACATTCTTTTCATGAACATTCTGATGTCAAAGTAATAATGTCAAATAAAGAAATAGGAGCATTTAGTCTACTTTGGGTTCGGTAGAGCAATTATTTAGGAGCACATCATATTACTTATATTTTAAAATATTAATATTATGAAAATTTTAGAAATAGTTAAGATTATTGCCTTCCTTGGGGTTAGAAATAATAGTTAAGTTAATTAATCTTTACAATGCAATTTTTCAACATTTACGTAATTTTTTTAGAATATTACGTTTACGGCATCTTTGCCTAAAGTGATTATTAGCTCAATTTTAAATGAATGTTCATATTAAATGAACTTAAAAGCACACAGAAGGTGGTTAGGATGTCAAAGGCGAGCACGTGAAGCTTGTCGCAAGCAAAGCCACTATCTCTAATTAGAGAAGACTGTTTGTACCGCAGCTGTGTGCTACCGTCAATCTCATAACTATGAAATCTGAACGTTTGACGACAAACACGCTTTGTATGAAAATAAATAGCTCACGAAAATCGGCCAAGTGTGAGTTGGACTCGCCTATGAAGGGTTCCGTACCCACTTAACGTACCGATTGCCTTTAAAGGCCTAATCAGAGGACCGACTTTTTTCCGCCGGAATAACTTAAAAAGTGGTAATTTTCGCCACGAACTCAATGCATACGACGTTTATTTGATTCGTAAAGATCTAGCAAGGTGGCAGGAGCATAATGAGCAGAACAATCTTCGTTGTTTACGTTGCATTTACAGCAAATGTTTCCACTTTTAGGTTATGTCGGCGGACAAAAGTCCGTCGTCTGATTAGCCAAAATTCCACTATCATTTTTCGTCAGCAAAATATAACTTGGTTTTTATAGAGTTTATATGAATGACAAAGTTACATTTCCGGTTGTTACATCCCATACAAAAGTTCTTACTATAGTTCAAACCAATTTTTGTTGAAATTTTTTATTATGATTTACAAGACACATTTTACAACTTTCGAAGGCTCTATTCAAAATATTGAATTTGAGAAACAATGTTTCATGTCATATTTAAAGAATATGTTTGATTAAAAAAAAATTGACAGACAGACAGATATGACAAATCTATAAATGTTCCGTTTTTTGCTATTGCACTACGAAGCTCTAAAAATATACTTGCTCCCTGATTCACAGCTCGTCGGAAACGCAATTGGATTCGAATTTACAGGTATGACGAATCTACAAATAAGGGTTCCGTTTTTTGCCATTGGGCTACGAAACCCTAAAAATATACCCGCGCCCTGATTCACAGCTCGTCGGAAACGGAATCGGATTCGAATTCTTTTGACTATTCTATAATGAGTGACAGAGACAGGGCATACATTCCGCTGGAGCGGGAGCTTTTCCGATGGTTCGTGAGTCAGGGGGCTGCTGGTAGGCTTGTCAACTGTCCCGATTTAATCGGGATGTCCCGATTTCAGGCCCCTGTATCCCGCGTCCCGACTACAGTACTGGCGGGACGCTAATTGTCCCGATTTTTAATATCTACATTTTTTTAAATTTTATTTCTGCCAGTTTTGCTATTGTTGTTTCTAAAATTAATTGCAAATCTCAAAATAAATATTCTTTTAGGAACAAAAATTAAGCTAGTAGGTAAGTAGTTCTCTTCATTGACTGTCTGATATCATGAGTCTGTGCATTGTTGTTTCCAGTAGGAATTTCTATCTTTTGTTTATTATTAGGTATATGATATTTTGATGATTAAAAACGTTTGATTGAAGTGAAGTCCCGATTTCATTGAAGTTGTCCCGCTTTTTTCCACATTAAATCCCGAAAAAACTCATTGGGAGAGTTGGCAAGCCTAGCTGCTGGTGACGCTGGTGTCTCAGAGGGACACGAACGGAAAGTACAAATTTCTCTGAAAGGAAACATACCTTTATTTTTGTAAAGAACAAAACTGCATTCACAATTAAAAAAAAAACACCTTTTCCTTAGACTTGACATCGAATCAGGATCTAGGTACCTATTTCCTTGTTTTCCTTTAATTTATTTATCATGTTTCCTAGAAATACCTAACTAATACTAGTCTTATGAGTTACCCTATCGATTAATGTCATGAAAGTAGGTACTGCCGGCCTAGCATGAGCGGCTTATAACGCAAGATATGATATGGTACGGCAAGTTGTTTTGCTTACCCCTCTAAGGTGTAAGCAAGACGGCATGCCGTACCATATCATATCGCGCGTTATAAGCCGCTCATGCTAGGCCGGCAGGTGTTGTTTTTTTTTCAAATTTTATCCGGTGCAATTCCCGAGTGTAGGAAGCGCATTAAAACATCTTTGAATGCTGTTTTATTTGTTATCAAAATAAAGGAAGTGTTTTAGTGTTTGCTTTCAGTGTTTGCTATCTCCACTATTTACAGTAAACCATCCCTTCATGTCTCATTAACGCTCTCATAGGAGCTTAAGGCGATAGGCTAGGCGAAAGTGGCGCAGGGGTGAATTTTATTTAATATTGCAATTCTAATACACAATTTTAATAAAACTTTACACGGAATTTTTACGGCTTGTAGTCTAGTATTTTAAGGCGGTGTAATTGCATTCCCTCGTAGTCACTGCTAGAAGTAGATAGCAAAACTGCTAAAAGGCGCCGTTTTTGTCATATTTGCTATCTACTTCTACGAATAATTATGAGGGAATTTAGCGATACCTTCTAAAAATACTAGACTATGGGCCCTACAAAATCCATGTAAAGGTTTATTAAAATCCTTTTCTATTAGCAACTTTTTAAATAAAAACTTTTGAGGGCGCCACTTTCGGCTATGGTATCGCCTTAAGTAATCATTGCTTTAATGAATGCTATAGAAAACACCATGTAAAATTTAACTATAGAGGTAGAACTATTAGACCAAGAACAACCTACAAGAAAATCGACAGTCTTTTTTACCCTTCTTTTACAATTTGAGAAAAAAACATACGGGGCTTTTTCCAGATGCCCATTTTCGTCCTGCCCTCTGATTCACAAACCGTCGAAACAGCAGAAAGTATGCATTGTCTCTGTCACTCACTTTAAAATAGACAAAGATAAAGCACAGAAATTGTAATCCGACAGGGGGCAGATCTGTTTACCCGGGTGTAATTGAGTTACAAACATACATCCACTGAAACTTTCTCATTTGATAGTATTATTAAGATAGGTAAAGATTAATAGTAGATTGTACAACAAGTACCCGAGACGTATATATCCACCCGATCTGTAGGCGAGGGTGGATAGTCAATTCGAGGGTAAAATGGGTTTTGTGTACGAGTTATACACTCTCCTTTTCACTTCGAGTGTGAGGAAAATAAATAACAATATTGCAAAAAAAGAAACAATAAAGACTTCGCCATATTGGCGGGAAGACTTTCTTTTTTTTATATACGTGGCAGTGGCAGCACAGTGACTTTAGCATAGATCGTGGTCCATAATGTTCTTGAAATACTTATTTCTTACAAAACTCATTAATTTTGTCTAGTTTTATTAATTTAGTAATTTAACACGGATTGTGTACAAAATTAAAGAAACAGAATGAAATAACAAGTTTATTTAACGAAGTTTAATTGCGTGTGTGACTGTTTACCTGACGACCTTTGTCTTCTTTAGACGAAGATTTTACTTTATGCACTAGAGCATAAAAAGCGATTTTATGCAGCCTATACCCAACATAAACACGAACTTTACGAGCATGAGAAGTGAAAATAATTATTTGTTTTCCAAAGGTACCTTTGATTAATAGAAATTTGATAATTTAGATTGTGTTCATAGGTCTCATTTAAATATAGAATAGAAACTCCTGTCTATAAATCATCTTAGGATCTACATGACTGGATTTTGTGAATTTTATTCGCAATGGCGCCAAATGTAATTTTTTTGTTATCACGCAAAAAAAATCTGCCCCTTAGTGTTAAATATGTATAGAAACATGATCGTTTTTCAATATCTTCATATTGAACTAATACTATATTCTGGATGCGAAAATAACTAACTCGGTGTGTTTTTTTAAGTTATGGCACCTAAAAAGCAGGACTAAGTAGTAGGCACATACTTAATTTAAATTTTCTCCAAAACATGGCAAAGCATAATATATCCTATTAGTGATTTGCAAATCAATCCAACCGTCTCGTAGTTTCCTGCTTTTTAGAAGGATTACCTATGATAGTCCGACGAATACGAAACATATAATCTATTTCTCTTTCTCTATTCTATCTATTTCTATTTCATAACAATGATGGTGTCCAACCTTAAAAGCTGTAATAATAAAGCGAAATGAAAAAATTATAACTGTTAGACACTTTTGCTCAGACAATGAGACTCAGCTACTTTCAGTGCCAGTTTTGGCAATATGCCAATTCAGCGAATATATAAAAATTCGGTCAGCGAAGCGCCGAAGACAATGCTGGCTAATGATTCGTAGCTCAGATGGGACATTTTGAGGGAATATTGTGTTTGTGGTATGATTTGAATTTCGTAACTTGGTTTCTCTTCAAACATTATTGTTGAATTATTTAAAGCCTGCACAAAAAAAAAAACAAAAACCTCGCCACGTTGCGGAAATGTAATAATTTTTTTATATAGAATTTGATATTTTGTTACAATGAAGAGGTGAAAGTGAGGTGAAAGTGGCGCCTAAAGCCTGGTTTTTCATTTTTCTGGTCAGGCTTCACTTGCCATTGTATTGTTAAGAGTAATTAGAAAATAGCTGTGAGCAAAAAGTTCGGTTATTTATTGGAAAGTGGCCGACTTAAAATAATAGTTGATTTTACCTTTCAGGTTTAATTTATTTTCAATAGCCAGTAGAAGGAAAGTATGGGGTAATCAAATAATTTAATACTTAACTAGCCTTCAGCCCGTGGCTTCGTCCGCGGGGACTACACCACAACGTTAGCCTGCGGGAATGTAATATTTTTCCGAGATAATAAGTAATAGCCTACAGCTACAGCTCCCAAACGATCCCCATATAAAAATCACGTTGACCGTTGCTACGTAAATGACGGATAAAAAACCAACAAACACACTTTCACTTTTATAATATTAGTATGGATTTGGTCTACTACCTAGGGGGGAAGTCTACCCCCCTATTAATAAACGAAGAGTAAGTTTACACCTAGTTTAACCAAAAAGTTTGCTTAGGAATATGATATTTTGAAACGTCAAAAGTAAGGAGTCAAAAGTAATATGTGGTAATATGGCTAAGCAATTCAAAATTCAAAATTCAATATCGTTTATTCAATTTAGGTTTGTTTAACAACACTTATGAACGTCAATGAAGCTACGCCATCGGTTCGCAAATCCTACGGCAGGAGACCTTGTAGCAAGAAGAACCGGCAAGAAACTCGCCAATATTTTTGGTTAAACCAGGTGTAAAGTTAGTCTTTTTTTTACATAATAACGCCGTTAAAGTATTACACCCCTTTAATTGAAACAAAAGCAATGCTATCTATCATTCCAAAAAAAAGCGACCACCACCGCCTCAACAAAAGCTTAAAAAAGCTGTAACAATACCTATCAAAAATCGTCCACAAATCAAATCCACTGAAACGGTATCAAAGAGTCCATGAATAATGTGAAAATATATCGGGTTATTGCTCACCGAGAGTTTAAATCGCTCTCAAATGTTCACGGCGCGTCATTTTTATGCCGCTGGATAGATTTGTCAAAATGACAAGTTTCTTGTATAAACCGAGGGATCTGAAAGATTGATGACGGCGTCGATATGAGCCTGATAATCGCACACTGCGACCTCAAATATGGATGAAATAAAAGGGAACAACGGGAAAAAACGAGCGACGGATTTCACACGAGTCGCGACGCCGACGTTGGAACTATGTGCTTGAATATATGGCACATCCAAGGTAGGCGTCGCTCGTTGAATATATTTTGTTATAAGTCGTTAGTTACTTTAATTTTTGTCATTTAATTATTGTTTCTAGGCTTGTAAGCACTTGTCTTGAAGGCAGTGAAAAAGGCGTTTATAAGTGTTTTAAAATTAAATGTACCTACCTACTTAAAATGTGAAATTATAAACATTATAAAATAGTGAGGATCAGGCGTCAGTCAAAAGATATAATTATTTTGGAGTCTACAACCTGCCTACAATACTTTAATATTATTATATTTTTTACAGATTTGGTTTCTTTCGTTTGATTATATGTATATACTTATCGGAAGATACAACTGACGAACGATTGAATTTATTTACGATCAGTTTGTAACGAAAATTAATGTGTACACAGAGAGTAGGTATATAAACCTAATAAATTTCCTTGAGCCTGTTTATTCAATCTTCTCGTAGCGCTTAAGGGATCGGCAGTACCTCGAGCGAGCCCAGGGGAAATACTCTGTATTATTATTTCCGCGTACAAAGAACGTTATCGACTTTGAACAATACCGGAATGGGTTTGTTTTGTTTAGGGAATATTTGAATAGAATCTCTCTCTACGGGTTTCGAATGAATCTGTTCGTTTTATAATTAACTTCACAATTTGTACGAGTATATAGGTACCGGCCGTATTTTTTTAAAGAACTCAGTCGAAATTATTAGCGCACATTGTCTATGTAACAACGATATTTTTAACTTATTAAACACCATTGAAGTTTAGATAAATAAATAAACAGACATTATATTATTTTATCTTTGCTATCCGATATTTACTACTTAACAGTTTATAAGGATACAATTTTTATTATAAAGTATTATTAAATAGACTATAATTATTTTATTTTGCTAAAAAGTTATTAAAAAAAATAATAAAAAATATATCATTCCTAAAGCATTTCTAAAAAGGCTGACTTCCCAGATACAGCTCTATTTAATACAAGAAGGTTTGCTCAAATAAAAAAGAACAAAAAGCCTTTTATGAGTACGTCTATTAGCAGACCCATTTACTTCGCTAAGTCGGGAGTTATTTCCTGCATTCGTAGGGCTTAACATAAGGCCGGACTCACGGAAACTGCGCCTAACTGCTTGGTCTTAAGCCCGTGCGTGATGGATCTTATGAGCAACTCATTATAATGATAACATATACGACATGTAATGTTATCATTATAATGCAATAACCAAAAAGCCCATATACCCCAACTAATTTGTTTTATATTAAATTGATTTCCATTAAAATATATATTTTTAAGGAAACTTCCAAGATATTCGTGCTCATAGGTCACCGTGACTTTCAGACAGATTTTAAGCTCTACTATGACGTAAGAGAGCATGTGACGGGTCGCGCGTATTAAATGAATAGGCAGTAGACACAAACATTTTTAAAAGAGGCAAAAAATTAAAAAAATATATTTGAAAAATTTAACCTCTATCAAAAATGTGTGGAATCGATTCTGAACAAACTATTTCTTAATTTCGGTCATAGTATTAACAAGTTGTATTTAATGTTGAATGGCATGCTTTGCTTGCTTTGGGAAGTGGTCTGCTACCTAGTATTAACTACTTCCTACGCCGCCGCGCTAGTAGTCGAGTTTGGTCACTACTTGATAGATATATTTGAGTTACAGTCGATTGTGTTTGTTCTGTGTCTGGACGTTGCTGAACAGCTTTTGCTTAATCATTATATACGTTTTAAGTTATAATAATTATATTAATTTTTGTTATCTTTAGGGCGTGTTAAATCACAAGTTAGAATATTAGGCCAGAAGTTAGTGGCTGTTAATTGTGAAACAGGCTCTAAAGTCTTTTAATAACGACATTTGGGTAACTAATTCTCAAACATTTTCATGCCATAAGTGACTTCATGGAATTAAAATATTTTCTGTATGCTGAATTGGTAATTATCAGCATTCCAAAATGCCACAAACAGCATAAGAACGCAGTGCAGTACAGCCCCAGGGTCTGCCTACCTGCCGCAACCACGCTTGTCTACGTCCTCGGGTTTCTGGCCGCTCCTATTGGTTTGAGTAGTCTTCGGATTTTGAAATATTTTTGCAGCATCCACTAAAATATGCACTATGTGGCTGGCTGACTGCTGCTGCTGTGGCCGTAGGTATGCCTAGCGGTTAGCCGCAAACTAAACGCGGTAAGATGTACGGTAAAAACGAATTAGTTATTTTTAATAGTAATAAATTAAATATAATTAAAAATAACGGCACGATACATTTTATTATTTCGCTAATTATGTTGGGACTATGTAAGCAAGTATAAAATAGAAACTAAGGTAAGAGAAGACAAGACAATTCATTAAATTATTATACCCGAAATAAAGGCGGCGTAAATGCTTGCATAAAATAAAAGGTTGTTAATAAAGCTTTCATCATCATCATCATCATCATGTCAGCCGAACGAAATAATAGTAGATTGTATTACAAGGGAGCAAAATAATATATTTACGGCGAGGGCGCTATTTTGAATCCAGAGCGCAGTGAAGGATTCTAGAGTAGAATCTCGAGCGCAGCGAGGGATTCTAAAGTAGAATCCTGAACGCAGCGAGGGATTCAATATACGCCGCCCGAGGTGAAAATAATTTTGCGGCCGAGTAATACACTCTGCTTTTCATCCCCCTCTATAAGAAAAGCAGTGAAGACAACTCAAACTACCTACCTTTCTTTGTCTTTCGGATACATCATAGCGCTAGTCGGGCAAGAAAAAAAAAATAGTTTGGAAATAAAAAAAAATTTAATAAAAAAAATATATATCCATCAGATTCCTTATAAGTATCTCCGGGATTGCCGTAGGGGGGTTGAAAATTTTGTTAGATTTTAGCTACGACTCACCGTTTACGAGATATTCTCAATTTTATAAAATTCCGTTTTTGAAAATTTCTCGTTCCCGGAAAAAGTCCCGGCCGCGGCCCCATACAAAATCAGTTTAGCAGCCTCGCGCGAGGCAGAACCTTGCCACGTGCGGCTGGCCTCGCACGAGGCTGCTCAATTGGTGAGGGAGGACCCGTCTAATCACGTAAAAACGGCTGATAGGATTTTTATGCAATTAAAACATAGAATACTTTTTATCCTGGTTATTGGTCCCCTAAGTATTTTCTCGAATGTCCACGCGGACGAAGTCGCGGGCGGAAGCTAGTAAATAATAAGTGTCTGTTTCACAATTAAAAAGTTAGTTCTGAGTAGCTTAGGTACCAAGAACTTTTAGGGTACTTAAGATGATTTAGGTTTCTATACCCTATTTACCCCCTGGGTTTGATTTTCGGAAAACTACGAAATGGGTTGCCTATTTGTTTTAAGAAGTAAGCCTACAAAGTTTCAAGTTGAAGTGTCTATTTTACCCCCTGATTTTTCATTCAAAATTTCACCCCTATTTCAACCTATTAGGGGTTGAATCATGTTCAGCGTGTTAAACATCAAAATAAATGCCATTTTTGCAATCGTCATCCCATAAAACCTCAATAACGACATCCATATCGATTTTTAGGTTTATTTATCCCATTTGACCTCTAAGGGGTTGATTTTCCAAAAATACCAAATATGTGTTTGCTTATTTGTTTTACTTTCCGACCATAAGCCTAAATAATAAATTAAATGAAGGACTTTCCAGATACAACATTTCATCTTCCTTTTCACCCCTTCGGGGGTGGAGTTGTCAAGAACACTGACACAGGAAAATATAAATTTTCAATTGCCAGCCTAAATTCAAAATTTGAAGATCCTAACTTCAAAACTGACGGACTCTCATACACATATTCATCCCCTATTTTACCCCCTGGGTTTGATTTTGGGAAAATTACGAAATGGGTTGCCTATTTGTTTTAAGAAGTAAGCCTAAAAAGTTTCAAGTTCAAATTTCTATTTTATCCCGATTTTTCATTCAAAATTTCACCCCTATTTCAACCTTTTAGGGGTTGAATCATGTTCAGCGTGTTAAACATGAAAATAAATGCCATTTTTGCAATCATCATCCCATAAAACCTCAATAACGACATCCATATCGATTTTTATTTTTATTTATCCCATTTGACCTCTAAGGGGTTGATTTTCGAAAAAATACGAAATTTGTGTTCGCTTATTTGTTTTACTTTCCGACTATAAGCCTAAATAATAAATTTATTGAAGGACTTTCCAGATACAACATTTCACCCCTCTTTTCACCCCTTCGGGGGTGGAATTGTCAAAAACGCTGACACAGGTAAATATTAATTTTCAATTGCCAGCCTAAATACAAAATTTGAAGATCCTAACTTCAAAACTGACGGACTTTCATACAAACATTCATCTCCTATTTCACCCCCTTAGGGGTGGAATTTTCAAAAATCCTTTCTTAGTGAATGCCTACACTGTATAACGTATCTATGTGCAAAATTTGAAGTCTCTAGGTTCAGCGGTTTAGGCTGTGCGTTGATATCTCAGTCAGTCAGTCAGTCAGTCAGTCAGTCAGTCAGTCAGTCAGTCAGTCAGGACTTTGAATTTTATATATATAGATGACTTTTGTTCCAAGAGGTTCTACTGTTGGTTCTACTAGTACAACCTCGTGGTAGTTTGATTGAAAAACATACGTCCGAGCAGTTCTACTATTCAAAGTAATGACACAGAATCCATACTTCCATACTAATATTATAAATGTGAAAGTGTGTTTGTTTGTTTGTTTGTTTGTCCGTCTTTCACGTCAAAACGGAGCAACGGATCGACTCGATTTTTGGTATGGGGATAGTTTGGGAGCTGGAGAGTAATATAGGCTACTTTTTATTCCGGAAAATATATAAAATAAAAATGATTATTTTGTATAGAAAATCGATAAACTGTCGTACTATACAAAACTGTCATTTCTTCCATAGCCGCTTCCAAAGAGGTATGTCAAAGAGTATTGTAATCACTGACGTTTTAGCCGCTTTGGATTACCTACTTTTTAATAAGTGACATTTGTTGCAGGCAGTGTATAAAACTTCTTCGCTATCATTTATTTTCATCTGTCTATCTATAATAGATGTTGGTGATACGAAGTTTACCGGGTCCACTATAATTAATATGGCAAAACAACGTTTGCCGGGTCAGCTAGTACATAATATAATTATGTAGGTATAATGTGGTAATGATGACTCAAAGACTAACCAAGGAGGTTTAATGATTTCAAAGCTGCTGAGTTAGTATCTCTTTTATGTATATTGCCAAACTAGACAAAGTGACTAACACCCGTTTGCACTAAACTTAAAAATCGCCTAAGTCTTTTCCTAGCTAACTTAAGACATTCTTAACAAAAAATTGCTTTGCACTAACCTTAGGACATTCTTAAATGCACTTTTGGCTATTCTTAACTTACGGGCCCAATATCGAGCGTCTAAGGCATAAGAAATACCTATATCAGTGATTATTGTCTGTGGCATTGTGAGCAAAGAGTAGTGCGACAAGCTTTTCTGTTCCGGTGATTATCTTTGGAACTAAAACAGTTTTCATACGACAGTCCATTTTGACAGCTAATTTCGTATTGCAAGTGACTCCTGTGTCACGGCTGTCACCGGAACAGAAAAGCTTGTGGCTTTTGTATTCTTGTTTGCTAGATAGAGACACAACACATGTGACATACGTCATTCATCATTTATTTTAAAAAAACATTACAGATCGACAATCTTTTCTGTTCCCATGACAGCGGCGCTTATGTTTAGCAGCAAAACATGAAAGTATTAGCAAAATGACATTAAAAACAAAACTCGTTAGTTCTAGTTTTGGCCACCGGAACAAAACCACCGTGCGGGTTGCGCACTGTATTTATGTTTTTCCTGACAGTTGAGCTCAGTTGACTTTTTCTTTTCTCGGTGAATTACTCCTTCCTACCAAATAAAATAGACAACGCCTTAGCTTTTGTCTCCTTTTAACTTACGAAGGAATCAATGAGAAGTTTCAACCAAAAAAATATCCAGTGACCAACTTTACCTCGCCAGGTTTAAAATCCATAAACAATTAATATTTGAATTCATTCATTCATTCTTTTATCAAGGTGATGACTAATTTACGACGTAGTCTGTCAGTGCAAACAAAAATTTTAGCTCGGCTGTTTTAGGCTGTTTCTAAGCTAAGACTTATCTTATCTATGACAAGCTCAACCCGAGTTTATTACCCGGGCATTAATTTTCACTGATTAAACGATTTCAAAGTTAGGAATGTTATTCCAACTATCAATTAAAAATTATTCTTACTGCCCGATCAAAGCTCATTATTAGTTAGTTAAATGCTGCAACGTTAAAGTGTAGCGTTCAGTATGCAAATGTGTTATGAAAACGGTTCAATAATTAGTATTCGTAATACCATTTAATATTTGTGGATGCTTTATAAACTGATGCAAAACGATTTATTCGCGAAATTATCTTCTGATTTGAAGCTGAAGGCAACAGGAAGAGTATCTTTCTATTAGTAAAAACGAAATAAAATCGGTTTAGTACTTCCAATGATTATCTCTTACTTAAATCAAAACTTAATAACTTTTCTTAAGAATTAAAATATTTATATTATTTATAATATCTATTTGTGCTGTTAAATCCCTCTTAGAAGCGACTAAGTCGTCGTTTTACAAGCAATTCGACTAAGCCAGACACGAAGTTCGAGCAGACGCTACAAAACCATGCTTACAAGTATGGAGTTAATGCCCGAATACTCGTACGCTACTTATCTTTGGGAGCGTCTCAAACATCGCCCTGTCACTTTAAATGTCAAACGTATGAAAGAGATGCCATGATGTTTGAGACGCTCCCAAAGATGATTTGCGTTCGAGAATTCGGGCGTTGGTGTTGAATTGAAATCCTCTCTAAGTAAATATATAACTAGTTGCAGGACAGTCAGGGTGAATTTAATAACATCTTACCGAAATTATTCGTAATTTATAGCGACCTTAAAGTGCCACGGAAAAACCTGAGGAGCGACTAAGTTGTCGTTTTACGAGCATTTCGATAAAGCCATTATTGTATCACAGCGCCATCGGCGCTGTAAAAACTGCTCGTTTACTCGAAGTAATTCACTCTTGTGGCTTTTAAGCACCGAACATTTATGGTAAAGCGGTCGGTGATGGTTCAGGAAAAATAAATAAGCGAATATTAACTTTTGGTTTTAGTTTGATGGTTGTTAGTCACTTACAGTTATAGTTACCTACTTTCTGCAATAACAAGAATAAGTTCGATAAGACAAGTGATGGTGGTATTTGACTATGATTCATAACAAATAAATAATCTGTAAATTTCAGGAAATCGTAACTTCTATCGTTTTTTTACTATTTATAGGTTTTTATCGTGTGTATGGTTTATATGAAGAAGCACTTGTAAAATAGCAACGCTCGACGAACTTAAAATAGTTCAATAAGAATGACAAGAATAGATTGAAGTTATCTGCAAACAAAAATATTAGTTGAATAGCTTCCAAAAAGTTATATAAATATAAAGTAACTATTGAATGTTTCTCAGACACCTTTTCATTATGTATTTCTATTTAAATCACTTCTTCAATAGAAGATTCCTAATCGTTAAGTTAATCGAAGGTTAAGTTCAAATCGATTCATCGTCTCGTGGATTTCTAAAAAACTCTGAGTAAAGTAAATGATGTTCTAAAGAGTATTTATCTTTACGGGACTCAATGACTTGGCGATTTCCTTTCTCTTTTACTTTGCTGAGATTGAATGTGTAATTTAACCTTTATGGCATAAGATACCTTTTTCAAAGGAACCTCATTAGCTAGAAAGAAACGTTCTGCGGCCCTTTCACGTGAGCAAATAATACGATTTAGCAGTATTTTAGGGCGGAGAATACATTTTTTCATTCGAACTTAATAAGCGTTATAACTTTGTTGTTTGGTTTACTCAGCTTTATTATATTTACTTTAGTTGTTTTGTTTGTTTTGGGAATACTAGGCAAATAGGTACCGTAAACCGGGGCTACTTTGACTTTGCGTATAACTTTAACAGTTTTTGAGGTTACTTTGGAACGACGCGACCTTGGTCGTTTGTTGCGCTTTTTCGGCTGCGGCCGGGGCGCGTGGCAGGTGCGGTAGTGGAGGGGAAGGATCTGCGAGTGAGCAGGTTCCATCCAAAGCAAGGTTTCCATCGGAAAATGGACAAAATGCGACACGAATTCTTGACGAAAGTTTTCTTGAGTTACGTGTGCAATATTTGCAAATGTGTCTACCTTCATTATAAACTGATGAGGGATTGGATCTGCTGCGTGACCTCTTTGAAGCAATGGAGGCATAAAAATAGTCACATACCTAAATGCCAACGAATGTGAAGATACAGATTGATAACTTTGAGATATTTTATTGATGTTTGATCATATTTATTTTGATTTTAAGAACACACGGTACAACTTCCTATTAATATTGTAAGATTAACATTTCAAAACAATATATAAGTAATAAAACAATTATTTACAAAAATAAATGTCTGATTCTTTTCAACTTAATATTCGTTTTATTCTATAAATAAGTCTATAATATATGAAAACTATGTAAAATTTATATATTCTTCTATTTTAAAGGTGTCAAAGAAACCTGCCCTATGATTATCATTGACTTTCAGGCAAATCTAATAAGGTGTTTAAGTAGCCCCAGAATCCAGGTTACTTTGACATTTAAAAAAAAAATATTTAAAATAAATAGGGTCTTAGACTGCTGTATACAGCACACATCTCAAAGCCAAGACTTCAATTGCTCTGATGAGGTACAAAAAGCTTGATTTGCGAACATATTTTTTCTTGTAATGTAGTAAAACCTCCAAAAACATGTCATAGTAGCCCCGGTTGACGGTATTCAGAGTTGTAGAACCTACATATATTAGAACTCATTAGTGATAAAGAAAGTGCATAATGATTTATGCTCTAATACTTGATTTACGGCCAGAATTAATAACCTATCCACAGATAGGGATAGGCGCGATCCAGATTAGTTGCTAGGCAACACCAAGCAACACCCTGGCAACTGTCGTTAATTCTATGTTAATATCAAGCGTTGCATAGCAACTAATCTGGATCGCACCTATCCCTATCTGTGGATAGGTTATTGATTTTGGCCGTTAATTGGTTAAAGATTAGATTTTACAGACAGAGAAAATGGATAGTTTAATTTTAAAATTTTATGTTATTCTTACGAAAATTTCCGATACAATTTACGAATATGTTGAAAAAAGTGATGCACTGTTAAACGAATTCACGCCAACGGTTTTTTTTAACTTAGAACAAGTCGCATCTTATTTTAATAAAACCTACCAATATTATTATGTTAACCTCTGATCATATAATGTTAACTTTATTACGTTGAGCAATAAATCGTCAGTAAACAAAGCGCTAAGAATATCCATCGTGGATGGCGTAGGCTAAAACAAGACACGGCTACGTCATAGGTACATGTTGCATAGATAGACATTACTGAAATATTTGAGTAATATTTAACTCGTTAAGTTTTTTTATTTTATTTGGGTACTATTTTTCGGCTAAGTACCTACCAGTAATTTGTTATATTAATAAAGGTACCTTTAAGGGCGTTTGTGCACTACCACTGAATTTTACCGATCCGGAAAAAAACGGATGCTTGTATTTTAATAATTAAGACGCTACTCGGAAAAATATGGACTTTTTGATTTAAAACTATAGGTCGGTTACAGTTGTTACAAATCTGGTAATAAGATATATATTTCTTCATACCTTTATCTAGATTCGTATAGTTTCAAAAACACGATTTTATGATTTTGCCACGACACTTTTTCTTTTCGAAAAGACCTCTAAAAAAACGAAAAGTCAAGATTATTCTTAAATGGGGCTACTTACACTATTGCAAATTGGTTTAATTAGTGGACACCAATAATATTGAGGATCGTATAGAAGCATTTTTTTTAAATCGCTGTAGTTTTTTAATACGAAGTGATTTTGTGTTTTTTTTGCCTAATCAGCAAAATCGGTCTCGCTCCCGCGCGCGTCGTTTTCTCATTGCTATCTTGCTTCAGCACATTTTTTCCGAGTATCGCCTTAATCATTTATATTAGTAATTAATTAAATACAAGCATCCGTTTTTTTCCGGATCGGTAAAATTCAGTGGTAGTGCACAAACGGCCTAACTGCGAATGAGGTGGCGCAGGACAGACCCAGTTGTAAGCTCTTGTTATCGGAGGCCAAGACTCACTTTGGGTCGCTGCGCCATCCTAGTAAATGGACGCCGCCTTTGTGGACTGTGGTCTAGTGGTTTACACTACCGATTTCAGACCAAGAGGTCCCGGGTTCGATTCCCAGTAGGGGTACATATTGTATTCGGTTTGGTTGGTGGTAGGACTTGTTCTTAGTCTGCCTGGCTAGCTACCACCATCTTATCTAAGTCTGACGCCTTATCAATGATGTTTCAGCATTATTGTAATCCGGCAGTGACGAGATAAGATAGCCTGTTCCTCAATAACTGAGGATTCCAGGAGTAGTGCGCTTCCACCTTCAGCCTATCACCACTTTACATCAGGTGTGATGAAGGCTAAGTGATACCCGTTGTGGATAAAAATAAAAAAAGTTAGTAAGTAAGTAATGCATAAAACAGATGTCGGTCATGCTTGTAAATTGCTATCCACGGCTTATTTATAAGCTCTTTTGCGATAAAAAAAATTTATACTGCTTTCACAGCTACGGTTTCATAATAGGAGGAAGATATATAACGAATATAGTACGGAGGAGTCCATTGCGAGGTGGTTAGCGCGCTCGGCCTGCGATCGTTGAAGTTAAGCAAACTTCGCAATGGTTGCTCACGGGATGGGTGACCAAAAACTTTTCACCTCGAGCTTCGAAGGCACGTTAAGCCGTTGGTCCCGGCTGCATTTGCAGACAGTGAAATTTTGAAGTTTGATTTACAACGAATCTTTTCGGTCTAATATATCGGTATAGGTGTAGGTAATATAGCTATGTCGATGTGGTTTGATATGTGCCTCCTCCATGGAAACAAGCAAATCAGCTTTATTCTGTATAAAAGCATAAAATTACTCAACTGATGGAAAGTCCTGGGTTTCCCAGTCCCGAAGAGTAGCAGAATAATTCCATCACCTGCGACTGCAACGAATCTACGTTACCCTGCTAATACGCATTGTGGGTCATGGGCCCGTGTGGTGGGTCATGGCATGGCCAAATCTCCTTATCCATCCATAAGGATGGCCTGTGCCCCAGCAGTGGGGACTTGTAATGGCTGACGATGATGATGGAATGTCTTTAGTAATAAAATAATAGGAATAATTAATTGAGCCACAAAAAAAAAATGCACCTAAAATACTGAAATGCACGCAAAGTGTTAATTTTTAGTATTTCTAGGTGCTAACTTAGTATTTTGTGGGTTCGGTTAAAGTAAGGTTAGTTTGGTAATCAATTAATTACAACCCATGAAATAATACTTTTTGAATATGAATTTGTTACTTCAAATCAGAGGGAGTTTCATATCCTTTAGAGCTTCCTTCTACTCAAGGCAAACAAACTCTTTGCCATTTAGATTTAAAAAAAAAACACGATTAGAACAGTGTTCCTATTACAAGAAACAAATGTCAAGCCGAACAAGCAACGGAGCGTCTCTCGTAAAAAATACAGAATACGTAGTTCGTTAGTTGCGCTTATGCGCGACAGCAACAACTACTCATAATTCGAATCGAACATTATAATTAATTTATAAATTATAGAAGTTCTATACTTATTTGGTGTGCTAATGAAGGAGTTTCATATTCTTTTGCAAAAAAGTATATACAAACCCTTTGCAATCAAAATTAAAAAAGTTGAACCGTGTATCATATTACAAGGAACAAATGACAAAAGCCGAACAACGAAGCGTCTCTCGTAATTACAGAATAGTTCGCTATTTGCACTTGTTCGCGACTGCAACTACGCTGCCGCCGGTTTTAATTAAAGTTGTAATCAAATCCAGACATTCAACGCTGTGATCGCAGCCGTGTGATGGGGTTTTTCATTAATCTGCTCTATCGATTGAGACTCGATAAAAAAAATACGAAAGCAGAGCAGAGAGTTAATGAGATTGTGTTTATTGTATAGTATCTTTGCATGATCTTTGCTGATCTTGTTTGTTTTCAGTGTTGGTCATCTTCATTTAATTTAATATCGCTACAGCTCCACAGGCCGTCCTCAAGGATGGATAAGGAGAATGGGTCATACATAACTCACAATCGTTGGTGAGGAGATCGTTGTATATTAACGACTGCAATAATGCAGAGCTATTTTTAGGGTCTCACTGATCATAAATGCTTGTAGTAGTCGAGACTAGACTATATGAATTAAATTATGACTGAGTTAATAAAATCTACTGATTTTAAGAATCAACCAATAAATAGGTACGACAAGAAAGCTGCGTTTAATGATATCGTGATTATTTCAAAGTCTTTTTGGTAAGCTTCTTTTTGGTATTCTAAGTGCCTGTAGTTGTCTAGACTGAATTAATTGAGTTCAGACTGAAGTAATTTGAGAATTTAAATTTGAGCGAAAATTAACGTCGTTATTTAAACTTGAAGGCTGCGTAAATTTAAAAGCAATATCTTAGGCTCTGATTTTCATAACAACTTTAAGATTTGTTTCTTGTATTCCTAAGAAGTTACTTTAAAAACATTCACTACTAGCTGACCCGGCAAACGTTGTTTTGCCATATAAATTTTATTGGACACGAACTTCGTATCACCTGCCTGGCACAATGTCACTTATTCAAAAAAAGAAATCCTAAGCGGTAAAATGTCAGTGATTACATACTCTTTGACATACCTTCTCTTTGGAAGCGGCTAAGAAATGACAGTTGTGTGAAGTATCAGCTTAACGGTTTTCTATACAAAATTACCATTTTTATTTTATAATTTTCCTGGATAAAAAGTAGCCTATGTTACTCTCCAGCTCTCAAATTATCTCCTTACCGAAAATCTCGTCGATCCGTTGCTCCGTTTTGACGTGAAAGACGGACAAACAAACAAACAAACAAACAAACAAATAAACAAACAAACAAACACACTTTCACATTTATAATATTAGTATGGATAACAAAGCAAGAGTCGCGCGTGTGACACGTAAAAATCGAGTGAAATCACCGCGTTTTTCAGTTTCAATACTACAATAGTTCAGTAAAGTTTGGAGTGCTATTTTAGTTAATTAGGGACTCCAGTTAATATTTCAATGTGACCCTCAAAATCATGGGTCCCAGGAACCACCCAAATCATCATCATCATCATCATCATCAGCCATTTAATGTCCCCACTGCTGGGGCACTGGCCTTCCTTATGGATGAATAAGGAGAATATTCATAATAATACACATTTTTTTTGGAAACCACCTCACTTTCCTTATGGTCATTCCCTTTTTAAGATGACTATGTGCAAAATACCTAAGTCAGATAGATAGAAAAAGTCTTACTAGGTTGCTAGTTCTTATTATCACTAACTACGCTATTAGTGTAGGCTGTCGAGGACAGCAAAGGAATAATAATAGCACAAAATTAGAAACACGTTAACAATAGGCAAAGGAAAGCAATATGACAAGAATAGAGTGAAGAGGCAAAACCATAGTATAGATATTTACATAAATAATTACATAGTATAAAATAATAAGACTATACATAGGTGGGCCTGTCCTTGACATAGCCCTCCTCGTAAACGAAGTTTACTAAGTTAAGCCAAGGACAGACCCTTTGTCTGAAACAAAGTCATTCACAAAAAAAATAAATAAATAAAATCTAGACGCTTAGTCTAACTAGTTTTCTAACCGGACGTCTCAACGTGCCGCCTACTGTGCGCACGTCCGCTACTCGCACAATTCCGTCTCGACCAGGGTAAACTCTATCAACTCTGCCTTTAGGCCATACGCCACGCGGCAGGTTGGCATCACATATCAGGACAAGGTCACCGGTTTCTAGGTTCGTCGCAGCAGCACCCGCATCCCTTCTTGGGTTCAAAATCGGAAGATACTCGCGTACCCAACGTTGCCAAAAATAGTCAGCCAATCTGACAGCCTTTTTCCAATTCGCTCGTCGCACCAGATCGCTGTCATCAAGGTTGTCTGGGCGAGGTAGGGGAGAGGACTGGCCAATAAGAAAGTGGTTAGGCGTTAGAGCTGGTGCGTCCCGCGGTTCTACAGGAACATGGGTCATCGGCCGAGAATTTACTATACCTTCGGCCTCCAACAAAAGCGTGTTGAACACCTCTTCACGAGGAGCCCTTTCTTTTAGGGTTGCGGATAGGGTTCGCTTGACGCATCCCACAAGTCTCTCCCACACTCCCCCCATGAAAGGCGCTGAAGGCGGAAGAAAGTGCCACTCTATCTGCTGATTGCTCATGAAGTCTGAGATGGCTGGTTGGTGCGATTGCCACTCCCGCTGGATCTCGCGATTGGCTCCAACAAAAGATGTCCCATTGTCCGAAAAGATTTGCTGTGGGCATCCTCGCCTGGACATGAACCGACGCAAAGCCATGATCGCAGAGTCGGCTGACAAACTTCCCACCACCTCCAAATGAACTGCACGGGTGGAGAAGCAGGTAAAGAGTGCGAACCAACGTTTCTCTCGGTGCCTCCCTACAGCAACTTCGACGGGCCCAAAGTAGTCCAAACCGGTGATGGAGAAAGGACGCTGATGGTGAAGAAGTCGTTCTTCAGGCAAGTTTCCAACTGGTGGGATGGACGCTGTGGCTTTCTTATTCTTGCAGATTTGGCAGGCTGCAGCGACTGTTCTGACGGTAGGCCGAAGTCGGATTATCCCGTAACGCTGGCGAAGCTCGTTGACGACCATCTCTCGACCGGCGTGTCCTGCCCAAACGTGGTAGTGATGGACGATGAGACGAGTTACATGATCTGACCCGTTCAAAATGACAGGCTCTTTCATATCTTCTGCGACGTCGCTCGCGGCAGCAATTCGACCGTGCAGACGATACAGACCTTGGCTATCTTGTTTAGCTTGCAAGTGCTCAAAACAACTCACACTGAGGCTTTCTTGCTGGCTCTGTCGCAAAATGTGCAATTCGGCGCTCTTCATGTCAGCGGTTAGTAGCGGACGCGGTCCTCCTCGTTGGCGGGGACGCTTAGTAAAAGCCTTCTCACGAAGGAGACGCAAAAATTGATGGGCTCGTGCGGTAGCACGTAACAACCTAAACCACGAACTAAAAAGTTTACAATTAGGATGTACAAGATTAAAAAATATAGTAGGAGTCAATATTACAAATGTTTTAATTTCTACAGAAATGCTTGGCTCCGCAGGGAATTCTAATTGGTTACGTAACAAAATATCGGGTCCCTGCAGCCACCTGCTTAACGATTCAACACCAGTTGGCGCAACACGAGTGGCGTCATCAGCCACATTAAGATCGGTTGGAATCCAAAACCATTCGTGAGCCTGAGTCAGCTCAGCAATTTCGCCTATCCGATTTCGTACAAAAGTATTTGAATCGCTAGCAGCACTCCGAATCCAAGCAAGGACGGTTTGTGAGTCGCACCAAAAAAATCTTTTGGAGGGCTTAATACGGTGCTGCTCACAAATCGTAGTAGCTAGTCTAACTCCTAACAATGCGGCTTGCAATTCGAGTCGCGGCACTGAAGTCGGCTTCAGCGGCGCGACCCGAGATTTGCTCATTATGAGTGCTACTTTCACGGAACCGTCCGCGAAAGTAAATCGCCAATACGAAACGCAGGCGTAAGCTTGGTTGCTCGCATCTGAAAACGTATGCAGTTCGCGAGCAACGGGACTAACGGTGTCAGTATAACAGCGTGGAATCGAAAGAGATCCTAAAGATGCCACGCTGTTGTACCACTCTCCCCATCGCGATCGTTCGGCAGAGGGCAAAACATCGTCCCATTCTCGAACCAATTGACAAGTGCGTTGGAAAAGGATCTTGCCCGTAGTAAGGATGGGAGATAAGAAACCTAAAGGGTCGAAAATTTTTATCAGATCTCGCAGAGCTTGACGTTTCGTCAACGCTTCGAGGTCAGGTGAACAGAAATTAATTTTGAAAATAAAGTGGTCAGCGTGTGGTATCCAATGCAAACCTAAAACGCGCATGCCTACCCCCTCGAAATTCAAATCAACTTCTCGAATTTCCTCTTTGACTAAGCTCGGCGGCAGTAGTTTAAGAGCTTCTGGATTATTGGACACCCACGACCGCATTTCAAAGCCACATTGACCGTGGACATGGACAATGTCTGCAGCCACCCTAGCTGCGTCTTCTACACTATCATAGCTGCCAAGATAGTCATCCATATAATGACATTCTACTATATCTCTAGACGCTTCAGGATACTCAGACTCAAACTCTCTCGCGTTTCTGTTTTTGATATAAATGGCAATAAAAGGAGAACACGAAGCACCGAATATTAGTGATGTCATTCTAAACTCTCTAACAGGACCATCAAGGTCTGAGCGCCAGAGGTATCTTTGACAATCCAAATCATCACTTCGAATTTTGATTTGCGGGAACATTTCCCTGATGTCGCCTGTCAAAGCGACTTGACCTTCGCGAAACTTCATCAAAACTCTTAATAAAGATTGCAAAAGATCGGGCCCTGGCAGTAAAAGAGTTCCTTATGCGGAAATTCGCGTTGCACCTCCGCAGATGCCGATACGCCCTCCCCGATCGGGTGCATTGCACGGACGACCTTCTCCTGCGCGGTGCTGTGCACATTCTCACATAATAAATGAAGTTTTGGTACCTGAGATACGCATGGCGACCGTAATCGGTCGCACCTCGGTGACAGGCGGGTCGGAAATCGCCGATCCATGAGCCGAGATGGCGATCCTTCGGCGCTGCGAGCTTTGCCAACCCACTCCGCCGTCCGCTCCATGGAAGCCGTAGTTGATCCTATCAGCGCTTTCTCTGCCTCAACGGCAGCAGTTTCCGCGTCAAACTCCGCGCGCGCTGCCGCCTCCTCTGCCATCACTGCGTGCTGTGTGAGCTCCGCGATCCTGCGCCTGTAATTTGCTTCAGCAGCTTTTTGCCGCGCAACAAGATTCGCGCGCTGCGATGACGTGGTGGAAGCCACTACAGAGCTTGTCTTTCCTCCCCCCTCTCCCCCCTCAGGCGGTGAGGGTTCCGCCATCCCCTTTCCTGCTTGCGCTCTCGTAAGCATAACGAAAAAGTAAATTTCGAAAAGGTGCTGAAGGTACAAAAAAGGGAAAGATGGATCGAAGGACCAGGATGTCGAGGACAGCAAAGGAAACGGCGGTTGAAAGGGGAAAAGGAAGATCTAATAGCACAAAATTAGAAACACGTTAACAATAGGCAAAGGAAAGCAATATGACAAGAATAGAGTGAAGAGGCAAAACCATAGTATAGATATTTACATAACTAATTACATAGTATAAAATAATAAGACTATACATAGGTGGGCCTGTCCTTGACATAGGCAATAAACAGATTCTTTGTATGGAGACCCATAAACTAATGAGGGATTTTCTGACAGATGATTAAAAAAGAAAAAAGTTAGTTCCAAAAAACTCAACAGATGGAGTTCATCAGACATGGGTTTGCTTTTTTTAAATTTGGTGGCAAGGGCCCTGTTTAACCATTTTTACAAGTCTACAATTATGTAAGAAAGCTAGTGAATTACTTGTATTTTTACTCTAGTAGAACATCAGAATCACAAGTTGGCGGCCATTTTAGAAGAAATCATTCACTATAATTACGAGTGTAATGTCAGTGACATTGACATTAAGATAATAGTAGATTGTATTACAAGGGAGCAAAATAGCATATTTACGGCGAGGGCGCTATTTTTAATCTAGAGCGCAGTGAAGGATTCTATAGTAGAATCCCGAGCGTAGTGAGGGATTCTAAAGTAGAATCCTGAACGCAGCGAGGGATTCAATATACGTCGCCCGAGGTGAAAATAATTTTGCGGCCGAGTAATACACTCTACTTTCATTTCGAATTCATGGAAAGTAAATACACTTTGCTTTTCATCCCCCTATATAAGAAAAGCAACAAAAACAACTAAAACTACCTAGAAAAATAAAAGAATGGTGGCGGGGGGCATCGCCTTCTCTATTTTTTCTATTATATTTAAAAAATTTGAAGTTGAATTAAACAAAAAATAAAAAAAATATATGTCCATCGGATGCCTATGCCTCCTATGTATCTCCGGGGTACCATAGGGGGTTGAAAATTTTGTTAGATTTTAGCTTCGACGCACTGTTTTTGAGATATTCTCATTTTTATAAAATTCATTTTTGAAACAGTTCCGGCCCCCCCCACCCCATACAACATCAGTAGAAAACTTTTTTATTGCCGATGAGATAACTCTATGGTTGACTGTAACCAAATTCAGTTCTATTTTTAAAAATACTTTTACACCCTAGGGTGAAACGCAGAGTTTTGAACCCGCTGCTCAGTTTAAAGGCCTGATCAGACGAGGGACTGTCCGCCGAGTACTTTTTTGTCCATCGATATAGATCTCTTATAAATTGTATCGAATAACGCACACAAGGAACTAAAAGTACCGCGGACAAAAAGTCCCCGAAAGTACGGCGGACACCGAGAGACTGGACTGGACAAAAGTTCGCGGTAGTCCCCGAAAAAAATAGAACAAACGTAAATAGGCGTAACAACGCACACAACGAACTTTAGTCTGCATTGAGCGCCCGATAGTGAAGTACGTCTTTGGGCAACAAATGACCGCACACTATATGCGTTGAGTCCGCGACAAGTACCCGGAGGAAATATTTTGGACGTACAGGGACAAAAGTCCTTCGTCTGATTAGGCCTTAAATATACATCACTTTTCGAATATGAGAGATGAAAAATATTTATCAGCCAATGCATTTATATGTCATTAGGTATTGCAATGACACTCTTTTTTGTTACCGTAAAAAACACTTGTTATTTACTTCGTGAAACAGAATTTACAAGTCCATGTTACATTTCGAAGCTTGTGATTTTGTAAACTTGTATCTTTCGAGAAATAGGCCCATCTCTGTGTGGTAATAAACAATAGAGGTGAGTGGATTCATGTCAGGTCAGCGCCATCTATCGAGCTAATAAATAAACTTTTTTTTTTTTAATTTGCTGGTAGAAAATCTCTCATTCCTCAGTCGATGAAACTTTGCTGGGTTATAAAATAGCATGAGCCATAAACTTTTAAATGATTATCCAAAAAAAAATCTCACACGAAAGTTAGGTATTTATACCTAAATATACAAATCTGTTTATATATTGAACCGAGTAATTTCTCAGTCCTTTTATTTTACCAAATGAGTTATTTAAACTAGTATGTGATACTTGATAAAAATCCAAAACTTTTTTAAAGCATGAGTATGCTTGGCAAAATGGTATAATTCCGTTAAAAAGTTCGACAGAGACATTTTTCAGTTCAAGTCACCCAAATTGTTTTATTAAAATTTGGTGTTTCTGCTGGGATATTTTTTTGGATATTTCATATTATTGTTTTTATACGTTACATGAATATGTCCGGTGAAGAAAGTTTAGACGGAGCATTTTTCCTAAAAAAGATATCAATGAAATAAGACTTTCATTAAAAAATACCTAACCTTCTTTTATTATTATTTTTTGGAAGTTTGTACCATACTTTTAATTTATTGATACTTTATCAAGCTGTAAAGTTTTTTGTGACTGAGGAATTACTGTGGGGGTCAACTAGCTTCATTGACTACACTATATCTGAACCTATTCAATCTGTAATAGCTATCTAAACTGTTGTTCGAAAGTTTATTAACAATAACAACCTAACATGGACCATTAATATCAAATTAATAATTTGAATTAGACGACCTACTTCACCACTATCTTATTCCTTTGGTCTCGGAAATACCGGATGTAACAAAGTGCTTACCTAAATTGCTTAACTTCAGCCAGGGGTAAAATGTAATCTGAGTGTAAATGCTAGTACAAAAGTTAATAATTAAATTAGAGGAGGTTTTCGCTTTGAACGTTAATTTTCGTAACTACGAGTATGTGATGCGCATTTTGCGCATGTATCTGTTTTACTAATCTACCGCCCGCGTAGTTACTTTGTGTCTATGTCGCAGCCAACTGGTTAAATCCGCCATTCAATTAAATGCCTAGGCCGATCATTTTTTCCGTAAGCTATTTTATCTTCCCATTAGGTTGACGGAGTCACAAAAAAAAAATAACCAGGAAATATGGTGAGATAAGTCTGTCTGTTACAACTGGACATCTCGAGAACTACTAATGCTATCACCTTGAAATTTGGAATAGTTTTAGATGACGTTTGCCCAACTTTATCTATACATATAATAAAACAGAAACGGAAAAAAAGTCTGTACATGAAATATTTTTTAAAAATAATTACTGCTATGTGATGTGTACAGGATATAGATCCCAAAACGATAGATATAAAAATTTTTGTCTGTTTGTCTGTTTGTCTGTTTGTCTGTTTGTCTGTTTATCTGTTTGTCTGTTTGTATGTTCGCTTTTCACGCAAAAACTACTGGACGGATTTTTACCAAATTTTGTGTAGTAATAACTTATAACCCGGGTCAACATATAGGGTACCTTTTATTGCTGGGAAATGTCATTATATTTAAAAAAACGTTGACGAACTTATATGTGCGGACGTCGGTATGTTTGCTTTTCACGCAAAAACTACTGGACGGATTTTTACCAAATTTTGTGTAGTAATAACTTATAACCTAGGTCATACTATAGGGTACCTTTTATTGCGGAAAAATTTCTTTATATGTAAAAAAACGTTGACAAACTTATATATGCGAGCGTCTGTTTGTATGTTTGCTTTTCACGCAAAAACTACTGGACAGATTTTTATCAAATTTTGTGTAGTAATAACTTATAACCTGGGTCAACATATAGGGCACCTTTTATTGCGGGAAAATTTCTTTATACTTAAAAAAACGTTGACAAAGTTTTATTTGCGGGCGTCTGTTTGTATGTTTGCTTTTCACGAAAAACTACTGGACGGATTTTTACCAAATTTTGTATAGTAATAACTTATAACCTGAGTCAACATATAGGGCACCTTTTATTGCGAGAAAATTTCTTTATACTTAAAAAAACGTTGACAAAGTTTTATTTGCGGGCGTCTGTTTGTATGTTTGCTTTTCACGCAAAAACTACTGGACGGATTTTTACCAAATTTTGTGTAGTAATAACTTATAACCTGGGTCAACATATAGGGTACCTTTTATTGCGGAAAGATTTCTTGACATCTTATAAAACGTAGAGAAACTTATATTTGAAGACCTATGTACACATTTTGTATGAAATTAACTACGAATATAAGTTAGAATTAGTTTTTTTAGTCCACTGTAAAACAGTGGGTCTACGGGGAATAAAAATTACCTATGGACCCACCAGTGGGTCATAGTGGTGGGGCCACGGGAAAAACCCGATTAAACCGCGTATTAACCGTGGACCCACCATTTAGCCCCACTGGTGGGTCTACGGTTAATTTTTTTTCCCCGTAGACCCACTGCAATAGAGTTTTATATTATGCATTTCAATGTGTCAGTTTCCGTGGGTACACGGGTAATTGCCTCAGGTAATTTCTTTCCCCGTACACCCACTGCACTAGGCATATGCCAAATATGCATTTTTATGCTTTTATGATTGTAGTTCCACTGCAATGCCCCACTTAACATAAAATTAAATAAAAACAAAAATATAAAACTTAATTAATTAAACAAAATATAGATTCTCCTTTATAGCCCAAAGACAAGAAAAATCTAATTAATTAATTAGTTTAAGTTCGTAAGTAAAATATTATATACTTACTTAAATACAAATTAAAATATACCTACTTATATAAAATTTTTAATTATAAGCCTAAGGGGTAGGTTGGGCAGGGTAGAGCAGGGGCGCGCGCAGGCTAGGGCCCAGCTGGCAAATGCCACTTCGACTTTATTCCCAGTCCGACCCTGCTTCAAGTGAACTGTGAGACGCCAGCCACACGAAAAGAAGTAAGAGGTGGTTCAGCGAATTTGTCCCTGAATGTACACTTTTAGAATATTAGATTTACGGGCTATTTATAAAAGGAACTCAACTTTAATATTACTATTAGGAAACTGTATCGAAATATTGAAATATCTTAACAGTTGGGGTTTTAAATACATACATAGTAACCTATATTCTCGTATCGCATTGTATAATGAGAAAAATATATAAAGTAAAACGGTATTTTTAAGGATACTGATACTGCAACAATGAAAGAAAATATGGGCTCATAAATTGTACGAATATAACGAACCATTACAGCACAAGGCTGGACTAGTCGGTCAAATATTTACGCGGCTGAACTGGAGCTTGGTATCTGGTGTTATTTCGGTGTTGGTGTCAAAACGACACTGCTCTAAAAATGTCTGAAGAAAACGGTGGATGAGTGTATGGGAGCTTTGGGCGGCGAGGGAAGCCGGGGCGCGGGGGCATGCGCCCACGCACGGCCCGCCGCACCTTGCCGCCCGCCTCGCGCCAGTCAGCAGCTGTGACTCGTGTTGGCTGAACCATCCGTAGGGCCATCCTCTTTTCTCTTTCCTTAGGTGAGTTAGTGATTTATACTAAAATTAAAAAAATAAGACTGTTCCAAGTGCATTAGTGAAGTGATACGTCAACGTCTCGTGGTAATGGATCCGTGATCTCGAGTGTTAAGCTAAAAGTGTTAGATGTGACAACTTCCCGTTGGTGCAGAATTTCCCGCTGCTGGACTAATAAAATATAATCAAATGTCGTGATTTGAAATCAAATCAGAGGATTGACTATATCACCCTAAGTGCTGTTTAAATTAACTTTGTTAAACATAGTAAATCATTATAACAATTTAATCAATTAATTAATTATAATATTTGCTTTAAAGCCTAAATAAAATTGTGTTTTAGAAATAATAGAATTTTTATGAAACTTTAGGTCTAACTCAAACTTTTAAAATATTGTTTAATTATTAAATATCTAAAATTAATGATGACGTATGCGTGACGTGAAACTTAGGGCTAATATCATTGCAAAGTTTATAGTTATGACGTCACGAAATTAATTACTTTTCGGTATCTCGTTACATAACTCGAACCGGTCCACCCCGCATCGCATCCGAAACCCGAGTAACCGAACATTGGCGGCACCAAATTAGGATGCGCGGGAATATACGCTGACCTATTTCAGGCGCCCGCGCTGCCCGAACTCTGCCGAAAATTTCCGACGGTTTCCGACTACCACCGAACCTAATTGTGGAAATTTCGTTGCCCTGCAGACTTTTTTATCAGCCAAAAATATAACGGTTTAATGATGCAGCTGGTCATAACTTCACGTGCTTAATCAATTTAGGATAGGAGTGCAACGTTCTCACACATAAATAGATCAAACACATTCCAATGGAAATGGTGAAAGGCTTTGAAATGTACAGCTGGAAATTCTGGAGCAGAACGAACGATGGTTTGGGATGAAGCTGGAAACCGAATGGGAAATTATGCTTTCACGGTGTCGAATATCAAATTTTACACCTATACGTAGAATTGGCACGTGTCCAAAGTTTCAAATATCGCTGTTGTTTCGCGCGGTAGTGGCCAAATACGCAATTTTAGGTGGGAAATATAGACAAATATGATTGGCATACAACATCTTATAACTATGTTTATAATAAAATATATTTAGATCTGGATCAATCGCCAATTGACGTACCTACTGTGCATTAATTTATTGTATTGAGTGCACCATTTTATGTTTTTCACAGTTTGTAGTTTGAACTGAAACAGAATAAATAGGTTACTTTAAACATAATTATCAGTGCACTCAATATCGAGAGCTATTTGTATAATCCTATTTTTTATATTTATATTTAGGTAAATTTATTTTTCTTTTACAGGACACCAAAACCAACACATTAACAATGGCGGATGATGATGTGAGGTAAGAGATAATAGCACAGAAATTTTATTAAAATTATAGCCGAATAAATTATTACATATTTGGACACTTCTAAAAATCATTTTCATAAAACTGCAGGTGAAAAATTTACGTAAGCTTCTTCCGCAAGTAATTTTCCGCAGTAAAATACATAAAATTATTCATGAACTTGTGAAAACGTAAATGACCTTGAAAGTTGTTAAAACAACGCACTGTTTTTAATAATTCAAAGAAAATTTTAAGTCATTTAAAATTTTACTTTTTTGCATTCACAATGCTAATTCTAGATACGGTAATGTAAAAGCATATTTATTTTTCAAAACCATGAACATTCATACTTTTTGGAAGATTTATATATCAAAAACTATGAAATTCGCATTAACTTACTGACTTTTACAATGCTTTTACTGAATATTTTGATAAATTCTTGATGCTACGGAGTCAGTACGGAACATGAGTTCGAGTGCAATTTTATTTTTCTCTGCGAATGTACCAACTATAAAACTACGATCATTTTTCCGAGTGCATTCAACCAGAAAATTAATTTCAAACCTTTTACGATAGATATTTAAAGTATTCTAATGTAACAAAAGCACGGAGCGATTTTGTGAGAAAACAAATTCGAATAGTCGAAATGATTTTCGCTCTTTTATTTTTGGTAAGATTCTTCAATATTGGTTGGTTGGCTGGCTTAGAGACAAATTAAAAAATCCTTATCATTTGGGACCAGAGAATAGTTTTGCAAACATGTTCTGATCCGATCAGTTGGTATTAACATGCGTAGAACAGTGTTGGAAGTTTCGAGTTTAATTTGCACAAACTTCCAAAGTTTCAGGATATTGAAGCTTGACAGAGTTAGAAGTTAGCAGATATAGATACATATAAATTCCCTACCCCTATCGCTTGCATATAATAGGTCTTTACATATGAAATTGCCGTTTTTTTCTTTTGTACATATAACTTAACAACTTTTATAATATTAGAAATATATAATTTCTTTAATATTGCGTTACATTAAGACCGTATCGAGCAACTTTTGATAATTTAATAACCACGATATTTGATTATTTACATAGAAAAAACTTATTCCGAAAGTTACGACTTTTTTTGTTTCCAGAATTTCGTACTTTATTAGTTGTAACTTAGTGAAAAAAAAAATTTTCTCTTAACGAATGTGTCATTTAGTAGTTAAAATGTCCATAAATACGTGTGTAAAATTTTGTAAATTTACATAATATTAGTCGTTAAATAATAACAAAAACGTTAGTATGGAAAAAAAATAATTACAGAAATCTCCATACAAAACGGCAATTTCATAGGTAAAGACCTATTATAATATCGAATGCGTGGCGTATATGATTGTATAAATTAAAATGGAACTAGATTAATTTTACATTCATCTAATCTTTTATCTCTTTTGCGTTTGCGAAATATGCAAAACGTTTTTCGTAATTAGTTAATCATTCCTAGAATTTCTATTTAATTCAGCCTCACTTCATGCCTGAACAGTTTTATCAGGCATAGATACTGTAGAAAATATAGTTCAAACATTTGTCCTTGACCCTTTCTTTTTTATTTAGTAGGTACTGAATTTGTTTGTATCTTAGTTCTCTTTAATTAAAAAAACTAGCTCATTATTTTTTATTTTTATTTTATGATACTAACACATTATTTTGTTTTATTTCTCTGTTTCATCGCATTTCCCTTGGGCGTCGGTTGCATTCTACTCTTGGATGGTCTGCGGATTATGGTTGTTCCTCACTACAGTATTGAGTACCATGTCCCCTCGAGACTCAGGTAATTTCATGTTGCTTCTAACACCCACTTGCACACCACACCATATTCAACAGAAAACAACACCTAGTAGATATGTTGAAGATAATTACAAGACACAGAGAAAAAAGAAAAGGCACAATTTTGGAAGGGGTCTAAAATAGTTTTAATTAATATAAATTATTTTGGATTCATAAGTGTTTAAAGAAATTATAACCTTACCTTTATCTATTTGATAAAAACAACCTTACTCTGAAAAAATTGTATGATGACATATTAATCATATGAGCAAAGTTACAAAATAAGGTTTACAAAATAACAGCTATTAAAACATCTGATCTGCTATTTACTTTTAATTTCTGTTACAGCATTTATTTTTAATTAAATGTATATGCAATAGTAAGTGTATAAATGTTCTTGTTACTATTTGTAACTACAGGTGGAAGTCATGTCCAGTCCCTGTGTATCACCATAGTCTAATAATGTGTGTCAAATAAATTATTATGTTTACAATTACTATATATTTGTGATAATTACATAGCACCTTTGTACTTTAACACACACTTTTTAATGAATAATGCTAACAAGCACAATATTTTTTTTTTATGTGCACACCATTTATGCATAATGCCATTTAAGCATGTCGCAGGAATATGAGGAAATCAGACATTTCACGAAATCCCTAGGGATACCACGAAATCACGGAAGATGTGGAATAGTCTTATTTACGACGTCTTCTTCCTAAACAAGTTCAGTGATATGTCGTTTCACTAAACTAAATCTAGTGAAATGTTAGAAAACTGGATTTCAGAGGTGAGAGTTTGCCTCGGAAGTCCTGTAAAACACGTGATAGGTTAGAAATTTAAGGCGAAGATCGCCTTGAATTTCGTGGTTATTTTTTATTGTGAGAACAATCCATAAGTTGTTTCACAAAAAAAAAACACGAAATTATCACTTCTCTTCTTCTTATTCGCTGCGCTTCGTTATCGCCTTAAATTTCTAACCTATCACGTGTTCTATAGGACTTCTGATACAAACTCGCTCATACCTGTCACCTGCACCGTGAGCTTATTGTTATTACTTCAGTCATTCTTCATTTCACTAGATTTAGTTTAGTGAAATGACATATCACTGAACTTGTTAAGGAAGAAGACATTGTAAATAAGACTATTCCACATCTTCCGTGATTTCGTGGTATCCCTAGGGATTTCGTGAAATCTCTGATTTTCTCATATCCCTACGACATTCATATAATCAAATGGTGTTAGAACTTTAGTATATTATTAAAGTGTCTTAACACTAGATTTTCATAATTGTTTTGCGGCGCGTCTGTCTTTGATACGATAGCATCCGTCTATTACTAAAACAGTTAAATTTAAAATATTTTTCTGGCAAACAATGGTATTATGCATGACATTAATACAATGCAAACCTACACATAATATTCACACGCACACATCACTGCACACGCTATTTTACGCACCAAAATAACTATAAAATGTGTTACGTCCTTAATTTGTGTTTGTTACAAATACTCTCAATAAAAAAACGGAATATATGTATAGTGTTTCACATAAGTACTTACTTATTTTAAAGGAAAATATTTTTTTTTCACCGGTAGATACTTGAAATAAATTTTATTTTTTTTGCTCAAAAGCTATGGGTGTACAACACCATAGCGCAGTATCATTTACCATTCAAGTTAGTGGTTGGCATTTAGTTCAATCTGTTGCACAGGCAGATAATAGATAAAAAAACATTTGTATAATATTGAAACATCGGGAAAACAAAAAACAAACTTTCAATTAAATTTGTACACATTTTAATAAAAAATTTATAGCCTTAAATTTTTATTGAGAGTATTGTACCAAGTTTTATGTCTAAATGTTATTTGTATGGCGATCAAAGTATAAAACTTTGCATTAATTTCTCCCTCCATCAGTGTCCAAATTAAAATAATTACTGTTGAATTCCCAGCTGAAGTTGTTTATTTATTAATAATGCCTTCTTAAAGCTTTTCTTTTTTAAATGTAGCGCAGACTTCACGAGTCCACAGTACTTGTAAGGGATTGGAAAAATCTTTTTAATTTAATTAAAATATGAATATTTCTAGCTCCTATTAGCAGCTAACTGTTCCAAGAGAATTGTCATAATGTCAAAGCAAAGTTATACTTAGATTAGCCTTAAATGTTTAAGCAATAATTTCTTCAGTAAACTAATCTTTAAAATTCTCTTTTACAGAAAAAGCGTCTCGAGGAGGTAAAGTAGCACCGAGGGATCTTACAAACACTCCACACTTAACCCCAAGCCGTCTACGGCAAACAGGGGCTTTACCCCGAGCTGTAAAACAATGATAAAGTAATGTTGCAAGCGAGATGGCGCTATACACACTGTATTGCTCCGTCCTTCAATCAAAATTGCTTAAATATTGCGATTACAACTGGTGGTAGACCCCCAAGGCTTGTTTAGTCAAATCATTCCCTTACAGTTTCTCCGTTTCAATGAACCGTCTCCTCGAAAACATTTCATAAATTAAACAAAACATGCAGCTCATTAGTCAACAAACGGAATATTTCAGCTTCTCCCTTCTTGGTTCATTTCTAAAAAGCTTGTTCCTCGTTTTACATTTATTTCACCGTCTTCATTTCATATTCATGGTTATGATGTTTTGAACGAATACACATTTAATGAACAAAATTAATGTATAAGTCACATTTATCTTTTGGTGGTTGACTGATTTGAAATGTTCGTAGAAAGCATCATAACGTGAATGTGGACCTCAAATATTCAAGTCAGTACTCAATTACAAAGGGAAACATTGAACAAATGGGACATTTATGATATATTTCTTAATATTTTAGCAGCAAAAGTTCATTAGTCTATGTCAGTAACAGCGGCGATCACTTTGTATCACACACAACGAAATGAAACAACAATACTTTATCGTTAGACAATACAGAACATTCCGACAACATGCATTTATGAACGTACACGAAATACATTGAGTAGCCCTAGCACGGAAAACTATCGTTATAGTAAGGAACTTAAATTCAACACATAATTGACAGCACCAATTTGACAGCTTTTGAAGGATATTTATTCTATCTATTCGATTACCATTACGATAGTTTTTCATTCTAGGAGTACAGAACACATACAACACAACACAACTATATTTTACAAAAAAAGGAAATATATGTAAAATAAAATGAGATCAAAAAACATAAAGATCAGATTCCTTATGAGATGTTTTCAAATGTAAAAAATAACTCCTCTATTTGATTTGATATACTTTCATAGGCTGTCTTTCTACTTCTCTTTCCATTCACTCTTCAACATAGCTAAAAGGTTAAGAACACAATTACGATGATCTTGACTGTCTGTAGGCGAAGAAGGCCAAACAGGCCGAGATTGACCGCAAGCGCGCTGAGGTGCGCAAGCGCATGGAGGAAGCCTCCAAGGCCAAGAAGGCCAAGAAGGGTTTCATGACACCGGAGAGGAAGAAGAAGCTCAGGGTAAGTCCTATAGCTTAACATGTACCAATACTTTAAACAGTGCATCTTAATGATGTGAGTTGAGAAAGACATAAATCAAAATAAGATCGAAAGAACAGGAAATTGATCTTTAATGTGGTCAACAGTTGTTGCTGCGTAAGAAAGCCGCCGAGGAGTTGAAGAAGGAACAGGAACGCAAAGCCGCTGAGAGGAGGCGCATCATTGAGGAGAGGTGCGGTAAAGCCAAGAACATCGAAGATGCAAACGAAGGTAAATATCAGCCCACCGACATGGTTGATGTAGAAGCGATAAATTCATTGTATTTTGTTAAAAACATTGTTCTATGTTCAAAGATCAGGTGTATCAAACATTCATGTAAAATCTTTATACAACACATAACACACGAAGACACCGGCCTTTCAGTGCCAAATATAAATGTTATTAGTTACATATGTACATTATTATGTCGCATTATAGATGCTATTTCGAGGGTTTGCAAAGAATACCACGAGCGCATCGCCGGACTGGAAGACCAAAAATTCGATCTGGAATACATCGTTAAAAGGAAAGATATGGAGGTAGTGAGCCGAGTTGCTATGAGACAGCTCTCTTTGAACTCACAAACTTACTCCTTCATCTTCACGTCTTATTTGTGATTTGTCATGTGCCGTGCTCTCTACTCCGTCTGTTAACACGGCTCTAGCTGTTTGGTGTGACAGGCTGAAACCACATCGGTTTCAGCCATTTCTCTCTCTAACGCGTCTATCTAATTCTTCTAAGCTCCATGTGAAGTCACCTTGGCAAATAATTACTACCTTCTATTTTTCCAATAAATTTCTCTCTGACACTCACACATAACTTAACTGGTCCACGGTCAGCGTATGCCGCCGGTCTAGGCTAAGTAGAAGTATGTTCCGCGCGAGTAACTCTTGTTGGTTTTGTAGCGGCTCTCACGAGCATCATAACCGGTTACCACCAGCGTATCGCCAAGCTCGAGGAGGAGAAGTACGACCACGAGATGGAAGTGGCCCGCAAAGCGCTCGAGGTGTGACCTGGTTTGGGCGCAAATCTTTACTCATAATACGCTCTCGTTTTAGTAGTTTATGCCGATAATGTGACTAGAAATTTTATTTTGTTTTCGCAGCAATTTCATAATTTTACAATATGCGGAGCTGAAAATCAGATCCCTAACCATGTGGATAACAAGTTAAAATATATCGCTAAATAACAACGTCCCGAACGTAGCAACTCCGAAACTGCGAGTGATACTGTAGATACTCTCATCGAGTTTTAAGTCAATAACAACATAGATATATTGCAGCAATTGTCCATTGACCCACCTAAGTTCGATCATGTAGCTTGGCTTACGCTTGTTCTCCAGTGAGGTGGTCCCGATCTCGTCAGCCCACACTCGTCACACAGACACCCGCGAGGCAGCGTCGATATCAAACCCTGTACCTTAAATGTGATTGTGTTTTTCTTTAGCGGAACTGCAGACGATTTGTCAAATGTACTGGCACAGAATATACAACCTTGAGGGGGATAAATATGAACTAGAACGAGCGATCGAAATTAGGAAAATGGAGGTAAACAATATATTAGGATTGGGAATGCATATGATATGAGTTGATACTGATTTAGTTGTTACAACATGACATGATAGTTGTACGGCTCACCGCACACATGCACACGTCGCTCCCCGTCGACAGACGTAGGCCACTCACACAAATGCCCATGCTCATTCTGCTGGCTCAATAATCTGTCTTTCCTTTTTCTATAGCAATGCTCAAGAGAATAATACAGGAGTATTATGACCGCATGTATGTGTGTGAGGGCCAGAAGTGGGATTTGGAACATGAAGTCAGGAAAAGAGATTATGAGGTATTGACCAATACTTTATGACCATTGTGAATATCACAATCATCGATTATGTAACAAACGTGCGCGTGTGACAATTCGTGTTGATACATTGATAACGCTTTGTAAGTTTTCGGTTGTTTGTTGTTGAATTGTAAATAACGGCGGAGGGCCGGGTCGGTAGCGAGTAGAGCGCGGCGCGAGCGCTTCGCGGGAGAGCGGTGCGGGCGCGGCCGCGGCCCGCCCACGGTAAGGCGTGCGGTGCAAAATCGATCTTCGCCGGCGTCATCTGACATGGAGCTTACACCATTAACTACACTAACACCAGTAACCGCCATGCGCCCTCGGCGTAACAACACTGCACTCACTCACGGGGTGATTACGCACTCCTCATTGCATGCTTGTAACTTTCATCTCTCTCAACTGTTTGCTAGCGAATTTCATAATATCTTTCTTACTACTTCAAAGATTCATCAATCACCATATCATTATCATCTCTTCATCGATGGACGAGGTAACTTGCTTCTCCATCGGCTTATCTGCTAAAGCTTGTGTTGCATGATTCTAAACATATAATGTACGATGCTTCCGAGTCCCGATTAATATATATACATTCCTTAAATAGTATGGCACTTTAATAATATACTTAAAACGTGTGATAGCGCTATAATATTCGAGGACCGATCGCTGCATCCGCCAGTGTTCCGCTTCATGTGTGTGGCGAGCTTAGTGGCCTTACTGAATTTTCTCTTTTTATGATAACACTAGTTGTCGTTGAAGTGTAAGTGGACCGCTGGACTGGTTCCTTATTGGCACACGCAAGTGCATAGTGTAAGTGAAACTTCTTGTTCCAAATCTCCAACTTTTCATGTATGTGCCGTTACATCCGCGCGATATGTTTGCGTGTTCGGTTGCTGAGAGCCCTATAAACCTTTCTGTAATACCCGTATGATAACTATTTGAATACAAGTGTTAAATTGAAAGTGCCATGCTCTGGTCGAGTGCCCACCCTTCCCCCGAGCCGAGGCGCTCGCACATTGCACAGATTATTCGGGACCCGGAGTGGTGTCGCCGTCACTTGCGCGTCCAAATACACTACATTACAGTATCTATACCTACCGACCCACATCTGCAAATCTGGATCGATTTTGCACCGTCACTCCATTACACTTCTGCAATGTCCGAACTCATACATTGAATGTCGCTCACTGTACCGATGTAGAGACGTACATTTGGGAGTTAGATTGCATATCGATACAGCGCTCAACATGCTACAACTTCGAACAATTCACACTTACGTACAAACTACTCGGCGTCGAAGAAGTATTGTTGGCGCTGCTTTTTGTTGCACATGTAAAATACTATGCACTTAAATGTATATTGGTTGTTGAGGATACAGGAGCTGCAGGCGACCAGCTTCCTCCAAGGCACGATAGGTAGAATTTGTGCACGTATTTATAGTTAATTATCTAGTTATTCTAGTACTGAATTAGTAGGTAAAGAGCACAGGCTAAAGATATTAGGCAGCATTAGGACACGGGACTGACCTTAGCGGATTCTAAGTATGTACTTGCATACATTTGTACTGTATTACGCTCGCCTAACATCGCCTAATCTACGCTCAGCTCTATATCTTGTTCTGTGCTTTTCTCGTATTAATCCCTATTTTATTGTTTATACTGCATAATTTGCTTTCTTTTACAGATGTTTTGGAGTGTTCTGCTTTTTATGTTTTCTACTTTTTCTTGATGCATGCGATTGTTTCTTGTAAATCTACCAAACTTTATGACTGTATTTCATTTAATTATAACATTATACCTATACTTGAAATTTATGTTCTGTTACTTTGTCTTATGATTTCTATAACTTCAACTATTGTGTTGGACGTATTTAGTTGTTCATATCTTCATTTATTTTAAACATCATTAATTTGAAAATAAACATCAAATCAATACTTCCTTTCATTAACTTTTTCTTATTTCTATTAAATTTTCTCACATTAATATAATGAAATTAAATCTAATAAACGGTAGTACATAATACATTCTATAATAGCGATTGCATTTTGCCAGATCGCCGACCTCAACAATCAAGTCAACGACCTCAGAGGCAAATTGTAAGTATCCCTTTCAATTTCATTTCTTTTATCAACATTTATTGAATTACTGAGAGAGTATAATTTAGAGGAAAAATCATTACAAATTACAAATTACAAATTGCTTTATTTGCAATTCTGTGTTCTGTGACAATATTATTGGGTGCAATAGTAGCTACCATCCAGCTAATTATTTGTTGTTAAAATAATAAGTACGAATTAAATGTTTTGAATTGGTAACAGAGTTTCCGTTAATTAACAAACTATCAGTATAATACACGTTACGTTTAGCATTTAATTAAAATATTAATTATTAAATTTTGCATTGAGAAATCGCCAAACGTCAAATTGCATTTGGTTGTGAAAATATGATTTGGTTAATAGGTAAAGCAATTCGATATGAATTCGAAGTGGCTTCAAATTTCCAGATTTGGATTACGAGCCGATAAGGACCGGATCTCGTTTTACGATCTGACACTGTAGCACATTGAGTTATAATGTACTAATGCTGTAGCACGATAAATTGGTACATGTTGCAATATCGTATTTTTATTGGAATTCATTAATTTTACCGAAAACCAAATGATACTTACTAATTTATAGATGGCAGACCCAAAGAATACTATATTATTACTACGTAGTAGAACGCTAAACATTCAGACGATCTTAAAGTGCCTCGGTAACGATCATTCGCAATTGACAATGTTTACGTCATTGACGGACCAAATGATCGTCTACAGAGGCAATTGAAGTGATTGTCATTCGAAACTACGTGATTGATGCGAATGATGGAAAGCCCATTGACAATCGCGAATGACGCTACCAATTGATCGTCTCGTTGTGCGATTGACAGATTTTTCGGTGAGAAACATAGCGCGAGCAATTGACGCATCGAATGAAGCTCCATCATTCGCACCTTCAATTGAAACGGTCAATCACGTAACAATTGACGAATGACGATTGATCGTTACCGGGGCACTTAACTCAATCGAATACGCTTCCAAATAATTTAGTTCTGATACGCTGTCAGTTTGCCCTGTAAAGGTTCAGGACTCTTCTCCATTAGATCCATCCATTTAAATAAATAAATACATTTCTTACAATAAATTAATAAATAAATAATTAATAAATAAATAAATAATTTAGAAGGATGTAAATTATTTATTTATTTGCGGCATTTCCGCAGGTTGTCCTTCTTCTTTTTCTTCTTCAGCGCATTTCCGCCCACCGTTGAGCATACGCCTCTCAAATATTTCTCGTCAGACCAGCTAGCTGGTGGTCTACCTAAGTTTCTTTTAGTACAGGGTCTCCAGACAAATACACAGTTACTCCACCTGGCATCGCTTCGGCGACCGATATGTCCAGCTTAAGCCCATTTTTAGCTTTATAGCAGGTTATAGCAGATGGTCCACTAGTAAATAAATTAACTGTCTTCGTTTCCAGCGTTAAGCCCACACTAAAGAAGGTGTCCAAATACGAGAACAAATTCGCCAAGCTCCAGAAGAAGGCCGCCGAATTCAACTTCCGCAACCAGTTGAAGGTCGTCAAAAAGAAGGAGTTCACCCTTGACGAGGAAGACAAAGAGGTAAATATTATATCCGTCACTTGCACATACTATTCGAACCAATAAAGCCTGCTGCACAAAGGTACAGTAAACGGTATTGTAGCAAGGTAGAATGCTACAAACTTAGATGACCGGTGTTCGTTTTTTGAAATAAAATTTCATACTGTATGATAATGTATTGTATTGCATATTTTTACCTTTTGTATGTTTTTCATGCAACGCTGTCACCGGGTCCGATAAGTTGGTTGTTCGTTGCTACTATATCGTTTACCCGAGTACCCCAGGCTTGGATGAAAATTAAAACGCACTATTTATAATTATTGGTTTACATAGTACGAGGTTACTACAGTTCTATCATATTAAGTAACCACTTTTTACTGTTATGAAGAGTATACTACATAAAACTACACAAATTATATTCTGCTCAAATACACTTCTCTATAATATTGTTTATTAGCAGTATTTTAAGATATAGCCTGGTAATTGCCCATTTCGTAAGCAATAGTGAGAAGTTTTCCTGGTTCGTATTTGCCAGCATTGAAAGAAAAGCCACTTTCTAATAAGATGGTATTTCCTACAACTATCACTATCAGTTCTTTTTTATTATTAACGATGCTTTTACTATATTATTATTTCCATTAACATACACATGCCAGCTAAAAAAATTGAGCCACTAGGTTATTTTCATTCAAACATGCTCATTTCAGAGTCTCATAGATGTGAAACTATTTGCATCACTGCAATGATTTTTACGTCAGTGGAGAGGTCAAAAGCCCAATTATCCAATCACAGTTTTTTTTTTAAAAGGCTAAACAATAAAGTCAAGTTTCAACTCCCTTATAACGTTATAGTCTATAGAGCGGTAAGTTTTAGTTTATTCTTTTTAATTTTTGGGATTATTTAAGATTATCTGAAGACTTTTGAAACTGTGAATCGACAATTGGGCGCTTGTCTTCTCCACTAACGTATAATCATTGCACGTTTGTATAAAAAAACCCAATGGCCCGATTTTATTATACCTTGCCGGTACTTTAATATTTACGTTACCGAAAAAAATAATTTTCAACTTTTTTGTAAAAGCTACTAGTAAAACACTTCTTTCGAACTTTTATTCATAGAAATAACTTTTCATTTTCTATTAGGGTAAACTAACATTCGATTTACTCATGTTTCAACAGGCCAAGAAGGCGGAGAAAGCAGATTGGGCTATTGGGAAAAAGTAGACCACAAACTCACTCATACTTAACAATATCCATCACAAATAACTTCGATGGTTTTAACTATAATTAAACTAATTTAATTTACAAATAAATAAATATTTTTCAATTCCAAAAAACATATCTTTTTACCAATCCGTTAAAGTTCCTTCTAATGAAACGAGGTGAGAAATGTTTGGTGCGGTAAAAAAAGCTTCAAAGACCCTATGCAATTGTTTGTCAATAACCTATAATGGAGTTCTTGTCCTAAGCTTACGCTGCGAATTTAAAAACAATTTAGTTCTCCTATTGAGGCTTTCCCTGCAAAACCGACCAATGTTTTTCCTGTTAAGGTAAATGAGTACCATTTTATCTTGTGCTAATTCAATATTGAATTGTTGCAACCGTCACTAACCCATTCGATATCAGAACATTGATATTTTTCGAAAGAGTTTCAACGAAATTACCATCAAATGATTTTGTTGAGACTATATTAAATAATTTATGAGATATTTAAAAGTATATCCAAACCATCGTCACACGTATCACAATTTACCATAACTATATTGACACTACAGTTCGATTTCAGAATCCGTTTGATTGAACATCGCACAGTAAAAACTCTACAAAACACAATAATCTATGTAATGAAGTGTTGATTCTATAAGAACCTATGCTTAAAATTTACTTCCATTATTCATAGAGCAGTTCCAAAAAATACTTCTACTGCTATGTATTTTCCATTCCACTTAATAGTATTCTTAGATTCATTAGCTGTAGTGTTTCCTTTACTACAAATTGTGATGCGATGTTTCACAGGGTGGCGCCGGAGGAAAGGTAAATAAAAAATCGAGTCTACGGTAGAAAGTTTTTCTATTCGATTAGGCACTCGGCATGCTGATAGATTACGAGCACCGCTTTGTTACATGCAATAGCCAATGGCTGCCACCTAGACGATAGACTGCCTTCGTATGACACACGAAACAGCGTTGGCAAAGCACCCCTCACTACATGAAACGCTAAATGATGATGTAAATTTGTTTGGTTGTGAACCGCACACTATTACACACTTGTATATAAAAGTGGCTATACAATACGCTTTCACGGGTTTCATAGATGTGTTAGTTTTAAAGTTTCCAAAGCTTGGTGAGCGAGAAGCTGCTTTGGTCGATAACGAAGTTGAGATATGAGACGACCACTCGCGCTCTACGTGCCGTTTCACATATTGGTTTTCATTGGTGGTTTAAATACGGCAATTGTTCAAGCTTTATCGTCCCAGCTACTTTTGGCGTAGCGTGCGACGGGTCATGTGAGGATTAGAGTTTGAGCAAGGAACAAAATAAGGTTTTACTCGATAGTCGGGAAATTTACTTTGTTCCTTTGCTTACAACTTAGCGTAAACTGTACATACTTTTTTAGATGTAGAAACAAATATTTAGCAGTGACGATTTCTTTTGTTACTTCATAATTATGAATCATTCTCAACGTGAAACTGAAACTGCTAAATAAGTGTAGTGTGAAGCACAAATACGTCTTTATTTATATTATCTATAAATAAAAGACGTACGTAAGCTTCTTAAACTTGTTGTCTATGTCTGTATCTAATATTATTTTTTGATGTTCACAGAAAAAGCCTGACTGGTCGAAGGGCAAACCAGGAGATCAGAAGGTAAAAGAGGAAGAAGTTGAGGCATGAAGTACCTAATGTAACTTTAATAAATATCTTTAAGACCTTGTCTCTCACGCCAGCTGTTCGCCTTGTGATAACCCTGCCCGACCATGGGTGCGTTACGATAGTAGCCGATGGCAAATTCCTCCATTATTATATGTATTGTCCAAAAACATGTCGTTTCGAACATCAACTTTTTATATCTATTTATTTAAATAATAATGTTTTATAAGATAATATGTTTAATAAATTAATTTCTGTATTATATCATTGTGGTTGTGCCGTTTTACCCCGATCCCTACCGTTTAGTTTAGGTATAAATTCCTGTGAGTATGGAAAATTATCCTGAATGTGTTTGATACGGTGCTAAACCAAATTGCACACAGTTCCGCATTTTTAGATGGCTTTGAGCGCAGATACGTTCAATGAACAATAATTTTGTATGACGGAAAGATAAATTTATACCTTTCAGCTCTAGAGAGCTGTGGAAAATGCGAAGCTTATTTTGCCAATGTGTTTAGCCAATCTGAAGTTTTTCCTTATAGAACCATTTTGTTTCCATTCTTAGTTTAGTTATTTAATTCCAGACATCCAGTAGAAATAACCATCCACGTGTTTTTTTTTGTTATTTAAATATATTGAGAACGACCTCATTAATTTTAAGTACATAAGTGGCGAAGCTAATTACTTCATTATGTTGGATTTATACCAGAATACTTTGCTTGGCCATTTTCAAGTATAGTGAAAAAATAAAAATATTTAAGTATTTCCGCCAAAAAGGTACTTATTTTTCTTTTTTCACAATGGTTAGGGACTTCCGCCAGGTAACGCCTGATACAATCAAATACATTTTCAATGAAATTCGGGGGGGGGGAAATTACTTAAATCCATGTTTACACACAGACAGGTACTAGTTCTTGTCGAGCCAGTTACACAAAGAAAGCAGTTGTTGTTGTGACAGGTGTTGACTTCTAACACGAAAACTGTTTTATAAGTTCTGTGGACGTTAAATTTCAGGTGAGTAAATCATTTTCGATCAAATCCACTTGTATAAGAGGTAGAGGTATAACCCAGGTTTGATTGTCGGTGAGTACTCTGTTAGGGTTAGACTACATCTAGAAGCACGGAACAGCACTTTTCTATGCTGCTATCCTTTTCTTTCGCACTGAACCGTCAATAACTAGAGCAGAGCAAGAAAGAGAGCAGGAATGCTATAGGTATAGGATGAGGCAGTCGCATACCCGCGCTCTTTCTCGTTCTAGCTAATGACAATTCTGAGGGACAGAAAAGGACAGCAGCATAGTGGAAAGTGTTGTTCCGTGCTACCAGATGTAGTCTAACCCTTAAAGTTACGTTAGTCAGGCCTGATTGTAAATCACAATCATGCAATCATGCAAGCATACAGTGTGAATGATTCAGCGTTTATATGCGCATATGGGTAATATAAGAGTAAGGTTATTCAGAAATCCGGAACAAAATGTAGGCATATAATAGGTATTTATTTTATTAATCGTTCTTGCCAGTCTTTGATGATAAACCGCATTGGAATTCATAGATTACTAGCGACTCAGCGCGGCTTTGCCCGCGTGGTACTCGTTCCCATAGGAATATCCCCTTTATCTAATAAGGACAGATTCTCATAAGGACAGATTCTCAAAAGGACAGATTCTCAAAAGGACAAATTTTCAAAAGGACAGATTGTCAAAAAACCGAAAATGGTACCTACAGTTGAACACACAAATCAATAGAAGGAAATATCTCGCACACTGTTTCCACAGTATAAATTAGTAATTTTCCTAAACTAACTTACCAGCTTGTACCTACTATGGATAACTAAAAGAATAAAAAAAGAAAAAAATATAGAAAAAAACAATAAAAAATTTAAAATTTTCACTTTTTCTCTGAAAATGATAAAATAGTAATAATAAATTTTATTCTCTTTATGTGGTTACGTGTACTCCTGTCCTTTTGAGAATCTGTCCTTATGAGATAAAAGTTGAATATCCGGATAAAATACAGTCTATCGCCCGAATTCTCGAACGCAAATCATCTTTGGGAGCGTCTCAAACAGCATGGTATCTCTTTCATACGTTTGACATTTAAAGTGACAGGGCGATGTTTGAGACCATGAAGCTCGACTTAATACTGAGGTAACTGGAGTTCTCACCCTGAATAAAAAAGTGAACACCAGCAAATTTGACATTTAGTATGTAGTGGCTGTCAGTTGTCTCGTATGACCACAGAACAAGATTTCTTGTTCTGTGCGTATGACCATACGTATTTTTTTAAAGTGTAGGTGAGACGGAAGACAGCCACTGTGTAATTTGTGGTCACAAAAAATTGTTCGTACTGCACTCTCTAGTTACCTCTGTATTAAGTCGAGCTTCATGTTTGAGACGCTCACAAAGATAAGTAGCGTACGAGTATTCGGGCATAAGTCACTCAGAAAGAATGTAGCTTCTAATGGTGAATTAAATCGGTCCACTAGTTTTTGAGTTTATCCATTACAAACAAACAAAAAATCAAATCTTTATGTAAAGTATCTATAATCGATTTATCTAAACTATATATCAATTTCTGGCGGTAGGTAGCCCATGTTAGTTTACAACTGAAAGAAATAATAGAAAACCTTTGGGTGTGCTTTTTAGATGTGTCTATAGTGGCTCTACCATTTGCAAACAACCCATACTACAACGTGTTAATGAATAAGCCCAAAATCTCTTAGGTGGTGATTGTCCTCATGAATATGAACAACTTCAACTATGGAGCCAACTCTGCAACTCAACAAAAAAAATCTGCTGTTTTATATATTCTGGTCGAGTAGGTATTGACAATTTGTATTTGAATGAATGAATGAAATATGTTGAGTTGCGGAGTTGGCCCCTAAACACCACCTAAGAGGATTTGCGCTTATTCATTAAACGTTGTATACATACCTACATACATACTCTGAAATACCTGCTATACTGTAATAATAAATATTAATATTAATTAATTATTTTATATCAAATTTTAATTAATTAAAATTTAATCCTACTAATATTATAAATGCGAAAGTTTAGATGTTTGGATGTTTAGATGTTTGGATGTTTGGATGTTTGTTACTCAATCACGCCATAACGGCTGAACGGATTTGGCTGAAATTTGGGACACAGATACTTTGAAGCCTGGAGAGGAACATAGGCTACTTTTTATTCCGAAAAAATATCACTCTCCCGCGGGATAACGTCGTGTAATCCACGCGGGCGAAGAGGCGGGCGGATAGCTAGTATAAAATAAATGTTAAAGTGTGTTTATTTGTTCGTCCGTCTTTCACGACGAAACGGAGTAATTTTTGGTATGGGGATAGCTTAGGAGCTGAAGGTCGACATAGGCAACTTTAAATCCCGGAAAATATCACATTCCCGCGGGATATCGTCGTGTAGTCCACGCGGGCGAAGCTGCGGGCGGAAGGCTAGGAATATAATAAATCCCGCCTACCAAATATCACATCCGTCAAGACGGCCACACAAATAAACAAACACACTTTCATATTTATAATATTAGTATGGATGTGAACTAGGGAAAAAATAAAAGCGAATAGAGCAAAGGCATAAAGACATTAGATGCGTCCACATCTAACGAATAGGCGCCTGCAGTTCGCCGCATGGTTTGCGAAGTGCACGCGTTTCGAGCGCGTGCAGCTCGTGCACTTCGTGTGCTTTTCTCGCGTTTGAAGTTCTAACTTTGCGGTGCACGGTGCATGCAGGGGCGCAAAGACATGAAATGCACGAGCGCAGCGAGCAGCGCATTCGCTAGATTTGGACGCACCATAACACAGAACAACCTAACGTATAGTAAACAGAGAACAAAAATTCTGTCAGCTTCTTTATATACGATGTAATAATACCTATATACAAGTTTAAAGGCATATTTCTCCAGATCTGGATTGAAAAATAATTTTACAAATTGATAGATAGAAGAAAAGTTTTGCCTTTGCTTCGTACCTACCTACTGTATAAGTAGTGTGTAATACCGTAGTATTTGTTCCTACTATGGTAATACGAAATTATTATTCCATGACAAAAAAAATATAAAACTTACTCGACATTTACATCACCTCGCCACCACCTCGACACCTCTCCTTGAGCAAAGAATATATACACTTATGCCTTGGGGCCTTTTTATATTGCAACTTTTTGCAACAATACAAAACCGCGCGACTGCATCGCGGTTGTATGGCGAGTGAGGTTTTTTGTATGTATCGAAGCTGTATCGCTTCAAAAAGTCGCAATATAAGGGGCCCTTATACGTCACCTCTTTTTTCAACTATAAAACATACTACCTACTGTACGGATACCTATTTCAATTCCAAGTTCAGGGGGAAGAAAAATAAATTAGTTTTTAAACGAAAATAAAACTACCTTTCTAGAATACTTTCAAAACTCAGTTTTCTACTGCAGCTGCTATTCGATCGCTTGGTAAGTTCTTATTAAGTTGAGTAAGTCCGCTTCAATAAAAGAGCCGCTAAATAAGTTGAATCCAAGCTTATCCGCTAAACGGGCTTATAATAACTTCATGGTTTAATATCCGATATTAACTCTGACTAATTTCGTTTGCAAAGGTTTATAACCAAATCACGAGCTATTTCACTATTGCGATGTATTTGGATAAATATGAAATTAGATTCAAATGAACGAGTTTCCCTCAATTATTCAAGCGAGCAAACATTAATGCTGACATGACAACGATAATCACTATTAATACCAATAATGTTTGCATGCAGCAACTTCAATCCAAAATAATATGAGTTCACTCGCCTACATTACAATTTTATTTGTTAGGTCGCGTGAGAACGCGTCTCACTAAACTTGTCATAGTGTATAGCTATTCGCTTCCTAACAGATAGTATTATTTCTTGTCAGTAGTTTTAGTTGTTAAATGATTATAGATAGTATCTAAGGTCTAGAATCTTAACCGATTGGATTTGGATAACGACTACAATATTAATTATTTGACCATAGAATATGAAATCTGGGAGCACGGCAGTGCCCCCGCCAAGTCGAGCGCAAAGCAAACACTGCCGTACCATGCATTACTGGAACCATTTCGCCGCATTTTCAGGCCCCTATTTGAGAACCTCTGGATAAGACCAGAACGCAGAAATTTTCGTCATCCAGTAAGCTATAATTACATAATTAAAATTTCAAGTCTGTAGGTCATTTAGTTCTGAAGTTAAGCGAAAGCAAAGTAATAAAGAAATCGCAGAAAGGAACATTAGAGTTGGCTTGACTTTACTGAAAGATTTCAACGCTTTTTGTAAAGAAATAAGCAGCTCCAGCGAGAGTCAGTTTTTTATAGGATGATTTTGGTGAGACATCAATTGTCATGTACCTAATAGAATAGTTTCTATATCTTCTGAGTCTGTTAAAAAAACTGTTATGGGAGACAGTTAAGTCCGCGTTAATGAATAAACTTATATATTTTAATATGTAATAATATTATGTCAAATTAACTTTATTCTATATAATACGATGGACAAAGATGTTAACGCTTTATATTCAATTTGTAAGTGAATAGTCTATCTAAAATGAATTCTTAGAAAACAAAAGGTAGGAAGTTCAATATTAATTATATAACCATACATAACATGATTCCTCAACACTTACAACCTAATACCTCTACATTTACTGAATAAGCAACAAAACCTTTTACTGGAACTTACAACCAAATATATAGGAGCGGATTAAATAACAACACATATTTCATTGCAATAATCTGCTTAAGCTACAACCCTAAGCACATTCTGAATTTTCCAGTTGTCCTTGACGGACATATAAACAATTCAGAACGTAAAAGAAAGCTGTTGTTATTGGTTTCAAATGTTGAATTGTAGGAAGGTGGTGAGCCAGGGGCACCCGCAGAAGACGGCGCCCCTCCAGCGGAAGGAGCGCCCCCGGCAGAGGGAGCGCCCCCAGCAGAGGGAGCGCCCCCAGCGGAAGGAGCCCCAGCAGCAGCGCCACCCGCTGAGGGGGCCCCCGCAGCAGCGCCCCCAGCAGAAGGAGCCTCAGCAGCAGCGCCTCCAGCAGAAGGGGCCCCAGCAGCAGCGCCGCCAGCAGACGGTGCAGCGCCCGCAGCACCTGCAGCAGGCAAGACAATTAATTATATACCTACATTATGATACTTTTTACTTTATTGATTTTTTTAAGGGGCTTTTAACACATTAAGGTTATGCCAGCCCCATCATAGCCTTATTAACCTAGTTAACTAAATTATTCTACATAATGATACTTAGAGTTACGTAGTAACTAATAGGTCTTTTCCTATGAAATTGCCGTTTTCTATGGGGAAATTGTAGGAAGTTGGAATCGGCATACAAAGATATTTGGGGGTTTCTTGGACATGTGAACTCCGAATTCAACGAAACTATCGAGATATGATCAGACAAAATTATTCTAACTAGTTATTGCCTATAATCACTTTGGACTGTCTTAGAATAAAAAAAAAACTGTTCAAAGCTGTCAAATTGACGACAACCAAAGAGCGGTACTTTGAAGCAGTTATAAAAAATTTGGACGCGTGTTTAATTATTCTTTTTTTAGATGTTTAACATGACGACATACTCTATTTTCGAAACTGACTATTAATTTTGATATATTGATATTAATTAAAAAATTAGAGGCCAATAAACATGTGAGAAAATGACGGCAATTTCATAAATGTAAAGACCTATTATTTAGTAATCTGTGCTTAGAGCCCTATTCACTATGACCAAATGTCACAAAACTAGCACACTACATGATACGCTTAATAAGACAACTAAAATTAATTCCGTATTTCAAATCAATTAACTGATTTACACCACTAACATTTTATTTACGTTATTTTTACAATGTGATGCTTGCAATGCTTGTTATTTTTAACCGACTTCTAAATCAAAAAGGAGGAGGTTCTCTATTCGTCTGTACGTATGTTTTTTTTTTTTTTTTTTTTTTTTTGTGTATGTCCACCGATTACTCGTAGACGGCTGAACCGATTGAAATGGTTCAAACGTTATTATATCAGGTTGGTTTCCAAGTTGGTCCCATTTTTTGAAATTTTGAAATCGGTTCAGTAGTTTTCAGAAAATCTTGAAAATACTGTCGTTTTCGTTACCACTTTATGTGAATTTAATACGTATCTTTAGGCATAACTCCTTTGTTTATAAACCGATTTAGATGATTCTTGTTTTGTTAAAAAGGGGATACCTCAAGGTATTTTAACCGACTTCGAAAAAGGAGGTTTTGAGTTTGATCACATACCTATTTACCAGAAAACACGCAAATTGCTGCACGATGCACTAAAAAGAGTGAAATAAAAATTATTTTTATAAAAAAATAAAACCGCCTTCTAAAAAACGTAAGTCCACATCAAAAAAGTAAGAAATAATTCCTCACCAAATAAATAACGTAAGTACTTTGAAGTCGGGCGGGTTTTAACAAAAACAACAAAAAATTGTACATGTTTCACGCCCGACTTCAAAGTACTTACGTTATTTATTTGGTGAGGAATTATTTCTTACTTTTTTGATGTGGTTTTTTAGAAGGCGGTTTTATTTTTTATCTAAATTAATTGCCTATAAATTTACATGAATAAGTAATTTTGCCTAAGACACATTTATTAAGTCATAATCATGCTTGTAATTATTTTGAGTATATCTATGCTTCAGTCCTATAAAATTTCGCCTACAGCTTAACTTTCCAAAAACTAATGCTCAGAAAGAGCATTAAAGGAACCGGTTTCCAAGGTTCGAATCCCATTCAAAATATATCTGTGGGCCTGGTGTGTTTTTTCTATTACAATTTTTCCTATTCCAAAATTATTCTAAAATCATAAATTTCCGAGAGCTTATTAATCTTCTTAATGCCCATAAAAAGATACAAAAATAACCAATACTAAAATCTGCATACTAATCTGATAGCAGCCCCACCAGCGGAAGGTGCCCCAGCGGCAGCAGCACCTACGGCACCAGCAGAAGGTACGTGCTTCTTATCTTCTTTATGATTATGATTATGATTACATGTCTGTAATAGATATTATTAATTGATCCTTGGGGGAGGCCTATGCCCAGCAGTGGGCGTCGTTCGGCTGACATGATGATGATGATGAATAGGTATTATGTCAAAAAAAAGGGTTGCACTCCGGGAGTGCCGGCAGAAGTGAAAAGGGCTCCCTAGACTTTTCACAAAAAAAAGGAATTCGACAACGAAACTAAAAAAGAACGGACTAGATTTGAACCGAGGTCTTCTGGCTTCAATGCCGCCCGTTTTCTAATCTGAGCTATCACAACTTTGGAAACGGTGGCGAAATTTGCCTTCGTATTCTAATGACATTGTAACAGTTTTTCGATGGTCACGTGTCCGTCTTACGAATTTTCGATCTGACGGTCATGTGATCCTGACGCGAGTTTAAAATTTTTTACCCATCACAAAAAAGGAGTTTTCACTTCAAACATAAATTTTAATAATATTATATTTTTTATTCCATTCTAAAGCCTTTCTTCTAATACTTCATTTTCAATAATAAAAATTGCATTGCGAATGCAAAAAAAGGTTATAGTAATTTGAAATAGCAATTATTTCATCTTTGACGATAGTCAAATATCTGGAAAGGTATTCCTTAGGGTAGTAAATTCTTCACATTGATGAAATATACGCTGGCTTTAGAGTGAAGAAGTATTGGATAAGTTCGCTTTTCGTAACGACTTCGTAGCTCAGTGGTTAGAGCAGTCGCCCGGACAGTGAAAGGTCGTGGGCTCGAGTCCCATCGGAGCTAGTTGTGAGATGGGTCGTTTTTTTTCTCATACTTTATTTTCAAATATCATAAAATTCAATAAGGTCGCAATTCAAACTTATTGCCATTGACACTGAACTATATTATTATATAGTTTTGAGTTTTGAGTTTTTGTCAAATTAATTAAGCAAATTGGGTCACGATTCAATTGGTTCGACTGTACAAAAGATGTTTATAAATAAAAAAGTGTTTTTTTACTATCACATTTTTCCTATACTTACAAAATGGCATTGTGAATGCATAAACAATAATTTAAAATCTCTGTTTATAAACTGTTTTAAGTGATACAATCAGAATAGATAATCATATTATTTCAACCAAACAGAGTACGTATATATATCATTTCAACGTCAAATTAATGCAGGAAGCAACAGAAAAATTTCGCGTACGTGTAGGTACTTATTCAGTACCAAGGTTGCAAAAAAAATTTTTTTTTTTTAATAACAGGATATTGGATTTAATAAGCAGTCGTTTCTTAAAACATCCTTACTACTGGCACTTATAAAACTTTCCAGTATGACACTACTTTATATATTTACCAGGTGCTCCAGCGGCACCGCCAGCGGCTGCACCAGCCGCGCCACCTGCTGAAGGTATTCAATGACTAATTATTAAATTAATAAAATAATGGTTTTTGCAAAATTATAATACTTCATGCTTCGGTTTAGTGCTCCCACGCCGACGGTTTTTGCAAACTGTGAAACAGATTCAAACTGTTATGTTTTGCACAGTGCCGGTGCCCAAATGTTACTAAATAGTTTGTCAACTACCTAAGCAGGTATAAGGAACAGTTCCATTATTGCAATTTAGAACCGTTCGTTCCTAACATTAGATTCTAACTATCACTCTATCACCCAATTGCAGGAAGCTCCATTAAAGTTAATGCTTCATTAAATCTATTGCTGTCACTTTTTATTTCTTGAAAACGAAAAGTGACAGCAATAGACTTAATGAAGCATTAACTTTAATGGAGCTTCCTGCAAGTGGGTGTATAACTCAAATAAAATAGATCGTTGTGATGAATAAATTATTAATTTAAATTGCCTATCATAATCATCACAACGATTTTGACGACCTCCGTGGCCGAGTGGTGTACGCACCGGTTTCAAGGTGCCGCTATCTCCAGAGGTCCCGGGTTCTTTCCCCGGTCGGGTAAATGTTGAAAACGAACTTTTCAGTATTTCCTCGTTTCTAGGTGTATGTGGTAATACCAGTCGTTGTTAACAATTTCCATAATACTAGTGCTTATGCTACTATACATTGGTGTTGGAACAATGTATGTGATGGTGTCCAATATTTATTTATTTAATATTTATTAATTATTATTGCAGCACCACCAGCGCCAGCGCCTGCCCCAGAACCAGCAGCGCCTGCAGCGCCGCCGCCAGTTGAGGGTAAATAAATAAATGGTTTAGGTATAATGCGCCGCTATTCATCCCCTTCGCGTGAACATTTTCATGGCATAAATTAGCGATATTATGCAATGAAAGTGGTTTTATGCATGCTGCAGTACCTAAAGGCCCTGCCAGAATACCAGCGTTGCCGTGATACACTATAGTGTCATGGCAACTCATGCTGAGGCAGGGACCTTATTGACCCAAAGGCCATACTTACTTGTTTCCTATAATTATTATACTGTTCTGTTGTTTTTTATATCTTATACTGTTCTGTTTTTTTTAATATCTTTGTTATGTAAATGTGTGGTCATTTTGTAAAAATAAAAATTCTCTCTCTCTCTAAAGGTTAATGATATTTGAAGCATTCCTAGCATAAAAACGTAGCGAAATACACCAAGGTGTCGATAAGAGTTTTAATTTCATAATACTTACGTAGTACAGTATTAGGGGCTCCACTCGCGACTTCGTCTGCGTGAACCCTCTTTTTATCCCCTTAGAGGGGGAATTTCCAAAAATTCTCTCTTAGTGCTCCCATACTCTCTCCAAGGTACATACATGCCAAATTTCAGTTTTTGCGCTCAGTAGTTTCGGCTGCGCGTTGTCTGTCAGTCAATCAGTATAGCAAGAGTATTATATACATAATAGATATAGATAGATAGACGTCGTACTGACTGAATCCCTTTTGTTCAAGCCAGGATTGATTCAAATGGAATTCAGGATTTGACGCATTCAAATCCCCGATTTGTTACACGGTGCCCGATCAAATAGGACGAATGCGGCAGGCCATAGGCACGGCTAGACTATTGGGTTTCTCTATACATACATGTATGTCCTACTAAGTACTTCATAATAATACGTAACCCACAAGCTGATAACCCACTAGAGATATGCCAGTCCTAGTGGTTGACGTCGCGAGACGGCATGATCATTCAAACGACGACAAACGACGTCGTTTGACGAATCGTCTTTTTCACATTTTGTTATTTTTTTGAAGGCGATTTGCTGCCTGGTCCGTGATAACACCTTTAAATGAGAGATTTTCTACCAGCAAATAAAAAAAAAAAAGTTTATTTATTAGCTCGATAGATGGCGCTGACCTGACATGAATCCACTCACCTCTATTGTTTATTACCACACAGAGATGGGCCTATTTCTCGAAAGATACAAGTTTACAAGTTCACAAGCTTCGAAATGTAACATGGACTTGTAAATTCTGTTTCACGAAGTAAATAACAAGTGTTTTTTACGGTAACAAAAAAGAGTGTCATTGGAATACTTAATTACATATAACTGCATTGGATGAAAAATATTTTTCATCTCTCATATTCGAAAAGTGATGTATATTAAAATATATGTATGTAATATGTATATAAAATCAACAAAATTTTCAACCCCCTATGGTGCCCCGGAGATACATGGAGGCATCCGATGGACATATATTTTTTTAAATTTTTTGTTTAATTGAACTTCAAATTTTTTAAATATAATAGAAAAAATAGAGAAGGCTATGCCCCCCGCCACCATTCTTTTATTTTTCTAGGTAGTTTTAGTTGTTTTTGTTGCTTTTCTTATACAGGATAAATTTTTTATCAGTGCACAAATTTTTAGGATCGACTCAGAATCGGTAAGTGAACAACTTTCTCCTAGAAACATAGGTCGAAATATGACAAAAAATTTTTGACCTTTCATACAAATCGGACTGATCACGTGATCGAATTAGTATGGGAAGTCCAAAAATTTTTGTCGTATTTCGACCCATGTTTCTAGGAGAAAGTTATTCACTTATCGTATCTGAGACGATCCTAAAAATTTGTGCACTGATAAAAAAATTATCCTGTATAGGGGGATGAAAAGCAAAGTGTATTTACTTTCCATAAATTCGAAATGAAAGTAGAGTGTATTACTCGGCCGCAAAATTATTTTCACCTCGGGCGACGTATATTGAATCCCTCGCTGCGTTCATTCTACTTTAGAATCCCTCACTACGCTCGGGATTCTACTATAGAATCCTTCACTGCGCTCTGGATTAAAAATAGCGCCCTCGCCGTAAATATGCTATTTTGCTCCCTTGTAATACAATCTACTATTATCTTAATGTCAATGTCACTGACATTACACTCGTAATTATAGTGAATGATTTCTTCTAAAATGGCCGCCAACTTGTGATTCTGATGTTCTACTTGAGTAAAAATACAAGTACTTCATTAGCTTTCTTACATAATTGTAGACTTGTAAAAATGGTTAAACAGGGCCCTTGCCAGCAAATTTAAAAAAAGCAAACCCATGTCTGATGAACGCCATCTGTTGAGTTTTTTGGAACTAACTTTTTTCTTTTTTAATCATCTGTCAGAAAATCCGTCATTAAAATTAACAAAAATATTAGTAAATATTTCATAATTTTATTGAACCTTCTTTGTTTCAGCCTCAGCGTAAAATCGTCAACACAAGTCATTCATCGCATTTGCGTACGTGCACATTCATGGAACACTCACGGGGATAAGTGTCATTGCCAGTCTGCATCTCACACTTAATGATATTTTTGTACCATAGCACACCGTTTCTAGTACATTTTTAAATTTTGTATTATGAACAATAAATTATTTAAGTTTATATCGTGTGTTCGTGTTTTATTTCTTAATATTATAAGTATAGCCACTCCAGCCATCCATTCTGATGCGGGTGAAACACAGACTAAGCCTGTGGGGTGAAATTAACGATTGAATAATGCCTATTTCCTACAAAAATAAACCTAAAACATAAAATATTTCATTAGCCAGTAAAATGACTTTTTTTGAGTACATATTTTATTTTAAACTAGCTGACCCAGCGCGACTTCGTTCCCGTGGCCCTAGCCCCTACTCCACCCTACCCTGCCCCACCCCTACCCTACCCTACCCTTACCCTACCCCTACCTACCTCTACCCTACCCCTACCCGTACCCTACCCTACCCCTACCCTACCCTTACCCTACCTACCCCTACCCTACTCCTACCCTACCCTACCCCTACCCTACCCTACCCCTACCCTACCCCTACCCTACCCCTACCCTACCCTACCCTACCCCTACCCTACCCCTACTCTACCCTACCCCTACCCCTACCCTACCCTACCCCTATTCTACCCTACCCCTACTCTACCCCTACCCTACTTCTACTCTACCCCAACTTAACCCTCCTTCCCCTATTTTCTCACCCCTAAAACCTTCCTTGGACTTCCACGAACATTTCAAGACCAAAATTAGCCAAATCGGTCCAGCCGTTCACGCGTGATGCCGTGACCAAGGGAAATAGGGATTCATTTTTATATATATACTAGCTGACCCAGCGCGACTTCGTTCCCGTGGACCTACCCCCTACTCCACCCTACCCTACCCGTACTCTACCCCTACCCTACCCCTACCCTACCCTACCCGTACCCCTTCCCCTACCCCAACCTCTAACCTACCCCTACCCCTACCCTACCCTACCCTACCCCTACCCCTACCCCTACCCTACCCTACCCTACCCTACCCCTGCCCCTACCCTACCCTACCTATACCCTACCCAACCTTTACCCTACCCTACTTCTACTCTACCCCCACTTACCCCCTCTTCCCCTATTTTCTCACCGTAAGAACCTTCCTTGGACTTCCACGAACATTTCAAGACCAAAATTAGCCAAATCAGTCCAGCCGTTCACGCGTGATGTCGTGACCAAGGGAAATAGGGATTCATTTTTATATATATAGATAGATAAGTGCCCAAATGAAGTGGTCACACGTTAAAGTTACCTTCGTCATCGAAGGAAAATTTATGATATTAAAGCTTGCACATAGTCTTAACTGCCCACCTGTGCATATTGATCCATGCTTAGTTACTAGCGCCCAACAAGATTATCCAACCAAGCGAGTAACCCACAACACCTAACACGTGGACTATATACGTCTAACAACTAAGCGATGAGAGTACTAAGTGTCTCAGTGGAGGTTTTAAAAACAAGTCTTTGTACTTAATTGATCCACGTTTAGTCAATGGAGTCCGAACAAAATTATTTAACCAAGTGATTTGACCCATACCACAGAATATATAATAGTACTAAGGTAATACGTTCAGGCCTGACTGTGTATTGCGACTAAGCGATAAGCTGGGATAATCGTACACCACACCACAATAAAACTTTATATATTTGTCTTGAATTACTTGTGAAAGCGATAAAAATAATTCTACTAAGTATAATACCTATAATTAATCTTAAAAATATCGTCTTCAAAATTATGAAAATACTCTACGGAAAATCTATCACCGCTAACCGCTTGAGCTTCCTTCGGGTCATGTCTCATCTCTTAACCGTCTTGTCTTAACTACTTATAAATTAAGCTGAGTCAGGCATGCCTTATAAGGACGACCCTAATATCCACCCTTATTACTTGAATAGAATCCCAAGTGCCCAAACTCGAGGTAAATTGTCGACCGGTCGACGCACCCAACAATCTAATGTGCTCCATATACGGTACGATCGGTCGTTACGATCTGTCGCTTGATCGAAACAACGGATTGTACCGCAAGTACGGAATACTCCCTAGCACGAATGGTATTATGGTAACCATTATCGTGTTCGTATTATTTAGTATGAAAACTAGAGCAGCGCCTCTTTCGGTCGTATGAGGAACTGAATTTCAATAGATGTTTGTGAGCAGCACTTTTACACCTTTTGAAGGATGCTATAGTTTAATATTGGGTTACTTATCGATAGTTTTTCATGCTAGGGTACCACTATTCTCGTATTCGTGAACGATACCATATTTATGTCAAAATGCCACCAGTAGTGCTCTGGTTTTCTGACAAAATAATTACTCTTGTTAGCGAGAGTTTTTCGTTCTGCGTGTACTGAAGTGTGTGTTGAGATCGTTTACGACTTAGGTACTAAGTTGTAGACGAAATTGGAGATCGCAGCCAATGACGTTTTTGACCTGATTTGACATCATTGATCGCAGCACACAAGTAAATGACAGATCGCAACAACCAATAGTTTTGCAACCAATCAATTACAACGATCAATCGTTATGATATCGTTTCAGATTGATCGTAACGACATATCGTATTGTTTAAGAAGCCCTTTATATGGGACTCACGAAATGGACTGGTAGAGGTCCAGTGCGTTGTGTACAGAATTCTATATTTGGGACTATTTACGTAAAATGTTTGAAAGCTTATTCGGGAAACGGTGACCGGAAAGTTGGATTGGACTGAATCGACAGTATGTGTAATAAAGTAAGTATTGATAAAATAGTAGCTAAAGGCACTTACTCGATATGGTGTGGAAACTCGTGGCAATAAATGAAAAAAATAAATATTTGAAATTGTTACATTGTACTGTTGCAACTGCCTCTGTGGTCTAGTGGTACGCACCACCGGTATCAGACCCAGAGGTCCCGGGTTTGATTCCCAATGGGAGTATATATATGGTATTCAGTTTGGTTGGTGGTAAGGCTTGTTCAAAGTCGGTCTGGCTAGCTACCACCATCTTATCTAAGTCCGACGCCATAACAACGATGTTTTGAGAGAGATAAGATAGCCAGTTCTTCTGTAATGGAGGATTCCGGGAGTAGTGCGCTTCCACCTTCAGCCTAATCATTACATAACATCAGGTGTGATGAAGGCTAAGTGCTACCCCGTTGTGGATAAAAAATATGTGAGCAACTACGCACTTCAAATATATTTACTTTGTAATTCGTATAAAAGCACTTAAGTTTTAGAAATTACGGAGACACTCAATAATTGGCAGTTTGTTTTATATCGACCTGTCTGGATATGAACTTTAATACTTTGGTTATAGAGTAAATAGCAAATAATTATCGTTAACTACTATAAAACTGTACACACCTTAATGTTTCTTTCTTCTTTTGTTTTGGTTGGTGATTCAAAAATTAATTTGAAACTCAGCTATTTTGTTCAAATAACATATAAATAATCAATAATTTGAATCTAATTTAAACGCGTTCAATAGTTTTAGTTTAAGCGGACAAACTTAATCTTTTTTAATTAAATTGTAAACAGAATTTATGATCAGTCTCATATTCCCATGGTTTTATCCTACTAATATTATAAATGTGAAAGTTTAGATGTTTGGATGTTTAGATGTTTGAATGTTTGTTACTCAATCATGCCAAAACGGCTGAACGGATTTGGCTAAAATTTGGGACACAGATTCTTTGTAGTCTGGAGAGGAACATAGGCTACTTTTTATCCCGGAAAAATATCACATTCCCACGGGATAACGTCGTGTAGTCCACGCGGGCGAAGCCGCGGGCGGAGAGCTAGTAAATATAAAGTATCCTGCCGTCCGAAGCTTCGCCCGCGTGGACTACAACACGTAATCCCGCGCGGACTACACCACGCTATCCCGCGCGAATGTGATATTTTTCCTGAATAAAAAGTGGCATTTGTCACTCTCCTGCTGCTAAATTATCCCCATACCTAAATTATCCCCATACCTACCAAAAATCAAGTCGATCGGTTGCACCGTTTTGAAGTGAAAGACGGACAAACAAACAAACACACTTTAAAATTTATAATTATTACTAGCCTTCTGACTATAAGACTTATCCCGCGGGAATGTGATGTTTTTTCGGGATAAGAAGTAGCCAATGTCACTCCAGCTAACTATTAAGTAATCTGTGCTCCAGCTCCCAAACTCTCCCCATACCAAAATATCACGTCGATCTATTGCTCCGTTTTGACGTGAAAGACAGACAAACAAACAAACAAACACACTTTCACATTTATAATATTAGTATGGATAATATGGATTAAATCATAATCAAAGGTGCACAAATTAAGGTCGAGAGACAAATCTCTCGAGTAAAATGGCCTTAATAATTATCTTTAATTCGAGTTATCTCAACCCTGCGGACGTAATGAATGGACCGCATTTAGTTTAATTAAAATGGGGTCTCCGCCACCCCCGTACTGGTATTCTCCAGGGCAGTTTTTGTTGTTGTTTTAACTTCGATATTTATATTGCCAAAACATCACATTTTGAAGTAGGTACTTGGGTCTTTTTACTTTCATTAATGACTGACATCACTTAAAACTTTTATTTTATTTCTCAAAATCATGTGTCAGGTAATTTTATCCATTGTAAAGGCATTTTACCAAATATTTCGCTGCTTCCCAAACTTTTGTTTTCCTATTACTTACTGATATTTTTCCAAAGGATTTTTTTAAATTTACTAACTTACTTCGCTGGCTCGGTGGCCCGAAGTAGACCTCCGATGTCTTTAATTTAGCATACATTTATTTCGAATTATTTGCTTTGGACTTAAATAAAGCATTAGACTGAATGCTGAAATAAATCATATTCTTAGGTGAAAGTGTTATTTAAGAAAGTTGCAAATGAATATGATGTAGGGCAGAAGCCCCGGTTTTGGCCACTGTACCGGTTTTGGCCACTTTTTGGTCTAAATGCTTTCTAAACAACTTTTCGTAATTTTTGCTAAATGCAATTAAAATAAGGTATTTTAAAGTAATAATAACAACCGTTAGAATTCCATAAGTCCTACGATTTTTTTTCAATAAATTCCATTTTCTGTTTTAAAAAATGTTTTGTATGAAAATTTTAAGATATTAGTTTTGGATGAAACACTTTAAAAACCTTTGTTTTTTACAATTAAATTGTTGTTTTGCAATTGATTAGTTTGTAGCGCATTAGAATATATTGATTTAACCTGGGTTTGGTTGTGACTTTTCGCTATACTTACAAAAGTTTAACTATCAATAAGTGGCCAAAACCGGTACATTTGGCCCCCATCACACATTTTGTGTTATATAGAAATAAATATTTAACTTTTTTAAATTTGAAAAATGTACCCTTAAAGGTAGATAAATTATCTATAATTTGAGATATAATGTGTGTCTTAAATACCTAAGACCATTTAGTACTTAGTGCTTAAAAGTCAAAAAATCCTTAAAGTGGCCACAAAGGTTACCTCTGCCCTACATACCTACAAGTGTGTGTCGGTTTTGAAATACTGACTAAACGCACAACTAACCAAATATAATACAGGGTTCATGGAAATGTGACGTATCAGGTCATAGTTAAAACGTTTTAAATGTGGTCAATCAAAAGCAGGTTTTCTATAAAACGATATCAAAACTCTGACCTCTCGCTAGTACAACAATAATTTGGTTGGTATAGAAAAGCAATTTTGCCAGCAATCTTTATTTTTGTTATTACTACGAAATTAGATTGTGCGCTCTTTCTTCGCAGCTCTAATTTTCCACCTCCTTGGTTTTTCGCGGGGAATTCTGCCGAAACGTCAAGGATATTGATACCAATAGGTACGTGCACACAAAAAATATTTCAGTATTGTTATATTTACCATGATATTGGGGACACAAATAAAATTTCGCACACAGTATTTTGATTTCCTGGTTTACTGACTTACTATTTTAAACCATTGACGCCTGAAAATGGAAAATCGCAATGGAAAATCTATTGAGTCTCATTTCTGGGGCGTTAAAGGATTTAATTATCAAGTAGAGTTCTAAATAAAAACAGGGAAAGTGGGATAGCCCCGGACGGCGGGTAACTGCAGACTTTTGAGTTTGTAAAGGCTATAGCTGAGTGTATTTTTGCAAAGGTCAATCCACGGAAACTAGCTCTGTGTTATTATGTAGGTGATTCTCACACTGCACCGCACACCGCTCCGGTTTGCGGTAGTGCACTTCTTATCTTTGGCTGTAGAATCTTGTTTTGCATACAAAACCCGCAGTGTATATCACACTCACGCCGTATCTCCGTCCGGTGGCGCGGACAGCGGCAGTGTGATAACCGCCTTATTGATTATACTTATCGATGAAGGTAACCTATGCAAATTTTCCCTTCACTTTGGAAGGAGGCACGTATTGTTCCAGTTCACAAATCTGGAGACAAGTCAAACATTGAAAATTTCCGTCCCATTTCTATTCTCCCTATTTTTGGTAAGTTGTTTGAGACTTTGGTTTACCCTTTAATATTCTGGCATGTTAAATCAAACCGCATTTTTCTTCCTACTCCATTAATAATCAAAAGCTAAGGGAGGTCGATACAATCCGTGACCTGGGTGTTGTTATTGACAATAAGTTAATGTTTAATACCCATATAGGAAATATTGTCTCAAGGAGTTTTAGAGTACTTGGGTTTGTATTGCGCAATTGTAGGGAGTTTAGGAACGTTCAAACAAAAATTTGTGTGTATAACTGTCTCGTCAGATCGATAGTTGAATACTGCAGTTGTGTTTGGTCACCCCTTTACGAAATTCATAAAAACAGGATTGAGTCCATAAATAAAAGATTTCTTTGGCATTTAACTTTTCAATGTCGTATGGCAAAAGAGCTTGTTTCCTACAGTCAACGTTTAGACTATTTCAAAATTCAAAACTTAGAAAATCGAAGAAAAGCTACCGACTTAAAGTTCTTGTATAAGCTTGTAAACGGGCAGCTTGATTGCCCTGATTTATTATCTAATGTAAGATTCTATACTCCCTACAAACTGCCACGCCCTTCGAAATATATGTTATTTAAGCCGAAAACATTTAAAAGTAATTTGGGTCATTTCTCATCACTTAATCGCATGCAATCTTACTATAATAAATTACCGAACAATTCTAATATCGACATATTTAGTAAATATGGAACTTTCGTTAATTCTATAACTCCCAAGATAGGGTGAAATATAGTTTTGGCCATATTGGTGTCTATGTGCTTTATGAACTGCACCTTTACATGTTTTCATACGTATGTATATTTCAATTTTTTTTATTTTAGTTTAAAGATAAATTTGTAATTAGTTTGCATGTTCTGCTTAGTCCGTAAGTTGAATGCAATTTACACATGCCGTGGCAGCCTATAAATAAGACATCACTTAGAATTGTATCCCTTAGATAATATAAATAATAATGTTTAGTTTAAAGTGAATGAACTTGTTGGTTGTCCATAAATAAATAAATAAATAAATAAATAAATAAATAAATTAGTGTCAATGCACTATTTTACAAGCTTTTTATTAACTTGCCATGTTAGTTTGTTAGTTAGTGGGGGACAAATCTTGCAAGCTTAATTTAACCCACTGCCTAGTGTCCGATGGAGCTAAAATTACAATACAATATGTAAGTACCTACAGTCAGCAAAAAAGCTTGTTATGAAAATGAAATTTTTACTAAAAACTTATTTCTTTCCTTATCTGCGTTTGAGCAAGCCTGCTCGGCTTCAGCCTACGTGTACTGGTGCCTTTAGAAATTGAAATCCCTCCGACCCTAAAAATGAAGAAAAGACGACCGAATAATTTCAGAGTTTTAATTTTTTTGTTTTCAAACTTTAACGTTTGTACTATAATATTACCTATACTTACCTATAGTCCATGGAAATCGTACATTTTGCCTTGCGTTAAATGAGGTAGTTCTGATTTTTTTGTATGTTAGTAGTGATGAGATAGTAATGACAAATCCAAGTTTTCCACCTCGAAAGCCCTCCGGATCATTGTTAAATATTAAAAAATCCAATAAATTTTTAGTTTTTTTTCAGTTTTTGTAAATTGTTACCACCAAGGACCTGTGTTACGGCAAAAGTTACTATGCACGCTTTAAAGTAGACTAAATTTGAAATAAAAAGAGAATAATTTGGTTCTTGTAAGTCAAATAGTTTTTAAGATGGGGCTATTTAAAAGTTTGCAAAAATTCAAAAAAAGGAAGTATTACAGTTTTTTTAGTTTTCGACATTTTGACCCATAGTCGTGGGTTTATGGCAAAAGTTAAATTATTAGTTATTAAAGTCTATTGAATTTCCAACAAAATGAGACCAATTAGTAATACCAACTTACACTTGATAGTTCCTGAGACAGCTGTTCAAAGTTATTGAGGTAAGTAAACAATTATGTAATAGAAGGGTTTGCAAAATGAAGTACGCCCTAAAGGAAGGAGGATCTGGGAGGTGGTGGGATCAATTATGTACATTGTATGTATAATTTTGATGGACCAGGCACGTCCTCTGAATCCACAGCACACTTTTTGGGGGCAGCTTGCTGAGGTATAATTTCTTCATCGAACTGCTCAGGAAGGTCAAAATCGTCATTTGATGGTGGGTTATCAATCAATGGTTCATCAATGTCATCACACATCAGGTCTGGTATGTTCTCGCATGATTGGCCAATGCAGTAGCTGCAAACAGCCGAACATTTGAGTTCTGCTTTCCTGTAACCACATCTGCTGGTAGAACCTTACATCTTTGGTATGCTTTCAAGGTGATTAAGGTTTGCGTGTCATTAACAGGGTAGAACGGGAACGTCTCCCAGATCCTTCTTCCTTTAGGGCTTACTACCTTTTGCAAAGCCTTCTATTACATAATTGTTAACTTACCTACCTCTATAACTTTGAACAGCTGTGTCTTAGGAACTATCAGGAGTAAATCGACATAATTAATCCCATTTTGTTGGAAATTTAATGGACTTTAATAAGTAATAAAAAAACTTTTGCCATAAACCCACTACTAGGGGGTCAAAGTTGACGAAAAATGAAAAAAACTGTAATACTTCCTTATTTTGTGATTTTGCAAATTTTAAAATAGCCGTATCTTAAAAACTGTTTGGCTTACAAAAACTAAATTACTCTTTTTTTATTGCAAATTTAGTCTACTTTAAAGAGTGCATAGTAACATTTGCCGTAACTCAGATCCTTGGTGGTAAAAATTTACAAAAACTGAAAAATATCCGAAAATTTTATGGATTTTTAAGTATTTAACAATGATCCGGAGGGCTTTCGAGGTGGAAAACTTGGATTTGTCATTACTATCTCATCACTACTAACATATAAAAAAATCAGAACTACCTCATTTAATGCAAGTCAACACCACTTATTTGGTACGATTTCCATGTACTACTACTACTGTAGTCACTCTCAGAATGCAGGTAGGTACTATTTAGTTCAGTATTGTTTAACGCTGAAAGTTATGGTTTGCAGTACTACGTACAAGACATACAACTACCGTTCCCCTATACCAAAACACATAGCTTATCACCAAAATTAACATTCCGCAGGAAGCACAAGGGTCCCTTAACGTGAACACGAGCTTCATAAGATAAGCAAATAACAACAAGCGCGTGTACCGAGGCTAAGGGAGGCAAAGGGCGATTTTTATGCAAAACACGTCACCACAACCAAATTGGGAAATAAAAGTCCAAATTCTTAATAAAAATTGTTAAGAAAATGAGGGTCAGGCGGACGGTGTTATGCATGAGTTGGGATGGTGGCTTTCTGACAGTCGTCTTATTTATCTAAAAATAGATTTTGTCGGTAAGATGTATGGGCAGTTTCTTAGTATTATAAGGGTTTTAATAGTAATAAGAAACCTAAAGGTTATTTGATGTATTTTTTTTATCCACTTAGCCTTCATCACACCAGATGTTAAGTGATGATAAGGCTGAATGTGGAAGCGCACTACTCCTGGAATCCTCAATTACTGAGGAACTGGCTATCTTATATCTAACTACCGGAACACAATAATGCTAAAAACATCATTGTTATGGCGTCAGACTTAGATAAGACGGTGGTAGCTAGCCAGGCGGACTAAGAACAAGTCCTACCACCAACAAAACCAAATACAATATGTACCCCACTGGGAATCGAACCCGGGACCTCTTGTTCTGAAATCGGTGGTGTAAACCATTAGACCACAGAGGCGGTAATACTGTTTGCTTCCAGTTGTCAGGGTAAAATTTGAATTTAACGGTCGAGTGAACCGGAACCGGAATAAATAGGTGATGATGAGTAGCTTTTATTTAAAATAGTATTATATAGTCATTAATATAACTATAAAACAATTGAGTGCAATGAATTAGGAGTTACATGGATTTTCACTTAACAAAGTGAAAATCCATGTAACTATTTCTATCTGAACATTTCAAAAAAGAGCTTTTCTTTGAAAATTTGTTTCACAGCTCTGCCTTTTTCTTAACTTAAAACTACCAAAGTATTCGCCGGTAATGAAAATGAAAGGGTGTATTATCCCGCCAACTCTTTTCTCCGAGGAAAATTCTCCGGAATCACCTTTGTAAAGGTCCCATTGTGGCTCACAAATTAGCTTTGTTAGTACTTTTGCTTGGAAGGTGGAAAGTTAACTAAAAATAGATGTCGCCGAAGTTAATTATGTGGGTAATCGTGGTTGCGTTGGGCTTAATAACGTTGTTAAACATGGATTACCATTTCGCTACAAAGGAACCACTCATTTATAAATGTGCTTGTTATTAAGATGATTGTGTTATAGTAATTGGTAAACTTAAGAATTCCAAAACATTGTGTAAGAGGTAAGAGGATCTTTTACATAGGATTTTTCCGATATCGTAATCTGGCACCGAAATGGATGACAGCAGCGCTTGCTCCGTTTAAACGTTTTGACATGCCCATCCAGCGCTGGCGTCAGCCTTGTATGAAAAACTATCGATAAAGTAAGTTAAAGGATAATAAACTATACCGCCCTTCAAAAGCTGTCAAAGTGCTGTTGCCAATTCAAATATGTATAGAATTTTAGTTCCATAAACGACCGAAAGAGACGCTGCTCTGGTTTTCATACAAAATAATACAATAACGATAACGGTAACCATAACGACAGGTTTTCGTGCTAGGGCTAAATCAATTAATCAACTTACCTACTATTATTGAATCTAAAAGGCACCTGCCCCCTAATTCACAAATCGTCGGAAACGCTCTCGACAGTGGAATGAATGCACTGTCTCTTTCATTCACTATAGAATAGACAAAGACAAAGCACAGAATTCGAATCCGATTCCGATTCCAACCGTTTGTGAATCAGGGGGTTGGATTCGGATTCAGTAAGTATTGTTACTGGCTTCAGGTAAAGCCATTACTGTTGGGAAGAGCCATAGATTAATAACTCTTCGCTTGGAAGAGCAATACACCAATAAAAAAAAATTACTTGAAAGATAGATCAACCAGAAGAAATATTTATTAAGTTATAAATTGCAAGTGGAAATCGAGTTTGCAACAGCACAATAATACTAAAATATTCATTAATATCACTTTATCGATCGCAATGAATATACCAATTTGAAAACAACAGATTGCTCCACTTAACATCTTAATCCAAGGAAACAAAATTAATTATTCACTTTACTTAAGAAAAAGAAGGGAGTCCAGTTTTCCTCTGGCTGTGCTCTTAATTTGCAAGTCACTTAACAATATTTATGAGAAACTTCTGCGAAACACTTAATAAGAACTGTTATTTATGCAATCTTTACTTTATTCAAAATAGTATGCCTTTGTTGACTTTGCGTATTTAAAAATAACACAAAAATTGTGTCTATTTCATATTTAAAAGTGTGGAGCATTTATTTCCCACAGTTTGAAACTTAATACCTACATCGCACTCTTTTAAGGTCTAACGAATACAAATTTAAACGTTAGGACTTACAGCACTAATGAAGGATTATGTAAGTACTAAATAGATTTTAAGAATTTTCAATTTATTAAATATAGTAGCGGTCGCCCGCGGTTTTACCAGTGGTTCTCGTTCCCGTAGGAATATTTAGATAAAATGAATCCTATGTGTTATTCCAGCCTATATCTGTTGCAAATTTGCAACAGATATCATCATCATTATCATTTCGTACGGCTGAAATGATTGATGATGATGATGATATCTGTTGCAAATTTCATCCAAAACCGTTCAGTAGTTTTTGCGTTAATGAGTAAGTAATAAACATTCTCTCAAACTTATGATGGGATTGGAGTAAGGAAACTTCAAACTACACTTATAGGTAGTGGAAGGAATTTATTGTCAAAGAGCTTTTTACTTTGTTAATAAAATTAAAAAAGGTAATATATTCTCCTTTAAGGTTTGGTCAGTTAGAACATTAGTAACAATAATATTTTCATCTGTCTCTAAACGCCGTATCAACAACGACTTAATTTAGATTTCATAGAAGTTTTGCTAGCGTATGTGTTTTTAGTGTTTAGCAGAAACTAAACACTGCTACATTGGTCAGAACTATGTAAATTTGTACAAGGAATTTGTACTAGAGAGAATAGAAACGTTTGCTGGAATGGTTTATACAAATGGAAATGATAATGAAAAGTAATTTTGAAATACACTTCCATTTCTAAGATAATATTTTAATTTTCAAGTAGTAAATGGAAGGATTAATATTTAATCTATATTCTTCTATTGTTGAATTATCCCTTAAATTACCAAGAAGGCAATTTTGTAGGGGATCCAAAAAGGATAAATGTAGGTACACCCATTACAATGAACTACATTTACGAAGCTCTAAAATAACCTTCTACGACAACGTAATCAAAGAATTCAAGATTTTTATGAAAAAGCTATGGTGGAATAAAGAAACTCACATACATACACACATGCATACATTAACCCTAAACACGTTGCACTCCTTGAGCAGTAATTTTGACATTAAGTTAATCAAACAATCACTTTTTTTCTTTATGAAATTTGAAAACGTGCGAGGCTCACAAAACTCATAATAAAAAATCTGACGTTTTTTTCACAATCATACTGTCCTTTTTACGTTTTGTTGATTCAGTGCCGTTCTTTTTATTATTTTTGAAGGGAAGACCTTTCCCTAGATTGGACGTGTAGAGGGAATAAAATATTTTATTATCGCCACTTGTCGCAAATCGTAAACGGACAGATGGACCGACTATTTCAGCTCCAGAGTCATAAAATGTATTATTACATAGCATTATGCTTTTTAGATATGGCATTGAATATTGACCCTCTTTAACTATATAAATATATATATATATCCGGCATATATTTGCGTCCAAAATTCCTCAATGTCTCAAGACTAAGGACTTTGACCAGTGTGTGCTGCCAGTTATGACTTATGGAAGCGAGACGTGGTCTTTTACTATGGGTCTCATAAGAAGGCTCAAGGTCACCCAGCGAGCAATGGAGAAAGCGATGCTTGGTATTTTCCTGCTCGATCGAATCAGAAATGATGAGATCCGCAGGAGAACTAAAACGACCGACATCGCTCGAAGGATTGCTCAGTTGAAGTGGCAGTGGGCGGGACACATAGCGCGGAGAACCGATGGCCGTTGGGGCGGAAAGGTTTTCGAATGGCGACCGCGAACCGGACGACGTTCCGTGGGCAGGCCCACTACAAGGTGGACCGATAATCTGGTCAAGGTCGCGGGAAGCCGCTGGATGCGGGCAGCGCAGGACCGATCGTTGTGGAGATCCTTGGGGGAGGCCTATGCCCAGCAGTGGGCGTCGTACGGCTGAAATGATGAACTATATAAAGGGTTTTTCATTAAGAGCGCTCGAACTTTGAAATAGAATAAAAAAACCCGTTTAAGTGATATTGCCACAATTTTTATTTTATTTTAAAGAGCATTTGATGGTCTCCGCTATCAAATGCTAATGCAAATGCAAATCAAAATGGTCACCGCTATTCCGCTGAAGGTGGTGTATCCTGATGGATCAATTTTGGACGACATTTTCACATAAAAGGGGCGCAATCTCATGAATAACGCGAGTTATGTTGGCCTTCAGGGCAGCAATTGTCTGTGGTTTGTCAGCATAGACTCAGGATTACACGTAGCCCCACAGAAAGTAATCGAGCGCAGTTGGATCACACGATCTCGGTGGCCTGTTGATGTCACCACCACGCGAGGTAACGAAGCCCTCAAACTTCTCATCCAATAAATTTAATATTTCCCGTGCAGTATGGCAAGTGGCGCCGTCCTTTTTCAACCAAATGTTCCATGGTGAAATGTCACGAATATATGTATTCCCGCCAAATTTGACAGCTATCGCTTTTCCAAGATGGCCGCTATCAACTTTCAAAGTTCCAGCGTCCCTATTGAAAAACCCTTTATATTTTAGCGTTTTTATAACCGCGCTCCTATAAATACAACATGTTGGTTCTGTAGAAAGTAAAGTTAAACTTTACTTTCACCGAGTCTCATGCTTTTAATTGAAGAACTGTATGTAATTGCATTGTCAATTTTATAGTAGTGTGTGGAAATTGTAGAGATTTTGAAGAATATCAGCCACTAGTGGCTTCTCGCAGCTTAACCCGTGTAGTAACTACCCATTTCCGTGGGAATATTGGGATAAGACAGCCTAATGTTACTCGGGAAGAATGTAGCTTTCTAATGGTAAAAGATTTTTTTAAATCGGTCGTCATTTTTTAGTTTATCCACATAATACACCAGATTACAGTATTTGCCGTCGCAAAACACTATAGTAAAAGAAAAGTTTTTGAATAACAACAGTTCTTCTCGGAAGGTCTCCCGCCGTAGGATTTACAAACCGATGGCGTAGCTTTTTTGACGTTGATAAGTGTTGTAACCTCAACCTAAATTGAATAAAAAAAATGAAAAATTGAAGTATTAGGAACAATTTTTCAGACATTTTTCAGTAAGTAATAAAAATTGCATTGTGAATTCAAAAAGTAAAAATTTAAATAACTTAAATTTACAAACAAAAAACCATACAAAGTAAAAATTGCATTGTGAATTTTTTTAAACAAATTTAGGTACTTATATTCAGCATAACTAACTTGTGTAACAGTTGTTTAACTCAAGACCTCAGATCTAACATAAAGTAAAATCGAGTTCATTCAAACTGAGCTGAAGAATACTTAAACAGTCGTTTAAAGAGATGGAGAAAGTTTACAAGAGAATTTCAGTTGGCAAAGTGCTGAGAGCTGAATGATGTGTGTGGTTTACAGTCGCGACCGAGCTTATGCAAAACAATATAAGCCTCGAAGATAGAAGCAAATATTATATTTCCTCAGTTTGTTTACTGGCTTTCGTAAAGACTACACAAGCAAGGAAAATACTGAATGAAACAATGTTTTAATGTGATTTCAGTAGTTCCACATTAACTCAAATAAAATAAAATTAACTACAGAAATAAGCAGATACCTAATAGTGTTGAATTATAAATACTTGTCTAATGCCCGAATACTCGTACGCTACTTATCTTTGGGAGCGTCTCAAACATCGCCCTGTCACTTTAAATGTCAAACGTATGAAAGAGATGCCATGATGTTTGAGACGCTCCCAAAAATGATTTGCGTTCGAGAATTCGGGCGTTAAATACACATAATAAATTTTATTATTCTGCGAAGCCTTTTTCTTGTGAAATCTAAATGTGCTTTTTAAAGGTATGACATCGGATATTTTTTGATAGTTCTTATGGGAACAAATGTTTTAAGTTATTTAAATATAAACACTTGAAATTTCAACTTTATCTCAAAAAATATATAAACGAGCGTTTAATTTGAATTCAGCAGTTATCTAGTGTTCATATCAAGCAAAGCAGTTGTAGGTTTAAACAACACTACTTTTGCGTAATAAAATCAAAGCTCCTGGAAAAACAAAGCCCAAATACAAGATCTTAAAAATTTGTTTGTTCTCAAATTTATCAAGCTTCTCAATGAAACAAAGTGTCCCATACACGAAAAGACTCTATCATAGAGAAAAAACCGATAATCTGTGCCAAGTCTGTGCCGGACGATATCGTCCTTACGGGAGTTGACAGTAATAGGTACATAAGCAATATGGAGGACGATATATATTTATTTGGGTTAGCACATTTTCTATGAATTTAACTTCAACTATTAAATTCCACGAAGAAATCTGTAGGTATACTTATTTACACTATAGGGTGCTTACCATCAACTCTTATTGAAGTTTTGTTTAGGACCTAAACTGATCTGCTTCGCTTATTCGTACCACGACAGCTTAATATCAATGACAGCGATTCAGTGATCGATCAATGACATTTCACAGCCGCTAAGCTATCAGGAACTCTTATTTGACTTATAACCCGGTCGATTTTATATGACACCTGCAGGTTATACCCGTCCCTCTCACTCTCCGGGCATGACAGAATCGAGTGAAAGAGACGGGTAGAAGAAAAAGGACACAAAAATTAAGCAATTCATTTGCGATCCATTTTTCAGAAGGTCAGAGTAGGAAAGAAAGCAATTCATTTTAGGAACCTATTCTGCATCGCGCTATTTTTGAATCGCTGTCTTAAAGTTGATGGTAGGCACCCAGCACTATCATTAAACGGGGACTATCACGTTTTCCACATTCCACTCAACATTATCCATTTCCCTGCCAAAGCACCGGTTATTATTTTTTACTTGCCCTAAAATAATTTCTCTGACACTCACACGTTAAGGAGCAAAGCACGTCCGAACCGTATCTTAGGTCCTCCCGAGTTACCCAGCTATATCATTATAGCATTTCAAGGGCCAATAAAAACGTATTTAATTTCATTAGATACAAAAATAGTCTGTACAAAGTTTTCTTAATGTTAATAGTTTACCTAGGTATCTTAATGATTTTATCTCGAAGAAATGAGTCAACCCATTACACCCAAGCAGTGGAGAATCACGCTTTCCACATTCCACTCAACAATATCCATTTCCCTGCCAAAGCACCGGTTATCATTTTTTACTTGCCCTAAAATAATTTCGCTGACACTCACGTTACGAGGCGAGGCACGTCCGAACCGACGACATAAAGTATCTTATGTCCTCCCGAGTTACCCAGCTACATCATTATAACATTACGAGGACCGATAGAAACGTATTTCATGGGCCATTTGACCGAGCGTTCTAAACGACTATCTGATTCACAAGTCCTGAAGGACAAAGATTTGAGGAAGAGCTTTGAGTGTGGACGATGCGAGTTTAAATTTCTTTTGGAAATTTATCATAAGATTTGAACATTTTTACACGACTGCCCAAGGAGTGTTATTTACCTAATTCAATTAATAATCAATGCAGTGGTGGCTGTTACAAGCACTTGTGAATTACAGAAAAAATACGCAATCGGTTTCTTAAGCTTTTAGATCTGGGAACGTGAGGAATAGGGTATTACCACAGAACATGGAAAGACAAAAAAAAGAAAAATCTTTCTGTGTTCTGTGGGTATATTTAATGATAAAGTTAAACATATAACAATTAAGAATATGAGCTGTTTAATTTTGGCTATGATTGTCTCTTTCTCAAACGAAATCTTTTATGTCGAGACTATGATGCTACTGACTTGGTGACGTCACAAAAATAGTCGTTCTCTCTTTGTCTAATTAGAAAATTTTATGCCCTATTAGTTGTTACTTTGAAAATATTCAAGATAATTCAAATAAATACTTGTTTTCTTAGCAACATAATATTTCGAAAAAAATTTTTGGCTATTAATTAATCTATTCGTTAAACTGAATTTTGACAAAGTGTTCAAATTCAATCTATTTTTTTGTTATATAAAATCATACGAAAAGTTTGTTTTTTTCTTTTCTTTGACCTAAGCTTCTACGTTGATTAGACGATTTTAACATTCCTTTCAAATAATACGTAAATACGGGCTCGTATATATCACTACTAAGAGTTTCGACTCCTTTCAAACATTGAGCTATAATAATATCAAACAAAACAATACAAAAAGATTAATGAAATTGACATCATTTTATTCAAAAAGATTATTTTCAAGTCAAAAGATTTTATCCTAAAAGGATATTGTAGCTATTTAAATTTTTTATCCACAGCAGTTAATCAATGGCTAATAACAGTAAAAGCTCCAGAAGGGTTCATTTAGACAGAGACGGTCCATTGAGATTTATCACTTTAGCTTTGCTTACTAAATGGACTTCCTCTTGGGAAAGATAAAAAGTATAATAACGTCTCTTTAGAGCTTCCTTTATTACGTTTTTGTTTAGAGAGCGTAATTACAACTAGTTAGAGTAAATATTTTGTAGGAGGATCGTCGAAAATCATATACTAATAGAAAAATGTATTCAATATTTTGTATCTGTTGTACAATAAGTACGTAAGTCGGAATTAGACTGTTTTATAGTTTCGACGTAGTAATAACACTAAGTATTTCTAGATCGAGACGACGATGGCGGCGCCTTCTCGACGCCTTCCGTGTTCTATTTTAGCCATTTCTTAAAATATTTTACGCCAAAGCGCTTCGGTAATGACCGAAAACTGGCTAAGTACCGGCCGGATATAAGACGTAGATCGCTGTAGCGTATTTTTAAGTATCCGAGGATTTAGTGTACGGAGTATACTTATTATATATAATGCAGTCAGCGGAACATCATGTTTATCCTGCATGCTCGCGTAATTTGATAAAACGATTTGATTTTTATTGTTTGTGTGGACAATACCAGAAAAAAATAACTTTGTTTTTTCCCAAAAACAACCATTTGGCTGGGGCAGGGGGGACACTTGACTCTAACAAAATATTGCACTTTAAAGCTTAATAATTCACAAACGGATGCCTCAATCAAAAAACTGTTTTTCAAACCCGTAATATTTTAAAATTTCTACCCAACGACACCCTACACTATGGGGTAGACAAGAAAAAAAATTACATCCCCACTTCACGTGTAGTGTACAAAAAAAATTTTTATTCTAAAATTTTACTTTTCTACTTTGTCGGCGTGATTAATATGTATATATTTATTCCAAATTACAGCTTTCTAGTCTAGTTACTAAGAGTCTATGAGCTAGGCTGGGGACGGACATGGCGAATCTATGGTTCCTTATTGACAACGGTACTCTAAGAAGAGAGTCTTAAAAATTTACCTTGTTAGATAGAACTCACTTGAAAACCTAGCGTAAAATAGAGCCCGAATTTTTACGTAAAATGATAAAGAAACTTATAAATACGCAGTTTAAAACTTTACAAACGTTTTTCGCTGAAGCATTTTTCAATAGAACTCGTGCAAGTATTCCGGGAAGTTCGCGGTGGATAAAAGTTGCATCATTATTTTAAATCTGCCTTCTTCGCGCCTGCGATATTGAAATTCTTTAAACGTTGAAACTGGTATTTGAACAACCGATGGAATAGATTTTTGAATGCTTGTAAGTCAACACGGAATACCGGCAAAACTGAGGCTGGAAAAGTTTGTGGAAAACTCAATTTCCAAACATATGTTTTCTTGATAGTGCAAGCAAGTTTTGTCGATGAAATTGAAAATGTATAAGTATTTAATGAAATAAAAAAGTGACAGTTCAATAAGGACCTCTTCAAGATATGCATTTTCGGTGAGAAAGTGTTACAACAATGTTCACAGAGCTGACTGTTCACTTTAAAGTTCTTACTATGGCAAAGGAAATGACAGTCCAGCCTATAACTCCATACTGATGGTAAAGGGGCTGATGTTATAAATAAGCCTGTAACTTTGTTCACTTTTGTAATAAAGTGAAGAAACATAGAGTGTATAAACAAAAGTGGAAAAAATAATTTCCACCTTCAGCCTTATCACCACTTAATATCAGGTATGATGAAGGCTAAGTGCTACCCCGTTGCGAATAAAAAACAAAAATTTATGTAATTTCACTACTTTTATGAATAATCCATGTTTTTGGAGATTTCGTAGTACCTAACTTTTTTATAATTTTTTTTATCCACTACGGGGTAGCATCACGCAAAATCCCAAATTTCCTTTACCAAATAAGGTCAAATGATCAAATCATGAAGGGTAAGTAAACAAACTATAAATAGGTACCCTAAATAAAAATAATCTTTTCTTTTAAATAACAATAGTAATACTTTTTCCTCATTAGTCGTAGATCATGTCATGTGTTGAGATAATACAATACGTGAAAAATTCAATAATTCAGGCGGCTTACCCCTAGTTTATGATGGCAACATGTTTTTATTTTTATCCCGGCCACTGACGCGTGCAGACGTGCGTTTACTATCAGCACTAAATCTTCCCGGGAATTACGGGTAGGACGAAGGAAAACCCCGGGGGTCTCGACAGTTCACGAGGTACGATGGAAAAAGCCGATCAACCTCCTTACGTTGATACTTGGTTTTAGTTTGCACTCTTTTCCAACTACGCGTAGGTATGGTTATACATCTCTTAAATACAAAGGTTTTTGGGGATGAAAGTGTCCATCAATAAGATAATAATAAAAAAAAAAAATGTATGGAACAGCTGACTTTTTTTGGCGATTCCGTGGATGTAGTCCCATAGTAAAAAAAATTCGTATTGATGGACACTATCATGCCCTACAATCTTTGTACTAATTTAAATTAAGTGTTGTAGAATAGGGGTTCGGGTTTTAAATAAAGTTTTTAATTATTAAGTTTTCATGATTTGCAAACTGGTTATCGGAATTTAGTGAGCTGAGACGCGACCACCTACCTATCGACGGATGTCATCGATGGATGGCTTCCAACGGTATATCAGGGCCAGAATGTTCAGTCAGCACGTCTGGTAATCCGGAGTTTCCCTATTAATAACCTTGCAATTACTAGGTATGCATAACAGAACGTGGAAAAGCGTGTGGGTAGATCATCTGCAAGCGAATATCGCCTTAAAGTGGTTGGCCGGAAAGTTCACAAGGTACGTTTATTGGACGAAAGCCGCCAAATTGAACAAATAAGATCGGTGTCAGCCGGGGACTTTTTTGCAACTTTCGTGACATCAGACATACGAATTCATAAAATATATTTTTGTGTGAAGTAAAACACAGCACTTTAATTCATTCATTTCATTTTGATTGCATTTTTGTGTCTCTAGCTGAATCATCATGAAAGTACCTACTTTCATATAAAAAACATCGACAGCAAGATTTTTAAGACCTTAAGGTGTTATTGTTGACAGAATACCTAAGTAGTCTATGTTTAGTATATTTTTGGTAGTTTTAAAAACTCAAGCGTCAAGTGGGCTTCACCCATATTCGTATCATTCCGAACAGCATTTCGATCGGAACTCTTCTCTTTTATTAAATGGCTAGATCGTTAATCACGGTTCACGTGGTTCACGGAATAATGGTATGGACTTCGAGTGCGCTCACGTTAGCCTGAGGAAATTACGGTCTTGTCGCTTCAGCATGCAGTTAAAACCATCTAGACTCTGAGAATGTCCTCTGAAATTGAGTGTCCCGTTAGTTCGTGAATTTTAAACTTTTATTCTAACTTAAATTCACGTAGGTGAACGAAAAATTCTAAGTTAGCTATTAGCACTCTAGAACATTTTTTATGGTTTTGTAATTGAATAAAGATTCTTTAGTAGTCCGATCAACGGGGCATATGTAACCCGATAAATTCCCCCGTCGTTCAAATTTGGCACGATTGTAGAGTAAGTAATGCTGATTAAGGATCTGCAAGAATCCAAGAATATTTCACACGCCAAGTTAGTCATTTTTGACGTGCCGGTGAGCGCGTGAAAATCGCTTCCAATTTCTTTGAGAATGGTTCCTTAGCCTCATTACTTTCTGTATGCGTACCTTTTACTAGGTAGAATAAGGTAATAAAGTTAGAAAATAACATTTCTTGCTAGAAGTTGAGATTTTGACCTAAATGTGAAAACATAAAATTGCTTTTAATTTCTCCGATAATGTTTTCTTGGCCTGAAAGACCATCTGCATACGTAAGTATTACGAGCTAGAATGAGTATATGCAGGAATCCAATAACATTTCTTACCAGAACTTGAGATTTTTACCTAAACGTGAAAACGTTAAATCGCTTCTTGTTTCTATGTGAATGTTTGTATTATTATGTTGTATAACAAAAGTAGTTTTTAAAAGTTGAGATTTTTACCTAACCGTGAAAACATAAAATTGCCTCAAAACTCTATGGAAATGTTTCCTTAGACTGTCAGGTCCAAAAAGCTTAGACTTAGGTAACTGGAGAGTGCAGTACTAACACTTTTTTGTGGCAATGTGGCTGTCTTCCGTCTCACCTACACTTTGAAAAAAATACGTATGGTCATATGAGACAACTGACAGCCACTACGTACTAAATGACAAATTTGCTGAACACACTTTTTTATTCAGGATGAAAACTCCAGTCACCTCAGTATTTAGCCTAAGCTCTTTGGTCAGGTCTCAGTCTCACCAATATCAGGCAGATGAAAATAAATAATCACGAAGAAGTTTTATAGGTACGTGACGTGATAGATAAGTCTGCGCGCATGCGCGACTGGGACATTTTTGACGCTAATACAGTACATGGTTTTTTACTAATCTTACGGAAAAGATTAGTATTCGATTTTGACCGCGCGCAGACGCGAAAGCGGCCATGGAAGAAATTACAGTTTTGTATCGTAGGTACGACAGTTAAAACTATTTTCCATACAAAATTACCGATTTTATTTTACAATTTTCCGTAATAAAAAGTAGCTTAAGTTCTTCTCCAGCTTTCAAACTATCCCCATACCAAAAATCACGTTGATCAGTTGCTCCGTTTTGACGTAAAAGATGGACAAACAAACACACTTTCACATTTATAATATTAGTATGGATTGCACTACATATTGAAACCTACTCAATGCAAGCAAAACATGCGTAAAATAGATTATAATAATGTAAAATAGATTATAATAATAAACACTGACTATTTCCGGCTTGGGAAGTACGTTACAGCTATAACTAAAACAATTATAAAATTACCTTACTAACTAAACATTATACTATAAAATAAAAGTAAAAGTTTAATGAGAAAATATTTTTAAGGCTTTCTTTGCTTAGGCCACAGAACCGTTAAAGACATCAAAATTGAATCTGATGGAGTTATGTATGACACATACGAACGATACAGTGGCGAGTGATGACCGAGTCTTGACTTACACAAAGGGAGCGTGAATGTATTGAGAATTTGCGATTGTGCAACCTACTTCCGCTTCGAGGAAGTGTGAATTTTGTGTGTTCAAGTATTTCTGGAGAATCAATATGATCTTGGATCAACTTGAACAGGTACTTAATAACAGAAATCTTTCTTCGCGCATTCCATACAGAAAGACCGTAGTTTTTGGTACAACGTGAAAATAAATCAAAACAAGTGCCAAATAATAAAGGTTTGTTATTGCTACCCTAGCTCAACATAAAACAAAGGTTTTTATTGTTTTAAGGTCAATACCAATTGACATCCATTGCAACACGTGGCACACTTCTAAAACACCGAACACTAAAATTGCCATCCCGTTTCTCTTTTTTTAACTGCCCTATTTTTTGTTGGATACCAAGTAATTTTTTTGCGGTAACTCCTAAGTTATTCATTTGAATGATAATTACACAAAATCTTTATAAATTGTAGTAGGCTATGTGTTATTCCGATGTATCAGCTATATAAGTGTTGCTAAGTATATTTTGCGGGAAAGAGAGACTAACAAACAGACAGGCACATACATACATCATTATCATCAAATTGTACCTACTGATATCAATGTAAAAAAATACGTTACACATCGTAAGCTGATTTCTTTACCATTTACTGATCACTTCCTTACATCATTATCTTAATTATTACCTACACTAAACCAAAATAACACTTTCATTTTTTGCCAGCAAAAAATTTAAGTGTTAATATGAATGACAAAGTAACATTTGCGGTTTCTGAAAATGTGTTATATCTCAAAAAGTGCTTAATCTCGTTCAAACACAGGCAGACTTGACGAATCTATAAGGGTTCCGTTTTTTGCCATTCGGCTACGGAACCCAAAAATGAAGTAACAGCTTTAGTGCCATAATAATAAATGTTGAGGAACGCAAGATCTATCAGAATCACACCTTTTTAGGGTTCCGTAGGCGAATGGCAAAAAGCGGAACCACCCATCATTTTTCACCATAATACTGATGGTCACACCACACACTACATTCACATTACATCATATGGTCATAATTCTTGTAACTAGTGTGTAAAAGAGCACTACAATTGAACTACAATTGAAACACATTGAGACACGATTATGATTTAACGTTAGCAGAATTGCCCCCCTGGAGCGAATCCAAATCATCCTGCAATCGCAGACAGTCCTCTACACAATCGATGACTCTGTATATTTTCGTGTCGTCTGCATATTGAAGGTAACTACTATAGCATAGGGTCTTGATGATAAAATATCTTTTTTAACACCCTTGCTAGTAAAGCTGATGTAATTCCACCGGTTTTAAATATAAAAAGCGGGTCATAAAAATGCGTGTGTTACCAAAGCAAATAGTTAAGTTATAGTCCATACAAATTCCATAACAGTATTATTTGCCATTTCAAATATGGAACTGATCGCCGCCGCACGACTCCAGCTAGTGAGCAGCGCGCTGTTGCTATTTAAATTTCGAACTGATCGCCGCGCGGCGCCAGTCAGTAGACAGTGTGCATATGCTCTAGCGTCTTTGCCAACATTTTCACGCAGCCACGGCAGAAAATAATCCTCGCTCCATTTTTCTCAAATTTTATTTTCTTTGTACTTGTATTGTGAATATCTAAAAATGACAACTTTCAATAATGAAGATGAGCAATATATTACTTCAACTCCACCGGATATACTAACAGAAGCGCGAACCGCATGCTACAGCTTGCTGCCGTCAATATCCAAGGACAGATACATAACCACGTATGAAAATTTCTTGAAGTGGAAAAACATGAAAAATGCCAAATCATTTTCCGAAAATGTAGTTTTGGCGTATTTTAATGAACTAGCTAGTAAATATAAGCCTAGCTCGTTTTGGACAACATATTCTATGCTGAAAAGTACCCTCAAGGTGTCGATATTAATTTATATACAAATCTCATTGCATTTTTAAAGAGACTAAAAATTAACAAAATATTAAATGTTTTTTTTTCTGTTTCCTCGCAAATGTGTTTAAAAACGTCGTACGATATACTTGCGTATTTGTTATAACATCTTAACGCACTAATATCGTAATGTACTATTATATACTTATTCTAACTAGTAATATTTACAAGTAATTGAGGCTAAGGAAACATTTACAGATAAATAATAAGCGATTGAGTCTAAAGAAACATTCACAGAGAAATAATTATGTGTATTTACGATTTCGTGTATAGGTAAAAATCTCAACTGCTAGTCAGAAATGTTTTCGATTTCTTTATATACTTATTCTGACTAATAATACGTACGAACACTAAAAGGAATTCTGAATATGGACACATTCACAGAGACACTAAGCGATTTAACGTATTCACGTTTAGGTAAAACTCTCAACTTCTTTTTTGAATTTCCTTCATATATTCTCATTCTTAATACGTACGTATACACAGTATTTGAGGCTGAGGAAACATTAACAGAGATTTTAGAAGCGATTTAACTTTTTCACGTTTAGGTAAAATATCAAGTTCGAGTAAGAAATGTTTTTCGATTGCTTTAAATACTCATTCTAACTCGTAATACGTTATGCAGAAAGTATTTGAGGGTAATGAAATATTATCAGAGAAATTAGAAGCAATTTTATGTTTTCGCGTGTAGGTAAAAATCTCAACTTCTAGCAAATAATGTTTTTTAATTCCTTTATAAACTTATTCTACCTAGTAATAGGTACGCATACAGAAAGTAATGAGGCTAAGGAACCACTAACAGAGAAATTAGAAGCGATTTAACGTTTTCAAGTTTCGGTAAAAATCTCAAGTTCTAGTAAGAAATGTTATTGGATTCCTGCATATACTCATTCTAACTAGTAATACGTACGTATGCAGTTGGTATTTGAGGCTAAAGAAACATTAGAAGAGAAATTAGAAGCAATTTTATATTTTCACATTTCGGTCAAAATCTCAACTTCTAGCAAGAAATGTTATTTTCTAACTTTATTAACTTATTCCACCTAGTAATAGGTACGCATACAGAAAAAAATGAGGCTAAGGATCCATTCTCAAAGAACTTAGAAGCGATTTTCACGCGCTCACGGCACGTCAAAAATGACTAACTTGGCGTTGGAAATATTCTTGGATTCTTGCAGATCCTTAATCAGCATTACTTACTCTACAATCGTGCCAAATTTGAGCGACGAGGGAATTTTCCGGACGTCTCCATACAACAAATATCCTCGTTGATCGGACTATTAGGTTGATATTGTAATAAATATTAGGTAAGTAAAATAATTTGCATTTTCTTTTTGTTTAGGTTGTTAAATTGTGGCATGATTAATAGGTATTCTTTTTAAATCTTTCTACAAACTCTAAAGCAGTAGATAGGTACCGTTTTATAAGTATAACATAACAAGAACTTATCAGAATAAATTAAGTATCGAATCACTGATAAAAATATAGTTTCTAGTGTTGTCTTGATCTGCTGTCAAATATCTCTTGAATTTTTGTTCCTTATACGACCGAATGAGGCATTACTCTAGTTTTTATACAAAACTAGCTTTCCGCCCGCGGCTTCGCCCACGTGGACTACACGATGTTACCCCACGGGAATATGATATTTTTCCGGGGTAAAGAGTAGCCTATGTTCCTCTCCAGGCTACAAAGTATCTGTGTCTCAAATTTTACCCAAATCCGTTCAGCCGTTTAGGCGTGGTTGAGTAACAAACATACAAACATCCAAACGTCCACACATCCAAACATCTAAACTTTCATATTTATAATATTAGTAGGATAATACGATCACGATAACGATTATGATAAGGATGAGGATAGTTTTTCTGCTAGGTGTACTGGTCTTGCGAGGACTCCTATCCGCTTGAGTATATCAAATTTTGTTCTCAGAGTTCAACGTAACATTTATTGACAGACTTAAATAATAGCGGCTCCTTCCGAAAACTCTCATTATTATTGATAACCAATCGACGCTCCAGCCATTGCGAAAATTGCTTCATTAGGGCGATCGTAACTGTAACAGCTTAAGCGCAAGTAGGTATTATTATAGGTACTCATGAATAATTCAATCAGTGGACGATTGGAAATTAAGCTTTATTATGATTACATTGGTCACACATTCTCGTCTAATATAGACTAATAGGTACTCCGTACTCGTATAAACTTCCATGATACGTAATTGACAGGGTGCCTACCATCAACTCTTATTGCGGTTTTGTTTAGGACCTAAACTGATCTGCTTCGCTTATTCGTACCACGACAGCTTAATATCAATGACAGCGATTCAGTGATCATTCAATGACATTTCACAGCCGCTAAGCTGTCATGTAGTCTTATTTGACTTATAACTCGGCCAAGTTAACATGTCACCTGCAGGTTATACCCGTCCCTCTCACTCTCCGGGCATGACAGAATCGAGTGAAAGAGACGGGTAGAAGAAATAAGGACACAAATCGTTCGGTCATTCACATTTAGCAATTCATTTGCGATCCAGTTTTTAGAAGGTACGAAAGAAAGCAATTCATTTTAGGAACCTATTCTGCATCGCGCTATTTTTGAATCGCTGTCTTAAAGTTGATGGTAGGCACCCAGGAAGCTTTGAATAGCGCTAAAGCTTTTCTTATTCAAAATGGTATGTAGCAATTCAATGGAGTATTTACGCACAAACACATGAGACTTGCATACTGCGTTCTTTACTAGATTTTATGGTAGATAATAAAGAATTCTGTAGTTAAAGTTCCTGCAAAACATGCTTCTACGTCAATAAAATTAAAAGTATTATCGTTACTGAAGTAAGTAATTATACCTACAGGTCCCAAAGTAGGTACTAAAATGGTCATATTTAATGTTTATTAAAATTATTCTCCAATGTTACCGATTAAATAAACGTGGCGTGTCTTCATCGAAAAAGTTATTTGGGTAGGTATCTTTTCTAAAACTTAGAAACGCACTAAAACACTAGCAGTAATTTTCGGCTAACCCTTCCCTATAATAAACCTCTTTATTTTATTAGCCGATATAGGGTAGAAGCCCCGGTTTTGGCCACATTTTAATAACTTTTTGTCGTTTTTGCTAAAGGCAATTAAAGTAAGATATTTTAAGGTAATAATAACAATCATTACAATTCTTTTTATCATATATTTTTTTTAAATAAACGCCATTTTCTGTTTGAATTTTTTAGTGAAAAATTTATTGTACTTAAACCTTTGTTTTTTACAATTAATTGGTCTCTAGCACATTAGAATTATATTGATTTTTGATTTTTCGCTATACTTACAAGAGTTTGACTATTAATAAGTGTAGGAAATAACTAAGTAAGTGTAGGAATAAATGCATAAAAATAATATAAAAAAATAATATTAATAAGTGGTCAAAACCGGGGCATTGGGCACCTCTCACACATTTTGTGTTATATACAAAAAACTACTTTTCTTTTTTAAATTAGAAAAATGTACTTACCTATAAAGGTAGATAAATTATCTTTATGATAAAATTTGTATCTTAAATACCTAAGTCCATTTAGTACCTAGTGCTTAAAAGTGAAAAAATCCATAGATGCCACAAAGGGGTCTCCTGCCCTACTTAACATGATCCAAATTCCACAATAAAAATGATAGCCCATTAAAACTATGAGGTGATTATAAAAAGGCTAGATATGGATCAAGGTGTGACAATTTTACTTTTTATTTATACAGCAATGCCTATTTATACACACACAGTTAACTCTTATGATTTTTTAATTAATTTTATGCATTCACAATGCAATTTTGTAAGTATGATTTTTATTCCGTATTAAATTTGAGTATATAACAGTAAATTCTTCTTTACTTTTCTCCTGCTGTAGGTAAACTAAACATTTGTCTTGTACGATATTACTTAATGTAGCTGGTTGTGAATTAATTTAAACTTACTGAACGTCGTCGTCTTGGCGGCATTAAAATGCATTCCCACGTACCAAGTTGACAAATTATACTTTTTTATTTTTTTTATTATTGTACCATTTTTTTTAGCAACGACATAATTATTTTGTAAGTGCGTTGCTTCTGTTAAAGCTGATGAGTTTTTACGCCCGGTTTTCTTGTCAGTTACTTTTAACTGACAAGAAAAACGGAGACATCTTTATGTCCTTAGGTAATAAAAATTTGGACGGTTCATAAGCATTAATTTTATTAAATTTATGTGAATAAAAAGATTTTGACTTTGACTTTGACCAAGTATATCAAGTGTTTGACGGGCCCATTGGTGCATTGGTACGGACATACCTGTCATGAGCCAGGCAGGGGATATGGGTTCGATCCCCACTCAGAACAAACAATTATGTGATAAGCATTAATTTTGATTCGTGTATGGGTGTTGTTGAAACAATAGAGGTTAAAGTATGAAATTGCCGTTTTTTTCTTTTGTACATATAACTTAACAACTTTTATAATATTAGAAATATATAGTTTTGTTAATATTCCGTTACAGTATGACCGTATCGAGCAACTTTCGATAATTTAATAATTAAATTAATTAACATAGAAAAAACTTATCTTGAAAGTTACAACTATTTTCGTTTCCAGACTTTCGCAAAAAGTACTTACGGCAATTTGATACTTTAACCGTTAATATAATATGTTTGTAACACTTCCTTGTAAATATATTTTTTTTGTAATATCCATACTATACGTGCTACCTGTTATTATACTCTTTATTGCACTCAATAAACACAGTAAAAATACAATTTTAGAAATGAAGTATGCAAGGGAGAGCTTATCTCTAAAAGAGATCTCTTCCAGCCAACCCAGGACGTGTGAGAGAATGAAAGTAGGAGATGCAAGTGCAAAAAAAAAATTAGTTTAATTAAAGGCAAAAACCTACTAAAATAAATTCATATACCTACATACATAATACAATAGTAAAATATACCTACATACATAAAATTATAAAATACATACTTATATACAATATATGTATATTTTATATAATACATATATAAAATATGATTTTAAATGTTATCAGATGATTTCTATGCATTTGACAACTGTGCTAGAAAGTGTTTTTTTTAATTTCCATTTAAACGAGTTGGAACTCGGAGAGGTCTCAATGTTTGACGGGAGTTTGTTCCAGAGCTTTGCAGCTCTAACGGAAAAGGAGTTATGGAGGAAGTTGGTGTTGCTTCTAGGTAGCTCAAGCATCTTGGTGATACAAGGCCGCCTAGAGCGAGATTTCTTATTTAGGCATTCAGATCAATGTTCGTGATGATGTGCGGTAGGTACTAATTTTATTTATTTAATTATGAGTAACAGCTTCTATTTGTTCAAAATCTAAACACTCACGTGCAACCATGATGACAGCATAACGAAACACAAGTGAAAATACCGTGATATATTTGGCTACCCCTTATTATGCAATGCAGCAATAAATTTTGTCTACGACTTTAATGTTAGTGTTCGTTCGTTGTTTACTCGGATACAACCTATAACAACAAAAAGTTATAATAAACACTAATACTAACTTTTATTAAAAGAGACACAAAGCGTTGTTTATTTAAACTATGCTGGAAGTTAGGGCTCGTTATTACTAACAACTTTCTGAAAACAAACTCTTACACATTTTTAAAATGTCTAACAGAGTAGTCGTTTTTTAATTGCAGTATTACAGCTTAAGGTAATATGCATTTTGTTATTTATCACTTTTTTCTGCCATAGATAATATTACTTGTAAGTATATATATTTAAAAAAAATAAGCTGGTGAGCCGTTAACTGATTTCGATGGTTTCATACTAATATTTTGATATCGGAATATCAAAATTACGAGTACTTAGTCAAATTTATTCACTAAGTAATGAAAAGAGTGAATGAGTAAGTGAGTGGGCTGAGATTTAAAGTGCCTAATTTTATGGTTTAAAGTAATTTTTCGTATAGGATTTTATTTGATTAGACGAAAAATAAAAATAAAGAGACTCTTACATCACCGCAAGAGTTTTGACATTAAGATAGAAAGATGTAGCTTCTCTTTTTAACACGCTTTTTATTTGGTTAGGTTCCTACCTACTATCTTTTCTACAATGTAGGAAAAGCTCAATTAAAGCTTTTTAGGTCGGAGAGAGCTGAGCTTTGCGCTATATATATCCGTCCCATTCGAAAGTAAAAACTTCCATTTCCGTGCTCTATTGACAGCCTAATCCTGTATAAACCTTGCGCCGGTCTTTCAGCTGAGCAGAGACAAAACATTGTTCAGGAGCCTTACCATGAGGCTCGAACATTATTAAAGTAATACATAATCGTAAAAAAACTTAAACAACCCCCGATACAAACAGAAACCTAGAAATAAAATTTCTGTCTCGGCATTTAACCTTTAACATAAACCCTTATTAGATAGATAGATAAACACTTTATTTTCTTGCTACAGACACACACACATTCATTAATTACAAGACAGATTCACAAATAAGAGTAGGAAGCACTATATAAAGAACAAGGAGAGAAAACACAAATTAGACCTATAGCTATGACAAAAATTTCCAGATAAAAATGTGTGCCACAGCAGGGTGCCTACCATCAACTTTATGACAGCGATTCAAAAATAGCGCGATTCAGAATAGGTTCCTAAAATGAATCGCTTTCTTTCGTACTCTGACCTTCTAAAAACTGGATCGCAAATGAATTGCTAAATGTTAATGACCGAACGATTTGTGTCCTTTTTCTTCTACCCGTCTCTTTCACTCGATTCTGTCATGCCCGGAGAGTGAGAGGGACGGGTATAACCTGCAGGTGACATGTTAAATCGACCGGGTTATAAGTCAAATAAGAGTTTCTGACAGCTTAGCGGCTGTGAAATGTCATTGATCGATCACTGAATCGCTGTCATTGATATTAAGCTGTCGTGGTACGAATAAGCGAAGCAGATCAGTTTAGGTTCCTAAACAAAACCGTAATAAGAGTTGATGGTAAGCACCCAGTACTTACTTATGGGTCGCAGCGCAGCTCAGCGTCTACTTGCATCGCAAGCAAATCGATGATTTTCAGCTGAAACCAACAGTGAACGCCTGTACCATGAATTAAATTTAATTTGAATTAAAGGAAAGACCGAAGAAAAAATTTGCATTTTTGCATTGCAATTTGATCATAAGTTACCTATAGCATTAAAATACGAAAATAGAATTATTAAATTTGAAGTGATTATAAAAACATTAATTATAAGTAGGAATAACAATAATTATTATTTCATTTAAAGTGTGCCATATCCACTATATTTGTTAATATTACGAGAATATATAATAATATTAATTATAGTTAAACTTATACTTACATAGATTTTTTAAAGTGAAATAAAATAAAGATTTTTAAATGTAATTTTTATTTCTTTAATTATTCAAAACACATAAAAAACTTTCAGCAATTTGGAGTCCAGTTGTTATTTACCTTGTACAGCATTTACATTACTTCAATATTTCAACAGCAACTGATGGTAGGGCCTCAGTTAACTCGAGGATTACGCAACTCCCGCGAGCGTAAACGAACATTATGTATGCGAGGAGGACGCATTGTGGTCACGGGATTAAATCCTTACAGCCAGCATTCTTACCGAGAAGGTTAATTACGTTTAACTCGCCTTTTTGGAGGGTTAATTTTTCTAGGGACTCTTTTGTTAGGTTGTATCTTTTCGTGTGGAATATTTATAGTTGTTTGTAACTAGGGAAATCATTTTAAAATACTTGGTTGGATTGGATCAGCGACGATCTTTGTTGAGTAATATTCAGCACTGGTTTGGAACAATATAGGTATAGTATAGGTAACATTTTATAAGAAATACGTTAATCTATCTCGTTAAAATCATCACGTATTAAATATTTAGGTAAGTATACTATGCAAACAAGTCACTGCTGATAACCCGAATATTGTATTTAGTTGGTGGAGTATAATCTAGGTTAGGTCAAGATGATTTGTGAAAACATTAAAAAGAAAAGATAACAAAAGGCTTTTACTGTAAGCCCGGTATCATATTAAGATGATATATCATACGCCAGTTGTGGAAACGTATTTTAGTATAAAGTACATTTTGTATTTTAGGCGACCAGTTTTCCTACATGTTTTTTATAATTGATTTTTATACACAAACGGTGTAGCACTTAGCCTTCATCATACCTGATGTTAAGAGGTGTAAGGCTGAAGGTGGAAACGCACTAGTCCCGTTATCCTCAATCACTGAGAAACTGGCTATCTTATCTGTAAAGAACTGCCGGAACACAATAATGCTGAAAACATCATTTTTATAGCGTCCAACTTAGATAAAATGGTGGTAGCTAGCCAGGCGGGCTGAAAACAAGTCCTAACACCAACCAAACCGAATACAATATGTGCCTCTACTGGGAATCGAACCCGGGACCTCGAACCAATATATCACAGATGCGGTTGTCATACAATACAAATGAGTAGTCTCCGCGACTGGCGTAGGATACCAGTCATTTGTAAATATCGTCATAATGAATGTAAGAAAGACCGCTAAGTATTGTAATGTGGCTGTCAAACTCTGATACTGTAGCAATTTCATAAAGTTTATGTTGCAGAATTTGTTTTGTTGATTGAAATTAAGAGCGGATTATGTTTTCCACTTGCCAGCATAAAACAAACGAATCGTGCTTACGGGAGTATAAACACCTGAGGATAGGACTATGGAAATGGGATTATCTCCGAGCGATCGCCGTATGTTGGAAATATATTTGAGTACCTAATATTTACACAAAATTTCCGACTTTTCACGAATTATTAAGGGCATAAAGTTTTGACCTAGTTGCACCGAACTTTTCCAACTTTGCAACTTTATTAATTCATAATTAAGTAGGTACTTAATTTCGACGGTTTGTTTCACTAATTATTTTCTAAGGGCAGTTACTTTATGCATTTACCTACACAGTTCAATTTAGCGAGTTTATTCAGTACCTACTTCACTTTATACTGGTTTTCCCAGCAACGAAATAAGGATGAAGTTATTACGAAAAAAGCTACTTCAAACAAAATCGCAATTTCACAGGTTTTTTTTATATTCACAACAGTGTACCACTTATCTTTCATCACACCTGATGTTAAGTGATGATAAGGCTGATGGTGGAAGCGCACCACTCTCGGAATCCTCAACCCCTGCGGAACTGGCTGTCTTATCTTTAAGGCGAGGAATCCCGACCGAAATAGGCACGCTAACGCTTGCTCGACCGCGCTCTATACAATAACACTTCGCGCGGACCCAGCGGCAGCCGGCAGTGAACTGTGAACTCGCGAGCGCCCCGCGAATCGAAAATCACTTAAAATTCAATTAAAAATTTAATAATAAAAAAAAAATATGACGGCCGGAATCCCTCGGCTATTCAAAGACAATTATTTTCATATGTTTTTCATTAACTAAAACCAAGTATACTGCAAGTAATATGATATTTGATATGATATTTGAATTATTATTAGACGGAGGTTTGGGATTTTATTTGACATAGTTAAGTATCACCAATAAAAAAAAACGGCCGGAAGCACTAGATAAAGAACTGTAAAATAACATATATTTTTTCCAAATTTTAAGTTGATTTGCGAGTAATCCATAATTTAAGATACCCTATTTTGGGGAATGGGCGCCTTAAATGCCGGTACACAACAATGCTAAAACAACGATGCAATGACTTAGATAAGATGCTAGTAGCTAGCCAGGCGGATCTAGAACAATTCGTTCCATCAACCAAACCGAATAGAATAGAAAATAATATAGCTACTCTACTACCATCTTATCTAAGTCATTATATCGTTGTTTTCAGCATTGTTGTGTTTTTAATTTTAGGGATTTTTGTACCTACGTGGTACCACCACAGAGGTACAAAAATCCCTAAAGGTAAAAATATAGAAAAATAAAACCGCTACCTAAGCACTTATACACCGGTATAGAGGAACTAGCAGCATCAGTGGGAGTGAGAGCAAATCCAATAAGCAACTGGTAACAAATCGAGAGAAGCTTATCGGCTCCGCACACGCGTTGTATACTGGAAGCGCTCGCCACTGCAGACTCCCAACCGTCTTTAAAGCTAACATTAATTTAAAGTTAGGCTTACATGGTTCAACCAAATTGATTCACTTTGGTTGAAAGGCGCTGAAATACAGGCGCTCATTGACATTGAATGATTCACTTATACGTTTATCTTGTTCAATTTGTTTGCTTCATCCAAATTGAAGGGCAGAAGTGAACCGTGTATTACCGCCATTAATTGGAGTCTTTAGCCGTCGCGTCGCCGCACACGAGCCATACGCGGCAGCCACAAAGACCGCCACTTGAAGCTAGAAGCGGCTACAAAAGTAGCCGAAGCGTGCCGAAGACATTTGTGACCGGTAGTAGACCCTTACCCCCTTATTCCAAAACGTGGACTAAACTTAGACCTGCACTTAGACATACATTCCGCTGTCGGGAGCGTTTCCGACGGTTCGTGAATCAGGGGTTAGTTTAAAATTGACACATTAGCATCATCTTTCATTTGGAAAATGAAAGTGTCACCACCAGTTTACCACTACCAAGGTATGAGAAATACACGTAAAAACTTTTTCAATACCTACCTACTGAACGTAAATATAATATTTCATAAAAAAATTTAGATAGTGAAAATAGTACCTATTAAAAAAGTTTTTTGTGTTTTTCTCATACCTTCATTACTGTGGCTTGAACATTATTTGCTGATGATAGATTGCTAATGCCTATGTAATGAATGCCTTAACACCTGCCAAGCCTTATTGCAATCACAGATAAAAAAACTGACTTTTATAGCCTGTAAAGAATTGGTGTTTTCAAAGCTGCTTGTAAATAGAAATGTACCTTATCGGGTGATTCACTTATCACGCACTTAATGACACAAACAGTTCGGTAAGTCGCAGATCTTTCTGTGTGACAAGCGGTCGGGTTCGACAAACTATAACAGCCGACGCTTACGAAACAGTACGTGGCGTGGGCGCCACTACCGAAGAAGCGGTGCAGACTTAATGCGACCTGCGTAGACCTACTAAAGGCAAAAACTGTCATTTTTAAGTCTACCTTTAAATATGACCTATAAAAAATTCACATTTACCAGAAATAATTGTTAGGAGTGACATATCGTCTTTCTGCGCATTAAATTATGATTAATTTGTAAATAAATTTGTAAAGACCTCCTTACACGTGTTACAAAGAGACCCCAGCCACTTATTGTAATTATCCTTATGATACTGAATAAACATTTAATATATTTTTATTATATCCTATAAACAAACGAAACACAAATCTTTCCTCTTTATAATAATTTTAGGGACTTGTGTTATTGTTGATCGAAAGTTAGGGATTTCTTTCTTTCTTTTGGTTTTTTGACGTTTTATGAATAATGTTGAGTTGAATAATGAAAAGTTTTAACGAATTGTAAGTTCATTTTAGTAATTTTGCACATTTGTTCTATTAACATAAAATGTCAAGTACTTAATGCATAAAGCAAACAGCTCTATTTATTTCTAAGTCTACGCGTCTGCCAAAGGTCCAAATACAAGTAAAACTTCTTCTCTATACTTAGGCTAAGGCCGCACAGCGATTTTTTAATCGCGCGATTAAAAATTCGCGCGATTTTTTAATCGTGAATTTTTTGCTACCACGCACTGCGATAAAAAAATCGCGAAATACACGAACTACAGTGTTGCCAGATTACGAACGTCTGGCTTTCCCCCAGATCTCTCTGAAATCCCCCAAAATACTAGTATAAAAAAGGTATTGTCTTGTTTTTCATAATATTCCTTGTAATACCCTAATTTCATTTGCATTTATCCTTGGTCTTAATATTCGTTAGCACTATTCTTATTTTTACTAATAACTCATTGTACCTATAATCATTTAGTAGCAATAACTCTCTAGGAGACGGGCAGCAGCGCCTCCTGAAAGACCAGGCCATACTGCGATAATCCCCGGGGTAAGATCCGGCTACCAACACCGACGATTTGACCTGGCAACCTACAACACGCGTACACTAAGGCTCGACGCGAAGCTAATAGAGTTGGAAGAGGCAACTAGTAAGTTACATTGGGATATCATTGGGTTATCTGAAGTCCGAAGAAAGGGGTAGGACTCGATTATCCTGCAATCCGGTAACTTACTATACCACCGGGAGGGCGACCAACAGTCCCTAGGTGGTGTCGGGTTCATCGTCCACAAGTTCCTTGTCAACAACGTGATCACCATTGGAAGTGTCTCGAGCAGGGTAGCATACCTGATACTCAGAAAATCGAAACGATATTATCTGAATGTCATCCAGTACCCCGAGTGTAAGTTTTTATGTCAAGCAAACGCAAACTATTTCGATTACGTATTTATGTCAATTTGTATGAAAACTATAAAAGCCCGCTACTCGCCGCTAGAGGCGCTAATACAGTTTTCATACAAATTGACATAAATACGGAGTCGAAATAGTTTGCGTTTTTTGACATAAAAACTTACACTACGGGCTCAGGTCTACGCTCCGACCTCGATTCGATACACGACGATGTCGAAGTGGAGGCTATGTATGAGGAAATCTCTAAAGCCATGCATAACTATAAAGCCATTAAATTAACACGGTTATGATGGGGGATTTTAATGCAAAGCTGGGGCAACGCTGCGGTGATGAGTTGAGAGTGGGGCAATTTGGATTTGGGCAACGGAACAAAAGGGGCCAGATGCTGGCAGACTTCATGGAGAGGGAGAACTCCTTCTGTAACAAGCCCGTAAGCCGCAAATGGACCTGGATTAGTCCCGACGGTAAAGTCGAGATCGATTTTACCATGTCGACAAAGAAGTACCTATATATTCAATGATGTCATTGTGATCAACGCTGTTAAGACAGGAAGCGATCACCGCATGGTCGGAGGCACATTGAATATCAACGTCAAGCTTGAAAGATCGCGACTGATAAAATCCACACTTCGACCAATACCGGCTTAAATTTAAAACCCCGAGTAATCAATCAATTAATACAGTAATCAATCAATAAATACTTTTCCTAACATAGAAAATAATAATTTTTTAAATCTTTTTGATAAAATAATTGCTCACTAGAAATATTAAAATTCCAAAATTTAGAAAGAATCTCCTCATTCTGGCATCACTGGGCTGACTGGCTGTTTTGTGTATGTGTGCGTATCATGCGTGCATGTGTGCGTAGTATACTACTTAGTATACTAATAGTCACAGGATAAGAAGAAGCAGTAGAATAGCGCTCCATAGCCATAGTGCGACATGGAGCTTTTCGGCAGATTTCTCCGTCAGGGTGGTTGTCTCCATCCGATAGGTGAAGAAGGCAAGACACATTGGTTGAAAACCTTTGTCTTGAGATAAAGATACATTGAAAAATGGAAAATGAAGTATTTAGAAAAAATCGACCCGTCTCACAACCAGCTCCGATGGGAGTCGAACCCACGACCTTTCGCTATCCGGGCAACTGCTCTAACCACTGAGCTACGGAGTCGTTAAACGACATTTTTCAATAATAAAAATTGCATTGTGAATGCAAAGAAATAAAAATTTTAATAAAATAAAGATACACTTTGTGTTTTTATAGATTAGTTTTCGAGCTTGTTTGGAGTTCTTTTATTGTTATTTCAAAAAATGTTATGTTGGGTGCGTTTTATGACAATTTAGACATCCATCAGCATCATCATGTCAGCCGAACGATGCCCACTGCTGGGCATAGGCCTCTCCCAAGGATCTCCACAACGATCGGTCCTGCGTTACCCGCATCCAGCGGCTTCCCGCGACCTTGACCAGATCGTCGGTCCACCTTGTAGGGGGCCTGCTCACGGAACGTCGTCCGGTACGCGGTCGCCATTCGAGAACATTTCCGCCCCAACGACCATCGGTTCTCCGCGCTATGTGTCCCGCCCACTGCCACTTCAATGATGCAATCCTTCGAGCGATGTCGGCTGTTTTAGTTCTCCTGCGGATCTCATTATTTCTGATTCGATCGAGCAGGGAAATACCAAGCATCGCTCTCTCCATTGCTCGCTGAGTGACTTTGAACCATCTTGTGAGACCCATAGTAAAAGACCACGTTTTACTTCCATAGGTCATTACTGGTAACACACACTGGTAAAAGACTTTCGTCTTGAGACATTGAGGTATTTCGGACGCAAATATATGCCGTAACTTCCCGAACGCTGCCCATCCGAGCTGGATTCGACGAGAGATCTCTTTCTCAAAGTTGGACTTACCTAACTGGACCGTCTGTCCCAGGTAAACATAGTGGTCGACAACTTCAAGTGTAATGTTCCCAACATTAACTGGAGCAGGTGCAACATGGGCATTGGACATAATTTTCGTCTTATCCATGTTCATCTTGAGACCCACTCTTTGAGAAGCATTACTGAGATCTTCGAGCATTGTGTTATGGTCTTCCAAGGTCTCAGCCATAAGAACTACATCATCGGCAAACCGTAGGTGTGTTAGGTACTCGCCATTGATGCCGCATCCGTTCCAGTCCAGAAGCTTAAAAATATCCTCCAACACAGCTGTGAACAGTTTCGGAGAGATGACGTCTCCCTGTCTCACACCTCGCTGTAGTTGGATAGGATTAGAGCTCTGATTTTGTAATCGGACTGACATCGTGGCGTTTTGGTATAAGTACCTTAGCACCTCGATGTACTTTTTTTACATCCAATTAGACATCAAAACAACACAATATAAGGTCCTTCTTAAATAGTGCACATAATTTTAAGGGGTCAATGTACTCACGCATACAAACAACTTTCACTATGGTACCAACATTGAAAACGCGAAAAAAGAATCAGCTGTTCCATAGAAAATTTTAAATCGCATAGATCAAAATGTATGGAACAGCTGTTTTTTTTCGCGATTTCAATGTTGGTACCATAGTAAAAGTTGTTTGTATGCATGAGTACATTGACCCCTTAAAATTATGTGCACTATTTAAGAAGGACCTTATATAAAGTACATTAATTACGTAGGTATTTTCTGTTCGTCAAAACAGCGTTTGACGCGTTATTGTACCGACGACTTGTCGTCGGCCAGACGATGAGTCAGAATCAGAAGTACATTCAACAATACCACCAGGTATACACCGTAAGGCTCAACGCCAGTTTTAGTATACTGCACTAAAGACCTTTTGCAACGGACTGCCATCTGGTAAATCCACCAATAGTGTCACAGATGGGCAGCTCAACCAAATGAAACACAAATAATATTTTTATTATGTTTTTAAGACAAAAGGTCATTTGGGTTGACCAGCATTGTCATCTCTTAAGAATGGGCGTTAAATGGGATAAAACAACAACAGATGGGTAATGATAGTGAGTGCCCAAAGCAATAAAATTTTAAACAAAAAAACAATGCCACCTTTTGTAAAATCCCAGACAGCGCATTTTATTGAATATCCGTTGGTAGAGAAAACCAAATGAGGCGGGGCTAAGAATAGGCAGCCCTTCTTGTCCATGCAAGCGAAAAAGTTTTAGAAGTGTATATCTGGTGGTTTTGTTCATTGTACCTATACCGTCGCGTTCAGACCTCTATATGAAAATAGAATACTGGTACTCGTAGTTCACTCAGACTATCTATAGTACGCATGCGTATGATGAGCGGGACGTCAAATTAACCCAGCAGCGGCGGCGGACGGAATGATTTAGTTGAAGATTTTATAATAAGTTTGACATAATAATTACTATTATATTTTTGTGTTTTAATACGCTTTAAGAAATTTTTTAATAAGTTTTTTAGCATAGGTACTCAAAAGAGAGATCTTAATTAAGATAAGATTAGATCTTTCAGAGTAAACTACGAGTACGAGTTAGAATTTTTGTTTGTTTGTAATGCCTAAACTCAATAAACCTACTGGACTGATTTTCAAGGCTTTATTATTTCTGATTGACATGAATATATTTTAACACGATATTCCTACGAAAATGGGTACCACGTAAAACACCGTGGAGTCCCTATGTAAGAATAAAATAGTTTCCAAACTATTAAGAATTAAACTTGAAAGTAAAAAACATACTTTATTTTAAAGCTATATTTCACCCGCGGCTTCACTCACTCGAGTTAGACTCGGAGTAACAGAGTTCACTCGTTAGATCTTTTTTTATTAAGGCGATACTCGGAAAAAATGTGCTGAAGCGAGATAGCAATGAGAAAACGACGCGCGCGGGAGCGAGACCGATTTTGCAGATTAGGCAAAAAAAATACAAAATCACTTCGTATTAAAAAACTACAGCGATTTAAAAAAAATGCTTCTATACGATCCTCAATATTATTGGTGTCCACTAATTAAACCAATTTCCAATAGTGTAAGTAACCCCATTTAAGAATAATCTTCGCTTTTCGTATTTTTTAGAGGTCTTTTCGAAAATAAAAAGTGTCGAGGCAAAATCATAAAATCGTGTTTTTGAAACTATACGATTCTAGATAAAGGTATGAAGAAATATATATCTTATTACCAGATTTTTAACAACTGTAACCGTCCCATAGTTTTAAATCAAAAAGTCCATATTTTTCCGAGTAGCGCCTTAACAACTAGTGGCTTCTTTGCGGTTTTACCCGCATAGTACTCGTTCCCGTGGGATATCTGGATAAACACTCGGGAAGAATGTAGCGTTCTACTGGTGAAAGAATTTTCAAAATCGGTCCAGTATTTGAATTTATTCGTTACAAACAAAAATACAAATCTTTTCTCTTTGAGATTTTAAATTATTTTATGCATTCACAATGCAATTTCTGTAAGTATAGGAAAATGTGATAGTAAAAAACCAGGAGCCCTAGAAGTATATACCGCCTGAAAGCTACTTATAGGGCTCCTGGTTTTTTACTATCACATTTTTCCTATATCTTTTCTCTTTATAATATTAGTATGGATATTCTTTCCTATTTCTCTATACAAACGTTTGACCCCGTTTCCCTCGATCTCGAATTTCGAGAAATACATTCCTAGCAGATGCCTAGGTATAATAACTATCTGCATGCTGCATGGTTTGCGTCGATAGATCAGTCAGTAACGGTTGTTGCCTTTGATATTATGTCGTAGGATGAATGGATTAATCGGTTTTTGTGAAAATACTAGATTTTGCAAAAACACGGATAGTTACACAATGATTTAATACCCTAAACCCTATTTACCCTTTATTAAGTAAGATTGAGAAATGTCATAATCTATGTCTATATATCCGGTTTTTCGCAAAATTCTTAGTATTTTGTCAATTGAACTATGCAGAGAACTGACATTTTCAACGGCACGTACAGTCACGAGCAATAATTATGTATACAACATAGAACTTTGTCACATTGAAGCGTTCCGAAAGAAAACGATCAGTGTCACAGAACTTCACAGAAGTCATTCAATATTGTAATATGACACAGTCCTATGTTGTATACATATTATTGCTCGTGACTGTACATACCTACCATTAATATCAAGTCGATACGATTCAGGGCTTGACACTTCAATGCTTTTCGACTTCAGATACTAAGCCCTAAGTTTGCAAAAAGTGAGGCCGAGAATGTCATTTTGTAATTGAAGTTGCAATGTCAGTTGAAAAAATACTAGCCATACGCTCGCGACTTCATCTGCGTGGACCCCTTTTTTACCTCCTTAGAGCAGGAATTTCCAAAAATCCTCTCTTAGTCCCCCCTTACACTCCCCAAGGAAAATACATGTCGAGTTTCAGGTTCTTGCGCCCAGTAGTTTCTGCTGTGCGTTGTCTGTCAGTCAGCCAGTAACGCAAGAGTTTTATATTTTGTAAAAGTTAAAATGATAAACATAAAAAAATATAATAAAATAAGTAAACTTTAATTTTTAGTTATTTACTTCAAAGTTTAAATATACAGATAGTTGATATTTAAAAATGAAAAAAAAAACACTCCTGTATTATATTATAACTTTTACCCGGTAGCGACAGAATATATTTTAGAAATAGGTACCTACGCCTCCCGCCGGGTTAAGACGCGCGATTATTTCACAGCAAACAGCGATTTTTTATTCGCGCGATTTATAAATCGCGATTGCGTGTACCTACATACAATTCCATGTGTTACAAAATCGCGATTTTTAATCGCGCGAATTTTAATCGCTGTGCGGGCTTACGCTTATACTCGTTACTCAACTAAGGCACTCAGACGCTTGAAATCTGATCGTTAATAAAGAGTTCAATTCAATTGTATATTTATATTGACACCCACTTTCATTTCCTCACGTATAACATCTAAAACTCTCCAAATTGGCTTCAGAAAAGTTAGTGAAATGAAATATTAGAAAATTCGACTGGAACCCACGACCTTTCACTGTCCGGGCGAATGCACTGACCATTGAGCTATAGAGTCGTTACAGGGTCGTAGGTTCGAGTTTCATCGGATCTAATTATGAGGCGGGGCGAATTTTTATAAAATTTCATTTTCATGCAAGAAACTATTTTTTTTTTCAGAAAAGTTTATACCTAGGTACCTATTATGTTGGTAAGTTGCAATGTAAGTGCAGAAGATTATTATCATTTCTCTATTATTAATTGTTTCTCTTACGGACTTACCTACTAGGTATATTAAAATTACACGCAATCATGAACGCTATAGTACCTAATAATGTGCTTATTAATAATAATAATAAATGTATTAAAGTTGCAAAGTTGGAAAAGTTCAATGATATATATGGATATATATGAGAATAACTTGTTACGAAAGTATACTTATGTATTCGAAAGAAAAGCTTAACTCTAATTAAATTATTAAGCTTCAATAAGGTTTTCAGATTAACTGCAACAACTCGTATTTTATTAATCGTTTTTTCAATCAAGTGGTATACTCACAAATATGATGTAAGTAGTAGAGACGCCAAAATGCTAAGAAAACCCAGAGAACACATTTCTTATTTTTGTGTCAATAAATTTTACATAGTAAAGAGTTTTTTTCACCCACGAACCGTTTTTAATTTCCCTTATCGTGTATCGGGCTTATTTTATTGTGTGGAATACGAAAACCATTCAATTATATAAAGTGTTTTAATTTATACATTTCTGCGATTTCTTCATCCAAAACAATGCAATTAATTAAACTTGATTGTGTGTAACTTAGTTTAGTTTTAGTTATCTTAACTCTAAGTTTAACTTACAAAATTTGTTGAAGTAGAAACTTGGCATGTGAGTTTGCTATTCGTACCAGCGCAAAGGTTTGTTTGAAATTTGATCTACTAACTTGAATAATATGTTATGACTTTGTGTATCTAATAGTAAGTTTTTGGTTAGGTATCGAAAGCAAATAAACAATTAAGGCGGTGTGATTTAGAACAAAATTAAAAGGCACATCAACATTAAAACATATTGGGCATTTACAATACAAGAAAAGTTCAATTGATTGTTCAGCTGATGTACACAATATACGCACGTGTTAGATTTTAAGGAGAAAGTATGGAAATTAGACTATTCTGATAAAAGCTGTAAACTGTTCAATTAACTAGGAATAAAACCATAAAGCTTATATTTCAATAAGGCCAGAATCAAGTAAAACACAAATAAAAAATTAAAAGCATTTTATTATTTTGATTCGTCCTCAATTTTTTACCTACCACCCGTTAAGGACATCTTTTAGCTGATAAGAAAAACGGGCGAAAAAAACTCACCAGCGTTATCAGAAACAACGACATTTACAAAATAATTATGTCGTTTTTGGACAAACAACACATTTTATCGTAATTAACATTTACAACCACATTACTTTTCATGATAAAAGATTAAACAACATTTAGGAATAACATCAAGCATTTGCTATAAACTGTTACTTCATATTATTTCCGTACTCACATCATTTATACAAAACCACTAAGGACAACATTAATTTAATATTATCAAGTAATAAACAAGTATATCCCTTTAACAAAAGAATAACTTCCGCAACATCTACCAGACAATACATTGGCATTGGATAGCAAAGAAAAACAGTAACAGAGAAATATAAAATTACAGGGGGGTATACTTAACTCAACAGTGCTGCTGACGACTCGAACCACAAGACTGTTCGTTTTACCGCCAAGCTAGCTTTTATATCTTTATTGAAAATTCCTTAAAAAACATTAACAAGGATGATACTTTTATTAAACCATTTTTAAAACCTTTTGAAACTTATGAGAATGATTCACCACTATCTATTATCAAGAAACACATCGTAAATTGTAAGAAATATCAGTTTTAAATTCTCATCTTGTTTGGAAACAAGTAATGTTACAGTCCGACATAAATATTCTTAACATTTATCAACCTTTAAATATTTATCATAGCCAAATGATTTGAAAACCACTCGAAAATAGCTAACATATTATTTTATTAATAACAAACAATAATGATAAGATAAATTCTTCAAAAATAACAATAATTAGTAACAGTATCAGTTTTAATTCCACTTCCTGTTCTTAAGAAGGAACGTTTAGTTAAGCATTTACCATCTTATTGATTTTATCACAGCCAAATGCTGTAAAAATCTGTCGAAAATATCAAAGTTTGTATTTGATAACTAATAAAATATTATCATATGGCAATTCACTCAAAAATGTCAATATTATAACTTGACTTATTCCCTAAAGTAACACGGCCATACTGACCGAACTTCGTCCCCGAAGTTCCCACTCAATACCATTAATTTTATCTTACTTTTTACACCAGATATTTTATAAGTGATCTGTTTCATATATACATATATATTGCATTTGGTTGTAATCTATACATATAGGTACCTAATAAAACAGTAACCAAACTAAATCTGTATATGTTATATTTTCAAGAAATAATTACTGCTACCCATTGTAAGTATACAAGATATAGACCTCAAAACGATAAAAAAGTCATAGAGTGTCTTGTTTCCGTGTCATTTGGTGATAAAATACAACGTTATACATGTAGTTTACTATACTATACTTTTCATCTATATATATAAAATTCAAAGTCCTGACTGACTGACTGACTGACTGACTGACTGACTGACTGACTGACTGACTGAGATATCAACGCACAGCCCAAACCGCTGAACCTAGAGACTTCAAATTTTGCACATAGATACGTTATACAGTGTAGGCATCCACTAAGAAAGGATTTTTGGAAATTCCACCCCTAAGGGGGTGAAATAGGGATTTAATGTTTGTATGAAAGTCCGTCAGTTTTGAAGTTAGGATCTTCAAATTTTGTATTTAGGCTGGCAATTGAAAATTAATATTTTCCTGTGTCAGCGTTTTTGACAATTCCACCCCCGAAGGGGTGAAAAGGGGGATGAAATGTTGTATCTGGAAAGTCCTTCATTTAATTTATAATTTAGGCTTATGGTCGGAAAGTAAAACAAATAAGCAAACACATATTTCGTATTTTTTCGAAAATCAACCCCTTAGAGGTTAAATGGGATAAATAAACCTAAAAATCGATATGGATGTCGTTATTGAGGTTTTATGGGATGACGATTGCAAAAATGGCATTTATTTTGATGTTTAACACGCTGAACATGATTCAACCCCTTAAAGGTTGAGATAGGGGTGAAATTTGAATGAAAAATCAGGGGCAAATTAGACCTTTCAACTTGAAACTTTGTAGGCTTACTTTTTAAAACAAATAGGCAACCCATTTCGTAATTTTCCCAAAATCAAACCCAGGGGGTAAAATAGGGGATGAATATGTGTATGAAAGTCCGTCAGTTTTTGAAGTTAGGATCTTCAAACTTTGTATTTAGGCTGACAATTGAAAATAATATTTTCCTGCGTCAGCGTTTTTGACAATTTCACCCCGAAGGGGTAAAAGGGGGATGAAATATTGTATCTGGAAAGTCCTTCATAAATTTTTTTATGTAGGCTTATGGTCGGAAAGTAAAACAAATAAGCAAACACATATTTCGTATTTTTTCGAAAATCACCCCTTAGAGGTTAAATGGGATAAATAAAACTAAAAATCTATATGGATGTCGTTATTGAGGTTTTATGGGATGACGATTGCAAAAATAGCATTTATTTTGATGTTTAACACGCTGAACATGATTCAACCCCTAAAAGGTTGAAATAGGGGTGAAATTTTGAATGAAAAATAAGGGGGTAAAATAGACATTTCAACTTGCAACTTTGTAGGCTTACTTCTTAAAACAAATAGGCAACCCATTTTGTAGTTTTCCGAAAATCAAACCCAGGGGGTAAATAGGGTAAAGAAACCTAAGTACCCTAAAAGTTCTTGGTACCTAAGCTACTCAGAACTAACTTTTTGATTGTGAAACAGACACTTATTATTTACTAGCTTCCGCCCGCGACTTCGTCCGCGTGGACATTCGAGAAAATACTTAGGGGACCAATAACCAGGATAAAAAGTATTCTATGTTATGAATTTCATAAAAATCCGATCAGCCGTTTTTACGTGATTAGGCGGGTCCTCCCTCACCAAGTGAGCCGCCTCGTGTGAGGCCCGCCGCACGTGGCAAACGTTTTGCCTCGCGCGAGGCTGCCCGCTTGGTGAGGGAGGACCCGCCTAATCACGTAAAAACGGCTGATCGGATTTTTATGAAATTCATTACATAGAATACTTTTTATCCTGGTTATTGGTCCCCTAAGTATTTTCTCGAATGTCCACGCGGACGAAGTCGCGGGCGGAAGCTAGTTTAAGTATATAATTTTATATTGTGTAGGTATCATTTATGTAATATGTAAGTATATGTATTAATTTTTTTCTTAGTAATCCAATGATATCATTTTATATTGTGTATGTATAATTTATGTATTTTGGGTAAGAAAGTATGTTGTAAGTATGTATTGTGAAAGCAAAAAGGTAAAAATTTAACTAAGTAAGTATGTATTATAAGTATATTTCTTGTATGTTTTGTATGACTTATGTTTATTATCTTCGTATCGATCATTCCTCTTTACACCCCGCTTTACAGTAAGTTGTCTGGAAGAGAGCGCTCTGAGCGTTAAGACCGCCTTTGTAACACTAGTTTTGAAATTTATTTTTAAGTACCTATGTGATGTTTTGTGTTATTGTGGTGTAATAATAAAGCGTTAGGTAATAAATAAATAAAATATACACACATAATAGTTGATGTATTTTTTTTTGATAACTGCGATATATTTTGGTTGAAATAAATACATAAATAAGATTTTCACTACACTGGTCAAGAGCTTCGTTGGCGTCAAACCCCATCACCCGCTGCACGTGAAGCCAGGTAAGCGACCGCTCATGGCCAACAGCGTTTTATCTCATCATCATTTTATCTCATTTTTTTTCTCATCTTATTTCATTTCAACATCACTCAAAAACAACAAATCAAATACAATCTTAGTCAACATACCTACTGCCACCCCTGGGCAATTGTCTCAATAATCACATATAGTCAACAAGTCAACTGCCACACCTGGGTAGTCAACTTAATAATCACTTGTTCAATAAAATCATCGTGACAGTGGTCATGGTCAAGTGTCTCAAATTAGACAAATGGCCCACCAGCATCATTTTTAAAATTACGATCAAATTTAATGTCAAATACCAAATATACATAGTTGTTTCCTCTTCTTATGTGTGACTCAAATATGTTTGGCAGCAGTGCTTTCAAAAACTCCCCTAAGGTAAACGGTCATTTGGAAAAAAAAACGTAGTTTCATACAAGATTTTAGTTTAAATTTTCCATAACAATTAAACAAACGATCTTGGCTAGCAACACCATAAAACGTTTTCTGTCAAACTACACTGCGCTTACGATTAATTACTCAAGTGGTTCCAATATCGAGATAAAAACCCTATATTCTATAACTCTTTGGTATCCTTTATGCAAAATTTCGTCCAAATCTTTCAGCCGTAAGCAACAATTTGTTTTTTATTTTTTTTTATTATTTTACCTGAATTCTATTTACTTCTAACTTTATCGAAACTTTCTTAATAATACAATTGTCAACTTGAAATATTCGTAGTTCCCGTCTGCCTGTAAATCGACGTTTTGAATTAAATCTATCAATTCTGAGAAATTTCTCGAATTCTAGTATGAGAGAAAAAAAACCAAGTAAACTTTTGTATGGTTATGGTTACCAATTTCAATATTTTCACAATCCGCTTGGCCATACTGATATTGCTGTATATCTTACATTTGACACTGGAACTACATATCACTATTCGACTATAAGATTCCTACATATTTTGATACGTATTTGAGGTAATCATATATATTACCAATATTTCTGTAAATATAAAAAACCGATTTTATTTGAAATGAAAAATGCGAATTTTCCTCTAATGGCAAGCAAGGAAGAACCAAACGAATAAATATCTTAATCATTAACTGAAATTACTTTCTGTGTCGTTAAAACGGTAAGAGATTTCAATACATAAAAGGTAGTAAATGTATCCGATTCTAAATAACTCTTATTTTAATGCCCATTAAAATAAAGTGATGTTTAGCATCTTAAAGAAATGTGCGATATCATCTGCTGTTCAAACTCATAAAACTGAACTAATTTGCCATTACTTAGATAAATAAAAAGTGTAGGAAAAATATTTTTTCCGGATTTGTGAACCTAATATACCTATTACTTTCCCATGTGGCTGTTTTTTTTATCATAAAAAGACCTTAGTATTTATGATTATGACTAACATTAGACTGATAGTAGTAAAGAGTAATGAAGCAAAACGTTTCTCAAATTGCAGTGGTAAAAAAAAATTGTATCTCGCATCACTCGATTTATCAATCAAGGGTCAAGACAAGACTGAAAATAGTTTTGGCGACTACTAGGTCCTACTACTACTACCTAACTTGAAAGAACCATTGCAACATAATCTAATTCAACTACTGTTCTTTTTAACCTAAAATATGGATAACATTCGGACGAGGAGTCCGAGTAGATAACGTCTTTCGATTAATTAATCAAAATGGTATTTACTCCCAGTAACACAGATTGACTATCATTTTCTCAAAAGAAACTTGGAAAATCGAAATTTTAAAAGTAAGTAAGTTATATAGAACTATACCAACACACTTATTCGAAGAGATAAATCTGTATAAGTTTTCCAAAATCTTCTTGATTATAGCTAAAATGTTAGGAAGGTATTAGGTAGCCAGTACCTAGCCAGTTTTTTTTTTTTTTTTTTAGAATAGCAATATATTCCATAGCTTGTGCTACCGGTTTGGAATTCAGCTCCAGTTGTATTAAATATAATCCATACATATATCCAATAAATATCATGAAAAATAGATTCTTGATACTCAATTGTAGCAAAATCTAATTCAATACACATGGTTTTGTAGGTACTAATTAATTTTCGTTAATACGTGGTTTGATATACTAAGAAGTCTTTAATTTGTAGCTTAAGATATTGATACATTATGTAAATAAAGAATATCGATTCTGAAAAACAGCTTATTGAAGAAAGAATTATGATTATGACATTTATGACACAAATAGAATGAGAAAACAAAATCTCAGTTAGCTTTTTAACGATTTTAAGCGACAGATTGATGATTATAAAACTGAATATATTCTAGGCACTGCAAAGATAATTTTATTTCTTAAACGAACTTAGCCTTTCTGAATCTAAAGCGGGTAAAACTATCTCGTACAAGCTTTTCGCTCGCAGCTCTGCCCGTGTGAGCTAGACGATGTTTTCCCGTGGCAAAGGTATATTTTCTAGAGGTAAAAAGTCTTTTGCTATTCTAGAGCATAATTTATATCTCTGTCCAATGTCATCCATATTTGTTCAGCTGTTTAACCGTGATTGAGTATCAAAACAATCACACACAACAACACACTTAAACTTTACTATGGCTGAGGTGAGGTGTCATTACATACCTGTACGTACCTACATAATATGTATCATTCACATTACAATAGACCAGGCATTATTTTATAGGATAATCCAAACAAAAACACATGGTTAATCGATATCGCAGTACCAAATATAGGTACACAATATCACAAAAACTATCGCATAAAAAGTCCACAAATACACTGACCCAGAGACAGGAGAATGTATCCATAGTTTCAATTACTCTGACGAATTACTAAACTGTCAACAACGGACGTACCAAAACATTCAGTCAATATTAAACTACCTCCTACATGGTCTCGCACCATCCACGTACATAAAATTGCAAAAAACCGCCACAATTGTAAGAATGGTTATGGATGCCCCCGAAGAAACAATAAATTTTTCACCCACTAACGAATTAAGGAAATCCATAAAACTTTGATTATTTAAAAAACCCTTTAACGCACAGTCCCACAAAAGCGGAACATACTATGTATTTTATAAGTGAGAAACGCAAAAATAATAATAATATTCAATTTTTAATTGGTACATTACATACTATTCTATCGGCCAAGTTTGTCAGAATAAAATCTTACTGTCACTTAATAACAGTTAAATCTTTATTAATGAAGATGTATTTATCTTTATTATTGTTAATGACTTAAATCATGGTAAAATCTTTTATAGACTTTCACAGTGGAAATCTTTCATAGTATTTATAGGTTTATAGTACCTACTAAGGCTAGTAGTTAAACAAAGAATGACACTTTTTTCTAATGATACCCTCAATTCGTACCGAAGTTTTAAATAAATACAGATCCCCAAAGGGCTTTACTGGCTTTACTGACCAACGAAATGCTGCTCCAAATTCCTTGGCCAAGTTTCGATAATCTTGCACCAGGAACCAGTCCAGTCACCGGGTTGGACAGAAGAACGACATCGTCACCTTGACACGATGGATGACCCGTAATTTGAGGTGGCAGCATTGCAGCGCCACCTTGTCACGATGGATGTCCCGTAGTTCGAAGCGTAGTAGATTAGCCAGATCAGCAGCATCCATCCATAGAACATAAAAAATATATTATGAATTGGTCGTGGGCTTAGTTAGCACTTCTGATGTTAGATTTTAAGGAGAAAGTATGGAAATTAGACTATTCTGATAAAAGCTGTAAACTGTTCAATTAACTAGGAATAAAACCATAAAGCTTATATTTCAATAAGGCCAGAATCAAGTAAAACACAAATAAAAAATTAAAAGCATTTTATTATTTTGATTCGTCCTCAATTTTTTACCTACCACCCGTTAAGGACATCTTTTAGCTGATAAGAAAAACGGGCGAAAAAAACTCACCAGCGTTATCAGAAACAACGACATTTACAAAATAATTATGTCGTTTTTGGACAAACAACACATTTTATCGTAATTAACATTTACAACCACATTACTTTTCATGATAAAAGATTAAACAACATTTAGGAATAACATCAAGCATTTGCTATAAACTGTTACTTCATATTATTTCCGTACTCACATCATTTATACAAAACCACTAAGGACAACATTAATTTAATATTATCAAGTAATAAACAAGTATATCCCTTTAACAAAAGAATAACTTCCTCAACATCTACCAGACAATACATTGGCATTGGATAGCAAAGAAAAACAGTAACAGAGAAATATAAAATTACAGGGGGGTATACTTAACTCAACAGTGCTGCTGACGACTCGAACCACAAGACTGTTCGTTTTACCGCCAAGCTAGCTTTTATATCTTTATTGAAAATTCCTTAAAAAACATTAACAAGGATGATACTTTTATTAAACCATTTTTAAAACCTTTTGAAACTTATGAGAATGATTCACCACTATCTATTATCAAGAAACACATCGTAAATTGTAAGAAATATCAGTTTTAAATTCTCATCTTGTTTGGAAACAAGTAATGTTACAGTCCGACATAAATATTCTTAACATTTATCAACCTTTAAATATTTATCATAGCCAAATGATTTGAAAACCACTCGAAAATAGCTAACATATTATTTTATTAATAACAAACAATAATGATAAGATAAATTCTTCAAAAATAACAATAATTAGTAACAGTATCAGTTTTAATTCCACTTCCTGTTCTTAAGAAGGAACGTTTAGTTAAGCATTTACCATCTTATTGATTTTATCACAGCCAAATGCTGTAAAAATCTGTCGAAAATATCAAAGTTTGTATTTGATAACTAATAAAATATTATCATATGGCAATTCACTCAAAAATGTCAATATTATAACTTGACTTATTCCCTAAAGTAACACACGCATGACATAATATTTACTTCAACTATGACTAGTAAACACAAATTCCTTCATAACAAAACACATTACTTATAGTTACAGATTGCTTATTATCGCAAGAAAAATAACTACCCTAAAGACAATACTAACACTCTTTTTTTGGGCAGTCGTGTAAAAAGAGAACAATAATTTAGCAAGTTTATCAAATACTAGCAGATCCTCGGGGTTTTACCCGCGTGGTACCCGTTCCCGTGGGCATATCGGGAGAAAATATAGCCTATGTCACATGGGAAGCATGTAGCTTTCTAATGGTCAAAGAATTTTCTAAATCGGTTCAGTAGTTTCGGAGCCTATTCAATTCAGACAAACAAACCATCATATAAATAAATAATAAATAAATAACTTCTTACATTCACACCAATTATCTAAGCCCATGTTAATTTCATTAAGAAACTGTATCATGGAAAACTTGATAACGGATAAATATATACTTAAATACTTTTTGTTTGTAAATACATACTTAATATGCATAGTTAACATCCAGACCAAGACAAATAGACATGTTCATGCACACAAATATTTATCTTGTTCGGGAATCGAACCCGAGACCACTGGCGCAGAAGGTGGGTAGCCTACCCCTGCGCCAAATCGGTCGTCAATATATAGGGCAAGCGTACCGGTTTTGGCCACTTTAAGAATTTTTTCACTTTCAAACGCTTAGTGCTTAATGATCTTAAGTCTTTAAGAAAAAAAATATATTTAGAGTTATAGAGAATTTATCGACCTTTAAGGGTACAATTTACAAAGTAAAAAAAATCAATAGTTTTTTTATATAAAACAAATTCTGCAGGGAGGGCCAAATGTACCGGTTTTGGCCATTTTGCATTGGTTTTGGCCACATCGTTTGCATTGGTTTTGGCCACTTTCATAAAATTACTATATTTAGAAGTTGAGTTTATGCTTAATTGATGTCTTATTAGAGTTCTGGACTAAAACACTACATGAAATAGTATTTCAATCCCAGCTAGCTTCTTACTACAATTTTATAAGTATACCTTTATCACTTGATTAGAAGAAAATTAGCGGATTTAGGCTAGTGTTGTAGGCACTAGCTTCAATTCGCTAATTTAGGTAGATGGGGCAATAAAACAATAGTGCCTCTTACCTTTGACATCAGAAACACGTCGATGTCATGTTTGGATGAGATAAGTGTCACTTAACTTTAAGGGACACTTGAATTTGATGTTGTCTTCTACCTCCAAAATCAGTCAATGTCACGTTCAGTGAGGGGCACTTATCCATAACGGCGTGTTCTACCTTTTTTGACATCAGAAACACGTCAACATCACGTTTAGTTAAGATAAGAGTTATCTTTCTTTGAAGGACACTTAACTTGAAGAAGCACTTAACCACTATGGTGGTTTGTATCTTTGTCATTTATATGAGTGTCACTTAACTTTATGGGACACTTAACTACTATGGTAGTTTCCATCTTTGACATCAAAACACGCCGATTTCACGTTAATATGAGTGTCACTTAACTTTAAGGGGCACTTACCTACGATGGTGGTTTCGATCTTTGACATCAAAACACGCCGATTTCACGTTAATATGAGTGTCACTTAACTTTAACGGGCACTTAACTACGATGGTGGTTTCTATATTTGACATCAAATCACAGCGATTTCACGTTAATATGAGTGTCACTTAACTTTAAGGGGCACTTAACTTTAAGGGGCATTTAACTACTATGGTGGTTTCCATCTTTGACATCAAAACACGCCGATTTCACGTTCAGTTGAGTGTTACTTAATTTTAAGGGATACCCAGCTTTAAGTGGCACTCGACCACGAAGTTTTTTCTACCTTTGATATCAGAAATATCAAGTTCAAGTGAGTGTCGCTTAACTTTAAGAGACACTTGAAGTTCCAAGGAGTCTGCTACGAACTTGTACCTTATTCTTAAACACTCATGCCGAAGTACACTAGACAGCACATCAAGTTAAACAGTTAAACTGCGATAACAGCTGTTATTACGTAGTGCATAAAGGCGGTCTCAAATGTATAGTCTGATGTGCCGCCGTGTGTACCTACCTATAATGGGAAAATTTTGTAACTTTCCATATAATAAAGCGAACCGGAGCTGTGTTTTTATACATTTAGGTTCTACTTTCAATTAGTATGGAAACTGGCCAAAGGTGGCACAATGCTAAAATTTCCAGCCCCACTTTTGGCCACTTATTGTTTTCCAACTTTTTGTGAGAACAGTGAGAAAACAACACTTAATCCATCTAGAAGAAACATATTCTAATGTGATATAAAATATTAAATAACCATAAAATAATTTTATTGTAGAAAAAAAAATGATTTTTTAAACATAATAATAACTCTTAACATTTTGCTTAAGAATTTTACAAAATGTTAACTTTGAAACATAACATGGTGTTTATTTCTGAAATATCGTACTACGTAAAAAAATCTAAGTGCTGTAATTATTAACTAAAAGTCCAATCTTTTATTCGCCATTAATAAATATAAGCAATCGTTTTTTAATTCCTATTTATATAACTTTAAAGTGAAAAGTGACCAAAACCGGTACAGTGGCCAATACCGGTACGCCTGCCCTATATATATATATATCATATCTTTCCTTGTTTTGCCGTTTAGGTGTAAAGAATAAATAGGCAGGCAGATACACTTTGGCAACTATAATAGTTATTATCTAGCTGCCACAAAAATAAGTAGATTTGCACAAAATAAAACAAAAATAGGATAATAAGCGTAATAATTAGCAAAGAGATGAAATATTAATTTAGATTGGCTCCCATTGTCATGTTAATCCCAGTTCCCAGATTTGCCGAATACGAAATAGTTTATGTCCGTTCGTCTAGCTAGATAATTTAACTCGGAGTAATGAATTAAAATCTAATTAAATATTTGAAGGTTTCTCCAATCTTAACTTGGTTTTATAATAATTAGAAAATATGATTAAAAAAAAGTTGTCTTTATAATAATTTGCTATTTGTCATACTTGGTTAATACTTACACTGAGGACGCATGCCCACGAGATGGTTTTTCGTCGGGCACAGAGCCGGTTTTGTATGTTTGTCTTTGTCAGTCAAAACCTCAATAATAAGACAGTTGTATTGCACCGGCTCTAAGTCCGGCGAAAAACCGTCTCGTGGGCATGCGCTCTTACTATTTTGGAATCAAGAAAAAAGAAACAAATGACAATATCTTTTATCACAAGTTATATTACACTCACAAAACACATTGGTTAATTTATTCATTTAATAAAACTTATAACTTCACTTAAAACGGATATTGCAAAAACTCATTTGGTAATAATATCATGACAAATAGTCAGTGCAAAGACAAAAGAAATATTAACAATTGAAATTGGAACTGCAATTTCGGATCGTTAATCTTTTTTTAATCTTAAAAAAGCCGGTTCTGCCAGCATGAAATAACATATCACCGATTTATTTATCGCGCCTCTTTTGTCGCCAGTGCGATATTTGCATTCAAACGATGTAAACCGTTCCGTAGACACATCCCAAGTATTTTTCTTAGGAGGCTTACCATTTGTCAAAAATTTCGCGGCCATATTATGGAAGAGGAGGGATCATTCCCATTTGAATAACGCACTAACTTGTCGTGAAAAATCGCCTTTGTAATGTCTACTCTTTGTAAATGGCCTTTGACTTTAGATGGTACAAGCAAGATTATTAAGATAATATAACGAAACTCTTAAAAGAAAAGTTGTTGGTAGGTAGTTTGAATGATCATGGCTAACATGATGAACATTCTACAAACATTCCACAAGCTTGAATCTTGGTAATATGAATAATATTGCATAATTCCACTTCATAGAGTTTAGTTCTTAGTAGTTCGTAGTTTCGTTAAAAACCAGATTAAAGATTCTCGGGAATTCATTAACTTCAATAGTGAGAATTTCTAAGAGCTGGGAGTAATTATAAAACGCTTTCGTAATAACACAAGAAAGAAAAATATAAGGTAGGGCATGCGTACCGGTTTTGGCCACTGTACCGGTTTTGGCCACTTTTTGCTCTAAAGTTTTCTAAACAACTTTTAGCCAGCTTTGATGAAAGCAATTAAAATAAGGCATTTTAAGGTAATAATAACAACCGTTAGAATTCCTTATATCATAAGATTTTTTTTCAATAAATTCCATTTTCTGTTTGAAAAAATGTTTTGTATGAAAATTTTAAGGAATTTGTTTTGAATGAAATACTTTATAAACCTTTGTTTTGTACAATTAAATTGTTGTTTTGCAATTGATTGGTTTCTAGCGAATTAGAATATATTAATTTAACCTAGGTTTGGTTTTGATTTTTCGCTATACTTACAAAAGTTCAATCAATAAGTGGCCAAACCGGTACATTTGGCACCCCTCCCACATTTTGTGTTATATACAGAAAACTATTTTACTTTTATAAATTTGAAAAATGTACCTTTAAAGGTAGATAAATTATCTATAATTTAAGATATAATTTGTGTCTTAAATACCTAAGAACATTTAGTACTTAGTGCTTAAAAGTCAAAAATCCTTAAAGTGGCCACAAAGGGTACCTCTGCCCTACTTACAAATAAGAAATTTTTCAAATAAATTCTTCGGTTATGTACTTTATAATCGACCTAATGTTCAATACTGCCTGCATAACTTTTCATCATTGAAATATTTAACTAATCAGCCAGAGTTACTGTCCTACAGTTTACTGTTTACGGGGTAGTTTATAAACTAAGTGATCCCTTGAACCACCGGTTAAACATACCTACTTATAGATAGTAACCATTGCCAGCCCAAAGTTTGGCAATTAAGGTTTCATAATTACAGCTAATTACGTAGAGTCTGAAACTGTGTACACGGCTCGTCTAACTAAACGACGTTAGGTTTAGTTAGGTTAAAGTTAAATTCGCTGTACACACAAGAAGTAACTGCAAGCGTGCCCTTGGTAGCAATATTAAAGCTGCTTTACTGAAATAACAAAACTTCCATAGTTTGAACTCTAAACTTAAACATTAGCTGAAGCAAGTTCCTTTTCAGTACTAACTGGAATTAGTAAACCAATTTAATGACTTGAGACCGGGTGGCGACTTCCGACGTATAGGCGTGATTTCTTGTTGACAGATCGGTCACCTACCATGACGTTTAGTTTACATAGATTACGAGCTGCGACCGGTTCAGTTGGATTTGTCCATTGCGGGGGATGTAAGACTTGTGTTATCGCAGTGAGGGTTCCCGAAGAGGAGTATGGTGTTTGTAGCAGTAGAATCGCGTTGGTGGGAGGGATTTGTCTAGTAGGCTGCCGGCATCCGATCCGTCAGTGTGGCGGTAATTCCGTCGGAGTGCCGACGTGTGTTCCGTTGCGTTCGAGATTCGATGCAATGATTTCGCGCGATTTCCTAATCGGAGCCGTGTATGTTCTATGATCTTTTATGTGTTTCAGTTAAACGCTAGTACTGTGCATAGTGCGCAAAGTTGATAGTGTGTGTTCAGTGTTATCGATGCTGTTGGTACTGATAAGTTGGCGGTAATTTGTGACAATAACATTGGTTTATGTTTATCCGGAAAAGACGATTTCCTTGCCTATATAAGGTAAGTGTGTTACTAGAGGATGCAATACACTTTTCTGTATGGAGTACCGTAAGGAAAGTGATTTAAAAGATTTACTCATTCAAAACACATGCTGTCATAAAACGATTTACGAAAACAGTTATAGCCAAATATAAAATGCTTAAAAAGTCATTAAGCCGTCCTTTCCCGCGGGTTTATTAGCTGCAATAAAATTGGTGGCGCTTTATAAAACTCTTCCCTCCATTGTTTCAGCAGATACAATGAAAGCAAATCATTTTTTCATTAAAAATACATTTCATTTTGGAAACTTTTCGAGTAGACGGGTCAGAATCTGTTGAGATATAATATCGGCATATTCAGTTGTTTAGAACTTTTGATTACATTTTACTTGGTCCATGATTGCCTTTTCCCTCATCATAATAAACCTAGATCTCGGTTATTTATACGGTTTTACAAATACTGGTCAATAAACAAACATATTTTATAATAACATTGGAGATATACCTACAAATACTTACTTGCGTACTTTATTTGGTTACATCAGTTACATACTATGAACTTTATTTGGTTACATCAGTTACATACTATGAACTTTAGTTTTTAGCACTAGTTATTTTAAAAATATTATTGTAAGCGCATATGTAAAATTTGTTTTATCTTTATTTGTGTTATGAATGCATTTTAAATCCCAAAAGTAATAAATATTTTGGTTTTAACTATCTCATCTAACTATCTAAAGTGAAGCTCGAGTAAGATTCTACTATGCTAACCTAGCTAGACCAGCTAGGTATTTGTGTTTCGTTATATCTTACCCCATTTTATATGCCAGCCTATGTTAATATAAGTACAATTATGTTCACATTGTTAGTACAAATGTGTGTGGGTTCCGCTCCTACATATAGCTAATTAGCTAGTAAACACATAAACACTTCAACTTTATGTACATATCACATCACAATAACTGTTGCACTAATTCAAGTGAGTCGCAAATAATATTTTTATAATCATTGATGTGATATAGTCGACTAGTTCTTAATAATAATATGTAGATCGTTATTGAGTAAACTTTAGTAATAATTTCAGTAAAGAGTTTTTACTCTCGACGTTATATCTCCTTAGGCTTGCTACACATTTTATCGGGTCGTCGGCATGTTCCGTTTTTCAGTTTTTGCATTCATTGCGCGCTCGCGACACACGTCTAATACTTTGATGCACAATTCGCCCGTGATGCTGACCCGAATATGTGCGTAGCAACTAGCAACCCTCACTATGTCTTAATTATTGCACATATACATACTTACGTAGGTCCTTAGGTACCACTTATTACCTTTAGTTTTGCGTTATACCTACATATTATAATAAGTAGGTTACATTTATAATATGAATTACGGACCTAACTATTCACAGAGAATCCTGAGCAATCAATCTCCTCTTTGATTCAAGGTTCTTGGTACGAGCGTCTGACGACTGCGATCCTTCAGTCTCGAATAAGAATGAAATGGAATCATACTAAGCGTCAAAAACACGCTGGAATAGGTTATTATAAATGTTAAATTCGTACATCTAACAAAATAGTAACAAATAGTAGAGACAAAGGGGAAAATGAGAAATAAATAAAAAACTATTATTATTATTATTGAAGGCGAGAATATTGTATGGATAAATAAATAAATAACTTTTTACAATCACACCAATTATCTAAGCCCATGTAAATTTCATTGAGAAACTGTGTCATGGAAAACTTGATAACGGATAAATAACTTAAATACTTTTTGTTTGTAAATACATACTTAATATACATAGAAAACACCCAGACCAAGATAAATAGACATGTTCATGCACACAAATATTTGTCTTGTTCGGGAATCGAACCCGAGACATCTGGCGCAGAAGGCAGATAGCCTACCCCTGCGCCAAATCGGTCGTCAAATGTTTGTCTGTTTGCTCTTATTTAATACAAAACCTAATGAACCATATTTTAACGTAATTATAAAGCGAGCTAATCATTCCATTACCATTTTCTCAAATATCCATCGGAACTGGGACTGTAGTTTTAAGGCGAAGCTCCCCCCTGATTCTGATTCACAAACCGTCGGAAACGGAATCGGATTCGAATTCTGTGCTCCGTCTTTATCTATTCTGCAGTGAGTCACGGAGACAGTGCCTACATTCCGGTGTCGGGAGCGATTCCGACGATTCGTGGATCAGGGGGCTGGTTGCAGGACGCCATTTGTAGTAGTAGGGATAGCAACTTTTTTAGAAAAAGAGATATACAGCTGCGCATATTTTGCAAACAAAGAAAATAAGCAACCAGAAAACTAGAGAACTGAAGTCGGCAGAATCACACCAAAACCTTCGATGTAGAAAGAGTTTGTAACTTAGTACGTAGTTCTGCTTACTTGAGCACACGGTCAAACGGATTAAATTACTGACAGAACATTAGGAAGTGTTTGTCACTAAATACTTTATTTGTCACGCTACGAGTGAACTGTGAGAAACTTCTTTAATGGGATGTTGGCTGATAGATACGCGTACGTAACTTCTAGCGAGAAGAAGGTATAGGGAAGGTTGTTTCGGGGAATAATTAGTTCTTCGAATTTAGACCTTTCCTGTCTCCTTATTCACAAACCGTCGAAAACGTTCGCGACAACAGAATATATGCTACTTATATGCTATGTCACGGACTCTCACTTCAAAAAAACAAAGACAAAAACCCTTCGAATTCGATACCCTTTCCGAACGTTTGTGAACCAGGGGGTAGATGTTCTTGTAAAAATAATACTATATGATTTTCTAAGAAAAATAAAAAAACCAATTGTTCAACAGATTATTTGGTAAAAGTAATACGTATTGTGAATGAACTCTATGTTAATTTGGTTTCAAACAATTTCATATGTTAAGCTATGAATTTATGCTATAATTTCATATGATATGTTTTATGTAATGTTCATTTGTAATCGTTGACCAAAAACCTGAACTTCAGATCTAGTATCTGGTAAAGTACGGAAAACAGCCAGTATTATGCGGTTGCTTCGCCGCTCTGCACCACTGGATACTCTAAAGACTGTATATTTTGCATTAACGCAATCAATAATTGCTTATTGTATCACTTGCTGGGAGAGTGCTCTGAAAACCTTTCTAATCCAGCTTGAAAGAGCCCAAAGATCTGTACTGAAGACAATGCTGGGAAAGCCTTTTAGGTATCACACCAAACTGCTGTACGAAGAAGTGGATGTTCAAAATGTTCGTCAATTGTTTATCCTTGCAACTATTACCAATATGCATCGTAAGGTTTAAAATGCAAACGATTACCACATCCTACTAAAACAACGTGTTTTCAAAATTAAATGCCCGTCAATCAGGACGACTTTTGCTAGACGTTTTAGTCCATTTAAAGACATCTACATCTATAATAAAGTGGTCGGTCTATGTGAAATAAAAAACTGCACTCTAAGAGAGGCAAAACGAAAGATCTCGAACTGGCTATGTTCTCTATCTTATGATGAAACAGAATGTATTTTAAATAAAATAGTGTAAAAGCATTGAGTTATAATGTACTGTAAAAGTAGTGTTTGTTAAGCTAGATTAGGAAATATATGTAATTAAGCTCAGACAACAAAATTGCTAGGTAATCTTTATTTTATTAACTTGTTGTAATACTTATATAACGCGTATTTGAAGAACAATATATATTATGTATAATTAAGCCACATGCACCATGATGTCGACCGAGCACACAGTAACCTAGTACATATTGTAATCCGTATTAGGTGCCCACAGTACAGGCTGTGCCTATTGTGGGACCATTAGATATAACACACTGTATTATATATCTTCTTGGCAATAAAATTTATTTTATTTTTTATTTTATTTTATTAATGTAAAACAAATGTAGGTACCGACAAGGTACTTATATGGGCAACACATCTTTATCATTTGCTTATTCTTGCTTCTTAATTAAAAACGAAACAGCTAACCACTGATAAAGAAATAATAATAAAAGACTCTATAATATTGCATGTAAGACGTTATTTAAAAAAATTGGGAAAGTATGAGAAAACTTACAAAAGGTATGGATATGGCCCTATGCTAAGAAGCAGTCTCTTCCTGGTAGGCTTGTAGAATATGTATTCTATTCAAAGTAGAAATAAATTGTAAGAAACTACTTTTAAGCAATAGTTGAATCACTCTATAAACCACAAGCGTACATGATTAATAAGCAGTAAAGTAGGAATTTATAAAAAAATAAATCATAGTTATAGTTTAAACTAGTCTAGTATTCGGATGCTGGTTTTCCGGTTGAATCATCATGAGATCACGAAGTTTCTGCGAAAAAATATACTATGAAGGAGAGCTAGATAGAAACGAGAGATAGGTAATAAAAAAAACTAACCTCACGGATTTACACCGTACATTTTTGTCCTAAAACACTCGATCAAATCGAATCACTTTTTTTTGTCAATAATAAAACCTAATTAGATTTTAAATAAAAGGTAAGTATATTTAAAATGCGTATTTGTTTTTTGTTTCAATTGAAGATTAAATCTTTAACGCAATTAATATAGCGTCGCTTATTACAAACAGACAATAACAATAACTCATTAATTAAAAGCACTTACGTTCTGACAATTAATTTTGTAATAGATGTTCTTGATTGAAGCCGGCATCCAATGAATGTGAGATTAATAATGTAATTGATGTAGAATATGCTTATTCACTTTTAGTTCTTACTAGCGGATCCTCGCGGTTTTACCCGCGTGGTACCCGTTCTCGTGGGATATCGTGATTAAATATAGCCTATGTCACTCGGGAAGAATGTAGCTTTCTAATGGTCAAAGATTTTTCTAAAACCGTTCACTAGTTTCGGAGCCTATTGAATTCAAACAAACAATCAAGTCTTGCCTGTTTATAATAATGGCATTTGGATATATCGTGGAAAGGTGATGTCGAAAAATGTATGAGGTCTGGGCCAGTTCTTTGTACAGTAGGTCTAACAAAAAATAGATAAAGATACGATAAACAGTTTCTAATTATTCAAATTCATTAAAATCGCTTTGTTTTCTGAAAGGAACATTATATTAAAAGCAAAAACACATCAACAATTTATCATAATAGCGGAAGAATGAAGATGTCTGTCTTGTGCTGTCACTGTCAACAACCCACAGCACAGAGCAGAGTAGAATAGAACTCAACTCAATGACAGTGACACTGACAGTTTTTTTTTACGAAGAGTTGCCATATTTGACGCCTTAATTCGAGTTAAAAATATTGATCTGTTTTTATTAATAACCATTTAACCGTGCATTCTATAAAATTATTTATACTTTTCTCAGAATCAGTAAATTTTTCTCCATCTTTGGGGATGGTGTACATAGACGTGGCCCATATTGGGACATGTCTTTTATTAAATAAAGATAAGTAAATAAATATTAGGGTTTAAAGTATCAAATTGCTGTTTTATAGGGAGCTTTTCGTAATTTTTTTCGATACTAATGATTTTCTTATCTAACGATTTTCTAAACTTTACAAAGTTTTACACACGTAGGTAAGGTCAATGTGGGGAAGTCCGGCATACTTTTCTAAAATTTAAGTTCAACTGAACTTATTGAATCGAGATACGCTTTCTAAAGTGACTTGTGTCGTCGGAAATTATAGGTAATATATTTATTTACCTATATTGGTCTTAAAATAGTATGAATTGCAATTATCTTTAGATTTATATGATATTTTTTAAAACACGGCGTGTAGACGGACTTCCCGTGCAGTTTAGGGTAAGTCCGTCTACTAGCACTATATCCATAACTTGTGAGGCAATATGTATGAAAACAGTTTCTAGCAGTGACGTTAAACTAGCGTTGAAATGTGTGATTTATGTATTTGTCTATAAGGTTTACATTTCAAAGATAATTGATTTTATTTTATTTTAAGGCAAGTCCGGCATATCTTTGGTGACAGTGGTTGCAAACATTTTTAATAAAATTGTATGTAGCCAATTTCCTAGTAAAACATAATTTTTTATTTTCTAATTTGATTTTTATATTCTTAATAAGGTAGATATACGAAAGCGATTCATTACTAACTTACGGTACATAATTATATCCCTAGGGATTTATCTATATATATACATACGGCTTTATCATGCAGGTAAAATACGTGCAGCTGAAAAGGTTGACAATATCTGCAATTGAGGCAAGACCGTCATATGACGGACTTGCCTTACGTATGCCAGACGGACTTCCCAACTATTACATTTTGTGGTTAGTAATTTGTTGCAGGTAATAATTACGAAACTCAAGTGCTATAAATGAATTCATCACCAGAAATAAGTGTATTGATCACTAAATGACTTGCGTAATCAAAGAAACTCCAAGAACTCCATTGATTTTCTACTTTTTTTTAGTTTTTTGAAGAGACGTTACACTCCAGCTTCAAGTTCAAAACTCGAAAAAAAATGGCCTACCAATTTCTTTCAACCTAATGATGTTAGCGACGTCTATGATTCTCAGTTCGAACTAGCTCCGTAATACTGTTTTACCGACCGAGGCATAAGAAGCTAGTCATTCAAAAATGGAAGTTATTGGCGATAGACGGACTTACCTCCTAGACGGACTTTCCCACATTGACCTTATATGGATATTTTACTACTAAATGATAAATTCGTCAAGAGTAAAAAACTAAATTTCACTAAGTTGCAATAATTACTAAGTACCTACAACTAATAAAGTACGAAATTCTGGAAACAAAAATAGTAGTAAAACTTTCTTTGTATAAATAATCAAATATCGTGGTTATTAAATTATCAAAAGTTGCTCGATACGATCGTAAGTAACACAATATTAAAGAAATTATATATTTTTAATATTATGAAAGTTGTTAAGTTATCTGTACAAAAGAGAATAACGGAAATTTCATACTTTAGCCCATTAACCCCTAGACAGCATCACATACATATCTCAAATTCCAAAATAAATAACTTGTGTTCTTAGCGAAGCGACGAGTTATTAATCTATGCTTGTTTTATGGTAATCGGATCGAAAATAATGACAGTATATTTTTACCACTTCACGCGGCACCTTGAAAGTCATTATCGGTACGTCCACGTAGTATGACGTAGTCAATCGTAAAATTTACCTTCTTTTCTGTAAAAACGATATGCCTACTTACTTGCTAAGTTAAAATTTTAAAATAATTCAGATTTGTCTTCGATTACAAAAGACATTTTTTTAATCCACTAGCACTTAGCTTTAGGTTTTAACTTACTTAGCGCTAGGTAGCACTTAGCCTTCATCACACCTGATGTGATGGCTGAAGGTGGAAGCGCAAATTAGTTACTTTGTAAAAATAAACAAGTTTATTTTGTTTATTTGCAATAAGACGCCACGCCCCGGGGTTTATGTTAAAGCGGAAATACTCTGTAGTATTATTTTAACCAACATGGTTTTTTATGTATATGAATAATTTTATGGCATTGTAGTATATTGTAATTAAGGATTATTATGGATTTCTTCCATCTGGATCTTTTTCCAGAACCACTAAAATAAACATTTATGATTTAGTTAAGAGGTCAGAGAAAATATTTTCTTTCTGAAACCGATACAGTAAATATACGAACACGAGGATTCATACATTTCACAAAAAAAGCTCTTCAGTCTCATCTCATTACATTATATTAGTCTCCCGCCGTAGGATTTGCGAATATTGAGGTAACAACACTTATGAACATTGACGTTCATAAGTGTTGTTACCTCAACCTAAATTGAATAAACAAGATAGAATTTTGAATTTGAATTTTTATAAAGTTAACGCCAAAAGATAAGATCAAGAACTAATTTATATAAATCTTGAAAACCGCTGTCTTCAAAGCCGCGACCTTACCCAAGACGACCTTGTGTGCTCAGCCGATCGGTTATGTCACCGTTGCAGAATGACTCACGTGACGCCCATAGAAGGTACACCCGCTGGTCATTCTGTTCACTTACTAACAAAAGACGCGTTACAGGTAGGGTTACCAACTGTGAGGAATAGTGAAGAGGTGAAATAAATAATCAATGAAAATGAAATATTTTTATTTAAAGTTGCATTTTTTACACTGCTAGCAGCTCTTAATGCCTTTTAATCAGAAACATAAAAATCATAAAATTCTTTATGGTTAATTATGAAGTTTGTGCACACCTGAATTTCAGATTGCACATGAGTTTCATTCAGCCGATTACGACTTTTCGACCACAGTTCGCTTACTATGCTTAAAACACGTTCAGCGGCGGTGGCGTTTGCGATAAAGATTGATGAAGTGAATTATAACAAGCTTTCTTATTTTTAATATTCACCCTTACATTTTTAGGACTGAAATATCCGGGAGATTTAAGCTGCGTTCCTGGAGCCGGGATATTTTAAGACTTATTGCATTTTTACGGGAGAATCCCGGAATTCCGGGAGAGGTGGCAACCCTAGTACAAGGCTACGCCATATTAGCCAACAATCGCATGTAAATGATATTATGATGTGATGTTTGTCCCTACATGCATCAGGTACGCTTTTAGTATCAGACTATTAATATTCATTATCATTTTATTGGCATCGAGCCAAGTTCGTGTTTCAGTTGTCTGTTTTGCGGTTTGTTTTTTTCTTTTTGCGAATAAATTTGTCAACCGGTGATAAAGTCTGTCTGTCTGGCGATAAAGTCGTTTGATATATTAACTAATAACTACATAACTACCTACTACTATTGTTTTTTTTGTTTTTTTTTCACAACGGGGCAGCACTTAGCCTTCATCACACCTGATGTTAAGTGGTAATAAGACTGAAGGTGGAAGCGCACTACTCCCGGAATCCTCAATCACTAAGGAACTGGCTATCTTATCTCTAACTGCCGGAACACAATAATGCTGAAAACATTCATTGTTATGGCGTCAGACTTAGATAAGACAGTGGTAGCTAGCCAGGCAGACTAAGAACAAGTCCTACCACCAACCAAACCGAATTCAATATGTACCCCCACTGGGAATCGAACCCGGGACCTCTTGGTCTGAAATCGGTGGTGTGAACCACTAGACCACAGAGGCGGTTAAAAGAAGAAAAAGAAGTTTTTAGATTTGAAATAAAGACCAACAAGTCAAATTTTACCATATAGTACTAGGTTATCAAATAAAATCAATTTTTTTTTATTATAGGTATGAGTAAGTACATAGTTTAAAATAAATTAAGTATATAGTAAATTTTTATTTAACAATGTTTACTGTTTCAGTATCGTCTTGTTCTTATGGAGTTTAAAATTAATCGGGAGAACTACAATTTCAATATTCAGCTATTCAAACTTTTAGGTCCTAAAAAGGAACAGATCATCTGAGTATAATCATGATTTTAATTTTTTCAATTCTTATTTATGACTATTAGTCAGTAGACGTCACAGCACGTACAATTTCAATATTTAGCTATACAAACTTTTAGGTCGTAAAAAGGAACAGATCATCTGAGTATAATCATGATTCTTCAATTATTATTTATGACTAGTCAGTAGACGTCACAGCACGTCCTTGCTATCCTATGACCACCAACCTTTTTTCTCACTTCAGCAACAAAAAAACTTTCAGTATCAATTGAACAGTTCAATTACAGCATTGAATTGTAGATACAAGATAAATGGCTGTGAGATATTCGAGACAGATGCCATTTAATTAATTCAATTAGATGGGGCCGTGACCGACGACATAGGACGTCGTAGAGATGGACGCGCCGTCTCATCAAATTTTGTCAAATGTACTTCAGGTCAGGGTCAGATACTTCACAAATAAGATTTATTTTAAAACTAATGCACTTTACTTTCTGTGTTGATTTAACAATTTAATTACAGCATTGAAATTTGTAGATATAATACAAATGGCTGTGAGATATTAGAGACAGATGCTATTCAATTAATTCAATTAGACGGGGTCGTGACCGACGACATAGGACGTCGTAGAGATAGACGCGTCGTCTAATCAAATTTTGTCAAACGTACTTCAGGTCAGGGTCAGGTACTTCAGAAATAAGATTTATTTAATACCAATAATACTAATGCACTTTACTTTCTGTGTTAATGAAACAATTTAATTACTTACAGCATTGAAATTTGTACATAAGGCTGCGAGATTTTCGAGACATGATCCTATTCAATTCATTCAATTAGATGGGGCTGTGACTGACAACATAGGACGTCGTCTCGTCACATCGTAGAGATGGACACGCCGTGGCGTCTAATCTAATTCTGTCAAACGTGTCAAACACTACTTCAGAAATACGATTTGAATTAATAAAAGTGCACTTTATTGTATGCCAATTAAACAATTTAATTACAGCATTGAGATTTGTAAATAAAAGATAAATGGTTGCGAGATATTCGAGACAGATGCGATTCAATTAATTCAATTAGACGGGGCCGTGACCGAGAACATCGGACGTCGGGCCAGATGGACGATGCTTCGTCTAATCTAATTCTGCCAACACTACTTCAGAAATACGATTTATTTGAATACAAACGGCTCTTTACTTTTTGTAATGCAATTAAATGAAATAGAAGTTGAATAACTAAGCTACTGACAACATTTATTTTAATTATATTTCATTAAGTAGTTTAATTGAAAATTTAATCTAAATTGTAAATACCTATATGTCAATTTTTCAGAACAGTTGTGCATTCGAGAAATAGACCGCGCCAACCTGTCTATCGACTTTAGGATTACAATCTATTTTAATACAAACAAAGGCACTTTACTTTTATTAGGTAATACAATTGAAGTGCCACGTGAATGAAATAACGGCTGAAGTACTGCCGATAACAAGATTTACTTCTATTATATTAATATAGTTTTTGACTGTTAAATATATACTGAAAGTATGCTATATTCATTATGTATCATTTTTTTACACAGTGATTTGTCGCAAGTTCAAAGTTAAGTCAGGCATTATTCCTGTGTCGAATATTATTACGATAAAGTTGATAAAGCACGAAAGGTATTGCTTTAATACATTCAATAACGTAATGTATTTCACGATAAGAATTACAAACATAAATTCGTTGATAAATGTGCCATTGTTACAAACTTCTTTTGACTTGAGCGGTAATCGGCATTGGTGCGGAAAGATTATTTTCATTTTGTACCGTAAATTATGGTTTCTTTCACGTCAATTTCGGCATAACGTAGTTCAACTATATACCTTCTAAAACAATATTTTTTACAACTTCTCTATACAAACTTTAAAACCCTGTTTCATCCCTTAGATGATGCATATTGGACAATCCTTACGTTAATATTATTGAAATATCTGTCCAAAAAATGTTTGCGCAAGCGGCTCAGTGATTTGAGATGGGTCTTAAACGATCAATCAGTAACGGTTACCTTTTAAATAAACAGATTTTATAACTTAACAAGATTAGAAGTGATCGCTTTGAGCGATAAGACCGCCCTTTTAATGCTGTTAAAAGTTAATTATAATTGTTTTCCTTTTCCTTTATGTACTGGGGTGTTAAAATAATATGTTAAATAAATAAATAAATAAGATTCTTGCTCCTCTTTGTAGTTCAAAAAGTCTCGAATAGGTAGTAAAAAAACGCATCGGTTCGAAAGTGTTTTATTTTGAAGACAAATGACCTAAGATAGTGATTTACAGCACTGACTTTTTAGTTACCTACGGTACGGCCTACTTACCAAATTTTTAAGAATTTGTGTCTTTTTCTTTAAATGTTAAACTTCAGCATTTGAACAGAGAGTTAACACTACTTAAATATACATTAGGTATTCGTTCAAACGTTTATCAGTAAGAGCATGATAAGTAAACAAATCAACAACTTGGCTACACAATAGTTCTGGAAATGGTTACATTTTGTATTCGCTTATCTGTTCACATATTAATCTGAAAGCTTTTTGTTGGTAAATAAATTGTAACCTGATAAATGGCGTTCGTAACATCAGCAAAAAAAACCTCATGAATAGATAAATATTTATACTGAGAGAGATAAATAATGAAAGAATCTTATTGAGTAGTAGATTTCTTCAGTAACTTCGATGTTGTATTTATTTTGTCTCTTCTTCGGCTTTACGCCAGATTAAGGCAATTCATTCACTTTTTTTTGCAATCCCTCCTCCGGTTGATGCCTAACGCAGATACAAAAGTGTCTGCACGTATAAATTCCATTTTTTCAGCGCTCGATGTAGGAAAATGGATTTATCGCTGGTTCCACGCGAACAAGTCTAATATCGTAAAGTGTGATTTAGCCTTTATTGTCTCCGAATGAAATAGCTGCGAGAGCCAGGACCTAATTCCTGCAACCATTAATCAACCTCCTTATCGTATTGAAGTTAATAAAATTGCTCCATTGTCTCAGATTTAATGGTAAATTGCAGCGTCTGGCTTATAATCCAATTTCGCAGTTCGTCAAGTTTATGTTAATTGAATGTCAAGGATTTCTTTGACAAAAGGCTTGGGAGTTTTGTGAGAGCACCCGTTTTCGTACTTTTGTAATTATGATGAACGAAACCTCATAAACATTTGCTGCGAATTAAGAATTACATAGCTTCCGATTTCTTCCTATTATTAGACTTCCTATAAATTTTGTGACATATTTGGCAACACCATTTTAATATATTCCGTTGACTAAACAAATGAAAAATATATTTTTAAATTTATAAACATTATTAACCACCGTCTTTAGGAGTTTAATAAACTTTCGCATCGCACCATTCTTAGTATAAGCAAGTATTAGTCTGTGTCTAGTGATTCCACTTTTCATCACCTTCATTTGTTTTAATTCTTTATAAGTGCCCTTCTAACAAATACAAATTCATTCTAGATCAAAGAGCTACAAATGGTATTGTTAACCCCGCTTGAATTTGACATAGGCTCTGAGGCGTAGGGAACAATCAAGCTTTGGTCGCTCCAGTTTCTCTGCGTAAGACAATCGCGTTTGATGCTACAAATAATAACCCACCGGAACGGATACAATATGAAACAGTATAGCTGAAATGAAAATCTTGTGTGCCGCGGGATTTGAAATTTGACATTATGAAGTAAAATGTTTAAATACGCCAAACAACGGTAAATTATTATAGCTATCCATTTATTTCAGGCAACAACACTCAACTTTGGGTAACACTCATTTTCCTACATAGGTAACGCATACTTTTTTTTATCTTAGTAGTTTTTTTAAAATAATTTATAGAATTTCCAATAATTTTGCTATTTAAAAGTACAAAAGGATTGTTTCATTTTCTAACCTTTATGCCTGTTACATAATTTATTTCAGTTCATATAGCTCACTATTAGAGTCAAAATAGGCACATAGGTGCGATGCGAGACGGCGCATCGCACCGCAAAAATAAGGGTTGTATTACGTTTTAAATACTTGACAGTTTCAGTTTTTATTTGATTATAGTATTCATCGCAATTGCGAAAAAAAATACAATGATATACCTACTTTTATTTGAATTCTCTATAGTTTACTGTTCATTGATACACTTCAACTAATTATATCCAAACGAAAATTGTGGCTTGGTATAATTGATTATTTTTCCCAAGCGTGAGAAAAAAGTGCCATATCCACAAAACGTCGCAATGTCACGTCGCTCATCCATGTGTCCTCCATGCGTCTGTATTCTCCATACGTCTTCAAAGAAAAGTCGCAAGTAAAAGCGACAGTGAAATTCCAGCGAATTTCAGGCCATTATCTCACAACACCTGCTTCGTGCGGAGAACAGATCGGAATGACAAACTTTTGTCACTTATGCTGAACTTGGGAGGCACTTTAAATATTAAACTTGACATTGTGATATTTATTAGATTACATACGACTTTAACTTTCTTTTTGAGGTGACTTGTGATCGAGATAATTAAGCAGCTTTCACTATGGTCTGTTAGGATATGAGTGACCAAAAACATGTTATCTTTTTTTATCGCAACAGGGTACTTACTTAGCCATCATAACACCTGATGTAAAGTGATGATAAGGTTGAAGGTGGAAGCGCATTCGTCCTGGAATCCTCAACCACTGAGGAACTGGCAATATTATCAATACTGTAAGCATGGTTGTTATGGTGTCAAATAAGATAAGATTGTGGTAGCTAGCCAGGCGGACTTAGAACAACTCCTACCGCCAACTAAACCGAATACATAATTAAGTACAAATACAATATATACTGGGGATCGAACCTGGGACCTTCAGGTCGGATACCGGTGGTGTGAACCACTAGACCACAGAGGCAGTTAACATATCTAGATAAAGTACGTGCGTCACGTTATGTCGTAGATACAGCTGCACTGTCGCGGAACTGAGTCTGCGTGGTAAGTCATAATATGGTATCAGTCTAATTTCGTTATACATGGGGCAGGCATGTGCCTCAGTATAAGGGATAGTTCAACATGACTGCTTCATAAACACCTTAAAGAGCGTTCTATTTATGTGAATTCAGACGAATACGTCATCTGTTCAGAAAAAAATAAATAGACGAACAAAGAAAACTCCATATGTGTAAGCGATGTGTAGAAAATGACCTATCGTAATATAAGCATCAATCCGATTCTTTTCACGAAAATAATACCACGCAGAAGAAAATAAGGAAAATGATTTATAGAATGTGTAGTTACGATGGGAAGAAAGAAATAAAGTCGGTTAGTGCTGAGGTTTCCTTGGACATTGACGTAATGTCGTTTCGCTTATTATGGACTAGTGCCCTTTCATAAAAAACCTACGCTTTTGCTGAACAATAGCAACAGGAATCACCTTCGAAGTGGTCTGAAAATCTATCGAGCTTTTCCTTAAAATAACTTATTTGTTTTAAGAACAGTTTTTGATTTATAAAACTAACTAATACTAGCAAAAGTTTTGATTTTTAGATGTTTGGATGTTTGTTACTCAATCACAGCAAAACGGTTGAACAGATCTGGATGAAATTTTGCAGACCGGTAGATTGTGATATAGGCTATTTCATTCCAAACTCAAAACATCGTGTAGCTCACGCGGGCAACCCGTAAGTGGAAAGTTAGTTGCTAAAAATGCCTTTTCCGACTAACGAAACATAGATGTTTATCCTATCCACATTACTGCAGGCTATTTAAAAAAAAGTTACATGCTTTCATCGTAGATAGATTACTGTATCTACTCTTTATTTTAATCTATGAATCGTAATTGTTGTTTTAAAGAAGTATTGTTTATTTCGAAAAGTAACAACTGTAATTCTTTTCTCGTTCTTAGAACTTTACTTAAACCTTTTTCATCGAGAACTTGATTTGATATAGGTAACTGCGTAAGATCAAACTTCTCTTTGTAAAACGTTTCAACCATTGGAATTCTCTATGTAAAGCGCGCAACTGCACTTTGATCTCTATCACTGAAATCTCAAGTAAAAACCGTACGTCTATAATGCATGTGTATTCGCACTTCGTTTGAAGCTCCTAAATACTATTTAGAGTCATTTGTGGTATTCAAAACAAAAGTTTTTCTTCTTATTTTCATATGTGTTAGTAAACAAGTGTGTGTTTAAATTTTTGTTTTTGAAATTTACCGTATTCTCAATTATAGCAACCGGACAAAAGCCAGTTAGATTCTCTCCTCATCTAGGTACCTACTCGTCATGGGAGAATTATTTACAACTACTGTCAACATTAAATACGCGGCCAGTCGCGCGCAGACTTATCTGGCGCGCACTCTATCTAAGATTTTTCGTTATTATTTATGAATACACAATTTTTGATTCTGTCAAATATAATAAAAACGTTAATAGCCTTAAAAATACAGGCATAGCTTTTCCTATATCCCAGGTACCACCTTCTCTATACCGCTATGTTACGCGATTCTCACTACCTTTTACGTCGGTACTATAGTGGTCACCTAAATACTCCGTATCTAGTTTATCGCCAATTAAGTACTGCATAGTGCAGTCTTTAGATTTTTTTTTAATTAACCGGAGACACTTAGTGACTGTTCGTTAGTGAAGGAAAATACGGAAGTATGGAGTACTAATTAGAGCTAACAAGTGCAGTACATGCATGCAGTTGCATGACGCATTTGAGTGCATTGCTTGTTTGTGATGGATATATGTAATGAGATGCACATGATTTTGTATGTAATTATCATTCTATTTGTGTTATTATTACTAATGCCATGAGTTTACGTTTTAAATATATAAATGTGTTTTCTGCCAATGCATGCTTCAGTCAGCATTGGTAGTAGTAGTAGATGGGTCTGCGCTTGAGGATGTTACATATTCCAAAATTGTATTACTTACCAATTTAGTTTTCTTTGCACTTTATTAATGGAATATTTGTTTAAGGTAGGTACGAATTAGGTTATTAGAGGCTATCTCATTTTCCTGTTGCTTGGTTATGAAATGAGAAGTTTGTATAACGTGGCCAAAAAAAACTGTGGCTTGACTTACAATTCCCCATTTTTAATTAGTATCGGGTTTTCCCATTCTGTGATAATAATCTCAACGTTGTAACACTTGGTTTAACACGATCATTATTCTTGACTTTCATTATCTTGAGTTCATTAGGTCACCGATAAATGAGTTAATCTTGAATAATGCGTTCGTACTACTTGTAGGTACGTAGGTATACTTGCACCGTCTTAGCAATTATTATAACATAGCAACATTTACAAATACTTCTTAGAATTTATCAATAGCCATGCTATATGACTGTGCCCTATAACCTATTGCTATGCCAACTCAAAATTATAGCAGATACGAAATAATAACAATGAAGTTTGGGATTTTCAACTCACTTTTCCAATCACAAACAGCGCATAGATAAGTTCCTACACGCATAACATAAAATAAAATTTGGTCTTGTGTACTGTTTTGTGTTAAATTGCTTAATTTATCCCTAAATCCACTTAATAAGGTACATTTATTCGCATTGATTCAGTACACTAGCACGCGAAAATGTTGGCAAACCATGTGATTTTTTCGTTCATCAGTAAAGCCGATTTTTCGTGCCAATCCAGCACTGGCGCCAGTCCTGGTATAGAGTAAAACGCCTGTCAATTTACTGGCTGTTTAAAGGCGCCATAAGTTGGCACCAGGTACATGATCAACGTAACTCTGCCATTAAATCAGTTTTTGTTGTGCAATCCTAAAACTTTAAGTGCAGATTGTTCATTAGAGAAACTAGCATCCAACTAGCTCAGAGGGGAGTAACTCTGACCAAGTTGAACACCGGTTCTTTCTTTTTAGTTTTAAATTTATACTAGGCGTTGAAAACCTAAAAGGTGCATTAAAAAGCAAAGTCTGTGTACAAGATTGTTTACGGCTGTGTCCGGGCCATGTGATCCGGAACCAACCACTCTTCCGAATTCCATATGGCCGCGGGGCATTAAGGCCCCCTTTGGCGGCCGCATCTGGCGCGTGCGGCCAGAAATAGCGCGCCTTGAAAAGTGCTGAGGGTTCGCTTGAGCGATAACGAGTTGTAGGGCTAGTGATGGGAAATGGTGTACTGTAATAAAAATTTATGCGCTTACATATGGGCAAAGTGCAGTTTGTGTATTTATTTATTTTAAGTGTAGATACCTATTGCACTTATACCTAGTTGTACATCAAAACCACCTTTTACTCACAATAAAAAAAGAATACTTAGTACTAATTTTTAAATACAGTGTTGCGAATTCTAAAGGTACATTCGAGACAAAGTTTGTGAATGGCTGTGTCCGGGCTATGTGATTCAGAACCAGCCACTCTTCCGAATTCCATATGGCCACGTGGCATTAAGTCTCCCTTTAGCGGCCGCATCTGGCGCTTGCGGCCAAAAATAGCGAGCTTTGAATAGTGCTAAAGTTTCGCTTGAACGATAACGAGTTGTAGGGCTAGTGATGGATTATGGTGCAGTTTCTTTATTTATTTATTTTAAAAGTTCAGATACCTTTGTACCTTTTTACACCAAACCGCCTTCTTCTTACAAGATATGAAGGAAGTAATGCGATTAAAAGGTCATACAAAACAAATCTATCAAAAACAATACTAACTACGAACGCCTCTTCGTCGTATTGATAGCTTCTTTCACTTTCTAATGTGCATATTTAAAACACCTGCTGACAACAAATGTAGGTAATTTTAAATGCAAGTCTTCTCTTAGCAAATTATATGATGTTGCTTTATAAAATTATATTATATTCCAGAGATATTACTTCGAGTTATGGATCACGAACAATTGCGTAGTACAAAACCTACGTGTGTTCCTCCCACACAAAAGTTGGACATTTAAAAGTAATCACTCTTTACACAACTATTAATTAGCAAGGCCTTTCTAAAGTTAACGGGAAAATAACACAAATAGCTAGATGAAAAAGCGAGCCCTTAAAAAAACTTAAAAGTTTCTTTCATAATATAAAACCACATAACGTCCCCACACTAGTTCGGTCGCAAATACACATAAATTAAATTCAAGACGTTAGTACTCGGGCGGCTGCGTCAGAGAACAACGCAGTCTTGACTGCACGGATGTTTTGCTCCGAACGTTACTGTTATGTAAACAAACGTAATACTATGACCGATTTAAGGTTTCAGTTCTGATTTATAACTAATAAATTATTATTAAGTATTGCCGATAACACGATTTTAGAAACTCGCGGTCTTATAAGCGTGAATGAAAACAATTTAAAAGAAAACATGGTGGACGGTTGGATGTGACTTATTACAAGCTTTTATTTAACTTGCCATGTTAGTTAGTTATAGGGGGACAAATCTAAATTTGACCCACTTCCTAGTGTTCGATTGAGCTAAAACTTTGCATACAGGTTTGGTTTAGATGACAATACAATATTTGTACTTTAATATTGTATTGTCATAAAAACCAAAAAAGCTTGTCATTAAAACTAAGTTTTTACAAAAAACCTATTTATGTATTATAGCTACGCCTGATGAAGTGTGCACTAATAAGACGATATTCATTTCTTTATTAGGTATCCAAAGATTATAATTATCTCCGTAATCACGAGTAGTTAAATGTTAATTTTAGTAGAGTAATTAAGTAATATCTCAAAGTATCTAATAATTTAACAATCTAAACTGAAATCATTTCACAAATCCAACACAACACGGCAGTGCAAGTATTTCACGCGTTGCTAACATAAATACTGATAAAATAGCTATAAAACTATATTTTCATAGCATAATAGCATATATTATGTTCGAAGATTGTATTAGAGCACTTATTGTGTAAGTCAAGCAAAATAAGGCTTCCTGAAAAACTTCGTTAAAATAGTTGGCTATAAAACTATTCTACTTAACTCAAAATTCTTTCTCACCTGGTAAAATGGCCCCGTGTCATATTTCAATAAAATTGATCAATATGATAAATTACGGGACCACTACACAAAGCTCTGGTACTAGAACTTAACTAAAAACGGGAAAATCAACTGACACTGACGAATGAAGTTCGCAGCGGTAGCAGCATCACCTGGGCGGTGACCGGGGATTGATGAATGATACCGAAATAAAAACCGTAAACGCCGCGATAGATTTACGTACTGAAACTCTATATGGGTGGTCGTGCGTTAGTGAGTTAAATCTATGGTCTTGGTGATGACGTAGAGAAGAATATAGATGTCTCATTAACCACCCATAAAGAACACTGTTCTGTTGTGAACACATTATGTTATTGACATATTGCATATTAGGAATTGAAAGGTTATAAAATATAGTTGAAATAATATTTACCTAAAGGAAAAATGTTGATAGTTCAAAACCGCCCTGCAAGTAACTTTCAGGCGGGTTTCCGGGAATCCGGCCCGCCATCACCATGCTATCCTCAAGTCAGAGCTTGAGGATAGCATGGTGAATGCATTATGGTTTAAAATCTTAATATGTACCTATTTTATGGTTATTTTTTTGTACAGGTATCGAATATCATAATTTGTACATACTTTGTCTAAACGACATGATGACAACGAATACTGAGCATCGATCTAATTTGCAACTTGGAAAATAGCATTGCTCGTAATACATCAAGTCAAGTTGTCTGGTAAAATAATGGGTAGGTAGATATAGATACAATTGAATTATTAGACTACTTATTTCTAATATTTTAAAGCACCATTCTGACACAACGGCCATAAGAATAACAGCTTCCTATCTGTTCAAGTTGCACTTTAAAGCAGATATGTCACGGAACGGAACACGTATGAAATCACTTCGCTAGGAGATTTATGCGTTCCGTCCCAAGTGGGGACAAGCCAACGAGCTACATGCCAAGTTTTATTTTCGCTATAACACTCTGCGCTGTCAGCGTTTGGCAATCTTGCAGTTGAAGCAAGTTGAAGTAAGAAATGCGTAGATGTTTCCAAATACGCGGGAAAGGAATAAACTTATCATAATGAATGATTTAAAAAATACAAAGTAAGTATTAATATAGGAAAAATGTGATAGTAAATAAGTTTTTAGTAAAAATTTCATTTTCATGACAAGCTTTTTTGCTGTCTGTACTTAAACTGGGATGCCTTACGGCGAAATACAGAAAATGGCATGATTCTAGTTGACAATTGGCTAAAAGACAATCTCTTAACCTTGAACACCACTAAAACCAATTTCGTTTGCTTTAGTATCCAAAATAATGCTCAGCCTGACCTGAATTACAAAATTAAGGTACACAACTGCGACCAGTACAAAAACTCGCTTGACTGTGCTTGTTCTTGCCCTTCCATAGACAAAGTTGACAGAACAAAATACTTAGGAGTCATTATTGATCAGCGCTTATCCTGGCATCCACATATTGATCAAGTCACCAGTAGACTAAGGAAGCTGGTCTGGATATTCAAGACCCTACGACATGTGGTGCCGGGGGAGCGGGTGGCGGTTAGTAAGGACTCCTCAAGAAATATTATTAAAGAGATCTATGCTGCTCTTGTACAGTCGATTCTCACTTACTGCATCCCTGTTTGGGGTGGTTCGTGTAAGACCAAAATGCTAGAGCTGGAACGAGCACAACGCGGATTACTAAAGGTCATGCACTTTATAGAAAGGCGTTTTCCAACTGACAGTCTTTATAAAACCAGCAAAGTTATGACCGTCAGAAAACTGTACATAATGATGACTCTATTATGCAAACACAAAGCAACACCTTACCTTAACCCTACAGTATTCAAGAGAAGGAAAAATAAAATATGTACAATTCCTGGCATTAAAACGGCATTTGCTTCTAAGCAATATATCAGTCGGTCGGCTTATCTTTATAAGTAATAAAATAAACGAACAAATAAAATTCCACGATAAAAATATTCACGAATGTATAAAACTCATATTTAGTTACCTTATACCACTGAATTACGAAGAAACCGAAAAAGTATTAAATTAGGACTACACAACATTATCACAACACACTACACTATACATCACACTACACTACATTTTATTACACAAATACACAAAACACACAACAGTAAAATAACTTTTATAAATAGCATTATAATCATTGTAATCATAGTAATTGTTTAGCTATGCTTTTAAATTAGAAAAATATGAATAAGATTTATTTAAATATAAGTTTAATAGTTTAAGATAATATATAGTAATATTGGATATGGAAGAGCGGAGTCACCTGTTACAGGCATTCATTCGCTTACCAGGTGACTTCAATCACGTCACATAAAATGTAACCAAATTGTTAACGACAATAAACTTATTCTTATTCTTATTCTTATTCTTATTCTTATTCTTATTCTTATTCTTATTCTTATTCTTATTCTTATTCTTATTCTTATTCTTATTCTTATTCTTATTCTTATTCTTATTCTTATTCTTATTCTTATTCTTATTCTTATTCTTATTCTTATTCTTATTCTTATTCTTATTCTTATTCTTATTCTTATTCTTATTCTTATTCTTATTCTTATTCTTATTCTTATTCTTATTCTTATTCTTATTCTTATTCTTATTCTTATTCTTATTCTTATTCTTATTCTTATCCTATACTTACAGAATTGCATTGTGAATGCATATAATAATTTAAAACCTTAATACGGCTGAATGGATTTGAATGAAATTACTATCATATTAATAATATTTAATTTAAACTACTTGTATTTAAAGTATTTAATACAAATAGTAATCCTTTATATTTGGGGTGAAGAAGGGAAAACAAAATACGAAAGTTTAGTGTTAATACTCGGTACCTATATCCTAGCTGACGTTTCACACTTGTATTTTTCTATAGGTATAAGGTACAACCGTTGTAGATACAGTCCACTATTTTATTAACAAGATGACTCTAACTTTATAAATAGTCCTTCAAACCGGATTAAGTTCTGTTTATTACAGCATTTTGAACTGTTAATTTAAAAATGAAAACAAAGGAAAATATTGTTTAGAAGATATTAGGTATATACAGAATATATTCATTTGTTCTCGTAATATGATTGACTAGCTTTCCGCCCGCGGCTTCGCCCGCGTGTACTACACGACGCTATCCCGCGGGAATGTGATATTTTTCCGGGATAAAAAGTATGTATATATGTTCTATGTTCCTCTCCAGGCTACAAAGTATCTATGTCCCAAATTTCAGCCAAATCCGTTCAGCCGTTCTGGCGTGATTGAGTAACAAACATCCAAACATCTAAACATCCAAACATCCAAACATCTAAACTTTCACATTTATAATATTATTTCACATATGGATTAGGAATTAGGATTATCTAGGCCAATGTGAAGTATCCCTTACGTAGCTCGCATCTATTGGCAAAATTCGGGAAGTAGGCAGTAAAAAAGGATAAGTAGGCCTTACCTGTAACATGTTTTACGACGGGTTGGCTAACCCACGACGCTAACCAGGCTAAACTATGGTAATGGTTTTTTTACGTTCGCTGATATCTACACGTACTATACTTGTAGACTAAAATTATTATGCCACAATTCTTACAGTAGGTAACTTAGTTTAGTATGTTATGTGTATTTCACATATTTATACTTGGTGTGATTGTAAGGGTTGAAATTATTTAGACAATTTAAGAACTTTATTTAGAACTTTAAATATTTCAATGACTGATTGGGATTTAATACGTAAACACTTTCCAAAACACTAATTCCTTTCAGTAGTAATTATGTGCAACCGTGTCTGTGTAACCAATACTTTCTTTAATAATAGGTCTTTACCTATGAAATTGCCGTTTTCTATGGGGAAATTGTAGGAAGTTGGAAATAGCATACAAAGATATTTGGAGATTTCTTGGACATGTGAACTCCGAATTCAACGAAACTTTCGAGATATGATCAGACAAAATTAATCTAACTATTGCCTATTAATCTCATTTAATAAACTGTCTTAGAATAAAAAAATATTTGTTCAAAGCTGTCAAATTGACGACAACCAAGGAGCGGTACTTTGAAGCAGTTATAAAAATTTTAGACGCGTGTTTAATTATTCTTTTCTTAGATGTTTAACATGACGACATACTCTATTTTCGAAACTGACTATTAATTTTGATATATTGATATTAATAAAAAAATTAGAGACCAATAAACATGTGGGAAAAAGACGGCAATTTCATATGTAAAGACCTATTATTTCGATATGTTTGAACAGCTGTTTTATATCACCTAGATACTCGATACAATATTATTAATTAATACTAGATACCCGAGAGTTTCTTAGTTTTCGCATGGCACTACTCTCAAGCTCTCCAAAGAAAAATCTTTTGTTAAGTTAAACAATCAAATGATTAATGTATTTTTTGCCTTTGATGGATCTGTGAACTATTATGTATTTGCCCATTGGATTAATTAATTTTACAAGCTTTATTAAAAAAAAATGCTTTATTTAACTTGCAGTGTAGTGTAGGTATGTATGTTTGCATGTACCTATGTCCGTTCGGATCAAATCTTTGCAAGCTAAATTTCACCCACTTCCCAGTGTCAGATTGAGCTGAAACTTTGCATACAGGTTTGGTTTTGATGACAATACAAATAAAGTACCAGTCAACAAAAAAGCTTGTTATAGAAACGAAGTTTTTACAAAAAAAACTTATTTACATTGGAAATGTTAGGATTAAGTTTAAAACAAAAAAGACACTGTATTACACAAAATCATATTTACAGTTATAATAGAACATAATTTTTAAAATAAAATAAAACTAGCCAGTTTCAATATCTTCCTTCTTATAGGATTCTGGAAAACCTTTTTTGGATCTAGCTGTGAAACAAATCCTTTGCGGTAAAACCCTTTCAGTCTATTTTCAGAAAATCTTTTGATACTTATACCTATCGAATATCGACGGTTCTATACGGTAATTATTAGGTAAGTTTAGGTAAGTAAGAGATTTTCACTGGTTCAATTTAGACATTACCATTCATAATTTCAACCATTGAACTGAGACCGCGAGACAATATGTCTGATGTTATCGCGTACTAAATTCTATAAAACTATAGACGGGACCACTATTATGCCATCAAGGGCGTGTCTAAGTGTGTCATGTCATGGGTGAGTACCATTATCAAAAGGGATCGCTAATGATGTAATGATTAATTGATCTCGCAAGGCTGGGTAATGTGTTGCCGTAGAGATCGTGGCATAGTTGTGGTCGGTGTACTATCGGCCTAATGATTGATCCATATCTACTCTCGAGTAGGCACAATGAGTTAAAGCGAGTGCGAGAGTGTAGACAGTAGAGCTACTTACTCTAATTCAACGAAAAACAAAATTTGGTTAGCCCCGCTGCTTTCACTCGATTCTGGCATGTCCGGAGAGTGAGAGAGAAACGAAGGTTCGTTTTTCGTTGAATTCGAAGTAGGTATGTTGGTAGATCGATACATCAATTTGCATACTGAAAAAAATGATTGTTTTAGAGCCGAATTTTTAACAATTTCAAAAACTTATTCTCGAAATTTGCACTCGCCCGAATCTATTTTTTCAGTAAGTATGCTAATTGTGTATCGATAACGTTTCTAGTATAAGTGACAAATATGCGTTTGCATACTTTTCACACGCGTATTTTTTTTGTTACATTTTAAAATTAAATTTCAAGTGTGATGCACAGGGATAAAAATTCTAATTTTGATAGTGCTTACATAATATGTCGTCGTCTAAAATGTCCTCGCAAATTTGCATACGGTAAAAAATTGTACACCTCTAACTGTCGTCTCCGCCCGATCTATGAATAGTTTATGAAACAAGAAATAGAGCCATCACTAAGGAAAAATTTAAATATAAACTCAACCTTTTCTAGTCGGATTTTCATGCACCATATTTTTCGTGATATAAATGGGATGGGCAGTAACCCAGTTTTTTAACGAAATGTGGGCGTTCGCCGACCATGCTAAGGCATTTTGTACACGGCCGACGCGGTTCACCGCGGCAACGGTCAGGTGAATCACGGCGGGGAACAGTTTGACCAATGTTTTATACTAGCTGCTCCCTGCGGTTTTACCCGCCTGTCCTGTGAAAATGTCGGGCATAATTACAGGCAATTTCATTCAAGAATAATGCACCTAGCTGTCTATTGTTGAAAGAACTTTCGACATGGGCTAAGCAATTCTAGAGTTCATTTTACAATATTAGTGTAGATGTAGATTTATGTATAAAACGATAGGTGCACAGATATTTAAAAGAAATAAAAATTAATAGTAATAAATATAAAATTCTTTGCAGGAGGTTTTTTACGTCACTATTCGAATTGCAATGTATTTGTTATAGACAAATATATTTCCATTCCACATTTTGTTGTGAAAATAGACCTATTACTTAACGCTACTATTATTATTATACAATTTATTGTTTTAGATTACTCTAAGATGTAATTTTCACTTCTCATGCTCGTAAAGTTCGTGTTTATGTTGGGTATAGGCTGCATAAAATCGCTTTTTATGCTCTAGTGCATAAAGTAAAATCTTCGTCTAAGCCTCAGACTCCAAGACAAAGGTCGTCAGGTAAACAGTCACACACGCAATTAAACTTCGTTAAATAAATTTTGTACACAGTCCATGTTAAATTACTAAATTAATAAAACTAGGCAAAATTAATGAGTTTTACAAGAAATAAGTATTTCAAGAGTATTATGGACTACGATCTATGCTAAAGTCACTGTGCTGCCAATGCTACGTATAAAAAAAAAGAAAAAGAAAGTCTTCCCGCCAATATGGCGAATTCTTTATTTTTTCTTTTTTGCAATATTGTTATTTATTTTTCTCACACTCGAAGTGAAAAGCAGAGTGTATAACTCGAACATAAAACCCATTTTACCCTCGAATTGACTATCCACCCTCGCCTACGGCTCGGATGGATATATACGTCTCGGGTAAAATGGTACGTTTTATGCACTTGTTGTACAATCTACTATTGTATTGCCCGTGACTGCAAAAAGAGGGGTGTCTGTGTATTGATAATGTCTGTCTGTGTGTGGCGTCTCGTATCTCCAGAACGATGATTTTGATGCGGTTTATTTAGATTGGAAACCTTTAAGTCCCTCAGCTCTTTTTGTTAGCTGCGGAAGGGATTTTAAACCCATAATGGATATTTACTTTAATCACTAATCTATATATATAAAAATGAATCCCTATTTCCCTTGGTCACGACATCACGCATGAACGGCTGGACCGATTTGGCTAATTTTGGTCTTGAAATGTTCGTGGAAGTCCAAGGAAGGTTTTAAGGGTGAGAAAATAGGGGAAGGAGGGGTAAGTAGGGGTAGAGTAGAAGTAGGGTAGGGTAAAGGTAGGGTAGGGTAGGGATAGGGTAGGGGTAGGGGTAGGGGTAGGGGTAGGGTAGGGGTAGGGGTAGGGGTAGGGTAGGGTAGGAGTAGGGTAGGGTAGGGGTAGGGGTAGGGGTAGGGTAGGGTAGGAGTAGGGTAGGGTAGGGGTAGGGGTAGGGGTAGGGTAGGGGTAGGGGTAGGGTAGGGGTAGGGGTAGGGTTGGGGTAGGGTAGGGGTAGGGTAGGGGTAGGGTAGGAGTAGGGTAGGGGTAGGGTAGGGGTAGGGTAGGGGTAGGGTAGGGGTAGGGTAGGGGTAGGGTAGGGGTAGGGTAGGGGTAGGGTAGGGGTAGGGTAGGGGTGAGGGTTAATTCTGAGCGATTAGGGTGATACTCGGAACTTAAGGGTCTTGAATTTTTCCCTATCGATTGGCACCATCCAAACGCATTTCTGTCGGATACTTATCGAGATACAAAATTTTCCTAAAAAAAACGCTCGAGCGTTTTTTCTTGGAAAAAAAAACGCCGGTCGTCCGGTAGACGGATTTTCGATTTCGAAAAGTCGTTTCCCGGCCGGTCGACGGTGTCAGTTAGGTTTCCGACTTTTGCTGACATCGTCCGGCGCCCCGATTTTCAGTTTTTGAAAGGCGGGTCTCTGGGCGATTGTGTTTGTTTTGTTTGTTTTATTTGTGTTTTCTTGGGTTTTACCCATACTTACGACTTTGGCATTTCTTTTGGACCGATTGATAGCTTCCTCTTTGACCTTGGCTCTCAACTCAGATGTCGGATTTTGCTTGTGATTGGGCTGTGTTTTTTGGTTTGTTTTTGTTTATTACTTCTGAAACCTATTTTTGTTGACTCCATGTTCACCGGCTATGTACGGTGACGTGGAGACATTTTCTAATGGGGGGTCCAGACCGGGCACCCCGTTACCTGTCGATAACGTCCCTCCGGAAAGTGAGACCTCTACTAGGGTGACAAGAAAGCGTCAAGGTGAGGGTCCGATGGTGGAACTGACGAGCTCCGATGAGGATCCACAGCATTCTCACTACGGAGGTGTAAACAAGGCGCTTACACGTACCTCCTCCGGGGGTAGGGGAAAGGCGCCCGGCCTTCTTCACGGGGCTGCGGCTGGTCACGCCAACCTGCGAAAACAAAACACGCAGGAGGGACGTGACGAGTACGAAATGAGGGAAATAGAAAGACAGCACTCCAAGGGAGAAGCAAGGAGGGAGGAACAAGAAAAGACAAGAGAAGAAAAGGCGGGGAAAAAGAAGGGAAAAGGAAGGGGTAAAGACCCGGAACGGGAGGGTCGTCCCGACACTCCGGGATATTTTCTAAATTCCCGACCCTGCTCGGATTCGGATGACTATGACGACTTGCCGACCAAGAGGTCCTCCAAAGAGATCAGGAAAGAAGTCGATAAGATCTCTCAAAGATTGTTAGATGTCGTTGCCCAGTCGGGCAACTTAAAAAGAGAGTTTAAAAAAGACGTCACGGACGCTAGCTGCTGCTTCCGCTCTATCATAAACGAGGCGCTCAACCTGACCTCGACGGAGGAAACCGTCCGCCTCCAGGCCGACAACAAGAGACTCCAGGAAAGGGTAAGCCAAATGGAGAAAGAACTCCTGGCTCTGAGACAGCAATTCGAGGAAAGGTGCGTTCAGGATGCCCAGCACCCGAAGTCATCTCCAGCTGTCGTGATGCATCAGGAGGAGGATCCTCCGGCTTCTGTGCCGCCCTCCTTCGGTTCGAATGCTCCTGAATGGGTGTTGCACCTCGAGAAAGCCCTGACTGTGACATTCGGGAACATGCTCAATGCAAGGATTGAGGGCCTGGAGCAGCGTCTTCCCCCTGCCCCGATCCTAAGACCCAGTTTAGCAGCGGATAAAAGGAAGACAGGCCCAGCAGCTGCCAATCCGGTCGTACCTTCTCCAGCGGCGTTCCCCCCCCCAAGGTCAAAACAGCAGATACAGCCGTCCGGCTCGTCTTACGCTGCTGTTGCGCGGGAAGATCCTTGGACAATGGTAGGGAAAAACGGACGTCCAATTAAATCCGTTACAGCTGGTTCGGCCCCAGCTCCAAAGCCCGCTAAGTCGCAGTCTGTGGCACCTGCGGCCCAGAAACCGAAGCTAAAGACCCCGAAATCAACGGCCGTGGTCCTGGCGATCACCCCAGAACAAAAGGAGAAGGGATCCAATTACGCGGAAGCCATCGCCAAGGCCAAAAAGGAAATCGATATCTCCGCGTTAGGTATTGAGGGCATGCGCATTAAAGTCTCGGCAACCGGCATTTGAAGTGCCGGGAGCATCCAGCGGGTCTAAGGCCGACGAACTGGCCGCCAAACTCAAAGAGACACTCGGCGACACGGTGCGTATATCCCGACCCGTCAAGACGGCGGATGTGCGGGCGACCGGGCTTGACGACTCAGTCGACGAGGATGAGTTGCGCAACGCAGTTGCAAAGAAGGGTGGCTGCCCGCCCGAACATGTAAAGGTTAGTCCTATCCGTGCGGGCCCCGGTGGACTTGGTGCAGCCCTAATCAAGTGCCCCGTACCAGTCGCAAAGTTGTTGGCCGAGTCAGGTCGTGTTCAGGTCGGGTGGGTCTCGGCTCCAGTTCGTGCGCTGGAGCCTCTTCCGCTCCGTTGCTACGGATGCATGATAACGGGGCACACCAAACAGCTATGCCCCCACAGCGGAACAGACCTCAGCGACAACTGCTATAGGTGCGGCCAGAAGGGCCATAAGTCCGCGTCGTGTCCGGCCCCGGAACCATGTTGTCTGGTGTGCAAAGCCGCCAAGCTTCCGGCAAACCACGTCATGGGGGGAAACAAGTGCCGCCCCCCCTCTGTCAGGGCTAAGATTCCTACAAGTTTTGGGGCGCCGTCACGCAAAATAGTGAGTGCTGCTCTCGCGGAAGGGGTTGAGGATGGTAACATGTCAACTTAATGGCCAGACACCTCAACCTCTTCCAAGGGAATGTTAACCATTGCGCCGCATCTCAGGACCTGTTCCTGCAGCATGTGGCAGAGTTTGGTACACAAGTCGGGGTGATCGCGGAACCATATCGCGTTCCTCAGCGCCCTAACTGGGCCGGGTCGTTGGACGGCACTGCCGCCATTGTGGCCCCATTTTCTGCCGCCTACTCCCCCCCCCTCTCGGTCTTAGAGAGGGGTCCGGGCTATGTGGCGGCCTCTTGGGGGGAACTTACGCTCGTTAGCGTTTACTTCTCCCCCAACCGGGGCCTCTCGGAGCTACAGGGGTGGCTCGACTTGTTGAGTGGTGTGGTGGTGCGTCTCGCACCAGCCCAGATGCTGGTTTTGGGCGATTTTAACGCCCACCACACCGCGTGGGGCGAAAGGTCAGACACCCCAAAGGGGGTCGCAGTTTTAGATTGGGCGGCGACGTCGGGTCTTGTTGTGTGTAACAGGGGCCAGGAATTTACCTGCGTCAGGGGGGACGGTGGGTCCATCGTCGACCTCACCTTCGCGACCCCTGCCCTGGCGGCGCGTGTGCAAGAATGGCACGTCTGTAAGGACGTGGTCACGTTGTCCGACCACGACCATATTATTTTTAAGGTCGCAGCTGCTCCAAGCGCAATTCCAGCTTTGCCTCCTGGGGAGGCCCTGCGCTGTTTCCCAAGATGGGGGGTCACCAAACTCAACCGCGAGTTGGCAGAAGAGGTGGCGCTGGTAGAGGCCTGGAACCTTGAAGGGGAAAGGCCGGATCAGCTGGGGGTTGAAGATCGAGTCCGGCGTTTAACGGCCTCCTTGAAGACGGTGTGCAACGCGTCCATGCCGAAGGTAAAGGGGCTACCAGCGAAGCGCGGAGTTTACTGGTGGTCGGACAAGGTGGCGAACCTCAGAGCCACCTGTCTTGCATCCAGAAGGGAGTTGCAGCGCTCGAGACGCCGACTAAGACGGGATCCTGCGGAGGAGTCCCGACTCCGCGAAACATACACGGCGGCTAAAAAAGCACTCTCAGAGGCCATTTATAGGGCAAAGTCCGCCGCCTGGGACGGATTTCTGGAAGACCTTAACCGTGACCCGTGGGGGCGTCCCTATAGGATGGTACGGAGTAGGCTCCGCAACCAGGCGCCTCCTACGGAGTCAATGAACCCGCGGCTATTGTCTCAGGTGGTCGACGGCCTCTTTCCGGCCGAAGTGCCCCCGGTCGGTCCTCTCATAGGGCCCTCAACTCGTGCACCGGATGATTGGCAGGGCTACTCTCCCGTGACAGAGGATGAATTGGAGGCGGTTCTGACCCGCCTCAAATCCAAACGGAAAGCGCCCGGTCCGGATGGTATTCCCGGTCGGGTGCTGCCTCTAGCGCTAGAACATCTCGGCGAGGATGTTAGACTCCTCTTTTCGGAGTGCTTGCAGAAGGGAGAATTTCCGAAGGCTTGGAAGCGGGGACGTCTCTGCCTATTAAAGAAAGACGATCGGCCCCCTGATTCCCCATCGGCATACAGACCGATAGTTCTGCTGGACGAGCTCGGCAAAATGCTAGAGCGCATCATCGCAGACCGAGTCGTCCGGCATCTTGACACAGTGGGGCCAAATTTGTCAGACCGCCAATTTGGCTTTAGAAGAGAGAGGTCGACAATCGATGCTATCATGGCCCTGAAGGAGTCGACCCAAAGGGCAGTTGGTCGCGGGGAGAGAGTGGTAGCCGTCTCACTCGACATCAAGAACGCGTTTAACTCTCTCCCCTATGGCGTGATTAAAGACGCTCTGCGTCACCATAACATCCCTCCCTATCTTGTCCGCATAATTGAGCACTATCTGACAGATAGGGAGGTGATTTACCTCGCAGCGGACGGCCAGCTAATGGTCCGCGAAATGCAGTGTGGTGTTCCACAGGGGTCGGTGCTTGGGCCGCTCCTGTGGAACCTTGGGTATGACTGGGCGCTTCGCGCCGTGCTTCTCCCCCGGATGGATGTCATCTGTTATGCAGATGACACTCTAGTCACCGCCCGGGGTCGAGACTTTGAAGAAGCGAGGCGCCTTGCAAAAATTGGAACAGAGGCGATGATACGCCGCATCAGGACGTTGGGCTTAGAGGTGGCCGTGGCGAAAACCCAGGCCATCCTTTTTCACGGCCCGCGTCAGGGTCCACCGCCAGGGGCGGACATAGTCTTAGATGGGGTCGAAGTTCGTCTGCGCCCCACTATGCGCTATTTGGGTCTATTACTTGACGGTCGTTGGTTGTTCACCGACCATTTTAAACAGTTGGCACCTCGACTGGTTGCCGCGGCGGCCGCGCTTGGCGCACTACTGCCAAACATAGGCGGGCCTAACGGCAGTTGTAGGAAACTGTATGCAGGGGTCATCCGTAGCATGGCCCTCTACGGAGCCCCTGTATGGGCGGATGCCTTAAATGAGCCTAATAAGGCCGCCTTAAGGCGACCCCAAAGGGTAGTAGCCTCCCGAATGGTGCGAGGATACCGTACCGTGTCGTGGACGGCTGCATGTGTTTTAGCCGGGACGCCTCCCTGGGCACTGGAAGCCCAGGTACTCGCAGAGGCGTACAGGCGGAGAAAGGAGCTAAGGGCGGCTACCTTGCTCCACAGGAGTTTTCCGGCATCATGCGAGCGGCAGAGGCGCGATGTCTTGAGGACTGGGAGCGGCAACTGGCAGAACCAATCGCCAGTCACAAAACGGTGGAGGCAATCCGCCCAGTCCTCAAGGAGTGGAAAGCTCGAGCCCACGGGGCTCTTACATATCGTCTGACACAGGTACTTTCCGGACACGGGTGTTTCGGAAGATACCTGTGTCAGATACAGAGGGAGGAGTCCCAAGCGTGCCACCACTGTGGCGCGCCCCAGGACACCGCACGCCACACACTCGAAGAGTGCACAGCGTGGGCGGTGCAGCGCCAGGAGTTGGTCGCTGCGGTTGGGCCGGACCTGTCGCTACCCAATATCACAGTTGCGATGCTGAGTAGCGAGGGGGGATGGCAGGCCGTGGTCTCCTTCTGCGAGGACGTCATCTCGCAGAAGGAGGCCGCGGAAAGGGTTCGCGAGGCGGACGTCGCAGCGAGCCAACTCCGACGTGCGCGGCCGGGGAAGAGCGAGACGACAACGTGCGCGACTCGATCTCCCCGCGCCGCAAGGGGGGGCGCAGTAAGGCCCTCTGTCCCCCAAAGGGTGGAGCCCTAACGGGCCACTCTCCCCGGGTCAAGTGGCGCGTGCTACAACGTTCCCACAGACCCGGCGGTAAGGCGCAGGTCTTCGAGAGGAGTTTAGTTGGTAGTGGTGCTTCCTCCTATTCGCCCCACCTGGCCTGCCCCCACGAGCGGGTAGCCACGTGGGGAGCTGGGGAGGACGCTTCCTCCTTCTGCCCGGCCCCCTCTCGAGCTTTCGAGCTCGTTGGGGGGCGGGGCAGAGGTTAGAACCACCCAGCCCTGACGCGAAGCCTATTAGGCTTGGTGGGAGGGCTGGGCGCGGCGAGGAACATGCCCTAGGTGTGACCGAGTCCAACATGCCGTTTGGTATGCCTAAAGATCGCATTCTCCTCTTGATACAAAAAAAAAAAAAAAAAAAAAGGGGGTAGGGTAGGGGTAGGGTAGGGGTAGGGTAGGGGTAGGGTAGGGGTAGGGTAGGGGTAGGGTAGGGGTAGGGTAGGGGTAGGGTAGGGGTAGGGTAGGGCTAGGGTAGGGGTAGGGTAGGGGTAGGGTAGGGGTAGGGTAGGGGTAGGGTAGGGGTAGGGTAGGGGTAGGGTAGGGGTAGGGTAGGGGTAGGGTAGGGGTAGGGTAGGGGTAGGGTAGGGGTAGGGTAGGGGTAGGGTAGGGGTAGGGTTAGGGGTAGGGTAGGGGTAGGGTAGGGGTAGGGTAGGGGTAGGGTAGGGGTAGGGTAGGGGTAGGGTAGGGGTAGGGTAGGGGTAGGGTAGGGGTAGGGTAGGGGTAGGGTAGGGGTAGGGTAGGGGTAGGGTAGGGGTAGGGTAGGGGTAGGGTAGGGGTAGGGTAGGGGTAGGGTAGGGGTAGGGTAGGGGTAGGGTAGGGGTAGGGTAGGGGTAGGGTAGGGGTAGGGTAGGGGTAGGGTAGGGGTAGGGTAGGGGTAGGGTAGGGGTAGGGTAGGGGTAGGGTAGGGGTAGGGTAGGGGTAGGGTAGGGGTAGGGTAGGGGTAGGGTAGGGGTAGGGTAGGGGTAGGGGTAGAGTACGGGAAGGGTAGAGTGGAGAAGGGGGTAGGGCCACGGGAACGAAGTCGCGCTGGTCATATGAGCTATGAGAAAGCGCATAGCTTCGTTTTGGACGAGGATATGTCTTTCTGATAATAGCATAATTAGGGCCGTAAGTTCGGGCTTGGATAACCCGTTATATAAGTAGGTACTGGATTTCGGTGCACCGGAGCGACAACAGAAAATAATGTTTGACAATGTATTATACCTTGTACTGAATTATTTTATTTGTGTTATATTTTAATTTTACTTTATTTTGTGTATTTGACTGTTTATTAGGTTTTTTATGCCTTTGAATAAATCATTATTATTATTATACAGGGTGTTTTTCTATAAGTGCAATACCTCTTAGGTGGTGATTGTACTCATGAATATGAACAACTTTTACTATGGGGCCAACTCTGTAACTCAACAAAAAAAATTTGATGTTCCATACATTCTGGTCAGTCAGGTAGGTATTAACAAATTGTATGAAACAGCTGATTTGTTTTTGTTGAGTTACATAGTTGGCCCCATAGTAAAAGTTGTTTATATTCATGAGCACAATCATCACCTAAGAGGTATTGCACTTATAGAAAAACACCCTGTATATTATCTGTGTAATAGAAAAAAAGCATACAAATATTACCTCAGTGGGGTTAAAAATCTCTAATAAAAGGTAAGTATAGTATGTTAAAAGTGTCCGACCCGACCGAGAGAGACATTGTAGGTATTAATTTAATGTTTAAATCGTTTTTTTTAAAGCTGCAAACAAAAGTTAGCCTTTTTCCGTGTAGAAATAAAGAAATCATCTAAAATGTTACACTAACAAAATCCGTTGCTTTTATTGTTGCCGTTAGTGGATTCAACTTCTAAACCTCACCGACAAGCTCAGTCAAGTTTACGACCGGCTATTTGTACAAAACGGCCATTTCACTAATTTTAACGATAAAACGTAGGTACTTCGGTGGTTTTAATAAAGTAGCGTAAGTATAAATAATAAATAAATAAATAAATTCAAATCAATTTAGTCGATGAAATCCTAAAAAGCTTGAACGAAAATAAGTATACCACAGCTATCTACCTAGATATGTCACGTGCTTTTGATTTTTGTTCCCATTCAGGACTTCTGGATAAACTTCAACGGTACGGGATTAGAGGCCCAGCGCTAAACTGGATTAAAACCTACTTGTGCAACAGGAAGCAAGCCGTTGAAGTTACTAAACTTGACTCAAAGAATGTTGCACAAAAATATCAATCAGAGTTTAGGGAAAATCTATTTGGAGTCCCACAAGGCAGCGTTTTAGGTCCGTTACTCTTTCTGACATACATTAATAATATTCCTGATTTGACAAAGCACCGCTGCATATTATTTGCTGATTATATTTCTATTATAGTGACAACTGATAAAAAATTTACATTGAATGAACACATTAATGACATTAATAAGACATTAAATACAATTATAACGTGGCTCAAAGGGAATAATTTATTAATTAATATTGATAAAACTTTTTTTTAAATTTTAATAATATATTACATCAAACATTGAATATAAACTATCAGGGACTAAGGCTCAATAGTTCAAATGTAACAACGTTTTTAGGTATAGAAATTGATAGTAGATTGGACTGGAAAGATCAAATTGCAAAAGTTTGTAACAAAATCAACAGATTTAATTATGCATTGTACAAGTTAACTAAAGTGGCTTCAAAAAATACAGCGATAACAGCATACTTTGCCTATGTTGAGTCGATCCTACGATATGGACTTATTATCTGGGGAAACAGTACCGACATGCAAAAAGCATTTATTGCTCAAAAGAAAAGTATAAGAGCGATCTGTGGCGCTGCACGTGACGAACCATGTGCACCATTATTTCGATCTCTAAATATCTTACCACTTCCATGTCTGTATATCTATGAAATTTCCAAATTTGCCAAGCAAAACAGACAGTACTTCAAGCAGGCTACAGATATATATCCACGGAACACACGAAATGGAAATAGGTTGGTGTCAGCTATTACTCCAAGAAGTACTCGTTTACAAAACAACTGCTCCTGGATGTGTGTAGTCATCTTTAACCAATTACCTGAAAAGTTTAAAGAACTTAATTATAAGATATTCATTAGCCATTTATATAAATGGCTTGTCGCACATACTTTTTACTCCATACAAGAATATCTTAAACATAAACAATGTAAAAACTGTACCAGTTAAATGATGATAATTTTCTTTGGTTTTAATTTTATGTTTTGTTCGTTTATGTGACTGACTATCTCTGTACTTTGACATCCAAAATAATTTCTAATTGTAATTTTCTTTGCACTCTCCACTTGACATTCTAAATTTAATTATATAATTAAGGTTGACATTTTTAATCTAAATAATTTACTAACAATGGGAAAGAAAACTTTAACTTTTCTTTTTCCAAAATGGACGACGACCCAAAGAAAATTAACTAACCACAGACTAAGTTTGACAGAACACAACCATAGAACTGTGTTAATTAATTTAAAAAAAAAACTAAGGTGTGTTCTTCACAAGAGAATTTTTGTAGTTCATGATTTTATTTGTTATTGATTTGAATGTAAAAAATTGGTTTGTAGTTAATAATTTTATTGCAATGCAACACATATTATAATGTAAGATTTGCATGCTATGATAGTTGGCTGAATGGGAGGAGCTACAAAATGTATGACACCTGACCTGTAACATGTAACCCCAATCAAGTGCAAATAAATATATATTCTATTCTATTCTATTCTAAATAACTTCTTACTATCACACCAATTATCTAAGCCGATGTTAATTTCGTTAAGAAACTGTATCATGGAAAACTTGATAACGGATAAATATTTACTTATATACTTTTTGTTTGTAAATACATACTTAATATACATAGTAAACACCCAGACCAAGACAAATAGACATGTTCATGCACACAAATATTTGTCTTGTTCGGGAATTGAACCCGAGACCTCTGGCGCAGAAGGTGGGTAGCCTACCCCTGCGCCAAATCGGTCGTCAAAAAATACTGAAAAAATAGATTCGGGCGAATGCAAATTTCGAGAATAAGTTTTTGAAATTGTTAAAAATTCGGCTCTAAAACAATAATATTTTTCAGTATGCAAATTGATGTATCGAAGTTTACCTTAATTTAATTCGAATCTAAAGTGTAGGTGGGATTCAGGTCTAGGTGTAGCATTATTCTGTAACAAAAAAAAATTTTTTTTTGAGTTTTTCCTCTACAAAAAAACAAACAAACAAAAATCAAATCCTTACTCTCATATTAGTATAGACATACCGTTGTGAGTGTGCAGCAACAAACATGTCCAAGCTCGACAAAAAGTATTGGCCAACGTGAAATGCCGATTTTCAGCGTTCAGGATGACGAACGCAAAGGTATTAAACGAATTGTTTTTATTGTTGGCTACTTACACACACCACGACTACAATATGAATGCCTTATGTCACCCAAGCTCATTAATATGTCCTTAATAACCCGGATAATACATTTTATTGATCATTAAGCGGGACCAATCGTTCCTGCATATTAATTAATAGGGTTTCACCTGCTATTAATAGTACCCATAGTGATGTTTTACGACTCGCACTTACCCATATGACATAATGAAATATGAAACCCTAATATTGTGTCATATTGAAGGTAGCTCCACAGTTTATGAGTGATTAACCAGTAACTAACTAATTTATAAACAAAATTAGCTTTTCCTGTTCTTGTAGGAATATTTCAATAAAAAGTATAAATAAATATGTATTTAACACCATCACATACATTGTTCTAATACTAAACTGTTGTAGTTTAAGCACTAGTATTACGGAAATTGAAAAAAACGACGGGTATTACCACATACACCCAGACCAGAGGAGATAATGAAAAGTTCGTTTCCAATATTTACCCGACCGGGAATCGAACCCGGGACCCTAGCCATAGTGGCACCTTGAAAACCGGTGCATACACCACTCAGCCACAGAGGTCGTCATAGTAGCCTAAATGTAATTCAGATGTAGGTATAAATTATATTACTGTAAAGTTTCATCTAAATCCGTTCAGTAGTTTACGTGGAAGAGTAACAAATATACATAGTAACATACTTCCTTACAATCTTTCCCATTCACCATATCAATAGGATGAAGCTCGTTCGTACTTCGTAGACTAGAGTTCATCTTCAATGGCGAAATGAAGTGAAAAAGGACTGAAGCAGAGTAGTTTTCTTACATTTGACAAGGCAAACAGAGTCCGCTTTGCTAAGTGGAGATGCATCCTAAACGATTCAGAGATCTTATAATATTAATATACAATGTAATATTGTCGCAAACAGAGACACGCATTAGGTACTAGAATGAGGTATTAGTGCAAACGCAAAACATCGCTTATTTCAGTGAAGTTTCTGTTATAAACATAGATTCATTTTTAGCCGACTTCTAAATCAAAAAGGAGGAGGTTCTCTATTCGCCTGTATGTATGTTTTTTTTTGTATGTCCACCGATTACTCGAAGACGGATCGACCGATTGAAATTATTGAAACGTTATTACATCAGGTTGGTTTCCAAGTTGGTCCCATTTTTTGAAATTTTGAAATCGGTTCAGTAGTTTTCAGGAAATTTTGAAAATACTGTCGTTTTCTTTACCACTTTATGTGAATTTAATACGTATCATTAGGCATAACTCCTTTGTTTATAAACCGATTTAGATGATTCTTGTTTTGTTAAAAAGGGGATACCTCAAGGTATTTTATCCGACTTCAAAAAAGGAGGTTTTCAATTTGATCACATACCCATTTACCAGAATACAAGTAAATTGCCTGCACGATGCACTAAAAAGAGTGAAATAAAAATTATTTTTATAAAGATAAATTTTGTATTTTTTTATTTTAATGCCGGGGCGGGGGCTTTGAAATCAGTTAAATAAATTTAAAAAAATAATTCAACGTAGTTATCATACTGGGTCTACATAATTAGAAGAGTTTAACACATATATTTACTGTGGTAACATAGTGGTGATAGGACCAACTCGAGCTATCGAAATGGCGGCCAATGAATTGAATACTAATGAGGTCTCTTAGTTAAGAAGCTTAAGTCTATAGATTCAGTCAGGTTGAGAATATGGCTATGACTGGGAATAATTTGGGTATAAGCGCCATAATATGTTTGGAAATTAGAGGGCCCCAAAATTATTGAAGTACCTACTTAGTTATAGCAAAAATAGGATTCAAGTATACTCGATCTCAATCTTAAGAATTCATTCGCCTTTTTTATATTTTTCTCATCAATTAGTTAGTAAACTGTTAGAAAGGTATGGAGAATATAAGTATATGTTGCTACGCGTTTAATAAAAATAAATATAACTAAGTTTATGATATTTAGCAATTCTAAAGTAAGTATTGTAAATCCAATGCGTGTTTACATTAATTGACAATTTACTGTTGGTATTCAAAATCCGGTAATAATCAATTGCAATCATTTATGATCTATGTACAGCAAATAACAGAAAGTCTAACAGAAAAGTACTATGATCTGTGTAAAATGAATGAATTAATTAACAATCCCAAATTCCAATAGTTAACAATAAAAATAGATTCCATTGTATTTCACGTATGGGAATCGTTTTGTTAGAAATTAAACGGAAAACTTTCCACCGAACGCCTTTCGATCTATTGACATTCAACGACTCCAATAGATTCATTCTAAAAGAGCCGACTCAGATGGAACGAAAATAGGAGTCAATTTACGGTACGATAATGGGTTAATTATAATTTTACTTCAGTTCCATGCACACACCACGCCTATTATCTAGTTTAATTGTTTACATTTAAGGTTCATTGCATTTATATTACTGTGTCGATGAATAGTATTTTCGTTCAGAAGTGTGACTGTGTAGCCGATATTCAGCTAAAATGCGGAGCTGCGTGGGGCTGAGCTGTGTTTCCTTATTATTTACAAAATAAGAATAATACACAAAATTCAACATTTCTTGTATGTACACGAAAGAAATGTTGAATTTCGATGTGTCATGTGGCTCTTTATTCAATTTAGTTTGAGTACAAAACTTATGAACGTCAAAGAAGCTATACGCCATCAGTTCGCTAATCCTACTACCTTGTGAGAAGAACACACTTTAAGGGCAATCTTTTACTCCCTGTTAAATTTCATAGACTCGTCGAATCTAAAAATGACCTTCAGACTGACAGTTGACCTGCCACCGCCTATTGTGTCAGCTCAGCTCCGCTTCTGTGGCAAATAGCCCATATTTACAGTGAGCGGAATAACCATGGTATTTAATAGTTTCGATTGACTAAGCAAACCTTACTACAGACGTGTGTACTTAAAACACCTGTTATTTATTACTTAGCTTGATGATAATTTGCAGAATAAATTGTTACTCGTAAATCTCAAGGAACGATTTCTTAAACAAAGTTTGATGAACTTATTTACCACACTGTGTGCCACCGTGAAGTAGCACTAACACAATTTATTTATTTAGTTAACCCACAAGTTCCCACTTAATTATTGTGCTAAATAGCAGACCCATTAAAACTGAGATAAGATTCCGCCGTTAAAATTCAGCGTAATTATTTTTAACGCGTTAATTTTTTTCCTTTTCCCAAGAGCCACTTCAGCTAATTGGTGCGGTGTCACCAGGAGCTGTAATGAAGGCTCCATTTTGAGCGAACCTTCTCTTTTGGTGCTTCAGGAAGAAATTAAGAAGTGGACAGTCCTATTAGCCCTACTTAACAATGAAAATAGGTTATGGTAAAAACATGGATTCACTATGCAATTATTAAATTTTAAATACAGAAATCACAGACCACTTAGGTATAGTTATGACACTTGCTGTTTTATTTTGTAACTAGAAATGGAGTTTCGTAATTTTATTATCTAATTACGTAATGCTAATAATATACGCTTCAACCAAATTAATTCATTTTGGGTGAAAGGCGCAGAAATACAGACGCACATTGACATTGAATGATTCACTTTTACGTTTACATTGTTCAATTTGGTTGCTTCATACAAATTGAAAGGCAAAAGTGAACCGTGGATTTCCGCTAAAACACACTGCACAAGCACGCGTGCTAACTTAAAAGTAAGACCCCTATATTCTGGACGTCGTCGTCGCCAGAAGTCACTGGACGTCGTCGTCGCCAGAAGTCACTGGACGTCGTCGTCGCCAGAAGTCGCCGGCCGTCGTCGTGTCGCGGCGACTAAGATGATGATGTCATGGACCCAAGATGACGACGAACATATCTTTACAACTGTGTTCTTTTTTGTTTAGACAGCAGCCGGGGGATGCAAATAATTATTTTCAAGTCAATGAAACAACCTTAAATTAGGTAGGTACTTAAACTATTATTTTTATTTTTATATACGTAATTGCTGAAAGAGTTTCCAGAATCATCCATCACTAACTTACTTATATTCTTTCATCACTTTTGTAACAAAACCTTTATTTTACAACACTAAAGTATTTTTTCCATGAAACTATTAGCGTGCAGCATAGAAAAGTAGAAGTAAAAAGGGCTCGAAAGCAGATCCGCATTAAATTCTGAGACGTCTGGAGTAAGTTTAAAAGTTATTGGCGAACTAAAAAGAACTGTTTGATATACGACCTCGAGCTTAACACCATCTTAAACTTACTCCTAATGGTTCAAGCGGGGCTCTGCTCGGGTGGACCGTTTAGATCCCTCGCTACTCGTGGGACCAATATGGAACCGAACCAAGATAAAATTGCAAATTTAGATTTAAAGCCAGGCAGACGCGCCGAAAGTGAGGAGTCACTTCCACGAGCTTTTGACGCGTCTCTTAGAATAAGAAGTGGAGAGGAGGTTAAAGAGGATGTCTTGCTGGAGTCTCCAACCCCGTCCCCTAAAAAGGATGAGGACAGTGGTTCCGGCAATGACAACAAGTGGCAGATGTCAAAGAGTATGTGGAAGCGGGAGAAGCGCAAGCTCGCTCTGAAACTTAAGGGGGGCCAAACAACTTCTGGATCGCAGGTCCCGCCAACTAACCCGGCGGGCTCTGGGACCGAGAAGCGACAACGGCCACCCAAAGTTAAGAGACAGGGGACGGATCCTGATGAAGGACCGTCGCAGCAGCGTCCGCCCAAGCGGCAGAACCGCGGCAGCGACTGGGTGGAGGGACCGCGAGGCTCCGCCAAGGAGCAGAGCGATCTCGCCGTCTATGTGTGCCGAGGGGATGGGGCCAGGGTGGACGAGGCTGCGGCGGCTCACATCAGGAAGAAGCTGGTGGGTCTCATCAGAGAGAGGCTGCTAGCCCGGATAGAGGGGGACAAGGGACGATCCACTGCCTTCGCTACGTCGGGTCTGGTGTCGGAAGGATTTTTCCTTGTGACACCATACACGACTGAGGCAAGGGAGTGGATTCTTACTTGCGACCTGGGGGAGTACGAGGGCGCTACGCTCGAAGTTAGGCCCCTCAACAGAAGCAGAGTGGCTGTGTGGCTGCCTGGAAGCGAGGAGAACCACGCCGACGCCCTAACGCTCCTTAAACTCGCCAACGAGCACCAGGAGGAGTTGAGGATCCAAGAGTGGACCCTCCTCTACGGGGAGAAGTTGGCGACGGGATCTCGGCTGGTTCTGGGTGTCCCAAACGAAGTATTTGGGGAAAGTAAGGACCATGCCTGGCTCCATTATGAGCTCACCAGAGTTCAGGCAAGGGTCCTACGAGCGGGGAAGGGGGGTAGACATCCACAGACGGGGTGCTCTGCCTCAAACACAGTTACTCGTACAGAGCACCCAACCACAAGCGCCAACACACGCACACATACACAAACATGTGGGCCGCCTGGCGATCGGGGCAGAGACTGCGGGGACAACTGTGAGGCGTCAAGACGCGTCCCACAGCCCCTGAGGTCCAGTTCCCTGGTTTTCGGCGGATCCAACCCACATGCTACAAGCATGAACCCGGACCCTGTGACAAGCATCCTGGAGTCGGCACCTTCTGGCACATCACCCGATGCCCAGAGGTGCACGACCTCGGGGGCGAATCATTAGGGTTCAGGAAGACTCACGCAACCACCAAACACAAACAGTAACACTCAACATGCACAACAACACACACAAAACACAAACACATAAACAAAAAAAATAAAGATACTTCAGCTAAATTTGCACCACTGCCGCGAAGCCATGACCGAGCTTTGCAGATTCGTGGTTACAAATGACATAGACATCGCCCTGCTACAAGAGCCTTATGTTAACACTGTAGGCCGTGTGGCTGGCATCGGATGTCTGGGAGGGACTACCATCTACTGTCGGGATGGTGAGTCGAATCCTAGGACATGCATATATGTCAGCAAAAGGGCAAGGGCGTTAGGCTTAATAGAAGTTGAATGTTACAGAGATCTTACGGCAGCTATAGTCACAATATGTGGAGCAGATGGGCGCAGGAAAAGGATGGTCTTCATGTCGGTCTACATCCCGAGTGAGACGGACTATGAGCCACCAGGGACACGCCTAGAAGAAACAATAGCGAGATATAGAGGTATGGACATCCCCATTGTGGCAGGCTGTGACGCAAACTCTCACCACACGGTGTGGGGCAGCACAGACTGCAACAATAAGGGTAACTTATTACTTGAATATATCCTTAGTACTAACTTAGAAATAATGAATGTAGGTAACACACCGACGTTCGTCACAAGAACAAGGAAAGAAGTATTGGACATAACACTTATGTCCAGAGAAGAAAGTCATCTGATGAAGGACTGGAGGGTTGACACCTCACACTCCTTCTCGGACCATCGCAGAATCACCTACAGTTTGACTTGTCAAGTCGAAACTGTAAGCTATAGAAACAATAAGAAAACCAACTGGGAAAAATTCGATCAAGAAATGAATGAATGGAAACCCGGCAATGGCAGGCTAATTAATAACACAATAGAAATCGAAAAAGAAGCAGACAGACTGGAAAAGGCCCTTACGAAAGCCTATCTATCGGCCTGTCCGCTAAAACAAGTTAAGTCAGGGAAGGGACAACCCTGGTGGAACAAAGAACTTAAGAAATTAAGGAAAAGAACCAAGAAGGCACTCAGAATTGCCCTAGAAAAGGACGACGACGAGAGCTGGAACAAGTACAGAGAAGAGCGAAATAATTTCAAGTACACAAGCCGAAAAGAAAGCAGAAATGGATGGGTAGCCTTTTGTGAAGGCATCTCTGGACAACCTGAATCGGCCAGGTTAGTGAGGATGCTAGCAAAAGACAACACCTGTAAACTAGGAAGTCTTAAAAAAGATGACACTATCTTAGTGGACCCTAAAGAAATACTTACTGAAATGATGGCCACTCACTTCCCGGACTGTATAAAGCATACAGAAGAGGAGATGAACACTCTGTCGGCAGATAATCTATCAGATGGCGAGGGGGAGGTTAGAAAAGTAATTACAGAGGACATGCTAGCGTGGAGTATTTCTTCCTTTCAACCATATAAAGCAGCAGGGCCAGATGGCATCTTCCCAAAGATGCTACAAGCCGCTTTAAGGTTTATAAAGGAGGACCTCCTAGTTCTATATCGAAGCAGCCTAGCAACTAACTATATACCTAGTTGCTGGAGAAAAGTCAGGGCCGTCTTCATACCGAAACCAGGGAAGGCCACGTATCAAGAGGCGAAGTCCTTCAGATGCATCAGCCTTTCCTCGTTCCTACTGAAGACACTGGAAAAGATACTAGATAGACACATAAGAGAAACCATAGGCAAAAGTAAAAGACCACTACATGACAATCAACATGCCTATATGGAAGGGAAATCCATTGAGACAGCCCTCCACAACATGGCAGTCAGAGTGGAAAGATCAATCACAAACAAGGAATACGCTCTAGCGTGCTTCTTTGATGTCGAAGGCGCCTTTGATAAAGCGTCTGCGCAATCCATCGTGGAGGCACTAAACAGAGATGGCGTAACAAAGCAAATATCAGGTTGGATCACCAACATGCTACAACACAGATCCATACAAGCAGAACTAGCAGATATCAAATACACCATCAAAGCCAGGAGAGGCTTTCCCCAGGGAGGTTGTCTGTCTCCACTGCTTTGGTGTATCTTAATAGATGAACTAGTAACTAGAATCACTGCTATGAATATATACATCCAAGCATACTCGGATGATGGCCTGTTCCTTGTAAGAGGCAAAGTTCTAAGCGTGGTCAGAGATATAATGAGAAGTGGAATCATGACAACATTGAGATGGTGCAGGGACAAGGGATTGAACCTCAACCCTAGCAAAACCAAACTGATGTTGTTCACTAACAAAAGAAAGATTGATAGCATGATCCCAATTAACATTGAGAATGTAGAACTCGAGACAGTAAAGGAGTTTAAATACCTAGGGATAGTCTTAGACAGTACCCTAAGTTATAGGACCCACATAAAAGAAACCAGTAAAAAGGCAATGACAGCTCTCATGCAGTGCAGAAGAGCCGTTGGCAGGAACTGGGGCATGAAACCCGAAGTGGTCCAATGGATCTATAGGGCAATCATCCTACCGAGAATCCTCCACGGAGCACTAGCATGGTGGCATAAGGCAAAACTAGAATACAATAAAAAAGAACTCACTAAGGTACAAAGACTAGCTAGCATCATGGTATCGGGAGCCATGAGAACAACTCCCACGGCCGCCTTAGAAATGATACTAGGCCTTAGTCCAATAGATCTTGAAATCGAAAAGAAAGCTACAGAACAATGGTTTAAGCTGAAAAGCACTAACCTATGGATAGGAAGGCACAATGATCAAGGTCACGCTGAAATAGGGAAAAAGTACGAAGAAAACCTTTCCATGATACTGGTCAACAATGACCTAATAAAAAAGGAAAGGATCTTTGACAAAAAGTACAGAATAAGCATCAGACCCAGAGAAGACTGGAAACTAGAACATGACAATCTGGATAGCACTGTAGTATGCTACACAGATGGGTCAAGAAAGGAGTCAACTGGACTATCGGGAGCTGGGGTATATATAGCTAAACCCAACACTATAAGAACTACTTTTAATCTGGGCAAGTACGCCAGCGTGTTCCAGAAGGAAATATTCGCGATACTGGAGTGTGCGAACACGATTAAAAGTGAAATAGGCAATTATGACGTAGGAAAAATAATAATATATAGCGATAGTCAAGCTGCCATCAAAGCCCTTGACAAAACGGAGACTACCTCAGCCTTGGTGAAAGAATGCAAACAAAGCATTCAGGAGCTTGCTAACTTGGTTGAGGTAGAAGTTGCCTGGGTGCCCGGACATGAGGGTAACGAAGGTAATGAGGAAGCTGACGAATTAGCCAGGGGAGGAGCTGATGCACCCTTCATTGGCCCTGAACCGAGACTACCAATCGCATATAGAATTACTAAGAACATTATCGAGATTAGAACAGTCAAGGAAGCCAACCAAAGATGGATGAGAAGAAAGGACTGCAGACAGTCTAAGATCTTCATCAAATCGGTTGACAAAAAGAAAACTAGAGAACTTCTGAAACAGAGTAGGAGAAATATAAGAACGATTGTAGGTGTACTCACTGGGCACTGCCAACTAAACAGACACCTATCAGTGATTAAACGGACAGAAGACTCTATCTGTCCGCAATGCAAAGAAAGAGAAGAAACAAGCTACCACTTCATGGCAGAGTGCCCGATGTACGCATCACTGCGCTGGGAGCTCTTTGGAACGGACAAGCTTAAGGAAGAGGATCTAAAGAAGTTAACGATAAGTCAACTCAACAGGTACTGTAAGCGCACAGGTAGGTTCGAGGGTCCGACGCCGGTGGGGTAAATGATAACCCGCCTCCCCCCCTGATTTTTCAGCTTTTAGGGGACTTGGGGAACTGGGTGAAATGGTCCCGACCTAGGTGACTGATCACCCGTCCGGCTTCGCTGGCGTCCCCCCTATAAATAATAATAATAATAATACTCCTAATGGTTTAAAAAGGTGGTGAAAGTTTGTGGAAACTTTTTTCTTACACACATTTTTTAAGGGAATAGGTTTGACATTTTATAGCAGCGAGACAATTTCATTGAGAATGTACCTGTAACTTCTCACAATTTTTTTAACGTCATATTTCTAATTATAATTTATAAACATGGCTAATTAAAACATTCTAACGACTGTCATTACAGTCGCTAGAAACGTAAACATAACTAATAATAAAATACCAACCGAACCAAATCTTAAAACAAATGTTAAAAAAACAATTCGGATTTTATTGTTGGACAGGACATAGAAACCAAAACAACGGCTTTTATGTTTTTCTATTTGTTCTTCTTTTCTTTTCGCGCAAAAACTATTGAGCAGCTCCAGCGAGAGTTGGTCAGTTTTTTATAGGATGATTTTGGTGAGATTACTATTACGATTAACATAACGACAGTTTTCGTGCTAAAAACAGCTGTAGTTATGGTTGGTTATGGTAACCGTTATCGTGATCGTATTATTTTGTATGAAAACCAGAGCAGCGCGTCTTTCGGTCGTATAAAGAACTGAAATTCCATACAGCATCACCTTGACAGCTTTTGAAGGATGGTGTAATTTAGGTACCTATCTATTCGGTTACCATACGATAGTTTTTCATGCTAGGGCTACAGATTGTTAATCATGACCTTTCTGTTTGAAAATGTAAAAAAAACTTGACGTTTCCTTCTTAACTTAACGACGATACTTACTACCTTGTCTCGTTCCCTTCATCCTAGTATTTCGACTCTCCTTGATTGGATGTACCAGGCGCTAATGATGTACCGAATCAGGGTCACCAATTAGTTATCGCACGATCTCTATTTGTCACCCACGCCACGCGGTGGACCTGTAATTAATTGGTGGCAACCCTGTTTCATGTCGGAGAACATCAATAGGGTTGACGTCAATTGATGCATATCAAGTACCTATGTTGGTTCGATTTTTAGCAGTAACCTCGAGAATATATTGTGAAAATTATTAGTGAAATTTCTTTGATTCAGTACGACTGTATTTTATTATACACGGTAATTTTTATTATGGGACCAAAACTGAAATCGCGAAAAAAAATCAGCTGTTCAAAACAAAAGTGCAAAAATATTTAAGTACTTGATCAAAATGTATAGAACAGCTGATTTTTTTTCGCGATTTCAGTCTTGGTCCCATAATAAAAGTTGTTTGTTTTCATGAGTAAAGTAATCTCTATAATTATTATCCGGGATGATAAAAAACTACCGTGTTTATGTACGGAACTAAAGAAGAAGAAATAATGCTGTGACGTATTAAAATTCTATTCAGATTGAAATTCCTCATAGTTTTCGCGACAAATTCTGTGCCATTTTCCAAAAAAAGATACTAGGTATTTATATATTTACTGGAAACTTAAACTTAACTTAAATTTTATTCCATGTAAGAATTACTTAAATTGTGTAATACGCAAAGTAAAAATTGTGATTATGAAAAAGTTGGTACAAGTACCTACTGCTCAAAATGTAATAAAAACAAACAACAAGAATAAAACTTTCTTTGTGGAGTCATTTAAAAACTTTTTTAATAACGATAAAAGCCACAATTACATACAATAACAGAGGCTCTACTCGCAAGTATGAAACGTTTCAAAGTAAATGAGTCAACACATAACATTACACGTGCAGGGTGCAGTGGGTGCAACGCTGCAATATACGCTGACCTTAATTTCCTAAGCAACAACGCCCTGGTATACTCAGCTAAGTAGCTGTGACATCTCGTAAACTTAGACTAGGGTGTAAATAGGGTACAGATAGTATCAGACAAATATTATTCTCTCAAGTTCTCGATATTTAACTAGAAGAAGAAACCTATTTTAAAAGTGGACTTTAAAATTGTAGAAATAGATACAGTACCTACCACAATTAAAAAAATAGGATTTTTACACGTGCAGGTTGCAGTGCGTACAACGCTGCTGCAATATACCTTAATTAGAGAATAATTTCATATGCAAACTTCATTTCAATTTCATCAGCAAACTTCATAAGCAACGCCCTGGTATGCTTAGCTAAGTAACTGTGACATCTCGTAAACTAGACAACATTGTAAATGGGCCGCAGATAGGATTTGACAAATATTCTCTTAGGGCCTCAATATTTTGCTAGAAAAAGTATATCGTAATAAGTTTTAATGGACTTTCACTATGCAGAATTGAACCAACTTTAGCTAAAATATGATTATTCAAAGTCAATGTAATATCTGCTGATAATTAATACTTTCGATTAAAATAGAGGTACTTAATTAATTCTAATTCATTTATTTTTTGCTCGAGCTCCGTGTATCAAGCTGGCAAACATTGTTCACATAATTTAATGGTTGCTGCCCTGTTAAGTGTAAATCTAAAGTAGCTATAGCTACTCAAGTTACCTTAAATTTAAACATAGGTAACAAAAGGAATTTATTATACATATCTTATTTAACACCACACAGAATCCTATCTTACCACGTATTTACGACGCTTTAATAACAGATAATATCTTTGCAAAACTGTATCCAAGTGAAATAAATACGAATACTAGTTCTTTTTTAAAAAAGAGGTGTCCCTGGAGCCATTTTTTCCTGAAATATGACCTCAATTTCATGAAACTGCGCTATGGCACGATGCTTGAATACAGAGCAGGGAGCCTCTAACAAACAATTTGCAAAATGTCTCTGCCTTATTACACGCTTCGCTTATTTTTCTTAAAAGGGTTTAAAAATTAAATGCTTCCTAAAACAAAACAATGAAAAGCCAGAGGCGAAAAATAAAGCAGTACCTACTGATCTAGTTTTTTTGTTTATTAAAGTACCTACTTGTTTATTAAACCGATGGAATGTAACTAGTAAGAAACTAACCACTGCTCTACCCCGAAAAATGAAATTCGGTAAAAAGCAAAAATCCAACTCGCCAAGTGTCTATAATAGTTATTAAGAAGTTATTATAATAGCTCTTAAGGCCAGCTTCACCAATACTTAGGAATCGCATAAGTCTTTGCAACTACTACCCGAACTAGTTAAGTCGGCACCTGGCTCGAAAACATCACTTACACTCAGGTGCCGAGTTAACTTGTTCGGGTTGTAGTTAAGTAAAGACTTAGGCGATTCATATGTTTTGGTGAAAACGGCCATTAATTATCAACCCAATTATTTTCAGTTAGTCGTAAAGCAGCAAAACATGTAAAAAGCCCAGATAGCCCGTTAAGTAAATTTCTTTAAGCCCCGACTGCAAAAAGAGGTGTGTTATAGTTTTGACGTGTTTGTGTACCTGTCTTTGTATCTGTCTGTCTGTGGCATCGTAGCTTCTGAACGAATGAATCGATTTTGATGCGATTGTTTTTGTTCGAAAGCTGGCATGATCGAGATGGTTCTTAGCTATAATTTGTAAAGATCTATTTGGAAATTTAAAGGTCATCAGCTGTTTTAGTTAGCTGCTGTAGGGATCTGACACGCATAATTACTTACAAACATTTGTGTAATCGAAAAAAAAAAAATACTTAACAAAAAATAAAAAATTAAACAGCTCGTTTTTGAAACATGCTAGGTATTTTTTTTAAATAATTCCAACCTTACAACCAAGATTGAACACATTTGCGTTGTGACCGTTGGAAGTAAGCATGTTTTCTGAAGCCAATGTTCCGTATGACAAGTAACTAAGTCTACTTGCAGCAAATTACTAAAACTAGATTAAGCCCATACAGGAATGTCAAATTTTTTAATCTAGATTTAACATTTTGACATTTTTGTATGGGTTAAACCTAGTTTTGGTAAGTCTTACGGACTATTCAATTAGTTATTGATGCAGATTTAATTACATTTGTGCACCTATTCGCGCGAATGTCCATTCGCGGAAGTGTCCATTCGCGGAAGTGTCCATTCGCACAAGTGTCCATTCGCGCAAATGGCTTTTGGCGCAAATGTCTCTCGCGTGATCCCAATTGTTACCCGTTGAATATATTTTAATTTTATTTATTACAGTTAAACGTAGTTAACGGAAACGTGAATTTCCCGAGAACATTGTGAAGATGAGGTGCGCTATATACATATAGTCGTCTCACTGTTAATGAAACAATTTGGCTTAAGAGCCTGCACTGAATCTCGCGCTGAGAATGTTTTGCTTTGCATAATACAGACGTTTGACGAAATACGATGAATAAATTGAATATAACGTAAGCTGCAATTTCAAATAATAGGTTTTGATGGCAGATCATGTGATAACGCGTCAACGTAACAATACAATAATTAAATTTAGAAATAAGTCAAAAATATGAATGCTTAAACATGAATCGAAACCCGTTTATTCTACGCGTATGTATGTAGGTATAATAGGCTCTTACTTTTACGACGACCCCCGTGGCCGAGTGGTGTACGCAGCGGTTTTCAAGGTGCCGCTATCTCTAGACGTCTCTGTTTTCGATTCCCGTCGGTTAAATATTGAAAACGAACTTTTCAATATTTCCTCGGGTCTGGTGTATGTGGTAATACCCGTTGTTGTTTCTAATTTCCATAATACTAGTGCTTAAGCTACTATACTTTGGTATTGGAACAATGTATGTGGTAGTGTCTAATATTTATTATTATTTATTACATATTATTTGCATGACACGGCTAAATTAAGAATGTTGGCAAGTGGCTCCCCTTTAAATAACAAAGATCTCTGTATTTGTTTTATGTATTGATCTATGTTTAAGATTAATAAATTACTTTTGACAGAGCGGATAAAATGAATTGCTTATGAAATAAATAACATATTATTTTAGAAATATAATTTTGTACATTTCACCCGTGGAACCTTGGGAAGTCTTATTGTACTTTTCCTTTGAAGTTATTTCAAACGAATCAAGTTGTCATTCGCAATTCATTCGGTGCGCAAAACAATAAATCTGACACATGGGAATCCCTTTGTGGGTCCCACAGAGTATATTGAATTAGCCTATTTTATTTACTGAAAGAATCAGCGTTTCTTTCTTCGAAATGAATTTAGTTACAAAAAAATTTAGTTCTTAATGTAATTTTGGTTATTTTTACAAGCTTTTTATTAACTTGCCAAGTTAGTTAGTTAGTGGGGTACAAATCTTGCAAGCTTAATTAGACCCACTTCCCGGTGTCCGATGGAGCTGATTTTTTTTAAACAGATTTGGTTTAGATCAGTGTTTTTCAATCTTTTTGAATACGCGACCCTTTTACAGTTTGAAAAATGCTGTCGACCCCTTTGGGCCATAGACAGATTTGAAAAATAAACAAGCACATACTTCTCACTGAAATTGTGTTTGTATTGTAGTGTAGTATAGAACCTTGCCTTTTTCCTTTTGCCAGTGACCCCCCGAGTAAAGCTAGGGGTCGCAACCCACAGTTTGAAAAACACTGGTTTAGATGACAATATAATATTAAAGTACAGTCAGCAAAAAAGCTTGTCATGAAAATAAAATTCTTACTAAAAACTTATTCAGGATATTTTCGAAGTTGTTGGGGTATTGCTAGGGTTATGAATCTCTGTCTTAAAAAAATTTAAAAATTATTCTTCGTGGATTAAAAAATTGCTAGAATAGAGCGTATATAGATCGTCATCGTCATGAGCCATTTAATGTCCGCTGGTGCAAGAGTCATCTTTATGGATGGATAAGGTTAGTGGGCCATGACCCACCACGCAGGCCCAGTGCGGATTGGTGGATATTAATATTTGCAAATGCAGCCAGGACCAACGGCTTAACGTGCCTTCTCCGAAGCACGGAGGAACTGGTGATAGGAAATCACCCATCCTGTGATCGACCATTGTGAAAATTGCTTAATCTCAACGATCGCAAACCGAGCGCGCTAATCATTACGCCACGGGTTCCTCTTATAGTATCCATATTTAACGTACCGTACTAGGAAGGAAATAAGAGCGACACAATTTTTTTTTAATGCGAATTATTGAAAGTAACGTTTGCACCACAGAACACGGAAAGATTTTTTTCTCGTTTGCACATTGACAAACTTACACTAGGGGTAAAAAGCTTGCTTTGATCGTATTCACTTTAATCGTATATGCACTTTTATGGTGAGCCAGCCAAACTTTTTCGCTGACAAAGGAAAAAAAATATGCTCAGTTGATGACTTCTTTTTATTTTAATAGTCTGCATAAAAGAATATTAATAAAAAATAACAGTTTACTCCTACCTTAGGACGCCGAACCGGCCGAATAGGGCCAGAAATTGATATAGGAAATGCTGCCTTATTTCTTATAGAAATTCAGAATTTGAATTTCAGTTTGGCCCCATTCTTCCGGGCGTGCATCGAAGAGTTAATATTCTGTCATAATAAAAAAGATTATCATAAAATACATTCCCATACCATGTCATACCTCTATGCCCCCATACCTACGTGTCGCGAACTCGGCACTTAATAACGAGCTTGTTGTTTGCGCGACAAACACGGCAATGTCACTCGGTTTCCCGGAACAGAACAAATAGAAACTGCGTCTTAGGCCCGCCTCTAGCTTGGCAGATCGCGACAAAACGGTTGGGGTTCCCTTTATTTATGGGAAAATTCATTAAAAGGTTAATTCATGACGCTTTTTTTCTGGTACTTAAATTACTTATATAAAACTAGCCTTCCGCCCGTGGCTTTACCCGCGTGGACTACACGATGTTATCCCGCGGGAATTAAGTATGGATCCTGCGCGTCTCTATGACTTCTGCAGTCCTAAGATGTGGTTAGAAATTACGAATTGAATCCGATGTTCCCACTTGGTCTGACCTACACGGCGCACGAGGAAACACGCGTATTACGAGACTCAGAGTTTGCTGCAGTAATCAACGCTTTTGAAAACATAGTAGTGTTAATACATTCTGGTCGAGTTAGTTTTGACAATTTGTATGAAACAGCTAATTTTTTTTTTGAGTTGCAGAGTTGGTCACATAGTAAAAGTTGTTGATATTCATGAGCACAATCACCACCTAAGAGGTTTTGCGCTTATTCATCAACATCCTGTATATTAAAAAATAAAAACATAAAGAGCAAGCCTCCCGTTTGAGGGCTGTTAGATGTGGTAGGAATTACGAGTTGAATCCGAAGTGCCCACTCAGGCTGACCCACACCGCGCACGAGAAAACACACGTATTACGAGATACAGAGTATGCTACAGTAGCCGTAGCATGAAAAATTGACGTTATGGTAACCGTTATCGTGGTCGTATTATTTTGTATGAAAACCAGAGCAGTGCCTCCTTTGGTCGTATAAGGAATTGAAAGTCAATACATATTTGACAGCAGCACTTTGACAATTTTTGAAGGATGGTTAGTTTACTATTCTAATGGGTTAAAGCGCAAAAATCTAAGAAGTGGTTAAATAATTAAATGAATAGCTATCTACAAACATAAGAAATATTAGTAGCAGTAGATTAAAAAATAAAACATAAAAAGCAAGCCTCCCATTTGACGGCTATTAGATGTGGTAGGAATTACGACAAACAAGAAATATTAGTACCAGTAGATTAAAAAATAAAAATATAAAAAGCAAGCCTCCCGTTTGAGGGCTGTTAGATGTAGTAGGAATTACGAGTTGTATCCGTAGTGCCCACTCAGGCTGACCCACACCGCGCACGAGAAAACACCCGTATTACGAGACTCAGAATATGCTACAGTAATCAACGCTATTGAAAACATAGGCGTGTTCTTTTAAAGCGCAATAATCTTACAAGTGTTTTACCAATTGACGCCTGCCCAGCCGAATAGGGCCGGGGAACACTGGAAAATCTATTGTGTCTCATTTCTGGGGCGTTGAAGGATTAAATAATATTATGAACAGCTACCTACACAAAAATGGAATGTAGGTACCAATATATTAAAAATGAAAACATAAAGAGCAAGCCTCCCGTTTGAGGGCTGTTAGATGTGGTAGGAATTACGAGTTGATTCCGAAGTGCCCACTTGGTCTGACCCACACCGCGCACGAGAAAACACGCGTACTAGGAGTACGAGTATTAAATCATACTCAAAGTATGCTACAGTAATCAACGCCTTTGAATCGTGGCGTTCTTTTGAAAGCGATTTGTTTCGTAGCCTCTTGAAGGCCGCAGATCCGTTAACTTTGCCGCAATCTTAATCACTGAAGAAAATTTTAACAAGTTTCAGACATTTAAAGGCAGTCTTATTTTCAAGTTCTCTTCTCGAGTACTTTATAAAAAGGCAAGCGTTTCTATATAGGCATCTATCTACGGCTCGCCGCACAGTTGTTCCATATAAAAAAAAAATAAGAATGAGAGTAAAAAATGATAAAAATAATAATAAAAAAAGGCAAAAAACTTAAAGTTCATAAAACAATAAAACTGCTCTTCGTAATAACGAAGACAGTGCGATCAAAGAGAAAAATTGATTTGTTGCGCTGAATTTGAATATCAATTTGTTTTTAAATGCCATTACCATTAAATGTCAGCCATTAACAATACATTCATTCGAAGCTTAATAAATGTACCAATCTACGGATTGAGAAATAACCAAGTAAAATTAGGATTCACGGCCACATCCTTAATAATTATTATAAAGGTGAAAGTGTGTTTGTTTGTTTGTCTGTCCGTCTTTCACGTCAAAACGTAGCAACGGGTCGGCGTGATTTTTGGTGTGGGGATGGATTGGGAGCTCGAGAAAGACATTCCTGTAAAAACATCACATTCCTGCTGAATACTAATATAATATTCATATAAATGCCAGCTCTAATAAATACCACATTTGCCATTATTTCAGAAACAAGACGCAAAATTTGTCGCGAGCTCATCTTTAATAAGAAACTTCATAAGCGAAACTGAACCTTTTGGACCAGAAAATAGGACCTTCGTTTTGTATTGAAGGAGCAATTTGATGTCATCTATCACTGCTATTGTACAGTGAATATAGTCGGTTAGAACGAAACGAACGAAACTCGTTCTTTAGATCGAACGGGAGCCGGGAAGTGTGAAATACGCCGTACAAAATGAAAGATTGCTTTACACAAAACATTTTGTTCGTGTGTGGCTTAGAAATTTTAAACTGTAATTCAACCAATATCTACGTTTCGGGAAATGTTTTGTTTAAAAAAATCATAAAGATACGATGTAACTTTTTTTATAAATGTAAATACTAGAAAATGCTAACTATACCCACCTACTGTGCCCCTAGCACGAAAAATTATCCTTATCGTGATCGTATTATTTTGCATGAAAACCAGAGCAGCGCCCCTTTTGGTCGTTTATGGAACTAAAATTCTTTAAAACTTGAAAACAGCACTTTGACAGCTTTGGACGGATAGTATATTTTACTATTACGATTAACTTAACGCCATATAAATAAAATTCAAAGCCCTGACTGACTGACTGACTGACTGACTGAGATATCAACGCACAGCCCAAATCGCTGAACCTAGAGACTTGAAATTTTGCACATAGATACCTTATACAGTGTAGGCATCCACTAAGAATGTTTGTATAAAAGTCCGTTACGTTTATTTTGTATTTAGGCCGACAATTGAAAATAATATTTACGTCTGTCAGCGTTTTTTACTTTTTCACTCCTAGAGGGGTGATAAGAGGGATGAAATGTTGTATCTGGAAAGTCCTTCATAAAATTTATTATTTAGGGTTATGGTTGGAAAGTAAAACAAATAAGGGTGAAAATCATTTAAAATGACCATTTTGACATCAAAATTTGTCCACGCGCGATATTTTACAAAATATTCTTTTAAATAAAGCAATGAGTACCCACGTTAGTAGAATGAAACATTACTTAAATAAATATATATAAATTTCAATGTACCTTATCAGTATTTAACAAATATACTCCTATATTCGCTCCGAGCCCGGATTTTCTCCATACAAAATAATTTGTCCTCTGCGTGACTAGCGTTACAAAGTACACCTAAATAAATATAATAAAAAACAGTATTCAAACAAATGATTATTTTTTGTTTAAGACATATGATTTGTCGCTGATATCGGGTTAAACTATTTTATTTTCTTATTTCTATAAATAAATTTTAGTCCTCAAATAAATGTCCAATAATGTGTTCATTTTTGTTATTCATTTTTCTAACGAGATAAATTAGTATTATTTGTTGTTTACCAGAGGGCAACACTTGCTCTCTAATTAGCCAATCAGATGCCAAAAGCGATTATGTGTCGGTCATTTTGTCATCGCATGAAAAAGTGAGTGAACGCGTGGTTTTCTGTCTCCGAGCGGAAATTACAATTTTGATTCATCATTTTTGTTGTCTACCAATCTATGCAGGTAAGAAAATACTTATATATTTAATCAATTCATATAGACGGTTTGTCTTCGATCTTGATTGAAATGCAAACAGCTTTTACTCATGACGTTCTCGTTTGGCTTAAAATATTTTCGATTCTATTCCAAGTAGTAAGTTTGTTCATTTTTGTTATGTTTTTTTCTCACGTAACAAAAATGGTATAACAAAAATGAACAAAAGCCGTATTCACAAGACTGATTTTTTTTTACCCAAACACGGTGATGTCCAAAATGAGGGTTATGTGTTTAATCTGTGTTTTTATGTATTTCCAGACTTTAATTACGTAGTATCCATGCTGTTATTGTGCTGTTTGGTTATTTGTCCATTTTGTTTGTTACTAACAATATTTTTCGTATTTTATTTTTTTACTTTTTTGCATTCACAATGCAATTTTTCAATATTTTTCTTTTTAGAATGCCGATGTCAGCAGCTGAACGACAGCGTGATTATAGACAGAGGCTGAAAGACCAGAATGCCCATAAATGTTTTTTTTACATATTATTGATCGTGACTGTACAGAGTTTAAGTGTCATTGTTATTGATTTTACCAATCAGCTACCAATGAATGAAGCCTTTGTGTTCATGAAAGTTAAAACATTTTATTTGTTATTATAAGTGTTTTTTTATTAAAAGAATCATAAAAATAATGCTTTTTATTGTTCCTGGAAAAAATAAATCAGTTTTATGTGACTTGTGAAAAGACCCTAATATTTCAGCTTTGTTATTTTTTGTTACGGGTTTCATTTTTGTTACGGTATCATTTTTGTTTCATTTTTGTCACAATGGTCATTTTAAATGATTTTCACCCATAAGCAAACACATATTTCTTATTTTTTCGAAAATCAACCCCTTAGAGTTTAAATGTGATAAATTAACCTAAAAATCTATATACCTATATGGATGTCGTTATTGCGGTTTTATGGGATGACGATTGCAAAAAAGGCATTAATTTTGATGTTTAACACGCTGAACATGATTCAACCCCTAAAAAGTTAAATAGAAAATAGACATTTCAACTTGAAACTTGGCGTACTTCTAAAAACAAATAGGCAACAATTTCGTAATTTTCCGAAATCAAACCCAGCAGAGGGTAAATAGATTATATAAACCTAAATCATCTTAATTACCTAAAAGTTCTTGGTACCTAACAGGTTCTTGATACCTAAGCTATTCTGATATTTTTTGATTGTGAAGCAGACACTTATTATTTACTAGCTTTCGCCCGCGACCTCGTCCGCGTGAAAATTCGAGAAAATCCTTAGGGGACCAATAACCAGGATAAAAAGTATTTATGTCTTGCAGTGTAGGTATGTCTTGCAAGCTTAATTTGACCCACTTCCAAGTGCCCGATTGAGCTGAAATTTTGTATACAAGTTTGGTTTAGATGACAATACAATATTTAAGTCAGCAAAAAAGCTTGTCATAAAAATGAAATTTTTACTTAAAACTTATTTTATAACAATGTTGTTTTTACTGTTCTGGCAGTAGCACTGACTGTTTAAGACTATTTATTTGGTTTTCGAGTGTCGTAGTATCATCATCATCATGTCAGCCGAACGACGCCCACTGCTGGGCATAGGCCTCCCCCAAGAATCTCCACAACGATCGGTCCTGCGATGCCCGCACCCGGTCGTACATATAAATACTAATTTTATCACCATACTTAAATAAAGGGTTCCCTTACAGACTCCTGAAAGAAAAATACTATTAAACGGTCTAGGGTGAGTGTAGATAAAGGCAATTTTCAAACTGTCAGTAGGCGCGGGTCGATTAATTAAAATTCCGTCAGAGCCTAAGTAAATAAAGGCGGCTTGTGCTGAATCTTTCAGAGCTTGCTTGTTGATGGCTACGTTTTTAAATTGAAACAGAATATTCATTAAATCAAACGGACGGTTGAACGTTTCTGCATACCGAGTAGCTATGGCGGAAAAAACAAAAGGCTAACAATTTGATGTTTTTATGTTTATATTGTTTATGTCACGTTATGCATGCCGATTCATAAATGGTCTTATACAAAAAGTTGCACATATGTTTACATGCTATCTTATTAATATTATAAATGCGAATGTTTGGATTTTCGTTACTCAATCACGGCGAAACTACTGCACAGATATGGATGAAATTCTGCACAGATATAAAATATGGTCTAGAATAGCATTTATGGCCTACTACCCCGGCCGGTCCATAGCTTATTTACCCTGGGAAAATATCTCATTTCCACAAAAAAACATATTGTAGTTAGTAGAAATGATACCTAATACAAATAGGTATGTATAAGTATATGTATGTATTTCGTCGTATCAGTATATTATACGTATTATTTATTTGTAGGAATAAAAAGTCTTATTTAGCTTTATTATGTGTTTATTTGACCAATTCGGTTTCTTTAAAAAAATCTGTTCTTCATAATTTTATTGCCGCCACAGCCTTTTGTTACATTCTTTCCGATTGACTGGTAGAGAAAGCGGGCATTAAGTCCGCCTTTTGTATGTATTTCATACAATAAAGAATCAATGAATAAATAAATATTGTGTCTTCTTCAAAAATATCATTATTTATCACATCAAAAATTTAATTTAATCTTACAAGTTTAAAATGAAAGGGAAGATTACATCAAAACTTGGTCTCGGAGGAAATCTTACGCCGCGATGCTTCCACTAACACTTATTCACAACAAAATTTGAGCCTCTTATAATAGTTTACTAAGAATAGGTATTATAATTCTCCAGTATATTCAAATATAAAAATCTTATTATAATTTATTTATTTACAAGCACTTAATAATAACACTAGAATTTGTAATGTTTGTAACTTGCAAAGGAAGGTTTACTAGTGTTTTGATATAGGGCAGAGGTACCGTTTGTGGCCACTTTAAGGATTTTTTGACTCGTAGGTATTTAAGACACAAATTATATATTAAATTATAGATAATTTATCTACCTTTAAAGGTACATTTTTCAAATTAAAAAAGTGAAATATTTTTTTGTATGTAGCACGAAATGTGTGAGAGCTGCCAAATGTACCGGTTTTGGCCACATATTGATAAGTAGTTAAACTTTTGTAAGTATAACGAAAAATCAAAACCAAACCCAGGTTAAATCAATATATTCTAATGCGCTAGAAACCAATCAATTGCAAAACAACAATTTCATTGTAAAAAACAAAGGTTCATAAAGTAAGATTTTAAATTATTTTTATGCATTCACAATACAATTCTGTAAGTATAGGAAAAATGTGATAGTAAAAAACCACGACCCCTATAAGTAGCTTTCAGGCGGGATTCGAACCCGCGCCTCCGGGAATCCGGCCCGATGCTCTTAATTTAATGGCTGTTTCATCTTAATCGATTGTTAAACATTTGTAAAAATGTTTCTTTCGGATGCGAGGGTTTCCTCACATTAATGAAGCAACGCTGGCCTACAGCGTAACAAGTGATAGCAAAATTCGACGAGTCGTGTAAGCCTTTCGGTAGCTTAGTTGGTCAGAGCATCGGGCCGGATTCCCGGAGGCGCGGGTTCGAATCCCGCCTGAAAGCTACTTATAGGGGTCGTGGTTTTTTACTATCACATTGTTCATAAAGTATTTCATCCAAAACAAATTTCTTAAAATTTTCATATAAAACATTTTTTAAAACAGAAAATGGAATTTATTGAAAAGAATTCGTATGACTGATGGAATTCTAACGGTTGTTATTTATTTTAATTGCTTTTAGCAAAAATGGCGAAAAGTTGTTAAGAAAACTTTTAGAGCAAAATGTGGCCAAAACCGGTACAGTGGCCAAAACCGGGGCTTCTGCCCTACTTAAGATTTGGTTTGTTTGTAACTAAATTAAATATTCATTGAAGCGAGTACGAGATTTTTACTAGCAAAAGTTGATTTTAGTGCGGGGCATAATGAACTACTATGTAACATGTTTAGACTCGAATCGAATTAAGTAAACAACAAGAAGGCTTCTGAACTTTCAACTCTAATAAACCTATTTCAAAAGGTCTTTCTGTAGGATGTATTTTCCTAGCCCGCATCGGGTGTCGAGATCCTTTTGGTGATATCATCTGAACCAGTGTTGCGCACAGGCAACACAAGTGACGTAGGATTTAGATAGCATTGTATCCTTCACCTCTTTGTACAGCCCGAAATAACATTTTGGTCACCTAGGTAGGTTTATTTGGTAAAACTAACTTGGCTGGCTAAATTATTATTTTAAATCTTATAATACACTAGCGCTCCGCTCGCGACTTCGTCTGCGTGGACTAAAGCTCCTGTTAGCCAAAGAGTTAGCTAAAGAGCACGCAGAGCTAGTTTTAACCGTTAGAAAGAGACAAACAATTTTTCAATTTCGTGTACGCCTCGCAGGCGTAGATTAGGCTATTACAGGAACTGCTAACTATATCCCATATATCACTCAGGGAAGGATTAAAGAGGCCATTGTTCGCCATTATTAGCGGCTTAACTCATATTTGATTGGACTCCGCGGGTGTGTAACACCTGGCTACCGCAAGAGATTAACTATGCTTCGCTAGGGATTAATTATTATGAAATAATACAACACTAATGATTACCGCAAATTTTAATGGTAACGTTATATTTGGAGCTCAATTCATATGGGATAACTTTTAATTGTGTACTACATAATAAATAGTTTGTGTGTTAAAAACAGGTTAGTAATAAATTAACGCGATCTAATTGTTCACTATTGTTGGGAACGCTTAAGTAAATTTATCTATCATGTCAGTTAACTTTTCAGTTTAGTTAACCTCTTTACTATAGAATTATTTTTATGACCGTTTGTTAGTACTAAGAAAGATAAATATCAACTCCGTAGCTCAGTGGTTAGAGCATTCGCCCGGACAAAGTTACATATAATACACACTACCACAGCATATAATTTAACTGCCTTTACATAAAATTTAAGAGTCGCTGATGAGCAAAGGAAGGATACTATAAAGAAGACGATTATTTAAATGACCGCAATGCATGGTCCTGCGATGTAACACATAACATAATCTCTTGAAATGTTTAAAATTATATTTTTTTTAATGTCGTAGAAACGCTGGCTTTTTCTAGAAAGCATATAAACTAATCCAATATTCTTTTATTTAATTTAATTATAAAAATTTGATTTGGTTCTCAGTCTCACATTGTGAAGAAAGGGATTATTTCACCAATTTTAACTAAAGTATTCCCCTAGCGCACCTGGATGGAATCTACAAAAACCGTGTGACAGGGGTAGAGGTATTATTTGCCGATGATACCTGTCAGGTCCGCAACCCGCCCCGGAATCCCGCGTGACCGCCGGGTATTGGGGTCGGAACCGTCTGTGACACGATTACGTTACGATTATGATATGTTATGATTTGACGGTGTAGAATAACTGATGAGATCGCAATCGCACCAAGGGTGTATTAAGGTAAGGTAGGTAAACTATAAATTAACTTTGGTAAACTGATATGATTGTAATCGAGTCGAAAAGGTCCACTGCTAAAATAATTTTTGTTTTCAATTTATTCTGTGAAAGAAAGGTAAAACAAATATTTTGTTTACCTCTTGTTTTTGGTTGGTATCGGCTTTTGTTGTGACAATCCTAGTCAGTAAACACTTTATAAATTCAAAGTTGAATGTTGACTTGTTATTTTATTCTATATACCTACCTAAATAAAAATAAATGTTGCTAAACGGCTGGACCAATTTGGCATTTTTTTTTTCATATGTTCCTTAAGCCCCACGGAAGGTTTTTATGGAGAGAAAAAACATAAAAATTGCTTGGAAAATTGTAAAAACCACAATTTTCTTTTCCCATACAAACCAGCTATCAAACATTTGACGTAAATCGTTTATCCGTCTTTCACACCAAAACGGAGCAACGGATCGACGTGATTTTTGCTATGGAGATATTGGAGATAGTTTGGGAGCTGTAGAGTGACAAAAGTTAATTAAGGCTAGTTATAAATATTTTTTGTGCAGTAAGCATGAATCGATCGTTGTAGAGATCCTTGGGGGAGGCCTTTGCCCAGCAGAGGGCTCGTTCGGCTGACATGATGATGATCATGAAGCATGAATAGATAGATTAGTGGGCATATTTATTTGTCATAGCATACTAATCATAATTCCTTTGCAGTAGTAAAACAATATTCATAGCAAATATCTTTGAACAACGTCAATAACTCATAGGTTATACGGACCATGGCCTCAATCACTCACTTCATAATATTGTATACAACCTGTGATGTGGTTATATATAACCAACGTTAAATTCCTTTTAACCCGCGAAGTAACGAGGGATCACAGATTAATTATGGATCAAACATATTTGTAACTTTGATGGTAATTTGATTAGTTAAAGACTTTATTAGTTTAATAAATCCTTTTCATTTAGCTAAAGTATGAATTATATAAATTATGGTTAACTAGCTTTCCGCCCGCGGCCTCGCCCGCGTCGACTACACGACGTTATCCCACGGGAATGTGATATTTTTCCGGGATACAAAGTACCTGTGTCCCAAATTTCAGCCAAATCCGTTCAGTCGTTTTGGCGTGATTGAGTAACAAACATACAAACATCCAAACATCTAAACTTTCACATTTATAATATTAGTAGGAAAGTAGGATTAAATAAAAATAAAAGTTTACAGGGGTGCGATTATGTTAAAACATTCGTCACTTCACGTTTACTTCGCATTCGAACATGAGTTTTAAGTAAAAGTCTTAACAAACAAGTGAATGTCAAGCGAAGTTACGTACGTATATATGTGAATTGGTGATCGACTTTTAGAGAATCTATCTCCAGAAATAAAATGAAAAAAGACAAAAAAATATGTACCTACTTAGGTATGTTCTTAAAATTGCTTAGTATGATACGAGTAGAAATTGACAAATAATCCTTTGTTTCAGGTAAGCGCAATCAACAATCAATATTGACATCGACCAATATAGGTACGTAAACTTATAGCCTCCACGTTCTACCGACGTAGATTACTAATATCAATATTACACTGATTGATCTCCCGAGATATGAAGCTTAGGCGTTCGTTTAAGCGTTATGTGGAACAATTAACGTTATTTATAGAAATAATACAATATGGTAAGAAACGGAACGAACACATATGAAACATTTTTGTCCCGAGTGAGGGTTGAACCTACATCCAGTTGGTAAATATGGCCGCACCACAGAGTTTGGTACCTCTAGTCCATTTATAATATAAATGCATTTTTTTATTCTACTTCTCAATGCTACATAATGTTTGAATAAAAAATTGTAACCAAACTCTAAGAATCAAAACAAAAATCCTGGAAATCAAAGTAAACACATTTTCCTAAAAACAATGCTGAATAGATTCACCGTAAGGGTGCTTGTGCACTACACTCAATTTTACCGTCCCGGAAAAAACGGATGATTGTATTACTTACCTGCACGCTCGGAGATGTGTCAATTAAGTCATCAACAGCTTGTCACCCGTCAGTCTCGAACTTGTGGTGGCGGAAATCGAAATTTAAACTTTATTAATTACATTGTAACGTCATTTTTCAAGTGGTTGGCTGAGGAGGCACATTTACCTATCTATGTATCCCAGTAATATGTCGATATTTTGTTTAGGACGTATGTGTTCCTTATCCGATCGTACAGGTTAACAATAAACTATTTTTTTATTTATTTCGTGTAGTTTAGGGTTTGAAACATTGAAACTACACGAAATAAATAAATTATTACTACTTATTATAAATAGTTTATTATTAAAATACAGTCATCCGTTTTTTTCCGGGACGGTAAAATTCTGTGTAGTGCACAATCGCCCTAAGTATTTCCAACTGCGTTGCCCTGACGAAAGCCTCATCATCATAGCATTAAAGATTGGTTCATTTATAAATGAGGAATCTCATTTACTTTAAGTATCTGATAAGTACTACTTGGGCTGTAGGCTTATCCGATCCGATATAAGTAATAAGTTCCCCGAGACTCTAATACCACTTAAATGAGCCGTATCATTGAATTTTATTCGATCCTTTTGGTCTAATAGCGAAAATGGTGGGACGCGAGTTTATCCGCACCCATTAAATGTTTATGCAGGACCTTAATTTCTTATCTGAGAGCAGTGCTTAATGGTTGATGGGTAATCGAAAAACAAATAGCTACCTATAGGTAATTTATAATCAATAGCGTTAAAAGTAAAATGTAGTTTTTTTTTGTTTTTGTTAAGGGTTAAGATAAAATACATTTGATAATAAAATTTCAGTATAAAAATTACACTTCAATAAAATTATAATTACCTACTGTTACGCTCTAGAGTCAAAAATACAAACCTTCGTCTAACTAAGCTAAGTTTTGTAGATTTTGAACAAAACAAGGGTTTTTTTAATACACAACGGAGTAGCACTTAGACTTCATCTTTCCTAATGTTAAGTGGTGATAAGGCTGAAAGTGGAAGCGCACTACTACCGGAATTCTCAATCACTGAGGAACTGGCTATCTTATCTCTAACTGCCGGAACACAATAATGCTGAAAACATTACCTATCATTGTTTTGGCGTCGGACCTAGATAAAAGGTGTTAACTAGCGAGGCGAACTAAGAACAAGTCCTATCACCAACGAAACGGAATACAATATGCACTGGGAATTGAACCCGGGACCTCTGGTTCAGTTACCGGTGGTGTGAAGTTGTGAACCACTAGACCACAGTGGCGATTAAAGCTTAAGGTTCACTCCGCACAGTCGTCTACAAAGCTCTATAGTTTGCGGTTCGGTTATATTAGATCTAGGTTTAGAAATCGATCGCATAAAATTACAATAATCCTATTTCGACCAAATTCAAGAATTTGTAGTTAAAAATCGGCCAAGTGCGAGTTGGACTCGCCCATGAAGGGTTCCTTACCCAATTAACATACCGATTGCCTATACCTAGCCAAAATACCACTACCATTTTTCGACGACAAAAATAACTTTGTTTTTCATAGTGTTTGTATGAACGACAAACTTACATTTACGGTTTTTGAAAATGTATTATATCTCAAAAACTACTTTTTATAACTCGTTCAAACTAATTTTCGTTGAGAGTTTTTATTAAGATCTACAGCATATATATTTTCTAGATTTTTCACTTTTTTATTTTAAAAGTTAGAGGAGGGGGGACACACATTTTACCACTGTCATAGACTTTTCGGTCGATGGTTGGTTGCTTGGTTACCGATATGGTGTGTGTGAAAATTTTACCTATGAATTTTACTTTAAGAAAATAATATCTTAAATAATTAAATAAATATTCATAAAAGGTTCAGTGCAAGTTTTATTCCGCGACAGCTGGCGACCGTGACAGGACAAGGAACCAGACTCAGCTCTTGACAAAGAAACTGACTCAACTCCTGACTCAGCTCCAGTAGACAACCAGGACAAACCGGACTTAGTTCGTAATAATAAGCCGACAGTGACACGGTCAAGCAGGACAGTCAAGGTGCCTAACCGTTTTGGCGACGTCTCATGTTAACCTTCCGGTTCTTCCCTCTTCGGAGTATGTCATAGACTTTTCGGTCGATGGTTGGTTGATAGGTTACCGATATGGTGTGTGTGAAAATTGTACCTATGAATTTTACTTTAAGAAAATAATATCTTAAATAATTAAATAAATATTCATAAAAGGTTCAGTGCAAGTTTTATTCCGCGACAACCACTTTGGAAGTGTATATCTTTCAAAATATTGACTTTTCTAAAAAATGATAAAAGAAACCTAAATATCATTTTTAAATACCTATCTAAAGACACCCCACACGAATATGTTTTATGAAAATATATTTTTTTCTGTTTCAGTTCCATGTATGGAAAGCCCCCCTTAATTTTTTTATTTCTTTTATTTTTGTATGCAAATCCTAAATTGGTTCACAGAATATATCTATCTACCAAGTTTCAAGTGTGTAGTCTTAATAGTTTTGGAATAAAGTGGCTGTGACATACGGATGGACGGACGGACAGACAGACAGACAGACAGACAGATATGACGAAACTATAAGGATTCCGTTTTTTGCCATTTGGCTACGGAACCCTAAAAACGTCAAAGAAACCATTTTCGAATATATTTCATACCTTAGGGGTTGAATTTTACAAAAACTTAATTCGTTACGACTCAGTCAAAAAATATTTTTTTTTTGGAAACACGGTACTTGTATCATTGTTAACTGTGTCTATAGATATGTACGTAAAAGTTTCATAACGTTAGCTATCTTCATTGTGAAATAAACTCAGAAAACGTTAGTATGGAAAAAGAAATTACTATAAAAATCTCCAATATATATATATATATATATATTGTGAAATCTTAACTCGATCCCTTTAGTAGTTTGAACTATGCGTTGATAGATCAGTCAGTCACCTTTAGTATTTATATAATGCACATTTCAATCAAATTATGCACGATCGAGCCTTAGGTATGAAAAAACCTTGACTAGAGTGCGCGCAAGATAAGTCTGCGCGCGGTAAAAGTCGAATACTATCTTTTCCATAATAGTCCATGGAAATCGTACATTTTGCCTTGCGTTAAATGAGGTAGTTCTGATTTTTTTGTATGTTAGTAGTGATGAGATAGTCATGACAAATCCAAGTTTTCCACCTCGAAAGCCCTCCGGATCATTGTTATATATTAAAAAATCCAATAAATTTTCAGACTTTTTTCAGTTTCTGTCAATTTTTACCACCAAGGTCCTGTGTTACGGGCACGGCAAAAGTTACTATGCATGCTTTAAAGTAGACTAAATTTGCAATAAAAAGAGAATAATTTGGTTCTTGTAAGTCAAATAGTTTTTAAGATGGGGCTATTTAAAAGTTTGCGAAAATTCAAAAAAAGGAAGTATTACAGTTTTTTTAGTTTTCGACATTTTGACTCATAGTAATGGGTTTATGGGAAAAGATAAATTATTAGTTATTAAAGTCCATTAAGTTTCCAACAAAATGAGACCAATTAGTAATATCAACTTACACTTGATAGTTTCTGAGACAGCTGTTCAAAGTTATTGAGGTAAGTAAACAATGTAATAGAAGGGTTTGCAAAATGAAGTACGCCCTAAAGAAAGGAGGATCTGGGAGGTGGTGGGATCAATTATGTACATTGTATGTATAATTTTGATGGACCAGGCACGTCCTCTGAATCCACAGCACACTTTTTGGGGGCAGCTTGCTGAGGTATAATTTCTTCATCGAACTGCTCAGGACGGTCAAAATCGTCCTTTGATGGTGGCTTATCAATTGATGGTGGTTCATCAATGTCATCACACATCAGGTCTGGTATGTTCTCGCATGATTGGCCAATGCAGTAGCTGCAAACACCGGAACATTTGAGTTCTTTTCTGCTTTCCTGCAACCGCATCTGCTGGTACAACCTTACATCTTTGGTATGCTTTCAAGGTGATTAAGGTTTGCGTGTCATTAACAAGGTAGAACGGGAACGTCTCCCAGATCCTTCTTCCTTTAGGGCTTACTACCTTTTGCAAAGCCTTCTATTACATAATTGTTTACTTACCTACCTCAATTACTTTGAACAGCTGTCTCAGGAACTATCAAGTGTAAGTTGATACTACTAATTGGTCTCATTTTGTTAGAAATTTAATGGACTTTAATAACTAATAATTTCCGAAAAATGGAAAATACTTCATTTTCCATTTTTCGGTAATAAAAATTGCATTGTGAATGCAAAAAACTAAAAATTAAAATAACTAATAATTTATCTTTTGCCATAAACCCACTACTATGGGTCAAAATGTCGAAAACTAAAAAAACTGTAATACTTCCTTTTTTTGAATTTTTGCCAACTTTTAAATAGCCCCATCTTAAAAACTATTTGACTTACAAGAACCAAATTATTCTCTTTTTATTGCAAATTTAGTCTACTTTAAAGCGTGCATAGTAACTTTTGCCGTAACACAGGTCATTGGTGGTAAAAATTGACAAAATCTGAAAAAAGTCTGAAAATGTATTGGATTTTTAAATATTTAACAATGATCCGGAGGGCTTTCGATTTGGAAAACTTGGATTTGTCATTACTATCTCATCACTACTAACATATAAAAAAATCAGAACTACCTCATTTAATGCAAGGCAACACCACTTACTTGGTACGATTTCCATGTATGTACTATAAGCTTAGAACAAAAAAGTGTACTGCAACTAGAGCAAAAAACACCTCAGTCACGCGCATAGTTATCTGATACACACTAACTATTTTTTTCTTTCACTCTCGCTGAAGTCTGCGCTCAACTCGAGTCGAGCAATCGTTTATCTTACAAACTCGCCCCATCAAAAGGAAGGTCAAACACTTAGGCGTGACTGTCGCCGGCCAATGACGTTTGCACCCCATTTCAAAAGCACTTCCAGAGGGAGGCTTTCATTTTGTAAAGGATCAAGGATCTCACACACTACTAAGGGACACTCCCTATACTGACGACTATTTACAAATGGGTCTTTTTCCTTGTTATGACAGTTGTAGTCCAATTGATGTTCGATTTCTGTGCCTGTATTTACCTCCATTAATCTTCATACATGGAGGAGGTCTATGTTCTTTAAATTTTCGAAATGTTAGATGATTGGTAGGTATCTCAATAAAATAATAGTATCTTCTCAAGGCATATTATTGATATTGCCTATTTTCAGTTATAACCGCATCCCACACACACATCCCCAAAGACAAACAATAGACATTAATCAAATTAACACTTGAATAAACTAAATCGCGTTCCAAAGAGGATATAATCACTTCAGTTAAACGCTGAACTTGGAGTAGTTACAAGTTGTTACGACTAATGAGTTTGCAACCCAAATTGTTCGTTACGCGGAGACGTATAGCTGGCGTAATTTGAAGGACTGGGTTGAGCTTGAAATTATAGGGGACACGCCGATACCTACGGATTACCCGGACAGGGGCTCGGTTCCTCGCGATTGCTGAATTTAAACTAAAAATTACTTCTGCAATTATGTTACCTTTATAGTAAAGTTGACAGCTCAACAATTAAAGCTCCGCGTGACCCAAACTGTGCGTTACGCGGAGACGTATAGCAGGCGTAATTTGGGGGACTGGGTTTGAGCTTACAATTATAGGGGACACGGATAACCCGGACAATGCTCGGTTCCTAGCGATATGGCTGAAATTTAAATTAAATTGAGTTCTTTAAATAATGTTAGCTTCATTTTACTATATTTAGTATTCAGTTTTTAAGCGGTTTTTTCTTCAATGTCTCTGATGACCTATTTGGCGCAGAAATATGGATACAGCTGCCTTTTGCGACAGAGGTCCCGGGTTTGAATTCCGCACAATATTTTCTACGAAAATAGCACGTTCTTGTTTTTTTAATCATTTTTATAGAGATCGAAAGTATGAAGCTTTCAGAATTAATTACTTAATAAACTAATTGTTGCAAATTACTCTTTTTTTTTCTTAACTTTCAATTGCTGTCACCCCTATGTTCTGCCAGGAAAAACGTAGTCAACCCAGTTTTTACATTATTTAGACTTTTATTCGCTTAAAAGAAGTCGGAGACAACAGATTGACATCAGGTGTAACTTTACTTCACGTTCATTAATAAGGGGGCTAAAGTTTAAGTTTGAAAGGAAACCATACAAACTTATTGAGTTGAGTATAGGTCTGAATTGCGTTGAATCGTTATACGAAAGGAGACCTTTTAGAGCTTGTGCGATTCGAGGGATAAGTTTTAGTTTGGAATTTCCTTTAGCTACCTTAAGCTCTCATTTCTCGAATTCTCTTGCGAAAGTTGAGATTACTCGGGATATTGAAATTAATTAATAAAATATGATAAGTATGGTTGCTGCACAATATCATACTTATGTTCATTTGTAAACTTTACTGCAAGAAAGTAAATTTAATCTTGTATGGACAATAAGTCCATGTATTTTTCACAACCGTTTTCGTAGAACAATACCCCAAGCACGAAAAACTATCGTTATAGCTATGGTTGTCGTGATCATGTTCTTTTGTATGGTATAATATAGAGCTTGATGTAATGTGGCTCGTGTTCTTTTGAATGGTATAGGTATGGTGCTTGATCTACTGTAGCACAAACACTGTTGTTAAGGTAATCGTATATTAAACTTTAACTTCCGACAAAAGCTGTCAAATATCTATTGAATTTAGTTACTTATACGACCGAAAGAGGCGCTGAACTAGTTTTCATACAAAATAATACGAACACGATAACGAAAGTATTTCGTGATTGGGGTACTGCTCTTGAATTTTATGTTCTGACACTGTACCTACCTACACAAAAAAGGCGATGACATAGGTACACAGTAACCACCACTACCTAAAGGAAAGAGTGTATTATTTTTAATTTACAATGAATTGCGACGAGTTACTGAAAGACTTAGGTAAGTTAATAATTTCTTAAACCTTTAACCGCCTCTGTGGTCTAGTGGTTCATACCACCGATTTCAGACCCAGAGGTCCCGGGTTCGATTCCCAGGGGCGTACATATTGTATTCGGTTTGGTTGGTGGTAGGACTTGTTCTTAGTCCGCCTGGCTAGCTACCACCATCTTATCTAAGTCTGACGCCATAACAATGATGTTTTCAGCATTATTGTGTTCCGGCAGTTAGAGATAAGATAGCCAGTTCCTCAGTTATTGAGGATTCCGGGAGTAGTGTGCTTCCACCTTCAGCCTTATCACCACTTATCATCAGGTGTGATGAAGGCTAAGTGCTACCCCGTTGTGAATAAATAAATAAAATAAATAAAAAATCTTAAAATGAAATAAGGTACTTACCTACATCACAAAATAATTATAGCCCTTGACAAGTCTTAATTTGCAAGATATTTAGATCCAGCACTTTCTCCTTTAATGCAAAGACATATGAGAGCCATATAATTTTCATGAGTAATCGAGAAATATGAGACAAATATGTTCATATTTTAGAATGTTCCTCATTTACAATTACGTAGGCATTAAAGTGCCTTGTCTCATTGAATAAAACATTTATTTGTACCTAGGTATTATATTTTACAAATTCTCTCTGAACATTGACATACGTAGGTATAATCAATAAAAAAAAAAATATTTTCATACATATTTATTTTACTCTTTATATTTACGCTAGACTCTTCTCTGTGACAATTACTTAACTTATAGAGTTAATTAAGATTATAATGTTTATTTGATTTATTTATTAGCATTAAGAGTTACAATGGTGTTTAGGTACATATTTACAGTCCCACAAAACCGACTAAAATAATGATGTAAAGCAAAAGATATTAGGTTCCTAATATTATTATTGTCACAATATTAAACCTATCAATGGCAGCCATAGCAGGTTAATCAAACTCATTTAGCGATTTTATTAAAAAACATACAAGAACAGAAAAGTACTAAATAGTCCAAAAGTAATTAAAATAAAGTTGTTTCGGACTGAGAATAGAATTAAGCTTTCTATTATCTTTAACCCTGTCAAGATAACAAGCGCGGAGCAAAAAAACAACCCTAAAAAGACATCCAACAAACTAGGGGGTAAAAGTCAAAGGTATTAAGCGCAACTCCTTGGACCCTGAAACGATAAGATACGATAACGATATTAAAGTTTAGTTAATTGTCACAGAGAGAGATGAGTCTGGTGTTAACATTATGAGTAAAATAAACATGTACAAAACACTTTAATTTTTTTATTTGATTACGTATACACGTAAACGTGTCACTGTTCAGAGCTCCATTTAAATTTGTAAAATAAACATATCATTTAATAAGAAAATGTTTTATTCTATGAGACAAGACACCTTCTAATGAAATGAAATGAAATTTTATTTGCTTTGAACAGGGTACATATAAAAGATGACAACAGTTTTAAGAAAAACAATTATAGTGTGATCGCCCACTCAGCTATAGTCAATAGCATGCAAAAAGTGAATTATTAATTGAAGTTAATACAATGTCTGTTAAGTAAAAATCATCAAAATACAAAAATGTCAAAACTACACGAAACAACATGTCAAGGTAAACTTATTAAACATGTCAAAATTAAACGAACGACAGGTCGTAGATAAATTATGAAACATGTCAAATTAAATAATACGAGATAAAAAAATTTCAAAAGTAAAAAAAAAGGTCTAAGGTGTAATTGTAAATGAGCAACCTTCAAATCTCATATTTCTCCATTTCTCATCAATACATAGCTCTCATAATATATGTCTTTGCATCAAAGGAGAAAGTGCCCGATCTAAATACCTCTCAAATTAAGACTTTGTAAAGGGCTATAATTATTTTGTGATATACGTTATTTTATTTGAAGAAATGATTAAATAAGTTGTTTAATTAAGGCAAGGGCAACTCCTTGGGCTAAAATTTGTCAACTTTCTTTTTAACCGACTTCTAAATCAAAAAGGAGGAGGTTCTCTATTCGTCTGTATGTATGTTTTTTTTTTTTTTTTTTTTTTGTGTATGTCCACCGATTACTCGAAGACGAATGAACCGATTGAAATGGTTCAAACGTTATTACATCAGGTTGGTTTCCAAGTTGGTCCCATTTTTTGAAATTTTGAAATCGGTTCAGTAGTTTTCAGGAAATCTTGAAAATACTGTCGTTTTCGTTACCACTTTATGTGAATTTAATACTTATCTTTAGGCATAACTCCTTTGTTTATGAACCGATTTAGATGATTCTTGTTTTGTTAAAAAGGGGATACCTCAAGGTATTTTAACCGACTTCGAAAAAGGAGATTATTTACCAGAAAACACGCAAATTGCCTGCACGATGCACTAAAAAGAGTGAAATAAAAATTATTTTTATAAAAAAATAAAACCGCCTTCTAAAAAACCACATCAAAAAAGTAAGAAATAATTCCTCACCAAATAAATAGCGTAAGTACTTTGAAGTCGGGCGGGTTTTAACAAAAAACAACAAAAAATTCTACATGTTTCACGCCCGACTTCAAAGTACTTACGCTATTTATTTGGTGAGGAATTATTTCTTACTTTTTTGATGTGGTTTTTAGAAGGCGTTTTTTTTTTTTTTAGGATAGGTGCTCGCCATATTAATGTCGATTTAGGTTACAACATGAATAAATAAAACAGTTTGGTGCTGGAAATATATTAAAGCTTTCGATTACATTTAACCCTATAAAGATAAAAACAAAAATAACACGAAGAAATACTTGCAACCTTCCAACAAACTACGGGGTAAAAGTCTAAGGTATTAAGGACCCCGAACGATATGAAACGATACGATACGATTTATGCTCGCAACTTCCTGCGCTTTATCGTCTGATGACTGTCTCACGTGATCCCACCTTCTTTAATGAGACTTCATAAACTGAATATATCTTATACGACACACTTATTGAAAACGAGGTCGTCCTTCACGTAATTATGATGCAGACTTTTCGTAATTAAATTTGTCTCCAATTTTTCATATTTAATTAATGTAAGTTAGAAATCCATTTTTCATTTTCCAGAACACTTGCGACCATGGCCCAAAGAAAAGGTGTTAAAACGTCAGGAAAATGAAAAAACCTTTAAAACACAAAATATACCTCACTAAATTATATTAAAAGTTAAATATCTAATGCGCTTTTAAATTCGTAAGAGTTGTATCTTTCAATTTATTTTTATGAATATCGAAGTATAATGTCTCCGTTTCATCGTCGTAAAACAAATTTAATGTCTGCACGGCTGTGGTTCAAGTCTTCCCTACGGATGGATAAGGTGATGGGCCATACCTCAACACGCGGGCCCAATGCGGTTTGTAACCGTTTATGACTGCAAATGCATCCGGCACCAACGGGTTAACGTCTTTTGTAAAACAGCATTGTAAATGCAAACACATAAAAAACTATGACATTTATACGACTACAGTGGCCGAGCGGTATACGCACCGGTTTTTAAGGTGCCGGTGCCGGTCCCGGTCCCGGGTACGATTCCTGGTAATAACGAACTTTTCAATATTATCTCGAGCTTGGATGTAAGTGGTAATTACCCGTGATACCGGTCGTTGTTTCCAATTGCCAAATAGGTTCTTAAGACTTAAGGTACTTTTACTTATTTATTAGGTATCTACAAAGAGGGAAAGCTTATACGTGGGTAGGATTATAATCTCTGGAACTATTGAACCAATTCTGCCGACCATTTCAGATATAATTCCTAAGTGACTTAATTAAGCTATAATTATCCCGATATTCGGACTGACGTTATACTTATATATAACTATATTGATACAGCTAGTCATTTGTTTCTAATGCTATATAGCGTACCTATACTGCAAAAAAAAAACAATTGAAAGTACTTACCTAATAAAAACTTTTCAAATTATTGCTTTGTTTCCTTTTCATTCAAAACGTTTCATCTTCATCATGTCGGCACATTATTATCTGGCGCTTACTTGACCAAATATTACAATATCTGGGGAAAGCAACAATAGCCTTATTGAGGTTTCCATCCCGCGCACAAAGAAGCTCCGCAAAGTTTTCCAGGGGAAGCAAATATTACATCACGTATTAAACAAGAAAATCTGTGGCTGTGAAATTTGTAATTGGCATATAAAATGTTGTTTCTCGAAAGTAATTTTAAGTTCAGTTAATTTAACATGTTGACCCTGGGCATGTTTATAGAGGCTTTTGAATTGATCTGTGGCAGACATTCTTGCTTCTACGAATTTCTAATGTAATCCTACTAATATTATAAATGTGAAAGTTTATATGTTTGTATGTTTGTTACTCAATCACGCCAAAACGGCTAAACGGATTTGGCTGAAATTTGGAACTCAGATACTATGTAGCCTGGAGAGGAACATAGGCTACCTTTTATCCCGGAAAAACATCACATTCCCGCGGGATAACGTCGTGTATTAGTCCACGTGGGCGAAGCCGCGGGCGGAAAGCCAGTATCATATTATTACCTAATCTTTAAAGATAATGGTATTATCTCATATTCGATTACCTATACTTTTTTGTAAGTATTCATCTTCTCACTACTTATATCAAACTTTTTTACGTACACCCTAGATAAATAATACTAACTATACAACTCGCATACTTAATGAGAAACTGCAACTTACAACCGCTACATATGGCGCGCAGTTTGCTGCAGTTTTATGGACATATTCAGCAAATTTTACTACATGACTTTTATGACCCCTGGTTTCAGTAGAACTAACAGAGAATGTGATTTGATATCTAGGTAACGAACAATGCTTTGTTCTTATTATGCACTGCGGTAGTTTAACTGACGCAACAAAATGTAAATCGTAGAACACTTAAACAATAATTCAACGATTTTTTTCATTGTTACCAGTTTGTTGACAGTGGAGTAAATTTTTTTTGACTGCATGCTGCCTTTGACTACATCAAGTCCTATATCATATACCTATATGGTAGTAGAGGTCAACAGCATGTAAAGTAACAAATTCAAAACAGCATGTAAAAAACAAAATTAAAACATGTCATGGCCATAGAGCTGCCTTTTTAACCGACTTCTAAATCAAAAAGGAGGAGGTTCTCTATTCGTCTGTATGTATGTTTTTTCTCTTATTTTTTTTTTTTTTTGTGTATGTCCACCGATTACTCGAAGACGGCTGAACCGATTGAAATGGTTCAAACGTTATTACATCAGGTTGGTTTACAAGTTGGTCCCATTTTTTGAAATTTTGAAATTGGTTCAGTAGTTTTCAGGAAATCTTGAAAATACTGTCGTTTTCGTTACCACTTTATGTGAATTTACGTATCTTTAGGCATAACTCCTTTGTTTATAAACCGATTTAGATGATTCTAAAAAAATGGGATACCTCAAGGTATTTTAACCGACTTCGAAAAAGGAGGTTTTCAGTTTGATCACATACCTATTTACCAGAAAACACGTAAATTGCCTGCACGATGCACTAAAAATAGTAAAGATAAAGATAAAGATAAAAATATTCTTTATTCACTTAGACATAATAAATATGTACTTATGAATCGTCAATATTTTCCTACCACCCATTCAAGACTTTTTTAACTGACAAGAAGAATGGGCGCAAGAAACTTGCCAGCGTTTCTTAGTTAGGTAACGACATTTACAAAAAAAAACATATCGTTACTAATACAACAATTGCTTAGTATAAAAATACATCATATTAAACAGTGATTATGTTATGTGTTACATCATGACCATGCATTGCGGTCATTCAAATAATCGTCTACTTTATAGTATCCTTTGCTCATCAGCGACTCTTTAATGTAACATTTAAATTTATGCAATGGTAGTTCAATTATATGCTGTGGAACTTTATTAAAAAAGGCTATGCTTTTCCCCAGAAATGAGGCTCTGGATTTTTCTAGCCTAAACTTGGGAACGACAAGTTTATCTTTATTTCTTGTGTTAAAGCGATGAATATCGCTCTGCTTTACAAATGTATTATAATACTTTTTCACATAAATTATATTTTCATAGATGTAATGTCCTGCAACAGTTAAAATGTTTATTTCTTTAAATAGATCTCTTAAAGAATCTCTCGATCGGAGGTTGTAAATGGCGCGAATAGCCCTTTTTTGGAGCACGAATATACTTTGGATGTTAGCGGCTGAGCCCCACAACAAAAGGCCGTAGGACATAACACTATGAAAATAACTAAAATAGACTATTCTAGCCGTTTCAATATCGGTTAAGAGCCTTATTTTCTTAACTGCGAATGCAGCCGAACTGAGTCTACTCGCCAAGGCTTCGATATGAGGATCCCATTGTAGTCGCGAGTCTAATATAATACCTAGAAATTTTGTATTGTTAATGAATTCGACTGTATCGCCGTCTAGTCTAATATGAAAATCAACTTGTCTTACATTAGGTAACGAAAATTTTAAACACTTAGTTTTCTTTGAGTTTAATGATAAATTATTACTATTAAACCAATGTGACACTTTTGAAAGAGCACTATTTACTTCGTCAGAACAGTCATCACCTCTATCTACTTTAAAGACTAGAGATGTATCATCGGCAAATAGCACCGTCTCACATAAATTCTTCGCGTAGTAAGGAAGGTCATTTATGTATATTAAAAACAACAGCGGGCCCAATATAAATATATATATATATATAAATATTGATCCTTGGGGTACGCCCATAGTAATGGGAGCTCCGGTAGACTCAGTTTTATTAATAACTACCTTCTGAGTTCTTTCATACAGATATGAATGCATAAGGCTTACTGACATTTCAGAAACACCATAATGTTTTAACTTCCTTAATAGTGTTTGGTGATCAACACAATCGAATGCCTTGGAAAGGTCACAAAAAATAGCTATTACATCCTGCTTGTCCTCCCAGGCATCAAGTACATGTTTTAGAAATGCAACCCCAGCATCAGTTGTACTTTTACCTTTTGAAAAACCAAACTGTTTCTCATGCAATATACTATTTAATTTAAAATATTCTAAAAGTTGATCATAAATTAATTTCTCAAATATTTTACTTATTGCTGGTAGTATGGATATAGGTCTAAAATTTGCTGGGTCACTTTTGTCACCAGCTTTAAACAGAGGAATAATTTTACTATTCTTCATTAAATTAGGAAAGACCCCTTCACTTATACATTGGTTAAAAATTATTGCTAATGATGGAGCTATCACATCAATTATTGATTTGATGATACTTGTAGATATGCCCCAGAGATCTTCTGTTTTCTTAATATTTATTGCTTTGAATGCTTTAATAATATCTTCGGTAGTGACATAGCTAAAACTAAATGTTTCCTGGCACTTGTTCACACTAGATTCCATAAGAGAGACAGCGGTGTTGGGGCAAGAATTAAGTCTGCTAGTAGTTTCTAACGGTATTCGAGCAAAGAAACCTTCAAAAGCACTAGCCACCTCAATATCTGATTCAAAAGTCTGATCATTAATTTTTAAGTTAAATGAATTAATTTTGCTTTTTGTTTTGCCAGTTTCTTGGTTTATAATACTCCAGGTAGCTTTTATTTTATTTTCAGATGATTTAATTTTATTTGAAATATACCTTGATTTTGCCAAAGCACATACTTTCCTAAATGTTATTGAATATTTCTTGACATATTCAATGAAGCTAGGATCACAGGAAGTCGTTTTTTGTGCATAGAGTTCAAATAACTTTCTTCTGCTATTATAAATACCAGGTGTGGCCCAGTCACTAAACTTCTTACGATCATTACACTTTATAACTTTTTGTTTAAAATTGTTACTAAATTCTTTTTCAACAATATCAAATAATGATTGATAAGAGTTATTAGCGTCAGCAGAAGCTGGCAAACATTGAATTTTATCTTGTACATTATTTCTAAATTTATTAATACCACGTTTCGGTATTGGCCTGCAAATTACTTCGCGTTTAGGAATAACATTATAGTGCTCAAAAGAAGCTAGTTGTCCACTGTGGTCGGATTTAATAATATTAATTACCGATTTCTCAATTAAGTTACAGTTGGAAAAGATGTTATCTAAGCAAGTAGCCGATGTTGGCGTAATTCGCGTCGGTTCATTAAAAGTGTGAAGCAAATTAAATGATTTAAAAAGATTAAGGAATTTACTGGAGAGTTGTGCTAATTTAATATCTAAGATGTCTATATTAAAATCTCCACAAACTACAATTTTTTTATTCTTACGACAGCATATTTTCAAAACATCCTCCATAGTGGACTCAAAGACTGTGTAATTTGCTCCAGGGGGGCTATATACACAGATTATAATTATTTGTTCAAGTTCCACGCATGATATCTCACAAATTCGTTCAACAGAGAGGGATACTATATCCTTTCGCTCTTTATATTGTGTGTTATTAGGTAAAATTATTAAAGAACCCCCCCTTATTGTAGTTTTTCTATTAAATGAACTTACAACACTATAATTATCCAAATTTAACAATAATTCATATTCTTTTAACCAATGTTCAGTAACACATAACACATCAATATTTTCACAATTTAAAAATAAACTTATTTCTAGGTCTTTGCCAGCAGAAAAGCCTTGGATATTCTGGTGTACTATTTTTAAACATTTAGGCCTTCCTCTTGTCAATACTGGGCTAGAGTATGCCTCCGTTGTCTCTAATGGTAATTTAAATTAACCATGTCAGTATTTGGATTCAAAAGAATCGAATTATTTGGAACAGATTCCAAAGTTACATTAGAAGTATCAAAGTTAAACTGCTCAATAGAAGCAGAGGTTATACTAGCCAAGTTGTTGGCTAATTGTTTAAAATAAAATGATAGCGATACCGCTATTTGTCGCTTAAGATAATTAGGCAGATAATATTTATCTTTAGTCAAGTATACATTATTCAACAACATATTGATATCAATAATATGCAACTCTTTATTATGACAGGCTAATGTGTTCATAGTTAAGTTTAGATTATACCTTATTTTATTTTCTAACGGTGAAAAACTTTTACTGTAGGGAAATGTAAACATAACAACCTTCCTTACATTTAATGAACATAATGTGTTGCAATAGGCTATTAACTGGTTTTTATTTAAATTATCCCTGTTCCCAATTAAAATTATCAAGTTTGTGTTTTCACTTAAGGATTTTTTAACAACTATTTTCATGATCTCGTTTATACTGGAACCAGGCATGCAATAATTAATAACATTTTCCTTTGAATCTTTCTGTAAAAATTGGCCTAAATTCTTCCCAATCTCATCACTGAACATAATTGTTTTGGTGTCAGTAGTTTTAGTGGGGGATTTACTTTTATTATTTAATAATAAACTATCACAAATGTTAGAGACTTCAGGTGTGGTTGGTAAATAGACCTCCTGAGCCGCTTGGCCTAATGACTCCTTTTGACAGAAGTCATTGCATACTGTGTTACAACTGCATCTGCATTTTTTCCCTAATGATTCGAACCGGTCTGAATTAAAATTACAAAAGTCAACCATATTATATGCAGCCATTTTTTGATTATTCAATTGTTTTTTAGAAAACTCACACAAGTTGGAGTACATTTCCCTAAGTGAAAGTTCTAAATTGTCAATCTTATAACATAATTGACTACCTAATAATTCACTTTCTTTGTTCTTATTACATGTTTCCATGTTTATCATATTTAATTGTTCTAAAAGTTGCTTACGTTCTTGCTTTATGTGACTATACTTATTATAATAATTTTGTTTTTTCATTAACTTTTGAGTTTTTCTTATGTATCTATTAATTTTAATGTATTTTTTTAATTTCTTCCCGCTACTAAACTGGCATACGTTATTATTATTAAACAATGGTTTATCAACATAGTTAAGACCTTCCAAAGTTGAATTGTCATTTGCTGCAGAATTACATTGCATCAACTCATTAAACAGGCTTTGAGAGTGCTTATCTTCTATAATACTTCTATTTTCTTTTTCTAAATCTAATACTGTTTTCTGGGCAAGAGAGAGACTAATTTCCAGGTCTGTTATGCGACTCAATGCCTGTTCATGAGTATCAGAGCAAGCCCTAAAAGACTCAATAAAGTCTTGCATTTGGTTACACTTCTGGACAACTTCCGAGTATTTTACATGAAGAGCAGCAAGTTCATTTTTAAGCTCAGTGTTACGGGTAATGTTCTTATAGATCTCCGTCTCACTTTCCTCTCTTTCCCTTATTAGGGAGTCACTTAGATCTTTAGCTGCCTTTAGATCTTGCAGGGCATTCTTGAGTTGTACCTCTACATCCTTAGCCGTTGCCCTCCGGGTCATCATAATTGCTAATTAAGCTTAAAAGTTGCTACCGCTGAAAATATACAGAAGTGATCAATATATGATTTAAGTAAAGCTAGGATTGACAGATTTATCTTAGGAAATAATTAACAAAAGTACTTATTTTTTTTATTTAATTGACTTTTCTAGGTAACTACAATTTTTTTTTAAGGAACAAACAGTTAAAAAGTTAAATAATCATAAAGTGTATTAGGTGTAATAAAATAACAAATACTTAAATAAAATTATGAATGAATGCTATGTTAATCTTAATAACACCATCAACTTTACTTTGAGCAAAGGAAAGTGAGGTTTATATTTGTGTTAGTTAACAATGTTTAATAAATAAATATTTATAGAAGTAGCTGGAAGGTGTCACCATCAGATTGACTTTTGTTAAAGTAAAGTGAGGTAAGCCTTTCAGAAGTATGTAGGTAGGAACTTAGTTAAATTACATAAATATCAATCAATATGTTTAAATTAATATATTATTAATACTGTGTAGTTTACTTAAATAATTTTGCATATATATATTGAAAATAAAGGATCTGAAATAAGATTGATTTTTGTTGACTTGAATGTAGGTAGTCAAACAGTAGGTACCTATACTTATTAAGGAAATTTAACTCCATTCACTAATAAATTAACAGACTTATTATTACTAATTGTTGTTGCAAACTAGTTTCACAATATTTGTTCGAGATGATTTGGGTTTCTTTGTATAGATGTAGTGCATGGAAAGAGTAGCAGAATAGGTGAATGTCTGTGACAGGTAGCGGTCACCATCAGCTTCACTTCCACAGTATGTCAAGTGAAGAGAGGTATTATCAATGCCAAATCGTAATTGTTTGTGACGTTGTTCACTGGAAGTGAACTCTGTACCAGTAATGTTAAATTAGTGTACAGTAAGTGTGAAACCAGTTTGACATACAATTGTACTTGTCTCTTAACAGTTCAGTGAGAACAACAAAGTGTCTAAGTATTATTAATTAACAATAAAGTTACGAAACAAATACTTCCCCGGTTTTATTTGCCGCTTATTATCGATTTAATCGTCCTTCTTCAATAGGTAATTATCGTCTTGCTAAATCTTGATGTCCGTTACATTGACGTTTCGCCGTTACAATTTTGTCGTCGATGTTTTTCAAAATATATTAAGTAGATTTTTTGGAAAACACTTGTACTAGGTATTTATAATGTTAGAATCACTTTTACAATAAAACACTATACAAATACTATGAATTTAAATAATAAAATTAAATTTAAAAACAGCTGATACACTTTGACATCTGTCAAATCGTTTGACTTCAAAGTACTTACGTTATTTATTTGGTGAGGAATTATTTCTTACTTTTTTGATGTGGTTTTTTTGTTTTCAATACCACTGCATTTCCCTATAAATAAGGTAAAAGAGTTATTTGTTGTTTTTCAAAGGGTCTGATGTCAAACCTCTCTCGGGAAATCCTTTGAGCGGTTCACCTGAGCTTCCACGGTCAAATTAGATTTACACGTGAGGATATATTGTTGCTCTAATTAATCTTGTTAATCCCATTTATAAAATTTAAACTTACACAAAACCAAAATTAGAAATAACAAAAACAAGAGCTCTAGAAATTAACAGACTTTTTACAAGCTTTGTATATTGCCAAGTTAGTTAGTAAGTGGGGGAAAAATCTTGCAAGCTTAATTTGACCCACTTCGCAGTGTCCGATGGAGCTGAAATTTTGTATACAGGTTTGGCTTAGATGACAATACAATATTTAAGTACAGTCAGCAAAAACACTTGTCATGAAAATGAAATTTTTACTAAAAACTTATTATCTTACTCTGATTTGCAATACCTACCCAATTTCGACTGCTAAATCTTTTAACAATTGTTATGATTAAATTTAGGAGTCCGAGCGCTGTGGTCGTTGAGGTTAAAACTTTCGCAAGGGTTTCGCAAAACTTTTTTCTCGAGCTCCTCCGTGCTTCGGAAGGCACGTTAAGCCGTTGGTCCCGGCTGCATTTGTAGTTGTTGATACCCACCAACACAGAGCAACGGATCTACGCGATTTCTGGTATGGGGATAGTTTTGGGGCTGGAGAGAGACATAGGCTACTTTTATCCCGGAAAAATATCACGATCCTGTGGTATTGTATGGAAAATCCTATAACTGAAATGCTAACAAAACTGACATTAATTCCATGGCCGCTTCCAAAGAGTACCTATGTAATTAGTAGTCACTGACGTTTTAGCTTGGATGACTGTGTGGTTTTTGTGGCAGACAGAGTTTAAAACTTCTTGGTGAATGAAAACCTTTATTAGATGTAGGTGATACGAAGTTCACCGGGTCCACCTACTTCTAAATAGTTCTACCCACTAAAATGAAACCACCATCCCAAAGTTGTCAACAAAGCAATTAAGTGTCAGCCACACGACAGAGATTGTTTGTAAACTAATACAATGTAAACAGCTACTCACTGCGTCATCGCGCCCTTCAATATCGAATAAATTATACCCAAGACGTATAAATCAATTATGAGCTTATTGAGTGTTATAACTGAATACCTAATCCACATCCTCTAAAACGCCTCCCAAAGGTCACCTATTATAAATCCGAAAACTTGTTTACCAGGAGTTTCATTCAAAATACATCATCATCACCATGTTAGCCGTAAGACTCCCATTGCCGGGCCTCCCTCAAGAATCTCCACAACGATCGGTCCTGCGCTGTTCGCATCCAGCTGCTTCCCGCGATCTTGACCAGATCGGCGGTCCATCTTTCAAGGAGCTTGCTAAAAATTTAATTTTAACCAGAATTTCATAAGACTATGTGATTTAGGCTAAAGTTATACCTACCTAATAGGTTAGGTATAACATGACCTAACCTATCCTCTATTAAGTTGCTATGATTTGTGATGTATTTTTTGAATATACTTTCGGTCAAATGAAACTTCTGGGAAATGATGGGTGAATAAGCTATTGGACTGACGCTACGGTACCCCTCCCAAATAATCCGGACACGAAATTAATAACCCCTACCATTTATCAAAATCTACGATATTGTATCGGGGCAGGAATCTGGCGAGAATTAATGTGACGCAAGTTATAACGACGTTAGGCGGCGAGTAACTTTGACCGATGCTCCGCTATTCAAATAGAAATTCAAACGCTGAACAGTACGGTGAAGAGAATAGATTCTAGACACTATTCGATACTTGAATATGTGATGTGATTAGTGTTTCACTTAAAGTTTAGTTGTAACTTATGATTAAAGTTCTGAATCACGTGTCATGTCGGCGAGTGTTCTCTAAAAAATTATGTATCACTCGCTGTTTTCTATCTTCTGCCTACGCAGTCATTTATTATTTATCAAATCTTATTTCTCATTTTTTAACTGTAACCAAAATTATACAACTGTAACTGTAATTAGGAAATGCTTTCACAAAAACCAAAATGTTTAGAATTCTTGGATTTTTCATAATACCGAGACTTAATCCGTGTAGACTTAACAATCAGGCTCCCATGTTTTGATGACGTCATCACATAAAAAAATCCTCGTTAAATCTAACACAAAGGTTTGCACAAAAAAAACCCATAGGCTGTGAAAATTTCATGATTCCTAAGGATATATCCGAATTCTTTGCGGACAGAGTCGCAAACGCAACGTTTGTGGGTACCTATTTATTGGATTTGAGATTCAATATCACTTATTCAATCTAGGTCGGTACAGCTCTTTTGAATGTCAAAGAAGCTACGCCATCGGTTCGCAAACCCTACGACGGGAGACCTCGTAACGAGAAGAACCGAAAAGAAATCGTCAAGGGCTGTTTTTTTCATGGTATTCAGGCCATTCCAAGAAGATTGGCTGCACAAGCCACATGCGAGCGCACCAGAGACGAGGAGTTTGAAGCAGTCGCCTTAACCGAAACCGGCCGGACCTCATCACACGTCGTACACATATTTCAAGCAAAGTCGTCAAATTTGAAAATGAAGAATTTATAATGATTAGTTTCCATCACAATTACGTAATAAGAGACGCTATGATTAAATTAAACAAGAACTAAACAACCTTACCATAAAGCTAAGGTTGGCACAAAGCAAGATCCGCCTATATCGTGTAATGTTTACCGTTTGGCACGCCAGCTAGAGGTATGCAAATATTCCCTGCGTTCGAGAACCAAAGTTAGGGTGCAGGTGCAGGGAAAATACGGGGATTGGATCTCAAATACAGCAGGCGGAAAACGCTATGATACATAGGTCGAGAACGAAGACAATACAAATTGCTAACATAAGTGTTCTCTAAGTATTAAGAAGTTAGGTTATTATGAAACAGAAAATCTTTAGGTTTAGGTGGTTCACACACTGACGACGTATCCCGTTGTGGAGCGCAGAACTTTATACTGTGATCCCGTGACGGGGGCGTGTTCAATGTGTTCGACAAGGCGTGTTTTCCGTACTAATTGATGTACTTGCATACTTCTGCAATATCGCGCAGTATGCAACGGGGCGCGGTGCAGCGTGAGACCACCACCTATGTCAAATTGACAATGTCACCAAGACCACCAAAGAAGCCTTATAAGGCTAGCAAGAATTAGAATTGTATTATTGAATTAATTCTTCTCAGTATCCTCATAAGGATACCTTAGCAAAAGCTGAAGCAATGACACGAATACTATCGCAAAGATTGTATGTTACTGGCAGATTAGTCTTCAAATGGCAGTTTCAAACTTGCTATTTTCTACGCGTTTAGTAAAATTCTGTTTTGAAATAACAGTTTATGTAAAACAAAAATCAATTCGTTTTCAGAGGTGCACATAACATTTGAATAAATGAATTGATTCTGATTCTGGAGATTTGGCGAAGAATACAGTAGTGTTATGGAAATCCTAGTTGTGTTGCCGCTACCGTACCCGAGTACCCGTATGATCGCTGACTCCGTGCATCCGTCTCAAATGAGATTGGCACCCCTATTCAGGACTATGATACCATCGAAATTCGATCATGAATACAAATACGGTCTCCCAAAAACCGAGACATCACTGTTTATGTTGTCAAATTGGATCGCCTTCGGTAAATACAACGATACTTGGAATAAATCTGCCTTATCTTTACAGAGTAAGGTGTTCTCATTGCTCAAGCCTTGACGTCTCGAGGTTTATGAATAGGCTGCAGGGCCACGGTAGATTTTACATTCCATTATACGGATTAATATTAAGCAGGATATTGAGATTCAATCTTGTATGCTTCTTGTGTAATATTGAATGTTTTTCTTTGTCATAAATAGACCATCATAATTATAATCATAGTCTATAATCAAAATATTGATTCAATGCCATGCCTAGATAGGTATCAAGTATCTTGAAACACAATAGCCGTCTCGTCTTGAACATTCGCTAAATACTTTTAAAAGTGTTGCTACCCATTTTCGTCCCGTGCTTTTGCAACCACAGAATAAAATAGCTTTCTTTAGCCGGCATTGGCTTAAATCGTAAATATTTCGATGGCCAATAATTGATCCTTCCAATAATAGAACCTGAAGCTCTTTCAAGTTGTCCACGTAAATATGTGTAGTAAGTTGGTAGACACAATTAAATTTGTGGACATCCGGTCATCGCAGCTAACGATAATGAACGCTGGGTCGGGTCCAACGAATTGCATTTAGCATCGTAAATGAAAGTAGGAAATCAGGTTGAGTGCCAGTTAGCTTGTACATGTACAGATTTAAAAGCTTATTTAGCCTAAAAGTATAATTTTTGTAGTTGAGTTGTAAGAGTTAAATTATTCTCTCAGCTACTACATTTCATATTTAAATGTATTTACAGTAATAAATTACAAAATGGCATAGGTTAATATTAGCCATAAGGTTAAAATTTCTTATCAGACACAGCAAAGTATGCCGTAATGCAATAATTATTATCTTTAGTTACTTTTAAAAATTATTATATCTATACTTTTGTAATTTCTTTTGTAGTAAAGAGTATTTTGTTTTAGACAGTTTATGAGGATATTTCGGAGGTAAAGCCAAGGTCTGATATTGTTGATGCTACCCTTTTATTTCAAGCCGCTGTTTAAATATTCAGGCAAGGCTGAGTCAAGCTCAAATTTCTTCAATGAATAAGCAAGTTGGAAGTAGTAAAAATATTTTTGTCCTGAGTGTGTACATTCTCAGACTGCCATCAACTCGATAGCCACTTCAGCCCTCTCAAACGCCGGCGCATAATGCCCCTCTTAAAGCCAGCGGTTTTACAATGAGATTCTAAATTCATCGTCTCTTGAAGCGGGTCTATTTCAATTGATCTTATTATAGAAGAGTAACAGGGTACCGCTACCTAATACGTTTACTCGTGGAAGGAATCTGAAAGGTTTCCAATCAATTCTCAGAAGAAAGTATGGGACAAACCATCTTGAAGAAACATGTAGGTACAAAGACCTGCGTGCGTACGAATGAAATCTGAAAATTAGCCGTCACATAGGTAATTGACTTCAGTATTATTTCTCTTGGTTCTTGTCTTCAGATCTCATGGTTTTCATTAAAGATACTTTTAAAGGTCACAGCACATACATCAACTCGGAAAGGGATCGTAAACGTATCAACTCGAGCGGTTCAGTATTCTTTGTATGAAACCCCCTACTGCAAAGCACACTAATCGGAATCGTAACGTAATCGCCTCGCCTCGGGACTAGCTCACGAACAGCTTTGCGGGTCGCTCAACTTGCTATCCCCGCGCTTACCGCTAGTCGTCCACGCGCTCACGTCTCTCCGTACCCGAGCTTACGGCTCTACGCACAGGGTGCTTACCATCAACTCTTATTACGGTTTTGTTTAGGAACCTAAACTGATCTGCTTCGCTTATTCGTACCACGACAGCTTAATATCAATGACAGCGATTCAGTGATCGATCAATGACATTTCACAGCCGCTAAGCTGTCAGAAACTCTTATTTGACTTATAACCCGGTCGATTTAACATGTCACCTGCAGGTTATACCCGTCCCTCTCACTCTCCGGGCATGACAGAATCGAGTGAAAGAGACGGGTAGAAGAAAAAGGACACAAATCGTTCGGTCATTAACATTTAGCAATTCATTTGCGATCCAGTTTTTAGAAGGTCAGAGTACGAAAGAAAGCGATTCATTTTAGGAACCTATTCTGAATCGCGCTATTTTTGAATCGCTGTCATAAAGTTGATGGTAGGCACCCAGTGGTCTGAAAATGAAAATGAACATCAAATTTTTGTTTTTTATATTTTTTTTTCTCATTTTTTGACATTTATTTTTTAATAATTTTGTCTTTTTTTTTAATCCTTTTTTCTTTCATTTTTTTTTAATATGGAACCTCTGTGCGGCGAGCCGTAAGTGCGGCGTCGCCTAGCCGTAAGCATGGCGTCGCCTAGCCGTAGTCGAGCCGACGTACCAACGCTGATCCGGTTTGGTTACGTACTTGCGTTAGGTTGCCGCCTGGTTGACGGCGAGGCGAAGGCGATACGGTGTCGATCCCTTTCCGAGTTGATGTAATGCGCTGTGTCCTTAAAAGCTTTATGCGGAATGTACAAGTCTTGTTTCTTTAATTATTTGAAGTGCTAGTAACCATAGAGTAAGTTTTTCTGAGAGACTTTTCAGTCAGACGTAAAAACTCGAACTAAGTAAGTATATTTGTTTCTTTATATTATTTAGAGTTATAATTAAAAAAGTACAGTGTATACTGTAGAACTGTAGACTAATACCATACATAATTAAAGTAATAAAATTACATATTTCCTTAAATAAGATATTTCCTTTGTAAACAAAATGAAACACATATTCTGTGAAAAGAGGCATATCTAATTTGCCATATTTCATCTACTCACGATACTGGTCGTGACATTTTCCATTTTACATCTCCTTTGTGCATTTGCACTTCGTAATAATCCATCCTTTGTAGTAAGTATTCACACTGCAGAACGTACAGTCTCGCCCTGAAGAATTTATTTTCAGCAGAAAAATACAGCATCATTGCTTAGTAACATAATACTTTTATTCATAATTTATCAGTAGTTTAAAATAAATATTAATTACTTGATAAAATAAAAGTACTGCCAATTTACATTGTTTTTGCGTGTAAATTTAATTTTGAGTGTGCTTTGTAATCCAAAGGGTTTAACTCCAAAGGTCTTCACATAGGTGAAGCCATGAATAATTAACTCTACAATTACGTACCTAACATTATATGTCAATATAAATAGGTGTTTCCTTGTTTTAAGTTATTTTAATTTTTAATTTTATTCCTTTTAGTGATTATGTATAGGTTTGAGGAGCCCGTGGCGCAGTGGATAGCGCGCTTGGCCTGCGATCGTTGAGGTTAAGCAACGTTCGCAATGGTCGGTCACGGGATGGGTGACCAAAAACTTTTCATCACGAGCTCCTCCGTGCTTCGGAAGGCACGTTAAGCCGTTGGTCCCGGCTGCACTTGCAGTCATTAATACCCACCAATCCGCACTGAGCCCGCGTGGTGGGTCATGGCTCATTCTTCTTATTCATCCATAAGGAAGGCCAGTGCCCCAGCAGTGGGGACATTAAATGGCTGATGATGATGATGATGATGTATAGGTACAAACTAACGGGTGTCCCAAAAGTAGGTATAGGATGATTTGTCTCAATAAAACGCGAATGGATTGAAATTTCTTCGTAGTTTTATTTTATTTTAAACAAGAGACTTGTACAATTTTATCTGAATAGAATATCTGCTAAATGGCCGCCACGGGCATTTTTGCTGTGTGCAAGTTTTTCATGACACTTTCACACATTTCGCTGCTAATTTCACACATTTCGCTACTTATTTCACCAATAACTCTGCGAATATGTTGTCTATATTGTCTATGTTTTGTGGGTAGTTGGCGTAGACTTTATCTTTGACGTAGCCCCAAAGAAAGAAATTCAGTGGCATCAGATGGGAAGATCTCGGTGGCCATTTGACATCACCTCTTCTTGAAATTACGAGATTTTTCGACCTTTCGACGAGTGTTTGTAATTGATCGTGAATTTTCGTTAAATTATTTGTATGACTTCTATGCGCTGTTTTATTGTCAAACGCTCCACGATTAATTTTACATGTGTCAAGATGACGTATGTCAAATTTCAACCCGCCATTTTGAATATTTCGGAAATAGCGCGAAATTCAAATCCTATACCTACTTTTGAGACACCCTTTATATATATTTTTGAAATGTAGGTACTTGTCGAGGCCTTTCATTTGGTATCCAAATTGCTATAACTGAAAAAAAATACTTTTTTTATGGCGCCACACGTCCGCTATATTGAATATTTAATAAAAAAATATAGCCAGTGTTACTCGGGTGATATAGTGTTTCTAATGATACCTCATACATTAAAATCCGTTATAGCAGTCAAAAGTTATGATGGAATAAAGACACTTACATACATACATTAACCCTTCGATCAACAATAACACCTAGTTCTAGATACATACATAGTTGGAGTGACAGATATGGCCGAGCGTATACTCCCACTTGAGAGTATAATTATAAGTAGATTATTTTGACAGTGTCAATAATAATAAGGTATTTCAAACTTGGAACGGTTCCTGTCATTTATAATGTAAGATCGTAACATTCGTAACCTTTTTTCTTCGTTTAAAAAAAAGTCAGTCTCTGCCATGTAAAGTTTTCATTTAGTTCGTGAGCCTACATCTAGTACTTTTGTTGATCGAAGCATTAACCCTAATAAATACAATACACTCCTTTTTTGGCAGTCCTGTCAATACTTCCAAACATCGTAGTGAGGCAGTATTTTACCGCTCTCGATCACTGACAGAGACACCAATGACACCGTTGGTACAAGTGTTTGCTCACCCATAACGTATTAAATAGCGGTGTTCTTTTGTCATTCTCAAGTGTGCTCTACTTTTCGTTGGGGAAACCCTCTTTAGACGGAGGATAACTTAGGAGAAGATTTTTGGTTATTTTTATATCGATAGCGGCCTCTAGCGACTCCTTCTATTTAGACTTAGGATCCTGATTTCCTATGGGAATAAGAAATAAACAGCAAATAAATTGTTTTAAATCATAAATTTTAGAGGACTATTTCTTTTAATAGGTAAGTGAAATCTTATTTGTTGAATGAGGAAATGTTCTAAAGTCATTATTATTTATTATTTTTAAATTTTATTACATGAATTACAAATGGTGGACTTAATGTTAGTGAGCATTCTCTACTAGTCAAGCGGAAAGGATGTCAGTGGCAAATATAGGCGGCAATAAAAAAAACAGCATCGTTGTGGTCACCATACTTACTAGTTAGCGACATTTCCTTTTTTTGGTTTTCTGGCAGTCTTGCTCAGAAAATTATTTATGGATTCCATTATTCAACCTACCTACATACCTTTTGACCGCCAATGTCTCCTATAGAAGACAAAATAAAATAATAAAATAAATTATTAGTTATCATCTTTATATTAAAGTCTTAGCTTGGAGGACACAAAAATGTTTGTCTTCTATAGAAGACATGGCGGTCAAAAGGTTAAAAGAAATGAAAGTAAAATTTTTATTTAAAAAAACATTTAAAAAAATACTCCATTTTTGGCGTAAAGACTGCTGAGTATTTCATATCTGTAAAGACATCGAAGATTCAATTGTACGGCACCCTTTTCAAGATATCGAGGGTAAATACTTAAGTTTAGATAGTGAGAAAATCGTCTTCTGACATTTGAGAGTGTTACGATAGAATCGGGTTAGTTCTGTCTGGGCAGAGTTTTTCGTAGTAGTTTGTTTCCCAAGGGTATAGGTATTTTTATTTTCTAATACAAATAATTTACTTTTAAAAGTTTTATCTACATAACTGAGAATAATATTTCTAGAGATATTTCAAACGCTTAGTTGTCTTTCGATCTTCATTTATTTGCCCCACTTTTTACGTGATTTTTCTTCCTTACGCATTTCCGTCTTTCACCGTGTTGATTCATTTTTTATCTCGCACGCTACATCAGCTTGGATGCAGTGAACGAAATTATATTTATTAGCTCCTTATGGAGCGCCTTGTGCATTTTAAAGTGGTTCACTTTGGCGTGAGCCTCGACGGCGATTGAGTTAGAGATGGGACATGCCTGTAAAAGCCGATGGCATTTGACATATTCGCGGGTAAAGTGATTGAGTGCGGACATGGTGTTTCCGCGCTAACTACGATCTACATTAAACCAAACTAGGATACAATTTAGATTTAAAGGAATATTACACCTACTTATTTATAGTTGTTCGTGTGAAAGAGACTCGATGGCGCGATTGAGTTAGAGATAGAAATGGATGGATTGAGTGGATGCAGGTATAAGCCGATATCATTTGACATCGCCGCGATATTCTCGCTGAAAATGATTGAGCACGAAAATGGCGCTTTCACGTTAAGTACTTAAGTACCTACTTTTGAAATTGATAAACTGGTTTGTTAAATACAATCATTCCGATTATACATTCTCTACCGTCTGTTACTAAATATGATGATAAAGAGAGGTCGCAAATTTTTCTGGTTAGTTAAATAAACGTAACTTTTTTATTATGGTTTGAACATTTTAATTAAAAACTAGCACTAATAATGCACGATATCAAAAATACCTGAGTTTTCGTTTATTAACACACCTTATTCGAAAGTAAATATGCTAAACACTCTGAGTTAGCTTTACTTTATTTGAGCTCAGCAAATGTAACAAAAATATTTTTAAAGCCACTGGGCTGATTTTTCAAGCTATGAATAAGTACAAATTTGTGTACACAATATATCAAGTGCTGCACCAGCGCAACAGCTTAAGATAAATCTGCTGTACCATATTCAGCGCTGCATTCATAGTGTTGTATCACCACAATCTGTCAAAGGATGTTTGTAAGGCACACTGACCAACAAAACTGGTAAACAAGTACAGTTAAAACCACTGAAACAAATTGCTATAAGAGTTTCAATTCTTAAATCCTTGATTTAATTGATAGTTTAAAGTGCTCCCTGGTAATTTTTATTTTTCTCGCATAGGTACTTACTGTTTTCGTAATATTAAATGGAACTTCGAACTAGCTTGGTTCAATAATATTTATTTTTCGAATTTCCCGATATTTCTATAACATTCCAGAGAGCTTCTTCGGTTTTTTGGCTAAATAATGCATTTCCTTTATTATTACTTAATAAAAAAAGGGAATGACCACGGCCCCTAAAAGTTTTCATTAAAACAACATCAATCGCGTTCAGTCGACTAATGATTTATTTGCGAAATTACTTCCTACATAGTCTACACTACAATTGACCAATTCTCGAAATCTACAATTCTATAAACGACCGAATCTACTATTGACCATTCTACAAATGACAGATTTTTTAATTGTATTAAAACTTTTGTAAGGAAATTTTGCAATATGGTTTTTTTTACCCACCAACGAAGTAGCACTTACTCTTCATCTCATCTGATGTTAAGTGGTAATATTGATGAAGGTGGAAGCGTACTACTTCCGGAATCCTCATTCACTGAGGAAATGGCTATCATATCTTTAATTGTCAGAACACAATAAAGCTAAAAACATCATTGTTTTGGCGTCAGACTTAGATAAGATGGTGGTAGCTAGCCAGGCGGACTAAGAACAAGTCCTACCATCAACAAAAATAAGTTCTACCACCTACCTGGGTTTGAAATCGGTGGTGTGAAACACTAGACCACAGAGGCGGTTATGGTAAATTAAATGTAATGTAAAGAATGACGAATAATTTATTTCATTTTTTAACCGACTTCTAAATCAAAAAGGAGGAGGTTCTCTATTCGTCTGTATGTATGTTTTTTTTTTTTGTGTATGTCCACCGATTACTCGAAGACGGCTGAACCGATTGAAATGGTTCAAACGTTATTACATCAGGTTGGTTTCCAAATTGGTCCCATTTTTTGAAATTTTGAAATCGGTTCAGTAGTTTTCAGGAAATCTTGAAAATACTATCGTTTTCGTTAACACTTTATGTAAATTTAATACGTATCTTTAGGCATAACTCCTTTGTTTATAAACCGATTTAGATGATTCTTGTTTTGTTAAAAAGGGGATACCTCAAGGTATTTTAACCGACTTCGAAAAAGGAGGTTTTCAGTTTGATCACATACCTATTTACCAGAAAACACGTAAATTGCCTGCACGATGCACTAAAAAGAGTGAAATAAAAATTATTTTTATAAAAAAATTAAACCGCCTTCAAAAAAACCACATCAAAAAAGTAAGAAATAATTCCTCACCAAATAAATAACGTAAGTACTTTGAAGTCGGGCGGGTTTTAACAAAAGCAACAAAAAATTGTACTTACATGTTTCACGCCCGACTTCAAAGTACTTACGTTATTTATTTGGTGAGGAATTATTTCTTACTTTTTTGATGTGGTTTTTTTGAAGGCGGTTAAATTTTTTTATTAAGAGGACTAACTATAAGTACTACAAACTAACTAAATGTTTATTTTGCGCTACAAAGTGCAGGATGAGATTTTGCAATATGGGAACAAACAATCATCTTTTTTTTTTGTGTACATAAGATGTTTACCTGCGCCATTTCTTAATTATAATGGAAACCTAACAAAAGTAGGTACTATTTTCATACAGTTAAAATGTCTGTCATTTGTAGAATCAGTCGTTTAAAGAATTGTACATTTCGTGAGTTGGTTAATTGTAGACTATGTAGTCATTTCGCGAATAGTCATTAGTCGACTAAACCATCAATCGCACGAGCTAGTAGATAATAATAATTGAGCTAGAATCATATATTTAACATTGTATTATGCTGTAAAAAAGAAACTCTTGCCCATACCAATGAAGGTGCGCATTACGCATACTTAACAAGTCTTAACTTCAGGCTAACCTCATGTACGTCGTAACCTAATTCTTCGTACAATTTATGGCGCGTCACTACATTTGTAAACAATGGTTGATAATGAACGAGTTGTGTGTACTGTGTGCCACATTATATTCGGGGCACGGCCGTCCTTGGCTTGCTCAATCACTTGATAACGGCTTCCGAATGGCGTCGGCCAGCATAATGTGGACCGCGGGGAATATCGAGAGACTCTTTGATTTTGAGATGAAGGTGTCCGTAGCTTGGGTTAAGTTAAGATTTTTTGAAATTATTTTTATGCATTCACAATGCAATTCTTTAAGTACTTAATTCTAAGGCCGGCAGACTAAAAATCAGCCACAAAAATCATTTTTATTTTTATTTTACATAATTCTTATTCATAGAATGATGCGTAGCCTACCTACCTTAATACCACAAGTCAAACAGAAGTGTAAACCACTTAAAAATGGTTGTACCTTTTCACCTTATTATTTTAAGGACTTACTTTATTATTATAGGAACGTAAAAAAACACTTAAGTCTTGACTTATGTGAAAAAGGATCATGCAGGTGGTCGTCGAGACTGACATAATTGTGTTAAAAGGTGCAGATTGGATTTTTTTATTCATGTGCAGTTGTTATTTTTGACTTTATGTTCTTTAGTCTGCCGATAAAAACAACGACCCTCGCAATCGCCAATCGTTGCGCGGGTTCGAATCCCGTCTGAAAGCTACATGCAGGAGTCGTCGTTTTTTACTATCACGATATTCCTAATACCTACTTACAGAATTGCATTGAGAATGCATAAAAATAATTAAAAAATCTCAATTTAATAGCTGTTTCATCTTATTCGGTTGTAAAACATTTACAATATTTTTTTCTTTCGGATGCGAGGGTTTCCTTACATTGAAGAAAGTAGCAGTAGTTCGGTTGATAGTCCGGTTGACCGGACTAATGCAACTTTATAGTAGTAGAAGTCCGGTGATTTAAATCACCGAACTGTAATTGCTAGTATTAAATCGGCTGATAGTCCGGTTGACCGAACTAATGCAATTTCTGAATAGTAGTTATCCGGTTGATTCAAATCACTATACTGTTAAGGGATGACATACGACTGCCTCTAGGCGGAAACGTACAACCGTTAGAAAGAGAGAGAGAAGATCGCGGTACCCTATCACCCGTTTGCACTAAACTTAAGAATCGCCTAAGTCTTTTCCTAGCTAACTTAAGACATTCTTAACAAAAAATTGCTTTGCACTAACCTTAGGACATTCTTAAATGCACTTTAGGCTATTCTTAACTTACGGGCCCAATATCGAGCACCTAAGGCTAAAGAAATACCTATATCAGTGGTTATTGTCTGTGGCATTGTGAGCAAAGAGTAGTGCGACAAGCTTTTCTGTTCCGGTGATTATCTTTGGAACTAAAACAGTTTTCATACGACAGTCCATTTTGACAGCTAATTTCGTATTGCAAGTGACTCCTCTGTCACGGCTGTCACCGGAACAGAAAAGCTTGTGGCTTTTGTATTCTTGTTTGTTAGATAGAGACACAACACATGTGACATACGTCATTCATCATTTATTAAAAAAAACTGTATTATGTTTTTCTTGACAGTTGAGCTCAGTTGACTTTTTCTTTTCTCGGTGAATTACCCCTACCAAATAAAATAGACAACGCCTTAGCTTTTGTTTCCTTTTAACTCACGAAGGAATCAATGAGAAGTTTCAATTAAAAACATATCCAGTGACCTACTTTACCTCGCCATTGGACGGTTAGACGTTAGGAAGAGAGACAAATAGGATACTGCGATCTTCTCTCTCTTTCTAACCGTCGTACGTTTCCGCCTAGAGGCAGTCGTATGTCATCCCCTAACAGTATAGTATAGTGATTTGAATCAACCGGATAACTACTATTCAGAAATTGCATTAGTTCGGTCAACCGGACTAACAGCCAATTTAATAGTAGCAACAGTTCGGTGATTTAAATCACCGGACTTCTAATACTAAAAAGTTCCATTAGTCCGGTCAACCGGACTATCGACCGAACTACTGCCACTAAAGGGATAAAGCAACGCTGGCCTATAGCGAAAATGAAAAGTGATAGCGAAATTCGACGAGTCGTGTAAGCCTTTCGGTAGCCTAGTTGGTCAGAGCATCGGGCCGGATTCCCGGGAGCGTGGGTAACAGAGATTTAGAGAATCAACCTACTGCTTGTGTTCTGTATCTTCTTATGCTCTGTTTTGCCTTATTATTTTACTCTTTTTTTTGTTTTATCTACAAACGGGGTAGCACTTACGGCCGATTTCAATAATCTATCTTCAGTAAGAGATAGGCCTACTATGGATATGTTACTAGACAACTGTTGTTATTTCCCGTCATTTAACAGAAATAGGCAACAGAACCTTAGTAGTATGTCTTTCTCTTACTGAGGATAGGTTATTAAAGTCGGCCGTTAGTCTTCATCTCACCTCCTATCTTAGATAAAGCTGAAGATGAAAGCGCACTACTCCCGGTATCCTAAACACTGAATAACTAGCTATCTTAGTTATTTATATTTATCTTATCTCCAACTGCTTTAACACAACTATGCTGAAAACATCGTTGTTTTGGCGTCAGACTTAGATAAGATGGTGGTAGCTTGCCAGGCGAACTTATAACAAGTCCTACCACCGACCAAACCGAATACAAATGTATCCCCGCCCCCCCCCCCCCACTGGGAATCGAACCCGGGATCCGGAACCCACTAGGCCACAGAGGCGGTTAAAAATTCGAAGATTTTATGAAATAAAAGGCAGTCCACTGCAGCGGAGCGGTAAGCGAGACAAAAATCCACCAACATAAGCTGCGCTCCTCTTCAGTGGACAGGGAGTTGGTATAACTAGCTTAAAAAAATATACAAAACTGGGAAGCGGAGCGAGGAAGACGAGCGTAGAAACGGGGCGGAGAAATCGGAGCGGAGTCAAATTTTTCCACCGGCACCGGCAGCTCAAATGACTCGTCGCATGCTCGCGGCCTAGCTCCACGTATGGTTACAAATATTATTCTGTGCGTATGGAAAATTAGTACGCAACTCCGCATTACCCCATCGCTCCGTTCCGCTGCCTCACTCCGCTCCAGTGGACCGGCAGCCTAAATGACTTATGAACTACTAATAGTTCATATTGAGTCGGTCAGTTTCCAAAGACTATTAGGTGAGTTGGTACAGTCAAACGTGTAAACGTTATTGTTGATCTTAAACATGTATTAGTTCTTACGTAGTTAGTGCGGTTTCTGTAGAGCAAGTGCAAATTTTGATGATCTGGCGACTGTACAAAAGAACTCCTTGCTGACTAAAATAAATCCGACAACTAATGAAGTCGAATGACCCGGAAAAAGTTATTTACGACCATCACGATGGATTGTTTGCTTTGCTAAACACGTATTTAATTTGTTCCTTTGTATTCTTTCAGATTTGGATTCTGTTCGTGTACCTGTGAAGAAGGTATGTACAGCTACATTGGAACAAATTTCATATTTTAAAGAATTCAGAATTTGGTTCAGTAATAGTAGGTATAAATAGGACTAGTCCCTCAGAGTTGGTTGTGAGACGGGTCTATTTTTTCTAAATACTTCATTTTAAATTTTTCAATAATAAAAATTGCATTGTGAATGCAAATAAGTAAAGTTAAAATATAACTAAATAGGACTATTTAAAATTGAAAAAAGGTAGATTAGACAAAAGATGAAATAAGACTAACGGCCGGATTCCGAAACTCCAATTAAAATTAAAATCCCCAATCTCCAATTAATTGTAGTTTGGGTTTCTGAAAGAAAAATGTGACAGACTGTCAACAATCTGTTAACAGTCTCTCAGTGCCCATACAAATCTCAAACCATTTCTAGATTTGGGTTTACCTAATTGTGAGATAATTTTCGTTTCAGAAACCCAAGGTGCTTTTAATTGGGAATTAATTGTGACAGTCTGTTAGCTAATTTTAATTTTGATTGGCGTTTCAGAAACCGGCGGTAAATCATTTAAGTAGATATTTTTGATAATCGGCATAGCACATAACATATTTCTAGAAATAAATATAAACAAATAACCTATAGACATTAACATCAGGGTAAAATTAAACATATTTGTTTAATTTGACTAAGACGAAGGAACTAAGAATTTTTAATGTTGCTCAATTAAGAAAATTTGCTACCTAGGTACCTACGTTTATGGAATTTAAGATTGTATTCCGTCGTCGAATCTGGTGCTTGGATGGAATATCTATTATTATTGGATAGTACACTGTCTTGTAATGAAAATAGACTGATTGAGCTGAATCTAATCACCAGGTAGGCCCTTCATGTTCACCGATGTAATCAAATTAATTATCAGGGTTGGTTTGCAATGCATTTACCCAATAATTACGCATGTTATCTAACTGGCCCTGACTAAAGGACACGTAGGGGCTAGTTTGGACCATTAAACCTGATCTATACTGGTATAGAGTAAACGGAATAGTAGAACTAGTAGGATAGATTGCCACAAACTTATTTGGAGGAGCCGGTAGCAAAGTGGTTGCCACGCTCGACCTGCGATCGTTGGGTTAAGCAACTTTCGCAATGGTCGGTCACGAGATGGTTGACTAAAAACTTTTCATCTCGAGCTCCTCCGTGCTTCGAAAGGAACGTTAAGCCGTTGGTCCCGGTTGCATTTGCAGTCGTTAATACCCACAAACCCGCATTGGGCCCGCGTGGTGGGTCATGGCCCATTCTCCTTATCCATCCATAAGGGAGGCCAGAATCCCAGCAGTGGGGACATTAAATGGCTGATAATGATGATGATGATGATAAAACTTATCTGCCCCGGAGACAGTGGTGGCGGGGGAGCCAATCGCAATGCAAAATTAGGAACACCGCGCACCAGGTCACATTAGTTTGTAGCACGACACTCTTACCCTGCTATACTTTTACTTACTGGCTCTAGCTTATATTTGAATCACAAATTAGTTATTGATAACCTACATTTCTGGAGATAAACTATGCTTAATTGTATTCGTAAAGAAGTTGATGACATAACTTATCACATCTAAAGTCATAACCTTTAGATTAAACTTAAAACAAAACAGCAGCAACTTAAGGACTGGAAAGGATTATTTAAATCGTTGTTCAAACTAAGATGAAGCACGTAGTGAAAACAATGGTTTATCGCTAACGGCGGCGTCCGTTCTTTGTGTACTGATAACCCTGCGTGCGGCTATATGCACGAAACGTGACTTTTCACGGAACAAAAATGCTGGTGTGGTTGGCAGGGCGTTCGTTCAAACTGACGATTGCCCGCGAAACTGCCTAACCGGCTTTTTTGGGATCGTTAAACTCTATGGAGTTTAATACGGGCAGTTTTAATAGGTGTTAGCACGAATGTGGAAGTATACATTGAAATATTAAAGTAAATAATAATTGGCGAATCAAATGTACAGTATACCAGCTATTTGTTACTGTAAATGCCCGAACTGTGGTAAATACCTGCAAAGATTTCACAAATCTTAGTAGCGCTAACATTCTGAATTTACCTATGGACATACCGCAAATCGGGCATTTAATAGTAGATTGTTTAGCAAGGGATGTATGGCACCCATAACAGTGGAGTGGTTTGGCGCCCTCACTTCGTTCGTGCGCCAAACCACTCGACTGTTATGGGTCCATACGCCCGAAGTAAACACTCTACTTTTCATTTTGAATATGAGGAAAGTAAAAATAAACAGAAATAATCTAAAAAATATTTTTCCTATGGCCGCGGAATTTTCGAAAGACTATAAATTTTTTGTTCATTTTCTCTGTTTTAGGTAAGGCAAGGGAAACTAAGTCCATACAGTCTTGTTTGGTGTTTGACCCGTACTCTATGCAATTCCATGAAATTAATAGCCTGATTTTTTATGTTACAAATAACTTATTTGGTTTAATATGTTTCTAAAAACGCATTCTTTAAAAAAAACAATGTTTTAGATATTAAAATAATAATTCTACGATATTAATTATTTTTGTTGTGGAGATCCTTGGGGGAGGCCTATGCCCAGCAGTGGGCGTCGTTCGGCTGACATGAGGCTTCTGTGCCTTTGCCTGCATACCTTTGGTAAATAAATGTCCAAAGAGACTCTACACACGTTCCGATCCGACGGCCGATTTGTTCTCTCCCAGACCAAATCTGCGCTACACACGTTCCGATATGGTCTGGGAGCAGACCGAATCGGAAGTGTGTAGATGCTATTACAGATTTTGACATGACCCCTCCTATTCCTTTTTTAAATTTGATGACGGCCCTAGGGCTGCCACATACCACTTTCAACCCGCATTTTAGGCAAGTTAGGAGTTACTTTCAGAATATGAGACATGAAAAATAACATAAACATAAAAAATAATAAAAAGCGGTCGGTAAAACAACTGGACATTAAATAAAAGAAGGGAGCCGTATCATTTAGAAAAGGACAATGATTTGTACACAGAAATAAATAAAAAAGAAATGGAAAACAAGAAAGCGATAAAGCGACGCCGTAGTTTCTGAGGGATTTACATCATTAATCACGACACTCGACATTGACTGAGTGTCAAATGTCCCCTAGATCAAATAGAACTAATTGCTAAGCTTCAGTCTGTCTGGGTGGCTGAAATATCTAGTCTCACTGCCACTGATTTCCTCAAAATCCGGCCTTAAAGTTTCCTTGTGAGCTTGATTATTTGAGGTTTTTTGATCTTGGGAAACTGTAACCGTACTAAAATCTCGGTTGATATACCTACTTTCGCCTTCGCTTTCGAGGTGAATTTTTGCTCATTATTAATATACCTATACTCTTTATGATGGCCCCGATGACCCCGATGTCACAGTGGTACTTACTGACCATATCAGCTAATACTGAGCGATGGAATCATGGGTTCTACTTCAATACCACCCCAACCAAATATACACAATATATGCAATACATATACATATACCTATATATGGGATTAACATTTATATTAGTTCCGTGTCTGGGTCTTATTATATTTGTAATACCTGCATTCATTTGTTGTGATATCCCAGTATCCCACGAATGCTCAAGCTCACTTTTCCAAAAATCAATTTTTGTGTTGTGAACTTGTGACACAGAATATATAATAGTTGGTTGTGACCCGATAATTTATTATATTCATTCAGACAGACAGACACGCCGCTTATAATATGGTATTTTACTGTTGTTGAAATGTAGATATTTAATGATGACGTTAAAAAATATTGCAATTAAGAATACCAAATGTGAAAAAATAATTTGAATCTGTTTTATAATAAAATAATTATAGTCTGTTTGATTTTGACTATAGCTGTCTCTTTCTAAAACAAAATCTTCTATGGCGAGACTATGACGCTACTAACCCACTGACGTCACTAAGATAGCGTCCTGTCCTTGTCTAATTATAAAGTTTGAAGTCCTATATCTTTGAAAATATTCAAGATAATTCAAAATGAAAACTTGTTTTGTGTAGCTAATATTTTGAAAAACATTTTAAAGAAATAAAAAAAAACAGTAAAATACCGTATTGTTTCGATGGTGCATCACATTTTTTCGACTACTTACTTATCAATATAATAATTTAGACTTGGTCAGGTGTTCAATACTTATGCATTTAAATTACGAACAGCCATAATTTTAATTTAACTCTTTCTTTCCCTCTTATTTTCCAACACGTATTGGTAACTTTTTTTTAAATCCTTCAACCGCGAAATACAATCAAAACTTACGGCACTAATTCATTTCCAAAAGAAAAACCCTTAAAATGTCATAAATAAAAAGAACGAGCACAATTCTTATAAAAAAATAACAGTTGAAATGGCAAACTTCCCGAAGGTTTTAATAAAAGTTATGGCAACATTTGAGCTATTGTTAAGTACTTTGCTCGACCTTTTCACCGAAAGATGTTATAATCTCTTAAGCGAAAAAGAAAGCGCTAAGAAAGATTAAAGGGTACAAAATGTATTAACAGCATAAATGATTCACCGACACTTGTTCAATCTTTCATGCATGATAACTTTTACCTTCGTGCTAATTTTTCAATATTCGATTTTAGAACTACGAAAGATTTTGAAGAAGAATTTTGAAATGTGGAAGGGGGTAAAGGTACCCATTTTACTATTAAAAATAATGGCGGTACGGCTGAACTGATCTGGATGTTGGAACTAAGGTAGATTACAGTCTGGAATAGCACGAGGTAACTTTATTGCGATATCTCCACTGTACGGGCTATTTAATTACTAATATAAATGATTAATTATTAAAATACAAGCATCCGTTTTTTTCCGGATCGGTAAAATTCAGTGGTAGTGCACAAACGCCTTAACGGGAACCACGCGGGTAAAACCACTAGGCGCAACTTTTACTACTGATTTAACACACCCTTGAAGATTTGCACATAAAATTTTCGATAGGATATGTTGGAATGTTGGAACTAAGGTAGATTACAGTCTGGAATAGCACGAGGTAACTTTATTGCGATATCTCCACTGTAACGGGAACCACGCGGGTAAAACCACTAGGCGCAAAATTTATTACTGATTTAACACATCCTTGCAGATTTGCACATAAAATTTTTGATAGGATATGTTGGAAAAGCAAATAAATGATTACTTACAGGTTCAGTACACTTGACGTATTTATATTTGGTTTTATTTTAAAAGATCGTTAAAGTCGATAATACAACTTAAATTAATGAGTAATAACTTTCGTTATATAATGAGTGATAACTCTCTAAACGTAAAAATCCCGTGCTTTTACCGGTCAACTAAAGGTTTTGAAACAGGAATACCGCCCTCAAGCATATTAAATTTCACAATAGAATTAAATTCGCTACAAAACGTATACTTAAATGAAACTAAACGCTTTGATAGAGAGATATAAAGCTTCTTGAGTTTATTCAGGTTGTGGCAAAGCCATTTTCAGCCACTTGTGAAACGTCGAAGCTACATAAATGTACGGCAGACCTTGTATTGTGAAGGACCGACAAATTTTCACAAGGGAAAATTTAATTGCTATTCTTAATTAGATTCTCGAGTGTACCAGCAAAATAAATAAGTTTAATTAAAGACAAAATTATGTTCTTCACTAACAATACGTTTGAGAATAAAAGCGAGTGTTACGAGAAAATTCCTTAATTATTTCGCATACACATTTTGCTGCGGGGAATAAATCGTTTTAAATTTTTTAATTTTTACTTAAAAAAATAATTATTTGTAGGTAATCATACTTTCAATAATTTTAATTTAAGGAACATTTTGGCCTTACAAAAAACGAACCCAGAAGAACCCCTTCGTTGAGTATTTTTTAAGTGAATATGTTATTGTAAGAATTTAATGTTTGATATTAATTTAAGTGGAACTACATATTTTAGCACAAAGTAATTTTTAAGGGCATTCCGGCGATCAAACTCAGAATTTTCAATTTTTTTTAAATTAAATTTCCTGACAAAGTATCATTGCTAGGTCTTCCAAAATAATATATGTGTTAGATCTTTTCTTTATGAAGGGGATCTATTCTTTACTAAATTTTATTTAAATCAAATAAATACAATTTACTGAAAAAAATGATTTTCTAGACCCCCTTTTTCCGTCTTAAACTCAATTATCTCAATAACTATTTGAGTAATCAAGCTAATTTTTTTTGTGTAAGTAGTTCTTAGTCATATCTAGGGAAGTTACTAAAAAAAATTTTTGTTATATTTATAGTCAATAACTAGTATCCCAAAATGCATCGTGCAACGTTTCTCAGCTAATTCTTCAGTCTCCGCCTGGGATTGGCGGCGTTTGGACGTGGAGACTGTATCGCTCCGATTGCGCCAAAATTGAAAAAAAACTCACACTAGGATCCTAATTTTTTTCAATGATGCTTATTTTGCTAGGAAATATTGAACTAGCGCTTCAGGATTGGGTATAGATGAGTGCTTTGCCATTTATTGCATAACCATAGACTTATGTAACCTAGGACAAGTTATTTTACTCATTACCTAAAGCAAACATCAATAGTATATAATATATAGTTGCCTAAGATACTTAAGAGCCCATAAAAGTTGTACCTATTTGTGTACCAATACTTTGTTGTGTTGTAGGTACATAATTAGTTTAAGTTTCTAACTTCTACTACTGTAGTTTTAAGTTCCTCAAAATTGAAAATTTGAGAAACTTAAGATAGGTAGGTGTAAAAAATTGCATCAAGAAATAAGAAATTCGCTTGTTGAAAAAGTTTTTTACAGAGACATAATGTAGAAGCAATTCTTGAAATAAAAACGGACGTAAGAATTTGATATACCTGCTTGATCAAATATCACCATTACACCAATTTTATGAGACTGTGAGAAGTCCAGCTTCTTACCTTTGAGTGAGGAACATAAACCGCAACATTTTGTGTAAATTTCAGGTTCAAAACATTTTTATTACTAATTCTCTTTTCCATTATTAGTACAAAATAGAGCATGCATACAATTTTTTGCAAGAAATGCTCTCGCGGTTTTGAAATTCGAAATTCGAAATCCCCACAACAATATCTGAACCGATGGTTGAGGCGCCAGTAGCAATAAAAAGAATGAAAGGTCTGTCAGCTGTATTGACAGTTTAAATTCTCAAATTTAACCACCGCGTCAGATAAGTTTGCGTAGTTCTGTAAGAAGACTTGCATAGTCGGAGTAAAATTTTTGATACTCTAATGAAATATTGCATAGTAACAAGTACTTACGAAGGAGGAATATTTATTTCATTATTTAAATTTCATTGCACAAAGTATAAACAAATGGCGGGTTAACTTTAAACTGACTAACATATTATATTCATCATCATCATTTCAGCCGTACGACGCCCACTGCTGGGCATAGGCCTCCCCCAAGGATGATATCCCTTAATATAACATATTATATTAAAGATAATAAACTCATAAAAATAAATAATCTCGAAGAAGTTTTATATACACACTCTGCCACAAATGTCATTCATTAACCCGTGAGAAGGCGCGCTATGAGCAATTTGCTCACACAAAAAAATTATCCAACAATTTTTTGTCTTACCCTCGCTGTACCGCTTCAAGCGCCTCAGTACCTTCCTAACTTTTCATCACCTTTCCCCTGACGCAACTCTCGTGCCGGTCAGTTGCATTGCGTCTGCACAGCGAAGAGGTGATGGAGGTCATATACCATCGTGCGGCAATTTGCTCATCACGCGCCCATCCATGTAAGTATTTATTTTTGTGGTTTAAAAAAGTAAAGTTGTGTTTTCCTCAATATTATTTCAATTGTGTCATGTTTAGTGGTTGATTATAATTATAGATCGGATAATCGGATGCATATTTACCTAAAGTTAATATTTGGCTAGGAAATTATGGAAGCGGCTTCTTAAAACATGTTTTTTTTAATAAAAAAACCTGGGATCCAGAAAATTCGCGAATGCAAAATTAGTCAGTGGCATGGTGTGGAAAAGACGTCTTTAGCATGAGCTATTATTTAAAAAAATTCGATACAAAAGTGCATTCCATAACAGCTAACACCTTAACTTTAGGTAAATATGCATCCGATTATCCGATCACTGATTATAATGTAAACACTTTTTAGAAATAATTTTATTATTATTATTTCTTTTCTAGCTACACCACACATGCAAAATGGACGATCGAGTGCAAGCACTAATAAGTTTATGGTTAGAAGAGGATTCTGGTGATGGATTGGATGCAGATCTTGAAAATGGAGAACAATATCGTGTTGACACGATAAAAAGAGATAGTTCTGTCATTCAGAGTCCTCACGCAACAGATATGGAGTGTATTGTATGTGCAATATGTCATATACCTACATAAGAGTAGAAGGTCAAAAAAGGATGTATTTCGTACAATCAATTACTTTGCACCGAGCATACAACATATATGTGTTTACTGTGTTTCGAGAACCACACTAGTGTAGATCTCATGGATGAATATTTTTTTTGAGTATTTATCCTGTAAGAGTTTTTATTGCACTTTTAATGAAGCCTGCGATAAAAATAAAATAATGATATGTTGTTTTGTTGTTTGATTTAGAAGTAGCATTTATGTTTAACAGTTCTATGAAAAATAATTATTTTCTTACTTATTAAACCTTGTTTTTTTTATTACAATATATTATAACCGATTAAACATAGAAACTTTTAAAATATGAACGTTTTCGGTAGTGTGAGCAATTTGCTCGCGCGCGCCTCCTCGTGTAAGAAAACTAGGCGCGCCTTCTCACGGGTTAAAAGTAGGTGGCTAAAACGTCAGTGATTAGATTACATACCCTTTGGAAGCGGCCATGGAAGAAATGACAGTTTTGTATAAGTAGTACGAAACCAAACCGTTTCAGCTGCTCGACCCTGATGTTGTGAAAGCCAGCGGCTTTACCTTCTTTGAGCTTATCAAGGGCAAAATTGAGCTCTGTTTCTGTAAAAGCCTCGTCCAAGTGGTTAACCTCTTTACCAGGGTATCGTGTAAATTTCTTATGGCGACTTTTCGTGGAAGCTTTCCCACTTTGGAGTAAGTGGTGAGCGATCTGGTCTGTGGTCACATTGGAATGACGATCAGCGATTTTAGGGTCATTATTTAGTTTCCCTATAAAACACCATGCTTTCTTGCTTTTATGCGTCATATCTACGCATTCGTTTAGCTTGTTCAACTTTTCTCTCGTTGTTTCGGATATAGCTTCTAGCAATTCATTCCCAAAATCGATGGTGTCCTGTGAGAAGGGATCTAATTCATACTGGTCTTGGTATGTCATCCTATCATATATTTGATGCTTGGGAGAGAAAGCGAGATGTAGTTGGTATTTATTGTGACCTCTCCAAAGCTTTCGATTGTGTTAATAACCAAACGCTTTTAAGGAAATTAAAACATTATGGTGTCTATGATAAATCGGTTAGCCTTATGCAATCATATCTATGTGAAAGAACACAGAAAGTAGTTATCAACAAAACTGAGTCTACTGGAGCCCCTATCAACATGGGCGTACCCCAGGGGTCAATACTGGTCTCTTTGCTGTTTTTTATTTATATAAATGACCTTCCTTTTTAAGCAAAGAATTTATGCGAGACAGTGCTATTTGCTGATGACACTTCATCTAGTCTTTAAAGTTGACAGAGGTAATAATTGTTCTGACGAAGTAAATAGTACTTTATCGAAAGTTGCGCATTGGTTTCATAGCAATAATCTATCATTAAACTCGAAAAAAACAAAATGTGAATTAATTTTCACTGCCAAATGTAAGACAGGTTGATATTCACATAAAATTGGATGACAATGTAGTAGAATTAATTAACACTACAAAATTTTTAGATATAACATTAGATTATCGACTTCAATGGGACTCTCATATTGAAGCCTTGGCCGGTAGACTCAGTTCTGCGGCATTTGCTGTTAAAGAAATAAGGCTCTTAACCGATATTAAAACGGCAAGGTTAATCTATTTTAGCTATTTTCAGAGTGTATTGTCCTACGGCCTATTACTTTGGGGTTCAGCAGCTAACATCAAAAGTATTTTTGTGCTTCAGAAAAGAGCTATTCGCGCCATATACAAACTTCGGCCAAGAGATTCTTTAAAATACCTATTTAAAGAAATAAACATATTAAGTGTTGCAGGACAATACATATATGAGAATATGGTGTATGTGAAGAAGTATCTCAATACATTTGTAAAACCTAGCAATATACATCAATTCAATACAAGAAATAAAAATAAGATTGCCGTTCCAAGGATTCGACTTGAAAAAACAAGAAGTTCGTTTTTGGGGAAAAGCTATTTTTAATAAAGGTTTATAGAATTTAGTAGAGCTGCCTTTGCACAAATTCAAAAGTCATGTCAAAAAATCGCTCATGGGCAAAGGATATTATTAAGAAGACGTATATTTGAAAGACCGTAATGCATGGATTTGATGTAACACATAACCTTAGCTGAACTAATGTAATATTATTATGACAAAGTTGTAAAAGTTAACGATATAAATCTTTGTAAATATCGTTTCTCCAATTATTAAAGCTGATAAGTTTATTTCGCCTGTTCTTCTTATCATTTAAAAGAGTCTTGAACGGGTGGTAGGAAAATATTGACGATTCAAAAGAGCTTATTTAATAAGTCAAGTTGAAAAAAGATATTTTTTATTTTATTTTATTATTTTATCCTTCGGGTCGTAAGGCCTGGCACATAATTGGGTCTTCCGTATTGCACCACTTACTGTCTTCACGCAATGCTGATCTATGTGATCACTGGCAAAGATTAGATCAGGGTTTTAACCCCTTTTCCAGCGACCGCTGTTGAATGATGACGGAAGTTTTGGATCATGGATCAAAGATAGTAGGTATGTGTCCATCAACCCATTCTTCAACCATCACTCCGTTGTCATCACTGGTTCTGTATCCCCAGTTCTCGCTATGGCTATTAAAATCACCAAGGACGAATCTAACCGGATGGGCGTTAAAGTTCGGCGGACAGCTGAAGTAATACGGTGCATTGGTAGGTTTGTAGACTGAAGTGACCGTACAGTTACTAAGTTCGGTAGTAAGGATCTCTATGTTACTGGTGTTAGTCTAATACACAGTGCATATCTCTATATCTGGCCTGGCGAGTATAGCACTCCCATTCTGTCGATGGGGGACTTCAGCTATGAGTTTCATCCCCTGAGTCACTTGTCAGATATGCTTTAGCGAGTGTGCATCTGAGTTGCATAACCTCACCGCCGCCCTCTCCTTTAAAGTCACGCTCAGAGAATTAAGTACTCCTTCATCATGCCTGGAATGCCCTGCCGGCTTCTGTTTGCCCGAGTACCTACAACCCAAACCTCTTAAAGTCGCAAGTGAATAGGCATCTTCTGGATGAATCTATTCACACAAAATTTTATTCAAGTACTATAACCAAGCACATTATAAAACTACCTTTGTGAGTTCACTCAATTCACGCGACTCATTTAATAAACATTGTTTAACTGTTTAGAATTTTCCGAATATCAGTCAATCACTTTACAATGCAATGGATGCACCCATTATTGTCTTTTTTGCTGTCGCCTTTGGTTGTCACACATACCACAAAATTGTCTTGAGATTCATGTTAATGAATATGACAAAATTTTAACATATAGTTGTGTTGCTGTCGCTTCGGTATTAGTTTTTAATTAGTACAAATATTTCAGCATATCGCATAATATTTAAACAGAAAAAAGAACCTGACGTTAGGCAAGCTTTTACGTTTTTTACCCATTTTTAGAGCACAAGGGATATGATGCGTACATGGCGAAAAATAGTGACAGTGAAAAATAAAGATATTATACAATGAGTAATGAAAAAAGTTTTTTAAAGAGGCTGATTTATAACCTTACGTGGCAAGTTTACATTAGTAAACAAAGTATCAATTATTTCAGTTGCGCTACATTTTGTTTAAACAAATTGGACGATCTCCGTGGCCGATTGTTGTACGCACCGGTTTTCTAGGTGCCACTATCTCGGAGGTCCCGGGTTCGATTCTCGGACGGGTAAATGTCGAAAACTAACTTTTAGATATTTTCTTGTATCTGGGTGTATGTGATCGTTGCTTCCAATTTTCAATGACACAAGCTATTGTATTATTTGATATTATCATTTTTGGTATTGGAATAATATGTATGTATGTACTTAAACAATATTTTTATTTAAGTGTTTTTTTATATATTGATTTATATTATAGATTGATAGCGTGACTTTATATAAACGGTATACTTATTTAAATATTGAATAACGTAGTAGATTTATTTTGTAAAAAAGTATTAGATGATGGGCTAGTATGAGTTATTTATATTTTTTCATATTAAATTATAGTTTTATTAATTTTATTGGAATAAATCTGAAAATGTACCTACTGGTTGGAGCAGTATACATTTTTTTTGTGTAATTTGTAGCAAATGTTGTAGTTTCGCCTGCGAAGATCATTTCGATAATGGATATATTATCGAAATGATCTATTGATAGAAAATAAATATAAATAGCTGCTGCTGTGTTCTGCATTTTGAAGAATCGTTTGAAGTGACTATCTTTGTTAAAAAAAGCTTTTTCAAAGGACATAATATTATGTCCTTTGAAAAAGCATTCTATTTACATCAAAAATATCACATAGGTGATATTTTTGATGTAAATAGAATGCGCGCTGCATGCCGCGTCTACACGTATTTCTCAGTCTACGAGAGTGCCGCGGCCGGAGTCTTACCGATCCCAGCACCCCCTCGCTTGTGTAAGCAACGGCCATCGAGGATATTTTTTTTACCTATGCTATATCCTTAAGTTCAATTATATTGGTCTTTGTTTGGAGCCTTGTTCCTTCCAAGAATAATTATTATTTACTTTAATTTATTACTCGGAAAAATATGGACTTTTTGATTTAAAACTATAGGACGGTTACAGTTGTTAAAAATCTGGTAATAAGATATATATTTCTTCATACCTTTATCTAGAATCGTATAGTTTCAAAAACACGATTTTATGATTTTGCCTCGACACTTTTAATTTTCGAAAAGACCTCTAAAAAATACGAAAAGTGAAGATTATTCTTAAATGGGGTTACTTACACTATTGGAAATTGGTTTAATTAGTGGACACCAATAATATTGAGGATCGTATAGAAGCATTTTTTTTAAATCGCTGTAGTTTTTTAATACGAAGTGATTTTGTGTTTTTTTTGCCTAATCTGCAAAATCGGTCTCGCTCCCGCGCGCGTCGTTTTCTCATTGCTATCTCGCTTCAGCACATTTTTTCCGAGTATCGCCTTAACGCATTTAAAAAAATGTTTCATTAGCTACATTATAAAACATGGTGTTACCTAATATATATATTTTTTGTTTTATTTACCCAGTAAATAAAAGAATAGTAACAGTTTATTTGTTATGATGGCCTTCCATGGTCCACCCACCTTACTTAACAAAAAACTCGTATCGTAACACATAAAAAATACAATAACAAACCAACAACATATTGTGTAAACCTAATCCAGGAATCAATAACGGCTCACCTTATGATATCGAGCTTGTTTACTCTCCAAAGAGGGCACAAGGTTTTCAAAATCTAGCAAACAATCCGCTTTTGTTTGAGGAAAAATTCAAACATTTGTTTACACAAATTAGTTGGAGGTTGATTCAATCCGGTCTTGTAACCTTTCGCTTGTTATCGCTTTGAGCAATCTGCTGTAAGGGGACTTAATTTCCGGTGGAAAGAATTCAAAGACGAACACTGTCTGATACATTTTCGTATAATCAAGCTGAGGAGATGTTTACAACGGAAAATGTAGTTCTGCGAGATTTTTCAGCTATTCACACTTTTTTCTTTAATGGGTAATAGTAGCCAGTTCCTCAGTGGTTGAGGATTCCGGGAGTAGTGCGCTTCCACCTTCAGTCTTATCACTACTTAAGGATATAGCATAGGTAAAAAAAATATCGTCGATGGCCGTTGCTTACACAAGCGAGGGGGTGCTGGGATCGGTAAGACTCCGGCCGCGGCACTCTCGTAGACTGAGAAATACGTGTAGACGCGGCATGCAGCGCGCATTCTATTTACATCTAAAATATCACCTATGTGCGCTTTTACTAAGGAAATTATATTATGTAGAATACCAGAAGAATTATTATGACTATTTATTGTAAACGTCGGTTTGTAGGAAGAGTAGATCTTAGATATTATTCGTATGTAGTAAAAAAAGCTTTTTTTAACAAAGATAGTCACTTCAAACGATTCTTCAAAATGCAGAACACAGCAGCAGCTATTTATAAGTATTTATTTTCTATCTCTAGACCATTTCGATAATATATCCATTATCGAAATGATCTTCGCAGGCAAAACTACAACATTTGCTACAAATTACACTAAAAAAAAAAAAAATGTATACTGCTCTAACGAGTAGGTACATTTTCAGATTTATTCCAATCAAATTAATAAAACTTATAATTTAATATGAAAAAAATATAAATAACTCATACTAGCCCATCATCTAATACTTTTTTACAAAATAAATCTACTTAGTTAATCAATATTTAAATAAGTATACCGTTTATATTAAATCACGCTATCAGTTTATAATATAAATCAATATAAAAAACACTTAAATAAAAATATTGTTTAAGTACAAAAAAATAAAATAAAATACATATTATTGCAATACCAAAAATGATAATATCAAATTATAATAACTTGTGTCATTGAAAATTGGAAGCAACGATCACATACACCCAGATACAAGAAAATATCTAAAAGTTAGTTTTCGACATTTACCCGTCCGAGAATCGAACCCGGGACCTCAGAGATAGTGGCACCTAGAAAACCGGTGCGTACACCAATCGGCCACGGAGATCGTCGAATTTGTTTAAACTAAATGTAGCGCAACTGAAATAATTGATACTTTGTTTACTAATGTAAACTTGCCACGTAAGGTTATAAATCAGCCACTTTAAAAAAACCTTTTTTCATTACTCATTTTAAAATATCTTTATTTTTCACTGTCACTATTTTTCGCCATGTACGCATCATATCCCTTGTGCTCTAAAAATGGGTAAAAAACGTAAAAACTTGCCTAACGTCATGTTGTTTTTTCTGTTTAAATATTATGCGATATGCTGAAATATTTTTACTAATTAAAAATTTAAACCGAAGCGACAGCAACACAACTAGGTATATGTTAAAATTTTGTCATATTCATTAACATGAGTCTCAAGACAATTCTAAACAGTTAAACAGTGTTTATTAAATTAGTCGCGTGAATTGAGTGAACTCACAAAGGTAGTTTTATAATGTGATTGGTTATAGTACTTGAATAAAATTTTGTGTGAATAGATTCACCCAGAAGATGCCTATTCACTTGCGACTTTAAGAGGTTTGGGTTGTAGGTACTCGGGCAAACAGAAGCCGGCAGGGTATTCCAGGCATGATGAAGGAGTACTTAATTCTCTGAGCGTGAGTTTAAAGGAGAGGGCGGAATGAGGTTATGCAACTCAGATGCACACTCGTTAAAGCATATCTGACAAGTGACTCAGGGGATGAAACTCATAGCTGAAGTCCCCCATCGACAGTATGGGAGTGCTTATTCGCCAGGCCAGATAAAGAGGTACGCACTGTGTATCAGACTAACACCAGTAACATAGAGATCCTTACTACCGAACTTAGTAACTGTACGGTCACTTCGGTCTACAAACCTCCCAATGCACCGTATTATTCAGCTGTCCGCCGAACTTTAACGCCCATCCGGTTAGAGTCGTCCTTGGTAATTTTAATAGCCATAGCGAGAACTGGGGATACAGAACCAGTGATGACAACGGAGTGAAGGTTGAAGAATGGGTTGATGGACACATACCTACTATCTTTGATCCATGATCCAAAACTTCCGTCATCATTCAACAGCGGTCGCTGGAAAAGGGGTTAAAACCTTGATCTAATCTTTGCCAGTGACATAGATCACGAGTGCGTGAAGACAGTAAGTGGTGCAATACGGAGGACCTAATTATGTGCCAGGATAAAACGACCTTACGACCTGAAGGATAAAATAATAAAATAAAATAAAAAATATCTTTATTCAACTTCACTTAAGAAATAAGCTCTTTTGAATCGTCAATATTTTCGTTCAAGACTTTTTTAACTGATAAGAAGAATAGGCGCAATAAACTTATCAGCTTTAATAATTGGAGTAACGATATTTGAGATATTTCCAAAGATTTATATCGTTAACTTTTACAACTTTTCATTATAATATTACATTAGTTCAGCTAAGGTTATGTGTTACATCAAATCCATGCATTACGGTCTTTCAAATAGTCGTCTACTTTATAATATCCTTTGCCCATGAGCATTTTTTGCCATGACTTTTGAATTTGTGCAAAGGCAGCTCTACTAAATTCTGTGGAACTTTATTAAAACTAGCTACGCTTTTCCCCAAAAACGAACTTCTTGTTTTTTCCAAGTCGAATCCTTGGAACGGCAATCTTATTTTTATTTCTTGTTTTGAATTGATGTATATTGCTACGTTTTACAAATGTATTGAGATACTTCTTCACATATACCATATTCTCATATATGTATTGTCCTGCAACAGTTAATATGTTGATTTCTTTTAAAGAATCTCTTGGCCGAATTTTGTATATGGCGCGAATAGCTCTTTTCTGAAGCACAAAAATACTTTCGGTTAGCTGCTGAACCCCAAAGTAATAGGCCGTAGGACAATACACTCTCAAAATAGCTAAAATAGATTAACCTTGCCGTTTCAATATCGGTTAAGAGCCTTATTTCTTTAACAGCAAATGCCGCAGAACTGAGTCTACCGGCCAAGGCTTCAATATGAGTGTCCCATTGAAGTCGATAATCTAATGTTATTTTTAAAAATTTAGTACTGTTAATTAATTCTACTATATTGTCATCCAATTTTATGTGAATATCAACCTGTCTTACATTTGGCAGGGATTTTTTGTCACATTTTGTTTTTTGCGAGTTTAATGATAGATTAATTGATGGTACCACGGCAAAAAGAAATTGCCACAGTACCATCAATGGTACTGTGTAATGGTACCATGGTAAAGGAATGGATTATTGCTATGAAACCAATGCGCAACTTTCGATAAAGTACTATTTACTTCGTCAGAACAATTATTACCTCTGTCAACTTTAAAGACTAGAGGAAGTGTCATCAGCAAATAGCACTGTCTCGCATAAATTCTTTGCTTAAAAAGGAAGGTCATTTATATAAATTAAAAACAGCAAAAGGGACCAGTATTGACCCCTGGGGTACGCCCATGTTGATAGGGGCTCCAGTAGACTCAGTTTTGTTGATAACTACTTTCTGTGTTCTTTCACATAGATATGATTGCATAAGGCTAACCGATTTATCATAGACACCATAATGTTTTAATTTCCTTAAAAGCGTTTGGTGATTAACACAATCGAAAGCTTTGGAGAGGTCACAATAAATACCAACTACATCTCGCTTGCTCTCCCAAGCATCAAATATATGTTTTTAAATATAATATGATAGGATGACATACCAAGACCAGTATGAATTAGATCGCATCTCACAGGACACCATCGATTTTGGGAATGAATTGCTAGAAGCCATATCCGAAACAACGAGAGAAAAGTGGAACAAGCTAATCGAAGGCGTAGATATGACGCATAAAAGCAAGAAGGTATGGTGTTTTATAAGGAAACTAAATAATGATCCTAAAATCGCTGATCGTCATTCCAATGTGACCACAAACCAGATCGCTCAGCACTTACTCCAAAATGGGAAAGCTTCCACGAAAAGTCTCCAGAAGAAATTTACACGAGACCCTGGTAAAGAGGTTAACCACTTGGACGAGGCTTTTACAGAAACAGAGCTCAAGTTTGCCCTTGATAAGCTCAAAGAAGGTAAAGTCGCTGGCTTTGACAACATCAGGGTCGAGCAGCTGAAAGGGTTTGGTTTCGTACTACTTATACAAAACTGTTTTCTTCTTCCATTTCTTCCATTTCTTCCATGGCCGCTTCCAAAGGGTATGTAATCTAATCACTGACGTTTTAGCCACCTACTTTTAATAAATGACATTTGTGGCAGAGAGTGTATATAAAACTTCTTTGAGATTATTCATTTTTATGAGTTTATTATCTTTGATATAATATGTTAGTCAGTTTAAAGTTAGCCCGCCATTTGTTTATACTTTGTGCAATGAAATTTAAATAATGAAATAAATATTCCTCCTTCGGAAGTACTTGTACCTATGCAATATTTCATTAGAGTATCAAAAATTTTACTCCGACTATGCAAGTCTCCTTACAGAACTCCGCAAACTTATCTGACGCGGTGGTTAAATGTGAGAGTTAAAACTGTCAATACCAGCTGACAGACTTTTCATTCTTTTTTATTGCTACTGGCGCCTCAACCATCGGTTTTAGATATTGTTGTGGGGATTTCGAATTTCGAATTTCAAAACCGCGAGAGCATTTCTTGCAAGAAATTGTATGCATGCTCTATTTTGTACTAATAATGGATAAGAGAATCAGTAATAAAAATGTTTTGAACCTGAAATTTACACAAAATGGTGCGGTTTATGTTCCTCACTCAAAGGAAAGAAGCTGGACTTCTCACAGTCTCATAAAATTGGTGTAATGGTGATATTAGATCAACTAGGTATATAAAATTCTTACGTCGGTTTTATTTCAAGAATTGCTTTTACATTATGTCTCTTTAAAAAACTTTTTCAACAAGCGAATTTCTTATTTCTTGATGCAATTTTTTACACCTACCTATCTTAACATTCTCACATTTTCAATTTTGAGGAACCTAAAACGAACATAAATTTAATATACAGTAGTAGAAGTTAGAAACTTAGACTAATTAAATGTACCTACAACACAACAAAATATTGGTACTCAAATTGGTACAACTTTTATGGGCTCTTAAGTATCTTAGGCAATATTATCCGTCACTTTTATTTCAAACTATATTGATGTTTGCTTTAGGTAATGAGTAAAATAACTTGTCCTAGGTTACATAGGTCTATGGTTATGCAATAAATGGCAAAGCACTCATCTATACCCAATCCTGAAGCGCTATTTCAATATTTCCTAGCAAAATAAGCATCATTGAAAAAAATTAGGATCCTAGTGTGAGTTTTTTTTTTTCAATTTTGGCGCAATCGGAGCGATACAGTCTCCACGTCCAAACGCCGCCAATGCCAGGCGGAGACTGAATAATTATGCTGCGAAACGGTGCACGATGCATTTTGGGATACTAGTTATTGACTATAAATATAACAAAAAAAAATTTTAGTAACTTCCCTAGATATGACTAAGAACTACTTACACAAAAAAAATTAGCTTGATTACTCAACTAGTTATTGAGATAGTTGAGTTTAAGACGGAAAAAAGGGGTCTTGAAAATATTTTTTTTTAGTACATTGTATTTATTTGATTCAAATAAATTTTAGTAACTTCCCTTCATAAAGAAAAGATCTATCACATATAATATTTTGGAAGGCCTAGCAATGATACTTTGTCAGGAAATTTAATTTAAAAACATTGAAAATTTTGAGTTTGATCGCCGCAATAGCCTTAACATCAGCAGGTCTACTCTAATTCAACGAAAAACGAAATTTCTTTCGAAACTTCGCACATTTCCTACCACCGACTTCTTCGTTTCGAAACTTCGTTGAAACGAAAATGTTTTGACGTTTAAATTTTCTAAGCCTACTCTAATTCAATTTAATAACGAACGAAAATTGAAGTTTGGCAGTTTATAGTTCGCAATTTTGACGAACTCAAAAGCGTTACCTTTCTATTTTCGTTTGGGTCGATTTTTATTAAAATATTAACTGATATGGCTACGAGGCAGCTTTTAATCGCTGCTGCTTTGCGCGAAGAACGCTTGGAGAGGAGAAAGAACCGGCAGCACCTGCGAAATCAGTTATTTATAGCGAATATTCCCGATCTAGAGTTTATAGGAAATTACAGACTCAGTCGGGAATTATTCGAGGAGCTGTGGACTGAGATAGTGCCTTTATTACCTCCAGGGGCAAGGCGACAAGAGATCAAGCCAACCCTTAAAGTAAGTTTGTACTAAGTAAACACGCATTTCAATGAACTTTTCGATTTTACTTTTCATAAGCCTGGTTATCGCTTTTCAGATATAGATATTGACTTAAACAACAGCACTTAATGCACCGCATACAGGTACTAGCAAAGCACATAAGATTTCTTCAAAATCTCAAAAAAGGAATCATATTAAGCGGAAGTAAGTAGTAAATATAGGTACCTAGTGATAACCGATTAACGATTTTTTCATTTACTTCATTTTCAATACTAAAGTTCTATTTTATTTATTTTCAGGTGATTCTGGATATCTTCTAAGGGAGTGATGACACCCGTCGATAATGCTGTTGAGGACTCTCTAGAGGGAAGATACTGCCATCCAAAAACGTCCACGCTGCACCGTTGAACGCACATTTGGTGTATTGAAAGCTCGATGGTAGAGATGTCTTTTGTCAGCTCGGGAACTCCATTACTGCCCAGAAACAGCAGCTAAAATTATAGTAGCCTGCTATGTATGTACATATGTATAAGGGCTGGTATTGGAGGTCCGGAGTTTTTTTTTCCCGAGGAGGGAGGTCCCTATTTGACAGAAGAGGATCACCAAACGGACAGAGCCAGGCAGATTCGCAGGGAAATTGAGACAGCCGCATCTTCGACTGTATTAATACAAACTTTAGAAAGGAACCAGGAAGATACATTCATACCAAACCAATTAATAAAATTGTAATATTGAAATAAAACCCACTTGTGTAACTTTTTTTTTGTCATAGGAGATAATCATCAGTGTCTCAGTTAAATGTACCTACGACAAGACGAGGAAATCGTTATGCATGCCTAACTGCGTGTTTGCTACATATTTGCTTGCTGCATTCTTATAATATCCAAATAAAATGTAGCCTATGTCACCCGGGAAGAATGTAGCTTTCTAATGGTCAAAGAATTGTCTAAATCGGTCCAGTAGTTTCGGAGCCTATTCGATGCAAACAAACAAACAATCAAATCTTTCCTTTTTATAATATTAGTTTAGAAGACTAGCGGAACATCGCAGTTTTACCCGCTTGCTACCCGTTCCCGTGGGAATATCGGGATAAAATTATAGCCTATGTCACTCGGGAAGAATGTAGCTGTCTAATGGTCAAAGAACTTTCCAAATCGGTCTAGTAGTTTTGGAGCCTATTCGATGAACGAACAAACAAACAAACAAACAATCAAATCTTTCCTCTTCATAATATTAGTATAGATTAAAAAGACAATATCAATGTATTTAATGGTTTTCATTTCTTACTTTAATACATGATATTAGCTTACATTTAACATTTACAAAACAAGAAACATATCGTTACATATTACAACAAATTGGTTATAGGATAAGCACTGATTATACAACATTATAGTACATTATATTATAACCTTTATGAGAAAAAAATCTCATATAAGTATTAGAATATTTTCCTTTTAAACAAATATAAAGTTGTAGGTTCCTACCTAAAACCGATAACTTTATATTTGTTTAGTCCTTTTATCCTTTGCGAGCAGTCGCCCGGATAGCGAAAGGTCGTGGGTTCGAATCCCATCGCAGCTGGTTGTAAGACGGGTCGACTTTTTCTAAATACCTACTTCATTTTTAATTTTTCACTAATAAAAATTGCATAGTGTGTGCAAGAAAGTAAAAATTTAAATAATTAAGCAATAAGTTTGAGGTGCGAGGTTGGAGTTGGTTGGTACTTAACAGGAGAAAATCTTTATTATTTAAAGTTGTTCTCGCAATAGCTCACACAGCTGCAAATGGCATGGCAGCCCTGATGCCTGCGAGCTCAGCGTTCCTTACTGTCTCTCTCTCTACGCGCCCATCTTCATACTGATACAACCTGCTTCTGACGTCTGTAGCAGGCAGGTAAGGCTGCAAAACAACATTCCAATAAGTTCCAAAATTGTATACCTACATACATTGCAGGGAATACTTATTATATTTTTTAGTGATACACAGTAACTTTCTTGTAATTTTAATTGTCTCCGTAGTTTAAAAGTATGTGGATCACAGAGGGCGGCACAGGTAGTTTTTGTATGGATTGTTAGGATGTAAGTATAATTAGGTACCTTTTGCCACTACTGAATCGTCTTTGTGCAACCACCCATGGAATTGAGAGTGTCGCACAACTCCTCCCACAGCCTCTTTGTCTGGACCTTTCCTTCTATACTCCTCAATCTTCCGCGAGCATGATCTTTATGTTCATCGAGGAAATCGAGGAGTACAGTGATTTGCTGAGGAGTTGTCGAACAGGAATTTGGAGCCATACTGAAAAGATGTGGTGAAACTAAATAATAGGAACCTATTACGAAAATATTATTTAAATTCTAAGAATTAGGCGTGCAAAACATAAATATTAATACTTACTTTCTTTGGTAGCACCGTATAAATAACACCAAATATTTTGAAATTTTGAAGTAACGGCTGACGGCTCAGCTAATGTCATACTGCGGACAAGTTACGTTGTCATACGACGACAAGCATAAATCTGGGTCGGTGATAATCATTGGAACTAATTTTTCATATGAATGTTAATTTTGACACCTAATTTTGTACTGCAAGTGGCTCCTCTGTCACCGGAACATACAGGAATGTGGGACTATAGAGGTCAGTGGGGACTATAGACATCTTAACTTGGGCGGTTATCAGTCATTGAAAGGGTTCTTTTAGTGTCACTGTGTTTTTCGACATAAACTTGAATTTTAATTGCTCATTTATCAGTTTCTGGGTTCTTAAACATAGTAAACCATTACTATTTAAATACATTCTTAAAATTATTAAACCAACGTTCTAATTTTAAAGTTAATTTAAAAACCGGTTATTTACCGTAAATGACATTAAAAGAACCCACGTAATGTTGTTCATTCCATTCGTTCACGAAAATTGTCTATGGATTCGAACTTTTCGTGCGCGTCCGAAAATGTTCAAGAGTAGCGGCAGAAACGAAACTTCGTTTAAATTTCTTTCGTTTCCGAAATTTCGTTTCGGAGAACAAGAGTAGAGCTCCAGGTGTGATGAAGGCTAAGTGCTGCCCCAATGTGGATAAAAAAAAATTACATACTTAATATTACTTTTCACCCATTAAACAGATAGGTAAATGTCGATCCCTATTCGTATCTTAAACTTTAAGTAAAATATTATGTTTATTAGTCAGTTTCATATAAAAATGCTACAGTCGACCCATTATTATGGTTGTTTCAAAAGAAAACAAGTTGCACTCTCCAAAAAAAAAAACAAAAATTATCTTGGAAAAATTAAAAAACTGCGACATTTTTAATTTTATTCCCTAACGAACTACCTAAGTCTACCTAAGATTACCTTACCTAAGTTTGAACGATGAAGACAAAATGTCTTAACTCATAGATTCTAAAATAGACTTTTAAGTTGTATCTTATTCATCTTAAAGATAAGTTGTCTTGAAATATTGAAAATTAAGTATTTAGAAAAAATCGACCCTTCTTACAACCAGCTCCGATGGGACTCGACCCCACGACCTTTTGCTATCCGGGCGACTGCCGTCGTTAGTGGTTAAAGCAGCAGCAGGATAGCGAAAGGTCGTGGGTTCGAGTCCCATCGGAGCTGGTCGTGAGACGGGTCGATTTTTTCTAAATACTTCATTTTAAATTTTTCAATAATAAAAATGGCATTGTGAATGCAAAAAAGTAAAAATTTAAATAAGTTGTCTTTATAAATTGCAGTCTCTTGAAAAGCAAACTACATTTTTAAGGCGAACCATTTGTATCCAGCAACAAATTTTTCACAAAACTTGAGGCCATGGAGTGCTCCCCGTTTCCTTTTTAAGATTCTTGAAACAAATGTACTCGTGTTGGGAATTCGCAATTTCAAGATGCAATCTGGAACTTCCAGAATTTTGAATTTCAGTGATTCTTGAAACTTGAAGAAGAGTGTATGTCACACACTGGGTAACTATAAATCGAATCATCAATAGGAACTGGTTGTTTCGTAGAAAATGTGAAGATTTTTTTGCTATAGATTATTACTTCTGACTATAGAGTATTTTATCAATCTTCGTATAGCTACATAGGTAGATACTTCAAGTGGTATTATGCACTACCTAAACGTGATAATTATCATAAATGCAAAAGTTGCAATTAAAGTTCCTTGAACTGCCTAAGCCACTGCACTAATCCATATCTATACTTCCATACATATCTATAAAATAATGTGAAAGTGTGTTTGTTTGTTTGTTGTCCGTCTTTCACGTCAAAACGGAGCAACGGATCGACGTGATTTTTGGTATGGAGCTAGTTTGGGAGCTGGAGAGGGCATTGATAGACATAGGCTAAATTTTTTACTAGAAAATTATAAAATAAAAATAGTTTTTTTATGAAAAATCGTATATGTAACTATACTCGTACCTCAGCTCGTACCATGAAGTTCGACTTAATACTGAGAGTATTAAGTCAAACTTCATGGCTCGTACTATACAAAACTGTCATTTCTTTCATGGCCGCTTCCAAAGAGTATCTATGTAATCACTGTTGGCGTTTTAGCCGCTTTTGATTACCCACTTTTATTAATTGACATTTGTGGCAGGCAGTGTATAAAATAAAAACTTCGCGTTTATTTATTTTTATCTGCCTACCTTTACTAGATGTGTAACACGAAGTTCACCGGGTCCACTGGGGTCCACTCTTATAATTTATATTGCAAAACAACGTTTGCGGGTCAGCTAGTTGTTTATAATTACGAAAACAAGACACAATTTACCGATTTTCTGTGCAATACTTCTTTAATATATAGATTAATTTATTTGAAACCAATAAAAAAGGGTATATAATTTTGTACAAAAATAGATAATTATTTATACTTATATCAGTTGTGCTTACAATATAATTATCATTTTTTTAAATAAAACGAGGGGCATTCTCATTTTCATTTTCTTTGAATAATCATTACACCCCTGATTAATTATGGAATATCACCAACTACCTCGTAATCAAACCCTGAGTGAAGAAGCCAGGTCACCCCAAGGGAAAACTAATCTTTCTTGGAATGTGCAGCACAATTAATAATGAAATCCAGTGTAGGCGTACTACATACAACACTAGCGTTCTGCTCGTGACTTTGCGTCGTATTCGGTTAATGTACGAACGTATCAGAACATAATACTTAAATAAATAAATAAGTAAACTTACAATCACACCAATTATATAGCTCATAAGTAACTTTCATGAAGAAACTGTGTTATAGAAACTAGGTGACGGATAAATATATAGTTAGATAATACCCAGACCAAGACAAATATACTTACATATACATGTTCATGCACACACATATTTGTTCGGAAATCGAACCCGAGACCTCTGGCGCAGAAAGCGGTATCCTACCCCTGCGCCAAATCGGTCATCATTCGTGGTGAACACAAACATCGATTATGGAACATTTAATTTCGTACGTGTCGTCGTAAACCTTACAAATTCAACGTAACATCTACAGAATAACGAAATGTGATGGTACGAATATTTTTGTTTGATGTTCTTTAGTTCGCAATCACGTGCGAACAGTGTTCAATGTTCGCATTCACCACGATTTTGTTCGTTCTCGCGTATACGCCCTTTCCGGTTCACTTTAAATTTTTTGCTTGAAAAGTAGCCTAAGTCTGTCTCCAAAATTAATCAGAAATAGTTCAGTAGTTTAGGCGTGAAGTGAAGGGACAGACAGACATTGTTAGTTTCGCATTCATAATACTTATTAGTGAGCATTCCATTCCATCAACTAACTTATCTGTTTCGTTAATGAAAAATTTCAATAGTTTATCAATAACTAGTGGCTCCCTGCGGTTTTACTTGCGTGGTACCCGTTCACGGGAGGAATACCAGGATAAATAAGAGATATAAAAAATGATACTTTCTAATGAGGAAAGAATTTTTAAAATCGGTTTATTAGTTTTTGAGTTTATTACAAACATACAAACAAAAAATCATATCTGCCCTGTATAATATTGTATCGATGTTTGAAATTTTGACGCCTATATTTAGGTGAATATTATTTTGTAGTATTTTTTGGTCAAGTTTTAAGCTAAACAGAAGAAGTTTTATCGCCCATTATAAGAATTACTGAAATGTAACATAAGATATTATATTACCACAGATAATATAATACTATGTAGGTATTACTCATTTTACACAACCTATTTTTATTTAAAATTGTTTCAGACCTTTTACACACTTTATGAAACGGTTTCAACCTCCCAAAACATGAAAGCCGTTTGTATCATTACGAGCTAAGCCCCCAGCAATGTTTGTAATGCTGTGTAATATAATATACACATTACACAATGCACAAATACCACAATACGGAACGCGAAAGGACAAAGGGCTTAACTTTACATAGGGGTGATTGTTATTTTTTTGCAAGACAACGGAAAACCATTTCTTGTTATTTTTGAAGTGAAAACTTCTTTAGCGGCGTAATTGTGCACTTTTTGTGATGAGTAAAAAATGTTAAACTCGCGTCAGGGACACGTGACCGTCAGATCGAGAATTCGTAAGACGGACACGTGACTTGAAAAACTATTACAATGTCATTAGAGTAAGAAGGCAAATTTCGCCATCGATTCCAAAGTTGTGATAGCTCAGGATAGAAAACGGCCGGCGTTGAAGCTAGAAGACCTCGGTTCAAATCATGTCCGTATTTTTTTTTTGTGAAAAAGTCTTTTTCACTTCTGCCGGCACTCCCGGAGTGCAACTCGTTGTTTTTATTGTAAGTGTACCTATTTTATTGAATTTTAAAGAGTCATGCTAAAAATATAAGTATTTATGTACATAAATTGTATCCAGTAATTATTGAAATCAATCACATAACACTAGGTCGGTATTATAGAACAACACTCAAGTGGAGATCTTTTCTCAAGTATAGTTAGCAAGGGATGAATGTATTCGCTGCATGTATGTGCATCCCTTTCTAGAGAGATCTTCACTAAAGTGTTGTTCTATAATACCGGCCTTAAATCATATATATTCAGTGCCTAAATGTAGAGTTTACCGTTGAGAGCTGTTTACTACTTAAGTAGTTAAATGCTACCTAAATGATTGACTCAATAAAAAAGTTAAATATACCTAAGTCTAAAAGCCATTGTAACTCTTACAGAGAAACATAAATATTTGTTTTTTTGAGATAATGTTAGTCCAATTTTTTTTAGGTGTGTGCTGGCAAATGTACGATTTTCCGTAAATCCAAAGTTTGTTGTCGAATAAAAAGCTAAGCATCGACATTTACCGATAGGTATTTAAATAAACGCTCTTGAACGAAGATGGATGTACGCAAATTGGGGGTGTAATGTTATTGGAACGGATCAACTGAGCGAGTAACTTTGCTTCATGTTGCGAAAATTTCATGGATGTTGATAGCTCAATATGATTGATAATGAAGTATTAGAAAAAAGAACATTCGCCCGGACAGTGAAAGGTCGTGGGTTCGAGTCCCATCGGAGCTAGTTGTGAGACGAGTTGATTATTTCTTATACTTCATTTTCAATAATAAAAATTGCATAGTCAATGCAAAAAAAAAATTACTCAATATGAGACAAAACCGATTTTCAATAAGGCTTTTCATGTTTTGATGTAAATTCGATCCAATCATAATTGAACTGCATTCAACATTAATTTAATCCTTATTACTCACCTTAAATTACAACAATTGAATTCTATTTTAGTTTTTTTGACACATGTGCGCACGTTCCAAGTATGTTCGTTTTATATTTTAAGTAGTAGGTAGTCCACTGCTGCCTTTGTCCAGCTGTGGACTACGACTGAAGGCTGATGATGATGATGAAGATATTTTAGGCATAATTATCTTTACGCATATTATGCACAAATTTTTCATACTCCGTATTTCACTTTATTACTTATTTATTTATTTACACTTAGGTACGGAAAAAAATTTGTGTTTATAATATATGGGATTGGCTTATTACGGATAGCGACTATTGTTTATTTTTTTGTGAATTTATTTGCCATCCAGAGCCTCCATAATAATAAAAAGGAAACCAGCATATTAAGCCACCTCTGCCCCCTGATTCACAAACCGCCGCCGGTCGCTTCCGACAGCGGAATGTATGCACTGTCTCTACCACTCACTACCGAATCGACAAAGACGAAGCACGGAATTCGAAGCCGATTCCGCTTCCGACGGTTTGTGATCAGGGGGCTGGACTGTTATATTGATGTAAACAAACTAAAACCTGTCCCTTTTACACAAAAATACGAAAGCCAAGCTCACCTTTCCACCCAAATACAAATACGTAACGCTCAAAATCAAAGATAGAAACACCTATCGTTTCTCCATCGCAACAAATTTTCATCCGCGCCAAACGAGTCGAGTAAAAGTTGTGTCATCACATCATGCATCACAGCGATAACGATTGCCTACGAATGAAACTTAAGCTCAACTTTGAACTTTATACTCATGGCAATAAAACCTAGGTCACAGCCTTGTGGCTCGGTGCCAACTAGGAAAAACCGCTGAAAAACTTTCTCTAGTTATGTGAGGACAGTTTTTTTTGCTACAAACGATACACACGCTGTGAAGATAGGTAAGTACTGGTAGGTACTGCCTTTTTATAAAAGTCCATTTTTCATATGAAAATGTAGGTTTTCACTCCGAAATCTGCAACAGATAAAGTTGAAAATGGAAGGTACAAAATTCTTTTGTACTTATAAATCATTGTACACAACAAGCAAATGTAAACTTTACAGAGATATGACGCAAAACAACGGCTAGCACAAAATACTCTATTACTAAAAAATTAAATAATAGCACTAGATTATTAACGTTACTCAAAAAATACCAAAATCAAAATCAAAATCAAAATTATTTATTCATTTTAGGCTGATACAGCACTTGTGAACGTCAATGAAGCTACGCTATCGGTTCGCAAATCCTACGGCGGGAGGCCTTGTAACGAGAAGAACCGGCAAGAAACTCGCCAAGGGCTATTTTTTTCTCCCTGTCATATTTCATACAGAGTCGTCAAATTGAAAAGTGACTCTAACATAATATAATACCTATGTAAAGTCACTTTCCATCACAAATTAATCTTAAATTTAAAAACAAAACAAAAAACCCGGTAATCATAGCAGTAAATAATTTTCAATAACTAAGAAATAGACATCCAAAAGATAGTTTCTTTAAAATACACACCAACGAAAAACGTAGCGAATAAAATAATAAATATAAATGCCAAACAAGGGTAATAAAACTTTGAATAGTTTAAGAACATAAGAGTCAATAATAAACAGTGCCATACAAGCCACGATAAAATAAAACTAATAAGTAACAATAAAACATAAAAAATCTGCATATTTTGAGACAAGAAGCCAGGAGCAGACCCATCCCACTGGTGGCACCCGTTCACGAGCATGACGCATGAACCAGCCATCGCTTCGCTCAACCATATTTTAGGGAACGTAACGACCCGCCTCACACGACACCACCACAGAAATGTTTACAGAGAGCATGACATACCAAAAGAAAATATTATTGAAGGAAAGAAAGGAAAAGATGTCTTATTAAAAATATGTAGTTTAAAAAACTATAAAACACACTTTTATAGGAACAGACTAAAAGTACAAAATAACCGTCTATTCAGTAACTGAAATTAAAAAGCGTGGTGCGCGTTGTCAATATTAAGTACTTGAATGCATGCTTTGCAAAGGGCGCACCACGCTTTTTAATTTCAGTTACTGAATAGACGGTTATTTTGTACTTTTAGTCTGTTCCTATAAAAGTGTGTTTTATAGTTTTTTAAACTACATATTTATTTTTTACTTTTTAGTTTAACAAATGGCAAGCTATAGATGGGGATGGTAATCGATTTCACAGTCCATTCATGTGTCTGCCTACCCCATAAACATTATAACTCAAAGGCGTGATTGTATGTATTTAGTTTTACAAATTCAAGTGGAGTCTATTAGTTACCAGATGCGCGAGCCGAACCCTTACTTCCTCCCTGCTCCATCATCAGACACTCACCAGCAAGTGTAGCGAATAGGTCTCATCAGAACGAAGCAAATGAGCCCATCTCGAGGGGTTTCCTAGTGGTCATTTAGGAGTGCCACTTGCCTCCTCCTTGCTCCATCATCAGACCCACACCACCAAGTGTAGCGTATAGGTCACATCAGAACGAAACAAATGAGCCCATCTCGAGGGGTTTCCTAGTGGTCATTAAGGAGTGCCACTGACCTCCTCCTTGCTCCATCATCAGACCCACACCACCAAGTGTAGCAAATAGGTCACATCAGAACGAAACAAATGAGTCGGAACTCGAAGAGTTTCCTATTGGCCATTAAGGAGTGCAACTGGCTTCCTCCCAGCTTCATCATCAGACCCTCGCCACCAAGTGTAGCGAATAGGTCTCGTCTGAACGAAACAAATGAGCCTTAACTCTAGGAGTTTTCTTGACGTCATTAAGGAGTTTTACTGGGTCCTCCCAGCTCCATCATCAGACCCTCACCACCAAGTGTAACGAATAGGTCTTGTCAAAACGAAACAAATGAGCACAAACTCGAGGTGTTTCCTATTGGTCATTAAGAAGTGTCACTGTCTTCTTTTTTGCTCCATCATCAGACCCTCACCACCAAGTGTAGCGAATAGGTCTCATCAGAACGAAACAAATGAGCCAGAACTCGAGGTGTTTCCTATTGGTCATTAAGAAGTGCCACTGGTTTCTTCCCTGCTCCATCATCAGACATCAGACACTCACCATCAAGTGTAGCGAATAGGTCTCATCAGAACAAAACAAATTAGCCTAAACTCGAGGAGTTTCCTAGCAGCCATAGAAGAGTTCTATTGCCCACCTCTTGACTCCATCATCAGATCAGCTCGATGGTAGCATATTATTGTATTGTCATCGGATTCATATAGACTTGCAAAGTTTCAAATCAATACGACAATTAGAAGTAGGTTAAAATTGAATTCCAAGATTTTCTTACATTGTGACTTAGTTACAAGTGAAGCTAATAAAAGTGTGGTAAAAATACTAACTAGGCTTTCGCCCGCGGCTTCACCCGAGTGAAATACATGACGCTATCTCGTGAGAGTGTGATATTTTCCGGGATAAAAAGTAGATCATGTCACTCCCCAGCTTCCAAACTATCCCCATACCAAAAATCACGTCGATCCGTTGCTCCGTTTTGTCGTGAAAGACGGACAAACACTCTTTCTCATTTTGTAACATAAGCATGAATTTTGGTGTTATGCTCTTCGATCAACAAGACATTCGGTGCCATATTTGCGATGTGTTTAAGTTCGTAAGGCGGCAACTAGTGGTATATGTTGATCGAAGGTTATGCTACTAAAATAGTACATTATATATCTTCTCAAAAACACATTGTTTTTACTTGAGGCTTCAAAGAAAACAAAAGCCATCACTGTCCCATTCGTTCGAAACCACGCCAACTCCCTATTTACAATTCTCGAGCGTATTCGCTAACGTACGTCTCTCCACGAGCATTAATATCAAAATAAGAAAAACAGCTCCCGGGACGCTGTCACGCGCACTCGTACATCAAACAAAGGGCTGATGATACAGTACGCGCACTCGTATCGCCACTCGTGCGGCAGACAACGTTAGTGAGCGGAACTACCGCAAAAAAGTATAAATCCCTTCTAAGGGTGTAATAAATTGGCGTAACCAGCGAGGGAATCTTGTTAGGCCGAGACGGGCCATAAAGCGAGCGGCACACGCGTGCCTCGTGGGACTTCTGGCTAAGTTTTACACGGGACTTACTTTGGAAACGTTTTTTAAAGAACTCTGTGGCAACTTTTTATTACAATATTTTATCAAAAATGACAGCTCCGTTGGTTCAAGTTAAAGATCAAGTTCGACCAAAAGTCGTTAGTTCGCGTACTCATTAAACTTTATCTTTATTGGGTTCCATATTTAGTAATAAAGAAGGAAGTAATGATGATAATAGTAGTTTATGTGACTGTCGCATAAGGAGGGGTATTAAAACACGAGTGGGAGTTTAAAAAACGAGCCTTGGCGAGTTTTTTAATAGTATTCCACGAGTGTTTTAATACCGAGTTATGTGCAGGCTCATACACTACTTTATCTACACTCATTACATTTATTATATAATTCAAAAATAAAGCAAATCAATATCCATACTAATATTATAAATGTGAAAGTGTGTTTGTTTGTTTGTTTATTTGTTTGTTTGTTTGTTTGTTTGTCCTTCTTTCACGTCAAAATGGAGCAATGGATCGACGTGATATTTGGTAAGGGGGTAGTTTGGGAGCTGGAGAATAACATAGGCTACTTATTATTCCGGAAAATTGAGTAAAAATTGTAATTTTCTATGAAAAATCGTTTAAATGTCGTACCTTTGATACAAAACTGTCATTTCTACCATTACCGTTTCCAAAGAGTATGTAATCACTGACGTCTGCGCGGTCAAAATATAATACTAATCTTTTCCATAAGCTTAGAATAAAAAATGAACTGTAACTAGCGCCAAAAATGCCCCAGCCCCAGCCTCAGTCGCGCATGCGCGCAGAGTTATCTGACACTCACTCTACTTCACAGAGTAATTTTTATATGTAGGAAATAGAGACCAATTTTGGGCCCCTTTGTTGGTAGCGTGTAACTAGCGCTATCTGTTGTCTGGTCTAGGCAACTTTTGGTGTATAAAACTATAATTTATATGGCAAAACAACGTTTGCCGGGTCAGCTAGTCCATACTAATATTATAAATGTGAAAGTGTGTTTGTTTGTTTGTTTGTTTATTTGTTTGTTTGTTTGTTTGTTTGTCCTTCTTTCACGTCAAAATGGAGCAATGGATCGACGTGATATTTGGTAAGGGGGTAGTTTGGGAGCTGGAGAATAACATAGGCTACTTATTATTCCGGAAAATTGAGTAAAAATTGTAATTTTCTATGAAAAATCGTTTAAATGTCGTACCTTTGATACAAAACTGTCATTTCTACCATTACCGTTTCCAAAGAGTATGTAATCACTGACGTCTGCGCGGTCAAAATATAATACTAATCTTTTCCATAAGCTTAGAATAAAAAATGAACTGTAACTAGCGCCAAAAATGCCCCAGCCCCAGCCCCAGTCGCGCATGCGCGCAGAGTTATCTGACACTCACTCTACTTCACAGAGTAATTTTTATATGTAGGAAATAGAGACCAATTTTGGGCCCCTTTGTTGGTAGTGTGTAACTAGCGCTATCTGTTGTCTGGTCTAGGCAACTTTTGGTGTATAAAACTATAATTTATATGGCAAAACAACGTTTGCCGGGTAAGCTAGTTAATTATAAAATGTGAATTGGTGCCAAACCCCACTCATAGGAGTCTATACGGTCTATTCCTTCTAAATTCAAAATTCAAATTTTAAAAACGTTTCTGATTGTTGCCGGCCATGAAGTTTGACTTAATACTCTGAGGTAACTGGAGCTCTCACCCTGAATAAAAAAGTGTCGCCAGCAAATTTGACATTTATGTATGTAGTGGCAGGTAGTGGCTGTCAGTTGTCTCATATGACCATACGTATTTTTTTAAAGTGTAGGTGAGACGGAAGACAGCCACTGTGTTATTTGTGGTATTCAAAAAATTGTTCGTACTGCACCCTCCAGTTACCTCAGTATTAAGTCGAGCTTCATGTTGCCGGCTAAAGAAGAGCTTGAAAAAGTTGGAAGTCAGGGCCGGTAAATCCTACGGTTGCCATGGAGACTGTAAATTTAAGAAATATAAGTGTTTTATAATGAGTGACAGCTGTATCCGGGTGTTGCATAATGGTCATTATGAAACACCCGGATACAGCAGCTTTATTTTTTAAAGTTGACTATGGCATAAAGTGTATCAGTATACGTTCAGGCATGAGTTCATAATTCGAAAATTATAACATGAGTGTAGATAAAATGTTTTAATAGATAGGTATTCAGATTTTTTCTCCTTTATATTGTCAGGGATTCAATAAACAGGGAAACAAGAGTCAATCATCAAATTAATAAACAACTATTTCCACAAACACTATCTCACCCTGGTATTAATTATCACGAAAAGAGCGTGTCAAAGCAAAATTTTTCTTTTCTGACTTAGTCACCTTGCCGCCGAGTGGCCATTTGCACCACAATAACGCCAACTTTGACCGTAACTCTGCCACAATGAAACTCCTTCGTCATTCCCGTCTAGCCAGCCCGCTGAAAATTCATTATTAATACCGCATTAACTTTTTTATATTTTGTCAACTTATGTCATAAAAAAATAAAATAATATCTGTGTTGTCTATACTTATATGAAAATGTCATAAAAGAAAGTAGCATATTCACAAAAAAATATTTCCGTGTTCTGTGAGCATATTATTGAAGTTAATTGTTCATATAAAATATTTGTTACATTTTATTTTTCTACCTAACGAAATTATAGAAACAATCCAAATTAACGCTTATTTATCATGTAGAGATCGCATATAGCCGAAGTCTGATACAGCATGAAACTACTACCTAATTGTCGACAGCCGAAGCCGAAACAGACTACATCACAATCACATACATTGATCTGTTGAGATAATTAGGTAGCTTTAACATTTTGAGCTATGAATATGACAATCAACGGATATGTTACGGTATTTTAGCCACGTACGAGTAGTAATAATTATAGGTGTTTGTGTTATATTTACCGTTATAGCACAGAATATAGTACTGTTATAGGTTATAGTCATACAATTTTACTACATTTCTATTAAACGTCAACCAAAAACATATAACAATAGAAGCCTATATATCGGCCTAGATTTTCATAAAATATCATATAGGTATTATATACCTGAGTCAAGACTAAAGGCCAGCGCACACAACACAGCATTCTCAACGGGGCTTTTATGCATTCAGCCGTGGATAATATCGAGCATCGAAATTATACGCAACTCACTTTATGCGGATTTCATATCTGGTTCACAGTTCGATTCAATTTCATATCTTTGCTGCATTTTGTTAAGGGTCCATCAATGGAAATGAAATGTGGATATAAGTAGCTCATATTTTATTTTAACATAAAATTGTCGGGATTATAGGTTTTCGGCGAAGTTCTTATGTATAAACATGCTTTTTAAAACTTCCTCTAGATTGCACTGGTAAAAAAAACAGCCTAGATTCAGTAAGTAAGTATTGCAAATTTCAATCCTTTAGATCTATTGTCACCTAGGCATTCTTAGGAAGCGATGCAACTTCATGATAGATAACATCATAACAATATTTTGTAACAATGTTATTCTTATTATTATCACTTTAATAGCCAAGTAATATTTATAGTAAATTTTATTTTTTGTGCATATGCTGTTTTCCTGTAGGTAAATAGTGGGGCAACGAGTCGTAATTTATGTAATTTTATTGATGTTTTATTATGTGTACTCATTGAAGGCAAACCTTATAATATCAGAAAATAGGTGTTATTTATTACTTACATCAACACTAAAAGCCAGCGCACACAACACAGTAGCGTTCCCGGTGGGGCTTTATGCATTCAGCCGTGGATAATCTTACCGAGCATCGAAACATGCAAGTCACTTTACGGATTCCATATCTGGTGCCTAGTTCGATTCAGTTTAATAATCTTTTGTAGCGTTCCTGTTATGTAAGGGTACATTCATATAAATAACAAGTGGAGATAGTAATTTCCTTTTTAACAGGTAAAATTGTTGGAATTACACACTACACTACACCTACAAAGTAGTTACCACTTTTTTACTAGCTTTCAAATCTTTAAACATTTTATAAGTAAGTAACTATGGGTTTTGATTCATATAACACTTTCTTTTCGTAATATTTTAATTACACCTTTATTAAGCTGCTTTTTTCTTTCGTACAAAAACAATGTAATTAGAATGTGGTACTTGAATCAAATACATAATTATTTTTGATGAAACTATTATCATTGAACATGTTTTAATCAAAATTGGTAACTAATTCCATGCCTAACAAAATAAAATAAAAAAAGATCTCCAACTCATACGGGAATTAATTTGTTTCAATTGTATTTTCATTAATTACTAAGACCTTTATGTATTCCTTTATTTATATGGAAAATTGCACTGTAAATTATTTTCTAAGCTCGTGCTCATGTTTGACGGATAACGTGCAACTTCTCACAAAGGCCAGTTTTGTCAAAAAACACCCATTGTTTTTGGCGAAAACAAAAAAGTATCCGCGTATCTATGAGCACCGATTCTATGTGGAAAACAGACAAAAAACATTTTATTCTGCCCAATTCTATGTAACAGTTTAGACGAGTATATAGGGTGGAATTATTTCATGACACCTGAAAGGAAAGTACTTACTCAAAATAATGGAGATAGCAAACTTTTCTCAAAGGATACATTCCTTTATTTTTGAAATTACAAAACTGCATTTAAAGATTTAAAAAAAAAGCTTGCCACACTTATAGCAATTGAACCAGCTAAAATTCGAAAAAAAACAACGTTCTGTACTTTTTATGACATCAATAAATAGTGTAACACAAAAGGATTAAATCTCTGTTAGAGACATGATAAATTAAATTAAAGTAAAACAATGAACACGGATCCGATGTCGGGACGAGTCTATATGTGTGTGCTTTTGTATGAAAAAGGTGGGTTTTTTTATCTGTGAAGCAGTTTTGTTCCGTATCAAAAGTAAAGCAATGTTCTCTTTATTTCGAGTACTTTTCAGTCATGTTGTATGAAAAATATCCATCCTGTATACAGATCCAAACGAGATCCCATTCGTTGATTCGACCGATTGGCGTAGGCGTGCGGATACCTGCCTCCTGCGCCAGAGGTCTCGGGTTTGATTCCCGAACAAGACAAATATTTGTGTGCATGAACATGTCTATTTGTCTTGGTATGGGTGTTTTCTTATTTCTATTTGTTATATATTATGTATGTAGCTATATATATACAAACAAAAAGTATAAAAGTAATCCGATCAGACTTAGTTTTAAGAAAAAAATACTAATATTTAAAGTAACTTTTATTAACGGACTTCAAAAAAGAAGGAAGTTATTAGTTTGACCTGTATGTGTGGTATTGTTAGAATTGGATAATATTTGAGTAAAGCGTTACATTTAGGCTTTCAAGCACGTGTGCTAAATTTCGTAAGTGTATGTATGTATGTTTATATGTTTGTATGTTTGTCCACGAATTTTTCGGAAACACAAAGTCATGTCGAGATGATTCTTTTTGATTTATATCAGGTGTATTCCAACTTAGGGAACAGTAAAAGTTTCATCAAAATCAGTTCAGTAGTTTTTGAGATATGGGTATCTTATAACAATCTACACAGTAAATGAAGAAATTAAACCAACTTCAAAAAGTACCTACCTGTCAAATGAAAAGGAAAAACTAATACCTATCTTTAAAGTACTTACCTAACCTTTTTGAGGTCGGTGTCAGCCAGGAACAAGAAAAAGCCAGAAAAAGGCACCGAACCGAAATGGTATGTATGTTTTTATCATTTTTAGTTGACAGTAGGTACTTTTTGAAGTAAGTTTAATTTTTCCTATAACGAGGAAAGATTTGATTGTTTGTTTGTTTGTTATTTGCATCGAATAGGCTGCGAAACTACTGGACCGATTTAGAAAACTCTTTGAAAGCTAAATTCTTCCGGAGTGACATAGGCTATTATTTTATCCCGATATTCCCACGGGAACGGGTACCACGCGGGAAAATCCACGAGGATCCGCTAGTACTTCACTACATAGTATAAAACAAAGTCGCTTTCTCTTTCCCTATGTCCCTTTGTATGCTTAAATCTTTGAAACTACGCAACGGATTTTGATGCGTTTTTTTTTAATAGATAGAGTGATTCAAGAGGAAGGTTTATATGTACTTTTTATCCCGATATTCCCACGGGAACGGGAACCACGCGGGTGAAACCGCGGGCGGCCGCTAGTATTTTATAAAAAAACTTTGGACTTTCAACTTTCTGTTTTCATAGCACCAACTCGTTAGCTAGGTAAGTAAAAAGTAACGCCACATGACTTTGTCACAGGCTAAGTAAACTTGGCTGTTAACGTTTAATTTTAATTTAATTTCGCTGGCTCCGCGTGATGAATTTGTGAAGTAATTTCGTTTGCAACTGTTTCGCACGAGGGAGCTTGCTATGCGAGAAGTTGTGTGTAGTCGACAATTACCGGCAAATTGTTTGAAGGGTATTAGACAGGCTCACTGAAAGGCACTTGTTCTCATCTATATCTATACCTACTTTAAATAAAACAGTAACGGAAAAAACTGTACATTAAATATTTTTTAAGAAATAATTACTGCTATGTGATGTGTACAGGATATAGACCCCAAAAACTAAAGATATTGAAATTTTCGTCGGTTTGTCTGTTCACTTAACGGATTTTTACCAAATTTTGTATAGTGATAACTTATAACCAGGGTCAAAGGGTAAGTACCTTTTATTGCAGAAAGATTTCTTCCTAATACATTGTCAAATTAATACTTGTATGAAATTAACTAAAAATATGAGTTTCTAATAGTTATTTCTGTGATATAACTATAAATAACCATGTTTCGGTTTTTCCTCTTATTTTTACTGTAAGATCTTTCTTACCAAATTTCATGATTCAAGGTCAACAGGAAGTAAGTAGCCTATGTTTGATTACCTTGCGAGGGTCAAAATATGTGGCGCATATACGGCTGTACATTTTGATTGTTGACTTAGAAGTTTTTTTTTTCAGCTTTTAGGGATTGCTGACTTGAGTATTTAATTAAATATTGATTTCAGCTTGATACATCCACGGGTTCCTAAGAAAAGGTTCTTACAGACGGACAGATCTAAGAAGGCTCAACTATGTTCATTTAGCATATTATAACAACATACATTATACCCTAACCTACATATTCAATATTCTTTAGACCCTTTTAGTAGAGAATATGACTTCAAAAAGAGTCTTATTGAATCTAAGCAATTTATAGCAACAGACACGCATAAACTAAACCTAAACTAACACAAAAGTCACTACACCGTATGTACGAAGTTGCTGGCAACACAGCTAGTTTTAAATAAAAATAAAAAAGGGTATCTATGTGGACCAGAAATCCAATGGTTGTGGCCTATGACTGCTGAGCTACGGAGACGTTATATGAACGACTCCATAGTAAAGCAGTCAAAGTATTCACCCGGATAGATAAGGTCTTGGGTTCGATTCCTAGCGGAGCTACTTGGAGGATGGGTCGTTTTCTTTTTAATATTTCACTTTACTTGTAGGAGTTGTTACAAGCTTTCTGCTTGCATGTGTGAACCCTTTATAACAATATCATAATATTATAGCAAAATTTATGGTTTTTAGTACCTATATAAAAAGTTTAGTGCTCATTATTCAAATTCAAATCAATTGAATCAGCATTTCAAATATTATAATATCCCTTATTATCCATATTTGAATGTCAAAAGTCGAGCTTAATGTATAATTCAGTTTTAAATTAATTTTGATTATTACTTTGACTAATAATTTATAAGTATCTTAAAATGATAATTTACTTACATAATAAGTCCTATTTGAAGTTTTTGTTAAGTAAATTTTGAATGAAACGTAGATAATACTTGAGGTTTGCTTAGCCGTTAATTGTAATGAGTCATTCATTATCAACGGGTAACCGGAGGGCCATGGATCGTTGATACCGCAGTACATACTTACGATTAATCAGTAACACAACTACATACAATCTGTTTTTTCTAGAAATAAACTAAGTACTTATTTAGTTTAATTTTATATATCCTGTCTCCAGTATAAATTAAGTACTTAAAAAAATCCAAAAATCAAAATCATTTTATTCACACAAAACAGCTTATGCTTATAATCGCTTAAGCTACTTAAAAACCGTTAATATTTTAGCCATTTTAATGTAATTTACAGAGGGTATGTATCATAATAACTTCGGTCATTTCGACTATGGTCGAAATAACTACGGTCGATTCACATTTTTTCATAATGACTATTGAACAACTCAACTACTGGTAATTTCACCTACGGTTGATTCAACTACATTTGATTCAACTAACGGACGATTGTTCTAATGTTCATTTCATCTACTTACTGGTTATTTCGACTATGGACAACTCGCCTACAGCAAGCTGTTTAATTAATGGATTTGGACGCGTTGGATTGTGGTACCCATTAAAAAAAAATGCAAAAACAAAAAAAAAACGATAGGTGCGAGGAGCGAAGCGACGAGCATGTTAGGTTTGCATGAACCAACAGCGCGAGCCGAGCGAGCGAAGCGCCAGAACCGACTTCATACTCTCCCCCTACCCCTACTATACTATGTATAAAGTCGTTTCTGGCGCATTGCCGGCCGCTGCCGCGGCACGCTCGTTTCGCTCGCTCGGCTCGCGCTGTTGGTTCATGTAAACCTAACATGCTCGTCGCTTCGCTCCTCGCACCTATCAGGAGTGCTGTCTCACTATATTATACTTAACAAAGCGTAGGTGAGTTGACCGTAGATGAAATGACCAATACCCCTAGTGTAAGTTTTTATGTCAAGCAAACGCAAACTATTTCGATTACGTATTTATGTAAATTTGTATGAAAACTATATAAGCGCGCTACTCGCCGCTAGAGGCGCTGATACAGTTTTCATACAAATTGACATAAATACGGAATCGAAATAGTTTGCGTTATTTGACATAAAAACTTACACTTTGCATTATGTAGTTCAATTAACCGTAGGTGAGATAACCGTAGGTGAGACAACCGTAGGTGAGTTGACCGTAGGTGAGATGAACAGTAGTGATTTCGTTCATTAGTTATTTTAAAAATAGGTGTAAAGACCAATAGTTATTTTGAAAAGCAGGTCTTTTGACCGTAGTTATTTTGACCATAGTCGAAACGACCGTAGTTATTATGATACATACCCGTTACAGATAGTCTGAACAATGTTCGTATCGCAGTTATTTCGGGTCGACACAGGGTCAACACTTGCCGGTTTTAGCGATGATAAGATACTGAATTTGCTGATATACTTACTGTTAACTATGTTGGAACGAATCAACCCTCTATTAATCTTGTCGCTGATGACGTAATGAGTCGACATTCCATAATTAATATTATAATATCAAATTATAAATATTATAATACATTCATTATTCATAGCAATATCATTATACTTTTCACGTTAATCATTATTGCTAAAAACAACGAGTAGCGAATAAAACTCGAGGCAGAAAATTATTTTTAACACATAATTATTTAAAATTTTGGCGAATACATTGTAGGTACAGTCAAACGCGCATTAGGCTCTCCTAATCACTGAAGATTTTGATGTGGCTAATGGCGAGGCTACACTATCGTCGAATTGCAAAGTGTCGAGCGAAGTGGCAAGCGGCAAGGGACGTCGTGTGGCCGAATTAAATTAAGTTTAAAACCGCCTCTGTGGTCTAGTGGTTCAATAACCTGGTTCATACCACCGATTTCAGACCCAGAGGTCCCGGGTTCGATTCCCAGTGGGGGTAGGTACTTATGGTGGTAGGACTTGTTCTTAGTCCGCCTGACTAGCTAGCTACCACCACCTTATCTAAGTCTGACGACATAACAATGATGTTTTCAGCATTAAGAGATAAGATAGCTAGCAGACCGACAGACCCAGAGGTCCCGGGTTTGATTCCCGGTGGGGGTACATGTTGTTTTCGGTTTGGTTGATGGTAGGGCTTGTTCTAAGTCCGCCTGGCTAGCTACCACCATCTTATCTAAGTCTGAAGCCATCACAACGATGTTTTCAGCATTATTGTGTTCCGGCAGTTGGAGAAAAGATAGCCAGTTCCTCAGTGATTGAGGATTCCGGGAGTAGTGCGCTTCCACCTTCAGCCTTATCACCACTTATCATCAGGTGTGATGAAGGCTAAGTGCTACCCCGGATCTAAATCGGAACAAATAATATTATAAAAAAAAAGAAAAAAATAGTGCTACCCCGTTGTGGATAAAAAAAACAATTCAACCAGACGGTTTAAAACGACTTTTTTCGTCTAAAACGTTTTACTCCAATCAGTTGTTTGGTTTGAAGCGTTTGAAAACTAAGTAAGTATATTTTTTTAATAGGAGCGTAGTTTTCATGAGGTCATTGAATTTCCCATTCGATGAAGCACCAAAATATGTTCTTTCAGGTTTGCCAGATTTCTTTCTACCCAATACAGTCGATATAAGGTAGGTAAGTATATATAATTATGCCACATAAAAAACTGTCTTTTATTTAAATATTCGTCGCTAATATAATGCATGTGTAAATAATGAACACGATATATTATTTCATAACAACATTTAAATTTTTTCAAAAAATCACCAAACATTTTTATGCCCTTGTTGGGGCATTTTGACCGTTTTAAACGGTTGTTTTGAGGTTTTAAACCTGTGATTATGGTTTTAAATAGTTTCGAACGGCTGTTTAACAACATTTAGTAAATATTTAACTACGACAATGCGAACGCGGACGCAAGGAGAAGAGTATAGCAGTGCCATTAAAAGGAAATACTGTAAATAAGCCCAAACAAACATACCCATTGAAACGCTCTTTGTTAATGAAACTCTAATTTCAAAAAAGTTTAATTAAGCTTCAGAAAGTATTATTATCGCTAAAATAACGTGACGGCAAAGAATATATACACTTACGCGTGACGTATACTTACTTACTTACGTGACGGCACGTGTCACAAAACACGGAGCAGTGCCCGTAGTGTAAGTTTTTATGTCAAAAAACGCAAACTATTTCGATTCCGTATTTACGTCAATTTGTATGAAAACTGTATTAGCGCCTCTAGCGGCGAGTAGCGCGCTTATATAGTTTTCATACAAATTGACATAAATACGCAATCGAAAAAGTTTGCGTTTGCTTGACATAAAAACTTACACTAGGGGGACTGTATCCAAAGTATAAATAAGTTTATGTATCCAACGTTCAATTTCGTTTTTAATTTATCATAAATTGGATCCCAATTTTCCATTGTCTAGTAATAAATGGGCCCTCACAAATTATTTTCGGACCTCCGCTCATCCGCTGTTACAAATTTTGTTTGAAAATTAGAAAACTTTCATCTTCAGGCTGTTTGCCGATTTTTATTATTCCATCACCTGCGGAGGCATTTAAATAATAATAAGATAGCTAAATTCCATATTTACATATAATTAGTTATCCCACGGGGATTTACCCGCGTGGTTCCTGTCTTTTTGTGTTCTTTTTAATACACTACAGTGTAGCACTTAGCCTTCATCACACCTGATGTTAAGTGGTGATAAGGCTGTAAGTGGAAGCGCACTACTCCCGGAATCCCCAATCACTGAGGAACTGGCTATCTTATCTCCAACTGCCGGAACACAATAATGCTGAAAACATCGTTGTAATGGCTTCAGACTTAGATAAGATGGTGCTAGCTAGCCAGGCGGACTTAGAACAGGCCCTACCACCAACCAAACCGAATACAACATGTACCCCCACCGGGAATCAAACCCGGGACCTCTGGGTCTGTAGTCGGTGGTGTGAGTGAACCACTAGACCACAGAGGCAGTTTAAAAGTAATAAATAAAAATAAAAATTGGGGTAAAATGTATCCTATTCCGATTATTATTATCTATCTCTGTATACACAGAGATAAGATAAGCCTGTCGCAAGCGGATAGTTGAATCCGCCGGATAGATAAGTATGGTGGCAACAGGGAAAATTGGGTTTATAATCGGTTAGGTAAGGTTAGTGTTATAAGTCACACCTGCTACTTTTCTTTCACGTACCTAAGTAGTCTGCTACCAATCTTAATATAATTCTCATCGGGAATCATCCCGAATTGATTTGAATTTATTTGTATTTATTCGGTTTTATTCAAATTGATCGTACTTATTTTATTCATTTTAATAATGTTTATATTATTAGTAACGTCAATTTATCATTATCATATAAACATAAGTAATATAAAGCTACAAAGTAGCAATATTTTAAAATAATTTTCTGTGAAAAATCACAATAAAAACACAAAAAATTACAGTAGCAGCAAGTAACATCTGATATGACACAGTGCTTGATTTAGGAAAAATGTGATAGTAAAAAACCTCGAGCCACATAAGTAGCTCCCGTCTGAAAGCTACTTATAGGGCTCGTGGTTTTTTACTATCACATTTTTCCTTAATTTTTCATGAAGTAGGTACTTACAGAATTGCATTGTGAATGCATAAAAATAATTTAAAATCTCAACGATGCTTGGTTAAAAATCAGTGCACTGTGAAAAATAACAATAAATTCCAATAGCAATATAGTAGCAAGTGCAACGATATGATACGTTATTGATAAATAATTGCCTGTGATAAACAGGCGAAATAATATGATTTTGGTGAATCATAATATGATCACATAATAATGATTAAAAAGTAGCCATCATTTCTATACCCATTACAAATAACAATACTTGTACAATTTCTACCATAACTAAATTGTTATCCTCTGTTTCAATTTGTAAATTTGTTAAAGTAAAATTGGATAGTACTTCGTTGCGATGTTCGGCGTTGCCAGCACAACTGGCGTCTTACGTAATTTCGAAATAAGTTCTTTACAAGATTTCCGCAACTTCGGTAGGTTTTCTTAAAATTTCTCTACCGACATTTTACGGCTATTGGGCGCGTCTGTAATTTTAATTTTCAGCATAGCGATGTTTGAAATGATGACAGCGGATTCTCACCATAAACTTGCAAAGCTTTTAGTCTATCTGAATACCCTTGAGTATTTATCATATATGATAAATAAGTTAAAGAGGGTTTTTTGAGGTAAGTAACGAAATCATACTAAAGAATTTATAAGACAATAGACGAGGGCCAACATTCACTAACAAAATGTGAGTGCACTACTTGAGTGCGACAAACGAATGTGCGATTAACGTTTGTGCGAAATAACTTTACGTCGATTACCTATAACTCGAAATCACGCTAGTGCGAAACACTGATCTTCGACATCACCCTTGTGCGAAACTTCTCTTCTTTTCCTTAACCAATCCACAATGCGGGCCCAGTGTGGTAGCGACTGTGGGTGCAGCTGAGACCAGCGACATAAATTAACGTGTCTTTCAAAACAGGGAGGGGCTCGAGATAATATGTATATTAATGACTAGCTGTGCCCGCGACTTCGTCCGCGTAGAATAGTGACTTTTGGCAGCATTTTTAATTGTTTAGCCTAATAAACTTTTTTATTTATTTGTTTAAAATATATTAGTACAGCGCTATTTTACATGGGCTGCTAGGGTTCCACATCAGCTTCGACATTTTTCCGTCAATAGAAAATGTTCATTACGTTAAACTACTTTTTTTATGAAGCTATGTTTGTATAGTGCCGTGTAGTGCCGGCACATAAAAAGAATAGCACTACCCCCTCTCTTCCCGTGGGTGTCGTAAGAGCCGACAGAGGGAAAACTGCCAAAGGAGATGGGCAGCAGCGTCTCCATTTAACAGCAGGCCATACTGCGATCGCCAACCCGCCTGCCAAGCGTGGCGATTATGGCAAAACCCCCCGATATGGATACACACAAAAAAAATCGGCCCCCAGTCCCCGGCGGCCCCGCTATTCCTAGCTACGGTAGCGGCTATGGTAACGGCGGGGCAGGGGGTGCTAAGAATCCCCGGGTAGGCTCCGGCTACCAACACCGACGACTTGACCTGGCAACCTACAACACGCGCACGTTGAGGCTCGACGAGAAGCTTATAGAGTTGGAAGAGGCAATTAATAAGTTGCATTGGGATATTATTGGGTTATCTGAAGTCCGAAGAGAGGGGGAGGACTCGATTACCCTTCAATCCGGTAACTTACTATACCACCGGGAGGGCGACCAACAGTCCCAAGGTGGTGTCGGGTTCATCGTCCATAAATCCCTTGTCAACAACGTGATCACCATCGGAAGTGTCTCGAGCAGGGTAGCGTACCTGATACTCAGATTATCGAAACGATATTCGCTGAATGTTATCCAGGTCTACGCTCCGACCTCGAAACACGACGATGTCGAAGTGGAGGCTATGTATGAGGAGATCTCTAAAGCCATGCATAGCTATAAAACCCACTACACGGTTGTGATGGGGGATTTTAATGCTAAGTTGGGGCAACGCTGTGGTGATGAGTTGAGAGTGGGGCAATTTGGATTTGGGCAACGGAACGAAAGGGGCCAGATGCTGGCAGACTTCATGGAGAGGGAGAACCTCTACATGATGAACTCCTTCTTTAAGAAGCCCGTAAGCCGCAAATGGACCTGGATTAGTCCGGACGGTAAAGTCAAAAACGAGATAGATTTTATTATGTCAACGAGGAAGCAAATATTCAATGATGTCGTTGTCATCAACGCCGTAAAGACGGGAAGCGATCACCGCATGCTTAGAGGCACATTGAATATCAACGTCAAGCTGGAAAGATCTCGACTAATAAAATCTACGCTCCGACCAATACCGGCTCAAATTCAAAACCCCGAGTGCTTTCAGCTCGAGCTCCAAAACCGCTTCGAAGCCCTTGGGAACAGCATCGATATGGACGATCTATACAACATGGTGGTGGATACTGTCCGCACGGTAGGGTCCAAGCACTACAAAACCCACCGTCCTAAATTAAAGAAACTCTCCAGCCACACTATCCGACTCATGGATCAGAGAAACGAAATGAAACTACAGAACTCAGCGGATGCCCTTCGTTATCGACAGCTAAATAGGCAGATCTCCAAGTCCTTGACAAGCGACCTTCGCCAATTTAATACCGAGCGTATTAAAGAGGCCATTGAGCGGAACAAAGGCTCCAAAGTGTTCGCTAGAGATCTGGCTATAGGGCAAAGTCAACTGACGAGGCTGCAAGCTGAGGACGGTAGTATCATTTCATCAACACCTGAAATCCTGAGGGAGATTGAGAGTTTCTATGGACAGTTGTACTCCACGCAAACACCTGTTGAAAGTAAGGCTACAGAACCTAGAGCCAAGCTTACCCGACACTATACCGAAGATATCCCGGACGTCAGCCTGTACGAAATTAGAATGGCTCTCAAGCAGCTCAAAAACAACAAGGCGGCGGGCGATGACGGAATCACAACAGAACTTCTGAGAGCGGGCGGTAAGCCGATACTTAAGGTCCTCCAGAAGCTCTTCAACTCTGTCATCCTCGAGGGCAAAACGCCAAAGGCATGGGGCAGAAGCGATGTGATGCTGTTCTTCAAGAAGGGTGATAAGACTCTCTTGAAAAACTACCGACCCATCTCGCTTCTGAGCCATATCTACAAGTTGTTTTCGAGAGTCATTACGAATCGTCTCGCTCGCAGGTTCGACGACTTCCAACCTCCCGAACAAGCCGGGTTCCGAAAAGGTTATAGTACCATAGACCACATTCATACGCTGCGGCAAGTTATACAGAAGACCGAAGAGTATAACTTGCCACTATGCTTGGCGTTCGTGGACTATGAGAAAGCCTTTGATTCGATCGAGACCTGGGCAGTGCTGCAGTCTCTTCAGAGGTGCCAAATAGACTACAGGTACATCGAGGTGCTGAGGTACTTATACCAAAACGCCACCATGTCAGTCCGACTACAGAACCAGAGCTCTAATCCTATCCAACTACAGCGAGGTGTGAGACAGGGAGACGTCATTTCTCCGAAACTATTCACAGCTGCGTTGGAGGATATTTTCAAGCTACTGGACTGGAAAGGATTCGGCATTAACATCAATGGCGAGTACCTAACACACCTGCGGTTTGCCGATGATGTAGTTCTCATGGCTGAGACCTTGGAAGACCTGAACACAATGCTCGAAGATCTCAGCAATGCTTCCCAAAGAGTGGGTCTGAAGATGAACATGGATAAGACGAAAATCATGTCCAATGCCCATGTTGCATCCGCTCCAGTTAATGTTGGGAACATTACACTCGAAGTTGTTGACCACTATGTCTACCTAGGACAGGCAATCCAATTAGGTAAGTCCAACTTCGAGAAAGAGATCTCTCGTCGAATCCAGCTCGGATGGGCAGCGTTTGGGAAGCTCCGGCATATATTTGCGTCCAAAATTCCTCAATGTCTCAAGACTAAGGTCTTTGACCAGTGTGTGTTGCCAGTTATGACTTATGGAAGCGAGACGTGGTCTTTTACTATGGGTCTCATAAGAAGGCTCAAGGTTACCCAGCGAGCAATGGAGAGAACGATGCTTGGTATTTCTCTGCTCGATCGAATCAGAAATGATGAGATCCGCAGGAGAACTAAAACGACCGACATCGCTCGAAGGATTGCTCAGTTGAAGTGGCAGTGGGCGGGACACATAGCGCGGAGAACCGATGGCCGTTGGGGCGGAAAGGTTCTCGAATGGCGACCGCTAACCGGACGACGTTCCGTGGGCAGGCCCCCTACAAGGTGGACCGACGATCTGGTCAAGGTCGCGGGAAGCCGCTGGATGCGGGCAGCGCAGGACCGATCGTTGTGGAGATCCTTGGGGGAGGCCTATGCCCAGCAGTGGGCGTCTTACGGTTGAAATGATGATGATGTTTGTATAGTTTAACCTGGCTGCTAGGGTTCCACATCAGGTGTACCAGACCTTCAATCAAACTTTGTACGTCAATAGCAAATGCTCATCACGTTTAACAATTTTCCTTAAGACGGTATTTTTATATCTCTCATAGTTTGGCTGGACTGCTATGGTTCCACATCAGATATTGCGATCTTCAAAATAAATTATAGCCTATATGTTGACGAGAACCAATAGCCGTATAACAAAAAAAGTTTCATCAAAATCCGTTCATTAGTTTTTGCATAAAATGCGGACAACAGGCAGACAGACAGACAGACAAAAAATTCAAAAATTATATTTTTGGTATCTGTTTCGTGTAAGAAGACCCCTGCAGGTATTTTTTTCTATTTCTTTTCAATATACAGAATTGGATCGTTTACAGTTTTATTATTAAATATTAGTAATTAGTAAAGATAGATCATTCAGAAATTGCTTATTTTTTTACAATTCTATAAATGTAATTCTCAAATAACTCAAAAATCATTAACAATCACAACATTCATCACAACGTTACTGAAACTGTTGGTCTTGACCTCATCTATAACGTTTTAAGGGTAGGTTATTCGACTGGAAGGTTTTTTAAAACTACTTGATACAATACTGTTTTCTAAATAAAAAAAATATATATCTAAAGATGAAAAATCGAAAATGAACTAGCTCCAATGGGAGCTAGTTGTGGGAGACGGGTCGACTTTCCTAAATATATACCTACTTCATTCAATAAATTTCAATTACAAAAAGTTCATTGTGAATGTAAAAAATTAAAAGCCATTTACAAAAAAAGTAACAATGGATTTAGAAAATATTTGTGTGGTCTGTCTTATGTAGGTATGTTATTGAAAAAAAAAACAATAAATGTAATAATTATATTATTTCAAATCAAACGTAATTTTCATGTTTTATCGCATATATACGTAATTTAAAACCGAGGAGGAGATGTAGGTAGGTAATATGTGTTATTTATAACAATGAGTTTATTTCACAATCGTTTGTCGCACTACCGTAGTGTCGCACTACTGTCGGAAAATGGTGTATCGCACGAGGGTGATGTCGAAGATCAGTGTTTCGCACTAGCGTGATTTCGAGTTATAGGTAATCGACGTAAAGTTATTTCGCACAAACGTTAATCGCACATTCGTTTGTCGCACTCAAGTAGTGCACTCACAAAATGTGGGTTGATTGCGATTTACGGCCAAATTCTTAAATAAACGGCCAGGGACACTATATGTTAAATGTTTGTGATGTTTATGTGGCGTTTTCATCCCTTCTAGTTTGATTCGCTTAGAATGTAATGAATGACGAACTTCGCAATCGCATCCCAACCGTGTAAAAGCTAACTACGCGACATTGGCGGAATTGTGAATAAACACAAAGCTAGCTATTCATAAGGAAGAAGAAGAACGGCCATGGACACGCCGCCGCCGCCGGCACCGTTCAAAATATTAAAAACACTAGCTGACCCGGCAAACGTTGTTTTGCCATATAAATTTTATTGGACACCAACTTCGTATCACCTGCCTGACACAATGTCACTTATTAAAAAAAAAGAAATCCTGAGCGGCAAAAATGTCAGTGATTACATACTCTTTGACATACCTTCTCTTTGGAAGCGGCTAAGAAATGATAGTTGTGTGAAGTATGACAGTTTAACGGTTTTCTATACAAAATAACCATTTTTATTTTATAATTTTCCTGGATAAAAAGTAGCCTATGTTATTCTCCAGCTCTCAAATTATCTCCATACCGAAAATCTTGTCGATCTGCTGCTCCGTTTTGACGTGAAAGACGGACAAACAAACAAACAAACAAACAAACAAATAAACAAACAAACAAACACACTTTCACATTTATAATATTAGTATGGATTGGTCGCCCATCAAATGACTGATGCCCGAATACTTGTACGCTACTTATCTTCGGGAGCGTCTCAAACATCATGGCATCTCTTTCATACGTTTGACATTTAAAGTGACAGGGCGATGTTTGAGACGCTCCCAAAGATAAGTAGCGTACAGTGCCACAACCTTTTCTGTTCCGGTGACAGCGGCGCTACGTACGGTTTTCTTTTTTTTGTAACAATTTAACCGGCCCTGACTTCTAAGAACTTCAGCCGCTAGCAGCGCTATGGTTGGACATCAACTTGACAAAAAAAGGACATTTAAAAAAACACGCTAGTTTCACATTTTGGCCACCGGCACAGCAAAGTTTGTGGCACTGTACGAGTATTCGGGCATGACAATAGCAGAGGTTGCGTCAAACATTCGAAGCCTCTAAAGCCATCAAGCTTCAATTTGCACCATAATTATGGGCGGATAATTTACAATCAAGATAAACATAAAATCATTGAAGAAACAAATGTGTAGGTAAATGTCGTATATATGTGATGTCTCTTACATAATATAGTAAGCGGCATCAATTAATTCAGAGCAAATAGCACAATAACGGCCTTTGTTATCACAAGAATAACGGCCAGAGCTAGACCCAACACGTTAAGACACATTGGTGTCAAAGTAATTAATGCTGAATACTTCGGAGCGTAAGATTAAATGTTTTGGAAACAAAGGCTTTTTATGAAGAACGTATTTTATACAGGAATCAGCATCACAAAGGCCCGTAATTAATGTTTGAAAACGTCGGTTAGGTTTAATTTAGTTGTCTGCCAGTTCTGCCAGTCTCTGCCAGGTCGGTAGGAAACCATAAAACACATGGCTCCTACAACTTTGCGCACCTGCTCTTTCACGAGATTTGCTCAAGCCGAGAACATAATTAAGCCCTATGATTTCACGCGATATTTTGCGGGAACTTTAACCTCGACAGAATTTCGTCTCGAACTTAAAGGTCGTTGTTTCATAGATGAAAAATAAAGGTTGTTACCAGCGGCTGCCCAGTAGAAGATACCTGAGTATGACGAAATGAAATAATTTCCCTTCAACGAAACACGCTTAATGTATTTTGTTTTACTTTGAAAAATAGTAGTGGTAGTTCTAGCATCAAAAGCCCAGTAATTAATGTTAACGTCGGCTTTAATTATTTAATTTAGTTGTCTGCCGTCTCAGCCAGATCGGCTAGAAACCATAAAACACATTGCTCATAATACTTTGCACACCTGCTCTTGCTCTAGATTTGCTCATGCCAAGAACACAATTAAGCCCTATGATTTCACTCGTCAATTTGCAGGAACTTTACCCTCTACAGAATTTAGTCTCGAACTTAAAGGTCGTTGTTTCGTAGATGAAAAATAAAAGTTGTTATTACCAGCGGCCGCCCATTAGAAGATACCTAAGTATGAGGAAATGAAATAAATTCCCATCAATCAAACACACTTAACTTAATGTAAGTATTTTGTTTTACTAGGAAAAGTAGTAGTGGTAGTTCTAACATCAAAAGCCCAGTAATTAATTTTAACGTCGGCTCTGTTTAATTTAGTTATCTGCCATCTCAGCCAGATCGGCTAGAAACCATAAAACACATTGCTCATAATACTTTGCACACCTGCTCTTGCTCTAAATTTGCTCATGCCAAGAACACAATTAAGCCATATAATTTCACTCGTCAATTTGCAGGAACTTTACCCTCTACATAATTTAGTCTCGAACTTAAAGGTCGTTGTTTCGTAGATGAAAAATAAAAGTTGTTATTACCAGCGGCCGCCCATTAGAAGATACCTAAGTATGAGGAAATGAAATAAATTCCCATCAATGAAACACACTTAACTTAATGTAAGTATTTTGTTTTACTAGGAAAAGTAGTAGTGGTAGTTCTAACATCAAAAGCCCAGTAATTAATTTTAACGTCGGCTCTGTTTAATTTAGTTATCTGCCGTCTCAGCCAGTTCGGCGAGAAACCATAAAACACATGCTCATAATACTTTGCGCACCTGCTCTTACTCGAGATTTGCTCAAGCCAAGAACACAATTAAGCCCTATGATTCCACGCGTTATTTTGCGGGAACTTTAACCTCTGCAGAATTTCGTCTCGAGCTAAAATACCCGTTGTTTTGTGAAAGTTTTGTAGATGAAAAATAGACCTAAGTTATTACCAGCGGCTGCCCAGTGGAAGATAAATATGATGAAATGAAATTAATCCCTTTCAACGAAACACACTTACATAATGTTTTACTATGAAAATTGTAAAAAGCACAAGAAGCATTTTTTCTCCTCTCTCTTATTTCTCCTTTTCTCTCTACTTTTTGATCATTATTATTTCGTTTCTTCGCTTTTTTGTACGCTCCTTTTGATAGTTCTTTCGATTCTAAGATAAGATACTTTATAGGACTCTGCTTCCGAAATAAACAGAGTTTTTTTATATTTTTATTTTAAATATTTCATAAACTGATTCCCCCATATCAACTTTTTTAAACTCAAATCATTCATTGTTGCAAATATTTCCTATGTAGGTAGAGGTAAGTACCTACACCGCGTTTTAACGCCATCGAGGCGCGCTTTCTTTACGGCGCGCTTAAAATCGCAGTGTGCAGTTAGGCTCTAACTGTATTCAAGAGTGCGAAAGCTTTAATAAATAGTAGGTAGGTAAATTCATTATACCCACGGTGCGTGTCTTAATTGGCTTTCAAACTTGCGTAAGTACCTGTTACTAAGTATAAGTAACAACAAGTAATTTAAAATGTAGAGCTCCAAAGTTTCGTGATTTGCCTCATTATCAGTCATAAAAGCACTTGGAAATGTTCAGTTTGCCAAGTAGGTACTCGGCAGGCTCACGGCGTTTTACTAATTAAGTTACGCTTTTTCAATTTGCTGAGAACTTGAAATTGTTACGCGAAAAGCGCTTGAAAGCTAGCTTTATTGGCACTTAATAGTCTGGCTGGTAACATTACTGAATATTTTTAGTTACAACTTTTCTATTCGTCGTCCGTCTACTGTATTCAAAGTACCGATTTCGATTCGGATTTAATATCCGTAAGTAATATAAAATAATACATATAATAAAACAGAAACGGAAAAAAAGTCTGTACATGAAAGATTTAAAAAAAAAAATTACTGCTATGTGATGTGTACAGGATATAGACCCCAAAACGATAGATATTAAAATTTTTGTCTGTTTGTCTGTTTGTCTGTTTGTATGTTCGCTTTTCACGCAAAAACTACTGGACGGATTTTTACCAAATTTTGTGAAGTAATAGCTTATAACCCGGGTCAACATATAGGGTACCTTTTATTGAATAAAAACCCCTTATTCCTACGGGAAAATACAAAGACTGATTCTTACTAAAATAGATGGCGCCACATGATTTTGAAAATACGTTATATTTAATCGCTGTCTCAATTAATAATGAATCATGTTATTTTTTTTACCTGCTTCAAAACATAATATAAATTGAAACCCATCCAGGCCCATATAAAATCATAAAAATAATTTCATGTTATTTACGTCATTATATCTACTAAGCAATAGATGGCGCAGGTAGTCAGTAAGATATACCTCTCACAAAAGTACATTCGAATGATTATTTTAATTAGGGTGAAAGCCCCCTCTGTTGCCACTTTAAGATGTTTTTCACTTCTTTCGCATCATAACTACTAAGCAATAGATGGCGCAGGAAGTCAGTAAGATTACGATATACCTTTCACAAATGTACATTCGAATGATTATATTAAGTAGGATGAAAGCCCCCGCTGTTGCCACTTTAAGATGTTTTTCACTTCTTTCGCCTATGGTCTTAAGTAGGTATCTATAAAATACAACATTTATATCTAAAATTGTCAAGAATGTATCTTATACTTTTCTTTACATTTTTCAATTCTTACAATACAAAAAAACTACTTAAAAAATTTTTACAGACTCCAAAAAGTATTTGTCAACTGAAAAGGAAAAATATAATATCTATAATTTAGGTACCTTTTTGAGGTCGGTGCCAGTCAGTTTATTTTTTTTAATTACTTTTTATTTCTTAAGTTTTAGTGTACAATAACAATAAGTTTTAGTGAATTGTACTATAACATACCCACGGAAACTACTAAACTGATTTTGATGAATCTTAGACTGTTCCCAAAGTTAGAATACACCTAATTTAAATCAAATAGAATCATCTCGATATGCCTTAAGATTTCGAGAAATTCGTGGAAAAACATAGTAAAAAACATATAACTAAGTATTCATATACCTACGAAATTTAGTTTTATTTTAGTAAATTAAAAACCTATTCTTTAAACTTAAAATGTGCGAAGGGTGCCGATTGATGTGTTTTTGTTAATAAAATTTTAAAAGATACATCGAGAAATCAATACATACTTAACTAACTTAGATAAAATAAAAGAAACATCTAAATCGATGTAAACTGAATTATTACTATTGTTATTATGACTTAAAAGTCATAGATAAAAAGTATATTATCAAGCAAAAGTTATTAACGAAATGTTTTAAGCTAAGTAAGCACTCGGGGCAGTGGCCAAAACTGAAGTTTTCACCCTATTGATGTAATATTTCTATTTCGCATTTCCACTCGACGCTAGATGTCGCTACAGTAAGTATAGTGGTGCCACAAATATATCTGACCCGGTGACAGTGGTCGTGGAGGAGCCACTAGCAATACAAAATTAACTGTCAAAATGGACTGCCGGCAGTCAACAGTATATTTAGTACCAAAAACTAACCACTGTGTGAAATAAGTTTGTCGCAATGTAGACAAAATGTCACCAATGTAATTTTGAAAAATTTGCTCATAAACGCTAAGTGGCCAGTACGTAGATACCCACACCTACCTACCATTTTTTATGTCATTTAACCGGCTCTGGCTACTTAGGCCTTCAGCCGTAGGTACCATCCAATAAAATAAAGGAATATTAAAAATAGTTTTCTATCTAACTTATTTATTCCTTTATTTACTAGGAAAGCTTACATAAATTATGTTAAATTAAATAATTAAATGGTATATCATTACATTTTATACCTGTTACTTAAAGAAAGTTAATTACAAGCTCTCACAAATAGGAAATGTCTCCATATCAAAATACTAGCCTTCCGCCCGCGACTTCGCAAGCTCGGACTAAACGACGACGTTATCCCGCGGGAATGTGATATTTTTCAGGGATAAAAAGTAGTCTAAGGCAGCCATTATACAGTCCATCCAGATCGCGATCACTGATCGTGATCTTGATCGCGATCGAGATTTACTATGTAGATATTTTGCGATCAAGATCGCGAGCCGTCAATCACCTTCGTACGCAGTCAATCTGGATCGCGATCATTGATTTTGATCGCGGATCGCGATCCAGATTGACTGTAATGGCTGCCTAAGTATGTCACTTTTCAGCTGCCAAACTATTCCCATTCCAAAAGTCACGTCGATCCGTTGCATCAATTTTGACGTGAAAGACGGATAAACAAACAAACCCTCTTTCACATTTATAATATTAGTATGGATACACACAATCTTTTTTTCATTTTATAGTAAAAATATGATTGGCCTGATATTATGCATTACTAAGTAAGAACATAAATTTTAGCTTGATACCTCCCACGCATACTTGAGAAAAAGTTTCTTGATAGGTATAGGTGATAGGACAGATCTATGAATGAGGGCTCAACTATGTTCATGCAGCATTTGATAACAACATACCATGTTCATACCCTAGCCTGCATATTCGATATTCTTTAGACCCTTTTAGTAGAGAATAGGATTTCAAGAAGAGCGTTATGAAATCTGGGCAACAAACACACATAAACTAAACTAACACAAAAGTCACTACACCGCGCGTACGAAGTCGCGGGCAACAGCTAGTTAATAATATTATCTTAAATCAGGTATTGATATTATCAGAATTCGATAACACAAGAGATTTTACAAGGATTTTACATAGGTACATTTTTTGACGGTAGAATACAGAAAATATCAAAAGGTAATTTATTACCGTAAATTAGTAGTTATTACGACTAATAAAAATATAATTTTACGAAAACTATCTAACTATCGAATAGTATCCTTACGCTTGATGACATAGGTACTTATAGCATTTTTTTTTTAGTTTAACTCCCGATTTAGCGTCCTTACTACTTTATTAATGTAATGTTACGAGGTCATCATATTGTGTTTCCAGCAATGTTTTACCGAAACAAAAGATCGGAGCTACATTAATAGGCAGCGAATTTGCTCGGGAAGTGATTCTTAATTTGATAAAGTAAAGGTCGGTAGGAATTTTGTACAGCGGCAGTTTCAATTGAGGTCTCTTTTAATTTAATACATTTCATTGCTTTTCATTGCCTCGATGTTCAAAATTTGTAACTACATTCTTATCAGTATCAAAACTTAAGTACCAGAATATAGATAACAAAGTTTTAAATAGCGATAAAATTATACTCTATGAAAATATAAATTAATATCGCATTTACGTAGGTTTCGAATTATTTAATTTTGAATTTAGGTCAGTCCATGTAATAGTTGTAATATTTTTGAAATCAAAAACAAATAAGTACCTATAACAAACAGTTTTTCAATGTGATTAAGTCCTTTCTTCTGAACTTAAAATTCCACGTTCATTTAGAGTTATGTGTTGACTCATACCTACTTCAAACAGGCTTACAAGTGTCAACAAAAAATTACACTTAAAGTACTTATTTATATTTAATAACTTTTTGTCACCGACAGTTTTGTTTCGGAACGCTTCCATGTGACAAAGTTCTATGTTGTTCACATATTATTGCTCGTGTCTATACGTCGTAAGCAACACAGTAGTAAACATGTGAACATCAATATATTTCTAGAATAACGCCCGAATTCTCGAACGCAAATCATCTTTGGGAGCGTCTCAAAGATCATGGCATCTCTTTCATACGTTTGACATTTAAAGTGACAGGGCGATGTGTGAGACGCTCCCAAAGATAAGTAGCGTACGAGTATTCGGGCAAGCCACATAAGCGGCCGACAGCGTACATATAATCGACATTGAACAGATTCAAATACCAAGTTATTAACTGTAAACTTTGTAACTGAACCAAAATGCTCGCATACCGACTTTCAAACTTCTGAGTCTGGTATTCAAATTCACTTTCAAACTTACCTTTAAAGGAATTCCGGTGGTAAAAACCATGCCGAGACGAGACCAACTCCCAAAACTCAATTAGGTACGCGTTGCCGGTGAGCTGGCAGGCTCCTATGAATATTTTTTACAGTCACGTCGCGGAAAATGTAATGACTGACATCAACCTCCTGTTATGAAAACGGAAAAAATCCTGACCAGAATTTCGTAATGAAACTAAATTTTGTACTAAACACAATTTATTTTCATTTGTTTTGAGGAAACAACTTGTTGAATTGTTTTTAGGAGCAGTAAGTACCATTACCTTTAGTAAAGTGTGTTTAAATAAAATATGTGAAAACTTTACAACAGCCCTGCAAGTAACTTTCAGGCGGGATTTATATAACTAAGAATTCATATAAATACGAAACAAATGCTAAGAACATCCAAGCAACCAAAAATAAACCCAACTCGTTCACGAGAGTTTAAATACAATTTGATGACAGCCGCAGCAGCCCTAATTAGGAAGAGCGCTGCTGTCTGAATTACAGATATTATTTAGTATCTAGTTCAGACACAGACGAATAAATTGTAAGTGTATTTTTAAGAAAAACTTGTACTTATGTATATTTAGCTGTATGTTTTTGTATGCTCTTTTGAAATAAATTATCATTAATTAAATTAAATTAAAAAAAAAAAAAAAAAAAAAAAAAAAAAAAAAAAAAAAAAAAAAAAAAAATTCGCTTAAAGCCACTCTTACCCTTTCGAGTTTCAGGATTAGAAAGCGCGTCATGTCAAAGCGGGAACAAGTATGCTTTTCAATTAGCGCCTTGCACGTTTCGATCTTACAAAGGAAATGAAACATTTATGTAAACCGGTATTTATTTGGGCAACACTGTAGATATACACCGTGAAATTTTACTTGTTGACTTCCCGAAAGATACTTGAAGTACTCATCAATACAAACAACTTTTACTATTGGAAAAACTCTGAAATTGTGAAAAAAAATCAGCTGTTCCATACATTTCAATAGAGTTGATTTGAAAATTAGTATGGTGTACTTCGATCAACAATAGTAGGTACTAGATGAAGGCTCACGAACTAAATGAAAACTTTACATGGCTCAGACTGACTTTTATTTAAACGGAGAAAAAAGGTTACGAATGTTACGATCTTACATTATAAATGACAAGTTTGAAATAACTTAGTATTAATGACACTGTCAAAATAATCTACATATAATTTTATTTATACTCTCAAGTGGGAGTACTTATACGCTCGGCCATATCTGTCACTCCAACTATGTATCTAGAACTAGGTCTTACTGTTGATCGAAGATGGTGTATTTTGGTTTTGTATATAAAGTGAAAACAATATTCATATTATTTATTGTTCTCTTTTGGTGCTTACATACTTAATTATTTAAAAAATCTATATCCATATGACCCACGTATTATGGACACTGCACTGCAAACGTATTACCAACCAACATATTATATTAAAATGGCCAGTAAAATGAAATACTAATATTTTGAAATAATAACTCATTTACTAGACACGAATTAAACTACTTTTTAACTCAGGGTAGCTGAGGGCCTTATCTGAAACGCGAAAAGTTTTATAGTATTTAAGTTTTTTAATATTGTTAGATAAGATGTGCATTATGAACTGCGCCTATTGTGAACAGTTTAATAGACTCCTATAAGATTTCCATCCTTTATAAACTAAACTATATCCGCACCCCGTACCATAAATTGTTAAATTATTTTCACCGGGAACATTTTCAACAGACATTTCGTGATTCCATTCCCCTTATTATGAAGGCATCCCGTCAATTTTGGTGAGTGGCTTTTGGGACTGTTTTCGGGAATTAAACCACAGCCGGAGATTTAAAGGATAGGTACACGAGGTGGGAATATTATCTGTGCGTTATACGGATTAAAAAAAGGTTATGTAATAACGTCATTCAACAATAACTAGAAACAGGACATTATTCAGTACAAATGTAGTATCGTTTTTATTTTAATACTAGCGGCCGCCCGCGGCTTCGCCCGCGTGAACTTCACGACGTCATCCCGTAAGTTGCAAAAAAACCTACTTCGAACATCAATGATAAGTATCTCAAAAATAGCTAAAAATACGTACAAAAAATGACATACTTTTGTTTATTGAAAAATTGCTCTAAATATTAGTGCAGGTATGGCTTTTTATATTGGTCGGAGTGTACGGGCGCTTTAAAAACTTCATTGGTAGTATTGGTGTAGGTATACCGGACTTATTATATAATCGTAGAGCTGAAGGGAGATCTGCGATAACAGAATATTGCTGTATACTCGACCAACAAATTGCTTTATCACCTTTCTTTGTTTGCTGTAGATCGATGAGGTCTAGTCTGATTTCCATTGTAAGTTCAAAGTGACAATTTCTATTGATGTCTTCGTCACATAGTGCATGACGTTATTGAAATGTCATTCAGATCTGAGCTTTATGTATGGCAATTGTTAACAAAACTGATAAAGCACTTTCCTGGTCGACTTTACATGGGCGCGGGTCACTGCGGGAGTCTGCGCCCATGTAATGACTATATTGTATTATCTTGGTTAGGCGAGATTTATGAAGATGTTTTTAGCCCACTTTTTAGGCAATGTTTTGATAGACATAGAATGGGAATAAATAAGTTTTTTTTTAATTTAATTGTTTTATTTACACCTTCCTTGGATAAGAAAGCAAATCAACTTAAAATGTCGCAGATGTCCATTTTTTTAATCTTCATGACATCTCTATTCCACTTTTTTATGGTCTTTAGGTACCTATTACATCATTGAAAGTAAAATATTTTAGAGTATAGTATTCTGCGCCTATTCAGGCGGATCCATAATCTTTGGAGCAATATCTAAGTATGTTTGCCGGTAAGGATGACAATCGGAGGTGGGCAGTTTGTTAATAAGTACTTTTATCTATTTTTTGAGATATTTTTCTTATCTGTGCGACGAAGGTTAATTTTTTATGGAAGCTGCAACTTCTCCAAGATAAAAAACAGTTATTTCGATCTTCAAAATAATTTACAGCCTATATGTTACAATATTAAAAAAGTTTCACCAAGTACTTAACAGAAATGCCAGCTTTTAAACTTTTGAGTTTTAGTCAGTACCTACCTACTTACCTACTTATACTATTTCCGCCTTCACCAAGTAGAGGTACTCCCAGCCTATGTTGTTTACGAATTTTATTTTTCCATGCATCCATGTCATGTACATACGAGAATCAATTCTTAAGAAAATCTTATATTTGAATGCTCAAGATATTAGGTACTTATAAGAAGTTAAGTAACAGTTGTGATATCACATACGTAAGGCGCTATATTGCTCTTGGGGGACATCATTATGTCTCAGACTTTAGATTAATGTATGTCAATAGAAAATACTTATCACTCTGAACAACTTCTCTCTCTTTACGCTTTATATTACAATTTGTTAGAGTTGATCATTAGAATACAGAATACAACGTATAATGTATATCGGCCAAGCTTACCGTACGTTCCGTTAAGTATATCCTTACACATAAATTTCTAACACGGCAGCGACCGTAACAAGGATACTTTCCGCTCTGAACAAACATTTGTACGAAAGAACCGCTACTTACACAGTGCACTTTACATAACTCTTAACACTTGAGATTACAGACGAAAGTGCCACAAACCAAACGCAAAACAAAACACGTCATAACACTGTTGTTTTCTCGTTTTGCTTGCTGTTGTAAATATTTTATTTGACACTAAGCCTTCATAGAACCTTGTTTGTATGAAATGGAATCCATCAAAAATAACAAGTTCATGCATAATTTTCTTTGTAATCCTATTACAACACATTTCTTTAGTATTTACCAGACAAAAATAAACGGCTTAACGAAACCAGGGTGCATACCATCAACTTTAAGACAGCGATTCAAAAATAGCGCGATGCAGAATAGGTTCCTAAAATGAATTGCTTTCTTTCGTACCATGACCTTCTAAAAACTGGATCGCAAATGAATTGCTAAATGTGAATGACCGAACGATTTGTGTCCTTATTTCTTCTACCCGTCTCTTTCACTCGATTCTGTCATGCCAGGAGAGTGAAAGGGACGGGTATAACCTGCAGGTGACATGTTAGCTTGGCCAAGTTATAAGTCAAATAAGAGTTGATGACAGCTCAGCGGCTGTGAAATGTCATTGAATGATCACTGAATCGCTGTCATTGATATTAAACTGTCGTGGTACGAATAAGCGAAGCAGATCAGTTTAGGTTCCTAAACAAAACCGCAATAAGAGTTGATGGTAGGCACCCAGGATTAGAGCTTTATGCTTTCAAATAAAGCTTTTCTCACTAGCACTCAACAATTCTGGCGAATACTAAAATGAAAATGTATTTTATCTCCATTTTCAACGACGTGCTGCTATTCAGTCTAACAAAGCCGGCTATTAAAATTAATATTTTGATAATTATCAAACATTTTTAAGGTATTCTCATATTAGAGAAATTAAAATTGATGTTACATAAAAGTATTGTTATTTATACGGAAAAGAACCGGCTGCATCGGAGAACAGTAGGTAATGAAAAAGTAAAACCGTTATTTAATTGACAACATTTCATTTTTTGCAAGGCAGTAAAATTAGAAAACCATTTCGAGATTAGAACTAATTAAACATGAAAAACAATTTTTTTAATTTTTTGGTCGCCTATTTATAAAGATATTTAAAAAAATGTGTAAAATGATCAATGTCAGGAAGTTCTTGCGTGTATGCATTTGCCTGAAACTAATTCCCAAGAAGAAAAAAAACGAAGTAAACAAACAAATGTCAAAGTTTACTGTCATTTTAATAGTGATGCCTGCTTGACTCAGTTATCGAATTATTATCGATTATTTTCAATTAAAAATGGGTAAGACACTGAAATGTTTTTGTTTTATTATTACACAAACAAAGATTTTTAAAAGTAAGTACTTACACAGTTCTACCTTGTTTTAAAGTATTGAGCAAGTTGGTTAAATAAGGTTCTTCTTCATCGATGCACTCTTGGCAGAGCGGTCGTGCGGTCGTGGTAAATAAGGTTACAAGTCATGAAAAGTATAGCATTTTTAAAACTACAGTTGTATATCACATGTGAGACGAAATAATCAAGTGTAGTGTTGTTTTATTGCATCTGACTAAATAAAAATAAATAATCCCTTTTAACAAAAATATTATTATTATCGACACAATATACTAGCGTGCTAGGAACATCTCTACGTAAAACTTCATGTCATGAACAGTTTTTTTTTTAATTTGAAAGTTAGGGAGAGGAAGGTTGAGGCTAAGGAATCGCTTACTATATTATTCCTGATATTGTACTTACGTCCTTTTAGAATATACCATTTTCTATTAATTATTATCTCAATAATTTATGAAAATAAAAAGAAAAGAACAAATACGCGTTTCCTAAAAAGCGATAACCTTTCATTATATCCATAAAAACAAGTACCTTAAAATTTTGAAATGTTGTTTACTTTGTTAGCCAAATAAAATGATGTCTGATGTTGTCTTGATATCTGATTCATCTGTAATCATCAGAATGATCAATTTGAGTTGAAATAAAATACTGTGCGACGTCATTATATTTTAACCTTACTTTATGCTAGTAAGCATTATCTAGCAGTCAACCGGACAGGACGTCAGTGGGAAAAATCGCACTAAATATTTATTGTAAAGACTATTTAATTCAATATCTCCAAATGCACTCACTTGTTTTTTCGCATATTCGCACATTGAAAAATCATTGATAGGATTCTCCTAAAATCCAAATAAAATATCAGAATTCCATGGTTATACTGGCCGCTGATTGCAGTTAAAGGTCCAAATATTCGATGCTTTGATCTGCCATAGAAATGCCCGAAAGCAATAGGTTAAATAGAGCGGGTCTCAATGGAAGGCGCGTCAAACAATATGCATATCCGATTGTCAGAGACTGCAGTTTGCACAGTGGGCTGTGACATAAGGTCACTGCTACCTGAACTAGATTGATAAATATCAATGGAAGACAGAGCGAAGCATTTTTACAAGCTTTTTATTAACTTGCCATGCCATAGTTAGTTAGTTAGTTAGATTGTTTGTTAGTTAGTTCATTGCAAGGTTAATTTGACCCACTTCTCAGTGTCCGATGGAGCTGAAATTTTTTATACAGGTTTGGTTTAGACGACAATATAATATTAAAGTACAGTCAGCAAAAAAGCTTGTCATAAAAATGAAATTTTTACTAAAAACTTATTCAGTCTACAATCATACATGTTTTTACTGGTTAAAAAATGATAAGACTTCAGCTCAAATAATTTTAGGACGCGTCGTCAGTCTGAAATTAGTAAACCCAGTAGGTACAGTCAAGGAATTTAATTTCCAACCCACCTACAACAAACTGCCCCCATAAGAGCTGGCTACAGCACGACGTTGCTTTGTTAGGTCGCATGCATTGTTTTAATGTTAGTTAATGCAACAGTTGCCTAGTTACTAACATAAAACAATGTAGCCTGGTGATTTAACGTTTTGAAACGTAAACTTGATGAACTGAAGCATATTTCAAACAGATTGATTTAATTATCGTATTGACATTTCAATATTAATATAATATTCGACCTTATTGAATTGCGACTGTCTAACAACATTTCAACGATTTATTTTAATTTTTTATTTTGTTGCATTCACAATGCAATTTTTATTACAGAAAAATGGAAAATGAAGTATTTAGAAAAAATCGACCCGCCTCACAATCATTTTCCATTTTTCTGTAATAAAAATTGCATTGTGAATGCAACAAAGTAAAAATTTCAATAACTTGCCATAGTAATTTCTTCTTTAGCGATTGTCAAATATCTGGAAAGGTATTTCTTTCGCGTGTGGGGGTAGTAATATCTTCACATTGATGAAATTAACGCCGGCTATACAGCGTGTAAGAAGTATTTAATAAATTCGACGCTTGTCGTAACGACTCCGTAGCTCAGTGGTTAGAGCAGTCGCCCGGATAGCGAAAGGTCGTGGGTTCGTGTCCCATCGGAGCTGATTGTGAGGCGGGTCGATTTTTTCTAAATACTTCATTTTCCATTTTTCAACATTTCAACGAAATAGGTTGCGAATTAATTTCCTTGATTGTACCTACACACACTGTATGTTTTCCCATCTGCTTTGTAAAAGTAAGATAGGTCATAAGTTTTAGTTTTATACTTTTTCTTCACTCAAAAGCCACGCCCTTGTTTGTGTAGCCTCAAGTAGTTATGTACTTGGTGTTATAAAACCAAGTCCGATGCTTCCTTAATTTCTATTAGTAGCCCAAACGCAGTACGTTAAATTGAGGTCTCAATTGAAGGCAGGTTAAACAATATGCATATCCGATTGCCAGAGACTGCAGCTTGCACAGTGAGCTGTGACATACGGTTTTCAGGTCACTGCGACCTGGACTAGATTGACAATACCAAACTGCGATAATGATCGACGCTATTCTTCAGATTTCAAAATATTTTACAGGTTAAAGTCTAATATAAGTAGGTACCAAATGAGGGAATTTTTTTGTTAATCGTAGAAATTTTAGATTATACGACTAAATAAACATCTTCAGCTATTGAAATTTTTAAATTATTTTTATTCATTCACTTCAATTCAATTCAATGCAATTCTGTAAGTATAGGAAAAATGTAATAGTAAAAAACCACGGGCCCCATAAGGAGCTGGAATCCAGAAATCCCGCCTGAAAGCTCCTTATAGGGCTTGTGGTTTTTTACGATCATATTTTTCCTATATCTTCAGCTATACTTAAGTAATATTTTTAGCACATCCAGAATGAATTTGTTAAACGCAATACACACGTATACTAGATACTTATCTTGCATGTTTTATATACTTACCATCATATTTTAAAACTATTCTTTCAGACGAGAAAATTTGTCGACTGTTATCTGGCTGTCAAAGAAACATTGTCCCGTTCCCTCATCACTAATATAAGCGAGACAGCAATACGCACTGTCGTGGATCGGAGACAACAAAATTATTTCGTGGTGCGCATGCTTAAGCTTACTGAAGTCCCATAGAAATGTCCTAACGCAATGCGTTGAATTGGGCAGGTCCCAATGGAAGACAGATCAAACAATATGCAGATTAGAATGTCAGAGGCAGGAGTTTGCCCAATCATCCGTGCTACCTGAACTAGATTATTAAATACCAAACTGCGATACAACGCACTCTAGTCTTAATTTTCGTAAATGCAGTCAAATCCAGCCGGTAAATATAACAACGAACAAAGGTTTTAGGCAAAGTCAAAGTCAAGAACTTTTTATTCAAATAGATTTACAAAATGAAATACTTTTGAATCGTCCAACATTTTTTGAAGTGAAACCTTTGTGCACTTTTTGTGATGGGTAAAAATGTTAAACTCGCGTCAGGATCACGTGACCGTCACATCGAAAATTCGTAAGACGGACACGTGACCCGATCGAAAAACTGTTACAATGTCATGTTTCCAACGTTGTGATAGCTCAGTTAGAAAACGGGCGGCATTGAAGCCCGAAGACCTCGGTTCATATCTAGTCCGTCCTTTTTCATGTTTTTGTCAAATTCCCTTTTTTTTTTTGTGAAAAAGTCTAGGGAGCCCTTTTCGCTTCTGCCGGCACTTCCGGAGTGCAGCCCGTTGTTTTTTTCCCGTTAAGGACGTCTTTGAATAATGGGAAAAATGGTATTATCAGCTATGAATGAATGAATGAATATGAATGAATGACTTATGAAATGAATGAATGACTTATGAAATGAATGAATGAATGAATGAAATTTTATTTGCTTTGAACAGGGTACTTACATATAAAGATAACAACAGTTTATGAAAAACAATTATAGTGTGATCGCCCACTCAGATTATGTCAATAGCATGCAAAAAGTGAATTATTAATTGAAGTTAATATGTACTGTGTTTTGTCCTATGTTGTGAAAGTATTTCCGTGACGATGTAGGCATGATACCTCTACTTATAATCACAGCTCTAACAAACTATATATTTAATCTGCAATCACAGTAAATTTACTAAAAGTTACTCATATAGTTAAAGGGAATGTTATAAAGTGAGAATGCACATGAGACCAATTTCAAGACGCTCCGACTTGCTGAGCGTGGCAACTTACAATTTCAAAAGTCTAAAGGCTATGTGTGGGTTGAAATCTTCTGGGAATTTATTAAGTTCTATCTTTTTGATTTAGAACTGTTTTATTGCTTTAAGATATGGTATCGAGTTTTTTTCGCCTGTTTTTCTTGTCAGTTAAAAGATGTCCATAACAGGTGGTAGGTAAAAAAATGTTGGACGATTCATAAGCATTAATTTTATTTAATCTATATGAATAAAAATTTATTGACTTTGACTTTGACTTTGGTATTTAAATAAAAATGTACATAGGATATAAGTTCATACATGGATACTCGCACAAAACCCGCAGACGTACAGAATTGAGAAATAAATAAAAATATTATTGTATATTACACACAAATTTTGTACGCAAAAAGGGTGAGCTTAGGGCCAATATGTTAAACAGTGGTCGCACGAGATTGCTGTTGGCTATAAATAAATAATAAAACATTGGAACTACCTTGCAGCAAGATACGTTAGTAGAGGAATGACAAATTCTGTTATTAAGCTGTATGCAGCTTTTATTCAAACATCAATAGGTACGTAAAACAATTACGTAATACTCAGATAAGTACAACGTAATCAATTTAAATACAAATGAGATCCGGATTATGTCCGTTCCGTCGGAAAGTAGCCCCAAGTTGGGGGGGCTACTCCCATCCCAACCATATACGTAACAGAATCAGTCACACTAATATTCAAATTTTAACGCTTCAGACCTAACTACCACGATCGGAAAGTAGCCCCGATTAACAAAGTAGCTCTTTCTTTAGACAATAATAATATATTACAATACTATAACGATTTGTAACTTGCAATGCGTTTTATAAGAATAACTATCCCACAAGGTTCATTTTCAGCTGCTAGGTATTCGCTCCAGCGTCGGAATATCTAAGAAACGAAATACACCGTCTACCTGGGATGTCATTACCGGAGCTATATCGATAGCAAATCGGTTGGCCTCGGCGAATCGAGCCCGATTGTAATGTACAACAAATGGCTTCATTTGTACCCGACAACCGGCAGACCATGAACATCGCAGTACTATAGTTTGCCTTACGACCTCTCGGAGCACTAATTGGGAAATGAAAATGAATAAATCTTAGCTCTAGACGCTCTGTTTTCTAAACTTAAACGTATAACTACTGATTTTGGTTTATTACTCTTGATTTAAAAACATACTGCCTACCCGAGATTTCATTACTGAAGCTATACAGGTAGCAAATCGGTTGGCCTCGGCGAATCGATCCCTATTGCATTGTACAACAAATGGCTTCATTTGTACCCGACAACCGACAAACCCTGTACATTGGAGTATTAAAGTTTGCTTTGCGACCTCTCGGAGCACTGATTGGGAAATGAAAATTGATAAATCTTAGCTCCAGACGCTTTATTTACTACACTTAAAAGTATAATTACTAACTTAAATCGGTTGGCCTCGGCGAATCGATCCCTATTGTAATGTACAACAAATGACTTCATTTGTACCCGACAACCGGCAGACCCTGAACATCGCAGTACTATAGTTTGCCTTACGACCTCTCGGAACACTAATTGGAAAATGAAAATGAATAAATCTTAGCTCCAGACGCTCTGTTTACTACGCTTAAACGTATTGTTACTGATTTTGGTTAATAACTCTTGATTTAAAAACATACTGCCTACCCGAGATTTCATTTCTGAGGCTATACAGGTAGCAAATCGGTTGGCCTCGGCGAATCGATCCCTATTGCATTGTACAACAAATGGCTTCATTTGTACCCGACAACCGACAAACCCTGTACATTGGAGTATTAAAGTTTGCTTTGCGACCTCTCGGAGCACTAATTGGGAAATGAAAATTGATAAATCTTAGCTCCAGACGCTTTATTTACTACACTTAAAAGTATAATTACTAACTTAAATCGGTTGGCCTCGGCGAATTGATCCCTATTGTAATGTACAACAAATGGCTTCATTTGTACCCGACAACCGACAGACCCGTACATTGCAGTACTAAAGTTTGCCTTGCGACCTCTCGGAACACTAATTGGGAAATGAAAATTGATAAATCTTAGCTCCAGACGCTTTATTTACTACACTTAAAAGTATAATTACTAACTTAAATCGGTTGGCCTCGGCGAATCGATCCCTATTGTAATGTACAACAAATGGCTTCATTTGTACCTGACAACCGGCAGACCATGAACATCGCAGTACTATAGTTTGCCTTACGACCTCTCGGAGCACTAATTGGGAAATGAAAATGAATCAATCTTAGCTCCAGACGCTCTGTTTACTACACTTAAACATATAATTACTGATTTTGGTTACATAATCTTGATTTAAAAACATACTGCCTACCCGAGATTTCATTACTGAAGCTATATACCGGTACCAAATCAGTTGGCATCGACGAATCGATCCCTACTGTAATATACAACAAATGGCTTCATTTGTACCCGACAACCGGCAGACCCTGAACATCTCAGTACTATAGTTTGCCTTACGACCTCTCGGAACACTTATTGGGAAATGATAATCAATAAATCTTAGCTCCAGACGCTCTTTGGCTTTTTACACTTGATTTCAAAACATACTGCCTACCCGAGATTTCATTACTGAAGCTATACCGGTAGCAAATCGGTTGGCCTCGGCGAATCGATCCCTATTGTAATGTACAACAAATGGCCATTTGTACCCGCCCGACAACCGGTAGACCCTGAACATCGCAGTACTACAGTTTGCCTTACGACCTCTCGGAACACTAATTGGGAAATGAAAATGTATAAATCTTAGCTCCAGACGCTCTGTTTATTACACTTAAAACATATAATTACTGATTTTGGTTACATAATCTTGATTTAAAAACATACTGCCTACCCGAGATTTCATTGCTGAAGCTTTATACCGGTACCAAATCGGTTGGCATCGACGAATCGATCCCTACTGTAATGTACAACAAATGGCTTCATTTGTACCCGACAACCGGCAGACCCTGAACATCGCAGTACTAAAGTTTGCCTTACGACCTCTCGGAACACTTATTGGGAAATGAAAATAAATAAATCTTAGCTCCAGACGCTCTGTTTACTACACTTAAACGTACAATTACTGATTTTAGTTTATTACTCTTGATTTAAAAACATACTGCCAACCTGATATGTCAATAATGAAGCTATACCGGTAGCAAATCGGTTGGCCTCGGCGAATCGATCCCTATTGTAATGTACAACAAATGGCTTCATTTGTATCCGACAACTGACAGAACCTGTAGATTATCAGAACAGTAGGTAGGTGGGTTCCCTACCATAGTTTGCTTTACGACCTCTCTGAACATTAATTGGGAAATGAAAATGTATAAATCTCTACTCTAGAACACTACAGCTCTAAAAGTTACTAGTTTGTAACTGAAAAGTTTTGGTATGCCTACTTACTGAATTTAGGTTATCTACGCTTGAATTGAGTGATACAATCTACCTGAAATCTCATTACCGATTTGGCATTGATGCTATGAATCGATCCCGAATGTAATGTAATGACTTCATTTGTACTCGACAGCCAGCGGATCTTATATTTACAGCTCTAGTTTGCCTTACGACCTCTGAGAACTCTGATTGAGAAATGCTAGTTGATTTAGTTTCTTCTAGTTACTAATTTGCAACCAAATTTCAGGTTAGCATTGTTGAATTTGATAGATAGATAGATAAATTATTTATTTGCAAAGAACATGCACACATTACAAAAATAATTACAAAAAGGAAAAAAAAGCAATCAAATATAATTATAGGAAATAAAAAAAAACATATTTAACATCACTTTGTGTGCCGTAGCGATGCAAAAAGGCGAAAACTCAGTGGTACATTTACTCATAGAGTAAATCACTGATTTTCAGTTTCCACCCATAAAAGTTTGCTTTATCTATACTAATATTATAAACAGGAAAGATTTGTTTTTTTTTGTATGTTAAAACTACTAGATTGATTTTAGAAATTCTTACACCATTAGAAATCTAGATTATTCCCGAGTATTATAGGCTATTTTTTATCCCGCTATTCACACGGGAACGGGAACCACGCAAGTTAAACGGGGGGCCACTAGTCTACTAGTAAATGCATGAGAACGACAAGGAATGTACTTGTTACCAATTTATTACATGGCATAGTACCTGGGTGTTCGACATTTACCCCCAATGGCAATCGTACTCGGTACCTCAAAAATAACGGCAATTTGAAAACCGGTGCGTACACCACTCGACCACGGAGGTCGTTACTAGGAGATTAAGAAGTACCTAATCCCTACGTGTTAGATTAGAGGAATGTATGTTTGTACCTAGGTACTTAACATTCCTTTTGGATTACCTAAACAATCAGATGAAATACTTCACCTTCTAACCACCTCTGTGGTCTAGTGGTACACACCACCAGCACTTGTATCAGACCCAGAGGTCCCGGGTTCGATTCTCAGTGGGGGGTATATTTTGTATTCGGTTTGGTTGGTGGTAGGGCTTGTTCAAAGTCCGCCTGGTTAGCTACCACCATCTTATCTAAGTCTGACGCCATAACAATGATGTTTTCACCATTTTTGTGTTACGACAGTTAGTGATAAGATGGCCAGTTCCTCAGTAATTAAGGTATCCGGTAGTAGTGCGCTTCCATCTTCAGCCTTAAAATCAGGTGTGATGATGGCTAAGTGCCACCCCGTTGTGAATAAAAAAAACCTAAACAATCTGATGAAATACTTCACATTAACAACAAACTTTTTATTACAGTTTCCAACTCCTCAAAACTCTTTCAATCAATCATTTGACAACCACTGGAACGTTGGCAGCAAAACATCGAATAAATCACTGGGTATCTGATTTATTGGATTAACTTGAAGTTACTCGGATTTCGGTGTAAGAAGAATGGAAGAAAGAATGGAACATGACCTTATACCCGAGACAAAGAAACGAACAAATCCTTAATACCTTTGGATCAAAAACTTCTAATGGACTTGTTATCTTAGAGGTTGTTTGGTTTTTCATTAAAATATGCTTTGACTAATGTCACAAACAGATTTTTATAATCTAGTGAAACTGGTAGTATTTTTTTCCATTACAATTTATCATCCTGCTTTTTTGTTTTTCAGTAAATACTACCCTTAATACAGAGGTATCTGCCATAAACCGTATTTTGACAGATATCGGTAATTAACACTGTAACATATTATAACGTAGCTAAATACCTACAGGATATTTTTTTTACCAGTGCACAAATTTTTAAGATCGACTAAGAATCAGTAAGTGAACAACTTTCTCCAACAACAACAACAAGAAACATGGGTCGAAATACGACAAAAATTTCTGAACTTCCCATACTAAATCGATCACGTGATCAGTCCGATTTGTATGAAGAGAAAGAGTCGAAATTTTTTTGTCATATTTCGACCTATGTTTCTAGGAGAAAGTTGTTCACTTACCGATTCTGAGTTGTTCTTAAAAATTTGTGCACTGATAAAAAAATTATCCTGTATAGCTAGAGGGGCTGCTAAAATTATATTGAATGATGACCGCTGATAAATTGATAATCGATTAACTTCCAGTATACTCATACCCATACCTCATTGAAATCTCGCGGATATACTGCCGGGGCAGATCTCGGCCCCATTGATACAACAACAATAGACGGACAGACAATACAACATGATTGATCGGTGGCAGCAGATACACTGGGTCATGTGCAGTGGTTAGCATACAATGTAACTATTTGGTAATTCCACTATAATATGTATTAATTGACACAAGTGAAAGGGTTATGATTAGAGGTTAGGGTTAAAGGCTTATGATTAAAGGCCTAATCAGACGACGTACTTTTGTCCGCCGGACTAACTTAAAAAGTGGTAATTTTCGCCACGAACTCAATGCATACGACGTTTATTTGATTCGTAAAGATCTAGCAAGGTGGCAGGAGCATAATGGGCAGAACAATCTTCGTTGTTTACGTTGCATTCGCAGCAAATGTTTTCACTTTTAGGTTATGTTGGCGGACAAAAGTCCGTCGTCTGATTAGGCCTTAAATGTTCAGTTGTAATCACAATGATATTTCACTAATATGAAAAGCCAATACACCTCAAGTAATTTTATATTAGGGTAAACCAGGCATTCGTGCCCCAGTGGATAGCGCGCCCCACTCGCAAAACTCACAGTTGCATTTTAAATTTGGCGCAAATTTGACCCGAACACCTTTGTTCAGTGACTGAACTGACGTGTTCGGGTCAAATTAGCGCCAAATTAAAGATTAATTAAAAAAAATATTTAAAAAACTTCCAAGATATTCGTACTCACGGGTCTACGTGACTTTCTGGCAGATTTTAAGCTCTAGTCAGTAATAATTAGGATATCGCACTTACAAAATAGGAGCGATATCCTAATTATTACTGACTAGCTTTCATTCGCTTAAAGTAGGGCAGGCGTACCGGTTTTGGTCACTGTACCGGTTTTGGTCACTTTTCACATTAAAGTTATATAAATAGGAATTAAATAATTATTGCTTATATTTATTAATGGCGAATAAAAGATTGGACTTTTAGTTAATAATTACAGCACTTAGATTTTTTTATGTAGTACGATATTTTACAAATAAACACGTGTTATGTTTCAAAGTTAACATTTTGTAAAATTCTTAAGCAAAATGTTAAGGGTTTGTAAAATAATTTTTTTTCTACAATAAAATTATTTTATGGTTATTTAATATTTTATATCATATTGGAATATGTTTCTTCTAGATGGATTAAGTGTTGTTTTTTCACTGTTCTTACAAAAAGTTGGGAAACAATAAGTGGCCAAAAGTGGGGCTAGAAATTTTAGCATTGTGCCACCTTTGGCCACTTTGGCATTAGTAGAAAGTTTCCAACCTATCATAAAGTTCATTTATTTTAAAAGACTCACAACTCACTTTTGTTAGCTAACGTACTAGAAAATTAGCGGATTGAGGCTAGTGTAGGCACTAGCCTACACTAGTCTCAATCCGCTAATTTTCTTTAAATCAAGTGATAAAGGTATACTTATAAAATTGTAGTAAGGAGCTAGCTGTGATTGAAATACTATTTCATGTAGTGTTTTAGTCCAGAACTCTAATAAGACATCAATTAAGCATAAACTCAACTTATAAATATAGAAATTTTATGAAAGTGGCCAAAACCAATGCAAACGGTGTATTTGGCCCCCTCCGCAGAGTTTGTTCTTGTTCGCGCGTGGAGCATAATTTTGATGAAATAAAATGATGTAGACTTGCTTTAAATCGATATAATGAAATTAAAATATAAAATTACAAAAATAGTTGACAGCTTTATAGCGTCGTTGAGGCAAGTGAAGTCTTTCTTGGCGCCAATCCGTGACGGCGCGGTGACGTCTAGCTGTCATCGGTGCGGCGTTTCGTTTCACGCATTAGAGGCGTGAACAGTTCTAAATAAAAAAAACTATTGATTTTTTTTACTTTGTAGATTGTACCCTTAAAGGTCGATAAATTATCTATAACTCTACATTATAAATTTTCTCTAAAATACTTAAGATCATTAAGCACTAAGCGGTTAAAAGTGAAAAAATCCTTAAAGTGGCCAAAACCGGTACGCCTGCCCTACATGATGTTTTCCCGTGGGAAAAATCATTTTCCCAGGGTACAAAGTAGCCTATTGTAGACCATAATCTATCTCTGCTGTTTCGTTCGTTCAGCTGTTTTGCCTTGACCTAGTAACAAACATACAAACTTTTGCATTCATAATTTTAGTAAGATTATGAGATTCAAGATCATAATACGAGCAATGACTTCGGCCACGACATTCCAGCGGGGCGGTGGCAACGAGCGATTTGCGCATCAGTTGGTGCGTCACACTTAAGAGCTCCAACCGAAAGACTATGTCCGCCAGCAGCAACGGCCTGTCAATTATGTTAGTCGCAATGGGCCATAATATTCGGTTTTTGAATGTAAAACAGTGTGTGACCGACTGCGGCCAACTGTCACTCCGATGCCTGCTGGCGGGCTGATAGTCTGTAGGGCCTTTTACCTAGTTATTTAATTATTTAATGTCGTGGCCGAGTCGTAATCCTCGTGGAAAATAGAAGTTAAAGAAGAAGAGTTGCGAGCGACCAGTATAATATATAAAAAATACTAGACTTAAACTACCAACCTGTCCCTCCAATGAAATAGATTAAAGGTTACACGGCTATCGGGAGAAAGAAACGGCAAAAAAGTGTTTTACGAGCTAAACGCTAACAACGTTACCGGATATCTCTTAATCCAGTTTATATTTTTCTATGAGGAATTGATTTTCTCTGTACTTTTTTGTGGTGTATTCAATAAATTAAGGTGGTTTTTCAACGTGATATTTTAGTCTATGGACACTATTGATGGTTGTGTCTCATATTATGTCGACTTCGAAGAAAAAATTTCATAACAATTGTGATATTATTGCGAAAATGAAGTACTTATTAGGAAAATCGACCTGTCTCACTATTAACTCCGATGAGTCTTGCACCCACGACCTTTACTTTACGGGCGAATGCTCTAAACACTGAGCTAATGGACTCGTGACGAAATCGTCGTAACGACAGTCAGTCAGGAAGAATCGGTCCAGTAGTTTTTGAGTTTATCCATTACAAACATTCAATTAAATAAATAGTTTTTGTAAATACTTCGTTTTTATGACAACCTTTTTTGTTGACAGTACTTTAATATTGTATTGTCATCCAAACCAAACCTGTATGCAAAGTTTCAGCTTAATCGGACACTGGGAAGTCGGGCAAATTTAGCTTGCAAGATTTGCGAACGGACATAAGAATACATACATAGACTACAAGTTTTAAATAAAAGCTTGTAAAATATTTAATCTTTTATACTGCGTTTAAGAAACTTCATGCATAACGATGGAAATCGACCTAAAAAAATATAACTCATCATCGATTCGTATTGGCGAACCGACTTAATTTTAGGGCTCAAAGAAATAATTTCCGTGGAAAAGTTCTTTTCGAGCACTGTAATGAATAACTGAATAATTCATACCCTTGTGCCTAGAAGAGAAAATTGCAAAGAATTTGCCGATTTACTTTTGTTCGGGAGGTTTAATCATCACTTTTAGCCTACTGTGTGTACATATGCCTATTTTTTTCAGTCGTAAAGACTTAAGGCTTCCTGCATATTAAGAGCAAGCATAAGCCTCTTACACTTGTACTACTGATTAGTATGGAAACTTAGGGCATCAAGGGAGGGTCCAGCCTGCCTAGCATGACCATCATTAATCACGCGATATGATATTAGCACGTCATGTTGTCTTGCTTACTCCACTAAGGTTTAAGCAAGATATAGGCTCTTTATCATGCGTCAATAGTCGATAAAAGCCGCTCATACTAGGCCGGTTAGACACTTTAAACGCGTTAAAGAGTTTAAAAATTTGGTTCGACATGTAGTTATGACAAGTGTCTAATAAATATTGACCGAACCAAAATAAAACAACCACGACACTTGTTATAAGTTGTAGAACTTCATATTATGTTTTTTGGCAGCCATAAATTGAATTGTTTTTGAGAAAAACCGTCTCTACTGGGGTAATTTTTAATTACGGGCATGCCCTTTGAGCTATGACGACGGTTGCCAAGATTGCAGAATAATTGGCTGCCCGTTTTCTTCTGATTGTCTATTCTATTCGGCTGTTTTGACACTACCAGGACGAGATTTTAATAAAATTCATTTAGACATACAAAATTAATATGTACTTATGAATCGTCAACATTTTCCTATCGCCCATTCAAGACTTTTTTAACTGACAAGAAGAGCATAGTATTTAAAACAAGGGCAAGTCTGAAACTCCAAATATTTATACTGTTTGTCTGTACTCCTTGCCTTTGTGGGGTTCATCCATTATTAGAATGTTAGGAGAAATCTTAATTTTTTGGTACTTGCTGCCTGTCCTTGTAAGAAAAATGAAAGTCCAGTAGCCAGCAGTGGAGTGGAAGTGTCGGTAACTATAAATACAATTTTAAGAAAAAAATTGGCAATTTCAGAACAATACAGATAGAGCTCACGATAAATAGTTACTTAGGTAATGATTCATAAATATCCATCAAATAATATCTGAAAATGTGTTCCACTGACCCCAAGAAAAATAACATGACTCATATATTAAAGTTGCGAAGCAAAAGGACGATGTAACTAGTTCTAATATAAAAGGCCTTTGATTTCCTTCGAGAAATAGAACAGTTAATGTAAAGAATACACTCGCGTATTCAGTGGCCACTGGGAAAACAACCTATTTATGTAGTCTCCGGAACATTTGTGCAAAAGTGGAGCACATTAATGGACTCCGATATTGGAATTGCCATTTTTATGAAGGTCGTAACTTTCTCTGCTGGAAACTTTCAAAGTTATCCTACTAATATTATAAATGTGAAAGTTTGGATGTTTGGATGTTTGGATGTTTGGATGTTTGTTACTCAATCACGCCAAAACGGCTGAACGGATTTGGCTGAAATTTGGAACTCAGATACTTTGTAGCCTGGAGAGGAACATAGGCTACTTTTTATCCCGGAAAAATGTCACATTCCTGCGGGATAACGTCGTGTAGTCCACGCGGGCGAAGCCGCGGGCGGAAAACTAGTGGTCGATAAATACGTCTTACGTTACTAGGCCGCGGGCTTACAACGTCTTTACAAACTCTGAAACACTTTAAGGGTTCATTTGTTTTGTGTTGGCTCTCAATGAGCGAATTATTTTATTTACTCATTTCTAATAAGGCTACAATGGCCCATATAATCAGTGTGAAATGTTTACATGACACCAGGAGGAAAAGCACTCAAAACAATGAAGATACCAAATTTCAGTCAAAGGAACCATTCCCTTTGAAACGAAAAAAACATCATTCACAGATTTGAACACTTTCTTTTACTTAAAATTTAAAAATATCGTATGTTTTATTTCTTAAGTTTAGGTGGTACTAAACTACTTATGTATATTTTTTTATAAATAAATTATAAACTGAAGTTCTTATTTCCGATATTTATGTCTGCTTTATTTTATACAAATAACTTATAATTACTAGGTTCAACGTATTTTCCAGGACAATCTTCTTAGTGCCTACAATTGCGCAGAGCATCGGAGCAAAATAATAAGCACTGCTTCCTACCATTTATCGGAAAACTATATTTTACGATGCGATGCATTGCGCTCCCAGAGCTCTTTAAAAGATGGAAACCCTTTTTACATTAATGGTCCTTCTATAAAAATGTATTTTACTAAAATTGCTTTTTAAGATAAGTTGTTTCGAATACAATAAAGAACTTTGCTCTTTTAAAAGTAGGTTCCTGAGATATGTATTAAATCTAGCTACTTCGGCTGTTTCATGCATTTGTGAATGTCAACGTAATTTTAGTTTTAACCATGGGTCAAATAACCCAGATGGAGGCACCTGAATGTCATCTTTCCGAGTGAAAACACAAAGTTTTATTGGCTTTCTTATTCGAAATCTATAAAAACGAAAAGATTTTTGTCTTTTATAACTTGCAAAAGCCTTTACATTTTTACAACCTTTTATTCAACTTATTGATATTTGTTAGTGTGTAACAAATCTTGGAACTGAATTTTGAACTAGATAACCTAAACTGATCGATCTGGTTCGCTTTTGATGACAATACAATAATAAGTAACAGATTTTTGGTTGCCAAAGCAGTCAAAACCCTGCACACACAGAACACGGAAAAAAAAATCTGCACATTTTTACAGTAACCGTAAAATAGATAAGCAAAGGTATAGCCACAGGTATAGCTGACAATGACGTTCATTAATTTTCAATTTTAACTTTTTTGCGTTCACACTGCAATTTGTATTATTGTAAAATTGAAAATGAAGTATTTACTGCTCTAAGTACTGAGCTGCTGCTCTAACCACTGAGTAGCTCAGTGGTTAGAGCAGTCGCCCGAATAGCGATAGGTCGTTAGTTCGAGTCCTATCGGAGCTAGTTGTGACAATTCGATTTTTTCTAAATGCTTCATTTTCAATTTATCAATGACGTTCATTGTCAACAATACCTTTGCTTATGACATCACAGATTTGGAAATACCAAACTAACGGTCCGGTAATTTCACGGGTGATCGGGCGAGGAGTCCCATTCATTAGGGCGCGTGTAAACCAATCCGGGTCTTAACGGCCGGCCGGGGCTATCGGCGGGGACACCTGTTCCACCCGATTGATAACATTGGTAGCGCGAATCAATTTATGGGTTTTGTTGTGAGGTGATTCAACGGTAGGTGTGTTTTGTATAAATGTGTTAGCTTGACTAAGGGCCTGCTCATTATGAAGGCTGTACCTTATACCTTTAAAAGATTTTTGGCTGCCGAAGCTATACCAATAGCCATAACTGTAAAATAGATAAGCAAAAGTATGGTTGACAATTACGTTCATTGTCAACAATACCGTTGCCTATATGACATCACAGATTTGGAAATACCAAACTAACGGTCCGGTAATTTCACGGGTGATCGGGCGAGGAGTCCCAATCATTAGGGCGCGTGTAAACCAATCCGGGTCTTAACGGCCGGCCGGCCGGGGCTATCGGCGGGGACACTTGTTCCACCCGATTGATAACATTGGTGGCGCGAATCTATTTATGGGTTTTGTTGTGAGGAGATTCAACGGTAGGTGTGTTTTGTATAAATGTGTTAGCTTGTCTAAGGGCCTGCTCATTATGAAGGCTGTACCTTATAACTTTAAAAGATTTTTGGTTGCCGAAGCTATATCATAAGCCATGACCGTAAAATAGATAAGCAAAGGCATGGTTGACAATTATTATTACGTTCATTGTCAACAATACCTTTGCTTATATAACATCACAGATTTGGAAATACCAAACTGTCCGGTAATTTCACGGGTGATCGGGCAAGGAGTCCCAATCATTAGGGCGCGTGTAAACCAATCCGGGTCTTAACGGCCGGCCGGGGCTATCGGCGGGGACACCTGTTCCACCCGATTGATAACATTAGTGGCGCGTATAATTTTATGGGTTTCGTTGTGAGGCGATTCAACGATAGGGTTAATTTGTATAAGTTAATGAGTTTCTTGGAACCTTTTCTAAATAAAGCTGGCAAGTTTCTTCGGAAGACTCTTACAAGCAAGATAGACGCCGTAAAATGGAAAGCTTCTTTGGATTCGGAAGACTCTTACAAGCATGATAGACGCGGATAAACCGCTTTGACTTAGATTCCGACAGACTGCATCAGAGACACTTTTTACAGATTTTAGTTCTTTCATAGGTATTGTTAAAAATATAAGTTGCAACTAGTCCAGTAAATAGAGACTAATTAAGGGGGGTTATCTTACAAATGGTCCGGTAGTTCTGAATTTTTGATATGTTGTCTAGGATGGTTAGTGAGTATTTAAAATGCAAAATGCACAATTCCTCGCCCTCCGCCCCGCCGCCATATTGAAAAAATCGGCAGTTCTTTCAGATTTTCACTTTCTTTTATATTTTCGTTTAGGTGCATATGAGCCAGAAACGATTGTTCACAATGTTGTAGGGAATTAAATTTTCTATAATTTACGGTTTAAATTTTGTTTCTAGGACAGATAATTACCGAAATATTCACTTTAAAAAAAACAGAAATTTGTCAAACTTCTAAAGAACAAGGTGCAAAATGGGCCCAGAGTCGTAGAAATATAAAACCTTATTTAATATATCATCATCATCATCTCAGCCGTACGACGCCCACTGCTGGGCATAGGCCTATATATACTATTATATAACAACATTTTATTATATGGCAACGGAGTTGAATTGTGAAAAAGAAAAAGTTACAGTAGTTCAAAAAATCTTGAAAAAAGTTAAAAACTTTCGCTTATATCTGCGTCTAGATGCATTTCAGCCAGAAAAGATTTTTTACTATGTTGTAGAGAATTAAATTTTCTATTATTGATGTTTTAAACTTCGCGGAGAACTTATTTTAGTCAGTGTACTAAAACTATAATCAAGAGACGGTTGCGCTTTGGTGATATCCTCGAGGGGGTGAGGTATTACACTTCAGTAGGCCTATGACATTCATTGCATGCGCGCGCGTTTTTTTATTTCTGTTTGCGGTCTCATAAAATGCATCTAGACGCAGATATAAGCGAAAATTTTTAGCTTATTTCAAGATTTTTTGAACTATTGTAACTTTTTTATTTTTCACAATTCAACTCCGTCGCCATATAATAAAATGTTATTATTGGTTTTTCCGTCATCATACTTAAACCAGAAAGACCATCTTTTAGTACTATATTCAGTTCCAGTATAAGCCATTTAGTTCACAATATTAAAGCTCACCGCCATCAATGCTTTATAATAATATTCAAGATTAATTTTCCATGCCAATGGTTACATGAGAAAATGTAATCCATCTTCTTTACATAGAGCATAAAGTATCTTCAAAGTTTTTTCGCAACTTTTTCATGAAATCTTTTTCTCCGCTAATGTCGGCCTTCTTAAGACATCTTATTTATAAAGCCTATCACGTTTCTGAGAAAATCTTATTCAAAAGACATGTTCCATGTATAATAATGAATAGTATTACTTGAATGAGATTGGCTGAGTATTCTTTTACCCTGGTGTAAAGTAAGTTTGCCAATTTGCAAACGTTTTCTTTTAAAATGACATTTTTATGTCATTATCGCTTTATATTTTTACCAGCTTTCAGCCCGCGGCTTCGCCCGCGTGGACTACACGAGTCACGACGTTATCCCGAGGGAATGTGATATTTTCCGGGATAAAAAGTAGCCTAAGTTACTGCTTATTACATCAGCTACCTGCCAGTGAAAGTCCCGTCAAAATCGGCCGTTTCAGAGACTAGCCGGAACAAACAGACAGACAGATAGACAAAAATTAAAAAAAAAGTTATTTCGGTATATGTACCGTATATATACTTCATCATATGCATGTAGTAAAAAGCGGTTATTTTAATATTACACACAGACACTCCAATTTCATTTATGTGTTTGTAGTATGTATAGATAAATAAATACCTAAATAAATATTGGACACCATCACATACATTGTTCCAATACCAAACTGTAGTAGCTTGAGCACTAGTATCACAGGGTGAAAAAATTACTACGTATTCTGTGCTAGTATTAAGGAAATTGGAAACAACGACGGGGTATAACCACATACACCCAGACCCGAGGAGATATTCGTTTTCAATAGTTACCCGACCTGGAATCGAACCCGGGACCTCTACAGATAGCGGCACCTTGAAAACCGGTACGTAAACCATGGAGGTCATTTTTTTATATTTTACTTTGCTTATATTGCACCGCGGAAATAAACGGCACGCCAGGTAAGTTGAAACCTAATTGCATAACTGAAATGCCTGATAGACACCGCCTATTTAGCCTTCGACACACTATGATGTTTGAAGATAAGGCAGAACGTATCACTGCTCCCGAAATCCTCAAAAAATGAGAAACTGGCAATTTTATCACTAACTGCCGCAATACAACAAATATAAAAGCATCGTTATTATTGCGGCGGTTATATGTATGTTTCGGCTCCTAAGTATAGTAACGGAGTTAATAAATCGTTAAGGCCAGTGTGCAGGTGGCCTTAAGCTGTCTTTAGTCGTGGATTATCCCTTTCATGGTTTAACAAGATTAATTTGGAATAAGTATTAAATGCCTAACTTGTGTCTGAACAAATTGTGAAATTTCTTTATAAAAATAAGTAGGTACTTTGCGATTGGTTAAAACCTTTTCAAATTGGAAATGAATATTCAGTAGATAAAATAATAATTAATACCCTTGACAGTGAAGTGCTATTTATAAAATTTGCACGGAGAATTGTAATGACTAATACAAAATTACATTTTAATTGATTTTAACACTGTATTTTAAGGTCAAAGAGCAAAATTATTTCAATCAAATAGGTACTGTGGACCCGGTGAACTTTGTATCACCTTAGAAATATATTTTACAAAAAGTTTTAGCCTTTCTTTAACTACCCCAATACAAAATTATATTTTAATTGATTTTAACACTGTATTTTAAGGTCAAAGAGCAAAATTATTTCAATCAAATAGGTACTGTGGACCCGGTGAACTTTGTATCACCTTAAAAATATATTTTACAAAAAGTTTTAGCCTTTCTTTAGGAATTTCGCCTCTATTTTCTATATGTATAAACAACCCTGAACTGTAGCGAACAAAACAAAAAAAATGTGTTCAAATCGGTCGGTTTTTGAGTTTTAGCAAGACTAACGAACAGCAATTTTTATATAACTCTTAGGTGGTGATTGTGCTCAGAGGTTTTGCGCTTCTTCATTAATACGTTGTATAGATATTAAGTCGATCAAAACTTAGCAGAGGGGCGATTCCGTAAGAATATTCCGCGGTCACTACCTCTCCACTCCGCATTCAAGCACGAATCTTTGTGTCAAATTTATAACAAACAAGTGGCAGTCAAGCGAAAAGGACACGGTTTTTTTTTTTGTAAAAATTTCATTTTCATGACAACCTGTTTTGCTGACTAAAGTACTATATTATGGTATTGTCATCTAAACCAAACCTGTATACAAAATTTCAGCTCCATCGGACACTGGGAAGTGGGTCAAATTAAGCTTGCAAGATTAGTCCCCCACTAACTAACAAACTAACTAACTAACATGCCAAGTTAATAAAAAGATTGTAAAAACGTGCTAATTTGTGACCAAATCTAAGAGAATCGACCTACAAAACAAGTGGTGCTAACTTCAAAATATTGAAACATCTCAGTTCTGATAATAGCTGTAGAGCCATTTGCATAATACCTTATTTATCATATTTTATGCTCGGTCACATCGCCACTGCCGGCACCGAGCCATTTCGCAAACTTTGCGACTCAGATTGGCTACAAATCGGCCTTCCGTTAGTTAAGAGAGTTTGGTTAGAGATTCTATTAATGATTTTGATTATATAAGATAAATACCCAACCTAAACCAAACCTAAAAAAAACACTAATCTTACAAGTTTACTTCTTTATATCAATAAAATGGCATTGTGAAATAATGTTTTTTTTTGTTTAGTTGTATTACATACTCGTACATACCTAATTGGGTATTTTACTGGTATTTTATTCTTTATTTAAAATGTTTTTCGAAATATTATCTACACGAAATAAGTTTTTATTTTGAATTATCTTGGATATTTTCAAAGTTATAGGACATCAAACTTTCTAATTAGACAAGGAGAGACCGACTTTCTTCGTGACGTCACTAAGTCACGAAGATATGCTTAGACTATGCTATGACTATGCGTCATAGCATAGTCTCGCCATTGAAGATTATGTTTTAGAAAGAGAACACAGAAAACAGATTCAAATTATTTTTTCGTTGTTTTTAATCATTTGGTATTAAACTTCAATCTTTTTTATCTTCATTATTAAATATCTCTACATTTTCAACATCAGAGAAATAACCTATTGTGTTCTAGAGTTATATCAAATAGATTTTCTTGAAAAGTGTTACTATTGCTGATGCGCAGGGAGATGCGTCCCGGCATACTTGAGGCAATTATTTGTTGTATCTGGCGGCTGCTATCAGATTTTCCGCATACTGTAAAAGCATCTAGCTTTACTCCCGCCGTATCAACCTGTTACGAACGGCTTTTTAGTAATAAATGTAGAATATGAGAATCTTGTTGTGTTCGCAGTGTTCTTGTGGTAAACGTAGTGATTACATGCTCTTTGCTTGTGGTTCGCGTTTTTTTGCAAAGAGCATATAATATCACTACTTTTTTTTTTATAGAGCAAAGATGTTTTGTCATAGAGTATGTATTGTAAAAGGGTTCGACCTTTTGGACGGGCGAAGACATCAAGCCATACTGCCAAAACTTGTATTAGGTATTAGATCAATGCACAGAACAGAGCACATTTTTATTTTTATTGTTTTATATGTGTGTGTGTATGTACTTTAATTATTATTATTTTGCATTTTTTGCCGGCTTTGGTTTGTTACACTGTCATTGTTTTGTTTTTGTATTTTTAAGTAAATGATTTTTTGTTTTTTTTTGTTGTTTACCTTTTTTTCTTTTAGTTTTTAGTTTGCATTTTGTGTATGTTAATGTCACCGGATAGGCTCCCCCAGAATACCAGCGTTGCGGCGGTAAATTTCTTTTTTGCCGTCGCAACATTATGCTGAGGTGGGGGCCTAGTTGACTACACACAATAACCTGGCTGTAGTTTTGTTTTTAATTTTATTCTGTATATATTTTATGTTTGTGTGAGTCAATAAATTATTCTTATTCTTATTCTTATTCTATTAAAGTTTTAATTCACGGTGTAACGATTCTGCGGCGATAAATCGTGTCAACTATGTTTAAGTTACTTACATAAATTGAAAACCGCTTCAGAAAAAAAGAAGCACTTTTCTTAGATGTGAACATTTACTAACTTTTCTTTTAATTTGTTATATCGCATAATTGACTATCCTCAGTGGCCAGAATGGCAATAAAGAAAATGTAAATGTAAACCGCGACGCTCGCGAAAGCAAGTTGTATATCAACGGACTAAGGTTTGTTTTCCACCAGAGATGTAGGTACTACGCATATCTATGATACAAGGAATGAGAGATTTTCTGCCAGCAAATAAAAAAAAAGTTTATTTATTAGCTCGATAGATGGCGCTGACCAGACATGTATCTCATCAGGGGGCCAAGTCTGCTATTTTACAATAAGCGACCAACTATTGCCATTCTATCGACATCCTATTGACATTACATTTCAATGAGGATTTTTCCAAAAGGTATCGTAAGCTTATTTCAAATAGGTGCAAGAGATGGCGCTAGCGAAACTTTTTTTTTTTTTTTAAATAACAATACCTTGGACGTTTGTCAGCCTACGCAAAACAAAATAAAATTTTAAAATGTAAATAAATATGTATATAATCTTGTTATATAAGGTTTTATTTCTAAATTACTACTTTTAGGATATTACTTAAAGTTCAACCGTTGGTTTTTATCCATACTTCGCTATTTTTGTTGTACCTACCTATAAAAATGTACAATAAACTGTCAAGTTGAAAAGTTTGTTCAAGTTTGTTTTTGCATCTAGAGAATGAAAATTCAGTACATAGGTACTAACTTCTTAATTAGTTTGAGCTATTAATTTCAACTTTTTCATGAAAATGCCACTTTTTCCACATTTTCTTTTCTTTCTGACATTAACAGTTATTTAAATTAAAATATAATCACAATCAGGTAAAATAAGAAAAAAACGATAACTCATTAATATATATACGCAACAAAATTCGTGAAACAATACATTAAACTTTCCCGTAAACTGGGGAACGCAAAAAAACATACCATATACCTAGTGTACCAATCTTTTCTGTTCCGGTGATTCTCTTTGGAACTAAAACAGTTTTCATACGACAGTCCATTTTGACTGGTAATTTCGTATTGCAAGTGGCTCCTCTGTCACGACTGTCACCGGAACAGAAAAGCTTGTGAAAAATTAAGAAAAAAAAGAAAAGTGGTCGCAGCGACATCTATTGAGCATTATAGAACCTACTGGAAAACTTCTCATTGTGCCAAATTTTGTATTCTGCTAAAATTTCTTTAAAGTCTCGATATAATGTCGGTGGAGTGTCAGTCGAATGGAAATGGAATGTGAATGGCGAATGAGACGTCTTGTACATTATGTTTGTTCGCGATTATCTCGCGTTTGGCTAAACCGATTTTGATTGGGTTTTCAGAAAACTATTTCTTACATTTACGAGAAGGTTTTGGTATTTGAACCGACTTCAAAAAAGGAAGTTCTCAATTTAACCCGTGCGTAAGTATGTATGTTTGTCTTTGAGATGCGGTTTTCAGAAAAGTATCTGCATTAGTACTTACCTATTTGTTACATTTAGGTTTTGGTATTTTAACCGACTTCAAAAAGGAGGTTTTCAGTTTGGCCCGTATATACTATGTATATAGGTTTGTCTTTGAGATGCGGCTTTCAGAAAAGTATTTGTTCCATATAGGAGGTTTTGGTATTTTAACCGACTTCAAAAAAGGAGGTTCTCAGATTGACCCGTGCGTATGTACGTTTATCTTTGATATGCGGTTTTCAGAAAAGTATTTGTTACATTTAGGATGTTTTGGTATTTTAACCGACTTCAAAGAGGAGGTTTTCAGTTTGGCCTGTATGTACTATGTATTAGGTATGTATGTTTGTCTTTGAGATGCGGTTTTCACTTTCAGAAAAGTATTTGTTACATTTAGGAGGTTTTGGTATTTTAACCGACTTCAAAAAGGAGGTTTTCAGTTTGGCCCGTATGTACTATGTAGGTTTGTATGTTTGTTTTTGAGATGCGGTTTTCACTTTCAGAAAAGTATTAGGAAGTTTTGGTATTTTAACCAACTTCAAAAAAGGAGGTTCTCAGTTCGACCCGTGCGTATTTTAATTGTCGTTGAGATGCGGTTTTCAGAAAAGTATTTGTTACTTACATTTAGAAGGTTTTGGTATTCTAACCAACTTCAAAAAAGGAGGTTCTCATTTTTACCCGTATGTATGTAAGTTTGTCTTTGAGATGCGGGGTTCAGTAAAGGTATTTTGTTACATTTAGGAGAAGGTTTTGGTTTTTAACCGACTTCAAAAAGGAGGTTCTTAGTTTGCACTACAAATTGTAAAATAAAAATATTTTTTACAAAAAAATAAAAGCACCTTAAAAAAATGCCACCAAAAAGTAAGAAATAGTACTTACCTACCTCTAATACTATATTCATTCAATAACGTAAGTAACTAGGTACTTTGAAGTCGGGCGAGATTAAACAAAAACAAAAAAAACATGTATAGTAGGTACATTCTATTTCACGCCCGACTTCAAAGTAGGTTCTTATGTAGGTTATTTATTTGGTTATTGTACAAACTATAGTACGAGCCGAGTACGGGGTATGAGCGAGTACGAAGGAGCAACCTTCTTCGGCTCCATCATCAGACCCGGGACACTATTTTCCAACAGAGTACTCGTCAAGACGATTCAAACGAGCCCAAACTCGATGGGGTTGCATGGTTTCAATATAAAGTTCCTGGCATGGCTTCATCATCAGACCCTCAACCTCGTCTCCCGTCAGAGTACTTGTCAAGACAATTGTAACGAACCCAAACAAGATGGGGTAGCATTATTTTATTACAGAGTTCCTGTGGCCTTCCGGCTCCATCATCAGACCCTTGGACAATATTTCCCAACAGACTACTCGTCAATACGATTCAAACGAGCCCTAACTTGATGGCGTTGTATGGTTTCATCATAGAGTTCCTGTGGCGTTCTTCCGGCTCCATCATCAGATCAGCTCAATGACACCATAATATTGCATTGCCTTCCAGTTCTGACCTATGTTCAAAGTTTCAAGTCTCTAGCTCATCGGGAAGCTAGTATAAAATCGTTTTGAAATTTAGTAAAACCTATTAAAAACGTGGTAAAAAGGTGTCGTTGTTCGATGGCAGTTCAATGGCTAAATAACAACTGAAAGTCCATTGATACAACTGTCAAATAGTGAAGAGAATACCGTTTGCATCAACAATTACAATTCTATTCAAATACAATTGATAGCAGACTAGGTACCGAAAAGATCAATAGTAGTTCGATGGAGTATCAGTGGAGTGTAGATAGAATGGCTTCGGACTAAAACAGTAAGAGAATACCAAATGCCAAGAACCATTCAACTGAGACCCTATCGACACTCTATTGAGACTCCATTTGGTGCATTTGTATTTAGCAGACTTGGGCCCCTGATCTGACCTACACTTGTATTTCAAAGTTGTGCAAGAAGGTGCAAGGCCAAAAAAAAGTTGACGTTGACGGAAGAAAAGAAATGTCAAATAATGATATTCCTCTCGTTTTGCGTTGCAATCATGAAGCTCGACTTAATACTGAGGTAACTGGAGAGTGCAGTACGAACAATTTTTTGAATACCACAAATAACACAGTGGCTATCTTCCGTCTCACCTACACTTTAAAAAAATACGTATGGTCATATGAGACAGCTGACAGCCACTACATACATAAATGTCAAATTTGCTGGCGACACTTTTTTATTCAGGGTGAGAGCTCCGAGTGCAGTACGAACAATTTTTTGAATACCACAAATAACACAGTGGCTATCTTCCGTCTCACCTACACTTTAAAAAAATACGTTTGGTCATATGAGACAGCTGACAGCCACTACATACATAAATGTCAAATTTGCTGGCGACACTTTTTTATTCAGGGTGAGAGCTCCAGTTACCTCAGAGTATTAAGTCAAACTTCATAGTTGCAATATACCATACCGACCATACCGCGAGTTGTAGATAAACCTTTTCAGTCCTGCAAATGTTTTTTTTTTCCTTCTGAAAGTGTTTTTTTTTTAATTGACCGTCTTAACGTAGACTCCTTGCCAGAAAATAAAAAAAGCAGACCTATGTCTGATGAACGCTATCTGTTGAGTTTTTTGGAACTAACTTTTTTCTTTTTTTATCATCTGTCAGAAAATCCCTCATTGAAAGCTAAGCCACAGAATATATAATAGTAGTAACGTCTAAGCTTCAAAACTAAGTGACCGTTTCCACTGATGCTAAGCTTCATGGAACGGTGAATTTTATTGGTGGAAATGTGGAAAGATGGATATCAAACACATGCATAGAACGCATTATCCATACAAAAAACCAAAGCTTAGCTGACTGACCCCGTCATCACTAGTGCAATCTTTCAGTGCCGGTCACAAGTCTCTTTTGAGTTTAAAAAAAAACAAATATTTGAATAAAAATTTTAACACTAGATTAATGCACCTTATGATCCTTTATAAAACTCTAGATACGCTAATTAAATTTATTTAATATTTTTAGATCGGTTTCACGAAATATTAATTATTTTTACAAAAATAAATAGACACTTCTAGTTCTTCTAGTGCTCTAGTCTTGCATTTTAAGTGCATTTCTTGATCGATTTATGCGATAAAAAGCATAGGGTTTTTTTGTTATTATAAAACACAGCACTGTGCAGTGCAAACGCATCCATAGCAAGAGCAACGTAGCGTAGCACATAGAGGTGGAAGGGCAGCCTAAGGCCGCAAGCTGAACAAACGAGGGGAAATCTGAAATGTCTGCGCTGAAATTTACAGGAAAAGTTGGTTCCTCCATTAAGTGCGATATTGTTCGAGGGGGTTGCTGTATTGAATTTATTATCCGCTTTACCAAGTTATACCGTTTTAAAAGAAGAAAAGATTGTTTTAAATCGTGGTTTTAGAAATAAATCCATAAGATGCCATGGTGTTAGTAACTTTATAAAGAAACCGTTAGACGTTAGATAATAGATACTGTACGAGTTTAAATACAAAAAATTCGTACGAAAATTTAATTTGATAAAATGCCATCTATTGTACGAGGGTATTACAATTTGTTTAATAATAGGAATTCCATTAATTCCGAGGGGTTCATTAAATTTACTTCAATTTTACGTACAGCAACAATGCGGACGGGAGAGGGCCTTAATTACTGAGCTTAATTGCAAAACAAAGGTAATCTTCATATCTCCTTTTGATCTTCGGAAAGGCTAAAACAAATTAGCAACAGTGCTGAAATTTTCTTGAAATTATTAGTGGATTTTCTTGCGACTCATAATAACAAGTGCCTCTTCAGCGATGTTCTGTCTATTCAAACTTAATTGCTATTAAATAATTTGTACTGTGCTTTGTTTAATTAAGATCGCTGTTATGCTTGGTGTAGGTATTGTCAAAAGGGTGTGTTTGCGGTATATTATAAATGTGGAAGTTTAGATGTTTGGATGTTTAGATGTTTGTATGTTTGTTACTCAATCACGCCATAACGGCTGAACGGATTTGGCTGAAATTTGGTACATAGATACTTTGTAGTCCACGCGGGCGAAGCCGCGGGCGGAAAGCTAGTAATTTTATAAGAAAACTAGCTTTCCGCCCGCGTGGATTACACGACGTTATCCCGCGGGAATGTGATATTTTTCCGGGACAAAAAGTAGCCTATGTTTCTCTCCAGGCTACAAAGTATCTTTGTTCCAAATTTCAGCCAAATCCGTTCAGCCGTTTTGGCGTGATTGAGTAACAAACATCCAAACATCCAAACATCTAAACTTTCACATTTATAATATTAGTAGGATAATACTAGCGGCCGCCCGCGGTTTCACCCGCGTGGTTCCCGTTCCCGTGGGAATATCGGGATAAAAAGTACATATAAACCTTCCTCTTGAATCACTCTATCTATTAAAAAAAAAACGCATCAAAATCCGTTGCGTAGTTTCAAAGATTTAAGCATACAAAGGGACATAGGGACAGAGAAAGCGACTTTGTTTTATACTATGTAGTGATATCTATTAGGACTATTTGTATCGCATCACAGATTAAAAATTGTAGCTTTACACATCTTTACTCTGTAATCAATCATTAAAAAATGACAAGGATTTAGTTTTGGACTTATCGTATAAATTTAGCTCCAAAATGGCTCCAGATTTTAGGTTCGACATTCGCATACATCAAACCTGAACAATTCGGATGGCAAATTCCTTCCGTAGCGCCCATGAAAAGGGTTTAACATTTGTTCGTGAAAGACTTTTTTAGGCGACGGATTGTCGTGACAAAAGACCAAAGGGCCGTGTCGGACGCAACAAAGCCAGGCTGACAAATGATGGTGCTACTGATTTCAAGGACTTTTTTGTAGGCACAGGTAGGCCTAGCTCTTGAGCATGCGTTGTGAGCTACGGTCAGAATTTATGGTCTTCAGAAGGCTGAAATGGCTTTTCTGATTTCCAATTCAAAAGATTTATAAAATAATTTAATATATTTTTGCCGGCTCTTTTAGAGTAAAAAAAAAATATTGATTCACTTAGAAGTAATAAATATGTACTACCTACTTATGTATGTAGTATCCCGCGGTATCACCTGCGATTATAGTATAGCCACTTGTCTGTATCTAAGTAGTGTTTGTGCTTATATATTTCTATTCCAAATAAAATAAAATATTCCAGAGTTAGTAACAGATAAACATTTTGTTCCAGGAACAACGATATCGCCAGTTCTAAGCTTCATCGCCTTAAATCAAGTTTGCACAGGTATTTATTAACAACAATCATTTTGATAAGTAATTATAAGTAAGACAATGTTACTGAAAATTTCATGCAAGAAGGAATCAAAACGTTCATAATATCATATCCGATTTTTTAAAATTAATATTTATCGTGATAAAAAAGAACGTAATACATTGTCATCCATTACGTCGAAGTCGTATATTATTAGTCACAAATAGACTGTGGTCACAATATGCGACATCACTCCCAAAATGCAAAGTTCATAATTCATGCACACGATAGGTACAGATGGCTAGCGGTAGCTGCTGAAAATCCTGTCCATAAAATTGGTATGGAAATAGATTTTTCATTGTAAATTAATAGCCCACGATTTCCGCCGACATACCGTTTTATTTTTCAATTTTTATTTAGACTTTTTGTAACATTGCATGAGCGATATATTTCTTCCGAATGCTGATGTTCTAATAATGATGCTATGCTTAGATTCGGAATGAACTTAGCTCTTTTTAACCCTTACATAGTACATAATTACAACAACTACTTAGTACTTAATGTCGTGATACTCGTGTTTAATACACAGTACAAAAACATGTAAAATTCTAAAACAACATTGAACATAGGAAAAATGTGATAGAAAAAAAACAAAATTGCATTGTGAATGCATAAAAATAAATTGAAATCTCAAACATTGAACATAATATATGACCATGATATCTGGGTATCAATTTCAATATACCTGTGTAAAGATCACATCGGTACGTAGTTTAGCCGCCCTGCAGCTCACTCGCAATTTATATTTTCTGTGTCAATCTCATTTCATCATTTAAAATCCAAAAGTATCCAAACAGAATAAAATTGATCAAATATTATAAACAAGAGTAACGGGGACTCAACGCGACATTTATTATGAAGTACATATTATTATGTTCAAATATGTTCAAATATATATTATTGATCAAATATGTTCCGAGATGACGTCTGGTACAATTTCCGTCGCAATCTACTCAGAATACCTACAATCTACTATAACAGTCGTCGCAAGCTCCCAAAAGGAAATCCAAGCTAGACTAAAATCTGATGGATTTACGCCCGGCGTTGCATCGAAATAGAAGATCATTCGGTTATTCAACACACACCTACATTATCTGTATTGATATTTTTATTTCCATTTGCAGTAACAGTAAAAAAAATCCGCATTACCTATATTTTCTAGCACTGCAATTCTGAGCAAGCGCACAGATTACTAAATAGTTACTACGGCAAGAGAGACAAATTGTTTTTTTGTTTTGTAGTAAAGGCTTGTTGCAGAGGCCTTTGCCCTTCAGTGGGACGATCAAAGCTAAAAATAATAATAATAGTATTTTTTTTATCCACAACGGGGTAGCACTTAGCCTTCATGACACCTGAAAATAAATAGTAAAGTTTTTTAATAGTTGTTTGTTAACTTTTCGCCGATAACAACTTCATACGTAGGTAGTTACATAGGTACTTAATTGTTTCATTTTAAAGTTTTTTTGCTGGGAATCGAACCCGGGACCTCTAGCGCACAAGGCAGGTAGCCGTCCCGTGCATGCGTGCGCCAAATCGGTCGTCACAATACAAATACGAAATCATAATCAATTAGTAATGATAGGTAGTTGGATTTAGATAAGCTTTGATTATCAAGTCCCCTCTACGTAATAGAGTTATAGAAGTTGTTGAATATTCCACATCGGATACGTATTGATCACAGCTGTCTGTCTCTACAACTAAGTTGTAGAACACCGACAACTTTAACACCCCTTGATTACATTGTCGATGTTGCTACACAGTGGATATCCGATATTATAAATGTGAAAGTGTGTTGGTGTGTCCGTCTTTCACGACAAAACGGAGCAACGGTTGGACGTGATTTTTGGTATGGGAACAGTTAAGGGGCTGGAGAGTGACATAGGCTACTTTTTATCCCGGAATAATATCACATTCCCGTGGGATAACGTCGTGTAGTCTACGCGAAGCCGCGAACGAAAAGCTAGTGAAATAATAATTCTACGGTTTAAGGCGCCGATTCCCGAAATAGGGTATTTTAAATTATGGATTACTTACTCGCAAACCACAAGTACTCAAAATTTGGAAAAAATATATGTTATTTTACAGCTATTTATCTAGTGCTTCCGGCCGTTTTTTTTCGATTAGTGATATTTAACTGTGTCAAATAAAATCCCAAACATCCGTCTAATCGTAATCCAAATATCCTATTACTATCCTATACTTGGTGATAGTTAATAAAAAATATACGAAAATAATTGTCTTTGAATAGTCGAGGGATTCCGGCCGTCAAAAGTTTAAATTTATTTTTATTTAATTTTTATTTAAATTAAACACTCGCGAGTTCACAGTTCACGTCCGGCTGCCGCTGCGTCCGCGTGAAGTGTAGCGCGCGCGGCCGAGCAAGCGTTAGCGTGTCTATTTCGGTCGGGAATCATCGCCTTAAAGCTGCTATTACGGAAATATTTTGTTCAAAGAAGGCAAATTGACAAAAATGCTTTCTCATAATCATAAAAACGTTTTGCGTTTATAACAAGATGTGGGTGTTTTTTTTTTTATTATATTTATGATTTGATAGACTCTTATAACAATATTTGTGTTAGTAAACATAAAGCAAACCGCCCGCCTCCGCCGGTGCTAATTAAAACTTAAATATATCGTTGTTTATTTCAATTTACCCGAGCGGTAAAAATATAATTCAGATGTAAGGAATACTAAATTGGGCGCCACAAGTGCCTATTATCAGCCATTTTTGAAAGCCAATTGTTGAACCATTTCGTTTTATTTACTGCCTGTAAAATTATTACATGCTCGTTAATGTCACCGAATTGGGTCCACATATTATTGATGTGGCTTAAAAGCCACACCACACTCACTGAAGCTAACAAAACCACTAACTGCGTACAAAATTCTGAATAGCGAAATTGTAAGGCTAATTAGCAGGGTTCCCACAGCTATTCAACTTTAATTGAACCTCATTTCACTGAACTAAAGTTCTAAAAAGCAATGGTTAACACCAGCAGTCAGCCAAACGTATGTATTTAAAAAATTGGCTTACACTGATCAACAAGCGCTCCGAAATTTCAAAATTTCGTTTCACATGAATATCGATGACTTGTGAAAAGCTCCTAGGATCATTGAATAATTCATAGAGGCCTCTCGTTTGCATTCTGATCGCAATCATCCGCAATAAGTCGGGAACGACACGCGCGGACGCGGGCGATCCGCCAAATGCGGGGTTATTGTAAACAGTATTCGAGGGCTGGGATCAACCTTTGCCTAATCTGTGTTGCGTAAATTACGCGCCTTTAGTTGACATTGACAATCGAGTTTTAACCCTTTTTTGTGTATATGAAAAATGGTGATTGGAAGAAGTCGCACGTTTAGTGGCGAATAATAAATATTTTTAAACAATGATAATTCCATTGGCTTATAATTTTCCACTTAGGGGAATATATTTATTAATACACATCCGTAAAATTGTTTAACTTTTTGTTTTTCTTAGGTACTAAGTCACAATTTCATCGTTATGCAATTAAATCACTAATGCTGCAACAGAAAAAAACTAAACCAAATAAACATTTTGTTTTCCAAGGCCACTAAAAATATGACCCAGCCGGGCACTCCCCGCGTTTTAATATAACCGAAAATAAATTACAGTTTGTATCATATTTTCCAGCTTTCGCTGAAAATGTTTGCAATGAGTAATGGCATGGTAACATGATACTATTAGATAAATTCGCGCCCATGTGAAACTTTTATATGAGACGATGCGATTGCGATCCGATTTATTAGAAATTGCTGTAAGCCAGCTAGACTAGAAAAACTTAAACAAGACAAATAAATATTTTTCGACTTCTCCCAGATGGGAGAGCAGTCGCAAACCGTTTTTTTCTAGTAAAACTTTTATCGTAGTATACCAGCAATGCAAAAATACAAAGAAAGAACTTTGGCCTATCCCAATAACGTGCGGACAGCGTACGAAGCAGTCAATAGAAATCACTGTAACGTGAAGCCAATCAAATTCGATATTTTACTTTTGGAAATTGAAAGTTCATGTATTTCATTAGTGTTTGTTTATTTTATTTTGAATAGCGTCAAAGGTATTTCATAGCTCGAGCGCTTAAAAATCTAATGGTCACCTGGGTGTCCTTTAAACAGTAGTGAATGCTAAAGAAAATCAAAGTTTTCAAACATGTAGTAAGCACAAGTATAGAGCTCTGACCAAACCTATGCCTCAGCGACGCGGGATGACGCGTGCTTCCCGCTTTGCTGACGAGTGCTTCCCGCTTTGCCGACGCGGAGTTCCCGCGTCGTTTCGGTCGCAGATATAAGCAACGAGATAAGCTGACAGCGTCCGACTCCAGCTTCACAGACGCTAAGTCGTCTATCTGGCTGGAGCTTCAAGGTACTCCAATCGAAACTATGTAGCTTAGTAACTATTATGAAAAACGAGATTTTTACCATGATTTTGTTTTAGAGTCCCGGACTAGGGAGAGTTACTCCGTGATCATGGCGCTTGCAATTGCGCCGAAATATCGAGTAGCACTCGTCATCAAATTTAAACAAGGTAAAATTCCCGTTTTTCGTAATAGTTATACCTAGTAAAAATGATTATGAAAAATTAAAATCTTATATGGAGCTTAGCTTCACTCTCACTGAAACCTGCGCTTTAATTCTTACTTACCTTGTTATATAGGTTACAAGGTTGTTGCCTCACCCTTTATAACGAAGGTTTGCCTGCCACACGATGCCTGTTGCCAATTACTCATCGTTAGAAAAAAGCTTTAAAATGTTTACTCTGCACGCCGACGCGATAACGCTATAATGGCAAAGGAGTGGTTTTGCGACACATTGTAAAAGCACGAATATAGGTAACTATTATCATACAAAGGGTAGCAGATAAAAAGGGAGTTTTATCAAAGATTAACTTAACTTAGATATACATTTAAAGTATTTTAAAGCAAGAATTTATATTGTACGCTTGCCCGCAATAAAATCGAGCCACTGCGTTGGGCTATTTTCCTACAAACATGCTTACTTTAGCGTCTCTTATAGATAGGAAACTATTTGCATTTTCACGTCAATGAAGAGTTCAGAAGCCGAATTGTCTTATCTCAGTTACAAAAATCTTCATACGGTCTTCATTTTTCCCAAAAAATAAAAACAATAAACCTAACCCTACGCTCCAATATGGTTATGGGACATGAAATTTAACTACGTTTTTTTTTAAATTACCAGATTTTGATAAATTTTAGAACTGTCATTCAAAAATTGAATCTTTGGCCTTTCCATTTCCTACGTAAAAATCATTGCAGAGATGCAAATTTTAATAGTTCCGCATATATGAGACTGAATGGTTCGATTTTTGCTGGCATGTGTAAACTTGTATATTTTGAGTCGTATCTTGCACAATTTAGAATTTGTACTTAGTGGTTTTAGCTTATGTGAAAGGTTTATTTATTTATTTAACCTTTATTCTATGAACAGCATGCTATTAGACTTTCAGCATTCAGTTTTTGTTCTTTGTCTCAAAGTTTCTTTCACTTAGAAAACCTTTTATATTTCCCTTTTAGCATCAGCTGTTCTTGCAATATTGGAATAATGATAATCGGGTAGCGGAGCTATAAACTAAGTTGACCTCATCTCTCTTATAACCATTACTTTTATATTGCTGTAACAGCTTGATAGTGAGCCATATACTCTCTTAGGTATTTACATGCGATTGTATTGTACTGTTGCGTTTACGTACAGATCAACAATCTTTTCTGTTCCGGCGCTATAAATTATTTCTTTGCTGGTAGCTATTTGCCTGGCCTTGACTTCTAAGACCTTCAGCCGGCAGAAGCGCTATGGTTGGACAACAACTTGACAGCAAAATGACATTAAAAAAAACACGTTAGTTCTAGTTTTTGGGCACCGGAACAGAAAACGTTGTCGCACTTCACAAATATTATGGACAAAATATAGGTGTTAAAAAATGCTAATCATATCAAAGTTATCCGTTACACTCAAACTGCTATCATAATGTTCGCTTAAGGCCAATATGTAAGTTTATGTGCCGATGGTATCGACAGTGTGTAGATATGTATACTTCTAACTTAGTTTAAAGCTGTAGCTGTAGTACCTATTATTGCGGTCAGTGAGGCGACAATAATTGGACCCGGTTGGGCGGGCTCCAACTGTCTGGGATCTGACATCTCTGGGCGGCACTTACAGATTGAGAAAACCAGCTCCTTTACATCACTAGATTAGATATACCTATACTAATTTTATACAGAGAAAGGTTTTTTTGTTAGTTTCTAGTAGAGAAACTCGAAAGCTAGTGGACCGATTTGTAACAATTTTTACCATTAGAAAGCTAGGTATATTCTTCCTGAGTGGCATATGCTATATTTTATCTCGATATTCCCACGGGAACGGGTACCACGCAGGTAAAACCGGAGCCCCTAGTTTTGAATAAATTGCCTGTAATACATTGCTGTATTTGTAGCTGTAGTATTATTACGGTCATTGAGGAGACAATAATATTGGTCCCGGTTGGGCGGGCTCCAACCACAGATTACTAAATAGTTATGCTCCAACTGCCTAGGTCCTGCCGCTTACAAGTAAAGAAAACCAGCTTGCTGTTCAGCATCTGTTGGTTACAAATGATAATCTGATATCTATATATCGTCGGCGGGCTGTGAAAAGCTCGTGAGTCACAAATTTAGTGAAAAACACTTTTAGTTGATTTTCGTGAGAAAACCTCGTAATACATGTCTACACGGAACGAAACTCAGATTCAATAATTGTAGCGCCATCTATTGAAGTAAATGAGAACCTCGTGAAAAAGTCGCGTTGACCAGTGTGGTTTGAAAAGCTCGGCTACCGTGGTTTTATTCATAACCTCTTATAAAAAATATATTTAGTATGGAAAAAATGCAGAGCTTGTAAGAATGTATACGTGTTTATCATACGTAGTATACGACAGTACTAAGATATTTTGTTGTCTATGAAAACCTCTCAAGTAACATTAGACACTTTTCTGTAAATTATTTGCGAATATTTGTCTTCAGAATCATTGAATAATGTTTTAAACATGAAAAATCCACTAAATGTTTTACTTGGCTTCATTCAAAAATTTTCACTGTACGATTTTTTTCATCTCCTGTAAAATTTGGAGTAATGCACATGCGAGGTTTTCACAGCCCGCCGACGATATATAAAATCCTTTGTCCTGAATCACTGACGGATAAACGCACAGCCTAAGCCGCTGATCGTAGAGACCTGAAACTTGGAGGGTGTGTTCCTTGTATGATGTAGGCATCCGATAAGAAAGGATTTTTCGAAATTCTACCCCTAAGGGGGTAAAAAACGGGGGTAAAGTTTGTATGGGACAACGTGATTCCTTTGTCCAATCTTCTTCAAATTTTGCATAAACATTCTTTGACAGAATTAATCGAAGATGTGTTTCATATTTCATTAAAACTCATCGCATAACAGGGTTAAAAAGGGATAGAAAGTTATTTTGGGGGTGATTTTCATCGAAGTTGATATCAATACTCCTTAGTGCTTTTGATTTTACAAGCTTTTATTTAACTTGCAGTGTATGTATGCATGCATGCATGTATGTATGTCCGTTCGTCAAATCTTACAAGCCTTATTTGACCCACTTCCCTGTGTCCAATTGAGCTGAAATTTTGTATGCAAGTTTGGTTCCGATGACAATGCAATTAAATATATAATCAGTATAGTTATCAATTCAGAATTCTTGCAAATTTTCAAGTTCTATATTCTTGTTTTGTTGTGATGGTTACTTGACACATTGTCAATGTACCATAAAGTTATAATCAGCGAGCATTCAGCGAGCGCAATCTTCATAGAGTGCGTGTCAGATAACTCTGCGACTGGGGCGTTTTTGGCACTAGTTACAGTACATTATTTTGTTCTAAGCTTATGGAAAATATTAGTATTCGATTTTGACCCCGCGCAAACTTATCTGGCGCACACTCTAAATTCAACTAGTAATAGAACACACGTCCCAACTCGACACCCGATTTGAATTGGTTATTTGAGAAATAACATGAGTTGGGAGGCAAAAAACTGTCTGTTAAAAACACATACTGTAACCCTCCTACCCCTCCTAACTTAATTTTTTTGATTTTCTAATTTCTAATTAACTACCTAGTTGCTTATTTCTATTTAATAACGCTTCTATATAATAAAATACCAATACAATAAACAATCCTACTTTGTACCCTGTATTTTAATGGAAGTTCTTTATGTATGTTCTATCTAACTAACTAAGAAATTCAGTATAAATTAATTATCATGACCTACAAATTACTATGACTATTTTACCGAACCTGAACCTAACCCTAATTTTGATAGTAAGTTAATGAAGCTTTTATAGATCTGAGGGGGCACGTGAAGTTTAGTGGATACCCTGGTTGATTAGCGTAGAACCCTTGATTCGTTCAGAGAAGCAACTTAGCGTTCTAACTAACAAAGTTTCTTCCTATTGAACTCTACTAATATCCTACAATTCTACTAGCCTCCTTAGTATAAAATCCTTCCAAGGAATTGATAGCTTCCTATATGGTTGTCTAAGTTAACCAATTTAACCTATTATCTCATCTACTAGAACTTTCATAACTTATCGACTATATAGGTTAATAATAGTACTCTAGAAGTACTTAATCAACCTAATGGTCTAGATCTTGGATGACTAATAGATGACTAAAGTAAGTACTAATCTCTCTGTTCCCTTAGCAAATATAACCAACTTCTGGTCTCCTACTTTGCTTATATAGATTAGTTGTTTGTATAGTCAAATGGTGGTAAACTACTAATTGCCTCTAGTATAGATAATTTAGGATACTAAATTCCCTAGCTCCCTGAGTAGTTTTGGATAGTCATGTTAAATGTACAAATACAATTCCATCTGGTTACTCTATTCTCTTAGAACAACGACTGCTTCCGGCTATGATACAAACCTTAGTACCAGTTACCTACTCTCCACCCATACCTAGACATTATCATAGAACAGCTGGGTTGCTATGAATGTTTAACTGAAGTGAAGGCTTTTATACCTACTTTCTCCCTATCTAATCCTATTCCATATGATGAATTGGTGATGGAAGTTATGAATTGATTCTGAAGGTTCCCTGGTGTCATGCAGAGCTTTAGCACACTAAGTGAAGCGACCAGTACAACACCTGTCAATAAAATACTACTGATATAAAGGAAAACCTATGATGCCACTACTTGACTAACTGAATATTAGAACCAAAACATTGCAGAATGCTATTTCTTTGATATACTACTTTAGAGATTATTTAGGATCCAACACTATGTGTGTTTCCTGTCTTTGCTCACCGCTTTTTCAATCATGACAGACTGTAATGAAATTACAGCTCAGTCCTGTGCATCAACCCTCCCGACAGCTGTCTAACATAATTATATTAAATGAAACCCATATTGTGCTCTATTTACATATTTATATACAGTCTAATCTAACATTATCATAGATCTAAGCCTAGGTTCAGAATTCCGGGTTAGACTAGCATGTTTTGAGGTTAGAAATACAATATATAGTTACTTTCATCTTGATAGATTCTTTCCAATTCTTTTAAATTATTATTCTATGTCTGGCAAAGGAATACGCCCCATACCTCCGCGTATTCAGTGATTTCGTCCTAGCATTTTTATCTCCTCCAGACTTTCCTAATGCACTTAATAGAATATAATTCAATATTAGTTACACTCTTTCCTTTACTGTGAGTGAGCTAATTGCTAGCTTTAATTATGGTCATAATGATTTACAACTCAGTATTTCTGTTCAATAATAATTCATATGACTACTATAATGTAATTTAGTGCATATTAAGGTCAAAACGACCAATCTAAGTAATGATTGTATGTTGGAACAGCTGATTTTTAACATTCTGACCTCTTGGTTATACTGGCTTAACCACAGGATTCTGACTGAGCTTAGCGACTAATCTCATGTTTTATTTATTACCTAAGGGACCTTTCCTGTAAGTATCACTGAGATACAGCTGGTGCTTCTGAACGCTACAAGCAATGTGACACCTGCATATAGACAACTATAAGTAATTTTTAGCTAATTTCCATCACCAAAGCGTTACTCCTAAATTCCCCCAGGTGATCAAACCATCCAGACATATTGCACTATCTACCATTCCCTTACAAGGAAAACCACTGCTCAGCTGATTTCACAGAAACATGTTTTAGACAGAGAATCAAAACCACTATGGCAACGAATTCCTCGCCAGAGCCAGCAGTTGAGTCAACCTTACACTCAGATTTCTATCTTTCAACTTATCTTTGTGCCCAGCTGATCAGCAAGTTCTAGGTCTAAATTATAAGAGTGCCTCTGTGAAAACTAAAGCAGGACAATCTGATCACTTTAAGACTATCCCCAGTTTATTTTGTAACAATAAAATAATGTTGGTTATCACTGATAAAGGTTAGGTAGTACCAAGCCCTAAGCTAGTTTCTAGACAAACTCTAGGCAATTCACAGCACTAAGTTCACGCACACAAGTTATGCTTCTGTCACAGCAAGGACACCTTTATTTTGCTCCAAAGCTAATTTCATCCACAATTCATATTGATGGTAGTTAATTTCACGAGAACGATTCATACAATCGCCCGGGTTTGTTCGTTTAGATATTTGTCTCGAATGACAAGTTTAGCTACTAAGCGTCATGTCAAGTCCAAGTGACTCGATCAAAGCGTCTCTCCGCCATCTTGTAATTTTTATTAAATTGCATTTTCCTCTAGGTTCAACCAAAATATCCCTAGGGTTGTCTACGATCGCTTTTCTTTCACAAATTCAATTTCTAAGGTACCTAAACATAACTTTCTCATAGACTTTATGAATCTACTTTGGGAAACTATACTGATACCTCGACTTAGCGTCCTGGTCATTATTCCCGCCTTTTTCCTACGCAACGCAACGAACTTTTGGCGCGTAAATTTTTCCTGACTCGCTGTTTTTCTACACTCAATCTACCTACTCTGTATACCAAACCGTACAGTGTACATTTAGCTTCTGCAATACACCCCCCCCAACTGCAAGAAGCCAAACCTACTAGCACGCTAGTTATAATTTTGACCTGCCTACTTTTCGACTAAATGCGACTTTCCTATCAAACAAAGGTTTGGTGCCTGTTTCACCAAAACTGAAGCCCAATTCTGTACAGCGTGGGTGAGTGCGCCCTCCTAAAATCCTATCGCTCATCCGTGGTCTCGCTGTGTGGGAAGGAACAGCGAGACGCCCTAGCAAGTGTATGGTTTGAAAAAGCCGCAACTGGTCACGAATCTGGAGGTACCCTCCACGCCATCCCAGACATGTTAACTGTTGACTTCATCGATTGCAGCCCGCTTCCTCAAACCATGTGGAACTCAAAGCATCTTCCACTGGACGCTCACCCAACGATCCACAGCGTTGGATTTTTGGACCTAGCCCTCCCCCTTGTGAATCTTGCCTGAAGAAAGCCCGGAGCCATGAGCAAATGTACTCCTGAAGAAACAAATCCCTATGCGCCCAAGTGAAAGGTTCACCCTCTCTGATTCAAATCACCCATTTTCTAAGATTTTACTTGGGAATAATTTACTTTAATTGAAATGCTTTCTGTAATCAAACTAGACTTTTTAATTTCGGATCCAATTTACCAGTCAGAATTCCAAAATTAAAACGTTTAAAAGATCGCGAACCCAAAAACGCCCTATTATTGGCAAGAATTCACTGTACACTTTTCTTGAAGACTAATTCTTGCTTGATTTAAAAATAAACTTCTTCAAAAACGACGCTTTCTTACAGAGGAGAGTGAAGCGGCGTCGCACGCCGGGGGAGCAATTTTCAGATGTTGACGCCCGTAGAACCGGAGAATATCAGAGAGCGAGCGTCGCCCCTCCAAACCTTTTATACCTCTCGATTTCCCAAGCGACGCTATCCGTAGCGTCGCGTCCTCAACGCTCTCTTTTTGAAAAACTTTCCCTCGCCACGCCCCTTTTTTGAAAAACCCTGTTTAAATTACCACAAGCTAACCTCCCATTTTTAGCTTGCTCTACTCCTTACTCTAACCAGCATAATCAAACACCTAACTTTATATAAACGGGTTGCGCGTTGGTACACAATAAATAATAATGCGAAGCCTCCGTTATAACAGTACATTTTGTTTTTATCTAATATAACAGCTTTTCTTTTCTTTGGAAACCTCTACTTTTATATAAATCATTGAGATCTAAACAAAATAAGGCACACTTTTGATCACCTCTGCCTAATGAGCGAAAGAGAAGAAGATATGTTTTCATGACTACCAACCTCAGCTTCTAAAAAATCCTCAATTTCGTTCAGAAACCTTGGATAGCTACAAGACTTCTAATATTAAGTTATAAAATTTACTAACCTATTCAAAATACTACCTTCTCACATAATATAAACACATTATTTTGTATGATTCCTTTTTTTATTTACGAATGAAAACTATTATCAAAATTGTAATTGTTCGAACATAATTTCCGAACGTATCACCTCTAGCCAATATACATTCCCGATATTTGAAACTTTGAACCTTATCTAAGATAGAAAACAATATTCTGTACTTTTGATTATTTAACCCATATTTTTATTTAAGTTATACATAATGTTAATTTAACATTCTGTGAGTACAACCTTTTCTCTATACTTATGTGCACTCATTTGACTTGCTTTAGTTCCCAACTCTGCCGCTAGGAGCATCTATGTTTACCTGTCATAACCTATTCCCGTATTTTGCTAACATTGTATAAAATAAATATTTAGCTCCAAACATAATAATTAGACTGATGTGATGTAATTAACCAGAGTTCACATGTGTAACCAATAAATATGCCGAACACATATTGTGCCACTAACACGTAGCCTGTATACAAACATGCCTACAAACTCTGTTGCCTACAAACCTGTCAGTTTACAAATATGTCTAAAATAACATGCTCAAGGTTTATACAATCTGCACAGCTATTGTTTCAAGGTGAGATCTACTATAATCTCTAAATTGCTACCTCCAAGGTCAGATATAAATAAACACTATTGTTTTTATTTACTTTTAAACCTCTTTTTTTTTTCAGAAATCAATCCGTGCACATTTGAGAACAATTATTTAAGACTCAAGACTTCAAGAATGAATGTATACCCACTGAAGATATAATGCATTTCGCAAATAAAGCTAATTTTTGTTTTCTAAACCAATTTGTATCGAGCTTTCACCTCCAAAACATCAACCAATACTTCCCAAGGACCCAAGGTTAGCATTATCATTCTATTTTATACAAAAGCCAATAAATATTTGAAATATAATAACAAGTGCAATTCTGTACCGTTACAGCCGACCCCAAAATTCTTCAAAGGTGACAGTACCAAGTATTGGATCCGGAGTAGAATTTTCTTTCTATCCAAATCTCTAATATTTCTTTTTACACATATATATATATACACATAATATAGACATGTTTTTTTTTTTTTTTTTTTTTTTTTTATATCTATATATATATTATTATAATTTTTATATCAATATATATATATTTTTTTTATATATATATATATATCTATCCCTATCTCTTATTATTTTCCCAAAATCAAAGAATTGAATCAATTTGGACCAAGGAAAACTACAATGCTCTTTGTCCTACCAAAGGACATTGCGGCCTCCGACCCCTATCGAATCAATTTTTAGTGAGCCCTAGTGATTATGTAATTAAGAGTGTAGAGTGTATTTAGACCAAAATAATATCAAAAGTTATCAAGCGAGCTTTAAGTGTTTTTTATTGCTTTATCCAAATTCATCGTATGTATATCCGACACCAGAGACGTACAAAGCATGGTGAAAGGTACGGGTTGTGAATCCGTAGTTTAGAATAAACTCGCCTTGGTGTATAAACTGTAATCCAACCTTACGATTACATGGCGTTCTAGCGCAGCATTTTATACCCCCAAAGTGCCCCTGCATATCCCTGTACGCCCCCTTCTAAATGAAGCATATACAAAGACCTTTTTGTCAAAAAGCTTACTCAAAACTCTGGAATAGCCTCCGATATCACTTTGGAGAATGTATAGTTGTCGAGTTAAACATGGTCCGACCCTGACCCACGTAAAATGTAAATTTTGTACAGGCGTTTACACCGGGACAAGATACAAACATAAATAATGTTTGTTTATATATATATATTTTTTTATTTATCCTAACACCAAAGTCCCACTGTACAAAATTCAAGTCTGTTAACACGTGCTCTACGCCTATCCCTATCACGTGCTGTTGTGTGCGGATCTTATCTTTTGGGTTAATAATAACATTTGTATGCAGGCTTCACATGTGTTATAACCCAAAGCCCTTCAAATAGAATCTCTTTTTTTTTTTTTTTTTAACTACTCCTTATCTAGGTTAGATCCTCACTCTAATCATCTTTTCTTTTCACACGTCGTTCACTATCTTCTTTCGCTAGCCTACTTTCACGCCACCTAAGGTTGCACCACAGCTACAACCTGCATACATATTATTTATCTAAGTAGAAGGTACTCTATTAATATTTAAAATCAACAAATACATAGACTGTCACCTCATAAAATTTTATATAAAAACCCCAGCTTATTGATACAGTAACCCAAATTAATTACTATATGCAAAAAATAAAGTTTCTCATAGTGCTTCTATGCGCTTATATTCTTACTCAAAACATGTTCATTAATACGCGTCCCTATTTCATCCACCCCTACTAGTACGCAACCCTATGCAACTTTCCCTATCAATACGCTACCCTACGCAATACTTCCTTGTCTGTACGCAACCTACTCAATGTATCCTACCACCACGCAACCCCTACGCAATACTTCCTCGCCTGTGCGCAATCTACTCGGTGTATCCTACCAATACGCAACCCTACGCAATTCTTCTGTCTGTACGCAATCTACTCGATGTTACTCACCAATACGCAACCCTACTTGTTATACAGTCAATCATGTAACACACGATTTGGGTACATTCCTTTTTAATTCCTATTATTTCTTGCTCCGGCAACCTCTATTAACCTTAATAAATTTTCAACCAAAAGCACTATAACCTTGAAGCTTTTGATGATTTTAATATCAAGCTTTTAATTTTGATTATGTTATTTCTCTTCCTTTTGATATTCTGAGAGCCTATATTTAATCAATTCCGAATGAACTACCATCACCAGTAGAGGAAAGGCAAATTTTCCCTTCAACATGTATACCTACCTAATAAAAATTACCCCCCCGGTAAGAAAAGCCGCCAACACTCCCCTCTATCTGACCTTACAACTTCCTAGCAACTTGAGTATTTGAATATCCTTTTAATGAATATACTTGAAATTTGGTCTGAAACCTAGTAGTACGATAAAACAACTTGAATGAACTAACTCCTTTGAGCAATTGTAATCTTTATTAGGCTGGTAATTTTTTTTTTCTCAGCCTAATACTAGAGTTGCTAAAATTTGTTTGTAAGCTCAGGTAGGCTTTTCCCAGTCCCGACAACCGTTATACAAAGTTACCCCAGTATCGTTTATTGTTCAATTCAAAGTTACATTCCATATAAATATTAATATAATTAAATTTACATAAAATTTTACATAAGTTCAAGGATATCGCAACAATCCTGCATTCAAATCAACCATTTTCCAGCTAGTTAATGGAAGGAAATAAAATACCTTTCTATTTAGTTAACACAATATAAAATATCATATTTTCCCAAGGGTACCATGTCGCAAAATTAACTTATTAAATTTAAACAATTTTATGGCAATAAAACTTTTATTCAAGATTCCTTTTTTTTTCGGATTGGTTTATCTACTTTGTTTTACTACAGTTACCTTTACTAACATACCACAACTTACGTTGTTTCCCCAAATCACACCGCAATGCAATTCTTTTATATTAATCACTATATTTTAAAATTTCATTTTACTAGCCTAACACAACACAACTTATGTTATCTTCTTTAAGAGAACACAACATAAAATTCATTTATATTAAATAGACAATCATATGACATTAAAACCTATTTGAGAAAAATAAAATTTTTCTCACACGGGTTTTAGTATTCGACGTTAAAGTTACATTTACCTATCCTAACACAACACAAATTAATTTCGATTTTCCTTCAGGGAAACTATACTAAATTATTTTAATAATTTCTGAACAAGTGTGTTTTCACTACCCTTTTATTTGATTTTAACGTTACATTTACCTATCCTAATACAACACAATTTAATTTAGGTTTTCCTTCAGGGAAAATAATGCTAAATAAATTGATAACCTTGGACAAATGTATGGCATTTTATTAATTGATTTTAAAGTAACATTTTCCTAACCTAACACAACACAAGTTAATTTGGACTTCCTTTAGAGAAACCAAAATTAAATTCATTTAATTAATTGATTTTAAAGTTACATTTTCCTAACCTAACACAACACAGGTTAATTTGGACTTCCTTTAGGGAAACCAAAATTAAATTCATTTAATTAATTGATTTTAAAGTTACATTTTCTTAACCTAACACAACACAGGTTAATTTGGGTTTTCCTTCAGGGAAACAACACTAAGTTTATTTTGTGGCATTTTATTAATTGATTTTAAAGTTACATTTACCTACCCTAACACAACACAGGTTAATTTGGGTTTTCCTTCAGGGAAACAACACTAAGTTTATTTTGTGGCATTTTATTAATTGATTTTAAAGTTACATTTACCTACCCTAACACAACACAAGTTAATTCGGGTTTTCCTTCAGGGAGAAACAATTTTTAAATTCATTTATAATTGATTTTAAAGTTACATTTACCTACCCTAACACAACACAAGTTAATTTGGGTTTTCCTTCAGGGAATAACAATTTTTAAATTCATTTATAATATTTAGATAGATGTATGGCATTAAACCTCCCTCGCTCCCTTCCAGTACTAGGCTCAACAAGTAAATAAACATTTTTGAACGGATTAGCTCCAACCACAAACGGACCCTCATACAATGGCTCGAATTTTTTTGTTATCTTTAGCTTAGCGTCAGACTTATTTAATTTCCTAATTTTTACTAGGTCTCCTATTTGAAATTGAATAATTCTATATCGTTCATTAAATTTATTTTGGCGTATTTGTCCTGCTTTCTTTAAGTTTTCACGAGCTTTTCCTCGGACTTCTTCAACAGGCAGAGCTACTAAATCAATTGGTATCTTATTATCAAATGATAACCTGGTGGGTTCACTATATAAAATCTCACAAGGGGTAAAACCAGTACTCTCATGATATGTGTTATTATATAAAATTTCTAATTTTGGCAATAAATCTACCCAGCCTTTATGATTTGTCCTACAATAAGTTCTAAATAACCGACCTAATTCCTTGTTTACTCTTTCAGTGGTATTAGGTCTAGGATTCCTAACAGTAGTATAAATAACTCTGACCCCTTCTTCCTTCATTTTCTTTTTCCATACTTTACTGGCAAACTGTGATCCATTATCAGACATTATAGCTTTAGGTTTAATTATTTGGAAAAACTTTTTCACTTTTGTTAATACTGAAATTGCTGTTGCTTTCCTAAGATCATAAAATTTTACAAATTTACTAAAAGAATCTTGAATAACTAAAATATAGCTCATACCAAACTTTCCTGATGGTAAAGGTCCGTATAAATCTACCATGACAATGTCTCCTACATTTTCAGTTATAATTGAACGACAAGGTCCTACATACTTTGCTGTATCACTCTTGGTGACTTGGCACCCGTGACATCCCCTTAAAATTCGTTTAACCTGTTTAGTTAACCCTTTCCAAAAGAATCTATCCCTAATGTATTTAATTATTTTATATGCCCCCTGATGTCCCATTTCTAAATGGACTTGCCAAATAATTTCTTCTCTAAGCGACTCGGGCAAAAATAACACCCGTTTGTCTCCCTCTCCCGGTGAATAGTACAATAAACCATTTTCTAATGAGCATCGTTTAAAGATTTGACTTGACCTACTGTTTACCACGACCCCATTATTAAGTTTTCTAATTATTTCTCCTATTTCGACATCATCTTGCTGTGACCTATCTAGATTCTTTAATTTTTCATGTAGTTCTTTATTTGTCCTATTTTCTGTATAAAATATCCTAGGTGAATTAGTCTTATCCTCTTGCAATAAATCTCCCTCTGGTTGGTATCTAGATAATACATCAGCTACTACATTCTCTCTACCTTTGACATGTTGAACTTCATATTGAAACTGTTCTAAGTAATTTATCCACCTAGTTACCCGGGCATTATATAATTTACTATTTTTTACAAAAATCAAAGCTTTATGGTCTGTACGTATTATTACTTTAGCACCCCGCAAATAAGTCTCAAACTTCTCTAAACAACAAATGATTGAATAAAACTCTTGTTCGGTTACCGTCCAATTTAACTGTGCACCCCTTAATAATTTACTGTGAAACCCTAAAACTTTTACGTCCCCCTGATTATCCATCTGGTACAAAACCCCTGCCAATCCAATTCCCGAACTGTCTGTTTGTAAATAGTAAGGTTGAGAAAAATCTGGATGGTTCAATTCTATGGTCTGAATAAAAAGTGATTTTATTTTCTCAAAAGCAACCTGTTCTACTTGTCCCCAATTCCATCTCTTATCCTTTTTTAATAATTCACATAATGGTTGAGTATGAACACTATATTCCGGTATGAATTTACGATAAAAATTGCAAAGTCCTAAAAACGCCCTGACTTGTTTTAATTTCTTTGGTACTGGAAACAGCTGTATTGACTTAACCTTTTCTGGATCGGTGCTAATCCCGTTAGTTGAAATGATATATCCTAACATCTTTACCTCAGTGCTTAAAAATTCACATTTCTCTAAGTTACACGTTAAACCTGCCTTAGATAATTTTCCCAACACTATGTCTAAATGCTCTAGATGTTGTGACAACGAACCTGTTGTTATAATGGCTAAATCGTCTAAATAATTCACGCAAAAGTCTCTAACTTCGTGTCCTAAAATGAAATCCATTGCTCTACTAAAACTCCCAACTGACGTTTTTAATCCTTGAGGCAAAACATTATAAACATATGACTTCCCATTAAATGAGAATCCGGTATACTTCTTACTAGAATCGGATATGGGGATTTGAAAATAAGCATTATTTAAATCTACTATACTAATAAATCTAGCCCCTTGGAAAGAATTTAGAACATCTAATTGCGACGGTGGTTTTTCTGTCTCCGCTATCATATGCTTATTTATTTCTCTAGCGTCTAATAAAACACGTATAGATCCGTCCCGTTTTAAAGTAAAAGTCAACGGACTACAGTATGGTGTAGAGGTACGACTAATAATCCCTTGCTTTTGCATTTCTATCAACTTCGCTTCTACCTTATCCCTATAAGCATATGGTATTGGATATGTCCGTTTCACTACTGGTGAATGTGGTTCCATGGTAATAACATGTTCATAACAATTTGCTCTCCCTAACTTAGAGGTAAATAACTGTCTATGTTTCATTAAAACTCCCTCCAAAGCATCTTGTTTAGTTTTGTCTAATTTTAATTTATGTATTAACTCCTGAATATTACTATCTATATTGTCATCTTCTATTGCTACTAAATTGAATTGCGCTGAAGGACTACTTTCATTTTGAACATTCTCACTTCTATAAAATTTAAATAATTTCATGTCCCCTCCTATCATAATTTCTACTCCCTCTTCCTCTCTATTAAGTATAATGGACGCCTGATTTTCTTTCATCCAATCAAACCCCAGAATTAAATTAGCACTAAGGCCCGGTACAATTAGTACAGTCAAATCGCTTTGGAAAGGTCCTATACCTAAGGCTACCAACGCTATAGTTTTTACTTCTACGCTTTTCTGTCCTACCGCAGTCTTAATAAGCAATGATTTAATCGGCATAGTAGGTATTGTCGTCCTTTTCCCCTTTAGCCTATTCCAAAACTCTTCTGAAATACATGTTATATCGCTACCTGTATCCAATAGTGCTACAACATTTTCATCAAATATTTGAACTAATAGTTCAGACTTAAATATTTGAGTATCTACCTTAGATGTGCGTTCCTCATCAAATATTGCACCTATATTCTCGCTAACATTTACCATAAGTTGCTCGATTTTTAATTTCAACACCTCTACGATTTGACTAGGAATGTTTAGTTCGATGGTTTCCGGCTCAATATAATCTAATCCTACTCCTGTACTGTGATCTTTCGGATTTTGACCTATCGGTACCCTAATGCCTGTATTATTCTGTCCTAGTGATTCACCTGGACACCATTTCATCCTAGCCATCATATGATAAATTCGGTCCCCTGTGGTTGAAGCTGATCCGGAGACTAGAGTCTCAGCCTCCCCTAGTTTAACGCCTCACTACCATTTACATTAAAATTTGTATTATTTTCTAAATTAACTGCATGTACTTCAGCCTCTCTTGGCCTCTGCCACTGCCTATAACCTTGCTGATGTACCTTCTTCTTCTTCTCCCACTCCTTGAAATTTCTAGTCATAACCGTGTTCGGAACATCTTGCTTCTGTATGTCGTCCATGCTTCTTAAAAATTCGGCGGCTTCAATAATAGTTTCTATCTGGCTAGTCGCCCAAACTTGTTGAATAAATTTCGGATAATGCCGCATGATATCTCCGACCAATTGTTTTTCAGGTATGTTGTAACTCAACATCTGTGCCTTTCCAGTTAACTTAAGGAAGTGTTCCACCATGGTGGGAGTTTCCGTTCTATTCCAAACTCCTTGCACTATCTTTCGTCTCAACTCGTTCTGTTCATTTTCTCCCCAGTATGCTTTCAGAAAATCTAATTTAAAGTCAACTAATCCTGTCCACCTCCCTTTATAGATACGGGCCCAATCTCTAGCGTTACCAGTTAGGCACTCTAATATCAAATCCAGTTCATTATTTGATTTCCCGGCTTTCTTCAAATAGGTTTCCAAGTCCTCAATGAAATTAACAGGATGCACAGCTGTTTCACCAAATTTAGGCTTTTCCAAATTTATATTCTTGACATTCCAAATTATATATTTTTGTTCATCTTCCGTCGGATGGACATCCTTAATTGTTTCTTGCACACAACTACTCCTTATTTCTATGGGATTCAATGATGTAACTTCGGCTACAGACGCCTCTTTTCCTTCATTAGTGGTAACTTGCATAGACTCCTGCACCCTTTTGACCTCTTCGCCCAACACATTAATCTTCCTCGTCAACGCTCCTACCGTTTGGTTTAACATTCGCTGTATAGAGGTCAACTCTTGTGAACGTGTTATCTTGGGCCTCTTAATCACCTTAGCCGCTGGAGATCGCTCCACCGCAGGGCGAGATTCCCTGACTTCTAACGTGTCCCCTTGATCAGAACTATTATGTAACTCCTCTTGCATCACTTGTTCCTCGGTAGATTCATATCGTTTGGGTGCCCGACGAACGCGAACTGGTTTACCCATAATGAATTCTTGCTAATATTTGGTGTATGGTCAGATCTAATCAAACAATTAAAACATAGCTACCCTATAGATCTGGTTTAGTATTATCCAATGTGTTGGATAACAATAAACCAAAATCAATTCCCTTTTAAAAACCGTTCTCTAATTAGATTTAAACATTTACAAAATTTTATTTCCCTTTTTTTTTTCATGTATCTATTGTTTAGGTTATCTCAGTAATTTACCAAACTATGTAATGATTTTATTTTATTTTATTTATTCAGATCCGCTTCATTACTCAACTTAATTTTATTTATTTGGTGTTATTTTATTTTTTTATTTAGTTGCACTATAATCCTATTGAAAAGGTTTTATCATTTCCAAAGCTAACCTATTTTGGCTAAAACAAACCAATGACAAATTCCGACTAACTTTAATATAAATGTTACCAGGGTCACGCATTTGTAACTAGTTAAAACTTAATCTCCTTCCCTGTCGCAATATCCACCCATTTACTTAATCCTTGACACTATAACCTATTAGTTACTATGTAAATAAGTACCTCTCCATGTTCTGATTAAATGACTGATTGAAATTAAGGTGCAATAAATGCTCTATACTTAAACCCAAGCTATGTTTGTTATTCCTATGAAATATCTATTCCATAATGACAACATTAATTCCTACAGGCTTAACGAAATATGCTATTGATGACAACCTACCTATCTGCCTTATTAACATCACTAAAATATGTAAAACAATATTCTGCCTGACAGATATCAAACCCATTACTCTTTCACTAAACATATCTCCATGAAGTTCGTGTAGCTTCAGCAGTTGCTAACAAGATTCTTTTTAAGAAGGCCTAAACTCACCTAATCTAAAATTAACTAAATTATGAAGTAGCTTACCCAGTAGTTTTAGCTCCCACTATAAGTTAAAAAGAATTTATCCTTTTCTCCTTCCAAAATTCATTTGAATATTTGTTTTAAAACTAAACCTCCAGATGAACTTTCAATACACTTCACTGCTTTTACTAACTTTGTTTTAATAGGTAACATAACACCTTATTAAACTTTCTATTGATTGTATCATTCACGGACTCCTATTAACACCTTCACAATAAATCTTTAGCAGAAATTACCTCCAAACCGCATTAATTAACTTCCCGTCCGATACAAACTTCTCAAATTAATTAAACTTTTAAAGAAACTCAAAATCTGAAAATTTTCCTCTGTTGGCTGTCTTATTTCGAACTGTCAACCTGTCATTATCAATTTGTCACTTAGTGGTGCCCCACAACCGGTCTGTTCGTGTGTGAGCAACGGTCCGTCAGTTGACCGCGAACACGAACAGCCCCCACCCCACACATAGTCCCATAGAAGATTTAGAAATGACAGCTAGTGTGGTACTAGTACATGGCCACGGCCAATGTTGCCAGCGATCGGTCAGACAACCTTCCGATTAACCTGTACACTACCTAAGAGAACTATGGCGACCCCAACCGCTCCAAACATCTACACTATAGCATCGACCCCGGATCATTTAAGCCTATGCAGAAATGACATTATACAACCTTTAAAGCTCTAACCAATGGGTGAAAATAAATGGTACTAAACCGACTGACTGTTAGAGATGAGACGTTTCAGACCAAACACGCCCTGAGTCCCGCAAGCACTAGCGCACCAAAATACCCGTTCCATAAACCTATTCCATGAGTATTTAGAAGTATGCGTTTTTAAATACTACTTATACTATCCTTTTGAGTATGTTTGAACTTTTATACGCTCTGCGCAATATTCTGAATTACAAGACCTAGAGAAGTCGGCAAACAACTTGAGTATTTATGGTGGGGCAAGGCAAACAAACCGCGTAACTTTATGGATTCAAACAAAAAAAAAATTTTTGTTTTTTTTTTTTTGTTTTTTTTTTTTCACAATATAGCCGCTGCCGACTTCCTATTCGGCGACGTTGGGTAAAATAATAACTAGATAACACCGTTCAACAGAACTAAGCAGCAAGAACCCATCAAAATAAAGAATTCGAATGACAGATGAAGCCCATATCCATATCCATATTTTTTTGTAAGTAATATATTGAGAAAAAAAAAACCCCAGGTTACATAATATTTGTCGTAAAGCGCCATCTATTTGAGTATTGAGTAACTGTCCCTTACTAGTAATGAGCGACTTTCTGACAGCCCACTTAAAAACAAAAGCTTCCAAAGCTTCACTAGATGGCGTTGAACGGAGTATGTACATGTCTATGGTATATTTTGGTATGAATATTTAAAATGATAAACCCCAAAGGAACCTACTAATAGTTTAAATAAGTACTGATAGATACTACTGTGAGAATCAAAACCGAAATAGGTATTTTTAACTATTATGGTAAATAAATAACATCTGTCTGACGTTCCGTCTTATGAAACAAAAGTCCCGTCCAAGCAAAATCTACAACGTTCCGCTCCTTCTAACCGCATAGATGGAACTATTCTCACCCAATAATTACTGTTCCCGCATTTGCTAATTCAAAAATAGTGCTTCAACTTTTAAAATTCAATACCATAAAAGTTTTAAGGAAAAAAAACTTATCACCAAATATGCGCTACGCCATTTCTGTGGCGCTTTTTTAAACTTACTATTTATGCGGAATGTATTGCATGAATTACACAAGTTAAATGATTTTGTACTAATTTGTGGCACTCTTAGCTGTATGATCTGATGCCTTTGCCTACTCAAATGTCCTCTTATAATTTGACACGTGATTGACTTGACACTATACCTAATTGTATTTGTTGTACTAAACAAATTTGTTATCATCTTTTCATTCTTTGTAAAATCAAAGTTTTTACTGCAACAGTAAATTACAATATTGGTATTGTAAAACTACATGTCTATTTATTACCAACAAATGTGGAAACATGTGTTCGTCTGTACCAGAAAATTCAAAGATATGCGACAACCCCGAGAACTTCATTGTACAAAGAAAGCGATTCCTCCAAATTTTAATTCTACGGTTGTCTTTTGTTTATAAATCGACAACTAACTGTAAGTTTCCACCCAATATGACTTTAAATCATGTTCAATGTTTATATGCTAACCTTAACATGTTAAATTAATGAAGACTTTCGTTTCAGAAACAAGAATCTCAATCAAGACCTGACCCCAAACATTTCTTTAAGAACCAAACAGAACAGACTCCTAACTAATAGCGACCTTCCTAGTGCCAATTGCTCCTCTGTCACACTCACAACAACAAATTGTGACTACAATCATCTTATTGAAATGTAGCCACTCGCCTTCAGAACCATAAAAAGCCTCAACCTATTTTGTATGCGAATAAGTAAATAAAAGATTTGATATAAGTAATATGTGTTAACTTCTATCCTGGTCACGGCACCAAATTGTAACCCTCCTACCCCTCCTAACTTAATTTTTTTGATTTTCTAATTTCTAATTAACTACCTAGTTGCTTATTTCTATTTAATAACGCTTCTATATAATAAAATACCAATACAATAAACAATCCTACTTTGTACCCTGTATTTTAATGGAAGTTCTTTATGTATGTTCTATCTAACTAACTAAGAAATTCAGTATAAATTAATTATCATGACCTACAAATTACTATGACTATTTTACCGAACCTGAACCTTACCCTAATTTTGATAGTAAGTTAATGAAGCTTTTATAGATCTGAGGGGGCACGTGAAGTTTAGTGGATACCCTGGTTGATTAGCGTAGAACCCTTGATTCGTTCAGAGAAGCAACTTAGCGTTCTAACTAACAAAGTTTCTTCCTATTGAACTCTACTAATATCCTACAATTCTACTAGCCTCCTTAGTATAAAATCCTTCCAAGGAATTGATAGCTTCCTATATGGTTGTCTAAGTTAACCAATTTAACCTATTATCTCATCTACTAGAACTTTCATAACTTATCGACTATATAGGTTAATAATAGTACTCTAGAAGTACTTAATCAACCTAATGGTCTAGATCTTGGATGACTAATAGATGACTAAAGTAAGTACTAATCTCTCTGTTCCCTTAGCAAATATAACCAACTTCTGGTCTCCTACTTTGCTTATATAGATTAGTTGTTTGTATAGTCAAATGGTGGTAAACTACTAATTGCCTCTAGTATAGATAATTTAGGATACTAAATTCCCTAGCTCCCTGAGTAGTTTTGGATAGTCATGTTAAATGTACAAATACAATTCCATCTGGTTACTCTATTCTCTTAGAACAACGACTGCTTCCGGCTATGATACAAACCTTAGTACCAGTTACCTACTCTCCACCCATACCTAGACATTATCATAGAACAGCTGGGTTGCTATGAATGTTTAACTGAAGTGAAGGCTTTTATACCTACTTTCTCCCTATCTAATCCTATTCCATATGATGAATTGGTGATGGAAGTTATGAATTGATTCTGAAGGTTCCCTGGTGTCATGCAGAGCTTTAGCACACTAAGTGAAGCGACCAGTACAACACCTGTCAATAAAATACTACTGATATAAAGGAAAACCTATGATGCCACTACTTGACTAACTGAATATTAGAACCAAAACATTGCAGAATGCTATTTCTTTGATATACTACTTTAGAGATTATTTAGGATCCAACACTATGTGTGTTTCCTGTCTTTGCTCACCGCTTTTTCAATCATGACAGACTGTAATGAAATTACAGCTCAGTCCTGTGCATCAACCCTCCCGACAGCTGTCTAACATAATTATATTAAATGAAACCCATATTGTGCTCTATTTACATATTTATATACAGTCTAATCTAACATTATCATAGATCTAAGCCTAGGTTCAGAATTCCGGGTTAGACTAGCATGTTTTGAGGTTAGAAATACAATATATAGTTACTTTCATCTTGATAGATTCTTTCCAATTCTTTTAAATTATTATTCTATGTCTGGCAAAGGAATACGCCCCATACCTCCGCGTATTCAGTGATTTCGTCCTAGCATTTTTATCTCCTCCAGACTTTCCTAATGCACTTAATAGAATATGATTCAATATTAGTTACACTCTTTCCTTTACTGTGAGTGAGCTAATTGCTAGCTTTAATTATGGTCATAATGATTTACAACTCAGTATTTCTGTTCAATAATAATTCATATGACTACTATAATGTAATTTAGTGCATATTAAGGTCAAAACGACCAATCTAAGTAATGATTGTATGTTGGAACAGCTGATTTTTAACATTCTGACCTCTTGGTTATACTGGCTTAACCACAGGATTCTGACTGAGCTTAGCGACTAATCTCATGTTTTATTTATTACCTAAGGGACCTTTCCTGTAAGTATCACTGAGATACAGCTGGTGCTTCTGAACGCTACAAGCAATGTGACACCTGCATATAGACAACTATAAGTAATTTTTAGCTAATTTCCATCACCAAAGCGTTACTCCTAAATTCCCCCAGGTGATCAAACCATCCAGACATATTGCACTATCTACCATTCCCTTACAAGGAAAACCACTGCTCAGCTGATTTCACAGAAACATGTTTTAGACAGAGAATCAAAACCACTATGGCAACGAATTCCTCGCCAGAGCCAGCAGTTGAGTCAACCTTACACTCAGATTTCTATCTTTCAACTTATCTTTGTGCCCAGCTGATCAGCAAGTTCTAGGTCTAAATTATAAGAGTGCCTCTGTGAAAACTAAAGCAGGACAATCTGATCACTTTAAGACTATCCCCAGTTTATTTTGTAACAATAAAATAATGTTGGTTATCACTGATAAAGGTTAGGTAGTACCAAGCCCTAAGCTAGTTTCTAGACAAACTCTAGGCAATTCACAGCACTAAGTTCACGCACACAAGTTATGCTTCTGTCACAGCAAGGACACCTTTATTTTGCTCCAAAGCTAATTTCATCCACAATTCATATTGATGGTAGTTAATTTCACGAGAACGATTCATACAATCGCCCGGGTTTGTTCGTTTAGATATTTGTCTCGAATGACAAGTTTAGCTACTAAGCGTCATGTCAAGTCCAAGTGACTCGATCAAAGCGTCTCTCCGCCATCTTGTAATTTTTATTAAATTGCATTTTCCTCTAGGTTCAACCAAAATATCCCTAGGGTTGTCTACGATCGCTTTTCTTTCACAAATTCAATTTCTAAGGTACCTAAACATAACTTTCTCATAGACTTTATGAATCTACTTTGGGAAACTATACTGATACCTCGACTTAGCGTCCTGGTCATTATTCCCGCCTTTTTCCTACGCAACGCAACGAACTTTTGGCGCGTAAATTTTTCCTGACTCGCTGTTTTTCTACACTCAATCTACCTACTCTGTATACCAAACCGTACAGTGTACATTTAGCTTCTGCAATACACCCCCCCCAACTGCAAGAAGCCAAACCTACTAGCACGCTAGTTATAATTTTGACCTGCCTACTTTTCGACTAAATGCGACTTTCCTATCAAACAAAGGTTTGGTGCCTGTTTCACCAAAACTGAAGCCCAATTCTGTACAGCGTGGGTGAGTGCGCCCTCCTAAAATCCTATCGCTCATCCGTGGTCTCGCTGTGTGGGAAGGAACAGCGAGACGCCCTAGCAAGTGTATGGTTTGAAAAAGCCGCAACTGGTCACGAATCTGGAGGTACCCTCCACGCCATCCCAGACATGTTAACTGTTGACTTCATCGATTGCAGCCCGCTTCCTCAAACCATGTGGAACTCAAAGCATCTTCCACTGGACGCTCACCCAACGATCCACAGCGTTGGATTTTTGGACCTAGCCCCCCCCCTTGTGAATCTTGCCTGAAGAAAGCCCGGAGCCATGAGCAAATGTACTCCTGAAGAAACAAATCCCTATGCGCCCAAGTGAAAGGTTCACCCTCTCTGATTCAAATCACCCATTTTCTAAGATTTTACTTGGGAATAATTTACTGTAATTGAAATGCTTTCTGTAATCAAACTAGACTTTTTAATTTCGGATCCAATTTACCAGTCAGAATTCCAAAATTAAAACGTTTAAAAGATCGCGAACCCAAAAACGCCCTATTATTGGCAAGAATTCACTGTACACTTTTCTTGAAGACTAATTCTTGCTTGATTTAAAAATAAACTTCTTCAAAAAACGACGCTTTCTTACAGAGGAGAGTGAAGCGGCGTCGCACGCCGGGGGAGCAATTTTCAGATGTTGACGCCCGTAGAACCGGAGAATATCAGAGAGCGAGCGTCGCCCCTCCAAACCTTTTATACCTCTCGATTTCCCAAGCGACGCTATCCGTAGCGTCGCGTCCTCAACGCTCTCTTTTTGAAAAACTTTCCCTCGCCACGCCCCTTTTTTGAAAAACCCTGTTTAAATTACCACAAGCTAACCTCCCATTTTTAGCTTGCTCTACTCCTTACTCTAACCAGCATAATCAAACACCTAACTTTATATAAACGGGTTGCGCGTTGGTACACAATAAATAATAATGCGAAGCCTCCGTTATAACAGTACATTTTGTTTTTATCTAATATAACAGCTTTTCTTTTCTTTGGAAACCTCTACTTTTATATAAATCATTGAGATCTAAACAAAATAAGGCACACTTTTGATCACCTCTGCCTAATGAGCGAAAGAGAAGAAGATATGTTTTCATGACTACCAACCTCAGCTTCTAAAAAATCCTCAATTTCGTTCAGAAACCTTGGATAGCTACAAGACTTCTAATATTAAGTTATAAAATTTACTAACCTATTCAAAATACTACCTTCTCACATAATATAAACACATTATTTTGTATGATTCCTTTTTTTATTTACGAATGAAAACTATTATCAAAATTGTAATTGTTCGAACATAATTTCCGAACGTATCACCTCTAGCCAATATACATTCCCGATATTTGAAACTTTGAACCTTATCTAAGATAGAAAACAATATTCTGTACTTTTGATTATTTAACCCATATTTTTATTTAAGTTATACATAATGTTAATTTAACATTCTGTGAGTACAACCTTTTCTCTATACTTATGTGCACTCATTTGACTTGCTTTAGTTCCCAACTCTGCCGCTAGGAGCATCTATGTTTACCTGTCATAACCTATTCCCGTATTTTGCTAACATTGTATAAAATAAATATTTAGCTCCAAACATAATAATTAGACTGATGTGATGTAATTAACCAGAGTTCACATGTGTAACCAATAAATATGCCGAACACATATTGTGCCACTAACACGTAGCCTGTATACAAACATGCCTACAAACTCTGTTGCCTACAAACCTGTCAGTTTACAAATATGTCTAAAATAACATGCTCAAGGTTTATACAATCTGCACAGCTATTGTTTCAAGGTGAGATCTACTATAATCTCTAAATTGCTACCTCCAAGGTCAGATATAAATAAACACTATTGTTTTTATTTACTTTTAAACCTCTTTTTTTTCAGAAATCAATCCGTGCACATTTGAGAACAATTATTTAAGACTCAAGACTTCAAGAATGAATGTATACCCACTGAAGATATAATGCATTTCGCAAATAAAGCTAATTTTTGTTTTCTAAACCAATTTGTATCGAGCTTTCACCTCCAAAACATCAACCAATACTTCCCAAGGACCCAAGGTTAGCATTATCATTCTATTTTATACAAAAGCCAATAAATATTTGAAATATAATAACAAGTGCAATTCTGTACCGTTACAATACCAAGCAGTAAAAATGTTTGATGCAGTTTTGAAAAGTATGCTACGAGTATAATATACTATTTACATAAATTTGAGATTATCAAATTATTATTATTTCTATTAAAACAATAATTTAAAGTCCCTGGACCTAGGCTTTTTCTCAATTACTCGATTAAAAAAAATCGACATTCAATTAAAAATGAAGTTTCCCTGTCAGTTACAGGCCACTCGAAATAGTTTTGAAGAATTTTTCGTCATTCTTTTGTGACAGGTACGGTTCAATTTTTTTCAAATCCAAGACCTTTTTTTGTTAATAGGTCTTTTTTTTTACAAGCCCATTGCATTGGCAAATCCAGGTGATTTCTGTGGGTATTTGATAAGAAAAAGTGATGTGATACAAGGCCTTGTCCAGTGATGTGATACAAAGCCTTGGCCAAGGCCAGATTTGGTGCAGCTTTTTTTATTTGATCTGATTTTGATTTGGTATGAACGTGTGTAGCACGGATTATATTTGCTTTACAGCAAAGTTCGTCCGCACCAAATCGGCGGTTAGGTCTGGTCTGGACGTGTGTAGCCTATTAGACCCTACTAGGTGTCATTCATGTGTCACTTTCCACCATGTAATACTTCCATGCTTTGCACATAAATAGTTCACTAAAGTATACGACAGATGGCTCCAAGTTAATACAAGCATTAGTCTACCTACAGAAAAGAAAAATCCTTTTTTTCTATAAGTAGGTATACTATGTTTATCAACTTTGATAGAAACTTAAATGTGTCTTGTTATTACTTATGTATTTATTTTTGAAATACTTACTAAAATTTACAGCTGAAAATCAGCGTTTGCTTGCGTTGCAAGACAAGTAATATGACGCTGAGCTGCGACCATTGAGTACTGCTGCGGCTTAGAATAATAACGCCTAGAAACCGAGTAGGCCTAAGAAAATGAAGCAATTCAAACTGAGCCAATTTGGCTCAGTCGGCCCCCGACTTTACACGAACGTCCCGTTTTGTTAACATCAAAGTTTTGTTTGTGTGCGTGTCGGGGATGGTCGGCGCACGTAGGCACGTAATGCTCGCACACACATAAATCTGATTTTTTGCTTCACTTTTGACGAAGCTTTAGTATGAAGACTATCGATCTAGCGTAAGCGAAGCGAAGAGTTATTAATCTATGTGCTGCGGCACACACACACATTTTTATTTGGAACTTTTTGTCTTATTGGGTCTAATTTGTGTTTTCTATTCTTGTTCGTAATACAGTGCTACCTACTTTTATACCTATATAAATATGCCTTGTATTTAATGAATATGGTGTGTGTCTGTAGTAAGAATCTACAATCCCTTTTTGGTGGTAAAATATATTTGTGTGTTTGCAGACTTGATGCAGTTGAAGAGCTAGACTGTAATAAATTAACTGGCAAACGACCATGCAATAATGATGCATTAAATGAAATGAAGCGACTTACAAACACGTCCAATAATAACTAAAAATACAAAAATAAATTATATTTAAAAAAACCTTTTATTTAAAATCAAGCTTTTATTCAAATGTCCTAAAAGGAATAAAATAAATTTTGTATCAAGTCAAAACCAACAAATTTATTACATTAAACAATCTATATGTTTTAAAAGCTTGTCGCGAGATTTTATTGTTACTGGGCTACTTGCACTAAACACAAATGCTTTTACTTATATTTGACATATGAAATTAAAGCGACAAGCTTTTAAAACATATAGATTGTTTATTGTAATAAATTTGTTGGTTTTGACTTGATACAAAATTTATTTTATTCCTTTTAGGACATTTGAATAAAAGCTTGATTTTAAATAAAAGGTTTTTTTAAATATAATTTAATTTCATTGTGTTTTGACACATGTTTGAAAACTCAATCCGTTTTTCGACGTACAGTGCCACAATCGCTTCTGTTCCGGTGGCCAAAATGTGAAACTAACGTGTTTTTTTAAATGTCATATTGCTGTCAAGTTGATGTCCAACCATAGCGCTGCTGGCGGCTGAAGTCCTTAGAAGTCAGGGCCGGTTAAATTGCTACAAAAAAAATAAAAACGTACGTAGCGCCGCTGTCGTCGGAACAGAAAAGATTGTGGCACTGAACCTCATTTCCACCAAAGAGTGTTATGTATTAACTAGCGTATTGCCATTATACTATGAAGGAGAAAAAAGCTTCTCTTTGCACGAATGAGCTGTCATAGAACCCATGCCACATTAAAAACTACCATAGCGAAGTATTGACTTGATTTTTTGCATTTTGGTAGTTCAAGAGTAGGAGAATGTCCGAATATTATTCATATACGAAAGTAGCTATAAAGTATCTGACTTTCATGTTTGGTATAAAGTATAGGTAGCGTCATGTAGCGTTCTCGGCCTGCGATCGCTGAGGTTATGTTGATTTTCGCAGTTGTCTTTCACGGGATGGGTGTTCAAAAATATATGGTGCTTCGGAAGGCACGATAAGCCGATGGTACTGGCTGCACTTGGATTGGTTAATCCTACTATCCATACTAATATTATAATTGTGAAAGTGTGTTTGTTTGTTTGTTTATTTGTTTGTTTGTTTGTTTGTTTGTCCTTCTTTCACGCCAAAACGGAGCAACGGATCGACGTGATATTTGGTATGGGGATAGTGTGGGAGCTGGAGAGTAACATAGGCTACTTATTATTCCGGAAAATTTAGTAAAAATTGTAATTTTCTATGAAAAATCGTTTAACTGTCGTACCTTCGATACAAAACTGTCATTTCTTCCATTGCCGTTTCCAAAGAGTATATGTAATCACTGACGTCTGCGCGGTCAAAATCGAATACTAATCTTTTCTATAAGCTTAGAATAAAAAAATGTACTATAACTAGCGCCAAAAATGCCTCAGTCACGCAGAGTTATCTGATACTCACTCTACTTCACAGAGTAATTTTTTATATGTAGGAAATAGAGACCAAGCTTGGGCCGCTTTATTGGTAGTGTGTAACTAGCGCTATCTGTTGTCTGGTGTAGGCAATTTTTAGTGTATAAACACACACACAAGATGTTGGTGACCGGGTCCACTATTATATGGTAAAACAACGTTTGCCGGGTCAGCTTGTCCTACTAATATTATAAATGTGAAAGTTTAGATGTTTGGATGTTTGGATGTTTGGATGTTTGGATGTTTGTTACTCAATCACGCCAAAACGGCTGAACGGATTTGGCTGAAATTTGGGACACAGATACTTTGTAGCCTGGAGAGGAACATAGGCAACTTTTTATCCCGGAAAAACATCAGATTCCCGCGGGATAACGTCGTGTAGTCCACGCGGGCGAAGCCGCGGGCGGAAAGCTAGTAATATTATAAATGTGAAAGTTTAGATGTTTGGATGTTTGGATGTTTGTTACTCAATCACGCCAAAACGACTAAACGGATTTGGCTGAAATTTAGGACACAGATACTTTATAGCCTGGAGAGGAACATAGGCTACTTTTTATCCCAGAAAAACATCCCATTCCCGCGGGATAACGTCGTGTAGTCCACGCGGGCGAAGCCGCGGCCGGATACTAGTACCCCATAACTGCAGTGGGCCCGTGTGGAAGGTCATGGTCCATTTTCCTTATCCATCAATATGAAGGACTGTACCCCAGCAGCGGGACATTAAAATGGATTTATGATGGTGCTGATGAAGCCTTAGAGAACGCCTATCTACCTACTTTTTGACATGAAATTTTGCGATGTAGGTACACAATTAAATTACTCACGAACGGACGTAGTCGCGGCCGCCAAATCATATTCATATTTCTACTATCCCTGATATTATTATAAATGCGAAAATTTATGTTTGTTTGTTTGTTTGTTTGTTTGTCTGTCTGTCTGTATGTTCTGTTTTTACGTCAAAACCGCTGAACCGATTCAAATGAAATTTGGAATGAAGATATTTTGTGACCTTAGGAAGGACTTTTTACCGCGGGAATAAGGATCATTCCCATGGTAAAATGAGTTTTAGCACGGGCATAGCTGTGGAATAGAATTAGTATTAAAAGTGATAGTTTAAGTTAATTTTGGAATGAAGATATTTTGTGACCTTAGGAAGGACTTTTTACCGCGGGAATAAGGATCATTCCCATGGTAAAATGAGTTTTAGCACGGGCATAGCTGTGGAATAGAATTAGTATTAAAAGTGATAGTTTAAGTTAATGGAAAGGATTATATTTAGAATAGAGACAGTTTAAGGAAAAGACAACACTTTTTACCACGCGAAAAATCTCATTCCCATACGAAAATCATTTTAAGCGCGGGTTAATTTGCGGCTTGAAATTGGTACCTATTTAAGTAAATAATTTGAGACCCTGGGAAGGATTATAATAGGCTACTTTTTCTTTTTACCACAGGAAAGTAGGTATCATATTCCCACGGGAAAACCAGTAGGTAGGTATTTTTGTAGGTAGGTAGGTAGTTATTTGTTTGTCCGTCTTTCACGTCAAGACGGAGCAACGAATCAATGTGATTTTTGGTATGGGGGTAGATTGGGAGCTGGTAAGTGACGTAGTTTATCCCGGAAAATATCACATTCCCTGAGGATAATGTCGTGTAGTACACGCGGGCGAAGCCGCGGGCGGAAAGCTAGTTTTAAATAAATTGCCTGTAACACGTAGCTGTAGTATGATGGCGATCAGTGAGGCCACAATTATTGGCTCCCGTTGGGCGGCTTACCAGCTGTTTAACATCAGATGGTTCTAACTCGAGTTGGATAGTAAATTATAAGAATAATAAATCTTTATTTATGGTATAAAGGTGTATGTTGTACAAAATGGTCTTGGCGCAAAAGTACTGGCACTATTTGGTGCAGCAACAACTTTTTTTCTAAATTAGAAAACTAGAATTCGATTTTTTAAATGTATAGGTATGTATGCCACTAAATGCTGACCTCCAGAGTTGACGCACATTTGAACCCTATTTATGACATTTTCCATAACTTGCCGTAAAACTTCCTGCGATATGTTCCTTTTGATTTGTTATTTTGAACTCATAATAACAACAGTATCTAGTATCTAGGCAACTAAGCTCTACTATGCTTATCCCTTGCTGGAAATAGATTATGGAAACGACAGTTCGTTAGTTTTATAAATTTCCATTTATAAAATTATTAGAAACAATATTTATGAATATTTTCTGTAAGTAGGTACTTGGTTTATTTACCCATATTTGATGTTTGGAATTTCACAGCAAATGTTGCCGAAGTGAAACTTTTAATTTTGGATACGAGTATAGGTACCAACATTACTGCAATGTAAGTACCTAATTGTCATAAAGACTAAAGACTATAGGTACTCATACTCACCAAAGTAGGTTAAAAGACGATGTCAAAGGTTCTTTTAGAATTATAAATAAAATTCTTCTTTAAATTACACACCCCAAAAAATAATAGCCATTTAAAACAATTGTATTATTTTATCCACAACGGGGTAGCACCTAGCCTTCATCACACCTGATATTATGATAAGGCTGAAGGTGGAAGCGCACTACTCCCGGAATCTACATTACTGAGGAACTGGCTATTTTCTCTTACTGCCGGAATACAATAATACTGAAAACATCGTTAACAGACTTTGAACAAGCCCTACCACCAACCAAACCGAATACAAAATGTACCCTCAGTGGAAATCGAACCTGGGACCTTTGAGTTATTCTTGATCGAAGCAATTGGGTATTTGGCAAAAAAAAATTATTGACTTAAAATGTTCATTTAATTAGTAGCAACCCAACGCAGGTATTTATTTTCAAATATCTTGCAGATTTTCAGCGATATAGAGCATAAATTTTTCTTATTAGACAAGGAGAGCGCTATAGAAACGTGACGTCACATTTCTATAGCGCCATACTCTCGCCATAGAAAATTTCGTTTTAGAAGGAGATAGCTAGAGTCACAATTAAGTAGCTCATAATTCGCTTGTTATAATACAGATTGAATTTCTTTTTTCACATTTGGTATTCAATAATGTTATATTTCTGAATTTCATAATTAAATATCTACATTTCAACAACCGTCAAATACCCAATTATGACAGTATTTTTAAATCCGATTATCTGTGATATTTATCACATTAAAAATAATTGCTCAATAAATGAATATTTAATATTAATACTTCTTTTTCTTTTGACTGTACTCACCTACCTTATCTTGCTTAGAAACACAATGGGGGATCCGTTGGGAATTGAAAACTATAAGGAAACCGGTTGAGATTTTTGATTCTCGGTGGATCAGTTACAGTGGATCGGATGAGAATAACTCCACTAGACCACATAGGCGCTTAAAAATAACCAATGTCCAAAATTTCACAGAACGTGTCATAAAGTTTGTTGTAAGTATTATTCAGAATTTTCACATATTAGGTAAGTATCACGCTGTTAACAGAAACAGATGCGAAGCCATTAGAATTTGTGGGTACGGTATAGTCCGTTCGGTTAGATAGTGTCGGTACACCCGCACGGCATTGTGGCAGAGCGACACTATCTAAGCGAATGGACTTTAATGTGTACCTTATATTCCAAAGAACAAAGAATCTACCTATTTCTAACGAGCTGTTTTGTGTACATTCGAAGTTTCGCTAATAAATTCAGTTATGATTAACAATGTGCCAGTTAGAGTTCATGTACACTTCAACATTTGTTGTTGAACTTAATTTCCCGATACTTAAAGCTAAAATAATCAAACGCTAGAAGACTGCTAATATTTATGCTGAACTTGGGTATTTCAATTATGAAGATCAAACTGCTAAGGATATTAGGTAAACCCTTTCCCCCTTATTACAAAACGTGGACTAAAATAGTCCTGGTTTAAAACTGGTACTAAACTGGTGCTGTCACTTTCATTTTCCAAATGAAAGACAGAATTAGCATGAATTTTAAACCAGGTCTAACTTTAGTCCACGTTTTGTATTATGGGGGTTTTAGTTTAATTACAAGACGACTGCCAACACTAACGAAAATCGTTATGTTTCATAGAACGTTTAAATTTTTCAAACTTTCATTGTTTTTCCACCGTTGGGAAATGGGGAAATGTTTGTTCTTAATTCAGACTTTTTTGCTGCCACTCAGAGCTTCCGTTTGTTCTCTTTCTTATTTTATTTTAGCATATCTGTACATTAATAGTTAAATAAGACCATATCATAAACATAATAAAACATATTTAAAGCACAAAATTATAAAAACAAACAATTGCCATAAGTGTAACATTTGAAATGCATTTAAATTTAATGAAACAATTTACTTACACGAATCCGTGAAGCATATTTCTCCTACACAAAATTATTCGAAATTCCGTCCTTTGTTGAGAGAACAAGGATCGGGCAAGATTTACTGCTTCCGCGCCGGGAGCTGGCACTGCCTTCGTTTATATAAATAAAACTGATAAAAAATACTTCAGCCAACTACCATAATTCATTCAAAACTAAGTATTCGATACGAGACGGTTATGAAATTTTCAATTTTGCATCGGGATAGTCAAAATAATATCACATTTAATTTCGTTGTATTTTTTTTGTATCAATACAACTTATGGATTGTTCTACAAAAAACTAATCACGAACCAAAGAATCAATTCTAGCCTTTCGCTTGTTCTACAGGACTTCCGAGGAGTACAGGACTTTTCCGAGGCAAACTCGTGAGCTCGCAGAGCATATATAAGTCGCAGGCGGATGGTTGAATCCGCCGGATGGTTAAGTATGGCAGCATGTACCTACCCCTCGGAAGTTCTGTAGAACACGTGACAGGTTAGATTTCGTGGTTATTTTTTTTGTGACTCCGTCAAGTTAAGGGAAGATAAAATAGCTTACTGAAAAAATTATCGGCCTAGGCGTTTAATTGAATGGCAGATTCAACCAGTTGGCTGCGACATACATGTGTCGCAGCCGTGTATGCAGACTGTCTTATACGTACTGTGCATAATTTATCGAAAATTGGTAATGTCGCGAGATACTAAGATTATAAACTAACGGGTTTCACAATCTCACGGTGTCATATATACCTTACTAGCTGACCCGGCAAACGTTTTTTTGCCACATAATAGTGGACCCGTCACCAACATCCTGTGTGTGTGTTTATACACCAAAAATGCCTTCACCAGACAACAGATAGCGCTAGTTACACACTACCAATAAAGAGGCCCAAGCTTGGTCTCTATTTCCTACATACAAAAAATTACTCTGTGAAGTAGAGTGTCAGATAACTCTGCGCGCATGCGCTACTGGGGCATTTTTGGCGCTAGTTACAGTACATTTTTTTATTCTAAGCTTATGGAAAAGATTAGTATTCGATTTTGACCGCGCAGACGTCAGTGATTACATACTCTTTGGAAACGGCAATGGATGAGGATGAAATGACAGATTTGTATCGAAGGTACGACAGTTAAACGATTTTTCATAGAAAATTACAATTTTTACTCAATTTTCCGGAATAATAAGTAGCCTATGTTACTCTCCAGCTCCCAAACTATCCCCATACCAAATATCACGTCGATCCCTTGCTCCGTTTTGACGTGAAAGAAGGACAAACAAACAAACAAACAAACAAATAAACAAACAAACAAACACACTTTCACATTTATAATATTAGTATGGATGGATAGTATGGATAGTATGGATTATTGATTGGGTGTTGTGTTTTAAATTATACTAGCTTTCCGCTGTACCCGATGTTTTGACGTGGGAATAAGATATTTTCCAGGGGGTAAATCTTTTAATAAATCTGTGCATTACTTTTATTATCTGTGCATAACTTTGATAAAAATATGTCCAAATTCAATTAGTTCTAGGAAACACAGTAAAATAAAAAATTCTAAACAATGTCTCTAAATAACTATACGTCATTTCAGTTTCTTAGCCCCAGCACAAAGTGTGAGCCCACTACTGAAACTTGTTTCAACTTCATACATTTTTATTAAGCCTATACTTACGAACAAGTGGATAGGGTCACCAAACGTACAAACTTTAAGCAATTCTACGTTTCAGTCTTGTCATGTGACATGGTCCTTGCATACTGTATGTGAAGTAAGAATATGAACATCATGACATCTCTTTGATAAAAAGTGACAGGACGATGTTTGAGACGCTCCCAAAAATAAGTAGCGTACGAGTATTCGGGCGTTAAATATCTACTATTGTAGTTTGTACGAAAAATCGTCTGATGTGAAAGCTCAAGGGATATTTTTTGTGTTTGTAATCTTTATTACTTATTTTTCTTCAAAAACCAGTGTTAAAATCTTTTAGATTCTTTACAGCTTGATAATTAAAATTAAATCTCAATTATTTTTCTTCATTAGTAAATTATTGCACACGTGCGAATCTAGTGCTCCTCGCTAGCTATACGTAAACATCGTAAGCAAGCAACTGTCTATTGATGCACGTACTAGTTCTCTTTGTGAACTGATTAACTCCCCTACGTGAGTGGCCGATCAACTAGCTCTCAGGGAAACACCGAGACAATAGATCAAGAGCTACACTGTATAATAGTTCTACTCCATTAATATTAGTTTATTGTCAGCAAAATAAACAAGTTAATGGATTTCCTTGCACCGTCATGTTCAAAGAACAGCAACTTAAGCAGTCTACACACCAAGGCCGCAGACACAGACTGGTGGCATCGTGTCGGCGGCTTTATTTCAAGAATCATGTGACTTGTACCCGCGCGTGTAGTTCTACTCCATCGTCAACAAAATAAACAAGTTAATGGATTACCTTGCACAGCCCCATGTTCAAGAAACAGCAACTTAAGCAGTTTACACACCAAGCCCACTGACACCCGCCGACACAGACCGGTGGCATCGTATCAGCGGCAGCGGCTATATTTCAAGAATCAGGTGGGTGACTAGTACCCGCGCGTTTAATTCTACTCCATAAATATTCGTTCATTGTCAGTAAAATAAACAAGTTACTGGATTCCCTTGCACCGCCATGTTCAAGGAACAGCAACTTAAGCAGTCTACACATCTCAAGCCCGCCGACACAGACCGGTGGCATCGTGTCGCTGGCTGTATTTCAAGAACCATGTGGGTGACTTGTACCCGCTCTACTGTGTCGCTGGCAACATGCTGAACTTGTTGATTTCGTGCCACCAAAAAAGTTTTCCGTTAGTTGAACGAGATGCTAAGTAACCGACAAAAAATATTTTTATAAAAAAATAAAACCGCCTTCAAAAAAAGCCACCCAAGAGTAAGAAATAATCCCTCTTTTACTGTATTCAAACCAAATACCGTAAGTACTTTGAAGTCGGGCGGGTTTTAACAAAAAAAACAAAAATTGTACATGTTTCACGCCCGACTTCAAAGAACTTACGTTATTTGGTTTGAATACAGTAAAAGAGGGATTATTTTTTACTTTTCGGTGGCTTTTTTTTGAAAGCGGTTTTATTTTTTTATAAAAATAGTTTTTATTTCACTGTTTTTAGTGCATCATGCACGCAATTTTAGTTTATCCTGGCAAATAGATATGTTAGGTTGTAATCAACCGCATTAATCAAAAATACTTGTCTTATGATAACCGCATCAAAATCGGTTCAGCCAAACGTGAGATAATCGCGGACAAACATACATACATACGGATCAAACTGAGAACCTCCTTTTTTGAAGTCGGTTATAATACCTTAAGGTATACCCTTACCAACAAAACAAGAATCATCTAAATCGGCTTATAAACAAAGGAGTTATGCCTAAAGATACGTAAAAACTCGTGCAATGGTTACCTAACAAATTACAGTATTTTCAGGATTACTCAAAAACTACTGAGCCGATTTCGAAATTTGAAAAATAAGTCCCACTTGGGAACTAGCCTTATGTAATAACGTTTGAATCATTTCAATCGGTCCATCCGTCTTCGAGGAATCGGTGGACATAAAAAAAACATACTTACAGACGAACAGAGAACCTCCTCCTTTTTGAAGTCGGTTAAAAAAGGTCGACGACTCATGCCGGCGGGTCAGCGGGTTTGGTGTGTAGGTAGACTCCATTAGGCTCTACCGACAGCAATGCAATAGTTGCATTTGACGCAAACCTTCGTCTAACCTAATTTTTAAATTTTAATTCAGTCTACTTTTTTAGATTACTATAAGGTAAAAGTTTTCTTTATGAAATTATGAACGCTATTACGTGAGTATGTTGGTCAACTAGCTCTCAGAGTAACACCGACACAATATATTCGTTTGATGTTAGCAATAGGTATACCCTTTTGCTTTTTAATTTACATCAGTAGCCCTAGCAAGAAAAACTGTCGTTATGGCACCTAACCGAATAGTAAACTATAGGTACAGTGCCACAATCATTTCTGTTCCGGTGGCCAAAATGTGAAACTAACGTGTTTTTTTTCAAATGTCACTTGCTGTAAAGTTGATGTCCAACCATAGCGCTGCTGGCGGCTGAAGGTCTAAGAAGTCAGGGCCGGTTAAATTGCTTCAAAAAAAAGAAAAAAGTACATAGCGCCGCTGTCACCGGAACAGAAAGTTTGTGCCACTGTACCAGCCATGAAGCTCGACTTAATTCTCTGAGGTAACTGGAGTTCTCACCCTGAATAAAAAAGTGTACCCAGCAAATTTGACATTTATGTATGTAGTAGCTGTCAGTTGTCTCATATGACCATACGTATTTTTTTAAAGTGTGGGTGAGACGGAAGACAGCCACTGTGTAATTTTTGGTGACAAAAAAGTGTTAGTACTGCACTCTCCAGTTACCTCAGTATTAAGTCGAGCTTCATGGTACCAGCCGTCAAAAGCTGTCAAAGAGCTGCTGTCAAAGCTATGTGCTGAGACAGGGTCCGTTATTGGCTGCACACACCTCCTTACCTACAGTGCCACAACCTTTTCTGGCCGGTGACAGCGGCGCTACGTACGTTTTTCTTTTTTTTGTAGTAATTTAACCGGCCCTGACTTCTAAGAACTTCAGCCGCCAGCAGCGCTATGGTTGGAAATCAACTTGACAGCAAAATGACATTAAAAAAATCACGTTAGTTTCACATTTTGGCCACCGGCACAGCAAAGTTTGTGGCACTGTACTAGGTACTTTCTTTCTTTTATCTTTTTCTCGTTGTCTGTGTATGTAATATTCTTGCCCTGTTGTAATATTGTTGTGTGTGTGTATTACAATTTTTTTTCTTTCTTCTTTCTTTAAATATCTATTGAATTCTTAAACAACCGAAAAAATCGGCCAGTTAAAAATGTCTGTTAAAAGCTGACAAAAAGCTGTTGGCAAAAATCTATTGAATTTTAGTTCCGTAAACGATCTAAAGAGGTGCTTTTTTGGTTTTCATAGAATATTATACGATCACGATAACGATAGCTAGAGTTTTTCGTGCTAGGGGTACAACTGCTATATTAATTTGCTCTCACATAATAAAAAAGGGGGTACAACCGCTAGTTCACAGAAGTAACGCCAAGACAAAAGTTTAAGGTATACCCTGCACAATTGCACATTGATTTTATTATTTACAATTTCGCACATTTTTTTGTGAACTTATTACATTATAATTCCATCATGTTATTTTTACTACGATTAAAAATCGCTGCGCGGTGAATGCTTTAAACAGTTTTACTCCATTAATATTCGTTTACTGTCGGAGAACCTGCGCTTTAGCTTCGTATGTTGACAGGCGTATTGAAATTGCCTTTTATCTTGTACCGGTAGTATCGACATCCTGTTCCTTCTCATTCCATCCACATCCTTCCTCCCACGCCAGAATCGCTTAACCAATTTACGCTCAATCGCTAAAAAAATCCGATATATTATTGTCATAAACATAAAATATATCATACGGGTATCTCCCATATAAAACGAAGTTTTTTTTTCAATTTCCATGTGTTTAAGAGATTTCCGGATCGCGACCCGGGTAACCACATAATGCTATTGTATTCATAGTAAATTACTTTTTAAGGTTGCTTGCCCAAAAGGTTGCCAGCTTTTTGTTGTCATAATGCCAAGTCAGCTATTCTGACCTGTTCGTAATTGCTTCATTCTATGTCAGCTCTGTCGGCTCCTATTGTATAGTGAAAAATAATAATATGAATTTGTTTTTGCTAGGACTTAGAAGAATAGGTAGGTAAAGTTGTCTAAAGATCAACTTTTTTTGGTAAAAAATATTTATAATTATTATAAGTTGGCTTTGTTACTGCTGCTTTCACTAACGCGCGATCTGCGAATTAACAAAAGATTAACTTAGATTGTGCATTTTTTTTTGCCGATGATAGTAATCTAGTAGACAGAAGCCATTATGGGCATACGATTCTCATATGTGTAATATAGGTAGTAACTTCTGTAAATCCATTTTCGAAAACAATATTATTTAAGTATAAATTCAATTAATATTATCATTGATTTATTCGCAACAATAAAGAAATCCCCTTTTAAAAGTAACTCACTTCAATTACATATGAATCTTTTCGAATGTCATAATCCGATCTCACTTGCTCAGAAACCAACCAACTATTCAACAATTTGCAATTTGGAATCGCAGCTGCAAAGCAGTAAATTGTCCTGCTCGCCACAGGACACAAAAGCTACTAATTTAATACAAACCACTATGTAGGGAAATAACAGTTCTCGCAAAGTGTTCTGGCAGTTAGATTAGAGATAAGATAGCCAGTTCCTCAGTGATTGAGGATTCCGGGAGTAGTGCCCATGTTCACATGCATCACAAATGGTGTAAAATAACGAATACGTCTTTTCTAGACTTTCTTGTTTTTTTATGAATTGTCCATGACTGATCCCATGTGAACGAGTCGTAAGGTGCTTACTAAAATAATAAACTGAAAAGGTATTTTCGTTTACTCATTTTTCTTGCACTGGATATATCATCGAATTTTCATTACCTACTAAACACGCTCGCTATTGGTACCAACTAATTCATTTTCATAAAGACGTTTTCATTTTCCATTCCAAACTGAAACTTTTAAAAAGAAACCTTTCAACAAATTATTTATGTACTTACATACTTGTTAGTTTCAGTTCTAAAATATGAACTTTATTTTGAAGCAAAACTCGATTAAATATTCCAATGGTCCATTAGAATCAGCACAGCATTTATAAGCTACACGTAGTTATCAAGGTGATCCTTCATTTGCCTGCATAAAACACCACTAAATTACAGACGGAACCCATTAAATGTACATTACTACGTTTGAAAACCTTAATGTTGCAACGGGAACGATACAAGTTTCCCTATTGCAGTATTTCCACTTTGACAATATTGTAGAAGGCCAGGATCTTTGGAATTCAACATAATAACACGTTTTACTGACATATCCTAGCTTTTACTTGCGGATTTGTCAGTTTAAATTATAGGTTAATAAACGGTTTATAAACCGCGATGTTAAAAAGCTTATAGCCTTCCACAGTTCATTTAAATTTCCGGGAGTAGTGCGCTTCCACCTTCAGCCTTATCACCACTTATCATCAGGTGTGATGAAGGCTAAGTGCTATACCGTAGTGGATAAAAAAAATATTGAAAATATTGAAATATGTGCGTGCTTTGAAACAAACCAACAAAAAACCATACAAAACCCTACAAGTTGCTCTGTTTCAGTATTTCCGCTTTGACAATATTGTGAAAGGCCAGCTATTTAGAACTCAACATAATTATAGGTTTTACAGAGATATTAGAGCCTTTACTTGGGGATTTGCCAGCGTCTATTACGGGTTAAAAGCGATGTTCAAAAGCGTATAACCCTTCAACAACTTTAAAAACTATCAAATGCAAAAAGATTCGGATAGGTTAGTGCATCCTAGCAAACAGAAAACTTTACTAGAAACGATTCTTTATAAAATTATTCCTTTTCCCCTACCTTTTCTAATTATTACCTTTCTCAAGAATAAGTTCCATTCGTAAGGTGTGAGTGTCGGATGTATTAGATAAAGTACTTATTGGTTTATTAAAACGTGAACATTTTGGTAAAGGGCAGATGTTACTCAGTGTTCAGACAGACTTGCCAAGTTGCCAGAACTTAACTCTGTCTGAATATTAACAGCCAAAGCGTAAGATTTAAGGGGTTTATTGTTCATTGCAATGCAAGCACATTAACATGCCACAGATGCTAGAAAGAAATAACTACTCCTTTTTAATGATTGTGAACTGAACAGATGCTGAGTTTTATTTTGGAAAAAAGTGAAATATATATATTTATTTTTGGAAACAATTTTGAAGTTGTATGGCTATAAAAAGCGAATCAAATAAAACATTTAACTTCAGCCAAAGAATATAATAATATACACTTGCTTCAGCCACATTAAAAACGTTAATTCGTCCGATAATTACCCAAACAATTAATATTTATTGTAACTGATAAAGTAATTACACGAGAATTTAAACTGGTGAATGATACCTGCGTAGTAAAAACAACATTTGATGCCTTGGAAAGTTGCAATGCAAAATTCCCCACCTCTTAATTTTTATACAAAAAACTAAGTATGCACTTTGTTAAACTCGCTCAGATCACAGAGTAGATACACCATACACAGTAAAAGCAATTCCTTTAAACCAATGCGATACAAACGGGATCCTATAGCCGCACCGCTACCAAAGAAACCTACTTTCATAGAGTTTTAACAAAGAACCTACCTTTTTAGCAATCCGGCTGGCCAACCAAGTAAAAAGTATTCGTAACTAATTCAAAAGGCGTACAGAACATCAGTATTCCGGAACTAACAAAACCTTTTGGCGAGTGTAAGGGTACAACGAATAAAGTTTAGGGCATGTTGCACGTCCCTGAATTGTCAACAAGACACTATTTCCAATTGTTCCGAGTGAATAAGAAAGAACCCAAAGGCTCTCTTAAAAACGTGCGAGGAAATAGAAACAGCCACGCCTCGAAGTTTTATTTTGAAACTTTTACGTGAGCTCCGGCAAACATTTGAATGGAGCTAACCTCCGTACCGACTTATTTATAATGGCAGCCAACTTTTCCAGCACCTTGCATACCAAAGTTCTCGAAAAAGATTCTTTTGCATGTTAGTTTTGATGACATTTTTAGTCATAAAGCAACTCGCGCTACTTTCTAGGCATTAAGTTTTTCCATTTTACCCAAAAAATATTAAATATTTACCTACATTGATACCTATGTCAAAAAACAAAGTTGGTAATAGTTCTTATAAAATACATAAGTATATATGCAATACTCTCTCGTCGAATCCAGCTCGGATGGGCAGCGTTTGGGAAGCTCCGGCATATATTCGCGTCCGAAATACCTCAATGTCTCAAGACGACAGTCTTTGACCAGTGTGTGTTGCCAGTAATGACCTATGGAAGTGAGACGTGGTCTTTTACTATGGGTCTCATAAGAAAGCTCAAAGTCACCCAGCGAGCAATGGAGAGAGCGATGCTTGGTATTTCCCTGCTCGATCGAATCAGAAATGATGAGATCCGCAGGAGGACACGCGCGGAGAACCGATGGCCGTTGGGGCGGAAAGGTTCTCGAATGGCGACCGCGTGCCGGACGACGTTCCGTGGGCAGGCCCCCTACAAGGTGGACCGACGATCTGGTCAATCGCGGGAAACCGCTGGATGCGGGCAGCGCAGGACCGATCGTTGTGGAGATCCTTGGGGGAGGCCTATGCCCAGCTGTGGGCGTCGTTCGGCTGACATGATAATGATGATGATGATGATGCAATACTACGCGGGCATTTCCTTTACTTATAAAAGAAAATTGTAAAGTAAAATTTCTTATTTCTAATCGTAGATAGAATCTTATTTTTCTTACCTTAACTGATTTCTTTTTAATCATCATCTATTTTATTAACCCTTTTCTAAAGAGCCAAATTATTAACGTGATATATACCTATAAACACTGAGTTTCTGATCGCGTCGGGCCGGACTTGTTTAAATAGACAATTTGAATAAACCCCAAAGGCTCAGTAAACTTTCAGGTCCAAAGGGCTTTGGAAGGCACGTTTAAACGGTTCGCAATAATGCAGATGTTTACGAGTTTCTGTACCTATCTTTAGCTCAAGTTCTGGGTCTGACCTCTGGAATTAAAGCTATTATAGAAACCAGACGAATATGCCAACCAACAACGAATATTCAATAAACCGCGATGAACACCGTTTCCAATACTACAAGACACAAATAGATTTTGACGTGCACAATAGTTCACTTACATAAATCAATGTGTAAGTATTGAGCAGGGTGCTTACCATCAACTCTTATTACGGTTTTGTTTAGGAACCTAAACTGATCTGCTTCGCTTATTCGTACCACGACAGCTTAATATCAATGACAGCGATTCAGTGATCGATCAATGACATTTCACAGCCGCTAAGCTGTCAGAAACTCTTATTTGACTTATAACCCGGTCGATTTAACATGTCACCTGCAGGTTATACCCGTCCCTCTCACTCTCCGGGCATGACAGAATCGAGTGAAAGAGACAGGTAGAAGAAAAAGGACACAAATCGTTCGGTCATTAACATTTAGCAATTCATTTGCGATCCAGTTTTTAGAAGGTCAGAGTACGAAAGAAAGCGATTCATTTTAGGAACCTATTCTGAATCGCGCTATTTTTGAATCGCTGTCATAAAGTTGATGGTAGGCACCCAGATGTCGAAATAAGTTTATGTGTCGGTAGTTGTAAATGTCTGAACCAACAAAGGTATTACAAATCAGTAGCGTGCCTAGGACCTGCACAAAGGAAAGCCTGAAGCTCTAGATGTCTACGTCTGCGTTGCTAAACTTGACGAGCTCGAGTTCAAAGAGTTTGAATTTCATAGAATGTAATACTACAATTCGGAACAAACAATAACTTATTTAAATTTTTACTTTTTTGCATTCACAATGCAATTTTTATCATAGAAAAAAAAAATCGGTTGTGAGTCGGGTCGATTTTTTCTAAATACTTTATTTTCCATTTTTCTAAACCAATAACTTGATTAAAAATTAGAAACACGGTCGACTGAGTATGATTTTTTTGTTTTACAAACAAGTTTCGCCTTTAATATAATACTCGTAATGTGTTATTGAAAATTTTACATTAAAATTAAACAACGAAAACGAAGCAACCTTTTAAGCTGCGGGCGTGCCCTTATCAGCTACTGTTACAACCAATACAGCACTTTTGGTAAGCAATTTTTATTTTGAGTTTAATTTTCCAATTACATGTACCACGTAACCGGTATCAATTCCTGCAAGTATCGGATCTTCAATCTCCCGTAGCCTCAGGACGCTGGACCGGCCGAATAGGGCCGGAGAATTATATCGAAATGCATTTTTTGCAAGAGGTAGAGTAAATCGACCTTATCCTTCTACAGACCCACGTCCGATGTCATATGAATGTTCTGCCAACACTAGGATAGTGATTAATTTCAGTTTATTTTCCCAAACACTAGTATCATATCCTGTATTGTGTCGCCTATCTCCCATAGAAAAGATCAAGCTTGTCCGTCTTCAGACCTGCCAGCACGACTTCGTGATTAATTTTCCGCTAGTCTGCCTTTGCACTGCAACGATAATAAGTTTCCGAATTATAACAGTAGAGATACCTTCTGGATTTTATCTCCGTGGCCGAGTGGTGTACGCGCCGGTTTTCAAGGTGCCGCTATCTCTAGAGGTTCCGGGTTCGATCCCCAGTCGGGTAAATATTGAAAACGAGCTTTACAATATTTCCTCGGGTCTGGGTGTATGTGGTAACACGTCGTTGTTTCCAATTTCCATAATAACTAGTACTTAAGCTACTATACTTTGGTATTGGAACAATGTATGTGATGGTGTCCAATATTTATTTATTTATTTAAAAAAAAATCTTACAATCACACCAATTGGGTATTTGACTGTTGTGGAAATGTAGATATTTAATTATGACATTCAGAAATATAACATTATTGAATAACAAATGTGAAATAAGAAATTCAATCTGTATTATAACAAGCGAATTATGAGCTACTTAATTGTGACTCTAACTATCTTTTTCTAAAACGAAATTTTCTATGGCGAGAGTATGCGCTATAGAAATGTGACGTCACATTTCTATAGCTCTCCTTATCTAGTTAGAAAGTTTGATGCTCTATATCGCTGAAAATATGCAAGATATTTGAAAATAAATACCTATGTTGTGTTGCTACTAGTTCAATAAACATTTTAAGCCAATAAAAAAATTACCCAATTACCTAGCTCGTAAGTAGTTTTCATTAAAAAACTGTGTCTGCGGTTTGTGTCAACATGTAAGAATATTGTAACTATTTAGTCATCTGTGGTTTAACGTCCAAGTTACATAAAATCTGACTTATATCAATAAAGAAATCGCAGTAAGGAACATAAGAGTTGGCTTGGCTTTAATGAGAGAATTCATCACTTTTTATAAAGAAATAAGCAGCCCCAGCGAGAGTTGGCCAGTTTTTTTATAGGATGTTTTTGGTGGGATGCGGTTTTCATCTAAGTATTCATTTATGTCACTCGAGAAGAAAGTAGCATTCTAATGGTGAAATTCAGGATTTATTATATCAGTCTACCTAGTAGTTTTTGAGTTTTTCCATTGCAAAAAAACAAAAACAAAAAACAAATATTACTTATATGAAATAAAAGTATCGATTAGTTTAATAATAGATCCGTAGCACAGTATTCCGTAGCACGCGTACGAAGCCAAGGCAGGTCGCAACATAAATTGATGGAAGTCAGTAAAAAAAAATAACTGCTCCAATTTAAAAATGAAATTATAAAATTTCAAGCTTCGATCAACAATAACACCTAGTTTTTCAAGCCTTAAATTCTCTGTTTGCACTGGAAAATAAAACAGATAGCTACATGGTATGAAAAAAAAAAAAATAGTTTAAAAAAAACTAAACAAACACACTTTTAATAGTAACAGACTAAAAATTACAAAACAACCGTCTATTCAGTAACTGAAATTAAAAAGCGTGGTACGCCCTTTGCAAAGCATGCATTCAAGTACTTAATATTGACAACGCGCACCACGCTTTTAATTTCAGTTACTGAATAGACGGTTGTTTTGTAATTTTTAGTCTGTTACTATTAAAAGTGTGTTTGTTTAGTTTTTTAAACTATTTATTTATTTTTTTCTTTTTAGTTTAATAAATGGCAAACCAAATTAACATTAATTAATGCCACTGGCTTCCTTAATAAGATGTAAAAAATAACATAAATACATGTAATAAAGTATAAGACTATTAAAATTTATTCCTCCCTGTTCCAACATCAGACCCTCACCACCAAGTGTAGCGAATAGGTCTCATCTGAATGAAACAAATTAGATTAAACTCGAAGGGTTTCCTAGTGGTCGTTAAGGAGTGCCACTGGCTTTCTCCCTGCTCCATCATCAGACCCTTACCACCAAGTGTAATGAATAGGTCTCATCAGATTGAAACAAATGAGCCTAAACTCGAGGGGTTTCCTAGCAGCCATTGAAGAGTTCTATTGCCCACCTCTTGCCTCCATCATCAGATCAGCTCGATAGTAGCAAATTATTGTATTGTCATCAGATTCATATAGACATGCAAAGTTTCAAATCAATACGACAATTAGAAGTAGGTTAAAATTTAATTCCAATATTTTCTTACATTGTGACTTAGTTACAAGTGAAGCTAATATAAAAGTGTGGTAAAAAGAGTTCAAAATGATTAGATTATTAATTCTGGCCGTTAGTTGGTACATCAAAAAACAGAAATGCACACAAATTAGTAAAAAAAAATATCATTCTAATTTCAAAATACCTTATCCTCTATTCAGAGCATAAAGCTAATATACCTATCGGTTAACTTTATGATTCAGAGTGGAAGTAAGGAGATTTAAAACACGATACCTACATAGTATGAAAAAGGAGTTCAAAATGGAACCATCAAAAAATCCAATAGACTCTTTTCTTCTTTAGCTCGTACCATATTATATACGGGCAGTTTAAATACACAATATAAAAAAGCGTTGCCGACTCCATTCACAGTGCGCCCGCCCCCCATTTACTTCGGACGCAGATTTATCTCCGGCCAGCGCTGCAGCATCACATAAATGGCCACATTAGAGCCCAATTGCTTCGTTACCCGACACAGCAGCTCTCCTATTCATTTAATGGACGGATTTTTCATTTTCTTTAGAATATGAAAGACATTTAACGTGTATTTGAATTACGTACACTGTATATATCAAAGTCAAAGTCAATAATTTTTTATTCATATAGATTAAATAAAATTAATGCTTATGAATCGTCCAACATTTTTTTACCTACCACCTGTTATGGACATCTTTTAACTGACAAGAAAAACAGGCGAAAAAAACTCATCAGCTTTAACAGAAGCATCAGCTTTAATATCGAAATACAGAGTAATTCAAATAGTACTGATATTATTTAGAGTCCTGTTGACCAAATTATGCACATCATCTGTAGTCAGTATCTGACACAACATTAACTGTCTTTGCCATATAATGTAAGCAGTCTATGTTTCATTTCGAGACATAAAATGTATATACAAATGAATGTGGTGAACTGGGTAACCATCATAATATAAAACCGCTTTGACAACGCGTTTTTTTTATCGCGTATTATGATAGATACTCAGTATTAAGAATATCAAGCTTTATGAACGTATCATTAGAAAAATGACCAAACATATCACAAACTGCGATCCCCCCATAACAGACTCGTAGGTCAGGTCTGGTAGGGCACATCCTTACATAGGCACGATTTATAACAATGATAGCTAACAACGACTACACAATGAGAATGTGTAATCTGTGTGAAATTCAGAACTAAACTACATAGTAGGTAGGTACCCTTTCGATACTTTGGAGTGCAATACGTTCTATCCCAAACTTTCAAGACAAGAGTAAGTTCAACTTAACCAACTAATCCTCAAGTAGACGAAATCAAAGTTTAGTTCTAGGAAGCGTGCGCTAACTCGTACCATTCTGATCAAATAACAAACAAAATCAAATTCAATATTATTTATTCACTGACGACCTTTTGGCGCAGGGATACGGACTTGCCTTCTGCGCCAGAGGTCCCGGGTTCGATTCCCGAACAAGACAAATATTTGTGTACATGAACAATGAATTATGGCTATTCGCGCCATGTACAACCTCCGATCGAGAGATTCTTTGAGATCTATTTAAAGAAATAAACATTTTAACTGTTGCAGGACAATACATCTATGAAAATATAATTTATGTGAAAAAGTATTATAATACATTTGTAAAGCAGAGCGATATTCATCGCTTTAACACAAGAAATAAAGATAAACTTGTCGTTCCCAAATTTAGGCTAGAAAAATCCAGAGCCTCATTTCTGGGGAAAAGCATAGCCTTTTTTAATAAAGTTCCACAGCATATAATTGAACTACCATTGCATAAATTTAAATGTTACATTAAAGAGTCGCTGATGAGCAAAGGATACTATAAAGTAGACGATTATTTGAATGACCGCAATGCATGGTCATGATGTAACACATAACATAATCACTGTTTAATATGATGTATTTTTATACTAAGCAATTGTTGTATTAGTAACGATATGTTTTTTTTTTTTGTAAATGTCGTTACCTAACTAAGAAACGCTGGCAAGTTTCTTGCGCCCATTCTTCTTGTCAGTTAAAAAAGTCTTGAATGGGTGGTAGGAAAATATTGACGATTCATAAGTCCATATTTATTATGTCTAAGTGAATAAAGAATATTTTTATCTTATCTTATCTAATCTATTTGACTTGGACTGGGTGTTTCCTATGTGTTTCAAGTATGTATTTACAAATAAGTATTTAAGTATATATTTATCTCTTATATCAAGTTTCCCACAGTATCATAATGAAATTTACTATGGGCTACATCAGTGACGGGGAAAATACGGCCCGCGGGCCAACTCACTCGCCAACGACGATCCTTGCAACTAAATAGTATATGGCTAGCAATCATTATAGTATAAAGTAGAATAATAGTAATAATCCATGCTAATATTATAAACTTAGGCCCGTGTTGCTCGACGATTATAAATGTGAAAGTGTGATTGTTTGCTTGTTTGTCCGTCTTTTACGTCTAAACGGAGCAAGGGATTGACTTGTTTTTTGGTATGTGGATAGTTTGGGGGCTGGAAAGTGAAGGACATAGGCTCCTGTATTTATCATAACCCATTATGTAATTGTGATGGAGTTATGTGGGGCTTGAACCCACTAAAACCCCCAGGGTGCTCCCTCTGCACATGGACATAGATTACGCGGCACTTGTGGTAGTCAGCGTGTCTGCGTCCCGTGCTTGCATCCCTTTGACGCTTCCTACTCACCCTCCTTCGGTGTGGTGCGCCGGGGGAACCTGGCGCACCTTTCCACCATGGGGGTCTTAGATGAGCTACGGAATTTCCCGTTCCGCCGCCCGACCCCCCACCTGCTTCGCTACATCACGACGACGCCTTTCCTCGAAAGGCACGCTGAGTGGCGGACCTCCCGGCGGGAATGCCAGACTTAGTCTGACATCCCCTCTTTAACGAGCGGAGTCGCACCTCGTGCAACCCGCACCTCTTCTACCATGGCAGCTGTCGCGCCCACTCTCAACTTACCCCTCGTACTTGGGGGGCTACACTTTACTGTGCCCATTATGTGTCCATCTGGTCGCCCACTGGCGGCACAGACGGAGCACTTGGGCTCCTCTCCGCACGCTGATGCAACGTGCCCTGACCCCCCACATATGTAGCACATAGTGCTTCTGTCAACATTTGAGGGGCACATCTACCTCGTATGTCCCAATTCAAAACAGCGGAAGTACCGCAGAGGCAGGGGGGGCAAGGCCCTCACCCTAACAGTACTCCAACCAACCCTAAGCCCTTACGACACCACCTTCTCAGCTACCACTGTGGGACACCTCAGCAGAAGCCTGCCCGCACCTTCAGGTCCTCGCTTCACTTGCTGAGCCAGTATCACTTCTGGGCTACACCCAGCTAGCCTGACTATCGCGTCCACTACCTCCTCGCTGCCCACGGTCTCATCAAGAGCAGTGAGCAGGAGATCCACCCTCTTATTAGGCCGCCGAACCTTAGCCACATCAACGAGCGCCTACTTCAGCTTATCGGCCAACAAGTCAGCCATCGTCCCGCTTGGGTCCGAGACCTCCACCAGCCGGCCTCCAGTCTGGGTCATTTTAATTCGGACCCCAGTCTCCTGCGCCCCAAACTCCGAGAGGGAGATCGCCTTCCTGGCCCTTCCTATCGCCTCCGCGTACGTCATACCCTTCATCTCGGCTTCTGGCAGTAGGTCGATGGTTACCGCCGAGGTCTTAGGTGGGAACATTTTGGCCCTCCTCTTCTGGGCCGGCTTGAAGTCCGCTGAATGGCCAGCTCCTGCCTTCGCCTGATGGAAACTGACCTTAGTCATACCATGTTAAGGTCATTTTTCAATTTGACGACTCTGTATGAAATAAAACGGGGAGAGAAAAAAACGACCCTTGGAGTTTCTTGCCAGTTCTTCTTGGAGAAGAACTGGCAAGAAACTCCAAGTTCTCCCGCTGTAGGGTTTGCGAACCGATGGCGTAGCTTCCATGACGTTCACAAGTAAATAAGTCCCTTTTTCCCCACTGCTAAACTGTAGCAGCCTTATTAATAAACAAAGAGTAAGTTTACGCTTAGGTTTAACCATGAAGCTCGACTTAATACTGAGGTAACTGGAGAGTGCAGTACGAACAAATTTTTTGTGACCACAAATTACACAGTGGCTGTCTTCCGTCTCACCTACACTTTAAAAAAATACGTATGGTCATATGAGACAACTGACAGCCACTACATACTAAATGTCAAATTTGCTGGTGTTCACTTTTTTATTCAGGGTGAGAACTCCAGTTACCTCAGTATTAAGTCGAGCTTCATGGGTTTAACCAAAAATATTACTCCTTACGTTTGACGTTTCAAAGCGTCATATTCCTAAGCAAACTGTTTTTGTTAAACCTATGTGTAAAGTTACTCTTTGTTTATTAATAAGGGGGTAAGTGCGCAACTGAGAATAGTTGGGCAGTGGGAATATAAACTCCACAACTCAGTTGAGAAGTTGAGCAGTCGAGTTGAGCAGTGGGGAAGAAAGGAAATAAGTAAATAATTTACAAGACGTTGTAAATAATAATCTAAATTGAATAAACAAATTTGACTTTGACTTTGACTTTACTTCTTATCCCGGAAAAATATCACAACCCCGCGAGATTATATGGAAAATCGTTTAACTGACGTGCTAACGAAACTGACATTAATTCCATGTCCAACTCCAAATGATTATGTTTTCTTCCAAAGAGTTGTCTTTGGAAGAAAACATAATCATTGATGTTTCAGATTACTTTTAGTATTGTGTGACATTTGTAGCAGGCAGTGTTTAAAACTTTTTTGGTAAATAAAAACCATCAGTAGATGTATTAAAGGTGATACGAATAGTTCACCGGGTCCACTAGTTTTTCCTATAATTCCGGCCCTTCTCTGAAATTTCATTATTTTCTGCCCCCCATTTTGCTCACCCACTGGGCTAGATGATTGGTGAGAGTATAAAAATTTATTATTCAGTAGAGGCTGGTACAAGCAGCAGCACCATTGTGAATATCAAAAAAGCTACGCTACCAGTGCGCAACCCTCTAACTGGCAAGAACAAGTAGAGGACTGTTTTTTCACTCTTTCATATTTCGTAGCGAATCGTTATCTGATGATAGCACAGATGGAGTGTGATCAATAATCGGAACAGATCCCAAAGGTGGTATAAATACTTGTCACTGAATATTACGTTCCAATTTAACACGCGCGCAACCATGACGGCGAACAAGATAGATAGTAAAAAAATCTGTCCCTTTTCAGCGTGTAGACTCGTGGCAATCGTGATTGATTCGTATTGCCAGCATAAAAGTTGTTTTATGTATTTCTCAAATGTTGACAAACGATAAGGTGAGTTTATTTGAGACTAGTGGCTCTCCGCGGTTTCACCCGCGTGGTACCTGTCCCCTTGGGAATATCGGGATCAAATATAGCCCTGTTAATCAGGAAGAATGTACCTTCTAATAATGTAAGAATTTTTTAAGTCGGTCGGCCAAGCTATTAAGTTTATTCGTTACAAACGAATAAAAAAACAAAAATACAACTCTTTTTAGATTTAAATTATTAAATTATTTTTACTTTTTTGCATTCACAATGCAAATGGATTGTGAAACTAACGACTCCTTAGTAGCTCATTGATGAGAGCATTCGCCCGGACAGTGAAGTGTCGTGGATTCTAGTCCCATCGGAGCTAGCTTTGTGAGTCGTGACGTGAGCATCAGGATGGCGGGTGTGTACTTCTCAGATTCATCATCATCATTTCAGCCGTACGACGCCCACTGCTGGGCATAGGCCTCCCCCAAGGATCTCCACAACGATCGGTCCTGCGCTGCCCGCATCCAGCGGCTTCCCGCAACCTTGACCAGATCGTCGGTCCACCTTATAGGGGGCCTGCCCGCGGTTCGCGCTTCTCAGATTAGCTTAAATTTATTGCAGATTAGATTTTTTCTAATACCATTTATTACTTAAGTAAATGGTATATTGTTTAAATTAGAGAAACATAACATAATGTAGAGTGTAGCAGTATTTTTCAAAGTGTAAACAACCGTAGTTAAATCAACGAACTTAAACAAGATTATAGAAGAAAAAAAAAGATCTGTTTTAACGAAGTAAGATCTCCAATAACTTTCAGCACTCTATTCGAAAGTCTGAATTGGAGTATAGTTTAGCGAGTGTAGCCGAGTTATCAGTTGGCTGAGCATCGGTTGTGAGCCCCGTCTCGAGTTTTAATAAGATTCGCCACGCTGCTGCCGCTGGCCGCAGGCTGCCGGCAACTTTCAAGAAGTCTGCTTCCAGCTGAATAGTAATATTGTTTAATTTGGAGTCTTTGTGACAAATACATTAATAGTAGATTGTTTAGCAAGGGCTGTATGGCACCCATAACAGTCGAGTGTTTTGGCGCACGAACGAAGTGAGGGCGCCGATAGTTCAAGACTGTTATGAGTCCATACACCCGAAGTAAACACTCTACTTTTCAATTCGAATATGAGGATAGTAAAAATAAACAGAAATAATCTACAAAATATTTTTCCTATGGCCGCGGAATTTTCGAAAGACTATAACGTTTTTGTTCATTTTCTCTATTTTAGGGAAGGCAAGGGAAAATAAGTCCATACAGTCTTGTTTGGTGTTTGACCCGTACTCTATGCAATTCCATGAAATGAATAGCCTGATTTTTTATGTTACAAATAACTTTGGTTTAATCTGTTTCTAAAAACGCATTCTTAAAAAAAAATGTTTTAGATATTAAAATAATAATTCTACGAAATTAATTATTTTATTTAATAGCAAAACATGGCTGTATAGGCTTCTGTGCCTTTGCCTGCATACTTTTGGTAAAAAAATGTCCAAAGAGCCAAAGAGATACTTAAAGATTCTACACACGTTCCTATCCGACCTCCGATTCGGTCTGCTCCCAGACCAAATCGGAACGTGTGTAGCGCAGATTTGGTCTGGGAACAGACCAAATCGGCTGTCGGATCGGAATGTGTATAGATGCTTTTTTAGATTTTGACATGACCCCTCCTATTCCTTTTTTAAATTTCATATCGGCCCTAGGGCCGCCACATACCACTTTCAACCCGCATTTTAGGCAAGTTTGCAGCTTTCAGAATATGAGACATGAAAAATCTTGTACGAGCCTTGGCCACGATTCCCGTGAAGTGCAATATGTCATTTCAATATCGTCATCAGCCCTATCGAAAAATATTACTCACAAAAAAACTAGGTAATTATTGCATAATGTAATAAATATCAAATTTATCAAAAAAAAACACGTTTTAAAAAAACTGTTTTTTTGTACTTATTCTTAAAATAAAAAATCATGTTTTTTTTTCAATTTGGTATCTAATTAATAGGCCTCTCCCAAGTCACCCCACTGACAAGCCACGACAAACCCGGTCCTCAGCTATTCGTTTCCTGCCCCTGTGCTGTCATCACCAATCTCAGGTCGTCTCTCCACCTGGTAGCAGCTCAGCTTTTCGCATCCAGCCCCTGTCTGTCATCATCATTCTCAGGCCGTCACTCCACCTGGTAGCAGGGCACCCTACGCTACGTTTTTCTAAACGCGGTCGCAGTCGACGCTTCATATACTATAGGTACCACTATTGCCCTGTGCAGCGTTAAGTTCATTACTAGGTAGGCGGCGTTATACCAGTGTGGTGTGAAGCGTCAATCCTTTGCAACAAAGCCCTTGCGGTGTATAACGACAAGCCGAGGCGAGTATGTCTAACTGCTTAGACAAAACTTGAACTCGAGTTATATTCATTGCTGGGTAGCTTAATTGGACAGACTCGAATAACGAAGCGTTCGCGTTCGAATAACAGTCTGATTAGTTGCCGACAAGTTGCTTTATAGATTTAGGTACCTAACTAGTTGATGCCGTTGATTTCGTCCCCGTGGAATTCAATCAATCGCTCCATATAGCCTGATATACAAATAGGGATCGATCTGCGCTCATCTGTTCAATGCCAACCCTACGTTAGTATGTCCTATATGGGATTCATACTATCGATTGGTATAGGAGTTATTCATAAAACAGATGGGCGCAATTTTCATAAAATGTTACGTTTTGAATCGTCGATTAAACATAGCCTTGACAGGAAAATTTCAAGCAACCCACTGGCAATATATTATTTAGTCTACTAAATTTGATGTAAAATACTTTTGATCCATAAAACAGATGAGCGCAGATCTATCCCTATTCGTATCTTCACTTATATAGCGACAAAAAGTGGTCTATGTCCTTCTCCAAGATCTTAATCTTTGCGTGAAAAGGTAACAACAGACACTTACGTATTTATACCAACCGAATATTGTTATAGCTCATAAAAAATACCAATGTGGATGCAATAACAATGCAAACGTAATCAATAGTAGATTGTACAACAAGTGCATAAAACGTACTATTTTACCCGAGATGTATATATCCATCCGAGCCGTAGGCGAGGGTGGATAGTCAATTCGAGGGTAAAATGGGTTTTATGTACAAGTTATACACTCTGCTTTTCACTTAGAGTGTGAGGAAAATAAATACCAATATTGCAAAAAAGAAAAAATAAAGACTTCGCCATATTGGCGGGAAAACTTTCTTTTTCTTTTTTTTATACGTGGCATTGGTAGCACAGTGACTTTAGCATTAGATCGTAGTCCATAATGCTCTTGAAATACTTATTTCTTAGAAAACTCATTAATTTTGCCTAGTTTTATTAATTTAGTAAGTAATTGAACATGGATTATGTACAAAATTGAAGAAACAGAATGAAATAATAAGTTTATTTTACGAAGTTTAATTGCGTGTATGGCTGTTTACCTGACGATCTTTGTCTTAAAGTCTGAGACTTAGACGAAGATTTTACTTTATGCACTAGAGCATAAAAAGCGATTTTATGCAGCCTATACCCAACATAAACACGAACTTTACGAGCATGAGAAGTGAAAAATAAATTATTGGATTCCGTAAAAACAAAAGCGTCAAAGTTTCGTAAATTTAGCTCCTCCCTATTATTTGCAGTAAAAATGTTTTGTTGTTCAACTTCATGGATCCCGGCGTCAGCGTCGGTCGGTAGCTCGTAAACCGCGCAACTTGTTAAATTAGTTGGTATTGTTCAGATAGTTTTTCCGATAACTGACCAACAAATGGGTGTAATTAAGACGAGTCCAGAAACGGCGAACCACTTGCGATGGAAATAGTAAAGGGATGGATGAAAATAGAAATGGTCATGCTTCCTGATAAGTTACTGTCCAAACGATTCTCGTGTGAATTATGAGATTGCCTTTTTAATGATAATCCCACCGATAAATCAATAAACTCAAAAACTGCTGGACCAATTTAAAAAAATCTTTCGCCTTTTTAAAGCTACATTCTTCGTGAGTGATATTCCGATATTCGGGAACGGTACCCGTTCCCGAATATCGGAATACCACCACCACCACGTAGGGTACCACGTGAGTTAACACGCTCTTTTAATTTAACTCATGTTATGCTACTTTAATTCTGTAGTAACTAATCAATAACTACGAGTAATGATATTTAAATATTACTCAAAAAGCGTGATAAAAATACCAGACTGCAAAAAATTTACTACAAAATAGGGAAAATCAAGCTTTTTAATTTCTCATTGCAGTCAGGGGACCGTGCTATGAAAATCTTTATAATTCAAAAGGTCCCCTGACTGCAATGATAAATTAAAGAGCTTGTTTTTCCCTTTTTAGTAGTTATTTTTTTGCAGTCGGGTTTTTTGATTGTTTAATACTTAATGTGTCTTTCTTAAGTAGGTAATGTGTCTTTCCTAATTAATTTAGTTCATTTTTTAGGGTTCCGTAGTCAACAAGGAACCCTTATAGTTTCGCCATGTCCGTCTGTCCGTCCGTCCGTCCGTCTGACCCCAGTCTAGCTCATAAACTCTTAGTACAAGAAAGCTGTAATTCGGCATAAATATACATATTTACCTTACATGGTATGTAATATTTTTTTTCTTGTCTACCCCATAGTGTGGAATGTCGTAGGGTAGCAATTTTAAAAATATTGTGCGTTTTTTAAAACAGTTTTTTGATTGAGGCATCCGTTTGTGAATTATTAAGCTTTAAAGTGCAAAATTTTGTTAGAGTCATGTGTCCCCCCCCCCCCCCCCCCTGCCAGCCAAATGGTTGTTTCTGGATACATAAAAAAATAATATAATAATACATATGACGACGTTAAAAGGAAAACTATCACAGCCAAGTAGGCTTTACAAGTTTTTGAGATATAACACATTTTCGAAAGCCGCAAATATAACTTTGTCATTCATACGAATACTATGAAAAACAAAGTTATTTTTTTCTTGGTTAAAAATGACAGTGGTATTTTTGCTAGGTGTACGTAATCGCTACGTTAAGTGGGTACGGAACACTTCATGAGCGAGTCCGACTCGTACTTGGCCGTTTTTTTTAGATAAATTAATGCGAATAATTCTGCAAAACTGCAAGTTGTGCCTATATAGTTACGGAATCGCTATTTAAAATTCTTGATTTTGAACCCACTCGATGGATTAGTAGATTTTTTTTATATTGAAATTTGCCATCAAAATCCGCCATTTTATGTTATATTTTTTTAATGTACCTACCTCATACGTTAAAAATTTTCAAACAGTTTGGGCCTCAGATCATATCCTACTAATATTATAAATGTGAAAGTTTAGATGTTTGGATGTTTGGATGTTTGGATGTTTGGATGTTTGTTACTCAATCACGCCAAAACGGCTGAACGGATTTGGCTGAAATTTGGCACAAGGATACTTTGTAGTCTGGAGAGGAACATAGGCTACTTTTTATCCCGGAAAAGTATCACATTCCCGCGGGATAACATCGTGTAGTCCACGCGGGCGAAGCCGCGGGCGGAAAGCTAGTAATACTATATGATCTGAGGTTTGGGCTGTAGCGGGAACATAGAAATCTACATACATACCTTCATAGGTACCTACCCTCGTACATACTCTCGAAAAACATAATCCACTTTCTGTCGCAGTCATAATTAAACACATTTAATTAATTTATTAACAAATAAGTTTTCAAACACACGAATAAATCTGAAATATTTTGTTGTAAATTTTTTGTATGCAAAGGCTCTAAATACATATTAATTGTTGTATTATTTATTAACATTTTCAGAGATGGAAAGAACTAGAAAATTATCTAGGTTTAATGTTCATAAAATTGAACCGTCTTCTTGAGGTAGTATTCTGCAAACTCCCGACAATAGTAGCTAAACATCTCGGAAGTTTCTCTTTGCAAAACTTTTTATATTCCACAGTAGACTTGGCAATCTCTGTTGTAATAAGTTCTTAACAACGACCTAATTAGGAATCTTTAGTACTTGTAAGTTTAATACTAAGCATGCCTAAGCAAATACAGGTGTTCTTAGTTCGCGGAAAAGTCATTAACACCCAATTGCAGGAAGCTCCATTAAAGTTAATGCTTCATTAAATCTATTGCTGTCACTTTTTATTTCTTGACAACGAAAAGTGACAGCAATAGACTTAATGAAGCATTAACTTTAATGGAGTTTCCTGCAAGTGGGTGTATGCGAGCTAATAAATAAAATTCTCAAAATTGTTATTGGCTGAAGAAACCGAGGCATCAATAATACTACATTTTCCTTACTATCGCACTAATGATTTTACCACCATCAATTTACTAAAATTTTTTTTGGAAAAATGAAAAAAGATTTTTCAAGCACAAGTTACCACAGTCACTTAAGAGGATTGTGTAGCAAACGGTCTCCATACAAACGGCGATAACGTTTTCCACCCTCTAAACCTTTACATACAGCAATGAATTTTCGGTATGTTACTTAAAAATGGAAAATGAAGTATTTTAGAAAAAATCGACCCGTCTCACAACCAGCGCCGATGGGACTCGAACCCACGACCTTTCGCTTTCCGGGCGACTGCTCTAACCACTGAGCTTCGGAGTCATTACAAGAAGCGTCGAATTTATCCAATACTTCTTACGCGCTGTATAGTCAGCGATAATTTCATCAATGTGGGGATATTACTACCCTCACACGCGAAAGAAATACGTTTCCAGGTATTTAAAAAACTTCATTTTCCATATTTCAGTAATAAAAATTGCATTGTGAATGCAAAAAACTAAAAATTAAAATAACTTTCGGTATGTTGTTGAAATGATGAGCATCTGGATTGAGATATCCTACTTTATTTTTGATTAAAAAGTACATAGGAACTAGGGGTGTACGTTTCTGCCATCGGATACCAGTAGCGCTAGCACGAAAAACTGTCGTTATGGTACCGTTATCGTGATCATAATATTTTGTAAGTATAAAAACCAGAGCAGCGCCTCTTCCGGTCGTATAAGGAACTACTGGGTGCTTACCATCAACTTTAAGACAGCTATTCAAAAATAGCGCGATGCAGAATGGTTCCTAAAATGAATTGCTTTCTTTCGTACTCTGCCCTTCTAAAAAGTGGATCGCAAATGAATTGCTAAATGTGAATGACCGAACGATTTGTGTCCTTATTTCTTCTACCCGTTTCTGTCATGCCCGGAGAGTGAAAGGGACGGGTATAACTTGCAGGTGTCATGTTAGCTTGGCCGACTTATAAGTCAAATAAGAGTTGATGACAGCTCAGCGGCTGTGAAATGTCATTGAATGATCACTGAATCGCTGTCATTGATATTAAGCTGTCGTGGTACTAATAAGCGAAGCAGATCAGTTTAGATCCTAAACAAAACCGCAATAAGAGTTGATGGTAGGCACCCTGGAATGAGAGATTTTCTGCCAGCAAATAAAAAAAAAAAGTTTATTTATTAGCTCGATAGATGGCGCTGACCTGACATGAATCCACTCACCTCTATTGTTTATTACCAAACAGAGATGGGCCTATTTCTCGAAAGATACAAGTTTACAAGTTCACAAGCTTAGAAATGTAACATGGACTTGTAAATTCTATTTCACAAAGTAAATAACAAGTGTTTTTACGGTAACAAAAAAGAGTGTCATTGGAATACCTAATGACATATAAATGCATTGGCTGATAAATATTTTTCATCTCTCATATTCGAAAAGTGATATATATATATTTAAGGCCTAATCAGACGAAGGACTTTTCCCTGTGTGACTCAACTCCACTAACCCAGGCCCTGTAAGTGGACATAAATTACAGATCCTACTAAGGTCGAATATTAAACTCTGAGCAGCCTCCCCCTTGGGGGAGGGGTTACCGCCCCGCCCATTAGAATTCTAGATATTTTCTAGACTTCTAACGCCATCCGCGGTAACCAATGGCACCAACCCATTACAACGTGCCTCTTCTGTCTTATTTAAATTAAAGAAATCCGCGAATGGACAATAGCCATAATGCTCTCTCTGACTGTCATTCCAACTCCAAGAATATGTCTTTGTGAAGTAGGTGTAATGGATGTGTGTAAGTCATATTGTTTAGTAAACCCCACCCCATGTTTAATAAGAACCGCCAAGCCAACTGGCAAAAGGCGGCGACACACCTTAGAGTCAGCCCTAACATCAGGCAAAGCATTAAAAACCAAATATTAATATTCATGATGAACTCACCGGTTTGTTAGGGAAAAGATGAAGTTACTAGGCCTGGAGTAGCTTGTGTTGTGCACTAAACTCCTAACCCACTCGTAGCACCTTCCGACCAAATATACTTAACACTAACTTTTAATCCTAACTAATTAATATTCGGCACCCTATTAATTTGTGATCTCACGTCTGTGCGCACGCGCGTCCTCGCTTCGAATCCCAAACCCCCGCTTGTTTTCTTTAGCGTCACCGCTATCCCTTCCCAAAATCTTATTTCTTTACTATCTTTGCTTCCCCGAATCACAAGCAATTAAGCCCTTTTGAGTTTGCAGTCGTTTTTAGTACAAGGGTCTTGTTACTGGATAAGAGGCATGGCAAAGACATTAGCGTCTTTATTTATTATGTCATTTCTAGTGAGAGTTTGTCCCATAAGTGCCAACACATTTAGTTTCCTATTCAATAGTCACACTTTTTATAATGAAGACCAATTTAATGGATGAAACGTGTCACTGTTTGATAATTTATGGCCCCCTTAACATATTTGCAAATGTACATCTACTATAAAGAAACTTCTGAAGATAAGAGAAGTAGATGCTTTATTAATATTTACCTCATGGCGTTACATTCCCCCCTCTGAAAATAAGACGAGGGCATGCCTGTAGTAGCATTTTCACGATAGGACGTATGTAAATACATTAACAGCTATATTCTTTTAATAAATTCGCAATTTGAAGCATTTTTTTTTTGTATCAAACCTTACGCAATTAATTTAACCCTTTTAATATTTTCTAAATACCTTGGAGGTTTGGACGTCTTAATCAACTTGAGCCAAATAAAATACCTATATTATCGTTACATGTGGATATTATTTGTCCTATAATTAGATACCAACTAGTCGTGTTATTTCCGGCAACAGGCTTATTTGCCTTACGCCAAATAATAATTAGGTTCATGTCCTAAAACATCGCCATGAATTGTGGTAACTCGTTGTAATACTACAGTATTTAAGTCTTTGTTATTTATCAAATTACTCTTTTGCAAATAGCGATTTGCTTTGCACAACATATGTATATGCCTCATTTCTATATGATACCATGTAGGTATATTTAGTCCCTAATGAATATCTCCTTGTCATTATTGCCGTACCACAAAACAAATAACAGCGCAAGCACAGCAGCCGCACTCCGTAAAACCATTCAAACAAATACCAACTCCAACACAATAAAGTAGGTCTCAGCCTGTACGGTGCCAATTACGCACGGTTATATTCACCCAGACGCTGCATTTCTTTCTATTGCATACATCCTAACCCCTTTTTTTTGTCTACGTTTAGGGTTGGGCTTGCGGCACAGATTACTAAACAGTTATTATGTCAAAGTGAAAATATCTTCGCCTTAAATTAAGCTAATATAAATTTAATAATAATATGATCACCATATTAACAATGCGGAAGCGTGCTCGTTGGCTTCTCATTCCTTCACACTGCAATGAGTCGAAATGATTCCCGGAATGGAGATATCCTATGGGCCGGAAAGTGACATAGGCTGCACGTTATCCCTTAATCCTAAGAAACTGAATTGTTCGTCTTTCACCAATTAAAAGAACCAAACCCATACATTGCACAATAATTACGTGGTTTTGACATTTTGAGTAGCTAACTATATCATTTAGTAATCTCACTTAGTAATTTTGATGCGCTCAGCGCCATGCGCACGTTGTGAGCGCTATGGTAGGGCTGTCTAGGTTGAACACCACGCGGTACATCCAACGTTCATATCTGCAATTTCTGTAATTAATTCATAAAAACCAATATTCTCAAATAGAAATAAAGACCATCAGTTTTTAAATATTATTAATTTTTAAATCCCAGATTAAATGCGTAATGCATTGTGCCCTATTACCTATACATTAGGAAGGTGTCATAACTACTTCATCACCCTCATCATCACGTCAGTCAAACGACGGCCACTGCTGGTCATAATTACTTTCTTATCTATACTAATACTACAAAGAGGAAAGACGCGACAGCCCGTCCGTTTGCATCGAATAGGCTCCGGAACCACCGGACCGACCCAAGAACCTCCCCGACCATCAGAAAGCCACACTCCCCCCCCGAGCCACACAGGCCACACTCCATCCCGACACTCCCACGGGAGGATTCGCTAGTGTATAATAATTTAGTGATATCCATTTTTTTTTATGAATCTCCCTCGTACTTCCTGATTGCATTTATAGAAATAATTGATTTTCACCTCATATGATATCGACCTTTACTAAAGCTATTTGAGATCTATTTAAAATTCTGTTTCTTATACATAAATAAATCTGTAGTTTAGAAGAATAGTAAGATTGCGGTAAGTGATACACCACCCAGTTAAAACATTATCATTGATAAATAGATAAAAAAATACCTACTATGTACGTCTCAGCTGAAAGTTCGGGATGTATATGGATAGATAGGTTTTTGTAACCCGTGTTTTTTTTTTGTACTTATAAGATTTAAATCTTGTACATAATTATACATTCTTATAAGATTACTTGGGGTATTATGTTTCTTATAAGATCTTACGAGACGTTCTCGATATTTTATACACTCCTTATTATTACTTCAAGTAAGTAAGTTTAGCGAGTTACTTAAAATGGATTGCAAATCAAAGCCTCTTGTGTTTTTCACAATTCATAGATTGGTTTAGTTAACCATAAGACTTATTCTTTAATTCTTAAAATAGTGTTCAATTATGGTATGATTCATACCCAGATTTAGTTAATTGCTTTTTCCCTACCTACGCATTTAGGAGGATGCATCATGGAATCTAACACATGGAACAACAGTCATGAAAACACTTTTATCATGATAAGCCACAGCCTATCTGTACGTATTGGATTCTAAAAAAATATGTTATGAGTCTTTAACCTTCCTGTTTCAACTGATAATTGTACAACCACTACCAATAGGATCACTCCAAACTAAATTATTAAGTTAAATCATTATTTTGATTTATCCTATTGTAAGAAATAGATTTATACGAAACGAGACATTGTTAAGGATGTGAGAGTTGCTACTATTGTAGTGCAAAGCATGCAACTTATCTGGCCTTTTGGTTCTGTTCTTGATCTACAAGGAACGTTCATACTGCTTTATCAGCGCTGGATAATAACGTTGCGTGTTCAGCTTTAGGCTCGACTGCAGTCAACAGCTACTCTATGGCGTTGCTGGTGGTACGATGATGCTCCAGTGCCACACCGCCGTGCCACACCGCCGTGATATGAAAATTACATACAAACGGATATTTATTTTGAGAACTTACAACTTAATAACACACACTTAAATACTTTAGTATTGAAGTATAATATATTTATTAGTTATCGAGTCTTCATGACACAGTCTTATTCTTATCTAATTTACATAGGCCTAAAACTTTTGTGTGCTTGTAAGAAATCATTTATTCATTTATTTGTGTTAGTTTACGCTGGTAGCCCAATAACGCTAATAACCATAGCTCCTTCTTCGTTCAACCCCACAATTACCTAAATCTTTACAACTAAAAAAGAATATTTTTATATCACTAACCTATTATTAAATATCTTTACGTTTTCCATCTTCAATATTCTCAATCTTTACGTTTATCAATGTTTTGAACCCATTTGTATTTGTATTTGTTTGGACATAACCTGAATTGAAACCATTTTCACACCAACTGTTATTATTTTGTGCAATAGATATTTCTATTTACATTTCTATCACTCCAAGGGTTGCCATAAAGTGTCAACCTAGTTATAGTCTATAATTTCCTGGCATTTTGCTTTATGCAGGTTTGTTATCTCTCCAACCTTATCATTATACTGCTGAAACAGCAATATTACTTATTAGCCGTTCTTCGTAGTTTTTCTCTTGTAGCACCCGCTTCCACGTGAATACTGTTACAACAGTATAGTCTATGTGTTATTCAATGTACATAATATATCTATATTACTGTAAGCTTCATCCGTACAACATTCCTTTGCTTGTAAGAGTAACAAACATACCAACACCCTCTCAACCTCTCACACTTATAATATTAGTAGACTTATGCTAGTTCAAGTCTGTAGTTTTAAGTCCCAACACTGTAGAACTTTTACACCTTACATTAAAATAAATAATTTGTAAAACAGATGAATTGAAAAGATAGCTTAATTTCCACTTAATGCCACACAGTCAAACTTTGTCTGACGAGAATCGAACTCGTAATATTATTTTATGTAGCTATTTGTTGCATCAATCCATGCGTAATTATTATAACTCTAATGTGTTCTATACTGTCTTATATTTATATTTCACTGCTTCATATTGATAGCAGGTACCTTTTGTTGCATATAATTTGTAAAATACATAACAACCTTTTATTGAATAATACGCACTAAATTTAATACTTAAATTTACAACTTTCATACAAAACCCCAACCATTGCGACCGATGAGCATTATTAATAGCAACCTAAGTGTAGTGCCTCCCTACTTCAAAGACAAGAAACGTTAAAATAAATTATAACGATACTTAACTTATTTGCCGGCATGTGACCGATGCAGAACCGCAGCTGCCATCAGCAAACCCACGACTTATCCTCACACAGCGTGCAGCGTCCCCGAGTCATATGAAAACAGCGTGGTTGAGACATATTATTTTCCTTATTCGAAAAATATTTTTACTGAGTGTACTACCTTAATTAAACATTAATAATAATCTATTACCTAACTTATATCCTAACCTAAATAGTAATTTACATTCCTAACTAATACTTTAAGTTTATCTTAGAAACGACAGTTGTTTTATCAAAGCGACGACTGAATATATGATTTATTTGAGACAAAATATTTTTTCCGTATCTACAGGAATTGAACCCGGGACCTTCAGAGATAGTAGCACCTTGAAAACCGGTGCGTATCCCACTCGGCCACGGAGGTCATCAAAGTATTATTTAGAAACTCGAAAAACCCAACCTTTTTTTTCTTTAAGGCTAAATGATAAATGCATCCCTTTTTTTCTATTTGTACCTATTTTTGGAGTAACATCTGGATACCGCACCAGTTTAATGGCCAGCGTGGTGTGGCCCTTTCAATACAAGCTAGGCATTGTTAAAGAATTCCCAAATGAGTGGCAGTAAGAATGCTTTATCTATTTCTATTAAATCCCAACGTTTAATCCACACACCTTCAATCATAACTTGTGTTGCTGGAATAGTACAATTTATGCTAACTTAAAGAAGATAGGTACCTGTCTCATAATGGTAAATCGGAAACCTTTGACCGCATGGTTTTATTTCCAGTAAATGTAGAACTCCTAAACACAACTGACAATGAACATGGTTATTATATAAGACAGATAATTGATGTATAATAGCTTACTTTAAAATAACACAGTTAGCTATTTGCGAGGCTCGAACCCGCATTTTTATTATTATAATTCTGAAAAGCTTTACTATAAATCTATGTGATCTACACATTTTTTTTTTTAATTATATTTAATATGCCAAGATCTCTCCCCGTTGCTTCTATATCCAATCCTAGTTATCTAGAATATAGATAATTAAAAATCGTTAACTTGTTTAACTGACCGTTGTGGCCAAACAATACTTATCGCAAGCCTAATAGAATGAAATGTTTTCATATTAAGGACAGGAGTAAGATTAAACCATATTTTAGTATGAATACTTAACTTAAGTATATCCGGCAATTTGTTCTGCCGACCTTCCACTGCTGGCCTTCCACCATTGGGATAGCCTTTACTGGGTGCTGGTTTCTAGCTGGAGTGACAACGGGAAATCACACAGTGGAATCGGGGCTTTGTCCCCGCAGCAACTCGGGAGTCCCAGGTTCCGCAATATGGAATTGAAAACATTGAACTTGAGATTTATGAACGGAGAATGTTTTTACGGTGTGTAATCCTATACTGAAGATTAATAATAACATATTAGCTAACTTATATCAAAATTCTTCATAGTACCTTACATTTTAGACTATAGTCTAACTTAATCTTAGAAACACAGCTGCGTATCATCAAAGCTATGTTTTAAAAACCAAGTGTTTTCAACGGTCCTTCTTATCTCGTAAACGTATTTATTGTTAGCCCGAGCTTTTGTGTAAAGTAATCTACATTTTTGTAATACCGGTAACAATAGGTCTTTATGTTCTGCGCTCATTTGTAAAAGCAATAAAGTCTTCGTACGTCAATTCAGCTGGTTTACTACACCCCATTGTCTTATTATAATTCCCCACGCAAACCAAAGTCGCAACTTCCATGTGCACGTTGGGTTCATTAGGTATATCTATTATTTCGATAGTTTAACATTCCTCGCAATCCTTCAGTATCATTACAAGAACCGATTATAGCCTTCGTTATTACTTCTAAGAGTTTAATCTTTAAGTTTATGTCAGGACAACATCTAATCACGCCTTTAACCCTCTCTAACCAATTTAAAACCTAGTATTATAGATCTCGGTAATTTCCGCAAAACTAGAACAGGTATTTCTATTCGGACATCGACAACCCCTACGTCAAATAGAATTGATCGTATTAAGCCCTCACTTTTAGGTCCGAACGCACTATACATGACCAGTTTGTATCACCACTTCAGATAACACATCAACCTGAGTTTTGATATACCTGTATAATTCAGTCGTAAAACCCGTTATTTGACTACCGGTGTCAATCAACGCTTATGCTTTCTAAGGATTTGGCCTTTTGGTTATCTGATCTAATTTCCTGACAAAAATCTCTAAACTAAACCTTTGTCTTGATGTATCTGAACCTATTTGTTCTACACACGACCTAGTGTTTTCCCGAACATTATTTCCTTGTTAATTATTATTTTAATTTTGAACATTTTGTTTTGTAATACCGATGCAATTTTTAAATTAAAAATATTGAAAATTAAGTACTTAAATCCAGTTGACCTGCTTTACGCTTACGGCCCCGGCGCGTCACTATCTGATCCGACATAGTACTTGTTATCAGTAACTATACTATTTTCTCAGTAGGCGACTAACAAGACAAAAGTTAATTACATTCTGCAAGGTCACACAGTATGTATATAAATTCAAGATGTATATAAGTTCAAGCAACCGGTAAAATTACACAATTAATAAACAGCTACCACCTAACTTCAAAACTAAAATCTTCTGCCAATCCAATAAAAGAAATAAAATTTTATTTTAAAACCAAAATTCTCTCCCAGATATAAAGACTAGACCTATCTCTCTCTCCCAGTTATTAATATTAAATATGTATATTTATTTAATAAAACTTAAAGATATTTAATGTCATTGATGTATAAGAATTGAAGTTCGTAGTAATAAATTGCAATATGTGAAATTAATGCAGACTAATTTATTAAGACTTACTATATTTTCTTACTTAGACTAGACTTAATATGACTTAATATATTTAATGTTTCATATGTATTTGCATGCTATTTTATAGCAAAACGCGTTATACCTACTAAACTATGTAACTTAAATACCGTGTTTGGAGCAAATAAAGTATATTCTATTCTATTCAAATGTTTGTACGCCATTTGTGTATGGCTGATATGTAACGCTACATAATTATTTTACCCTCAGGATCTATATTTAAAGCACATGTTTTGAAATAACCGATTTGGTTTTGGGTTTTAATTCTGAACGACTAAATAATGTTTATTTGCCCAACCTTACAAGTTTTAGTGCTTAATTTCAACAATTATAAAAAATGATATTTCTATAGTTTTGCTTTTCATCATCATAATACCTATATAAAACAATAACAAGTTACCCAGCCACGTGAAACTGGCGCAAAGCTTTTTTTTTTATGGACAACCATATATAATACAATATACGTTGCACGTGTCTTAAACGTTTGACCGCTCATCATTCCTTTTTTTTTGTTACCTACTTTCTAAATTACGTTACAAAGAGCAACCTTTTTTTTTATACCGTATCTTAGGCTAAACGAAACAATGTTAACAATGACTGTTGTTCCAAGCAAATTCCATTTTATTTCATTCGGAATGTTTGAATGTTTAGTTATTCAATACCCTATTTTATTTATTTAGCAGTGATCGCCTTTAATGCCCTTACGTTATGCCATTTTTATACTAAATTCCCGTTGTGCAAATAGTTTTAACACATATATTGACGGGATTCTGGCCACGGTGCACCAAAATGTGACTCAACTCCACTAACCCAGGCCCTGTAAGTGGACATAAATTACAGATCCTACTAAGGTCGAATATTAAACTCTGAGCAGCCTCCCCCTTGGGGGAGGGGTTACCGCCCCGCCCATTAGAATTCTAGATATTTTCTAGACTTCTAACGCCATCCGCGGTAACCAATGGCACCAACCCATTACAACGTGCCTCTTCTGTCTTATTTAAATTAAAGAAATCCGCGAATGGACAATAGCCATAATGCTCTCTCTGACTGTCATTCCAACTCCAAGAATATGTCTTTGTGAAGTAGGTGTAATGGATGTGTGTAAGTCATATTGTTTAGTAAACCCCACCCCATGTTTAATAAGAACCGCCAAGCCAACTGGCAAAAGGCGGCGACACACCTTAGAGTCAGCCCTAACATCAGGCAAAGCATTAAAAACCAAATATTAATATTCATGATGAACTCACTGGTTTGTAAGGGAAAAGATGAAGTTACTAGGCCTGGAGTAGCTTGTGTTGTGCACTAAACTCCTAACCCACTCGTAGCACCTTCCGACCAAATATACTTAACACTAACTTTTAATCCTAACTAATTAATATTCGGCACCCTATTAATTTGTGATCTCACGTCTGTGCGCACGCGCGTCCTCGCTTCGAATCCCAAACCCCCGCTTGTTTTCTTTAGCGTCACCGCTATCCCTTCCCAAAATCTTATTTCTTTACTATCTTTGCTTCCCCGAATCACAAGCAATTAAGCCCTTTTGAGTTTGCAGTCGTTTTTAGTACAAGGGTCTTGTTACTGGATAAGAGGCATGGCAAAGACATTAGCGTCTTTATTTATTATGTCATTTCTAGTGAGAGTTTGTCCCATAAGTGCCAACACATTTAGTTTCCTATTCAATAGTCACACTTTTTATAATGAAGACCAATTTAATGGATGAAACGTGTCACTGTTTGATAATTTATGGCCCCCTTAACATATTTGCAAATGTACATCTACTATAAAGAAACTTCTGAAGATAAGAGAAGTAGATGCTTTATTAATATTTACCTCATGGCGTTACACCTGTGACAAGTCCCTGTACGTCCAAAATATTTCCTCCGGGTACTTGTCGCGGACTCAACGCATATAGTGTGCGGTCATTTGTTGCCCGAAGACGTACTTCACTATCGGGCGCTCAATGCAGACTCAAGTTCGTTGTGTGCGTTGTTACGCCTATTTACGTTTGTTCTATTTTTTCGGGGATTACCGCGAACTTTTGTCCAGTCCAGTCTCTCGGTGTCCGCCGTACTTTCGGGAACTTTTTGTCCGCGGTACTTTTAGTTCCTTGTGTGCGTTATTCGATACAATTTATAAGAGATCTATATCGATGGACAAAAAAGTACTCGGCGGACAGTCCCTCGTCTGATCAGGCCTTTAAACTGAGCAGCGGGTTCAAAACTCTGCGTTGCACCCTAGGGTGTAAAAGTATTTTTAAAAATAGAACTGAATTTGGATACAGCACAGATCTCATCGGCAATGAAAAAGTTTTCTACTGATGTTGTATGGGGTGGGGGGCCGGAACTGTTTAAAAATGAATTTTATAAAAATGAGAATATCTCAAAAACGGTGCGTCGAAGCTAAAATCTAACAAAATTTTCAACCCCCTATGGTACTCCGGAGATACATAGGAGGCATCCGATGGACATATTTTTTTTTATTTTTTGTTTAATTGAACTTCAAATTTTTTAAATATAATAGAAAAAATAGAGAAGGCGATGCCCCCCGCCACCATTCTTTTATTTTTCTAGGTGGTTTTAGTTGTTTTTGTTGCTTTTCTTATATGGGGGGATGAAAAGCAAAGTGTATTTACTTTCCATAAATTCGAAATGAAAGTAGAGTGTATTACTCGGCCGCAAAATTATTTTCACCTCGGGCGACGTATATTGAATCCCTCGCTGCGTTCAGGATTCTACTTTATAATCCCTCACTACGCTCGGGATTCTACTATAGAATCCTTCACTGCGCTCTGGATTAAAAATAGCGCCCTCGCCGTAAATATGCTATTTTGCTCCCTTGTAATACAATCTACTATTATCTTAATGTCAATGTCACTGACATTACACTCGTTATTATAGTGAATGATTTCTTCTAAAATGGCCGCCAACTTGTGATTCTGATGTTCTACTAGAGTAAAAATACAAGTACTTCACTAGCTTTCTTACATAATTGTAGACTTGTAAAAATGGTTAAACACGGCCCTTGCCAGCAAATTTAAAAAAAGCAAACCCATGTCTGATGAACGCCATCTGTTGAGTTTTTTGGAACTAACTTTTTTCTTTTTTAATCATCTGTCAAAAAATCCCTCATTCAATACATGTTTGACAGCCGCACTTTGACAGCTTTTGTAGGACGGTATAGTTTACTATTCGATTACCTTAGCGATCATATTTTCTTGCTACAGTTAGGTAAGTACTGTCGTTTGTAAGTTACGTAACGGGTTAGACTTATGTAATGTCAGTAACATTTATTTACTTACCTACAAAGAAAACAGCAGTCGACAGTCCAAATAAATTGTAACCGACAACAAAAGGGCTCAAGTAAATAATCACTCAAGTGAAATCGGATGTCTCTATATGCAGAAAAATAATTCAAATAAAATCTCCGAATGACACATGATAGAAATAAAACGCTTAGGAAACAACGCGGTAGCGTTACGTCGGCGACGCGATGTCGTGATAGTTTCTTTCGGTACATTTTTTCCTCGTAAATCTATTTTTCTATTGTCTGTAAATAGCGATAGCTATTATGTCGCAGGGACACAAAATTTCCGAACGAAAGCGCCGCGAGCGAAAACATATTTACGGTTCGGCAGTTTCATGATACTGGTTGGCAACACATGTGCACTTATGTTAGATAAATAGACGCGCAGAATTATTCTGACCGGTAGTTTATTTTATGCTCCGGACATTTAGCCGAAAACAAAAGAAACTTGAAAAATTATAATAAAGATTCACTATTATTTTAGACGATTTGTTACCTTCAAAACTGGTACTCGTCATGACATATTCCAGATTCGTCATAATCGACTTTTGTCATTGTACTTTCGTGAAAACATTTTAAGAGAGTCTATATCATTGTTGTAAACTTAAGGATTCATGTACTAGACCTATATTATTGTTACTGATCAGTAATATCGTCGCTTTCTGTATTTGGTAGAAAGTAGGTTAGAAACACGCATTAGAGCTAACAATAATCGTTTAAAATTCAGATTCTTCATTGAATTTACAATAATTAGGATTGAATCTATGCAACTGAACGTACATGGTATTACGAATCTGGATTATAACGAATCAGGAATATTAAGAGTCTGGAAAGGTGACGGATAGCAAATCGTTTCGACGCAGTGTCATTGCTTGCTACGGAGTGGCTACGAATATTGTCGTAGCTTGGTATGTTTGAAAATGTATGTGCTCATGTCTACTACGGCAAGAGACTAAACTACGTACTACTATGCTGCTGGTGACAAATGGAGATTTGCCGTGGCAGTAAGTTTCAGAGGAAACGCAGATATGATTTTCTAAATAAGTTTTTAGTAAAAATTTCATTTTCATGACAAGCTTTTTTGCTGACTGTACTTAAATATTTTATTATCTTATCCAAACCTGTATACAAAATTTCAGCTCCATCGGGCACTGCGAAGTGGGTCAAATTAAACTTGCAAGATTTGTCCCCCACTAACTAACTAACAAACTAACTAACTAACATGGCAAGCTTGTAAAAAATACCATCGATAGCCGCGAGCCTTATGTGCGCAGCAATGTAACAGCAGCTTTAGACCAAAGATTAGATGAGATTGTGTATCTGTCATTTCTAAATCAATGATTTAATATATTAATTACACTTACATACTACAGAAATTAGACATTTAATATTACATTATCATAATATGGTAGTCATTCACCAAGCTTAAGTAATAAGTATTATAACGAACTCATATTTATCAATAGTTATCAAATTGCATAAATTCTGATGTTTATTTCAAAGACTTTCATTAAAATCTTATTAAAATGTACGCTGTATTGATAGAAACATAATACTCGTGTGTGGAAAACTATGGGAAAACTTGTTAATATTCATAAAGTAAACTGCTGGAAAATAGTAATATTTCCTACAGACTGTTAATAGCTGGACGGTTAACTAACATATTATTATTAACAGAGTTTTATTCATTGGTATTATATTTTGTTAAGTAGTTATACCTACCGTTGTACCGTTCGGTTTTTATCAAGTTTATTAGTAAGTATAATTGCTGTCTACGGAAGTGACCTGGTTCTGTCATGTTCCAATGAATGCTGTCGCTCAGTCCTCTCATAGATCAATGCAGAATAATTTGGCGACGAGTGCAGGATGAGCTGACAAGTGGAAAACGTATTGTTTCACTATTTCCATAAAGTTATAGTTTTTGTTTTTGCCAGTAGATAAAAGCCTTCGAAATATTTCACTTTCATTTATGATTTCTTTTCGTTTGTGTATAACTTCATTCTTGTGTGTGTGACTTTACATTTTTCATGTCTACCTTGAAATAAAACCACTTTTAACGGATTCGATCACGCATATATTAAACACATATTAATTATGTTTTAGTTGTGTTTTAAAGGATTTTTAGTTTTTTCCGATGTTTCGGCACTTTTCCAAGGGCCGTGGTTACGGGAACTACTTACCCACAATTTTTTGATTTTTTTCCAATCTAAGATGTGCTTGGTCTTCTTCCTTGATGAAACATTTAAAAAAATACCAGAACCAGAATTCTATGTCTTAAACTCACTTCTCTAAGTGTGATTGAAACGCATTTAGAGAAAAATGATTTTTTTTGTATGGATATCTTTATACTTTATATGTCTCGTTGAACGTTATGTCATGTTTTACCGTAATATATCCTTTTCCAACCCTCGTATAAAGTTCCATTTCCTCATGCAAACTTTCATTCCGTATTTCTTCGCTTTTACGATTTATTTTCACAAGCGAACTTATGTCCAACGTCCTTCAATATCTCTCTAGGTACCCATTTTAATCACAACTGGTTCAGTGGCAAATGCAGGCATAATTATTGACAGGATTAGTCCAGCATTAGTGAACTTTTAACGCTAAATCATTTCAAATTCCACATTACTATTAAAATAGGTAGATACTTTTGAATCCGCCAATGTTTTTTCCTTACAATTTTAACCATTTGAATCCCGTTTGAATAAATAAAGTAAAGGAAGAGAAGCGCAAGCGCCAGACTTATCGGTACCAGGTAAAAGATGGAACTAAAAACAAAACTTGTGGTTTAACAACCTAACTATCACCATACAATACAATTTACAACTACCACACGTCCATTACTTTTTCGTTTCTGATAGTATAAATAGCATTCACATTGTGATAATAAATATACTTTCATAAAAATTGTTCCTCTTTTGTTATTTATTTATTTTATTTTATGACTTAATAATTATACCTATGGGTCATAGGCGTTCTAAAAGTTCCTCGTAAGTCTATGTGACTCATTGGACAGTTAAATTGTTAATTTAATGTGTTATTAATAAATCAGTTTAAGTTTCTTTGAGTTCGTTGAAATTAAGCGGTTTTGTTAAACTTATTATAATAATTACCTTTCTAATCATTAGTTACAATACAACTATTATGTCTTCAAAATAAAAGCGTAGATTATTCTAGAAATAGGTAATAACAAAATCTAAAGATATGCTGTTTGTGCTGTTTTAATCGTTTAAAATTAGAACGATAGGGCCATTAAATATGGTTGTGCTCTAACTGACTTACTAGCAATAAGCAATAATTACAACTACGTTTCCAGCTTTTTAAATATACCTATAGGTTCCTCAACGTCACTTGTTTATTCTGCGGTATACACCAATGATACTTGGCAGCACTCTCTTTTGAAAACGATTATGCGTTTCATTGCACCGCAGCGTAATGCACCGCTCGTTGAAATACACAACAACTCGAAATGGCAGTGCACTTTGAACTTGATGTGTTGCTTCATTTTTGGAAGTATAATGCTTTAGCTTTGTATTTTTTTATAAGAAACTGGATAAATTTTCATGTGTGCTTTCCATGAAACCATGAAATAATTCTTTATTCACAAAGAAAATTATTAAACTCAATTTTAGGTGAATAAGGAGATTGATATTTCTATAAGGCTAGTATTTAACTGATTACCAATCTGACCTAACCTAACCTAAACTAAAATACCAAAAAACCAAACGGTGATCATTTCAGTATTTTAGGTGTGCAACTTAGTATTTTTTTGTGGTGCGATTAATTATATTCCTTTCTATAAGTTTTCAACATTTTCTTTTTATGAACAGTATTGCCCTACTCACTTCTTGTTTACTGTAAAATAGAAACTCATTTCTATCAAATTAGTTGGCAAGCCTTTTTAACCGACTTCTAAATCAAAAAGGAGGAGGTTCTTTATTCGTCTGTATGTGTTTTTTTTTTGTGTATGTCCACCGATTACTCGAAGACGGATGGACTGATTGAAATGATTCAAACGTTATTACATCAGGTTAGTTTCCAAGTTGGTCCCATTTTTTGAAATTTTGAAATCGGTTTAGTAGTTTTCACGAAATCTTGGAAAACTGTCGTTTTCGTTACCACTTTATGTGAATTTAATACGTATCTAAACAAAGGCATAACTCCTTTGTTTATAAACCGATTTAGATGATTCTTGTTTTGTTAAAAAGGGGATACCTCAAAGTATTTTAAACGACTTCAAAAAAGGAGATTTTCAGTTTGATCACATACCTATTTACCAGAATACACGTAAATTGCCTGCACGATGCACTTTGGTATTTGGTATTTGGTATTGACACTTTTCCGCATTTAGACTCATATTTGGTCCGTTATGCGTGAACATGGCTAGTCGAGCCATCCTAGCTCCTTCCAGAAGCGCAGAAGCCTCCTGGGGCGTTCACAGGCTTCTAGGAGCGACCCCACCTCTGTGAGAATTTCTGTTCGTTGTGCGGCCAAACCCACGCACTCCAGGATCACGTGGGCGGCTGTTTCCTCTGCGTTCAGGCAACCTCTACATAGAGGACTGTCCGTCGCATTCATAATAAATAGTTGTCGGTTTAAGGTTAGGTGACCTGTAAGTGTACCAACAACTATCCGGAGGTCTGGACGATTAAGGCTGAGCAGCCTGCAGGTCAAACGCGGCGAGACTGCAGTCATCGCCATCTTAGACTGTCTACAGCTTGTTAGAGCTACCCAACGAGTATTATGTGCAGCACGAGTTCGTTGCCTTACCCATGAGCGCAGTTGGCTGAATGGGAGTGGCAGAATGGGTGTAGGTCCTGCCACTATTGTGGAGGATCCCATTCTAGCCAGCTCATCGGCGGCGTCATTCCCGTGTGATCCACTGTGCCCTTTAATCCATTGTAGGATTACTCCGTTGTTGGATGCTAAACGATCCAAAACTTTGTGGCATTCGTAGACGATACTGGAGTTGATCGTGTTGGCCTCCAGTGCTGTTAGGACGGCCATGCTGTCAGTCAGTATGCGGATGTTTAGTTCCTTCATACCTCTGGACAGGGCCGTGGTAGCGGCGTTTATTATTGCAACACATTCGCATTGAAATATCGAACTGTGTTGGCCCAGCGCTAGTGATATTTTGATATTCAGATCTTGTGAGAATACTCCAGCTCCAGTTCCAGTCCCCATCTTGGAGCCGTCCGTATAGATTCGGACTTCATGTATGCCAGAGTGATCTCGGTCATTTTCAAATAACTGTATTTGGTATTTCTTTTCGAAAGTGTATTGCTTGGGTATCCTATCGCATGGGGCAGCGATTAGTGACTCATGTTTCACTAAATCATTCCACAATGTGGAGTGAGGACCCTCTCGATTGTACCACAGACCCAGGTGTTTAAGCCTTATAGCAGCCATGGAGGCTTCCTGTTGTATAAACAGATCCAAGGGTGTTAAATCCAGGGCTACTTCTAGGGCGGCTGTGGGGGTGGTTCGCATGCATCCGGTTGTCGCAGAGCATGCCAATCTTTGGAATTTCTGCAGTTTGTTGATGACGGTGCTTTGCTCTGTTTTGGACCACCAGGCAACGGCTCCGTATGTGATTATGGGACGTATAACGGTTTTATACAGCCACATCGTTATTTTCGGTGATAGTCCCCAACTTTTGCCGAGTAGTCTTTTACATTGGCAGAAGATGATTGTGGCTTTGTTTAGTTTACTTTCGAGATGTCTATTCCAGAGGAGTTTGTTATCTAGTATCACTCCTAGATACTTGACTTCCTTGCTTAGGGACAGACTAGTATTAAAAAGTTTTGGGAGTTTAAGATTTCCTAGACTCCGTTTGTTTGTGAACATGATCAATTCTGTCTTTGTTGGGTTCACTGTTAGATTGTGTTTAGTGCACCACTGTTCGACGACCTTTAGAGCGGACCTCATTCGGTCACATATCACGCTCTCAACTCGCCCGCTGATGAGTATGGTCAGGTCGTCTGCATAGCCTACTGTGAGAAAGTTGCGGTCGTTGAGCCTACTAATCAGCTCATTGACCACGATATTCCATAAGAGAGGTGAGAGGACACCCCCTTGGGGACATCCTTTGGCCACTACTCCTCTGGTAGTATCATTCACAGTAAATTGTATGGCTCTGTCTCTTAACATGCTGTCAATCCACCCGGCAATAGTAGGATCGACACCATGTCTGGAGAGGGCCTGGCTTATGCTGGTAAAGTTAGTTTTGTCAAAAGCTCCTTCTATGTCGATGAAGGTGCCTAGTGTTGATATTTTGTGTTTGAGATTGTCTTCTATATAAGAAACCACCTTATGTAGGGCGGACTCTGTTGATTTGCCTGCAGAGTAGGCGTGTTGGTTTGGATTTAAGGGGTTCCTGACCAATACAGTGCTCCTTATCTCCCTGTCTATTAGTCTCTCCAACACCTTTAAAAGGAATGATGTGAGGCTAATTGGTCTGAATGATTTAGGTTGAGTGTAGTCTCCTTTGCCGGGCTTAGGGATAAAGACTACTTTGACTTCCCTCCATTTCATAGGAATATGGCGGTGTGCTAGGCAGCTTCTGTAAATGGCTACGAGGTGGTCAATGAGACCTCCGTCGCTCCACCTCATCAGCCCTGGAAAGATTCCGTCTAGTCCCGCTGATTTGAATGGAAGGAAGCTGTTGATTGCCCATCTTACTTTCTCTGAGTTGACAACCTTGTGGGCGGTGATCCAGTCGGTTTCAACAGGTGAAATCTCCTCTCTTTCTTCCCATGTGCGACTTTCTGTTATGCGGCATCCTGGGAAGTGAGTGGTCATTAACAGTTCTGAGGTCTCTTGATCTGTTTTGGTGTATGTTCCGTCAGGCTTTTTCAGAAAACCAAGATTGTGTACTGGTTCGCTGCACAGAATGTTTTTCACTCTGTTAGCCTCGTTGTTGCTTTCAATATTGGTGCAGTAGCGTCTCCAGCATTCTCTTTTACTGAGGCGAATACGCTTCCTGTAGTCATATTGGGCTTGTTTATAGGCGTCCCAGTCATGCGCTTCTCGAGAGTTCTTTGCTTTGTTGAACAACTTTCTTACCTTCCGGCGTAATTTCTCCAGGTCATGTACCCACCAGTGATGTTTGTTGCCTGGCCGGGAGCTGGGAGCAGAAAGTGGGCATGTTTCTTCAAAGCTGGTAATTAATGTTGTTGTTAAGCGATCAACGTGGTTATCAATATCCGCTTTAACCGCGTGAGTTGTAGGTGTGTCTAGACACCTTAGCTTCTCAGCGGTCATAAGCTCATACTTACGTCGGTCCATCTTGCGTGGATTACGTCGGGGCTTAGGCGGTGTGAGAGTCGTATTTAGGTTGTATTTGATCCAGCGATGATCGGAGCACGACGCCTCATCAGAGACATGCCAATCAGAAATGTGATGAGACGCGTGCTCACTTGCTAAAGTAATGTCAACGATTGTCTGGGCTCGTGATGTTACGAAAGTCGGTTCCGAGCCCCTGTTGATTGTATTCATATTAGTCGCGAGTAAAAAAGAAACGAATTCCTCACCTCGCGTGTTGTTTTCTTTGCTGCCCCATAGCACATGGTGTGCGTTGGAGTCAGCTGATATGATCAGTTCTAGTCCCTCGCGCTCGCAGTGTTGAACCAGCGCGGCCAGTTCAGGTGTGGGGATATCCGCGTCGCCCGGCAGGTAGGCGGACGCCATCACCACGTCAGGCAGGCCTGGGGAGGGGTCATTACGGAGCCTGATGGTGGTCAGGTCTCTGGAACAGAACTCGGTCATTAAGGTTGTGTTTGCGTGTTTAGGTGTGTAGATACATGTACGCGGGTTGTCAGTGGTAGTGTCTAGGAGTAGCTTACCTCCGATGTTGTTTAGACCGCATATTCTGCCCTTCCTAATCCACGGTTCCTGGATTAGGGCCACGGTCTTGGGATTGACCTCCAGCATTCTGCGTATAGTGGCTGTTGCAGTCTGGCTGTGCTGGAGGTTGGCTTGGAGGACGGGGAGGTTATTGCTGAGGGGTGCTGGCAGCGCCATCGTCGCTGTCAAGCATAACCTCCTCGTCTACGTCGCTCTCACCGCTCTCGTCTTCGTCAACCCCCATTCCCTCCTCCTGGGGGACTTCCCTGGGGTTGACTATGGGCGGCTTAGCGTCGTCGGTCGTGTGTGGTGGTTGTGGAGGGCTTTGGTGTGTACTGTGGTGGAGTGTGCCGCTGCCTGGGTCACTAGTGACCTCCCCAGGTGCATTGGGGTTCGGCGGGGGCGTGATGGTGTTGGTATCAAGGAAGCGGGCGTAGATGTTACCCAGCTTGTAGTAAACTCTACGCTCGCTTGCCTTGAGTATCTCGACGTCTTCTTCTGGGATTCCAAGCACGAGGAACAGGCATTGTTTCTCCTCCTGCTCCTCGGCGTGGTAAACAGCCCAGTTGGAGACGTTAAGATGGGTGTTCTGGCACGTGAGGCGTCTACGTACCCGGTCTGGTGTGTCGTCCGGTCCATATTGTGGCACCAAGAGCCCCGTTTTGACGCGTTTGGGGATCTCCAACTGTCGCTTGACAACCAGTTTGGTGCCAGGACGCGGCGAACCGATTTTCGCTGTTGTGCGATGGAGCCACTGGAGCGAGAAGTCGTCCCTGCACCAGAATTTAAGGACGCCCTCACTATAGAAGGCGTTCGCCTTAAAAGCCGGTCCGACATATGGATGGTTTGATGAACTCGGAGCAAAAATCTCCTCGTCCAGCAAACCATCCACCTGCCTCTTGACGACTTCGGCCTGCTCCTTGGTAAGGTCATGGTAGGGCTCCACCATGATCGCGACGCTTAGGTCTGATTTCAACGCATCGGCATATGCAATGGAGCTGGTGGTGGTGGGATGGGGCTTACTACGCTTGCCCTCGCCTCGCGGAGTAAAGGAATCGTCGGGGCGATTTCTCTTTACGGGCTTGGCGGGCGTGGCGGTAATCCCTTTCCCACGGTTACCCCGCCTGGCGGGTTTACGTCTCTCAGATGCGTTGTCGGCAGCTGGCTTCGAGGCGTCAGATGGTGCCCCTTTAGGTGCATCTTTCTCCTCGACAGGACTGTTGTCCACGTGAGGAGTCAGCGCATCACTAATGGGAGCATCGCGGGGCTTTGCAGTCCCTTCGGCAGCTTCACGCGGCCTACTACCATCCGTAGCCTGTCGCCGCGCCTTCCTCGCTTCCAACCGGGACTCCGCTCGTTTGGCCTTGCGTGATTGGCCAGGCGGGTTGGGTGTCTGTTTGGGCTTCTGCTTCTTAACGACTACTGTGCTCCAACCGGATTCCTCCTGTTGGGGTACAGACGTCGTCGGCATTGCTGCCTTCAGAGAGGAGAGGTCCAAACTGTGTTGTGTTGGCGGCGCTACACTTGGGTTGTGCACCCGAGGAGCTGCCGGTGTGTTTTGTGGCGCTACACTCGGGTTTTGCACCCGAGGAGCTACCGGTGTGTTGTAATGTGGCGCTGCACTCGGGTTGTGCACCTGAGGAGCTGCCGGTGTGTTGTTTTGTGGCGCTACACTCGGGTTGTGCACCTGAGGAGCTGCCGGTATGTTATTTGGCGCAACACTCGGGTTATTCAACTGAGGTGCAGCCTTGGTGTGCGTAGGTTTTTGTTATTTTGTTTTACTAGCCATGAGTTGGTGATTGTGATATTCGTCTTTGCTGTTTTCCACCCTCCTTGGAGCCCTCAAATGGGGACGCTGCGGCAAAAGGCACACAAACGCCAGAATTACAGCAAAGATATAGAGCCCCAATATAGCAGGAAGTGAGCCGAACAGAGCCGGAAGACAAGTCGTCCCGCCCGTCGTTCACTCCCACCATATCAGGACTCTTGCCTGACAGCCCTCTGACGGGAAGTCCCAGCCGATTGACCTTGGATGGCTAGTCCTAGGCCTCCCGTGTGAGAGGAAATCCGGGCCAAAGTGATGTGTTGTCTCAGGAATGTTTAAACAACCTACACTCCATCGACTCAATCACCAGGACACCTTCATCCCCCCGTACGGGTCCCCGCGCACGGCACAAACACGCGGGTGGTTGCCCCCCCCCCCCCCCTCACCATCAGTCATGTTTGATGATGAGGCCGCAAGTACCAACCACATATTACCCGCAGTAAGGTGTTAGGGTAGGATGGAAGGATGGGAAAGGTCGGGTGGGAACGTCTAAGCCGTTTCAGTTACGTCTGTTTCAGAGGAACCAGACCAATAACAGGCAGCAACCGCGGGAAGGATAATCAGCTAGACTTGCCATGGGGATCAGCGACTGTTGCACTCCTCCCATGGCCATTCGCCATGTCAGCTCTCCGGACAGGAGGGCAGACTAGGGTTGGATCTGCTCTCGGCGATCAAAGGCCATGGGGCAAACCCCATGAGACCACATCCAACCCCGCCCAAAAATCGCCCCGTGCACGATGCACTAAAAAGAGTGAAATAAAAAATATTTTTATAAAAAAATAAAACCGCCTTCAAAAAAATCACATCAAAAAAGTAAGAAATAATCCCTCAACAAATAAATAACGTAAGTAGGGTAACGGACCCAATTGCTAGCACTGCACCAAATTATCAGCACTCTGAATAAATAGTAAAATTATAAGTTTTTCACTAACTTATTTGAGTTATCACTTTGAAAAATAAATAAATTGATGTTTTTGGAATCCTACTCTCGGCAATACCATACTTTCCGACTTGAAAATGGCGAAAAACTTGTGATTAAACGTTTGAATCCTGCAGTTTGTCCTGTTTTTGCCAGTTCCTTGTGATCGACGGTAAGTTCATGTGTTTACATTTTATACTATATTAGATCTTTTAGATATTTTATACTGAAACTTTTGATTTCTCTGATTTATAAGACAGTTCATGAGGATAATCTGAAAAGAAGAATTTGCGTTTATGGTGATATATTGGTAAAAATGTGGTGCTGATATATGGATTCACTATTTTGCAAATTTCCAATTATCAGCACTGGTACTGATAAATAGAAAATAGTACGTAAATACCTACTTATTCTATTTTTTTGCATACCGTGTCTATTTTTTGTATAAAATGATTTTTTTTGATAAAAGTAGATTATACCTTCGGAATCTAAATCTTAGCAAGGTGCTGAAATTGCATTAATTGCCATTTTTCAGCATTGTGTTGATAATTAGATCAAAAGCATGCTGATAATTTGGTTATCCTAGTATTTCATCATCTTTCCTTTTTTCAGAGCCTCCTAGTTACTATGAAACCAAATGAAGTAAATAAACCAAATAAAAGAAAAAAATGCACAATCGAAAATCAAGAACAAGAAAAAAGAATAGAAGAAGAAAATAAAAGATTGTAATTGATTTAAGATGTAGAGCAAGAACTTTTCTTTTTTATTTAAATTTTCTTATTGCTATGCAATGTTCCATAATAGTTGTACCTACCTATCAGCTAGCAATATCTACCTACCATCCAGATTATTTAAGTAAGTCGCTTTCTAGTGAGATTTAACTACTAAGTCTGAACAAATTATTTAAATGCCTACATAACTCTATAGATGTTAAGCCTTGTTAAGTTTATAAATACTGTTAGACTATATTATGTAAATTATATCTTTTTATGTTTATTAACAGAGTAAAAAAAAACATATAATTTCAATACCACTATCACAGTGCTGATAATTGGTTCACTCTATGCTCATAATTGGTGGTGATGGTGCTGATAAATGGTGAGATGGTCATTTTTTGCTCTTGCCTATCTAAAAAAAATTGGACAAGGATAAACTATGTTTTTTAAATAAATAACCATACTGATTAAATATTAAACTAGAAAACTCGTCATAACGGGTGAAAACGTATTTTTAAATGTCATAAACGGGTTTAAGTTAGGACTTTACTCTTAAAGTGCTGATAATTGGGTACTTTACCCTACTTTGAAGTCGGGCGGGTTTTAACAAAAACAACAAAAAAATTGTACAAGTTTCACGCCCGACTTCAAAGTACCTACTTACGTTATTTATTTGGTGAGCGATTATTTCTTACTTTTTTATGTGATTTTTTTGAAGGCGGTTTTATTTTTTTATAAAAATAATATTTGAAACTTACAACACTTGCAAAACAAGCCCTGGCTTGCAACACAAATATTAACGGAACAGTTGATATTCTTTGCATGAAAGGCATTCTCATCAGCATGGTAACGGTACTGCCTTACCTCAGGATAAGCTATAGGTATAGAGCGAGATCCCAGCCGCCAGACATTATTTAACTAAGTACTAAAATATATTGGATTAGGTTTTATGCGTCTTTTATCTGGTTTGGCCAAACATCCCCCCAGACATACATAAATTTCGATATAAATATGAGAGCGAGTGATAATTCGATAGTTTTATAACATAGGTAGCGTTACAAAAGTTATGTTATGTATGCCACCGTAAGATTGTGAAACCCGTTACAGTCGTCACAAATTAAGATGCCCGTTTTGACACATGGTAATGACCCTAGAATGTAACTTGTTACGAAAACCAAAAAATCAAATATATGCTGATTACTTATCAAAGGTGTATGAAAATAATATGTTACATTTTTTAACGCATCATAAATTATGGCAAAGTGTATTCCGCGTATTATTTTTGCGTTTATTCCAAAGTAAACGCAGATTCGATTAACTACGAAACGTCTCGAAAAACAGTTACGTTCTCAGTCTTTATTTTTTTAAATACTAGTGTTGTAACCGTTGCGTGCAGGATTTCTCCAGCTTCATTCAATTTTATCCAAATAATCGTTATACCACTTTAATAGATTAATATGTAAAATTGATTTTTTTGTGTGAAAACTAGATTGGCGCTTAAAGCATTAGTGAAATTATGAATTGGCAACAATGATTTCGATAAAACGGTTTCTAAACTTATCCAAGGAGAAAGTTTCGAATGAACCGAATGAAAAAAAAATTAAAATTCTTTAAATAAAACCTAGACAACCTTGCACATCTCACCATGTCGAATCGTCACGTTCACCTTTCCAGAGATTTCTTAAAACACGTTTCGTTCGGCTTGTTCGAAGCGTTCGCATCGGACAAGCGTGCGTTCACCATAAGTGGCCTGTACACGTTGGTCCAACCACTGGCCACTACATCGTACATTGACACTATTGAACGAACAAGACGTTTAAAAAGGTTCTTAAAGTTTGAGTTCTTAAAAGTATATTTTACTCTTTTATTTGCGCAAAATAATCGAAACTTTTAATCTAAGCCTTTAATAAAGCGTAATTGATTAATTTCCATTGGTAGCGCTACTGAGCTGATCGAACCACCTTAAGTAGGAATCGTAAGACGATCGTGATCAAACTGTCGGCCGATAGTTTGGTTTTGAGAACCTGCGAGCACTTGTGATTTTTAGTCGACCGATAGTTGGTCGATAGTTTAGTTGAATCCGGGCGCGCGCTCACATAGTCTTTCATGCACACACAGGCCGATAGTTGTATAACTGTAACTATAACTATAGTTGTAGTAACTATTGGCCAGTCATTTTCGATAGTTCGATACTGAATGCGCAGTCTACCGATAGTTGGGCGATAGTCTAATTGAATGCAATGCGCGCGCTCACATAGTCCTTCATGCACATTACCGCCCGGCCGATAGTTTGCGATAGTTTGATTGTACAACTATCGGCCAGTCATTTTCGATAGTTTGATCGGTCGATAGTTTAAGCGCACTGACGATTGCCACTGCCATATAACTCTATCTATACTGAATCTGAGAACGACCAAACTATCGCCCGGTTAAAAATCACAAGTGCCCGTTCGCTCTTATATAAATTATGCAATTTAAGTGGATTCGATTCAAGTTTATATAACATAAAAGGTCAATTTATACTTTAATTATGTGTTTATTAAAAGTATAAGTACCTATATAGTAAGTTTAACATTTTATAATAATAACTTTAGTCTTAATCCACATAAGTTGCAAACCTACTATAATCGATTAGTTACTCAGAACCTTAATCGATTAATCGCGAGAATCGATTACAGACTCGTATGGTTACATGCCTAATCATGTCACTTTAGCATGTGTCAAAACGGGCATCTTAATTTGTGACGACTGTAGTTTATAATCTACCTAGCGAGATTATCAACTTTCGATAAATTATGACCAGTACCTACGTACGAGACAGTTTGCACACGGCTGCGAGCACACGAATTTGCCTCGGAAAAGTCCTGTACTCCTCGGAAATCCTGTAGAACACGTTATAGTTTAGAAATTTAAGGCGATACTACTTCCGAGGCTCTGTGTGGATTGCTGTGTGCATACTGTCTCGTTTGTACTGTTCATTATTTATCGAAAGTTGATAATCTTGCGAGATATAAAATAAAAAAGCTGTAATAAAAATAAAATAAAATAAGAATAGCATGCACATGTAGCTCTTGACCACGAGCAAATAACTTATGCGTACTGCTTGCGCAAGTAGCCCGTGTCTTTACTTGCTCCAGTTATTTGCACCGTGTACAAGTATAAGCGAGTAACTTGAACCAGTAGCTTGCATATATTACTCACGCGTGTAATCCGCATCTTTACTAGCTCCAGCTACATGCACCGTGTACAAGCACACTGAGTGGAACTGATGTCTGCGGGCTCTGAGATCTTGGACCAATACTAGCTACTGGGAGGTCAACTCGAATTCCCGTGCTGGCGGGCAGTCTTCACCGCTCGTACGCCTATTCGTCATCGTGCTTAAGGCCCTTTTTCGCTAGAGCAACACTGTGCGACATTGCCGCATGCTACATATTGTGACGTACGTCATTTTGTGGTATGCTACATATCCAACATTCGCGGCATGCGGCAGCCTATGTCAAAAATATCGCATGGAATCCATCGTGTTTGGATACAAGCTGCGACAGTCTACCACATGACGCAAGGTGTTGCCATGCCGCACGACTCTTACCACAATGTGCGACATTTTTAATTTTGTAGCATGCGGCCTTGTGGCATGCCGCAATGTCGCACAGTGTTGCTCCGGCGTAAAAGACCCTTTACGCATACGTCTCATTTTTGTATATTCAGTTGGTTCAGTGGTCCCAACATGCATACCACGAGAAAATTTTGCCGTCTTTCAACCACGATAGCGCGTGTTGTTAGCTTGCTTACTTATCTTATTGAAAGGAAAAGATCACTTTGACCTACCTTGTTTGTTTCAAAGTTTTCAAACTATCTTTCCGCAAGATTATAACATTATACTTAACCTCATTATTATTTGTAAAATCAACACGTCTGAAAGTGTCTGCTTTATGTTATTCGTACGGTTTGATTACTTTTACAAAATAAACGTATTTTAATCAAACACCTTGCGAAAGCCCTGTGTCGGCACGTGTTTTGTGTTTATATTACTCGGTCAGCAACCAAAGTTAACAGTTTACACACAATTTACCTACTTAAGTCTGCTTTTAGTTGTATGTCGGGATTTTTTATATAAAGTGATGTTAACAATGGAAACCATAAATAAAATCAATAAGAGATATAACAAACAAAACTAACAAACAAACAAGTATATTATCATACAATATACATTTAATTTAACAATACACGACAACAAAATCTAAAATTCATCGCACTAGCAGAGTTAAGACTCCGTGAGTCTGTATGTAAAACAGTGTGTGATTAACTAATTCTTGTATCTGGTACGTCGCATGGAGTCACGTATCCTAAATGTCATATTTCACAGCAGTAGTTATTCAAATTGACGCAAAGACGGAGCTAAAGGACGATAAAGTGCCATTATTTTAGGCCACTATTCCTAGAAAAAATCTATAATTGGATTCTTTTGTCACAGGTAAAATGCAAACTACCCAGTTCAAGAAGCCTTGAAACACCTATAGTGGTTAATCAATATAGTGCTGATGACTGTACTGTACATACCTACTTCCAATCAAGGTCTGACTCGCCACAAGCGCACTCTGTTGGAACCGAACAAGCGTACTCATATACATGGCTACGCAGCTTCGAACCAGGGGGCCAAGTCTGCTAACGTTAAGTTACAATCGTGTCATAATCGTGTGTTTCGATTGTATTTCAGTTGTAGTGCTTTTTTCCACACTAGTTACAAGAAATATGTACTTTTTTTGATGGTCACACCACACACTACATTCACATCACATCATACTGTCATAATTCTTGTAACTAGTGTTTAAAAAAGCACTACAACTGAACTACAATTGAAACACGATTGAGACACGATTATGACTTAACGTTAGCAGGCTTGGCCCCCAGATGTATATCGACCGACAATGAACTCGAGCTACCTGAGCAGTGAGCAGTAATTGGTTTCGAACGCAAGAAATACTATTCATAGGACTAAATATCATGACCAGTAATGGCATAAAATACGTAAGAAATAACGTTATGACAAAAGTACAGATTCTGCACATAATAAAAGTAACAATCATTCTTTCATCAATAATTTAAAAACTTTCATGTAAACGTTTGTTCTTTTCTTTTAATACCCAAAAACTTTTAATGACGCTCGAAAACGGGTCGAACTTGACAGAATCTTAAAGCGAATAGCTTCAGATTGGTGGCAAGGTATTTTGAAAGATATCCGCCGGTATTGCCGGCTCCCAATCATGCAAGCATCCAGGGAGAGGCGCCAGGAATTTTTCGATTAAGCCCACGATACTTTCGACTCATTGGGAGCATGACTTGACACGCTCCGGAACCTTGCAACTCCCATTTCTTTGAAAAAGAGAAGTTTCCTGATTGTTATTGAATTCTAAGGGAAAGAAAGTTGGAAGTTGTCAAGTTGCTTGTGAGACAGGCTCCGTAATATAATGAATTAGCGAGGGAGCGCGTTAATCTGAGGGGATTGTGTTTTCTTTTTTACTTTGGGTGATGTGATTGTAAACATGAAACTTTTTTGGGTAATAATTAAAAGAAACTTTTTTATACACATCGTTTAACAACTTTACTGTCCCCATACAATACAATTTACAACTACTACACGTCCATTATTTTTTCGTTTCTGTTAAGTTAAATAGCATTCACACTGTAATAAATAAAATATACTTCATAAAAATTGTTACTGTTTATATTTTATTTTATTTATTTTGTGACTCATATATGGCTAATGAGTAAAATATTATTTTTCTTAAATTCACATGTGATTTCAGGAGTTGACAGTTCAGGAGTCACATGTGGCTCCAGAACTTATTCTTAAAGTTCCTCTTGAGTAACTCATTGGATATTTCCTTCGATTTGCGTTTAAAATAACTAAAATTCCTGCCAACTTATTACTTTGATGTTGAGTATAGTGAAGCGGGTAACTTCCGTTCTCATAGCAGCAAAGTTTTCATTAAAAGCCTTAGCTTAGAATTATTTAATACTAGCTTTCCGCCCGCGGCTTCGCCCGCGTGGACTACACGACGTTATCCCGCGGGAATGTGATATTTTAGCCTATGTTCCTCTCTAGACTACAAAGTATCTATGTCCCAAATTTCAGTCAAATCTGTCCTGCCGTTTTGGCGTGATTGAGTAACAAACATCCAAACATCTAAACATCCAAACATCTAAACATCCAAACTTCTAAACATCTAAACATCCAAACATCTAAACTTTCACATTTATAATATTAGTAGGATAAATTAAGCAAAGCAACACTTAATTTTGATGAAAAACAGGAGTTTAGGTGAATAGTTCCTAATATCTATATTGATCATATTTAAAACTACAAGATTTCGTTTGTATCTATTCTTATAGTGAGCACAAATTCTAATAAAGGCACAAGTTGCTAATTCTACTTTAAATTTAAAGATGCGAGGAATTTCGGTGTAAAAAGCCTACCCCAAATTAGACATGTAGGTAGGTAGTTTATTTTGATCAAAATTTTAACGACATTTGTGTCATATAAACATAGACAACTATTCTGTTTCTATATTAATTTAAATCGCTACCAAAAAAACTTTAATAGCATTTTATTTGTATTCGCTCTTTTTGAGCATAGTTAAACTATAATCAGAGATCGGACGAGGAATGTTTAGGTTCATTGACTACAAAGGTTGACGTTAATATGGACATCCAACGAAATTCCGACTGATAGGTACTACGGTTTTTTTTATAAATAAACTTCAATTGTTTAAATAGGTATTAGGCTTTATTAGGCTTCACCCCCTGGATGAATGGATTTATTATACACCCGCCGACATCGAAACTTGGCCGATCACAATTTTCATACAAAGTTTCTCACTTTAGTATCTCATAGATGGGAAAGTGTTTGCATCACCGCGATGATTTTTACGTCTGGAACGACCTTAGATTGAATAACAATACTCAGAACTCCTGTGAATGGTATTAATAAAAATTATCGCAAGTACGAAACATGTACGTACCTAGAGAAAACCTATCGGTGTGTGTATGTGTCGCAGCATGATCTGTCGTTTTATTCTAAATGCGCGCATCAAAACACCACAACACAAAAATATGTTTCCGGCATAAATCCTTTTTGTTTCCAAATGGATCTAAAGTTGTGAGGAATTTCAGTGTGAATTTCGCCCACTTAATTTCCCTTGCCGGCCACGGGTGGGCCGCAACCAAGTTGGGCTCCGTCCAAATAAAAGCCTACCCCAAATTAAATACTTAAACAGACGCAATTTCGTGGCTGAGCCCACACCACAAAAGATAAGTTCACAAAGGGATTTTCATTTCAGAGGTTAAGTTGAAGGAATTGAGTAAAACGTCATAAGTAAAATTCTATCAAACTAATTTGCTTTGTAGAAAGTAAAAAATAATAAAAAATTGTAAAAACGACACAATTTGCTTTACGATTATAGTATGGATTAAGGGCACGTACTTCCAAATTATCGAAATCAACCTATTTTTGATTCAAAAGCAAACAATCAAATATTCTTTATTTTGAGCAGATAAAAATATAATGTTGAAGTTTCATAAACGATCTTGATTATTTTGTGGCTAGAAACACGATATTCGTATCGTAACTCGACAATAATAAAAATCTAAAACAAAGAAAATTTTCATTATTTTTATTTGTTTTTGGTTTTATACTTAGATTATTAATCTCTAATTCACGAATAATATATAGAAAAATAGGTAATGACATATTGTAGACTATTCTCATGCTACTTTTTCAAAATGTGAATAACAACAAAAACATTGAAAAAATGTAAAAGTGAGGTTATTTTCATTACTCTTCACACGTAAGGAAAAAGACAAAGACAGAGTTTTTGGAAGATCCTGCCCTTAACATAAGTACTTAAGAGGAGTGTGTAGCAAACGGTCTCCATACAAACAGCGATAACGTTTTATTTATTTATTTATTTATTAAAAGTAGGCACACTTACAACAATACATATCATACACTTACACAAAAAAAAACCTAACAATATCAAACATTATATGTTCGCTACTTAAAAGTGTACACAACATTCACTATAAAATTCTAAAATCAACGACATACTCTTAAAACTACTTACTAAGAAGAGAAAAAAAATATATATATAATTTAACAATAATTGAAATTAATTTAATTAACAGAAGCGAAACAGAAGCTCAACCAATTATCACACCTTTATATGTGATACGCGAGAAAAAGCAAAAATCTCCCACAAAACAAACAAGGGCGCTAGAAATTTAGAAAAAACAATATCAAAACCTACATACAGTGAATAAAAATAAATATATTTAATAAATATATTTAATAAATATAAATTTATTCATTTCCATGCATGAATTTCAGCAGTTTACGCTTGAACTGTGTGTAAGAATCATTGAAGATGTCAATTCCTGGTAATTTAGCGTTAATTTCATTGTAGGTTAAACAAATCCTGGAAAGGGGATGATGCAAGCCTAAATTGGTTCTAAATCGAGAAAGAGTAAAAGTTTTGGTTACGGGGTGCCGGGGATAATTATAAGGAACTAGGAATCGTACCATATCCAATATGTTTGTGCATTTAATTTTATTATTTAGAACTTTGTGTAGAAACAATAAATCCGCAACAGTACGTCGAAATCGCAGGGTGGACATTTTGAAAAAAGACAATCTCTGTTCATATGGTCGTTTATGCGTTATGCCAGGAGAGACAAACGCAAGGTGACGGGTAAATGCACGTTGGATACTTTCTATGCGCTGAGATGAAGTAGCATATACTGGATTCCAAGCAACGCTAGCATATTCCAGATGGCTACGAACCAAGCAATTGTACAGAATTAATCTTGTCTGCAGCATTTTAAATCCTTTCAAATTGCGCTTAAGAAAACCCAACATTTGAGCAGCCTTCTTAACAATCTTATCTAAATGCGCAGAAAAATGGAGCTTGTTGTCCAGTATCACTCCCAGATCTCGAATTTCATCCACTTTAAGTAGACACAAACCATCAAGGACATACGCAGTTTCAAGTGGTTTAACTTTTTTTGTGAAACTAATATGAAAGCACTTTTCTGTGTTAAGAGTCATTCCATTATCACAACACCATGCCTTGATATTGTTAAGATCAGTTTGTAGGAGACCAGCGTCGGCTACGGTTTTAACATTTCTGTAGATTTTCAAATCATCCGCGAATAAAGATAACTTACTGTGTTGTATCCGAGACGTGATGTCATTAATAAAAATAAGAAATAATATAGGACCCAGATGGGACCCCTGAGGAACCCCAGATTGAGCAAGATAAACACCAGATTCGAATCCGTTCACCACAACCGTCTGAGGTCTATTTGAGAGGTATGACCGAAACCAGTCCAGTAAGATACCGCCTATACCATTATCATTCAGCTTCGTCAGTAAAGCTTTGTGGTTGACTTTATCGAAAGCGCTGCTAAAGTCGGTATAAATAGTGTCCACTTGCTGACCGCCGTCAACGTCACGCGCTATTGAAGATACTAGTGATGCCAAATTGGTATCCACTGACCGTCCCTTTCTGAAACCATGCTGGAAATCTGATAGGCCGCCCTCCACGTGTGCATAGATCATAGGATAGATAAGGGATTCAAAAAGTTTCGAGAAACAGGATAGAATGGAAATAGGCCGATAGTTCTTGACCTCTGACTGGTCACCTTTTTTATGGATCGATACTATCCTTGCCTTTTTCCATTCTTCCGGAAATATGCCTTCATTCAAAGACTTATTAAAGATGATCATAAGTGGTAGTGCAATGGATGGTCCACAGCGCTTTATAAATAGAGGTGGTATATTGTCTGGGCCGGCACCCTTACGTACATCCAATCTTTGAATACATTTTAGAACTTCACGTTCAGTTACTTTTTTACTAGAAATGTAATTATTTGTAATCGGCACGAAGCTATTACTACAAGCCGTAAAGTGCGGCGTCACATCTGTGTACACAGAAGAGAATTGCTTCGCAAAAAGATCAGCAATTTCTGGCCCACTGGAAGCAACGTCATCTTTCAATTTCATTACGGCTGGAAGTGCGGAGAGACCCCTACGCTTATCTTTTATATAACGCCAAAACATTTTTGGATTTTTACGTATGTTCGATTCCATTTTATTTTTATAATTGTTATTACATATTTGCATTAGTCTGCGACAACGTTCCCGCATCAAGTCATATTCTATTTTATCACGTGGGTTACCAAACTTACGATATCTTTTACGAATCCTATCTTTCTCGTTTAGTAATTGTATAAGATTTTATTAAACCAAATGGGGAACTTAGACGTTCTAGCCCTTCGTTTAGGAACATATTTTTCGAAAATCTTGTTCAAAATAGCGTAAAATGCTGAAACCATCGTATTCACACCCTCGCAACCATCCAAAACCTCTCGCCAGTCAATTTTGGTCATTTCGTCAATAATCGATTGGTAATCAGCTTTATAAAAAATTATAGTCTTCGCGCTTGTTTGGAAAGAGATTACGTGTACAATTTATAGATGGTATAGTAAATAAAATGTTAGGGTGATAAGTATCCAGTTTACTTAGCAGATCTAAGGGTGTTGAGACAAAGGCATTTTCGATATTGCTGAGTGCAAGGCCTAAAATTTTACCATCGCTATTAGCAATACCATTTGCTTGATATAAGTTATTTAGTGATATAAAGTCAGTTAATGAATAACCTAACTTATTTCCATAATTAGTAGGTGTAAAATAAGTGCAATTGTCTTGGCAGTTCCAATTAATAAAGTCCAAATTAAAGTCACCCAATACAACAACAATATCCATTTCGGCTATCACTGTATCAACATTATCCAGAAAATGCTGCTGAGTATCAAGTTTAGCAGGCGATGGCAAGTAAACCGCACAGATCGAGAGAATTCGCCTACGTCCATTTAATTTAATTTGAATGTTGACCCACAAATCTTCGCAGTTACTCTCCCACTTCTCTACCCGAGACGAAGGGAATTCCCGCGACACCGCGATCATAACACCACCACCATCCAATTTCGTATCCTTAGAACAAACACGATCTCTACGGTAGACAATGTAGCGAGAATCTATAAACTCGCAATCACAAATGTTAGAATTTAACCAGGTTTCGGTAAAAACTATTATTTTAAAGTCATTGAGAAGAATATTCTTGAGTACATCATTTGTCTTAGTTCTTATACCTCGAGTGTTTTGATAATAGATGTCGAATTTTATGACTGTACACCACAACATTTACAGAAACCAAACAAAATATACAGTACCACTGTAGTTACTTGATTAGCTTTAAATCTTCACTGTTACGAATTAGTAGAAATTCACCAAATTCGTCCTTGCGAACAAAGATGCGACCGTTGCGTATCCACGTAAACTTATAGCCAAGCTCTTTAGCCTTAAGGCGCGCGGCAGCATGTAGGGATTTGTTCGCAGGTGACAGATGTTCGCTCACATACACTGGTCTGCGAGCGTCGCTCAAGCCCAGGTGTTGAGAATTTAGTTTATCGTGCGGATTCTTCTTATTAAAAACCGTGACAGCTGCAAGGACCTCGTCTCGATGTCGAGGAGTGCGAAACTTGGCAACTACAGCACGGGGCCGATTATTATCTCTGTTCAACTTAGCCACACGGGTGACATGAAGGATGTCTTCTGCGGCAATTGGGGCAGCAACGACCTTAGAAAGCTGTTCAATGGTCTTGTGCAAGTTCTCGGTCTTATGCTCAGGGATACCGTTCAGTTCAACATTGCATTCTCTCGCGCTTTGCTCGAACATGTTCAATCGATTGGACAAATCAACGATTGTAGACTTCATCTTTTTGTTATCGCTTTGAAGGCTGTCTATAATGTCATTTTTTTCTTCCAACTTAATCTTCATGTCTTCGTACTTTTCGTTATAAAATGCCATGGAGTCTTTTAGATCGTTGACTTGATCATTCAAAGTTTTAAACTGCCCGGATACCAAGTCTCTTATAGTATCGGATAAAATGATACGCAGTCTCTCCTCAGTCAAGTAATCTTCTCGTCGTGGAGAACTTGTTGGAACATGAGACTGATGAGTTGATAGGGGATCACACGACGATTGCTCGAGCCTCTTCCGTAATGTCACATTGCTGTACGGTGGGGATGTCGTTTTATCAGACCCTGATGAGGCTGTCATAATATCAGCATCAGCGCTTGACGAAGGAGTTCCAATTTTTAGATTAGTAGCACCTTTTCGGTCCTGATACGCCACCGGGTGAATAGGCGTATTTAAATTACCTGTTTTAGGTTGCTTACTGCTACATTCTGGACATTTCCAATTGCGTTTCCGCTCTTGATTTGTAGCATAAAAACTGTAGAAACGTTGGCTACTTATTTTGGCACAATCAATGTCGTATTTGTTTTCACAGGCCACACATTCTAAGAATTCCTTATTTTGAAATATGGTAAGACAACCAGCACATTTGCCATTATTTGGGGCCATCGCTAGGTGTTACTGTATTAGTAGCGGTCACTTGAAATTAAATTTTACCCGAAACAGGAACAATATTTTCAGTATGGCAACACAGGGCAACTGTCAATATGAAATTCTTGGCTGTCAATTGAATTTGGCAAGTCGATATAGTCTGCTTTGAGGGTACCTGAGTAACCCTTTTTGACAGTTCACTAACAAATAACAAAGTGGGTAGAAAAATAGCACTTATCTTTTAGTGTTTTCTATGCTTGTATCCAAAGATATTCTTGGATAACGATAACACGGCGTATTCCGACGGAGCACAACACTTTGCAAATACTTCTGTCAGGTTTTAGTGCTTTTTTCTGTTTAGCCAGCGAGTAGTAATAAGAGCGAAGTAACGATCACTAGTGTTGCCACATTCCCATTTTACGTTTTCCACTCTCCAACACAGAAACGAATATTTCGGTATGTTGTTGAAATGAAGAAGAAATAGGGCTGTAAGTTTTGTTTTTTCTATAGGTATTAATTATTGTAGATTTCAAAATTCAAAAAATTCAAAATTCAATATCGTTTATTCAATTTAGGTTTGTTTAACAACACTTATGAACGTCAATGAAGCTACGCCATCGGTTCGCAAATCCTACGGCAGGAGACCTTGATTTAAAAATATTGGCACTTTTTTGTTTTGTATGAAATCACTAAAGTGCAAATATTTCAAAATCTATGATTACCTAATATTAAAAAAAAACGTATCGCCCTAGTTCTTATGCATCTCAAAAACATACCGAAAATTCATTGCTGTATGTTAATGTTTAAAGTGGGAAAACGTCATCGCCGTTTGTATGGAGACCATTTACTACACACTCTTCTTAAACATAGAATTTTCTTGTTTCATCACAAAATATATGTAGTAAATTACTGTTTTCAAAGCGATTAAATAAAAGAGAGAGAGCTAAGTAGGGCAGAGGTACCCTTTGTGGCCACTTTAAGGATTTTTTGACTTTTAAGCACTAAGTACTAAATGGTCTTAGGTATTTAAGAGACAAATTATATCTTAAATTATAGATAATTTATCTACCTTTAAAGGTACATTTTTCAAATTTTAAAAATTCAAATAGTTTTCTGTATATAACACAAAATGTGGGAGGGGTGCCAAATGTACCGGTTTTGGCCACTTATTGATAGTTAAACTTTTGTAAGTATAGCGAAAAATCAAAACCAAACCTAGGTTAAATAAATATATTCTAATGCGTTAGAAACCAATCAATTGCAAAACAATAATTTAATTGTAAAAAACAAAAGTCTATGAAGTATTTCATCCAAAACAAATTTCTTAAAATTTTCATACAAAACATTTTTTAAAACAGAAAATGGGATTTATTGAAAAAAAATCGTATGGCTTATGGAATTTTAACGGTTGTTATTATTACCTTAAAATACCTTATTTTAATTGCCTTTAGCAAAAATAGCTATAAGCTATTTCGAAAACTTTTAGAGCAAAAAGTGGCCAAAACCGGTACAGTGGCCAAAACCGGTAGGTACTTCTGCCCTACTTAAATTATAAATGTACAATTTATATTTTTCAGAACTTAGGCGTATCAACACTGCAAATACTATAGGCGGAAAATGTTATCCACAGCATGAGACAGTAAATTTCCTGGCATTTAATTCCACGCGCAATTTCCGCTTAGATATATAGCTTGCCTAAACATTTTTCCTTAGTTAAATTTATCTCGTTTGCGTTAAATAAAATATTTTTCGGTTAAATATGAGACAAGTATAGTCTTATACTTAATCGAAAAATATTTTATTGGTTTCGGCAAAACATAGTGTTTGCTAATAAAAAAAACAATCATAGTCCTTAATGCCTGTATACATAGATTTGTATCGCTAAACGACTGTAATAATGGGTCCAAAACGGTCTAAAGTTGAACTCATTCGATAAGTTGGGAACTAGCCAACAGAGAGCCTGCCGCAGCCGCAAGTTGAACATAATACATAATACGAGGAAAAACACTTGTAATGGGCGATTTTCTGAAAGCTCAGTCAATAGATGGCGCTGTCCCACCTATGCAGTTAGAAGGAACGGAACGTTATAAATTTTACCTTGACGCGACTTTTTTACGTAAAACGGAACAACAGACAGATGTTATTTATTTACCTAAATCTTTAAATTTACCTATTTCGTTTCTGTTCCTCACAGTAGTACTTCACTACATAGTATAAAACAAAGTCGCTTTCTCTGTCCCTATGTCCCTTTGTATACTTAAATCTTTGAAACTACGCAACGGATTTTGATGCGATTTTTTTTAATAGATAGAGTGATTCAAGAGGAAGGTTTATATGTACTTTTTATCCCGATATTCCCACGGGAACGGGAACCACGCGGGTGAAACCGCGGGCGGCCGCTAGTATTTAATATATTATTAGTTTCCTTTGGGTTTTTAAAAAGTAATTAATTTAAATTTGTTTCATACCAAAATATACCATAGACATGTACATACTTATTCAACGCCATCTAGTGAAGCAATTGGAAGCTTTTTTTTTAAAATGGCCTCTCAGAAAATCGCTCATTACAAAAAAAAGACTGACTTTGTCATCAGCTGTCAATCAATAAAAATATACATTAGGAAATAGTTGTGGTTTGAAGTATAACTGGAAACAATATACCTACACTCGTATGTTGTGCCTACTTATATGTTTTTCTTTAACATAGTTGAGATTGTTCTACTACAAACAATTCTGATTCAGACCCTTATGTCGTAATTGCCGCAAGAGAAATAAAATGTAACTTGGCATTTTTTGTCCATATAAAGCTTTGAATTAAAATTTTATACATTTTTTAATCATTCTTTTACATACTTTCTTCAAATAATATTAATAACTGAATATGTACACCATTATTACGAGTCTCTTGACTTTCTGATAAATATAACTAGGTAAGTATATAACAAATGAAATAACACTAAAGAAATAGTTACAGTGAAAGTTATCTGAAACGTAAAGCGTAAAAATATAGGAACACAAAATCTTGTAGTAGGTACTTAGGTAAGTATTAATATTAACAACTTGTGAAACCAGTCTCTAGGGAGGTTGCTTTATAAATGAACAATTGTTGTTAACAATAATTTGCTCATTTATAGAGTCCTGAATTTCTAGGTCACCTTTATTAAAACTTACTTAAAAATAATTATAAATAAAGATTGTTTGTGTTTTTTAATAAATCGTTAGAAAATGAGTATACAATTCACAGAAAAAGCAATGATTATTCGACAAAAAGTACAGAATAAGCATCAGATCCAGAGAAGACTGGAAACTAGAACATGACAATCTGGATAGCACTGCAGTATGCTACACAGATGGGTCAAGAAAGGAATCAACTGGACTATCGGGAGCTGGGGTATACATAGCTAAACCCAACACTATAAGAACTACTTTTAATCTGGGCAAGTACGCCAGCGTGTTCCAGGCGGAAGTATTCGCGATACTGGAGTGTGCGAACATGATTAAAAGTGAGATAGGCAACTATAACGTAGGAAAAATAATAATATATAGCGACAGTCAAGCTGCCATCAAGGCCCTTGACAAAGCGGAGACTACCTCAGCCCTGGTGAAAGAATGCAAACAAAGCATTCAGGCACTTGCCAACTTGGTTGAGGTAGAAGTTGCCTGGGTACCCGGACATGGGGGTAACGTAGGCAATGAGGAAGCCGATGAATTAGCCAGGGGAGGAGCTGATGAACCCTTCATTGGCCCTGAACCAAGACTACCAATCGCATATAGAATTACTAAGAACATTATCGGGATCAGAACAACCAAAGAAACCAACCAAAGATGGATGAGAAGAAAGGACTGCAGACAGTCTAAGATTTTCATCAAATCGGTTGACAAGAAGAAAACTAGAGAACTCCTGAAACAGAGTAGGAGAAATATAAGAACGATTGTAGGTGTACTTACTGGGCACTGCCCACTAAACAGACACCTATCAGTGATTAAACGGACAGAAGACCCGATCTGTCCGCAATGCAAAGAAAGAGAAGAAACAAGCTACCACTTCATGGCAGAGTGCCCGATGTACGCATCACTGCGCTGGGAGCTCTTTGGAACGGACAAGCTTAAGGAAGAGGATCTAAAGAAGTTAACGATAAGTCAACTCAACAGGTACTGTAAGCGCACAGGTAGGTTCGAGGGTCCGACGCCGGTGGGGTAAATGATAACCCGCCTCCCCCCCTGATTTTTCAGTTTTTAGGGGACTTGGGGAACTGGGTGAAATGGTCCCGACCTAGGTGACTGATCACCCGTCCGGCTTCGCTGGCGTCCCCCCTATAAATAATAATAATAATAATGATTATTCTAATGTTAATATCGCTAAATAACAAAGGTCGACCTTTAAACTAATATGTATTTAAAAAAAACTATATTACCTACTAGCCTTCCGCCCGCGGCTTCGCCCGCGTGTACAACACGACGTTATCCCGTGGGAAGGTGATATTTTTCAGGAATAAAAAGTAGCCTATGTCCTTTCTCAGGCTCTAGACTATCTCTGTACCAAAATTCATTCAAATCGGTTCAGTAGTTTAGGTGTGATTGTGTAACACACAGACAGACAGAGACGCATTTATAATATAAGTAAGGAAGTAAGGATTAAAGCTCAATCTCTTTCGCGTATAAATTCAGTTACCTAACCTTTTTGAAACGAAAAACAGTGAAAGCTTTTCCAACGCTACTCCTAACGTGATATGACGTGCTAACGAAAGTCGTAAAATAACATTAGATCATTGCAGTAGGTACTTCAAGAAGCCACTTTCAGCACACGATTTACCGCAAAAATACGCTTCTGCTAATACTCAAACGCAACATTGACAACCTGTAAACATAATCAAATAACAATTTAGTATTTTAACCAGTGTCCTCTGATCCTATTACGAAAAGATCACATAATATATCCTGATTAAAACACCAGGGTCCTGATTCCTCGTCCCTTCGGGCCATAAGTCACGGTCTCCAGCTGTCAGTCGCATTGATGCCCATCCATTAAACATAGAGCCGAGTGACCGTCGCTGGCTTCAGCCGAGCATTATGTTAAGTAACTCCTTATGGATTAGATTGGAATGTTTTTATTCAGCTGCCGTACGTACGAGATGGAGGTCAGCCAAAAAGTTGAATTCGGCTCGAAGGACCAAACAGTTTTGTTTGTGAGTTAATTTGAATAAGCAGCTTACAGGCCACTCAGAAAGTTTAGCGAAAAAACGTTTTTTTTCTATATGGTATATTATATAATTATTTTGAAAAATTTGGACAGTTAAAAGTTAAAATGCCATTGTATGAATTTTGAATTGCCCTCCACATTTTTTCGAGAGCCAAATTAAATTGTCGAGTCTCATTTAAAAAGGGATCTGCATCAAGAATATTTTCTTGCGATGATTTTCTACGTTTTTCGATGTGGCCTAAAACCTGATGAGTCATTTGATCGATTTGACGGTCACGTGTTCTGCCTGACGCGAGTTTAACATTTTTTACCCATCACAAAAAGTGCACAATGCCGCTACAGAAGTTTTCACTTCAAAAATCAGCTGAAAGGAATACAGTTTTGATTGCCTGTAGGCGCTATCAGTGTTCGAGAAGGCCGTGGAAGAGGTGTCTGTGGTGGACGGACGATTGGAAAAAATGTTTCGAAAATTGCTTCACACGCATGAAACTTTGTGTTCTTGGAAAAGATTTATACCACAGAAGTTGGTTGTTTAGTTTCTCAAAACTTTCTGAGTGTCCGACGTATTTGCAAGGAATTCGTATTCACGTGGGGTTTCTGTTTTCAACAACTCATCGCTCGTCTTCCGGTTCCTTGCCACCGATGACGAATATAAGTACTATATTTTTTAATACGTTTTAGCTTTTACCTCGAAGCAAGTAATCACTCGCAATCAAAACTGTTTTTTTTTTTCAAAAAAAAAACCTGTCATCATAGTTCATTTCAATAGACGCATAATCCAAAACTTCGGTAGCCCCTCCCTTTTCACTCAATTCTGTCCCGACTAGAGAATGAGAGGTACGGGTATACCGAAGTTTCGGATTTTGCGTTTCAAAGTAGGCCCTAAGGTACGGCAAGTGGATAATAGCAGTATATGATAGCAAGTGTTCACGTCCATCAGGTATAATTAGTAAACAAACATCATTATTTACGTCACAGTATATTTTTAATGACTTTTGAGCACAGCGACAAATTCTGTCGAGATATTTCAATATTACAAGGTTATAAGTATCTCCTTAATATTGCTTGTGATTAATTTTTCAACTATTTACACGATGAACTTAATAAATTTAATTAAGAATTTTTCAATATCACGCTGAAATAAATTTTGTATGATTACTCATTTGTAAAAGTTTTATAAAAACTTTGCAAACATAAAACAGACGAGCGCGCGATATAAAAAGTTACATTCACATCTAACTTAGAAAATCGCATAAAAGTCGTCCCTTTGTCAGAATTTTACAACACAGAGCTGGGATCGTAACATTATTCATGAGTATAACTAAGTTTTTTATATCGTCCGCTCCAACATATAACTAGTTTGATGATAGGAGCAAAATGGTTATTTTGTTGGTAGGTACTGTAAGATTACAGTTCCTTATTTTCGAGACTTGTTATGAAGAATAATACATTCTTAAATTTTTTACTTTTTTTCATTTAAGTACAATGCAATTTTAAAATTTGTATTATAGAAAATTTTAAAATAAAGTATTTAGAAAACATCGATCCGTCTTACAACCAGCTCCGATGGGACTCGAACCCACGACCTTTCGCTATCCGGGCGACTGCTCTAACTACTGAACACTGAACGGCTCCGTAGCTCAGTGACACCCAATTTCATCCGCTGCAATGTATCATAAACAAAACGTAAACCTGTCTTGTTAATCCGAGGTGATAAAAGTTTTCTTACTTCATTAATTTTAGAAATATTTACTATGGTTTTCTAGTTTAGAAACTAAACTTAATACACTTCTTTATGTACAAGTCTTTATTAAACAAACACATTCAATACATTTTCCATGAATCCGGAATTTCTATGAAGTGCAACTAGTTATTTGTAATTGGCAAGCAAATAAATCAACTAAGACTAAGGTGGATCCCACACTGCACCGCACGACGCTCCGGTTTGTGGTAGTGCGCTTCTTAACTATGGCTGTAGAATCTTGATGTGCATACAAAACCCACAGTGTATGAAAAATCACGCCTCATCTCCGTCCGGTAGTGCGGAAACCGGAGGCAGTGTGTTTGACGCCTAAGTTAAGTTTTTTGTTGAAAAAAAAGGCTTTGACAATAGTTGCAGTGTTTTCACGTTACATTGCAAATCGATTTATTTTAATATAAGCCCCAAAGTTTGAGCTTTTATTAGTTAATAAATTATTGGTATTAACAAATAAAAGCTCAAACTTTTGATTCATTATGCTCCGTTTAGTTAGATTCACAGAATGCTGCAAAGCGCAATAAGCGATATTTCACGTATTGGACAGCTTGGTGCGCTTGGAAGTGTCGTAGTGTCTACTTATTCCAACTTAGAATTCACAGGTAAATCAGAGCTCTATTTCGTAGTAGCAATGCTCATCTGCATAAAGTTAGTCGGGTGAAATACGGAATCAGTATCGCGGAATAGAATTATGCTTCTGAGCTCTGATAAACAACTAGTGACTATTTGTGAAAAATACAAGATTATTGAATATTAAATGAAGAATAAATAGTGAAAAATGTAATGATTGATGTATAATGATGTATTTACTTAATTTGTAAAGTTTTAAGCTCGCGTAGCTTAGTTTTCTGTATTCCAAGCACAAAACACTTTCGTTCCCGTAATCATAAACTATTGGTACCTACAATCCGTCAGATTGCAAAAACCTAAACTGTCGAATGAAATAATAATATGCTTAATCTCGGAGTAGTCCAATAATAAAGTATACTTACACTCATAAATGAAATGCCAACGATTTAATTATTATACACTGGCCTGCAAAACTAAGTATATATCTTTTTAAGTACTTACACAAGATATACTTTCTGTTATGTTGATTGAAAATGTTACTAATGTATAGTTTACTATAATTCCAAAAAAACTAATAAAATTTGCTATAAAACGTTTTTTATTTTAAATCTCTAACTTCTATAGCTTACTCAAAAAAGGAATTTTAAAAGTGTAGTACTTAGTTTTGCAGGCCAGTTTATAATAGATTCAGTAAAAAACATACAGATAGATGATTTCGATAGAGGCGATTCGAAACATTTGAAAATCCCCGTCTCTGCCTGTACCCATGCAATTTGTCTTACAAACGAGCCAGCCAGGATGGCTAAACCGAGATCGCTATGCATACGAACCGAAATTTAAGCTCTCCCGCGCTCTGAAAAGCACGGTAAGCCGCTTGTGACCGCTATTAGCATCAGATGTTGTAGCCATTAGACTTTGACTGGCCATTATGAAAGTTTATTGGAAAGCTTCCGAAAATGTTATGAGAAATATGCTTCATCTCAGAGTAGTCCAATATAATTTGTACTCATTAATGAAATGCCAAATATTTCGTTTGATTTTGTCTTTCTTAATTAAAACAATGACGCTCTAGAGATACAAAGAGAAAACTCGGTAGATGATTTCGAGTGAGGATTCGAAACATTTGAAAATCGCCGTCTTGAACCTAAGCAATTTGTTTTACAAAGCCAAGCCAAGGCTGAACCTAGATCGCGATGCCGATGTATACCGACCGACCAAAATTGAAGCTCTTCTGTGTCATGAAAAGTACCATAAGCCACTTGTGACCTCTATTTGCATCCGTTGTTGTAGGGTTAATGACTTTGACTGAACGTTATGAGAGTTTATTGGAGGGCTTCGGTATAGTTCGGTATGGTAAGCTTCATCAAAGAGTTAGTTCGATAAAACAAATTGTGTTTTTCCTGTTTCATTTATGATCTGTTTAACTCCATAGAAAGGATTGCGATGATGATATTAGGCAATCTAGTTTCAAGAAACTAGTTTTATTTTAGTGTTCAATGATGCTAGCGTAAGTGCGTCAGATTCAATATGTGTAATGTTGTCTGATAATAATTTAGTTATAGGTAGGTATTACAATTATGTATAATATATTAATGTAGATACAGTAGATTTAGATTGGGGCTACCTTAGGAAAAAATGGGGCTATTTTGATTTATAATGTATTAATTTTTAATTAAGTAAAACATGGGCATACTATTTATAGTGTTTTAGGCTACCATAGGTCAGTTGAAAAAAAAGGACTAAAATAATAATGTAGTCTAACAACGTCACCCTCTTGAACAAAAGTAACCCCAGTTTACCGATACATAGAAAAAATACGGTTTATTAAAGTCATCCAAATACCTACCTATGACCTACTTATTTAACATCTTTATTCTACCCAAAAATTGAGGATTAAGATAGTCTCGATCAAGACAAATTGTCAGTAAATTATATAAGGCGCCGGCCGTTTAAAATACAAACAAATGGAGGAGCTGGCTAATTTCCCATTTAGACATAATTGTTTTCCTTCAAACAATCAACATTATTATTGAAACAAAGCCCCTGTTTCAGACAAACGTAAACGACGTCTGCCGTTTTATTTACTTTACATTTGTTTCTGTATTTATGTCCACGTGGTTGCTAAAAGTAAATTGAATGTAGATCTTTAGATTATCCTGAATGTTCATAATATTATTTCATGTTTACACTGTTAGGTAGGTATCCTATAAGTATATAAAGGCGTTCTTTAGTTATACAGGTGATCAATCAAAACTTTCGTAATATATAGTGTATGGAACGAAAAGCATGGTAAAAACACTATTGACAATAATAATGACTGATAGGAAAAGCTATAGATAGTTAAACATAACTAAATAAGTATCAACTGTTCAGTGATGTTTAGTTTAATACTTTTTTTTTCTTTTCCCTTTCCGTCTATATGTAAAAGTACTCGTAACAGTGTTATCAACGCAACCTAGTATATGTATTTTAAAATACAACACTTCAGAGAATTGAACCCTTATTCTCCTTATAAGCCGTTAGTCCAAAGATTGTACAACATTCTAATGTCGATGTTATTCAGCGGTTCAGAAATGCGCTTTGAATTTCCACTATTGGATTCTAAGGAATCTGTCCTTCAGTGAAGCATAACATGTAAGATATTACGAAAGCTCAATTTTACAGAGGAATTTCAGGACAAGTATAGCATACATGCCAAAGCTTTAACATACATAATTATATTATAATATCTCGGCTTTCAACTACATTTCTATAACTTTGTTAGTTTGAAGATGAAAGTTTTGTATAGAAAATTCAAGTAGAGAATATTGTGATATCTTTTGAACGGATGACGACTAATCCGTTGGAACTTTCTACGACCGACGCGACGACGCGAAAAATACGATACAGTGATCAAAAGTGACTTTTTCACAGCTTGTAGGTGTGTGGTAGCAGCTCATTAAAAAACTTAAAGACTTAAAAATATATCTTAAAATCGAGAATACCCAGGACTGCCTTAATTTTCAATCTGATCTTGCAATACAGATGTTACCGTAGTCGCCTCTCTTATGATCAACTATTGAATAAGTATAAACTTCTAAGTCTAGATCATCGACGTACCCAGTTGGAAATGATGATGCTTTATGACATATGCCACGGCAGATATGACTGTATTCCTTCGGTTGATAGTCTGTATTACAGAGTGCCTCCCAGGGTGCCTACCATCAACTCTTATTGCGGTTTTGTTTAGGACCTAAACTGAACTGCTTCGCTTATTCGTACCATGACAGCTTAATATCAATGATAGCGATTCAGTGATCAGCCGCTGAGCTGTCATCAACTCTTATTTGACTTATAACTCGGCCAAGCTAACATTACACCTGCAGGTGATACCCGTCCCTTTCACTCTCTGGGCATGACAGAATCCAGTGAAAGAGACGGGTAGAAGAAATAAGGACACAAATCGTTCGGTCATTCACATTTAGCAATTCATTTGCGATCCAGTTTTTAGAAGGTTGTAGTACGAAAGAAAGCAATTCATTTTAGGAACCTATTCTGCATCGCGCTATTTTTGAATCGCTGTCTTAAAGTTGATGGTAGGCACCCAGGGCACATAGTCGCTCCATCCATATGTAAAATTTTTGCAACACCATGTAACGTGTTAATGCAGGTAAACGTGCTTCTATGTATCGTATTACCCATAGTTTTAATACTAAATTTGATTTTAATTCCATTGATAATTTTATAACACCCGCCCCCGTAAATTTAAAAAAATTATTGTTGAGAACCTTACTAGCTCTTAGCTTAATTACACTGAAAAGTACATACCATCATAATATTTACAACATGTATTCTGCATCTCTTTTAGTTGTCTTTCGCTTTGCTCGTTTCCATTATGTACCTACCTACATTTATTAAAATTGCCGTTATGTTGAGGCGAGATAGTGATGTTTCTCTTTCAATGCTTTGTTTTGTGTAACTGTATATTTTAGTAATAAGTTTAGTAACGGTGTTGGTGGCAAATTTATTATTTCCTTTTCTTAAATACCTTTTTATAATGAGGGATTTTCTGACAGATGATTAAAAAAGAAAAAAGTTAGTTCCAAAAAACTCAACAGATGGCGTTCATCAGACATGGGTTTGCTTTTTTTAAATTTGCTGGCAAGGGCCCTGTTTAACCATTTTTACAAGTCTACAATTATGTAAGAAAGCTAGTGAAGTACTTGTATTTTTACTCTAGTAGAACATCAGAATCACAAGTTGGCGGCCATAATGTCAGTGACATTGACATTAAGATAATAGATTGTATTACAAGGGAGCAAAATAGCATATTTACGGCGAGGGCGCTATTTTTAATCCAGAGCGGAGTGAAGAATTTCTAAAGTAGAATCCTGAACGCAGCGAGGGATTCAATATACGTCGCCCGAGGTGAAAATAATTTTGCGGCCGAGTAATACACTCTACTTTTATTTCGAATTTATGGAAAGTAAATACACTTTGGTTTTCATAATAAGAAAACCAACAAAAACAACTAAAACTACCTAGAAAAATAAAAGAATGGTGGCGGGGGCCATAGCCTTCTCTATTTTTTTTATTATATTTAAAAAATTTGAAGTTCAATTAAACAAAAAATAAAAAAATTATATGTCCATCGGATGCCTCCTATGTATCTCCGGGGTTTTTAGCTTCGACGCACCGTTTTTGAGATATTCTCAAAAACAGTTCCGGCCCCCCCACCCCATACAACATCAGTAGAAAACTTTTTCATTGCCGATGAGATAACTCTATGGTTGACTGTAACCAAATTCAGTTCTATTTTTAAAAATACTTTTACACCCTAGGGTGCAATGCAGAGTTTTGAACCCGCTGCTCAGTTTAAAGGCCTGATCAGACGAGGGACTGTCCGCCGAGTACTTTTTTGTCCATCTATCTATATAGATCTCTTATAAATTGTATCGAATAATGCACACAAGGAACTAAAAGTACCGCGGACAAAAAGTCCCCGAAAATACGGCGGACACCGAGAGACTGGACTGGACAAAAGTTCGCGGTAGTCCCCGAAAAAAATAGAACAAACGTAAATAGGCGTAACAACGCACACAACGAACTTTAGTCTGCATTGAGCGCCCGATAGTGAAGTACGTCTTCGGGCAACAAATGACCGCACACTATATGCGTTGAGTCCGCGACAAGTACCCGGAGGAAATATTTTGGACGTACAGGGACTTTTTGTCCCACGGGGACAACAGTCCTTCGTCTGATTAGGCCTTAAATATACATCACTTTTCGAATATGAGAAATGAAAAATATTTATCAGCCAATGCATTTATATGTCATTAGGTATTCCAATGACACTCTTTTTTGTTACCGTAAAAAACACTTGTTATTTACTTCGTGAAACAGAATTTACAAGTCCATGTTACATTTCAAAGCTTGTGAACTTGTAAACTTGTATCTTTCGAGAAGTAGGCCCATCTCTGTGTGGTAATAAACAATAGAGGTGAGTGGATTCATGTCTGGTCAGCGACATCTATCGAGCTAATAAATAAACTTTTTTTTTTTAATTTGCTGGTAGAAAATCTCTCATTCTGTATCTTGTAATTGTTTGTTTACTCAAATAAAAAATAAAAAAAACCCATCTCTTCCCTTGGGTGTCGTAAAAAGCGACTGGACTAAGATTATATTATATTACTAGCGGCCGCCCGCGGTTTCACCCGCGAGGTTCCCGTTTCCGTGGGAATATCGGGATAAAGAGTATCCTATTTGTTATTCCAGTCTATAATCTATCTCTGTTGCAAATTTCATCCAGATAAATAAATTTCATTTAATTTTCAAATGCTATGGTATGGTGTAGTCATGGTTTAGTACTATTATATATTCTATGATATGGTAATAATTTGTATTTGTATGCAAGTATGTATTTATCAGCTTACAAAAGTGTCAGTTGCAATGTGATGACCCGTTTTGAAAATTAAGACATCTTTAAACGTTTGACTCGACGTCGTTTTATCTTATCTGTGTCAAAATTAAAGGAAAGGTAAATCATAATATCCAAGTTATGTACCTTTCCTTTTTCTATTTCTCGCTCGTAAACGTAAATAAAAACCACAAGTGTAACAAAAAAGAAACGTTCGAGTGACTTTCAAAGCTATGAATGTGAAATCACCTCGGCATCAAGTTGCCAGCTCGTTTTACTGATGAATTTGAGGTGAATTTTCTTATTTCTGAAGAAGGAAAACATGATCCGAAATGTGTTTGGGTGTATAAAAGGGAAAGTGTAACGATTATCTTCCTGTACCTAATATTCATTTGATTTCTGTAATTTGTATTTATTACACTTACTTGTAACTTAGATGAATCCTACTTAATATTATAAATGTGAAACTGCACATTCCCGCGGGATAACGTCATGTAGTCCACGCGGGCATAGCCACGGGCGGAAGGCTAGTCAGTTAATAAAACAGTTAGGTATTGTTGCACATGTTTAACTTTGATAAATAATTAATAATAAATAAGTAAATAAATTTCTTACAATCACACCAATTATCTAGCTTATAAGTGCCTAGTTATCATTAAGAAACTGTGTTACGGAAACTAAATAACGGATAAATATGTACTTATATACTTTTTTTGTAAATACATACTTATTATACATACATAACACCCAGACCAAGACAAATAGACATGTTCATGTACACAAATATTTGTCTTGCTCGGTAATCGAACCCGAGACCCTTAGGCGCTGAAGGCAGGTATCCTACCCCTGCGCCAAATCGGTCGTCCATTAACTTAACTTAACTTTATAAAGTCGACTGTCGGAGAAAATAAATAAAAACCGGCCAAGTACGAGACGGACTCAAGCACGAAGGGTTCCGTACCATATCGAGCAAAAAAAACGGCAAAAAAATCACGTTTGTTGTATGGGAGCCCACTGATAGAGCAATGCACTGAATAGATAATATTTATAGTTATAAAGGCTGATGTAATAATAAAAGGGCAGAACTTTTATAATATGCATGTATTCGTCCCAAGAGACACAAGAGAAGAACATCAATTACATTGACAAATTAAAGAGCATAGGATAATTATGCTAAAGGACAAATTATTAAATGCCAGCTATTTATAATAGCTACAGAGTAAAATGTTGGTATTCCAACACCCACCTTAAATATTTTTCTATTCTCTTTTTAAGTATTTGTTGTTATAGCAGCAACAGAAAGATATACATCATCTGTGAACATTTCAACTATATAGCTATCACTGTTCATATGATACAGCCTGGTGACAGACAGACAGACGGACAGTGGGCTCTTAGTAATAGGGTCCCGTTTTTATCCTTTGGGTACGGAACCCTAAAAATCCTTATGCAAAATTAGGTGGGCTTCAATTTAGGCCAATAGCCAATATTTTACATATTAATTTTATTGTATTAGGCATACCGCTAGAACTTTTTCTTTGTTCAGGGTATTGTTGTAAACATCCACGCTTGTGTAATCTTCATAACATTTATCGTGCTCAAACTAATATTATACTGAATAACTTTCGTATTACGATCATATGTTATCGTAGCTTACTAACATTAGCCATAAAATATCTTTATGAACGAGGAATTCATGTGTTCATAAGATGAATATACAGAAATAATTAATCGAACAGAAGCAAACAGAGTAAACTAAGGACCAACATTGATTTTTATTCATAAGTACCTAAATCAGTAAGGCTAGGAAAAGTTTAATGAAAAATAAACTCCAGCCCCATAATAGGTTTTTGGACGTGATTCGAACCAGCACCCTTTTAAATCTGCTCAAATTCTCTAATTCTCTAACCAATAGCCACTGAAAGACCTTTGAGGCTAGTTGATATTTTCTATTATCTACTTTTAACCATCTTTAAACGCTGTAGCCCAGCTTTGCTCGAGATCGATAGAGATTGAATCAATGAGTGGAACTGTAAATCACGTTTTATTTTACACTAGCAGAACTCTCAGCAAAATAGCCTCTGAAAATACTATCAAGATTCAAGAGCAAAATGTGACCACAGAACAAATATAGGTTTGTGTTTTAAACCAAGCTCTTCTAACAACGCTGTCTAGTAGAAAATATGGGAGCAAACAAAACCACTTTGAGTATGTTTGTTCAGCGCAGTTGCATGAATTTTTGTTTCTGGTCTTCGTTCCACTGTGTCGTAAAAACCCTCGACCGCGGTTTCATTGGGGTTAATTCTTTACGACGAGCGACGCGTCGATGGCTGTAGTTTTTTTTTGCCTTGGAAAACAAAACCACTTTGAGTTTGTTTGCTAGGCGCAGATGCATGAATCTTTTGTTTCTGTTCGTCGTTCCACTGTGTCGTTACTACTCTCGACCGCAGTTTCATTGGGGTTAATTCTTTACGACGCTTCGATGGCTGTAGTTTCTTTATTCCTTTGCCTAGGATGACCCCTGGCTTTATTGGTTGGCTCGTAAAAAAGTTGTACTTGCCGGTATAAAATATGAACAAACTATACGAAAACTTTCAAGTTTTATACCGACTTTGAAGTTCTATATCAAAAAGATGAAAAAATTGTGAAGATTTCAAATAATATAAATTAAGTTTACTCAGGGTTTATTAATTTCTCATACGATTGAGTTTGACTCTGGAAAATAAAAAATAAAAGCTATTATGCTAGTTTTTTTTTATATTTTACGCCAAACACTCGTTCGTAAATAAATTTTTTTCATGGTTGTGGTAAAGACTACTTCACGTTCATTCACACTCACTCAAAACTTAAAAAAAACATGGTCAATTGACCCTTACCAAAGAATATATACACTCCCTTACCCAATATGTAATGCACAAATTCTATAAAGCCAAGGGGTCTTCAAATTGAACATGTTTTATTTTCAAGGAAAACAATAAAACACCTCAATTCCCTTCAAAGGCAAAAATCTAATCAAAGTGTAAGGCATGTTCCCCACTTTACATTTCACGAGTCAATAAATAAATTATATACGGACAACAAAGGGATAGGGCGAAAATTACTGAAAGGAATGAAGTAGTAAATGGAGGGTGTAGATAGAGCCACGCACCACAGACCGCGGTCCGATCGCCGATCGGTTTGGTCGGTTTGTGCTTACGCGACAAAAAAAACAAATGAAAATAGGTACTTCAGGAAACTACATAACAGCATTTTAGATTTTTTTTATAAAACTATAATAGGTTACTACCACAGATCATGTAAGATATGCCTGAATACAATATATATCTATCAATACTAATACTTATCTAGCTGATTTGATTTTTTTTGTTTGAACGCTCAAAGATACCATAAAATATCAGTCCTATTATGTTTTCCACAACGGGGTAGCACTACCTTCATCACAACTGACGTTAAGTGATGATAAATCCAAAGGTGGAAGCGCACTACTCCCGGAATCCTCAATTACTTAGGAACCAGCTATCTTATGTATCTAACTGCCGGAACACTAAAATGCTGGAAACATCGTTGTTATGGCGTCAGAATTAGATAAGATAATGGCAGCTAGCCATGCGAATTTAGTAGAACGTTTGCCACGTGCGGCGGGCCTCGCACGAGGCTGCTCGCTGGGTGAGGGAGGACCCGCCTAATCACGTAATAATGAACGGCTGATCGGATTTTGATGAAATTAAAACATATAATACTTTTTATCCTGGTTATTGGTCCCTTAAGTATTTTATCGAATGTCCACGCGTATGAAGTCGCGGGCGGAAGCTTTAGACATAAAAAATAACATATTTAGCGATGAACTCGAAAAGTATGAAATTATATGAAAAAAATAGTGCAAAAGTGTGAAACTACTAAGGAAAGAGGTTGAAAAATATTCCTTCTAAAGAGATTTTCATATCAAGTTGCTTACATATACTTTAAGTGAAAAACCGCTTCAAGCATCAAAGGAGAAAATTCAAAATGGCTTTCCGTTTGTTTCAGATCCGGGCCGGAGGCGCTGGTCAGTCCAAAACATTTACATACTCTTTGTTACAAAAAAAGAATGACAATGCGTCCTCTTTGATCCATTCGGGTCAAAAGACTGAGTACGTAGGTTCCGCAATACATGGAAACTCTCTTAGAAGGACTTGCTTTTAATGAGATGAATACGCTTTACCCGGATAAGCCTTCCAGCCGTATCGTTCCGAATGCTCTGCCTTTTACTCAAGAGCCGCCTTTGTGCAACTTATCTTTTTGAAACTATTTAACACATGCCCTTTTGACCTCACCGTGCCTTGGAATCTCGAGGTTTTACCATAATAAAGAGAATTTCTTACGATACAATGGCTGATGCAGAATTTATTCAGGATATGCTTGCTCTTTGTGTACTGAATGTTTTATGTTTTTACGTATCATAGATATAGAACGCGAAGCAATCATCAGTTATTAAAAACAAATACTCAGGAATTATGATTAATTTAAAACATGACTTGGAAAATTTTAACGTCATTTATGATCGATCGCTACGTGCTACGTGTCGTGTAATCCACGCAGCGAAGTCACAGCAACCGTTACACATTAGTATAATTATAAAGATTTTATGAATCGTAGGAAGTAACTAATAATAAACTACGTAAATATTGAATATCATCACATACATTGCTTCTATCTCAAACTGAGTTGGTAGCTTAAGCACATGTGTACCTACTAGCTATTGGAAACAACCACAACAAGCACGAGAAAATAAAATAAAATCGTTTTCAACATTTACTTGACCGGGGATCAAAATCGGGACCTCAGAGATAGCTACACCTCGAAAACCGGGGCGTACACCACTTGGTCACTGGGGTTTCGGTGTTTATGTGTTTATTTTCTTTTTAGTTTTAGTTAATATTTCAACAACACTTGCCCTCAACTATCAAAAGATTCTCATTTGTAGTGTATATCAAACATGTTTGCTTTTCTTCAGCCAATTAGAAAACCAATTATCCTGGCTTTGTCGAACTGTCTCGGCAGTGTAACAATAGCAAAATCATTATCTTGCCCATCAATCTTATAGGCCCAAGCAATCCCTAATGAATACTCGTTTATAACGCAGTTTCGCTCCCGTTCCCATTTTTGCCATCCGAGATTGATTAAAACTTTTCTTTTGGGAATGTATTAAATATTTCATCGACAACTAGTTGATACTTTTCAATGATTAATGGCTTCGGTAATATAACGATATTAATGGAAGTGTCAATCTCATCTGATCCATCTCTTTTCGTTCAATCATTGTTGGATTTATTTAAATAATGGGAGGCTTATGTATCAAACGTTTTTTTATTGGAAAACGTAAAATGATCTTCGATAACAATCTAAAACCGGTAACAATACCACGCTTGTTATGTGTCAATTAATTAACTTTTTGAAAAAATGATAAATATATCACTGAATAAATATTTTTGATTTTTTTAATGTTTGTCCGTCTTTCACGTCAAAACGAAGCAACGGATCGACGGGGTTTTTTTTGGTATGGGGATAGTTTGGGAGCGTAAAGCTGCGGGAGGAAGGCTAGTAGCTATATAATTTTATTTCATTAATTTTATCTGTATTCTTTTTTCAAATTGATTTTGTTGAAACTCTCCAGAAAATTTTATAAACCAGATATTTCACCGAAACTTTTTACTGATGGATTGGATTTTTCATCGACAAAAGCGTCCAGTGAATCCGAGCTTTCAGTAACTTTAATAGTTCAAAAATCAAAAAAGCAATTTATTTAATTAAATGCAAAGTACCACTTGCTCACAGTTGCTTTCTATAGGAATTCCGAATTATGTCTAAACATACGAATGAAGTCTCAAAGAAAAGCTACTTTTAGACTTACACTTAAACGGACAAATAAAAGCTAGGTTAATATATAGCGTTTTAGAACCAATAATAGTTACCAGCCCCCTGTTTCAGAAACAGTCGGAAACGCTCCCAACAGCAGAATGCAGGCACGGTTTGTGAATCAAAGGGCATATCTCATCCAGATCCGTTGTTCTACCGTGACTGAGTACATTTAGAACACTGCTAAGATGGCTACTAAACAAAAGACGATCGAAGAACTAAAGATAATTGACACTAACCATTTTGCCGGCACTAACATAGAATAGGACGGACTGAAGTTGGGTGGTTCTAATCACAGTCCCATTAATAGGTACAAAGGCTCCCCTTTGACCGTTTATGGCACTTCAGAAGTCCCAAATTGAGCTTCAAGGATGGAGCGTGGCAAGACAATTTACTTGTATTACCTCACATCTGCAATATCGTCTTCAGTTTTAACACTCAATTAAAATTTATTAATAAAAATGATATAATATTAATAAAACTCGTGAAGAGTTAGTATTTAACTAGGTATAAAGTAGGCATTTGAAATAAGAGGACAACGATGCAATAGATATGAAACGTTGAAAATGACAGCTGTTATTTTACCCAATAATATTAAAAAAAGATAAATAGGTACAGATCAAAATTCGATTTCTTATATGTAATTTACGTCAGCTGAAAGTCTAGAAATGTTACCTACATCCAGTTTAGCAAAATTAACAGATCTTATTTCTTAATTACTTATTTGTATGTTTATTTTTCAGCTTAAAACAGCAATAGTTGTATTTTTTTGGAGTACAGTTATAATAATCATTTAAGCCGTTGAAATGTTGGGCGGAATAACCCCAAAGCTTTGTTACATTAAAAGTGAATAAAAGGAAAGTCCTATTTGTTTAGTCTTGAATACTCGTTTTGGGACCGTTGCCTGCTAACTTTGTCCGTTGTTTGTGGAACGACAAGCCTATAAGGCCCTTCGTACATTAGGACACTACCAATAGACGATACTGCAATCGCGTACTAATAGAACACTCGTTCGCAAATAGAGTCCTTAAAAATAAATATGTAATCACAAAACTTGCACCTTCACCGATTTTTCTACACGTGTTTCGCCCTAACCCGGGGCATCTTCAGGAGATGCTTGACCATGTCAAATCCGTGTGAAATTGAGTCATTCGGTGCTGGATTTCACACGGTCAAACATCTCCTGAAGATGGTGCGAAACAGAAGGTGAAAGTTTTGTGATTATTTGCGGAAGAAAATTACATTTTTTGGCGACGGATTTGGCGCAGGGGTAGGATGCCTGCCTTCTGCGCCAGGGGTCTCGGGTTCGATTCCCGAACAAGACAAATATTTGTGCATGAACATGTCTATTTGTCTTTGTCTGGGTGTTTTCTATGTATATTAAGTATGTATTTACAAACAAAAAGTATTTAAGTAGGTATATATTTATCCATTATCAAGTTTTCCATGACACAGTTTCTCAATGAAATTAACATGGGCTTAGATAATTGGTGTGATTGTAAAAAGTTATTTATTTATTATTTATTTGCATACTTACCTATATTTATTTTTCACAACATTTGTAACCTTTTCTCTGTTTAAAACAAAATAGTCGGTGCCATATTTGAGTTCTGTTTTAGTTCCTGAGGCGTTATCAAGTAGTATTGGTGATCGAAGGACGTAGAATACTAGTCGTCTATCAGAATCGTAATGTACGAAGGGCCTTAATCTTTTGTCGGGATTGCTCCGGTCCAATCTAACGAAGTTTTGACAGCTCTTGTCCCTTATTGGATGGCTCCAAATGACCTCTTGCTACGTCTTCAAGAAGCCGACTTTAAAGTACACTTTTGCGGTAATGTTACAACTTACTCTTTAGTTTTTGTTAATACGGAAGATGGGAGGTAAGATTGTCGGAAAACTTTGTTCTTTGATGAAATTAAGCCGCCTGTTTTCGATTTTAGGAGGACTTGTAAAGGTCAGAGTAGTGGGTTGTAATTCAATATTACTTAAACACACCAAAGGTACGTAATTGGAGTAGTTTCGTTACACTAATTTATTAGATTAAATGTTAAGTTTTTAGCTAATGTCATTGTTAAATTTTTACCCGACTACTACGATATGTATTTGGACCTGTATATATGTGTGAGTGTTTGTATGTTCATCTGTTCCATAATTACTTCTAATTAGCTTTGCTTGAAATTTGTCAGGAAACTTTGTCAAGAATCAAAATAATTTAAATAAAAATTAAGTTCAAAAACTCAAACCCGACTACTGAATAATTAATCACACTCTAAAAAGAATTTAATACATATTCATAGTTCAGATGATAGCCGTTGTCGGATCATCATCAGCCATTTAATGTCCCCACTGATGGGGCACAAACAGACCTTCCTTATGGATTGACAAGGAGTAGTTGTATGCCACCTTTAAAATCAATAAGTACATTCTTACAATAGTAAGCGATCACAAGCTTTAGAGCAAAGTTGGATTGACCACGGCTATCCTCTGAACATCACTATGAAATGTATTAAATACATTACAATGTTTTACGTGTAATTTGTTAATTTATTAGATTAAATATTTTGTACATCAGAATTTCAGATGAGAATATTTTCTTGATTCATACTTTTTAGAGCGTAATTTTTTATACTTAAACATTTTATTTAGATTCCACAGCATCGTTGTGTGGTCAGTTAAAGAATATAAATGTTATTTTTTATTCTTGTTTTGTAAATTAAACAATAAATCTCACGTTATAAATCGAGCTGGTTCATTTTTAAACAACCCTTGAAAAGTGAATTGGGGAAACAGGCTTTGTTATTGAATAATTCATAAAATCCTTCCGATTAGCATCCTTACTCGTTCTGTCAAAAACAAAATGGAAATTTATTTCGCACGTCATGTTGCTCGTTAATTTGCTGGAATTGACCGAAAAGTTTCGAGATGGCATTGTTGTTATTATTTACAGTAAAGTATTATATCAAAACTAGCTTTCCGCCCGCGGCTTCGCCCGCGTGTACTACACGACATTATCCTGATGGAATGTAATATTTTCCGGGATAAACTATGTCATTCTCCAGCTCCCAATCTACCCCCGTACCAAAAATCACATTGATCCGTTACTGCGTTTGGACGTGAAAGACGGACAAACAAATAATATCTACTTATTGATTTTCCCGTGGGAATATGATATTATAATCCTTGCCAGGGTCTCCAATTATTTATCGCCAATTTTATTTTATTATATATAAAATTATCGCCTTAAATACCAATTATATTCTACAGCTAAGCCCGAGCTAAAACATGAGCCTTATTCCCGCGGTTACAATTTGCCTAGGTATGTCCTTCCCATGGGTGTCCCGGTGCTCCTATCAGTAGGAGTAATTAGTAGGAGCACCCGGAAGCACTGTCTCAACTCAAACTATCTCCATTCCAAATTTCATCAAAACTGGTTCAGCCGTTTTGACGTGAGCATATACAATTTCGCATTTATAATAATAGTAGGGATATTAGAAATTGGAATATGAATGGCCGGCGGCCGCGACTACGTCCGCGAGTACTACATCGCAAAATATTGTGTCAAAAAGTAGGTAGATAGGCATTCTCTAATGTCTCATCAGTACCATCATCAATCTATTTTAATGTCCTCGCTGCTGGGGCATAGGCCTTCATATAGATGGATAAGGAGAATGGGCCATGACCTTCCACACGGGCCCATTGAAGTTACGGTGTACTAACCAATCCAAATGCAGCCAGAAACATCGGATTATCGTGTCTTCCGAAGCACGATATATTTTTTAACAGCAATCCCATGATAGACCATTGCAAAAGTAACATAACCTCATCGATCGCAGGCCGAGCACGCTACCCGTGGTTTAGGCATGAGAAGGTAACGAACGATACCTAGACAAACAGGAGCTACTATCGTATGAATAATATTCGGACATTCTCCTACTCTTGAACTACCAAAATGCAAAAAATCAAGTCAATACTTTAAAAAAAAATTGTAAAACTGATTTTCTTGAGTTTTATTCCAATGCATAAAGAGTTTGCTTTGCACGAAAATGAGCTGTCATGGGACCCATGCTTCATTGAATAAAGTGAACAAAAAAAAATTTACTTTTTCCCGAGTTAAAAAAACCGTATGAAATTTTCCCTGCCAGAGTTCAATTATCCCGATCGATTTAGCCGTTTAAGTAGTTGTGATTGAACCATACTCCGTATCTTTAATACCCCACCCACCCTATATAAACATTAACCCCCCCACCCCTTTCTACCCTATTAGGTGTTTTTTATTTTGCCTACGCAGATCATTTTTTATGATGACCTAGTATCCTTCATACCAATTTCCATACTCCTAAGTCCAGAAATGAGGAAGTTTTCATATAAGCCTTAATCCCCCCTTTCTACCATATTAAGGGTTTTTTATAACTTCGCATACGCAGATTATTTTCAATCGTGACCAGTATCCAACATACGAATTTTCATACTTCTAAGTTTAGAAATGAGGAAGTTCCATATAAGCTTAATCCGCCCGTTTTACTCCAATATCGGGGAGTTTTTTTAACTTCGCTTACGCAGATAATTTTCAATCGTGATCAGTATTCAACATACCAATTTACATACTTCTAAGTTCAGAAATGAAGAAGTTCCATATAAACTTTATCTCCCCATTTTACCCTATTAAAGGGGAGTTTTTTTTACTTTGCATACTCAGATCATTTTCAGTCGTAACCAGTATCCAACGTACCTATCCAGTATCCATTATTTTCAAAATCTATAGCAATTTGGCCAATTTGTTCTGCGGGCAGATGGTAGCGTAACGGTACTTAGATCACTTAATTGTTTGCCTCAATTGGGAATCGAACTGACCACAAGCTCAGTAAGCAGGATCAGGTAGTCAGTACCCACTCCGCTAAGGGGCTATTTAATAAGGCCCAGAAATAGATTAAATAAGTAGTAAGTACCATATTCTTTTATTAACCCATTGACAATGGAAAATCTATTGTGTCTCATTTCTGGGGCGTTGAAGCACATGAATAAATTTATGTTACACCGTTAGATCTAATATCATTGCGTACCTATATTTTATGTCAAAAAAAGTTTCATAACAAGGCTTACATCAAAATAATATCAGAACATTTCCTAACAAAAAGTCGGAAAAAACTACGTTCGTAGGTAACAATAAAAATGTTTGTCCCTCTTTTCCCACTAACGAGCGCTTAGTTTTATAAATCAGCTACTTTATAACCAACGACATCATTTAATACCCATAAAGTCCCCGTAATAAAGAATCTATTTGAATAAATTTAGCCTCCCAAAAGCTTTCAGTGAGTCAAGCGTCGATTTTGATGAAATAAATTGATGAACGCCAATTTGCCATTAGGATGAAACGCGTAAAAATCTCTGGTGATTTAATCAACTCGGATTTTTCCCTTGTATAAATATATTCAGTGATTCGGAACTTTATGACCTCTCATCATTTACAAGTTTATTCGTTTAACTTTTATAAAAAAAAACATTTTATCTAAAGAATTTACTTCCATATTGCTTGATAGTTAACAATCAAGCAATATGGAATTTGACGACCGATTTGGCGAAGGGGTAGGATACCCGCCTTCTGCGCCAGAGGTCTCGGGTTCGATTCCTGAACAAGACAAATATTTGTGTGCATGAACATGTCTATTTGTATTGGTCTGGGTGTTTTCTATGTATATTATGTAAGTATTTACAAACAAAAAGTATTTAAGCATACATATGTTTATCCGTTAGTAAGCTTTCCATGGCACAGTTTTATAATGAAATTTTCATGAGCTTGAATAATTGGTGTGATTGTAAGAAGTTATTTATTTATTTATTTTTGTTATTATTTATTTAATAGGGTTTTTAACTCTTGTTGAATTGTAGATATTTAATGATGAAGTTAAAAAATATAACATTTGAGAATTCCAGATGTGAATAAATAATTTGAATATGTTTTTATAACGTTTAATTAAATTTTGAGAATAACTGCCTCTTTCTAAAACAAAATATTCTATGGAGAGACTATGACGCTACTGACTTGGTGACGTCACAAAGATAGTCGTTCTCTCCTTGTCGAATTAGAAAGTTTGATGTCCTTTAACTATGAAAATATTCAAGATAATTCAAAATAAAAACTTGTTTTGTGTAGCTAATATTTCGAAAAACATTTTAAATAAATAAAAAAATATCTGTTAAATACATACCCTATTGAAAATAATTAGGTAAGTACTTAAGTTACATTAGGTTTAATAAAATAGCGGCTCTTCGTCGTTTCAAATAACTACTTACATATTATTAAAGTTTCCACACATTATTATTTATCCTACGTACTAAATTTGCTATAAAACACATTTCATCAATTAAACAGATAGGTGAAGGTAATCTCTATTCGTATCTTAAACCATTTACACAACCAGTAAAAAGTCGATGTCAATATGATATCAATAAAGCCGAAGCTCCCTGATGAGATCTCTAACTTATTCGTGTTATGAGATATCGCTATCAAATTCGTCTTGCGGCTAAAGACTACGCATATGGCCGTAACGTGTCTTAACGATCACCATCAAAATGATGGAAACCGTCTCGTCCATAATCCAACAAGCTGATATATAGAGCACAATTCGGTAAATGGGTTGGCAAGTTAACTTCGCACTTTTTGTATCAAAATCTTAGCTAAAACTTCTAGTTGTACCTACCGTAAGTACCTAATGTTTTTTTTTTCAAAACTGCTTTTCCAATAAAGTTTAGCTGCTACATTTTTAACAGAGCTGAGAAACGTGTCTCCAAAAGAGTTTTTTAGTAAAAAATATTTCATTACAGACTCAATAAAAAAATAGTACTTACCTCGTCTAACTGCCAAAGTAACCTAGTATTACGTAGACCAAACTCAACAAAATTTCCAAACTCCTTTAATTAAGCCTTTAAAAACAAACTGTCCTCAGATCATATAATCAGTATTATATGATCTGAGAAACTGTCCAAACAAATTGCAGGCCATAAACAAAACACTCAAGCAACTGAGTCGTATTAGTCTGAAGCAAACATTTCAGAGCATAAAGCGGTTTAGTGCGGTTAAAAGTTCTAGACTCGCCACTGCCGAGTTCCTGACAACGCGAGTCTGTGGAGTCTGCTTGAGTGCAATCTGTCCTCCCCATTCCCTTTGCGCCTGTGATGTGTCACCCACATCCTTTACCCGGGAAATATATTTTCGCTGTCTAGTCAGGCATGGAAAGAATATTTTCAGGGATTATGAGAAGCACCGCAGACGCGAAAGTTGACGTGACTCTTGAAATTAAATGGTATCTTTTCAGTTATACCTATAGTCACTCTAGTGGTTTTATTGCACGAAGTAAAATGTTTATTTGTTGCTGGCTGATGAATGCTGGAAACTATTTGAAAAAACGCTTAGGTAATTTATTTATAACATTGTTTCTGGTGAAACTATTATGAAAGACGGTATTTTTACCATGTTTAAGTATTTCGTTTTTCGAGTTCCCGATATTTCAGCGCAGTTGCACACGCCATGATCACGGAGTAGCTGGAATGGAACTCACGGAAAAACTAAATAAACATGGTAAAAATCCCGTCTTTCATAATAGTTATAGTGATAATGACCATGTAAGTTTAAAATGGTTTCTGGTGATTCTGATTTCACACCTTTATTGTTTTCACGCCTATACTGTATAAAAAATGTTTTAACGTAGTTTCCCGAAGAATTAACCAGGAATATAATACAATCGATTAGTTCAAATCTATACTCTATACTAATATTCTAAAGCTGAAGAGTTTGTTTGTTTGTTTGAACGCGCTAATCTCAGAAACAGGACCGAATTGAAAAAAATATTTTTGTGTTGGATAGTCCATTTATCGAGGAAGGCTATAGGCTATATAATATCACGCTAGGACCAACAATGGCGGAGCAGTTGCAAAAACGGAAAAAATATTTCAATTTATATGTGTAGTAGGTATGTTTTTCCTTTTCCTCAAATTAACTCAGGTGAAACTGCGGGGCACAGCTAGTGTATTTACACTGGATATATATTTATATATCTAAATATAATGAATAATATAATCATCACAAAAAATAGAAGTAGGAACAAAATACCGACTTTTGTACTTTAACAAGAGAATACAAATAATGGTATCAAATCCCCTTCCAATTCTAAGCAGTCAATAGCCTCGACGAATTGAAATCTTTTGAGATTTCAAAATCCTTTTCGAAAGGACGGACAAAGTGCAGTTCGCTCTTGTGTTCGTCGTATTGAAACTCAAAGACTTTAATAAGGAGGTACGAATAGATAGTACTTTTAAGAAGCTAATCTGGATTAACAACGTCTTTAGGGAAAGTAATAAAATTGAAAATAACTTTTTTTTTTTAAATTGGACACCATCACAATACATTGCTCTAAAGACAGGTATTAGAAAATATTGAAAAGTTCGTTTTCAATACTCACCCGAATGGGAATCGAACCCGGGACCTCAGAGATAGCGGCGGCCAGGTACCTATTTATTAGAAGTCAATCCAACTAATATTATAAATGTGAAAGTTTAGATGTTTGTATGTTTGTTACTCAATCACGCCACGTGCTCTTTTTTTGACAAGTATAAAACGAAGTGCGCAATCGAAAAGCCTCTACAAGTAATATAATTGTTGATTCACTAATCTTTTCACACATAACTTTTCAATTTCAACTGTTTCTGTGACCATTGTTAACTTAACAAAAGCGTCTGTCGACCGTTCGTTTTTCGCCCCCATGCAACCGTTAAAACAAATCGGCTTTGACTTCAATGCTCTATTTCTGGTTTCGAATTCCCTTCGGCACTGCAAGTTGGATTGCAATCAGAGCGCAAAAAAGTCCGCACGATCGATTTCTAAACAAGGACTGGAGCAAATTCAATTAAAGAGAAAACTGATCCTTATTTAGAGAGGCCGAGATCCAATAACGCGACGAAACTAAGGTCCGGTTGCTCGAAGCTTGGTTACGTTAACTATAGGGTTAAATTATGGTTAAAGTAAAATTAACCGGCGGTCAAATTTAAAAAGCGTTGTTGAAGCAGCGGTTACTTTAACGAGCAGTCAAATTACAGATTTAACGGCGGTCAAAATAACCGACAGGGTGGGGGTGGTTTAAATTTTGACATTAGTAATTAAGGGAAGGTTAATAAAATAGTACAGACAACACTATTAACCCTAAGATAACCAACGTATTTTTCTTTTACCGATGTCAAAATTGACATCAGTTAAATTTTAACTTTCGTCAATTTTGACAAAAGTTAAATGTACGAGCAACCGGACCTTAAAGAAGTAGATTACGGACTAAAAGATAATAAAAGAGACGTTACGAGTTGCCTACTAAACTATTTTAGTTTCTCTACTATAGCCGTGGTAGCATGCGGATAGGCCTATTATCTAAAGATCACCGTTATACTTTATTCTATAAAAAACACACAGACTCGGTCAGTTAGAAAAGTATAAAGAAGATAGATAGGTATGTATAAAGATAGATGAATCGTTTAATGGCATTACATAAAACTCATACGGCTTTATCATAATCATAATCATAATCATAATATATTTATTGCAAGTCACATAACATTATCGAGGTGTTACAAAAATATTTAGGTAATCATGTGACGCCCTGCAAGGGCATAGCAACAGCACTGGACTAGAGGGCTTTATTATTACTATTACAATACTTAATGATATTAAAATTAATTAGGTACTTACATCTATAATTTTCAGACTACAATAATTTAAAATTAATCATTAGTTACATAATATTATTATTCTTATCCAAAGAATAAGAATAATGAGACAATTTTAATGTGATAAATTAATAAAAATAATTTAATTTAATAGAAATAATAATATAATTGAAACTAAGTAAGTATATCAATAATAACAATCTATTTATCTTTTAGGTACATTCTTTATATTCAAAAAATTCTTTTAAGTCATAGAAACATTGGTTAATCAGGAAAGTTTTTAATTGTTTAATAAATTGTTCATTTTTTTCTATGTTTTTTATGTAGTTAGGTAAATGGTTATAGATATTGATTGTCAAGAAGTGGGGATTGTAACAAATAGTTTGTTAACGTCTGGAGAGTTTCCCCACAAGATAATTCCATAAGATAGGACTGAGTATGCGTAGGCATAATATGCTGTTAAAGAGGTTTTAAAGTCTGTTACACGTTTAAGGTGTTAAATAAATATATAAAAGAATAAATAAAAGAAGACATTTTATTTTCAATTTTTTGTATGTGACACTTCCAATTCAAGTGAGTATCCAGCTCCACTCCCAGAAGAGCAGCTGAGTTAACCGTTTCAAGTTCGGTGTCTTTATATTTGTAAGATATTTGTAGAGGAATCTTTTGATAGGGTATAAATTGAATTATTTTTGTTTTACTAAGATTGTGTTGTAAGTTATGAGATTGGAGCCATGACGTAATTTTGTTCAATGTAGAGTCTAATTTTAATTCTGTTGTATCAGAGCAAGACATCAATACCGAAATGTCATCAGCAAAAAGTACACAAAGATTGTCAAGTATATTAGGGAGATTATTAATGAAAATAAGAAACAGAACGCAGCCTAAGACGCTACCCTGCGGGATAGAGCCAGTCACATGAGTTGGATCGGATCTAGTATGGGTAATGTAACCTGTCTCAAAGTTAGTAGACTTTCAATATCTACATTTATTGCCAACGATTATCAAGGTAAGACTTGAACCAATTGTGGGGCACACCTCTTATCCCTGATTGGTATAACTTTTCCAAAAGGATTCTGAAAGAGACTCTATCATAGGCTTTACTCATGTCGAGCAAGAGACCTACTGCATATTTCTTTTTGTCAATCTCGTCTATGACGTTTTTAATGTATTTATAGATAGCTAAGGTCGTAGAGTGATTTTTTCTAAAGCCGTTTTGATTTTCATGCAAAATTTTGTATTTTTCTAGGAAAGAATAAAGGCGCTTTACCATTGCGGTTTCAAATATTTTTGCCGACGTTGGTAGGAGAGCTATAGTTCGAAAATTATTAATATCCGTAACTGATTCTTTTTTATAGACTGGTTTTATGACAGATATTTTGAAAGCATCGGGGAAGGTACCCTCAGAAAAAGATTGCTTTACCAAAATTGTGTAAGGGACCGTTAATAAGTCAGTGCAACTTTTAATCAGACTAGGAGGTATCTCGTCTAAACGTCTCTCTACGTTTAAACGACTTACTATGAACACAATGATGGTTCAAATCGAAGTTGACCGCTAGTTCGACTAATAATATGAATGAATGAGGAACTCTGTCTAAACGCCTAAACAAGTGATTGAAAAATTTGAATTAATATTTTCGTATAAATTTAGACCTTAAAAATTAGGACTTAGGATGGTTTTAATTGCGAAATTTTTCAAATTATCCTAAGAAGCGTGACGTGACAAACCTAATCGAATTCCATGTGGACCTAGTCGCTGACGAAACCTAGGTTCGCTGCGAACCTAGGTTTCGTCTGCGACTAGGTCCAGCGAACCGTTCGCTGGTATTAAAATATTAAATTAACCAACAGTTAAAGTAATAAATCGTTGTCATTTAATAACCGAAATGAAATGCCAGCAGTGGTGGCTCGGTGATTTATCCTATCCTATGAAATAGTTAGCCGTATGGTGCCAAGTGCGTTTCCAACTTAATGGGCCATTAACGGCTCGATTTTACAGCCAACACTTTTGAATGCGCTCAAAATATTGCCTGTGACATGCCTGTGACGTTGGGAAAGCATTTTTACGAACACGATGAAAAAAACGGTGTAAAGAACATTATAATGGTAAAAAGGCTGGTACCTACCTACTACTACACCATAATGAATTCTAATCTCAAAATCAATCCTATCTAAAAATGTGAAAGTTTTGATGTTTTGATGTTTGTTACTCAATCACGCACGCCAAAACAGCTAAACGGATTTGACTGAAATTTGAGATACAGATACTTTGTATCTTGGAGAGGAACATAGCATACTTTTTATCCCGGAAAAATATCAATTTCGGCTAACGTCGTGCCGGCCACGTCAGCTAAGCCGCGGGCGGTAAGCTAGTTTATGATAATTAATAATAAATTAATTTATGCCGTCTCTTTCATACCTTTGACATTTAATACAACAGGGCGATGTTTGAGACGCTCTTAAATTTGTGTACCGCCTGAGTAATCGGCTGTAGCCTGTCAATATAGTATTGATTGGAATTGAAATTGTAGCACTATAATTTATACTTACAACAAAAGTGAAGTTTTGTCTCAAGGACCAAGGTCCCTGTAATTTTGTCTGTTTTCTTATAGTTGTCCTATTGTTTTAGGAATATAAACACCATCTATATAGGAAGATTTATTATGATGGATCAGTAAGGAAAATGTTTCCTTAAAGCGATGAGGCCTTTTACATTAATGTTAATATATATATTTTTTATTATACTGGTAGACATCCGCATACATTCCAATGGGTAGGTTAGGTAAGGTGAAAGTAATAGAATGATTAAAATCAAAATAAATTTTGTTTGTTTAATATTAGGTTGGTTCAACAACACGTACACGGACATGAATGAAGCTGCGCCATCGATTCGCAAAACCTACGGGAACTCGTCAAGGGCTATTTTTTTTTCAAGTCAAGTCATAAGTCTAGTCCAGTCTTGTATCACCCCACTATTAAGCTTGTAGAGCGATACAACACTAAACTAGTCATCGCACCTCCGCTCAAATAGTGTAGGTAGGTACCCATTAACTCAAAATTTTTGAGAAACGGTTTTATTTTGACATTTTGAACCACAATCGTTCAGTGTGTGTGCGAGTTAATACACTATTTGAGCGGAGGTGCTACATCATGATAATGACATGATGATGCTCTTGACCGATTTCGGATCATTCTGTTCGCTGACTGACGGTCGTGAGCACTCTTGGCTGCAGTAGCCAATTTTATTTTGGAATGGGGTACACGTTATGACTCTATTAACAATATTGTGATAGGCTGTTGGTTGTCTAGTTAGACAAACTAGTTAGGTAGTATTAAAGTATCATACTTACAAGATATTTTATTACTTAGCTCAATTCAATCGTATGCATAAACAATGGATATCCATAATATGGCATATCAAGCAAAGCAGTTTTTGTTCCTTTAAAACTTTGTTATACTTAGGCGGTAGGTACAGTTTTGGTAAACAATCTTTATATTTTTATGAAAATAAGCAAGAAATTGTTTTTCTCGGAAGGCTCGATATAATCAAATCTCATCAAAGTACGTAAAATACGGAATTAAAGTTGTGATTTTTTTTTTATATTATTTTTATGCACTCACAATGCAATTTTGTAAGTATAGGAAAAATGTGTGATAGCACAGATAATATAATACTATACTAGTGTGATAGTAAAACACCACGAGCCATATAAGTAGCCTGAAAGCTACTTATATGGCTCGTGGTGTTTTACTATCACACATTTTTCCTATAAAGTTGTGATTTCCCAAAAACTGCGATTGTTTAAGACAAAAAAATATTATGAAGCGAAGTCAAGCGACTAGCTAGTCCAAAAAAATATGAGTAGCGTGAAAATCAAAAATCAAAATCAAAATCAAAAATCATTTATTCATTTTAGGCTGATACAGCACTTGTGAACGTCAATGAAGCTACGCTATCGGTTCGCAAAACCTACGGCGGGAGGCCTTGTAACGAGAAGAACCGGCAAGAAACTCGCCAAGGGCTATTTTTTTCTCCCTGTCATATTTCATACAGAGTCGTCAAATTGAAAAGTGACTTTGACATAATATAATATGTAAAGTCACTTTCCATCACAAATTAATCTTAAGTTTAAAAACAAAATAAAAAACCCGGTAATCATAGCAGTAAATAATTTTCAATAACTAAGAAATAGACATACAAAAGGTAGTTTCTTTAAAATACACACCAACCAAAAACGTAGCAAATAAAATAATAAATATAAATGCCGAACAAGGGTAATAAAACTTTGAATAGTTTAAGAACATAAGAGTCAATAATAAACAGTGCCATACAAGCCACGGTAAAATAAAACTAATAACAATAAAACATTAAAAATCTGCATATTTTGAGACAAGAAGCCAGGAGCAGACCCATCCCACTGGTGGCACCCGTTCACGAGCATGACGCATGAACCAGCCATCGCTTCGCTCAACCATATTTTAGGGAACGTAACGACCCGCCTCACACGACACCACCGCAGAAATGTTTACAGAGAGCATGACATACTCAAACTTCTCATCTCAAAACGCAGAAACCAATATAAGAATGTACCTAGTATTAATAATTTTGTAAAACACGACTCACAATTAACTACAGAAAAAATCCTTGTCAGCTTATGACCAAGTTGCTTTGTCATTTAAGTAATCACTTACAGTATAGTAGCCCTTCTTGAGGAGGCAATTTTTTATATGATTCTTAAACTCTTCAAAGGGTAACTCCAAGATATCACTTGGAATCTTGTTAAAGATGTGTATACCTTGACCCATGAAAGACCCATGTACCTTCTCTAATCGGTACCGAGGCATTGAAAGTTTATTCCTATTTCTTGTATTGTAACCATGCAAATCGCCATGTTTAGTATACAAGTTAATATTACGACGCACAAAAATAATACAATTTAATATAAATTGAGATGCAGCTGTCAGTATACCAATTTCTTTGAACTTCTCCCTAAGAGAAGTTTTAGAGCTTAGTTGATAAATGGCCCTTATTGCTCGTTTTTGCAGAATAAATATAGCATTAATGTCAGCTGCTAATCCCCACAAAAGAATGCCATATGACATGATGCTATGAAAATAACTAAAGTATACAGTCCTAGCAGTTTCTATGTCAGTTAACTGTCTAACTTTTCTAATAATTTTGAAAGCAATCGATGTTGGTTGGACGAATTTGATTATTTTAAATGTCATTTTCGAAAATGGGCTTTGTTTCCGGCTGGGCCTTACGTGCCGCACCTACCTTATGTATAAATACCACATGTAGGTACACACGGCGGCACATCAGACTATACATGTTGACCTTGAGACCGCCTTTATGCCCTACGTAATAAAAGCTGTTATCGCAGTTCAACTGTTTAACCTGATGTGCTGTTGAGTGTACATCTACGGTACCTACCTATCCGGACTTGCGTGTGCTCGCAAGTGCATTAGTGCACTTAGCGTGAACTTGCGACTGGTCCTTTGTAGTTAGTTTAGTGTAGCAAGCACGTACCCAGGATTTTTTGTCAGGGGGGTCCGTTTGGGGGGGGGGGGGGGGGGGGGGGGGTAGCTTAGATGTCTGGATGTTTGTTGCTCAATCATGGATGGATGGATCGACGGATTTGGCAGAAATTTGGGACACAGATACTTTGTAGCCTGGAGTGGAACATAGGCTTCTTTTTTTCTTTTTATTCCGAAAGTATCACATTCCCGCGGGATAACGTCGTGTAGTTCACGCCCATCCCGCGGATTAATGGACACTTTCGGGGGGGGTCCAGACCCCCTGGACCCCCCCCCCCCCCCCTGGGTACGTCCTTGTAGTGTAGTGCATACACTACAACTAAAATTCAACCTTAAAGCATCTGGGATATAGGTAGTTGGATTGAAAGACTTAAGCGTGTTAAAAGTACCTAAGTACCAACTGTTGAAGTGTTGACAGCCTCGCTCATCGTATGTACTGCACTAAATGAACAATTTATTTACATACACACTATTTTTCGCTAATTACCTATACGTAGCAGTAGCAGCACGTAGCAGCTACGTCGTAGCTATTCGACAAAAAAATACCGAAAGGTTGTTTGTTCCTAGTAAAGATTTTAATATTTCCTACTACCGACACATGAATTAATTTAAGTATGGACAACAAGTGGTTTTGTAATACTTTTACAGAAAAAATAAGAACGTAGATTTTTATACAAAAATATTTTTTTCTTCTCAATTTTTGATTTAAAAATTACATTGTAGGTAGGTACTTAACAATTAATTACGTAGGTACCTACTTACAATGTATCTTTTATTATTAAAATTTGAGTTTTAAGTAGGTATGTATACTTAGGTAGTCATCCTTACTTCCTTACTTATCCTTACTTTTTTATATTATAAATGCGTCTCTGTCTGTCTGTGTGTTACACAATCACACCTAAACTACTGAACCGATTTGAATGAATTTTGGTACAGAGATAGTCTAGAGCCTGAGAAAGGACATAGGCTACTTTTTATTCCTAAAAAAATATCACCTTCCCGCGTGTAACGTCGTGTAGTACACGCGGGCGAAGCCGCGGGCGGAAGGCTAGTATTTAATAAATTATAATAATTTACCAGAAGTAGGTATGTAAAGAAACAAGCAGCCACGACATGAGCAATAATATGTACCTATAGAAATAAGAAAACTATCAGTGTCTCAGAATCAGAAGTCATTTAATGTTTTCAACACACTTACTCATAAAGTGAGCCTTACTACATCGATCTTAGGGCCATAAACCGAACTATAGCACACGCGTGCATAATGATATTACAGTACTAATAAGTAAGTTGCGTAATAGAATTATCCCTAGAAAGTTATAGTATATTATGATACAAGTGAGCTAAGGTTGCTCATTATATTTCGTCGTTTCATTCTTTGATATAATATTTACAGAGTAGTCCCTTTAACCTACAGGCAACTTCGCACGTCTTTAGAGATAAAAAAAAAAAAGTTCACTAATCTGTCATTTACTGTTCTGTGGTCAGTTTGACGCCATTTTTCTCATTCCTTTTTCGTGCGAGGCAACGAGCGCACGCGTCTATTTTAAATGCCGAAACGCAGCGCACAGGAAAATGTTGAACGAGTCCAACGTTTATATTCTTCAGAGAATGAAGATAATGCCACAGGTACGTTTATAGTGCTTTATCAATTCCTATTCGAATATTTGTGCATACAAGTTATTAACAAGCTACACAATAGTTAACTAAATTTATCAGATATTAAGATACAATTAATACTTTTTTGTTTCTTGTTGTTCACTGGTGAACATGAACAAGTGATTTCACTAGATGAGTTTAGTTAGGTACATAAAATCAAACTAAATCGAGATTGACTGCGAGTCAATCGCGATGTCGTAATTAGCTGCGAGCTAATTATGGGTCATATTTATGACATGAAGTAGAATCTACCCGCGTTCTAGGATAGACGCATGTTATCTACACTTTATTTAGTTACATAAAATCAAACTAAATCGAGATTGACTGCGAGTCAATCGCGATATCGTAAATAGCTGCGAGCTAATTATGGGTCATATATTATGACATGAAGTAGAATCTACCAGCGTTCTAGGATAGACGCATGTTATCTACACTTTATTTAGTTACATAAAATCAAACTTAATCGAGATTGACTGCGAGTCAATTGCGATATCGTAATTAGCTGCGAGCTAATTATGGGTCATATATCATGACATGAAGTAGAATCTACCCGCGTTCTTAGATAGACGCATGTTATCTACAGTTTATTTAGTTACATAAAATCAAACTAAATCGAGATTGACTGCGAGTCAATCGCGATATATCGTAATTAGCTGCGAGCTAATTATAGGTCATATATTATGACATGAAGTAGAATCTACCTGCGTCCTAGGATAGACGCACGTTATCTTCAGTTTATTTAGGTAGTTAGTCAAAATCAAACTAAATCGATATTGACTGCGGGTCAATCGCGATATCGTAATTAGCTGCGGGCTAATTATGGGACATATATTATGACATGGAGGAGAATCTACCTGCGTTCTAGGATAGGCGCACGTTATCTACAGTTCATTAAGTTACATAAAATCAAACTAAGTCGCAATTGACTGGGGGTCAACCACGATATCGTAATTAGCTGCGGGCTAATGATGGGTCACATTCACATATTATGACATAAAGTAGAATCTACCTGCATACTAGGAAAGATGCACGTTATCTATAGTTTATTGTCTGCGGGACAATATAAATTATTAGGCCATAATAACTTATTAAATTATTCTTTGAATTTTATCTTTTACATTCTACCCTCATGTTGTTTTTTTTTGGCAAAAAAGAGTACGTTTGTTTTGGATACAATAAATATCATACAAAACGATGCGGGACTTTATCGAACAATCTTTGGCAATATCCATCCAACAAACCTTGGATGCCGCAGTATCGCAAACGGCTCACTCAAGAAATTACATCGATAACTTTCGATCCACAATAATATTGTCAGCGTTGAGGGCGTCTACGTCCGATACGCCTGATTTTGGAGATGCCATTCAGCTTAGCTAATTTATGGACACCTTTATGAAAAATAGGCCTACCAAAAGATCAGAAAGAGAACTTGACAAAGGTACTTGATACCAAATAATTGTTGAATGTTGCACGCACCTAAATTAAACGCAGCGATTGCTGCCGCAGTTTCTGACGTCGTCGTCGTGAGGGGACGCTACAAAATGTTTCTTGGTTTTCAACAACAACTTGATATGGGTACCTCGGCAATAGGTAAATAGAGCAATGGACACACTGCTCTCCTCAGAACATAAGATTCAATCTCTTTAGTATCTAAGCCACGACTGTCGCATTTTGGTATTGATTTACACCATTTCCTAACGAAAGATTACATCTAGTTTAGAAAATAATTTCCTGCACGTCCTACAAGACTCCGATAGATATGACTCTTTATTGGGTAATACATCATCCGATAATATAAAAGCCAGTAAGGCAATCGAACGACTAGGTTCACAGATTTGGAAAACATTCACAATTCAGAAACCTTCTGCAGTCCAGTCCACAGTCATTCGTCCTGCCCATCAGGGAAACCGGTCAGGACCTCCTCAGTACCCGTGAAACAGGGGGGCGGCGGGGAGGTCAAACCACAGGACAGGGGCTAGCGCCGCCACCGCGACGAACCTACCCTCAGCCTGCTTCGTCTCATGCGAAGAACTACAATCAACCCAGGCCCCGTGCACTGCCACAATAACAAAGGTACACGCTGGCAGAATTCAATACTTCTATGATTGTTGGTTTCATATAACATACAACAAAACTGTACTATCATGGATCCAAAACGGATATTATATACCCTTTTGTACGGAAGTGACAGTCTGTCGTGCTTTAATCTAAATTTACCCCCGAAGAAAGTCACGAGATGGTCCAAGCTATAAATTAATTAATTGAATTGGAGCAATTTCACATTGTTCCCCGGTAATTGACCAGTTCATATCAAGAACTTTCCTTGCACCCAAGTCTAATGGTGGTAAACGCTTTGTCTTAAATCTTAAATCATTAAATAAATTTATTGAGAAGAAAAACTATTTTAGAATGGAAGACTATAGAACATCTCCTTAACTTATACCACAAGGTAGTTTTGTAGCACCGATTGACCTCAAAGAGGCGTATTTATGACTTCCAATATGTAAGGAAGACGGAATAATATTTAAGATTTCATTTTCAAGCTCCAAATTCAAACTTAGCTATCGACGAATTTACTGACTTGCCTTACGGCCTATCCGTAGCATCAGCATCCAGGGTTTTTACCAAAATTATGAGAGAGGTTATATTATGTCCTATCTTAGAAGCCAAGGTCATAAATCAGTAAATTTATTTCGACGATGCTTAATAAATAAATTCTTTATTTATCAGACAACACTGTGGCCCATAGAAGGTTAGTAAAAAGAATCTTAACATAAGGCATCGGGGACACTTCCGTACGACTACGTACGGTACGACTCTTTAATTGTTACAATGTTTAAGTTTTGTTGTAAACCGCGAAAAAAGTGTGTTAACGCCTTCTCAAGTCTGTACTTTCCAAGGCTTTTTATAATTATGATACGCAACATTTCTCGCTGTAAAACGCAGAAACATTGCACAAATGATCAGAAATTATTTAAAATTACCGAAACGTACAATAAGAATCTTTGCTAATTTTATTGGTGTTCTAATTTCGGTCTGTCTAGCAGCTAAATACGGATTTAACTTTAAGAACGCCAGAAGTTGCAAGATGGCATTGCAGCGCCATAACGGTAAATGCAAAGCAAAAATTTAATTTTAAGAAGTCCAAAACTGGTGGCGCAATAACTTTTTTACAACATTCTGTCCTATGAAAGCTTTTACAAAGGAAGACGATATGGTGCAATATTACTGCGCATGGATAATACTACAGTATATAGTATGCTACATTAACCGTCAAGGTAGATGGAATAAAATTTCCAAGCTTAAAGAAGTTGACACGATGTAGGTAGATTCATCGCCATTTGGCTACACGCGTCATAAGTAAACACAAAAAATAACGGCTCAGATATCGAATCAAGTAAAAGCAACCCCGATACTGAATGGGAGCTATCTGACGAAGCTTACGTTGATATTAAATCACCGTCCCGTGCCACTGTTCTTAAACCATTAAATAGTAACATCGGCTCACATGAGTGTATTTAACGAGTTCTAAAAGGCGCTTACAAGTAGAGGTATATTTAGGGCGACTTGGTTTAAGTAAACCAAGTCGCCCTAAATATACCTCTACTTGGGATTGGGACCCACAACTTGTTCTCAACCACATACCTAATTGATACCCAAATTTAGTACTGAGCCTAGACAAGAACACTTTGTACAATGCACAGGGTACAAATTTTCACGCTTATAAAACTAGAAAATGTATTCATTTCTCAAGACGGTGTTAAGATAGCCATAACCGACATTATTAAAACTTCGGTCCCGGGCCGCGAACAACCCATGCTGTACTTGCCATTCTTTCACGAGAAAATAAATATATGCCCTGCTTCAGTCCTCGTCGATCATAATATATATTTTTCAAAAAATATGAGGACTTCGAACGCAGACAAACTGTTGTTAAAATACAAAAAACTCCACAAGCGCACCAGCTCGCAGTCTATAAGCCGCTGGGTTAAATAAGCTGTTGGGAGCTTGGGAGAGAGTGGCGATAGCACACGATACGCCTCCATCTCGACCGTGCCTGCTCACGACTCAGTGTTTGTAGACGAGATAAGAAAAACAGCTGGTTGGACAAGTACCTACATCTACACAGCCTTTGCTCGGTTCTATAACCGGCCTAGTGAAAGCGAAGATGTCTTCGCGAGAACTGTAACGTTCCCTACTAATGATTAGTTACTTTTTTTTTGTTGCTGATTTATGATTAGGTATTTAATTTGTACGGAGAAAACTTATTATTATTTAAGGGTTGACTGCTTACATTCTGCTTATGACCAAATACATAATATGTTTAATTGAGATGGTTATTTATTCTTATAAAAACAACCCATCAACACTTCTTCTAGAACAAAACTTAAATCTCTAAACATCTACTCTGTAAATATTATATCAAAGAATGAAACGACGAAATATAATAGATGATCAAACGAACTACTGTGAAGTTCGATCGCTATTATATGAGTCGTTTCATTCGAATATATAGCAACCCGCCCAGCCCAGTAAACCTCAGCTGCAGGCGGAGGTTTACAAACCCACTAGTTAAGCTTTGTTCTAGAACACCGCTATTACTCTGAACTTGCTCTAAACGAAATGAGAAAAATGGCGTCAAACTGACCACAGAACAGTAAATGACAGATTAGTGAACTTTTTTTTTTTTAATCTCTAAAGACAAGAATAACACCAACCGGTTCATCTTGTGTTGACCAGTTAATTATCGGAAAGAACGTTAATATGAGCACTGAGGTTCACCACAACCAGTTGTCTGATCACAGTACCCTCATTGGCCAGATGACCCTTGACAAAAATTTAAATAAAAATATTACAAAACAGAAAATAAGAGCTAAAAGATGTTTTAGCAGGAAACATATGGACGATTTCAAAACCGCTTTAAGCACAGTAAAATGGGAACATACTTTATTTACAAATAATAAAATAGATAAAAGTTACGAATTATTTCAATCGAAAATTCAAATGCTTTTAGACCAATTCATACCTAAAAAAGATATTATATTAAAAAACAAAAGTAAAACAGGGTGGGTAACAAAAGGTTTAAAAAAATGTTTTTATCACAAGAGAATACTACGTTATCTTTCAACTAAATTCAAAAATGATTCCCTAACTCAATATGAAAAGTCTTACAGTAAATTACTAAAAAAAATTGTTCTCAGTGAAAAACGAAAATCTTTTATACATAGACTTACAATATCCAAAAACAAATATAAGACTATGTGGACTGTAATAAACGAAAAAAACAAAACCTTTGAACCAAAAAACACCGCAAAACATTACTATTAACCATAACAATGAGATCATCACATGCCCAAAAACTTTAGCAAATCTGTTTAATAATTATTACATTAATATGGGGAAAAATGATAATAATCACACTCTTAATGTACAAAATCAAAATTCAATTGTGAACTCATTTTACCTAGACACGGTCACCGAAGCAGAGGTAAGAAAGACAATTTTGAATTTAAAGAGAAACAACACATGTGGCTATGATGATATACCGGCCACATTACTAGCACATTGCGTCGATGAATTTGTGTCCCCTTTGACATTCCTAATAAATCAATCATACGAACAAGGCGCTTTTCCACAATGTTTAAAAAAAGCTATAATCAAACCTATTTTCAAGAAAGGTGTAAAGTCCAAAATGGAAAATTATCGTCCGATAGCCATACTATCAGTTATATCTAAAATTTTCGAAAAAATAATATGCAAACGAATTTACCGCTTTTTTGAAAAATATAGTGTGCTAAACAAAAACCAACATGGTTTTAGAGAGAAACACTCTACGACATCAGCTGTGCTTGACTGTAGCTTTGAGATTCTGAAAACGCTCAACGAAAATAAGTGTGCTGTCGCGATATTCATGGATATTTCCAAGGCGTATGACCGTGTGTTGCATGAAATACTTTTAAAAAAATTAGAAAATTTTGGAATTCGTGGGAATACAATTCAGTGGCTCACGTCTTACTTAAAAGACAGAAAGCAATCTGTACAAATTGCACACACAAGTGAAGGTATTTTGGAAAATGTTATTTCCGAAATTGATACAGTCCCCGGATCAATACCACAAGGAAGCGTGCTCGGATGTTTGCTGTTTTTAGCTTATATAAATGATCTGCCTCACGCCACACCAAACAAAATTGTACAATTTGCTGATGACGCTACTCTCATTATATCTGGCAACTACAAAAACATAAATAAATTACATGATGAAATCACATCTTCTATAAATAATATAGCAAAACATCTCGGTGAAATAGGGCTGGTATTAAATTTAGAAAAAACCAAAATAATTCAATTTAGACCCCGCCAAAGATCAGTACTGCCACTTAATATAATTTTTGAACAAAACAAAATAGAAGTAGTCGATACATTTACATTGCTCGGAATCACCATGGATTCTACTCTCTCTTGGAAACCTCATGTAAGTGCAGTTGTGAGTAAACTTAGCAGTTTTACGTACGCCCTCTATGAGTTGCGAAAAATCACAAATCCACAGTGTGCGTTGACTGCATACCATGCACACGCTGCGGCCTGGATCAGGTTTGGGATTGTATTTTGGGGAAACTCGACTGATGTGCATACAGTATTCGTTTTACAAAAACGCTGCCTCAGAGTAATCGCCAAATTGTCGCCCGAAGAGTCATGTAGGCCGTGGTTTGTAAGCTTGAAGATACTCACGGTCAGCTGTCTGTACATTTACGAGCTTTGCAGGTTAGTTCGCACCAGTCCACATTATTTCCATAAAATAACTGACCATCCTAGACGCTATGTTTCTCGCCGGGCTAATAACATAAGTCAGCTAACACCACAACTTGAACTATTTAAGAAAGGGCCTTTCTATATGGCAGTCAAGCTATATAATCACTTGCCTAACTCATTAAAAGCGCTCCAGGGATGTAAATTTGATAAAGATTTAAAACAACTACTTCTTGCAAAGGCTTACTATTCTATAAAGGAATATTTAGATGATAAATTAGAAAATTAAAGCTATAAATAAAATGTATGTACCTACCTATATTGTAAATTATTGTTTAATTTTAAGATGGTATTTTAATAATTTGTGTTACACTCATATTGCAATATAAAATTGTGTCAATAAGTATTATAGTTACTTATGTATTTTGCCGTGCCCTTACAGGGCTCTTGTTTGTGACCTTAAAATGTATGTACACCTTTTTATACAACAAGATGCAAATAAACGAATATGAATATGAATATGAAGACGTGCGAAGTTGCCTGTAGGTTAAAGGGACTACTCTGTAAATATTATATCTTCGAATGAAACGACTCATATAATAGCGATCGAACTTCACAGTAGTTCGTTTGATCATCTATTATACACGAGGCTGTGCGTAAATCAGCCGAGTGTCTTGTGAGTAAGTTGCTCACGAGTTTCATACGCACTTTTTCAACACACTTGCGAGGAAAAACAAACATTTATTGAAAACATAACATAATTAGAATAACTTAGCTAAAGGAAAAAGCGCGGAAGTTTTTTTTTCGCACGCGCCAAATTTAAGGTGATTGATTATTACATACAGCCATACAGCCTACTGCAAAATAATTATAATAATAGTGATAAAATGCAATTGTATTATAACAAATTATTGTGAATTATAAATAATTTGATAACAATACACTTAATTATGTTTTTTGTCTTAATTAGGGACACATTTATTTATTCTAAAAACGTAAATGGATTTTCATCCGTATAAAACCTCTTTGTTGTTACAAAAAAAGAACTGTACCTAATACCCGGTGAAATTGAAAATGCTCTGTTTACTCGCATATAACTTGCAGTTAGGTACTAACTTAACTTTGTAGGGATACTGTATTACCCGGTTAAATTGAAAAGTCTCTGTTTACTCGCATATAATTTGCAGTTAGGTACTTACTTAACTTTGTAGGGATAATTCTTTTACGCAACTAGTACTGTAATAATATTATGCACGCGTGTGTTATAGTTCGGTTTATGGCCCTAAGATCGATGTAATAAGGCTCACTTTATGAGCAAGTGTATTGAAAAGTAAGTACCTAACTGCAAATTATATGCGAGTCAACAGAGCATTTTCGATTTCACCGGGTAATAGATACAGTTCTTTTTTGTAACAACAAAGAGGTTTTATACGGCTGAAAATCCATTTACATTTTTAGAATAAATAAATATGCCCCTAATTAAGACAAAAAAACATAATTAAGTATATTATTATCAAATTACTTATAATTCACAATAATTTGTAATAAAATAATTGCATTTTATCACTATTATTATAATTTTGAAGTAGGCTGTATCGTTAGTACTATTATATATTCTGTGGCTGTATGGCTGTATGTAATCAATCACCTTACATTTGGCGCGCGCAAAAAAAAACTTGCGCGTTGCCTTAGCTAATATTAGGATATTATGTATGCAATAAATGTTTGTTTTTCCTCGCAAGTGTGTTGAAAAAGTGCGTATGAAACTCGTGAGCATCTTACTCACTAGAAACTCGGCTTATTTTAGACCCTCGCCCGTGTATAATGAGCAACTTAGCTCACTTGTATCATAATATACTATTTCAACACACTTGCTCATAAAGTGAGACTTATTACATCAATCTTAGGGCCATAAATCGAACTATAACACACACGTGCATAATAATATTATACACTAGTGTGTAATAGAATTATCCCAACAAAGTTAAGTTAGTACCTAACTGCAAATTATATGCTAGTAAACAGAGACTTTTCAATTTAATCGGGTAATACAGTATCCCTACAAAGTTAAGTTAGGTAGGTTATTATATGTATGCAATAAATGTTTGTTTTTCCTCGCAAGTGTGTTGAAAAAGTGCGTATGAAACTCGTGAGCATCTTACTCACTAGACACTCGGCTGATTTACGCCCTCGCCTGCGGCTCGGGCTGCAACCCACAGCCTCGTGTATAATAAGCAACATAGCTCACTTGTATCATAATATACTAAAGTAATTATGACAAAGTCCTAATTTATATATTGCTCATCACTGTACCTACTTTTGTAGGTAAAGTGCCGATTACACACACTAGTTAGGGCCGTAATTCAGAATACATTGCTTGTTTTGATTGCATCACTTGCTAAAGAAGAGCTCAAAGAGAGCAATCTATTCTGAATAAGGGCACTCTAGTGTAAGTGTAATCGCCGCTTAATAAAAAAAGGTAAAAGTACATGCAGTACCGAGATAGCATTCGTGACGTGAAATATATTTTGAAAAACAAAACTTACGACTAGTAATGGTAGGTAGCGTCATCTAACATTCGAGGCCAAAAACACGATCTTGTGTGCAGTGCAGCACAATATTTATAGCCGCTAGTCTACACACGTCCCGATCCGACCGCCCGCCCGCGCCGATTTGGTGCGGACGAACTTTGACGACCGATTTGGCGCAGGGCTAAATTACCTGCCTTCTGTGCCAGAGGTCTCGGGTTCGATTCCCGAACAAGACAAATATTTGTGTGCATGAATTTTTGTGTATTTGTCTTGATCTGGTTGTTTTCTATGTATAATAAGTATGTATTTACAAACAAAAAGTATTTACTGAAAAATGGAAAATGAAGTATTTAGAAAAAATCGACTCGTCTCACAATCAGCTCCGATGGGACTCGAACCCACGACCTTTCGCTTTCCGGGCGACTGCTCTAACCACTGAGCTACGGAGTCGTTACGAGAAGCGTCGAATTTATCCAATACTTCTTACTTGCTGTATAGTCAGCGTTAATTTCATCAATGTAAAGATAATTACTACCCTCACACGCGAAAGAAATACCTTTCCAGGTATTTGGCAATCGCTAAAGATGAAATTACTATGGCAAGTTATTTTATTTTTTAGTTTTTTGCATTCACAATGCTATTTTTATTACTGAAAAATGGAAAATGAAGTATTTAGAAAAAATCGACTCGTCTCACAATCATAGTAATGTATCATAGTATGCCATAGTAATTTCATCTTTAGCGATTGCCAAATACCTGGAAAGGTATTTTTTTCGCGTGTGAGGGTAGTAATTATCTTTACATTGATGAAATTAACGCTGACTATACAGCGAGTAAGAAGTATTGGATAAATTCGACGCTTCTCGTAACGACTCCGTAGCTCAGTGGTTAGAGCAGTCGCCCGGAAAGCGAAAGGTCGTGGGTTCGAGTCCCATCGGAGCTGATTGTGAGACGAGTCGATTTTTTCTAAATACTTCATTTTCCATTTTTCAGTAATAAAAATAGCATTGTGAATGCAAAAAACTAAAAAATAAAATAACTTGCCATAGTAATTTCATCTTTAGCGATTGCCAAATACCTGGAAAGGTATTTCTTTCGCGTGTGAGGGTAGTAATTATCTTTACATTGATGAAATTAACGCTGACTATACAGCGAGTAAGAAGTATTGGATAAATTCGACGCTTCTCGTAACGACTCCGTAGCTCAGTGGTTAGAGCAGTCGCCCGGAAAGCGAAAGGTCGTGGGTTCGAGTCCCATCGGAGCTGATTGTGAGACGAGTCGATTTTTTCTAAATACTTCATTTTCCATTTACAGTAATAAAAATAGCATTGTGAATGCAAAAAACTAAAAAATAAAATAAAAAGTGTTTAAGTATATATTTATCCATTATCAAGTTCACGTAGACACAGTTTCTTAAGAAATTAACTACGGGCTTAGATAATTGGTGTGATTGTAAGAGAATATTTATTTATTTATTTATTAACTTCGCTGCAGGGGGGCTACCGGCAAAAAATCTGGATATGGGTATGGGATTCAACTGTCATTTGAATTCCTGCCCCTTGATTCACGAACCGTCGGAACTAAAACGGAACCGGATTCGAATTCTGTGCATTGTCTTTGTCTATTCTATAGTGAGTGACAGAGACAGGGCATACATTCCGCTGTCGGGAGCGTATCCGACGATTTGTGAATCGGGTGCTGATCAAACACGGGTGCTACACACGTTCGAATCAAATTCCGCCGCACCAAATCTGGTCGGCAGCGCTACACACGTTCCGTTATGGTCTGGCCGCACCTAGCTGTTGTTGCAGTGTTACCAGCCACTGCTAATTTCCCAATATTAATTTATTTTATAAATACGGAAAACATCAATTTGCCTGCAATCACTGACCTCTATAATACAAGTACGCTGGACTAAATGTTGTATACGAAATGACAGTTGTTTTTTGTGCCGATTCAAAGCGCCCCGCTCGAGCGTCTCTGGTACTAAAATTGCAAATGGCTGATCGTTGTTTTGAGTGATTCTCTGATAATTTACGTGAAAGCCGTGGAATAAGACTTTACTTTGTGTATTTTTTGTATACTACGTGATTTGAACATATTTTCATGAAATTATGCGTATTTTGTAGAACTGGCTATCAAAAAGGCAGCGGGATAACCTTCCACAAGTAAGTGAATTTCATGGTAAAAAATGTTTCAAAAGCTCGTCTGAAGCTAATAAATACTATTTTAAACGTTTTTATTCATACCTTATTATATTTAAGTGTAATTTGAGCTATTTTCTCGTTCCATGGACGCTCACGCTGCTATCAGAAAATCAAATTTTGAAATTATTGATAGTATGAAGTCCAGCATACTTGTATTATAGAGGTCAGTGCCTGCAATAGATAGATTATAAAGAAAAGTATATTCGGTTTTTATTGTTTTATTATTATAAAGAATACAATTTCATATTTTTTTTTATTTTGTGTTATTTTCATTAAAATGCTAAAACTTGCTAAATATTTACTTAGAGCAGCACTTATTGATTATATAATTAGTTTTACGACAAAATGCGAGATTGTAAATTAAATAAACGAAAAAAAACTAATAGATAAAAGAATCTTTGCTTAAATGGCCATATTTAAACCTTTCGTTCGTTCAGTCCTACGTAAAGTCATGAACAAGCATTAAATTGAATTCCCTGAAAATCTAAGGCTGCTGTACACGGGTGGAGTAGAGTGGTAGAGTACTAACTATTCTACTAACTATACTAATGTAGATATCATTGGTAGAGTAGAGTAGGTACGGAAGTTTGGTAGAGTTTGGTTGAGGTAGAGTCAGCAGCCTTTAAGGCGCGGATTACCGAAAATAGGGTATTTTAAATTATTCATTACTCGCAAACCGCAAGTATTCAAAATTTGGAAATAATATATGTTATTTTACAGTCTTTTATCTAGTGCTTCCGGCCGTTATATTTATATATATTATATTCCGTTATAGTTTCTACTGTATCAACAAATAAAATTACAAACGTGCGTCGATTAATAATTCAAATATCATATTAGGTACTTACTTACTTAGTAATACTTGATTTTAGTTAATGAAAAACATATGAAAATAATTGTCTTCGAATAGCCGACAGATTCCGGCAGTCATATTTTTTTTTATTATTTCATTTTTATTTGAATTTTAAGTGATTATCACTTCGCGGGGCGCTCGCGAGTTCACAGCTCACTGCTGGCTGCCGCTGGGTCCGCGCGAAGTGTATCGAGCGCGGCCGAGCAAGCGATAGCGTGCCTATTTCGGTCGGGAATCCTTGCCTTAAAGGTCACAGCATTCTTATCAACTCGTAAATGGAACGTAAACGTATCAACTCGAGCGGTTCAGTATTCTTTGTATGAAACTCCCTACTGAATCGTAACGTAATCGCCTCGCCTGGGGACCAGCTAGCCGTAAGCGCGGCGTCCGCCTAGCCGTAGCCGTAGGTTGACGCCTGGTTGACGGCGCGAGGCGAAAGGCGATACGGTGTCGATCCCTTTCCGAGTTGATAAGTCTGCTGTGACCTTAAGGCTGCTGTACACGGGTACCTACCCATGTACCTACCTCCACCACTCTACCTAGAGTGGTGGAGTAACTTGTCCACGGTGCTAGCTACTCTACTCTCCCAAACCCGAGTACAGCTATCTGCTTTTACGTATTTTCTCCCTAAATCTAGGGTTAATGGTTAAACCTCCGAAATTGTCAACATTGCCTATTTGGTCCGGTCGGAAGCCTTCACAGTTTCGATTTTGTAGGAAGTGAAGTTCGTGCGAACCAAATCCGGCCAGACCACGTCAAACACGAATAATAATAATTACAGTGCCACAAACTTTTCTGTTCCGGTGGTCAAAATGTGAAACTAGCGTGTTTTTTTAATGTCATTCTGCTGTTAAGTTTGATGTCCAACCATAGCGCTGCTGGCGGCTGAAGGTCTTAAAAGTCAGGGCCGGGTAAATTGCAATAAAAAGAGAAAAACGTACGTAGCGCCGCGTTCGCCGGAACAGAAAAGATTGTGGCACTGTATGGTCGGACGACATGCTACACTAACACACGTCCAGATTTTTGGTCTGGAAAAATCTGGGTATGGACATGGGCTTCATTTTACATTTTAAGCCCAATGTTATGCCCATATAAGGACAAAATATGGGCTTCAAGTTTCAAATGAAGCCCATGTCCATATTCATTTTTTTTAGCCGGTAGACCCCTTGGACTGGAGCAGACCAAATCGGCGGCGGGCGGTCGGATCCATAGATGTATTATTCCTGTAGATGGAGCATAAAAATATGAACGATTCCTTCTATAATCGACTCTCGTCTCTCAAATGGCGACATTTCGTGTGTTAAAAAGAGATAACATAGCCCAACGTGTGCGTCCTAATGAGTCGCGCGCCACTTAAAAGTGAACGTCATATTTGTTTGTTAACCAGCTGGTTACAAATGCTTCAGAAAGAAAATCTTTTTTTGTAGTAAAATATAGAAAGATTTGATGGTGTGGTGCGGTAAATCTGTTATTTGTTAAGAATGGCCTGTACTGTTCCCGGTTATTCAAGCAGAGTGAGTGTTTTGAAAGAGAATAATGAACACATATCATTTCAGAGGTAAGTCACACTCATTGTTTTGTGTTTTTGCGAACACATTTTTATAACTTACTGGTCCGTATTTGCAAAAACTAAATCGCTGTACGTGTATACACAGTTTAACATTGACTTGGTTGAAGAAAATCGGGTGTTTTTAGGCTAAAAATATATAATTTAAAGCCAATTGGGATTTTTTGACATTTGACCAACCTGATAGTGTTGTAGTCCGATTTTATTATGTAATATCGATAAAAAATTGTAATGTTAACAATTTTGTATTTAAACTTAATTTTTCTCAATTTTAAACAGATTTCCCACCGCGCGCCGCGCCGCCGTCGATGTAAAGGAAACGTGAATAAGAAACGTAAGAAAAGGCGACGATTGGAGACCTTCGCAACAAACAAGAATATGCTCGATGCACTTATTAAAGCAAATTGTGGATTTATACTTAAAAAAAATTATACATTAAGAGTATAAAAATTAGCGTGAAATCTGTATTTTTTTTTTAGTTGATATCATTCAGCAGATTATTTAATTTAATAAATTGATTAGAAATCTCGTTCAGTTTTACGACTATACCTCCTAGTATAAATAGTATAATTATCATCATTATCATATTAATGTCCTCACTGCTGGGCTATAGCCCAATTAGCCCATATAGCCTTCCCTGTGCATGAAAACACCATAGGTAGAACGGGCCATAAGTGCCATAACCCACCACGCGAAGCCAATGCGGATTGGTGGGTGAGGGTGCCAACGACTGCTAATGCAACCAGGACCAACGGCTTAACGTGCCTTCCGAAGCACAGAGGAGACCGAGATAATAAAGTTTTGGGTCACCATTCAGGGGGGCAATTGCGTAAGATAATCGTATTAATTTGACAGTTCATATCGAATTCAATCGGCTGCAATTTGTATGGAATGAAATTTAATTTGATACAATATGAATTGCAAATGAATACGATTGACTTTAGGCAATTCCATAGCAGATGTCCAACCGCAACGAATGTTGCTTAACATCAACCACCGGATGCAGAATGCGCGTATCAATGAGCCATCGATCTCCTCAAGTATAATTATAGTATCTACTTCATATATGGCACTGATTCAAAATTAAAGGGCTTGCTTTTAGACCATGAAACTGAACAACTTTCTCTTTGGAGCATAGCATACGTCGAAATATAAAAAAAAACTGTCACACTAGATCGATCAGCTGAGCGTGCGCTTTTGTCTGGAGGGAAGAAATTTTTGCCATATTTCGACCTATGCCGAAGTTTCATAGCATAAACAAAATTCTAAGGCCGTGGGCACTTTGGACACGATTAGTACTAAAAACTGACAGAAAAGCGGATTATGAACCGCCCAATTACATTAAGTCTCTAGCCGCATTGAAAAGCGCGAAGAGCTCTATTCAATGCGGCGTAGTTTCGATCAGCCGTATTGAATACGGCGTATCTTGAATCCGCCGCATTACAATGCGGTGCTGTTTTCCAATACAGCTAGTTGCTATGTAATTGGTGAAATATACAATACGCCTGCGATATATACATATGCATTGTAATTTTATGTATCGCATTGCATTTAACTTATTTTTAAATGTTTTATCGATAACTTGTAATAAAAAAAACCACAGCACTATCATTGCATCATCATCATCTAATGTCATCTAGCATTGCATAGTCAAAATGGAGACATTCACTAATTACGACGCAACAGATTAACATGTATGTCTCTTTCTATCTTATGACAATTTGAAAGTGTTAGAAGGGGTAAAGGATGGGTGAGTTATAGCTTATTTTTGTGATCCATCTACAGGAATAATACATCTATGGTCGGATCGGTACGTGTGTAGTGGCTTACGTTCACGACTTACTTCACTCTGCTTTGCTATTGGCTGACTAGATGCCACAATTTGAAAGACTTTATTGATTCTTTCTTCCTATTGGTAGCTCTGTGATACGTATTCTGTAACAGCCAATAACTAATCTTTTACTGCACAGAAAATCGAAAACGAGCCATGGCCGAACGTCGAATTGACTTGACTTGGGCTACGTTCCGTTTTGCGCCAACAGCGATAATATCACTGATATCGCGCTCACACATCGTTCCGATTTGTTGTGAGCGCGACAACGAAAGCAGTAATTACGTCACGGATGACGTCACTACCGCCGCCATTTTGCGATCACGGTGATATCGTTCTCAAGCGTTAGCACTGTGAGCGGGCTGTCATATTTGACGTTTTGTTGTCAAACGTCATTGTTTGTTGTGGTTTTGTTTGAGTAATCTCTGCGTTTTAGGTTTTATTTAGGTATTTTATTTGTTTATCCCGAAGCAGAAAGCCAGAAAAATGATAGTGCTTATTAAAGATGAGACGACGGGTAGAGACATTACTCTAAATTTAAGCACGGATCACTATCATCATCGCTGTCCAATAAAACGTTTACTAATTGACGAATATCCATACTAAACCGGTGATTATTTACTTACAAATTCAAATCAAAACAACGCTCGTTCGCGATGCTTGCAAATAGCCGTTCCGAATTGAAATCGCGTCAACAGTGCTGTCAGCGCGATAATCAAATCGGAACAGCTTTTAGCGCTCACAGCGCCAACAGTACTATTGACTCAAAACGGAACACGGCCTTGATTGACTGACGAGACGAGAATCGAGATTTAGCAACTGTCATTAATGTCATTTCGATGACTGTACAATCAGTGTATCCGCCTTGATTAAATTGTTTTTTTGTGAATAAAGTAAGTAAATACTTTAGGATTGCATTAATTTGAATATTTAAAGTGATAGATTGCATGGCTTTTAACTTACATTACAGAAGTAGCTGTCTGGTTAAATCAACAGTTGAAATTGACGTCATTGAATTCCATTCCATCACAAAACTAATCAATTTCTTTATATTCTATCCGTAAAACCGTCGTGCCTACACTCAAGTTCGATATCAATTTGCAGAATAAGATAACTGTTACATTTACATTACAGTTTTCATGTTTTACATAGAAAAAAACCCATGTTTTTTGGAATACTGAATTATCATGTTATTGTGTTTCAACACAATAGTATGTAATTTACTATGTCATTACCGCGATTTCTACTCTGTAAGAAACCATGCAATGATGAGATATATGACCACATCCATTTGACTACCACACTGTGGTTAATTGGGGGCTATTAGGAAATTGTGTCAACTCCTTGATTGACTGACGCCCCAAATACTAGTTTATACATTATCATATATTATTATCGCATATATGTGCATACTGTTAACTTTTCTAGATAACACTTGAGATAAGATAGTGTTAGTACTTGTGTATCTTCCTTGTGCTTATAGCTTAGTGCTCTGTGTAATAATCTGTATGATATTGTTGTAGGTAACAGGGTCCTAAAATGACGACCCAAGTGCAAGCACTGTATGACTTCACCGGTGAGCCTGGCACCACGGAAATGTCAATAACCTCTGGAGAAATGTTGACACTTATAAATACAGAAATTGGAGAAGGATGGTGGGAGGGAAGAAATTCAAAAGGAGAAACTGGGTTATTCCCGGCAGCTTATGTTAGAAAATTAGATCCAAGTGAAAATTCAGAGCACACAGCAAAAGTAGCACCTGCCGCGCCTCGGTATGATCAAGCAGCTGATGAATGGGGTGATCAACAATACAGTGCTGGTGATAACAATTACCAAAAAGGAGCGCCGCATGATGATGGCTGGGATGATGATTGGGACGATGACACCTACTCTGAAATAGGTCCAGCACAACAGGGCAAATCTCACCATAATCAGCAAGCTCCTCTGGCACCCCTGCCTGGCATGCCTATCAATGAATACAATCAAAATATTGAAGATACCGCTTCCAACTTTGGATCCTCTGTAGGAACAGTTAGAAAAAGCAAGTTTGCCCCCTCATCAAAAGTCAGTGGTGAGAGTTACCTTCTTGGCACACTCAATGTAGAAGTACCAGATTCAGACAAAGTTTACATAGTCCAAGATGAGGAAGGGTATGTATGGGCACCTCTTCCACAGCCATATTGTGTGACTGTAGCTTCTCCCAAGAAGGAATCTAAATTCAAAGGAATTAAGAGCTTTATAGCATACCAGTTAACACCCTCTTTTAACAACATTCAAGTGTCTAGAAGATATAAGCATTTTGATTGGTTACATGAAAGACTTCAGGAGAAATTCACACTTATACCCATCCCACCCTTGCCAGACAAACAGATATCAGGTCGGTATGATGAACAACTCATTGAACGCAGACGAGTACAACTACAGGAATTTGTTGACTGGACGTGCAGGCATCCAGTTTTATCAAAAAGTGAAGTTTGGCAACACTTCTTGACATGCACTGATGAAAAACGTTGGAAAGCTGGTAAGCGACAAGCAGAAAGAGACAATTTACTAGGTCTTAATTATTGCATATCACTAGTTGTACCTGAAAAAGCTTTACTGCAAACACAAGTGGATCACATCGTTGAACAGTGTCACACTTTTGTTAATAGCATGGATACCTCTGTCAAGTCTGTATCGAACATGTGTCTTGCACAAACTAAGCGTTTCCAGGGTCCATATAAAACTGACTGTCAAAAGGTTGGTGAAGCCTTCTATAACTTAGGGAATGCCCTTAGTTTAGATGAGGGCACTATTGTGTCTACATCGAAACTAACATCTGCAATCAAATTGACTGGAGGGGCTTACATAGAAATTGGTCGCATGTATGATGAGCAGCCGAAGTACGACTGGGAGCCGTTAGGTGACAAATTCCACTTATACAAAGGAATTATAGGCAGCTTACCTGATGTTCTGGGAAACCACAAAGCCGCAGTGCAGAAGAAGAGAGAGTGTGAAAGATTGACAGCTGAACATAAAATGGAAGTCGCCCAGTTGAATGAAGTAATTAGGAGAACTGATGTTATATCTTATGCACTTCTTGCCGAAATCAATCATTTCAAAGCTGAGAGAACAGCTGACATAAAAGCAACAATGCAGAAATTCCTAAAGCAACAGATTACATTTTATAAAAAAGTTGTTGACAAATTAGAGTCAACTCTCAGACAATATGATGAGTAAACCTCTGTCAATTTATGGAATTGTGTTTAGGATTAATACCACTATAATGTGTAAATGGCCTTGGATATTTCTTGATTTAATTTCTAATTGATATAAATTATTGTGTAAAAAATTATCATGGTATAGTTTTATACAAATATATAAAATGTAATCCAAAGGATTAACTATAAACATTTGGCTTAAGGTAAAAATGAATGAATTTACTTGTGATTAAGTCAAGGACTGAATGCTTAGAAATTATGACACACATTCTATTCTTTTTTTACAAACCAATCAACTGCTGTATATATTTCTTGCATCGAAGACAATCTATGAATTATTATTTTTCTACGCATATACATATTTAAATTGTACTAATCTTATTTTTTATTTGACATTCTGTTGTCTTATTTTAGATTAAGTGTTGTACTATATTCCACTTTTATAAGATATTTTATAGGCCTTGCTAATTAAATAAATAATGTAATTCGTTAAATGTATTTTATTGAAGTGAACACCTTGTCAATCTGTTTTGGTTTAAGAAACCATAGTATGCCAATGAAACATATTAAGCTAATTAGTGAGTATATCTTTCGTAACTTGTTGTTAATCAGTTAATCTCCAGAAGATTTAAGCATTTTTTTCTTTTTCAGGATTGATGCTACGATCCTGAGAATCTGAACACATGAATATCAGATAACATATAAAACTGAAGATATCTAAACGAAGTATGTATGAATGGAGATAAAAGAAACATTTGGATGAGAAGGCTGATATTCAGTCAAATATGGCCGAGGAAAAGAAAAAGGATGGAAACGCACTTTTAGGGAAAAAGAAAAAAATCAAACCAAGGAAATCACGTGACGCCGACTGCTGCAGCGTAAACTTCTTAAAATGTGTTCTGCACATTTTCAACGTAGTATTTTTGGTAAGTGATTTTAGTTAGCTAATGCTATTATTTCTTTGTTTAAAAAAAGACGCTTCCCAGGCCCAGGGCGTCTGTACACAGATCTATTTACCCACAAATTTAATAAGTTTCATTTTAAAACTAACAATGAGCGGCAAGTTTTTCTATTTTGTTGATATAAGACTAGTACCTTACAAAGTAATGCTTTGTTCAAAGTTTTAAAATTCTTATCTAAAGTTTAAGCGTACGTGATGATATTTACATAAGTAATAATAATAATACAGGTAGTGATGTTCGCCTAAAAACATAATATCTGAACAAGTATATTTATTTATAGCATATTGACACTTATGTCCATTGTTTAAAATCCTAAATGACGTTAATAGAAGTTCTTGATGGTTTTTCTGTTAAGTATGTAAAATTGTAAAGTTACAAAAATTTTACTCATTACATTCCTCTGCAGTACTTTGAGCAAAGGATATAATGTACTCATATGGAGAATGAAACTATGCTTACTTATTAGGCGTAACAATTCATCGAAGCTGTTAATTTTTTTAAAACGATGGGTTTGGTACTGCTTCCTCCATAATATTAAAGATCCTCTGAAAGATCGACTTTCTAGGTTTATGCAATAAGAAGTATCAGAGCAAGATCTAACTTCTTATGACGTCGGCGGGCTCTGAAAAGCTCGTAAGAGACAAATTTAGTGAAAAACTCTTCTTGTTTTTCGTGAGAAAACCTCGTACTTAATATATGTCTACGTCGAACAAAATTCAGATTCGATAATTGTAGCGCCATCTATTGATGTAAATGAGAACCTCGTGAAAAAATATAATTATACGGTATTTTTCATCTCCTGTAAAATTTGGAGTAATGCACATGCGAGGTTTTCACAGCCCGCCGATGATAAAGAGATAGGTACGTACCTAGTACCTACATGAAAATTATTTTTATTTTCAGTTTGCAGGCGTCGGCGTACTAGCCGTTGGTGCGTGGACGGTTGCGTCACGGCACCGTTTCGTAGCGTTACTCCCTACGCCCACGTACCCCGCGATAGCGTACCTACTGATAATAGCGGGCGGGCTGGGGGCGCCACTGTGCGCGCTTGGCTGCTGCGGACTCAAGACTGAGAATAGGACGAGCTTGTTATGTGTGAGTATATAAAGTTAATTAGTAAGCGTTACTACCGACGCCCACGTATCCCGCGATAGCGTACCTACTGATAATAGCGGACGGGCTGGGGGAGCCACTGTGCGCGCTCGGCTGCTGCGGACTCAAGACTGAGAATAGGACGAGCTTGTTATGTGTGAGTATATAAAGTTAACTAGTAAGCGTTACCACCGACGCCCACGTACCCCGCGATAGCGTACCTAATGATAATAGCGGGCGGGCTGGGGGCGCCACTGTGCGCGCTCGGCTGCTGCGGACTCAAGACTGAGAATAGGACGAGCTTGTTATGTGTGAGTATATAATGTTAGATACCGTACGTACCCAAACTTATTCCACGATAGCGTACCTACCTACTCATAATAGCGGGCGGGCTGGGGGCGCCCGTGAGTTAATGACGTTTCTTGAACTACTTTCATGGCTGCTTTTCATTCCACGTAGGTATTGAGTCTTTCGGTCATGAGGATGTAGTGACTCATCTCCCACTACTTACTAATCGACGCTGTATCTGTATTTATAGAGTGCAGTCTCCACTGAGAGAAGAGGTTGGTTTTGATCTATATAATATGGCAAACTGTACTAAAACTCATAAGAAGGCAATGGAGAGACCGATGCTTGGTATTTTCCCTGCTCGATCGAGTCAGAAATGATGAGATCCGCAGGAGAACTAAAACAACCGACATCGCTCAAAGGATTGCATCATTGAAGTGGCAGTGGGCGGGACTCATAGCGCGGAGAACCGATGGCAAATTGGGCGGAAAGGTTCTCGAATGGCGACTGTGAACCCGACGACATTCCGTGGGCAGGCCCCCTACAAGGTGGACCGACGATCTGGTCAAGGTCGCGGGAAGCCGCTGGATGCGGGCAGCGCAGGACCGATCGTTGTGGAGATCCTTGGGGGAGGCCTATGCCCAGCAGTAGGCGTCGTACGGCTGAAATGATTATGATGATCAAACAATGGAAGTTCATAGTTTACATTGTGAAAGTTTGATGAGACATACAGCAAACAAATCTTCGCTCCCATCAAGGCTTGTGTCGTTACCAGAACGACTGACATGTTTTCTCATTTTTCGCTTGACTTTTACCAGGGGGGCTCACTCCGCAATTCAATCGACTACGCGCTGTCTACCGCGAGGTAGAGAAATCACGGGTGTCACGCGCGCTCAGTTGTGCATGCGACGCCACGCGAGAAAGAAGTCACCTAAGTAGTTTACTTTCGGCACACTTTCGCGCCAAAAGTGCCAAAACACAAGTGTGTTACCTTGTGGTTTTACCCATAGCAAAATGCGTAATATTAAACTTATTATTGTGCGGCCTTCGGTTGTCTTAACAACGACAGAAAGAGACTGGATTTAAAATTTCATAATCTTAGAAAACCTGAAAGAAGTTTTTTTGTGTGACTATACTGTCTTATTCTATAAGTATCTATAATACTTAATGATCCGAATATTTGATTTAAGGACCCCGCCCCACCTTAGCCTAGGTAATTACGACGAAAATAAAAATCGACAAAGTGATTCTCGCTTTGCAGCGTGACGCTAGCGCTCATCGCCGTGGCAACCGTGCCGTGGCGCACATAGGAACTACGCGGTCGCGCGCTGCGCCCGCGCTGTTACTACCTACTTACTTACCTTAGCTTTTTCTCACTTCACGATAGACGTTATCGAATAACTACGCTAACATCAACAATATGTACACTAAACTAAGGTAGGTACCTACCTACTTAGTATACGTAAGTGTTTCGTTCGAGTAGCTGTAGCACTTTTAAAATAGGTAGGTACCTACCAAATTACAAAATATAGCTACTTTCTGTCTTAGAATAATATAATAATTGTGAATTGTGAATGCTCTAATAACCACTGAGCTACGGAGTCGTTACGGCCTGGCCTGGCCACGAAAATGCGCGGCGGCGACACGGCGACGCGAGCGAGTTGCGCAATCATTGCGCGCTCGCAACAGATGCCTAATGAAATAAGTCAATGAGACGCACCGACGAATGCGCAATTCGTTCGTTGCCAGGCCGTTAGAGTATTCGCCCGGACAGTGAAAGGTCGTGGGTTCGAGTCCCATCGGGGCTAGTTGTGAGACGGGTCGACTTTTTAGCGACTCCGTAGCTCAGTGGTTAGAGCATTTGCCCGGACAGTGAAAGGTCGTGGGTTCGAGTCCCATCGGAGCTAGTTGTGAGACGGTCGACTTTTTCTAATACCTACCTACTTCATTTTCAATTTTTTCAGTAAGTAAGTAACAAAAATTGAACTGTGAATGCAAAGAAGTAAAAATAAAAATTCTAAGCTTTCTGTATTTAAAAATCATTTGCGCTATTTGTGATTCCTTTTACTTACTTCGTCGTAACATTGCAGTCGAGTCGACCCTAGTGCGGTAACCTAGACCACCCAAAACCAATTTGGCTTAAGCGTTTTCGAGTAATAGAACCGTATTACGTATAGCTAAGGTTCAATTTCGCTTGTAATTAACGGTAAATTTGTTAGGCAGGCGTGCGGGTGCAAATTATTTTAGACCTAATTGTCGCGTGGAAAAGATTGATAATTCATTGTTTGTGTTTCGGAAGTGAGCCTTCTATTATTCTGTGCTTTTACTAGGATTATTTAGAATAAGTAAAGCCAACTCACATGACAACGTATCATGAATACAAAACGTGTCGAGATACTGTATTTAAAACCAAATGAGAGAAGAGTTATTAAACGGAAGACTCAGGTAATGAGTGCACTGACCCGAGCTCGTTAATGCATTGTATTAGACTTGTCAATTGCCTTTTTAGTTCAAAACACTTTCTGAAGTGACCAAGGCCAGTCATAGCATCGGTTATATCTAGAACGAGCATTGTGCACTGATACATATGTTAAGTAAATGGTTTTGGCAAATACCTACTTTATCTTGTAAACCGTATTTTTAAGATATTGTTATAGTCTTATTTACAAATATGGCGCATGTGGCGGTAAGATTTTTATTCATGTGTAGCGTAAGTAATGTGTTTGCGTATGATCTATAAAAACAAAAAAATATTTTTGAGTAGGTAGATTTTTCAAAAGTCCATTCTAGGGTAAGGATTGCTCGTTTTCTTTTTCTTGGTCATCTATGCAACGAACTCGGCAAATCTATCAAATGATATCAATCGACGTAGTTTATAAAGCCATATAAAGTTCAATGTCAATTGAGACAATTTGATGTCTGACAATGAATTAATGAACAGGTGGTTGTGGTTATTCAAATAGTCTATATCTGTTATGGATGTAAAATTTTAATATTTCAACAATAATAAAAATAAAAATAAATTTCATACAATCACACTAAATTATCTAGCTGCTAGATATAACTTACTTATGAGCTAATTCTAGCTCATTAGTAGCCTTCATCAAGAAACTTTGTTGTGGAAACTACATAACTCATCATCATCACCATCATGTCAGCCGAACGACGCCCACTGCTGGGCATAGGCCTCCCCCAAGGATCTCCACAACGATCGGTCCTGCGCTGCCCGCATCCAGCGGCTTCCCGCGACCTTGACCAGATCGTCGGTCCACCTTGTAGGGGGCCTGCCCACGGAACGTCGTCCGGCACGCGGTCGCCATTCAAGAACCTTTCCGCCCCAACGGCCATCGGTTCTCCGCGCTATGTGTCCCGCCCACTGCCACTTCAATGATGCAATCCTTCGAGCGATGTCGGTTGTTTTAGTTCTCCTGCGGATTTCATCATTTCTGATTCGATCGAGCAGGGAAATACCAAGCATCGCTCTCTCCATTGCTCGCTGGGTGACTTTGAGCCTTCTTATGAGACCCATAGTAAAAGACCACGTCTCACTTCCATAGGTCATTACTGGCAACACACACTGGTCAAAGACTTTCGTCTTGAGACATTGAGGTATTTCGGACGCGAATATATGTCGGAGCTTCCCAAACGCTGCCCATCCGAGCTGGATTCGACGAGAGATCTCTTTCTCAAAGTTGGACTTACCTAACTGGACCGTCTGTCCTAGGTAAACATAGTGGTCAACAACTTCGAGTGTAATGTTCCCAACATTAACTGGAGCGGGTGCAACATGGGCATTGGACATGATTTTCGTCTTGTCCATGTTCATCTTAAGACCCACTCTTTGCGAAGCATTACCGAGATCTTCGAGCATTGTGTTCAGGTCTTCCAAGGTCTCAGCCATAAGAACTACATCATCGGCAAACCGTAGATGTGTTAGGCACTCGCCATTGATGTTGATGCCGCATCCTTTCCAGTCCATCAGCTTAAAAATATCCTCCAACGCAGCTGTGAACAGTTTGGGAGAGATGACATCTCCCTGTCTCACACCTCGCTGTAGTTGGATAGGATTAGAGCTCTGGTTCTGTAATCGGACCGACATGGTGGCGTTTTGGTATAGGTACCTCAGCACCTCGATATACCTGTAGTCTATTTGGCACCTCTGGAGAGACTGCACCACGGCCCAGGTCTCGATCGAATCAAAGGCTTTCTCATAGTCCACGAACGCCAAGCAAAGTGGCAGGTTATACTCTTCGGTCTTCTGTATAACTTGCCGCAGCGTATGAATGTGGTCTATGGTACTGTAGCCTTTCCGGAACCCGGCTTGTTCGGGAGGTTGGTAACTACATAACTACATAACTAATACATACTTATACTTATGTATATGGATCAATATAACATACATAGAAAACACCCAGACCAAGACAAATAGACAAGTTCATGCACTCAAATATTTGTCTTGTTCGGGCATCGAACCCGAGACCGTGCAGATGGCAGGTATCCTACCTCTGCGCCAAACCGGTCGTCAAACACATATAAACAGGTATAGAACAGTTTGATATATTGAGAAACTGTTCTTGATGGTTTAAAACCTTGATCCGATTATAATAGGTCTTTACATATGAAATTGCCGTTTTTTTCTTTTGTACATAAAACTTAACAACTTTTATAATATTAGAAATATATAATTTCTTTAATATTGCGTTACATTAAGACCGTATCGAGCAACTTTTGATAATTTAATAACCACCATATTTGATTATTTACATAGAAAAAACTTATTCCGAAAGTTACGACTATTTTTGTTTCCAGAATTTCGTACTTTATTAGTAGTAACTTAGTGAAAAAAAAAATTTTTCTCTTAACGAATGTGTCATTTAGTAGTTAAAATGTCCATAAATACGTGTGTAAAATTTTGTAAATTTACTTAATATTAGTCGTTAAATAATAACAAAAACGTTAGTATGGAAAAAAAATAATTACAGAAATCTCCATACAAAACGGCAATTTCATAGGTAAAGACCTATTACATAGAGAAGCTACAAAAATAAAATAGCTATATACATGACTTGGGCGAACTGACTGTTGAAAGTCATATTAATACAGTTTATCTCACAAGGAACCTGAATTTCACGAGTTTTAATGAATGAATGAAATTTGATAGCCTTCATATAAATGAACTACATAATTGGGTATTTGACTGTTATTGAAATATAAATATTTCATTATGACAATCAGTAATACTTATAACATTTTTGAGTAACAAATGTGAAAAAAAAAATTCAATCTGTATTAGAACAAGCGAATTATGAGCTACTTAATTGTAACTGTAGCTATTTCTTTCTAAAACGAAATTTTCTATGGCGACAGTATGGCGCTATAGAAATGTGACGTTACGTTTCTATAGCTCTCTCCTTGTCTAATTAGAAAGTTTGATGCTCTATATCGCTGAAAATATGCAAGATACTTGAAAATAAAAACCTATGTTATGTTGCTACTAATTAAATGAACAGTTTAAGTCAATAAAAAAAATTCAGTGAAATACCCAATAGCATGCTACAGTTCTATCCTCCAACCTTTTCAGTGGTCTCTAAACTGTAATAAAGGATATAAAAACTGTATAAGTACTTTGTTCATGTAACATGGGTCATTGAGATCCATGAGAGCTCATTCGTGCAAAGCAAAAGGCTATTGGAATAAAACTCAAGAATATCAAGTATTTTAGACATATTATATGCAGCTTATGCTAGAAAATTAGAGCCTATTCCTTGAACATTTTTTTTTGAGAAACAACATGCTTTGAACGAATATAAGCTGTCATAAGAGCCATGCTACATTGAGCAAAGTATAGCTAAGAAAAACATTTCTTCTCGTTCCAGTATACATATTTCCTGTTAATAACCTTCATCCTGGAAGCCGGGGCGGGCGGCTTGGCGTATTACTATGAGGTGGCGGTAGACGACGAGCTTAGGGCGGAGCTCAACAACACTTTCCTGTCAAATTACGCGTTGGACGCGGTGATCACTGACGCTGTCGATATGATGCAGGAGGAGGTAAGGATAGAGTCATATTTCTTTAAATTTCATGACATGCTTTTAAAGCTAGTTGGTAATTCATAAAACTTAATTGTATTGGTATTTATTTTGTTACAGTCATGACCAAATCGGGTGAAAGGGGCGGGGTTTACGAAGTTACGGGATTTGCGTTTCGGAGTGCGGTCCCAGATAGCCTACTCTGAAACGCAAAACTCCTAACTTCGTTAGGCCCGTCCCTCTCACTCTCTAATCATGACAGAATCGAATGAAAGGGGCGGGGCTTACTGAAGTTTCGGATTTGCGTTTCACAGCACGGTCCCAGTACCGTGGATCCGTATATCTGAAATGCTCCTTTTAACAGGTTCTCTGCCATCCCCGCACTGGTGCATGGAGATGGGTCCATGCGAGGGACTGTCCACGCACCACCCGGTGCAGTCTCACATGTTAGTAGATTCATAGGGTTAGGGTCAATTTGGCGCCAACATCGGGCCAGGATTGGGTGTTCGGAGCGGCAATGCGCTTGAAGTTTTATTTTTATGTGTTTTTGGGTTTTTCGTATGTCTGACGGTTACGTTTATATGCAGAGATAAAAATTTATTTAGCCTCCTGATTGTGCCTCAATTTTTCAAATGGCAGTGATGCAGTGAACATGTTAATGTTTTTCTGGTGTTCTATAAATAAAACATTACCTTAATTCCGTGTTGCAGTTCAAATGCTGCGGGGCAGTGAGGTTCAAAGACTGGCGACGGAGCGCGTGGCATGAACACGACCCACGCCTGCTAGTGCCCGACTCTTGTTGCAAAACCGTCACCAACCGCTGCGGCGCCCGCGACCACCCCTCCAACATACACTACACGGTGAGTTCTCCGCATATCGACTTATCAGTTTTGTATGGTGATACATACGCATCTGTTCAGCTTTCCGCGTCTATTCAGCTTTCACGGCAAATGGGCATAAAATGGGGACAAATGTGTTTTATCAAGGTTTTATCATTCGAATGCAATAGATAGCGTTGAGCGCTGTTCCGCCGCGTTCAGCTGTATAAGTGTGACCAAAATCGTTCAACGAAACGCGAATAGAGCTGAATAAATGTAATTAGGCCCTTAAGAACCAATATGGTCCAAGCCATTTTTTGGGTCAACTTCGTTTCTTATGCGGCAGGATTTAAAATCTAATTTGTCGTATATTTGTCGAGATAAAAGTTTGTAGAAATTTGGTCTAAATAAAGAATCGTATTTCTTTCTGGAAAAAGTCGAGCAAAGTTAATGTGACTTAGGCCATATTACCAGAAGTGTTTGAAAAGCGGAGTAAAAATAAGGACTCAGGCCATTTTGTCATTAATAAAACTGAAACTCAAGTTAATTTTTTAATGATAAAGTCGTGAATAATTTAACATTGAAATTTTATTGTTAATTATTCACAATTTTATAATTAAAATATTGATTTTAATTTTTGTAAGTATATATATTATTACTCTAAATATTATTGACTGTACATAGGTATTGATGGTTTTTTTTTGGGGTTAACACTTTGAAGGCCATTAGTGCAGCTCGAGACTGTTGTAATATTACTTATATGTTTTTTGTTCAGTTATTGTTTATAGTGTCTGTTGTGTCTAATAAATAAATTAAATTAGATCTCTTTTTTGGTTGTTACAGGGTTGCATAAGGCAGTTCACGGACCACATACGAGACCACCTCATAATACTAGCGGCGGTGGGCGTCGGGATGTCGGTCATTCCGATATTCGGGTTCCTGTTCTCGTGCGTGCTATACGTGAAGATAAAGCACGTGATTGACTGACCACGGCCCAAGCCGGCGGCCACTAACACTCGCAAGGTATGTGATTATGAAATTTTATTATTATTGTAACGTTTTTTGCTGCTTATTTTATAGAAAAGTAATGACGTTAAGAACAAACACTCTCTCTGTCAGATTCAGCTTGTTGAAGGTCACTTTTCCTTGTCTAGTTCAGTTAAAAATGTTTGTTCTCTTGTACAGTTAAGAAATTTAATTTCCAACCCACCTTAAGTTCAATATCGGACATCAAACTGTCACAAGTGACTTAATAGCGACAAGAAGTAGAATTTTCAACTTTAATGCTTTTTGTCAAACCAACACTTCAACAAAATTGGTAGTGAATTAAATTCTTTGACTGTACCTACTGTATTTTAAATATGGAGAGAGATTTTTTTTACCCTTTTTAAAATATAGATCACAAATTAAATTTGACCTTTTTAAATATTTTCTGTCATCGCAGCCCCCTGAACCTGATTTACGAACCGTCGGAAACACTCCCGACAGCGGAATGTATGCACTATCTCTATCACTCAGTATAGAATAGACAAAGACAAAGCAAAGAAGTCGAATCCGTTTCCGACGGTTTGTGAATCAGGGGGTCAAGTGAAGTGAAGCCCCATTTTGGTGCATTTTTATTATATCTTGTTACTGTAATGGTCGATGATAATGTTGTTCGTTTAAAATAAGTTTGCCAGAGAATATATTACAAAGTCTTTTCCACATTCCAGGTGTTCGACAAATCAGCGTCGGCCGGCGATCTCACAAAGCACCAGCCACCGCGGCTCCGCCCCCCGCCGCGCCTCAAGCGGCCCCGCCCCTGCCCGCTGCACCGCGCCGCGCCCGCGCTTCCCGCCCGCCCCGCGCGCCCCGCTCCGGACCTACCAGCTAGCCCCTCCCCCTTGGCCGCAAGCCCCGCCCCTGCGTCGATAAGCCCCGCCCCCGACCGCATCTCCACTATCAGCGACAACCTTAGCTTATAAATTTTGTGGTGGAAACAAATAAAGAACATCGTCTACTTTGTTCAGAAACTTTAGTAAATGACTAACGACCAGTTTTGATAACCTATTTCTAGATTCGTCGGTAAAGTTATTATGATAAACGACCACATTTTAACCTATCCCTAGTAAAAGAGGGATATCTTGGTTACGCTACAAGCACCTATTTATTATTTTGGACGAATCTATAATAATATCTAGACAAGAAACATAACTAATTATCATTAAAAATTTACTAACGTCTCCGAGTACGACGCGGCGCGACGGTACGAGTCTACGTAGACTGACGAAGTGGCACCAAAATGCTGAAACGAAACGAAAGTGAAACGTACAAACCAATTTCAACCATATTACTAATATAACTAAAGTCGCTTTTCAAATAATAACAAATTATTTTCTTTTCCACTTCGTTAGTCTCGCTACAAATAAAGACCATTGTCTCAAACTCGCCCTAATATTATTCTCATGAGTAAATAAAATTAATAATGTTACATCACACAGCTCTGATCCAAAGAAAACTCTAAGATCGAAACACGATGAATACATAGATAGGTATTATTATGTACAGTTACGAGAAATAATATTTAAACAACATAGAACCTTGTAACATTGAAGCGTTTCGAAACAAAACTGTGCCTCAAAAGTTATTCAATATTATAATATTATGACATATTACTATGTTGTTTACATATTTTTGCTCGTGACTGTACACGTGTACGTAAATTTTGCACGTGCAAGGACATCTTTCTAACAAAACAGTCAAAAACTTCTAATTTTATTTCACCTCCAGCAACACAACTATTTGTTTTTAGTGTCCCAGAAAGTAATATGACGACGTATTAAATATAGACCCACTGACATTTAAAAAGGCATATTAAGTATGTCTTCTTTTTTGTTAAAACAGAACAGTTACAAATATCGCAATATAACATTACCTCTGTTTTATAGTTACTGGAGATACTAATAATAATAATCAAAATCATTTTCATGTGTTCATGAATGCACTATATTAGATGTAACAAAAACTATACATAGCTTGTAGATAAGTAGAACACGACCGAATTTATATCAAAATGTATCTAAGTCATACGTTCGAGAATAATAAATATGTTAGATGAGATATATATGTTTATGATGGTGCTATATTTTGTTATAGGCCATTGTGTACTTAACATTTTAGGGCACATCGACTAAGAATATATAAACTTTCAGTCATTTGTTTTGTAAAAATAATGAGTATTTTAACATCCTAATAAATTATTTGTACTTAAATTTATCTTTAAGTTTTTCTTAATTAAATGTAGACTTTATTACCAGTGTTTAGAGTTCAACTCCAGCAAGATCTATCAAACTGACGCCCAATTGCAGGAAGCTCCATTAAAGTTAATGCTTCATTAAATCTATTGCTGTCACTTTTTATTTCTTGACAACGAAAAGTGACAGCAATAGACTTAATAAAGCATTAACTTTAATGGAGCTTCCTGCAAGTGGGTGAGAATACCGTACATTACAGTAAAATTTTTGAGTAGAACAAGTCTTAGGTATACCAGTTTGTGTTCGCATCTGAAATAGTTATTGTGCAGTAGATTTATTATCAACGTGTTTCAAATTGCCCTAATATTAACTGACAGTATCATAATAACGTAGATTGGTAGATAATATTTTACGGGATTAAAATGTTAAGTGCACTCAGGAACGCGTCGAGTTCTAAAATGCCAAATAACCTCAGTCGATTTGAAACTTAATAAAAGATTTAAAACATTTAGGTTCACAGTGAAGTACCTAGTTACGAGCAATAAACGACATAGAACTTTGTCACATTGAAGCGTTCCAACACAAAACTATCTGTGTGCCACAAACGTCTTTCAATATTATAATATGACATAGTCCTATGTTGTTTACATATTGCCCCTGTACAGTCCGATTCAAACGTCTCCGAACATCGCACGAGACGATGCGCAGTATGCGGGTGGGACAGATAGGCTGTGGGATACTCTACTGCGCATACCAGCCAACTTCATGACCGACATAATATTGTACCGTCGCTCTGTAACAACATTTGGACGACCTTCGTGGCCGAGTGGTGTACGCACCGGTTTCAAGGTACCGCTATCTCTAGAAGTCCCGGGTTCGATCCCCGGTCGGGTAAATGTTGAAAACGAACTTTTCAAATATTTCCTCTGGTCTGGGTGTATGTGGTCGTTGTTTCCAAATTCCATAATACTAGTGCTTAAGCTACTATACCTTGGTATAGGAACAATGTTTGTGATGGTGTCCAATATTTTATTTATATTTATTTGGCATTTTAGTTAACCCGAGGAGCCTTTAATCGTAAATTACTAAATACACTGGTTTGCAGAAAAAACGGGCACTTACTTCAAATTCATAAAAACAAACGTGCTCACTGCACTTCTCTATTGCAAATCATCTACTCATTATTTCTCTACACTACCAATATTACTCTTTTCACTTTATTTCTCTATACTCGTCTGTCGTATAAAAGCCTCAATCGCATGAACAAGCATTTCCCCAAAACGGAAAAGGATTGAAAGTTTGTTCACGTTCCATACATTGTTTGTTCTAATAAAACTCGACTAATGTTTTACATTATTGGAAGTTTGGGAATTTTCAAAGTACAAAACATTTGACAGAAATTATCGTAGAAAAATAATGTCAGATTTATTTAAATGACCGTGAAGTGAGCATGTTTGTAGGAAAACAAAGCGAGTGCAAAGCGTTTTTTTCTGTAAAGGGGTTAATATTAATTGTTAACATTAATTCGAAACAAGAAATGTTATTTTCGTCTAACTTTGTGTTAAATCGATGTTCTCCAATCAAATAGATTTTAATATTACCTGTGAATATAAACTAAGTAGAATTTAATAAGTTTTAAAGTGCCTTAATAAAAACTAATATAATAATGATAAGTCTTATTTATGAAAACAAAATTAAGTATGTACTTACCGCAAAGTTGATTTTGTTTAAAATTGTTCGTATTTTTGGTTTGTTTCATAACTTATTTTATTATGAGAACAGACTTTTGATGTTTAAGGCTAAAAACTGTTGAACCTAGGTACTTATAAGTAACAGAATAATATATTTTATTTATTTTTATTTTACAAAAATATAATTTTCTCCTGCATATTTAAATTCGATCATATACCTATCTACGTGTGCAAAAAACTTGGTAATTTAGTAGGTTTATCACAGCTTCTCATTTATATCTACCTACTTATATTATGTAACGTAAATTTTATTTAAACCAATACTAAAAATAAATACTTATATATAATTTAAAATACTAATGAACAGCGTAGCCACTTTATGAATCATGTTTTCAACCCAGAATTTTAAATTGTCTACCAGTTTTTTACGATTCTAATACGTCATGGAACATAACTTCATACTTAAATTAAAACCACATACATGGTGCTTTATATTATGTACCTATATAAAATAAGCCACAAGCAGAAACCGTTTGTTTTTTGTTTCTTAAAACTAATTATTATTATAGCGAGGTAAAAATGGTGTGTTATTGTAATACAACTAGCGAATGACCACTTAATATAAACACTTATGTTTTTCCTTAAACTCGCAACTTAATTGGTTTAGGTACTTATATAATAAATAAACGAGACAATCTATTGCAAAAACTTTGAATATTTTATCCTCAATTGTTTTAATTCAATAGAAACAAACTTAAGTATAAAAATTTAAGTACCTACATACTAAATTCAATTTTCCTCTAAAATCGGTTTTATTTGAATGGGTAAATACTGAGGGTAAACCTGTAAGTAATTAGCTTTTAAGTTATTTGTATTGTTATTGGAAGTCTAGCGATTTGTTGAAATAAATCCAATCGGCGCGCATCGTAGTAACAAAGAAACCAAAAATACGAACTTTCGTTGATGATTAAAAGCTTTTAATGGGCGATTTTCTGAAAGCTCAGTCACTAGATGGCGCTGTCCCACCTATGCAGTTAGAAGGAACGGAACGTTATAAATTTTACTTTGACGCGACTTTTTTACGTAAAACGGAACGTCAGACAGATGTTATTTATTTACCTTAATCTTTAAATTTACCTATTTCGTTTCTGTTCCTCACAGTAGTACTTATTTAATATAATATTAGTTTCCTTTGGGTTTTTTAAAGTAAATAATTTAAATATGATTCATACCAGAACATACCATAGACATGTACATACTTCGTTCAACGCCATCTAGTGAAGCTTTTGGAAGCTTTTTTTTTTTTAAATGGCCTCTCAGAAAATCGCTCATTAAGGCTATCCGAAATTGTATAAATATTTTAATGTGTTGAAGAATCTTCTTTAGTTTTTAATTTTTAATATTATTACCTTAGGTACTATTTATTTATACGGGTTTTGCCACTAAAATAAAACAATGAAAATTGTACTTATTTCTATCGATATCTCTCTTCACCCTATTATGCAAATAAAGCTACAGTTTGTTATATCTGTGTCTGCAGCCTCTGAGACGTCAAAGTTCCGGTTTCGAAATAATTCTTATGTAAAATAATGACGTCTTATCGCGAGTCTCTTATAATTAACATTATTTTTTGTGATAACAGCTAATGAGGGGTTAAGCACAAATAATTATTTCGCACCACGGGATATTTTTAAAAGAATATATTTCTTTATAATTTTAAGTTTAACATAATTTTACTATTTAATAATTATCCTTCTATAAGTTTCTCAAATTGTTCTATTTTCACTAGAGTTTTAAATTCTGTTATTAACTTTAATCACTTCTTTGCTGTTAAATACAATTTTAACCAAATCATCTATTGTTTTAATAAAACTTCCTTGTAAAGTAGGTAATAAGAATGGTCATGCCAACAATCGAACTCGATGTTTAAATAGTAAATCTACCTTAAAAAGTACGAAATTACTTATACTTACCTATATATTTTTTTTGTTTTAAGTAGGCTGCATGTGCAGATTTAATAATGACGATTTAACAACAGAGAACCAGTTATCATTTACCTTCCTACTGACTTAATTGGATTTTAATAGCTTCGTTAATTTGCAATACCTACAAAGATACATAGTTTTCTTCGTATTCTCGAACAAGAAAGTGGTGTGATTAAAATGTTCGACAAATGTGTTGTGTTAGTGGTATTTCAATGTGTCATATCCAAAAGCATTGGAAATGCGACAAACGTTCTCCGACCAGCGAGTAATTTTCGTGTACTTCCAAGTCAAAACTTTCATACAAACCACACGGGGAAACCAATAACGACGGGGCAAACTGGTTTACACGTAGTATCTCGTCCAGGCAGATTGTATAACCAGAAGAATCTTCACGGACATAACATAAACGTCAACCCAGCATACCTCTCCGTACTTAACAATCCAAACATCAAAACTAAGTACGGATTCATATTCTCGACGCCGCATCACGTCCAGTTTCACAACAAGAACGGTGACAATGTGGAGTTTAACCCCCAAATTCATATAGAATCTCTTGAAGGGAACTTTGTTGATTTCATTAAAAATGATGGTCACTTACATCATGATGACAATGACTACGAACAAATCGAAGAAGAATCTTCAGGCCAGTCTTCTAAGGCCCAACTACCAGGCGATGCTGTCCAGACTGACGTGACTGAAGCCTCTCCTGGAGCTCAAGTGTCAACCCTGAAATCTTCAATCAGCACCGAGATTAATGGCGGTCAAGAAGACGTTTTATATGATATTGACGTCCGCCAGGATATTGCATAAACCTGTTAAAAGTATCGGCTTAATTAAATGCGCACGGTGTAGTTTTCGTGTACTTCCAAGTCTAAACTTTCATACAAACCAAAACCACATGGGGAAATATCCAATAGTGACGGGGCAAACTCGTTTAGACAGATTTTATAACCAGAAGAATCTTTACGGACATTATATAAACGTCAATCCGACCGTCTTTACGGACATTATATAAACGTCAAGCCATTATATAAACGGCATACCTCTCCGTACTTAACAATCCAAGCATCAAAACTAAGTACGGATTCATATTCTCGTCGCCGCGTCACGTCCAGTTTCACAACAAGAACGGTAACAATGTGGAGTTTAACCCCCAAATTCATATAGAATCTCTTGAGGGGAACTTTGTTGATTTCATTAAAAATGATAGTCACTTACATCATGATGACAATGACTACGAACACATCGAAGAAGAATCTTCAGGCCAGTCTTCCAAGGTCCAACCACCAGGCGATGCTGTCCGGACTGACGTGACTGAAGCCTCTCCTGGAGCTCAAGTGTCAACCCTGAAATCTTCAATCAGCACCGAGGTTAATGGCGATCAAGAAGACGTTCTATATGATATTGACGGCCGCCACGATACTGCATAAACCTGTTATATCGGTTTAATTAAATGCGCACGGAGTAACTTTCGTGTACTTCCAAGTCAAAACTTTCATACAAACCACATGGGGAAATTTCCAATAATGACGGGGCAAACTCGTCCAGACAGATTTTATAACTAGAAAAATCTTCACGGACATAACATAAACGTCAACCCAGCATACCTCTCCGTACTTAACAATCCAAACATCAAAACTAAGTACGGATTCATATTCTCGACGCCGCATCACGTCCAGTTTCACAACAAGAACGGTGACAATGTGGAGTTTAACCCCCAAATTCATATAGAATCTCTTGAAGGGAACTTTGTTGATTTCATTAAAAATGATGGTCACATACATCATGATGACAATGACTACGAACCTCAAATCGAAGAAGAATCTTCAGGCCAGTCTTCCAAGGTCCAACCACCAGGCGATGCTGTCCGGACTGACGTGACTGAAGCCTCTCCTGGAGCCCAAGTGTCAACCCTGAAATCTTCAATCAGCACCGAGGTTAATGGCGATCAAGAAGACGTTCTATATGATATTGACGGCCGCCACGATACTGCATAAACCTGTTATATCGGTTTAATTAAATGCGCACGCTTACCTATAGTCAAAATGTAAAACTTTATCAGCGAGATCTTCAGACCCTTATTCCAAAACGTGGACTAAAGTTAGACCAGGTTTAAAACTGATGCTAATTCTGTCTTTCATTTGGGGAATGAAAGTGACAGCACCAGTTTAGTACCAGTTTTAAACCAGGACTATTCTAGTCCACGGTTTGGAATAAGGGGGTATGAGACTCGCCCGCTTCTATTCCTTCAACCTGCCTTGCCGCGTACCTAACTTCATGAATATGCACTTCCTCCATACGTTTTTTGAAACTTTAAGTAAATTTTATATTAAAAAGGTCACTATCAACGTCGGGTAACAATAGCTAGCAAAATAAGGAATTGGATAGAGGAAATGAAGCCCATGTCCATATCCATGTTTTTTAGCCGGTAGCCCCCCTAGGCATATGTAGGTACTTACTTAGACTTTCCAGACATGTTAAAACAGACTTTCATAGACGCTTTAATTTTTGTCAAAATTGGGTTACTTAGTCTGAATAATTTATATGATGTTCTCTGTATTCCTAAATATTAGTTAATTTAGAAAACCATTTACAAAATTTGTGTAAAGACGGACGAATAAGTAAGAAGTTATACCTACCTTACCTACTACGATATTAAATTAATTAAAACGTAACAAACACGACACGTATTTTATTAGCATTGTCTATCTAACCGCATAAAATTACAGTTTAATAAGGTAATAAATTTCGACCTTATTTTGTAAGCAATAAAAGCGTTATTGATAGCGTTACTGATCAGCTTGATGTGCTGCCACAGTAGGTAGACCTATACAAAAACTTACGATTTTTTTTTTTACCTTGCTTGAAAAGCGAAGACTTTTTATACGACTGCCCAAGGAGTGTAATGTTTTTATTTATAAAATTGTACCTACCTACGAAGAATGAATATTCCATGAATATTCACAAATGTTAATAACTTTTTTTTACATAAGTAAGTAAGTATACATACCTATAGGTTTAAAATAAGGTAAAGCGACCAGAAATGTTCCTCCAATCCGATTCTAAATAAAAAATTAAGATATTTTGCCGCAAAACGACTAGGTACAACAAAAATGTCTTCGGGTAAGTACAATGCCATAAATGAAAAAAACCAATCCTCAAATTAATAATTATGTAATACTTAAGTAAATTATTTACTTTGTCAACTCTTTCCTGTTCGCAGCAAACTTCTATAATAAACAATAATCTGGGTTATCGTTTCAGTTGACCGTGTGTTCTCAGACAGAAGAGTGGTCGCATCGCATCAACATGATCAAAACAAATTGCGTATTGTTAGTGATATTCAATAGTGTACTATCAAAAAGCATAACGAACGAAGAAAATGGTTATGCAAATCATCGAATTACGAGGTCGTCTGGTTCGTATAGTTCACTACCTGCCTATGCGTCGATATTAGACGATCCGTCTTTTAAAAGTAGCAGGGTTTTTTTCTCATCACCGCAAAATGTACAATTTCATAGTCAAGGTCACGTTATGAAGAGAGCTAACAAGGTTCATCAGCAATTCGACATCGAGTCATTGGACGCGAAGTTCACAGATTTTATCAAAGACAACGCTGCTTCGCGACAGCAGATAAACATCGAGTCACTGAGGGGGAGATTCTCGGACTTCATAAGAGCAAACAATATGAAACCATTGGGACCTCAAACCGGCAACGTTATCCCTACCACAGCTAGTAGCACAACTAGCACTACCAAAAGACCAACCCCGAGGACCCCACGACCTACCCCCTCTCCAACTGTGCCGTCATCAAGTGCCCCTATAAAAAAAGACGACGATGAATACGCACTCTACGACCTTGATGTCCGCTTTAACAAAGACTAACTTTATTAGACTGGTACCTAGGTATAGATTTGCAATTCGCTCATGCTAACGCAGTGATCGGTCTATCTATAGCTTAATTAGATTTTTACGAATAAGTAATTGTGTTTACGCTTCCACATCCAACTGATTATGTTAAGTAGAACATTTTATATAAGGATAGATATTACTTATGTACTGTTACCACGTAAGTAAATTTTAATTTAAATAATTTGCTATACATTATAATTTACATTTTACTAAGACTTTTTAGTACCTGCATTGACATACTTCTTAATCGGATGCTTAATAATTAAAGCACTGATAATGTAAATGTTGTAAAAGAGGATTGAAATGTCTCAAAATAGGTACCTTACCTACGTACCTAACTAATTAGGTACCTATTAAAAACATATTTTTGTTTTATTGGCTATCAAATCTACATTGCGATCACCTTTAGACGTAAACAAACACATTTTAAGTCGGAACAAAAAAGTTTAGTTAGACAGCCTCGATCTTATAAGGCAACAATAACAATACTCGTTTACCCGAACGTGTAATAAATAACTTTTTGTGCTGGCGGTGAAATACCGTGGCAAAACCGGTTCAACCTATATCGTGATGATATCAGCGAGTCAGATTCAGATGACACCGAGACGTGACGTGACGTTGGCTTATAGAGGCCGTCTATCCGCACAACACAACAAACCGAGTTCGAAGACGGTACTCTATCTTAGACCACAATGAAGAATTACTTCTTTTTATGTGTGATCGTAGTGTTTACTCAAAAATGTGACGGACACGGTATACTCGGAGGGATTTTGTCTGGTGCTAAAGAAATACGTTCAAAAGTGCACGGTGCTATACATGGAGCAGCGCATGGATTTAACGTTAACTTTCATGAACAGCACAGCAGCAGCTACCAATACCACCAACAGCACGGACAGGGACAACAATACCACCAACATCAAGCACAGCAACCACGGCAACCTGTTCCACCAAGCCAACCAGAAGCGGACACCATCATAGTGGTTATAGAAGAAGAAACTGTTAACCCAGGACCGCCACCACCACAACGCCCTCCTTACGGACATAGGCCGCCTGCCCATAATCAACACCACCATCGGCCTCAAAACCATAACCCTGGCCCTGGTAATGGTAATGGAAATTACAACGGAAATGGGAACTACAACGGCAACCCGAATTTAAATAATTATGGAAATCAAAAACCAAATGTATACGAAAATCCTAATCCAAATGACTACGGTAATTATAAACCTAATAATTATGGAAATGGAAACCAAAATTCGAACAACTACGGTCACCATAACCAAAATGACAGACCTGATTCATATGATGGGAATACAGACAGTTACGGAAATCCTATTACAAATGTACAGCAACCAAACGGGAATCAAAACAATTACGGGAATTCTGATTCAAATGTACTCCAACCAAGCGGAAATCAAAATAATTTCGGAAATAATCAAAACGAAGTGACAAGTAAACCCACTATTGGTTTTACCTCTACGAAGCCGCTACTCCCGAAACCTGATTACAGTGAAAAACCAACAGATCATTCACCCAATTGGAACGGAAACGATAAACAAGAAACGACGAAAAAACCAGACGATGACTTACCACTTTACGTACCTCTGACATCTGACCAATATGTTTACGGAGGAGACAAAATAGAAATCAATGCTCCAAAAAGGGAAACTAACGAAAAAAATAAGCCTGTTGAAGAAGAGGATGAACTATATCCCATAGACGTGAGATTCGGAAATTCTCCTCCTTCACCTTAAGATTTAGGTAGGTAAGAATTAAGTTTTAACTAACCTGCTACGTTACAATACAAGAATACTTTTGAGTCATGCGTTTGTAAGTAATAAGTACCTAATTTATATCTCAATCACGGTAATTTCTGTATAAATTATGTAAATTCCCAGAAACTTTAAAAACTATGGTAAAAAAACCAGCCCAGTAATTTATGTAATTAACGTGATACCTATTTGCGATTTTATTGAGTTTAAAGTAGTTAAGTTGATAGAATATACCTACTTCTAAGGATTAAAGTAATGTTTTCCTCAATAAGTAAGTAAATTATTACGCCTTGAGATTAAAATGTGATTCTGTTATTTATTTTATTTTGTGAATTAACTACTTACTTACCTTCCCCTAAACTTCCCCCGTTACAAAAAGGTATTGCATTTTAATCATGTTGGTCTTCTTAGAATTATCTTGGGTAGCTCAGCGATTATTCTGAAGATACTTGGCTTTTTTAGGTTAGCAGACTTTACGTTTATTGGTGATAAGTTCATATTAAAATGGGGATTAAATTCTGGTAAGTACTTAAGATTTTTTGGGCGTTATATTTCATTATATCTGGTGATTGCTTAAACCTAAGCCAATTAAAACCAAGACTTCAAGTACCTTCCTACTTACCTAGAAACGAATTGAGGAATTTCCCTCTATTTAAAAAACTATTTATGGGAATTGGGAATGGGCTTTAGCTCAATTGAGTACCTACCTAAGTAATTCAAGTTTACAGCATTACATTTTGTGATCCGATAAAAGTTTCATTCTCATTTGCTTATTGTTAGTAGGTACCTAACCTACGTAAGAAGAACCTACGAATACCTAACAGCGGAATGTACAAAGATGTACTATTGGGAATGTAGGTAGGTATGCACTGTCTCGTCACTCACTATGGAACAAAAAAAGAAAGCACAGAATTCGAATCCGATTCCGTTTCCGACGGTTTGTGAATCTAGGGGCAGGGCAGGAATGTCTAACAGGAAAATACCGAAAAGAAAACAAGAACAGACGAATGCTATTGCGACTTTAGTCGTCTATTAAAACCGTAATAAAAAAAAAACATTATTTGCTGAATAAAACGATTTGACTTGATTTGATTTGATACTTATTCTTTTTAGCGACCTTAAAAAAAGGAGCTTTTCAGTTTCACTTTGTATGTAGGTATGTTTGCCCGCGATTATCTCGCGTTTGGCTGAACCCATTTCGATGCGGTTTTCATCAGACAAGTATTTTTAATTGATGCAGCATCAGACAAGTAGGTATTTTTAATTGATGCAGTTTATGTGTAGGTACATAGTACATAGCAGGTACGTACGTACCTATTTACCAGGATACACGAAAATTGCCTGCATGATGCACTAAAAAGAGTGAAATAAACATTATTTTTATTAAAAAAATAAAAGCACCTTCAAAAAAAAGACCACCAAAAAGTAAGAAATAATGACTCTTACTTACTGCATTCACACCAAATAACGTACCTACCTAAGTACCTAGGTAGGTACCGACTTTGAAGTCGAATTGCGTAATATTAAACTGCTTGATATTAATTAACGTAATAATGCAAAACCTAGTAAGTAGTAGTACCTAGGTACCTAGTGCAAAAAGAACTTCTTGTAAAAAAGAATAAGTATTAAATGTATGTTGTCTAATAAGATTTTAATTGACGACAAAAACCGCAATAGGGTGGATGCCCCTGCCCCGAATAACAGCCTTTTAGTGCAAGTTTGATGTTTACAAAAATATTCTGCATAAAGTTATAGATCAAAACTAGTAGTATTTTATTTAAACGGTAAGTTATCTAATGGAGAAATGTATTTATTAGGGTAATTGATCGTAAGTTTCATAGAACATTTTTAAAATAATGTCAAACAGAAAAATACCCCTTGTCTCTAATTCCAGCCAGGCTGTATCTATTGCCAGCCTTTTGTGTACCGAATATCAGCCTAGCATAGGGTCATGCTCATGCCTTAAGTCTTTGTGCTGCATTCTGAATATGAATAAATACTCAAATGCGTAACATAAAGTCAGTCTTTCGTTTATTTACACTATGCGAAAATTTTGCGACAATATGAGACAGTTCTTTATTTGTATAACTGACTACATTTTAATTCATATATTACGTCTAGGGTTTGTATTCATAAAGTGCTGAAAACGGGCATTTTGAGACGTTTATTAATACAAAGCTAAAATATGAAGAACTGGTTTGTAAAGATATTGAACTGTTGCAAAGAACTGCTGCTGTTAAGAAGTTTGTGACATCCCTGATTATTAAGACATGGCTGTAATTAAGTACTTACTCCAACCAAATACCAGCCCCTGGGGCTGGTATCAGGTACTCCATACGTTTCGTGTATCTAATTGCAGCCCTATCAATTTCTACGAGCAGAAAAAGCAAAACTTGTATATTTACTGAGAAATGCATGCATTACAATATCATAATCCATAATCTCACAAATCATGACATATAAAGCAGAAGAAATGTGAATTATACCTTGTTTTAGCCACCTTCAAATCTAACGAAAAAATTGCAATATGGCCGATATCTGTCCTGTGCAAGTTTCGATTTAAAACTGACACACAACTGATCATGCCGGTCCTGCCAAATTTGGTTTTAAATTTTCTACAGAATATATTTATTTCTTAGATGACAACATTGGTTAGTGAAAACGGAAAGTAATTCTATTATCAAAACAAATAAGTCAAAAGGCTGGTATTAGGTACGGGGCTGGTATTCGGGGCATCCACCTTACCATTCCACAGTGTTCAATAAACACTACAGTCGTCACAAAATAAGATGCCCGTTTTGACACATGCTAAAGTGACGTAATTAGGCATGTAATGTAACCATACGAGTTTGTGATCGATTCTCGCGATAAATCGATTAAGGTTCTGAGTAACTAATCGATTATAGCAGGTTTGCAAGTTATGTGGATTGACTAAAGTTATTATTATAAAATGTTAAACTTACTTTATAGGTACTTATACTTTTAATGAACATATTATTAAAGTATAAATTGACCTTTTATGTTATACTAGCTGACCCAGCGCGACTTCGTTCCCGTGGCCCTACCCCCTACTCCACCCTACCCTACCCGTACTCTACCCCTACCCTACCCTACCCTACCCTACCCCTACGCTACCCCTACCCTACCCCTACTCTACCCCTACCCAACCCTACCCCTACCCAACCCCTACCTTTCCCTACCCCTACCCTACCCCTACCCTACCCCTACCCTACCCCTACCCTACCCCTATATCCTTCCTTGGACTTCCACGAACATTTCAAGACCAAAATTAGCCAAATCGGTCCAGCCGTTCACGCGTGATGTCGTGACCAAGGGAAATAGGGATTCATTTTTAACTTGAATCGAATCTACTTAAATTGCATAATTCATATAAGAGCGAACGCGCACTTGTGATTTTTAATCGGGCGATAGATTGGTCGTTTTCGGATTTAGTATAGAGTTATATGGCAGTGGCAATTGTCAGTGCGCTTAAACTATCGACCAATCAAACTATCGAAAATGACTGGCCGATAGTTGTACGATCAAACTATCGCACAACTATCGGCCGGGCGGTAATGTGCATGAAGGACTATGTGAGCGCGCGCACTGCATTCAACTAAACTATCGCACAACTATCGGTAGACTGCGCATTCAGTATCGGACTATCGAAAATGACTGGCCAATAATAGTTACTACAACTATAGTTATAGTTACAGTTATACAACTATCGGCCTGTGCATGAAGGATTATGTGAGCGCGCGCCCGGATTCAACTAAACTATCGACCAACTATCGGTCGACTAAAAATCACAAGTGCTCGCAGCGTTTGCCTAGAAACCGTTTTATCGAAATCATTATTGCCAATTCATAATTTCATTAATGCTTTAAGCGCCGATCTAGTTTTCACACAAAAAAGATCAATTTTACAAATTAATCTATTAAAGTGGTTATAACGATTATTTCGATTAAATTGAATGAAGCTGGAGAAATCCTGCACACAACGGTTACAACACTAGTATTTAAAAAAATAAAGACTGAGAACGTAACTGTTTTTCGAGACGTTTCGTAGTAAGTCGAATCTGCGTTTACTTCAGAATAAAAGCAAAAATAATACGCGGAATACACTTTGCCTTATTTTATGATGCGTTAAAAAATGTAACATATTATTTTCATACACCTTTGATAAGCAATCAGCATATATTTGATTTTTTGGTTTTCGTAACAAGTTACTTTCTAGGGTCAATACTTACCATGTGTCAAAACGGGCATCTTAATTTGTGACGACTGTAAAAAAAAATCCCTACGCTGTTTATCGCATAAATAAATACCTATAAGTATCAAGAATGCAAGAGTAGAACACCCACGTGTCTATTCCAAATACTTTTTTTATAAAAACTATTTTCTATTTCGTGACCTTGACTTGGAAAAATGATGATATAAATTCTGTACACACAGCGGCACATCAGACTATACACGTTGACCTTGGGAATTCCCTACGTAATAAAAGCTGTTTTCGCAGTTCAACTGTTTAACCTGATTTGCTGTCGAGTGTACCTGCGTTTCTGATCAATTTTTTTTAATAATATAGTTTGTTAAAGGATCTTTGGGCGCATATCTTCCAGTTTTTATTTTTCGAAAATCACCTCTGGTTACCTACCGAGTTATTAATTATTATTGAGATTTTTCTTTCTGTGCTGTCCCTGGTTACAAGGGGGGTACTTATTTAATGAGGTATTTAAATAAAACAATAGTATTTCGGTTAGCTGCCCTTGCTACCGGCTGCAGGCTAAGGTGACAGTGACAGTTGTGTATCACAGACTAGATAAACAGAACTCGCGTCACAGAGCAGAGTGTGCAGCCGGTATACAAGCAAACAGTATATTTATTATTATAAAATATGTAGTACACCACATCTCTCCTTTTCAACAATTTTTTTTATTTAATATTATAGTGTGATACATTTTATAAGGTTTGTTTTTGGTTTTGTTTAATAAGGTTTTTGGATTTTATTTTATAATATTTTATTGTACCAGCCACATATTGGTTACTCCATTTTTTTTTTCATTTTACATAGGTAAATATTTATTTCCGGATACGGTTAGGCATAACTAAGACTATTTTTAGAAGTTATTAAATTAACTGTATGGCTGTATGGCATTTCTTTTTATTGTTTCGGTAAGTTATGTATTATTAGTTTATTGCAAGGAAAAACTACTGACTCGACCACCAGTTCACAAAGTTTGGAGGCCCTTCGAAGAAAGAACTGGCAAGAAAACTCACGAAGGGGGACGATCTCCATTTAAATCTATCTACAAAAGAACTAACCGTATCTTTATGTCTTGCAGTGTGTGGTTTGGGTTTCTGCCTTAATTGATGGAACATAAGGTACAAAGCTGGTGGTATCTTCCAACCATCTTCACTATTGAAAATTAGATATTTGTCGATTTCAACAGCTTCGGGTAGCGTTCTGGTAAAAACTTCAGTTCTCTGGTGAAAATCTGTTTCTCAAAGCATGCTCACACACTGTAGACTTATTATCGCGCACTGTGAGATTTGGTTGATCTTATACAGTGGCTTGAAGTAAGTATAATCGATGCGCGCTTCAAAATCCTTCAAATCTTGTCAGTAACACCATTCATATATGGTAGAATGGCAGGTTGGCATTCTACATTCTGTGACATTTGTTACTTTGCAGTACTTGCTCGACATGTCGAAGCGCAGCAGCTAGATGTTTGCTAGCACAGATGCCGCGAGCTCTCTGAAACAAAGATTTTCCTCCGGTAGCTAACTGTAAATGATAATGGTGAAAATCACCATTTAAATATCTATCTTTACGAGTTGGTGTCACTCACATAATCTATCGTTAGATAAAACAATAAAAGTGTCACCTACGTATCTACCGTTTGTAGAACTGGTTCTTTTTATATACCTATACGAATTAGGTATGGTATATGTTATGACACTATTTATTAGTTTTAATATCCCAAGATGTCATTTAAAATTTTCTTAGTGGTTATCATAATATTTACATACAACATAGAGCAGAAGACATTGATATCAATTTCTATTAAACCATAATTATTGAGCTTTCTGAATCACTCGTACATTTAGTGTTCTTGAATAGGTATTTGTTAATAGACTAGTACCACTGGTCAATTACCCAGTGGTACCTTTGTCGGTTGTGGAGTGGAAAGATGCTTAGAAAATACATTGTCACTACCATGAGAGGGTTGTTTTGGTATAAATACTGTGTAGGATTATAAATTAACTCAACTCTACAGTTGATTCATTTATATTACTCATTGATCAAATATTTTGATTTGTTACATAGTTTTACATCAGCATCTTGTTTTTTTTTTTTCAACATTTTTCAATTGTAACGCCTTTGAAATATCAATATTAAATTCCATTGAATCTGACCATACTAGCAGTTTTTTTTTTATAGTGGACTTGTTTAGTGGCAAATTATTTAAAAAAAAAATCGGCTATATTAAATAAACTCTTTCGAAAAGGTGCTAAAGCTATGTGGCTAAATATTATTTTACTTTACCCTTTTCTTAAGATAATACCATATTTTTATCCAACTGCGACAGACTGGTTATAATATGTTTTCCGAGAGTATTTATCTTTATTGATTATTTTAATGACTGTTAGTTAAACCCCTCGGGATATTAACTTCAGGGATTTTTTTTATGTTACCATCGTGTTCTTATTTTACCAAAATGTTTTTAATTTATATATATATATTTTTTTGTAATCTAAAACACTAGAATTGGCCCTGATTAGATTTTTATTTGTGGCTAACTCAATTATAAATGTTGCTAAATACGTAGAAAATTGGCAACCACAAAGTGGTTAAAACGGTAACACTGCATACCTACCAAACAATTTGCTCCAAACCACTGTGATATTTCTTGTATTTAAGCCTTTTTTTGTTTTTCTTTTTTTTTATATAAAATTTAGCATCAATCATTCTTACACAGCGAATCATTCACTATGTGATGCTGAACTAAGGTAGCTGGTACTTGTGACGAGTTCTCTCATCAAAGCAAGTACCTAATGCAAAATTACATCTTTAGGGCGTGTCTCTATTATTATCAATGCAATTCTTTATTGCTAATCCACAATGGTTGTTGGATCTTAGAATAACAAAATTAAATAGTACATCATGGACGCTGTACATGACCCTGACCAAAGCAAAATTAGAAGGGAGGAGTGCAAAATTTAATTTAATAATTAATTTTCATTGCCTTGTTTATATATTTCAGTTTTATCAATTCCATACCCGTACATCTTATATGTAACGGTTCCATAACTTAGTGATATTTTCCTAACGTAAGTATTTGTGAGGGAGTCTTTCCTAATTTCCTGAAAATAGCCAATTTTTTTTTTTTATTTTTTTTATTTTTTTTCTGTCAGTGTAATGTGAAATGGAATAGTCTATAAACCAAACTTCATTGAGTAGTACACAAAATAACACAAAACATTTAAGTCAAAGGCGCTACGGTACTGATGCTACGGTCGCACTTCTAGAATACACATTTATTTTGATACCCATTAAAGAGATGTTTATTCGATATTTTTTGTGACATTTCCAAAGCATTGTGATGATCACGAAAACGCTTTTATTGAAGCTAAACCCGAATGGTGTTTCTGATAATTCAGTTAGCTTTATGAAGTCATATTTCTGTGAAGAACTCCATAAGTAGCATTAACAAACAGAGTCTGCCGTAGTCCCGCCTGCATGGCTGACAAATTTGGGGTTACCGACTTATCAATCGCGACGTCAGTCAAGCTGAACGTCTTTAAATTTGTTTGTTTGTAGGTGTGGAACCAATCATGAATCACCTTTGATTAATCATATGATTTATGCAATCATAAATCATACCTGCTAATTTCTTTGACATTGTTTGCTACAAAACATTGTCTTTAAATTTGTTTGTTTGTTGAATCACCTTTGATTAATCATATGATTTATGCAATCATAAATCATACCTGCTAATTTCTTTGACATTGTTTGCTACAAACCATTGTCTTTAAATTTGTTTGTTTGAAGTTAAGTAGGTACTTAAGTATATTAATTCTCATGGGATTTTTTTTCATTATTTTTTCTAATCTAATTTAAATGAATTTATCTTATCTTATTTGATTTTACCAAAATCTATTATATTGTATTCGTTTTTATTAGTGTCATTTTATCATAAACATAAAAATCTTAATACATATTTCATTAACATTCATTCATACAAGGAAAAAAAATCATTTTCACTAATTTGATTTTTTAGTTTGTAGGGTAGTACTTTAATTGGATGCTTATCAGTAATATCAGTAGGTTTATGCACCAACTTTTGATAGCACCCTGTTGATTTATTTATTATCTTTCACTCAAGCCAATGTTGCCCGGAAGCCATTTCCTTAAGGCATTAAGGCCTTCATGTTTTTTTTTTCTATTTATCATTTGTCTACTTGTGATTATTTCTTTTGTGTGTAGGGTTACCAAACGTCTATTTTGTGGACATGTCCGGACTTAATAGACTTTTGTCCGGACTTTGTCCGGCCTTTTAATTTGTCCTGATTTTTAGATTACATGGAGTATGAGTAATAAAACTTACATGGGTAATATGAAATCAGTCTTTCATCTTTATTAACTGTTGTGAACTGTTGTGTTTGTGAACTCCCCGCTCATCTAACAAACACTCATCTTAAAACAGCCCTGAGCGAGCGTATTTAACTTTATTTATTACTGTTAGGTACAGAGTGGGAAACTAATGTGTGCATTTTGTGACTAAAATGTCCAGACAACTGTCAGGCTTTTATTTCAGGATTTTTTTTTTTAAATGGTAGGTAACCCTATTTGTGTGCATAACACTTTTGTTTCTTTTGTTTTCCACTTTGGATGCTATAAGCGTCAGGAATGTATCCCCATTCGCCTTATTTGCCTGGTACGGCATTGATTTCAAAATAAATGGCCTTGATACCCACTAGGTTTGGATTTAACCACACATTTGGTTTTACTTTTTGCCATATATTGACCACTATCATGGTATTAATTTCCACATCGAGTACACCGCATGCTTTTAGTTTTGGGCCAATCTCAATTTTATTCACATCTAGCTCGGGTTTTCCTTGAAACCCCTTCAATTTCCTTTCGACACTATTGAGTTTGCTTTCACAACAACTTTGTTCTTTTCAGTGCTTTCATAAAATAATTATAATAAATCAAGTTTCTATTTGCAAATTTTATTTAACTCTTATATTTATTTCTTTATTTTATTCTACATTCCATTTATATATCAGTATAAGGTCTGTTACATTATATTAGTAGTAGGTAATGTAATTAACAATAATTATCAATTAATAACCTTAATATGTATTTGAAATTGCAACACATTGTTTTGTTATTTGCACTAATAATGTGATGGCAAAACTTGAAGAAATAAATGGAACAAAAGATAGCGCTGTACAGGTGATAATAAACTGAAGGGTGCTGTCATAACGCTAGATCATTTTTTGTAAATCATTCAATAATTGAAATCTTGTCTTTTATTGAAATTCAATTTTCATTGCACCAAATAAAGTAAGAGTAAGACAGGAATTACTATTAGAAGTACCTATCTTGTCATTTAATTCAAAAATTACATGTAATTTTTTTTATGGAAGCAAACTCAATTTAAAATTGAAACTACTTATTAGTAGCTTAAATCCCATAGACTGAATTTTAGACCACTTTTACCATAACTCTTGAACATTTAGATCTATTTAACTTGATCAGTTCACTTGTTGTATTGTATTGTATGGTGCACCGGTGTACTCTACTCGGTCAGATTAAAATCCTGACTAGACTAATATATACAGGCACATCTTGTTGTAGGTATAATTGGTAGTCATCAACAACTTGAACATTAATCTATCAGATACCTGCTTATGTAGATACATCACTATCATAAAGCAAAGTAGGTAGGTACCTAGTTTAAACTACTTTCTGTTACTTACTATTATTCAATTATACCGCACAACTTATTTTGGTATATATTAGTTATATTTGTAATGACAATGAGCATGTGTAAACTTTATGTTATCAATACGGATGTGTTTACAATTTTATTGCAGTAAATTGCATCATTTCATTCATTGACAATGAGCAGTTGTCACCAGCGTGACAATGCAAAGATTATAGACGTGTACATAAGTAAGTACTTCTATTTTATAGCTTTTCCTTTTTTTTTCAAAAAGTTTGTCAAAATATTGACAGTGTATTTGGTTATAAATTTTCCGTATGATAACTTCAGGTTAGTCTTGTAAAATGCAACTAAATGCTTACGTTTTATCCTCGTCGCCAATTTGTGCTGTCCCTGGTTACAAGGGGGGTACTTATTTAATGAGGTATTTAAATAAAACAATAGTATTTCGGTTAGCTGCCCTTGCTACCGGCTGCAGGCTAAGGTGACAGTGACAGTTGTGTATCACAGACTAGATAAACAGAACTCGCGTCACAGAGCAGAGTGTGCAGCCGGTATACAAGCAAACAGTATATTTATTATTATAAAATATGTAGTACACCACACTTTCTATTTTTTTCTCGCAATAAACTTAAAAGTGCGACTTGTGTGTGACTGGCACTGCAAGACTGCTCTTGATTAGTATCACTGATAAAAACATCAGCCAGCGCTTACAGAATTTATTTCATCTTTATTCCAAATAAGGTCACGAAATAGTTTTTTTTATAAGTAGGTACCTAACTAACTTTCCGCCCGCGGCTTCGCCCACGTGGACTACACGACGTTATCCCGCGGATGATGTTTTTCCGGGATATAAAGTAGCCTATGTTCCTCTCCAGGCTACAAAGTATCTGTGTCCCAAATTTCAGCCAAATCCGTTCAGCCGTTTTGGCGTGATTGAGCCATACAAACATCCAAACATCTAAACATCCAAACATCTAAACTTTCACATTTATAATATTAGTAGGAAGTAGGATAAAAGTATTTGATATACAACGTGTTAATGAATTAACTCCGAACCTCTTAGGTGGTGATTGTGCTCATGAATATGAACAACTTTTACTATGGGGCCAACTCTGCAACTCAACAAAAACTAATTTAAAAAACTTAAAAAACCCGTCTGCGGTGCAAAAAACTAAAAAAAAAAAACAAGCAAAAAAAGATCGATTGTGGATTGAATATGTTCTTAGTTCTTACTAGTAAATTGTAGGCGGGATCCATGATATTTTTATAGATTTTATACGCAAATGGATCCCGCTTGCTTCCGAGAATTCTCTTACTTAAAATTTGTATTAAGTACCTAATATATATAACGCTGCATACAATTTACTAGTAAGAACTAAGAACATATTCAATCCACAATCGATCTTTTTTTGCTTGTTTTTTTCTTTTTAGTTTTTTGCACCGCAGACGGGTTTTTTAAGTTTTTTAAATTAGTTTTTTTTTTATTTTAAGCTTTTTAGTTAAATGTTCTATGTACATGAGCAAGACCTCGCGACGTGTCAATTCTTGTAGGGAGTTTTGGTCGTTAACTTCACGAAAAACCAAAATTCTAAACAACTATTATTATCACTACATAGTATAAAACAAAGTCGCTTTCTCTGTCCCTATGTCCCTTTGTATGCTTAAATCTTTGAAACTACGCAACGGATTTTGATGCGTTTTTTTTTAGTAGATAGAGTGATTCAAGAGGAAGGTTTATATGTACTTTTTATCCCGATATTCCCACGGGACCGGGAACCACGCGGGTGAAACCGCGGGCGGCCGCTAGTCGCCTAATAAATAAACCAATGAAAATAAAACTTCTAAACAACTCCTCTATTATCACGTCATAATCCGTTCCGTCATTAGGTAGGTAGGTAGGTACTAAACAAGTATTTTATATTAACATCGCAATTCGTAGTATCCATCATTATTGTATTGTATCACAATCACAACAATCCAAGTCATGTTAATTTATTTAAATTTTTAAACTTTTAACAGTATTTTATGTTTGCCAAACGTTAGCGCGTTCTCATCGACTATCAGCGCCATCTAGCCGTGACCAAAGAAAACAATATCTATATAAAATTCAAAAATGAATGTTGATAAGCGCAAAACTCGAGAACGGTTAGGCCAATTCGGCTAATTTTTTTTTCATATGTTCTATAAAGCACTCGGGATCGGGAAGGTTTTTATGAAGAAACTGCGTGGAAAATAGTAAAACAACACTTTTTATTTTTCCCATAGAAACAATTAGCACTTATTAGTCGAAATTAGTTCAAAACATATCACATATTTATATTTTCGTCATCGTCTTTGTAACCTCCTCATTTTGATACCCCACTCGATGGGATTAAAAAATATATTTTTTTACAATGCACAGAATATATCGCCTTAAAGCCGCCATTTTGTTTTTTTGATAATTTTGATGTCCCATTGTCACTCGGCCCGTTAAGACGAATCTGACGACGTATCATTTATTAAAATCGGTTCATCCGTTTAGAAGTTACGAGGGAACATAGAAACGGACACACATACATACAGGTCAAATACATAACCCTTTTACTTACATACATAACCCTTCGCCGCAGACGGGTAAAAAAAATCAGCTGTTCCATACATTTTGGTCGAGTAGGTATTGATAATTTGTATGAAACAGCTGATTTTTTTTGTTGAGTTGCAGAGTTGGCCCCATAGTAAAAGTTGTTCATATTCATGAGCACAATCACCACCTAAGAGGTTTTGGGTTAATTCATTAACACGTTGTAGACACGTGGGTTGTTCTACTCTTGCATTTAAAACGCATTTCTTGATATATTTATGCGATAAACACCATAGGGAAAGTTTTTAGTGTTATTGAACACTGCGCTTTATCGTCTGCGCCCCCTGATTCACAAACCGTCGGAAACGCTCCCGACTGCGGAATGTAAGTACCTATGCACTATCTCAGTCACCCTTTATAGAATAGACAAAGACAAAGCACAGAATTTCACAGGATTCCGTTTCCGACGCTTTGTGAATCAGGGGGCTGATTTTCTTTAATTGTAGAAGCCTGGGAAAAGACACTTGTGCCTAGGGAAGCAAGGACGGGCAGCAAGACCTAAAAATAAGTCCGAATGACGACTGCGTAAACGTATTGTTATAATACTTTGTATACAGTATAATACCTAGCTATTGCAAATTCATGACATCATATCAACAATAGCTATACTTAGGTAGTTAGTTACAACTTTATTTCAAACTAGCGGCCCCACGCAGCTTCGCCTGCGTGGACTACTCGACGTTATCCCGCGGGAATGTGATATTTTTCCGGGATAAAAAGTAGCCTAAGTTATTCCTTATTACATCAGCTACCTGCCAGTGAAAGTCCCGTCAAAATCGGTCCAGCCGTTTCAGAGATTAGCCGGAACAAACAGACAGACAGACAAAAATTGTAAAATATGTTATTTTGGAATATATAATATAATCATATGCATATAGTAAAAAGCGGTTATTTTAATATTACAAACAGACACTCCAATTTTATTTATTTGTATAGATAGGTAGGTAGGTACTTTAGTAAATAGCTACGTTAATATTACTTCTATAGAATGTCATGGTTATTCAACAGTAATTAATTATTATTAAGTATTTACGTTATTGTTACAATACTTTGTAGGTATTCGGTACCTATTGCAATTCATGACATCAACAATATAGCTATTTATAGTTAATAGGTACCTACTTAGGTATTTACTTACCTACAACTTAATTTATTATATTATTATTACTTTACTTACGTCAATATCACTTCTATAGAATCGCATGGTTAGTCAACACAACCACAAAATAAAGAGTTTACAGAAGGACCGCTCCCACCATTTTTGAAAATCTATACCTATCCTTGTCTGACTCACTAGGGTTGCTTCTGTATTGATTCTGAATTTAAAAAGGAGTAAGTAGTAAAAGTTAACAATCATACATAAATAAATTCGTTTATACATACATCGTAACAAGTTTACATGCCTTAGATGCTGCTTAGATGGTAAACAGAGCATCTAATATCCATTTAAAGTCCCGACGCCACACACGACGAAGACAAGATCCTATTGTACCTATACCGTACCTATTATGTTGTAATGTATTCCATTCCTATATCTTATAATGTACTCTATGAACAAGATATAAATATGGTGTGATAGTTATCCCACTAAAAACATAAACGTGAAAAAGGCACTAAGTAAGTTCGACGAAAACATAAAGGTAAAAAAGGTGCCAAGTTCAGCGAAAAATAGTTGAAATCTAAATGGGTTACAAGTTCCATAAATTTTTTCGTTCAAGCACTTCAAATAATTAATATTTTCTTAAATGTTGAATTTATAACTTGTCATCTTCAAAAATTGAAAAACCTTTATAACGCAAGAACTGTATCAAGCAATAGTGGTAACTATTTTGAAAACAAGAAAGTGTATTTAAATACCTATGTTGTGTTTTTATCGTATATCTATACATATAATAAAACAGAAACGGAAAAAAAGTCTGTACATGAAAGATATAAAAAAAATAATTACTGCTATGTGATGTGGACAGGATATAGACCCCAAAACGATATTTATTAAAATTTTTGTCTGTTTGTCTGTTTGTCTGTTTGTCTGTTTGTCTGTTTGTCTGTTTGTATGTTCGCTTTTCACGCAAAAACTACTGGACGGATTTTTACCAAATTTTGTGAAGTAATAGCTTATAACCCGGGTCAACATATAGGGTACTTTATATTTAATAAAAACCCCTTATTCCTACGGGAAAATACAAAGACTGATTCTTACTAAAATAGATGGCGCCACATGATTATGAAAATACGTTATATTTAATCGCTGTCTCAATTAATAATGAATCATGTTATTTTTTTTTACCTGCTTCAAAACATAATATAAATTGAAACCCATCCAGGCACATATAAAATCAAAAAAATAATTTCATGTTATTTACGTCATTATATCTACTAAGCAATAGATGGCGCAGGTAGTCAGTAAGATATACCTCTCACACAAGTACATTCGAATGATTATTTTAATTAGGGTGAAAGCCCTCTCTGTTGCCACTTTAAGATGTTTTTCACTTCTTTCGCATCATAACTACTAAGCAATAGATGGCGCAGGAAGTCAGTAAGATTACGATATACCTTTCACAAAAGTACATTCGAATGATTATATTAAGTAGGATGAAAGCCCCCGCTGTTGCCACTTTAAGATGTTTTTCACTTCTTTCGCCTATGGTCTTAAGTAGGTATCTATAAAATACAAAATTTATATCTAAAATTGTCAAGAATGTATCTTATACTTTTTTTACATTTTTAAATTCTTACAATACAAAAAAAACTACTTAAAAAAATTTACAGACTCCAAAAAGTATTTGTCAACTGAAAAGGAAAAATATAATATCTATAATTTAGGTACCTTTTTGAGGTCGGTAATTAGGTCAGTCAGTTTATTTTTTTAATTACTTTTTATTTCTTAAGTTTTAGTGTACAATAACAATAAGTTTTAGTGAATTGTACTATAACATACCCACGGAAACTACTTAACTGATTTTGATGAATCTTAGACTGTTGCTAAAGTTAGAATACACCTAATTTAAATCAAATAGAACCATCTCGATATGCTTTAAGATTTCGAGAAATTCGTGGACAAACATAGTAAAAAACATATAACTAAGTATTCATATACTTACGAAATTTAGTTTTATTTTAGTAAATTAAAAACCTATTTCTTAAACTTAAAATGTGCGAAGGGTGCCGATTGATGTGTTTTTGTTAATCAAATTTTAAAAGATACATCGAGAAATCAATACTTAACTAACTTAGATAAAATAAAAGAAACATCTAATTCGATGTAAACTGAATTATTACTATTGTTATTATGACTTAAAAGTCATAGATAAAAAGTATACTATCAAGCAAAAGTTATTAACGAAATGTTTTAAGCTAAGTAAGCACTCGGGGCAGTGGCCAAAACAGAAGTTTTCACCCTATTGATGTAATATTTCTATTTCGCATTTCCACTCGACGCTAGATGTCGCTACAGTAAGTATAGTGGTGCCACAAATATATCTGACCCGGTGACAGTGGTCGTGGAGGAGCCACTAGCAATACAAAATTAACTGTCAAAATGGACTGCCGGCAGTCAACAGTATATTTAGTACCAAAAACTAACCACTGTGTGAAATAAGTTTGTCGCAATGTAGACAAAATGTCACCAATGTAATTTTGAAAAATTTGCTCATAAACGCTAAGTGGCCAGTACGTAGATACGGACACCTACCTACCATTTTTTATGTCATTTAACCGGCTCTGGCTACTTAGGCCTTCAGCCGTAGGTACCATCCAATAAAATAAAGGAATATTAAAAATAGTTTTCTATCTAACTTATTTATTCATTTATTTACTAGGAAAGCTTACATAAATGATGTTAAATTAAATAATTAAATGGTATATCATTACATTTTATACCTGTTACTTAAAGAAAGTTAATTACAAGCTCTCACAAATAGGAAATGTCTCCATATCAAAATACTAGCCTTCCGCCCGCGACTTCGCAAGCTCGGACTAAACGACGACGTTATCCCGCGGGAATGTGATATTTTTCAGGGATAAAAAGTAGTCTAAGGCAGCCATTACACAGTCCATCCAGATCGCGATCACTGATCGTGATCTTGATCGCGATCGAGATTTACCATGTAGATATTTTGCTATCAAGATCACGAGCCGTCAATCACCTTCGTACACAGTCAATCTGCATCGCCATCATTGATTTTGATCGCGGATCGCGATCCAGATTGACTGTCTAATGGCTGCCTAAGTATGTCACTTTTCAGCTGCCAAACTATTCCCATTCCAAAAGTCACGTCGATCCTTTGCATCAATTTTGACGTGAAAGACGGATAAACAAACAAACCCTCTTTCACATTTATAATATTAGTATGGATACACACAATCTCTTTTTCATTTTATAGTAAAAATATGATTGGCCTGATATTATGCATTACTAAGTAAGAACATAAATTTTAGCTTGATACCTCCCACGCATATTTGAGAAAAAGTTTCTTGATAGGTAGACGGACAGATCTATGAATGAGGGCTCAACTACTTATGTTCATGCAGCATTTGATAACAACATACCATGTTCATACCCTAGCCTGCATATTCGATATTCTTTAGACCCTTTTAGTAGAGAATAGGATTTCAAGAAGAGCGTTATGAAATCTGGGCAACAAACACACATAAACTAAACTAACACAAAAGTCACTACACCGCGCGTACGAAGTCGCGGGCAACAGCTAGTAGGTAAATAAAAAAATATAAGTAGTTTAATAGTCAAAGTCAAATTTGTTTATTCAATTTAGATTGGTTTTTACAATACTTGTGAACGTCATAGAAGCTACGCTATCGAGATGTAAACAGGTTCATATTTGTTTCTGGCGCAGCTGTTCTTCATAGTCTTTTCTTGCACTCAAGAATATAGTTTTTCAGCTTTCTTTTTCTGGGAGAATTTGCAGAAACGTGAGTTGCTATTTGTGAATTTGAGTCACATTTAACTTTTTCATATTGTGTACAAGATTCATTAGTCTCCACAGTTGCTTGCGATTCTTCATTTAATTTTTTTTTGACAGGTAGCAAAAGTTTGGGAACCGAACTGTCCTGAAAAAGGCACTAATGCCTTTTTCAGGACAGTTCGGTTCGATGTCTTGATTATAGAATTGGTTTCGAAATGGGCCTCACAAACTCGAAGATATGTTGACCATTTGTTGCGTACATCTTCTCGATCAATTAAACTTATCCATAAGGTTCGTCTGAAAAAAAAATCATTTGATTTTTAAAATGAACTAGTTAGTTTTGCAACGAAAATAGCCTATGGCACTCCTACGATTAAGACGTTAAAATAAATAGGTATACGCATAATCGTGCGTGGTTCGTTTTCTCCTGAACTTGGCTGGCACACTGCCGTGCGTCAAAAAAAACTTTACTGCAAGTAAAATGTTATTTGGGGTAAGTATAATGACTGGCGTTCTCTCCCAAACTTGGCAGGCACACTGCCGTGCGCCTAGATAAAGAAAACTTTACTGCAAGTGAAATGTTATTTGGGATTTATTGATTGGCGTCCTTTCCTGAACTTGGCTGGCACACTGCCGTGCGCTTAGATGAAAAAAAATACTGCAAGTAAAATGTTATTTGGGGTTTAATAACTGAAGTCTCTAAAATGTAAGTAGGATTTCATAACACTGCTAAAATAAAAGAAAATGCAACGACAACTTTTACTTGAAAATTCGTCAACATGACTTGTGGCTGTGTTCGCTGAACCGCCAAGAAGTTTTGAGAATACCATAACATCTAAATAAGGACAATAGAACCCAATTACTGGCGTTTTACCACAACCAGCTAACTATAAGATGAATGTGTATGGTTCATAGTCGTTATCAAAGCGGCTAGTCCCAAAAGTACCTAGGTATACTCACCTACCAACAAGAGAAAACAGTTTGACATAACTTACCTTTCAATATCGTTTGGAAATTTAAAGAACGTGTATGCACAGTTTTTAGTCGTATTTAGACAACCAAATACACTGCAACTGTAATAATATTGGTTAATTAATGGTAAAATAGGTATATAAGTGTCACAGTGACACGTAGCGGCGCGGACGTGAAGTGATCAATTAAATGCTCTTTGGAACTTGCGATCACTGACCTCTTTGCGATACTCGCGACTGAGTACTGTCCCAAACTGTCCCATTTTGCCTGTATATGTGACGTCTATGTGTGCGTGACGAAAATGGCACTTTGTTCTAAGCGGACTCTCTGCTAGGGCGACCGCCCGCCCGCGTAGTTACTTTGTGACACAACACTCAACAGTCATCTGGGGGCACGGCAGTGCCCCCGCAAAGTCGAGCGCGAAGCAAACACTGCCGTTCCATCCTTTACTGGAACCATTTCGCCGCATTTTCAGGCCCCTATTTGAGAACCTCTGGATAAGACCAGAACGCAGAAATTTTCGTCATCCAGTAAGCTATAATTACATACTTTAACAATTACATACACTTACATACTTTAACTTTAATAATTACATCTTTGATTAGATCAAAGAGCTCTCTCAATTCCTTAAAACTATAGTTTTAAGAAAATTTAGACTGTACTCTCTCAATTTGATTTTTATATTTGGTGTAATGTGGATTCGAAATACACGATGCATACTCAAGTTGAGATCTAATCAAAGATGTAATTATTAAAGTTAAAGTATGTAAGTGTATGCACTATCGTTGTTTTCGTTCTAAGTCAAACTACGTTTTACTTAAAAAAAAAAAATCTGATTTCTTCCCTTGATATGAGAAGAACTTAATTAGACCAAATGCTTCTGTATAAAATATGTCACAATAAATTTGATTGTAGCCAGTTGGTCAACCAAATTTACATTCGTATTCCGTATAGATCACACCCAACCCAACACGAGAGGCTCGCAAACGCCATTTGTTTGCACCAACACCTTGTAAAACAAACGCTGCTGGTATGCGCGCACCTTTGCGCAGACTAATGGAACAATATAACGCTTACTTTTTCGATGTCGAGATCTTTGCAACTTCACTCGCAACTTTTATAAACAGCATTAAATGTATCTACGAGGATAATGTACTTTAAAATACTTAATACCTTAACAATAACCCTACCTATGTTATGCACCCTTAATTGCACCTTGATTTTCTTATTTATCGTTTGTTTAAAGAACTAAGTTAATTTTAATACTTTTTTTTGTGTTACATAGTTACATACTTACTTACATCTAATAATAATTATTATTGTTTTCAGTGCCCCTATATGTTTTCATACTTAATCTGCGCACAACGGGGTTGGCTCTCTGAGTACCTATCAGTGCCCGTAGTGTAAGTTTTTATGTCAAAAAACGCAAACTATTTCGATTCCGTATTTATGTCAATTTGTATGAAAACTGTATTAGCGCCTCTAGCGGCGAGTAGCGCGCTTATATAGTTTTCATACAAATTGACATTAATACGCATTCGAAATAGTTTGCGTTTGCTTGACATAAAAACTTACACTAGGGGTACAGTACTCAGAGGGTTGGCTACATTTAAATAATATGTTATTTTTAAAATGATTTTTAAGAATCTGTAAATGTAGTTGTTTGTTGTGCCATAAATAAAAAAAAAACTTAAAATCCAAAATTTCAAGTCTGTAGGTCATTTAGTTCCGAAGTTAAGCGAAAGCAAAGTTTCGCATTTATGACACTCACTCATGATCATCAAAATAGAACTAGTACTTCCCATAAACTCAAAGAGCTGAAATTTGGTACAGAGTTAGGGTTTAATGGCCACATAAAGGGAAAACTATAAAAACTAGGATAATTCATCCAGATTTCTAGTTACACCAACTGCATAAATAACTTTGTAATCCTATATAAATATATAGGATTACAAAGTTACATTTACAGTAAATAAGTCAGTATACCTGTATTTATTACTTACTAGCTGTTGCCCGCGACTTCGTACGCACGGTAAAGTGACTTTTGTATTTGTTTATTTTATGTGTAATCTACACTTCCTTCCAGTGACCGCAAGGTAGGTTATATGTGTGTGTATATAGGTGTAGGTCTCTGAAGCGCGGGATTCAGTGTTGCGCTCGCGATCCGAGCTTCACGGTCCACATCGGTTTCAAAAGCACGAAGTAACCTCATCCTCGTAGCTGACCTAGAGCCTTGCGATAAATTACTAACTTTTTTTCTAGGTATTTCAAATAACAATACCTAATCGTAATCAAATCACAATAATCAATGACCGTTTTCCAAAAAATCAAATTGATCTACAAATCAATAAATTGAAATCTAATTCAAGTATAGTTTACGTACTTATTTTGAAAAACTCGACCCGTCTCACAACCAGCTCCGATGGGACTCGAACCCACGACCCTTCCCTATCCAGGCGACTGCTCTAACCACTGAGCTACGGAGTCGTTAAAGATGAACGAAAATACTTCATTTTCCATTTTTCAATAGTAAAAATTGCATTGTAGGTAAATGCAAAAAAGTAAAAATTTAAATAGTTTAAGTATTTTTAATTCATTAAAATCACAATAACTGAGTTTTCTCAGGGTGTCAGCCGTCAAGAGTAAAGGACACAATACGAATCCGATTAGTGTGCTTTGCAGTAGGGGGTTTCATACAAAGAATACTGAACCGCTCGAGTTGATACGTTTACGATCCCTTTCCGAGTTGATGTATGTGCTGTGACCTTAAGCAATTTAATATACCTAGTCCCACACTTCTGTCTGTTCCGGTGACAGCCGTGGCAGAGGAGCCACTTGCAATACGAAATTAGCTATCAAAATGGACTGTCATGTCGTATAAAAACTGTTTTAGTTCCAAAGATTATCACTGGAACAGAAAAGCACGTAAGAAGCCATCATGTTAGTGGCTTTGTAGTGATAACAAACTGTAAAGTATTTTATTTTTTTATTTTATTGATTGATAGGCAAGCGCTTGTTCGCTATCACGCCCCTAAGCGTTGATGCGATCTACGATGAATCGCGCTTGCCTAATGCTGCGTACACACCAGTCACCAAACCAACTAAGGCCAACGAACACCATCCAAGGGGTTCTGTTTTCCCCTCTCAGATCATCTCTCTTCCACAATCAGATGATCAGAAACTCCGAATGTGAACGGAATCGCTCCCAGTGATCCTTTACCTAGCTTTAGATTGATCTTCGAAAGCCAGAAACGTGAAGCGAGCAATGCCGGATGTCGTTTGTTGGCGTTCGTGGGGCCGCCGGTCTGTACACAGTCTAAAAGGTACGGGTATAAAATATAATAAGAAAAAACCAGTCAAGAGCCAGTTGGACTCGCGCCCCGAGGGTTCCGTACCATCTACCTACATATAATAAAACAGAAACGGAAAAAAAGTCTGTACATGAAAGATTAAAAAAAAAAAGTATGTGATGTGTACAGGATATAGACCCCAAAACGATAGATATTGAAATTTTTGTCTGTTTGTCTGTTTGTATGTTCGCTTTGCACGCAAAAACTACTGCACGGATTTTTACCAAATTTTGTGAAGTAATAGCTTATAACCCGGCAGGCTTATTACCGATCTTAAAGTTACAGTTGCAATCGCGGCAATTAACAATTAATCGCTCCCAAAACACATATTCATATTACGGAACGTAGATCGCTACGATTAGCGCCACAAGCGAGCGATCTGTGAACTAAAATTGCATGAAAAGTACCGTACCGTACTGTACCGATTGCAAACCAACCGCAACTAGTAGCAGTCGCGTTGCAATTGTACAATTAGCAACTGGTTGCTTGTTTTGGAAATAAGCCTGCCGGTCAACATATAGGGTACCTTTTATTGCGGGAAAATTTCTTTATATTTAATAAAAATACAAAGACTGATTCTTACTAAAATAGATGGCGCCACATGATTATGAAAATACGTTATATTTAATCGCTGTCTCAATTAATAATGAATCATGTTATTTTTTTTTTACCTGCTTCAAAACATAATATAAATTGAAACCCATCCAGGCCCATATAAAATCATAAAAATAATTTCATGTTATTTACGTCATTATATCTACTAAGCAATAGATGGCGCAAGTAGTCAGTAAGATATACCTCTCATAAAAGTACATTCGAATGATTATTTTAATTAGGGTGAAAGCCCCCTCTGTTGCCACTTTAAGATGTTTTTCACTTCTTTCGCATCATAACTACTAAGCAATAGATGGCGCAGGAAATCAATAAGATTACGATATACCTTTCACAAATGTACATTCGAATGATTATATTACGTAGGATGAAAGCCCCCGCTGTTGCCACTTTAAGATGTTTTTCACTTCTTTCGCCTATGGTCTTAAGTAGGTATCTATAAAATACAAAATTTATATCTAAAATTGTCAAGAATGTATCTTATACTTTTCTTTACATTTTTAAATTCTTACAATACAAAAAAACTACTTACTTAAAAAAATTTTACAGACTCCAAAAAGTATTTGTCAACTGAAAAGGATAAATATAATATCTATAATTTAGGTACCTTTTTGAGGTCAGTGCCAGTCAGTTTATTTTTTTTAATTACTTTTTATTTCTTAAGTTTTAGTGTACAATAACAATAACTTTTAGCGAATTGTACTATAACATACCCACGGAAACTACTAAACTGATTTTGATGAATCTTAGACTGTTCCCAAAGTTAGAATACACCTAATTTAAATCAAATAGAATCATCTCGATATGCCTTAAGATTTCGAGAAATTCGTGGACAAACATAGTAAAAAACCTATAACTAAGTATTCATATACTTTAGAAATTTAGTTTTATTTTAGTAAATTAAAAACCTATTTTTTAAACTTAAAATGTGCGAAGGGTGCCGATTGATGGGTTTGACGACCGATTCGGCGCAGGGGTAGGCTACCCACCTTCTGCGCCAGTGGTCTCGGGTTCGATTCCCGAACAAGACAAATATTTGTGTGCATGAACATGTCTATTTGTCTTGGTCTGGGTGTTTCCTATGTATATTAAGTATGTATTTACAAACAAAAAGTATTTAAGTATATATTTATCCGTTATCAAGTTTTCCATGATACAGTTTCGTAATGAAATTAAAATGGGCTTAGATAATTGGTGTGAATGTAAGAAGTTATTTATTTATTATTATTATTATTATTTATTTTGTTAATCAAATTTTAAAAGATACATCGAGAAATAAATACTTAACTAACTTAGATAAAATAAAAGAAACATCTAATTCGATGTAAACTGAATTATTACTAATGTTATTATGACTTAAAAGTCATAGATAAAAAGTATATTATCAAGCAAAAGTTATTAACGAAATGTTTTAAGCTAAGTAAGCACTCGGGGCAGTGGCCAAAACTGAAGTTTTCACCCTATTGATGTAATATTTCTATTTCGCATTTCCACTCGACGCTAGATGTCGCTACAGTAAGTATAGTGGTGACACAAATATATCTGACCCGGTGACAGTGGTCGTGGAGGAGCCACTAGCAATACAAAATTAACTGTCAAAATGGACTGCCGGCAGTCAACAGTATATTTAGTACCAAAAACTAACCACTGTGTGAAATAAGTTTGTCGCAATGTAGACAAAATGTCACCAATGTAATTTTGAAAATTTTGCTCATAAACGCTAAGTGGCCAGTAACGTCACAGTACGTAGATACCGACACCTAAAAGAAGTGCGCTCCAGATAAGTCTGCGCGCGACTGGTGGCGTATTTAATGTTGCCAGTAGTTGTAAATAATTTTCCCATCACGTGTAGATGAGGAAAAAATCTAACTGGCTTTTGTCCGGTTGCTATAATGGGCGATTTTCTGAAAGCTCAGTCACTAGATGGCGCTGTCCCACCTATGCAGTTAGAAGGAACGGAACGTTATAAAACTTTGACGCGACTTTTTTACGTAAAACGGAACGTCAGACAGATGTTATTTATTTACCTAAATCTTTAAATTTACCTATTTCGTTTCTGTTCCTCACAGTAGTACTTATTTAATATATTATTAGTTTCCTTTGGGTTTTTAAAAAGTAATTAATTTAAAATGGTTCATACCAAAATATACCATAGACATGACATACTTATTCAACGCCATCTAGTGAAGCAATTGGAAGCTTTTTTTTTTTTAAATGGCCTCTCAGAAAATCGCTCATTGAGAATACAGTAAATTGTTTCTAGATAATTCCATTTATAATAGCAATATAAAACTGTAAGACATTAAAAACACTTTTATAAGCAAATATATTTTACATTGTTTATTATAATTGTTAGTAATTTAGGAATTAAATAACAACAAAATAAATATATTTCGAAATATTTTATTAAGTAACTATAGTAACTATAGAGTAGATAATAATAGTAACTAAAATACCCCAAGCGAAAGCAAAATATCACATAATGGTCACCCTAAAAATGACCTATCAAACAAGCAGTCCGCGCCTGCACTTTAGCAAATGGTTTAAGTAGCCTGTTATTGTCCTGTTTTATTTCGCAAGCACATTTTACCTGTAAAACAATCACTCTTCCAGCACTTTTGATAACTATTGGCATGACGATTACTAAATAAACTAATAAAACACAATGACACTCATTTCGCCTGTCACAACAAATACCATGGCGACCACAAAGTACCTTTGTATATATGGCGACCTGCCAAATTTGAAATTAGTTCCAAATTCGACCGCGCGCAAAGTTATCTGGCGAGCGCTCTACCTACCATTTTTTATGTCATTTAACCGGCTCTGGCTACTTAGGCCTTCAGCCGTAGGTACCATCCAATAAAATAAAGGAATATTAAAAATAGTTTTCTATCTAACTTATTTATTTATTTATTTACTAGGAAAGCTTACATAAATGATGTTAAATTAAATAATTAAATGGTATATCATTACATTTTATACCTGTTACTTAAAGAAAGTTAATTACAAGCTCTCACAAATAGGAAATGTCTCCATATCAAAATACTAGCCTTCCGCCCGCGACTTCGCAAGCTCGGACTAAACGACGACGTTATCCCGCGGGAATGTGATATTTTTCAGGGATAAAAGTAGTCTAAGGCAGCCATTACACAGTCCATCCAGATCGCGATCACTGATCGTGATCTTGATCGCGATCGAGATTTACTATGTAGATATTTTGCGATCAAGATCGCGAGCCGTCAATCACCTTCGTACACAGTCAATCTGGATCGCGATCATTGATTTTGATCGCGGATCGCGATCCAGATTGACTGTCTAATGGCTGCCTAAGTAGGGCAGGCGTACCGGTTTTGGCCACTGTACCGGTTTTGGCCACTTTTTGCTCTAAAAGTTTTCTAAACAACTTTTAGCCATTTTTGATAAAGGCAATTTAAATAAGGTATTTTAAGGTAATAATAACAACCGTTAGAATTCCTTATGTCATAAGATTTTTTTCAATAAATTCCATTTTCTGTTTGAAAAAATGTATTGTATGAAAATTTTAAGAAATTTGTTTTGGATGAAATACTTTATAAACCTTTGTTTTTTACAATTAAATTGTTGTTTTGCAATTGACTGGTTTCTAGCGCATTAGAATATATTGATTTTACCTGGGTTTGGTTTTGATTTTTCGCAATACTTACAAAAGTTTAACTACTTATCAGTAAGTGGCCAAAACCGGTACATTTGGCACCTCTCACACATTGTGTGTAATATAAAAAAAACTATTTTATCTTTATAAATTTGAAAAATGTAAGTACCTTTAAAGGTAGATAAATTATCAATAATTTAAGATATAATTTGTGTCTTAAATACCTAAGACCATTTAGTACTTAGTGCTTAAAAGTCAAAAAATCCTTAAAGTGGCCACAAAGGGTACCTCTGCCCTATGTCACTTTTCAGCTGCCAAACTATTCCCATTCCAAAAGTCACGTTGATCCGTTGCATCAATTTTGACGTGAAAGACGGATAAACAAACAAACCCTCTTTCACATTTATAATATTAGTATGGATACACACAATCTCTTTTTCATTTTATAGTAAAAATATGATTTGCCTGATATTATGCATTACTAAGTAAGAACATAAATTTTAGCTTGATACTTCCCACGCATACTTGAGAAAAAGTTTCTTGATAGGTAGACGGACAGATCTATGAATGAGGGCTCAACTATGTTCATGCAGCATTTGATAACAACATACCATGTTCATACCCTAGCCTGCATATTCGATATTCTTTAGACCCTTTTCTTTTAGTAGAGAATAGGATTTCAAGAAGAGCGTTATGAAATCTGGGCAACAAACACACATAAACTAAACTAACACAAAAGTCACTACACCGCGCGTACGAAGTCGCGGGCAACAGCTAGTCTTTTATAAAATAGAAATGCTTCATCCAAAGCAACCAGGGAGTAGGTAGGAAGGAGGACATTTGAGCCACCAGACCCAGCAATCCCAACTGATGAAGATTCTAGCGACGAAGATCAACAATCTTACAGGCCGGCAGCTCAGCTCTAGGTCAGCTCAGTGGTCTTGGACTCTTGGCTGATAAAAAGAAGGTCCGTAATAGCAAAAGCACTTTATTGACTTTGAATTAAACGTAAAGGCGAGATGTAACGGCGAGGCATATTCGTCCGAGAATTCGCGATGTAGAATATTGCAGTTTTTGGTCAGCTCCATCTCTTGACCGATAGTGGAACTAATATAACTTTTTTAATGATTTCTGGAAAAGTTTACTATTTAGAGACATTGTTTTATTTTTCCTGTAATCTTTACATAAACTTCGCAAAACTTCAGATCTTACAGTACAAATAAAGGTAAAAAAATAATGGTAATTTATAGTTTAATCACTAAAAAAACTAATACAAACGTAACATTTGTAGTAAATTTCATATAAAATGTGAGTCAGTTTGTCTACGTTTTATAATGTCAAGAAATTTTCCCGCAATAAAAGGAACCCTATATGTTGACCCAGGTTATAAGTTATTACTACACAAAATTTGGTAAAATTCCGTCCAGTAGCTTTTGCGTGAAAATCAAACATACAAACAGACGCTCGCAAATATAAGTTTGTCAACGTTTTTTATAAATAAAGAAATTTTCCCGCAATAAAAGGTACCCTATATGTTGACCCAGGTTATAAGTTATTATTACACAAAATTTGGTAAAAATCTGTCCAGTAGTTTTTACGTGGAAAGCTAACATACAAACAGACGCCCGCAAATATAAGTTTGTCAACGTTTTTTTAAAAACTTTTGGAAACTGGCACACTCCCTGATAAGCTTAAGTTCTCAGTTGTAAAGCCATTATTTAAAAAAGGCGATGATAGTGATTTGGGAAACTATCGACCAATCACGTTAATACCCGTGATGGCAAAGATATTTGAAAAAATTATAGCTAAACGTATAGGAAAAATGTGATAGTAAAAAACCATTGTGAATGCATTAAAATAATTTAAAATCTTATAGCTAAACGTGTTTATGCATTTATAGAAAAACTTAACATTATCAACAAAAAACAGTTTGGGTTTCAACAAGGAAAATCTACAACATTAGCTTGTTTTTCATTGATTAAAAAAGTAACAGAATCACTTAATAATAAAATACCTACGGTAGCTATATTTCTCGATATGTCGAAAGCGTTTGACTGCGTTGATCACACAATTTTATTAAAAAAGCTCTTCGACTACGGCATAAGGGGTACAGCTCACAAATGGTTTGAAAGTTATCTAGCAAACAGACAACAGTGCACAGAAATTTCGCGCATAGAAAAAAATATGAAAGAAACTGTTAAATCAAAGTACAGAGAAATTCATAGTGGAGTGCCACAGGGCAGCATATTAGGTCCATTACTATTTATATTATTTATAATTGATCTCCCTGACATTACTCAAAATGATTGCTTTCTATTTGCTGATGACTGTACATTATTATTCCATAATAAAAATATTGAAGACCTTGAGACTGATATTAATAATACTCTTATTGACATAATTAATTGGATGACTAAAAATAATTTACAAATTAATATAACCAAAACAAAAGCAATACAATTTCATACATATAAATCGAAAAAAAAATACTCTAAATATACAATATGACAGTAAAAAAAATTAAATGGTAGATGCTACACCATTTCTAGGCATAACTATTGATGAACATTGTCAATGGAAAAATCACATCAATACATTATGTACCAAAATAAATAAATTTGTCTACGCATTATCGAAACTCAGAAAAGTCACATCTCTCGAGGTAGCTCTTCAAGCATATCACGGATACGTATCTTCCATACTACGCTACGGCATCATTATTTGGGGAAACAGCGTTGATTCAAAGAGAGCTTTTATAGCCCAAAAGAGGTGCATTCGGGCATTATGTGGTATTGGCATACGAGAGTCATGTAAACCCGAATTCAAAAAATTAAATATTTTGCCTATGCCCTGTTTGTATATACTCGAGTTATGCTTGTTTGTCAAAAACTTCCCAGAGTACTTCATTAAAAATAAGGATCTTAACACAAATATACGCAACAGCAGACGAAACAAAATTGTTATACCAAAATGTAATCTGACATTATTCCAGAAAAATGTGTTTTACACGGCCATTAAAATATTTAATAAGTTACTAATGAGTCTAGTAGATTTGCCCATTGAGCGAAACATATTTAAAGAATCGTTGTATCGGTGGCTTATGGATAAAAACTTTTACTCTGTTGAAGAATATCTGGAATATAAAGAGAATTCGCATTTCACAACCTAATGGTTGACTTCTAATTGAAAACCAAACCTGAATTTTAATCTTATTGACATCATTGTAATTTGTAATCTTAATTAGTATTATTGAACTGACATGAATGTATTATTAACTGACATAGTAAAAGTATAAGATTATTAATTAATTTATTAAGTTGTTAGATTATGACTATGCTAATATTTGCATGCCAACATGTATATGGTAGAAAACGATTGAATCAAATTAATATTGCAGACTATCGCAATATATGTACATTGTTTTCAGCAAATAAAATAAATTTCATTTCATTTCATTTTAAATATAAAGAAATTTTCCCTTAATAAAAGGTACCCTAATATGTTGACCCGGGTTATCGGCCATTCTCCGAATAGACAGTTTTTACGTGTCCGGGCTAATATATCCGTAATATTGTAAAAATTCAAGAGCTTTAATTTTTTTATACATTAGTAAGCGTCCGTATTTAGCTGTAAACAAAAACATAGGCCTCTGTTAAATAGTTGTTTTGCTAAATTAATTTCATAAACCTCTGTTCTCTAATCACCGTGACGCGTCCGCACACCAACTTAATGTAAAAACTTGCCATTAATTTTCATAACGGACGGAATTTATTTGCATCATTCAACATTTTAAACAGTATAGGGTAATGTGTATCACATAACAAAATATCCATTCAATAGAATCATTCTGTAAATAATTATCAATTAATAACCACATGTCCGATGGATATTGGTGGTACCAATTTCTTGGATCCAATCTTTGATCAAATATTGGATCCGAAAAATTGGATCCACCCTTAGTGCTATGGTAATGAGAGTGGTATTCCTTTGATCAAATGCAATATTGGACAAAGATCTTTGATAAATGGAATACCTCCCTTAAAAATCGATGAACGCCGGCTGCAAAAACGAAAAAGTGACACGTTCCGCGTGCAAGCGAGAGCGCGGAAAAAGCGATAGACAGACACGATCGGCCGGCCTAAGCGTTCGGCTCTCTTCCATTCCATCGGCCCATGCGTCCCAGTAGAAGAGAGACAGCGGCATATTATTGTTATCCCGTAAAATTATAACGCGTAATTTCCTAAGATCAACAATAACATCGAGCTCTAGATACATAGTTGGAGTGACAGACATGGCCGAGCGTTATACGCCCACTTGAGAGCATAATTTTAAGAAGTCAGTCTGTGTTATATAAAGTTTTCATTTAATTCGTGAGCCTTCATCTAGTACTATTGTTGATCGAGGGTAATTACCCAAAAAAATAACCAAACTGTAGCACAGAATGTAGTTTCAAATTACAGGGGGGCTACCGGCTAAGAAATCTGGATATGGGTATGGGCTTCAACTGTCATTTGAATTCCTTATTCTGATAGATTTTTGCTGCTTTGTTCTGTTGAACGTTGCTAGCTAAATAGTTATCGTTATACCCGACGTCACAAAACAAGGAACTGATAGCGGCTAGTTTCTTTATAAAATTAACTTAAAGTTCCCAAAAACGTATCAAGTTCTTATCCATAAAGTTACGCGGTAGCCCCCCTGGTTACGCCATCTATCGAGCTTTATGGAAAATATTAATATCATCGAACTTGACAGTTAGATCTGAAATCTGCCCATTGTCGATGGTCAATAGCATAGACATGATGACACTTTAGTTTAGTCTTTGAAATTCTCGTGTCTATGGTCAGTTTTGACAGAAATGGATGGAAAACATGACAGTTTACCACAGGTACTCTCCGTACTCTTTGGTTCTGGCCTTAGCAATAGCAAGCAAAGCTGTAGAGTTTTGAGAATAAAATCATTATCGTCACGATTTTTGAAACAATCTTGTGAAATAATATTTAAACAGATACAATCACTAAGGTTGTTTTGTGGAATCCAGTATTTTATATCTTTTGATAATCAAAATTTTAGTGAATCATCATCAGCATACTTTCTTTCATGCAAGATTTTCTTCAATAATAATTCATTGTTATTACTTTAGCTTCAACAACAAAGCAGAGCGAATAAACATTGTTTTAGAAACTACCCAGTGGCAGTGTGAAATTATTTCAAGCATTGTGTGTGACTTCAAATCTGAAATCGATTATGTATGGCAATATTTACCTATTGCTGTGAAATGAGAGTGCATGCATAGTCAGTGACAAACCTTCTTCCTCATGGGTGTTATCTGCTGACAAGCCGCTCAACATATTAAATTGGAAAAGAAGGAAATAAGGTTAGTTTTGGCTAATATTCTAACTTGATGTTCAGGCTAATATTCATAATATGTACTAAAGAATTTTAAAATTACATGCAACTTCTTTGTTGAAGATGGAACTTCTGATTCCATGATTTCCATGTGGTTTTCTTAGTTGTCCTACCTACTACTAAGACCAACCTTACTTACATGATTAGAATTAGATGAGTCATCTTGTTGGCATTTGGCATTACATTACTGCTCTTTTAATTTTTCAAAAATGTAAATGGTAGTTTTTTAGTTACTCACTCTCATACTGAAATGTATGCTCAATATTAATATTCTTGAATTGTTCTATGTAGGCCAAATATAGACATCTAAATAATAATGAATATTCAGTCAACCTCTTATATTGATAGTGGATGCAACTATAAATGTGTAATAAACTCCTAAAAAATTATAAGTAATTATGCACTACTTACTTAAGTTCACTGTTTATTTATAAAACTCTTTCTTCACTGTAAAAGTGTCAGTAAATGATTTAAATGCCACAAATCCTCATTTTTAGTAGGGTATAATTTTGAAACATGGAAGAAATAGTTTCAGTCTAATTTATCAACTAAAATTTGTGACATAAAATTCTTTATCATGCACAAATTATTATCAAATATGAAGTTCTTTTAGTTTTAAATAAACTGTTGATGAGTACTGACTCACAACTCATCTGTTCATGGCTACACTTAGATACAATCCTATAAAACAGTGTTTATTGCAATATTTTTAATTATTTTTACTTTTTTGCATTCACAATGCAATTTTTACTTTTGAAAAAGAAATGAAACACTGGCTAACACAGCATAAAAATTGTAGAGAAATTTGAAGTGTTTTATAATAACTCCCTCACTCAGTGGTCAGAGCATTCGCCCAGAAAGTGAAAGGTCGTGGGTTCAAGCCCTAGTTGTGAGACGGGTCGATTTCTAATATTTAATTTTCTGCAATATTTTATTTGTAATTGTTGTTGCAGGCAAAATGGGACGATTTACAGGCAAGAAGTGTCGACTGTTGTCAATGTTATGGCTCACCGGAGGGTTTTTCTTTGTCGAGCTCATTGTGGGCTACGTAACCAACTCAATGGCTCTTGTAGCTGACTCCTTTCATATGTTAAGTGACGTAGCTGCACTTGTGATTGCATTTTTATCCGTTAAAGTGAGTATCTCTAGACTAGACTATGACTGTATAAACTAATTAACCCATAATAATAATAATGTTAATGTTATTTGTCTCTATCTATTACATTTTCACTCCTAAACTACTGCACTAATTTTGATAGATAAGAACATAATACCATGAAGCCTCTGGAAGGCACCATGGTCTTATCTTCTCTTTATTGCAATAACTAGCGGATCCTCGCAGTTTTACCCGCGTGGTACCCGTTCCCGTGGGAATATCGGGATAAAATATAGCCTATGTCACTCGGGAAGACTGTAGCTTTCTAATGGTGAAAGAATTTTCGAAATCGGTCCAGTATTTTTTGAGTTTTTTCGTTACATACAAAAATACAAATCATTCCTCTTTATACTATTATATAGTATATTATAGTATCTAGTATAGAGTATAGATGTAACAAGATGTGAGCAAAATAAGTTTTATTATTCTGGAATAGGCTATTAGGATAATATCAGGTACTAATAGATCTCGACAATTATTTTACTTGTATTATAATTAGATGCATATAAATAATAATTATTGTTACGCTGAGTTATTCTAATGTTGCTAGAATCGTATAAGCTCTGACTCACAATCCACGGGTTTGGCCCTATGAGATAATGTTAATATGAGTTGAAATGAGTAAATGGCAAGGTTCTTTTTAGTTCCTTGTTGCTGATGAATCAGAAAAGGATAAAACAAATATAAAAAAAATATTTACAGCTATTATGTAGTATACTTATTTGTAGTCTAACATAATTAAATCAATAATATGATGAGCAAGAATTTCACATTTTTTTATACTAACCTATATTTTTTTAAGAAAACAATAAATATTTTTCACATGTATATGAAACAACACAACTAGAAACTATAAATGCAGATAAGTGTTAAATAAATAGTAGTATTATTACAGTGTAGTGATCATAACTTATGGCAGCATGATTCATGTTGTTTAAAATAATATGTGTGTTTCTAACAACTATAAATACCAGACACAATAAAACTTAAAAATAATTGGCTACAAGACCTTCCACATATATTATTCTGTTTATAGTCACATCAGCATATTATATTCTTGAGACTAATTGCCGATACAAATAAAAAAAAATGTTGTATTTAAAAAATATCTACGAAAATTCGACTCAGGCTAAAGAGAGCATCAGCATGCCTGATTTCAAAATTAATATCTTCAATGCTTTTACCAACATAACTTTGACTAAACATTTATAATTTTAATTCAACTTTCAAATAAAATGTTATTGTGTAAATCCTTGAAAAGCTGCTAAATTTCTCTCCTTGACATCCTTTCTGGTTAACTGGTAGAGAATGCCTCATAGCATTAAGTCCGCCATTTGCATGTATCAATAAAGATTAAATAAATAAATAAAAAATTGAATTTAATGTCAGTGGACATTATGTGTGCATTTCCCAAGCCAAGCTTACTGGTTTAATGCCATAAACAATGACACACTTTCTTTATTCTAATGCTTTTATTCTTTCCGATAACAGATGTCACCTAAGAAATGGTCAAAGAATACATTCGGCTGGGCCCGAGCCGAAGTTCTGGGTGCTTTAGTGAACGCCGTGTTCCTCGTGGCTTTGTGCTTCAGTATCACTGTTGAAGCAGTCAAGCGATTCATCGAGATCGAAATGATACACGACGCAAGATTACTAGTCGCAGTAGGAACACTAGGATTAATATTGAACATTGTAGGCTTGTTTCTATTTCACGGTAAGAAGTTGTTTGAGTAATAACATCGCGATGTGCTTCAAAATTAGTCTGTTAATTTCGACTTGAGTCCATTGTCCTGTATGTTCACAAAGGAATGCAAACAGTAATTGTTTTGATAAAAGCAACCCAATGCTCTGTATAAATTCTGCAGGTTCAATGTTTTGATAACATTTGTCTGAGTTGTTTTAACGCATTTTTTATCTTAGAAATAACATTTGGATCAGTTAATGATACATAACACAAATTATTGATTTGTTTCTTATTTTTATTTATTAACTACTAGCTTTCCGCCTGCGGCTTCGCCCGCGTGTACTACACGACGTTATCCCGCGGGAATGTGACATTTTTCCGGCATAAAAAGTAGCCTATGTTCCTCTCCAGGCTACAGAGTATCAGTGTCCCAAATTTCAGCCAAATCCGTTCAGCCGTTTTGCCGTGACATACAAACATCTAAACATCTAAACTTTCACATTTATAATATTAATAGGATTAAGGAGCCCGTGGTGCAATGATTAGCGCGCTCGGCCTGCGATCGTTGAAGTTAAGCAACTTTCGCAATGTTCGGTCACGGGATCCAAAACTTTTCATCTCAAACTACTCGATACTTCGGAAGGCATGTTAAGCCGTTGCTCCCGTCTGCGTTTGTAGTCGTTAATTAATACCCACCAATCTGCATTGGGCCCGCGTTGTGGGTCATGGCCCAATCTCCTTATCCATCCATAAGAAAGGCCTGTGCTCCAGCGGTAGGGACTTATAATGGCTGATGAGATGATGATGAACCATTGTAAACTTTGATAATAATTACCTACGTAAATTGTCACTCGTTCTGTTAGTTTAGCTAGTTAGTCCTGTTTTATGCATCATATTGATATAGTTGCACTTAAACAAAGATGTCCTTATCGAAGATAAGCAATATATGTGGCGAGCGTGTGTTTGATGAACGGTTTTAGTTTGTATGTTTTGATAGGATGCTTAGTAAATTGAGCTCAGAACTCTTTATAGTACGAAAGTCCAAAACCCATGTGTTTAGGTGATGCATGCTCTGTTACCATCATCATAAGATTATTTGTTTACGCTATGCCCAAACAAGAAAGAGGCTAGAAATAGAAGGTTTTAAACTAGCTTCCCGTGCGCGGTTTCACCCGCGTGGACTAAGACCCTTGCCCAGCAGTAGGATAAAAGAAGTAGCCTATCCGCCAGTTGCAGAAAGCTCCATTAAAGTTAATTCTTCATTAAATCTATTGCTATCACTTATTTTCTTGACAACGAAAAGTGATAGCAATAGATTTAATGAAGCATTAACTTTAATAGAGCTTTCTGCAACTGGCGGTATGCCACTCAGGGATAACGAACCATTCTAATGGGGAAAGATTTTTTGAAATCGGTTCAGTAGTTCCGAAGATTACCCCTCTACAACCTCACAAACTCACAAACTTTACCTCTTTTTATATTACATTATATTAGTATCGACTAAGGGAATGCAGGTAGATTGCGTCACAAACTCTCGCCTAGCAATTACTAATGTAAAAAATAAAGAAAATCCTATTATAGGTGCTAATCAACAGTACATTAGTGGTATCTGAAGAAAGCCCTTGACAAAAATACTTTAAAACTTCCTAAAATGCGTTAAAACACCTCTCTCTCAACCTCAACCCTCATACAATCGCTCTAAAGGTTGGACCACATCTGGCAGCACGGAACAGCACTTTTCTATGCTGCTATATATCCTTTTCTGTCACACCGTACCGTCAATAACTAGAGGGAGAAAGGGCGGGAATGCTTATAGCATGCGGCGGAATCGACGAGGCAGTCGCACATCCGCGCTTTTTCTCGTTCTAGCAAATGCCAATTCTGTGAGACAGTGAAAAGGGTAGCAGCATAGAAAAGTGCTGTTCCGTGCTGCCAGATATAGTCCAACCCTAAGTGCCTCTTTCACAATGTCCGATTACGAGATACTTTCCAGTTTACTTGACAGTTTTGTATGGCCTTATCTGTCAAGTAACAGCTAATCAGATTTTTTTTTTTTTTAATCCGGCGTCACTTGGCGGAAGTCCCTAACCATTGTGAAAAACGAAATATATGTAGCTTACTTCCGCAAAAACACAATATGCAAGATGCACCGCCCGCCCGCTAAAAATTGCACATGCACACCATGAAAATACCAGTGCACAATACCTGCATTTAGCAAGACAGCAATACACCTTGCACCTTCACCTATTAGACTACTCTACATGTGTTTCGCCCCAACCCGGGGCACCCTCAGGAGATAGTTCGTACGAAAACCAACACCAAATGGTTTGGGGCCACCAATTTTTTGCGGGGCCAACATGCCCGCCCATGTTGTGTTTTTTTTTGCTGAAGTAAGCTACATATATTTCGTTTTTCACAATGGTTAGGGACTACCGTCAAGTGACGCCTGATTCAATCAAATAAGTGTTACTTATTTTTTTTTAGACATTGTGAAATAGGCCCTAACTCAACTTACCTATCACAGAACACGGTAGCGGCCACGGGCACTCCCACGGCGGTGTACCTCCCCCGTCCAACGTCCGCCACCTCACAGAGATAGTGAACAGCAACGCTGACATGGCGTTGGGACACAACGCGACGGACACGGAGGAGACGGACGAGATGGTGCCACCAAACTCTGCCAAGATGCCGAACAATAACAAGCAGACGCCGTGCCGTGCCCCTACTGACCCTGGACATATGAACATGAAGGGGGTGTTCCTTCATGTGCTGTCTGATGCTTTGGGTAAGTCTTTAAAGTTAACTTATATTTCAGTTCTCGAAAGATTCCCTTCATGTATCTGGTGAAATAATTGTGTATTTTTTAAGGCATTCTAAGGTTAGGCTATGATGAGGCTGACATACCTAAAATAGGTAAATAAACCTCTAAATAAATGAGGCTATCAGCGCAAAAGTGGTGCAACCCACAATTTACGTTGGCTACGGTTTTGGTGTAAGGTCCGGTTGCTCGAAGCTTGGTTAGGGTTAAATTATGGTTAAAGTAAAATTAACCGGCGGTCAAATTTAAAAAGCGTTGTTGAAGCAGCGGTTACTTTAACGAGCAGCCAAATTACAGATTTAACGGCGGTCAAAATAACCGACAGGGTGGGGGTGGTTTAAATTTTGACATTAGTAATTAAGGGAAGGTTAATAAAATAGTACAGACAACACTATTAACCCTAAGATAACAAACGTATTTTTCTTTTACCGATGTCAAAATTGACATCAGTTAAATTTTAACTTTTGTCAATTTTGACAAAAGTTAAATGTACGAGCAACCGGACCTTAGATATGTTCTTTACAATATAAATGTTCAGTGCAATAGTAGCCACCTTTTTGTAACCAAAAACAGATGGCGCTAGAAACATTGTTTTTGCACGAGCCGTTACAATCAAGTACTATAGTGCAAGAGTTGTGTAAGCTGTATACACCAGCCAGTAAGTAGTCTGGGGTTACACCATTTTTGCGCTGATAGCCTCAAATACATATAGATAAAAAAAAATATCTGGTGCTTTATGGCGCTACTGCTACGCTCTTCTCCTTGCGTTCGCATTCGCATTGTCGTAAATGTTTACCCTCTCACTCACTCGAGCTACCATCGGTGGCGAGACGGCGCATCGGCAGTCTCACTCACTCGAGCAAGGCGAATATTTTTTATTTTTTTATCCACAACGAGGAGGTACCACTTAGCCTTCATCACATCTGATGTTAAGTGGTGATAAGGCTGAAGGTGGAAGGAAGCACACTACTCCCGGAATCCTCAATCACTAAGGAACTGGCTATTTTATCTCTAACTGCTGGAACACAATAATGCTGAAAACATCATTGTCATGGCGTCAGACTTAGATAAGATAAGATGATCGTAGCTTTAGTTGTAGTTGATGGAGTAGCCGCGCTATTAGGTAATCTATCTTTTCTGCTTGAATTTGAAAATTGTCAAGCTAAATCAAAATAATAAATTATGTATGGTATGGTTAATTATGAATAATGTATCGCCGTGAATTGACTAGATAGATTACAATGAAACTGACATAAATGCCTACAATGTATTTTTTAAATCATGTCTAGTCTAGCCTTTAGACGCACTACCTGTACAAAAACATCGGAGCTAAGAAATTGTAATGATACTGCCAGTTAAGGCTGTATACCTAACCATTGTTACTTGTAACAGACTATAATCATAATTATCAAACAAAAATAATATTATTTTAACCAAGACTGTTTCTGTTAATTATTTTGTACTAGCTTTCCGCCCGCGGCTTTCCCCATGTGAACTACACGATGTTTTCCCGTGGGGATGAAATATTTTCCAGGGGTAATAAAAAGCAGCCTATATGCTATTCTAGACTATATCAGGCGTCCGTCACTCGCTCAAGGACCCGAGATAAGTGCCTACCGCTTCGGGTATGTCTCGGGATACAATTCAATACAATTTTCAGCGGGCCGCCCGCCCGAGCGCGATAGAATATATGCGATAGAAAGAGATGCAACGACTAGCCGTTCGTAATTAGAGCCGTACAAGCTGAATTCTACTTTATTGTTTTAAAGTTAGAATTGCTATTTGTTTAAATGGTGTCGCAGAGTGCAGCTTCTGTTACTAGTAACTATTATTTATTCTGTGACTATATGGTATCTCTGCGCCAAGTTTCATCCAGATCCTTTCATGCGTTTCAGTGTGATTGAGTAACAAACAATGAAACATTCGCATTTATAATAATATAACTAATTTATTAATCTAATTAGGTAATTACTTGTACTCGATTGAATTAAGGCTCTAAAACAAGAAACTTAAATCAGATTAATTTACAATATACCAAATTCGTAAAACTCCTTAGCTCTTTGTCAGAAATCACATCTTTGTTTTTTTCTTTCGATGTCAACTGCATTAACGCTGACTAATTCATGATGCGTTTTGGACAAACACACTTCCCGATTTAATTTTAGTAATTTGTTGTAATTTACTGTTCCGCTGCAGACACATATGGTCACATGTGAATGATGCATACAATTGAATGTACGAAATTCAACCTTACATCGATAGCTATAAGTCCTAGTTAAGAATAGTTTATTGAACAATAAGACTACAGCCACTTAATATGAATTACTACTTAATACGAAGGATTCATTGTAAAGCCATCCTATAAGTACTTAACTAATTGTGACAACAATGTTGCTTTGAACTAAGTTATAGTTCTTAAGAGAACGATACACGTGTAAGTTCTTACACGTGATAATGAAAACTTCGCTTCCCTTAAGTAAGTCATAATTAATTGATATCCAAAACTATACTAAGACCACTCAAGGAATTCCGATTTGACGTTTAGTTATTTCGTTGAAGTAATGTTAAATTTTGAATGAACGGTATATTTTCTATGGGTTTGACAGCTGTCGAACTGGAGTTCTCTCGGTGGTATTAGTGTTGTCTAAGATACATTCGAAAATAGGCTTAGCCGGCCTTATATTTTCTACAATTGTCGAATCGTTTTCTTACACCACAGAACTCAAGAATACCTACTCACAAGAAAGTAGTGGCTGTAAAAAGCCCAGTGGCATGCAAGCGTCTCATAGATGAGTAACTTTTTGCATCTACGCAATGATTTTTACGTCAATGTAGAGACCAAACGCCGAATTATCAAATCTCCTTTTCAAAAATTGCCAAAAGGCGCTTAATTATCTCCAAAAGGAAAACAATAAACCGAACTCCACGCTCTATATTACCTATATCGTTAAATGACACATGAAGTTTTACTGCCATTGCTCTCTTTACTTCATAGTAAAGCTTAAAATTTGTCAGAAAGTCACGGAAACCTATGAGAACGAATATCTTTAGAAGTTTGTTTAAATATTTTTTAATGGAGTTCAATTTATTATAAAATAAATTAGTTAGGGTGGTATGGGCTTTTCGGTAATTGCATTAACACGTATGTAGCTTACTTCCGCAAAAAAAAACCACAAAACTTGCATCTTCACCGATTAGACTAGGCACTCTACTACACGTGTTTCGCCCCAACCCGGGGCACCTTAAGGAGATGTTAGACTGTGCAAAATCCGACACCGAATAACTAAAGAAAGAAAGCTACATAATATATTTATTTTTTCACAATGGTTGGGGACTTCCGCCAGGTGACGCCTCATTCAATCAAATGCTCATCATTACCTAATACCCACTTACCTTGTAGAATAGTTCAAGATACAGTATAACATGAATGAAGGTTGATTTAAGACTCTGCGTCGCCAATTTAATTAATTATGACGTCTCATTCACGTCGGCATTGAGTTTTACTTTCATTGCGGAAATTGCAGATTCAGCCAAAACCGTGACTAATTCTTGAGAAAATTGCTCGTTCCATACAGTTAGCCCTGACCATCTTATTGTTTGATGACTAATCGATTGTGTATGTTTTGAACCTTTATTTGTTATTTATACAAAAGCCTTACACATCCTGTTTTTCTAGGTTGGTGGTCAAATGCCAAGGTAAATTATTCTCTACATAATAGTACAAAACAAAGTCGCTTCCCGCCGCCCCTGTACGCTTAGGTCTTTCAAACTAGGTATGCAACGGATTTTATTCTGGTTTCATTCAACTCTATACTCTCCAAGGAAGATACATTCCAAATTACAGCTTCTTGCGCCCAGTAGTTTTGGCTGTAAGTTGTCTGTCAGTCGCTAATAGAAGAGTTTTATATACATATTATATTGATTAATCTTTTTGACTGCTTTCTAGCAGGTTTGGTCTTCTGAATAAAACGGATTCTTAATACTAAATTCCATCTGTCCGTTTCCTAAGTAATGATAAATTATAAGCCAGTATATTATGTTAGTAACCCCCAAAGTATGAACACGCAGAAACGTTCGGTTAATATTCTTAATAGCTCTGCATCAATAACTTAATTTGTTAATTTAGGTCGGTACACAATTGGATTGTATGACTTGGCCAATTGTATAGATGTTTGGTTGCCCACTCAGATTAATAGCTTTGACGAATACAAAGCAAAATGAAGTATGAAAAATATATTTGAAGAGAGCTGTAAGTAGATTGTTTTCTTGCGACAGTATTTCTGGTAAAGTTGGATCTTTTATACGTCCACAATAGAAAGGTAGGTACTCCTAAAGTATTAAGAACTCTTCCTAAATCCAACATACTAAGTGGCATACACGCTCCAAGATTAAATTTTTCTGTTGAAATTTACAGGAGTGTCTAAGTCGCAAAAAATTTCAGAAATTTTACCCAGCATATGAAAATCAATTTAGTATTGAAATATTGTAAGGATTTGTCCCAAAACCATGTCGGACGAAAGCGATTTTCTTCAAGAGAAAGAGTAACAATGTAATTTGTCGCGTATTGAAAAGCCCTTTTCAAATATTTTCCATAGTTATTGTATTGTCTCTGTTATTCTAAACTGTACCAAATGCGCTGTGGCCTCAAGTTGTCCTTTCAAACGTTCTACTCGCTCTTTAACAGCCGTGTTACGAATCGATTTGTCGCATTCTTTATGGTCGATTCCCTTGACATTGTTAGTGTATACGATACATTACTATTTACTTTTTATTTGTTCAATATCACCTCTATTAATGACGCTTACTAACAGAGTATCTTTACTAACAATGTAAGTAGTTTTAAGTATGTATCTTTAAGTATCTGACACTTAAACGAAACTTCAAACAACAAGGTATGAATAAATTTCAACTGGAAAACTCATGAAATTGTTTCGCTACCCTCCTCCTCGCGTCGTGTTCCTCATGTCTGAGGGTCGTGTCGTGACCACCACCTTCTAGCAGTCTTTCTTTGATGATGGCATTCCACCGTCCCCTGTCACCGGGGCGGCGGCATGCAGTGCTTCGTACGTAGACTTCGATTCGTTGTTTCGCTATAAGTTAGGCGTCAAAATTCGTGGCAGCCGCAGCTATACCACGTTCTGTGGCCGCGACTGCCTCGAGTCTTGGTCTTGGCTTGGCGTCTACTATAACAGGCTAGACATATTCCTAAAATTAAGCTGGAGTATGTATTAGCATTATCTAACTGTAATACCACAGTTGAGTCCCTTCAGATTTATTTCATTAGATAACGGCCGAATAGTCGAACGCTACTCAACTTCAGGAGTGACTGTTACATCGCCCTGTTGCAATAAATTTCAACGGTATGAAAGAAACTGCATGATGGTTGAGACGCTTTCGATTATTCGGTAGTAAGTCTTATAATTATTATCCTATCAGTATTCAGAAGTGCAACTCTTATTATAATCACATAGTTTTAGAGGCGTTGAAGATGAGGTCGTTAAATACGCGCGTGGGTGGCCGAATGTTATCTACCGAGCATAAAATAGGTATTTTAAAAATGTGTGTCAACCAGCCAAATATATTTACACTGTATTATTTCTGTAATTCTGTGTCTTACCGCCGGTTTTTTTATAAGCTAAGCTTATGACCGGCCGGCTTTGTGTCATTGACATTATTTTGTAAACGACAAACATGCGAGCGAAGTATAGTAGCCTTGTGCTAGTTTTGTAAAATTTTATCATACATTAGCTGATCAGTTGTAACGATCGATATCGAAAAATATAGATAAATCCTGTGCAAGGTTAATAACAGGAGTGCCAATAATCAACGTTTTTGAAATTACAAGATATATCGACTATCGATACTGAAATAGGTCAAGTGTAAATACCGAAGTTACCTGATTAGGAGGTTTACGACACAATCGACATAATCCGAGGTGAATGCTAAACAGTGTATGTATCATGTAAACACGTAAAAAAATAACTGTTATTTACCGATTTGTTTTTTTACTAGCTGTTAATTAATTGATGCAAGTATGTTAACCTTGGTAAGCAAAAGAAATCGGAAGCAAATTGTTATCCAACACTTTCCACAATTTTTTCCTCGGAGACAAAACGTTTTAAAGTAACTGCCTAACTTTCGACCAATATTTAAATCTTGAAATATTATTTTTCGCGCCAGAAAAAGGACCATGTCCGTCCCTTATCATACTTTACCTCTTTACGTTGTGGATGTAAAACGCAAGATTTTTGGAGCCATAAAAGTGCATTTAAAGAATCTCACATATCTACGAATTCGCATCGTGCCAATTCGTGCGTCGATGCGTCTAAAGTATTTGACAGGCAATAAGGTATCTTTTATCATAGCGCATCACAGATTCTTGCGATGCAATGCGAATTTGCAGTATCATGCGGGAACCCTAAAACTGCACAAACATACTAATACATTATTATATTTCTAACTCCCGAATAGGTACTTGAAAGCAACTCAACTTTGGTAGCGTCTCAAACACGATGCCGTCTCTTACATACCTTTGACATTTAATGCGACAGGACGATGTGTGAGACGCTCCTAAAACTGAGTAGCGTTCGAGTAATCGGACGTAATTATACACCACTAAATTTTATTAGTACAAAGATTTTAGGGGATGATAGTCTCCATCAATACGAAATTTTCTTACTATCCATACATTTTCAGTCGAGTCGATGTTGTACTTTTGCATGGAACAGCTGATTTTTTTTTGCGATTCCGTGAATGGCCCCATAGTAAAAAAAAAATCGTATTGATGGACACTATCATCCCCTAAAATATTTGTACTAATTAAATTTAGAGATCAGTGGAGTCATCAGAATAAAAATTGTTTCAAACATTCTTAACTAACAAAGTATTCACTACTAACATCCAAAACATTGTTCTAGGTTCGCTAATCGTTGTGGGATCCGCATTGGTCGTTTGGCTGACTGACTGGGAGTACAAATACTACATTGACCCCGCGCTCAGTATAGTGTTGGTTATCCTGATCCTCGCGTCAGTATGGCCCTTACTCAGGGAGTCTTCGCTAATTCTGCTACAGACTGTACCTACACATATTCAGGTAAGAGTAATAAATCAGTATATTTCGTTAAGAGCCATTTCGCAATTAGAGCCATTGGGCAGTTGTCTCGCTCGCACAATGCAACATTTTCATAGATTGTGGAAAACACATTGTGTTTTTTATAAAAGTGTTTCATTATGTCACTACAACGTAGCGACATAATGTAACGGGAATTTTCTAAAATCCTTTCTTAGTGCTCATCTACATCATAAAAGGTATCTACCCGCTAAAAATGGTGTCTCTACCTTCAGCAGTTATTAGGGCTCTACGCCTATGCCAACAATGAATCAGTCAATCAATTAAGAGTTGTATATACCGTATACCGTATATACCGTATACCATGATTAAAAAAGTTGTTTCAAAACACATGTTTGGAACCGTGTTTTTTATCACACGTTAAATACCTCAAATATTGGTGTTCATAGACTATAATTCATATTTTATAGGTAATTCCCCGGCGGTATAGTCCGGCTAGGAAAGTCCCTGTGTCGCCCATTTTAAAAATCAACATTAGTTAGAACATGCAGGATGAATGTAAATCGTTCAGTACTGATTAGAGATACGCAACATAAAATTAATGATTTGTCCATTGATAGTTTGTTGTAAATATTTAATTTACTATGCCGAATTTGAAAAAATCTAGTCTAGAAACATATAACTAGAAATAAAACATCATTATAGGTCGAAATAATTTGAAATAATGCCCTCAACTAAAAGGAACAAAAAAAAAACACTTCTTTATGCCCGGGCTTCACCTGCGTCTAATGCCATTAATTAGCGCGCTATTTAATATAATACGCAGGTGTAGCCGGGCTAATAAGCGCGCTTAGACGCGCATGCCGTTATTAACGCCGTTAGGCGGCACGCAGGTGAAGCCCCAGCATTAGAACAATTCGACCTCTATGTTTTATAAAATAATAAATAAACAGTTTTTTTCCAACCATGATTTTATCATAGCGGATCTTATCAATTCCATTGATTGATTTTTAATCCAAATTGAGTTATAAATTAAAATTTTACAGTATACGAAGCGAATTATATTTATAACTGTTGCCTGCGACTTCGTCTGCGTGGATTTTTTCGATTTCCTATAACACCTACTTGAAGATTACTTTTCCAGACCAAAAATATTTTCCACTCATATCTAAATGAGAATTCTAATATTAAGAATGATAATACAGAGTACAATCGCGTCGTTTGTTCGATAAACCGAGTAAAGCTAGCCACTGAACATGTTTACTCAGGTGGAAGCGAAACGGCCGCGGGGAAAGTAGCTGATGCACAAATAGGTACGGTTTGTCAACTCGCAGGGCAATTGGAAAACGTGGATCAATTATCTAGTGGACTGTATTTGATCAGCCTTTTAGTTCGACAGTTAGTTTATAACTAGTTTATCTTGTGAACTTAGTAATCATTTGTTATAGAATACTGTCAAAATATATATTTGAAATGAAATATATATTTGAAATGAGACTTTTGCTTGTCTCCTACACCACAGCATAAAATATCACGGCAGCATGTAACATGACGTAGCTTAAATGACAATGATAGCGCCAAAACAGTTTCCACAATAAATTCATGCAGATCTATCAAAAGCACAATCAAGTTTTAAACTAAATTAAATAAAAATATTAAACTTTACAACAGTTCACAAAAGATGAGATACTAGAAGTAAAACAAACATAATAGACATTACTAAAACTGAAAAGGTTAACGTAACACACTTTTTTTTAATTTGATTTTATAAGAACCAAACTTCTTAAAGAATATATGCATTTGTTTAAACTTATTATTATAATCACTGCAGGTGCGTACAAGAAATCTGTTTTTAGCATAATTAGTATTACAAAAAGGTATATTAAAAAGTTTGGGTGAGCGTAAATTTCGTTTGCCACAAAATGCAGCGAAATTTTACTCAAACGGTACGGAGAATCAACCATGTTATTTAAGAGTTTATAAAGGAGATTTGAGAATGTATTTCTAATTATCTAAATTCTGAATAATTTAATTGCCATCGGCGATAAACAATTTAAAAAAGAGTTTAATATTTAGGCCGATATTAATTTACTATTTTTTTTGTTTGTCTATAAACACTAAAATCTTGTTCTTATTGTTAAACTTATAATATTTTGTTATCAAATCAGTGTTTTGTACAGAACACACAAAAGACGATTGTGATTATTCTAATATTGTCTTGTCCATTTGTCTTGGTCTGGGTGATATCTATGTTACATATTAAGTATGTATTTACAAAAATAAAGTATTTGAGTATATATTTATCCGTTAACTAGTTTCCATAACACAGTTTCTTTATTTAAACTATTTATGAGCTAGATAATTGGGTATTTGACTGAATTTTTTTTATTGACTTAAAATGTTCATTTAATTAGTAGCAACAACATAGATATTTATTTTCAAATATCTTGCATATTTTCAGCAATATAGAGCATCAAACTTACTAGTTAGACAAGGAGAGCGCTATAGAAACGTGACGTCACATTTCTATAGCGCCATACTCTCGCCATAGAAAATTTCGTTTTAGAAAGAGATAGCTGGAGTCACAATTAAGTAGCTCATAATTCGCTTGTTATAATACATATTGAATTTATTTTTTCATATTTGTTATTCAATAATGTTATATTTTCGCATGTCATAATTAAATATCTACATTTCAACAACAATCAAACACCCAGTTGGTGTGATTGTAAGTATTTTTTTATATTAGCTAGCTAGTATTTATACTTACGAAATTTATTATAGGTTAGTATAGGGTTTTATACGTGGTCTGGTCATATCACCATAGCCCACAGCCTCTCTTTGTGGCGTTCAAAGGAGGATTCCTATGTTCAGTGGTGGACAAAATGGCTGATGATGATGTAACTAATTATTGGTTATAACGCAGGTGGACGCGATTCAGAGGCGGTTGTTGGAGAAGGTGGATGGAGTGCTTGCCGTCCACGAGTTCCACGTGTGGCAGTTGGCTGGCGACAGAATCATAGCTAGTGCACATATTAGGTACGTTATACTGCGCTAATTTACCGGCAGAAATATGATTATCTTCAAAGTACTTACTTATGGTGTAAATACAATATTAGAGGTCTTACTTTTTGATAGCATTTTTTTAAGTCTATTTTATAACAAAATAATTTTTATTTCACACTTTAGTGCATCATGATAAACCTTCTTTTTGGAAGTCGGTTAATATACTAAAACCTAAATGTAACAAATACTTTCCTGAAAACCGCATCAAAATCGGTTCATCAAAAGCGAGATAATTGCGAACAAACATACATACATACTGGACAAACTGAGAACCTCCTTTATTTTGAAGTGGGTTAAAAAAACTTTTTTTATCTACTACGCGGTAGCACTTAGCCTTCATCACACCAGATGTTAATTGGTGATAAGGCTGAAGGTGGAAACGCACTACTCCCGAAATCCTCACTATCACTGAGGGACTGGATATCTTATCTTTAACTGCCGGAACACAATAATGCTGAAGACATCATTGTTATATGAACTAATTAATAAGGTATACTTTGATGTAGCATGTGTCCTATGACGGCTCATTCGTGAAAAGCAAAAAGTTTTTTATGTTATTTGAATAAAATTTAAGAAAAACACCATTAGACATTTTTTTATGCAGCTTATGCTAGCAAAATTAGACTCTATTTCTTATGCAGAAGCAACATTTAGCTTTGCACGAAAATGAGCTGACATTAAACCCATGTACATTGAACAAAGGTCTTATATTTTATGCCGATCAAAGACGTATTCAGCTAAACTAACTTTTTAAGGCACTACTCTGAAAAAGTATGGACTTTTTGATTTAAAACTATAGGACGGTTACAGTTGTTACAAATCTGGTAATAAGATATATATTTCTTCATACCTTTATCTAGAATCGTATATTATTAAATCAAATCAAATAATTTTCTATTTCTATTTCTATAGTTTCAAAAACACGAACTTATGATTTTGCCTCGACACTTTTTCTTTACGAAAAGACCTCTAAAAAATACGAAAATTCAAAATTATTCTTAAATGGGGTTACTTACACTATTGGAAATTGGTTTAATAAGTGGACACCAATAATATTTAGGATCGTATAGAAGCATTTTTCAAAAATCGCTGTAGTTTTTTAATACGAAGTGATTTTGTGCTTTTTTTGCCTAATCTGCAAAATCGGTCTCGCTCCCGCGCGCGTCGTTTTCTCATTGCTATCTCGCTTCAGCATAATTTTTCCGAGTAAGTATCGCCTTAAGTACTAAAAGTTATATAATGGAAATTTTTCCAGTGTATTGATTAAAGTTTAACTTAAGTTGCGTTATGGTTTAAAGATTTTTAGTTTTGTCAAGTCCAAGGTTCTCAGACATGACCATCAAACTGTAATATGCGAAAAAAAAATATTGTTCTTCAAGAAACTCTTTGAAATATCGTCTTGTTCATAACATTTTTTTTTTCAAAGAACGTTAACTTTTGATGCTCAAAGCAATAAAACCAATTGTTCTATGAGTTTTGCTTTACATAGATATGCATACCTGTCATTTCTTATGTTAATTATATTCGTTCTAGTGTATTTTGAATTAAGGTGTAATTTACTGTGATTGATTGTCTTTGGAAAGACTGCTTGTAACATTTATTATCTTCAATAGTCATATGTAAATATTATAATGAATCCGGAAGACTCGGCACGTGAAATTACTGCTACTGCCAGTATTGAAAAAAATAGTTTTGTTTTTTCTGCCAAATATGGGCCACAAAGAAATGCTAAATTTAACACTTCTAAAAGTTTTTGTTCGTTTCAAGTAAAATGACTATCCAATAAGGAAGAAGGAAAATGAAAAGCTAATTTCACAGTAATAGGGAAATACTATTTTTATCGTATAAAAGACAAATTCTTTACTCAAATCACCTTTAGCTTTTACTTTAAGTCTTTATGTCGTTTCTGAATTATAGACATATGTTTGAAAATCAACGTTTATTAACTTAAGAAACTTTTTTTATGATAATAATTAATAATTCCTTAGGGTGCGGTTCCTGCTGCTACCGCCACGTATCGGCTCCACTGTCAGATGTATAGCAGTTAAGCTCCGCCCTAACCGCTTCTATGGAAACTCATCCTAACTGATATATTGAGGTCGACTGGTTATGTTTGCACTTCTGTTAATTTATTCTTCGATCATAACTCGCGAACCCAAACCTTCCGCGAACAAAGATACTATCGATATCATAAACTTATATCTCACAACACACAACAGCAGGCGGTAGGTATAAAAAAGAAAACATAAACTTTACACGAACAAAAATAAACCTAATTGCACTGATAATTCGTTCCAAATTAAAGAAACTAGATGAATTCTAATTCTTCTACAAGTCATTAGAAATGGAAATTACTATGCTCGTTTTCAAATAAACATCTTTACGTAGCTTATTAGCCTAATGACCTATTGACATTGGTTTAGTGTTAAGGCGATACTCGGAAAAAATGTGCTGAAGCGAGATAGCAATGAGAAAACGACGCGCGCGGGAGCGAGACCGATTTTGCAGATTAGGCAAAAAAAACACAAAATCACTTCGTATTAAAAAACTACAGCGATTTTAAAAAAATGCTTCTATACGATCCTCAATATTATTGGTGTCCACTAATTAAACCAATTTTCAATAGTGTAAGTAACCCCATTTTAGGATAATCTTCACTTTTCGTATTTTTTAGAGGTCTTTTCGAAAATAAAAAGTGTCGAGGCAAAATCATAAAATCGTGTTTTTGAAACTATACGATTCTAGATAAAGGTATGAAGAAATATATATCTTATTACCAGATTTTTAACAACTGTAACCGTCCTATAGTTTTAAATCAAAAAGTCCATATTTTTCCGAGTAGCGCCTTAAGCGAAGTATATAAGTACAGTGGTTAAACCGATCGGCTAGTATCAAATCACTAGGCTCCCCCATTCGACTGTGTATTTGTACAGTCGTGGAATTTAATTTCCAGCCCACTTAATGTTCAATATCGTACAGCAAATTGACCTTAAAAAGCTAGCTAGATCACGAAGTTGCATTGACATATCCCATACATTGTTTTATGTCAGTAACTAGGCAACATATCAACTAAGTTAATATGTTGCTTAGATACGTTTTTCTCTTGCATAGTAACTAACTACGTTGACAAGCATATTTAAAAGATTTATTCAATATCTAGCAAATAACAACGACATTTGACAAACAATATATTGATGATTTGACATGTCATTATGTATAACTAACATTTAACTAACTAAATAACATTTTGAACTATTATGCAATGCTAATGTCTATTATATTAACATTTTCTTGTCTTTACAAAATGGGTAGAAAATTAAATTCCTTGATTGTACCTACAACTCGCCCGCCACAGCTTGACCAATCATTCATAATGTCAGATTTACATTGATCCAGTAGCTAGCGCCAATGTCGCTGACAATCCAGCGGCACCGCTTCGTGTAAACCTTTTTTCGTGCCAGTCCAGCGCTGGTGCCAGCCCAAGCATGAAGTGAAACAGCTGCCTACTTACTGACGTTTTTAGGTGCCTAAGGTTGGCGCCAGCTAGTGGATCAATGTAAATCGACCACAAAGTGAATTATATTGCTTGATGAACTGTGTCAAACAAATTGACAGACTAGGGGTAATATCAGTAATCAGTCACTCACTGTCCAGAGTTAAAATAACACCTTACCACAATACAAACGAAACACACTGGCAAGTGCTAATTAGCTAGAGTAATTTATTATGTCATCTGTGTGGCCACATTTTGCAGTCAAACCAACCACATCGGATGATATGTATGTGTTGTTACATGAATGGGGGACGACTCGCTATCTTGATATCGTTTGAAAATCGGCATTATTACGTTGAAATTGCGATTATAAAAATATTACAAAACGGAATTGGTAGAACCTGGGGGCCAACTGTGTGTAGTGCCACACTCCTGTCTGTTCCGGTGTCAGCCGTGACCGCGGAGCTACTTGCAATACGAAATTAGCTGTCAAAATGGACTGTCGTATGAAAACTGTTTTAGTTCCAAAGATTATCACCGGAACAGAAATGCTTGTCGTACTATTCCACGCACGACATGTAGGTACATGAAGTTTGACTTAATACTCTGAGGTAACTGGAGCTCTCACCCTGAATAAAAAAGTGTCGCCAGCAAATTTGACATTTATGTATGTAGTGGCTGTCAGCTGTCTCATATGACCATACGTATTTTTTTAAAGTGTAGGTGAGACGGAAGACAGCCACTGTGTTATTTGTGGTATTCAAAAAATTGTTCGTACTGCACTCTCCAGTTACCTCAGTATTAAGTCGAGCTTCATGTGTAGGTATCACGATCGCTGTCAATTAGACAAATGTCAAAAAGCTGGTTGTCAAAGATAGTTGTAAATAATAAAAGCTTGCTAAAAATATTTCTATTCGAAAAAACATCGCTGTTTATACACAGTAGAACTTAAATTGGCCTTCCGGCCACTCTAAGTAGATCCCCGTCGCGTCATGGTAAGGTTTACAGGCTTTGTTAATTTGCTGGCAATTGATGATTTCATAAGAACATTGATAATGACACCTTAAAATGTCAAAGATATGAAAGAGACACCATGATGTTAAAGACGTTCCTTAATTTGAGTAGCGTTCGAAAATTTGTGCACTAGTCTCCTAAACTAAGTCGAATTAATTTTTATTAATAAAATCAATGTTTTGTTATTTGATTTGCCTTTCATCAATTGGCCAACTGATACTTAATTACCTGTCATTAGTGGCAAGTAACTGACTGATTAGCTATCTCACTTAACAGTCAATACTGTCTCATAAATATTATGATTAAGTAGGATTTCCACGAGTCTTTTATTTAGTCAGGGGTCTATTCCGGTTTGTAACGATAAAATTCTACGATTGTCGAATAGTACTTTCGATTTTTTAATAAGGTTGTGTTTTTGGTAGTGGCATTGCAAATCGAACGAACGGTGTTTACGAAATAATTTACACACAGGCTTTTCGTAATTATAAACGCAGTTGAATCGTTTAATCAGTACGAAAAACGTGTCGGCATTCAGGTAAAGCCTTTTAGCTACCACAATAAGCGGTTATCATTAGTTACAGCTCTAATGAGGCGATAAGCGAGGCCTTTTACTATTCGCTGATAACAGACACTCGAATGAAATCGAGCGCGGACATACTGACTGTGGGGAACTATGCCCATTGTTTAATTTTATTGTTCATTTTGTTGGTCTATAGTCTGATTGTGTTGTGATGAATAATGGTAAATAACACCTAGTAGTGATAAAAAATTATTGTCTCGCGTGGTGGGTCATGGATGATGATGATGATGATAAGAGACACTCAAATGAGATTGAGCGCGGACATACTGATTGTCAGGATTGTTTTTTGTTCGTTTTGTTGCTCTTCAGTCTGATTGTGATTAATTATGGTAATTAACACCTAGACGTAATAAAAACTTATTGTCTTGAGCTTCTCTGTGCTTCGGAACGCACGTTTAGTCGTTGGTCCCTCCTAGGTTTGCAGTCCTTAATTACCCCACCAATTCGAATTGGGCTCGCGTGGTGGGTCACGGCCCTTCCTCCATATCCATCCATAAGGGAGGCCAGTGCCCCAGCAGTGGGGACATTTAATGGCTGATGATGATGATGATAGATAACGGACACTCGAATCAAATTGAGGACATACTGACTGCTAGGAACTATGTCCATTGTTTATTGGTTCGTTTTGTTGTTCTACACTATTTTACAATTGTGATTAATGGTAAATAACACCTATTAGTTATAATTATGGTAATATGCGCTAATAATCACAGTCTGTTGTACTATTAAATTAATGAAATAATGTAATGGTGAACTACTTACAACTACCTATAAAAGTAGTAAAACAGCAAAGCTACTCTGGGCATACAGTGCTGTTCCAAGCGTTTCTTACTTAAATTGAGACATCGTTAAAAATACTTAGATTAGCAAATTTATAGTAATCTCTCTAATCACTTATGCTTGAATACACCAAAACTTCTAACAGTAGCGGATTGATCAAAAATTGTTTCAAAATAAATTTATTTTGGCAAGCTACCAATGCAAACGATTCTTTGTCCCAGAAGCCAAGTTCATTGAACTAGATCGCGGGCCGCTTCATTTCCAGTTGGTTATAAGGCGATAAATACTTTGTTTTGTTTTTCTGGGTCCGTTGCACGTGTAAGCACTAGATATGATAAACTCAGGGTGCTTATGCGGCTACTGACTGTCTCGGATTATACAATAAGTGCTGTAGGGGTTTTCTGCTACTGAACAAGCGTCAAAACTTAGAAAGGACCTTTTAACAGAAAACCATACAAAATCAAAGATACACGAAAGATTGATTTTGATTCCTGTACCTTCTACTTCATCATCTTTTCCTTATCCCAAATCTATTTGGGGTCGGACCCGTATGTTTTTCTTCTCCACTCTACTGTCACTCCGACATCTCCCATATAAAGCAGAAATCATACAATTACATACATATTTCTCTTGCTTCCCCTACTCTCATTCCTACATATATGCTCTTTTGGCACGGATTGGGACAATCTTGACCTAGCTCCCAGAAAAAATGTTTCCGTTCTGATAGAGTAAAGGTTACATTATGATATGACCACCTGAGCCATGTATCTTTTTTGTCAAAACCCTTTTATTAATCCTCTTTTTCATGGCCAAAGCATGAAAGCTTTGCTACATAAAACATGTGTCAGCAGAAAATTACTACAAAAACTGATACGTAAAGACTAATTGGTTCGTTGATATGCAAGAAGCTTTACTACGTCCATGAGGTAAAACAAAACGTAAACTAATTACAGTCGTGTTTTATTTTACACATATGATAACACTGACTATGATTGTTGCTTTGATGTAGTTCCACTATTCTAATTTGTTTTTCTGGCTTCGTCCAAGCACGTCCAAGCGCCGCTGTATATAAACTTTACATTACAATACAATGCATACTCATTTTCCTTAAAGTCATAATCTATTTACGAGTAAATAGCTGAAGATATAGCCGGAATCACACCAAACCATCCATCTTGTATCCGCGATCCAGAGGGTCTACTCCGAAACGTTAATTTCCGAAACTTCCTTGTACCCGTCCCTCTCACTCTCCAGTCACGGCAGAATCTATTGAAAGAGGCGGGGCTAGAGAAGTTTCAGATTTTAAGTTTCGAAGTACAGTCCCAGAATCGTGGATCATGGATCGTGCGAGTTATGGAATGTAAATTACATGCTAAAAAGTGTGTTATTTCAAAAATCTGTCTATTTGTGTTTAGCGTAAGGGAGTGGAAGAGTCACAAAACTTGCAAAATCAAAATAATTATCAAAAAAATCACCTCACCGTTTTTGAGCGAAGTTGGATTATGAAGAAGAATTATTCAAGAATAACGGAAAATATATAATCTGTTGATTTCGACACTAGATCGATTTATTTTCTACAACTTTTTAGTACATTACTTCTAAAATCCCCTCTTGGGTTCCCCTACTATACTAGATTGGCTGTAACTTACCTATGTCTGTCATTATCATTATTGCAGTAGGTAATAATAGTCAGTTAAGTATATACATTTGTCCCTGAATGTGATTTATTTCTACTAACTTACCTATGTGATTAATTATTACGTATTAGTATTGTATCTAGACTTGATTCCTCATTGCAAATGACCTAAGTTGGATACGTTCAATTTACATAAGTGGCGGCGGTAAAATAATTATACGTTATGTTATTATTTAGCTACAAACCGATTCAATGTTTATATTATCAAAAGAAATGTTCTCAAGTTCTTAAATATTTAATCATCTTAAGTTTACTAATATTCTAAAGAGGAAAGATTAGATTGTTTGTTTGTTTGCATTGAATAGGCTCTGAAACTATTTTTAGATTAGAAAGCTACATTCGTCCCGAATAACATAGGCAATTTTTTACCCCGATAATCCCACGGGAACGGGTACCACGCGGGTGAAACCGCGGAGAGCCACTAGTATATTATCAACTTAATTGGCTTTTCTGACTTTACAGTGTATTTATTTATACAATGTAATGAATTTTAAATGAGTTTCATTCCAATTGGATTGTACAAAACAACGATTTTATTTAATTTAAGCAATCAAGGATTGGAATTTTTCATGACGTCACCTTAAATAATTAGTAGTCGCACTGATAATCTCCTTAAGGTATATCTGAAACATAATAAGAAAGCGATTATGTACCTATCCTTTGTAATGTTTAAATATAAAACACACTCTTTGCAATAACACGCTCAAGTAAGTTTGTAGCGCAAATCTTCCTCAAGAATTGGACTATAAAATACGAAAAAGTATTTTTTAGATATTTTTTATTACTTACGAGTAGTCGGACATTCATACAAATAAATTCTTCATCTTTACATCATACTAGTATATCTTTTATTTAATAGCAATAGAGCGTGAACAATGGATGTTGTTTCACTTGAGCAATTAACATGAATATTTTATTTATTAGTTTAGCCATGTTAATAAACAAATAACGTATGAAGAATGTCATGATTATGTTAAGTTTTACTTTTTTATTTGTGTTGAAATAATATCAAATGATATAATATGTAACCTTTGTTTGAAGTAACATGCCATATACCATCGCCCGTAATCGCAATATTAAAGTAAGGTTGATTAAACGACGGAACTATACACTTCGTATAGCGCCATCTCTTTCACAATCATACTTTAACACTGCTCAAACAGTGCACAGTAAGACCCCAGAACTATTTCGTTACGTGGGAATATTGTCAGACCAATATCAAATATCGACTTGGTAATGTAATAATGTTATTAATATCGTTTCGATACGAACCGGCACGGTGACGGTGCCGAGGTACAGAGCAATATCATTTGTTTTTCTTAAATTAATAGACTTTATTCAGCATGCAATACCGAAAGACGCACGAAATTATCGACGATCTTTACTGTAGCGAATGATCGTAAATCTTAATAACCTTTTACCAAAAAGTAACAATCATCTTAAAAGACGTCATTTAATAATAAATGGACTTAAAATGTAGTTATAATTGCCAATATGAAACTGTTATTGAATCAATACATGTGCCTTATGTTTTTTCAGATAGACAAAAGTTTTCGTGTCTCTAGCGTTATACAGGGTGTTAGGGGCACCGTTGCACAAACTTTAACCATGGCTTCAGGCCTTCATGCTGAACAACGCACAGCAAGAATTTTTTGTCGGAAATGAAAAAAAAATTCGACTCTTTATACAAAATGTCCCGATAAGTTGCTAAATTTGTATGAAAATTCCATTTTTTTTTCATTTGCGACAAAAAATTCTTGCTGCACGTTGTTCAGCATTATGGTCTGAAGCCATGGTTAAAGTTTTTGCAAGGGTGCCCCTAACACCCTGTATAAAATATTCTAAATGTTTTTATTTCAGTTTACCAATCTTGTCAAAGTAGACTGAGGCTACGCTCACTTTGAACGCGTATTCGTATGAATTTTACTCGTGCGAACACGCTCGAATGGTCCAAACCTTACAAGTGTTTTGGGTGCGAGTTAGTTAGTTGTACGTAAACGTTGTCAATTTGTACGACTTGGCTCGTACGTTCACGTATTCGCACCCAAAGTGAGCGTAACCTAGGGGTTGTTAAATGGCGATACTGCTAAAGCCGATGAGAAAACCCTCGATAGATATTGTGAAAATCAGGGTTTTCATTGTCACAGTTCCTTTTAAAATCTTTGCGATCAAACAAAAGTTGCAGTTTGTTGAATTCTTAATCTTAATAACTGATCAAGAAAAATAGTTTTACTTATCTATTTCAATACGATGACTCTGTTACCGTTTCATATAAATCATGATAATAATCTTTTCCCATTTATTATCAGGTGATTTCATAATCTTCACCAATATCTGTGCAATGTGATTGATGAATGGAAGACCCTATGTATTGGAAATATTTTGGATCAATGTAATTACATTATCACGATTTTAATTTTTGCATATTCCATGCTATTCTTATAACTGAAATAATAATTGAAAAATCCACTAGTTTCAAGTACCCAGTGTTCAAATCCCACCTAGGGTACCTACTTGGGAACTAGTGGTAACTGGATTAAAAAATAAATAAATATTGAACACCATCACAAATGTTGTTACAATCCCAAATTAAGCCGCCTGTGTTATGCTAATCGGAAACAACGACGGATATAACCATATAAGCACAGACAATAGGAAAGTTAGTTTTCTACATTTATTCGACCACTAATCGAAATTCGCGAAATTACAGTTTTCATTATAATCACAGATATTATTATATTAGTCATTAGTAGAATCGGTCATTTATCGAATTGGTCGTTTAGAGAATTGTAAATTTCGAGAATCGGGCAATTGTCGACTATGTAGTAATTTCGCAAATAGATCATTACATTAGTCGACTAAACCGTCAAAATAAGTTGATTAAGTTGGTCGTCATAATTTATTCAATTATAATTTGTTGCAGATGTAGGAACTTGTCAGAGTACATGAAGATCGCTGAGAAGGTGAAGGAGTTCTTCCACAATGAAGGGATCCATTCCACCACCATACAGCCGGAATTCGTGGAACTGCCCCTGGGTGGGAATGAGGTCAGTTCTAAAACCTATCCATATTAAAAAAGAATCTTATTATCTGTTAGTTCTCAAATCTAATTCCTAGTCTGCAAAGAATTCAAAGCACAACAAAAATTGCTCTGTCAAAAAATACTCAAATTTGGTTGCGTTGAAATAAACTTGGACACCAATATACTCATCTGGGGTGCAATTGCGTAAGGTAATCGTATTAATTTGGCAGTTCATATTGTATTTAATCGGCTGCAATTATGAACTGTCAAATGAATACGATTGACTTTACGCAATTCCATAGCTGATTGCTACCACCCAGCTTTTGAGAAGATTGATCTGGCTTTAAATGTATCCGTGAATTGACAAAGAAAATTAAGACTCCCCTAAAATCTTTGTACTAATTAAAGTTAAGTGTGCAAATGTATTAAATTTATTTGACATAGATAGGACCAGAAGAAGTGAAGGAACTCAATATAAAACGTTTTATAGAATAACGGATCCTTTAATTACAATGAAAAATATCGACCAACAAGTCGCGACACGCTACAAAATAAGTTCTGCAAAAAGCTGGCGCTTTGCATTCACAGCACGATATTATGCTACGTATTAGCAATTTCTTCAAACTAAAATATTTCTTTTGCCTCAGAAAAAGAACCAAATATTAAAACAAAATTTTAATAGATACTGCTTTTGAAGAACTTTATTTCGCCCACATAAACGACGTTTTACTTTGGCACAACGGATCGCTAGTCATCGAGACTTCAGCGTTACAATAAAGAAATGGATCAAAGCTACGGTAAATTCCATGCGGAAAAGTCTGTCTCGAAACTTTTGAACCTTTTAAAAACGATTTTGATCGAAAATCCCTGAGATAGATAAAAAGACAGTATTTTTTTTCTATAAATGTCTTTGTCCGTTTCTAAGTAATATAGTATTCAATAAGGAAGCTTAGCTAGCAGGAAAACGATACTATCTCGTTGTAATTGCGAAATACTATTTATAGGGGGACAATTCGTTGCTGGAAATTCGTTACTTCTTTGTCAGTGTAGGTACTACGTATATTTATTATTTCGCCATTTTGTCGCAAACAGATCACGCAAAACGAACAACGCAGTTACTGAACAGCTAACGATTTCTTTTCGCTACGAATATACAGCATCTAATTAGCTACGGGATGGGTGGACTTTTCTTTGTAAAGTACATTATTGGCAATCAACGTTCGTACATTGACTTCAAACTTCCAAATCCTTCAATTTAGGCAGGTACAGACAGTAATCAACGTTCGTACATTGACTTCAAACTTCCAAATCCTTCAATTTAGGCAGGTACAGACAGTGCTATTTATTAAAACACGAGTGGGAGTTCAAAATACGAGCCTTGGCGAGTTTTTTTTTATAGTATCCCACCCCACGAGTGTTTTAATACCGAGTTATGTGCAGTCTCATACACTATTTTATCTTTATCAGATAAAATAGTGTATGAGATGTGCAGTCTCATACACTATTTTATCTTTATCAGATAAAATAGTGTATGAGACTGCACATAACTCGGTATTAAAACACTCGTGGGGTGGGATACTATAAAAAAAACTCGCCAAGGCTCGTATTTTGAACTCCCACTCGTGTTTTAATAACCCCTTTTACGTGACAGTCACAAACTACTATTCCAGCTTAATTTTATATGGTAACATTGTACACTCTTGTCTACACAGATAATAAGCGGAGCGTCCGCAGAAGCGCCGTGTGCGCTCCACTGTCCGCCCAACGACCTGTGCCACAACGCCACTTGCTGCGGCCCCAACCAGCAGGTTAGCGACAACTCGCCGAAGCAGCGTTCGAAACGACACCAAACTTACATGCCTGTATAGTATCTACTCTATGACTATACAGACACAACCTAAAGAGGTGTAACAGGGTATTTACAAGTCCTAGAAAATTCGAAATTTATATTGAACTCTATTAGTTTGTGTTAGAGTTCGAAATCGGTTGAGGGAATTTGGACGTTTCACGTCGGCTATACTGTATAAAAATTTATAGCAACTATACAGAAAGCCTTTACGCTAAACACTCGAAGTTTGAGAACTTTATTTTAAATTAGAATTCGTTACATTTTGTATGCTTCTTTAGACCCTTTGGCATCTATTAAACTTGATAACGTTATCGGACTCATTTCATCATTTTTCTGACAAACATAAAAAACACAGTCCTCTGCCCATAAAATAATTTATCTGGTTAGAAACACGTTGACTGTTCACTTTAGTCATAAACTAATATTTTAGGGACAATATGCAATAAGAATAGAGATTTATTGACTTAGTCTATGCTCAATTTATGTCGGTGTGTGTGCTGTTGTTTTCAATATTTTAAAGCGAAGTTTAAAACAAAATTATTCAAAAATAACTCTTCTATAATGGTTCCTCGTTCCTTTAAATTATGGCTACCTATATGTTAATAGCTTCATATATAATATTAATTTAATTCAACAACCAAAGTTATTAATGCTATTTTTTTTATATTAGCAAATCCATCAAAATTATCTGTCAGGTTACACATATTAATAAACAAAGTTTGTAATAGAATGAGTATATAACATTTTTACTATGCACTTAGCTGCACACAATGCAAATAAATAGATTTTATGTAATAATTACTTATCAATATAAAATGCAGAGTTTTAATTCAAAATAAATCTGCCATTTTCTAAATAAACATAAGCCTACTAAGATTAAAGGTTTGATGTCGTTTCGAATGAGTAGTTGAACTTTTAGTAAAATTGTATTATAGTTTGAGTTTAGTATTTACTTAAATCTGCTCTTATTTTTGTGATAATGACAAACTGTTTCTACTGTTTAATTAGAAAAAAATAAGCTTTTTATTTATGTAAGTAAGTAATCTTTGTTTTTATTCCTATGTGTTTAATATTTTGTTTATTGCCTAAACCTATAAGTGTGTTCATTTAGATAAATATTATAATATTTGTAACGACAATCACAAATCATAATGAATAGGGTATTTTACTGTTGTTTAAATGTAGATATTTAATGATGACGTTAAAAAATATTGCAATTCAGAATACCAAATGTGAAAAAATAATTTGAATCTGTTTTATAATAAAAGAATTATAGTCTGTTTGATTTTGACTATAGCTGTCTCTTTCTAAAACGAAATCTTCTATGGCGTGACTATGACGCCACAAAGATAGCATCCGGTCCTTGTCTAATTATAAAGTTTGAAGTCCTATATCTTTGAAAATATTCAAGATAATTCAAAGTAAAAAGTTCTTGTTTTGTGTAGCTAATATTATTATATCGAAAAAATATTTAAAGAAATAAAAAAAAAATCAGTAAAATACCGTATTGGCAAGTATATTTAAATGTAATTTGGTTCTTAAAATCATTGATGTAAAGGTCCCTTGTGGAATATACAAAAAATATTTTTTGTTTATTTATATAATTATTTGTTTTGTTTGTAATTATTTCAAAATTACTGTTTATCTATGTTGTAGAGTCGCAAATTATGATGACGATCCTTATGTATGTTAGCTGGCTGTAATTGTTGATCAGATATTATATAGTTGGTAACTATTATTGAGGTTTCGTCCGCACGAGGATTTTATTGATATAATATTAAACTTTAAATGTTTAATATCGATCAACGAGTGTCGATATGAATATAAAACCATGTTACTCGTCAACATATGAAATCCTCGTGAGGTCGTTTCAGTATAAACACTGCAAATTGTATAACCTACTTGCTCAAAGTTCATAGTAATTTAAATGTTCCCATTGTTCTTTCAAAGTTTTTTTAAACATTTTTTTTAAGTATTTTTTTAGCTCTCTCAGCAGTGTTTTGTTTTCGTTTTCATTTGCAGTTTTTCAGTTTAGAATCGATAAGGGTCCGATAATCTTTTTCAAGGAGGTAACACTGAAAGTGGACAGACCGATCCGAGTCAGCATGCCTTCAGCCACATCACTGAAGATCGGTTGAACCTTGAAAAGTCACTGAGCATTTTATATAAATTGTGATATTAATGTTTATAATAACCAACTATTTGTTAAATCATGTAGACTTTTTTATACGTCACGTTAGTATAATCATAACTTTTTCTTATTTTAATTGCGTGTGCCAATGTTATATGTACAAATTTTATGTGTAATGTTATGGAGAGAGTAAAATATTTATTTTTTAACCGACTTTGAATTTGTATTGTGTCGTCACTATTTGTCTTTTTAGCCATTGGGTACTAACATTCTAACAGTTAACGAAAATGGGATCCGTATTTATATAAGTGCTAATAACATCGATTTTGGTTCATGTAACAACATTGAAATGAAATAAATATTTAATTACAATTTAACGGGAAAATACAACCTTAATAACTAACAGATAAGGTCACGTTAATGTCATTTGAATTCTTTTCAATAACATTGATCGTTGTTCAAAAGGACATGAACATTGATAATATAACGATCGCATGCTTATGTTCGTGTGACATTCTATAACGGCGATTGCAGTCTTCAATGCAACCGCGAAAGATCGATACTCGTTAACTTTTCATGAAGGTCCCTGAAATTGATCTAACCTTTATTTCGTATGAAAATTACCAATTTCAGACGTAAGCAAATTGCACAGAAATACGTTTCAAAGGTAAAACACTTATATTTAGTAGTCAATCATCAACTGGTAATAGATTTATTTATGAAGTACTTTGAGAAGCACATGCAAAGTTTGTTGACATACACATTTGATAAGTAGCCGTATCTTACTGCGCCACAGTCGACAGTTTCCATCAAAGCAAACAATTACTGGCACGCGATAAATTGCATCATCAAAGTCGATGTACATTTACTTTTCTTTTTTTGCAAAAGTAAACATTCTTGTTTGCTGCACTTGAATATTATACTTGTTTACGTACCCAGGTAAAACGTAGCGCAGTAACATTCGACTTGAGTGTTTGTAAGTAATTGGGAACCATTGTGGTAATATAATATATATTGTGGCATTTACATCGCTTTTAGGATCATGTTATATATCGCCCTTTCGTGGCAGGATAATAGTGCGTATACGCGTAGAAAGATGGGTTATAGCGTCGATCTACCAGCGCATATCGGTACCGATCTGCGCAGGTAATCGGCGCAGGCAGTCTCTGAACCGGCGCCGATAAGCAGGTTGGAACTTATTGGCGACGTATGACGTTGAGGGCCTACTCTGAAACGCAAAATCCGAAACTTCGGTATACCCATCCCTCTCACTCTCGAGTCGTGACAGAATCGAGTGAAAGGGGCGAGGCTAACGAAGTTTCGAATTAAAGAGACTACCTGCGTTGACTAACTGCGCAGAACGGTTCCAAGAGCTACCTTTCTACGTGTATATGCCCATAGAATAGACTTGATTCTGTAACATTGCTAGGTTTTGTAAAGGCATGTAGCGACATGTGTTTTATGTCATGCTAGCCTCATTACAGCTTGGGCAAACATTAAACACTGCTTAGTTTTACTTCATCTGTTTTTCCCAATTTCCACACTAAACAGTTTTTTACATTATTTGTAATCGCCTTACAGGAACACAGTACACCGTCTCCTGCAGTCACGCCGTACCTGTGCCGACAACGCAACATGGGCTCGAGGTCCGAGTCTATCTGCTCAAACTCTGGCATCGGACAACAAGCAAGGTCAGCTACTTAGAATCTACATGCTTTAAATTTCGTGTCCGACTCGAAGGACCATTTTTATAAAGTTTAAAAAATGGGGCTCTTTTAATTTTTCTCTACTATTTTTTCTAATATTTTTTCGGGCTATTAGCAGCTTTAATGTGTACTTTGTACCCTATGAGTAACATTAAGATTAATATAGTAGCTACCGCCAATTTAAGACGCCAAGTAAGCGGCGGCCATTTTACTCCATGCCAGGGCTAGCGCCAACGTTTACACGGGCCGGCGACTTTGGCGCCAGCTACTATATCAATGTAACCTGGTTCAAAATTTTAGTACATAAGCAGTTTTATAGTAAATCTTTTGCGAAATCCAGTACCGAACAAAATTGGTGTCATCTATTTATTTCGTTACTGGATTTCGCACGGTCTAACATCTCCTGAACTTCAGCTGAAGATGCCCCAGGTTGGGGCGAAACACGTGTAGAGTAGTCTTATCAGTGTAGGTGCAAGTTTTGTGTTTTTTTGCGGAAGGAAGCTACTGCTAAGCTATTAATTTTTTCACAATGGTCGGGGACTTCCGCCGTGTGACGCCCGATTCAATCAAATACATAATATGAATATTTGTTTTAGTTCCCTGCTCCCATCGTCTATGGTGGAAGGAGACTTAGCCGTTTGACAGCCAACCTTCAACCTCGTGGTAACCAACTAGACACACGTTTACAAAATGAACTAAGACGCGATAGATTTAACCGATTTAGCGAATTATTAGGAAAGTGGCTACATTTACGAATATTAAACTCATTTTAAGACGAGTTTGATTTTCAAATGTTTGTTTTCCTATTTGTAATTACATAGTTAAGCTATTATATCAAACGTAATTAGTTTACTTACTTGAACTGAAGTAGGACGTTTTATTATACTTTGTACAATGTAGCATGGGTTGTGACAGCTCGTTTTTATGCAAAGCAAAATGTTGCTTCTGCACATGGAATAGGGTCTAATTTTCTAGCATAAGCTGCATAAAACTGTCTAATGCTGTTTTTCTTGAGTTTTATGCCAATAGCATAAATAACTTTTTGCTTTGCACGAATGAGAGAAGAAGTCAGGAGACGCTTGCTACATTGACATTGTACACAGTATAACACAATTTTTCTTCGACAATCCGTTTGTAATTTACAATGTGATAAAAATGGTGGCAGTACATTACATATAGTTAAAAGTTATCTACAGTTTTTACGTAACTCACAAAGATTTACCTTAAATCGTATAGGTAGTAAAATTATGGTATAGTGAAAACATTTAGGTACTTCATGGAACTTGATTTATTCTTATCTTTTCACTCAATTTATATTCTATAATTTCAATAGCAATATTAGACACTCAAATCGTTTATCATACGTTTTTGATAACCGTTGCTTATTTGAATAGTGCGCTGTTTGCCACCGATATAAATGTCATAATGCAATTCAGTACGATTTTAAACTTTACACTTTTGTGGTAGAGCCCGAAATCCTATGATACATGAAAAGCAAATCTTAGTAAGACAAAACGGACAAATTTCTACAATCGATTATAAACTTTAAAAGTAAGCCTTAAAGTTTGAAGTCGAATGAGGGAATATGACTTACAGTCGTAACCCCGCGTCTTGCTTTGTGTACATGCATCTAGCAGAAAATTGAATTTTATTATACGATTATTTAGATACATATAGTAAATTGTTTTCTTAATTTTTTTTATTAAAATTTGAGCTTTAAACACAAGTTTAGCGAAATAACATGAAATTAGACCAATGCTTTTTTATATTTACTTAAATCAATTGTAGCATCTGTTCCTAAACAACATAATGACAAAGTTGTTACACACGTTTAAAATTTTTATTGCAAAATAATAATGATAATCATAGTTTAATTAGAAGTATTGTTACACCAGAATCCATGAACAGCTTTATAGGTAATATCGATTGAATCTCTCGGTGTGAACGTGTGTAAAGGGCTTAAGATGGAATGGTGCAAAATTAAATACCTAAGCGAAGTCTAGATATGACTGTAACGTAAAGGTAAGCGGTTCACATTTCCTGTAGGATTTTTAGATATAAACCTTATTGATAATAGCATAATTAGGTTATTTATTGCAATATAAACAACTATTCACAGTTGTCTGATATGTCGCATGTTCATATATGTTCGGTATACAGGGTGGCCCATTTAGAATGGTCAGTATGTGCAAGTCTGAAACTATTAGACATGCAAAGATCTGTTCTTAGGAACCATGTCTTTAAATTTAGTGAAACGAAAAACTGCATTAATAGATTTTTTAAACTAGTATTGCGTTCGGGAGTCGAACCTGAACTGTTTGGAAAATTTTACTTACTTACATATTTTTTGTTCAGATATCAGTTGTGTAGGTCTTAAGCAGTAGATTTTACTACGAGACGTTGTTTTAATACACATTCAACTTAATTTAGTAGGTGTTTGAAATGACAAACACTTTTTTCATACAAAATTTTTCTTGACATTAAAATCGATGCCATCATGGTTCCTAAGAACAGCTCTTTTATATTTTAGACTTGCCCTTATTGACCGTTTTAAATGGACCGGTATACTGCAAATACGTGCAACACAAAACAGTGTAAACAGCCACCTAAACAGTAAATAGTTAAGGTAATATACACGCTATTGTATAGCAATAAGATGGTGAATACCAAATCAAAGTTAAAAGTTGTTTACTTTGCTGCTATATTTTTAATTTGTGTTATATTAATTTTGTCTATGAGACAAATTAATTGAATTATTTTTAGATAGTGTTAATTTTAGCTTAATTTATAAATCGATTTATAAAAATGTTTATTGAAAATATTATGAAAAATTATATTACACAAGTAACAATCAAACATTTTGGTAGCTCACACGGTGAAACTAAGGCTGGTTTGTTAAAACTTTTGACTATTTCACTTTTCGAGATTGTCTTTTCTACTACTTTACTTGATCAAACATTTTGTATATTTATTCATAAAGTACAATTTCATATTGATATCCATATTTTTAATTATCTACACTATCACTATATAGCTATCTTAGATCTTTAATACCTGGCAATATAATTATGTGACATTGTAATATTAGGGTCAATAACCTGATAATTCTTTGCCACGTAGAAAGTGATATGGTGTATTTAACAAAGCTATCAAACTCTAATCAGTGGCTGTGAAGTGTTTCAAGTAGGGTGTACTACGAAATAACGTGCTGTACTATATAAGGGACTATGATGTGCTAATTTGAAGCCGTAAATGAGTTGCATTCGAGTGTATTCGTCTCATAAACAACGCTTGAACGCTTCTCATGTAGCAATCAATTATATAATTTCAGAGGGCCTAGACAAGTGGCTTTCTAGTGGCTAGAATAGAAAGAAAATGTATGGGATTGACATTAGCGGTCACGGGACATTTCGATCGCTATGTCAATCCCATACAATTGTCTTTCTATTCTACTAGCGATATCGATAATAGAAAGCGACTTGTCGAAAGCAGAATTGCTTTCGACAATAATCTGATCGCTGCAATGAATAGCAAGAAATTACCACAAACTTTTTCTTGTTCAACTTCTGTAATGAAAGAATATTAAAACTCCTTATGTATTTGATTGTGACCGAAATCAGATTTACCAACGTGTAAGTAAATTATATAAAATGTTAATCTTTATTTATTAATAAAATGAAACAAATGTTTTAAAATTTTATATTAATTTTGCTTACGCAGTGACTTTTTGTTACATATTATTGTGTTCTCTTCAAAAATGATTCCATGTAAAAAATATAGGTACTTATTATGCATGTAGATCAGTTTAAAAAAATATGTAAAAAATACCTTTGTCATAAACAAAAATACAGTTGTTATTTTGCAAAACTTATTAAATTGTTATTATTCTTAAAAGTCGTAAAGTTCACCTGAAATCCATGCAATATCTATACTCTTAGAATTTTACAAATACATAATACAATATAGCTGGCTTATGTTTAAAATGACATTATATTTATTCGTCATAGCTACGTAATATTATATAACTACTCTATTGCAATAGTAATAATCATGAAGCTCGACTTAATACTGAGGTAACTGGAGAGTGCAGTACGAACAATTTTTTGTGACCACAAATTACACAGTGGCTGTCTTCCGTCTCACCTACACTTTAAAAAAATACGTATGGTCATATGAGACAACTGACAGCCTAAATGCATACATACTATATAAATACTAAATGTCAAATTTGCTGGTGTTCACTTTTTTATTCAGGGTGAGAACTCCAGTTACCTCAGTATTAAGTCGAGCTTCATGGTAATAATGGTCATTTGACAAGTTATCTTAGAACTATAGTACAATGGAAGTTAAACTATATTTTGTTATATTCGTGAAGCTTCCTAACTCGGGTGATTATAAATAGTGACGCATATGTAGCCTTAATTCATCCACTAAAATGTGTTCATGAAATCAAAATGAGACAGTATATATACCTCCGCTACACTAGCAATAAAATTAAAAAGTAACTTTCCAAAAACTGTGCATTTTATTAAATAAACTATAATAAATTACTATTAAGCCCCAATTATTTGAGTATAATCAGTTAATTTACATCTTAAAATGGCACTTTATTTGATGATCTCCGTGGCCGAGTTTCAAGGTGCCGCTATCTTTAGTGGTCCCGGGTTCGTTTACCGGTCGGTTAAATATCGAAAACTAACTTTTTAATGTTTCTTTGGGTCTAGGTGTGTGTATGTGGTAATACCCGTCGTTGTTTCTTTTCTTGTTTTTTTTTTCTAATTACCACAGCACTAGTGCTCAAGCTACTATAGTTTGGTTTTGGAACAATGTATGTGATAGTGATATTTAATAATATTATTCTTTGATATTCTGTCAAAGTTAATGTTAGACAACTTTATCTGTCACTCTAGTTCGGTATCTATTCCGATACCATCATAAACTTACCAACTAAAATGCACTTAGGATTAAAGATATGGAATCATCCTTGTGCAAAGTGGGTGTCATTTTAACAATTATTATCAGTTGTGCCTTAGCAGTGCGGCTTCGGCCTTAATATTGAAAATCAATGGATTTTGAGGGATAAAATCGCTTTATATTATATATCATGTCAGTTCTGCTGTGCACCACGTTTTACGTATGCAAATAATCTGCTCCGGGTTATTTATATAAGTTTCACCACAACAGCCACCTTTTGGGAAGGCTGTATCCCATAATTCTCATTAAAATTAATTTTAGGACTATATACAGCACTGAGAGATATGCTTGTGTAAAAAGCTAGCTTTCGGTATCTTGTTAGTCATGTTTTTTTTTTATCCACAACGGGGTAACACTTAGCCTTCATCACACCTGATGATAAGTCGTGATAAGGCTGAAGGTGGAAGCGCACTACTCCCGGAATCCTCAATCACTGAGGAACTGGCTATCTTATCTTTTAACTGCCGGAACACCATAATGCTGAAAACATCATTGTTATGGCGTCAGACTTGGATAAGGTGGTGGTAGCTAGCCAGGCGGACTAAGATTAAGTCCTACCACCATCCAAACCGAATACAATATGTACCCCCACTGGGAATCGAACCCGGGACCTCTGGGTCTGAAATCCGTGGTATGAACCACTAGACCACAGAGGCGGTTGCTTGCCATGTTATCAAGATTATTTGTTTCTTAGGGGCCATCTCCACGAGCGAGTGGATCGCAGCGATTTTATCGTCGTGCCACGATTTATATACACTCTGCATGTGTCTACAAACGACGAGAAATACGTGGCACGACGAAAACATCGCCGCGATCCTCGCTCGTGGATCGTGGAGACGGCCCCTAAGGGGCTGTCCATTAATCACGTGATGTTTTTTAGCAACTTTTTATACCCCCCTCTCCCTGGTGTGATACATTTTAAGGCTTTATACTATGTGATTGTGATTGTGATATATTTTTTCCCGGACCCCTCCCCCTTTCGGCCTCACGTGATTAATGGACAACCCCTAAGTAGTAAGTGCCAGAATCGACATCATGATAACTAACAACAATCAATGTAGCTGTTACTAGTTACAGTTTTACATGACACTTACACGAAACCATTTCAAAGATATATCTAGGTACTTATAATTTTACGAAAGTTTTACGATCTTGATATGAAATACCTAATACTTAGAAACAGTATATCTTAGGAAAATTAAATAAATTTTCAACGGTTGCGATAGATATCTACTATAAATTATGAAATCGTAATTGATAAGACATGATTAAACTGAAAACAACTACATGAACTTACTTAAGTGTTTAAGTTTTAATTAGATTCAACTTCAAATAATAACTTTTTAGATGCATATCAGATAATAAATTATAACAATAGTCAAAAATTACTGTGTTGAAAAAGTCTAATAAAAATGTTTCTGTTTCTTTTTAAAGCATTGTTCCTTTTAGCTTTCCGATGTTTCAGTAATGAGCTGATAAAAAAAACCTCTTTTGGTGCATCCACACAGCCCGGTGGCTATGCCGCATGCCGGCGGCTAGAGAAGAAAGAAGCCGCTGGTTTTGTGTGGATGCACTTTTATATTTTAAGATCTAAATCGGGCTTAAAACTTAGATATAATTGTAAAATTTATCGGTAAGTATTACCCTTATACGAGTAAGGTAACGTAATACAATTTTTTTTATTGAATTTGCTAACAACTTTAAAATACACATACTTACTTAAATTGCTATTAATTTAAGAAATCCATTGATAGTCTCAATCAACAAAATTTACACAGATTTTATTACAATGGCGTGACGATGTTAACGTATTTCGTACGACTGGGTACAAGTGATCGTACTAGTCGCATTTCAAATGTGTGAAAAAATATGTACAGAAAACAGACTATCGAGCCAAAGAGTTGAAGCACGAAAATAGATCTTATTACGTATGCGATAACGACGCACTGAAGTGTCAACATGTAAGGCTTGATACGCTGTAAATTGTATAGTCGGGGCATGTCAAGGGCAAATTCAATGAACCACTTCTTACTTTTTCGTGTGGCTGGTGCCTCACCATTCTCGCACAGACCCTTTAACTATTAGGTTATGGTTATTAAACTATGGTAGCACAATTCAATAGACAATTGGGGATACCTATGGATTGCAAGTAAACGGTGAGACGCCAGTCACACGAAAAGAAGAAGTGGTTCACTGTGCCTGGTTGTATCAATTTTGTATTTATGTACAAAGTAGAATATTGTACCGGCACTTAAGCGAATGGGGCTTGTTCAATTGCATTTTATTTATAAAAATTGTTTTAAGTATTTTATTTACTTACTATTTCCATTTAGTAAAAATGATTAGGTACTTACCTTCAATTTGTTTTCCCCTAAAATATCGTCCAACAGGCCTGAACATAGCTATTTATAAAATGCATAAATTTGTTGTTTCTTTTCATTATTGAAAGGAAATGTGGAGGTTCATAATTTGAATGTTAAAAGAATAATTTGTGGAAATGTATTTTCACGGTAAATAAAAATATGTATTGAAATTTTAAGTATCTTATTTATTTCAACCACAAAATATTACATAAGTATTATAATTACTAAAATACCTAATATAAATTGCTTTCTGCTCATGTGCGTTAAGTGCTCTTATAAATATTAAAAAATATAACAAGTATGTAGAACCAGTGTGTTCATGCTTATGAAATGACAACACCAGCTGGACGACCGCGGGGGCGGCGGGACGAGGTCCCGATGACAGCCGAGACAGCGGTCGTCCAGCTGGTGTTGTCAGTTCATAAGTATGAACACACTGGTTGTACAGTCAGCGTCAAATTGATATAAGCGTCTAGAGTAGTCAAAAAGATCTGAAAAACATAAACGCAATTTGATCTAAGCAGTTCGAATCATCATATTGTTGTAATCGCGCAAGGTGTTCAAAATATCTAGGCACTCATTGTTTCGTATTTATATAAGCAGTCAGAGTGTTCAAATTTATCTTAGCAAACAAAGCTATCAAAACATCTCTGCATAATGTACAACACCATAGTGCACAGATATTTTGAGAGCTTTGTTTGCTTAGATGATTTTGAACACTCTGACCGCTCATATAAATATGAAACAATGAGTGCCTAGATGTTTTGAACACCTTGCGCGCTTACAACTATATGATGATTTGAACTGCCTAGATCAAATTGGTTTTATGTTTTTCAGATCTTTTTGACTACTCTAGACGCTTATATCAATTTGACGCTGACTGTACATACAGCTGCTGGACGACCGCGCTCTCTCGGCTGTCATCGGGACCTCGCCCCGCAGCCCCCGCGGTCGTCCAGCTGGTGTTGTCAGTTCATAAGCATGAACGTGACAAAATCGGTGAACCACTGCTTACTTCTTTTCAGCCCCCTGATTCATACCCGTCGGGAACGGAATCGGATTCGAATTCGAAATCTGTGCTTTGGCTTTGTCTATTCTACAGCAAGTGTCAGAGACAGGGCATACATTTCGCTGTCGAGAGCGTTTCCGATGTTTCGTGAAAGGGGGCTATTGGGTGGCGTCTCACCGTTCCCTTGCATTGCAGTCCCTATCCCTAATCGCTTATGTATTGTAATACCCTAGTTTAATGTGTGGCTCGATGCAGCACGACCACGGATGATAATCTTAATTTTCATGCGCTACATATTCATAAAAAAGTGTAGGTACTTTATTGTACTAAATAGTATAAAATATGTACCTTCATAGTTTTGCTATTACAGCATAAAGGCCCGTGGCCGTGCTAAGAAGGATCTTTCTGGGACGACCAATGGATTTTTTTAGGTATTTTTATCTACTATAGTATATAACATGACGAATGATTAAAATGTAATTTACTGGATAAATTTGACGCGTCTCTTAACGACTCCGTAGCTCAGTGGTTGGAGCATTCGCCCAGACAGTAAAAGGTCGTGGGTTCCAGTCCCATCGGAGCTAGTTGTGATACGGTTTTTTTTTCGAATAACTACTTACTTCATTTTCAATACCTATATAATTAAAATTTGTACTTACATTGTGAATGCAAAAAAGTAAGCACCACACTAGTTTATACATCATCAAATAGTAAAAGGGTCTACGCGTTAATGGCGAGACACCAGCCACACGAAATGGAAGGAGTGCGGTACACCGAATTTGTCCCTGACTATACAGTACTGCTTTGTTTAACAGTATACTGTTACAACACCTTCATCTAATGTTTTAGTTTACATAAACTATGGTACTTGATAAGGAACATCTTACCTAGGTAAATAAGTAGTAGGTAGGCACTCTTCTTTCTTACGACTCGCTTGACTGTAACTACGCCTACTTTACTAAGCTTTCTTTAGGGATAAGGCACCACAATAAATACAGGATTAAAAGAAGTTACAAATTGCATACAAACAGTAACTAAATTCTATCATCACAGAACTATAGGAATTAACGTTTAACTGCTTATCTTTCCAAAGCGATTGTTCCGGAATATGTAATAGGGTGGATCGTTTTTAAGTTTTTAAAGAATTTCAAAATCGCGGGGTGCGCGAAAGTTGCTTCATGTGATGAGGATCAAAACTTATTATGAGGACAACTTAATCAAATTAGTAGAAGTACTGCCCCAAGAGCTTTGGATTTTAAGAAAAATATATGATGTATGAAAAAAAGTAAAGTTATGGAATAATAAATTTTGTATTTTTTTATTGAAATAATACAATAAACATGCTACAAAGAAAATGAGAATGGAAATTAAAACAGAAAAAAACAAATCATTTGAAAATAAGGTAATTTAGAAAATTAGAAAATTAAAGAGATTAAAAAAAATTTTTTTTGGAGGCGTGTATAACTTGAATGTTATTTTTATTGTCATTTATGGTTTTTCTATTCATTTTACAACTAATTCTTCATTAATGATTTAAGTTATGATATTTGTATAAATTTTTTTATGACTTTGAAAACTTCATGATTTTCAAACTTTGACGGCCTTGGGGGCAGTACTTCTACTAATTTGATTAAGTTGTCCTCATAATAAGTTTTGATCCTCATCACATGAAGCAACTTTCGAGCACCCCGCGATTTTGAAATTCTATAAAAACGAAAAAACGATCCACCCTAATATGTAACTTGTTTCTTTTCACGTGGAAATTCTATAACATACTTGTAAAAAAATAAGCGCTATAAAGGGAACTAAGACTTGTTACTAGTGTATGCCTTATTATTAATTTATAGATGTTTTATCTCACGAGCGCGGATGAGTCACGCTTGCGTGTGTAGACTGCAGCCTCCTTTTGTTATACAAACTGTAGGGCAAACCGTGTATATACACGGGTGCACACAACAAAAGGCGAACCGCGCTCGTGAGATAAAACTTTTTTAATACAACTCGATGTCTGAGGGATGATAGGAGCGCAACACACCGAGCGCGGGGCGGCGACCGCGCGCGGCTGTCGAATTTTGTATGCGCTGGCCACTTGCGGGAAGTATTTTTTGCTTGGGGTGTGTGGTGCTCCTTAATCCTTTCACCGCCAGAGTTGGATTAATCCGACAGTCCATTCCGCCTGCGTCGTATTAAAAACAGCTATCTTTTTCAGAAACAATAGAAAATCAATCGTGTCTGGAAAAGATTGCTGTTTTTAACCGACTTCTAAATCAAAAAGGAGGTTTTCTATTCGTCTGTGTGTATGTTTTTTTTTTGTGTATGTCCGCCGATTACCCGAAGACGGGTGGACCGATTGAAATGACTAAAACGTTATTACATCAGGTTGGTGTCCAAGTTGGTCCCATTTTTTGAAATTTTGAAATCGGTTCATTAGTTTTCAGGAAATCTTGAAAATACTGTCGTTTTCGTTACTTAATTTAATACGTATCTTTAGGCATAACTCCTTTGTTTATAAACCGATTTAGATGATATTTAACCGATTTTAAAGGTATTTAACCGACTTCAAAAAAGGAGGTTTTCATAAGATTTTAAACTTTCGCGTTCCATTATAATTATAAACAAGAGTAACGGGACTCAACGCGACATTTATTATGAAGTACATATTATTATGTACTTACAGCTTGACGTTTCGGCTGTGTTGCAACAACCGTGGTCACAAGCAGACTGCAAGCTGTAAGTACATAATAATATGTACTTCATAATAAATGTCGCGTTGAGTCCCGTTACTCTTGTTTATCAGGAGGTTTTCAGTTTGATCACATACCTATTTACCAGAATACACGTAAATTGCCTGCACGATGCACTAAAAAGAGTGAAATAAAAATTATTTTTATAAAAAAATAAAACCGCCTTCAAAAAAATCACATCAAAAAAGTAAGAAATAATCCCTCACCAAATAAATAACGTAAGTACTTTGAAGTCGGGCGGGTTTTAACAAAAACAACAAAAAAATTTACCTACATGTTTCACGCCTTCACGCAAACTAGGTATGTCGTTGCCGTCATACTACTCATGCTAGCCCCGCTGGTATAAAGCAAAGTAAAGGGTTGATGCATACAAAATTCGACAGCCGCAGTCACCGCCTCGCGCCGCATTGCGTTCAGTGTGTGGAGCTCCTACATGGACGATAAATTATTTGTCCATATGGTAAAGAAATGCCGACGGAGTCCTCACAGGTATGAGTCTAGTATCTCCATTAGAAGCATTGGCTACTAGATACTCTCGCCCATTTATTATTTTCCGTTTCGAGCTCTCAGTGACTTTGAATTTACTATTCCTTCCGAATATGGATTCGTAAGGAGGAGGTCTGCTGTCGTCGTAATAGACTTGTGGGTTGTCATCGAATTTCGTCTTTCGTTTGTGCTTGCTCTTCTTAGTCACTGTCCCGCGTAGGCAGCGTTTGACTACAAACTAAAAAAAAATAAAAAAGGTGTTAAGGTGTATCGATGAGCTCAGTGGCGCCGCCAATGGAAATAAATCAATTGCATTTTATTAAAGGCTTGGATTAAAAGTTTCGGTTCTTTCGCGCAGGTGAAAGAGTGGAATGTATTTTATAAATATACTTTTGAGAACTCAAACTTACGCAATAAGTCGTGAATCTCAATAGTGCCAAAAGTGGCCACTTTTGGCAATATCAAGATCCATAACTTGGTGCTCATATTTGAGGCCATGGAAAAATAATTAAAAATTGCATTATGCTCTTCTATTTGCGCGAAATAACCGAAACTTTTAATCCAAGCCTTTAATAAAATGCAATTGATTTATTTCCATTGGCGGCGCCACTGAGCTCATCGATACACCTTAAACTAAACTATTCATTTCATTTAAAATAGTTAGATATATTTTTCATCTAGCCGGCCTAGCATGAACGGCTTTTATCACGCGATAAGATAAAGCACGTCAAGCTGTCTTGCTTACCTTTACCTACCCCAGTAAGGTGTAAGCAAGACAGCATGACGTGCTATATCATATCGCGTGATATAATGATGGTTATGCTAGGCAGGCAGAAGTAGAAAAGTATAAAAAAAAGTTCGACAAATCTTCTAAAGTCTCCATTGCTCTCTAAACAAAATATTATTGGTCCAGTCCGGCCAATCGTTGTGGGTTTCTGTCCCATATAAACTAATAGGGACACAGTGTTTTATTTATCCACAACGGGGTAGCACTTGGGCTTCATCACACCTGATGTTAATGTTAATGTTAGGATTCCGGGAGAAGTGCGATTCCACCTTCAGCCTTGTAGCTGAAGGTGGAATCGCACTTCTCCCGGAATCCTCAAACACTGAGGAACTGAATCTTAAGGCGATACTCGGATAAAATGTGCTGAAGCGAGATAGCAATGAGAAAACGACGCACGCGGGAGCGAGACCGATTTTGCAGATTAGGCAAAAAAAAACACAAAATCACTTCGTATTAAAAAACAACAGCTATTTAAAAAAAAATGCTTCTATACGATCCACAATATTATTGGTGTCCACTAGTTAAACCAATTTCCAATAGTGTAAGTAACCCCATTTAAGAATAATCTTGACTTTTCGTATTTTTTAGAGGTCTTTTCGAAATGAAAAAGTGTCGAGGCAAAATCATAAAATCGTGATTTTATATTATTTTTATGCATTCACAATGCAATTTTGTAAGTATAGGAAAAATGTGATAGTAAAAAACCACGAGCCCTATAAGTAGCTTTCAGGCGGGATTCGAACCCGCGCCTCCGGGAATCCGGCCCGATGCTCTGACCAACTACTTAAGCTACCGAAAGGCTTACACGACTCGTCGAATTTTGCTATCACTTGTTACGCTGTAGGCCAGCGTTGCTTCATCAATGTGAGGAAACCCTCGCATCCGAAAGAAACATTTTTACAAATGTTTAACAATCGATTAAGATGAAACAGCCATATTGAGATTTTATATTATTTTTATGCCTTCACAATGCAATTTTGTAAGTATAGGAAAAATGTGATAGTAAAAAACCACGAGCCCTATAAGTAGCTTTCAGGCGGGATTCGAACCCGCGCCTCCGGGAATCCGGCCCGATGCTCTGACCAACTAAGCTACCGAAAGGCTTACACGACTCGTCGAATTTTGCTATCACTTGTTACGCTGTAGGCCAGCGTTGCTTCATCAATGTGAGGAAACCCTCGCATCCGAAAGAAACATTTTTACAAATGTTTAACAATCGATTAAGATGAAACAGCCATATTGAGATTTTATATTATTTTTATGCATTCACAATGCAATTTTGTAAGTATAGGAAAAATGTGATAGTAAAAAACCACGAGCCCTATAAGTAGCTTTCAGGCGGGATTCGAACCCGCGCCTCCGGGAATCCGGCCCGATGCTCTGACCAACTAAGCTACCGAAAGGCTTACACGACTCGTCGAATTTTGCTATCACTTTTTTACTATCACATTTTTCCTATACTTACAAAATTGCATTGTGAATGCATAAAAATAATATAAAATCTCAATATGGCTGTTTCATCTTAATCGATTGTTAAACATTTGTAAAAATGTTTCTTTCGGATGCGAGGGTTTCCTCACATTGATGAAGCAACGCTGGCCTACAGCGTAACAAGTGATAGCAAAATTCGACGAGTCGTGTAAGCCTTTCGGTAGCTTAGTTGGTCAGAGCATCGGGCCGGATTCCCGGAGGCGCGGGTTCGAATCCCGCCTGAAAGCTACTTATAGGGCTCGTGGTTTTTTACTATCACATTTTTCATAAAATCGTGTTTTTGAAACTATACGAATCTAGATAAAGGTATGAAGAAGTATATATAGTCCATGGAAATCGTACATTTTGCCTTGCGTTAAATGAGGTAGTTCTGATTTTTTTGTATGTTAGTAGTGATGAGATAGTAATGACAAATCCAAGTTTTCCACCTCGAAAGCCCTCCGGATCATTGTTAAATATTTAAAAATCCAATAAAATTTCAGATTTTTTTCAGTTTTTATCAATTTTTACCACCAAGGACCTGTGTTACGGCAAAAGTTACTATGCACGCTTTAAAGCAAACTAAATTTGCAATAACATGAGAATAATTTGGTTCTTGTAAGTCAAATAGTTTTTAAGATGGGGCAATTTAAAAGTTTGCAAAAATTCAAAAAAGAAAGTATTACAGTTTTTTTAGTTTTCGACATTTTGACCCATAGTAGTGGGTTTATGGCAAAAGTTAAATTATTAGTTATAAAAGTCCATTAAATTTCCAACAAAATGAGACCAATTAGTAATATCAACTTACACTTGATAGTTCCTGAGACACCTGTTCAAAGTTATTGAGGTAAGTAAACAATGATGTAATAGAAGGGTTTGCAAAATGAAGTACACCATAAAGAAAGGAGGATCTGGGAGGTAGTGGGATCAATTATGTACATTGTATGTATAATTTTGATAGACCAGGCACGTCCTCTGAATCCACAGCACACTTTTTGGGGGCAGCTTGCTGAGGTATAATTTCTTCATCGAACTGCTCAGGAAGGTCAAAATCGTCCTTTGATGGTGGGTTATCAATCAATGGTTCATCAATGTCATCACACATCAGGTCTGGTATGTTCTCGCATGATTGGCCAATGCAGTAGCTGCAAACAGCCGAACATTTGAGTTCTGCTTTCCTGCAACCACATCTGCTGGTACAACCTTACATCTTTGGTATGCTTTCAAGGTGATTAAGGTTTGCGTGTCATTAACAGGGTAGAACGGGAACGTCTCCCAGATCCTTCTTCCTTTAGGGCTTACTACCTTTTGCAAAGCCTTCTATTACATAATTGTTTACTTACCTACCTCTATAACGTTGAACAGCTGTGTCTTAGGAACTATCAGGTGTAAATCGACAAATTTAATCTCATTTTGTTGGAAATTTATTGGACTTTAATAACTAATAAAAAACTTTTGCCATAAACCCACTACTAGGGGGTCAAAGTTGACGAAAAATAAAAAAACTGTAATACTTCCATTTTTGTGATTTTGCAAATTTTAAAATAGCCGTATCTTAAAAACTATTTGGCTTACAAAAACCCAATTACTCTTTTTTTATTGCAAATTTAGTCTACTTTAAAGCGTGCATAGTAACATTTGCCGTGACTCAGATCCTTGGTGGTAAAAATTTACAAAAACTGAAAAAAATCTGAAAATTTATTGGATTTTTAAATATTTAACAATGATCCGGAGGGCTTTCGAGGTGGAAAACTTGGATTTGTCATTACTATCTCATCACTACTAACATATAAAAAAATCAGAACTACCTCATTTAATGCAAGGCAACACCACTTATTTGGTACGATTTCCATGTACTAATATCTTATTACCAGATTTGTAACAACTGTAACCGTCCTATAGTTTTAAATCAAAAAGTCCATATTTTTCCGAGTAGCGCCTTAACCGCGCGGTTCCCGCCGTTGTCTGAACTAGCACTTATTGTCGGAACACAACAAGACTGTACTTAAACATTGTTCCTTTGGCGACAGACTTAGAATGCTGTACCACCACAGCATTCTAAGTCTGCTAGCCAGGCGGACTTAATGGTAAAATAGTATTTACAAAGTCTACCACCCACCCCACCAAACCGAATACAATATGTAACCCCACTAGGAATCGAACCCAGGACCTCAGAGTCTGATACTGGTGTTTTGTACCACTAGAGCACGGAGGCGGTAGAAATATTTTTTCTCGTATAAACTATTTTAGGTAGGTATAGCTGTATACCTCTCCTATAAAGGTAGCGACAGTAGCAGCAAGGCCCGCTATCATGATCATGTACGTCATCATCAGATCGCCGGTCCTGATCTGACGGTCCTTAGACTGCAAGTCCAGAGGACATATCTTGGTGGTTGGCAAGTCTCGGTGTTCTAGGAAGTCTATTATGCCTGCTTGCAGGACGTAAGTAAGGCTGGAGGATTAAAAAACAAACTGAGTTTATTGATGCAGATGTTAGCTGTAGCTAATACCTACGTAAGTAGATATAGCTATATTTTTAAGTGCAAGCTTCTTTCAAATAAAAACACTGGCTTAGGTAGGTACCTTGGTAACAAGGCAGGTACCTCTACGGAAATTAAATATTACGTAGGTACATACTTACCTAAGATTGGTTTTTGTTTTAATTCATGAACATACTGAACATAGATAAGTGTCTATCTTTGCGAAAAGTTCAAATTAAAATTGATCGTGCGAATTTCAACATAACACTATAACGTTATAAGTAATTAATTATGTACCTACTTAAGGATTACAATATTCACAATACCAATTGAATTGCTTCTGTGGTGGCACAGAAAGTTTAGTTTCGAAACGCTTCAATGTGACAAAGTTCTGCTGATGTAGGTAGGTAGGTAACATTTAATTGGTTGTGACTACCTACTTGTGACCACAGATCACCTGTATGTAGGTGGTTGTGACAGCTGTAAATACTTTCGGTTAGCCGACTTTCATCATTCATTCTTCATAGTAACACCTAAAAAATGTTGGCGTTATGCAAAAATTTCAGTTGCCTGGAGAAGGAATACTAACTTCATTGATGATATCAGTCCGGCAAGAACACAAGCTCTTCGTACGCAACGAAACAGAAGTGCGTTGCAGTTTTAAATCAACGCCATCTGCCTGGGGGTAGTTTTAAACTTGTTTGATACTAAGTTCATGCTAGACGTCCTAGATATCCTAGATGTCCTGTGTAGTGTACCTACATAATCCTTAAACACGGTTGGGCAACAAGTAAAGGAGGTTTACGCTCATTTAAAATGAACTTTCCAAGATTATATTATTAACAATATATTGCTCTAAATTTTTATTTTTAATTGTTAACTATTTAAGAAAAATCTGTAGGAAGGAAAGGACTCGGGAGATTATTAATTAATGATACTTACCTACCTACACCTTTAATCAACTTAGGTAAGTATGTAGTTTCTATTGTATTTGTTGAGCTACACGTTGGGCGCCAAAATTTCATACGATATCAGAAACGGAATATTTATTTTAACAGAATAGTTAGTAAGTCATAAATAGTGATAAAAGCAGGGTTGGAAAAAAAACAAGTTTTTTATTGTTCTTTTTAGATTAGGGCATTATTTAAAATTAAATTCGACCTAGGTAGGTACCTATTATGTTTAATTTCCAGATTAGATCTTTTCAAAGGATGATGGGTAAATTTGTATGGGACCCGTCCCCCCCTCCAACAGACTTTTTATGTGTGTCAACAATTTCATACGTACTTATCTATAAAGAGATTAATAGCCATTTTCAATGTCAAAATCCATGGGGCTTAGTCAAACCGAGAACCTCGTCCTTTTTGAAGTCGGTTAAATCGGTTCAATACCGAACGCTTTAAATCCACCCTGAATGTTCTAACTAATGTAAATAATGCCGATTTTTAAAATTGGCGACTTGGCTGACATATGAACGAAAAAAAAAATTCACTTAAGTAGGTATAGACCTAATAAATATGAACTTATGAATCGTCTTCCTTTTTTTTATACCGTCCGCGCCCATTCAAGACTTTTATTTAACTGACAAGAAGAATCATTAAATAGGGAAACCCCAATATATTTATATTGTAATGAGGGGAATAACCACTACTCCATGGGTGCATAGGCGGCGTAAAGGGGGGGGGGGGGGGGGGGGGGCGGTCCGCCCCGGGTGCCAAGCACCAAGGGGTGACAACGTGCGTCGTGACTCGTGTCGTGACTATACTCATTCGCGGTCTGGCGCTAGAGATATGTACCCCGAGTGAGTTGTCATTGTCACCCCTTGGTGCTTGGCACCCGTTATCACAGAGTATGTGCCCGTTATAAAGCGTAAATAGTTTCAATAATTATGTATTGGAGCAATAAAGGAGATAATTCCGATATTCAGTTTCACAATAAATATGTTTGTATCGGTGCGGTACGGCAACCAACGGACGCACGCAACGCAACGGGCGGGCGGGGCGCCTTGTCAACAGAATTCGAACGACAAGTTTTCTAAATAGTTAACTTTTCGACATTTTTCCCAAAGGCAATATATTGACGCCTAACCGGCTGAATAGGGTCGGAGAACAATGGACAATCTATTGTCTCATTTCTGGGGCGTTAAAGGATTAAAATAATGTATTATAATAACGTAATAATAACAATCGTTAGAATTAGGGATGTGAATATTTTTTTTTCTTGCGATAAATCGAAAGATCATGTATAAGTTTCCTAACAAAGTATTTTTATTTTAATATTTTTTGCAATAATTCAAAAGTTATATCAAAATAAAAATTAGTTTTTGAATCCAGAACCGAAGACACTCCGAAACAGAGGGCCTACTCTGAAACGCAAAACCCGAAACTTCGGTATACCCGTCCCTCTCACTCTCTAGTCGGAACAGAATCGAGTGAAAGGGGTGGGGCTAACCGAAGTTTCGGATTAGCGTTTCAGAGTACGGTCCCTGCTCCCGAACAAACACGAGCGCGTGTGACGTCATAATGTTAACTTTCACTCATTGCAGTTTAAACTGACATACTATGCGATTATTATAAGAATAGGACGGGTTGTTGACAAACTTCACTCTGAAAAGGTACAGTTCGCAAGAAAGTACAAAACAAAATGAAAATAGTTTTTTTTTATTTTGGCAGAACATTGTTTGAGTATTGCCACTTTCAAAACGAAGTTTTATTTTATTTTTTTTAATCCACCTACTCGTTATGCCAGCGCCAGACATAGCACAAACATTTGAATAAATGTTTGGACACATGTGTAGCACGGGTATTTGTGTATTTGTTCAAAGCTTTGATAAAATACTAGAGCATATTTCTACAGTACTTTGCAATGTCAGAAAAGTCTTCAATGTCTTTGTTGCAGTAGCAGTTCAGACCAGCGGGACGATGATTCTCAAATGAATGGAATAGAAGAGGTGGAATAGCATTAGCAAGCATAATGTGTTTTGATTTACAATTGGCGGATTCACGAAAGGCGCCTCCCCGAGTGGCTTGATTGAATCGCTCCCCGTGATACCAATACCTGGCGCACCCTGGTAACAGCTAGATTCTGCCGAATCTAACTTTAATCAACGTGCATAATCTAGCTGGCCAATCCTTTTACCATGATAGACCAATACAATTTTTCACTAGACCCCCAATTTACCAATTTTATTGTAAAGTTGATTATTAAATTATTTTCATAACTTGAATTCCTGTTTAATTTAAATATTAAACCAGTAAATAGAATCAACATTCAATTTATTCTGTGTTATTGAAGCATAGTATTAAAGTACCCCGCAGAACAATAAGTATGAAAAAATGGGTTCAGCAGTTAAATATCACAAAATTTTAATTTGATTGAGATTCAAATTACCTGATCATTTTCGTAAAAGTATACTTTCATGAGTCCTATACTTTTCGAAAAAATCAAGTTAATGATTTGTATTTATCTGCAAATTATTCATATGTTTTGGTTTGCACGAACATCATTATTAATTTATCGTAAGCTATGACATGATCAGCCCCCTGATTCACGATTTAAATTTCTTTTTTGCACACCATACTGAAGTGAAGTGAAGTTAGTTTGACAGCACTTTGACAGCTTGACGTCACAACATGGCGGCGTCCCTATCCTATTCTTATAATAATCGCATAGTAAGTCAATGATGTTTGACATAAGTACAGTGTTCGTTATTCTATACTCAAATACATACCTATTGAAATGTCGAACCTAAAAAGTTATCGTTCTTGTTTCGTACCCATGCCATGTGTACAAATACTACAAAAAGAACTAGACAAAAAATGTTTTTAAATGTTCCCCAACAAGACCAAGAACGTCGGGACAAATCGTTCCAAGCCGTGAACCGCCATAACCCCAAAACAAAATCGAATTTTCTTTGTTGTGAAGATCATTTCGATGTAAGTATTTCATAACCATTGAGTTATAATGTATGTTCATAACACCATTTTTATTAGGTAAGTAGGTAATTATTATTTATCCTAGTGTTTAAGTAGTAGAGTTCAGTCAATATTTTTTAACTGGACTCCAAATACACTCTGCTTTTCACTTCGATTGCAAGGAAATAAAACAAGGATTAAGCATATTATTATATACAAGAAACTTTAATTAATTTAAATTTCAACTATTCGTCAAAATAGCTTAACAAAACACACTCTGCAAACATGTTTACGTTTTTTTTGGTTCTTCCAACTCATAAAACTTTCGTAGATATGTGCTGAGATAGATTTTCTTCAACTTAGACGGCAATATCTGTTCAAATACATTTTTCGCACTTCTTTCCATTAAAGTCTCAGGCGAAATCATTATTTGTTCGTCACTATTACTACTCGAAAACATTGTTTAATAACTTTCATATAACTTATTGAATTTTCTACCGCAACACAACAAATTTAGCTACTTATGTAGGTAGTTTCTAGTTTTGTTTGACTAACTAATTAGCTTCCCGCCACCCTTTTTTTTTTTAATTTTCCACTATGTGACGTTCGACTAATGGTCTGAGCCGTAATGCCATGTTATTTAAAAATTTTGCGTTTTTTTTAAGTAAATGTGCGCCTTGCATTAATCCTTATTATGTATTTAGATAGTAATTCATATGTCATAATTAAATTAAGATATAACCTATATTATTTCATAAAAATAATATCACGTAAATGAAGGTGTATTGTGTAGTCTTAAAAGAAGTTACTTTATGCACAAGAGCATAAGATCCATTTTATGCAGCCTTACTAGAATAAAAAATTTCAAGTTTAGGTAGTGGTTTTTAACCGACTTCAAAAAAAGTAGGTTCTCAATTTGATCTGTATTGTATGTAGGTATGTATGTATGTATGTTTGTCCGCGATTATCTCGCGTTTGGCCGAACCGATTTTGATGCGGTTTTCAGGAAAGTATTTGTTACATTTAGGAGAAGGTTTTAGTATATAAACCGACTTCAAAAAAGGAGGTTCTCAGTTTGATCCGTATACAGGGTTAATTTTTGAACACCATCAAAATTTTTAAGATCATCTCAGAATCTGTAAGTGAACCACTTTCTCCTAGAAATATGGGTCGAAATATGACAAATTTTTTTTGACTTTTCATACCAATCAGACTGATTACACGATCGATTTAGTATGGGAAGTCCAAAAATTTTTGTCGTATTTCGACCCAAGTTTCTAGAAGAAAGTTGTTCACTTACCAATTCTGAGACGAGCTTAAAATTTGATTGGTGTTCAAAAATTAACCCTGTATGTATGTACCCTGTACCTATATTTGTCCGTGATTATCTCACGGTTGGCTGAACCGATTTTGATACGGTTAATAAAAATGATAAAAAATCCAAGATGGCGGCCAACTTTTTTGTTTGTAAGCCGATTTTGATGAAACTCGGTTTTTGGTACTATTTTGACAGGAAAAGAGTAAGGCAAATAATTAAAAATCCAAGATGGCGGCCAACTTTTTTGTTTGTGGGCCGATTTTGATGAAACTCGATTTCTAGTACTATTTTGACAAGAAAACAACAACGCACTGTTAAAAATATAAGAAAATCCAAGATGGCGGCCAACTTTTTGTTTGTGGGCCGATTTTGATGAAACTCGATTTCTAGTACTATTTTGACAAGAAAACAGCAACGCAATGTGGAAAAAACGCAAACAAAAACGTTGGCCGCCATCTTGGATTTTTTTGTATTTTTAACATTGCGTTACAGTTTTCTTGTCAAAATAGTACTAAAAATCAAGTTTCATCAAAATTGGCCCACAAAAAAAAAAGTTGGCCGCCATCTTGGATTTTTATTTTTACATTGACGACATTTGACGACCTCCGTGGCCGAGTGTTGTACGCATCGGTTTTCAAGGTGCCGCTATCTCTAGAGGTCCCGGGTTCGATCCTCGGTCGGGTAAATATTGAAAACGAACTTTTCAATATTTCCTTTTCCATAACACTATTAAGTGCTCGAGTCGAGCTACTATAATTTGGTATTTTAACAATGTATGTGATGGTGACTAATATTTAATAAAAGAAGCTAAAGCCTAAATATAAACCTATAAAAAAAAGTGCAATTTTAAAAAGGACCATGGTTTACCACGTAAACTCTGTGGTAACTACTGTTGGAAAATAGTTTAAACATTGTGACGTCACAGCTAATCGTGGAGCGTTTATAGTCGGGTGATCTTTTTTCAAATTTCATCAATTTTTAATTGCTTATAATAGTTATGATTAATTGAAAAAAGTTTTTTTTAAGTTTTTCCATTAAATATCAATATTATTGTTAATAAAGTTTTAAAAAAAAAATGAAAAAAAATATTAATTTTTTTTCACATCACCAATTCCTTATGTCATACGATTTTTTTTTCAATAAACGCCATTTAAATTAATAAAAGGGGTATATATACGTTGGGGGTCCCCCAACCGAGATATATTTTTTTTCCTTTTTTGAGGATTTTTGTATCGGGGTCGGGGCCGGGGGTTTAATTTTTTTTTTAATTTTAACAAATTTGTTATACTTACTTAGATGTATTATTAACCTTTGTTTTTTTACAATTAAATTGTTGTTTTGAAATTGATTGGTTTCTAGCACATTAGAATATATTGATTTAACCTGGTTTTGGTTTTGATTTTTCGCTATACTTACTTACAAAAGTTTGACTATCAATAAGTGGCCAAAACCAGGGAATTTGGCACCTCTCACACATTTTGTGATTGTGATATAGGGTAAAACCACCTTGTATCGGCCACGTCAACAATATTTCACATTGATTTGCTTCCTATTCTCACATTTATTAGCCTAGCTTTCTAGGAGGTATTTTTTAATAAACTGTTATTATTTGACTTTTCTATGAACTAATAAAATATTTGAAATTTGAATAAAAAAAATTATATTGATGTTTTTCTTTGTACACACCCAATTTCCCTAATATCGGCCACTTGCGCCCAAAAATCGCCCACCTGTTTGCCTTGTATCGGCCTAGGCTAACATTATGAGCAATACAAATATACTTCGAATTAATAAAGAAAGATAAAGATATACAAAGATATACATAGAGATACATAAAAAACATACATATACCGTGAATTTTTTTGTAACAATCCAAACTTAAGGGGTAGACAATTTAACGTGTTTAGAATAAATTTCAAAAATTTTGAAGTCGGAATTTTTTTAAGAGATTTCAGATTATTTTACAACTGTAATATTTTTTAAAGGAAAGTCTATAAATCAGTAATTATAAATTTAATATGACAGTTTGCACATCAACAATGATACTTCCACATAAAAGTAACTAAACAAAAAAATCGAATTTTTTTAAAAACATTTTACTAGAAACGTAGGTGACACTGTCATTAAATTATCGCACACAATAGTCTTATAATTACCTAAATTAAGTATTTAATCTAGTGTAAGTACCTAGATTTGTATGATGTAACATTTGTATCGTCCATGACTTAATGTTTAGTGGCCGATATCAGGATTTTGACTCGCCTTGTATCGGCCATCACCATTTTTAACGGCCGATATCGGGCTTTTTTATGAAATAATCAACCCTAATTCCGGCCATCAGATTTTTTTATTATAATTAAAAAAAGAAACACAAAAATATTAATTAATAATGTTGCATTATAATCTCTTTAACCTTCACAAGCAAGAATCAACGATTTAAACCTCCTAGATAAGTTGCAAACCAATTCCCCCGTAACCTCGAACTCGTCAATTTTGACTAGAAAATGGCGTGAATTTCGACACGACTGCGCAGGTTACAAGATCCAATCCTACTGAACTGTCAAATGAATTTTGATCGCCGCCTCGTTTAATTCATTTAAAGACAACAATATAATGTTCATTATAAAGCAGAATTTGTGCAAGTGGATCGAATATTTAATTAATAGTTTTTGATCAAATTCGTAGGAAGTGGCCGATACCAGGACGTGGCCGATACAAGGCGGTTTTACCCTACCTACACAAAAAACTATTTACTTTTAAATTTGAAAAATGTACCTACCTTTAGTTAAAGGTACCTACCTACTTAGATTAATTCTAGGTAGAAATAATTTAAGATATAATTTGTGTCTTAAGAAGAAGACTTGCTTATGTGCTTAAAAGTAAAAAAATCCTTAAAGTGGCTACGTAGGGGTCTCCTGCCCTACTAAAAATAAAATTTGAATTAAAAACGATTAACTCAAATAACTAAAACCATGAATTCAATTTTACCTAAGCACGGTTACAACGCGCAAAACCGCTCCTGCCCTCTGATTTACAAACAGTCGGAATCGGATTCGGATTCGAATTATGTGCTTTGACTTTGTCTATTCTACAGTGAGTGAGAGAGACAGTGCATACATTCCGCTGTCGAGAGCGTTTCCAACGGTTCGTGAATCAGGGGCTGGTTACCTATTGCAAATGCATAGTTATTAAAAGTGTTTCAGCGGCTTCTTGTGAATGAAGCTTTTCAAAATTAAAGTTGATAAAATGTTACATAAGATCCAAAATGAGCCAAGCCATGGCCCGCTATTATTTCTCGGCTGCTTGCGCCCCCTGAAACGAGCGAGATAGAAGATGGCTTTGGCCAAGCGCGACTTACCAATATTTTCATATAGTCCATTGAAAAGGACAGAAAAGTAAATTTTAGCAATGTGATTGAATATTTTAGCAAAATAACGTGACTTAAGACGAGACGTGTAAGCAAGCACGTCTAGTAGGTATTCGTTGTTTTATTTTGGGGGTGCTCAATAGAAAACCGCCCCCGTCGCCTCTGCATGGGTGATTCAAAACACGGTACCTACCTACCTATAAATTCAAACTGTTTTGAACATTGTATTTAACATGGTGTTTAAAAACAAAACAACTTGTATTCATCATGCTAACTCCTGGATAAGAGTAGGTAGGTACCTACCTACCTACTTAGTTTGATATTCCGAGTATTTTATTATAACCTGCAATAGTGCTGGATGGTTATACATACTTACACAGTATCAAAGAGGATACGTAATTCACTATTCCTTGGGTACGCAAACCCTCTGACCTTCTTCATGAACGGATTAGGTGCTACCACGTAAGTGCATCTCTCCGACTCTTCGACCCCCTGCCGAGCCTTCGTCAAGTAATCTCCATACATGAGCTCGTCAATAGCAGTCTGTTCCTTTACTAAAACTATCCCGGATTCTACTAAAGGGAGGTAATCGTTATCACTGTTCAAAGATCTGAACTCCGCCTTTCCAGTGGATATCATTCTGCTGAGGTAGTATAAATCTTCTGTGGGCTGTAACAAGGTTAGTTTTAAAGAAAATCCTTTAGGTATTTAGGCACTAACGTCGTAATAAGTTATGACTTATAATAAAATGCTCCTATGGTTACGTTAGAAGTTACACCTAGGTACCTACTTATTCATAACGAGTTTTATAATAACTCTTGTCAATGAGTTAAGTCAATGGGTTTAAGAATTTATAATCCTTATACTTATATTAATCCTTTTTGCTAAGTTGTCCTTATCTCTGTGCCTTATCTACTGCTCGGCAGCCTTTCCATTTTGCTAGTGTTTATGAATTTCATATGGAAGCTGGGACCAGTGTGAAGCCGAGTTAATGGCAGCCAGGATATAAGTAGAAACGATTCAAGAGTCTAATTGAAACCAACTTTAAACTTACAGTAGTAACAACGTATTGCACAGCGCTGCCCGCCGAAGCTGTCCAACGGTAGTTCTTCTTGTACAGATCGAGCGGGTTCTCTATATCCAGAGTGAACTTGGAGAGAGTCAAAAAAGCCGTGAGGTTTGCCGTGTAGAACGCTGATAACAGTATTATGAATATCCACCACGTAGTAAACAGCACTCGTGTTGTATCTGAAATCCAAGTGGAAATGTTAGTCGATCGACATAGGTAGGTACTTAGGTTCCTATGTCGATCGTTTCCTTCCTGATCAGCCCCCTGATTCACGAACCATCGGAAACGCTCCCGACAGCGGAATGTATGCTCTGACTCTGTCACTCACTATAGAATAGACAAAGACAAAGCACAAAATTCGATTCCGTATCCGACGGTTTGTGAATCAGGGAGCAGAAGACGTAGTAACTATTTAGTAATCTGTGGCAGAAGGTCTAAGTAGCTAAATGTCAAACAACGCGAAACGTCTGATGAGCAGTAGGTAAGTCTAATTAGCAGAATGAAGCAATTAAAGCAGAACATCTATTTTTCAAAAAGTCATTTTTGAAATTTGTACACTCTTGATAGAAAGAGAATAGTAGATTGTATTTCAAGGGAGCAAAATAACATATTTACGGCGAGGGCACTATTTTGAATCCAGAGCGCAGTGAAGGAATCCTGAACGCAGCGAGGGATTCAATATACGTCGCCCGCGGTGAAAATAATTTTGCGGCCGAGTAATACACTCTACTTTTCATTTCGAATATAAGGAAAGTAAATACACTCTGCTTTTCATCCCCCTCTATAAGAAAGAAGCGGATGCGTGCGATGCGTGTGCGACAAGTCGAGCGAGTGCCAGCCTATTGAGACTAGTCCGGTGACCGGACGCTTGCGTTTATCATACCTAAACTCGGGAGTGAAATTTCTGTACCGTAAGGTGCTAATATACAGGATATTTTTTTTATCAGTGCACAAATTTTTAGGATCGACTCAGAATCGATAAGTGAACAACTTTCTCCTAGAAACATGGGTCGAAATACGACAAAAATTTTTGGACTTCCCATACTAATTCGATCACGTGATCAGTCCAATTTGTATGAAAGGTCATAAAATTTTTGTCTTATTTCGACCTATGTTTCTAGGAGAAAGTTGTTCACTTACCGATTCTGAGTCGATCCTAAAAATTTGTGCACTAATAAAAAAAATATCCTGTATAAGGTCCTTCTTAAATAGTGCACATAATTTTAAGGGGTCAATGTACTCATGCATACAAACAACTTTTACTATCTATGGTACCAACATTGAAATCGCGAAAAAAAAATCAGCTGTTCCATAGAAATTTTTTAATAGAATAGATCAAAATGTATGGAACAGCTGATTTTTTTTCCGCGATTTCAATGTTGGTACCATAGTAAAAGTTGTTTGTATGCATGAGTACATTGACCCCTTAAAATTATGTGCACTATTTAAGAAGGACCTTATAAATTTTTTAAAAGATATAAGTAATGGCTATAATAAGCTTTCCTAAAAGTAGCCTATGTTCCTCTCCAGGCTACAAAGTATCTGTGTCCCAAATTTCAGCCAAATCCGTTCAGCCGTTTTGGCGTGATTGAGTAACAAACATTCAAACATCCAAACATCCAAACATCTAAACATCTAAACTTTCACATTTATAATAATAGTAGGACTAACTAGTAGGATATCTTCAGAACCGCTGAACGGATTTACATAATTGAGGTATCGTTAGATTTGTCTTAGCAACCCATGTGTTCTTAGATAGGTGACGTTTAAAAAAAAACAAACATGGCGGCTGTGCGACGCCATTGGACTTAGTGAAAAATATTTTTTTTTTCGAATATTACAATATGGGTATCAAATTATAGGGCTCAACACAAGGATTTCAAAAAGGTATATCATGATTATTTATTAAATTAGTAAGTTCTTATTTAGGAAAGGTGATTATTGAAAATGAACTGAAAAGTCCAAAATAAAAAACATAATAAGTAATAAAAAACCTAACGTACCTAACGTACGTACAGACTTGTACCTACATACGGACTCTTTGGTCTATGTAGCATTTATTATATCTGTTTAATGGTGACTGACAATTATTATTCAAGAAAGAATGCTACTTGATCAGCATTACTCAAAGCTCTTAAAAAACATAATTATTAAAAAAACAAAAACCCAACTGCAAAAAATTACCACTAAAAAGGGAAAAACAAGCTCTTTAATTTCTCATTGCAGTCAGGGGACCGTTCGGTGAAACACTACAATTTAAAGTGTCCCAAATGCTGATCAAGTAGCATTCTTTCTTGAATAATAATTGTCAGTCACCATTAAACAGATATAATAAATGCTACAGAGACCAAAGAGTCCGTATGTAGGTACAAGTCTGTACGTACGTTAGGTACCGTAGGTACCTATAATACCGTGTCCGTTTCCCTCCCGGGCCTCCCGATGGAATGTGTGTGTTAAATTTTGTGCCTGAGTACCTATCCAGACATTTTGAAAATGTGACGATTTGCTAAATAGATGTTCTGCTATACAGACCACCTGATATTTGGACGTTTTGCTACATGGACATTTTGCTATTTAGACATAGGTATTTGCGTTCATATAGTATTATATTCATAATTTGGATATTATGATTTTAATTTAGAATTTTATAAATCTCAAAATTTCGGTAAAAATCTATTTTATCGTCAAAAATTGTCGGTATTATCAAACGTTTACCTATATTTTTATCTGGTACTCGATAGGTATAATTATTATTAAATATTTTTATCGATATTAAAAACACTTTTCATCCCATAATGCGAACCAGTCACTGTTCTGTGGATTCCATTCGCGTCATCCGCCTTTTATTTTTTGGCAATAAACAAAGGACAGATGCCATACAATCACTGATCTCTATTGTGGTAGGTATAATAGAAGTCAGTGCATACAATACAGTCAAAAGTTGTCAGGGCTCTGTTTAACCAAAATTACAATTAACAAATTGTAAATTGTATTTACAGGCTACAAGTCTACAAGTTTCTGTTTAACCAACATTTACAAGTTACAAGTTTACTATGGTGGAAAATTTACAAATTTGTAAATTGTAGATATAATTCTATATATTTCTGTTTAACCAACATTTACAATTTACAGGCGACCATTTACAAATTTATAAAGAAAACCGTTTCGTTAAACGCAGAATTGTATTGTAATAACTACAAATTTACAAATATGTAAATTGTAGCACGATTTCTACAGGCGGACTCACCCTGTGTCAGAACTTTACAATTGTTTGCATCAGCCTAATAAATAAAGAAATTAAATTTTTAGTAATCGACTTCAAAAAAGGAGGAGGTTCTCAAAAATTCTTAATTTTTTTTTTGTGTTCCACAATATTTCCGCCAGTTGTGAACCGATTCTGATAATTTCTTTTTGATGTGATAGACCAAAATTTCAATTTGGTCCCATGAAAAATGTACAGTAGTCGGTTCAGAAGTTTCTTCAGAATCCTGAAAAAACACATTGATGTCGTTTGGTAGTTCCTGCTTTACGCTACAATATCTTCGCGAACTATTAACCAATATCGATGATTCTTTCTTTATTCGAAAGAGTATACTCCTGAGGTGGTTTCATTGTAACAAAGTCAAGATCTGATAGTTAATTCCAAGGGAAATTAAGGAAACCTCGCAAATTTTATAGGTATTTTACGTGTTTTACATATTATTTTTAGGTTTTCAAGTATTTGCATCTGGTAATCATCATCTCATGATAATAAGCTTGTGATGGAACTAAGGTACAACTCGTCAATGGTTAAGAGTTGGAGGATGTTTTTTTAAATATCGATAAAACGTAAAAAATTGAGGTAAAGTTGTAATATTTATGGTTATTTAGGTGAGCTGATGATCATAGGAAAAACTCCTTAATGCTTAGGAGCAAGAGCATTCTTAAGTACCACATACACGAATAGACCTTTAGTTGTATTCTTTCAAGTAGTTAAGGTAAGCTGATGGTGGAAGCCAGTGGAAGGTTAAACTGCATAACAGTTAAGTGTTGGAAAGCTGAACTTGTATTGGTGTTCTAATTTAGATATGGACAACCATTGGACAGAGTTTTATCGTTGCACTTTGCGATACACTTGCTCATTATGTAGTTTCTTAAGGTAGATTACTTACACTAAAAATGAAAAAATAAACAAATTAAAAAAACCGCCTTCAAAACAAAAAACTGCAAGAAAAACTAAAAAAGAAACTAAATAAGTAAAATAAATAAAAAATAAAATGCTGCTCCCATGCGCGGAGTGATGTGAATTGTAACCTATCAAATACCTACATATTATTATTTAAGGCTCAACACTGACTTAGACAAAAGAATGATTCAATTTACTTTCATTTTTACGTGTTCTGGGAAGTAAGTTTTTTGTTTTGAAGGTGGTTTATTTTCCACAAAAAATGCTTCTAGATACTATAGGCCAGTCATATCGTACAACTAAAAAGGCTGAAATACAAATAATTGCCGTAAACTTGCTCTTTTGGTATGTAGTTTGGGTCTACCTGGATAGTATTAATCCAGATTTGCAGCAGTCTGAAATTTTCGCGCGCTAAGTAGTTGCTGAAAAACCACCTCTTTTTTTAAGTTTGTGCCAAAAAAACGACATTGGTAAGGCACTGACGACAAAGGTCACTACTACTTATTTAAAGTGTACAAAATTCCTGACAGTTTGAGCCCTAATTCAATTGTGTAGGTCTAATAGGTCACACGATACAGGGTTCCCTATATTCACTATTTTCTCCAAAATGTTGGAATTTTCCCAATTTCCCCAATCCATGGCTACAATGTCAAAGCCTTCAGAGACGAGCCTCAACCTCTTTCCCCTAGTTATCTCCTCGAAGTCTGGCTTGCTTTAAAATTGCATCTTTCATTTGTACCTTCTCAACTTTAAAAACAGTGTTGCGGAGGGCAATTTGTTTTTTAGACAGCATCCATGAAAGCTTGGGTAATATCCCTTCCACAAAGGAAGCAGATTTGTCGGATATCCACCGCTGTCGATCTCGCGGAAGTCCTGCGCTCATGAGAAGGGCCAGGAGTTGGGTCTACTCCTTTTCTTTTGGGTTTTATCAACATTCAGTTTAGTTGTTAATACATAGCGACAGCCTACAATATCACGATTCATGGGTTTATTTACTATCTCCCATGTATCATTTTTGACTAGGCTCCGTACTTCTGATAAAATAGCTTATCTCCATTCTTTACTTTCACTGCTGGATAAGGCTTGCTTTAAAGTCACTTCTGCAACACCAGCAAAGTCTTGACAGTCTGTAAATTCTTCCATGGCTTCAGTGCTTGTTTCTTCAGTTGTAACTGTCTCTGGTTCTACATCCACCATCTGATAATCTTTTCTTGGACGTCCAACATGACCTCTTATTATTCTCGGTCGGCCAGGACCTCTCTTCATTACCATTCCCCCCCTTTGATCATCATGTACATCCATTTCTTGATTGTCATGATGCAGTTGTTCCTCTATGATCTCGGAGTCTACGATAGGCTGTTGAGGTTTTTCATCTATTTCCTTAGACTGGAAATATATTTCAACCGTATTTGGCCGTCTCACGTTGGAATCCAACTTTACCATTTTAACTTCAAAAGGATCTATCTTCAAATTGTTATTTTCTTTTCTTCCACTCTTAGTTTCGTGAAATTTGACATCTCGGGATATAATTATTTTTCGTTGCTGTGGCAACCATATTCTGTAGCCTTTTCTATCTCTTGGATATCCGACAAATATTCCTTCCGTACTTCGTGGAGCAAACTTATCCTTTCCCAACTCCTTGTCCAATGCGTATACTTTTGATCCAAACCGTTTTAAATAATTTAACTTGACAGGTCGTTCGAACCATTTTTCAAAAGATATTTGGCATCGAAGGTGTGCGGGACAGATTATTATGATTTATTGTGTTTAGAAATAAGATGTATATAAAATTCCTTGAGTTGACCGTTGTATAATAAAATGATATTTTTGTGTGTATTTTACTCCCTCTGCTAGGTTGAGATAAATTAGATAAGTTTTATTTGTGTTGTATATAGATCGTTTATATGTTAAAATAATTTGTAAAATGCAAAGGGCTCTCGATACGGTATTGCCTCGACGTACCTAAGGTCCGATTCGCTATCTCGCTCACTCGCGGGATATGCTCTTCTAGCACAACCGCGCCTCTAGCGGCACATCTCGGAACTCCCTTACACGCAGACTGCCACAGTTCCGAGAACTGATTTAGCGTCGCGCGTGTAAGCCAATTCCTTGAATTCTTTTGTGAGAAAATACGCGGAAACAATTAGAGTCGTTATAAATATCGCGTGCCCTCGCATTAAGATTCATTCGCATCCAGATATTGTAAGAAGAACAATAAAGTCACTCTGCCCGAACGAGCATCAACAATCAGTGGTTTTCTTCACCGTCCGGAACCTCTCCGTCTCCGCACAGTTAGTGTACACCGGGGCTGCTACCGCTCATAAACGGCCGGTCCCGTACATATTGGTCCTTCGTAACCGGATAAGAAGATACCTACTGAAGACAGCTTGGACCACCATATTGGTCCTTCGCTACCGGATCGAAAACTACAGTCAAGATGGTGCTCACTAGAAGTGAAAAAGAAAGAAGAATCGCCGAGCGAATCACCCACGAAGAACCTCCTGTTTCCCCGTCACGAGGACGCGTGAGGGAGCCGCGTCAAGAAGCCTCGCCGCCACGTCGCCACGCTTCACCGCCGAACCAACGCGGCTCACCTCAGCGCCCCGACGTCTCGCAGCCACACCGACGCGTCTCATCACCGAACCATCAAGCACGCCCAGACGAACCTCCGCAACGACGAAGCCAGCACAGCCCAACGTCACGCCCGCCGCCGAGGCGCCACGTTTCAAGAAGTTCATCGCTTCACCGAGAGCTGCGCCAACCGGTGCTCCGTCAACCTTCGCCTTCTCCGCGTCGCCATGAGTCGCCACCACGCCGCTACGAGTCGCCATCACGCCACTATGAGTCACCGCCACGCCACGCGTCCAGCACACAGAAAAAGGAACAGGAGCAAAGAAAACCACCGTCACACCGTCGCACCGCACCGCCCAGCCGAGCGACGAGTACGAGGGAGTCGCGCGCCATCACCACGAAGTCCGAACGAGCGCGCCTCCTCGCAGAAGCCAGAGAAGAGATAGCCGAAAAAGAGCTAAACCTCGCCAAGGCCCGGTTAGCAAGAATCGAAGCCGACAGCGACGCAGAATCCGAAACCACGGAACTAAGCCAAGACGACGAAGCGGAAGCCAATTCCAGAAACAGAACAGAAGAATGGATACAAGCCACGAAGCCACTCACAACCACCGAAGACGTCACGAAGGCGCCAGCACCGTCTCTACATACCACGCCTGCCGGGGCGACACCGAAGAAAGAGACGGCAATAGAAGTGAGCGAGCTAACTGCGGCGATTATGGAAGCGGCCAGAGCCTTTCAACCGAAGACTGAAGTAATCAGACACAGTTCGAGCGTCGAGTTACCGATCTTCAACGGCGCACACACCGACTGGCTGAACTTCAAGATGGCTTACGAAGATTTAACAGTCTACGGCTCCGCGAGAGAAAATACCGCCCGCCTACGCCGAGCGCTACGGGGAAGAGCCAAAGAAGAGGTCAAAGACCTACTCGCCGTCGTATCGAAACCGGAAGTCATAATGAAGGCACTTGAAAACCGTTTCGGCCGACCGCAAGTCATCGCAGAACTAGAGCTCGAGAAAATCGAAAATATTCAACGAGTGACCGACGCACCGAGAGACGTCTGCGCCTTCGCCAATAAGATCCAAAATGCCGTGACCGTGCTCTACACGTTGGGGGAAGAAGGGTACTGCCAGAACCCGAAAGTACTCAAGACGCTAGTCGAGAAACTTACGCCGAGCCTGCGATACAGATGGTACGACTTCAAAACGAAAACAGCGAAGAAAGCAAGCCTCGACATGTTCCGCAAGTTTATCGTCGCCGAAGCCGAGAACTGCAGAGAGTTTGCGCCGCCCGAAAACATTACGTCCGACGAACGCCCGCCTCCGCGTCAACCGCTGCCGCAACCAACGTACCGAACTCGCCCGCAACGCACGCATCAGCCACAGCGAACGTACTCGGCGCACCGAACAGAAACAGAAACCGAAACACGCGCGCCGGAGAGACAACGAACCTGCGCTGTGTGCGCACAACCTAACCACTCAGCCTACTCGTGCGCAACATTCAAGAGAGCGAGCAACGACGAGAGGTGGAGACTGGCAAGGGAAAAGCGACTCTGTTTCCGTTGCCTAGGATCGAGATCGTATTCACACCGATGCAAACTGCGAAGATGCGGGGAAAACGGCTGCGCTAAGTCACACCACCGATTGCTGCACTTCGAGAGGCGTACCGAGAGCACGATGACGCCATCGCCGTCGCCGCCGCCATCGCCGCCGCCAGCTGACGACGACTTCGAACCCGAGATAGTTGCAACCACGAAGTCACGCCGAGCCACAAGTACCTACCTGAAAATCATACCAGTACGAGTCACCGGGCAGAGCGGGTACATCGACACGTATGCGCTCCTAGACGACGGGTCTACCGTCACACTGATAGACGCCACCATCGCTGCGAAGATTGGAGCCGACGGACCCGCCGACACACTCGCCATCGAAACAGTCTCAGGGAGGGAAGAAGACAGAAACTCTCGACGCGTCACTCTACAGCTGCAAGGGAATAACAATGTGTTCACCGTTCAAGCCCGCACGATCGAAAAGTTGAGACTGGCGCCACAAGCCGTAATGAAGACCGACGTAGTCAACGCACCGCACCTACGAGACATCGAAAACAGCGTGTACTACGAACGAGCCACGCCAACGCTCCTTATCGGCCAGGACAACTGGCGCCTGTTAGTCGCCGAACAAACAAGAAGAGGAGGCGAAAACCAACCTGCGGCATCTCTTACGCCGCTGGGTTGGGTTCTACACGGCGCCACCAACAGAAGTCGCGACCAACGTGTACACTACGTCGCTCACGTGAACGTCCGCACCGTAAACGAAAATCGAAACGAAGTTCGAAACGAAGTTCGAAACGAAGATACAGACCGCGCCACCGACGAAGCAACGAAACAAGTCTTCACACCCGAATCGCGCTGTATACAACCGAAGAAACCGACATCGAAGCCGGAAGAACTCGCACTAAAACGACCGAGAGAAGCGCTCCTGAGAAAAGGCTACGAAACCGAACCGGGCCCGCCGGTCAATGACCCCGGCCGCACCCGGTACCTATCGCCCGCCGAGCTTCGCCCAGCGTCCGACGCCGCCGCCCGTTACTCCGATACATCGATCAACGACCAGCTGATCAGCGGTCCCGACCTCCGTCAGTCACTACCGGAGGTACCTGTGCGCTTCAGCCAGCACGAAGCCACCGCGGTCGCCGACGATGCCGCATCGACATCCGAAGCGCCTTACAGTTTCCGTGGCGCAACGACCGGCGGGAGAACCCGCACGAAGCGCAAAGTTCATTTACCGGGTCGCCGTTCCCACCCGAAGAAGAATGGCCGCGAGAAACAATGACGAAACTCGAAGCAACGACGGTCGAAGAGAAAACGCCTGACGCGTTTTTAATAGCAACGCCTGTCGCCGTCGCCACCGCAACGTCGGACGTCGCGAAAGCGTTACCCGACATAACACGCTTTTCTTCATGGCAACGACTTATCCGCACGACCGCACGAGTACTTCAATACATCGAAGCGCTGAAAACCAGAAAACAACGCGTCCAGCACAAACGGACAAAACCGCGCGCGGAAGCCGATCTACAATCGCGAGCTAACAAGACTCATAACAAGATAAGCTCCGCCCAGCAGAAGCCACGCCCACTGACGAACGAGTGCGCGTTCAAAACATTGAGCGCTGATTTTATCCGTCGCGCCGAACAGCTGTGGGTGACGCAATCGCAACACGATTCGTTTGGAAAAAAGATCGCCGCGCTACGAAGAAAACAAGTGTTACCGACCGACAGATTGAAGAAACTCACCGTTTACGTAGACGAAACCGAGCAGCAACCGACTGAAGAATGCCTGCACACGCTACTGGCCGAAACCGAGTACGTGGTCAACAGCCGCCCGCTCACCCACGTGTCCGTCGAAGCTACCGACGAAGAGGCGTTGACCCCTAACCACTTCCCGTTGGGGGGATCAGCGCGCACACCACCGACGGGCACCTGCACCGACGCTGACCTGAGCGGCCGCGCCACCTGGCGCCGCACACAGCGCCTCGCCGACCAGTTCTGGGCGCGCTGGGTGCGCGAGTACCGTAAAACCTTACAAGATTGCCCAACCGATCTGAGTTTGCCCTGTAGGGCATTTATTACAAATGTTGAAAAATGTGGCAACTTTTTTTAGAACTGTGGTATTACGTAATGTACACTAGAAATTTCAATATATTTCTGGCAACACTACGGATGTAACTTTTGCAAATGTCACTTCAGTTGGGTGTCAGTCTATGACAAAGTTGGAGGTGTGATTCGCGGGCCAAAAACAGTGTGAAAAACTTTTGCCAGAACTTGATTTGGTATTGCAGCAGGTAAGTTATTTCTTAACTACTGTTTGTTTGAAACCAATAAACAAGTCCAACCGAATAAACACCGCAAAATCACTCTCAAATTCAAAAATATTTTGGTGGGCAATGTCAAATTACTTTTTCTGAAGCAGTATTTACAACTTTGCCCACTAAAATATTACCGTTAGGGTTGTCTACTCCGCGTTAAAAACTGAAAGAGTGATAAATAGGTATAATCATCAGCAAACAAGTTGAGCCCTGCCTGACGCAATGTATACTTTTTTTTAACCATAATACGTTGGAATGAGAATACGTTGAATTGTTATGAGACTTTAAAATGAAAATGTTCCTATTACCTATAATAAGAGTTGCTCGCTAGCATTAAGTTTATTGTTTGTTTTTAGAGCGAAAAGCGTTTATGTAATTTTTAAGAATCTTTAAAATATATGGTTCTTTAAGTTATGTAAAAGTTGCTTACCAATTATTGATATTTAAGTATTTTAATGTTTGTATTTATAGCTAGGTATATCTCAGAAATACTGTTTTATCTCAACTCATCTCATTTCAACTGTTTTAGTATTTTATTTTTTACATAAATAGTGTAGTAGAAAGTGAGCGTATTCATACCTCAAACCGCGTTGGTTACCACAATAAAAAGTGACAACCCTTGCACATAGTTTTATTTGTATGAAATATTACAAAAAACTTTTTGTGACTTTGCCCACTCAATTTTGACCGTTAATATAAACTATTAAACTATAATAATAAAATCAAATGTTACATTCACTATTTCACTAAAATAACCCCTAAATCTTATAATCATAAGGTTAACAATAGCAAATTTAGAAAAGTTTCTGCAAAGTGGGCAAACTTGTAAAAATTATTAATATTTGGCCCGCTCTTTAAATTAATGTTTTTATCACATTAATATACATTTTATTGGTATCATGATATGTTATATACAAAGAGCTGATAATTTAACAATGGTTTAGCACAATTATGAATCAAAAACATTATTATTTTTTCAAATATTCAACGCAAGATCTGAAATTTCAAGAAATTTGGGCAAAGTCGTACGGTTTTACGGTACCTGCCCGAGCTTCAACACCGGCGGGAGCCCCACGGCCGTGGGCCGGCCATCAGGGTGGACGACGTGGTCCTCATCGCCGACGGCAACCTGCCCCGCAACGTGTGGCCCAGAGGCCTAGTCACCGAGCTGCACCCGGGACCCGACGGCGTGACGCGCGTGGTCGACGTGCGTACCCGAGGCGGCGTGCTACGACGGCCTGTGATGAAGCTCATCGTGCTACCGACGGCGCCCGCACCGGATTGAACTACATAAGCCGCCGGGCTTATGTACGGCGGGAGATATGTGCGGGACAGATTATTATGATTTATTGTGTTTAGAAATAAGATGTATATAAAATTCCTTGAGTTGACCGTTGTATAATAAAATGATATTTTTGTGTGTATTTTACTCCCTCTGCTAGGTTGAGATAAATTAGATAAGTTTTATTTGTGTTGTATATAGATCGTTTATATGTTAAAATAATTTGTAAAATGCAAAGGGCTCTCGATACGGTATTGCCTCGACGTACCTAAGGTCCGATTCGCTATCTCGCTCACTCGCGGGATATGCTCTTCTAGCACAACCGCGCCTCTAGCGGCACATCTCGGAACTCCCTTACACGCAGACTGCCACAGTTCCGAGAACTGATTTAGCGTCGCGCGTGTAAGCCAATTCCTTGAATTCTTTTGTGAGAAAATACGCGGAAACAATTAGAGTCGTTATAAATATCGCGTGCCCTCGCATTAAGATTCATTCGCATCCAGATATTGTAAGAAGAACAATAAAGTCACTCTGCCCGAACGAGCATCAACAATCAGTGGTTTTCTTCACCGTCCGGAACCTCTCCGTCTCCGCACAGTTAGTGTACACCGGGGCTGCTACCGCTCATAAACGGCCGGTCCCGTACAGAAGGCTACGCGTTGGGCATCGATTTCGGACATGGCATGCTGTTACAACAGCATCTGCCCAAAAACTCGACGGAAGTCCTGATGAAATTAACATACCTACCTAGATAGGTACTGCTCTGCTCTGCTCATTAGACGTTTCGCGCTGTTGGACTTTTGAGTTGAGTTGGACATTTAGCTACTTAGACCTTCTTCAGGAAGGATCAAATTCATGAGCCTAGGTAAATATTGTGACAAGATAAATTACTTTTTGTGTTCTGTGATAACTAGGTTAAAAGTAGGTAGGTACCTACTTGAATAAATTAATATAAGACACCATGTCACATACTAAGTACCTACCTATCTACTACATTATTCCAATAAAGTTACGTAAGTAGTACCTACTTAACTATTAAGTAATCTGTGCCACTAGTTCCAAATATTTTATTAGGGTTTTTTTCGTAAGTACCTATCAAATGTTAGAATAAGTATTTAATCACACATTAAATAAATGAAGGTGAGGTGAAATCCCCGTCAACCCATTAACGTTTTCTATTTGTCAAAAATCGTCAACCCCTATGATATTATCGTCATATTTTACTGTAATTACTGGTGAAGGGTGTGACTTACAGTGATGGATGACATAAACCATTAGTCGATACCATCAACTTTTATCGGATTTACCGCAGCGTAGACGGTTATGTTACTTAGGTACTTATATAAAAATTATATGTACCTACACTGAATGTTACTGAATAAATCACGTTGTTGTTTTTCAATGTTTTTAGGACAGTAAAACGATTTTTTTTTTAAATTGAATATAAAATACTAAAATAAATTGAAAAGGAGTGAAGAAAAAATATTATTTCCCTCTAAAATATGTTAACCTACTTTTTGCTTTATTTTAAAATACTATTGACAGATAGTACTACCTACAGTAGGGTGAATACGCTAAACGTCGGCCCCCTTACGGATTTTCTCACTTTGGATCGCTCTGGCTCCATCAGTTTGGAACTAAAGATAGATTGTGATGCGTTTTGAGACAGGTTGATAAATCTATTTTATGTTTCTAGGCATAAGGTTGACTTCTCTACTATAAGAAAAAAGTATTAGGGTACTAAAGCGTCGAGAACGAAAAAACCCTAAAGTCGGCCGTTTACTGCCTATAGTCGGTCGCGTTTTTCCCAAATGTCGGCCGGGTATAGGGTGTTTCAAATTAAGACAATGAAAAATATTAACATGATTTATTTTTTTAAGTAAGTATACTTACATATTTTGTTTTTGTTGTTTTTTACACTTTAACAATGTTAGTATAATTAAATTAGGTACCTTTAGTTAAATAACAAAGTTAAACATCACAATAAAATTAAATAAAAGTAAATAACTAAGTAAGTACTTATGTCATAAAAATTTGAATTTAAAACAGAATTTAATAATCAAAGAGGTTAAAAAAATACTAAGGTACATAAGGTAGTACAGTGATTGTTAGTTAAACTTTCACGTCACCGTTATAGTATTTAAGAATGATAAAATAACTATGACGTCTTCCTAATAGTATTTAAGAATGATAAAATAAGTCAGATAATAAAATAAAAATAATGGTTTATAGTTTTTTTTATGCTGTGGTAAACACAAAAGTAATCCTCCTGTATAGTGGCGATCGAATTTGAGGATGGCCGACATTATGACCTTTAATATTTCTAAAGTCGGCCCCAGTTTAGTGTACCTTATATCTCGTGATTAAACTAATATCACCTCGGCCGGTATTTGGCTATTAAACGTAAAATGGATTTATTTACCTTAAGGCTTTGCGAATTCTCCTATTCAGCCAATGTGATTAGTAGAATTTTAATTTATAAAACAGACTGCATTTACTTTAAGTCGGCCCCGGCCGAGTATAGGGTTTTAAGTGAAAACTGATATTCTAATGGCGGCCCCCTATTTTTCTCATAATCCAATTATACAAAACGTCAAAAAACTATCTTAAAATATAGTAAAATTTACTTATTAGTGATATCAAAGCTTAAAGCAAAAAAAAAGAAACGCCTTATAGGTGTAATATCAATCCCCGATGCAAGGGTATTCACAGCAAGTTAGCTACTTTCACAATGAACCTAGCGCTTCAACGACGGGATCGCTACTGACGCTCAGTGTGCGAAGAGCGAGAGACGTAATCGGATAGTAACTGTTTGTACGTATAGAGTATGAACTGAGGTTGCAATTCGAGTGGAAAAATTTCCATATAAGTACCTTTTGAATGAACTGAATGAACGCAATTTGAAAATGTGCAGACGGCCGAGGTTTGGGGGGGGGCCGACGTTTGGCGTAATCACCCTACCTACCTACAGATACATACCTAATTTGCGAACCGATGGCGTAGCTTCATTAGGTAACGTTCATGTTGTTAAACAAACCTAAATTGAATAAACGAAATTGTTTTTTTTTTTTTTTTTTTTTACTATAGAATGTAAACTTTCAGTTTAGAGTAGGTACCTACTACCTACCTATTTAAATATACCTACTTAAGTAACTTATACCAACATAGGGCAGAAGACCCCTTTGTGGCCACTTCTTGTGGCTTTGTCGTAGCCTACGACAAAGCCACAAGAAGTGGCCACAAAGGGGTCTTCTGCCCTATGTTGGTATAAGTTACTTAAGTAGGTATATTTAAATCGTAGGTAACTACGTACCTTCATCTTTCAAATAAAAAAAAAATGATTTTTGTACATAACTGATATGAATAAAACAACCGTTTAGTCGCGAACGAAGCTCGTTTATTACTGAGGAAGAAAACGGTGCGCGGTGCGCAGGCGCATCGCGCAATCGATCGGCACATGTATAGGTACATACATATCATTCCTCCACACTAATTTTGAAACCTACAACAATAAGAGAGAGAGAGTTAAAATCCTTAAAAATAGTTTTTATATTGAACAGGTTTTTTTGGTCTTAAACGACGACGCGTCAACAAAGAGTTTTCAGGCGGGTTTGAAGAGTCGGCCGGAGGCGGCGGCGGCGACGACGTCGGCGCGACCGTTTCGGTTACAGCTTCAGCGCTACGCACCACCGTTGGTGTAGACTGAATCTGTAGCCGCACTTCACTACTTTGTTCACGCGGCTCCGTTTCACAATCATTCCACTCCTCACGTTCCTCCTCTAGAATAGGTGCTATGACCGAAGGTTCCTTAATCATTAACTCTTCTCCCACCGGTTCAGTTTCCTGCTGCGGGGGCGAATTTTCTGAAATATCAGTAATCAAAATACTGTCAGGAGAAACGTTGAAAGGGGGTGCTGAATGATTTTGGAACTGAGGCAGTGTTACATTACTATTACCCTTATACTTAAGTAATTGATCTACATGTCTAATACAAAAAGTGTTTAAGTTACCCATAAAAATTTTATACATTCTTTGACCTATTTTATTCTTAATTAAACCTAGTTGCCAACTTTCCTTGCGCGCGTTATACCATCGAACCCAGACAAAATCTCCTATATTAAAATCTCTTCTATGGTTAATTTTACATTTTTCAATCGTTATGTTATCCGAAGGTAAAATCAGATCAAGTCTTGACCTCAATTTGCGACCGAACATGAGCTTTGCTGGTGTTTCGCCGGTGGTACAATGCATCGTATTACGGTAATTAAATAAATACCCCAAAAGTTGCTTATTAACTTCATGGGCGCATAAGTTATCTTTTAAGACACATTTTAACATTTTTTTACAAGTGCGAACTGAATTTTCCGCAGCCCCGTTACTATTTGGATGGTAAATCGGGGACGTCATATACGTTATGCCGTTAAGGGAACAAAATTCATTAAATTCCTTTGAATTAATTTTCACATCATTGTCTGACACAATAACATGCGGAATTCCAAATACAGAAAAAATATAATTTAATTTTGTTATTAATGCCTGTGTCGTAACGCCATTATTCATGTGCACACATTCTAACCACTTGCTGAAAGCGTCAACCACCACCAGATATACCCTTTGCCCTATAGACATGTAGTCAATATGTATGCGCTGCCACGGCGCGGCGGGGCGCGGCCAGGGCGTCGGCGGCTCGCGCGGCGGGGCGGCCCGCACGCTCACGCACCTCTCGCACGCTCCAATCCAGCCCTCGATGTCCCCGTCGATGCCGGGCCACCACATCCTACTGCGCGCATTACATTTGGTTTTAACTATTCCGAGATGACTGTTATGTAGTTCCCGTAGCATATGCTCCCTTAGACATGACGGAATTACTACCCTGTGCCCACGCAACAAATAACCGTTTTCAAATTGTAAGTCATTTTTACACTGGAAATATGGTAAAATGGAATCACACTTGATTTTACGAGGCCAGCCGATTTTTAAATATTTTGCTACGGTTTTTAGCGAAGGGTCCTTTTCAGTGGCCGTTATTATATCTTTTAATTTAATAGCAGGTAAGGCAGTGTCCAAAAATTTTAATGATGAATAAGTGTCATATTCTTCTTCACTAGCAGTTTGAGTGCTAGATAATGGAGCACGGGAAAAATAATCCGCAACTAAATTTTTTTCACTCGGAATGTATTGAACTACGTAGTTATATGCCGATAATATAATTGCATATCTTTGAAGACGTAGTGCAGTCGTTATCGATATGCCATTTTTATTATTAAAAATTGATACCAGCGGTCGGTGATCAGTTTTAAGAACAAACGGTTCACTTTGTCCGTAGAGGTATTGGTGAAAACGTTTGACCCCGAATACAATTGCAGTCGCTTCCTTCTGGATTTGACTGTAATTACGCTCGCTACTCGTGAGCGACCGAGACGCGTAGGCTATAGGGCGCTCGCGGCCGTCGGCATCGAGCTGCGAGAGGACGGCGCCGAGCCCGGAGGGGCCGGCGTCCGTGGCGAGCACTAGTCGCGCGCCCGGTTCGAAATGCGCGAGAACGCACTCGGAGGCGAGCTCGCGTTTCACAGCGGCCACGGCGCGCCGCTGCCGCTCCCCCCACCCCCACTCCGCGCCCGCACGCAGCAGCTCATGCAACGGGCTCATCAATGAGGACGCGTTAGGTACAAAATTTCTGTAGTAATTAACTACACCCAAGAACCTTTTTACCTCAGTGATGTTAGTGGGCTCCGGTGACTCGATGATGGCCTGAACCTTATCAGGAGAAGTCTGTAAACCTTTTTTACTGATAACAAAACCTAAATAAGTTACATTTTCTTTAAAGAATTCACTTTTCTCTTGTTGTAAACATAGCCCTGCGTCGTTTAACCTTTTTAAAACCTCGTTTAATCGCATCAAGTGAGTAGTTTTATCTGGGCCCTGTACACAAATGTCATCCAGCCAGCAGCTCACTCCCTCTATGCCAGCTAACAAGGTTTCCATCGATTTTTGAAAAATCGCTGGCGCGTTAGCCAAGCCATAAACGAGTCTTGTGTATTTAAATAAACCTTTGTGCGTATTTATAGTGGTCAACTCTTGAGATTCCTCACTTAAAATAAATTGATTATAAGCGTTCTTTAGATCAATTTTTGAGTAATGTTCACCACCTCCCAGGTTCGCGAAAACCTCCTCTATCCTAGGTAAAGGATATTTGTCTATTACCATGTCTTTATTCAGTGTTACAGAGTAATCACCGGCCAACCTAACCTTGCCGTTTTGTTTTAACACCGGTACGATTGGTGTCGCATATTTTGAATGACTGACGGGAACTAAAATACCTAAAGAGACAAGCCTATCTAATTCCTTCTCTACCTTGTCTTTTAGGGCGAAGGGTACGGGGCGTGGTTTAAAAAATTTGGGTACCGAATTTTCTTTTAATTTTAAAGTAACTTTAAACTTATTAAAAGTGCCTAATTCATTACGCCACAGGTTCGGGTACTTCTCCATTATTTTCATCACTTCATTTTGATTATCATAAGATATATTATTAATTCTGTTACCAGTAGTTAAAATTAAGTTAAAGGCATGCATGAAATCCCGGCCTAATAATGGAGGTCCTCCGTTACTTACTACATAAATTTTTATACCTTTTGTTATGTTGTTGTAAGTAGCATTTACATTAAAATACCCTAACGGTGATATTTTATGTCCATTATAAAGGCACATACGTAAGGTACATTCATGTAATGAGTAGTTAGAAAATAAATCATTATACATTTTATCCGAGATTACAGAAGTGCCCGAGCCCGAATCTAATTCCATTACGAAATTTTTATTACCTAACATTATTTCTAATTCAATTGGTTTATCAGTCACATACCTCAGGTTAAAATTTTGGCACTCTCCACAACATCCTACACCTTCTGGTATTTTTCCGTTACCCTCTTCCTCTTCACTTATTTTATTAACACTTGCGCACTTATTAGGACACACTTTTTTAAAATGCCCTTTGACACCACACTTATGACACCGGTAATTTTTATAACGGCACTTGTCTTCCGAGTGGTTTCTCATGCCGCACACCTGGCATCGCGGCCCGTCGGACGCGGCAGGTGGCCCGCGGCTGCCCCGGCCGGTGCTGGCGCCGCTCGCGCCCGCGCCGCGCCGCCCTGCGCCGCCTGCTCCCGCGTAGTACAAGGGCTCCTCCTTTATACCCGGGAACTGACCTCCTGCCATTGCTGCCTTTGCTTCCCTCGCACAAGCCGCTTGCTCTGCAATCTCCAAGGCTCTCGAAAAGGTCAAGGTCGAAGCTTTTTGTTCAAATAATTTTTCACGTTCCGGTCCCGGACCCAGACCAAGGACGAATCGATCTGTGAGAACCGTTTCCAGCGCGGTGCCAAAATCGCAGAAGCTTGCTAAGCCCCTGAGTCGCGCCGCCCAGTCTCCTAAGGTTTCGCCTGGATCCCGTACCGCCCCATAAAATTTTGCCTTGTCCGAAAAATTGCATAGCTTCTGCTTGAAGTGATTGTCAAATAATGCGACAATTTCATTATTTGATAACGTTTCCAAAACCTTCGGGTAGGCGAGGTTACGCACTAACCGGTAGGAATCATCCGACAAATGAGTCAATAGAATTGCAGCTGCCGAACCGTCGTCGATAATATTGTTCACTTTGATGAATTGTTGCAGTCGGCTTTTAAAAATTGACCATTCTGCAGTTTTATAGTCAAAAACACTCAACGTTCCGATCGGCATGGCGCTGAAGTTTACACGCGGAGTTTTCGCTGCGGCCGCTTCCTCGTTTGCCAATGATATGAATAAAACAACCGTTTAGTCGCGAACGAAGCTCGTTTATTACTGAGGAAGAAAACGGTGCGCGGTGCGCAGGCGCATCGCGCAATCGATCGGCACATGTATAGGTACATACATATCAATAACACAAAATGTGCGAAAGTTGCCAAGTGGCCCGGTTTCGGCTACTTATTGATTTGATAGCCAAACTTTTGTAAGTACTTACCTAAGTATCTACCTATAGAAAAAAATCAAAACCAAACCCAGCTTATCAATATACTTAAGTAGGTACCTAAGTATTCTTATGTGTTAGAAACGAATCAATTCCAAAACAATAATTTAATTGTAAAAAACAAAGGTTTAGGTAGGTAAGTATAATAAATTTCATCCTTAACAAATTTCTTAAATATAATTCTTAAAAAAAAATTCAAACAGAAAATGGCGTTTATTGAAAAAAAATCTAAAATATGGAATTCTAACGATTGTTATTATTACTTACCTTAAAATACTTTATTTTAGTTGCCATTGTCAAGTCATTGCCAAGTTATTTAGAAACCTTTTAGAGCAAAAAGTGGCCAAAACCGGGGCTTCTGCCCTATATTTAGAACTATTTTTACTCCTAAACATAATATATAAGTACCTAGTAAAAAATATGTAGATGCTCCGTCTAATGCGCGATATATTTTCAGTTTAAGTGAATACACTGAAAAAACATATTTGACCCACTTACTTTGATGAGTGGGCCAAAGTATAATGAATACTTAGGTAAAATTTTTACGACTTCCGTGATCGAGTGGCATACCTGCCCATGGTTTTCATAATCCGCTATCTCTATGAGGTCCTATCCCAGGTATTATTTCCGGTTAAGAGATTGACGTGATTTTTGGCATGGGGATAGTTTGGGAGCTGGAGAGGCACATGGGCTACTTTTATCCCAATGTTTATCCCGCAAAAATATCACGTTCTAGCGGGAAAACGTCGTATAGCCCACGCGGGCGAAGCCAACAGGTGAAAGGCTATACCTAGTATAATTCAAAAATACTTACTGGCTTCAGGCGCTAGGTTTGTTCCTTGCTTTATAAAGGCACTATACACAAACCAAAAGCTGGGGTACACTGAAATGGGCCTTTCGCCGTCAGGAAACAACGTGGATCGCAACTTCGTAAGTAAAGTTATACAGGGACCATACGATAGAACTGCTACAAGAATCAAATACCTGAGCAAAAGAAAATACCAATATTAATATTTTTAAATTATTTTCATGCATTCACAATGCTATTCTGTAAGTAAAGAAAAACTTATGATAGCAAAATAAAAAAACCACCAGCCCTGCAATGCAAGCAACTTTCAGACGAGACTCGAACTCGCCGCGCCCAAAAAGCCTTTCGGAAGCTTAGTTGGTCAGAGCATCGGGCCGGATTCCCTGAGGCGCGGGTTCGAATCAATATAAGTACCTACTCTACTACTTGTTACTTAGGTAGGTATATAATATAATGCAATATTGTTACTTATCGTCATGTAAGGTTCAATCGATTAGGTACCTAGGTACATGGTTTAAAAAATGTTGAGCAAAGAAATAAATAGGCATAAAAATCCAATCTGTATGATCTGAGTTCACCCTCTCCTTTCACACAATTACCTAGAGCAAGCCTTCAACAAAGACACAACGTCTGTTGTTGAAGGAGGCATGTAGACCTGAACCAACGGCTGACTCTTTAGGTCTCTTCAGCATTATCAGCCAAACACCCTTGTCCAAATTGAAGGAATGTCCATCCTCTCCTTTCTAAAGTGTTCATAGGAAAACTAGTGTAGTCAATGAAGCTAGTTGACCACCACAGTAATTCCTCAGTCAGAAAAAACTTTACATCATGATAAAGTATCAATAAATTAAAAGTATGGTATAAATTTCCAAAAAATAATAATAGAAGATTAGGTATTTTTAATGAAAGTCTTATGTCATTGATATCTTTTTTAGGAAAAATGCACCGTCTAAACTTTCTTAACCGGACATATTCATGTAACGTATAAAAACAATAATATGAAATATCCAAAAAAATATCCCAGCAGAAACACCAAATTTTAATAAAACAAAATGGGGTGACTTTGACTGAAAAATGTCTCTGTCGAACTTTTTAACGGAATTACACCATTTTGCCTAGCATACTCATGTTTGAAAAAAGTTTTGGATTTTCATCAAGTATCACATACTAGTATAAATAACTCATTTGGTAAAATAAATTTGGACTGAGAAATTACTCGGTTCAATATATAAACAGATTTGTATATTTATGTTTATGTATAAATACCTAACTTCCGTGCGAGTTTTTTTTTGGATAATCATTTAAAAGTTTATGGCTCATGCTATTTTATAACTCAGCAAAGTTTCATCGACTGAGGAATTAGTGTATGGGTCTTCATACAAAGAATCTGTTCATTGCCTACACTAAACAGCAAGCCTTACCACACCGCGTTGTTGAAAGGGGCGAGAAGACCAGAACCCGCAGCCGATTCTTTAGGTCTCTTCAACATCATCATCCATACACCCTCATCCAAATCGAAGGAATAGTCCACCCTCTCCTGATACCTGCCGACCTTCGGAAGGAACGCTGCTGCCATATCTACAAGCTGCGTAAAATAAAAAAATAATTAAAAATCCTTCTACTTTGCACTAATACGAAAACTACACCTAGGAAGCATGCAATAAAGGACGCATTCAAAGCAAAAACCATACGTTAAATTTTATTTATTACTAGCGGATCCTCGCGGTTTTACCCGCGTGGTACCCGTTCCCGTGGCTATATCGGGATAAAATATAGCCTATGCCACTCGGGAAGACTGTAGCTTTCTAACGGTGAAAGAATTTTCGAAATCGGTCCAGTACTTTTTGAGTTTATTCGTTACATACAAAAATACAAATCTTTCCTCTTTATAATATTATAGTATAGATAGTATAGATAGTGACTTCCCACGCGGCTTAACCCGCGTGGTATCCGTTCCCGTGGGAATATCTGGATAAAATAGCGTTCGTCACTCGGGAAGAATGTAGCATTCTAATGGTGAAAGAGTTTTTAAAATCGGTCCAGTAGGTAGTTTTTAAGTTTTTCCCTTACAAACAAGCAAAACATAATATGTCTCCATTAAATTATTAGTATAAGTATAAATTATATACTTATATGTACAGAAATAGAATACAAACTAACAAACTGGCTTTGCTTACAACATCTCACGTGAACTAGAGAGTCCTAGTGAGATGTTAAGTACCTACCTAGGCTCCATCAAGAGATTATACAAAGCAGGAAGTAGGTAAGTAAGTAGGTACTTACCTAATAACTTTTACTTACACTTTTATTAACCAGCCCGACAAGAGAATCCTCCGGGTTTTGCCCACCCATCTCGAAATTCTTCTCAGCCGCGACCAACTCATAAGTAAAATTGAACTTCTTCTGAAGAATGTCCACGAGAACGAAGGCCACACCACCTCCCGTGAGAGTGCCATTCTTCCCTTCCTCCGCCCAGCTTAAAGGTCGATTCTAATGAAAAAAAAATAGTTTGGGGACCACCGCGCCTTATCATCACAGTTATAATTATTTTCGTGTGGCTTGGAACCTCATCATTCTCAAGCAGACCCTATCACCACAGTCTAAATATCTAGACTGTGCTATCGAGTGCTATCACTGTCTGATTAGCTGATTACGTAGATATTTTGAAATTGGTATTAAACGGTGAGACACCCAAGCACACGAAAAAAGTAGGAAGTGGCAATGCGCGATAGCCCCCGACTGTATACTAGTCTAGAAGAATTTTTGAATTTTACGACTTTGAACGGCATGGAATGTAACAGTTTATTAGATAACTCATAATAGAGATAGGTGATCTCATTGATAGAGATAGGTGATCTCATTGATAGAGATAGGTGATCTTAGAAATAACTTGTACCAGAAACAGAATAAACACAAATCAGCTTTTCTTTAAAATAATAAGTGTTTTTTTTTAGGTAATTTTAAGTCTCTAGAGGGGCGACGCCATTCTAAATCGGGCTTAATCCTGAAGATGACTTTTTTATATGCTGCTGCCATGAAAAGGAAAGGGTAGGTACCTAGGTTCCTAATCGTACATGGTGGAAGACGTGGGAAGAAGGTGACGCATTGCGAATTCCCACTCTTTAACTTTCACACGACAACTAGGTAGTAAGGTATAGGTACTTACATTGTATGTTGCGATTTTCAGATGTTTCCCATTAATTTCATTCGCCACCGCACTAAATCTCGGATTTTGCAAATCTAGAGAAATACAGAACATATTTTTTAATTGTCTTTATTTGTCTACGTATTATAAATCTGAAAGTTTGGATGTTTGAATGTTTGGATGCTTGTTGCTCAATCACGCCAGAAAGGCTGAACGGATTTGGCTGAAATTTGGGACACATCTGTGTCCCAAAGTATCTACAAAGTATCTACTTTGTAGCCTGGAGAGGAAATTATGCTACTTTTATTCCGGAAAAATATCACATTCCCGCCGGATACCGTCGTGAGTCCACGCGGGCGAAGTTGCGGGCGGAAAGCTAGTTTGAAATAACGTAGTTTTATTCAAACTTAAAATTAATTACCATTTAAAGGATTATCGTAAACGGGCTCACAAAAAGTGGCATTGCAAATCGAGGAAATTATTAAGTCAACACCGGTGGCCATTGCATTTTCAGCTTAAGAATCAACTAAGATTTTTAGTAAGGAATCGGCGATAGGATCAAAATGTTTCGTGATTGATTAACGTGTTTGGTCGCGAGCGATCGCCGCAAGGCGTCGTGTCGCCGCATTGACATGTCACCGATTGAGGATGACCCACGGGGTGTCACCCACCACCCCCCGTCGCCCGCCGATGTCATGCAATTACTGGTCATATCGGAGCCTATACGTGCAAGGTAAATAATGTATGTACGTAAGTTTAGTGAGGAATGGCTGCATCATTAGCAATTCAATGTCCCCCAGCAGTGGGGACATTAAAACGCAGATGTTATTGAGAACAAGACCAACGGCATAACTTGCGAAGTAGGTATATGGAGAAACACTACAACCTATCCTACTACCTACCGACCATCGCACCATCGCACGACACGGCATCGAGCTGCAGCTGGCCCTTTGGAATGTCTACATAAACTCTTTATTTATCAACTCTCATCAACTTATCATCGAGGTTTAAAATTATTTTTAGGCATTCACAATGCAATTCTGTAAATACAGGAAAAAGGTTTATTTTGAATGCGAGGGTTTCCTCACATTGATGAAGCAACGCTAGCAACAGCGTTAGAATAAGTGATAGAAAAATTCGACGAGGCTTGTAAGCTTTTCGGACTTTCGGTAGCTTACTTGGTTCCGAGCATTAGGCCGGGCGCGGGTTCGAATACCGTCCGAAAACCTACATAGGTACTGGCTGGTGGTGATTTTTTATCACAATTTTTCCTAACTTATTTTTGATCCCTCGCCTAAAACCTAAAATAAGCTATAGAATTTATGGGCTATGTGGGTATGTCCATATTAAACTAACCATTTATAATGGTGAATTTAATCGGTTCATGGTGATGGCACCACAAAGGCTGGCGGTCAAAAAATCTTTTTAGCAATCTATTCATTCACTATTCAGCTGTACCTTTTTACCTGCAATTATTCATCATCATAATCATTTCAGCCGAACGACGCCCACTGCTGAGCATAGGCCTCCCCGAAGGATCTCAACAACGATCGGTCCTGCGCTGTCCGCATCCACCGGCTTCCCGCAAACTTGACCAGATCGTCGGTCTACCTTGTAGGGGGCCTGCCCACGGAACATCGCGACGTTCCGTGGGCAGGCCCCCGGAACCACGTCGTCACGTGGTCGCCATTCGAGAACCTTTTCGCCCCAACAGCCATCGGTTCTCCGCGCTATGTTTCCCGCCCACTGCCACTTCAATGATGCAATCCTTCGAGCGATGTCGGTTGTTTTTAGTTCTCCTGCGGATCTCATAATTTCTGATTCGATCGAGCAGGGAATTACCAAGAATCGCTCTGTCCATTGCTCGCTGGGTGACTGAGCCTTCTTATGAGACCCATATTTATAGAACCACGTCTCACTTCCATAGGTCATTACTGGTCAAAGACTTTCGTCTTGAGACATTGAGGCATTTCGCTGCCCATCCGAGCTGGATTTGACGAGAGATCTCTTTCTCAAAGTTGGACTAACCTAACTGGACCGTCGGTCCTAGGTAAAAATAGTGGTCAACAACTTCGAGTGCTGAACAACGCACAGCAAGAATTTTTTGTCGGAAATGAAAAAAAAAATCGAGTCTCCATATAAAATGTTCCGATTAGTTGCTAAATTTGTATGAAAAGTCGTTTTTTTTTTCATTTCCGACAATAAATTCTTGCTTATGTTGTTCAGCATGATGGTATGAAACCATGGTTAAAGTTTTTGCAACGGTGCTCCTAACAGCCTGTATAGTAAATAGGTATAAAAGTATGGTGTGGTACCTAACCTACACTACCTACTTAACGTCATTTACCTCCAGCCAGATGTAGTCAGATGTAGATTCAGATGGAGAGTCGAATGTAGAGTCGAAAGAAGAGTCGAATTTAGAGTCGAATGTAGAGTCGAATGCAGAGTCGAATGTAGAGTCGAATGTAGAGTCGAATGTAGAGTTAAACATAGAGGGTGGTTAAACAGTTGAACTGCGATAACAGCTCTTATTACGTAAGGCATAAAGGCGGTCTCAAGGTCAACATGTATAGTCTGATGTGCCGCCGTGTGTACCTACTTTACTAGTTCCACCACCGCACTGACATCGTGCCATCGCGCAAGGGACATACTCCAGGGGGTGAAGGTATTGATGGGCAATACAAACAACTTTTACTATGGGACAAAGTGCGATGTCGCAAATAAAAAATCAGCTGTTCCATACATTTTGGCTCATTCGGTATTGTACTTTTGTATGAAACAGTCGATTTTTTTTCGCGATATTGCATTTGGTCCCATAGTACCTACCTAACTAAAAGTTGTTTGTTTTGATGGGTAGTTTCACCCCCTGAAGTATGTCCCTTGTTTAAACTAACACCCTGTATAGCCAGATGCAGAGCCGAATGTAGAGTCACGTGTAGAGTGGGTGGCTAGGCTATACGGAAGGTTTAATTTCATGAGTCCTTACAAATGACCTATTTGAAATTACAGTGAAACGCAAGCGCTGCATGGAGGTGCTATGCGGGTGCTGCTTATGGTGAGCTGTTCGTCGGCGGCGCGATGGCACAATGTCAGTGCGGTGGTGGAACTAGTAAAGTAGGTACACACGGCGGCACATCAGACTATACATGTTGACCTTGAGACCGCCTTTATGCCTTACGTAATAAGAGCTGTTATCGCAGTTCAACTGTTTAACCTGATGTGCTGTCGAGTGTACCTACCAAAAACTGTATAAAAGTATGTTTCTTGAACTGAAAAGAGCATTTCGGTGCTGTATGCACAAATAGTACAAACATGAAAACTGCTCACCAAATGGCGAAATGATTAGTGTACGAGTAACTATTGGCTTTATTTTAGTAATTGCAGAATGCAAGCCACTTAGGTTGAATACATCTCCAGTGCATTCGTAGTCGCAGGCGTAAACTTCGGGCAATGTGTTCTGATTCAACCCGTTGCAGTGCGGCCACTACAGTGAGTGGCGTGCGTTTGGCATGGAGATGTACCTAAGCGATCGTTTAGTGTGCAGGATGAAGGCAAATGTTATGGCTAGATGGAGGCGATTGTGAAGGGTACCTGTGAGGGCTATTTTCCTCTTAAATGTTATTTATATTGTATAATCTGTGCTTATGCTATTTAAGCAAGTAATGATATTTTAATTTTTAGTTTTTTGCATTCACAATGCAATTTTTATGACTGAAAAATTGAAAATGAAGTAAGTATTTAGAAAAAATCGACCCGTCACACAACTAGCTCCGATGGGACTCGAACCCACGACCTTTCGCTTTCCAGGCGACTGCTCTAACCACTGAGCTACGGTGTCGTTACGAGAAGCGTCGAATTTATCCAATACTTCTTACACGCTGTATAGTCAGCGTTAATTTCATCATTGTGGATTGTGGAGATATTACTACCCTCACACGCAAAAGAAATACCTTTCCAGGCATTTGGCAATCGCTAAAGATGAAATTACTATTGTACCTTTTTGTAAAGCTTATGAAACAAGTATGTTATTTTACTAATTTGTACGCTAACTTTTGCAATAATTTACGGCGAAGTTGAAGAAAAATACACAAAATAAAAATTATTTTTTCATCCCATCGATTCGAAAAGCGATGATTTTTTATCTAATAACAGGGTCCAAAACGATTAATTTTTTACCTGTTATGACAAGAGGGAATAAATGAGATTTGAATTTTGAACAGCTTCATAACAGGGTCCAAAACAATGAGATTTGAATTTAGAACATAATTATTAAAGAAGCATTGGTTGGAGTGTAGCAAAGGGTGTTCAGTACTTAAAAAAAAGCAACTGATTTTGTATGGGGCCGGGTCTTTTTTCGGGACCGAGAAATTTTCAAAAACGGAATTTTATAAAATTGAGAATATCTCGTAAACGGTGAGTCGTAGCTAAAATCTAACAAAATTTTCAACCCCCCTACGGCGCCCCCGGAGATACATATAAGAAATCTGATGGACATATATTTTTTTTATTTAATTTTTTTTTATTTCAATACTCAAATTTTTTTTCTTGCCCGACTAGCGCTATGATGTATCCGAACGACAAAGAAAGGTAGGTAGTTTGAGTTGTCTTTACTGCTTTTCTTATAGAGGGGGATGAAAAGCAGAGTGTATTACTCGGCCGCAAAATTATTTTCACCTCGGGTGGCGTATATTGAATCCCTCGCTGCGTTCAGGATTCTACTTTAGAATCCCTCGCTGCGCTCGAGATTCTACTCTAGAATCCTTCACTGCGCTCTGGATTCAAAATAGCGCCCTCGCCGTAAATATATTATTTTGCTCCCTTGTAATACAATCTACTATTACTAAAGACCTTTTATTTCTGAGATTATGTAATTTTTGGCCAAGCGCTAAATTTTAAAATGATCCCGAATTATTCAGCTTTCAGAAAAGTACCAATTTAATGTTTAAAGTTGAGTAGTTTTATCACAATTTATGTTTTTTGGTAACATTTCGGAAAATTTCTAAAAAATCAAAGAACCGTCACAACTCGGTACCTAACCATCCAGTTTTGACCCCTAGTTCACTGGGCTTAATTTGTTGCTAATGACCTCTAGTATAACCCCTTTCAAGGAATAGGTCGAGTTTAACTGTCATCCTGTAGAAAACGTAAAAATTATAGTCCGATTCGTATCTTGCGATTTTATTCAGCAATGTATAGGTAATAATCATGTTTACCAAAATGTTCCATCGCCCCGAAGCCTTATAAGGCTTTTGACAGATGCGGCCTGTTAAAAAAAAGCCTTATAAGGCTTTGGGACATACAGTGCCACAACCTTTTCTGTTCCGGTGACAGCGGCGCTACGTACGTTTTTCTTTTTTTTGTATTATTTTAGCGGCCCTGACTTCTAAGAACTTCAGCCGCCAGCAGCGCTATGGTTGGACATCAACTTGACAGCAAAATGACATTAAAAAAAACACGTTAGTTTCACATTTTGGCCACCGGCACAGCAAAGTTCGTGGCACTGTACGACTAGATTTATTTCTTTTATTTATTGGCACCTATTTTCTGGCATCCCTACTACAAGTCGTCACAAATTACGTTTTGACACATGGTAATGACTCTAGAATGTAACTTATTACGAAAACTAAAAAATCAAATTTAAGCTGATTACTTACCAAAGGTGTATGAAAATAATATGTTACATTTTTGAACGCATCATAAATTAAGGCAAAGTGTATTCCGCGTATTATTTTTGCGTTTATTCTAAAGTAAACGCAGATTCGACTAAGTACGAAACGTCTCGAAAAACAGTTACGTTCTCAGCACAGATCACTATTTAAATATGTAGCAAGCTGGAGGGCTACCGCGTAACTTTATGGATATGAACTTCATACGTATAAGGGAACTATAAGTCAATTTTATAAAGAAAACTAGCTGACCCGGCAAACGTTGTTTTGCCATATAAATTTTATTGGACACGAACTTCGTATCACCTGCCTGACACAATGTCACTTATTAAAAAAAAGAAATCCTAAGCGGCAAAAATCAGGAATAATACATCTATGGCAAAAATGAGCAAAAATGTCAGTGATTACATACTCTTTGACATACCTTCTCTTTGGAAGCGGCTAAGAAATGACAGTTGTGTGAAGTATGACAGTTTAACGGTTTTCTATACAAAATTACCATTTTTATTTTATAATTTTCCTGGATAAAAAGTAGCCTATGTTACTCTCCAGCTCTCAAATTATCTCCGTCCGTTTTAACGTGAAAGACGGACAAACAAACAAACAAACAAATAAACAAACAAACAAACACACTTTCACATTTATAATATTAGTATGGATAGCCGCTATCAGTCATAATCATAATCATAATCATAAATCATTTATTTGCTAGAAACATGGTATACAGGTGGTATAAAAGTTTACAGTTCGAGCATGTTCTGCCATCTAATAATAGCATGCAAATATAAATAAAGTTCCTTGTTTTGTGACGTCGTGTCATGGAACTGTAGGTAAAGCTGGAAGCCACACTTCGAACAAAAGATTGAAGACAAAATTCCGTGACATTTGAATGTTTTCGAGGCCCCTCCGTCTCTTTCTAACTCATTGTAAATGTCAACATTGATCGAATTCTGTCAAATTTTGAACTTCGAAATGGTGGATGTTTACTAGGTTGACCAAGAGTGTCCCAATTTTATGGGACGTCCCGTTTTTCAGCTATAAATTTGACTGTGTCCCTTAATCTGAAAAAACCTATGCGGGACAGTAGGTACATTAATAAATACAATAAATAAATAAAGGGTATCCGAACCTCTGTGCCATTCAGTCGTCAACAACATTGTCCCTTTATGCTATTCCGGCCGGCATCCAATGCGCACGTAGAGAGAATTTTTCCTTGTGTTACTACGCCTGGTTCAAAAATAGAAACCGCTTGTCTGATGACTGTAAAGGCTTAGTTCCAAATTAAAGCTTTCATTGATAATTTAACCGCCTCTGTGGTCTAGTGGTTCATACCACCGATTACAGACCCAGAGGTCCCGGGTTCGATTCCCAGTGGCGGTACATATTGTATTCGGTTTGGTTGGTGGTAGGACTTGTTCTTAGTCCGCCTGGCTAGCTACCACCATCTTATCTAAGTCTGACGCCATAAAAATGATGTTTTCAGCATTATTGTGATCCGGCAGTTAGAGATAAAATAGCCAGTTCCTCAGTTATTGAGGATTCCGGGAGTAGTGCGCTTCCACCTTCAGCCTTATCACCACTTATCATCAGGTGTGATGAAGGCTAAGTGCTACCCCGTTGTGAATAAATAAATAAATAAATAAAAATATAAATAAAAAAACCGGACAAGTGCGAGTCGGGCTCGCCGACCGAGGGTTCCGTACCTACGTATAATAAAGCTATAGAAACCATTAACCGACTGTGTTGTCACTACTTGTTTGACCGCAAAATTAAGCTGGGGGGCTCCCGGCTAAAAAATATGAGTATGGTCTCATGATCGGGGAGACAAAGATAGTGAACTCCAGACTTTACCTTCGGGATATTACTTGCTATCTGACCTGATTTCTAGTTGGCTGCGTAATATGCATATCTATATTATAGCTACATAATAAAATAAGCTTGTCAGTTCTCGACTTAACGGATTACTTTTTAATATGTCGATATTCCAATCTCCTGTTAAAATTATCTTTTTATTTTTAGTTATCTTATGCAATAAACATTCAACGACAATTTGTTGAAAAAAACTGACATGTTGCTTTTAGGTATTCTATACCTAGATAAAAACAATAATAATATTTTGCTTCAATAATTCCAACATAGCACAACATTCAAAGTTATACCTATTTGCATGCCATTCCCTTGGGTAGGTCAATTAATTTATAATCAAGTTTTTTTTGTGGCTCCGCGCTTTTAACTTTACTTTTATAAGTGACATTTGTGGCAGGCAGTGTACGTGTATAAAACCTATACGCAATTATTTATTTTTATCTGTCTATTTTTATTAGATATTGGTGATACGAAGTTCAGCGGGTCCACTATAATTTATATAGCAAAACAACGTTTGCCGGGTCAGCTAGTAAACTTATAACTCTTGATTGTTTTGTTGATTCATTGATGCATGTTGTACTGTACAGGTACCTATTAGATTTAACTACCGTCCCACATAAATTTTTGTTTAATATTGCGATATCAACTAATCAACTAATAATTATGCTGTGTTTATTTTATTTATAATAGCATGTCAAATGTACAGCTGTTGTACTGTCAATACATCTGCCTTAGAATAAAGAGCATGTTTTGTGTTTTCTTTTATTGTAAACTAGCTGACCCGGCGCGATTTCGTTCGCGTGGCCCTACCCCCTACTCTACACTACCCCTACCGTATCACTACTCTATCCCTACCCTACCCCTAGGGGTCACAAATTCGAAAATATATTTGAAAACCGGGTTTACGGTTTTGAATTTGTGACAAAACCGGTTTTCCGGTTTTTTCGGTGATTTCGATTCTATTATTTAATGTTAATAAAAATCGAATGTCAAGGAATATTCTTAATTAATCAGCCTTAATAATCATTTGTTACAATAATATTACCAATTAGTGCCTCTTGGAACATCCCTTGAAGTCAAATTAAAATTATATTCATCATCATCATGTCAACCAAACGACGCCCAATGCTGGGCATAGGCCTCCCCCAAGGATCTCCACAACGATCGGTCCTGCGCTATCCGCATCCAGCGGCAAAGTGGCAAGTTGTACTTACTCTTCGGTCTTCTGTATAACTTGCCGCAGCCTATGAATGTGGTCTTTGGTACTTTAAGTACCTAGCAGGCAGATGAGAAGGCTTTTTCTACTCTTCTACTCAGTCTGCGGTTATGAATTGGGATGATCTGATATTGTTTTTAATTGCTCAGGCTCAGGATTCTAGAACTGTTTGAGCGCTGCGTGAAACCAGTGTTGCGAGTTAGATCATATTTCCAGAAATCTGGTAGAATGGGAATTTTTGGCCAAAAATGTCGACCAAAGTTAAAAACCGTAAAATCGAAATAACCGGTTTTGTCAAATCTTAGACCCGGTTTCAAAAATTAGCTGCAAACCCGGTTTACTCGGTTTTTTCGATTTCGGTGAAACCGGTTTTGTGACCCCTACCTACCCCTACCCTACCCCTACCCTACCCCTACCCTACCCCTACCCTACCCCTACCCTACCCCTACCCTACCCCTACCCTACCCCTACCCTACCCCTACCCTACCCCTACCCTACCCCTACCCTACCCCTACCCTACCCCTACCCTACCCCTACCCTACCCCTACCCTACCCCTACCCTACCCCTACCCTACCCCTACCCCTACCCTACCCCTACCCTACCCCTACCCCTACCCTACCCCTACCCTACCCCTACCCTACCCCTACCCTACCCCTACCCTACCCCTACCCTACCCCTACCCTACCCCTACCCTACCCCTACCCTACCCCTACCCTACCCCTACCCTACCCCTACCCTACCCCTACCCTACCCCTACCCTACCCCTACCCTACCCCTACCCTACCCCTACCCTACCCCTACCCTACCCCTACCCTACCCCTAGCCTACCCCTACCCTACCCCTACCCTACCCCTACCCTACCCCTACCCTACCCCTACCCTACCCCTACCCTACCCCTACCCTACCCCTACCCTACCCCTACCCTACCCCTACCCTACCCCTACCCTACCCCTACCCTACCCCTACCCTACCCCTACCCTACCCCTACCCTACCCCTACCCTACCCCTACCCTACCCCTACCCTACCCCTACCCTACCCCTACCCTACCCCTACCCTACCCCTACCCTACCCCTACCCTACCCCTACCCTACCCCTACCCTACCCCTACCCTACCCCTACCCTACCCCTACCCTACCCCTACCCTACCCCTACCCTACCCCTACCCTACCCCTACCCTACCCCTACCCTACCCCTACCCTACCCCTACCCTACCCCTACCCTACCCCTACCCTACCCCTACCCTACCCCTACCCTACCCCTACCCTACCCCTACCCTACCCCTACCCCAAATTTCACATAAACCATCTACTAAATAGTCCGACCAAAGCCTAAACATTTGGTTTGGATTGAATAGGTGAGCCCGTTCTCGAGTTATAAAATTACAACGAAAAGTGGCATTGATTTTTATATATTCTGATAAGTAGCTTGATATCTTTTCTTTAATTTACACGAAATCAATTTCTGAACGCACGCATGAATATGAATTTGACAACAAATAAATATATCAATCCTTTTTCATTTCTGACACTATTCTATACAATGATATTATAACGTCATTGATTCTATAATTTTAAAATCTAAAATACGCGATAATCCGATTATTGTGAATATATGTTGTCGATTCGAAACCTTTATTTAATTACATTCTTAAATTTGAGGGGAGAGTTGACCGTATCGACGGGATGAACATCAAATGTTTGACAGGTACGAAACTCAGGAACAATTTGTATGGGAAAATGTTTTCTTTTATTTTATTTTTTTGTCAATTTTAGAATGTTTTTATTAGTTATTCTGCTATTCGGGACGGAAACAAATCCAACAAATCAAAAACCATGGCAATCGGTCCAGCCGTTCTCGAGTTATAAGTGTTGTAACAAACACGACTTTCTTTTATATATATAGATATATAATCATACATAATTCAAAGATTTTGCTATACACTACGCCAAATTTTTGTCAATCTTACTGAAACTGAGTTAAGAGGACGCCCACCGCGGTTCCGTGCAAAAATTCTTCTTCTTCATTGGGATAGACATTTTGTAATGCCGAAAACACAGGGCTCTCATCTCACTCACACCCTGGCAAGAACCCGTCGCGTCGTTGTTGATATTTATTTTGTATATTGAGTTCCCGCCCGACACCCCCTACCAAAGTCCCCAACGAAGTCCTGTCTGAAAAAAAATTGTGGACACCCTCTTTCTGTTTACTTAGAAAGAGATGAAGGGGCCCCAACAAAAAGAAATGTCAAATTTTTCATCCTCAGTTTTTAATTCAGGGTGTGGCTTCATGGTGGCTTCCATACTACAACAACATACAAGTTTCTTGCGTCGTGTATAACGATAACTAGCTAGCAACGTTCAACAGAACAAAGCAGCAAAAATCTATCAAAATAAGGAATTCAAGTGACAGTTGAAGCCCATATCCATATTTCTTAGCCGGTGGCCCCCCTGGTGGCCTACCACAAGCTCTTATAGCAGTTATTTTTCAGTTGAGAGAGTGAGACGCCGCTATACGGCGTGTAGAGCGGAGTCTCATTCTCTCAACTTAAAAATAACTGCTATATGAGCTTGTGGTAGGCCTTATTTTTTTAAATACTAGTGTTGTAACCGTTGTGTGCAGGATTTCTCCAGCTTCATTCAATTATATCGAAATAATCGTTATAACCATGAAGTTTGACTTAATACTCTGAGGTAACTGGAGCTCTCACCCTGAATAAAAAAGTGTCGCCACCAAATTTGACATTTATGTATGTAGTGGCTGTCAGCTGTCTCATATGACCATACGTATTTTTTTAAAGTGTAGGTGAGACGGAAGACAACCACTGTGTTATTTGTGGTATTCAAAAAATTGTTCGTACTGCACCCTCCAGTTACCTCAGTATTAAGTCGAGCTTCATGGTTATAACCCTCTGAGTACTGAATCTTATGGAGATGGCATACCTACGAAAAATTGAAGCATACACACACACACATGCACACATACCGAGAAACCAAAATGGCGCCTTTCCGTAGTGCTGCCCTATTTGTACATCGATATATTTATTGATGAAGTTATAGATACAAGTATTTTTGTACCTACCTACCTATATCACCCTATATTTTATAAAAGCAGTTTCGTAATCACCTCGATAATTTAAAACGGAATTATAGTGTATAATTATATACCTAGTTTTTTAGAATAATAAAACTTAATAATGTGCTTAAATTATACCTACATTTGCAAATAATTAAGTTCTTTATGACAATTACACAATGTGTATGTGTTTGTGCATTTACGCACACAATCATTGGCCCGTCGGCGCGCGTGAGACGCAACAACTGTAAAGCCCCCAGTACAGGATGGCCGATCATGTTGGCCGACCATGATGGGCCATCGTGTACAGGGGCGGTTTGCGTGTGATTGCCGTCTGCGAGTAACGCAAACTGGCCCTGTACACGATGGCCAACATGGTCGGCCAACTTGATCAGCCATCCTGTACTGGGGGCTTAAAGCCCGCGGTGTGGGAGTTTGCGTGTGATTGCCGCCTGCGAGCAACGCAAACCGCCCCTGTACATGATGGCCCATCATGGTCGACGAACATGAGTGGCCATCCTGTACTGGGGGCTTCAAGGCGAGAAGAGCCGCCAAGTGCTTCCTCATCTATAGTAATATCGTAAACAGGAAAGATTTGATTGGTTGTTGTTTGAATTTAATAGGTTCCAAAACTACTGGACTAATTTAGAAATTTCTTTGACCATTAGAAAGCTACATTCTTTCCGAGTGACATAAGCTATATTTTATCGTGATATTCCCATGGGAACGTGTACCATGCGGGTAAAACCGCGAGGATCCGCATCTTATTATTAAATTTATTGCTTGTTAAGTACATAATGTATCAAAAATTCAAACGCAGATATAGATTAAAAATAAGGTCCTGTAGTTTATTTACAAACTCACCTTAGTAAAATATAGTCCATGTTGCAGTAGTAGTAGATAAAAGACCAACCTACTATATTTTACTGAGGTTGTTCGCGCCGCGCTGCGAGCGGTGCGTTGTCATTGTCAAGGTCACGAGACAATGCGCTCGGCCGGCCGGTGTAGGATCGCCAGTTGGCCGTAAGCAGCCGTGAGACAAGTTCGTGTGTTTCTGTAGCGACGTGCCGCGCTAGTTACCTACCCATATTGGGACCGAGATTTCGTGTTGCACCTATTAGGGCTCCGGTCGGGGTACGGACTTGAGACCCGTGTGTGTTCGCTTTGAAAAGCGCCGGGAGCCTATTAGGGCATTGTGTAGTTATAAGGGTGTTAGTTGTAAGAGTATCCCATCGGGGGTTGTGTGGAGATCGTTTTGCCAGGGCGCGCGCCGGCGAGACAACGTTCAGCCCCCCTGGATTACGGACACTATTTTCTAGTAAGGTAGGACTAGTTTTAATTTACTTAATTTTGCATGAGAGACCTTCGTTTCAATAAACTGTGGAACACAGTAGATGTGGTCATCACAATTGTGCGTGATCATATTTTTGGTAGCAGAGCTTAGTTGATATAATTAATTTTCATATTAAAATTAACTACATAAAATTTCATAGTAAAAATAAAAAGCGTACCTAAAAATTATTTTTTTTTTGTTGAAATCTCGAGGGTATGCCGAGACGATTGAAGTACTAAGAAATTGTTCTAGTAAATTCTCGAAGCGAATGTTTCTCACTTGGTGGATCCGATAATAGATAGACACTTATATAATTGTTGTCACATACTAGTGTTTTGATACGAGTTTACTCGCCTAGATGTGTATATTTTTTTTTGTGTGTCCGGATTTATTTGACGAATAGTTCGTTCGAAAGTGTGTTTATTAGTACCACATACTAGTGATTTGATACGAGTTTACTCGCCTAGATGTGTATATTTTTTTTTTGTGTGTCGGGATTTATTTGACGAATAGTTTCGTTCGAAAGTGTTGTTTATTAGTACCACATACTAGTGTTTGTTCCGAGTCCGCTTGCCTAGTTAAAAAAGTGGAACTAGTTTTAATTATTAGTAGTATTAAATTACGAGTATTATTATTAAAAATAGTTTTGTTTTTGTTTGTTGATAACGGTTTAGTAGTTGATTTGCGAGGTATGCCATACCGTTAATCCTATACGTTTTGTTTATACCGTTATATTGTTAGCCCTTGAAATTGGTAAGTTGTTAATAATTTATGAAAATAGTAGGGTCCGTGTATGTCGTCCGAATTTTAATTGTGTTTTATATTATCGTGACGCGACCTATTTCTATTGTTTTTTTTTGTTGATGTTTACCACTTTTATATTTCTTTGTTTGCTTTGTTTATAAAACGGATTATAAATGGCTCCTACGAATCCGACCGCCGTATCCAGGGCTGGCATCCAAGGAGCTTTGCGTTGGCTTGCTTGTGCGGTCACATTAATAGACCGAGCCGACCGGGTAGGCGCGTTGCTAGCTCGGTATGGCGGGCTGGCAGCTCGGCTGCAAGACCTGGAGCGCCACGCCATGGAGTGTCGCGCGTATTATATGGAGAACCCCCCAGCTGATGATGCCGTGTCGGAACAGCTGGAGCAGGATGTAGCCCAGGCCTATGAGCTGGCTGACCAGTTCACGGAGGCGGCTGAGAGGGCCCTGGCTGTTCGGAAGGGGGAGCCGGTTTTGAGCGGGGAGGTCAAACCTACCCCGACGGCGTTGCTAGGCCGATTGCCTACCTTGGAGATTCCCACTTTTAATGGGGATCTGTCAGCCTGGATGGGCTTCATTAATTTGTTTGACAGTTTGGTGGATTCACGACGGGACTTATCCCCTAGTGAGAAGTTGGCCTATTTGCGCTCCTCCCTGCGAGGAGAGGCCAGCTCGGTAATCCAGCACCTGCTCATCAGCGACGACAACTACCAGGTGGCTCGCCAGCTTCTGGTTAGCAGGTACCAGAATGTCCGGTTACTGGCGGACACCCACGTGGCCACGATTTTGGCCCTCCCGCGAATCACGCGGGTACACCTGTTACGGAGGGAGTTGCTAAACCCGCTACTGTCAGCGGTCAACTCCCTAAGGCGATTGGACCTGCCGGTGGATCAGTGGTCCTTTGTACTGCTGCACATAGTCCTCGCCAAATTGCCCGCTGAAATGAAGGGGCGTTTCGAGCAGAGGTACGGAGGCGACAGCGCCTCGTATCTCCCGCCCTTCGCGGACCTCCTTCGTTTTTTGGAGGACGAATGTAGGGTGACGGACCACCTGGAGCCCGCCCCGGTTCCAGGTGTTGGTCGTATGGTGGCGGCGAGGGAACAGCCCCGTCGCCCGACCAATCGCTATGCTGCCTTCCAGCAGTCCCCTCCCCCCGCACCGAGTGAGCGGTGCAGGTATTGCAGGGGAGATAGGCACGTGGTACACGAATGTGCCAAATTTAGAGGCCTCCGCCCAGAGGGACGGAGGGCCGTTGCTAGACAGCGCCAATGGTGCTATAGGTGTTTGGGGGGACACATGCAGTCGGCGTGTCCCCAGACAGAGGATTGTCGTCTTTGCGGAGGGAGGCATCACCCCCTCCTTTGTTTGGACCGCAAGGACGCCGGGAGCGACCGGGGTTCGAATTCCTCGCGCACGGGCGGGGGCCCGGCAGCCCGGAACCGGTCCCCTAGAGATTCGGCGGGGCTTAGCCCCCCCGTTCAGTCCCCCCCGGAGAGGGGGAACTATAGGAGAGACGCCCCCGCCACGGGCGGGGGTAGGGGGGTACCACAAGAGTACGCCACGGTGGCGATGGGCACGGGCCCTATTTGCTACTCCCCCCCCCTAATGGAGAGGCCTCGATTGGGGTACTATGCACCGAGGCACGCCCCACACGGGTATTACCCTGCACCTAGGAGTGCTGTTGGTCGGGGCCAGTATGTACCCGATTGGGACCCGCTCGCCCGGTACGAGCGTCCCACATTTGGCGCGCCGACTCAGGCGCGAGGGGGACAAGTACCCCCCCAAAATTTTTAATGGCGCCCCTGTCGGACCCAACCACCCCTCCGGAGCTTGTGCTGTTGCCAACAGCCTCCGTGAATGTTTGGGGACCTAAGGGCAATGTTGTCACGGTGCGTGCCCTTTTGGACTCAGGTGCCCAGGGGTGCATAATGTCCAGGTGGCTTGTCCAACAGCTGGGTCTTTTGCTTGTGCCGCATCACGAAGCGGTAAGGGGGGTGGGAGACTCGCGGATCCCTGATCCGATTGGTCGAGTTGAGTTCTCCTTCTCCCCCCACTTCGCGCCAAGGCCGAAGATCGGTGCTTCGGCGATAGTTTTTGATAAGGTGGTTGGACCACTCCCGCAAGTGCGAGTGCCGCCATCCACGATTGAGCTGACGTCTGGACTGGCTTTGGCTGATCCTTCCTTCCACCGACCGGGCCCAATACACTTGTTGATTGGTGCGGATGTCCTCGGTCGTGTACTGTGTGGAAGCAAGCGAGTTTTGCAGACAGCCGATCTTGTCGCCTTGTCCTCGTCGCTGGGTCATGTGGTGATGGGAAAGGTACCACAGACACCAGAGACCCCGTCGGTAGACCGCCAGACCATTGTCGGTTCTACTTTGTCCGACGTTCTCCAAAAGTTTTGGGAGGTGGAGGAACCCCCCACTGCCAAGCGGTTGGATCCGTTAGCGGAGGAGTGCGAATTGTTCTACCAGAACAACACTGGGCGCCTCCTCTCGGGTCGCTTGATTACCCGCTTGCCCTTCTTGGCGGTTCGCCCTCCTTTAGGGAGCTCCCGGCCGATGGCCGAGAAGAGATTGTTGTCCATGGAGCGTAGGATGGCCAGGGATCCCGCATTCAAGGAGAAGTATATAGACTTCATGCGGGAGTATTTGGACCTTGGGCACATGTCCATCTCGCAGTTGGACTGGCGTAATGTGGAACATTACTTCCTGCCACACCACGCTGTTTTGAAGACTTCCAATGGGAAGATCCGCGTGGTCTTTGATGGTTCAGCGCCCACGTCAACCGGAGTGTCGTTGAATCAGTGTCTGCATGCGGGGCCGAAGTTGCATCACGATGTCTGTGATGTTTTGACCAACTTCCGCCGGCACGCTGTCGTCTTTGTGGCCGATATCCGCATGATGTTCAGACAGACCGTGATTCACCCGGAGGATAGACGATACCAGCTCATCCTTTGGCGTGAGGATCCCCAGGATCCGATGTTGGCTTACGAGCTGAACACCAACACTTATGGTTTGCGGTCGAGCCCCTTTGTGGCGATCCGTTCGCTTTTGGAGCTCGCAGAGCGCGAACAGCTACGCTATCCCCGGGCATCTGCTCTTATTGAGGGGGGGGCCTTATTTGTCGACGATATCTGCACGGGGGCCTCGAGCTTAGATGAGGCTCTCGTCTTACGTGATGAGCTGATTGCGCTCTTGAGGGCTGGTGGCTATGAGTTGCGGAAGTGGCTGTCTAACTCACCGGACCTATTGGCAGATTTGCCTAAGGACCACCAGCAAGAGCCGCTCCTCTTTGAAAATCCGGAGACTCCAGACATGCTGTCTGTTTTGGGAGTCCAGTATCGACCAGTCCCGGATTTGTTCACATATAGATTGGAACTGCCAGACCCAAAGGTCTGGACTAAACGCACGGTGCTGTCTACTGTAGCCCGTACCTTTGATCCGAACGGTTGGCTCAGCCCTGTAGTGTTTTCGATGAAGTGCTTCCTACAGGAGCTCTGGGCTGCGGAATTGTCATGGGATGAGCCCCTCTCTGGTAGCCTCCTACGAGAGTGGGTGAGGTTCGTGTCATCCCTACCCGACGTCAATCGGGTTTGTATACCGAGGCAAATGCTGCCTTCGGGAAAGTTTAAAGCCTCCCTGCACGGCTTTTGTGACGCGTCCGAAAGCGGATACGCGGCAGCCGTTTACATCCGAACGGTGGATGCAGCAGGCGTTGTCGCCGTACACTTAGTTACGGCCAAGAGTAAGGTCGCCCCCCTTCGGACTAGGCTAACCATTCCGAAGTTGGAGTTGTCCGGCGCCACTCTCTTAGTACGGCTACTCAATCATGTTGCCGACACCTTGGGAAACGGTGTCGACTTGGGGTCGATATTTGCGTGGTCTGACAGCCAGGTCGTCCTTTGTTGGCTGAAGAGTTCAGTCCACACCCTTGAGGTTTTTGTGGCCAACCGGGTCTCGCAAATTCAGACTTCAAAGGCCCCGTTGATTTGGCGCCACGTACCGGGCGAATTGAACCCCGCAGATTGTGCCTCCCGCGGCTGCGAGGCGCCTGAGTTAGTGGACCACCACCTATGGTGGAGTCCATCATGGTTGTTACGGCCTGAGCGCTCATGGCCTGCCACCCCGGCTGTGGCCAGAGTCCCAGACCTAGGCATGCGTGTTCACGCCGTGGAGACGGTGGCGGCTCCGCAGATGGAGTTTTTGTTAGACCGCTACAGTTCTCTTGATAAGTTGCTCGGCGTGACTGCTTGGATTAGGCGCTTTGTGCGAAATTGTCGCCAGCCTCAGGAGAAATCGTTGTCTCCGGTCCTCGCCCCACAAGAGCGGCAAGACGCTCTGTTGCATTGGTTGCGAGTGACGCAACAGCGAGAGTTTGAACCGGAGCTGAAAGCCCTGCGCTCAAGTAAGTCCAAGTTGAAGGGACCCTTGGTGCGGTTGAATCCCTTCTTGGACAGTACCGGATTGCTGCGTGTCGGAGGTAGGCTCAGACATGCCAACCTGCCGTACGGATCACGCCACCCTTTGTTGCTCCCCAAGGATGGACCGTTAGTTAGACTGTTGATTACAGACCGCCATGTAAAGAATGCTCATGCCGGTTGTAATGCTTTGACCGCGCTCCTCCAACGAGAGTTCTGGATTTTGTCAGCGCGGAGAATAATCCGATCCGTTATTTTTCGTTGTCTCCCGTGTTATCGTTTGCGCGCCGATACGATGCAGCCCCAGATGGGTGATTTGCCTGCCGATCGAGTGAACGAATCGATGCCCTTCTCAGGAGTTGGAACGGATTTTGCGGGGCCATTTACCGTTAAGACATCGCGGCTTCGTAATGCTAGAACGGAAAAGGCTTACTTGTGTGTATTTGTTTGTTTGGCCACTAAAGCGGTCCACCTGGAGGTGGTTAGTGCCCTCACCACAGAAGCCTTTGTAGCCACGTTGAATCGTTTTGTGTCTCGCCGCGGAATGCCGTCGTTAATCAGGTCCGATTGTGGAACCAATTTCAAGGGCACCGATAGGTATTTAAAGGAAGTTTGTGAATTTTTGGATAGGAATAATTTTGAGATCGGATCCACACTCTCTCGCAGAGGGGTACGATGGCAGTACTCCCCGCCATCCTGCCCCCACTGGGGAGGGATTTTTGAAGCAACTGTAAAGGCCGCTAAAACTCACCTTCGTCGCGTTATTGGGGAGACGGTCCTCACGTTTGAGGAACTCGCGACCGTATTTTGTAAGGTTGAGGCGGTCCTCAACTCGCGTCCGTTATGTCCGTTGTCTTCGGACGCGAATGATTTAGAGGCCCTTACGCCGGGCCATTTTTTGATTGGCAGACCGCTTAACGCCTTGCCGGAATATCCTTATTCCGAAGTGCCCTCCGGACGGCTCTCGCGATTTGAATTGCTCCAGCAGCTTACGCAGAGTTTTTGGCGCCGTTGGCATCTGGAGTATTTGCACATTTTGCAGCAACGCGTTAAGTGGTCGGATAGGACGACCCCACCCAAGACCGGAGACCTCGTGTTGGTAAAGGATCCAAACCTGCCGCCCCTCCGCTGGCGTTTAGGACGCATTGTTCAGCTTCATCCGGGGTCGGATGGTGTGCCCAGGTTTGCCGAGGTCCTGGTGGGGGACTCTGTTTTGAAGCGAGCGATCGCTACCCTCTCTCGCCTGCCCTTAGATTGAGTTGGCGGACAGTTTGCTACTGTCCGGGACGGGGGGATGTTCGCGCCGCGCTGCGAGCGGTGCGTTGTCATTGTCAAGGTCACGAGACAATGCGCTCGGCCGGCCGGTGTAGGATCGCCAGTTGGCCGTAAGCAGCCGTGAGACAAGTTCGTGTGTTTCTGTAGCGACGTGCCGCGCTAGTTACCTACCCATATTGGGACCGAGATTTCGTGTTGCACCTATTAGGGCTCCGGTCGGGGTACGGACTTGAGACCCGTGTGTGTTCGCTTTGAAAAGCGCCGGGAAAGTTTTAGCGGCCTATTAGGGCATTGTGTAGTTATAAGGGTGTTAGTTGTAAGAGTATCCCATCGGGGGTTGTGTGGAGATCGTTTTGCCAGGGCGCGCGCCGGCGAGACAACGTTCAGCCCCCCTGGATTACGGACACTATTTTCTAGTAAGGTAGGACTAGTTTTAATTTACTTAATTTTGCATGAGAGACCTTCGTTTCAATAAACTGTGGAACACAGTAGATGTGGTCATCACAATTGTGCGTGATCAGAGGTTATAGTTTGTAAATAAACTACACGACCTTAGCTTCAATCTGTACGATTGTAGATACATTAATACTTAGCGAGCAATAAATTTGATTGAGGGCGCCCCACTTGTTGGCTCTACTCGCCTTTACTTAGAAACTGCAATTGGGTATTTGACTGAATTCTTTTTATTGACTCAAAATGTTCATTTAACTAGTAGCAACACAATATAGGTGTTTATTTTCAAATATCTTGCATATTTTCAGAGATATAGAGCATCAAACTTACTAATTAGACAAGGAGAGCGCTATAGAAACGTGACGTCACATTTCTATAGCGCCAAACTATCGCCATAGAAAATTTCGTTTTAGAAAGAGATAGCTAAGGTCACAATTAAGTAGCTCATAATTCGCTTGTTATAACACATATTGAATTTCTTTTTTCATATTTGTTATTCAATAATGTTATATTTTCGCATGTCATAATTAAATATCTACATTTCAACAACTGTCAAACACCCAATTTTGTGATAAATTTTTTTATGTTTTCCGAGTCACGCGTCTACACAAATGCGAGACCTCCATAGAATTCCAGAGCAAAGGTCGCGAGAACCAGTTTAAGTAAAAAAGGTAATGAAATAAAACAAAAAGCTCCATATTGTAAAAACCTATTATGTTTATACAACAAAGATTGTTTTTTTTTACATAACACACATTACAATATAAATCACAAAGGAGAATGCCTACTAGGTACCTACCTACCATAGAAAAAAAGAAATGTCTCAAAAAAAAACAAGCATTATTAAGTAATAAAATAATGAACAGTTTGAATCGAGATCTTTACTAGCAAGCATATTTTTTTTTTATATATTTAGAATATAGCGAAGCAACATCTAGTGGTAAAAAAATATACTTACTTTTAATGTGCTAGAATGAATGTAAGTTGGACAACAACTTTACAGCAAAATGACATTAAAAAAACACGTTATATACATATAAGTATCCAGTTTTTGGCAACCGGAATAGAAAACGTTGTCGCACTATAATTTCGATTTTGCCAGTGGCCTAATTAACGTCTTTTTCAAAACTTAAACTGTCGTTGACGTTTGAAAATGTTCTTCAAAATGAAAAGAGCACATAAAAATAGTTTTCGTACGAGTCTTTAAATTTTTCTTTCGCATTGTATCCAGCCATATTTTTCTTTATTTGTTATTTTTAGGCAACCTAAAACAATAAAAACAGTTTAAAATTAATACACTCAATTTACACTTGAAATTCGAAAACATCGATAATTCGATAAGAAAAATGCTATAAGGGCAACTCTAGCGCAAAACAAACAGATTTATATTTTCTTGAAATACACCAACAAAACTCACCAAAATAAGTAGTAAGCTACATTTGGTATGAAAGCTTATGTAAACTATTCACAGGAAAACCAAAACACAAGGCATTTATTGTATTGTTTTAGTGTTTTTGCAAAATAAATAGTACGTACCGGTGTAATGCATTACATTGGACGATTTTCATGCCACAAACTTTTTTTGATGCCACAAACTACCACACTGCAATTAGACATGTTCCTTGTTGCTTTATCTCACTTATTAATACCTTTTATTCACATGAAAGTCTCAAATTAAAAGACTTTTAGCACAAAACACTGCAAATACAACTCGCGTTGACAGCTCACATACCGAGAAACCTAAATGGCGACCGGCTTCAATCATGCATTACGATGACGTCACGTTTCAATGTTGCCAAAAAATAGGTCGAATAAATATATTGCTGTCTCTTTTTACATGAAGTATTGGAGGTAAGACAGAACAAGATGGCTACAGGTTTATGAGTACAATGTCGATTTAGCTCATATTTGTATAACCGATAGTTCATATAGAACAATATGCCATCTCCATAGGATTCAGTAGGTACTCTGAGTTATAACCACTTTAATAGATTAATTTGTAAAATTGATCTTTTTTGGGTGAAAACTAGATTGGCGCTTAAAGCATTAGTGAAATTATGAATTGGCAACAATTATTGCGATATAACGGTTTCTAGGCAAACGCAACGCACACTTATCCAAGGAGAACGTTTCGAATGAACCGAATGAAAAAAAAAATCTTTAAATAAAACCTAGACAACCTTGCACACCTCACCATGTCGAATCGTCACGTTCACCTTTCCAGAGATTTATTAAAACACGTTTCGTTCGGCTTGTTCGAAGCGTTCGCATCGGACAAGCGAGCGTTCACCATAAGCGGCCTGGGGCCCTATCGCCCTATTTTGCAATAAGAGCGATTTCATTACAACTCCATTTCAATCAGTTTACGATCGTGACATAAAAAGGTATCGCCCTAACGTTCACAAACGGATGGAAGACGGATTGCGATGGCATTGCGATCGATTGGATCGGTGAATGAATGATACCAGTGATGTTACTTCTATGAATGAATCTTTTCAAAAATAGAGTGTCAAGTTGTCAATGTCAGTGCCATCCAACTGTCAAATACAAGGGATTTTTGGCGGTTGATTTTTGTGGTGCGTAAGGTGCGTTGCGTGTGTTGAATTGGAGTTTTTCTGTTGAGGTGCAGGCTCGTTTTGAAATTACGACTTTTACAATAAATTTTACTGGCGTTTACTTTGAATTATTTCGTAGTACTTTTCAAGTTTTAGCGCGCTTGGCCTGCGATCGTTGAGGTTAAGCAACTTTCGCAATGGTCGGTCACGGGATGGGTGACCAAAAACTTTTCATCACAAGCTCTTCCGTGCTTCGGAAGGCACGTTAAGCCGTTGGTCCCGGCTGCACTTGCAGTCGTTAATACCCACCAATCCGCACTGGGCCCGCGTGGTGGGTCATGACTCATGGCCCATTCTCCTTATCCATCCATAAGGAAGGCCAGTGCCCCAGCAGTGGGGACATTAAATGGCTGATGATGATGATGATGATGACTTTTCAAGTCTAGTCCAGATTTGAAAATAAACTCATCACTGGGGAAGACGGCTTTGCCTTGGTAGGTAACCTCCTTCATACGGGCTCTTTTCGGGACCTCCTCTCCGCTCTTGGGGGATGTTGGAAGGCAGTGTCGAGTGTCTTTCTTGAGCCGTTTAGAGTCAAGTAGCACCCGTCATCTTACTTCATCTGATTATCACTTTTTTGTGTATTTTCGACAAGGTATTATTGTTTTCCGGAATTAACAACCACTGAGCAAGAGAATAAATACGTTTTAACAACTTGAAACACACGTAATCTTACTAAAATCCGCTAATAATTTCTGAATAATGTTGCCTTGTCATTGCCTCCGACTAGCTGTTTATTTTGACATAAGCGAACGGTCAGTTATCGGCTGCAATGTAATCATTTTACGTTTAAAAACCTAGCGCGATTCGAAAAATCGTTCCTAAAAGGAATGGTAATGGTATTGTTGTCGTTGAGAAAATAGCGCGATACCAAATTGTCAAATAAGAGCAATGTAAGTGTAATATAAGCGCATTTAGCATAGGGCGATAGGGCCCCTGTACCTGTACACGTTGGTCAGATAATAAAATTGTCCTTTCCGTTTTTTTGCTCGGCAGTTGACAGGTATTTTATTAAATAAATCACAATGTAATATTTTATTGGTGTTCTTGGAGTGGCGGTTCTTGGTTATAAAATCGGGATCACCAACCAGCAAGCAGCAACACAACAAAACCAAACACGAAAACTACATGATGTGGAAAACGTTTTGTTTGTTTTTGACTTTGACAAACAGTTGTCAGCTGGCATTCTTTTTTTTTATTTAGTGAGGGCTAAACAGTCTTTCACATTCAGCTTCAACAGCAAAAGCTTGATTTCTGATGGGGTAGCCCCGGCAACAAAATATGGATATGGATATGGACTTCAACTGTCATTTGAATTCCTTAATTTGATATATTTTTGCTGCTTTGTTCTGTTGAACGTTGCTAGCTAGCTATCGTTATACCCGACGTCACAAAACAAGGAACTGCTAGTGGCTATTTTTTTGATAAAATTGACAATCACACAAATTCTTAAAAAAATAAGCATTTTTTATAAATTGCAAATTTTCTTTATGAATTGCTCATTTTCTTTATAAATTGCACATTTTCCTTACTTTTCTTTATAAATTGCTCGAAATAAGGATGGATTGTGTACAATTAAATCAATATTTTGTGCGAATAAGCAAGACGTAGGTACTGTGTGTGGCGTAGTACGACGCTAGAATTTCAGACGAAATACTTTTTTTACTATTTTATTTATCAGCGGATAACGATCGCGCTCGGCGGCTGACTAGTAGTAGTTTGGAATATTAAGTTTTGAAATATACATTACATGTTAAGATTTTAAATTATTTTTATGCATTCAGAATGCAATTCTATAAGTATAGGAAAAAGTAGAAAGAAACCACCAGCCCTGCAAGTCACCCGCCTGAAAGCTACTTGAAGGGCTGGTGGTATTTTTCTATCAAGAATTTTCCTATATATATAATTATGTTACCGGCCAAACCCGATTTTAGGACAAACTAGTTTTTCCTAGGCCAAAACAGTTCATAGCGTTGATATTTCAGAAGCGGGTTTGCCTCGGAAGTCCTGTAGAACACGTGATAGGTTAGAAATTTAACGTGATCGCCTTTAACTTCGTGATTTTTTTTTGTGAAACAATCCCGGTTTATCCTATCGCCTAAAGATGAACTGATGAACTGATTTGGCCTGGTAAAAACTAGTTTGTCCAAAAATTGGGTTTGACCGGTAACATATATACAACGTGTAAATTAATAAGCGAAAAATGTCTTTGGTGGTGAGTGGGCTCATGAATATGAACAACTTTTACTATGCTTTTTTTAAATTTAAAAATATTTAAGTCCTGCACCCTCTTGCTAACTGCACCCCAACTGTATTCAATATTTTTTTTCATATTTTTGTCACCAACTATGTGAGTAAAGAGGCCTAAATACTCAGACCTAAATACCTATGAGACAGCCAGTTGATTAATGTTGTTTTAGACGTAGCTACTGAAGCTGAATAGCCATCAATGCCATTACCTACTTGAACGGTGCCCTATAATTAAGCAGCTAGGCACTTTATTGAACGGCTAATAGAACCATTTGGTTGCGATGTACACACAGGTAAACAGTGAGCGAGGCAGACAACGCTATCATAGTTCTTGTGATACATTCTTAGCAATACAAAGCAGGCTGGTAAGAGAAACATGGTCAATTCAGCCATCTCGCTCGCCGATACTCATCACAACCAAGGTTTAAAATCTATATTGTAGCTCCGTATGTTGTTTAACGCCGAACTAATTTATATAAAAAGTCAAATAAAAATATTTGTCCGATTCCGATATTACGATATTGGATGACTCAATATCGGAATTGAAATATCGGATCTCACGTTCCGAGATTCCGATATTACGATATCACGAGATTCCGAGATCCATTTTTTTTTTTCTTTTTTATTTATTTATTTATTTCACTGTTAAACAATTAAGTACAATAACATTTTACAGTTTACACTTATCGATCTACTTAACTTAGGTACAAGTTTGTAAAAGTGTAATAACACGTCGGTAGGTACTTCACATGTAAACCGTAAACGCCATTGCAACACTGAGTTTTGCACTTCTACCCTCCGTAGTAGTAAAATACTGTTTCACGGTAGGATAGTATCCTCCACTCGGGTCACAACAATCGCATGTTACAAGGTTAAAACTTTTAAAATAAAAAAGTAATAAGAAAAATAGGTAGGAACAGACTTCATAACTAATCACTTCACACACAGTTTTGGTTTTATATCCTTAAACATAAGGTCTCTTATCGCACTACGCTTGGTTTACGTTATCATAACAATTGGCTGCACTGCCGTAGTAACTATTTAGTAATCTGTGGCACTGCTGCTAGAAAGCACAGTATATGATCAGTGATCAGATAAAAATTACTACAACTAACTTTTGATAACTAATTAAAATGTACTTTGTACAACAACAATTTAGTTATATTAATGTATTATTTTTATTTAAGTAATGGATCTAAATACATAATGAGAATAAAGTATATAAAAATATATAGATATATTATATAATAAGTGTATTTATATAATGCATATTTAAGGATACTATAATATAATATGCAATGAGTGTGTTTAATGTATATATTATGTGTGCGTGTTTGTGTGTGTGTCTGTATGTGTGTGTGCACGTGTGTTTGAGCATGTGTATGTGTATCAGTAAGTATACCCGTTATTTCATTTAGTTACTTTTAAGAGTAGTTCCGTTTTCTCATAATCTAAATTTTGCAAATATTGTTTTAATGCTATTTTTATTAAACGTGTAGTTAGCCGACTCATATCAAGGTGTGCTGATACTTTATTATAAATAAAGGGTCCCAAAAAATTGGAAAATTTCTGGGCAAAACTTGTTTTGCAAAAAGGCGCAGTAAATATTTTGTCCTTTCGCCTACTTTCTGTCATTTAAGTACTATTATTTTTATGTTGCCTCTGCAATAAATTGTCTATAAAGATTTTGCGTATTGATAACACATTCGTGTCTTGATACAGTTGTTGTGAGGGGTATCTAATTGGCTTGAATGTCATTATTTTTAGGATGGATCTTTGTGCCCGTTCTAGCTTAATAAGCAAGGTTTTAGAGGTACCTCCCCATACAGGTATACAATAGGAAACAATAGCTTGACATAGAGCGTAGTAGATAGTTTTGAGCAGTTTTGCATCACATATATGTCTTAAGGTTTTAAAAACATAAATAAGCCTTCTTACCCTATTGCTAAGAGAGTAAACTTGGTCGCCCCATGTTAATTGTTGATCCAGGATTACCCCCAGATAACGCAGCGATTTGGTATTTTCTAAACAATAACAATTGCACTTTGTTGGTTCCCTGCAATGGTGTGCTTTTATATTAATAATGTTCAAGGGAGGCTGAGATTTGGATTGGATGGAGAATATCATGTATTTAGTCTTAGATTGGTTCAAGGTGAGTAAGTTATTATCTAACCATTTTATTATTTCATTGAAACTGTCATTTGCAGTTTTATTTAACAGTTGCCAATTATTTTCTGAGACCAAGATAACCGTGTCATCGGCAAAGGTTATAATTTCTGTTGAAGGTAGTTTAAAGGAGCAGAGTTCATCTATATATACAAGAAATAAGGTTGGCCCAAGGATGCTTCCCTGCGGTACTCCGTAGCATGTGGTCTCTTGAATACTCTCTGTATCATTTACACGAACATGTTGTTTTCTGTCCTGAAGGTAACTCCGAAGTAGTTGCAAAGGTAGACCCCTGATACCCTTATTCTCCAGTTTGTGTAATAATATAGGCACTGACACTGTATCAAAGGCCTTTTGCAGATCTAAAAATATTCCTAGGCACTTTTTGTTACTTGTTGAATGATTTGGCTGTAGATGGTCGAGATAATTTATTATGTTTTATTATTTCAGATTCGGTAATATTTAATTTGTTTAGTATATCGTTTGCCAAGTTGTTTCCAATATTGGCAAAGTAGTTATTAATATGATTTACCGATAGTTGAGGAGTTGTTTTCAGATTCATTAAGTGTGTATTGTTATCTTTATTTTTGTTTAGGTAACATATATTTTTTATAATAGACCACTGTTTTTTAGAATCATTCTTATTTATTGCCATGCCCTACTATCGACCATAATTCTCCATTTACAGTGGAAACAGATGCATCAGACCATTCAATTGCAGCAACGCTATCACAATCTGGTAGACCAGTAGCATTTTTCACAAGAATGTTGAATAAGAGCGAACTTAACCATTCTGCTATAGAAAAAGAAGCTTACGCTATAGTGGACTCGTTGAGAAAATGGCGCCATTTTCTTATTGGCAAACCATTTCGTCTCATTACCGATCAGCTATCAGTATCATTCATGTTTGATAATAAAGTGACGAGTAAAATAAAGAATGAGAAAATACAGCGATGGCGCTTAGACTTGGCACCATTTAAATATGACATCGTATATCGTCCGGGAAAACAAAATGATGTTGCTGACGCACTTTCAAGAATTTGCGCTACAATACCAATGCGAACGGAGAAACTTACATCTTTACATGAGGCACTGTGCCACCCTGGAATAGTGCGCATGAATCACTGGGTAAAATCAAAGAATTTGCCTTATTCTACTGAAGATGTCAAGAATATGACAAATTCATGTCGGATATGCTCAGAAATAAAACCTGAATTTTACAGAGCAGATCTAGATCCTACGTTAATCAAAGCAACGTGACCCATGGAAAGACTCAGCATTGATTTTAAGGGCCCTGTACCTTCTAGTACAAGAAATAGATACATCTTGACCGTCATTGATGAATACTCACGCTTTCCTTTCGCATTTCCATGCATCGATATGAGCTCTACGACGGTTATAAAACACTTAAATGAAATATTTATGCTATTTGGTTTGCCATCTTATCTTCATTCAGATCGAGGAACTTCCTTTATGTCTGCTGAAGTCAAACAATTTCTGAATTCACAGGGGATAGCTTCTAGCAGGACTACACCCTATAATCCCAGAGGAAATGGCCAGGTAGAACGTTTTAATGGAACTCTCTGGAAAACAATACAGTTGGCTCTTCGCTCAAGCAACAAACCAATTGAACAATGGGAACAGGTCCTTCCTCAAGCTTTGCATTCTATCCGATCACTGTTGTGCACAGCGACACATTGTACGCCACACGAACGTATGTTTACTCACACCAGAAAGTCATCGAATGGAGTATCTATACCTACATGGTTGACAGAGTCTGAACATGTGCTAATGCGAAAATTTAACAGGGCAAACAAATATTAACCAGTCGTTGAAGAAGTGACTTTACTTCATGTAAACCCGGACTATTCCTATGTTCGTCTTGCTGATGGTCGAGAGTTGACTGTCTCGAACCGACATTTAGCCCCATTAGGCCAAGATGCTCAGATAATCCAAGAAACACCAGAGGAAGTATTCAATGAGACGAGAGATTCAAGTGATATCTTTTATGATTCTAACGATTCAAATATCACAGAAGATCAAGTAGACGCTCGGGCAGATGAGGCCGTTCCCGTTCCAGACACAGAACAACCAACAATGCAGACCATCAAGGGAACGACGGCTGCCGAGACATTTGGATGATTACATTCTTAACAGCCTTTTTTTTTTTTTTTTTTTTATTTTTTATAGTGAGGGGAATGCCTTTACGCATACCCCGTCCACGTTGGTGTGCGGACGGTGGTTATGTTGGACTCGCCTAGCCGCTTCCTGACCCTCCATCCAGTCGCAAGGACTCGATGGGGGGTCAGGAAGGGGGAATACCCACTAAACCCCTCACTACTTGCTCTCACCGCAGTCGCTTGGAGTAGTAAATTGGAGGGTCCGGTGTGGCAAGCTCCTCCTACGACTCGACTGCCAGCCCGGTTTTCCAGGCCCCTACGCGGTGAGAGATGGCCGAGCAAGCGGGGCCATCTCCCAAGACAACCGGGGAAGGGGGCCGTGTGATCCGCACCGCACCGCCCCGCTAGAGAGGAATGAGGCGCGCAAAGCGCTGATACCTCCGCCCCGTCCGTCTGCGTCGAAGCCGATCCGCATGAGCCTCCTGCTCGCGGATCCGCTCCGATGCCTCCTTCTGCGAGATGACATCCTCGCAGAAGGAGACTACCGCATCCCAGGACCTGTTACTATCAAGCATGGCACGAGCTACGCCTGATAGCGAGAGGTCCCTTCCTATCACAGTGCGCAGATTGCGGCGCTGGGAGGACCAGGCAGGGCACACTCGTAAGGTGTGCCCCGCACTGTCCACCCCAGCGCCGCAATCATGGCACCGTGTTGTCGCCTCCCTTCTTATCCGACACAGGTATTTTCCGAAACACCCATGCCCGGAAAACACCTGTGTCAGTCTGAAGGTCAGTGACCCAAACCCGCGGTTGCACCACTCGCGGAGGAGAGGGCGGATGGCATTAACCGTTCGTCTTCCAGCTGGATTCCCCTCCAGCCTCTCCTGCCACTCATCCATCAGGCACTCCTGGGCCAAACGCCGGGCCGCGGTCATCTCCTCTGGGGTCACCGTGTCCCCTCCTGCAAGCAGCGTCCGGCGCTCAAGGTATAGCTCCCTGAGTATCTGAGCGTCTAGCTCCCAGGGAGGGGAACCTGCAAGCACGCAGGCCGCCGCGTGGGACATGGTCCGGTATCCCCGGACAATCCGGGTTGCTATCGCCCTCTGGGGCTGACGAAGAAGACGACGATTCACGGCGTTTAATTTGTCAGCCCACACTGGCGCCCCATAGAGGGCCATGCTTCTAAGCATGCCGGCATATAGCCTGCGGCATTTGTCTCCCGGGCCCCTCCGGTTTGGCAGGACTCGCGCCAACGCTCCGGCCGCCTTCGCGACCTTTGGGGCAAGCTCTTTAAAATGAGCTTCAAAGCTCCACCGCCCGTCAAGAACCAGCCCCAGATACTTAATAGACGGCCGCAATGTAATTCTCGCGCCGTCTACCACCAAAGTTGAGCCTGCTGGAGGAGCCCGCCGTGGCCCATGAAAGGCAACCGCTTCTGTCTTCTCTAGGGCGACATTGAGCCCGATCACCCTAATCCTCTCTATTACTAGCGAGGTACCTACTCCTGCCAGCCTTCTCGCCGCCTCAAACGACTCGCCCCGGGCAGTGACAAGAGTATCGTCTGCATAGCACAGTAACTGCATCCGGGGCAATAGGACTCCCCTCAGGAGCCAGTCGTAACCGATGTTCCACAGGAGTGGTCCTAAGACCGAACCCTGTGGAACACCGCACAACATCTCCCTCTCTACCATGTCTCCCTCGCCGGAGGGGTAGAGTACTCTTCTGCCCTGGAGATAACTTTCAATCATGGCCACTAGATATGGTGGAAGGCCGTGGTGCTGTAGTCCGTCCCTGATAACGCTAAAGGGAAGCGTGTTAAAGGCGTTGCGGATGTCCAAGGAGACCACAATCACAACTTCCCCTCGCTCCGCCGCTCGCTCACATAGCTCCCTCAGAGCCAGGAGGGCGTCCACTGTCGACCGCCGCCTCCTGAATCCATACTGGTTCCCCGCCAGATCAGGGCCCACCGCTTCGAGATGCTGGACTATGCGGTCTGCGATGATTCGCTCCAGCATCTTGGCGGTCTCGTCCAGGAGGACGACCGGACGGTAGGCTGACGGGGAGTCCAGAGGACGCCCTTCCTTCAGGAGCAGGCACAGCCTCCCCCTCTTCCAGCGTTCGGGGAACTCGCCTGACTCCAAGCAGTCGCTGAAGAGCTGCTGGAGTGGCTCTCCCAAATGTTTGAGAGCCGTAGGCAGAATCCTGCCCGGGATACCATCAGGTCCCGGTGCTTTTTTCTTCTGCTTTAGGCGGTCGATCACTCCCTCCATCTCTGCCTCTGTCACCGGGAAGAAACCGGAGTTGGTCTCACGGGGGTTCCGTGGGGCAACTAGTGGGGCGGCCAGCGGGGGATAAGAGGGGAATAAGCCCTCCACGACTCTGCCTAAAAGCTCGGGCTCCATGGAGTCCATTGGGGGTGCCTGGTGGTGAAGCTTACTCCTCACCATCCGGTATGGACGCCCCCACGGGTCCAAGTCTAAGCTTCCCAAAAATTCCTCCCAGGCTCGGGACTTAGCCTGGACTATTCCCGACTTAAAGGCCGTCTGCGCCTCGCGGTAAGCCGTCAGGAGACTCTGCTCTTCGTCCGGTACTACCGTGCGGCGTCTTCGGTATCGCTGCAGGGCCCGTCTCGCTCTCAAAGTGGTGACTCGAAGAGAGTCCATCTCCTCCGACCACCAGTACACCTGCCTCTTTGTCGGGGGCCCATGCGACCGGGGCATGGCAGCGTCACAGACTGCGGTAAGGGAGCGAATGATTTGCTCCACTCTCTCGGCGATGTCTCGTCCCCTGGGCCTTGCATCTGCACACCAGGCCTGGACGATCGCTTCCTCCTCCGCTCGGTCCGTATTCAGGCGGGTGACTGACCACCTTGGAAAGTGGGAGCCAGCCGGGCGTGTTCTAGCCGCAGGGTTTTCCTCTCTAGGCTTAACCTTAAAAACGATGTAGCGATGGTCTGACATCGTGAGTGGCTCCGTTAACACCGTCCATCCCTCGGCTCTCGACGCCAGAGCGGGTGTGGCAAATGTTATATCCGGCCTGGATGATCCGTTTGCCCGGACACACGTGGGTACCGTGCCCCGGTTCAAGATAGCGAGACCTTCTGACGTCGCCCAGTTTAACACAGCGACCCCCTTCCGGTTCGTTACGCGGGAGCCCCAAGCCGAATGCTTTGCGTTAAAATCACCCGCAACAAAGACCTGCATTGGCGCCAACCGCCGGAGAGCGCCCCCAACCTGGACAAACCATCTCTCTAGGTCATCTAAAGGTCTGTTCGGAGAGAAATAGATGCCGATGACGGCGAATTCTCCCCAGGATGCAGCCACATAACCCGGTCCTCTCTCCAAAACCGAGAGAGGAGGGGTGTAGCTAGCCTTTTGCGGGACCAGTAGGGCGACGGTCTCATCCTCATCCTGTGCCCAGTTGCTGCGCTGGGGCACGCAGTACGGCTCCGACGCTACGACGAAGTCCGAGTCGTATTCCACTGCATGCTGCATAAGGAGGTCTTGCGAAGCAGCGCAGTGATTTACGTTCGCCTGGAGGAAGCTGAGTGTCCGACTAGACATTGGAAGTTGTCTCAGCTACCTCCATGACCTCCGTGGCCCCTCCGCTATTCCCTTTTGGTTTAGGGGGTGACTTAGCCTTGACTGCTGGCGGGCGGCAGCGCTTCCCCCCCATGATGTGCGCAGCTGGCAGTTTTGCTGCCAGACAAACTGCGCAATTGGGATCCTCGCTGCAGCCCGCCGCCTTGTGGCCATCCTTGCCACACCTGTAACAGATGGCGGAGCGGTCGACCTCATCAGGGCAAGAATGACTCATGTGCCCTGGTGTCATGCACTTAAAGCACCGGAGCGGCAACGCTTCCAACGCCTTAATTTGGACGCTGCTAAATCCCACAAGCAATCGGGACCCCACTATTACCTTTGCTGCCGTTATAGGGCATTTAACCAGCACGGTACGCTGTTGCCACGAACCAGGACGAATCGGGCCCACCTTGATAAGCTCTGGTGCGCAACTACCCTTTTTCGCCAGTGCATCGCGGACATCCTCCTCGGTAATAGATTCGTCTAGCCCGGAGATGCGCAGGTCCGCGCACTTTACGGGTCTGTAGACCGTCGCATAACCCTCTAAGGCTACCTTCAGTTTCTCCGCCATGGCATCTGCCTTCTTAGAGCTCTCAGTGCCAGAGATCTCTATTTTGCGGGCGCCAGTTTGCGTCTCCTTCACCTGGAGGTGATCTATCCCCAGCTGCTCTAAATTTATGGCCTGCCTGGCACGAGCGATCACGTCCGGGTACGTGGCCCCCTGCTCTGCTGCCTCCGCCGGGATGGACAGAACCACCGCTGCTGAGCGGGGTGGAGACAGCTTTGGGCCCTTTTTGGTCTTTGACGCTTGTTTTGGTTCCGGCTGAGCCTTTGCCTTCGGCTTCTTGGACTTGACTGAATTTCCGTTTCTGCCGGCCACCTCCCAGCGGTCCTGCTGGTTATTCTCCTCAATAGGGGGGAGAGATGGAGGGGAAGCCTTGCTCAAACAGGAAGGTCCCGCTACCGCGTCCTTGTATGAAAACGAGGGCTGCGCCACCGTCTTAGCGGTTTCGGCTGCCTTTGCCGCCTTGGCCGCGTTGTTCTTGTCCGCTTGGAGAGCCGGACGGCGGATGGGAGCTGGGAGTAGCCTCTCCTCTAGTCCCTCCCTCATCGCGCTGATCATAGTGCCGACAGACTGGAGCACTTCTCGCCGGATCTCCTCTGTCAGCTCCGCCAGACCAGGAACGCTTGGTCTCTCCTCGTTCCCGACGACCATAACGTGGGGTTTTCCCTGCGCGCGCTTTAACTGCGCCGCCTCTGCGCTCTTATCCTGGTAACCACTTTGGATAGCGGCTACCTTCCGGTTTAAAATGTCTACTTGCTCCTCAAGCCTAGCATTCCGCGCCCGTAAGCGCCTGACCTCTTCAGAGAGGGACGACTCGCTCAAACCGCCCAACGCCTGACCAATACTCTTGGATGCCGCTCCAATTTTATCCTTTTGAACGTTTGGCATATTTTTAGAGCGCTCCAACGCCTTTAAAATTGTTTCTAAGTCCACCTGAGCCCTTTTGCTCAGATCTGTCGGAGACGAAACCGGAATTGGGGATGGCGATCTCTGCGCCGCCGCCGCAGAGAAATGAAACGGGGACTCCCCGCCATCGGCATTGCCATCCTCGACGTCCTGTGCCCACTCTTCCTCAGAGCTGCCCCGAATGTACAGCCTCTTCTTGGCTTGAGAAAGCCCGATTGTGGTATTGGCCGCAGGACCACCCTTGGCCTTGAAGTCAAACGCAAGATCACCCTTGTCTTTGCCTTTCGACTTCTGTTTCGCCGTCACCTTACGTCGCTTGCCTGGAGGTGATTTTGCCTTATACTTCGGCAGTAGCGACCCCCCTTTTGCGACCGTAGACCTTGTTACATAAGGACTAGAGTTCCTCCTGTTCTCTGGTGGAATTTCCCGCTCGCTAGAGACCTCCTCTAATTCGATATCGATGACATCATTGTTGTCACAGGACATGGTGTTCGCATCCGACACACTGTAATTGGCACTGTTTTTATTTGGACACTGTGCTCTGTCCATTTGGCGGCAAGTGCCCCCCCCAGAAACGGTCAGCTCGTTTACCTCGCCTGAGCTAGGCTCCACCTGCTCTCTTCCGCCTGAGCTGGGCTCTTCCACCTCGTTATTAAAATCTTTTAATGTGTTTTCCATAATAGTCCCACGAACATGGTGACAAAAATTCGGTCCACCCGGGCAGAGGACCCATACCCGGGTAAGCGTAGGGTTCACGAAGCAGGGGGTCCGCCGGTCCCCTGCTCCGGAGGCCACGTTGGGACTGGTCTCCCACCAGCCATCCATCCCATAGCCCATGGCAGGCGTAGGATTAGGGTTTTTTAGAGAGGTTTTCTCCTCACGGGGACACCCAACTAAGGGCAGCCCCACCGGCCCCCAAAACATGACTGCAGGGTTACGGTTCGGCCGACGGTTGACACAGAAGTGCCCGTCCGCCGATTGCGACAACCGCAATCGGACGGACCCGTCGGCCACGCTCGCCCCAACACCGCAAGTGCGGACAGAACCGCAAGGCTCACCAGCACTCCGACCCGAACCGGTCCCTCCTGTCAGACTATCTGCCGCCGCCGCTGGAAATGCGACGACGTTGCCCAGGGTGCACGACGGGGACGTTGTCTGACTTCACACCCCCATTCTTAACAGCCTGGAAGAATGTAATGATCGGCAGAAACTCCTTAGAGTTTCTGCAGTTAAAAACAATATTTAGCCTGTCATTACCATCTGTCTATATCAATGTCATGTATTATTTTAACTTGTATTTTTGCTGATTAAAACCGTAATTCAAAAGGTTTTGTCTTATTTATCACATACATTGTAGTAGTCTGATGCTACCTACCGGGCACTTAAGGATCGAGTGCGCGCGGGAGCTAGAACGAGCGTGCATTCGCCGTCAGAGAGGTTTCCGGGCTGCCTCAACCGGCGACCGTCGAGTGTGGCTTGCGTTCGCGTTGGTTCCCCGCCCGCGAGGGGGGGGCGGTGCGAGCGGCTGGTTAACGGTAAACAGCTCGCTACAGTACTCCCCCACCGAGACCGCTACTGCGGGCGATAAAAATCTCTGAAGCGTACTCGTGTTCCACTTCTCGTCGTCTTCTCGAGAGGTTGCTCACCAAGTGGCGGCGAAAGTGCAGTCGACAGTGATGATGGTGGAGATGGTGTTGAATGCATAGCGCCCGGGGCATCTGTTTCGCAAGCGATGAAGGCAGGCTTCAGGCGATCAATGCTCACAGTCACAGGTTTGCCTCGTATATCAAGCTTGTAGAACTTGGGATGGCGTTCTATAAATTTATAAGGACCAGCGTATGGTGGTTCCAGATGTCTTCGAACAAAGTCCTGCCTCATGAACACGTATGGGGCATCAGTAAGGCTGTGAGGAACGTAAAATGGATCCTTTCTATGGGCGTCATCTTAGAAATCTGGCGGGACCGTCCGTGTCGGACGACATTTTGTGTACATTGTGGACAGGCCGCCTACTGCATGCTTTGCAAACTGTAGTTGCTTTGCAATCGAAGTTACCGTTGGATGAGATCGCAGAATTGGCTAACAAAGTTTACGAAGTAGCTACCCCCATGCCTATTCAGAATGTGGCAAGCACTTCATCATCGCAACCACAAGCAAATATAAGCGCGCTCGAAGCACAGATTTGTGAGCTTACTAAACAAGTTGCCGATCCCGCAACCTTGAACTTCCAGCTGATCACCCGTATTGCTGGTATCACTTTAACATTGATATCGGGCACATTCATATCAGGAAACGCCGCGGGCAGCCGAATGTAGCGGCCGACGTCTGCCAGGTATCATCGGACCGTCTATTTATTACTGACCGATCAACGAAGGTGCAGTTCCTTGTGGACACTGGTAGCATGCAGATCTCGCCGTTTAGATCCCATACGACTTAAAATAGCAAAGAAGGAGTTTGATGACATGGTGATGAGTGGGACAGCTCGTCGCTCCGAAAGCCCATGGTCATCAGCACTGCACCTGGTGAAGAGGAAGGACGACGAGTGGAGACCCTGTGGAGACTACAGAGCACTCAACACGCGAACTGTTCCTGACATGTACCCAGTCCGACATATCCACGATTTTGCCCACCAACTAGCCGGATGTACAGTCTTCTCGACGATTGATCTTGTTAAGGCGTATAACCAATTGCCAGTCCATCCAGAGGATGTAGCGAAGACCGCTATCACTACGCCGTTTGGGCTGTATGAATTCCCATTCATGACGTTTGGTTTACGGAATGCAGCCCAAACATTTCAAAGATTTGTTGACGAGGTACTACAAGGGCTTGATAGCTTTGCATATGGGTATATCGACGACATTTTGGTATTTTCGTCTTCTGAAAGCCGCCATAAAGAAGACTTACGCAACGTCCTAAACCGCCTTAAAGAATACGGCATTTTGTTCAACACAAGTAAGTGCGTTTTGGGCCAACCAGAGCTCAAATTTCTCGGCTACCAAGTCTCAGCAGCTGGTTTACGACCACTTGAACAGAAGGTTCAGGCTATCCAGGAACATCCCACGCCGAAGACGATAAAAGAGCTTAGGCGATTCTTAGGATTAATTAACTTCTATCGCCGATTTGTTCCGAATGCAGCTGAACTACAAGCACCACTACATACTTTGCTTCAAGGTCCAAAGCTCAAAAGTTCGCATCCTATGACATAGCTATGACAGCTGAGTCATTAAAAGCTTTTGAAAGCTGCAAAAAGTCTCTTTCAAATGCAGTTCTGCTGGCACATCCTGATCCGACAGCCAACCTAAGCATCGCGACAGATGCTTCTGACATGGCCATTGGAGCTGTTTTACAGCAAAAGAGGAATGGTCGTCTAGAGCCCCTAGCATTCTTCTCTCATAAGCTCAACTCCGCTCAGGTCAAATATAGTCCATACGATAGAGAACTATTAGCCATCTATGAAGCAATTAAGTATTTTCGGTATATAGTAGAAACAAGAAGTTTTTGTGTTTACACCGATCATAAGCCTCTCACATTTGCTTATTCAAGAACAAAAAAACACTGCTCACCTAGTCAGTACAGATATCTTGATTTTATTAGTCAATTCACGTCACGAGTGATATAAGGTACATACCTGCAAGAGAAAATATTGTCGCAGATGGCTTGTCAAGGATCGCAGATGTCAGTCGTGCATTAGATTACGAAACGTTGGCACAAGAGCAAGAGACCGATACAGAACTGCACGACTTACTTAAGAATGGGTCGACTTTAAAGCTACAGAAAGTGTGCATGCCTGATACCAGTATACAAATCTACTGTGATACTACAAATGATGACAACCGGCCATATGTCACACCAGCACTAAGAAGGCAAGTGTTTGAAATGCTACACAGCTTAAGTCACCCTGGGAAAACTGCTACAGTGCGACTGGTCACGCAAAGATTTGTATGGCCAGGGATCCGCAAGAATTGTAGAGAGTGGGCTAAAGAGTGTCTCCAATGCCAGGGCACCAAAGTAACCCGTCATACTTCTTCTCCACTTTCCTCATTCCGAACTCCCACATCGAGGTTTTTCCATGTTCACCTCGATATAGTAGGGCCATTACCGCTGTCCTCTGATTTCAGATACTGCCTCACCGCAATCGACAGATTTACTCGATGGCCTGAGGCATATCCTATCCGCGACATCACGGCAGAGACCTGTGTGGCCGCCCTAGTATCGGGTTGGATCGCGAGGTTTGGTTGTCCAGTCAAGATCACCACTGATGGGGCGCCAATTCGAGTCGCACCTCTTTAAAGCAATCTCTTCGATGGTTGGTGCGCATCATTATCGCACTACCGCTTATCACCCTGCATCAAATGGCATCGTTGCGCGCCTCCATCGCCAGCTGAGCCAGCGTCTATCATGTGCCACGCAACGGCACAATGGACTGAAGCTTTACCCCTGGTACTTCTCAGTATCAGAAACGCTTGGAAGGCGGACATCCAGGCTACAGCGGCGGAATTAGTATACGGTGAGCCTCTACGTCTACCGGGCCAGTTCCTCGATCCCACAGACGACCACAAGAGAGCGGACTTCACCGACTTCTCCACACGCCTGCGCAGTCATATGCCCAAACTCTCGCCAAAACCCACATCATGGCATAGAAAGGATCCATTTTACGTTCCTCACAGCCTTACTGATGCCCCATACGTGTTCATGAGGCAGGACTTTGTTCGAAGACCTCTGGAACCACCATACGCTGGACCTTATAAAGTTATAGAACGCCATCCCAAGTTCTACAAACTTGATATACGAGGCAAACCTGTGACTGTGAGCATTGATCGCCTGAAGCCTGCCTTCATCGCTTGCGAAACAAACAGATGCCCCGGGCGCTATGCATTCAACACCATCTCCACCATCATCACTGTCGACTGCACTTTCGCCGCCACTTGGTGAGCAACCTCTCGAGAAGACGACGAGAAGTGGAACACGAGTACGCTTCAGAGATTTTTATCGCCCGCAGTAGCGGTCTCGGTGGGGGAGTACTGTAGTAGCGAGCTGTTTACCGTTAACCAGCCGCTCGCACCGCCTCCCCCTCGCGGGCGGGGAACCAACGCGAACGCAAGCCACACTCGATGGTCGCCTGTTGAGGCAGCCCGGAAACCTCTCTGACGGCGAATGCACGCTCGTTCTAGCTCCCGCGAGCACTCGACCCTTAAGTGCCCCGTAGGTAGCATCAGACTACTACAATGTATGATAATGTGAATTATAATGTACGCGCGGAAAATCTTTTGTGGTATTAATTTAATGATACCTATTTTAATAGACGTTGAATATTATTTGTAGATCTGGGGGGCTACCGCGCAACTTTATGGGTATGAACTTCATACGTTTTTTTCAACTTTAAGTCAATTTTATCAAAAAAATAGCCACTACCAGTTCCTTGTTTTGTGACGTCGGGTATAACGATAGCTAGCTAGCAACGTTCAACAGAACAAAGCAGCAAAAATATATCAAATTAAGGAATTCAAATGACAGTTGAAGTCCATATCCATATCCATATTTTTAGCCGGTAGCCCCCCATCAGAAATCAAGCTTTTGCTGTTGAAGCTGAATGTGAGACTGTTAAGCCCTCACAAAATAAAAAAAAAAAATGTCAGCTGACAACTGTTTGTCAAAGTCAAAAACAAAACGTTTTTTACGTTTTCCACATGTTGTACGTACATAGTTTTCGTGTTTGTTTGGTTTTGTGTGTGTTGCTGCTTGCTGATCCCGATTTTATAACCAAGAACCTCCACTCCAAGAACTACCTATATAAAGAACACCAGTAAAATATTACATTGTGATTTATTTAATAAAATACCTGTCAACTGCCGAGCAAAAAAACGGAAAGGACAATTTTATTCTCTGAAAGAAAGAAAAATGAGAGACGTATTTGTATCAATTTGCGAAAAAAACTTTCTGCAAAAAATAGTAGCCGAGGGTCATGTAAGATAGCATTTCGGAAGTTGAAATATTTTTTTTAGATATCTTCATTATAAACACTGATTTTGTTATTTTTCCAGCGGCTTGATGGCAGGAACTACAATGAAAGTCGAAGGCTTGGTATTACATTTGGTTCAGAATATGGAAGTTGTATAGTGTCTTTAGGAGAGACAAAGTACGTGTTTTGCTCTTACTTATTAAGGAATTTTATAATGATGTTAAATAAAACTTGTCTTATATTTATTTTTCCTCATTTCAGAGTACTTGCCCAAGTATCATGTGAAGTTACACAACCAAAACAAATACGACCCAATGAAGGTATCTTGTACATTAATGTTGAGATAAGTCCAATGGCAGCCCCCCATTTTGAAGCTAACAGACAGACAGACCTTACTGTATACCTGAATAGATTGCTCGAGAAATGCTACAAAGATTCAAAATGTATTGATCTTGAATCACTTTGTATTGTTGTTGAAGAAAAGGTATATAAAACTACAATACTTACTGCTTATTGAATGTCTCTACACAGCTTAGCTCTTTTTGATTGGTACTTGTCATTTCTATTTTCTGATAATAAAGAATTATTTTTAAACAGTATTATTATGGTTTCATAGGTTTGGTCACTGAGAGTTGATGTTAAGATCTTAAACCATGGCGGCAATCTTATTGAATGTGCTAGTATTGCAACATTGACTTCTCTTGCTCACTTCAAAAGGCCCGATGTAACTCGTAGCGGAGATAGTGTCATCATACATACAATAGCAGAGAAAGATCCAATTCCCACGGTTTTGTATCACTATCCAATTTGTATGACCTTTGCTATTTACAATAATGAGTAAGTATAGGTTCTATTTAAACAGCATTTTTTTTGCTTGAAGTTTAAGTGTCTAACTATGATCTTTTACATTGCACAAAACTAACTATAATAATAAATAAGCAATAGCTTATGCACAAAATGAGAAGAAAGAAGTTACAACATGACTACCTATAATTCCTTTCACATCTTTCAGTATCTTACTATCAGACCCAAGTTCTATTGAAGAGTCTGTCTGTACAAGCAGTACCGAAGAAGGGATCAACACAGGTGGAGGTCTTTTAGTCATTGGAATGAACCAATACAAGGAGTTATGTTTGTTAGACTTAAATGGTGCTGCTCTTTATGATTCGAATATAGTTCACAAAGCCGTCCTCTCTGCAGCAGAGAGATCGAAAGAAATAGTTGAATTAGTTAAGAAATCTATAATCACTGATGATACTAAAAGGTGAGATATTAAAGTAAATTATTTTGAAATTATTGACATTTTTATGGTTTGTAACTGCAAAAAATAAAAGCCATTTATTAATTAAACCCTACAAATCAACTTAAGGTTAGACTTTGGAGCATTATACAGCATAGACAGCTATGTTTAAAGTTCCTGGGGTTGTAATTGAAGGCAAATAATTCATATTTTTAATACATACTATGTATATGTTAAAGTATGTAGACCTACCTACCTACTACTAATATTTGATTCAAAAGTTAAACATTTGATTTAACTATAGATCACATAATGACAATTCTGCATCAAAAACCTACTGTCTGTCTATCTTAAGTGATGAAGTATTTTCAACTTATAGTTGTTATAAATAATGTAATTAAATTTTCAGGCAGAAAAGAATAAAAGTTAACTTTGTTGACATAATAACTCAGGATCATATTTTAGCACTGACACAAAAAGATTTAAGTATAAAGCTCAAAAATTATAATGTTGATGATATGAAGCAGTATGAGGAAATGGAGGACAATGATTTCGATGATGATGATGTGAAACCAGAACCCAGTAAATATGATGGTGAGTTTGGGAACAACTATCTTATTTTTAATCTTTTCTTTGTACATTATTTTCAATCTACACTAATATTCTCTAAAAATACTGAACTGATTTTGAAAATTCTTTCACCAGGAGACAGCCACATTATTCTTGACTGACATAGGCTATATTTTATCCAGATATTCTCATGGGAACGAGTATCTTGCAAGTAAAGCTGCATGGACCAGCTACTTCTGCCTAAATATCAATAAGTTTATTGTTCATTGTTTCAGTTGTTCCTTCATTATCTCAAACTGCAGAAGTTATTTCAATAAAAGGGACATCCAAGTGGATTGAAATTTCATCAGACTCAGAGGAAGATTAGTGAAAAAAGTGTAGTGAATGAAAACAATAAAATAAAAATTACAATATGTATTGTGCTCTTATTATAATCTCTCTTAAATAATATTGTATACAAAGCCATTGCATTTTCCCTCAATGTTCATAAATGAATCTGCTAAATTTAAAATATTATTTAAAATAAATAGTTATATGTAATACAGCAAAGCTCATTGTTACAATTGAGGAAATAATTACAGAATACATAATAACATACAATTATTGAAAAATTATACACTATTATCATGTTATAAAATAAATTAGTGTGACATCAAGAATTTCATTGTATTCTGTAATAGCAATTTAAAGGGAAGTAATATACTTCAGAAAATTGTATTATTCATATCTACCAAAGAATGTAGAGAAGTAATCCTAACATTTACTGCCACACTCAGGGACGTCAATTAACTTTAATTGGCATTAAATTATCATTCCTACTTTATTCAATACTGGACATAAAAAAGAGATAGATATAGATTTAATTGTCAATTAAAGGTAATTGACTTCTCTGAGTGCGGTAGTTAGTGCCTGTTTCACAATGTGACCGATTATGAGATACTTTCCAGTTTAATTGACAGTGTTGTATGGACTATCTGTCAAGTAACAGTTACTGAGAACTTACTTTGACATTGTGATACAGGCCCTTAAACTAATACTATAAATAACAGTCATACAGAAAGCTAAAATCTATACTGAATCAGAGTTCATTCCATTTTTCTGATCCAACTTATTACCATTTGTCTTAACCATATAAATAAAGTAAGTCATTATTTCCTTTTCATTTACTGGTAGAGTCTTGAAATGTTTCTGGATAGCCTGTAAAAATCGAATAGAACAAATTAAATTCTCTACTAAAAAACTAGTGTCAACTGAGTTTTATCCAACTGCATTAATTAGATAGTTGGTGCAATTTAGTGCAACTAAAAATAATTTAAAAAAAAACAATGGCATGGATTTCAAGGTATTTTTAAAAAGACATCTATTAGTTAGATAAGTTTAAATACAATGCAGTTATTACATTATTAAACTTTACTTACATCTGCTAGCTGAGCTTTATTTAATCCATGCCTTGTTGGAACTTTATAATGTCTTTTGTAACGCCTCAGTGTGGGGACTTGAAGCTGGAACCAATCAACCTCAGGAGAGTCCATTTCTGCTTCATTGCTATCATCTTCGGAATCTTTTGGCCTTCTCTGCTTGGTCCTCGCGCACTGAATCATGTTTTTGTGGTAATCGCAAATATATGTGTGCCTTGCCTGAAAATAAATCATAATGATGTCATGTAAGTTTTCACATAAATACACAGTAAATACAATTTTCTCATGTAATTAAAACACTTAATTACCTGAGGATCGATGTTTAGTTTGAGCTTCCGTTGCATCACAGTCTTCTGTATACGTTTGCTATACGCGGCATTGCTCGCAGGTCGCCTGCAGCGCTCGCTATCATCCACAAGGCAACATATTTGGTCAGAATTGCCTCTTGAATCTTCTTCTCCTGTACTAAACCCGTTGTTCATTTGATACTCGCGTTGAATCATATATAACAAATACACGAAACTTCAACAGCAGAAATAGCACGACGCGATAGAAAATAATTCGATGTTATTCACAAAGACGCACAGTGGAGGTTATGATTTGTAATAACACGGAACATATCCAAGTCCTGATCAGTTTTCTTACAAAACTACAGAACAATGGTCCACCCACAGTTTAATTAATAACACTGCTAAGACAAAAACTTGGAAGCACTGAGTTGTGCACAAAAATGCAAATTCTTTTTATCCTTTTCGCTCAAATAAACACAGTCGTTGACACACTCAGATAACAGTAGCTCCTTCAAGTTATGCTATTCCACCAAATTTTGTACCTAACTGAAATTACTGTGGCATAGAAAGAACCAATATTCACAGAGAACAATTTCGTTGCATATTGCAAGTACTGCACCCGATCGCCATTTGATTTCTCCTCTCCCCTCTCCCATCCATTCGTTCAATCAAAAGAACGAAAGAAAACCACTGAGTGAACCGAATCACGTCAACACAACCGAACCCACCAAAACCAAAACAGAGTTTCGAATCTGTCGTATAGAATGAACGATGATAGTTCAGTCTTGCGGTGAACGATTCTTATCACGTTGATTATAAAGTTTATTTTGGAATGGTCAGAAATGCAACTATTCTAATTCATTCGCAAAAAATAATCCAACCCTTGGATGTGTGTATCGTCAAAACATGACAACGTAGCTATGTTGTATTATAAACAAAAAATAAAGCCGACATCTGATTTCGGATTGGCCACAATATGGCGCGGTATTCAATTTAAACCAATGAAATTTTTTCACTTTGACATTGCATTGCTTTCGTATACATTACGATAAACGCGAAGTTCCCTACGTAATAAGCGCTGAAATCGTGTGCCCGATGTTATAAAAACAGTAGGTGAGTTTTATTATTTTTTACATTTATGTGAATTGGTCAAAGTGATAAAGTGGATTTTATATAAAAGAATAGGAAATATCTGGTGTGATTCAAAAAGTGATATATATAGCTTTACATTCTAATTTTGTAAGCAAATGGCTGCCGTCGTAATAATAATGTTACTTATACATGTATACATATGACAACAGCACCATAGTAAGTGAGTATTTGCATTCGACATAAGTATAATATGAAAACTATCTCATCCCAAAACTCAACTCTACGATGGTATATTTTGTCATAGTTACATTAGTATTCACATAACCTATAAGTAAGTACAAATTGTTTATAAGATTTAATCTAATGCAAAGTATATTTTTAGTTTACATTTTAAATTGGAGATTTGACGAATAAGTTATTATTAATATCGTGACAGTGACATAAACGTATATTATTGTTATTTATTAAGAATTGTGTAAGTATACCTATAAAACCTACATAATATAAAAATTGACATTTCTTTTTAATTTCTAAATATCACCCAGTTTTTAACTGAAAGTAATTAAATCGTATTAATATTACTTAATAATAAAGATTCAACATAAAATTATCATCTTTGTTTTTCACATATTTCACACATTTCACATATTTCGTGTAAAGTCTGTGACTGGGTTGATATTTCACTGTACTCTATAAAAAATAACTATTTATATTAGACAATATAAAAAAAACAAAAGTTTTCTTTGAAACTCAAGCAATAACTTATAACGAACGATAATCTCCTAAATTAGACTAATTAATTTAACCTTCGTTTTTATGCACAATTGAATTGATTGAAATACATATTATTCTACGATAAAACCGTTTATTTATATTCAAAATATAATTTCAAGTAGATATTTTAACTTGGAAAGATTGATCCTAATAAAATTGTAACATTTGTAACAATACAAAATTAGCACGTGTTGTTTGTTATACTTACAAAATATTTGGTGCATTATGTGCCAAATTTAAATGCTCGACTGAAGGGGTTGTCTGCTACCCTTTCAGACTCCTTCACAACTCCCATGCCCTGCATATTATTTTGTTTATATCAATTTTTTTTATATTTTATTTAAAAAAACGACCCTAATTTTATATTTAAGTATTTTTAATATGTTAAATAGACTTACTCTTGACCTCAATTTGACTTTTTTTCTACGCAAAGTTTAAAAATATTATGTAAAATTTTATTTATCATAAAACAACAACTACGGGTATTGCCACATACACCCAGTGCCGAAAAAAATTTAAAAGTTCATTTTCTTGATCGGGAATTGAACCCGCCGGGACCTCTAAAGACAGGAACCCAGGAACTTGAAACCGGTGCATACACTACTCGACGTCGGACGTCGTCTATTTAAATATTGAATTTTATTATTTTTTAATATAAGATAAAGCTTAATTGAAGTATCGCATGGAAGGTGTTAATTGATCTGAAAGGTTCGCAGGCAATCTCTTCAGTTGACCATTTTAATTTGCACACGATGCACCAAACACCCTGTATTATGTTTACAAAAAAATATTGAAAGTGAGTTGATCTATAACAGAAGCACTAAGTACCTACTCAAGAAATACTTGGGCGCTTTTCTGAAAGGTTCTTACTTCACATTATTATTGATGAATATTAATAAATCTAATATAATAATTATAGTAATAACTAATTATTGTAGCTCGGGACACGCGGAGTCAAATGAGGCTATTCTTATTGTTCATATTGAACCCCTTATTAGATACATTCATGCATATTTAACCTGTACGATCGGATTAGGAACACAGACGTCCTAAACAAAATATCGACATATTACTCGGATTAGGTACATGTGCCTCAGCCAACCACTCAACTCCCAAGTTTAAATTTCGATTTCCGCCACCCAATAGAGCTTCTTTGAACTTAAGGACTCTAATGACTGACGTTACTGACAAGTTTTAGAACCACAAATCACTATATATATAGCCAATTGTGATAGCTTATGCTCGGACCATTTGATAAAACATTTTGTATTTTATTGTTTGCGTAGCCACATGTATGCACATCCCGAGCTTACTGGTTTTCAGCTTGGACGCGCTTTTGAAAAGTAATATTGCAAGAATTGGTGGTGAAGTGCATCAACAAGCTCGTCGTGTGATAGATCAATATTTTTATTTTATTTTCATGGAAAACAAACAGTATACATTGTTAAGGCAAATAGAACATAATTGATGTAAGTAGTACATACATGCCTTTATCAGTTTTCACATAATATACTTAGCATCGAAAATATTCATAATAAGTACATGTTAATCTTACCAATCGATTAAGAAATCCATTTGAATTTTACAATAAAGCTTAATTACATTAGAGCAACAAAAAATAAAGTTATTAAAAAAAATGAGTGTATACAATAAAATATAATGGTAAGCCATATGTATAATATTGCAACTTACTTTTCAAAGAAATCAGTATAAATTTATTTTATTCTGAAAATAATTACAACTTGCAATAAAAATATCAACATGCATACGATTGAAATTATTTGAATCTCGGTTAAAGTAACAATTCCATCTATTGTTAGTATGTGCATCAATTTTAAATATCAACATGCATACGATTGAAATTATTTGAATCTCGGTTAAAGTAACAATTCCATCTATTGTTAGTATGTGCATCAATTTTAAGTTTCATGTAGTTTCTCCTAGAATTATCGCAAATTGGTAGTTGTATATTAATTTTTGACAGAATGTATCAACCTAATTTGAGATCTGTCGCTTCTCTCCTCAGACAAAGTGGTAATAGATGTTTGCGTATTTTAATGTAATTTGAGTTCAGATTTATTTTATGTTTAAAGATAAGAAATCTTAAGAAGTTGTTCTGTGTTTTTTCTATTTTATTTATATATATTTTGTTTGTATTCCATATCTGATTTGCATATTCTAATTGACTTCTGACTAGTGAACAATACAAAACTTTTAATGATTTTACAGTACCAAATTTTTTTGTGTTTCTCATGATGAATCCTATGGTTTTTGCTGCTTTGGATTTGATACTTTCAATATGCAAGTCGAACAGAAGTTTGGGATCTACTGAATGTAAGACGGTTGCATTTTGATACGTTTAAACTGAGTTTTAACGTACCAAAATGCAATATAATGTGTTAACCTTTTTGGATAAAAGAAAAGAAGATCCCTGGAAATTGCATGACATTGATTTTAATAAACCAAGTAACCTAGCGGCTACGATTTGTGGTGTAAGGCCTGAGATCAAGAACAGTCGGATAACTGTTGGTTAACACGAACACCAATCAGATGCGTTAAATAACCAACTAACCAACGGTTAACGTAACTGACTGTTGGTGAACTTGGGCCTTAGTCTAAGAACAGATTAGAGACGAATGTAGAAATGGAGAACTGATTAATAAAAGGTAACTATAGCAACCACCCGCAAGTGTAGCATTCTCATTAGTGCAAACGTTATAAAAGGATGACTCGTTTAAAATTTGTAGTTGTAAGTCAAAGTAGTTTTAACTAAGTATATATACATGGGTTCTCTTTTTAATGGTAGGTATGAGTATTATATCATGATCATGAACTATGTTGAAATTTCGTCTATGACTTAAATCGATGAAATAAATTTGTTTCCATACATAGCTACATTTATTTATTCATAATAACTGTCCTGTTCATGTTGTCTTATCAAGTCACCATCACCATCAGTCAAATTTTAAAAAGTTGGAAAATAAAATTGACAATATATAATTTTTGATGAAGGCAAAGATCGTTGAAAAATAGGAAATGAATTGATTTCATTCGATAGTACCTCACTTTGGATTTTGATGAAATTAGCTGTTACAATTAATGTTGTAGATATAGGTACGTCAGACAAGCGTCTGTCCAACCAATCAAGCGGAGTCATAAACTTGTCAGTGATATCAGTCGTACATAATGGTCTCAAATAGAAAACTGCGGGCAATATCTGCATTATGCACTACAACGTTTTTACATTTTTAAAGTCTTCGTTCGCGCGAGCTTTGAACAGACAATACTTTAAGTTCAGTATATACAAAAACACTGACACCGACGCAAATGTGATCGCTTTGAGCGATAAGACCGCCCTTTTAATGCTGTTAAAAGTTATTTAAATTGTTTTCCGTTACTTTTTTATGTACTGTGGTGTTAAAATAAAGTGTTAAAAAATTAATAAATAAATGTCGACATTAGTGACACCGGAAACTGAGTTGTATTGTACCACAACTACGCCTAAAACTAAGTGTCGCGGCAGTTTACACGTAAGCGTTACACACATACACAGTGTGTCTAGTGTCTGGCTGGTGTCTTCGTGTATCCTTATAATAATAAAATTATAATTTATTAAGCAATTGACCCCTATTCTTACCAAAAAACAGTTTATAATTAAATATTTATAAGACGCAATTTTAAACAAAAGAGCATTTTCACACCGATAGATTACCTAAGCTGTGCTATTGTTATGTTGATTCGATGTACAGTTTATAAATGTTTTTAACACAAATAAAGGCCCTTTATACTATTCCACAAAAAAACGCACGTAAGATTACCAAATATATTGTAAAACACATCACCCACGCATTTCGCTAAGTGTCTCCGGTACTTTTGTTTGGACACTGATATGTATTTCTGTTACTATTTCAGAAAATATCAGATGCTGAGTAGTTCAACACATACTCGCTCGAATTAAAATTTCTTGTATGTAAAATTAAATGATTTGTAATGAGCAAATGAAACATAGATGTCTAATTAAACACTAGAAAATGTGATATGAATCAAATGTGGCATAAACATCGGAACACATTGAGTTCCGATGTTTTCACATTGAGAAAACTCTCACGCACGCATGCAAAAAAAAATTTTTTTTTTTCAAATGAATATTTTCCTTTGTTGTAGGAATTTAAGCAACTTCTATTATTCGTGGGGAGGCAGCATAAAATATGTCTGCTACGGTGAGTTTCTCTTTCAGCAACCGTTTGCTTTTAATCAGAGCTTATTCATATTTTCTTCGCGATTCATTGAACCGATGATAGTGTAAAAGCATTTTACTGCACCATTGAAACAAAGAGATTCAACATTATTAACTAGGCTACATTCATTTGCTATTTTAACATACTAGGTATCAAACCTATACACTTTTGTCAACTCAACAACGACTTAGTCATATCTACTTTATAAAATAATATTGTATAATTTTGTAAAGTTCTAATAATGTGATATTTAGTAAAAAAAAATATATAGCTTTATTTTTATTTTGATATAAAACTTTATTCTTATAAGTATCAAAAATAGTGTATTTCACTAGAAGCCATAAATCTCTCCTCATACATTTACGACCAACTATCGAAGACATAATATTAAACAATCATATAATTATAATTTGTATGTATCTATTATTCATATTATTGAAATAAAGAATGTGCTAAAGAAGGTATGTTGCTGATTTTTCCATCTAAATATAGGTACATCATTGTTATCAGTATCTAATTCCTTCGTGTTAAATTAAATTAAAAAGGTACAATACTGATATGTACATTAGTAATATTATATTTAAAGATACGCTACAAGAAAATCACGAAGGTGGATAGCGAGTTGCGCTAATCGTCTTATTGACCGGTTGCTGGACGAGCTTGTTGCCGTCTTGTGCATATTCGGTGTCTCTTCGTGTATATTCGATCGTTTCCGTAATGGCCGCTGCGCGTTGGGGGCGCCTGTGTGCACTTGTTTAGCGTCTCGCTATGCGACGTTGCCAGTTTTATTGACTTAAGTACAAACGAAGACAAAACGTACGCGCGTGGTGTAGAACTCACAGCCGGTAGCTTATTTAATTTAACAACACGAAAAACACAACGTATATGCAATTTTTTAAAGTTTAATCTTGTCATAAAATGAAGTGTCACGGTTGAATACGAGAAGTCTTTGTGATAAAAATTGATTTTTATAAGTTGTGTCAGTGTAGTTTGACTAAAATAAAACTCATATGAACAGTGGCGCAAGTAATTTCGATCCAGGACATGAATTCTATAAAACACACACAAAGGAAAATTTGAACTTCCAGCCATAGGAACATAAAGAAACAGGTTGGCCAGAGGCAAATTGTAACATGGGGGACAGAGGCGCGACGGGGGGCGCTTGGGGTGCGCGCGACGAAGCCTCGTGGTGGCCGGGTGGCGCAGGTGAAATCCAGCACCAACAACAAATTAATGAAGAGATTGCTCGTAGCACTGCTGCAGCTACTCATCAACTCTACACTTATAAGATGACTAGTGGTTTTTCAAATAACAGTGGCGATAATTCAACAACAAATTATGATTACCGATTAGTATCGAATTCAAATACAAGAGAACAATCTCCCCAACAGCAATGGTGGTATGCATCAGGAACAGTTGAAACACAACAGACATCTTCACCAACGGTATTTAACTAGTATTAGTTATTATGATTTACTTTAAGTTAAATATACACATACATTATAACTGGTTCAAGTTACCTCGTTCTTACTTTATCAAATAAGTACCTATACTATAAAAAAGGATAACTGCCAAGCATCAAACAGTCAATGGTACGCGAATTACTTACATAAGTAATAAAATTTCGTGGATATACAACATCAATGTATTTATTTCCATTTTATAGGTTAAAGTAAATAACTGTTAGTAATTAAAAAGTGCTTTTTGTAAAAATGTTACTACTATTTCAATTGCATCAACGAAAATATTTATAGGTTTGCAAGAAACTATGAGCAAAATTATATCAACTAGTTTTAGGGTTAAATTTTTCGTTTTTGACTAATATCATTCATTCTTTGTTATTTCCGCTTCCGGCTGGACCGAAACAAAACTAAATATTTTTATTGCATGTATGTATTGACTATTTTTGTGACTTGTGTGACCAATAACTAAAGAAATACAAGAATCTTGTGAACAGATTTGCGGAAAATTGCAGATAAGTAAAGTAATCGGACGATTGCTTTGAATTTTTATTGATTTTTTTGATTCTGCAACTCTTTATTTATCCCCCCACATCCCAAAGATCGCCGAAACTTTTGGAAATAGTTAACAAAAGAAAATCTCACATTCATCGAATCAATGTGACTTGATTCTCCTCTTCCAATTTCCAAAACTTCACCATCACAGCATACCTACACAGAGCGGCACAGCACGCACAGCACATAATGAATACAATATAAATAAATCTTATTGCATGAAAGGAAAGGTCAATCTATGGTTAATCACCTCACTCACCTCACCCACCTCATCTCTTCTTTCTTTTCTTCATTCATTCACCTCCCTCTCCATCACACTGATCCATGATCACACGTATATGCAAGGAATTTATAAGTAGAGTGTGTGTCAGATAACTCTGCACGTGCCTGGCGCGTTTTTGGCGCTAGTAACAGTGCATTTTTTTGTTCTAATGTTATAGAAAAGATTAGTATTCGATTTTTACCGCGCGCAGACTTATCTGACGAGCACTCTACTACGTCACGTATGTATAGTGCCACAAGCTTTTCTGTTCCGGTGACAGTCGTGACAGAGGAGCCACTTGCAATACGAAATTACCTGTCAAAATGGACTGTGTCGTATGAAAACCGTTTTAGTTCCAAAGATAATCACCGGAACAGAAAAGATTGGCGCACTATACAACCAATCAGCTGTCAGCAAAGGCTGTCAGCAGCTGGTCATTGACCAATCGACTCTTTTGGTTTTGATTTGTTTATTCTTTTCTTACATCTTGGGTGGTATTCCACTTATAAATTAATATTTGATCAAAGAAATTGGACGAAGACGAATTCATGAATGGTTTCATTGTAACATTCTTTGATCATTCCTTGATCAATCAATCAAATCAAATGACATAAGTGGAATACATACCACAACGCTCCCTCCTATACTCCTATATTTTCCGATTTCCGACTTCCGAGAAGGAAGAAATTGCTTTAAAAATTGAACAGTAAAGTACCTATATTATAGTGAATTTATCTATCTTCTAATTTAATAAGTGAGTGCTCAAGATTTTAGTTACCTACTTATACATAATATTATTCGTGTCGACATGAAACTGAAATGACAGAAAAACAATCGGAAATAATATGACATGTTACCCAAGTTTTTTATTTATTTCTACAGGCTTTATCGTTTGATTATGTATTACTTAAATTATAATTATCCGAAAAACAATAAGAGGGATAAAATTAATAAGGAAGAATAATTTAAGTTTTTAATTTTTATTCACCTTGAGCCACGCTCGCCTGTTTATTTGTCATAATGATATAGTAAATGGGAGAGTTTGTTTGTTATTCGATCATGCTCTAGCGGCTGGACGGCTTGAACCGTGACTGGCCTCTACTACCCCTGTTTTCTTATTCTTTCTTATGTGTAATTCCAACGAAATTCATCAATAACTATAACATCCAACTTATGGAAGAATTTTATAATAACTTGAGTCACAGCAATTTGAGTCACACACGGTAGTTTTATTCAAACTGCTGAAAATCATATAAATTGTATAAACAATTATTTGCAGTCGCAAAACCAGTCGAGTCCAGACCCGGATCAGGGAAACCAGCAGGCAAACGGCATCCAACAGAGCCAGCAAGCTATACAGCAGCAATCGCAAGAGCAGAACCAATCTATTCAGCAGAGCCAACTGCAACAGATACAACAACAGAATCTGCAACAGGCTTTGCAACATCAACAGCAGAATCAGCAGCAGACACTGCAACAGATGCTGCAGCAGCATCAACAGCAGCAGATGCAACAACAACAACAATTACAGCAACAGCAACAACAGCAGCAGCAACAACAGCAGCAACAACAGCAACAGCAGCAGCAACAAGCTTTGCAACAGAGCTTACAACAAACACTTCAAGTGAGCCAGGCTCAGGCGCAGGCCATAGTACAAGCGCAGGCCGTGCTGCAGCAGCAGGTTGCTCAGTCACTGCAACAACAGCAACAGACACTGCATGAGCACATGCAAGTTGTTCAACAACAACAGATCCAAGCTGCACTTCAAAGGCAATCTGCCACTTTGCAGGTATGTTTTTGTTGATGTTTATGATCATAAGGAGAAATGGAATTGCCTTATGTTTTCACTATAAAAAAAATGCCTAAATTTGTTAAAAATACAGAAATAATGATTATTTGTATATTGTGTTATATAATTATATTGTTTCACATTTCCTTACTAAATTAATTTTATCTAAAATAAAATTTTCTTTATAATATACTCAGAATTAACTTTGAAACTGTACTTGAACATAATGATCCATTTATATGTTGTGTCTCCACATTAACATTTTTCTTCCCACAATTGGCTTAGCTCTTCAATTCCTCAAGGTGCCAGAGTTTGTTTCCTTTGCTAGAATCCATAATGACAACCATAGACTACTTTTACTTTTTTGCATTCACTGCAATTTTTATTATTATTATTATAATATTGAAAATGAATTATTAGAAAATATCAACACATCACAACTAGCTAGAAGAATTGTTTAAATTTGACGCTTCTACTAATGACTCCGTAGCTCAGTGGTAAGAGCATTCGCGGGGACAGTGAAAGGTTGGAGTCCCATCGGAGCTAGTTGTGAGACGGGTAGATTGTTTCAATATTTTCAATAACCATAGAGTAGTAACATTATTCCCAAAGAGAAATGATAGAGAAAAGTGGAAAGCAATGGAGGAGGTTTTTACCCAGACAAGATCCATGTCTTAAACCATAATAACAAATACTAATAATGAGCATAAGTTTGAGATTTACTAACAAAATAACGCAAATAAAATGTAAAATACCTATTACTTACTAGATATGGAATAAAAAGCTTTTCTATTTATTTTATTTAGTAACACTATTGGTTATTATCTTTTTCTTTTGTCAGCAGGAGTTGCAACAGCAAGCACAGCAGCAAGCGTTAGCCCAAGGCCCCGTCACCAAGACCAGGATGCCTCGCGCGAGACCCTACAACAAGCCTCGCGGCCGTATGACCGCTTATGCATTCTTCGTGCAGACCTGCCGGGAGGAACACAAGAAGAAACATCCCGATGAGAATGTCATATTCGCTGCATTCTCTAAGAAATGCGCCGAGAGGTGGAATGTAAGTTTTGGGATTTAATCTTTGTCTATTTTATATAGCAAGCGTTAGCCCAAGGCCCCGTCACCAAGACCAGGATGCCTCGCGCAAGACCCTACAACAAGCCCCGCGGCCGTATGACCGCTTATGCATTCTTCGTGCAGACCTGCCAGGAGGAACACAAGAAGAAACATCCCGATGACAATGTTATATTCGCTGCCTTCTCAAGAAGTGTGCCGAGCGGTGGAATGTAAGTTTTGGGATTTAAATCACTATAACTATTTTATATAGCAAGCGTTAGCACAGAATAGATATAAGTTGGCATTAGCCCAAGGCCCCGTCACCAAGCATAGGATGCCTCGCGCTCGCCCTTACAACAAACCCTGCGGCTATATGACCGCTTACGCATTCTTTATGCAGACTTGCGGGGAAGAACACAAGAAGAAGCACCCAGATGAGAATGTTATATTCGCTACCTTCTCTAACTAAAGTGCGCCGAGAAGTGGAATGTAAGTTTAACCGCCTCTGTGGTTTATCTAGTGGTTCATACCACCGATTTCAGACCCAGAGGTCCCGCAGGCTTATTACCGATCTTAAAGTGACAGTCGCAATCGCGACAACTAACAATTAATCGCTCCCAAAACACATATTCGTATTACGGAACGTAGATCGCTACGATTAGCGCCACAAGCGAGCGATTTGTAAACTAAAATTGCATGAAAGGTACTGTACCGACCTGTACCGATTGCAAACCAACCGCAACTAGTAGCAGTCGCGTTGCAATTGTACAATTAGCAACTGGTTGCTTGTTTTGGTAATAAGCCTGCCGGTTTCGATTCCCAGTAGGGGTACATATTGTATTCGGTTTGGTTGGTGGTAGGACTTGTTCTTAGTCCACCTGGCTAGCTACCACCATCTTATCTAAGTCTGACGCCATAACAATGATGTTTTCAGCATTATTGTGTTCCGGCAGTTAGAGATAAGATAGCCAGTTCCTCAGTGATTGAGGATTCCGGGAGTAGTGCGCTTCCACCTTCAGCCTTCTCTTCTTCTTCTTCTTCAATCGATACGGGTTTTCCGTAATTCGACGTCTTTTGCGCCTATTTTGCGTGTGGAGGGTGTGCAGCCGGATTACTCCAGCCAGCCCAGCTCTGCCAGGAAAGCACCCAGCGCCCTCACGTCGGAGACCGCTTCGTGGACGCTTCCCGGCGAGCCGAGGTACCTGGCCCGGTAGGGGGCCACTCCGTCACATTCAACCAGTACCCCTAGTGTAAGTTTTTATGTCAAGCAAACGCAAACTATTTCGATTCCGTATTTATGTCAATTTGTATGAAAACTATAAAAGCGCGCTACTCGCCGCTAGAGGCGCTAATACAGTTTTCATACAAATTGACATAAATACGGAATCGAAATAGTTTGCGTTTTATGACATAAAAACTTACAGTACGGGCACAGGACGTGAGCAGCTGTTTCTTCGGCCCTCATGCAAACCCTGCAAAGGGGGCTGTCGGTGATACCTAAGTTGAAAAGCCTAACCTTCAGTCTTATCACCACTTATCATCAGGTGTGATGAAGGCTATGTACTGCCCCGTTGTGGATTAAAAAAAAAAAGTTTTGGGATTTCAACAAGCTCTCGAGATATTCATGCCAATTTGATCAAACTGTTTTATCCAGCCTGTTTGATCAAATTACGAGTATTTGAACGTGTATGACTTCCATTAGAAGTATGCCGAGAGTTAGAATGTAAGTTACAGGGCTAAAATTAATGTGTAACTATGTTTTGAAGAAAAGAAAAAAAAAGAAAAAAATAATTTTTTGTAATGGATAAACTCAAAAACTACGGAACAGAAATCTTTCACCAGCAGAAAGCTGCATTATTTCCGAGTGACATAGGCTATATTTTATTTATCCCTATATTCCTACGGGAACGGGAACCGCGAGTGTAAAGTCGGGGAGCCACTAGTCGATACTAATATTGTAAAGAGAAAATATTTGTATTTTTGTTTTTTGTTTGTAACAAATAAACTCAAAAACTACTAGACCGATTTAAAAATTCTTTCACCATTAGAAAGCTACATTCGTAACAAAGAATACAATAAAATTAGTTCGTTGGGTTGGTAAACAGTTCCCGCGAATTTTTTAAATTCACGGCCGAGCCTTACCGAGCTCATTTGTTATTTATTACTTCGCGGGGGTAATGATTTCGGCGTTCGAGACCCCCGCGAAAAACCCATTTTACCCCCGAGGGGTTCAAAATGCATAAATTTCAAATGCTTATAACTACGAAATTACTATGTATAATTAATCGAAATAAAAAGTAATGTTCTCCTTGGCATTAGGGCTTTGCTCTAAATAAGTTGCAAACGATTATCTCAACATTGTGTTCTTCTTCATTACTCCCAGGCACAGATTACTAAATAGTTACTACGTCCCCAGGTTAGGAACCACTGCACTATTAGCTTTAAGAGATCAGTCAGATCAAAACTGAAAAGCTTGTAGGCTACTGTATAGTGTTTTTGCAGTTTTACTGTGTTGTTCATAAAGTAACTAAGAAATATGTCTCGCACCACGTGAAGTAATAGCTTGTAACGACCCCCGACGCAAAAAGAGGGGTGTTATGTCTGGGGCAACGTAGCTCCTGAACGACTGGACCTATTTTGATGCGGTTTTTTTATTTGAAAGCTGGCGTGATCGAGATTGTTCTTTCTTAGCTATAGTTTGTGAAGATCTGTTCAGACGTATCAAGGTCATCATCTCTTTTAGTAAGCTGAAGTAGGAATTTGACACGCATAATGGGTATTTAAGTAGGTCTTACAAACATTTGTGTGTAATTTAAAGTTAAAAAATAAAATTTCTCTCTCGGTCGATGGACCACAAAAAGAGAAGTAGATACTAAAGGGTAGGTATATTATATGTTAAGGGCGACAGAGAGAAAAAAATAATTTTTTAACTCTTTTGAGTTTTTGTTTGTGTCGGGGGTTTTCACCAATACCTCTCATCTTCGCAGACAATGTCAGAGAAGGAGAAGGAACGTTTCCACGAGATGGCCGAACACGACAAGGTGCGGTACGACATCGAGATGCAGAACTACGTCCCGCCCAAGGACGTGAAGGTGCGCGGCCGCAAGCGCCAGGTGAAGGACCCCAACGCGCCCAAGCGATCTCTGTGAGTTACTGGTCTCGGAATCTTTTATTTATTCGATTTTTTACGTGTTTTCTCTCCCTAGCATATTCATCGTTAGGTATATTGTATGATATAGTGCAGCCTGTTAATGTCCACTGCTGGATATAAGACTCTCAAGTACTCGCCACATAGCACGATCCGCGGCTGCTCTCATTCAGCTCTTGCCAGCCACCTTGCAAAGATAGCCACACCACCTAGTCTGAGGGCGTCCTACACTACGTTTGCCGATAGACGGTCTCCACTTAAGAACTCGTTTACCCCAGCGGTTATCTGTTCTGCGGCCAGTTCAGTTAGCTATGTCGATTACTTTGGTTCTCTGTCGGTTTATAGCATGTTCCGGATTCGATCTTTCAGAGAAACTCCGAGCATAACCCTTTCCATTGCTCGCTGAGCGACTTTGAATTAATAAACCAGCCCTGTCGACACGTGACGTGACACACTTCGTCTTTAGATTCATTGGAAAAGGCGACACGTAAAGACTCGATGTAGTTTCTCACATGTTGCTCAGCCCAGCTGTATTCTCCTCAACTGGAGACAATATTATAGAAAGAGGCCATCGTCTCTTTCTCCTTGCGGTACCTATGACATCGAGATGCAGAACTACGTGCCGCCCAAGGACGCGAAGGTGCGCGGCCGCAAGCGCCAGGTGAAGGACCCCAACGCGCCCAAGCGATCTCTGTGAGTTACTGGTCTCGGAATCTTTTATTTATTCGATTTTTTACGTGTTTTCTCTCCCTAGCATATTCATCGTAACAATGATATGATATAGTGCAGCCTGTTAATGTCCACTGCTGGATATAAGCCTCTGCAAGTGCACGCCACAAAGCACGATCCGCGGCTGCTCTGATTCAGCTCATGCCAGCCACTTTGCCGTCGCACCACCTAGTCTGAGGGCGTCCTACACTACGTTTGCCGATAGGCGTTCTCCACTCAAGGACTCGTTTATAGACCGATAGCGCTGGCCTATTTTGAGGTCATAAGTTTCAAAAACTCTAAAGTTGCCAATTTCATAACTGTGGGTACAGTCGTACCTATGAAGCTTATTATTGCGTTTTGTGTCACATCTGCCACTTGCATTTTCAGCAATTCGTTGATTTGTTGTTGATTGTTCTCCTAACCTAACAATGAGTATGTCATGTTGGTACTCGATCAGGTAGGTCTATCGGCGGTCGTCTCCCGGTCTATTAGTCTTTTACAGCGTCTATAACTTTTAAATCAATTAAATCGAACAACGCACGCACTTTGTCGCAACTTGCAAGGAATGAATACGAATGTAACAAACAAGCACGACCGCGCTCTTACCCGCGCTCGCCCTTCGTGCGAAGAAGTCTGTTTTATTTCCAAATTATAAGATTTCGTGGATAAAAACGACACAAATTATGAATAGTGTTTTGTTACACCATCATAATCAAAAACACGTTCACTTCAGTTGGCTTTGTCGATTGCTTTGGTTCTCTGATGGATTATAGCTTGTTTCGGGTTCGCTCTTTCAGAGAAACTTCGAGCATAGGGTAGCCCTTTTCTGCCCATAAAATCTATAGCTGTTTAGAGCTAAGAGCTTTTCTACACGTGCCTCGCTTACTTTCTACTGTAACATAATTCTATCTAGTGTTTTGTGGTGACAGCGTTACAATGTTTTAGCTTATTTCAAGTATTGCGACCAATAGCTGGCTGAACCTATCAGCCATCTTAACCACTTTGGTTCGAAAACAAAGAAAGCATAATAAAAATAAACTTAATTCTAAGTATTTTTAAATCGTCAATAGTTCCCTTTCACCCATTCAGAACATCTTTTAACTAACAAAAAGAATGGGTGCAAAAAAACCATCACCTTTACAGAAGCAACTGTTACAACTGTTGTTGTGGACTCCAAATTACTTCTACAATAATGTGAAATGACATTGTGGAGGTAATTTTTCTTATAAAATATCGTTTGGGGAATGCCCTCTCACATAACTCAACAACTAGTGCTGATATTGTTTAATTTAAATTGCACTAAGTACTTACGTTTATACCAACAGCTCGGCATTCTTCTGGTTCTGCAACGACGAGCGTTCGAAGGTGAAAGCGACCAACCCCATGTACACTATGGGGGACATCGCCAAGGAGCTGGGCCGCCTGTGGGCCGCCGCCGACCCACAGACCAAGTCCAAGTACGAGGCGCTCTCGGAGCAAGACAAGGCGCGGTATGATAAGGTTAGTCTGCTATTCAATACAATATGATTCATTTAATCTAGCTAGGAGAAACCCCATGTACACTACGGGGACATCGCCAAGGAGCTGGGCCGGCTTCGGCTGTCGGACGGAAAAACTACGCCATGCGTTAGCGGAGTCCTACGGTTGGAGACCATGTCACGATAAGAACCGACGATTTTATGGATAACTATTTTAACCGCCTCTGGTCTAGTGGTACACACCACCATCGTTATCAGACCCAGAGGTTCCTGGTTCGATTCCCAGTAAGGGGTACATATAGTATTTGGTTTGGTTGGTATTAGAGCTTGTTCAAAGTCCGCCTGGCTAGCTACCACCATCTTATTATCTAAATCTGACGCCATAACAACGATTTTTTTAGCATTATTGTGTTCCGGAGATAAGATAGCCAGTTTCTCAGTAAATGAGGATTCCGGGAGTAACGCGCTTCCACTTGCGTGCCGGTTTTTCCCGTGTCGTAAAAAAATCTGTTTGTCATCACGCTGTATAACCCATAGCCCACGTAGATGGACTTGGAGTTAAAGCATTAACCCACGGTTTGCAACGTTTGGTGGATGTTAACAACTGTAACCTGAAAGTGTGTCAGTCAGACTGCCAAGTGATGGCAGAGCGCATTTTGTCATAACAAACCTCACGTAAATGTGGACATACTAGCCTTCCGCCCGCATGGACTACGCAACGTTATTCCAGAATAAAAAGTAGCCTATGTCACTGTCCAGCTCTCAAACTATCCCCATATTCCCCATACCAAAAATCACCTCGAGCCGTTGCTCCGTTTTGACGTAAAAGACGGACAAACAAACAAACACACTTTCACATTTATAATATTATAGTTTGGATTTATGCCAGCCGGCCTAGCATGAGCGGCTTTTATCACGCGATATGATATGGTACGGCATGCCGTCTTGCTTACACCTTAGTGGGGTAAGCAAGACAACTTGCCGTACCATATCATATCGCGCGATAAAAGCCGCTCATGCTAGGCCGGCAGGTTAAGGCGCTACTCGGAAAAAGTATGGACTCTTTGATATAAAACTATAGGACGGTAAGAGTTGTTATAAATCTGGTAATAAGATATATATTTCTTCATACCTTTATCTAGAATCGTATAGTTTCAGAAACACGATTTTATGATTTTGGCTCGACACTTTTTATTTTCGAAAATACCTCAAAAAAATAAGAAATATCAAGATTATTCGTAAATGTGGATACATATACTATTGAAAATTGGTTTAATTAGTGGACACCAATAATATTTAGGATCGTATAGAAGCATTTTTTAAAAATCGCTATAGTTTTTGAATACGAAGTGATTTTGTGTTTTTTTTGCGTAATCGGCAAAGTCGGTCTCGCTCCCGCGCGCGTCTTTTTCTCATTGCTATCTCGCTTTAGCATAATTTTTCCGAGTATCGCCTTAATGAATAATGTTGCCGTGTGGATCAAATGTTTGAACCAACTCTTTCATTTTCTTGCAGGAGATGACAGCGTACAAAATGGGCCACCTAGCGTTAGCTAAACAGCAACAGCAAGAGGAAGAAGAGGTGGAGTTTGAAGCCGAACCAGATTACGAAGGTGAAACTCAGACAGCTTAGTTCGCCGACCCGGCCGAACATAAGGTTCACAGTTCCATAGTCATTTTATACAATACACAGTTCATTCGATGATGTCAAACGAAGCTGGAAAGTCTCATTTGATCAGTGTAATGCCCGGTTTACATTATCTTAGTGTTTAGGAGAGTGCTTAAGGAGAGTAAAAATAAAAACCAATCCTATTTTGTTTCTAATTGAAAGGAAAGTAGAACCATACTAAACCATACTAAAGCGAGTAGCGTTTACACGTTTCTACTAAAGTACTCTCCTAAACACTAAGATAATGTAAACCGGGCATAAGAGTGAGGTTGCCAATAAAGATAATTTAGTACAATGACCTTATATTGCTATTGCGCTCGCACTGTTATCTGTGCGAGCAGTAGAAGTAATGTAGTCATTGTACTAAATTCTCTTTACTCTGGAACCTTTGAACGACTTTTGCACGCTAAGACATTCATTGCAACCTTTTTTATGAAGCATATTCAAAGTTGATAGGAAGTCATTTTTTATAAACGGAATACTTTTATAAAATAATATTTTCAATAGAATCAAATCCAACCAACTAAATTGAAAACTGATGGCTCAAATATTTTAGTTTCTACTGTAGTAGTACAATTGTGACAAATTGTTAACAAAGTTTTTATTTTAATTACTTACCTAACTCATAAGGATACGTAAGGATTTTTGAATCTTATTAACATCAAAGATTTTATATTTTATAGAAAATTTTATAAAATAAAAAAGTGTCTGTTTAAAATTGTTTGATATAGGAAACGAAAAATTTGAGTAAAGATTTGGTTGGAGATTATTACTTACTATAATATTGGCAATGGATAATTTTAGTGCACTTATTGATTTGTTAAGGGTTTGTTTTGTTGTAGACCAACAATAAGGTTGTGTTTTTAACGTTATAAATAATGATGATTTAGATTTACATACGAAAGAAAAAGTCGGCATTGATTTTTTATTTTGTGCATATTTCCTTCAAATACAATAATATCTACCGTCGCTGCACACGACAGCTTCAAACGCCGCCACTTGAAGCTAAAACAAGAGACAAGTGACGACTACCCGCGTCAACTGTGTGCGGCGAGTTCATTGATAGCGTTCATGCTGGGGCCACACTATCGGGATATGCCGATGTCCAACATCGCGTGAATTACTTACGGCCAGAATTAATAACCTATCTACAGATAGGGATAGGTGCGATCCAGATTAGTTGCTATGCAACGCTTGATATTAAGAATTAACGACAGTTGCCACGGTGTTGCTAGGTGTTGCCTAGCAACTAATCTGGATCGCACCTATCCCTATCTGTAGATAGGTTATTGATTCTGGCCGTCAAAGGACTTAGCCCACTTATACCGCACCGCTCCCACCCAACCAATGTATGAACAGTCAACTATGGACTTAATGTCGTGCTCTGCACTTTAGCTTACGGCAGGCTCGGTTACCGCGCGCTGTCTGCTATTGTATATTGTTACTGTAAAGTGCATCTACAGTGAACGATATTAAGTCCATATTTGGCTGCTCATACTTTGGTTGTTTGAATGGAAGCGGTGCGGTATAAGTAGGCTATGACCTTTACACGTGAATTATTGCGGTAAATTTATCGCGATAGTGTGGCCGCTCGATCGCAAGAATTCTCGCGATAATCGCCATTCGAGCTATTGACATACGGCATACGGCGTAGTAAATGCCGTAGTAAAGTTACCGCGTTAATTATCGCGACAGCGTGGCTGCACTGCGTTGGAATATGGCATATCCCGTTGATTATCGGCGTATTACCATAGTATGGCCGCTTTGTCAGAGATGGCGTAGCGTCTTTGACGTTCATAAGTGTTGTTACCTCAACCGAAATTGAATAAAAAAGATAGAATTTAGTTTTTTTTTAAATTGCATTTAATTCGTATGAAAACTACAGGAAATTGGTCGGTGGCGGCGTTTTGTGGTTGTGGTCAGTTTCCCGTGTGCGGTCAGGCTTTGAAGTCGATTTGCGTTTCGCAATATCTAAAGTTATTAAAACAGTATTCTCAAAAAAATCTGATTAGCGATTAGAAATGTGAAATCACCGATAAGAATTCGCAATAACGCCTTTTCTGGACCATTTAATTAATGACATCGAAATGCTCTAAATATTTATCTTTTGAATGTTCAGTGAGTTATATTTTAACCCGTTAAATGGTTATCTTCAATTATTTAGTGCTGACTGTACAGTTTTAGTTCCTCAGACGGCTGCCAACGTTAATTTACTGATGATTTTTAGGATTTTCTAGGAATAGGTAAAATTGCTACCTGGAATCAGTATTACTTTTTGAAGTTCACCAGTGCAGATACGGTATAGTAAGATTAAAAAAGTAATAATAACTATTCGGTTTTTAGATGTTAAACGTTATTATGCTTGTTGATCGAAGGTTATACAGGGTTATTTTGAAACTACTGGCTAGATTTTTAGGTTCGATTCAGAATCGGTAAGTGAACAACTTTCTCCTAGAAACGTTGGTCGAAATACGACAAAAATTTTTGGACCTTCCATACTAAATCGATCACGTGATCAGTATGATTTGTATAAAAAGTAAAACAAAAATGTCATATTTCGACCCATGTTTCTAGGAAAAAGTTGTTCACTTACCGATTCAAAGTCGAACTTAAAAATTTGGTCAGTGGTTTCAAAATAACCCTGTAGGTACTAGAAAAAAAAACAACTCCCAGTTGATCTACAAGTTGTTTTTGTTTTTTCTAGTACATATAAAGTTAAACAAGTCATTACTGTATTGGCGGCTCCTCTTTCGTATGTAATAAATTATTTAACTGTTTAAGTTGAGGACTTTTTGTTGATAAATCTGATTAAATGGCCATATTGATTGCTATATAACGACTGGTCAGTAGATAAGTCTGTGTACCTACTTTCTTTTTATAATTAATAATCCTTTATTATTTACGTTTTGGTGTAGATAAAAAAAAAGGTTAAGTACATAAAAAAATTTACCTAAGCAAATTCGAATATTAATGTCTGAGTTTTGTTGAATGAAAAATTCTGTACCTATGTATCTTTCGATACTACACAGTTTAGATTTCATTTGAACAAAAAGTTCTTTTCTCATTGTCCAGTTACTAAACGTAAAAGTTTGTGTATTGAAGGTGCGCTTACACGGACTATTCATTTTGGCAATAATTGCTCGGCAACCGTAATTTGGAGTAATTAAGTGGAGCAATCTGGAGCAATCACAATAAATTGCGGCATTGTTTCGCGAATATTGCTTCTAATGGGGAGGAAAACTAACTTTTTATCACGAAAGAGGGCGTATGTGTTATTGGGCTTTTGTTGTTGATTGGTTATTGTGACATAACGTCATTATCAAGCAATCATAATAGCTGTCAACATCAATGAAATCTTTAAACTACGTCATAATAGGGATGAAACGATACCATCAAGGTATCGATCCTTTTACTCGATATCGATACTTTGGTTCGAATGAAAAATCGGAAGTAGGTACTTGAGCGTTTCGCAAAATTATAATTTTTGAAGTGTGTAGATGCAGTGTGGATGCGTAAAATTGAAATCTGTATCTAAATTGTGTGTTTTTCGGTAATTTAAATAACAAAATGTTAAAAGAAACATCTTTGGATGTATAAAATTTTGCATTCTAGACAATTCTTTCTATCTCGTTTATACGTTTAACTACGCCTCGTTTGCGCGAGAGAAACTAGCTGGCACCGGGGTGTCGGTGGAGGTTACTTGTATTGCCTAGTTTTTAAAGTAGCTCCATATTTCGTGGTATTGTATGGCCGTATCTCAGTAGCAGGTTGCTACATTTTGCCATAGCCATAAATTGCTTGATGTGGTCGTGACGTCATAGCTGATGGGTATTGACAGGATTGAGCAATTTTAGTTCCCTGTGTAAGTGCACCTTTATTTAGCGTTCTCTATCCAATGAGTTTTTATAGTTACCGATTTAAGAACAGAAATACTAAAAAGCTGCATACCATGTTCTCAGCAAAATTAGTATAAGTACAAGTGATTGAGAAAAACTTGAGTCTCAAAATAGTTAAGTTGTCAAAGCTGTTTATTACGTTTGTTGCTTTTTTTGAAATTTAGCGTATAATATAATACACATACATAACTAAGACAAGTTTGTTCAGCTTAAAATTGGTCGGTTCGGTAGTTAACAAACAAACAGTGCAATTAGCATACAAACAAAGATATTCTTCCATAACTTTATACTGAATTCTCAAAATTAAAGGTGTGGCCTTATTATAATTGTATTTTTCAAGTACTGCAGCAATACATTGTATTCAGGAACAAATTAATTTTACTAGTAAGTCCATCGAAGGATCATACGTTTAAGGTTATTAGACGATTTTAGAGAAATAAAATGTGTGATACTACTGATTGAAGAGCGATCGCGCGGAGCATTGTTAATTCTGACAAAAATTGTATATAGTTAAATTATATTCCTTTATTTTTAAACTTTACGGATTTTATGTTATAGTTTGTTTTATAAACATGTTGTTTACGACGTGTACTTGTGCGTGGAAACACTGAAGAAAATTCTATTGATAAATATTGTTAAATGTGTAAATATAAATGACTGCGAATCGTGTTAGTAGGTACTTAAAACTACGAATGTAATCAACGTCATGAGTATTGCTAGATTCTCCTCTCCTGGTACCTTTGGTTATTTTATTTGATTGTATTCGGAATACTTTATCTTTTGTGATCATAAAATCTGTTTAAGCAATGCCACAGATGTAACTACATAGTTCCATTTACTGTAAAACTTTACACTTAGTGGAATCGAATTATTTTAAGGTTTACGTGTAATTGGGGCGATATTGTCTTGAATTTGTGAATCGCTCACTGTACAAAACAATATAGTGAATCTTTTACACAAAACTGTTCTTTTATTTTGTTTACCTACGCTGACATGAATACTTCCCTCCCGAACCGTCCACCCACTGGACATATCCATCGTTGGTGGTGTAAAACACATCATAGGTACCGTATAGACAACTTACTTAGAAAAGTAAATGCATTTTTTATTCTTCTATTATAATAGAGCATAATAGAGCAATTCGCGTGTGTCAAACTAGCACTCTTGGATTTTGAAATAGAGTTTTGGTCACCAATCTGTCAATTCGTGAGATGGTGAAAGTTTTCCATAGATAAGATTCAGAGATAAATGGGGATGTTTCAATAGCTCGATCCACACCAAACGATTTACCTTGGATCGCGATCCCGCCATTTAGGATTTTATCAGGGCACCCTGCTGGGGCGGTTCGCTCGTGTAGGTTTGAGGAGGATTTGAATAAAATAAAATGGAGGCGTTTGGGGGCCCCTAGGGCTGGTGGCCCGGGACGCTTGTTTAGAATAATATTAAAGGGACTTGGAGGCGTTTGGGGGCTCCCAGAGCTGGTGGCCTGGGACGCTTGTTTAGGATTTGATCAAGGAGACATGGAGGCGTTTGGGGCCCCCAAGCAGGGGGGCTCACTCCGCAATTCAATCGAATACGCGCTGTCTACCGCGAGGTAGAGAAATCACGGGTGTCACGCGCGCTCAGTTGTGCATGCGACGCCACGCGAGAAAGAAGTTACCTAAGTAGTTTACTTTCGCCACACTTTCGCGCCAAAACACAAGTGTGTTACCTTATGTATGGTTTTACCCATATAGACTAAGCTCCCGTTGTACGAAACCCTACCTCATAAGGTGGCAGCTCAAAAATGTAATGCAGTAATAGATACTACTTAGGAACACTGGATTTTAGTAGGTTGCCGTCGAATATCCTGGAAGAACTTCTATTTTTGTTCGTCTTCAAATCGCTATTTTGATCGAAAATTACATCATAAGGTGGCAGATCGAAACGTTTACGCATCGAAAGAGACACATTTGGACATAACAACCCGCATAGGTTGCCGGCCCAAACCCTGGCAGGTTTCAAGGTCAGCCAAGTTTTATGAGCCCCAAAAATGGGATAAATTACCTCATCAGGTGGCACGCTGAAACTGATGCAGATCTATTGCCCTAGACATGCCATTCATTAATATAAATAAATAAATAATAAATAAATAAAAAGTTTATTTACTCTCCACACAATCTTATACAAATGAGAAAGAAAAATACAATCAATCCTGAGTGAAAATAAATTGTAACAAGATTGTGGAGAGACTGGCATCTGAACTGAGCCGCAGCCCGTATCTCAGAAACCAGTACTCTCCCCTCTCAGACACAGGTACTTATAACTACATTATTTAAGGATCCAACTACAGTAAAATTATATTAAGGATCTTATGAAGAGATAGTTTAACAATAATAAGATGATTATGTTAAATATTTAAAACTACCTATTTTGTTTTTTTAAAGAAAGTATCAATTATACAATTATTAATAGCTATTGTGTAAGTTTGCGTATGTGCCTGAGTGTGTCTGTTGTGTGTGTGTGCGTGTGTGAGTATATGTGAGTGTGTGTGAGTGTAGGTATGTGCAGTTTTTATAGGTGTTAAAGGTATTAGGTTAAGTACAGGGGTGTATAAGATCTTCTGTTTCATTATATTTAAGTTTGTGTAAGAAGCTAAATATTTTTACTTTACATTTGTATCTGGTAAGTTGTAGGATGTGACATTGTTTATGCAGTTCTTTGTATAAGTGTGGACCAAGAAAATAAAAGAAGCGTTGAGCAAAAGCAGATTTACAATGTGTAGATGGAATTACGAGACAGTTACGGCGTTGCTTCAAATTACTATCTAAGTGACAATGCTGCTTCAATATGGTATGCAAAATAAATAATTGACGAACGGTGAGGACCTCGCAGTATTGATATAGACTATAAGTGGGGTAAAATATAGGTTTAAAAGTACAGACCTTCAGCACAGCCCTTTGGGCTCTTTCAAGGGTTAGAAGGAAATTTTTAGAAGCACCGCCCCAGGTAGTTATACAGTAACTTAAAATAGATTCGCAAAGTGCCCTGTAAATGTTTCTGACGAGATTAGGGTCAGCCACTCGTCGAATGCTTCTAAAGATATGCATGAGTTTACGAAGTCTTGAGGCGGTAGAATCAATGTGGAGCTGGAATGTAAGTCTGGCATCGACAATGATCCCCAAATATAACATATAGGGTTGCCTGCCTTCAGCTTGGCAGTTTTTCTGGTCAGCCACCTCGAACAATGTATTACAAAAACTTAGAATAACGAGAAATTCTTGAATATATGATATGGTTCAGGGTATAATTTAGTAAAAATCGTGATATCAACTTAAACTCGACGTACCAACAGACTTGCGTCTTATGGTGTTGTAATAATAGGGTAAATGTACCAGTTTTGGTCATTTCTCATAGGTACCTATATCTTTAAATATTGAAAAAGTGATGTTGCCTTTTACGGTCAACGTGATATAGGAAGTATAACGGGCAATTTTGTGCTGTATAACAATATTTATTATGTTCACTTCAAATCACAGGTGATGATTTTTATGAGTTGAGTTTATTTTTATGGTTTTACTAGCTTTCTGCCCCGTGACTTTTTCCGTGGTAAAATTTACCTACCATATGTACTATTCTGGTATCTAAGCTATAACACAGTAACTTTTCATCCAGATCCGTTCTCTAGTTTTTGCTTGAAGACGTAAGAAACAGACAAACAAACACAGTTTCGCAATTATATTTTATGAGACACATTCAACAAAAAAATCATTCCTAAGTGTCAACCCACACGTACAGTCACGTGCAATGAAATGTATACATGGACAGAATTTCGAATAAATGTACATTCTGAAAATTTCAGTAACAAATAGTCATCTTATCAATACATACTTTATAACTATCGGAGTTTCTCGCAATAAAGTACACATTTTTCAAAATCAAAAATATGAAGCCACAATGAATTACAATAATTAGTAAACGATGTGATTTCAAAAAATGTAAACAATATAGTTTCATTACAATTTTAACAATGATTACTTTGATTTTTTCTTTCATATGTATACACTAATAAAACTGTAGCAGTTTTCACTATTTTGAAAAATGTGTATTAATTTCAATAAAATGTACACAATATTATTTGCAATACATACATACATAATACTTGCGCCTATTTCCCACGAGGGTAGGCAGAGACTATGGATCGCCACCTGCTACGATCCTTGCACACTTCTTTCGCTTCATTCACATCCACCAATCTTTTCATACATGCCCGGCGATTTTTGTCACTGCATACACCAGTCTTTTTTAGTACACCTCCTATTTGGTCCGTGTAGGTTTTTAAGGGACGCCTTTGCGCATCCAGTCCTTCCACATTCGCGCAATATATCTCTTTCGTAATTTGCCTTTCATTTATCCTCTCTAAGTGACCAAACCACCGTAGCATTCCTTTCTCAATTCTTGTCACTATATCATCTTTCAGCTCACACCTTTCACGAATCACATCATTGCTCACTCTATCACTCAATTTAACTCCACATATTTTCCTCAACGAGCGCATCTATACTGCATTTATCCTGATTTCATTCTTCTTCTGCCATACTCAAGACTCACTTCCATACATCAGTGTCGGCACCAGCACTCCGTTATCAATAGCCATACGCACCTTTCCAGATACGATTTGGCTACTCATAACTGAGTGTATAGCGCCGTTCACTGAATTCCCTTTCTTCACTCGCCTTTCTATGTCTTCCTCACACTTTCCATCCCTTGTAAATAAACTGCTCAAATATACAAACTCACGCACATGTTCCACTTTCTGACCACTTATCATTACCGTACAGTCAGACATTTCTTCATCTCACTCAAAAACCATTACTTTCGTCTTACATACATTTACTTTCGTCTTACATACATTTACTTTCATCCCTTTTCTCACAAAATCATCATGCATAACGGACAACATCTCCTACAAGTAATCTCCTAAGAAGACGCAAGTATTACCTGGTCGTCAGCATAGAGGAAGCACTTGAATTGGGTCGCCTTCATCATAATTCCACAGTCACGTTCTCTCAGGGCTTTCATACAACTGTTTAAAAACAAATTGAAGAGCCATTGCTCCATTGCTCTCCAATGGTACTTCTAATGACCACTAGGAAACCCCTTGAGTTTGGGCTCATTTGTTTCGTTCTGATGAGACCTATTCGCTGCACTTGGTGGTGAGGGTCTGATGTTGGAGCAGGGAGGAAGCCAATGATACTTCTAATGACCACTATGAAACCCCTCAAGTTTGGGCTCATTTGTTTTGTTCTGGTGAGACAAATTCGCTTCACTTGGTGATGAGGAGTCCCTCAGACGATGTTGGAGCAGACGGACAGCGGAGTCTTAGAACTAAGGTCCCGTTTACACCCTTTGGGCACGGAACCCTAAAATAGTGTGTAAGTAACTTTGTATTTCTTTTATGTTTGTACGTGTACTTTGAAAAAAATGAAGTGAATATGCAATTCTATTCATCTTCTTGTATATACCTATATAACTATCGCTCCGCTCGCGACTTCGTCTGTGTGTGTTGTATTTGACTTTATTTATTGAAGTGTCAATCAGAATACAATATAAGTAAAAGAAATATAAATTCAAATTTTGATTAGCCAGTCACATACAACAGTTTGGAACCCCATTTTTACCCCCTTAAAGGAGGAATTTCTAAAAATCCTCTTTTAGTGCTTTCCTTCCTCACCTTCCACTCCTTACCTTTCACTCCCCTAGGAACATACATGCCGAATTTCAGCTTCTTGCGCCCAGTAATTTTGGCTGTGCGTTGTCTATCAGTCGGTCAGTAACGCAAGAGTTTAATATACAGGGCGTCCCAAAATTAACTCACATGGAGGGAAAGTACCTTAAATACTGAAGATATAAAATTTTACTGAAAGGAGACTTCATTTTTATTTAAAAAAGAAAACGAACTGCATTCAAAGAATTTTAAGTAATCAACTGTCTGAACTGGGAATCGAACCCGCCGAATGTAAAAAAAATATTTCTCTAATTTAATTGTACCGATCATTAACAGGAGGATAACTATATCACGTTGAACTTAAAAGGCAACATCACTTTTTTCAATATTTGAAGATATGCGGAGAAATAACCAAAACCGGTACATTTACCCTACTATTTCAACACCATAAGACGCAAGTCTGTACGTCGACTTTAAGTTGATATCACGATTTTTACTAAATTATACCCTGAACCATAGCATCTATACAAGAATTTCGTTATTCTAAGATTTTGTAATACATTGTTCGAGGTGGCTGACCAGAAAAACTGTATGGCATGTCTAAGGCAATCGATCTGCATCAGTTTCTTACGTCTTCAAACAAAAACTAGAGAACGGATCCGAATGAAACGTTACTGTGTTATAGCTTAGATACCAGAATAGCACATATGGTAGGTACATTTTACCACGGAAAAAGCCGCGGGGCAGAAAGCTAGTAAAACATAAAAATAAACTCAACTCATAAAAATCATCACCTGTGATTTGAAGTGAACATAATAAATATTGTTATACAGCACAAAATTGCCCGTTATACTACTTATATCACGTTGAACGTAAAAGGCAACATCACTCTTTTTCAATATTTAAAGATATAGGTAAGTACCTATGAGAAATGACCAAAACTGGTACATTTACCCTATTATTTCAACACCATAAGACGCAAGTCTGTTAGTACGTCGAGTTTAAGTTGATATCACGATTTTTACTAAATTATACCCTGAACCATAGCATCTATTCAAGAATTTCTCGTTATTCCAAGATTTTGTAATATATTCTTCGGGGTGGCTGACCAGAAAAACTGCCAAGCTGAAGGCAGGCAACCCTATATATTAATGAATGGCATGTCTAGGGCAATCGATCTGCATCAGTTTCAGCGTGCCACCTGATGAGGTAATTTATCCCATTTTTGGGGCTCATAAAACTTGGCTGACCTTGAAACCTGCCACGGTTTGGGCCGGCAACTTATGCGGGTTGTTATGTCCAAATGTGTCTCTTTCGATGCGTAAACGTTTCGATCTGCCACCTTGTGATGTAATTTTCGATCAAAATAGCGATTTGAAGACGAACAAAAATAGAAGTTCTTCCAGGATATTCGACGGCAACCTACTAAAATCCAGTGTTCCTAAGTAGTATCTATCACTGCATTACATTTTTGAGCTGCCACCTTATGAGGTAGGGTTTAGTACAACGGGAGCTTAGTCTAATAGCAAAATGCGTAATATTAAACATTATTATTGTGCGGCCTTCGGTTGTCTTAACAACGACAGAAAGAGACCGGATTTAAAATTTCATAATCTTAGAAAACCTGAAAGAAGTTTTTTTGTGTGACTATACTGTCTTACTCTATTTATAAGTATCTATAAAACTTAATGATCCGAATTTTTGATTTAAGGACCCCGCCCCACATTAGCTTAGGTAATTAAGACGAAAATAAAAATCGACAAAGTGATTCTCGCTTTGCAGCGTGACGCTAGCGCTCATCGCGGTGGCAACCGTGCCGTGGCGCACATAGGAACTACGCGGACGCGCGCTGCGCCCGCGCTGTTACTACCTACTTACTTACCTTAGCTTGTTCTCACTTCACGATAGACGTTATCGAATAACTACGCTAACATCAACAATATATACACTTAACTAAGGTAGGTACCTACCTACTTAATATACGTAAGTATTTCGTTCGAGTAGCTGTAGCACTTTTAAAATAGGTACCAACCAAATTACAAAATATAGCTACTTTCTGTCTTAGAATAATATAATAATTGTGAATTATGAATGCTCTAATAACCACTGAGCTACGGAGTCGTTACGGCCTGGCCTGGCCACGAAAATGCGCGGTGGCGGCGACACGGCGACGAGCGAATTGCGCAATCATTGCGCGTTCGCAACAGACGCCTAATCAAATAAGTCAATGAGACGCACCAACGGATGCGCAATTCGCTTGTCGCCGGCCATCGCCGCCGCGCATGTTCGTTGCCAGGCCGTTAGAATATTCGCCTGGACAGACAGAAAGGTCGTGGGTTCGAGTCCCATCGGAGCTAGTTGTGAGACGGTCGACTTTTTCTAATACCTACCTACTTCATTTTCAATTTTTCAGTAAGTAAGTAACAAAAATTTAACTGTGAATGCAAAGAAGTAAAAATAAAAATTCTAAGCTTTCTGTATTTAAAAATCATTTGCGCTATTTGTTATTCCTTTTACTTACTTCGTCTTTACATTGCAGTCGAGTCGACCCTAGTGCGGCAACCAAGACCACCCAAAACCAATTTGGCTTAAGCGTTTCAGAGTAATAGAACCGTATTACGTACAGCTACGGTTCAATTTCGCTTGTAATGAACGGTAAATTAGTTAGGCAGGCGTGCGTGTGCAAATTATTTTAGACCTAATTGTCGCGTGGAAAAGATTGATAATTCATTGTAACTGTTTCGGAAGTGAGCCTTCTGCTACAAATATTATTCTGTGCCCCAAGATTGGTGGCCCGGTACGCTAGTTTAGGATAATATTAAGGGAACATGGAGATGTTTTGGGGCTCCTAGGGTTGGTGGCCCGGGACGCTTGTTTAGGATTTGATCAAGGAGACATGGAGGCGTTTGGGGGCCCCCAAGATTGGCGGCCCGATACGCTTGTTAAAGATAATACTAAGGGAACATGAAGATGTTTTGGGGCACCCAGGGCTGGTGGCCCGGGACGCTTGTTTAGGATTTGATCAAAGAGACATATGGAGGCGTTAAGGGGCCCCCAAGATTGGTGGGCCCGCTACGCTTGTTAAGGATAATATTAAGGGAACATGGAGATGTTTTGGGGCACCCAGGGCTGGTGGCCTGGGATGCTTGTTTAGGATTTGATCAAGGGAACATGGAGGTGTTTTAGGACTCCCAAGGCTGGTGGCCCGGTACGCTTGTTTAGGATAATATTAAGGGAACATGGAAATGTTTTGGTCTCCAAGGGCCGGTGGCCCGGGCGGGACGCTTGTGTAAGATTTGATCAAGGGAATTTGGAGGCGTTTGGGGGCCCCCCTGGATTGAGGGCACCGGGCGGGCCGCCCCTTCGGCCCCCCGCTAGCCCGCCACTGGGTGCTAGCCTCGTGCCTTGTGCGTGTTTGACATTTATTAGTAGGGGAGCCTAAGAGGATTTTCGGATTTACTCGAGCGCGTCAGATTAATATAAGGGAGGATACCTTATAGGTATATTGATGAGTACCTCCAGCCAGTATGAGCTCTTAATATAGGAGGGTACGCTAAGGGGAACCCGTCAGATAAGTAAAAAAAAATCGATCACCTGAAATACTCGAGCTCGTCAGATTAAGATAAGAGGGGTTAATTACTAACAAATGTCTATTTTGCTAATCTGACTGAATCGAAGTTGCAAAAAAGTTGTGTGGATTTACTAGAGCGCGTCAAAAATAATATCAAATCGACAGGTTAACGTAAAATAATCTTCAGATATTTGGTCAGCGTTACTTGACATCATAATAAAGCTTCATTATGCTAATCTGATGTGCTCGAGTATTTCAAAATGGCGCTTTTTTATATTTTCAATAATTCGCTGCGTGCTTCAGTCACTTTCAAATAGTCAGATTAAGAAATTGGAGCATCATTAGTGTTCACTAAACACCCCATATGTAAATCAGACGCTCTCGAGGAAATTTTTATTTCGATTTTCATTCCTCCCGCATTGCCACCCCCACCACGCAAATCGTCAGATTAATATATATTTCATATGAGAGACATGTTGGAGCATGAAAAATATTATAATCTGACGCGCTTTAGTATTATCATGTCATTGTTTTTTTTCAATTTTGTGAATCTGTAGACACTTTCCCCACCGCTAAAAGTGGAAACATTATACCTACTCTAGGTTTCCGCGACGCTCGAGCAAATCCTTATTTTGCATCATGGGCTCCCCTACTATCTATTAAATATAATAATATTAAATTAGATCTCATTTGTGTTGGATCTTATGGGTTTTTGACCTTATATACCACGGTAAACTTTGAGTTCCAAGTACCTACTTATATCTATTCTGTGGTTCTACCACGTTTTTTATTATAATTTAAATTAAATTAAATTAATTAAGGAATTAAAACAAACATTGCTCATTTGAAACATCGTTTTATTTTATAAAAATAAACGTTTTGACGACAAATAGTTTATAATATTCGGGGTCCTTACGAATTCTTCAACTCTAGTCGAGAGTATCCTCCAGGCATGTTTCAAGACATTGTAAAAAATTCAGTTTTTACAAAAGTTACTTTTTTATCTTAAAACATTAACAACATTACATTTTTCACATCTAAATCTAATAACGGTCGATCACTTTCATTTTTTTACAATATAACATTAGCCCATAAGAAAATAATATTTTTATTAGTTGAAAACTAAATACCTATAGTTACAGTACAGGATTTTATGCCACGAATTAAGTACTTACCACGTAAGTATTTTTGTTTGATGCCATTATTTGAAAATCCAAATGTGTTCGGTGTTTTATTTAGATACCTATAAGTAGGTACCTACTTTAGGTATTTTATGACACATGAAGTTGAATCACAAGCTATTAATTAAGAAAACCTTTGCAACGAACTGTGATAAAATCTTCATAATACTTATATGCATGTTAAATTTACATTACGAGCGTTCTATACACATAATGGGGCATCCAATTACTCAATAGCTCTTAAACGTTGTTATTATTAAGGTTACATATCGTTATATTACTCAGTACGGGGTAGCGATACATGGGGCTTGCTATTGCTACTCCCAAAGTCTAAACGAAGCTTGGGTTAACATTACAACAATGCAACTCTTTACGCTATTGTTAAGTAGAAAATTATTTTTAAATTTTACAAAGACAAAATACGAATGAGGCTTTTAATTGTAAAAATGGAAACATGTAATTTTATAATTCCAAGCATAAAGTAAGTGTAAAATATTTAAATGAGCATTGTGATGTGACTAGAATAAGTATTGTACAATGTTTGGTGTAGGGACCGGACCGAAAAGTTAAAGTAAGTATTGAATTATTTTTATTATTAGATCTTAGTTTTTAAATGGCATACAGCTAGACCTACCTAAAATTAATCGCTAGAGAATTGTTTAAAAAAATTCATGGATATTTTGCACTTGTTAGTAGTCCAATCCAAGTGTAAACCGTTAGTGTAAACAGTGTTTGGTTAAAATAAAACTTATGCAAAAATATTTTCGTAGATTCGTGCACTATTTTTCATAAATCGGCCACTAGACGGTCCCTTTACCAAACAATTTGTAAATACCAAAATCTTTATTACATTCTCACCTATGGAACTAATTCCATTATTATTCAATACGCACATAAACTTTATACTCCGTATACCAGGCTAATAATGATGAAAGCTCGTCCCAAAATAGTCTACATAATACCTACTTATTCGGCTTAAATAGCAACTCGCCCATTTGAAACGTGGCCGTCAGACCGCCATTTGGATTCTTTATCCTGCCCCTGAGGGCCTACTCAGAAAGGCAAAATCCGGAACTTCGGTATATCCGTCCCTCTCACTCTCTAGTCGGGACATAGAATCGAGTGAAAGGGCGGGGCTACCGAAGTTTCGGATTTCGTGTTTCAGAGACAGAGTACGGCCACTGATTCCCAAACCGTCGGAAACGCCGCCGACAGCGGAATGTATGCACTGTCTTTGTCACTCACTAAAGTATAGACAAAGACAAAGCACCGAATTTGAATCCGATTCCGTTTAAAGATTGTTTGTGAATAAGGGGGTTGGTCACATTTACATTATGAGGGGGGCTTCTCTTGGTTTAATATTTATATGTAATAACAAAAACTTTAATTTTGAGTCTATTGACAAGACCTGGGTTAGATCAAAGGGTCACATTTTGGTGCCGTGACCAGGATATTGAAAAAATGCCGTTTTGCTTGTATTGAAAACCTTACGAAGGCCATACCCTTATTGCCACTGTTTTTTAAAATCTAGAATATGAAGAAGGAAATGCTAGTAATACGGAAATGTATTTTTATTTTGTTATCCACTAACTAAAGAGAAGCGTTAAGCTTTACTGATATTAAGTGATGATAAGGCTGAAGGTGGAATCGCGCTTCTTCTGGAATCCTCAACCACTAAGGCTCGACTTCACGAACAGTCTGTTACGGTCTTTAGCAACAATGTTCACCGTGTTGTTCTGCTCCGGCAGTTATACTCGTAGGTAGCCAATTCCTTACGTCTGACTTCAACATTGTTGCTAAAGCGAAAGACTTAAGGTTGGTGGTGGTAGCTAGCCAGGTGGACTTGCAATAAAGTCCTACCACTATCCACCTTAATTTTATATTTAGTAAGATTTACTTAAGCGTTCTTTGTAGTACCTGTAGCTAGATAAATAAAGTCAAAACAGCCAGCGACCATGTTTCAATTAGCCCAGTTGCCATTTAAACTTCTATTCATTTATTAAACTAAGGTAGCCATTAGGCGATCAATCTGACGCCAGTTCAATCTGTATCTTAGTTAAGATTAATGTCAGATTTATCGTGTAAGGTGTTGATTGATGCCAGATTGGAATGGATCACGTATTATCCAGAAGAAATAGATTTTTGTTATCAATCCAAGGTCTTAGATTGAACTGATGCTAAATTAATCGTCTAATGGTAACCTTACATGTTCATGGCATACATAATTTTACAATTAGTGTAATTAACTAATATCACGAAACGCCGTATGCAAATTATAAGTTCTCTAAGAGATCAATCTAAAATATACGTTTGGCGCAATAAATGCATCGTTTTATCAAAGTCGAATTTTAAATTAAGAAACAATGATGTTTTTTTAAGACACATACGTATTAAAATTATACATTTTTTTTCAACTACCACTTATTTGTTTAATAATTTCAGCTGGGTTACACTTTAAAAAAATCTTGAAAAACTTAGTATGATTAAAAGTAAAAAATTTAAAAGTGGCGCCATCTTGAGGTTAAAAAAATATGTTTTTATGGATTAGTTTTCCGCTACCGCAAACGAAACCCAGCTGCCGGTACTCGTTCCAGAGTAAACCATAGTACCCTGATTAAGAAAGAGTTTAAAAACGTGTCATTAAAAGTATTGGCCGAATTCCTTTGGTGTTTACGTCTACAGTTTTACATAGTTCGCTATGAGGCGTCATCCTCGTGGGGGTCGGGCGGTTGTTGTGGGATGTAGTTCCACCGCGCGCGGACCTCGGCGGCGGGCGGCGGGGGGGTCGTGGTGGAGGGGGAGCTCGCGGCCAGGCGTCTCGCTTTGACGACCGCTAGATGGCGTTGTATGTAGTTTTCGTGCGGCGCGAGCGCGGCGGCGCGGGCGAGGCATTCTTCGGCGATGGCGAGCTTGCCACGCTCTACGGCGACCACGCACAGGTTGTGGAGCGCTTGCACGTTCTCCGGTTCTAACTCGAGGATGCGGCGGTAGCACTGAAAGATGACAGAATGGTGATTAATGGTCGTAAACATCTAAGTTTCCACAGTCACCTGTAGGGCTAACATGACGGCAACGAGATAGCACGAGATAGTTTGTCGCGCGCCTTCCAACCAATCAGCAGTCACGTGCGCTATCTACGAGCGATCTGATTGGTCGAAAGTAATGCGACAAACTATCTCGTGCTATCTCGTTGCTGTCATGTTAGCCCTACCTACTGGTTGGTTGGCAGAGTTCGTAGCGTGACCAAGAAAGGGTTCACTGTGCTACTGCGGACCCCCGATACACTACAGACATGCTACGGACCCCTAAGGGGCCCGTGGACCCTACTTTGGGAAACCCTGCGCTAGAATAATGCTTCATTTCCTATTTGACGCTAGATGGTCTGGCTTCAAGCCCCGAATACATCCATTACTGATAAGTTAGAGACTCGCACTCTATGTTGCGTCTAGATCCTTGACAGACTTGAGTGAGTTGATGCTTATGTCCCCGAAAAGTTCCATCGCGTTCACTTAGTCAAGGTGTTGGCACCAGCTTCTCTAGGAGATGGAGTAGTATTTGTACGTCAAATAATACTTACTTAGGTACCTATAAGTACTTGGACTAGTTTTCCACTAATAATGTTGGATTTACATTCTCGATGGCGTGTGCCGAACAGTATCAGCACATAGACATAGTCGAGATGATGGCAACAACTGCTCGAGAATTGAGTAGGGCTAGCATGCGCACGACTCATTCACGACATACCTATAAGTATGAACGAGCCAAAATCGCGACGTAATTTCCCGTGGCGTTTGCTCATGCTTGCCGGAAACGGGCCAAACGTCAAGCCGCAGGAGGTGTTGTTTGAGAGGAGGCTCTTTCCCTCTGTCCGGCCCCCTCTCGGGCTCTCAAGCTCGTTAGGGGGCTCCCCAGGGGTTAGAACCGCCCCGCCCTGACGCGAAGCCAATTAGGCTTGGTCCCGCCGCCAAGGACTGGGCGCGGCGAGCACCAGGCCCTGTGTCTAACTGAGACTGTATTTGCCTTCACTATAAACAAAAAAAAGGCCTACTACAGGTCTACGAGTGTTATACTCACGCTTTCAGCCGCGTCCAAATCCTTGACGGAGTTGATGTAGATGTCCCCGAGTAGAACTAACGCCTTCACGTGGTCGGGGTGATGCCGCACAAGTTGCTTCAGAAAAGGCGCGGCTTCTAAAGGCCGCCTCCGGTCGGCGAGTAGTAGTGCAAGGTTGAATAGCGCCGACCTGAAGCAAAATGTTCAGTATTATGATATTAATTATATATTATAGATTCTTCAGCAAGTATTATTATTAAGAAATTCTTTGTTTAGGAGCTTCGATAATTTCATGTAAAAACCAAACCAGCGCCCCCTGATTCACGAACACACGTTTATCTCTGTATAATAATAGTGTAAATACATGAGTGTATACACCGACCTGAAGTCCGGCTTGAGATGCACGGCGGCGCGGAACCACCGCTCGGCGCACTCGGCGTCGCCCTCGTCCATGCACACCATGCCGAGGTTGAAGTGGACCCGCTCGTTCGTCGCTGGAAACAAGCGAAATACGTGAGACGCACAAGAAATTAATGTGCATTTGAGAACATCTTCAGTTTATTGGACCATAGCCGTTTTACGTAAAAATATTCCTGGGAAAGCAATGCTTATGTCACATTCACATTTAGCATTCGATAATGTACTTCTTCTTTACTGTGGAAATAGGCAAACAATATTTTAGTTCCCTTCATTTCCTATAGGTATACTACGTTGGGCGTCTTGTTGTCGAGTTGTTATTTACCACCTCTTATCATCGAGGTACCTACTTTAGAATCTATCAGAAGATATCTAATTTTCAAGACGTATATACTCCCACTGTCTCTTATAGTCTACTAGCAACCCGTCTCGATTTCAGGTTCTATGTAGATACATGCATGAATTGTACATCTTCTTGAATCACCTGTCTATCGATGAAAACTTTACGCATTAAAACCTATTGCAAGTCGTGAATACTTCTCGGTCTCTCATAGTCAATAGGTACCTACAGTATGAGACTTACCATCTTTATCGAGCAGTTTGAGCAGCCTCTGCCGCGCCAGGTTCCTCAGATCGGCGGCGCCCAACTCCTGGAGCAAGATAGCGGAGTTCAGCAGAGCTTGCTCGTGCTCTGGCTCCAGTTCTAAGGCTTTGTCCAGGTATGCCAGGGCTTGGGACGCCTTGCCTTGCTCTAAAAGGACCACGCCCAGCTGGAAAGTTAAATAGACAGTCGTATTAGGATATTTTACAAGCAATAGGTATGCAGTAGAAATTTGGTAAAAATCCGTCCAGTACTTTTTGCGTGAAAAGCGAACATACAAACAGACAAACAGACAAACAGACAAACAGACAAAAATTTTAATATCTATCGTTTTGGGGTCTATATCCTGTACACATCACATAGCAGTAATTATTTTTTTTAAATCTTTCATGTACAGACTTTTTTCCGTTTCTGTTTTATTATATGTATAGATTCTGTTTTATTATATGTATAGATAAAGTAAGGATAAGGTTCAATAAACAAAGACTTTTTACTTACGTTGTAGTAAATGTCAGGATTTCCGCTGTCATACAGCAGAGCTCTTTCATAAACCTCCTGTGCTTCTTTAGTTCTATTCAATTTGATGAGGATGTCTCCTCTATTGATATACGCTTGGGTATAATCGGCTCGCATGCTGATCGCTTGTCTGTAAAGCATATCCGCCTCTTCTAACCTAGTAGCATTCTTCGATATTAAGTTGGCAAGGTTCAGGAATACGTTCAAGTGATTAGGGGCTATCCTCGCTTGGTAGGATTCACCAGGTTTCGCTTTCGGCAGGAGTGATTTGGCTTTAACGTAGGCATCCTCTGCTTCTTGGTACCTTCCCAAGTGGTTGTAAGTACGACCGACGTTGATGTGTGCTCCGACGTCATCTGGTTGGACGCCGACTGCTGTATTGAAGAATTCCAGTGCTTCCCCATATCGCCCATCGGCTTCTAATGCGTGACCCACATTGTTATACAGCTTTGCGTTGTGTCGGTTTACCTGTAATTAAGGGCACAATTGGTCATTAGTGAACGTGAAAACTTTGACGTTTTAATCTACATCAACAACATAATTGTCGTTGTTTGAAGAAGTATTTTTAGTCGACTATTATTACCACTATTTATTTGTTTAATTTGGAGAACTTGTAGCTTTAAAACACTATAAACATACGTAATTACTGTTAAATGAATATTTACAGGCTATTATACATTTGATTGTTTTGTTTGTGTCGATAATTGATATTATTAAGGAAATGTAGAGGATATCTTCTGTTTATCTGTTGTTTTCTGTCTGTGATCTCATATTATGCATTGACTCGAATTATAAATCATTTTTTAAATGGAACCCCAATAACTTTTTAGTCCTCTATTACAAAACTACTGATACAAATATAAAGCCATAGGTATTACCTTCAACCCTGAGGCAAAAATGGAGTATTCAGTCTTCCAATCCCAATTCCTGACGTAGGTTTTAGCGCTGAACGCAAGAAGGAGGAATATTAAAGCTGCAGCGGCGAGCTTGGCTCTCCTCTTGGCTAGCAGTCTCCAACCGTGGGCAACCAGCAGGCACCAGCCCATCGAAGGCATGTATAGGACCCGCTCAGCCACCACGAAGCCGACGGGGAAGAATAGGTTTGACGCTGGTAAGAACGGCAGAACTAGCAAGGCAAGACCCTAAAAGAAGAATGGATAGTTTTGAGCGTTGATTTCTATTTTAGAAATTGGTCATTTATTTATTTTTATTATTTAAAAAGGCCATTTCACGATAATTTTTCATATGCGTGAACCTATTTAGGTACCTTTAATAATAATTTCTTAATTATTAAGAAATGTCACTTCTGCGAAATTATATTGACAACAACTTGTACGAATTTATTTAATTTGTAGGTAGTAGGGTACTCAATGAAATATTATCGTAAAATGAAGATCATCAAACAAGTTTTATAGCCTATCATATCCATGATTGAATATGGAATTCGATATTCGTTCTGTGTTATGACGGGTCATAAAATACGCTTCTTCTATGTAGTTTCTCACGAAATAACTTATTAATGACGTACTTATGTCTTGACATTAAATCGTATAGAAGTCAATGAAATGTAGATCTAACAACTTTTTGAACACATTCTTACCATAGAAAGAGCGGAAGATCGCGTCCTCAGAGCGTGAACGGCGGCAGCTATGAGGATAGTAGCCAACGCCAGTGTCGCCAGGTTCCTCGGGTCTCGCCAAGATCGCAGCAAGGCAACAGTACCCATGGTCCAGTCACAACATAAAGCTTCTGGCAGCGTCAGTAGCCACGCGTTCAGTGCTGGCAGGTACGCGAATGTCAAGTGCCTGGGAAGATAATATTGTGATGGTTAGACTAGTCATTATCGAAAATTTTAATTGTCTGTTATCTATTAGATATCTATGGATCTTAGAAGCATTATTTTTCTGCGGGAACTGTGTTATGGCTGATAAGGAGTGTACCTATGTCCAGAGCGAGCACATTTCTATACTAAACCAGAAGAATAAACGACGACGTTACTCATGTGTCCAAGTTCCCAAGTACCCCAGTTGGGATTCAAATCCACAACCTTTGGATTCCCAGTGTCCTGTGCCACCAATTGAGCTACCAGGTTTGGAGCTATTCTCAATTCTCAATTCTCAATTCTTTATTGCTATTCCACAATGGTTGTTAGGTCTTAAAAATATAAAATCGTGAACATCATGGACCCTGTCGGGCACAGCAAAATTAGAAGGGAGGAGGGCACAATTTTATATCTCATTTTCATTTCTTGTACCAATTTTGTAAATTTTTATTTTATAAGAATATAGGATACTAGCTTTCCGCCCGCGGCTTCGCCCGCGTGAACTACACGACGTTATCCCGCGGGAATGTGATATTTTTCCGGGATAAAAAGTAGCCTATGTTCCTCTCCAGGCTACAAAGTATCTGTGTCCCAAATTTCAGCCAAATCCGTTCAGCCGTTGTGGCGTGATTGAGTAACAAACATCCAAACATCCAAACATCTAAACATCCAAACATCTAAACTTTCACATTTATAATATTATAGTAGGAAGGATTTTAACTATTAGGTATGGCTTTTTATCTCTCATTTGTTTAATTTAATAATTAATTTGATACACCTTGTAAATATGTGTCGTTTTTAAGAAATAATAATAACAGGTTAAATTTTATTTTTAACTGTGAAAAAACAATTTAATTAAGTATAGATTATATTTGTAAATTGTATTTAATTAAAATTAAGGATTTTTTTTGTTTGATTATAAGCATATAAGCTAGAAAGCATTGTGAATGATAAAATATAAAATTATAATGTGCCAAATTTTCATAGCACTCTGTAGTGTCTAACGAAGTAAAGGGTTACTTAGATATTTATCGTAAAGTAGTAAAAAATTAAATTCCTAATTAATGTCCGTCATTACCCAACTGAGTGAGGTTTCAGGTTTTTACGTAACTTGAACTTGGGGCAAAACTACTGTGGGCGGGAAAATCCCAGCGTTTAACAACGATCCTCGTGAAATTAATGTGGCGTCGTTTATATACAAAGCCAGCCATTATCCGGTATCTCGATTACTTAGAATAGATCATCTTTCATAATAAAACCAATAATTTTAAGGCTAAAGACTAAAAGTTCGGATCTCATGAATTGAAAGATGACCATTCATTTTCCTTTGAAATAGTTTTTAAGAAGAAAGGAATGTTTGAATAACTATAACAAAAGGATTCTTTAACAATTAGTCAAGTTTAATATTTTTTTTTTGCGAACGGTCTTCAAAGCTTAGAATTTTAAAAACGATGTAAATGAAACTAGCAAATCACCGTCATCTTGACGACCGTTTGTAGCCCGAGCAGAGTAGGAAAATTAGAGGAACTAACCTATGTAGTTCCAATAGTTCACCCGTAATCCTCAATTACCTATGAAGAACTGCCTATCTTATCTCTTATTGCCGGAACACAACAATACTGGAAACATCGTTGCTATGGCGTCAGACTTAGATAAGATGGTGGTAGCTAGCACTTTTGAACAAGCCCCCACTGGCAATCGAACCCAGGACCTCTGGGTCTGATACCGGTGGCGTGTACCACTAGACCACAGAGGCGGTTAAAAAGCCAGCATTCAAACATAGTTTTGAATCGATAAAGACAAATTCTAATTTATTGTTCCTCCCTTATCTCCTGTTTCCTGTTTGAAGGTAAAGATCTATTGTGCTAAGTTTCCAACCGACTCCTAGAGCATAACAAAAGAGCCGCTGCTTTCAGCCAGCTAAGTTAGTCCCAGCGTGTCGGATTAAAATCCAATCCTCTTTAGGTACAGTGCGAATTGTTTTATGAATGGGGCAGTTCTAGATGGTAGCGTATCTCGACATCAAAGCTGGAATTGAGAGAATCTTAGTACCTAAATAGTTATGGCAAACGGCATAAGAAATAGGTAATACTTATCTGTCGGATCTGTCCCTTGATTGAAGGGTTTTGAAACGAAATACAATCAAAATTAGGCGATTGTTTGCTACTATATAGTCAGGGATGGTAAGTTTAAAAATGCTATGAATCTGATACTGTAAATAAGTGGTATTTTCGCTAGAAGTTAATGCTGTGTCAGTCTCGGGCTAGAATTTAACTACGCCCTTCCCCCTATCCCAACTGAAAGGGTTGTATGATATGGCGATTGCTATTGCCAACAGATAAAACTTACCTTACAGGAGGTAGGTTAGGTAGTGCCGCGTCAACAGGGTTGTCGAACCTTGTGAAGATAACCCTGCTCGCTGCGCGCCAATAAAATACAGTCTAGCGGCCAGTAGTGACCACTCAGTACCTAGCCATAGGTGGTAGTTTAAATTAAAGATGAGTCGAAACCCACCTCGTAGAAGGTGGCGCGGCACCCAGCAGTGTTGTCGAATTGTGTGAAGAGTGGTAGCTGCACTCCCGTCACATGCAGTCTGCGGCAGACCGTGGCCGCTCGCAGAGTAGCTTCACCGCACGCACAGACCTAGCCAGACCCTGTGCTCTAAGGCGACTGACAACGACTAACGGCTGCCGGCGTGGTGGAATAGTGAAAAGCTTACACCTGTCAAATAATGATGAATACAAACTCACCTCGCAGGAGGCGGTGCCGCGCCAGCAGGGTTGTCGAACCGCGTGAAGACTGGCAGCTGCGCGCCCATCACATGCAGTCTGGCAGCCAGTAGCGCGAGAGTCGCGCAGCAGACGGTGGCCACGCGCCGTGCTGCCTCGCCACACGCGCATCCCCAGCCAGACCCTTTTCCCCAAGCGTCTAGCCATGACCACCGGCTGCCACCAGTTGAACTACGGCGCTGTTGAAAAATCAGTGATCAGACGATGGGTACAGAAACTATTTAATCTTAGAATCAGGCCCGCTCCGACCCCCCACAGCGCCTGTGTGCGAAACCGATGAAGCGCCTCTTTTTTTCAAGAATCCTAATTATCTTAATGTTTTAACTTATTTTTATTTCTTTTTGTTAATTTTGACCGAAATAAATGTTCTCTAGTTTTATATACTTAATTAGATAATATTTTCCTAAATACGTTTTTCCTAAATTTTTTCCTTTTTTTCCTAAATTTTTACATTCTTTATTTATGATGTTCTATCTAATCGTATACTTATATATTAATAACAAAATAACTGACTTTTTTCTAATAATACTAATTTAACTATTACGTATTCTATGTTAAAAAAAGAACAAGAGTCTAAAATATGTAAGAATATAAAATATAGTCCGGTCAATTTAGACATCCGAAGATACATTAATTCGCAAGAAGCTGAAAGTTGGTGAGATTGTTCAAAACATGATTATAAATGAAATTTAAAAAGCCCTCATCGATCCGGTACCTGGAAAAAAAATATTCGAGGTCAAATGTCAAATTCGTGTTTTTTCAGCAAAACGGTAAGTTTTATCGTAAAATTAGCAAAGACAAAATTGTAAATCATGTAATTATCTATAAAAAATGGCTCAATACTGTTTTCTAATAGCCACCGTTTCTGAGATATATCGATTAAAAAAATTTGGAAAGGTGTAATCGTCATCATATGCAAAGCTTAGATGTTTGGACGTTTGTACTTAATCACGCCAAAACGGCTGAACGGATTTGGGACACAGAAACTTTGGAGCCTGGAGAAAAACATAGGGTTATTTTTTTTCCCCGGAAAAATATCACATTCCCGCGGGATAACGTAAATGTGAAAGTTTAGATGTTTGGATGTGTCTTACTCAATCACGCCAAAACGGCGGAACGGATTTGGCTGAAATTTGGGACACAGATACTTTGTATGTTGGAGAGGAACATAGGCTACTTTTCATCCCGGAAAAATATCACATTCTCGCGGGATAACGTCGTGTAGTCCATGCGGACGAAGCCGCAGGTGCACAGCTAGTCTGCTATAATGCAATCGTTTAGAATCACAACATACCCGTGGAATAGGCCTATAAAACACTTTAAAAAACGCGCTACCTCATAGGTGCCCTGGAAATGTGCATATGATGCATTTGATTGATTACAACGTTTCCAACTTTTTGAATCGTTATATTCCAGAAACGGTGGCTCTAGGGAAAAAGTATTCACATACTTTTTGTAGATAATTACATGGTCTACAATTTTTGTCTGAGCTTTTTTTATGATAAAACTTATCGTTTTGCTTAAAATCGCGAAATACCCATTTTTTTACCTTTGACTTCGAGTTTTTTTTTCCAGGTACCGGATCGATGAGGACTTTTTAAATTTCATGTTTTGAACATTTTCACCAAATTTTCAACTTTTTGCGAATTGATGTACCTTCACTCTTATTTTTTGGTCTTATTTGACTTTTCGCCACATCATTATTAAATTTTATGGAAAAACATTGACATGACATAATTGCTTCACACAAATCATCATCGGCGTTAAGGCGCTACTCGGAAAAAGTATGGACTTCTTGATTTAAAACTGTAGGACGGTTACAGTTGTTACAAATCTGGTAAAGATATATATTTCTTCATACCTTTATCTAGATCCGTATTAGTTTCAAAAACATGATTTATTGATTTTGCCTCGACACTTTTTCTTTCCGAAATGACCACTAACAAATACGAAAATTCAAGATTAGTCTTAAATGGGGTTACTTACACTTTTGGAAATTGGTTTAATTAGTGGACACCAATAATATTTAGGATCGTATAGAAGGATTTTTTTAAAAATCGTTGTATTTTTTTAATACGAAGTGATTTTGTGTTGTTTTTGCCTAATCTGCAAAATCCCGCTCCGGCGCGCGTCGGTTTCTCATTGCTATCTCGCTTTAGCATAATTTTTTCGATGTATAATTTTGATAGCGGCGCCCCTATTGCCTTGGCGCCTGTGTGCGCCGCACACTTCGCACACAGGGGCGGAGCGGCCCTGCTTAGAATATCATTACGTATGTGTACCTACCAATAAGTATATTATTTTTCACCTCTCCAGCACGAAAAGGGCGCTTTTGGCGCGTAAAAACTCGCAGCAAAATCGACTTTTGCTGCGAGCGTGAGGCAAAGTGCTTTTTTAATTTCATACACCACCTTTTGAAATAATTAAGAAAAAGAAATAGAGTGACAAGGATGAGACTTTTAAAATAAATATGTGCAAAAAGGAAAGATAGATAGCTTTATGTCGCTGGACATGAATTATAAAGCACGAAAAATAAATACACGGATACAAATACCAAAGATTCGAAATAAAGAGTATGGACGAAATGAGGTCGCATGCATGATCCTACTTTAATATTGAATGTTTGTTACTCAATCACGCCAAAACGGCTGAACGGATTTGGCTGAAATTTGGGAAACAGATACTTTGTAGCCTGGAAAGGAACATAGGCTACTTTTTATCCCGAAAAAAATATCAGAATCCCGCGGGATAACGTCGTGTAGTCCACGCGGGCGAAGCCGCGGGCGGAAAGCTAGTATAAATATAAAATAAGAAAAAATTATGAAATCTAATAACAATTTAGATAATTATACCTATTATAATGTTAAAGGTTGCCTTCAATATTGTTTTTCTGACCTGTAACACTTTTCTCGCTGGTAGAGGTGAAAAGTTGTATGTTTAACACGAGAGCAAATTTTTCTGATTTCTCGTGCCTTTAAATTCAGCACTCGCAGCGAAAAATGACTTTGCTCTCTTGTATAACAAATAACTATTTTCTCAGCAACTTCGAGTGTGACATGAAATAACAATATGTATATTTTGGTCTATATTCTTCCCTACCACTTTGATCTACATCAAAAATGCCGGTAATCTGAAAATTTTTGATTGCCACCTATATGTTATTTGATTTTTATCAAGTACCTACTTATTAATTAATATAAAGGCAGATAGATATACGCTGAAGAATTAAAACATTACAAAGAATCGACATAGTCATAAATAGCAGTATTGTTCTTGAAAATATTGAAAATTAAGTAGGTATTAGAAAAAATCGACCCGTCCCACACCCAGCCCCGATGGGACTCGCACCCACGACCCTTCACTTCACTGTCCGAGCGAATGAAGAGCGTTTTTTGCTGATACTTTATTTTCAATAATAAAAATTGCACTGTGAATGCAAAAAAGTAATTAAAAATAATTTGTACATAGTACATAGTTGTTCTCCGATTGACGTCTCATAAAGAGACTTAAAACACGAGGCCACATTTGGCTTAAATCACAAACATGCCTAGTTGACCACCATTTCTTAAAGTTATTAAAAATAATAATGTGTAACCCCATTCAAAATACAGTGCGTGCAAGATCATTATACTTATTTCAGAAAAGTCTTGATAACATAATAGTTTCCGAGCGCATTGCAAGCAGTCATACACTTTCTGCATTGTGTCGTTTTAATATTTTTCCTCACTCCCGTGAGAAAAATCGTCTCCCTGTAACGAGTGCAGAAGTGGTCCACAAAAAACACCATTAAATCTCCTAATGCATTTTAAAGTGAGAACTTCGTAACAGGAGAAATTATACTTACATTTCTATTATCTTTTAAGCAAAACAGACCGAGATGGAAAGTAAGAGCAAAGGAAACATTGAAAGTAGCAAGCTGGCAAAAAGTAATTTCCATTTACAAAGCTTTGAAACTGGGGCGTAGGAATACTGAGTATTGAACTCCGGATAATATAGCCTCGTTACGTAGCAATATACAACCGTATCACGTGTGGGTAGAGTCCAAATTAGTTTGCTTGGAGACGATGGCAATCTTGGCTGAGACTAGACCTGCCTTTGCGATATAAAGAGAAAAACTCCTAGATAACGAGATATGACGTCTTAGGACGTCTTTATGTGTTGTTTTTCATTTATATTATTGCTTGTTTTTACGTCGCCAAGCAAGATATTGAGAGTAGGTACCTACTAGAATGAGACAATGTAGGAGGTCGTTGAAATACCTATTGTTTAGTTGAAGTGACACCTCACAATGACTTTATCAAGACCGCACAATAAAAGGTGACGATAAAATTGACTTTCATTCTGTTTGCCGCAGAGCTTTTCGTAGCTAGTCACTTGAATAGGTACAAACATTTTATTTCGAAACACAAAATCTCGCTACGTTTTGCCAATATAATAAATTGTAGGTATTTCAATGAAATTATGTTTTTTTTAAGTTTATCTGATGTTCGATTCTCGAATTCATTTCAAGCAAGTACCGATACTTACAGTTTTTGGAATTTTGATTATTGACGTTCAAAGATATTTAAAATTCTAAGAAAATAAGTGCACTTATTGAGTTGATTTTACATTTTCATGTTAAATCATCTACAATAAGTTCCTACACCAAATGTTGAAAAATAAATGCACTTAAAAGTGTTTTAATTAGGCGTATTACTGGTCCTTCAACAATACTATATCGAATACTGCTATCCTACCCTACTTTTAAATGAAATCATTTGAAAGTAGCGAATAGTATACTCAGTTAAATAACCGAAATGAAAAAAACCACTGAAATATACTTTTATACTTGATGGTAATTAAAGGTTTTCAGAAATGTTTTCTTTGAAGTAAAACTTTTAACATTTCATTTTAAAGTGTGGGTAAGGAAAAATTAGGCTTCCTCAGGGTAGACATTTAGTGTTATTCAAGGCGGTAGGGAGGAGGGTGGTTTCTGCGGACTATTCACCTGGAGACAGACTTAATAAGCAGTTACTTCTCAAAATTGCTTGTCGGCAGAGTAGAACGCAGGTACCGCATCTTAATCTCGCGTGGAGACGTACCACTATGTAATAATAGAAAATGAAACGTTCTTTGACTGTTTCCTTGATTAAAATTGCACCATTTTTGTATGATTCCTTTTTTTGTTCAACATACAATCTAATTAAAATCTTAACTTTGAAACCAGCTTCAGGAAATTTTAAAGGGTAGGGTAAAAAGAACAACCTGTTGTCTCAACTGCCTGCCTGAATAATATAATAATAAGGTGTAAATACCGCAAAATATCTGCTTTTACTTTTCAGTAACACTAACCAGAATGCTTCAATGAAAAAAAAAGCGATGACTCTGTTAAAATTGAAACCAGAATTATAAAACACGCTAGATTAGCGAGGTTGAGCCACAGAAGTCTTTCAATAATGTAACATACTTATTCGTAGTTACTATATACATTCTCTATTTGGGCTTGCTTCCAGAGGAAATCAGTAGGGAAAACTTCGTATTGGGCCTCGGATCGGATACCCACAATTGATTGAGGTCAGAGCTATGTATATATGATACTATGCGGTGTAACATAGTGTGGCATTTATTTTGCTTCTCAAGGCTGACGTGGACTAATGAATAGTAACTACATGGCTCATAGAGAAATAGCGTTTCGGTGTTCTTATCGTGATATTCCTATCTTGCCTAAGTGTGGCTATATGTTAACGTTTTGAGAATGCATCTGGATTTCACTGGTCTGGGTGGATTTATTTTAGATACCCAGATTCAACAGATCGCAGCGTAATATTTCGTAAACTGACATTATGATAATATTTTTTTAAGTATTTTTGTGTTATTTACGTCGTGCTATACCTATATGCGGGCAGCGCAGAACCGATCGTTGTGGAGATCTTTGTGGGAGGCCTATGCCCAGCAGTGGGCGTCGTACGGCTGAAATGATGATGATGATGATGATGATATATGTTTGTATGAAATATCTAATTAGAACGGTGAAAAATAAGACCCACTTCAACCGTTTCCCCTTTTTCCTCCTCACCTCCTTCTTTATGATTTAGTTTGCGTACTTCCTTTTCCATGGTTATTTTTTTGTATCAACCAGAATTTTCCTCCACTTAACTGGTACTTAGTTCCAGAGCTTAAACAAACAAGTTAACTTCACTGATCTCTGGTAGTATAAGTTTAGTTGGATCTGTAAAATTCTTTTGGGAAGATTGTAGGCTATTTAATAGGAGAAACGAGAGGGATATTATATGATATTAATGAATAATTAACCCTTCACTGTAAGTCCGTATCACAAAGTTGCGGGTGGCCAATAGTATACTGGGTGTTTTTCTATAAGTGCAATACCTCTTAGGTGGTGATTGTACTCATGAATATGAAAAACTTTTACTATGAGGCCAACTCTCCAACTTCACAAAAAAATCTGCTGTTCCATACATTCTAGTCAGGTAGGTATTAACAAATTGTATTAAACACCTGATTTTTTTTTATTGAGTTGCAGAGTTGGCCCCATAGTAAAAGTTGTTCATATTCATGAGCACAATCACCACCTATGAGGTATTGCACTTATAGAAAAACACCCTGCTCTGCAACTCAATAAAAAAAATCAGGTGTTTAATACAATTTGTTAATACCTACCTGACTAGAATGTATGGAACAGCAGATTTTTTTGTGAAGTTGGAGAGTTGGCCTCATAGTAAAAGTTTTTCATATTCATGAGTACAATCACCACCTAAGAGGTATTGCACTTATAGAAAAACACCCTGTATAGTATTAGTAAGTATATCTTGTTGTTTTAGTAAAGCTTATCTTAGCACCATTTGTTTGATCAGCTTATCGTTGAGTAAGGAATTAGGTTCTGCCCACAGGTTAAGGGTAATAATTAATTTTAGGTTCGTAACTTTATATCGGCGTTGTAGTGGCCAGACTCTCGTTTCAAATTTAAGTAGAGACCCGATTAATTTCGGTAAAGTTGGTTAAGTCGCTCGTTAACATAATCGACTTGTGATTAATGGGTAGAGAGATGATACTTTACATTAATATTATAATTTTATATAAGTACAAACTAGTGATTGAGCGTAACTTTCTCTGCATCAAACAGTATCCTAAAAAGGACGATCCGAGACTTGAGAAACACTCTTTATGAGTATGGGCATAAAGCAAACTTTGGGTTTTTGCCAGTATAGCAAAAAGCTAGTTTTCCAATTTATATCCATCCACCGAAGTTCAACTTAACCTTTACATGAACATTCTTGTAAGTTTGTGCAAGTAGTCTAGTAGTAGTTAACTAAGTTACCATTGGAATATGAAAAACGAGTAGTAAACATGTCTCAATCTCATACTTTGAGGATTTTCAAAACATCACGCGAACTGTACTTACACAATAGGGTATTTGACTGATATTTTTTATTTAATAAAATGTTTTTCGAAATATTAAGCCACAAAAAACAAGTATTTATTTTGAGTTATCTTGCTGAATTTTCTAAGTTGTAGGGCATCGAGCTTTCTAATTAGACAGAAGAACGACTGTATTTGTGACGTCACCAAGTCAGTAGCGTCTCCCAGTCTCGGGTCTCGGCATAGAAGTTTCGTTTTAGAAAGAGACAGCCAAAATTAAACAGCTCATAATTCGCTTGTTATAAATCTCAATTAAATTATTTTCTCACATTTGGTATGCTTATATGTTATATTTTTTAACATCATCATTTCAACAACAGGGAAGTACCCTATTTAGAATGCATGCGGGCGGGAGACGTGAGGTTGTGGGGTACTCTTTCGCGGGTTAACTTCACGACCGCTACTATGATTGAATTGTTCTGTAAATATAACGGCAGTTTTATTTACCTTCTGAGCGACGAACAGTTCGTAGACGACGCAGACGCCGGTGACGGTGATGCCCTGCTCCTTGCACAGCATGGCTACTCCAACACACGCTGTGCATGCCACCACGTATCGCCAGTCTGGAAGACAAAAGAGGGTTAGAAGATGCGAGGACCTGCCATCTCCGCCATGGGTACCTATGCGAGCGACAGCATTTGCACCGAGCAAAAAACAAAAAAGGGGTTAGAAGTTGCTTCTTTATTTAAAATTAAATAAATCAACATGGAGCCACCTGGCAGTACCGTGTTCATATTCATCCTTAACCTGGCGAGCATGAGGTGAAATAAAGTTACATCAAGCATGAGGCAGGGTTTGACATACTTACCCTTAAGTTAATGTACCACAATTTAGTTCTTATTGTTATTTTACAAACTTAATTGGTTTGATTTTGTAATAAGTATAATGTTCTTTAATAGGAAATTAAATAAATCGAGTTTAGAATTATACAATCATTTTTATTTAATCTCGTTTTTCATAAACTATGTAATCATAGTAACAAATCTTTATAGCTTTACAAAAATTTATAATTATACATAAAATTATTCTTTGGAATTTAATTCACTTAAAATTAAGAGATAATGAGATCCTCTTCGTAAAAAAAAATATAATGAATATTTTGGTAAAAATATGACTAATCGCTGTCATGGTGTGACATACCCCCCAACAGGTAAGCGCACTAATATCGCAGCCGGTATCCCGGGCCACACTGCGATCATGGCACTATCCTGCCCTGCGAGCCCCTTCCTCCAGCTACTGAGCGCGCTAGTGTTGTCAGACGAGAAACTTAAAAAATACATGATTTTGAAAATGTAACAGGGTATGAGATACCCTGGGTCATGCTCGCCGGGTTAAGTCTAGTGGTTTCATGTAGAGGACATTAAAAATAGACGGTAAATTAGTAACACTTCTTATAAAAGTAGGCTAATTTTAAAAGTAGGTACAAATATCTGTAATGCCGAATTCCAATAGGAAAAATGTTTCTACTCTTCAACTTATAACCTTTCCATAATAAAATTATTACCTTACAAAGGAACGTTATGCAACCTGCTTTATTTCTGTATTTATACATATAACGATTTGTAGCTACAGTTAATGGGCAGGAAAATCGTAACGAATTCAACTACTTACCAAGTAATCTCTATCTATAACTGTGGTAATGTCTTACAATGCAAAGTAAAATTATTTTACGAACAATTTTCTTTAAACATGTTTATAATTTTTAATGTACTATGAGCTACTAGGTATCCTAGTCACATGAAATCGAACAAAATAAAACTAAAGGTTTTTTTATCGAAATTTTTCTCCCTAACACCTTTTACAACTTACCATCACCATATAACCATCGATGTTAATTATCATGATTGGAAGGGAAACAGAACTAAATCGTTTGGTCTAAGTCTAGAAATCGTGACACAGGCACAGATAAAGCTTTACCTCGTCGTGACGTGTGATTAATATGCAACGAAACTCGTTAAAACTGCGACGCTAGGCTGGGACTGGGACATACGGATATTTTTCCTGGCCACATTCTAGCAAACGTATCGTAAAATCCTCCACACAGTACAAAAAAAGTTGTGACATGTTGAATAGTACGTATCAGATTAATCTATTTGTACGTCCGGTTCGGTACTAACTTTTAACAGGGTCGGCGCACTATTTGAATGCTGGCCAATTTTCCGTATCGATCTTATGTACGATGTGATGTGACGTTATTGAATGGAATAGGCACGTGTTATCAACGAATGCTCAACTTTTTAAACTGAGTAAAACAAATTCCATTTTCGATACTATAACAAATGAATTTAAACTATTATTTCATTTCCGTGACACTCCCAGTCATTTCGATGTAAGATTTTACACAGTTATTGTTGATAAAACACATACTTAGTGAACAGTATTAATTTTCTAAACTAATATTATGAAGAGGAACGATTTGATTTTCTGTTTGTTTGTTTGTATGTAAGTATGTTTGTAATAAATAGATTAACCCGAAAACTACTGACCCGATTTTGAAAACTCTACCACGAATAGAAAGCTACATTATTACCGAGTGACATTAGGCTATATTTTATCGCTAGGCTAGACTAGGCTATATTTCCACAGGAACGGGAACTGTGCGAGTAAAACCGCGGGGAGTTACTAGTAACTTATAATTAGCTGAATCGGGGCCTAGATTAGTAGTAGATTCATAGAGTTTATTGCAACAATCTGGTTTATTTTTATTTTTTTATTTTATGGAAAAGGTGCACCAACAGTATATATATTACACATTCTTAAATATAACCAGTTTACAATAAAAGTTCTTATATATATACCAATTACAGGCATACACAACATTTAAAAAATTTAAAAAATTGCCGGGCATATATGAAAAGATTGACGAAGAATGAAGCGAAAGAAGTGTGCAAGGATCGTAGCAGGTGGCGATCCATAGTCTCTGCCTACCCCCGTGGGAAATAGGCGTGAATAAGTAGGTATGTATGGTTTAAAAGATTCTCTATAAATTATTTATAAAGATTCTGAAGCAATTCTGGTTCAAAATTGTCACCACATTGTCACATACACAGATAAAGTTATCCATACGAATGAAGTACTTAGTGGGAAACAGCTAGTAGGTAATTTACAGTAAAAAGGTTAGAATTCAAATATACCTGTGTATCGTCTCCTGTTGGCAGCCCGGGCGTAACACAGCAGCGCGCCAAGGAAGAAAAGTGATGACAACATTTCTGCTCTTCCCACTACACCGGTCACCTGTTTGAAAATAAGTGTAAGCTTTAGTAAAATTAACTCTTAAAATAATACTGTTAGTAAATCACTCAATTGAATGAAATTTACTTGAATTGAGTGGCTAATTGAGACTAAAAAATGCTCTTAAAATACGAAATTAATTCTGGAGATTTTTTTTTAATAAGTCAATACAAAGTTTTCAACGATAACACAATCGGTCCAAAAAATACAAGTTAAAGTAGGTATTCTAGCGCCATAAAAGCATCTTTCTAATTGGGAACCGAACATAAACGATTCATTCAGTAGATCGTCAAGTTAACAATTGATGGGGCGTAAAGCTGAGCTGGTGAGCTCTTAAATTTCGTGCTTATTTTTTTTGTATCAATACAACTAATGGATAGTTTAACAAAAAAAAATCTAACCTATCACGTATTCTACAGGACTTCCGAGGAGTACAGGACTTTTCCGAGTCTAGGTATGTGGTAAATCCTAAGGTTTACCAAGTACATACCTAGGTAGCACAGAATAATATTTGTTAGGTAGTAATAGTCCGAATCAAACGATGCTCACAGGATTTTTCGGGCTTTTACCATTGATCGGTAGTAAATCCTAGGATATACCGTAGTTCAGACATTTACAGTAACAGATACACCATTATTTAACAACTTATGTAAATACTTAGCTTAAACCAGCGATCTGATTACGCTGAAACGCAGATAATATTAATTATATCTATTATACGTATCCGAGAAAAAAGGGTTTTCCAAAGTTCATTCATTGAGGGATGAAACTGGGGTCTAAAGTTTGTATGGTGAAATAGTAAAGAACGAGAGCGAAGCAAAAGCTAGGTAGCTAACAAATAAAAATTTTATGCATAATGGTTTTATGCATAAAGGTTTTAAAGCAGACCACTGCTTTAAAACCTTTATTTACACCTTTATGTACGGCGTAAAGATAAGGGTAGACCTTATCTTCAAGCTACAAATAAATTCAATATTTACAGGTCACTGTATACAGTTCAGATCTTTGTCATCCTCAAGAACATTAAGTGCAGGGCAGCGTAATAAGTAACTGTACACATGAAATAGTTCGCTGTAAGTACGAAGCGAACATTTTGCATGAATTTAAATGTAAAACACTTCGGTAATGTCTATACTTTGTAACTGTTGAAAGTTCCGGCACTTCGTTTGTAAGTATACCTACTCGTATGTGAGTATTTGAGGGTTCTTATTCACGGTGACAACATTTCGATGAAGCAACTTTAGATACTACGCTACGTGAAAAAGGATATGTGTTATGGAAACTGTTTCTTGATACAAATGTTGGAATAAGGTGTGTCATGTTATCATGTATGTACAGCACCCTAGGCACATCCCCAGGCACACAGCGTTTTTGCACGCACCGTCAATGTGAATTTGTTTAAACAATGAAAAGCGCCGTTTAATCAATGAAAAACACTTATGGCCATTTTCACCAAAATTTATGAATCGCCTAAGTATTTCTTTGCCTAACTACTACTACCCGAACAAGTTAACTCAGCACCTGCGTGAAAGCGACGTTTTCGAGCCAGGTGCCTGCCAGGGTAAGCAGTAGTAGTAGTTAAGCAAAGACTTAGGCGATTCATACCTATGTTTTGGTAAAAAAGGCCATTAGAGTCTATTTTTCTGGGAGGGCCACAAGGGGCGAACCGGCAAAAAAATCATAAACTTGAAGTATCATACTTCAAGTCAAGTTTCTTTCTACAAGTTCAAGTATGTATAGAAATTAATGAAGGTTTATGAAAGTGTCAAAACAATAAAAAAATTAAATGTTTAGTAAAGACAGTCTTCTTTAATGTTTCCTGGGTGTCTACCATCAACTCTTATTGCGGTTTTGTTTAGGAACCTAAACTGATCTGCTTCGCTTATTCGTACCACGACAGCTTAATATCAATGACAGCGATTCAGTGATCATTCAATGACATTTCACAGCCGCTGAGCTGTCATCAACTCTTATTTGACGTATAACTTGGCCAAGCTAACATGTCACCTGCAGGTTCTACCCGTCCCTTTCACTCTCCTGGCATGACAGAATCGAGTGAAAGAGACGGGTAGAAGAAATAAGGACACAAATCGTTCGGTCATTCACATTTAGCAATTCATTTGCGATCCAGTTTTTAGAAGGTCATGGTACGAAAGAAAGCAATTCATTTTAGGAACCTATTCTGCATCGCGCTATTTTTTAATCGCTGTCTTAAAGTTGATGGTATGCACCCTGTTAAAGATGACAGAAATATCGCCCTCGTGCCCACAATTTTCCTTTGTTTTCCTAACATTTTAATGTGAAAAGTTTATATTATGATGTTTAGGAGAATATTATTAGGTACTCATGTCGTAATATTAATTACTCATGAATAATTTCAGCATAAAGCCGCTTTTAATTGATTATTGATTTTAAATCTTAACTCTACTTAACTTTTAGCTTTACGAAAACTAGTTTGCTTTATTTAAATTTTTACTTTTTTGCATGCACAATGCAATTTTTATTATTGAAAAATTTAAAATAAAGTAAGTAGGTATTAAGGTTATGAGACGGGTCGATTTTTTCTAAATACTTCATTTTCAATTTTGCAATAGTCCGCTTTAGTTGAGTTGAAACTAGACATATTTTATTAATTAGACATTTAAGTCACGCAGCTGACTGTACCTACTACACCACCTCGTGTGTCAACCTGTCACGAGTGGCTATGTGGTGTCTGTACCCACATGATTTATGTAACGAGTGTATGATTTAGTAGCCTAGTTTTAGTTCAAGATACATAGTAAATTAATATATCTTTTAACCGCCTCTGTGGTCTAATGGTAAACACCACTGATATCAGACCCAGAGATTCCGGGTTCGATTCCCAGTCGGGGTATTTGTATTCGGTTTGGTTGGTGGTAAGGCTTGTTCAAAGTCCGCCTGGCTAGCTACCACCATCTTATCTAAGATTGACAGCATTCCGGCTGTTTGATATAAAATAGGCAGTTCCTCATTATTTAAGGATTCCGGGAGAAGGTTCGCTTCCACCTTCAGCCTTATCATCACTTAACATCAGGTGTGACAAGGGCTAAATGTTTCTCCGTTGTTGATAAAAAAAAACTTTTTGGTAGCTTTTGGCGTGAAAAGCCAGCCATTATTAGCCGTTTACTGGGTGCCTACCATCAACTGTTATTGCGGTTTTGTTTAGGACCCAAACTGATCTGCTTCGCTTATTCGTACCACGACAGCTTAATATCAATGACAGCGATTCAGTGATCATTCAATGATATTTTACAGCGGCTAAGCTGTCAGATCTCATATTTGACTTATAACTCGGCCAAGCTGACATGACACCTGCAGGTTATACCCGTCCCTCTCACTCTCCGGGCATGACAGAATCGAGTGAAAGATACGGGTAGAAGAAATAAGGACACAAATCGTTCGGTCATTCACATTTAGCAATTCATTTGCGATCCAGTTTTTAGAAGGTCGTAGTACGAAAGAAAGCAATTCATTTTAGGAACCTATTCTGCATCGCGCTATTTTTGAATCGCTGTAGTTGATGGTAGGCACCCTGATCATAATGACCGTTTGTAGATCTTTGAAACTGAAACCTGAATTACGAGTGTGTTTTCTATATCACATCAACTTTTTTTTTGCGATGACTGATGAAAGATAGCATAATCCAAAAAGCGTAATACAATATTTTCTGCACTATTCGAAATAGAAAAGTCGATGTAAAAATCAAAACACAGCATAATTACAGATTATGCTGTGTGACCAAATGCCTGTAATCTATGACTGAAATATGAGTTGATGAAAAGCCTCGATATCCGATGCTTTGATGTGTTTCATCGATCATTTTAAACTCAGCTTTAACCACAGTTATCCATTTAAAATGACACAGTAAATGGGCATATCCGACTTTTCGGTGAAAATGTTCAAAACGATTATTTTTTATTTACTACGACAGTTGGTAAGTGTTTTGTCAGATATAAATTTTTCATGGTTTGTATTGAACACAGATTGCACATGAACAATACAAACCCGGAAAAGTATGTACATTACGTGAAAAGTTTAAATAATTCCGATTTACTGATTCTTATTTTTTAAAACATATTTTTTTTTAATATTTTGTAGGCAAAATAAAAATGTAATGTAGTTACTGTATGCGTTAGGACCAAGGGTGTACATTACACAATTGAGCTGCTTTCTTACCTGCAGTGTACCTAAGTGTACCTTTAATAAAATTCTGTGTACTTTAAATAAGTAGGTACACAGAATTTTATTAAAGGAATTACAATCAATCAAATATTGTTATAACTCGATAAAGATTGGATGGTGGAAGCATAATGTCGCAGACACTGAACTTAAAAGAGAAAGAATGTATGTATAAAAGTTATAGAATAAAACCATACATCCCCATAGTAGCTTTTTGCATGAGATTTCAGTAATACCACAACCACAAAACGCCGCCTCCGAACTATTTGCTGTAGTTTTCACATATTTTATAAGAATTCGGCGCATACGGTTGACGCTGTTAGTCGTCACTTGGTTCTTTTTCTAGCTCCAAGTGGCGGCGTTTGTGGCTGCCGCGTGTAGCTCGTGTGCGGCGGGCGACAGACGGCAAGAGTGGCCACTAGTATAGTGCAGCAAATACATTAAAATATACAAGGTAATTTTTTATCACTCCCCCCAGATAATTTTAAGGATTATTCGAAGCCTATGCAAATACATTAAAATATACACGAGTTTTTTATCACCCCGAATAATTTTAGGGATTATTATAGTCATAAAAACAAACAACTTTTATTAAGGGACCAAAACTGAAATCGCGAAATAAAAATCAGCTGTTCCATACAACAGTGCAAAAATATTTAATTAAAACGTATGGAACACATGTAATGGAACAGCTGTTTTTTTTTCGCGATTTCAGTTTTGGTCCCGTAATAAAAGTTGTTTGTTATAAATAATCCCTGAAATTATTCGGGATGATAAAAAATTACCGTGTATAGTTACTTCTAAAAATTAAATGAGTGTTTTCTGCTCTTTCAAGTTCTTGCCATATATATGTCGTGGTCAGATCATTGAATTGATTATTTCATGAAATGGTTGGTCATTTCATGATTTAAGGTCACAGCACACATCAACTCGGAAAGGGATCGTAAACGTATCAACTCGAGCGGTTCAGTATTCTTTGTATGAAACCCCCTACTGCAAAGCACACTAATCGGAATCGTAACGTAATCGCCTCGCCTCGGGACCAGCTCACGAACCGCTTTGCGGGTCGCTCAACTTGCTATCCCCGCGCTTACCGCTAGTGGTCCACGCGCTCACGTCTCTCCGTACCCGAGCTTACGGCTCTACGCACAGTGGTCTGAAAATGAAAATGAACATAATTTTTTTTTATAATTTTTTTTTCTCATTTTTTTGACATTTTTTTTTTTGTTTTTTTTTATCATTTTTTTCTCTCATTTTTTTTTATATGGAACCACTGTCCGGCGAGCCGTAAGCGCGGCGTCGTCGCCTAGCCGTAAGCGCGGCGTCGCCTAGCCTTAAGCGCGGCGTCGCCTAGCCGTAGCCGAGCCGACGTACCGACGCTGATCCGGTTTGGTTACGTGCTTGCTTTAGGTTGACGCCTGGTTGACGGCGAGGCGAAGGCGATACGGTGTCGATCCCTTTCCGAGTTGATGTAATGTGCTGTGTCCTTTAGTCTAAACATCATTGTAATGTGTTTTTTGTAACTTAATTGCAATTTTCAGGAAGTTGGAACCTGAACTTAGCTGTTGCAGGCTAAAGTCTGTAAGTTTGTTTTGCTGTAGCGTTAAGCTGCAACATTTGCTCAGACGTTTCAACCATACCAACACCGGGAAACGAGAAAATAGTTCAACCATCCAAAATGGGTACTTATTACAATAATTTCCTAATGGGTAGGTACATGATTTTGGATATAACTGAGATTTTTAAATATTTTTATTTAAAATCGTCGATTATTTTTAACACCCTATTAATAAATTACCTACCAGAGATGACATAGATATACTTACATAAGGTTTTCATATTTTATTAATAAATTAATACTGGATGATGCCAGTAATTTTGCAAAATGCTGAAAAACCTTACTCACATAAAATTAAACAAATATAAATAATAAGTCTGTTGTACTGTTTTCTTACACTTTAACTTAGGTACCTTGTATTTCTACTCGTCTTTAATTAGGTTAATTACAAACTCAAAAAAGCAGCAAAGATAATACCACAAGGTGGCATTTTGTTTTCAACAATACGCTGCTTAAAATTTAATCTCCAAGCAAGAACGCAGCAAGTTTTTATCGGCAAAGTTGCGCAAAAGCTAGTGATAAACAAGAATACTCACTGCCCTCCGTGTGTATGGGGGTGTACGGCAAACAAAATGGCCGCCACGAAACTTGCGAACTCCGGCAGGAACATCGCGCAAACCCTGCAACAGAAGGAAGTGGGTCACTGTCGAACTATCAAACTGATGGGTGCTGCGGCGAACAGCGGTGCGGTTTATGCGAAAACACGAATCTTAAGTTGAACTTAGGTTAGTAACCTTTTTAATGTTTTGCGAAAAAATATTTTCTTTTTAAAACACGGTTACCTATGATCTGACTGAAAGTTGAAGTGGCAGTGGGCGGGACACATAGCCCGGAGAACCGATAGCCGTTGGGGCGGAAACTCGGCGGAAAGGTTCTCGAATGGTGACCGCGAACCGGACGACGTTCCCGTGGGCAGGCCCCCTACAAGGTGGACCGACGATCTGGATCTGCGATCAGGTCAAGGTCGCAGGAAGCTTGGATTTTTTGTTTATTTGTTTGTTTGTAATGGAAGTCATACTTATAAAAAAAATATTTCCAAAGATTATCACCGGAACAGATAGTTATGCTTGTCGCACTATAGTTTCCTTTACCGTCACATTTGTTCACACCAATTTGTCCCATAATCTTAAAAAAATTGCATGGCGTTAGATTGAATTAATGTCAAGCGTCAAATAGACTTCTATTAACAAGATGGTAAGGTTCACTGATTTAATGTTTGACAGTAAATTAATAATTGCGCATTGGAATTGTTTCCAAGAGGGACGGGGTCGTGGCTCATCGTCTCGTATAATGTTCCGAGACACCAAAAAGTTTCAATAGGGCTGTATGTACCTAACACCTACCTGTTTAAGCATAGCAAAGATAAGTTTTCATATAAAAAGAAGAAGAAAAGAAAATAGTGCAAACACGTAAAAGTTCAGTGGCTCTGAAAAACCTTAATGAACACAGACCGGGCCGGTAAACTGTAAAGTTCCTCGAGCAGGCGGTGTTCCCAACTATTTTTAAACTGCTAAAATATTGTCACTTAGGTGCCAACGTCTGAACTCGTGTACTTGTGCTTGTGTCAATATTTATTAAGGTACATCAGGGGCTTGCTTGCTCTTAGATTCGTTATTTTTTTAACAGAGATTCCAGTAAACGATGAAATATTTACGTCTGTTCGGGCGGGCTTGGAGATCTTCGGCCACCCTCAAATCGAAGATCTCCAAGCCCGCCCGAACAGACGTCGTCGCGCACCGCCAGTCTGCTTGTGACCACGGTTGTTGCAACACAGCCGAAACGTCAAGCTGTAAGTACATAATAATATGTACTTCATAATAAATGTCGCGTTGAGTCCCGTTACTCTTGTTGATAATTATAATGGAACGCGAAAGTTTAAAATCTTATATAACGATGAAATATACTTACCTATATATACTTACCAAAATTGTTAAAGTCATTGAAACTGTATAGGAAAAATGTGATAGTAAAAAACCACGAACCCTATAAGTAGCTTTCAGGCGGCTACTTATAGGGTTCGTGGTTTTTTACTATCACATTTTTCCTATACTTACAAAAATTGCATTGTGAATGCATAAAAATAATTTAAAAATCTCATTGAAACTGGTTTACAGGTTTCTTAATACTTTTGTAGTACCTACTTACTTATTCATTATTAAATTTAATTCAACTCATATATTCGCAAGAAACATGGTGAATACATTAAAGGCCTTAAATATTTCAAATGTCCGCGATATGATAAAGCTAAACGCCATTTTCAAATATGAAAAAAAAATGATAAATGTGAAAGTTTAGATGTTTGGATCCTTGTTACTCAATCACGCCAAAACGGCTCAACGGATTAGGCTGAAATTTGGGACACAGATACTTTGTAGCCTGGAGAGGAACAAATATCACATTTCCGCTGGATAACGTCGTGTAGTCCACGCGGACGAAGTCGCGGGCGGAAAACTAGTAATAAATAAATTCAAACGACGCAGAATATTAGGAGATCGTACATTTTACAAGTAAGTAAAACACATGACATAAAATTGCGAGTGAATCTGATGTGCAACGGATGCGAACAACTTTTATCAGAATTGAGACACTCGTTACTGACTTTTACAAGTCAAGCAAAATCTCGAGCAGGTGGATAAATATTTAGTTAAAAAATGTTTTTTCACATCTCATGCTCGTAAAGTTCGTGTTTATGTTGGGTATAGGCTGCATAAAATCACTTTTTATGCTCTAGTGCATAAAGTAAAATCTTCGTCTATGTCACAGACTCTAAGACAAAGGTCATCAGGTAAACAGTCACAGACGCAATTAAACTTCGTTAAATAAACTTGTTGTTTCATTCTGTTTCTTAAATTTTGTACATAATCCATGTTAAATTACTAAATAAATAAAACTAGGCAAAATTAATGAGTTTTGTAAGAAATAAGTATTTCAAGAGACTACGATCTATGCTAAGTAACTGTGCTGCCACTTCCACGTATAAAAAAAAGAAAAAGTTTTCCCGCCAACATGGCGAAGTCTTTATTTTTTGCAATATTGTAATTTATTTTCCTCACACTCGAAGTGAAAAGCAGAGTGTATAACTCGTACATAAAACCCATTTTACCCTCGAATTGACTATCCATCCTCGCCTTACGGCTCGGGTGGATATATACGTCTCGGGTAAAATGGTATGTTTTATGCACTTGTTGTACAATCTACTATAGTAGGTACCTACATCACTCGAATCGAAACCTGTAAAATATGAAAAGCTAGGGTGTTTTTAAACACGACAAGGTTTTAAAACTATTTTGGATTTGGATTGGATTGAATTGGCATTTTTTTAAGTTTTACGAGCGCGGTTTTCCTGTAATGGTCTTTTATTAGAAGGAAGGAATTCACTTCCAAACATGTAGAATTAACTTTATGATTAACTAGCTTTCCGCCCACGGCTTCACCCGTTTTGGCGTGATTGAGTAACAAACATCCAAACATCTAAACATCCAAACATCTAAACTTTCACATTTATAATATTATATATAGTAGGATTTATTCCATTTTCAAATATCTTCTTGTATTAAAACCTTTTTAGCAGTGGTGTAAAATATTAGAGACAAGACATCTCAATAAAAAGATAGCCGTTCCAAAGATTCAACTTGAAAAAACTAGACGCTCGTTTTTGGGGAAAAGAAAAGCGTACCTATTTTTAATTAAGTTCCACAGGATTTAGCATGCCATTGCATAAATTCAAAAATCGCTCTTGAGCAAAGGATATTATAAAGTAGACGACTAACTACCTATATGAAAGAACTCAATACGTCGGGTTGATGTAACACATAACCTTATCTTAACTGATGCAAGGTAATTATTAACGGCCAGAATTAATAATCTATCCACAGATAGGGATAATAATGATCCAGATTAGTTGCTAGGGAACACCCAGGCAATTGTCGTTAATTCTATGTTAATATCAAAGCGGAATTAAAGTATGACAATAACGTAAGTAAGTGCGCTCTAACAACTTACCGGTTGTAATAACTTGCCAAATAACAGAGTAGGTAATATTGTGGGATGCGTCGAACAGCAAGTTCCGTCGCCATATTGGCACGTGAGAGTTTGGGGAACACAGACACGTGTGAATAGCAGAATGTTATCTTTAAGAAAGTTAGTGTTTAAGAAAAGTTGATGCATGCATTTTTAGTTAACAAAACCAGGACCCATATTTTCAAAAGTTACTTCGACAAATGAGGAGAGAAACAAGGCGATGACAAACTAGAAGCAATAGCTATAATGTGCAAACTAGCATTAGTTTATTAAGGGGCCAATAACAACACTTCAAACAAATAGTTCCCATTACCACGTTGTGTTCCAAATTAAGCTCGCGCAAAACGACAGGCAACCTTGATGTTACGTACCTAGCAATTTCTTCCAGGTTTTAACTAACTGATGATCAACCATTCAACCACTTACTCAATGATGTTGTTTGTGCAACTAAACCTGATTTCTACTCCAATCCAAACTAACTGCAGTCTTTTGTTAATCCTTACATAACTTACTGAGGAATTCAATATTACCTGTGGCTTTACTAACGAACCATCGGCATCTCCGACGAGTTGTGCAGCGAGATGATCAACCATCCAACCACTTACTCAATGATGTTGTTTGTGCAACTAAAACTGAATTCAATTCCAAACTAACTGCAGCTTTACAATCCGTATTCGTTTAATCGCTTCATATCTTACTGATGAGTTCTATCTTTGTCTTTACTAACGAACCACCGGCATTTCTGACAAGTTGACCATCTCACTGGTCAACCATCCATCCACTTACATATGTTTGTGAAACTAAACCTGGATTAAATTTCTAACTTATTACGGTTTTACTGTAATTGTATACAGTAAATATAATATAAGTAGCGCTCCGCTCGCGACTTCGTCTGCGTGGATCCCCTTTTTTACCCCCTTAGAGGAGGAATTCCCAAAATCTCTCTCTTAATGCTCCCCTACACTCCCCAAGGAACATACATGCCAAATTGCAGCTTCATGCGCCCAGTAGTTTCGACTGTGCGTTGTCTGTCAGTCAGTCAGCAACGCAAGAGTTTTATATACCTACCTAGACATGATTACATTTAACAATGATAAAGTTCACATGCCAACCTCAATGCACTCAATGGGAATGGGTAGTGGGCGAACTTATTGAGGACAAGTTCTCAACAAGTTCACGTGTTCACGTTCAAGTTCACGTGTCCTCAACAATTTGACCCGAGACCAACCAACGTAAGTTTAATATAGGTACAAAAACGTTTTGAAATATCTTCACAACAGCTTATAAGGCAAGTTTATTTGTGAAACCGTTATAATAAAGATCATCTTCTGATATCAATATAACGTGTTAATGAATAAACGCAAAACGTCTTAGATGGTGATTGTGCTCATGAATATGAACAACTTTTACTATGGGGCCAACCACAGAACACGTAAAGATTTTTTTCTCTTGTAGAGGGCCAACTCGGCAACTCTACAAAAAAATCAGCTGTTCCATACATGGTCGAGTAGGTATTGACAATTTGTATGAAACAGCTGTTTTTTTTGCGTTTATTCATTAACATGTTGTATGTTGATCGTAGCTATACATAATTACACCTTGACGGAACAAACACAAATAATAAAAATATTTAAAGCTTAAAACTTTGTCCCGAGTTCAGCAGAGAGGGTTACTACTCACTGCGCAATCACGCCACTCATGCCCCCACTGCTGGGGCACTGGCCTTCGTTACGGATGGGCAAGGAGAATGGGCCATGCATGACCCATCACGCGCGCCCAATGCAGATGGTGGGTATTAGCGACTGCAAATACAGCCGGGACCAAACGGCTTAACGTGCTTTTCGAAGCACGGAGGAGCTCGAGATGAAAAGTTTTTGGTCACCCATCCCTTGACCGACGACCCACCTTGCAAAAGTTGCTTAACCTCAACGATCGCAGGCCGAGTGCAGTAACCACTGCGCCACGGGTTCCTCATCACGCCACTACACAAGCTTGATTCGGAATACTCCATTCACGCTAACTTCGCAAGCGGCAGTGCAACGTCAGCTGCTGGTAGTTGGGAACCTATGTTCTGTATTGCGTACACATCTCGCGCCTTTACGTGAAACAATTATGACCAAGTTGCCGATGGAGCACAGGGGCACCTATGTTGGAACATGTTCAACGTGTTTCCTAGGCAACATGTTGAACATTCTGCCGTCAAAGCTCAAAGCCATCGACAAGAATTTTGGAAGTTTCATGTGTATGTGTAGGTACTAAAGTGATGCTATGCAAGATGTACTAAGTCATGAAAATAGCGTGATAAACAATCTGTTGTTCGTGAGATGTTGTGAGGACTTTTGAGATGGATGAGCTAACTGTTTGTGATTATACACCACTAAATTTTAATCAGGACCATGATTTTAAGAGACTATCGTGTCCATTGATACGAAAAATTTGAGCTATGGGGCCAGCTACGAAATCAGCTGTTCCATACATTTTTGTCGAGTCGATGTTGTACTTTTCAATGGAACAGCTGATTTTCTCCAGATTCCGTGACTGGCCCCGTAGTAAAAGTTGTTCATATTGATGGACACTACTATCCCCTATTATTTATTATTTACTTATTGGTGTAAACATATTCGTAGTTACATAGGTACGTAGTTTTCGAATGGTGACTGACGGCGTTCCGCGATCCAGACATAAAAAATGCAAATAACATTGCGGAACATAACATTGAGTCTTGAGGAAAGTTAAGGGTTATTAACATTATGCTACGAATGATTTTATTTCAAGTACTGTCGAACCAATTGAATCAAGACACACCATAAGTTTATTTTCCAACAGTTATAAAAAGGTTGTTGAAATTCATTGTCAATGTCAATTGTTCAATCCAACTGTTTTGATTGTATGGGTTCTTTTACGTCTAGGAATTTAAAATGAATTAAACTAAAAATAGATAACGTTGGATAATGAAAGTTAATTATTCAATTCAGGCTGGATCAAGTACTTTTATTATTAGCATGAGTATGAACTCAACTTTCAAATATAATGTGATGTGTGCTGTGTGATTAATATTATAATAAAAATATAACATTAACAAAGCAAATTCTGTATTTTTATACAAATAATATTTTTTTTAGAAATCTTACATATACATACATAATCAAGATTAGCTAGCATTGAGTAAATTTTTATTTCGGAAAAACAGTTGAATTTTAAAAATATTATTTCAGCAAATAGCTTTTCACTGGCCATTTTAAAAACGTGAAAGCGAAAAAGAAAATACAAAAAGCTGCGAATACTGGCAATAATAATATTTCCAATTGAAATACGCGTAACATTCCTGTTTTCGTATCGAGCGTACTTGAAACGAATGTACTTACCGCACTACTCAGTTGCCTGGTAACCAGCCTCTCGATTTGAGTCAAGAGCCTTTTGTAATTTGGTACAAACTTCAACCGAGTTACATCCGAGGTATTTAGTTCTGTATTCAATTTGATTGCCTATTGAGATATCTTTTGAGAGAGGATAATTCCATTTCAAATAAGAAGCGGGATCTTGTCGAGTTTGCTGCTGATTTCCAGAGAAGCTGTAGGCAAATTATATAACAGTAGGTACAAACGTTACAAATTATTTTTACTTTTTTGCATTCACAATGCAATTTTTATTATTGAAACAATGACTCTGACTGAGCTACGGAGTCGTTACGAGACCCGTCGAATTTATCCAATACATACTTCTTACACGCTGTTAGCCAGCGTATATTTCATCAATGTGAAGATATTACTACCCTCGTCACTTGAAAGAAATACCTTTCCAGATATTTGACTATCGATAAAGATGAAATAATTGCTATTACAAATTATTTTTACTGTTTTGCATTCACAATGCAATTTTTATTATTGAAAATATTGAAAACGATCAGAAAAAAATCAACCCTTCTGAACTAGCTAACTAGCTAACTAGCTCCGATGGAAATCCAGTCTTTTTTCTAATACTTATTCATTTTCAATTTGTATATGTCAAAATAATATTTTGTAAATCAATATATAATTATAACGATATAGGAGTAAGTATCTGAAAAAATATTTAAATATCGACAAGCTATGTTTTGACCCACAAAATAACGAAAATGTCATTTTACCTAATTGCTTATTAAGTTTAATGAAGTAAGGTCTGATTCATAGTGTTGAGATTGCGTTACCAAAAATTAGAAAAGCTATAGCGTCGAGCGAAGTTTTAATTAATAAATGGCTTAATTATTTCGCAACAGCGATACTCCGCCATTATAAGTGAATTAATTACTAAATGTAATTAATTACTCACATGCGAAGATAAGACAAAGGGTCGGCGTAATTAAGGAGGAGTTATGACATTGGTGAGGTGCGGGCCCTGCGAAAAACTAATTTCATCCAGAGGCAAATATGCGGCACTAGGTTCTAGTAAATAAGTAGGAAATGTCAAATTTTCTTAAATTTTCTCTACGCAATAACTATTTATATTTTTTATTGGAGAAACAGTTTTTTTTCCCCCACGGCAAATAACCTCTTGGCATTAGAAAAGGCAATTAGGAAGTGTCGAAATGTTCCTGTTGCTTGTTTTACTTTTGATAAACAGTCTTATTAGTATTGGTAATATGTATTGCTAATTTCACCATGCGGATAATATATAGCATGATTATAAGTTACAGTCCAACCAATTGAATTGTAACCTAACTCACCATACGGCTATTTCCTAATAAAGATTAAAATTCTATAAGGTCGAAATTTGACATTGGCACTGAACCTTATAGTTCTGACGCTTTCGAACTAATTATTTGCAAAATGGATGCGCCGAAATATCGAGGACTCGACAGCAAATCAAAATCCCGCTTTTCGTCATGTTTAAAAAGTCACGATTCTATTGGTTCGACTGTACATCAGAAAGGGAAATTATGAAAAGGCACTTTTTAAATATTCCCGTCCTTTGTTTTACTTGTATTGATAATATGTATTGGTAATTTCACTCAGCGGAAAATATACGGCACTATAAAGGTTCATTAATTTTATTTTTCCGATTCTGCTTGTCATATCTGATTTAGCGTTATTTATTTATATTTGTTGTGTGCTTTACCGGTATGTATATTGTAATGTGTATATTGTAATGTGTATATTGTACCTAATGTTGTTGTTTATTGCTAACAGTAGTTGTTAAAATGATTGTCTTTTCGCCGTTCTTCCGTTTTCTGAACGGATATTAACGTATAATAAATTGTTATAGGATCAATATCAAGGCTACTTTTAATTTCGATAAAATACCTTGTAGAGACGAGGAATAATGGAACATGGTCGGTGTATATATTCTTTGACATGTTTTTGATTGACTCAAACTACGACTCTTATGCCGCTTAATATTGGTCAAGTATAGTGGAGAATTGCAAACTGTACTTTTATGCCGGTAGTACCTACACCACTCTGGCCCTACCGCTAAACCATAGCGGCCTGCGCCGCCGCTGAGAGTCCCGCCCGAGCTTCGATCAAAAGGTGCTGTTGTTGATCGAAGCGCCCGAGTTGACGATTGTAGGGGGTGCGCAGTAGCCACAGATTACGTGTATGTATGGGATTGACATTAGCGATTGAAAAGTCACGTGACAGCTTATGTCAGTCCCATACATTTTCTTTCTATTCGACTGGCGAATTCGCTAATAGAAAGCCACTTGTCTAGGGGGGCAGTTTAGGTCCTTAACAAAATCGCAATAAGAGTTGATGGTAGGCACCCAGATCTCTTGAGATGGATCTGTGCGAACGTGGCGCAACCATTTACGTGGGAGCGACAGGGACAGGTAATAAAAGGTCTTTGTACGAGATTCTTCGTGCTCCGCGACCGTACTTTATATCCAAAGGTTACCTCAAAATCGTCCAGCTAAGTTTTTCAATATAAATAAGCCGCTATAAAGTATCCACCATGAGCGTCAGCAAGAAACCTTCAACTTCGCTTGCCTAGCATATCCTGTCTGTTTATTAAGGGAGGTAAAATTTCCTACATAAAGTACTTGCCTCTCAAATGAGCCGTTCCGCATGCAGTATGCAACCATGAATTTAAAAGTAATTCCATTATAAGTTGCGGAGTTTCCTGAAAATTTTCCAGAGTTGCAAATAATGTGAGGGCCTAAAAGTTCCGCCTGATACACTAATGTGATTGGAGTGCGCTCGACGGTGAGCACATTACCCGCAACTTTTAAATGACGTAAACAGCTTGTTGGTCGTCACAATAGGCTGTTTGCTACATGCGTTTGTCTGGCTAATTGTAGTAGAGTGAGCGGAAAATTTTATTTACCTAAGTAGGGCAGAGGTACCCTTTGTGGCCACTTTTAGGATTTTTTTACTTTTAAGCACTAAGTACTAAATGGTCTTGGGTATTTAAGACACAAATTATATCTTAAATTATAGATAATTTATCTACCTTTAAAGGTACATTTTTCAAATTTATAAAAGTAAAAGAGTTTTTTTTATATTACACACAATGTGTGAGAGGTGCCAAATGTACCGGTTTTGGCCACTTACTGATAAGTAGTTAAACTTTTGTAAGTATTGCGAAAAATCAAAACCAAACCCAGGTAAAATCAATATATTCTAATGCGCTAGAAACCAGTCAATTGCAAAACAACATTTTAATTATAAAAAACAAAGTTTTATAAAGTATTTCATCCAAAACAAATTTCTTAAAATTTTCATACAAAACATTTTTTTAAACAGAAAATGGAATTTATTGAAAAAAAATCTTATGACATAAGGAATTCTAACGGTTGTTATTATTACCTTAAAATACCTTATTTTAATTGCCTTTATCGAAAATGGCTAAAAGTTGTTTAGAAAACTTTTAGAGCAAAAAGTGGCCAAAACCGGTACAGTGGCCAAAACCGGTACGCCTGCCCTATTTGGGAACTGCCGTTTGTTACCGCAGGGCTGTTCGGAAAACTAAATCGCATGATACTAACGGAAAAGATAGTAACTAATAAAAGAGAAATTAGACACCATCACATACATTGTTCCAATACCATAACAGCTATAGTAGCTTGAGCACTAGTCTCATGGAAATTGGAAACAACGATGGGTATTACCACATACATATCTTAAAATCAGATTACATTCACCTCGATTAAAGACGTTTTTAGTTGAAGTAAATATTCAAAATTAATAAAATCCAATATCGAATAGTGCCTGTTTATTAACAATTTATCATGCTTCTTTTTAAATATTGACCCTTCGAGCCAGAATTATGCTCCTTTCCACTAGCACAAAATTATTTATCAAAAACATTTCAATTATATTAAACGTAAAGAAAAAAAAACTTCACAACTAAGGTCACGTAGTCAAGGTAAAAAAATTTTTATAAACAAAATTGAATGCGTTTAACGCTCAGTTGCAGTTAGCACGTTGTTAGCAAAACTGCTTGTTGCAGAGTTGATATTGTTTTCAGCAACTTTGTCAAATTCATCAAAAGCGATGCAAAAACTATTAGGTACTCAACAAATGTTTAGCATAAATGTACTCATAATAGCGTAGGCGTTGATGAAACAAACAAACATATTGGACACGCAATGACTGCTTTTATTGTTTGTCTTCATCATGCAACAAAAAAGGAAAACAAAACAAAACACGAGCGTCCACCGCGCGAGTATAAATATTAAATCAAATTGGTATAGTTCCATTGTGACGCGGTTAACCGTCGCTATCATTATTATTCATGCGACGCGACTTGCGGATACGTGAAAACAGTTTGTAATAACCACGTGGTGGTCAAATTTAAAAAATGAGTTTCATAAAGGTGTAAAATTAGTGAGAGAGAGAATGACGTTTTTACCATCGCATCCCACACCACTTGGAATCAAAATGAATTGTTCTAAAATGGAATTATGGCGTTTTTTCAAATTTTTAAGGTGTATTTGTCCTCTGATTATAAAGTTACTAAACTGCCATAATTATAGCCTATCTGAATTTGCGAATTAGAAAATATAAAACTCGATAAGCTATCGAAATTCTGACATTACGACGATGTATGATGTGTGTGTGATAAAGCTCAAAAGTTAACTCAGCTTAAATATCCCCAATCCTTTGAACTCTTAACGACATTAATTAGAACAACTCATTCGCAATTCCCTAAAAGGCAGTATTTACAAAAAGGTCAAATATCCCGTAATAAACGGTAAAGGAACGCTTGCCTAAACTATATTCTGGAAATTGTCCGCTCTCGAATGATAATGAGCGCTCGAAAATCGTTAACGGGATTAAGTTTGGAAATTGGATATTGAGCATAAGCCTGGCTAAATTCGTGGTGGACACAGCAAGTATCTGTAATTAGCAGTAACTAAGAGGATCGGGACGCTGGCCTGATTAAAACTGGCTTAGCGCGGGTTACTTCGTCGCTCTTGGACGGCTGCAAATGAAATATCCCGAGCAAAGGCGACTAGGAAGATATTTGTATGTTCAGTGCAGCTTGAATACTGTTATCAATTTAGTGTTAACTGTTTCTATTACTACTACTGCCACGTTACTTTGATTTTTTGCGGAAATTAAATACGAGAAGAGAAGCGAACTTTAAAAAAAGAAATCTAAGATTATATTTTATTTGTAATACTGACTTGGATAATTGATATTCACTGTTTCCACATTCTGCGTTCACATTTTATTAGATAAGAAATCTAGATAAAACATGCCATCATTGAATATACAAATATTTTACTAACAGATCGGGAAAACCAACTCTTTGGAAAATTCCTAATACTTCTTTAATCCCACTAAAAGCAACCAGCAGCCAGAGAAATTTGTCTGTGTACTCACGATTGTCCATTCCATTTCATGTGTTGTAATACTCCGTTATTTCCTGGGGGTGTACTGGGGCTCAAGAAACAAATCCAGGTACAGCCAAGGGTTATGGAAGGTCTAAAGTCCGTCGCCCTGAGTCGTCTTGAGACAATTGTAATGCTGCTGGATTTGAGTCATTTGCTTTAATCAACAATTTAGTTTGATGCCTCTTGCGGTTGTCGTCTGTCGTCAATAGCTGAACCTTTAATTATTTTAGGCTGGTTGAGGGAATAAGGGGCGCTTATACGATTCTTCGTATGGCTTCTAGAGCACATTCTAACCAGTTTCAACATATTAAGGTGAAGCCTCGCAGTATGATGTACCTAAATAGTCTAAAACTTTCTTCTACAACAATGAAAGATTTGTAAGTATTACCTGTTGTGATTATTTCAATTACTGTTTAGTTTCAATTCATCAAATTAATTTGCACCGTTACTTACTGCTTTGATTTTAAATTATGTACCTGTTTAATGTGAACGCATGTGGTCTTTACTTTTAATTGTATTTGCATCTAGCCTTTTCTATTTAACGTTTGTCTCTATGTAATATCTGTTGTAAAATATGTTGGCTATCTCAATAAACAAAATAAAGAAAATGATTAGGCACTGTACTGGGTAGAAAATGTTTCACTGTGGAAATAATTTTTGTGCCGAAAATCAACTAGCGGTTAATAATAAATACTGAATTTAAATTCACTGCATGAATGATGTCGGTAGATATATCGTTTTGGTTTTGGGCTTCCAGCAGAAGGCATTCAAACTTGGAGGATCGTAGTTTGAAATTGGGTCACGGCAACTTCGAGGTTTCAAGTTTGAATGTTAGGGCGGAATGTTATTCTCTAAGGGCATTGTTTGCAATCCTACTTCTCTAACATTGCCAAAAATTTGGAAATTAATCTTTTACGTACAGTCGACAGCTGACATCGAAGTTTTCAAATTGACCTTGAATTGGACCACTAAAACCACGCGACAGCGACGCGGGACGACGACGGACGTACCGCAACTGATAATTTTGAGGTGCTTTCAACTAAATCATCTACTTTCCTAGTGTGATTTCTTATATAAAGCACTTTCACAGTTATTTGTGAATAATATTTAAACTAACTTAAAAATAGTAAAAAGAAAGCGGAAAAATTTAAGGAGAAGGCTATTTCTAAGAAAATATATTAAAATAGGTACAATATGAATGTAATACTGAAGCAAAAGTTCAGATTGCAAATATTTATCAAATCCACGTAAGATTTAATATGAAACGCTGTTTACCAATAAAGTTTCAAGATCCACGAATAATAGAGGATATGGAGCAACAGCGTCACAAGATTGGTAGTGAAGCTTCTCCACTATTAAAGTAATATGCGTACAAAAGCACACGAATATAGGTACCTAATCCAAATCACCTTTAAAAAGTTCAAACGAAAAAATTTAAGAACATGTCACACTAGAGATAGATATATATTTTTGGTTAAAAAATGCTAATTTATTCTAACAATTGGTCGACTTTAGTTCGAGACTAAAAAACTAAAAAGGAGAAGCAGCAAAAACCAATTTCACTAGGTTAATTTACAACCAACCCTTCCCGTTTTTCATCAAAATCATCAGTTTTATATAGCGTCGTTGTCTCTCATATAGGTGAAGCTATAAGTGCCTTTATCGACATAGAAATTCTTTATTTTGTAGGTCGAATATTGTTCCCGGGATTTGTTTATCGTGCGAAGAACAAAGGCGTATTGTTAGCGTTCGGAACTTAGCTATACGTTATACACAGATATTGTTAATACTGAAACATTTACTTGTGAATATAAAAGAAAGTTTCGTGATATTTACAAAAACCCACTAAAATAATTTCAAATGTATGTTCAGTACGAAATATATGCCACTAATTATTCCTGTAAAATTAATGACAGACAGACGTCGATGTGATATTTTAATGGCATATGTTTCCTTAAAAAAATTGTTGGTTGACCTTAATAATAAATTAAGAAAACAAGTCACAGCCAAACGAGTAACATGCTTCTCTGTGGGGAAAAGTTTCCAACTAGTCACACTGCCAATTAACCATAATAATATTTTAAATTAAAATTGCTAAGTAATCATAACCAGTCCCACAGTGACTGATAACACGCAGAAGAAGTTAGGTATTTCATTCCAACACAGATTCCAATAAAAGCTCAATATAAAAAAAAGTAATGTAGAATTTTCAACCTGAAATAGAATGTTCTCTGTGAAAATAAACAAGCTGTAAGCAGCTGATCGACGGGTATTGTGTTGAATAATTAAATTAAGGCCTTCACAGCATTATAGAGTCCTAACAATTAAAAGTTTCCCGATCCAATTAACAATTAAGGGTTAACGACGCTTGCCTGTGATTGGACTTTATTATTAATTAATTAATTTCGATTTTGGAATATACAAAATGCTACCTTGTGATGTGGCTACGAGCAATCAACCAAAACTTATGTAATTGAAATATGTAACGCGAGTAATGATGCGTATTGTTCGTTAATTACGCCACAATTTTAATTTAGTCATTGTTACGTCAAGTAATTAAAATTGTATGGCTAAAATTTGTTAATTTTATTTCACAATAAGTACATAGAATAATAATAATACTACTTTTCTCGTGAGAACGTAGTGAAATTTCACTAAGCTTTTTGAAAATAAAAATGTAGGTTTGTATTTACGCTAGTACTTACTCGTATTGTATGTAAATTTAACAATATTTTTTGCATACTTTGGTTCTGTGTCATAGATTTTTCATTTGTGTTTCGCCTTTGTCAGCGAAAAAGATTTAATTATTGTATTATTATGATTTTTTTCTAACAAAATGAATAAAATATCTCGTCCAGCTTCGAACAGTATAAAAACCTATTTTTATACTTCCATAACATAGGAAAGTGAATCTATTTTTGTTACCGAACATATTATCGGTTCCTGCGGGACATTGGGAGCGGTCCGAAACCTACCGAGAACCGATATAGGCTTTATTAAATTAATCCAATACGTACCCTGTCGAGGTACGTCATACATATTAATACATCATCTGAATTATGTTAGAGATTGGCGAAGGTCTCATTCACCAAACTTATCGGTAATGCGAACGGAGGTCAAACGTATTTGAATTTGTTGAAATGCTCCGGCCATATTTCAGCGAAATTCAATTGTTGGTATAGTTATGTGAATATTTGAATTTAATATTGGTTTTGTATTGTTATCATACTGAGGTATTGAGACAAGATTTGTTTTATTAATTTATGTGTAGGTAGTATATTATTTTAGATATTGTTTATTTTCGGGTATCGGGTAGGTAGTAATTAACCGATCGACTAAAATACGACAAAAATACTAGAACCTAACCTAAACCTATTTTTCCGTAACGGAACCTAGTATTTTTAACCGACTTCTAAATCAAAAAGGAGGAGGTTCTCTATTCGTCTGTATGTATGTTTTTTTTGTGTATGTCCACCGATTACTCGAAGACGGATGGACCGATTGAAATGATTGAAACGTTATTACATCAGGTTGGTTTTCAAGTTGGTCCCATTTTCTGAAATTTTGAAATCGATTCAGTAGTTTTCAGGAAATTTTGAAAATACTGTCGTTTTCGTTACCACTTTATGTGAATTTAATACGTATCTTTAGGCATAACTCCTTATTGTTTATAAACCGATTTAGATGATTCTTGTTTTGTTAAAAAGGGGATACCTCAAGGTATTTTAACCGACTTCAAAAAGGAGGTTTTCAGTTTGATCACATACCTATTTACCAGAATACAAGTAAATTGCCTGCACGATGCACTAAAAAGAGTGAAATAAAAATTATTTTTATAAAAAACTAAAACCGCCTTCAAAAAGTCACATCAAAAAAGTAAGAAATAATTAAATTTAATAACGTAAGTAAGTAACGTAAGGTACATTTTTCAATTTTTTAAAAGTTAAATAGTTTTTTGTATATAATACAAAATGTGTGAGAGGTGCCAAATGTACCGGTTTTGGCCACTGTACCGGTTTTGGCCACTTTTTGCTCTAAATGTTTTCTAATCAACTTTTAGCCATTTTTGATAAAGGCAATTAAAATAAGGTATTTTAAGGTAATAATAACAACCGTTAGAATTTCTTATGTCATAAGATTTTTTTAAAAAAAATCCATTTTCTGTTTAAAAAATGTATTGTATGAAAATTTTAAGAAATTTGTTTTGGATGAAATACTTTAGAAACCTTTGTTTTTTATAATTAAATTGTTGTTTTGCAATTGACTGGTTTCTAGCGCATTAGAATATATTGATTTTACCTGGGTTTGGTTTTGATTTTTCGCAATACTTACAAAAGTTTAACTATCAGTAAGTGGCCAAAACCGGTACATTTGGCACCTCTCACACATTTTGTATTATATACAAAAAACTATTTAACTTTTAAAAAATTGAAAAATGTACCTTTAAAGCTAGATAAATTATCTATAATTTAAGATATAATTTGTGTCTTAAATACCTAAGACCATTTAGTACTTAGTGCTTAAAAGTCAAAAAATCCTTAAAGTGGCCACAAAGGGTACCTCTGCCCTACTTTGAAATCGGGCGGGTTTTAACAAAAACAACAAAAAATCGTACATGTTTGACGCCCGACTTCAAAGTACTTACGTTATTTATTTGGTGGGAATTATTTCTTACTTTATTGATGTGATTTTTTGAAGGCGGTTTTAGTCGGTAAATTTAGTCATCATCATCATCATGTCAGCCGAACGACGCCCACTGCTGGGCATAGGCCTCCCCCAAGGATCTTCACAACAATCGGTCCTGCGCTGCCCGCATCCACCGGCTTCACGCGATCTTGACCAGATCGTCGGTCCACCTTGTAGGGGGCCTGCCCACGGAACGTCGTCCGGTACGCGGTCGCCATTCGAGAACCTTTCCGCCCCAACGGCCATCGGTTCTCCGCGCTATGTGTCCCGCCCATTGCCACTTCAATGATGCAATCCTTCGAGCTATGTCGGTTGTTTTAGTTCTCCTGCGGATCTCATCATTTCTGATTCGATCGAGCAGGGAAGTACCAAGCATCGCTCTCTCCATTGCTCGCTGGGTGACTTTGAGCCTTCTTATGAGACCCATAGTAAAAGACCACGTCTCACTTCCGTAGGTCATTACTGGCAACACACACTGGTCAAAGACTTTCGCCTTGAGACATTGAGAAGCTTCCCAAACGCTGCCCATCCGAGCTGGATTCGACGAGAGATCTCTTTCTCAAAGTTGGACTTACCTAACTGGATCGTCTGTCCTAGGTAAACATAGTGGCACATAGTGGTCAACAACTTCAAGTGTAATGTTCCCAACATTAAGAGCTGGTACACACTGGGCGCTTTCGAGCGCGCGCTTTGGTAACGCGCGCTCTGAGAACCTGTCATCTCATAAATTTTTGATGTATCGTACACACTGAACCGCGCGCTTTTTGACAAGCGCGCGTCAGATGCGAGCTGTCAGTTTTGGCGTTAGCCGAGCGCTCTCAGATACATGGGCCGCCTTGGGGCTGTACATGTGATCGCGCGCTTTCCTGTAGAGTGGACACACGTTGAGGAAAATTTTAGGGAAATTGACTCTCTACATTTTTATGAATGGCCCGTAATGTCAGTTTATAAAATATGCAGAAGTTCATCAAATGATTTTATAGAAATTCTAAAACAATTAATAAACTTTAACAATGTTTTGATACAATGTAAAATACATTCCCTGCTTCTATTTTATCTTTTAGTACTATGTGCACCTAATGTTCTTTTTTTCTTCGTCGTCGTCGTCTTTTGAAGCGATTGTAGAGGAGCTACACTCAAACCAATTTACTTCGAAACCCATATCCGCACTTATCCAGAAGTATACTCGCCCAAGTAACGCTCGTCAAACGCCATGCAAAGCGCTGAGTGTGTACGCTATCAACGCTCGCCAAACGCAATGCCGAGCGCCCAGTGTGTACCAGCTCTAACTGGAGCGGGTGCAACATGGGCATTGAACATGATTTTCGTCTTGTTCATGTTCATCTTAAGACCAAAATTAGTAATTAAGTGAGTAAATTTAGTAATTTTTAGTAAATCAGTATATTTCTTTATTTTCTAGATAAACCTGTTTATTTCATTCATATTTTATGACTTTTTTTGGTAGGCTAATTTGGCATCTATACTATTATACCTCTTGGTCCTGTAATTCCAATATCTATCACGATCGCTTTCATTTACATTGTCAAATCATTGCTGCGGAGACTAATATATATTTTTATTTTCGTCAACTGCAACCGATGGATATCACACATTTTTCGAGTTGAAAGCGATCGCGTCAGATATTTTGCTACGCAATTAATCCCTGGGTTATACTCTTGTGCTTTTTAGGGTTCCGTAGTCGACAAGGAACCCTTAAGTTCCGCCATGTCCGTCTGTCCATCTCCAGCCTAGCTTATACACTAGTAGTGCGAGAAAGCTGTAATTTGGCATGAGTATACATAATTAACCACGCCCACAAAGTGGTGAAGTAAAATTTTGAAACAATTTATTTTTAGGTTACCTCCCCTACATGTGAAGTGAAGTGGGAATGTAATTTTTCTTTCTTCTCTACCCCATAATGTGGGGTGTCGTTAGATAGCAATTCCAAAAATATTGCGGGTGTGTGAATACTGTTTTTTAATAGAATTGTTTGTGAATTATTAAGATTTAAAGTGCCAAATTTTGTTACAGTCAAGAGTCAAGTATAGTCTAGGTGTATGTAATCGGTACGTTAAGTGGATACGGAACCCTTCATGGGCGAGTCCGACTCGCATTTGGCCAATTTTTTTATTAATTCTGCAACTAAGCGCGGCCACACCGCCAGGTAGCGAGGCGGGTGGGCAGGCCGAACAAGCTACGTTTCACGTTTCTGAATTATAACGTGAAGTACAGAGATAGGCTAGGTCACAAGGTTTGCTCGCCTCTCCCGCCTCGCTAGCCTAGCAGAAGTAGTTATCAAATTGCTATTCGTAAAAAAATACCTGTAATATAACAGGGAAACTAGCGCATGGAGGAGTAGGTTGACGAGGTGGTAGCCGGCCGGCTGCAGGCCGTGCACCGCGTAGTTCCATCGGAAGGTCAGCACCGTCAGCGGCCGGTATGACTTGTGAGACTGCTCCTGTGGAAGAAGAAGAAGTTATAGTTTAGATTACTTTATATTTGGACAGCTACGCAAGAAGCTCGTGGCACAGTAGGGACACACGTGGTCATGAGTTATTCTTTTTATCCATTCTTAAGGATTGCCCTGATAGCCTTGTGCCACAATAGTGGCCACCTTAAGTTTGCTGATGGTTATGTTAAGCTAAGCGGTTCTAATATGGTTATTTTCTTTTGGGAAGTAGAGACGATATTTAATGTGAATGAGTGAGCAGGCGCTGATGCGTGATAGTGAGAAGCAACTTTCGCTAGACACCGTTATCGACTCTTATCACCACTGCCTTCTTGATAGGACCAGTCTTCAGTAACTATCACACTCAATTAATGTTACCCAGGTCTGGTTTTATCAGACTATCTGTGGGAGTTTTGTGAGATCGTGTTAAGTTTCTTTTTATATAATGTACTATAATAAAATTTTGCTTTAAAAAGAGGTAGTAATCTTTAACTTTTCGTATAAATCTTCCATTGCGACAGAAAACACCCGCATCATCAATTAACAAACAAGGGCCACGAACCTTTGGTACTGCGACATTTTATCACGTGCCGTGCCATACATTAGTCGACATGATAAAAAAATAAATCAGTTTTATAGAGCAAATAGGCACACGCACAAAAATGTTCCCTCGCTCATAAACATGATTCATAGAGGCGCGAAATTAGCAAGCGCCAGCAATGGCGTCTCTTCTTTAAACGGAATTTCATGTCAGGTGGTCGGCTAGTGAGGTAATGGGGTCATTTATCACTGGAACAATATGGTGCTCCTAATAAATATCAGGTTGTCAAGTTGCTGCGGTTGTAGTCATATAGGTCATGAAGGGCAAAGTTTTGACTTTGCCTTCTGTTCTGAGCCAATTTTTGCAGTGAATAGTAAGAAAGTTGTATTAGTTTTAACTTATCGCTATTGAGGTAATGGGAAATATTTACCACTGGAACAATATGGTGCTCTTATTAGCTAACAGTTGTCAAGTTGATGAGTTAGTGGTTATACCTATTTGGAATATAAGAGTAAGGTTTAACTTTGCTTTTTATTATGGGATTAAAATAAGCAAGCGCTAGCAAAATGGCGTCTCTTCTTTAAACGGAAATTCATGTCAGGTGATCGGCTAGTGAGGTATTGGGGTCATTTATCACTGGAACAATATGGTGCTCCTAATAAATATCAGGTTGTCAAGTTGCTACGTCTGTAGTCATATATGGAACACTAGCTTTCCGCCCGCGGCTTCACCCGCGGCTTCGCCCGCGTGGACTACACGACATTATCCCGCGGGAACGTGATATTTTTCCGGGATAAAAAGTAGCTTATGTTCCTCTCCAGGCTACAAAGTATCTATGTCCCAAATTTCAGCCAAATCCGTTCAGCCGTTTCGGCGTGATTGAGTAACAAACATACAAACATCCAAACATCTGAACATCCAAACATCTAAACTTTCACATTTATAATATTAGTAGGAAGTAGGATGAAGGGCAAAGGTTTGACTTTGCCTTCTGTTCTGAGCCAATCTTTGTAGTGCATAGTAAGAAAGTTGTAGTTTTAACTTATCGCTAGTGAGGTGATAGGGAACATTTACCAACTGGAACAAATATGGTGCTCTTATTAGCTAACAGTTGTCAAGTTAATGAGTTAGTAGGTAGTAATACTTGGAAAATAAGAGTAGGGTTTAACTTCGCTTTTTATAACGGGACAAAAATTAGCAAGCGGCAGCAATGGCTACTCTTATTAAAACGAAATATCATGTCAGGTGGTCGCCTAGTGAGGTAATGGGGTACATGTACCACTGGAGCAATATGGGATGGAGCAGTACGCTCCTAATAGATAACAGTTGTCAGTCGGATCCGATTTTATTTAATTATGATGAAAAACATTCAAGAATAACGGAAAATATATAATCTGCCGATTTCGACACTAGATAGTTTTTTTTTCTACGGCTTTTCAGACTCTAGATAAAGGACTCATAATTATAATATATATATATATATATATATATATATTCTCTTACAATCACACCAATTATCTAAGCCCGTAGTTAATTTCTTAAGAAACTGTGTCCACGTGAACTTGATAACGGATAAATATATACTTAAATACTTTTTGTTTGTAAATACATACTTAATATACATAGAAAACACCCAGACCAAGACAAACATACATGTTCATGCACACAAATATTTGTCTTGTTCGAGAATCGAACCCGAGACCTCTGGCGCAGAAGGCAAGTAGTTTACCCCTGCGCCAAATCGGTCGTCATAATACAATTACATATATATGGTAGAGAAACTTAATTTGATGCATGCAATCCCAAAATTCCCCTCTTGGGCTCCTCAAGATATTAGAAAATGCACATAGGAAATCTTGGCCGACGATTTGAAGTAAAGTTAAAGTCAAAGTATTTTTGTATTCAAATAGATTTACAAAATGAAATACTTTTGAATCGTCCAACATTTTTAACAAGCTTTTTATTATTACCTATCTATAGCTTCACCTGTAGTCCTGGGTGCTTACCATCAACTCTTATTGCGGTTTTGTTTAGGACCTAAACTGATCTGCTTCGCTTATTCGTACCACGACAGCTTAATATCAATGACAGCGATTCAGTGATCGATCAATGACATTTCACAGCCGCTAAGCTGTCAGAAACTCTTATTTGACTTATAACCCGGTCGATTTCACATGTCACCTGCAGGTTATACCCGTCCCTCTCACTCTCCGGGCCTGACACATGGCCTGACAGAATCGAGTGAAAGAGACGGGTAGAAGAAAAAGGACACAAATCGTTCGGTCATTAACATTTAGCAATTCATTTGCAATCCAGTTTTTAGAAGGTCAGAGTACGAAAGAAAGCAATTCATTTTAGGAACCTATTCTGCATCGCGCTATTTTTGAATCGCTGTCTTTAAGTTGATGGTAGGCACCCTGTAGTAACTAGCTCAGTCACAATGTAAGAAAATCAGAACCAAGAATTAGGACAAAATTGAATTTCAAGAATTCAAATTTGTCCTAATTCCAATTGTCGTATCGATTTGAAACTTTGCAAGTTTATAAGAATCCGATGATAATTCAATAATTTGCTACTATCAAGCTGATCTGATGATGGAGTCAAGGGGTGGGCAATAGAACTCTTCAATGGCTGCTAGGAAACCCCTCGAGTTTGAGCTCATTTGTTTCGTTCTGATGAGACCTATTCGTTACACTTGGTGGTGAGAGTCTGATGATGGAGCAGGGAGGATGCCAGTGTGTGGCACTCCTTAATGACCACTAGGAAACCCCTCGAGTTTGGGCTCATTTGTTATGTTCTGATGAGACTTATTCGCTACACTTGGTGGTGAGGGTCTGATGATATAAAAGTGTGTATTTTAGTTTTCTAAACTAGGTATTATTCCTACAACCTGTTAAAGGACATCTTAGAACTGACAAGGAAAACGGAAGAAACAAACTCAGCTCCAACAGAAGCAACGTCATTTCCAAATTATAAACAAACGCATAATAGTAAATAATAAAGAATTATAGATAAAAAAAGAAGAATTGAAGAAAAATGTTACAAAACTTAAGTCTTAAAATATTTTACTTTTGTACCTACTTATGATTGTTACATGTTACATTATCATATCCATTCATTGCGATCTTTTAAATTATCAATCTACTTTGTAATAGCCTCTGCTCAAAAGCGTCTTTTTAACATGTTTCTTAAATGTATGCAATGACAGTAAGCTTTTCTAGACCCCCCACGTTATAGCCAAAATTTAGCTTTCTCGGTTCACATGCATTTCTAACCTGCTTTTTCTAACGTACCTAATGACTGGACTATAGGATCCCATAAAAGATCGTTGTTTTATTAAACTTCATTTATACTACTATTTTAAATCAAATCAGTTCTTGTCAAAGTTAAAAGTATTTCACATTCAATTCACTTAGATTTTATTTCAAAGTACGTGTAATGCGCTTAATGGACGCTCGCTACGAAATAAAAAAAATATACCAACCGTATCGTTGTACGTTATCCGAGCGTTACATTCAATTAAATCTGAAATATGGCCGTATCCGCGTGCATAAAAAGTTGCAAATACATTTAACCCCCAAATAGCGAATAACCTACAGGAGAATGACGATACAAATTGACGGGTTATCATAAATAATAGAGCGCGGCGGAGTCGCGTCATTTCTGCACCAGCCATACGTCACTGTGACATTTTGACATCGCCACGCCTCTACCATTTGTCTGCATATTGGAAGCGCGAACCTTTCCAAATTTTTCGTTCGAACATTATTTATTAGTCATTGCGGATATTGTGGTAATTGAATTCCGTTCGTGTTTTCAACGTGACATTTTTGGTTTAATACAGCACTTTGTAGTTAGAATCTGCTTTATGCGTAGGTTGTTTATCAATACATTAAAGTAGAGACAAAATCTAAATTAAAATTTCATGGCGTTTAATATCAATTCGTATAGCTATTTATTGTTTTAGTCTCTTCCTTGCGTTATGTTACTTTTGCAATTTTAATAAAATATTCTCAATCAATCAATAAAAGTTTGATGGGTACCGAAAAGAAAACAAAATAAAATGATGAATATTCTGTTGATGTTGATTTCCGTGTACTTAAGATAAGAATACTTAAATGTAACAACTGTATGATGATGATTACCTGTTATGGTTCTTTTGCATGCTGTTCTATATGGCTAAATAGGTTCAAAGCTACTATTTATTTCTATATTTAAGACCAACATTCATGTGTACCTACCCTATTTAAAAGCAAATAAAGTATTTTGTATTTTGTAACAGACTCAGCTGGGGCCTTATTGCAAACAGTCAAACAACAACGTTTTAGTAATATTGTCAGCGAGATGGCGCTATAGTGTATAGCTCAGTCCAGGGTGCCTACCATCAACTCTTATTGCGGTTTTGTTTAGGACCTAAGCTGATCTGCTTCGCTTATTCGTACCACGACAGCTTAATATCAATGACAGCGATTCAGTGATCATTCAATGACATTTCACAGCCGCTAAGCTGTCAAGAACATAGAAGAACTCTTATTTGACTTATAACTCGGCCAAGCTAAAATGGCACCTGCAGGTTATACCCGTCCCTCTCACTCTCCGGGCCTGACACATGGCCTGACAGAATCGAGTGAAAGAGACGAGTAGAAGAAATAAGGACACAAATCGTTCGGTCATTTACATTTAGCAATTCATTAGCGATCCAGTTTTTAGAAGGTCATAGTACGAAAGAAAGCAATTCATTTTAGGAACCTATTCTGCATCGCGCTAGTTTTGAATCGCTGTCTTAAAGTTGATGGTACGCACCCTGATATCAACATTGTTAGACAGCTCGCAGTAAGGCCCTGGTTACTAATCAAATCATACTTTCAGAAATATTCGGCAGGGTTCACAGAAATTTCGTCACATTTCAATGACAATTCAGTCTAATAAAACAACGTGTAAAATAACAGAGGAGACATATTTCAACTCACAATTCCGTCAATTAGCCTTCGCCAAAGTGTAGAGCAAACATTCCATCGCGATTATTTTGAGAGGCAGCCCTGGCAGATGCTAACAGCCTCTTATATTTGTTCAAGAGATTAATGCCTAGGGCTGTCACCGCGTAATAATACGGGCTCGTCCTCTCAAGCTGTGGGAGAGATGACGAGTTACCTGTCACGTAATATTTCCTTTGAACGTATTAGAGGTGATGTGATTGGGACTTGGCGCTGTGACATGTTCTTAATGGCGACCTTACAGCTATCGTCATTTGTTTTAGTTTGAGGCACCCTTACATTTAAGCGGGAGAGTGAGACTTCGTTTTTTTTTGTCTACAATTCATTCAAAGAAAGTGATTCCTGTTGACCACTACGGCTGGGAGCTTTTACTTTTCGATGCCATTTTTTATTTTTTTTATTATTTTATTTATATTATTTTGACACAATATTAGTGCTTCTGTAAAATACCTACGTACCATATACAATATTTTTTTATATACTTATACCTACACTCAAATACATTGTTCCTTATAATTGCAATCAATACATACCAATAATTTATGGTGTAAACATAGATAGCCAAAATTACATTTGTAAGTACAACAGTGTCAAACTGACAGCTAACAAACACGTGTCTATTAATCATGACAATAGAGTGTGAATAACATCAATTAATATCAGCCGATTACCGAAATGGTTCCCTTAGCGAAACATCCTGTAGATATTTGCGGTACAGTGTAAAGCGCGGGTCACACAGCCAGCTCACTCGCTAGCTGGCGGGTGAAGCGAAGCGAGGTGACTTATTGGTGCGTTCGAGGCAGGCAGGCAGGCAAGCCGATCGAGCTTCGTTTCACCACTTTTCATACTCTAGGAAAACTTATAAAATGCCAACCACATATATATTACATAGATAAAGCAGTATCACGATTTGCATTGAAGCCAAGCGTGCCGACTTTTTAACACCTACTGTGACGTCACAGCCGAAATTTAGTGACGAGAAATCTAAACCGTAACCATTTCGAGGTATGGCAGTTAATTATCACGCAACGAGGCATTTTGTTTAGTTTTTGCTGCCGACCGGCTGCAACAACAGACGCGCACGGACTGTACCTTGACGGTTGGTCGGGGTTTGGACACGAGAAGTACAGGCATTTTTGCGTTATCTAGTAAAGTCTATTTTTTTTTTATAAAGTATGGGCTTGCTCTTGGCTTCATACTGAACCTTAGGGTTGAGAAGAAGCCTAAGATGGGGCGAGCTTACCCAAAAGCAGCCTATATACACTCTATAGCTTTAAAAATAACAGGTTTGTAGTCATTCGGGAAAACAGACGCAGGCAGGGTATTCCATTCCTTGGCGGTGCACATCACAAATGAAGAAGAAAAGCGCCAACGATGCATGGGACCGAAATATCCGATGAGGCCAGCGTTGGTACTCGTTCATCTTGTTGCGTAGCTTAGCTTTGTATTTCGCGGTGTGAAAAAGCATGAAAAGTAAAATGATGCTCGCCCGGCTCACTCGCTCGCTAGCTGGCGGTGTGGCCCGGGCTAAATTGTAATAGGTTTAATTAGGAAACATAACGTGCTGTGCAAACGGGCCTCATTTAAGACATTAGGCCTCAGGTGTGGTAAATATAACAATGCGTTTATAATTTGTGGCTGTAATGATGATACTGTCGACGACGGTATAGTCTTAACACCATGTTTTTAACTGGCACAGATTTTTTCTTACTGATAAACAGTGAATTGGTTGTATCTTAATGATTAATTATGGTTTCATTACTTGTCGCACAAAAAATAATCACTAATTACGCTACAGTAAAATAAAAAACAAATCCTTTGATATAAGTTATAAAATTAATTTAAAATCATACGAAATACCTAAGTATTTGTTGTTTTTCAACGAAAAGTTTAACTTAAAATATCGAATATAGCATAGGATTAGCCAAATATTACAATCACAAATATGTTGAAAGTTATCAGTGTAACAAGGAATAAAAGGGCACGATTTCAGTTGTCGTTATTACAAAATATCAAACACTGAACTAACACTTGGTTGGTTAAGCCAGAAAATGCACCTGTGTAAAACAGTCCAATCGAACATCCATGTAATACATCGACGATGTGTTTTTTTTACAAAAGGTCCATGTAACCAGCGTTGTGCATGACATCAGGCGTCATAACCCAGCGATTTTGAACTTTATCGCCTACGTAATAAAGGTTATCACCCCGCGTCGCTCAATGTTGTATGAACTAATAACATTATTCTTTTCCAGCAAGCAAAAGGGAAATGGAAAAAAAGCTTTAATGGATCCAGTGCTCATTACGCCCATATGCCTCATGTTGACTCTTTTATTTTATTTTCTGAAGGGGACTTTTTTCAACAGAGACATTGCTCACTCTGAAAAAAATCAAGGCAAAATGTACTGTGGCCCTTTGTAAACGAAGTTCATTATTCAAAGCGCGTTGTATTTTGCAAAATAAATAAACACCGTTTAGAAAAACACGTTGCCATTAGTGAAATATAACGCAAAAAACTGAATAAATGCTTATCATAGCATTGTGTTTGAAAATATCGGGTAACTTTCATTTGTTTTGTTAAAAGTTTTTGTTTTTAAACTTATTTATCACTGTAGCTGAAAAAAGTAGTAAGAATTTTGGTGTCACTTTGAAAATTGATGCATAAATAAATGTTGTTGAACGAGTTACTTAATAGCAAAATTACTTAATAATAAACGCATTACAATATTATAGCTTTTTATGTATGTACATACATATTATATATCTTCTGACATTGTGTCAAAAGAAATAGGTATCGTTAAAACATAAAAACATTTCAAAAAGCCTTCGTAAATGTAGGTATAAACGATAAATTTATGGAATTTGGGACGATCAAAGGAAGTACGCGCGACTTATTGAATCGGGAAACTCAACAATGGAAATTTCGAGAGTATAGGTCATACTCATACGTCGGAACGTAACGCGTCGTAATCAGTTTCAGGGACCTATGTTGATCAGCTATTGTCTGAAACGAGGTCGGAGCGAATTGGGTGCGATAGGCACAAGTCACAGTCAATGCGTTAGCTAAAACAGTATGTCGAAAAAGTCCTTTTACTCGATTCTTTGAATTTTAAAAATCGGTGGTTTTGGCACTCTATAAACTGCAAGCCGGGTGGCACGAACGGTACTTCTAGCTTAGGTAATCTCTAGCATGAAAATATATCGCTTTGGTAATCGAATAGTAAACTATACCATCCTTTAAAAGCGGTCAAAGTGCTGCTGTCAAATATCTTTTGAATTTGAGTTCTTTATACGACCGAAAGAGGCGCTGCTCTGGTTTTCAAACAAAATAATACGATCACGATAACGGTTATCATAACGACAGTTTTTCGTGCTAGGGCTACAGTTTCCTATGATTACCTACGTTGACGACATGAAGCGGTCGTAAATTGTAATACAAACGTGAATTATGACTACTAGAAAACGTTGTAGGTATATGAGTAACATTAATTTTACGTAGTAGGTATTTTGAAATCAGAACGACGAAATAAAAACCAAAACTTATCAAAAACATTTTAGTGACACTATTGTTTTCTTTCTTTCGTGTATAGGTAATAATCCTAGAATACGGTTAGGAATAAGTTTCAAAACCTAACTGCACCGCAAAGGTCAAAGAGGTCTTATGTCGCGATTTGAACGTGTGAAGTAGAGTTACTGCTTCAGCTGGTTTGTGTACTGTGCTACCGTCCTCATATTATTATAATATCAGAGGTGTCAAAAGGTCCGGTCACGTAACGATGTGTCAGGCGCCCTACCGGCTGAGAAAATTGGATTCTTTTATTGATAACACCAGGAAACGCCAAAGGATTACATTCTCGAGATGAGTCACAAGATAAAAGCTACGTCTGCGAACAAATATAGCTGAAGCAGAGACGAAACACAATTTTGCACTGTTAGCATTTCTAAATGTAAGCGCGCTTTGAACTCAATGTTTGTGGCTTTTCTTCATCTAGAGATACTGTGCAAGTACACCAGTACAAATATACAGAAACCAGTATTTATTATGCACTTACAAAGTTGCGAGTGGAATATTACGATTATATCAACGGGTTTGTACTTTGAATTTTAAGCATGGTCACAAAAGAGATCGTGTATTTTGCTGAGATTCTCTTAGTTTGAAATGAAGAGCAAAACTGGCTAATCGGTGATATGTAGTAATTCTGTTATAGTTTGTATTCGTGCTTTAAAACAAAGTTACAACATAGATCTACAAACTGTAGATCTATGAAGGAACTTTGTTATAAGGTGAATACAAACTATCCCAAAATCAGAATTACTACATAGCACCGATTAGCCAAGTTTTGCCCAACATAATTTACCTTTGTTTACTCAATAAAGAATTGAAAAAATTTGGCGCAAAAATTGCATTGAAAAATATCCTTAGAGTTCAGTAGATATAATTTGATGGCAGACAAACAATATTGTAAGTAAATAATTACCTGTGATTTTATAAACAAAATGGAATAACCAGATGAGATGACACCTATAATTCCATACGGAATCGGAATACGGAATCCGGAAATATGACATCTATTTTCCGGATTCCGTAATATTTGGTAATATCTGATTTATTGAGTCAAACCGTCAACGGTATTTTTATTTCATTAAGCAATTGCCAATTAAAAAAAATGAACTGTTGAGTTCACTAAATAAAAAAAAAACATTTATTTATATAGGTTTCTCTATAAATATTGTTTTTTAATTTCTGTAAGAGTAGTGTTTGTACGTTATCATCTTTACTACTATGCGATTAATATAAGAATAGGATAGGGAATCCGCCATGTTGTGACGTCAAGCTGTCAAAGTGCTGTCAAACTAACTTCACTTCACTTCAGTATGGTGTGCAAAAAAATAAATTTATCGTTAATGGCAGGCAGGGGGCTGATCATGTCATAGCTTAGATACGATAAATAATAATGTTCGTGCAAACCAAAACATGAATAATTTGCAGATAATAATTATACAAATCATTAACTTGATTTTTTCGGAAAGTATAGGACTCATGAAAGTATGCTGTTACGAAAATGATCAGGTAATTTGAATCTCAATTAAATTAAAATTTTGTGATATTTAACTGAAACCATTTTTTCATACATTGTTCTGATGCTTCAATAACACAGAATAAATTGAATTTTGATTATTTACTGGTTTAAGAATTTAAATAAAACAGGAATTTAAGTTATGAAAAGAATTTTATAATCAACTTTACAATAAAATTGGTAAATTGGGGGTCTCGTGAAAAATTGTTTTGGTCTATCATGGTAAAAGGATTGGCCAGCTAGAGTCTGCACGTTGATTGAAGTGAGATTCGGCAGAATCTAGCTGTTACCAGGGTGCGCCGGGTATTGGTATCACGGGGAACCATTCAATCGAGCCACTCGGGGAGGCGCCAATTGTAAATCAAAACACAACACATTATGCTTGCTTTGCTAATGCTATTCCACCTCTGACTGAAGACTTTTTCTTCTGACATTGCAAAGTACTCTAGAAATATGTTCTAGTATTTTATCAAAGCCTTGAACAAATACTCAAATACCACATGTGTCCAAACATTTGTTCAAATGTTTGTGCTATGTCTGGCGCCGGCGGCATAAGGAAGGGCATGAGCAGTAAAGTTGTGTACAAAAAAAAGGGAAGTATGTAAATTTAAAAAATAAAAAACTTTGTTTTGAAAGTGGCAATACCCAAACCACCTTCTGCCAAAATAAAAAAAAACTATTTTCATTTTGTTTTGCACTTTCTTGCGAACTGTACCTTTTCAGAGTGAAGTTTGTCAACAACCCGTCCTATTCTTATAATAATCGCATAGTACCTACTTGTCAGTAAGTATTATTAGTTCAATCAATGTTAAGATAAAGTTCACGTGATTGCAAATTCAAACCACACCGATACGATTCCAAAATCAAATGAACTCAATTTTTAAACAGGCTGCTTTTCTAACTTCAATTTTCTAAAACGCTCGTTAGACAAAAGCATCCTCATCATACAGCCACCGCCAACTCCAAGTAAATAAAACTCGATGTAACCCGCCAAGGCGGCTGTTGTTCTGCGCACATGCGCCGTTTCGGAAACTTTTTTCATTTCCCGCGGAAAAACCGCCGTATAAATAAACCAAAGGGATTCTTTATTTGTCTATTGTTTGAAAATATCATTAGGTACATTATCGTAATATTTTTTACTTTTTTTTAAACAATCTACGTTCCCCCAATTGATACTCCTTATTGATTAAGATTACTTACATTAACTAATAAAAAAATATACATACCTGTGAAGGGTCCTAATGGGGACGTAATAAAAAGAGAAGTGGACTGTAGTTTATGCTGGTTTATTTAGCTTTACAATAATTAGAATTCGCGGTACTACGTGACGTGGTGACAATAGAATGGCGATCCGCGGTTGGGGAATAGGCTGGTACGTGTATACGAGGCAGTGGTCGTAGCGCAAGAAGCTGGTGCCGCCGTGGCGTGTGGGCTCGCGGCGGTGTCATCGGGCCCCTCCCGCACGTCTCCTCCCGTGCGTAGTAGACCGGTCCTCGACATGCTCCCCGGGTTGAAGGCTGCTGATGAAGAAGGCTTCAAAGTTCTGGAAGGGGACAGATGTTATTAAATGCCCTCCGAATGGTGCCTCGTTTAGTCTTCAACTCGGCGACTCTGACGATTCCATCACTCCCAGGGTAGACCTTGACGACTCTTCCTAACGACCACAAAAGGGGAGGGAGAGTGTTATCCTTGATGAGTGCAAGGGATCCGAGCTTCAGCTCGCTCTGTGATGATTGCCATTTTAGCTTCTGCTGCAACTGGCTGATATATTCAGTTAAGAAGCGATGCCAAAAATGTTGCTTGATATGCTCAACTCTTTTGAAGCGGTCTAAGCGAGTGATGCGATCGTTGCTAAGATGAGGATGCGGTATGGATATCAGTGGCCGTCCAATTAAAAAGTGAGCAGGAGTAAGGGGGGACAGGTCTAAAGGATCAGGAGACAGTTGGGTCAAGGGACGTGAATTAAGAATAGCCTCAACTTGAGTGAGGCAAGTAATCATTTCCTCGTAGGTAAGGTGCGTGACTTCTAAGAGTCGCTTAAGATGATGTTTAGTAGAACGAACAGCTGACTCTGCTAAGCCGTTAAAATGGGGAGTGTACGCTGGAACAAATTTGAACTCAATACCTTCCTGGGCTACTAAACCCTCAAGATCGGATTGAACTAGAAATTTTGAAAGTTCATTATATGTGCCAACGAAATTGGTTCCATTGTCTGACGTGATGCTTTGAGGTTTGCCACGCCGTGACACAAATCGATTTAAAGCGGCTAAGTAAGCTTCGCTGGACAGAGCAGTTACGAGCTCGATGTGTAAGGCTTTTACTGAATTGCAAACGAAAATAGCTAAAAATGACTTTAAGAGTTTGCAACCTCTCCCTTTTCGATCTGCTATTAGCACTGGCCCAGCATAGTCAACGCTACAGTGTAAGAAAGGAAACTCTAGTTCGGTGCGCGATGATGGCAATTGACCCATGGTAGGCTGAATGGTTTGAGCTTTATATCTAACACACCGAACACATTTATTAACACATTTTTTAGATAAATTTCGGCCTCCCAACGGCCAATAAGTTTGTCTAATATTGGAGAGTAAGAGTTGGGGACCTGCATGTAAGTATTTTTTGTGAAAATGGTCAAAAAGAATGATAGTAAGATGATGCTTACTACAAATTAAAATTGGATGCTTAACATCATAAGAATAGTGGGAATTATTGAGGCGACCACCGACACGAATGATATCATTGGAATCTAAGAATGGAGATAATGAAAGTAATCTATTTTTTTTGTTTAAAGGTTTCTGAGATTTAAGGATGGCATACTCATCTGGAAACATTTCAATTTGTGATTTACGGATGATAACATTTAAAGAGTTTTGAAGTTCCTGAACCGAAATATAACTAATTAATTTGTTGCTTTTATTTCTGCAGTTGTGAATAAATCTTAATAAGTATGCCATCGAGAGTTGCAATGATTTAAAATCAGATTTTTTATGAATCAAGCTACTAACTACGTCATCAACACTACTGTCTAAGGCAACAAAGCTACTAACTACGTCAGCGTTAGGTTGATTATAGTGCACTACTGCGGAAGCAACTAGTTCTGGTAGATCTTGCTTCCCATTGGGCTTTTTTGGCCATTGGGTTTGATCCCTTATTAAGAAGGAAGGGCCTGCCCACCACAGACTGGAACTGCTGATAAGATCAGCCTTCAGCCCGCGAGAAACAAGATCCGCCGGATTGTCGGCCGAAGGTACGTAACTCCACGAGTGACTCTCCGTGCTTTCCTGGATCTCATGAATACGGTTTCTTACAAAACTTTTAAGATCACTAGGAGGAGTTTTTAACCACCCAAGAACAATGGTGGAATCGCACCAAAATCTACATTTATCAATACAGATAGTTAAAGAAGCTAATACCCTTGTACACAGTCTTGTAGCCAGTAAAGCAGCAGAAAGCTCAAGTCGTGGCATACTAAGGGGCTTAATGGGAGCGACTCTGCTTTTGGACGTGAGTAAGTGAACCTTTATGGTTCCAAATTTGTCTATAGAACGAATGTAGATACACGCTCCGTACGCTTGTTCTGATGCGTCTGAGAAGACGTGAACTTCATGCGTTACGGAGTCATTTATAAGAACCCAACGAGGAATTTTAAGTTTATTAAGAAGAGGCAGTGTATTTGCAAAGGCTAACCATGATTGTTTTATTTCTTGACTGACTTCTTCATCCCATGTGCGTTGTTCGATCCACAACTTTTGCATGATTATTTTAGCTTCAACGACACATGGACCAACAAGGCCTAAAGGGTCAAATATCTGACTTATGACTGAAAGTATGAGTCGTTTAGTTATTTTATCATTAATCTTTATATTTATAGAAAATGACAAAAAATCAGAATTACAAACCCAATTTAAACCTAATGTTTTGGAAGTAGAATTCACATCAATGTCGGATAAATTCAGTACATTATTAGAATTAGAGGAAGATGGGGAAATTTGGTCAAGAATTTTTTGACTATTGGATTTAAATTTTCTAAGATTAAATTTTGCATCTTTTAATGTGGATATGACGCCTTTGCAAATTCTTACCGTATCCTCTTCTGAGGAAGAACCCCCCAAATAGTCGTCGACATAAAAATCTCGCTTAATCGCTTGTTTAACATCTTCGTCCTTCGCACTTGACGCTAAACTAACCAGACACTTGGTTGCTAAATACGGGGCACATGATGTGCCAAAACTGACTGTGTTAAGAGTGAAGGTTTCTAAGGGCTTTTGAGCATCAGTGCGAAAAACTATTTGTTGTAGGGGACGTTGGGCAGGGTCAAGATCGATTGCCCTGTACATTTTCTCGATATCGCCTGTTACAACGAACTTATGCTGTCGAAAACGTATCAAAATTGAAAAAAGATCCTCCTGTACAGTAGGACCTACCATTAATATTTGATTAAGTGACAACCCAGAAGTGGTAGCAGCCGAAGCGTCGAAGACAGTTCGGAGCTTTGTTGTCGTACTCGACTCACGGAGGACACCGTGATGAGGAAGAAAGTAATGACTCTGTTGAAGACAGCTAGCTAAAGGCTCCTTATTTTTGGTCATGTGACCTAAGTGCTCGTATTCAAGCATAAAGTTTAAATACATGGTTTTAAAGGCAGGATCCCTATTAAATCTACGCTCTAGTGACAAAAAGCGGCATTTGGCCTGTTGAAATGATTCGCCTAAGACTGAAGGGTCTTCCTTCAGCGGCATAGTTACAACAAAGCGGCCATCGTGTTTGCGTTTAGTATTTAGGAGGAAGTTATGCTCACAGGCACGTTCTTCTTGTGATAAGGAGTGCTTGGCTGCTACAGTGTCTAGTTCCCAGAAACGAGATAAGTCTGGATTGGATTCCTCGTTTAAAAAATGACAAACAGGAGTAAGAGAAGAGTGCTTAAGGCGGGCTACGTGCCCAGACACTAACCAACCCAGTTTCGTTTCATATAACTTGGGTTTATTTTTCCCTAAGTCAATTTGATTGTTGCCCAAAACGGACCAGAATACTTCTGCCCCTACTAATATATCAATGTAAGAAGGTATGTTAAAGGTAGGGTCAGCAAGATTTATTCCTTTGGGAATAGGAATGTTGTCTATTTCGATTAAGGAAGACGGTAGACATTTTGTTATGTTTGGCAAAATAAGACAATCTACAGTAAATTTAAAGTCGTCATGGTTTGACATAATAGTAAGGCTACAAGACTGTGTACATTTAGATATATGCTTATTAATACCTGTCACCGTGGAGTACGCGTCGCGGCGCGACAAACCCAGCTTACCGCACAACGATTGCGTCACCAAGTTCGCGGTGCTCCCGTTGTCGAGCAGCAGGCGCGCAGAGTGAACGCTGCCATTATCATCGAGCACCCGCACGATCGCTGTGGATAGTAATACGTGCGAAGAAGTAGTACATTGTTTAAGATGAATCGAGTTATCAGCGAGATGACTAACACTGTTAACTGGAATAGCAAAAGTAGGAGTAGGTTCTGGCTCATGAAGATGCAAAAGCGTGTTGTGTTTTTTCTTACAGTACCGACAAGGGACAAGACTGCATTTTACTTCATTGTGACCGGGTCGTAGACAATTAAGACACACTTTTGTCTCTTTGGCCTTTTGAATCCTATCTTCGATAGAAAGGGACCTGAATGTTTCACAGTTAAATAAATAATGACCTTCATTACAAAGCGAACATTTAAATGACTTTGAATTGTAAATATTTTGTTTTGAGTTAAAATTTTTATTAGTAAAATTTTTCGATTTATTGTAGTTATTGTAAGTATTACTTTTATTTTGGTCATTGCTTGTGGTTTGTAAAAGAAAATTTGAATTTTGTTTGTAACTATTGTTCTGAATGTTACCTTTTTCTTGTATAGTCTCCAATAAATCTGCTCTGTTGCTAAGAAATTTAATAAATATTTTCAAAGAAGGGGGTTCTATTAATGTATTTCTGTGTTCTTCCCACACTCTGTGGGTTACATAATCTAATTTTTCAGACATGATGTGGATAATTAAAGTATCCCAGTGCTCTGTAGGTTGGTCCAAAGAAGATAAGGCACGTAAGTTTTTATTAGTCACATCTATAAGATGGCGAATAGATGTACAAGATTCCTTTTTCATACGTTCGACATTAAATAATGCCTGAACATGATTATTCACGAGCAATCTTTTGTTGTCAAACCTATTGCACAACAACTTCCAAGCAGCTTCGTAATTATCTGCTTTAAAATCTAAGTTATCTATCACCAGCAAAGCGCTGCCTTTAAGGGAAGCGTGAAGGTAATGTAACTTATTTATATTGTCCATGTCTTGTCTGGAATGAATTAATGAAATGAAAGTATCTCTAAACTTAAGCCAGTGCTGATAGTGACCATGAAAAACGGGCAAGTCAATTTTAGGCAAACGAACACAATAATTGAATTTAGGATTACTCGCCTGAACATCATCATAGCTCGATACTGAACCGTCACGTAGGTCGCGCTGGCTGCGCGTGCTGAGCATGCCCCGCGCGGCTGCCACCAGCTTGTGGTACTGGTCTTCGAACAGTTCCCGCTCTTTACTCTCAGCGGCGGGATCCTCAGCAAGCATCTCGATGTCCGACTGTAAATCGTCGAAAATTGAGTATACGGCATCAAATTTTTTAAAGCGCCCTTCCAGGTCTATATGTTGTTCCTGACTTAGTTCAGTACAATTCTTTAATAACGAAATGTAATTATTAAATATTGTTAATTTTGATTTCAATGTACTACGTTTTTTAATTAACCTTTCGCGTTCCTTTGACTCAGCCATGATATGAAGAATTAAAATACAACTGAAAACGCTTTAAAAATGAAAGAAATAACTAAATTACCGTATAAGTTATTGATTAAAATAAAAGTGAATGAGCGAGTAGGTAACGGGTCAATGGAATGCGGCTTAGCAGAGATAAGGATTCGTGCGAACAAAAGAACAGCTGACCGCGTGGCCGGCCGGTGCAGTGCGTAGCTATTTATAACTATGCACGTGCTTATAGTTGCATGTTTCGCACTAATGACTCGGCAAATTATAAGCGCTTTTGATTTTAAAGATGAAAAAAAAATGATTGCAGCTGATTATGATGCGCCCTTACGAAAGAAAGAAATGAAATGCACTCACTAAATTGGGCTATTATTAATTCGTAGCAATAAGAAAGGAAAAAAGAAGGAATAAATTGGAACGAACTCACAAAATACCCAAACCAGCTTCCGATTCGAGTTCGATGTGTCTTCTGCCTCGTGGTTCGACAAGTTCAAAGTCCAACTCGCTGACCGGCCGTTGAAATATGACGTTTTTGAGCGTGTGTGGCTGCGATGCGTTGATATTTCGCCAGGGATAATACCGTTTGGCGGTTCCCGAAGATATCACGCTGCTGAAGACCGCACTGAAGAGCTCCTGAAGCTTATGCGTACGTCGGCGCCCGGAATTTTTATTGTAAAAACTACCGCGAGGGACCAATGTGAAGGGTCCTAATGGGGACGTAATAAAAAGAGAAGTGGACTGTAGTTTATGCTGGTTTATTTAGCTTTACAATAATTAGAATTCGCGGTACTACGTGACGTGGTGACAATAGAATGGCGATCCGCGGTTGGGGAATAGGCTGGTACGTGTATGCGAGGCAGTGGTCGTAGCGCAAGAAGCTGGTGCCGCCGTGGCGTGTGGGCTCGCGGCGGTGTCATCGGGCCCCTCCCGCACGTCTCCTCCCGTGCGTAGTAGACCGGTCCTCGACATACCTATGACAAGCTTTTAGGCTGATTATACTATAATTGTTGGGTTTGAAGTGGGTCAAAAGCTTGCAAGATTATCGTAGTACGTAAACTGTTAATAAGGTAATCGTAATAGTAAACTTAACTTACGTAATATCTGCCAAAATATGTCAAAGTGCAGCTGTCAAATATCTATTGAATTTTAGTCCCTAATAAGACTGAAAGAGGCGCTGCTCTAGTTTTCATACAATATAATTCGATCACGATAATGAGAACTAGAGTTTTTATCATTATCGTTATCGTGAGATCGGACATAGATATGTCGCAGCCAACTGGTTGAATCCGCCATTCAATTAAACGCCAATTTTTTCCGTAAGCTATTTTATCTATGCAGACGACATGGTTCTGCTTTGCCCATCGATCAGTGCTCTCAGAAAGCTGATAGCGATTTGTGAACGCTACGCGGAGGCTCATGGGCTCAGATACAACGCCGTAAAAAGTGAGGTGATGGTTTTTAAGTCGGGATCAAAAATATATGACACTTTTCCACCAGTAATACTGAATGGCAGTCCCCTTAAAAAAGTTAAGCAGTTCAAGTATCTGGGCCACTGGGTCACCGAGACTCTGGCGGACGATGTGGATATGGATAGAGAGCGTAGGGCGCTATCAGTTCGAGCTAATATGCTAGCTCGTAGGTTTGCAAGGTGTACTACGGAAGTTAAAATTACGCTTTTCCGAGCTTTCTGCCAAGCCGTTTATACCTGCAGCTTATGGGTCAAGTACACGAAAAAATTACATAGTGCCCTACGCACACAATACAACAATGTATTCAGAGCACTGTTCAGGCTGCCACCTTACTGTAGTGCATCAGGTATGTTTGCGGACGCGCATGTTGATAGTTTTGCAGCGATCGTGCGCAAACGAGTTGCGTCCCTGATGAGCCGCGTGCGGGGCAGCCCCAACAGTTATCTGCAGCTGTTTGCTTCGAGAATGGATTCTAGATTGTCCAATAATGCAGCATTGGAACCAGCTGCATGTTGAGCATACTGGTTCCAAGCCCAAATATAGGATAAGTTAGTATTTATAATTTACCTCGACATTCGTTACTGATTTATTTTTGTTTGATTTAATTATTTAGTTTGATTTAATTATTTTGTTTTTTTTTCTTTATTTTTATTTTAGCTTGACATCGTTATTAATTTATTTTTTCTTAATTTTATTAACCGTGTCTTTATATTACAATGTCTCTTTGATATAGTATTTCCGCAGCGCATACCTAACAAAACTAGCGATGCATGATAAAGACACAGTGTTCGGACACGCCAAAATGTTACAAGTGTGGACGCACCTTTATACTTCGTTTTCAATATTTCAAGTTTTTTTCTGTTTATACGAAAGTACCGCCACTGATTAAAGGCTAAAGCACACATAACGATAATGGAAGGTTACATTGCATTCAAACGCGGTTATTCATCATTCGTAACCACAAAAGAAAATGTAAAGCGATCTCGAGTTCCGCGGCGCCTTCACAGCCAGCACTTTGTACACACTTCAGAATCGCGCCAAACGATAATTAATCTAATTCTAATTGCTACACAACACATTTTTGAGATCTAACAATTTATCACCGTCTGCAATGTTGAAATTAAGGAGGACATTAAAATATTTTCGCTGTTTAGCGAAGAGAGCTTTTTTGTGAAACAAGAATAATAATACCGGTTTCTGAACAGACTTTGATGGATGATACAAATGAATTCAATTTGCGTTTGCTCAATGCATACTTTACATCACTCATGTTAAGAGTAAACACTTTTATCGAGATTAAGAAATTTATTAAAATTATTTTGTTATGTTCTTAACAATCTGTTGCAATTGCAATGTAGGTAAGTATTTCTCACGGGAAATTTTCTAAGTCAAACATTTAAAAAAAAATTGTTAAGTACTTCATTAAGTATTCTTTTGAAGAAAATTAAAAAAATATATTTTGTATAAACAGTGACAGAAATAAGTAAATTTAACTGATTTTATTTAATAATACTAAGTTTTTGTCATCTAAACCAAAATATAATTGAGTAACAAATATTCATCCATTCAAACTTTTTATATTTAAAACTAGCTGACCCAGCAAACGTTGTTTTGCCATATAAATTTTATTGGACACGAACTTTGTATCACCTGCCTGACACAATGTCACTTATTAAAAAAAAAGAAATCCTAAGCGGCAAAAATGTCAGTGATTACATACTCTTTGACATACCTTCTCTTCTCTTTGGAAGTGGCTAAGAAATGACAGTTGTGTGAAGTATGACAGTTTAACGGTTTTCTATACAAAATTACCATTTTTATTTTATAATTTTCCTGGATAAAAAGTAGCCTATGTTACTCTCCAGCTCTCAAATTATCTCCATACCGAAAATCTCGTCGATCCGTTGCTCCGTTTTGAGGTGAAAGACGGACAAACAAACAAACAAACAAACAAACAAATAAACAAACAAACAAACACACTTTCACAATTATAATATTAGTATGGATATTAGTTGGATGAGTGTGTGGAGCAATAACCACAAAATATGTTTTGACTTTTAAATTCTTGTGTTTCGTCGCCAAAACCGCACAGATGAAATACATTCATTCGGAAAATTTCGATATCCGTTCATCATGTCCACCATGACATAACAGCATGGTACAGGCCGGCTACCGTTGCCTTGACAGCGCTGATTGATCGCCGAAGAATATTTAATTTTAACGATTGACGTGCAACGGCCGATTAAATCACAATCAATAACGGTTGCACCCGGCCCGGACATCCGGAACGTGTGGAAATTTGCCCGGGAGCTGCGGGGTTAGGGAGGTCGCACACTGGGAGTAAAACAATGCAATAATGTTTTAAGCTAAAAACCATAACCCAAACCTTAAACATATTTTTATCCCCTCCATTTCTTCTATCGTGTCGATGGTAGGTTGAAATTTAAATCTTCCCCGCCCAGAACTCGGCTTTTCTAACTGCAGGCTCGGTAGCGCACCACAGGTTGTCGTATGTGCAGCTGTTTGGACACGCGGAGCAGCGTATGAGGTCGGACATAGATTGTGGAGAGACAATAGCAAACGTGGAGTGAAGTTACACTATGGGTGGTCCCTGACATCACAATAGGTCCGATGAAATTTTAAAATGTACATTACTTTTTATTTTTATTTTTATTTTATTTATTAGGAAACTCAACAGCCATTTTTCTGCTGAACATGCATAAAAACAAACTTATATTTACACTTAGCCAATAAAAGAGTTTCACAGCATGTAATTATTGTACAGGCAAACTATTAAAAAACGAATTAATTTAAAAGAGTGAGACAACAGATCAAAAACCGTCTAAACTAAATAGAGATGTGAATATGCATCTACTGGATGCATATTCTACTATGCAAGAGATTATGGTTGGCAGACCAAGTTTTACCCATAAAGCAGGTACTTATACACATAAATGTATGTAATGTAATATAATATAAAGTTTGATAGGTATTTAAGATGCGTAAGATAAATAAATAGTATTATAATAATTATTGTAATGCAATGAAAGATAAACAGAGACAAAAAGACACACAAGACAGCACAAATACAGTGTTGATAATTATCATGCCTATAAATAAATAAATAAATGATTGTTTAAGTATCTATCTATCACGAAACCTTTTGTTCAGCTATCAAAAATTACAACAATATCCGCAAAGTGCTAAAATTAATCTAATGCTCCCGGTGAAGGACTACCCTTAAGTACAATTGACACCAAAATATTAGTAACATTCAACATTTTATACCATAAGTATATCGTTCACGTTAGAAACGGATCAAACGTGAAGCTTGTTCTTTACTGCCTATAATTAAATCCAATTTTGCTGAAAGTAAACATATGAAGGATCTTTGACGACCGATTTGGCGCAGGGGTAGGCTACCCACCTTCTGCGCCAGTGGTCTCGGGTTCAATTCCCGAACAAGACAAATATTTGTGTGCATGAACATGTCTATTTGTCTTGGTCTGGGTGTTTACTATGTATATTAAGTATGTATTTCCAAACAAAAAGTATTAAAGTATATATTTATCCGTTATCAAGTTTTCCATGATACAGTTTCTTAATTAAATTAAAATGGGCTTAGATAATTGGTGTGAATGTAAGAAGTTATTTATTTATTTATCCTTTGTCACTAATTTTGTAACTTTTTCAGAAATTAAGATAAGTACCTATTCAATTATTTTATTCAGGCGACGTTCTTCAAAAAACTAGTGAAAAAATCATAGGCAAAACAATTTTTGTCCTAACTTCCAGACACACAGACAGTAGCTGCAATTCGTATGTGTATCGAAATCGAAATAATCTCGTCTCAACCCAATCAAATCTAAAACCAAAGAATATATGACAATGTGTTCTCCGATTTGTTTCGTATTTGTATTTCTCCTTTCAGTAATTCTGAAAATCGTGTCCGAGTAAAGCGGTCTTCTCGCAGTATTAGCATATAAATTAAATAGTCGGCCATTTTCCCCGGCTGAACGGCGACCGGTCGAGACCTCGACTGCGATTAAGTTTTTAAGATAGTGGCAAATAGCTCGATTGTATCCACTCGATATGACGCATCAAACAAGCCATTCCAACCTCTATCCCAAGGAAATAAAGGCTCTTTTAGTTTAATGTTGGAGCAACATAAAATAAAAGTTCACAACCGGCTTATTTAGCTAAATTAAGTGTTATATTAGATGCATAAAATTTAGACGCATATTACAATAATCGTTTTCGTGACTTCCATTTTGAATTACATTGTGTGATTTGGCACGTTCAGTTATGGGTAATTTGCTCACTAGGGTGTTTTAACAAACTTTGAAAATGAGGCTAACTATTCAACGGAATAAAAAAGAAATGTGAATACTATGTAAAATTAACATAGTATCTACCTAAGAATGATGATGAAATTATGTTTGTAATTCACATAAAAAAGACACTTCAGAACAAATAAAGTTCGTGGCACTGAGCTTCCATTAACCTATCGTAGCTTTATTTAAAAAAAACGAGTACAGTCACAGTCACGAGTAATAATATCTAAACAACATAGCACTTTGCCACATTGAAGCGTTCCGAAACAAAGCCACAAAAGTCATTATTATTATTTATTGTTAAAAAAATATCACATATTACATGCAAAACATATTTATCCTCGGCAAAACCTCGTGGGTTTGTGTGCCTTGGAGAGTTCGCCATAGACAATAAAAGGACATAGGTAATTTAATTAAAAAGATAAATCTAAAAACATATTAACATCATGTACATTTACGTTGTTGCATTATACATGATGCAACAACACACAGTTTCACACCATGACGTTTGACATCATAGCATGAACTCGGGTTATCGATAAAATATTTTTTTAATGCTTTTTTAAAATTCGGGTTATTTAAATATATTTGTTCCATATTCAGCGGTAAGGTATTTAGGATTTTAGGCAATATACATTTATAGTTTCTCGTACCATACAAGTTACTATACTTATTTATTTTAAAGTGGTAATTATTATGTAAACTTCTGAGTCTCTTATCTCGTGTACAAATATCAACTTTTTTAACATTACAGTGTTCATCTTTTATATAGCCAATTTTATATTAAATATTGTATTATGACCTAAGTATTTTGTAAATTTTTGCTCGTGATTGTACATTACATGAAACAATCTATATATATAAAATTCAAAGTCCTGACTGACTGACTGACTGACTGACTGACTGACTGACTGACTGACTGACTGACTGACTGAGATATCAACGCACAGCCCAAACCGCTGAACCTAGAGACTTCAAATTTTGCACATAGATACGTTATACAGTGTAGGCATCCACTAAGAAAGGATTTTTGGAAATTCCACCCCTAAGGGGTGAAATAGGAGATGAATGTTTGTATGAAAGTCCGTCAGTTTTGAAGTTAGGATCTTCAAATTTTGTATTTAGGCTGGCAATTAAAAATTAATATTTACCTGTGTCAGCGTTTTTGACAATTCCACCCCCGAAGGGGTGAAAAGAGGGGTGAAATGTTGTATCTGGAAAGTCCTTCAATAAATTTATTATTTAGGCTTATGGTCGGAAAGTAAAACAAATTAGCGAACACAAATTTCTTATTTTTTCGAAAATCAACCCCTTAGAGGTCAAATGGGATAAAAAAACCTAAAAATCGATATGGATGTCGTTATTGAGGTTTTATGGGATGATGATTGCAAAAATGGCATTTATTTTGATGTTTAACACGCTGAACATGATTCAACCCCTAAAAGGTTGAAATAGGGGTGAAATTTTGAATGAAAAATCGGGATAAAATAGAAATTTGAACTTGAAACTTTTTAGGCTTACTTCTTAAAACAAATAGGCAACCCATTTCGTAATTTTCCCAAAATCAAACCCAGGGGGTAAAATAGGGGATGAATATGTGTATGAGAGTCCGTCAGTTTTGAAGTTAGGATCTTCAAATTTTGCATTTAGGCTGGCAATTGAAAATTTATATTTTCCTGTGTCAGTGTTCTTGACAACTCCACCCCCGAAGGGGTGAAAAGGAAGATGAAATGTTGTATCTGGAAAGTCCTTCATTTAATTTATATTTAGGCTTATGGTCGGAAAGTAAAACAAATAAGCAAACACATATTTGGTATTTTTCGAAAATCAACCCCTTAGAGGTCAAATGGGATAAATAAACCTAAAAATCGATATGGATGTCGTTATTGAGGTTTTATGGGATGACGATTGCAAAAATGGCATTTATTTTGATGTTTAACACGCTGAACATGATTCAACCCCTAATAGGTTGAAATAGGGGTGAAATTTTGAATGAAAAATCAGGGGGTAAAATAGACACTTCAACTTGAAACTTTGTAGGCTTACTTCTTAAAACAAATAGGCAACCCATTTCGTAGTTTTCCGAAAATCAAACCCAGGGGGTAAATAGGGTATAGAAACCTAAATCATCTTAAGTACCCTAAAAGTTCTTGGTACCTAAGCTACTCAGAACTAACTTTTTAATTGTGAAACAGACACTTATTATTTACTAGCTTCCGCCCGCGACTTCGTCCGCGTGGACATTCGAGAAAATACTTAGGGGACCAATAACCAGGATAAAAAGTATTCTATGTTTTAATTGCATAAAAATCCTATCCTATCCTGGTTATTGGTCCCCTAAGTATTTTCTCGAATGTCCACGCGGACGAAGTCGCGGGCGGAAGCTAGTAGACAATAATTTATATTGCCCATGGCTGCATTTGGCAATCGTTTGCAACGGTTCCTATTGCATAACAACAACACACTAACACTAACACAACTTAGACACGTCTCCAATCAAGCTACTTTGTCATTCTATTTGGCAATAAAACTGAAAGCGATTGCCAAGTAAGGTTTGATGTTGGGGTGAACTTCGATAAAGAGCGAATAGGCGCCATAAAAGCATTAACAATGGTCTGTACGGGGACTGAATTCAATTATAGGCAGTAAACAATACAGTTAGCCTGGATGTCTGCGATGAACGTCGTCATTAAACTAACGTTAAAATGCGTCCTTGAAAGCCTTAAAATAAACAAGTCAAAGTCACTATACCTAGATTACTTTTTCATCCATATTATTGTTTTGAATGTGAAAATAACTCTGTTTGTCTTTGTGTCCTTATTAGCTTTCACTGTAAACCACATAAAAAATAGACTTAAGGCCAGTTTTTTTATCCGTAGTTAACTGAACCAATGGTTAAAAACCGAAACTAATAGTCAAATATATTGAAAATTCGTTTTTCAATAGCCCGTATTGTAAGTTTTTATGTCAAAAAACGCAAACTATTTCGATTCCGTATTTATGTCAATTTGTATGAAAACTGTATTAGCGCCTCTAGCGGGAGTAGCGCGCTTATATAGTTTTCATACAAATTGACATAAATACGAAATCGAAATAGTTTGCGTTTGCTTGACATAAAAACTTACACTAGGGGTAGACGACACAAAACGTTAAGCTAACTATTGTTTGAAAAACGAATTTTCAAGATATTTGAGTATTAGTTACTTACTTTAACCATTGGTTCAGTTAACTACGGATCAAAAACTGGCCCTTAGGAGAATGAAGAGAAGAAGAAGTTTTTGTCGAGAAAAAATTATCACTCAGAACCGCGTACATAGCGAATCGCACGCGGAATGCGGGCAGATCGCTAGCGTACATAATCAGAGTGGTTCTCTAGTGTAAATGTTTAGCTTTATATAATGGCGACTGTACTTCTGTACTGTACAATTTACTAACATTAAGAATGATTAATGCTACTCAAACAATCATCCTAATTTTTGGGAGTCTAGAAAGTAATTTGCTAAAGTGGGATCCGGTCCGGCTAGAGCTACCTGCTTAATTTCCACAGTATTAGTAAATTAGATTTACATCTCTTTTCCGTCTTAGGCCGAGCTAATTAATTACCTTTATTTTTGCTTCAATAAAGTCTATATTTATTACTTTGCTTGTTTGGCAAAAACAAAAGACGACCTTTAATATTTTTATGACCCAAGCGAAAGCTGATTTATTGATCTACTCTGGTCTAATAGGTTACAAAAATATAATCTTTAATTGTGTAAGAGCGATCGTGTTGTATCAGCCTGTCTCGCGTTGCTTAGGCCTAAAAATATGCTAAGGTAGCTGAAACGCGCTAATTTATAAAGCTAGCTGAAGCGTGCTACAGACACTTGTGGCCGGTAGTACACTTGGGGTCAGTGGCCGCTACATTTTAACCCATATGCATGCAGCATTTTACCCATTTTTCTAGGAGAAAGTTGTTCTTTTATCGATTCTGAGTCGAACTTAAAAATATGGCCATTGGTTTCAAAATAACCCTGTATACTACAGAAAAGCGGTCAATGTCGGCGTTTTGCGGTTGTGGTCGTTGGCCCGTGTGGCCAGGGTTAATGAGACGCCGGCAGGCCTATTTCACTCCCCGTGTCGGCTCGAAAACGCGGCGGCAACGCCGGCGTTGTAAATCCATAGAAATTAGGTCCGCGAAAGAGCTAGAATATATGCGATAGAAAGAGAGGCAACGACAACGAGTGGCCGCTCGTAATTTGCTTGCGCCGTACAAGCTAAATTCTACTTTATTGCGTTATAGTTAGAGTTGCTATTTATTTAAATGACTTAGCGGAGTGAACTATCTGTTACATAGTAACTATTTAGTAATCTGTGACGCCGGCAAAATAAGACTGAACCAATTTTAATGATATAACTGAATTGCACGCGTACGAAGCCGCAGGCAACCACTAATCGCTATTTGTTTATTAAAAGATGCATCAACATTATAATCTTAAATATTTCAGAACGACACAAAAGATGAGAACGGTGACGGCGGCACATGAAAGAAACTCAAAATGAAAAAAAAAGACGATAGTGATTCCGTTTTGGAGCTCAAATGGTTTCTAAAGTAATAATACTTATATTGCATTTCCCTATCGCTGAATAAGTGATAAAGTAATTTATAAAGATTCCATAATCTAAATTTCGAAGCCCCTCATACCCTGAGGCCTTTTATCGACAAAGGGGACATCAAGGGATCTGTACCCCATCGAGATAGTTCAGATCATTGGCTGAAAATTATTGTTTTATTGCTCCCAGCGATATACTACACTTTTATTGCATGGTATAAATTTTTATTGTGTTTCGGATGCATTGTAACGACATTGTGAAACATTGCCATAATGATAGATTATTTCCGCAGCAATATTGTTGTTGTAGTTTAAATAACGTAGTTTTAAAGGAAACAAAAAGGCTCTAGACTTCTATTGACACAGAATTATATAATAGTACTAAGGTAGGTACTATTGATTATTGTTATGTTTGTGTTAAGTAAAAGATTCAAAAGAAATAGACGGCAAAAGGGATTATCAATTATTGGTTTCCAGTTTTAAACGAGCCATATTTTATTACTAATTATCATCAATGGCATATTTTTTTTTTTTATTATAAGCAAAGTGATTTCCTTTTAAATGTTACATCTCTATATATATTTTTGTGGAAGCCGTTTTTTGTCCTATTATTATTATTGGCATATGTCACCATGGTAAATGAGCAGAAATATGGTTCTAGTACAATTTTAAAGTAAATTTCAATCCCGTTCGAAACCGGTGCGAGTACCTATAGTTAGGTACTTGTTTATGTGATTTGTAAACTCTAAATTGTCGTGAGCAAAAAGGCTAACGAGCATTTACGTAATCTAGCGTGACAGAAAACTGGCGCCAGTAGTCATGAAGTCGTATAAAGTAAGCCTTTAAATTATGCCAATACAATGCTTACACAGACGCTTGTTATCAGCTTAGTGGAAGCTCATTGGAGTCATTGGACACGCAATGCGTAATCGAATATACGCTTAAAGCAATTAGCTTAATATAGGTTTCATGAAGGAACTCGGTGGGACAGTGGTTAGGGCGTGCGACCTGATGGTCGGTGACGGGTAAGTGACCAAAATAATGAAGCTAAAAATCTTCCACGTAATTTTGGAAGGCACGCTATAAGCTGTTTGTCTCTACATTATGTACCTACAAGTCTTATGAAAAGACAATCAGATTAGACCTACTGTAAGTATGTAACCAACTGTGTAAAAAGAAAGCGAGGCAAATAGCTACTATAAAACGTTGTATAAAGTAAGACTTGGTTTAAAACTGACGCTGTCTCTGTTTCGTGATTAGAGAATGAAAGTGACAGTTTCAGTTTTAAACCAAGTTCAACTTAAGATACTGTTTTTAATAACACCAATAGGTGTTTACAGCAATGGCACTGCCCAAATAGCTATATTGTAACAAACAATGTAATGCCTCAGATCCAAGTCATTCATCTAGAATTAGTTCGTCAAGCGTGCCCGTCCACATTTCTTCGGTGCAGAATAGTCAGACTCGATGTAATTGTTCAAAGGCAGCTGGACTTGACTGACAAAGCATTCCTCTGACCACGGCTGATAGCTTGTTTCGCTCAAATGCCGTGAGAAGGGGACATACGGGCTATTATTGGGATGTACTATTAAAAATCGGCGATCATGTTTTTAAGTCTGTGACGATAGTATGTTGATGGACCCAAAAATACAGTTCGAAATTATCGAAAAAAGTTAATAGAAGTGATAACCTACTGCTTTTCCACTATGAAGTTGTATTAATGTTTGGAATCCTGGTGGGCCTTTGTTATATTGCTTGTGATCGTATTCAATTTAAGTAGTAACTACCTACGTTACTGCACAGCCTCTATAGAAATTTTAAAGGATTGTTAAGAAATCTGAACTCACGAACAAGGCTATTACACTGTTGGTTGATGATTATTTAAAGGACAAACATATATGGAAATAATGGCCTTTGTCCTGGAATATTTAGTTTTGTAACCTGTATGTCATCCTACTATGCGTAAATATTTTAATTGTATTTCATGACGATACCTATAGATATTGCAAATATCGTCATTCTTATTTTGATGAAGCTGATGAGTTTCTAAAAACTTTATTCGAATAAAAATTTTATTTCTTTCTTTTTTAATTTTAACGAGTTTCAGTCCGTGTAATTTCATGGTTAACTCGTTATATTAATTAGCACTTGATATTAGAGACTGGGTCTTAGAAGAAACAATAACAATTTCTTTGAATTTTGATAATAACTAGAGCGGCCTCAAATTTGAACCCATCGTCATTAAAAATAACTGTTTGGGCAATGAAGATCAAGTTTAAAATTGAAAATGAAGTATGAGAAAAAAATTACCCGTCCCAATACAAGCTCCGATGGGACTCGAACCCACGATCTTTAACTGTTTGGGCGAATGCAGTGACAGTGAAAGGTCTTGGGTTTGATTCCCATCGGAGCTAGTTATGAGACGGGTCAATTATTTCTATAAGTACCTCATTTTCAATAATAAAAATTTCATTGAGAATGAAAAAAAGTAAAAATAAGTTTACAATTGATATAAATAGCCAAACGATATTTTTTATTGAAAACAAAAGATAGAAGTAAAATTAGGTTTATAACTAAAGATGCTAACAAAGGAGATACTGGAAAAGTAAAAATGAAGAGATATTTCTTAAAATTTTTCGTTAAGTTGATATTTTCTTTAGACCTTTCTGGGGTCGGATTTAACGTAATCTTATAGAAACATCAGCTATAGCCATATTTAAAAGGATCTTTTGTTTTGAAAGCCGCCAGCGAAATCTTTGTATAAGAAAACAAAACATGTTTCGCTGTGATGTTATTCTCTAATGAATGCTACGGAAGCTTACTACGACGGTGATGTAGCAGATTCGTAGCGGTTTTCGTAGCACATTTACTTCACGTAGCAAATAGTTACGATATTATATAGTAGATTGTACAACAAGTGCATAAAAGGTACCATTTTACCCGAGACGTATATATCCATCCGAGCCGTAGGCGAGGGTGGATAGTCAATTCGAGGGTAAAATGGGTTTTATGTACGAGTTATACACTCTGCTTTTCACTTCGAGTGTGAGGAAAATAAATAGCAATATTGCAAAAAAGAAAAAATAAAGACTTCGCCATATTGGCGGGAAGACTTTCGTTTTCTTTTTTTTTATACGGGCATTGGCAGCACAGTGACTTTAGCATAGATCGTAGTCCATAATACTCTTGAAATACTTATTCCTTAGAAAACTCATTAATTTTGCCTAGTTTTATTAATTTAATAATTTAACATGGATAATGTACAAAATTAAAGAAACAGAATGAAATACGTTAGGTATTAATAAAGTTTATTTAACGAAGTTTAATTGCGTGTGTGACTGTTTACCTGACAACCTTTGTCTTAAAGTCTGAGACTTAGACGAAGATTTTACTTTATGCACTAGAGCATAAAAAGCGATTTTATGCCGCCTATACCCAACATAAACACGAACTTTACGAGCATGAGAAGTGAAAATATAATTTTCACACTTATGCTCTGAAATGTTAATATTATATTTAAGAAAAGAATGCAGTACGTGGCACTTTTCCGAGGTAAACATTCTAAATTTGAAAATCACTGCAGTAATGAATTTCAGTACTTACTTACTGCACTGATTTTAGTGCAGTAAGTAAGTACTGAAATTCATTACTGCAGTGATTTTCAAATTTAGAATGTTTACCTCGGAAAAGGTACTACCCAAAGATATTATTACCAACTTTTTTCTTTATTTTTTCTTTCGTTATTCCTGTGTATAAAAACAAAACAGAAAAAGCAAAGGGACATTTGCACCATACAGCCACATTATTATTATATAGGTAATTATAATATCATAATTAGGTTAACTTTTTTTAAATACAGTGCGCACGGAGTATATTACTTCGTATTGTAAGCGCTATGTACCCTTAGCAAGAACATCAATCGAAAAAACAAAATGAGATTTATCATAGACAAAATATCTTACCTTTACGAGTAATTTTGTATGAGAAATATGTACAGCGCCATCTACCGCCCAGAAGCGGGTATTGAAGTTGCGCATTTTAGTAGCAAGTAGTAAGTATCAATAGGCTGTATGACCGTTTCACTTGGCCTCACAAACCAATATTAAAAAAACGGCGGGAATGATTTTCAGCGGTTGATTTCAGATTTGATATCAATACAGTTTATTTATATTGTGTAATAAATTATCAAAATGAGTTCTGCCAATGAAACTTATACAATGCGATTATTATAAGAATAGGATAGGGACACCGCCATGTTGTGACGTCAAGCTGTCAAAGTGCTGTCAAACTAACTTCACTTCACTTCAGTATGGTGTGCAAAAAAGAAATTTATCGTGAATCAGGGGGCTGATCATGTCATAGCTTACGATAAATAATGATGTTCGTGCAAACCAAAACATATGAAAATTTGCAGATAAATACAATTTTATTATTAACTTGATTTTTTCGGAAAGTATAGAACTCATGAAAGTATGCTTTTACGAAACTGATCAGGAACCTAATTTAAATCTCAATCAAATTAAAATTTTGTGATATTTAACTGAAACCATTTTTTCATACTACTACTTAATACCTACACAGAATAAATTGAATTTTGATTCTATTTACTGGTTTAAGTAGGTATTTAAATAAAACAGGAATTCAAGTTATGAAAATAATTTAATAATCCAACTTTACAATAATATTGGTAAATTGGGGGTCTAGTGAAAAATTGTATTGGTTATCATGGTAAAAGGATTGACCAGCTAGATTCTGCACGTTGATTGAAGTTAGATTCGGCAGAATCTAGCTGCTACCTGGGTGCGCCGGGTATTGGTACCTATGGTATCACGGGGAACGATTCAATCAAGCCACTCGGGGCGGCCGGCGGCTTTCGTAAATCCGCTAATTATTACAAACATTTGAACAAATGTTTGTGCTATGTCTGGCGCCGGCATAACGAAGGGCATGAGTAGTAAAATTGTGTGCGAAGAAAAAGGGAAGTAGGTGGATTTAAAAATAAAAAACTTCGTATTGAAAGTGGCAATACCCAAACCACCTTCTGCCAAAATAAAAAAACTATTTTCATTTTGTTATGCACTTTCTTGCGAACTGTACCTTTTCAGAGTGAAGTTTGTCAACAACCCGTCCTATTCTTATAATAATTGCATAGTACAGACATTGTATGTACCTACTCCACCAAATTTGAGAGCAGAAGCAAAATGAATAATAGAAAACTTACTGCCAGCAAAATCAAAAGAAAGTTAGATGAAAACCTACGATCTGATTTGGAGAAGTGAAAAAAGGCGCATTCGTTTTCGGAATCTGTGTTGTTGGCGTATTTTAATGACACATCATTAAAATAATATTATTATGGGCGATTTATACATAAGTGTACCCGGGAAAACAATAACATTTACATTTAATAATTGCCCGAACATGTGTGATATAAACACATCTTAGATTTCTGCGCGAACTGTCCATATAAATAAAACACTTTCACGGATTTTTTTCACGCAATTTATTCAACAACCACACACTGCAAGAACTAAAGATACGGTTAGTTCTTTTTGCAAATAATTTTAATAAATGGAGATCGTCCCCCTTCGTGTAGTTTTCTTGCCAGTTCTTTCTCCGAAGGGCTCCAACTTTTGTGAACTGGTGGTCGAGTCAGTAACTTTTTGCTTTGCTATAAATAATTATTATCCAAATTACTTAAACAAATCAAAATATTAAATTAATAAATCATTTTGTTATAATTAAATATAATGTTAAAATAATTAATACCTAACCGTATCCTGTTTCCGAACGAAAAACAAAGACAATTAGAGTGGGTATATTCTTTTATTAAAATCAAAAAAATAGTGGGTAGTTTTCCGTGACCACGGCCCCTGGAAAGGTGCCGAAACGTCGGATAAACCAAAAAAATCTCAAAAAAAACAACTAAAATTTAACTAAGTTGTTGAATAAATTGCGTGAAAAAAATCCGTGAAAGTGTTTTATTTATATGTGTGATATAAATTTTAATAAATATTATTTAGTTAAACATTTTTTTTTAATTTCCTCGCATTTCTTGAGAAAAGCACTATACAAGCCTTGTACGGTAAGCAAATTACCTTGCCTCGAATGATTAAAGCCCTCGCCTGCGGCTCGTGCTTCAAACCATCCTCGACAATGTAATTTCTTACTTACCTGTCCTCGGCTGTAATGTACTATTAAAAATTACACACTGATAGGACTACAATATACATAACGAAAGATTAAAAAGTGATACTGTCTAATAGTATTAAAGCAATATCACCATATTATTAGGATTAAACCAGTTTTACAAGCTTTTTATTAACTTGCCATGTTAGTATGTTAGTTAATTAGTGGGCTTAATTTGACCCACTTCCCAGTGTTCGATGGAGCTGAAATTTTGTATACAGGTTTGGTTCAGATGACAATACAATATTAAAGTATAGTCAGCAAAAAACTTGTCATAAAAATGAAATTTTTACTAAAAATTTTACTATTTATGGTCAATCCGCACTCGGTGTGTATAATAATACTACCCGTATTTGCATATTTAACGCAAATACGGGTATTATTTTTATGTTGAAGCTATTTTTTTATTTTCTACTGGAAAGCACTTAGCCTTCATCATACGTGATATTAAGCAAAATAATAAAGATAAAGGTTGCATCGCACTTTACCCTCGATTTTCAACCACTGAGGAACTGGCTATCTTATCTTAACTGCAGGAACACATACACTGTTATGGCTACAGACTTAGATAAGATTGTGGCATCAAGCCAGGCGAACTTAGAACAAATCCTACCACCAATGAAACCGAATACAATATAACCCCACTGTGAATGGAACCCAGGACCTCTGGGTCTGATACTCGTGATTCTACCACTAGATCACAGAGATGTTTAGAGGCGGCTTTATCATAATGAAGGCTATTCGAAACAAAACGATTTTCCGGAACACTAGCAAAAGTTTTCGTTGTTATCGTTACCTCCGAGAACTCACAACGAACCACTTGTGTTTACCGAATTAGTCCAGCTTTGTTGGGCACCCACCGTGTTGACGTAATTTTTACCCTGTTGTTTTAACATAATTTATGGTCCGCAGTTTAAACGGAGTTAACAAAAGCAAGCTTAGAAGCTCGCTTTTTGATGATGTTGTCGTAGGCAGTTAATAGTTTGGTTACCAATATGATAATGCTAGAATGATCTTTTCCGATTTTCCTGAAAACTGCTGTTACCAAGCTCTTTTGTCTGATGAAATATAAGAGATTTACGTAACGTAAAGTAGAAAGGAAAAGGTCCTAATGCAGTTCCTTGTACGATACTTTTTATTGGCTATTACCAAAAAGAACTGAGGCGTGCGCCGCCCAGGCGTACATTCTGTTTATGCTCCACGTCTTTTGAGCAATATATCTGAAAGAAAAACGATCCCGCGTACATTAGATATTCACTGCGCTGTACTCTGAAGTGGGATTACATATCCCGATATCCTGCCTCCGCTAAAGCCATTAAGCATTTGGCAAGCGCACGAGAAGCGCGTTTGTTTGGACGGAAAATCCTCATTTATCACATGTGTATGTTGTTAAATCACATTTTCGGAGCAATTTATTGTCATTTTCAATGTGTATGGAGTCGTTACTGAGTCGCATTAAGACTGAATACTGAGTATCTGATCGTTATCGATAATTTTCACTCGTTTATTACTCGTTACGTGTCGTGACGCTGCGGAATTGGACGGCGTAGGATTAAACTGACATAATAATAGGCGTCGCAAATTGGCTCAGTCGTATATTCGATAAACTCGATATTCAATACACATTTTTATCATATTAACGGCACGTATGGATTTGATCCATGTCAATTAGTTAGTTATTTCAAAGCATTGTTGATGAAAAAAATGTGTCGACGTTTGTATTTCACTAATACTCGTCAATATTGTCTTTAAGTACTTGGTTGGTGGTAAAAGTTTGAAAAAGATGAGTTGTGTTTTCACTGTAAAATGTTACTTAGGAAAATAGTATCGTGATGAAAAAAAATAACAGAAAACACCGTATTATCGTCCAACACGAAAGGCTAGTCTATCTGTCGCCTAGTTCAACTTGATAATTGGATTGATAACAAGGCAAACTTTGATGAAAGCGAAGCGAGCGAAACAATAATTCAATAGTTATGTGCTAACACAACTGGGTTTGTCATATCTGGAAACGTATCGAAACATGATACCAAACCAATTGTGTGAGACACTAAAAGCATACTCTGCGTCAGAAACTGAACTTGGAAGCGGTTCAGGGTATAATGGACATTTTCGCTGGGGAGGAGGGTTTATAATCGTATGCAGAGAATCACAGAGGGTAACTATGGAATGAGGACTGGGGTGCTTAGGAGTAATGTCTCCCCGGAGGCGACATGAACAACCGTGGATAACTTTATCGGGATACGCGTTTGAGTGCAGAGGCGGGAGACGTCGGGAGATTGTTGGAATCGTCAAGTTACTTGCTTCGGAAGCCTGAGGCGACTAAAAAATGTATCTTTTTTCCTTAGCGACAAATGTAGTATTAGCGTGCGTCTCCGATATACGTATACTACGCGTGACACACACAGCCGGATAGGATAGGATTTTGTGATAGTAGCAAAATTTTAGCAAAAATAAGACAATAGGGATCTAATTTTCTAATCTAATTTAATCTAATTTTTAATCTAATTTTTAAATCGCTTTTGCACTATGCCGAGTTCATTGTCCTGTCGACATATTTAAATTTTTATTACTTCTAATAGAGTTGAAAGCTTACCCACAGGGTCATAAAGAACGAAAAGACATTGACAAAGACGGTTATAATTCATCCTTTTTTTTGTCCTTTCATAAACAGAGGGACAATAATCTTTTAAATTACCCAATATTCATCTTGACGGGGATACAGCAACAATCAAGGCAATTTGCATTGTTTAATATCCGCCTTACATTAATCCTGCGTTGTACAAGTTAAGTGAACGAAACTCCGGTGGCCACCGCCAGAGGGCGTCAAGAGTTTCTTCAAAACTCCACGCAATGGCAAGGTAATATCAAATTGTTCTCTTTTAATAGTCCCATTGTTCAACTCCCAAGATTACACGACCGAGTTATGTCAACGAAATAAGATTCATTATTGCATTGAGACTCAGCTTAGCTGTCAGACCAATAAGAAGGAAGGACCATTTTTGCTGCGGGAAGCGTTCTCTTTATACGTTTCATATAAATTCAAAGATCTCTAGTCTGTAGAGCTGGCGGGCAAAAAGCTTTAATTGTTGTGTCTTAATGGATTCATTGTTCCAAGGAAATATATATTGCTGTAACCTTTTTAGATTCAATTCTTTGTCAAGTTACTTTAGTATGTTTTATTCATGTTCACATTTTGCGTTTTATGTTTTAAATGTTTAAGTAGGTTGCTATCATGGCTTAGCATTTTATTAATTAAAGGTAAATAATATTATCTTTTTAAATATGAAATAATATATTATTCTTCTTCTTCATATATATATTATATATAATTTACGTACTGTTCGGGCGAATGGTTGCGTTTACGGAATCGTTTGCGTAGCTCAGTGGTTAGAGCATACACCCGAAAAGTGGAAGGTCGTGGGTTCGAGTGCCACCAGAGCTAGTTATGAGACGGTCGATTTTTCCTAATATTTCATTTCCAATAATCAAAATTCCATTGTGAATGCAAAAAGGTAAAAATTATTTAATACTGTTTTAATAACTTAATAGTTAAATAAAATGCAGACCACTTTATTTCTGCTCCAACTTAGGTAATGCATCTATTTAATTAATATCATTAATAGTAATATATCATGTACACAAAAACCATTGAAATTGAAAGTTAGCAACTTACACTGGGGCAAGATTTTTATTGTTCCTGTCGAACATAAAATAAAATAGGCCATCAAGAGGAAGTTAATTAAGGTCGTGTTAAAGTTGAGATGCTATTTTATGATGGCAGTCCCTCCCTTTCGGTTCGAGAGCCGTTGTACAGTTTTGAGTACCAGTTTGACAAAATTAATTTCGTTTAACTCGATTTTCTTACGGCGCTTACGCTAGTAGTTTGATCTACAAAGTTAATATTGGTAGCTTTAGACGAAATAATGTGTGAACTAAATGATGATTTGTTTATATTGTAATATTTAGTTTTTATCTTTATATTTATTGTTGGTAGTCATTGCTATTGAAGCAATTATTATTTTTTAGTTAGCTTGTGTAATAATAGTTCTATACTTACATGTAATGTAGCTTGGAGATTGCATACCTAAAGGAATTTAGTGTCTAGTCGTCAATTTGAATTAAAGGCAGTGTCATAGTTAAAAGTCTATTAAGCATTGAGACAGCCAATACGCTCAGAAAAATTAATGGCTGGTTTCTAAATTGAGAAATTGAAGCTCAAATGTTACTAAACCACACACATTTTGTACTTAAGTAGTGCTCCACTTCAATTTCTCAATTTAGAAACCATCTATAAGAATATTACCGACGCGACGTCAAAAAATAATCGCCGATAGACCGCGGCTCACGCAAGCGAGGTGCTGGGAGCGGTAAGACTCAAATTAGTAATATTATAATATTCTTTGCTCAAATTATCAAATCCAGCATAGAGCTCGAATATGTGATAAGACCATACATTTATCATTTGGCGAATACTTCTGAATAAACGAAGACCGTTCAATATTACTTTAAATTAAATTATATAATCTGTACTAAAAAATATAAATCCGTATAATATTATAAAGAGGAAGTAGGTAGGTACTTTCTGTTTGTTTGTATTTTTGTAATGGATAAACTCAAAAACTACAACAACGATACTGAAAGTTTTTGCACCATGAGAAAGCTACATTCTTCCCAAGAATATTTTATCCCGATATTCCACGGGAACGGGTACCACGCGGGTTAAACCGCGGGAAGCCACTACTATAGCATATAATACTAATAAAATAAAAAAATATATGTATGTATGTAAATTTTAAATAATAGACGATGGAAACGAGTTTTTAAAATCATGCAGACTGTAACCCCAGAATAAATAATATCTAGTACACGCAGTCTGTAACTAACAAAAAATATCCAGCTAAAAATTACTTGGACGGATTAAATTTAGTGGACGGCTTTAACCGAGCGAGCCAGCTTCCATTTCACTCAGGGCGCCGTAATTATAGTGTTTCATACTTTACAGAGGGCACTACTTGGGGTAATTTCAGTAATAATAATTAACTTGGATACGTACCCTGAAAATACGCAAGTTCTATGTGCTAAGAGGTTAGGTAAAATTAAACCAAATTAAGATTTTTTCAGAAGTTGTTAACGTGAGGTGGGTCATGGCTTCTCTTTATCCATCCATAAGGAAGGCCTGTGCCCCAGCAGTGGGGACATAAATGGCTGGTGATGATATTTTATATATTTATGTATATTCTCAAATGATGATGAATCAAAATTCTCCAAGGTCTCCCGCAGTAAGGTTTGCGAACCGATGGCGTAGCTTCTATGACGTTCAGAAGTATTGTAAATAATAATCTAAATTTAATAAACAAATTTGACTTTGAATATTTTTACATACTACAAATAAATGAGTATAATACATATTTAGGTCTTTGCCTATGAAATTGCCGTTTTTGTCTCACATGTTCATTGATCTCTAATTTTTTAATTATTATAATCATTAAACCTATCTAAATTTATAGTCAGTTTCGAAAAAAGAGTATGTCGTAATTATAAACAACTAAAAAAAGACAAAACACGCGTCTAAAAAATTTATACAGCTCTGGTTGTCGTCAATTTGACTGCTACAAACAATTTTTTTAATCTAAGATAGTTTTTAAATGAGATTATGGGCAATAGTGAGATTAATGTTGTCTGATCATATCCCTACAGTTTCGTTGAGTTCGGAGTTCACATGTCCAAGAAATCCCCAAATTTCTTTGTATGATAATTCCAACTTTCTACAATTTTCCCATAAAAAACGGCAATTTACAATAAACAAGCTTATACCTTTCATAACCCAAACTTGAATGTTTCAATTATCTAGGGCAATTTTAGTGCCGCGAAGTATGTTCAAATGCAAAAGCATTCCGGTAAAAGAATTTTAAAAGTAATTCGGTCGTATTTGTTTTGGCTGTATCACTTAATAATGCGACGAGACGGTCGGCGGCCGTCCGGTCGTTGAGGAAGCACCGAAATTCACTGAGGAAGGGTCGCGATGTCCCTTCACCGCTTAATTCAGAAAAACCGTGAGATTGCACGATCTTTACGTACTGTTTGCGAATCCGACCCGTCGATTTTTCAACCCTTCAACGCCGTGTCTGTAATATAAAAAGTTGTTCACGGTGCCTGGCCAGCAAATTTTTTCACGGTTGCCCGGTAAAAAGTGGGAAAATGGTTGACGGAACAGAGGAAACGTTACAGAAAACATAGTGCTTTAGTTATTATTTTTTTGTTACACGTGTTATTGGTTTTTAAAGCTAGCATGTATTATTTGAGTTTAATTACGATGACTGTTTGAATTAAAGGAAAAAAAATTACTTGTCAAATTATTTTCAAAATTTACATTCATGAAATAATCTCACTTTGTACCTCTTTCAAACACCCTGCACTTGGAAGTCTTAAAAATTAAAAAGCCTTAAGGATACCCGAACTTGTATCACCACATTCGGATATCAGATTTCGGGTAAACGACCAATTCTAGCAGCGTCATAACTCGCCCCACATGTATGCGTGACCACTGGCCACCATTGCCACAACGGCTTGTATCTGTTTGATTAGTTACCCTGCCCACTATTTGCAGTCGTGCGGGTGTACATCTCGCTATGTTTTCCTAGCGTGAGATTAATTTAACGCCTTGATGCGTCGCTAAGCCAGGAATCGGGCCCGAGTCTTCAAAAAAGCACGTCCATTTTCTTAGCGATGACCGACAGACGACTATAGTCCCCTATTTTGCCAGGGATTTTGTTTACAAAGATTTCCTTGAGAGGATTAGTGAGTCAGCTCTACTTTGAAGACAGATGTAAGTGGATTTTGAGGCGTTACTCTTAATGCTGTTTCCACCGTGAAATTTCATTTTCTTTTAAATTGCCGTCTTAAACTTTACACAATAAAGCTTCTTTTTTTCAGAGTCAAATTCAGTTGGACTTTCTAACTACTCGGTTTTTTTTTAATACTATGGAAATCATCCCTCTGTGTGTTGCAATGGTAGTTTCCGTAACATAGGGTTGCGACAGTGAGATATAATCCGCAGGGACCGCGGCCAAGGGATGTGTACCGGAATTTCCGACAAATGATCGCTCTGAAAGTTTCAAATTACGACTACGGGTCCAAACGTTTTGCTTTTAGTTGTCTGAAATATTACGCGCAATTATTCGTCCGATTCCTAAATTGCTTCGGTAATTAAACCGACTCACGGCCCGCTCTGGATAACTTTTCTTATCTCTTCTGAAACGTTGAGAATTCAGAGATATTAAGTTAAAGTGTAATAAACATATTTTTATTAGGTACAATATAAATGCCGGAACGGAAACGGCGAGGGAGTGGGGCTATTCTTACAAAAAAGAAACGAGGGTGAGTTGAAAGAGTTGAAAGAAAACCCTAAAAAGGGTAACTTTCGCTTACAACATAAGTGTTTAGATTTTCTTTTGCTTTGAAGATTGAAAAAATCAGCAGCAGTTTGTCGCAGGCGGATCCAGGATTTGGTTGAGGGGGGGGGGGGGGGGGGAATTTTGGGCAATCTTAGCATTATTTCACGTGGTAAGATGATGAATGCAAAAATTCTGAAGATAAATTGTGTGTCAGGGGGAGGGGGGAATCGCCCCATTGCTCCCTCTTGTAACCACGCCTGGTTTGTCGTTGCTGTCTTTTTCAATTTGTCTATTAAACCTTCGACTCTCTTACCAGATGATTAACTAAAATGTTCTATTTGCGTAATAGGATGACTTTATTATGGAGTTATTAGCCTTCCGCTCGCAACTATAACTCTATAATGCGCCACTGCCCACTACTATAACGCCGCTGTAACTCTAAAAATGTTAAACTTTGTCAAAGACTTAACACAAAAAATGTTGTTCATTACTGAGACGTAGATATTTCAATACTAATTAATATTTTTCTTCAAGACGTTAATTCTTTTTGTTTTCCGTAATCTGAATAAAATTTGAAACGAAAGCAATACCACGGCAAATTGAAAGACAAGATGAAGCCAAAAAATTGCTTTCCTAAAGTTTAATAAGTCGGATAGGGCGGAAGATTGTGTACTTATAAAAAAAATGAAAATTGACGTTTATGAAAGGATTTAGGGGATGGAAATATGCAAGTGGCTCTCGGATTGTTCAAATTATTAAAAGCAGGAAAAACCCATTTGACGTTGGTAAAGTCTGAAATTCGCTGACGCCGCAAGTTAGGGGTGTGCATCTTCTTTTTTGTTTAATCGCATTAATGGCACTGCCCCGGGTCGGAAATCTGTTTGCGTATCTGTTCCAATCTTTATGTTGGATTTGAAAAAGATACAGAGCAATCCAATATTTTCAATCCAACAAGGGTACTATTATATATTCTGTGTCCAAAGTGAACTCTATAAGTTTGACGTTGAGAGTCCGGATTTAATAGTGCATTGTAACAAGAAAGAAAAATAATTAAACTGGTGTATGGAAATGACTATTTGGATTTAAATACTTTTACAATTCTATTCACCGAGATGTCCTTGCTGTCTGATGGACTCTGAGTCATTCTTAAAATCTATGAGTGACCCAGAAGAACTTGTGCTGAGGCAGGGACCTTTAGCTACACACATTGTACCTATATTTTTATTTTAATAGTAATTTCTGTAACTGATGTGTTAATTTTGTTCCCTTTTGTCATGTGTTATGTTATATACCTATGTGAGACTAATAAATGTTTCTTTTTTCTTTCTTATAATAATATATAAATTATATAATATTTTAAACAAAAATCTGAATATAGTAAAGAATTGTAGCTATGAACTGAAAAATAAAGTTAAAGAATATTTGCTTAAACTAAACTATGACGACACTGAACATCTACTAGATACATAAAACCTAACATAAAAATAACATAATTTACACCCGATACTATTTAATATCTACCCATTATTTTAAACATAAAATGTAGTATAAGTATAATAAAATTTTCTACTAAAACTAAACATAAAATAACTTTTAACCCATTTACTCACAGCACTTACATCTGCCACGAGTTAAATTATAGTGACAGCATTGATTGAATCAAAATAATCCGGTGCGTTACGTGATGAAGCTGTATAAAAAAAATTGTACAAATTCATAAAGTATTTCGATTCGAGCTTAATTGTGACACATAGGTCCATACAGACATCCAGATATCCACGAACTTTTATAAATCCCTTTTTTAGGGTTCCGTAGCTAAATGGCAAAAAACGGAACCCTTTTAGTTTCGTCATGTCTGTCTGTCTGTCTGTCTGTCCGTCCGTCCGTCCGTATGTCACAGCTACTAGTATAGACATGTTCATGCACACAAATATTTGTCTTGTTCGGGAATCGAACCCGAGACCACTGGCGCAGAAGGTGGGTAGCCTACCCCTGCGCCAAATCGGTCGTCAATTTAAAAATAATATTTAGGTTTCTTTTATCATGTTTTAGACAAGTCAATATTTTGAAAGATATACACTTCCAAAGTGGTAAAATGTGTATTCCCCCAACTAATTTTTAAAATAAGAGAGTGAAAAATGTAGAAAAAATACATGTTGTAGATCTTAATAAAAACTTTATTAATAGAACTATTTTGAACGAGATATACTAGCACTTTTCGAGATATAACACATTTAAAAAAATCGCAAATGTAAGTTTGTTATTCATACAAACACTATGGTAAACAAAGTTATCTTTTGCTGACGAAAAATGATAGTGATATTTAGGCTAGGTAGGTGTAGGCAATCGGTAAGTAAAGTGGGTACGGAACCCTTCATGGGCGAGTCTAACTCGCACTTGGCCGATTTTTTGTTCATTTATTTTGTAACTACTGAGTTTGTGATTACTGAAAGCGATTAAATACATATACACCTTATATATAATTCTGTTTTGGATCTGAGACAATATTATTCGGTCATTTGTGTGAGCGAACATAAATTATTATGAAAGCAACTAACTATGAACCGAAGAATTGTGTCTCAGAAATGTTACTTTCTCACCTTATCTAACCCGTGGAATACCTACATTCTAATCTTTTTCTCTCGAAAAGCAAGAGATTTAAAGATGAAATTAAAAATATGGGGTGTCCACGTAAAGCCGGCTCATTTTAAAGCGATTCGCGCTTGGCTGATTTAAAATATCTAAATTGCAGTTTCATGTACGCAAAATTGCTTTCCAGTACGACAAGACAGAGTTTAAGACTTTAAAGTCTCGCAAACTCTTTAATTTTCACCATTTTCGCCCTCTCAGCCGTCGACTTACGGATTAAAAATACCTTCCAACTTTGTAGAAGTTAAGCAGATTGGATGGAAATCTTGTAATCGACAAAGTATCTACGAAGGAGAACTGTAGGGAGTAAAATGTTTTGTCTCTATCTGTCACTATGGATGAAAAAGCGAGAGAAATTGATTTCTCAGCTTGATAATAGATATATATATATTATATTATATTTTCTCGTTTTATATTATATTATATAAAAATAGACTAACATTTTATGAGACAATCCGTCAAGTTAGTTCACAAAAGTATTTCTTAGCTTGACAACTGGATCATGCAATTACGTCAAAATTAATAATAACTGTGATTAAATCTGTTAAAGTCAATTTAATAAACGCGTAATTGATCAATTCAAATGCTTGAAATAAAATGGCGTCCCAAAACGGAAGGCTGGGATGGGACTGATGGGAGCAATATTCATGCGTCGTGCTTTCAGTGTGAAGAACTATGACATTATATGAAAGCTACACAATATACCAAGCATGCCAAGCTTCACGTAGTTTTAAATTATTTTTCCTTTTTTGCAATCACAATGCAATGTTTAGTAATAAAATTGTAAAATGAAGTGTTAAAAAACAGCATCAACCGGACAGTGAAAGGTCGTGGTTTCGAGTCCTATCGGAGCCAGCTGTGAGACGGGTCGATTTTTTCCTTCATCTTCACGTAGTTTCTCATAAGACTCTTACGTTCAAAGATTATAGCAATTATGCAAAATGATATGTAGGACCAATATATATCTCCCGTTAACATTTTATTGAAAACGTTTCATCAGTTATTTCTACATAATGGAAACGATTCCGATCGACATTTTTTTTTACTTTTTCTTAGTAAGAAATCTATTCAGGAACGAACCGAATGAGTCGAGAAAACTCATCGAGGTGGCGGGTCTAAAAATATGGTTGGTTGTAGCATTTCCAAGAATTTTAGTGGCTATTTTAAAAAGAAATAAAATGTAAAAGAAGTTGAGCGTCGGTTCTGCTACCGGTTCTAGTTCTTAATTGGGTACTCAGTACTTTTCCCCCGGTATTATTTGTATTTTATTTTCACATTTTATGGCGGCCGCTGGCGTCGGCTCATTATGAATTTGTAGCATATGCTTGGTAGGTATATACTCAATTATGGAAAAAGAACTAAAGTTGAAGATGGTGAGAACTGGTTTAGGTATTTCCTTTTCGTTTCTTTCAATTCTGATAGTTGAAAGGTTGCATAACTATTTGAAATACAGGTCGGATTTTAGGATTTTTGTCATAAATTAAAGAGACAGGTTGTAGGTTCAAAGTTGACCTGGGTGCCTACCATCAACTTTATGACAGCGATTCAAAAATAGCGCGATTCAGAATAGGTTCCTAAAATAAATCGCTTTCTTTCGTACTCTGACCTTCTAAAAACTGGATCGTAAATGAATTGCTAAATGTTAATGACCGAACGATTTGTGTCCTTTTTCTTCTACCCGTCTCTTTCACTCGATTCTGTCATGCCCGGATAGTGAGAAGGACGGGTATAACCTGCAGGTGACATGTTAAATCGACCGGGTTATAAGTCAAATAAGAGTTTCTGACAGCTTAGCGGCTGTGAAATGTCATTGATCGATCACTGAATCGCTGTCATTGATATTAAGCTGTCGTGGTACGAATAAGCGAAGCAGATCAGTTTAGGTTCCTAAACAAAACCGTAATAAGAGTTGATGGTAAGCACCCTGAATATTGGTGACCTACACTAATTATAAAGTCGAAAAATCGCTTTGCCTCTAGAAATCTTGGGTGCCAAAATTCCGACCGTCAGTCTCCGTGGTCAAAATGGACTCTTTCAATGTACCTACTTACAATGCAATCCGAATCTTACCATTAGTTCTTACATTACTTTAATTATGTTTTAACAATAAATTGACGCGTACATTACTTACTTTTAGAAATAGTCACCGCCATTTTGTAACAAGATCCACTACGATTTAAATAACATGGCTGGCCTGAGTCGCGATACCATTGTGTTGACTGAAAGCCACCAGTCGCCGCGGTCACATTGGCTCTTTCGATGCACAATCCAATGTGCATCTTATGATTACATTACTCTATTTCTGCTCATAGCGCTTATAAAAACATTGTCGCCGCCATTTTGTAACCTGATCCACTACGATTAAAACAACATGGCCGGTCCGAATCGCGATACCATTGTGTTGAGTGAAAGCTACCAGTCGCCGCGGTCACAATGGCTCTTTCGATGCACAATCCAATGAGCATCTTATGATTACATTACTCTATTTCTGCTCACAGCACTTATAAAAACACTGTCGCCGCCATTTTGTAACCTGATCCACTACGATTAAAACAACATGGCCGGTCTGAGTCGCGATACCATTGTGTTGAGTGAAAGCTACCAGTCGCCGCGGTCACATTGGCTCTTTCGATGCACAATCCAATGTGCATCTTATGATTACATTACTCTATTTCTGCTCACAGCACTTATAAAAACACTGTCGCCGCCATTTTGTAACCTGATCCACTACGATTAAAACAACATGGCCGGTCTGAGTCGCGATACCATTGTGTTGAGTGAAAGCTACCAGTCGCCGCGGTCACAATGGCTCTTTCGATGCACAATGCGATCCGCATCTGCCATCTGTGAAAACAACGGATCCCAACACTTTTATTGTGCATTAAATTGGAACAGGTACGAATGAAGGCATTCATAATGAAGTCCACAACGGTTTCCACGACATTCCATACTAGCACAGTTTATTGTTTACTGGTTGGTATTTAAAATTTTACCATGAAACAAGAACTTTGTATAGATGAATGAGGTCTTTTCAACCCTTTGTTTTTCATAGAACGCTGATAATTCGTACAAAAACACCTACACCTACTAAAACAATACTACTTGTAACGAGTTATATTTTTGTTATAGTATCACTTATTGTTACAAAATGTAGAATTTAAAAATAAATTCATCCAAGCAAAAGTAAATTGGATGAAAGTTATAATTCCGATTGACATCAGACCTTCGTGAAATCTTTATTTTGCTAGCCGGCTAAATTGGAACGTGCAAAATGTCGGCTGGCAGGGTACGATTTCGTCGCCTGCCATACAGTGTTTCGAAAAAAGTAAAAAGAGCGGGCCAACGTCCTGCCGGTCCGGTGCCGGCTCATAAAACTTGCAACCAGGCTGGTGAACCGCTGGACATGTACCAAAACCTTTTGGCCGTACCCTTCTTTTGTTTAATTCCATGAAGTCCTATCACATAAGGTTGCAGTAGACTAATAATTAGGTACGTAAAAGGCGTAGAATGGAGCTACAAATGAATCTGAGATGACACCTAAAATACAGCTGATTTTTCTCCTTTTCAGTGTATGTAAATTGATACTGGTTTATAAAACCTATAGACCATCTGGCTGGTGAACCGCTGCACATGTACCAAAACCTTTTGGCCGTACCCTTATTTTGTTTAATTCCATGAAGTCCTATCACATAAGGTTGCAGTAGGCTAATAATTACGCAAAAGGAATAGAATCGGAACTAAAAACAAATCTGAGATGGCACCTATGTACTAAGAGCAAATTTTTCTCCTTTTCAGTGTATTTGGTTTACCTACAAAATTAAAAAATACACAAATTCTCAGACTTGATTACTTCTGATTCATATAACCATCTTAAAAAAAATATTGCAGCTTCAAATCATAAGATTTGTAAAAGAAGTTAAAATTAAGATATTATCTGGTTGTTTCCGTTAGCAGTCAATGTATTTTCCAATGATTCCGTAAACACCGGTAATTTCATTATTCACACTGCAAAATCTCGGGAGAGGAATAAATTCGTGATTCTTTGTAATAAGATGGCAGCGGTCGATTAATGATGCCCTTTGCTCCCGGGACTGTGAATAGTGAATGACATTTGGCAGTAAAGACACTCTTTATGGATCTTTGTATAAAAGTGTATATTCTTTCGTATACCCGTGGTTCTTGTTTCTGTGCAACTTTCAGTCATTGAGCCATTCGGGCCTGTCTGTTAGAATTTCACACACTACTTTTCATATACAGTAAAAGTGTCATGTCTCTTAATAGCACGTCAATATGTGTACACGTACAGTTAGCTTTAAGAGTAAACCTTACGACCAAGAGAATTAGAAACAAGGAATTTCTAAAATCTATTGCTTTCTCACTCTATATATTACTCCCCCACAGAGCGCTATAGAGATAACTGCAGCTCGAAATAGGCGCCCTTTAATAGATTTTGGAAAAAAATATATTGCTCTACTGGCATTATCCAGGGTGGAAACAGGGTACTACGTTTGTATGAAAAACGGCCCTTGTGATTCGTTCTCAAGGGGAAATTTTATAATTCTTTGGTTTTATAGGTATTGGTATTGAATCGCACTGATTCAATCTTAATGGCAGCCGTGAAGTTAGTCGCTATGCACAGTAGAGTACCCCGCAACCTCACTTCTCCCACATGCATATCGTCTCGCGCGAAGTTCAGAGACACCAAAAAGTTTGAATCGAGCTGTACGTACCTACTACGTTTATTTGGTGAAAAAAGAAAACCAGGGTGCCTACCATCAACTTTAAGACAGCGATTCAAAAATAGCGCGATGCAGAATAGGTTCCTAAAATGAATTGCTTTCTTTCGTACTCTGACCTTCTAAAAACTGGATCGCAAATGAATTGCTAAATGTTAATGACCGAACGATTTGTGTCCTTCTTCTTCTACCCGTCTCTTTCACTCGATTCTGTCATGCCCGGAGAGTGAGAGGGACGGGTATAACCTGCAGGTGACATGTTAAATCGACCGTGTTATAAGTCAAATAAGAGTTCCTGACAGCTTAGCGGCTGTGAAATGTCATTGATCGATCACTGAATCGCTGTCATTGATATTAAGCTGTCGTGGTACGAATAAGCGAAGCAGATCAGTTTAGGTCCTAAACAAAACCGCAATAAGAGTTGATGGTAAGCACCCAGGTCAATCTCCGTCGAGTGTTACTTACGTTTCGTTTCTCAAAAAGCTTGAAAAGAAATGCGAGTGAATAGGTAATTAGTCACGTAATAAGATCGCGAGCGGGACTAATAGGGGTCCTTGCGGTGATGGCCGAATCGAAGGGTTTCGGGTTCCGTGCAGATTTATGGCACTCGGGGCCGTTAATCCCGTAATTATGTTTATTGCTGGCTTCCACTGTAGCTAATTCTGTAATCACTGGCAGCATATATCACTGGTGTAGGGGAAAAAGCTTGTGAGACATGGATTTATGGAAAAACTTTGGTACGTTTCTATAAAAACTATAAAAAGAAGTCGCCTTTGCCGTCTGTGCGCTTAGATCATTCAAATTGCCTACGCAACAGATTTTAATTATTTAGATCAAAAGACAGAGTGAGATAAGATAAAATATACATTTATTCACATAAACCTTAAATCCATACTAATATTATAAATGTGAAAGTGTGTTTGTTTGTTTGCCCGTCTTTCACGTCAAAACGTAGCAACGGATCGACTCGATTTTTGGTATGGGGATAGTTTGGGAGCTGGAAAGTAACATAGGCTACTTTTTATTCCGGAAAATTATAAAATAAAAATGATTATTTTGTATAGAAAATCGATAAACTGTCGTACTATACAAAACTGACATTTTTACCATAGCCTCTTCCAAAGAGGTATGTCAAAGAGTATTGTTATCACTGACGTTTTAGCCGCTTTGGATTACCTACTTTTTAATAAGTGACATTTGTTGCAGGCAGTGTATAAAACTTCTTCGCGATCATTTATTTTCATCTGTCTATCTATAATAGATGTTGGTGATACGAAGTTTACCGGGTCCACTATAATTAATATGGCAAAACAACGTTTGCCGGGTCAGCTAGTAAACATAATAAATATGTACTTATGAATCGTCAACATTTTCCTACCCCGACTTGACTGACAAGATATAGACTGCAATAGACTTGCCAGCATTTCTTAGGTAATGACATTTACATTTAAAAAATGAGCGATTGAAGTAGTCAACACCAACACATCACATTGCATCTGTCCGAAACCGCGGCAGATCACTAGTTCATGATGAAATTTATACCTTTTCTTTGAAGTTGCCTTTATTCACCACCTATCGAAATACTTTAATTCTAATGGAAAAATACAAATTGTTTCATCAGACAGACAAAACAAAAACACGCTAATTTTATGCAAAAGAAGTCGTAAGAGGACTTTGTTTCATATTAAAGTAATAAATAATAATCATCATCATCATCATGTCAGCCGAACGACGCCCACTGCTGGGCATAGGCCTCCCCCAAGGATCTCCACAACGATCGGTCCTGCGCTGCCCGCATCCAGCGGCTTCCCGCGACCTTGACCAGATCGTCGGTCCACCTTGTAGAGGGCCTGCCCACGGAACGTCGTCCGGCACGCGGTCACCATTCGATAACCTTTCCGCCCCAGCGGCCATCGGTTCTCCGCGCTATGTGTCCCGCCCACTGCCACTTCAATGATGCAATCCTTCGAGCGATGTCGGTTGTTTTAGTTCTCCTGTGGATCTCATCATTTCTGATTCGATCGAGCCGGGAAATACCAAGCATCGCTCTCTCCATTGCTCGCTGGGTGACTTTGAGCCTTCTTATGAGACCCATAGTAAAAGACCACGTCTCACTTCCATAGGTCATTACTGGCAACACACACTGGTCAAAGACTTTCGTCTTGAGACATTGAGGGAATTCGGACGCGAATATATGCCGGAGCTTCCCAAACGCTGCCCATCCGAGCTGGATTCGACGAGAGATCTCTTTCTCAAAGTTGGACTTACCTAATTGGATTGTCTGTCCCAGGTAGACATAGTGGTCAACAACTTCGAGTGTAATGTTCCCAACATTAACTGGAGAGGGTGCAACATGGGCATTGAACATGATTTTTGTCTTGTCCATGTTCATCTTAAGACCCACTCTTTGCGAAGCATTACCGAGATCTTCGAGCATTGTGTTCAGGTCTTCCAAGGTCTCAGCCATAAGAACTACATCATCGGCAAACCGTAGGTGTGTTAGGTACTCGCCATTAATGTTGATGCCGCATCCTTTCCAATCCAGCAGCTTAAAAATGTCCTCCAACGCAGCTGTGAACAGTTTGGGAGAGATGACATCTCCCTGTCTCACACCTCGCTGTAGTTGGATAGGATTAGAGCTCTGGTTCTGTAATCGGACCGACATGGTGGCGTTTTGGTATAAGTACCTCAGCACCTCGATGTACCTGTAGTCTATTTGGCACCTCTGGAGAGACTGCAGCACCGCCCAAGTCTCAATCGAATCAAAGGCTTTCTCATAGTCCACGAACGCCAAGCAAAGTGGCAAGTTATACTCTTCGGTCTTCTGTATAACTTGCCGCAGCGTATGAATGTAGTCTATGGTACTGTAGCCTTTTCGGAACCCGGCTTGTTCGGGAGGTTGGAAGTTGTCGAACCTGCGAGCGAGACGATTCGTAATGACTCTCGAAAACAACTTATAGATATGGCTCAGAAGCGAGATGGGTCTATAGTTCTTCAAGAGAGTTTTATCACCCTTCTTGAAAAACAGCATCACATCGCTTCTGCCCCATGCCTTTGGCGTTTTGCCCTCAAGGATGACTGAATTGAAAAGCTTCTGGAGGACTTTAAGTATCGGCTTACCGCCCGCTCTCAGAAGCTCTGTTGTGATTCCGTCATCGCCCGCCGCCTTGTTTTTAAGCTGCTTGAGAGCCATTCTAATCTCGTACAGGCTGACGTCCGGGATATCTTCTGTATAGTGTCGGGTAAGCTTGGCTCTAGGGTCTTTAGCCTTGCTTTCAACAGGTGTTTGCGTGGAATACAGCTGTCCATAGAAACTCTCAATCTCCCTCAGGATTTCAGGTGTTGACGAAACGATGCTACCTTCCTCAGTTTTCAGCCTCGTCAATTGAATTTGCCCGATAGACAGATCTCTCGCGAACACTTTGGTGCCTTTGTTCCGCTCAATGGCTTCTTTAATACGCTCGGTATTAAATTGGCGAAGGTCGCGCGTCAAAGACTTAGATATCTGTCTATTGAGCTGCCGATAACGATAGGCATCCGCTGAGTTCTGCAGCTTCATTTCGTGTCTCTGATCCATGAGTAGGAGAGTCTGACTGGAGAGTTTCTTCAATTTGGGACGGCGGGTTTTATAGTACTTAGACCCTACCGTGCGGACAGTATCCACCACCATGTTGTATAGATCGTCCACGTCTATGCTGTTCTCAAGGGCTTCGAAGCGGTTTTGAATTTGAGCTGGTATTGGTCGGAGCGTGGATTTTATCAGTCGTGATCTTTCGAGCTTGACATCGATATTCAATGTGCCTCTCACCATACGGTGATCGCTTCCTGTCTTAACAGCGTTGATCACACTGACATCATTGAATATGTGCTTCTTCGTCGACATGATAAAATCGATCTCGTTTTTGACTTTACCGTCCGGACTGATCCAGGTCCATTTGCGGCTTACGGGCTTCCTAAAGAAGGAGTTCATCATATAGAGGTTCTCCCTCTCCCTCTCAATAAATAATAGCAAACAAATATATAATTACGTTCAGTACAATATGAAAAAGCGTATCTAAAATAAGAAAATTATTCAAACACGACGACTCTTAAAATAACCTACTTAGTTTCATATTCAATGAATACGCTAGCTAAATTATATATTGAATAATGCCAAAGAAATATGGAGGGATAGAAGCCTTCAATTTAACTTAATTAAATAATGAATGTTCTAAAGCGTATAATCTGGAACTCATGATTGCGTAAATCGTTTAGAATCCGGAATAAATCAAAGCGAAAATGGTGAATATATGGAATTGCAGGTAGTTTAGTGAAATCCTAATTTGAAAGTATTTTGATCGCTTCGGCACATTGCTTAGTGATCAGAACTACACAATTGGGACAAACTTCTAGCAAACAATTTTTTATGTTAAAAAATTTATAATTAGGTAAGTACTAACACTTCAGTATATTTTTCCTTCCCCTTCCCGATTGGAGGATTTGAGTATTTACCTAAACGAGTAGAGACACCAATTATCAACTCATTTCCTTGAATTGAATCGTGTGTCTCTACTTAATTCGAGGGCTTTTGTATGGCAGTTAGATTAGTTTGATGAACTGTCAGCTGGAGATATGACGACGAAGCATTTTTTTAGCTCGTCAATGTGCAGTAAATCACTTACACTTTCACGAAGTCTTTATGAGGATGTTATTTTTACCTGTAACAAAAATTAAAAAGTCATTATTATTAAACTGGCAATTGCTAATCGCAACTTAGATGCACTGTTAGTGTAAACAAGTTTTTTGATGGTATGGGATTGAAATAAAAATCTTAATTTAGTGCTCCTCATATAATAATGGCATTTGTCACTTTTGAACGCCGGCCGTATATACTGTATCCTTTAGTTTTCGCAACCGCAGTTTTCTTATAAAAACCTCATTAAGTTAACACGACCATATATAAACCCCTCCCATTTGTATATAATGCGCACAGAAATAAAGCTTCGGCTTCCAACAATTTTTATTAATTATAGGGGCGATAAATCTCTTGGCTAACGCATTAGTCAGCCATAGTGCGTGCCCTTGGACACACAACAGCATACTAAGTTTTACACATCAACCTTAAGTTTTACACTTATCCTTACTGCTGATACCGGGTGTAAACGGTATAGTAGCACACTAGAGTAGAGTCACAGTATTTATATGTATATGCTAGTGATAGAGTGCTACAAACTTATGACCCGGTGACAGCGGTGTTGGAGGATCCAATCTCAATACAAAATTAGCTGTCAAAATTATCGTTGACTGTCAGCAGTGTGAAACATTGAAAAATGATTTTTAAGAAAAAATCGACCCGTCTCACAACTAGCTCCGATGGGGCTCGAACCCAGGACCACTATCCGGGCGAATGCTGGTCCGGGCAATCCCACCACATTTCAATGTCCGGGCGAATGCAGGACAGTAAAAGGTCGTGGGTTCGAGCCCCATCGGAGTTAGTTGTGAGACGGGTCGATTTGTTATAATAAGTACTTCATTTTCAATAATTAATAACAATTTCATTGTGAATGCAAAAATAGTATGAAACATTTTTTAGATCACTAAAATACCTACCGGGTATTTGTAGCACTCTCTCTACTCTACTCGTGGACTGTGTTTTTATCACGTACTCCGATTAAACTTGTTTTCGTAAAGGGACTACTGAGGTTTATGCGCAGTCGATTGTACAAAGATTTAGTTGGAACTAACGCGCCCAAAAATAATTGGATGGCGCCCCAAAAATAAATGGCTGCCAGTTCGAAGGTTCGAACGAACGAACCTTTGGAAGTATTCGAAGTATCGTTATTGAGCAATTAGAAATATCGTTAGGTGCTAAGTACCTACTATCAAAGCTTTTTATCTAGACTACCTACAGTAAATATGGTTAACAGTGTAATAATTTCCGAATGGGTGTTAAATAGGGCGTAAACTATTGACTTCATTTTTATGACATAATGAGAAAAAATATAAGTACTTATACAATCCAAATTTATTAACTATTTACTCTAATTTTAAGGCCTATATGTATAATATTAACAGTCATTATTTTGTTTATGTCAAAGCAATGTCGTAATAAATGTCTTCATAAATTCTTTAAATATATTTACGTATGAAAAAGTCTTTCAATATTAAACTTTTTCATTTATGGCTTCATCTAGCGAAAATAAATACTAGTAAAAATACATGAAAACAGCCGTATAAGCCTATCTAAAATTTTCTCAAATAATCCGAGTGAGGAGAGAGATTTGACTACTCCTATTTGTAGATGATAGACTCATACTATCTTATGAAAAGAAATATAATCCTGTTATCTTTACCTCCCCCTAGGGGTAGGTATTTAATTGATTAGTCAACATTTCCAAATGTTGACGGGGTGTCGCAGGGTACGACCCTTTGCAACCCCCGAGACTACGTAGGAAGGGGCAGCGAGCTTATCGTTCATTAGACTAATCTTTTCATTTCTCATTATTTTGCTAATTTAATAATTCAGCAAGTTGTCGAGAGAAAACAAGGATAAGAGAGTACTGGAATATTTAGTAAACTGTACAGTACTGTAGTTTCTAATCATAATTTGCCAGATTTATGCCCGAATACTCGTACGCTACTTATCTTTGGGAGCGTCTCACACATCGCCCTGTCACTTTTAATGTCAAACATATGAAAGAGATGCCATGATGTTTGAGACGCTCCCAAAGATGATTTGCGTTTGAGAATTCGGGCGTTTGTAGAAGCTTTATGTAGGTATTCAAATTTATCAAAAAATTGTTGACGTAATGTCCACCCTTTAGGCGCATTTGGCGTTTGTGGTTATAAAATATAACATGGGAAACATTATCCATTTTGGCCCTACTGCGAATTGTACCAACTGCGAATTGGACAAACTGCGAATTAGATCAACTGCGAATTGGATCAATGCGCCTAAAGGAATTGGACCCAGCCTCTTACATTTTGGTCATTCTCCTTTACTTTGTTCTTCCTATTTCTCTTAGATACACATTATTATATATTATTATTCTATTCTATTCTATTCTATACTCAGGTGAGAGCCAAGCCCACATACACTGACAGAGGCGAGCTGCTTTTAAAGTATAAAATTACTTTAAAAATATTTTTTAACTCAAAGATCAAAAAACTCAACCAGAAAACATCAAATTTTACCCTTAGGCGATTCTCTACCACACCATCTTATATTTACACGAGATGAGTACTGAAATCCCAATACAATTCAATTTAGTTGAAAGCAAATACAAGGGTGCACACAGTTTTGCTGTAATACCATTCCGTAGTTGTTTACATCAGCTACCCCTAACTCAATCTGGTTTGTCCGGGTTGCCCCTCTGCCCAATAAAATGCAATTTCTACTAAAAGCATGCCGGTATATGCTTATCAAATATAACTCTTTGGTTTCCTGTTTACTGGAAAGAGTCTGTAAAGGAACTGAATAGCATTACTTATACTGGTTTAAGTCTTTATAGTATGAGGACATTTTATATTCAAACGAGCTAAAAATGTGGGGCACCAACGAAACATTGTTTGCTGAAAGTAGGTACATATTGCCGAATATTTCATCTAAAAAGGACAATGCAACCGATTGGCCCAAAAATATGAAACCCAAGAAACGTATGCCAAACGTTAGTACTAATCCTCCATGAAAACTTTTACTATGGGGCCGAATAAATCTATCCTAGTAAAAAAAATATACAGGCTAACAAATGTTTAATGACTTAAAATCGGTTTTGTTTATTTGGATTTTTCCTATACTTACAGAACTGCATTGAGAATGCATAAAAATAATTTAAAATCTCAATTTAACGGCTGTTTCATCTTAATCGATTGTTAAACATTTGTAAAAATGTTTCTTTCGGATGCGAGGGTTTCCTCACATTGATGAAGCAACCAACGTTGGCCTACAGCGTAACAAGTGATAGCAAAATTCGACGAGTCGTGTAAGCCTTTCGGTAGCTTACGCCCGAATTCTTGAACGCAAATCATCTTTGGGAGCGTCTTAAACATCATGGCATCTCTTTCATACGTTTGACATTTAAAGTGACAGGGCGATGTTTGAGACTCTCCCAAAGATAAGTAGCGTACGAGTATTCGGGCATTAGTTGGTCAGAGCATCGGGCCGGATTCCCGGAGGCGCGGGTTCGAATCCCGCTTGAAAGCTGCTTATATGGCTTGTGGTTTTTTACTATCACATTTTTCCTATACTTACAGAATTGCATTGTGAATGCATAAAAATAATTTAAAATCTCTATTTGAAACAAGTTTAAAATATCCCCTAATGTAATTCGTAAAGGCTTGTAGGCATACAGAAGTAGTTCGCTGCTGATTTTATTGTTTAATGGTTATTCCTGTTAAATGAGCGTACACAGATTGTTCAGAATATAAGAGAAGTGTGGGTTAAATAACCCGCGTTTAGAGACATTAATGTGATGCATTCGAATTACTGATACTAGAGGGGTTAATTGACAAGAAAAACGGGCAAAAAGAACTCATCAGCTTTAACAGAATCAACGCATTTACAAAATAATTATGTCGTTGCTAGTCAAACCGGTACATTCATACATAAATATTATAAACTACTAGTTGTGTCATGAATCGTGATGATGTAGACGTAGTTGCTTCGTTGGTATTTAAACGACTTCCAAAAAAATCGCATTCATAGATTGAAAATATATGTTTACGTCATTTACTTATTTAGCCTTACATGAAAATCTACGCGACAACTCTCTAACATTTGTCGATCTCAACACGACAAGACAAGGAAAAGTTTCCTTAATACTCCGTCGTGGTAAATATTTTATCAACAAGAGACTCACAAATTCAGCACTGCGACTTCAGAATTTTAAACAAAGTCGTAAATCTATATGCGAATTCTATTCACTTGTGCAATCCTTACACTTTTCTTGGTAGGTTGCAGTATATCTGATGCTAATACATGGTTAATTCTCATAGCTGTTTTTATTACGTCGTACTGGGTCGTCTGTGGCCTCCCTAAAGGAGTTTTATGGATCATATGAAGGAAATTTATTACACCGTCATTCGACTAAATTCCTCCCACAATGTTGCTGACTAAAGAAAATGAGGGTCGGCAGATGTTACTCGATACATAAAAAAAACTCGAATATATGTGGCTGTAAGGGTGGCAGTTAAATCTATTGTCGGTAATATGACCTTGGCATATAAAATAAATGAGAGGAGCTATTGCTTTTATTGCCTATTATTATCCAGACAGGTTATGGCTTCCAGGTTGACCTGAAAATGTTTGGAAGGTTACACAAAATATATTTTATTTAATGTTCTAGAGGGCTTCTTTTGCTAATGGCTAAGTTCGAGACTACTAAGAAAATGTCTTGCTTGCTTTTATATTTTTCAAAATAACGCTGTATCATTATTTATTTATAGTATAATAAATATCAACAGTTGTAGGTATTCCCAAATTGAAGCCACTAACTATTTAACCGACTCGGCAGTCAATGGGCAAAATGTTAAAAAAAGAGTGCGGCCAAATTACCTTCGTGACGTGAAAGGAATTTCTTTGAGAAGAAATGTGAAACAACGATGTGATCTGAATCGGAATGGGTGGGGGAATGTGTGATGCACTATAAAAGGGATTTTTAGAACAAAATAAGTCAGTTTCCTTTAAGGGCGCTGGTGTCAAGTGAGCGGCGGGCGCTGAAATTAAGTTGGACATATATGTGACGTTGTGACAAGGGTCGAGTCGTGGGAGTTCAGCGATATATAGGTATCTACACCTACATATATAAATGGCATATCTGACGAGATATGTTTATACCTGTTTGTTGAAATCGATAACATTCGTTGTGATTGTGCTATTACTGAAAATGACAGATAAAAGAAGCAAAGCCAAATGAGGCTCCTGTCTATAATTATAAGGTACGAGTACTTACCTATATTTTTAGACACAAGATCTCAAGTATTGAAAGACGGAAAGAAAATGAGCTAAGTATTTTTGAATCGTTAGTTTTTTCCCTACCATTCAGGACATCTTATAATCCGTTATAAGATGTCCGCAAGAAGACTGCTCTAAACTTCAAGAGCAATCGATAGAGAGGCATGATGATTTGCGTACGAGAATTCGGTCGTAAGAGAGACAGCGGCATATTGTTATCACGTAAAATCGTCCGTAAACCGACTTTATAGACAACCAATTTTATTATTTGTGCTGATTCTCTCGTGTGCCCGTCAAATTGCTGTGAGTTTTAAGTATGGAGAAGCAGCAGAAGTAATATAGAGAAGCAAAAGTACCTAAATCTCAAAATTCTAGTTGCTAACAAAATCGACACAAACAAAGTGTGGATATGAAAAATCTCTAAAATTATAACAGAAACTGAGGGCGTCACTAGTATTCGAATAAAGTAAGAAAGTTACAATTTGGAAAGAAAAATAAAATTATTTTGAGAAATGGAAATGTATTCCCTGCGCGATGTATTCAGAGAATTAGTTTCTAAACTATTTTATACCTTCGGGAGCTTTTGCTGAGCAATGTAATAAACAGTAGGTAGTAATGTAACTCCGGGTTCTCAACTATTTGTAGGTTTTCGATCAATTAAGAGAAATTGTTTGCTGACTCGGTTTAAATGTAGATGGGAATTAAATTAAACCTTAACATTAGTACCAATGTGTTTCAAAATCAATTAGAAAAACAATAAGTACCTATACACCACTAAATTTTAGTAGAAAGATTTTAGGGGATGAAAGTGTCCATCAATACTTACGAAAAAAAATTACAATGGGGCCAACTAACCTACAAGTACCTACAACCACAGAATAATAATACAACATCGACTCGACTGAAATGTATGGAACAGCAGATTTTTTTTTCACGATTCCGTCTTTATATGAGCATACTACCATCAGCGTTATTTATGTTATGGACATCGGCCCCCTGATTTCCAAACCGTCGTAAACGGATTCGGATTCCAATTCTATGCTTGGTCTTTGTCTATTCTGTAGTGAATGAGAGTGACAGTGCATAGGTACATTCCGCTGTCATCGGGAGCGTTTTCGCCAGTTTGTGAATCAGGGGGCAGAACCAACGAAGGTATTCCAATGTTTATCTAATTTAAATGCGTAAGAACACCTAGACACTAAAGTTTGTGCATACTTGTCCCGCCTAAATATGTAGCTAGATAAAATAGGTCACTGCATGGTAATTACAAAAAAAACTTACTATAGGATAGGATATAAACTAGAAATCCAGAGCAGAAAGACGTGGCAATTCTAAGAAAACGTGCTTGTTGAGGTATTCCTGGTAGAGAAAAAGCAAAAGTTAAGTTACTAGACGGGGCTTCTCTCACAGAAAATATATGCAACAAGATTAAACTTCAAATAAAGGTTTTTGAAAGCTAAAAAAAACTACCTTAATTGACACAAAGTATCAACTAATAAATCAAACAAAAAATGAGCTTATTAGTTTATTTTTTGACTTATATATTTTGATGTTCTCCCGCTTAACAAACATATCAGACAAATAATAAGCACGTATTACGTGTTGTGTGCTATGAGTTATTCAGCCCATTTTATTGTATCTAGGTAGATACTACAGGAATACAGACCTTACTTTTGGGCGGATAAGAAAGATATTGGGCTTTAAATAGGCCTTACACGTGGTGATAGCTAAAATATGATTTAACACCTGTAGGCAAACCAGAACAAGTCTTTTAAAAAAATAATTATTAAAAAAGAAACAAAAACCCGACTGCACAAAATTTACCATTGAAAAGAGAAAAACAAGCTCTTTAACTTCTCATAGCAGTCAGGGGACCTTTTAAAATGGTAAGTGATGTGTTTCACCTAACGGTTCCCTGACTGCAATGAGAAATTAAAGAGCTTGTATTTCCCTTTTCAGTGGTTAATATTAGGCAATCGGGTTTTGTGTTTTTTTATTTATATTTTTATTTTAGACTTTTTAATTCGTTATCAAAAAATCACCTTTCTTTATATGATCGAAGCCTCTCTTAATAAGAACTCACAATTTTTTTTAAAGTTCTTCTCTTTTTTAGAAAAACTAATGCTGATAGTTCTGCAAAACTATAAGTTACTTAAATCGCTACTTAAAACCTTTAATTTTGATATCCCACTCGATAGTATTGGTATTTATATTTCAATATGCCTTAAAAGTCCACCACTTTGTTTTTATTTCTTTAATGTACCCAGTGTCAAACGCAATATCAAGACGAATCTAACAACACTTCATACGTTAAAATACTTCAAACTGTTTAGGCTGTAACAGGGAACATAGAAATTTACATACATACATACAAACTCTCAAAAAACATAACCCTCCTTCTGTCGCAGTCGGGTAAAAAGACAAATAAGATGAGAGTTCATACATCCCTTAGCCGAGCAATTTAATAACATCACTCTGCAGTATTTTGAGGCTGAAATAATATTGGTACAGTAATAAACAGTCGGAATAGTAACGGAGGGCTGTTACGCGGTATCGCGCGACATTACACGCGCGACTTGCAGACTCGCGCGATTTAGATGAAAAATGAGTACCTAATATGCCATACCGCGTCATGTTTGGTTGTGCAAGGGTTGATTTCACGGTATTTGTTGACTGTGGAAACGTATCTTACGGAATATTATGTACTGTAACACAATACGCGTATATTTTATGAGCTTGATGATCACTTAAATATAATATTTTGTTTACGTATTACATTACGAAATTAACTGAAACTCGAAAAATGATAAAGAATATCAAATCCAACTCCATAAAATGCTCGAGGCATATTTGGCGCTAAGACAAAATTGGCTCAGTCTTAACATAACAGACGAAATAGTAAAGAAGGGCCGTTCGTTACGCCATATCGCGCGACATTACACGAGCGAGTGTCTGAGTCGCGCGATTTAGATGAAAAGTGAGTAATATGCGCATATTGCGCCGCATTTGTTGGTGCAAGGGTTGGTTTTCATGTATTTGCTAGCTTTGGAAACACAACTACATGAAAACGATTTTTTTTATTTGGAGGCTATACTATAACTAAAAACTATAGAGTATATTACTCTAACTCTATATTACTCTTGGGCGAGCAAATGTTTACAAAAATAACTTCCGTAAGATACGTTTCCACAATCAATGAAAAAAAATAATTAAATTTTCTAAATATCGCAATAGACATGTGAAAGTTAAGATGTTTGGATGATTGTTACACAATCACGCCAAACGGCTGAACGGATATGGCTGAAAGTTGGGACACAGATACCTTGTAGCCTGGAAAGGGACATAGGCTACTTTTTATACCACAAAAATATCACATTCCCGTGGGATAACGTCTTATGAATATCGAAGGACAGTTTAGTTTTATAATTCTCACAAGGTTGAATTTTCTATCATTGCAATGCATTGCAATTTTGACAATATTTCTACACAATTTTTGAATACCATAACATGATAACTTCGAGAGTACTAAGTACGTGTCCATGCGTACTAGACAGACTTTTGTACCAAAATTCTACATCCCTTTATTACTGGCAATTGACAGACACAAGTAATGAATACCAGAGCATCTTATGATAAAGAGAAAATACAGATTCAATTTTTCACAGACTAACATAATGACATTCGGTACAAGCGTCGGGTAAACAGATTTGCTCAGGAATTCCGCCAGTTTATTGGGCGAGCAAATTTTTCGCCGCTTATTATTCATGAAGACCATTTGTTAGTGCAGATACATGTTAAAGAGTGGGCTGGGGGACCATGTACGGACTACGGACAGTAAATATATCAGGCTGACAAGGGCATTCATCTTGAGGATGTGGAACGCCCAGCCTTTAAACGATTTACGAGGGGCGATGGAGACTGGTAAACACCGGATCGCGTTACCAAACCTATAAATTACTCAATTTTTCAACATAACTATCGCTATTCTGAAGATATGTCTTCATCTTCCCTCTTCTTTGATTGTCTTTCTGCGAGAATATTACTTGTGTGATTTAATAATAATGATACTGATAACAATATCAAACACAATAGTACGAAATATACAGATTTAAACACTTAGTCCTCGTAAAGTATCTTTGTGATATTGATACTGTTAATTTGTTCACTTTTGTCATTATGTAATAAAAAAAATACATGGTTTATTCTACAGATTTCACGACACAAACTGTACGAAATAACGACGTTGATTGACGTTTCTTAACGTTGTGCAATAATGAAAAACGCATAAATCATAATGATTGATAAGTACTAGGGCGTTGCCATTGAACAGACGTAATAACAAAACACATATATCATAGGAGTCAGATTTTAATTTAGACTCATTGATTGCTTACCAATGCAAACCTCTTTTTCTACTGTATGCTTATTAGTTGAGGGTGGATCCTTGTCCAACCTTGTTTTCTAATCTCGCCCAAAGCGCTGTATAATTTGGGGCTCAATTTGTGAATACATGCAACACACGCGCTCCTAAAATGCAAATTGCTGCAACGGCGAGCATCACTTTGAAAATTTAAATTGAATGGTCAAACTTCGTGAAGATTCATGAATTAAGCATCCTTTAAATATTGCATTTAAGAGCTTATACAAGCAGGATCGGTGAATGTTCTAATTTAATTTGCAATCTGAAAGGACCTTTGTTTCAAAGTGACGAACGGATAACGACATTCGGGCCGCCTCGTGGGCTTACAAGGCTTCCATGTTTAAGCATCGTAAATTAGATGTTATTAATGAAAGCGCAGAAAGGATTCCCATGTCGTTTCGTATTGTAGTAACAATAAATATTTGGGCGATATTTGTGGCAGCTGGATATTTTGGGACGGACGAATAAGATTCGGAATTTCGGCTATTCCTTATTTATCACTAAGCCTTTTGTGATACAGATTGATATATTTTCATCGAGGAATAAACCACCAATTTTGATATTATATTTAGTTTTCTTTTAAAAGATAAACATAATTTCAAAGACGGCTTCATAATTAGTTATGCTATATTGAATATTGGATGAAGCAAAATTGTTATCACAACGAAATGGGGCATTGTTTGTCGGCATAAAGCCGTCCTGGCAGCCGGGCAACTTCTCCGGAGATACAAATTTAATTTCTCTGATTTCGAACAAGCTCGAACGCTTTGTCGTCCGCTGCTTTTATGCGCTCCAGGTCGGATTCCAGTCAATAGAATAGCGATATTGTGCAGCATTTGTATGAAATGACTATCACATCTGCAGTGCCCTCGCGGGGGGCGAAATGTATAGCAAATTTGTTTGGAAGTTTTCCTATTGTGCTGATGCAATATTAGGTTTCCACAATGCTCGATCGAAGATAGCGCGCTTGCGGTTACCAAGAATAGTACTTTACAAGACATTTATTTTATAATGATTGGATAAGAAGGTTGGCAGCAAAAAAAATAGTAAAGGCAACATGATTAAGAACAAAGAGATAAAAAATTCGCGCTGCAAATTGATTAATTAATGTTACAGTATATTCAGATTAGTGTAAAAAGTAATTTTATTTAACTGCTCTAGTTTCAAATAATGAAGTGCAACTTAAAAGGTAAAAATAAATATATATATTCATCTTCCATCAAAAACTCATGCGATGTATCTTCCACATTTTGAAGTGTCCGCATATAAATTAGCTTACAAACAAGTTAACCTCCGGGTTAATTCGCACATTTCAACTTATTTCAGAATTACCACCAATTCCTATGGATATGGCACGGTTCTATAACATTTACATTCCCCGACTTTGCTTTATAAAGTTTTCAGCAAACCGAAAAAAGCCAGTAAACACAAATTATACTGTATAATTAAAATTCTTTTAGTGACTCTATTGTGAGCAATTGTAAGTTTATTGTTTTGATGTACAATAACTTTGCTACTATGGTCCTTAGGTTTCATGACCAGATGTACGTTTTTATTGATTTTATTATAAAGTGTGACTTGAACGCTCCCGTTTGAAGTCAGCATACCTAAAGAATTCCTTTTATCGTTTTCTCCTTCCACTTCCGAATATACTGATATGAAATACAGAAGTAAAAAAATATCTCTCAGTCGAACGCAAATGATGTACGATCAATACTTGAGATTAGCTTCGGGGAAGGCACACAAATATCATATTATGTTTGTGATTTCACAAGGGGAGTATTTTCTTGCGATGTAATATTTCAAAACAGCATACCTATGTGAGTTTATGCAGTTCCACTGAATCAGAAGTAGCCTCTGCTATTTCCTGTGGAAGAAATTCTATTTATCCATTCAGAGTCAGTGGAGCAGCGTCTAAAGCCCTCCCAAATGCAACGAATCGAATTCGAGTTGACATAGGATTGGGTGCATAGAATTTATTGCTCGGCTAAAAGTTACAGTTGAAAACGAAATTGTACTCGTGAAAAGAATAATGTATTCCAACTTCGAATAATGACTGCACCGCTATAGTGTTCCATTATTGTTCTTTGGCAAATTCATCTGTCTGGTTGTTGTACGACTCTGCTTTTATATAGACGTTAACTTTCAACTTTAATGTATACTTCTGTATGTAATTACGTTGTGCGTAAAATAAATACACATGCACAAATAGTTTTGGTATATCTCCAATTGTCCTTTCAGACTCATTTTACGCTTCAACAAAAGGACAAATCAGGAAAAAGTTAGGGGTAAAGTTTGGGTCATGGGGAGAGATGGGATATTGAACCCGGAATAGTCGAAACTGGGTCAATGGTCGGTAATTATTTTCAGATTACTTGTGTTCTTATTTTTAACCGACCTCAAAAAGGAGGAGGTTTTAAATTAGTCTGACTAAAGATTCTTGAGTCTGTTTCAATAATACTTATTTTACACTCTTTCAAAGCTTTATTTAGAGTTCAAACACTCGACGGTGTCCAATGGCAGGCGTCTACGTTTTATATTAGCTTTTAACGAAATGCGAAAAAAGAAAAAGAAACAGATGTGTCTGACCGCTCGCGGTCCTTTATCAACACTTGTGAACATAAGTGACGTCACATTGAGACGTGTCCTTTAGCCAACCACTTTATTTCAAAAAGTGACACGTGTGTTAGTATTTCCACTTTGCTACGTGTCTGCGAATAAGGTGGTTATTTCTTGGAAGTGGCATTAAAGTAATGTCACGTTTAAATTATTAAATATCAAATGGGCCTAGCGTGGACTAAAGTTATAATTTGTATAATAATAGGTACCAATAATGAAGTGAACTTAAGTGACCTTTGATGGTTGGAAAATGGAAACGGCCATGACAGCATGTCTAGGCATAAATTAGGCCCAATCTATACCGAGTTGGAAGCGAAGGGCCGCGAACGACCAAAACGCGCCGAGAACTTTCAGTGTCAAATAATTTTCAACTTTATAAGCATACGTAAAAAGACGAGTATTGTTTGGAAAGGCCGAAAAGGGCGAGCAACTGCTCGAGCAGTCGCGCGGCTACGAGCGGCTTCTCGCGACACCGCTGGCAGCGTAGGGCAAGCACAATTTTGCGCGACTCTTTGTCGCGCTCCTTCCAATCAATCAGCACGTCGCCTTAAGTCACGCGCGCTATCTACGAGCGATGTGATTGGTTGAAAGTGCCCGCGAATCTTTCTCACTCGAGTCGCGCTCAAGTTGTGCTAGCTAGCCCTACTGCACGCGCGGTCGCATGACGCCCGAAGTCGCGACGCGTCGCGGCCCTTCGCTTCTATCTTGGTATGTTTTGGGCCTTAAAGTCCTAACACAATGGATTTGTATATATAAAAAGTCAAATCCATTAAATTTTACAACCACTTTGACCAATTTATCTTTTCTGAGCGTCATCATAAAATGTTAAGACCTAATAATATAAGCATTTTCTATTCCAATCGTGGTTCCCAGAGCTTCGTTTCCGATTCAATTTTCAGAGCATACATCTCTGTGTCTAAGCCGTACTTACCATTGAACATGTGCGTATAGCGGTAACATAAAGTTTGCAGGTGTCAAGACAGGCGTGAGCCTGCCATAATGCATGTTTATAGGTTTATAAACCTCAATACGGATCAGGTAGTCCCCAGACATTCTAGAATGTTCGCGATACGGTGATTTACATTTCAAATTGCTCTTGTAATCTTGGACTATGTAAATTGTTGCGGACTCCCGACTTTTCCCAGGGGAGTAATAATCTGATGATGTATCACAGCATAGTGCATTCTGCATTGTTGATACATTTAGTAAAAGTGTTTAGATTTATCTATAACTATTATATATATTTTGTAATGAAAGCTCTGATTTTGATATTTTCTATTCTGTACTCGTAACATCGATTCCTATCGTAACAAGATTTATATGGTTAGATGTGTCCCTCCATTAGCAAGTCTGGGTATTATTCTTTCTACACAGTCACCCGGAAAGCAAAGTAGACATACTCATTTAATTTACAGAAAAGGAAAAAGGGTGGATTGTGTCCGTAAATGTTTTCCACGGCCGAACCTATTTACAAGTCTCTATTTACCGGGGTTTAAACGAGATTCTGTGCTATTCGGATTCAATTTACCGTCAAAATGGACGTTAGGGCTCATTTATTCCAATCCCCTGGACGACTGCTCCTGGACAGCTTGTCCGGTCGCTGTTTGTTGGCTGACAACGTCATGTTTGGTGCCGCCATTATGTTACCGATTGTCCTTTGTTACATATTTTAGAAGTCAAGTTAAATTCATGCCTCAAATATTTTACAAGCTTTTTATTAACTAGTTAGTTATTAATACAGTAAATAAATACATTTTTTATTTATTTAGTTAGTGGGGGACAAATCTTGCATGCTTAATTTGACACACCGATGTCCGAGTGTCCGATGGAGCTGAAATTTTATATACAGGTTTGGTTTAGATGACAATACAATATTAAAGTACTGTCAGCAATAAAACTTGTCATAAAAATGTTTTTTTTTTTCTTAAAACTTATTAGGTACCGGCAAACTAGGGTTTCTTTGATTCAAGAAGGTTACTTTGTTAAAACGCTTGTTAAACAATTTTTTTTTTCATTTTTCCATTCAGTACGGTACGGTAGGAAACTAAGGTGTCAATTCCTCATTATTTTTGTTAAGAAAAAAAGTAAGAACGAAAAAGACTGATAAAACTAACCTCAGCACTCAAAGAAAGAAATTGTGTAAAAATAAAAATAACAAAGAATATAAATACAACCATATTTAATACATATATTCCATTATGTTTGGCTGTTTTAGTATAATACGCGAGGATTGAACAACGGATTGGTGTCTTCGGGGAAATCTGAATTTGCCTTAGACCTCGCCACAATTTTAATCATAAGGAAAATAGGATAACTTTATCTCTGTCTGTACAAATAATACAATATCGGAGAATATACTGATACGACTAGACTTTTTGAGTTAGGACCGGAAGACAAATGAATATGTTTCGGTCATATGAAATGCCAAGTTGGATTCCCAAGGGATTCTAGGAACTTTAGTAAATAAGTATCGTAGATGTGTAGTAATGAGATACCTACAGACAACTATTGGACATTTTGACCTTTCTTGGTACAGAAATCAGGGCTTGAATTATTTATGTTTGTTGAAGCCAAAATAGAAATATATTTACGTTCTGATTTTAAATCAGCTTCATATGTGAAACAGATTGTTATGGCTATCATAAATGAACTGTTGTTCAAAAACCATCATATCCTCTATATACATATATATATCCTCATCATAATTATTATATAGTCGTGACTACAACAAAAAAAGTAGAAACACTCTTTCATGTTTCAACCGAAAATGAGCTTCATTTTCTCAAGACAGCCTTTGATCATATAATCGTAAAGCTCGTTTTTCGGGCTGGCCGTACAATTAATCCTGGCTATCTATCGCCTCGTTTATCCAGCAACAATATTGGATAATTACCTTGGAGGTAGCTCGGATGTTTTATTTCCTGCCTTAAAACTGCCCACTGATAACAAGCCTGCAGGTATCAAATTGATAGGGTACCCTTAAACACGCAACCGTTAACTAGGCCACCTAGCGTTCTTTATTCATTGGCTGAATCTAAGCACAAACACTGGACTCATACATATTAATGATTTATCTACATTATCTGACTCGCGCGTTAATGTCTTTGCGGCAGTTTCGTTTTAAAGGAAAATTATGCTATACATACTCTATAATCCATGAGATTTAGGTACACATGTATTTGTAGTACCTACTGAATAAATTTAAATAAATTTATTTATTCATGCAAATTTCAATACATCAGTTCATATTTAAACAATCAAAATTTATATATTATCTAACTAATAAATAAAATTAAAGTTACTATTAAGTATCTGAATAAATAATAGTTATAATGATTAAATAAAAAAAGTTAATATTACTTTTACAATAAACAATTTTGGAAGTCTTTTAGAATTCTTTGAAGAAAATTTGAAACAGTTCCCTTTCGCATTGCCATATCATAACAATACACAACAATGTTTTTTTTTAATTATATCTGTACAGTCATCATATTTAAATACAGCCCATAAGCTCAAAAACTTTCGGAATTGAAAATGTTAAGATATTTCAATTAACAATCTCATAATTAAATTAGACTGTTAAATGCTCTAAATGAATTATTTCGACTTATTTTGACACGACTAAAATAAATTAATTAAATGAATTTCGTACGTACCTACTTCATCAAAATGTTATACAAGAAATCCTCCTCAGACAGGTATTACTATACTCTACAAATGGAGAGCCCTAATCCACTTACATAAAATCCAATTATTTCTAGAAATTTCGGGATAGCTATTCAAGTACTAAGTGTCTATAAACGTAATTGTATCAAAATACTCTCTTGTTTTAGAAGTGCTTGTGACAAACTTATCTAATTGTGTGACTCAAATAATAGTGTATCTAATAATGTAAGTGAAATGAGATACTTTTTTATTCTTTATTGTAAGAACCTAGTACCTAGCTACGGTTGTTATTTTTGTGATCACTTACTTAAAAGAGTTTATCAAATTAAGACCATGTATTTAAAAAAGATAATTCAAGTAAGCTAGATTTTTTTAGAGTTATATTTGAGTTATTTATCCACTTCTTTATTCTGATGAGCGTATAGCTTCTAAAATACTAATACCAGCAGTTTTTGAAAACATTAAATAATTCGTATGATGCATTTGCGCGCTTCTCAGTAAGTTTTAGTTTAAACAGATCAATTTGATAATTTCTCAAAAATGACATTTTAGTAATGCAATAACGCAATAGTAGTAGCTGATGTTAAAGCTTGAAATAACATTATTACTGGGTGCCTACCATCAACTCTTATTGCGGTTTTGTTTAGGACCTAAACTGATCTGCTTCGCTTATTCGTACCACGACAGCTTAATATCAATGACAGCGATTCAGTGATCATCCAATGACATTTCACAGCCGCTAAGCTGTCAAATACTCTAATTTGACTTATAATTCGGCCAAGCTAACATGACACCTGCAGGTTATACCCGTCCCTCTCACTCTCCGGGCATGACAGAATCGAGTGAAAGAGACGGGTAGAAGAAATAAGGACACAAATCGTTCGGTCATTTAAATTTAGCAATTCATTTGCGATCCAGTTTTTAGAAGGTCATAGTACGAAAGAAAGCAATTCATTTTAGGAACCTATTCTGCATCGCGCTATTTTTGAATCGCTGTCTTAAAGTTGATGGTATGCACCTTTGTTAATCACTTCGTCAGTTACTGATGATATTAAGAGGATCCAATTCAGGAGACCTAATCTAATTCAACGAAAAACGAAATATTCTTAGCCCCGTCGCTTTTACTCGAGTCTGTCGAGTGAGAGGGACGGGTATAACGAAGTTTCGTTTTTCTTTGAATTAGAGTAGGCCTATTGCTCATTCCTACAGCATATAGCAAGATGCGCAATTGGGTGTGCGGTTGGGTTAAGGCGTCTCGCCAAGAAACATATGTGAGATAATATTTTGATTTGTACATTTAATTCTTATTCCTCTATCACATATCTATAACGGGGAAGTTGGATAGCCTGACTGCGGGAAGCTATCCAAGCCACGGACATTTCAATATATCAAAGCTCCAGTACACGTTGGCTGAACCCATTGACCGAGCACGCTCGCTCAACCCACAGGGCTAGTTTGCATACACGAAGCCTTTAGAAATTGAAATGTCCGCGGTTACTGGCTGTCCAGGGCTACCTGACTTTCCCCAAAATACTAAATTTCTTTATAAAGATTTCTTTTTCATTCGATTTCTTTATAGCTTCCTTAAAGATATAAATAAACTCGTTAACAGAATTCAACGATGCTCGAATTGCCGTACTCGTATCATCGTGTTCTAAATTAAATAGTTATGTACATTCACATTCCGAAAACATTCTTTAGTTGACAAATGCATTCCTTTATAAAGTGGATGTTATGCTCATACCTTTCGAAACTAATGCACTAAGCAGACAACTGCATAATCATAAATTTATATTTCATTGTTATATAAACATGATTTATTAATTGTATATGTTACAGTAGAACCTTAGCTACAACGCGTTGAAGCCTAAATACCATTGTTACAACTTAACTGATGCTAAAAATGGCTATCAGTGAAAACTAATTCTAACTTGAAAAAAAAAACGCGTTGTGTTTAAATTATTCAGTTAAAACCGATTCAACCACACCAAATCTTGTAATTAAGGTGGAACATGTTGTGTTTTTATGTAATTCTGGCATGGCATATGGTAGGTGCTAGGAGCAAAGCAACGAGCATGTTAGGTTTTCATGAACAAACCGCGCGAGCCGAGCGAGCGAAGCGAGTGCGCCGCGGCAGTGGCCGGCACAGCGCCAGAACCGATTTTATGCAGTAGACTCACCACACCTTTTCTAGTTTAATAGGGAATGAGGGGCTATTTGTATAAAGTCGATTCTGGTTTTCCGGTTGGTTCATGTAAGCCTAACATGCTTGTCGCTTCGCTCCTCGCACCAATGAGCTGTAGGCGAGTCTACATTTTAAATTTACATGGTCATTAGACTCGAAAACAAAGTTAAACATGGTAAAAATCTCCTTGATAATTATTTTTGAGCCGCAGTTACTTCTGGTTGTAACATAGGCATTTAGTAAAAACTAGTAGGTATTATGTACCAGTGAACCAGAGTTTACCAGTGAAAACAGTTAAACTAGTTTTAACTGTAACACCTACTAGTTTTTTTTTATTTACATATATTTTACATTTAAAAGCTCGTATTATACCCGTCTATGCTCTTATGACAATAATCCTACCTACAAGAAAACATATATAGTACAAGGGTTTATTGTATGCACAGTTAAGATCACCGAGTGTCCTAGGCGCCGCGCCAGCAAACATTGTAGGACAAATATTCAATATGGCGCTAAGACGGTCCACTGGTACTGACAAACAGGAGTTAGGTAGGTATACATTTACAAACACTGCCTCTCGTTGCCTTTCGAACGATAAAAAAAGACCTACATAGTTTAAGAGGGTACTGCACGAAAAGACCAAATTTATGACACGGCTGACTTTGATTAGTGCGGGACATCTGGAATGATCGGCTGATACATATCTGTGCTTGAAATCTCACACCATACATGTAAGTGGGTCTAGACATTTAGAGCATTTTTTTTAAAAGCGCGTTTGTGCTAAATATTGAGTATTTTCATATTCATTACCTATATTTATAATAGATTTTAAGAAGGGGGGCATCTGCGGAATATCAATACAAACATTTTAATTTTTCTTATGATTTTCGTTTTATGCCTAAAATTTATAGTTTTCGAATAAATAGAATTTTTAGAAGTCATTATCTTTATTTATTATTTATTAATTTTAAATATATTTGCTTCAAATTTCAACAAGGCGATAACCTTGTGCAAGGATCTGGATCAGGCTAGCCAACAAAAGTTCTTTAAATGTATTTCATTAATTTCAGCGCATAGTACAAGAAAAGTGACTTAAAACACTTAAATTTTTACAACTTCGTGCAGTACCCTCTTAAGAATGACAGAAGATACAAGTCATAATAAGTTATGTTTATTCTGTTAGTTGAATAACGTAGATTTATTTAAAAAATGTCTTGGCTGTCGAGTGGTGAACGCTACAAGCACCTCTTTGTTGCAAAAAATATCTTAAAGGGGTTAGACAGGGATGAAATATTGTACATTATTTATACGAAAATTACAACGCGAACAAACGGAATTTAATTCAAGATTCAGATTCAAGTTTTCTTGTATCAGTTGCAATTTGCCATATTGTTTTAACACGTTTCATTCATCCTAGCAATATGTGACGCTATCAGATCGGGCGGCAGGGCGGCGCGCCAGCAAACATTGTCGCACAAATATCCGACATGGCCGACAAGATGGCCTATAGTTTGGGATGCGCTTCACTTATATGCATTTAATGCCAGTTGCATAAACTACTTAGTAAAAAGAAAGTCGTGGCTACAGCGCGGCGTATGCTTTAAGCAACTTTTTACTGAAACAATATACTCGTATTCTAATGGGGGATAAAACTTCATTTGGGAGTTTGGAATATAGGAAAAATCCCCAAATATTTGCTTTACTTCTCAGATTTAGACTGAGTTTGCATAAAGCTTTAGCTGATCTGCCCCCTGATTCACGAACCGTCGGAAACGCTCCCGACAGCGGAATGTATGCCCTGTCTCTGTCACTCACTATAGAATAGACTAAAGACAAAGCACAGAATTCGAATACGATTCCGTTTCCGACGGTTCGTGAATCAGGGGCCAGATCGAGTGGTAGGCGGCGCGCCAGCAAACATTATCGTACATTTAACATGGGGACTGAGATGGCCTATAGTTTGAGATGCCATTTATACCTATGCATTTTATGCCAGTCAGATTGCATACTTAGAATTTTGTAAAAAGAAAGACGTGGTTATGGCTGGCTTATGCTATAAGCAACTCTTTGTACCTTTAATTGATCCCAACGAGGAAATAAAGTTTGCATAGGAATACAGAAAACATTATTAGGTGTATTTTTCAAGTGTAATATTAAAAAATAGCATTATTTCCGTAACGATTACGTAGTATTTTGTTAAGAGAGGAATGTGGTTATGGCAAGTGCTGATACCTATGCTTTATGCAACTCTTCCAACAATAAATCTGAATTAGGGCCTATATTTTGAGATACAAGTTATGTATCTTGTGCCAGTTAGATTACGAAGAATTTTGTTAAGAGAAGTTTTGTAAGCTATGTTTTTGTAGAATAATAATTGACAGCTTAACGGCCAGCTTTTATTGTTAAGTTAATAAAAAAAATGGATTACATGGCGTTTCGTTAATTTATCTATCACAAGTATAAATTTTCAATAGTCTGTGCTTTAAGTTTGACTATTTGTTTTTAGCATACGTTTTGGCCTCGTAATAAACCAATGACATTATAAGTTCGGACAATCACAGTATCACTCACGTATTTCTGGGTGGAAATTCCGATTAGAATCCATTATTTCCTAACGTTATGATCACAATAGTCTCCGTTATGTATGCAACGATCAACTGTCCATCCCACAAAGGGCATCGCTTCGTTTGTAAACAACGAACGATGGCCGAAATGAAAGCTTGATTACTAACACGACACGAAATTGACTGGTGCTTTTGTTCCCACAGATGAAAAGTACATAATATGTAAAGCTCTGGCTGAACAGGCGCGACCAAGTATTTGCGAAGTAGCAGCGTCAGTCGCGCGGCGGATGCGACGCGGATTTTTCGCGTCCGCATCGTGGCCGCTTTATCGTAAGAAATAAAGTATCAGTGACAGATAGTTAATAGTAAGAATAATTAGTTTATTTCTTGATAGCAAAAGCATACATTTTCAATATCGTATCCTACACAATTAGACATGGGCTTCAGCATTGGAGACAATAAAAAGATTATAATTATAATTTTGATAGACTAATTCCTCAAAGAAATGGGAATTCTATATGTAGAAGTGTGTATATTATGTAGAGTCTATTCCAGCCAATTCGGCTATCTATTTGCGGTAGGCTTCTTGTTATTGAGGTTATTCCCTTAAATCCCATACAATTTTTATACCTGGAATTCATTTTTTTTCATCGGTTTTATTTCACAGTAACTTTCTAATATTGGTTTAAATTAAATATCAATGGTTTAGTAGTAACTTCTGTTGTTATTGAACACACGGATCTACACTTGTTTAATTATTCATATTGCCTCATTTTAAGTAGGTTTATAGGTAATTGCTTAGATGACAGACACTACATTCAAAATTATTGTCATGTCTTTAAAGCTAATGATTTAGTGGGGTCAAGCACTATTAGCAGTTCATGAGTTAGGTTTATAGCTATAATACATATGGCTTTGTTTCAAAACGGGGATAAGATATTGTTTATAACTAGTAGCATTTAAAACACAATTATAAAAAGTACTCTTTATTTAAATGTATTATTTTTAAGAGTATGATATATTATTCCTTTGGTTTCTTTTTCTTGTTTATACTGGTTGTGCACCCTACCACATCATTCCACATCACCGACCCTAAGGTTGATCGGTAGGAAATGCCTAAGAGTCCGCCTTTGTACATTTGTGCATAAAATGTTCAATAAATACAATTAATAAAGAGAGATAACTTTATGGGTACGGCTATAAACACGATACAGTGACGCTTACGTCATTTCTGTACCAAAAAGCAATTCCAACTCGCAACAAAAAACGTAATTTGACTAACCGGGTGCAGAAATTGGCTTTCTCAGATGCACGGATCTTAAGTAACTAGATTTAAATTGGTTTGGCCTTTAGAATGCGAGCGTAGCTGTTCGAACCGATATGTGTACTAACACAGCTGATTAAACTTGGCCAACTCGTAGGGGCAATCAAGATTAGTAAGTTCATCTTCGTATGAGAATTGAGGATCCGATATCTAGTTATAATTCGTGTATACCTAATTGCTTGGAGCTTTGAAGTGCTTCATTTCAATCGTATTTACGATTGGCGTTAGTTTGGCTGTTGGTGAACATAAAAGGCAAAATAAGCCCGCTTAGTCGTGATTGAAATTAAGACGATGATCATATCTATCTATACAAGAGATGCCATCACAGAGGTACAATCCAAGCAACTTGTGGCGTATCAAAGAGGAGATGTAGAGAGATAAATTTATTAAAGGTCAACATTGCAAATCACGATGCAATGACGCTTACATTTTCTTACTAATTTTAAGTAGTACCGAAAAACCCTAATTTGACTTACCCGGTTCAGAAATTGGCTTAGATGCACAGGTCTTAAGTAACTAGATTTAAATTGGTTCTGGCATTTAGAATCTCAGCGAGGCTGTTCGAACCGATATGTGTACTACTAACACAGCTGATTAGACTTGGCCAACTCGTGGAGGCAATCAAGATTAGTAAGTTCATCTTCGTGTGTGAACTGAGAACCCGATATCTAGTTGTAATTCGTAGGAACCTAATTGCTTGGAGCTTTGAAGTGCTTCATTTCAATGTAAATGCAATTGGCGTTAGTTTGGCTATTGGCGAAGATAATAGGCAAATGAGATCGCTTAGTTGTGAATGAAATTAAAACAGTCATATTTTTATCGAGACGAAAAATGGGAAAACAACTAGCCTTGTAAGTAAAATGTATAAGAATGCATAAATAAAAATTACAAAAAGAGGGCAATTTAACAAGACATTTATATGGTCCATCACATTGATAAAGCCAAACCCATCAAATAGGTCGCACTCAAATTTGGCATTATAACAAAGAAACAAAAGAGTAATCAAGCCGTTGAAAATAAGTTCAAGGCAGCGAATAAACACGTTAAAATAAAAGGCGCTTTTGCGTTGTAACAAAGACATTATAATGCACTGAATGAAATTTCGAAAAAGCTTCCACATTGGCAAATGATCATTTGGTCTATTAAAGACTGTTGATTAAAAATATCAGATTAAGAAGATGTCCATTATTATTGAACGCAGCATCTGAGTGTTTGAATTCGAAATTCTTGTTGACTTCAGTCGGACTCAAGGGAATTGGGCGTGGTTGCAGGTCAGCACTAGCCGAGTCCAATTAAACTGAGTCACTAAGGAAATGTAATAAATAGTCCGTATCATCATCATCATCATCATGTCAGCCGAACGATACCCACTGCTGGGCATACGCTTTCCCCAAGGATCTCCACAACGATCGGTGGAGATGTCCTTATGCTAAAGACTAATAGTGAATTCTTCGATTAAATAAATATCTAACTTTAGCTGTTACACTGTATGTAGGTATATATTGATGCTACCTTCTAAGAGGTTACCTAAGTCATCATCATCATCATCATCATCATTTCAGCCGTACGACGCCCACTGCTGGACATAGGCCTCCCCCAAGGATCTCCACAACGATCGGTCCTGCGCTGCCCGCATCCAGCGGCTTCCCGCGACCTTGACCAGATCGTCGGTCCACCTTGTAGGGGGCCTGCCCACGGAACGTCGTCCGGTTCGCGGTCGCCATTCGAGAACCTTTCCGCCCCAACGGCCATCGGTTCTCCGCGCTATGTGTTTGACCTAAGTCAAATAATTGCCAATTGCAAATAATTGACCAGTATCTAAATTAAAAAAACGCAAATAAAACTAATATCAAAATAAGCCGATAAATAAGCATTACAATAACGACCCTTGCAATTAAACCCCGTGTTCAAAGTGGTTTCCAGCAGGTGATAAAGTTTCAAGCGTTGTGGCTACGCAGCTTTTCTCTGAAACCACCGCACAGGATGTTGTTTGACAAAATAATAGATGTCCAATTACGCAGGCTTAACTAAATTAAGCACGGCAAAGGATCATATTTCAAATCTCTTTGGCACATTGAGATTAAAATCCAGCTACCGCTTCGAACCACCGAGAAATTGTACGCGACAGAAATGTAAAAGAAAATAAATTGTGTCACAATGCTATGCTACTGAGTTTTGTTCGTCTTGGAAACCGTTTCAAGGAGCAGCCGCCACAAATTAAAATATTTTAAGATCTGAAACTTTAGCCAGCCACACTGCTCTCACAGTTTAATATTATTACTCTTTGTAAAGTTACGGTCAATTTGTGAAGTTGCATTTCTTCGCAGTTTTTATTTTATAAAGTTAAATGAAACGGAAGTAGTTTACGACGAGGTTTCACTAAGTATCTCCTACTTAATAGAATTAAAACTGGAGTCTGTTCTCGAACTGCACAGTGCAAGTTTGGTGAGTAAGTTCTAAATTCTGCCAAATACTTATCATTGGCGTTTTCTGGATGTTCCCGTTTGTTCGTGACTGAGCTGTCCGGCTCAAAAAACTTGTTTGCCGACGGCGCACTTAGGTTTAAGTAATTTCCTTCCACAACTCAAGTGTCACTTCTGTTCGTTTACTTAGCGACCATGTTTTTGTTTGGTCGAGAATAGCCTTAATGTTCCCTTTTACGAGTATGTTCTATCGAATGCTTGTCTTGTTCTTTTTATAGTGAGACCGATCTGTTTCTATACATTGATTAACACAGGTAAAGCGTATTACATTTTTTATCTTACGTTGGTTAGAGCGTTATTTCATTTTAATTTCCATATTTTAAAGTTTTTTTTATTTATTTAAAATCCGCACTAAAAAAGTTCCGACAGCGTCCATTGCTATAACGAATTAGGAGTAGACTTGCTGTAATTACAATTTCTACAATCGCTTAAATAAACAAAAAACAGAATAAGGACGTAACAAACGTAAGTCTCAATTTAACATTCGCAGGCAAGCCTCTTATTGAACCTCAAACTCATTCTTCTGTGAAAGTGAATTTGCCGCGGAAATGAGTAATCAACATAAACGCCAAACATTTTTCTTACCAAACGCCGGTCGCTTAAGAATAATGAATAAAGGGTATGAGCAATACCAACATTAATGAAGGTACGCCAGCCCTAAGGAGTTACGTCGACGATAATGGCGACATAAAATCTAATAGGGACCTAACAGCGGCACGCTTCATACCGAAGTGCCCTTAGGTCGAATAGTAACATACGGACCATTTCCCAGTATTATGGCAGCCAAATTAGTGCGAAGTTACACTATATGCATAAATATTTTCTTTATCTGACTGTCATTAAGTTTAACGGTTGCAACCCCTTTGAATTACATAAGAAATATACTGACTTTACGGATCGTTAGTCCAATATTAATTTTAAACATAAGTTCGTTTTTTTAAACTACCGTTTTAAAAACTTAATGATTACGTTTCCATAAATTTAATTTTTCCATCCGAAATAAGTATCCGAGTTTCCATATCTTTCAAGATTATTATGTTCCGTAAACGTTTTTCTTTTGATAACCGTATTTCATTATTTTATTTGAAACGCTCGAAGGGCTCTGAGAGACCCATTTAAACACTTAACTTTGTTTATTTCTTATTCGTTTCCAACAACACAAGAACCCATAACAGATATCTTAAGAGTTACGTGTATTCGTGCCCTTACGTATATTTGAATAGGTACACTTCCATTAACAGGCCGACTTTAGAACTTTCCCAAGTTATTGTGTTGGATGTTAACCCTGGCATTAAGGGTAATAACTTAAATTAACTCGTCGTAGGCGTAGCCCCTAGCTTCTCCAGGGGAATATTAGATAGGATAGAATGCAATCTTTGCATTTTATATTTTTGCTTCTATATTTAGATTTACAATGTTAATATTAACTTTTCAGCTACAAGGACTAGGACTGAAATGATGGTTTTGAATACTTTAAATCCAATCCGATTTATCAATGCTAAACTATCTGATTTCGTATTTTATAAGTAAACGCTTTTTGCTCTGAACAGACAGACGCGTGATCACATTTGTCTGTCTGCGCAGAAGAAGTAGCGCGGTAAAGTTGGCACAAACACTGTTCCTCTATCTCATACAACTAAGGGCTCCCGCACAAAACTGCGATGCGACGTTGCGTCGCAAAAATCTGCGACTGTTATCAAGTATTTGACAGGCAACATGGTTTCTATTAGAATGGCGCGCTGCATATATTTGCGATGCGATGCGAATTCGCAGGGTAATCTCCGCGTCTCAGCGTCAGCGGCATGCGTAGTGCGACTGACGCTCACGCTTCGCAAACGCTTGGTCGTGTCTCTTTGGTCAGAACTTTATTTTATCCAAAAAGTTTCATAACATTGGATATCCAACAAACTGAGAAGCCATTTGAGAAGTTAAAAACACATGTCAGGGAAAAGTAAATCGAATTAAACGGCTTAGGAAGCAGACCCACTTATTGTCAGCAGTTAGCAAAGTTTAATGGGAGCGGCGTCCAGGGATCGAGTTCCACTGACACAGAACGGGCGAAGCGACTTTTATTTCGATTAAAGTTTGTATGGAGAGAATGAAGAATAAGTCTTAAGATAGCTCGGAGAAGAGCTAATAGCACTTAGATTCCCGTTTGTTTATTCTGTTTCGAAGTTGAAGGTGTCCCGGATAATGTTAGCTATAGCTTTAGCACTGACTCTTTCGTCTAAAAAGTTTTTATAGAACATATTCAAATGTTTGGTCTACATCAAATATGTTCTATTTGCTGTATAAATGTATGCTATTTATATCGCATGAAAAATAAAAACAAAAAAAATATATAGTTGTATAGTAGTTTTGCTACTGCCTACTAGATAGTGGCGCTGGTGCTGTACAGCTTTTCATACAGAATGCCTCCCGTTTACTGTACAGTAAACGGGAAGAAGAACTCATGGTAGGTAGATTAATAAACTAATTTCAATTGTGTTACCTGCTTATTGTATGCAGAGTCCGGGCACATAAAATAATAATCGGTTGGTTGAGTTTGAATCTGTCTGCATCTGCTATCGGCAAATTACTGTCTGATAAAGTGATGAAACAAAGACCTGTGTCGGATGTGTGGGTTGACTTATTTATTACGCATTCTAAATAACAAATTCGTTACTTAGCGTCCACCACATTGTATTTGGTACAAGGTGGCCGTGCTTCACAAGATTGTAACGAAAAAAGCGCATTAACGCTTTCGTAAAAAGGAGAAATTCAAATCGTTGGACGTTCGACTTCGCAACGAATGATGTGGCCATATAGGTCTAATCTATATGATACAACACAACAATTTGAATGAATATAAAGCAGTTTTAATACTCCTACTCCGCAAAACAACATTGACACTTTATGCGCTACCTTTTTTACAAGCTTTTATTTTAACTTCCAGCTCCAGGTCATAATGATAATCATAATATATTTATTGCAAGTTACATAACATTATCGAGGTCAAAACTAGCAATGTAAATCTGACCCAATTCCCAGTGCAAAAAATGTAAATTTCTAAAACTCTTCCGTTAGTGACTGACTGACAGACAACGCACAGCCGAAACTACTGGGCACAAGAAACTGAAATTTGGATTGTGAAGGTAGGTTTGTTGCTTGAGGAGTTTTAGGGAAGCACTAAGAGAGAAATATTGGATTTTTTCCCTAAGGGGTTAAAAAAGGGGATCAAATTTTTATGAAACTTTTTATTTTTTCAATGTATTCGGTTGAAACTTTGTGTATAGGTTTCTCAAGTGACGTAAGTGAGCACTATGAAAGAATTTTTGAAATTTCTCTTTCTAAGGGGGTAAAAGAGGGCGTCCGAGTTTGTATGAAACTTTGAACTTCTTCAATAGACTCATTTGAAAGTTTGAACAAAGGTTTGTTAAGTGACGTAAGTGAACAATTTTAAAGAATTTATGGAAATTCCTTCTCTATGGGAATAAAACCGGTGGTCCGAGTTTGAATGAAACTTTTTATTTCTTCCATGGACTCACTTGAAATTTTGTAAATAAGTTCTTCAATTACGTTAGTGAGCACTAATAAAGGATTTTTAGAATTTAAACACCCCACCCTATAAAGGTTAAAAAGGGGGATAATAAATAAACTAAAATTACAATATTTCTGAGTGATATAAGCTACATTTTATCACAATATTCCTATGGGAGCGGGTACCGTGCGGATAAAACTGCGTGTAGCCGCTATAAGGAAGAAACTCAAACACTACGGGACCGATTTCGTAAATTATTCCACCTATAACTGGACCGATTTTGAAAATTCTTATCTAATTAATTTAATCGCCATTTGTAAAAATAGTTAATAGTTACACAAATTCTTTTTTTAGTTCAAAGTCCTGGGCGGAGCGCTAGTTTTATTTAAAGCTACTAACCACTCGTCAGCAGACATATCTTGAGCTGGTGGACAAGCTCCTAAGTTCAAGTTACAGAGTACAGCATTCCTCTAATCTAATTACTGGAGCAGCTGTGCGCTGTTTGCGCCGCTTGTAGACAAGCACAAAAATAAACTTGGAAACATTTTGTGTTTCAGAATGTCTGCGGTGTTGCATTGTGTCTCTTTAGCTCGATAGTTATCCTTATCATTATAGAACAACACTCAAGTGGAGATCTCTTTTCAAGTATAGTAAGAAAAGGATGAAAATACATGCAACGAATACATTCATTTCTTGCTAACTATACTTGAGAAGAGATCTCCACTTGAGTATCGTTATGGCCTTAGGGCGTTTGTGCACTACACTGAATTTTACCGATCCTGAAAAAAACGGATGCTTGTATTTTAATAATTAATCATTTATAATAGTAAAATTTAATTATTTCGTGTAGTTTAGGGTATGAAACATTGAAACTACAGGAAATAAATAAATTCTTACTATTATAAATGATTTATTATTAAAATACAAGCAACCGTTTTTTTCCGGATCGGTAAAATTCAGTGTAGTGCACAAACGCCCTTAGTGTTTACGACAGAGGAGAATAAGCTATACTTATTTTAACACTAGTGGCCGCCCGTGGTTTAAGCCGCAAGGTTCCAGCTCCCGTAGGAATATCGGGACAAATGCATCCAATTATCTACAACGGTCTCATCCAATCCGTTCAGCCGTTTTCGAGTTTTGAGCTTGACACCACATTTTACGATAAATTTTCGTTCATATATTTAAGTTTTAATTTTAATTATATTTGTCAAAGGTGTGGGTTGATTCTCTGAAATTCGATCACTAACTAGCAGTGGCAAGGAGTCGAAATATGCCAAAGGTAAGCCGGACCAATAACTGGTAGCAATAATTAATGATCTGCTTAGTGGATCGGTGAGGTGGGGTTTTTATGGATAGTTAAAAGGTAAGCCGATAGAAATCGCCATGTATGGACCATTCGCCACAGCTAACTCCTATGTCATTGCTGTTTACATTTGATTCATCCGTCCACTGCTGGAAATAGGCCTCTCCTAGTTCACGCCACTGAGCACGGTTTTCAGCTCCAGCTTTACATTTGATTGTTTGTTATGAATTTGACCTAACATAGATTGGTGTTCGGATGCGAAGTCAATGTGAAATGGCAGCGGTAGGTATATCCTTAAATACTCGCTCAAGCCCTGATATCTACGAGAACATAACATTAACGAAATATTATCAGTTTTAAGAGTAACATTAAAGTTTTCTTAAAATATGCAACTTGGCAGTGAAAGTAATAATTTTCAAAATTTCTTAATTTATTAGGTGGATTCATTTGTGATTTTGCTTAAGTATAATATTTTATTCCTTTAAATTATATCGAGATCATGTGTAGAACAGTTTAATTAATGATAAAACAATTATAATATAATAAGTCGTAGCCAAAAGAAAAATAAAATAGAATCATCTAACAAAATGGCTGCATCTGAAACCCAGCGCTGTGGTCGTTTCAACAAAAATACCTACTTATTTGTATCTTTTTTGTTTTTTATTTTCTTTGTATTTAGTGTTGTGTTTTTGCTGAATAAACCATTTTTTTATTTCTAAATATAATATTTCAAACAAGATTCATTTTAACAAAGTAAACTTAAAGTGAATGATTTCGTTCGGAGTAATGTAAGCTGATTCAAATAATTCAACATAATAATTATAATTAATAATAAAATTATCAAGCCCCTTATGAGTTTCATTTTGAAACTGTATTATGGAAAACTTTGTAACTAATTAATATATACGTGCCTATATACTTCTTATTTGTGACATACATAATTATACGTAATACCCAGAACTCAGTGCAGATATTTGTCGATTTTGTCGTTGCATTTTGCAGATATAAAAGTATTAATAATTTCAGTGAGTAATTGAATACTGCCTAAGTGTCTTTTTGTTCAGCAACCACTAAAGCTTTTTGCTGTCATATCAATGTTAATTAAATGTATAGAATTCACAGTACGAGAACAGTAAGAGCGGAAAAAGATGACGCCAATTCTCCGCATCGGCTGCCGTTCAAAAATTCATTTATTTAAAATCTCTCTGTGCCTGGTCAAGGCGGGGCGTCTTTTGTGGTATACATTTTACTTTTAAAGTTTCGTTTTTTTGGCTTATCATTTCACATATTTTCCAATTTTATATCTGTAGCACTAGCAAGAAAAACTGTCGTTAAGGTAACCGTTATCGTGTCGTATTATTTTGTATAAAAATCAGAGCAGCAGCGTCTCTTTCGGTCGTATAAGGAACTGGGTGCGTACCATCAACTTTAAGACAGCGATTAAAAACTAGCGCGATGCAGAATAGGTTCCTAAAATGAATTGCTTTCTTTCGTACTATGACCTTCTAAAAACTGGATCGCAAATGAATTGCTAAATGTAAATGACCGAACGATTTGTGTCCTTATTTCTTCTACTCGTCTCTTTCACTCGAGATTCTGTCAGGCCCGGAGAGTGAGAGGGACGGGTATAACCTGCAGGTGCCTTTTTAGCTTGGCCGAGTTATAAGTCAAATAAGAGTTCTTGACAGCTTAGCGGCTGTGAAATGTCATTGAATGATCACTGAATCGCTGTCATTGATATTAAGCTGTCGTGGTACGAATAAGCGAAGCAGATCAGTTTAGGTCCTAAACAAAACCGCAATAAGAGTTGATGGTAGGCACCCTGAAATTGAATACATGTTTGACATCAGCACTTCGACAGCTTTTGAAGGATGGTATCCATACTAATAATATAAATGTGAAAGTGTGTTTGATTGTTTGTTTGTTTGTCCTTCTTTCACGTCAAAACGGAGCAACGGATCGACGGTATTTGGTATTGGGATAGTGTGGGGGCTGGAGAGTAACATAGGCTACTTATTATTCCGGAAAATTAGGTAAAAATGGTAATTTTGTATGAAAAATCGTGTACAGTGCCACAAACTTTGCTGTGCCGGTGGCCAAAATGTGAAACTAACGTGATTTTTTTAATGTCATTTTGCTGTCAAGTTGATGTCCAACCATAGCGCTGCTGGCGGCTGAAGTTCTTAGAAGACAGGGCCGGTTAAATTACTACAAAAAAAAAAGAAATACGTACGTACGTTTTTCGTAGCGCCGCTGTCACCGGCACAGAAAAGGTTGTGGCACTGTACCTGTCGTACCTTCGATACAAAACTGCCATTTCTTCCATAGCCGCTTCCAAAGAGTAGGGCAGGCGTACCGGTTTTGGCCACTTTAAGGATTTTTTCACTTTTAACCGCTTAGTGCTTAAAAATTTATAATGTAGAGTTATAGATAATTTATCGACCTTTAAGGGTACAATCTACAAAGTAAAAAAAAAAACAATAGTTTTTTATTTAGAACAAATTCTGCAGAGGGGGCCAAATACACCGTTTGCATTGGTTTTGGCCACTTTCATAAAATTACTATATTTATAAGTTGAGTTTATGCTTAATTGATGTCTTATTAGAGTTCTGGACTAAAACACTACATGAAATAGTATTTCAATCACAGCTAGCTCCTTCCTACAATTTTATAAGTATACCTTTATCACTTGATTAAAAGAAAATTAGCGGATTGAGTCTAGTGTAGGCTAGTGCCTACTCTAGCCTCAATCCGCTAATTTTTTTGTACGTTAGCTAACATAAGTGAGTTGTGAGTCTTTTAAAATAAATGAACTTTATGATAGGTTGGAAACTTTCTACTAATGCCAAAGTGGCCAAAGGTGGCACAATGCTAAATTTCTAGCCCCACTTTTGGCCACTTATTGTTTCCCAACTTTTTGTAAGAACAGTGAAAAAACAACACTTAATCCAGCTAGAAGAAACATATTCCAATATGATATAAAATATTAAATAACCATAAAATAATTTTATTGTAGAAAAAAAAAGATTTTACAAAACCTTTACACTTAACATTTTGCTTAAGAATTTTACATAATGTTAACTTTGAAACATAACACGTGTTTATTTCTAAAATATCGTACTACATAAAAAAAGCTAAGTGCTGTAATTATTAACTAAAATTCCAATCTTTTATTCGCCATTAATAAATATAAGCAATAATTATTTAATTCCTATTTATATAACTTTAAAGTGAAAAGTGACCACAACCGGTACAGTGGCCAAAACCGGTACGCCTGCCCTATGTAATCACTGACGTCTGCGCGCGGTCAAAATCGAATACTAATCTTTTCCATAAGCTTAGAATAAAAAAATGTACTGTAAGTAGCGCCAAAAATGCCCCAGTCGCGCATGCGCGCAGAGTTATCTGACACGCACTCTACTTAACAGAGTAATTTTTTATATGTAAGAAAAAGAGACCAATCTTGGGCCCCTTTATTGGCAGTGTATAACCAGCCCAGCGCTATCTGTTGTCTGGTGTAGGCAGCTTTTGGTGTATAAAACTATAATTTATATGGCAAAACAACGTTTGCCGGGTCAGCTAGTAGTTTAATAATCAATAAGCATAACGATACGAGAAAAATTTTCTTCAGCAGTATAGCTATTAGCTTTTTTTTCACCCGTTTTTTTTGTCAAGGATGTCTATTAACGGTGGAAGGTAAAAAGTGTTGGACGATTCATATAAGCAATAAAAAGCTCCGTTACGTTTACGACTCCGTAGCTCAGTGGTTAGAGCAGTCGCCCAAACAGTGAAAGCTCGTGGGTTCGAGTCTTATCGGAGCTAGTTGTGAGACGGATCGTTTTTTTCTAATACTTCATTTTTAATAGTAAAAGTTGCATTGTGAATGCAAAAAGTTAGTGGTTTGGAATAAAACGTTTTTGACATTTAATTTATTTTTTTATAGTTTTTCATGCTACGGTTACCTACTCTTTGTTGTGCTTGCTGGGATTATTGCTTTGCAATAGCTTTTTGGTGCAAAGTTGTTCTGCATTGGAAGCCAACTATAAAGCAAATGACGAGGTAACCAGTTTAAAACCAGTCATGTAGTATATTTTGCATACGAACCAGATAATCTCGTTAGCTCTGAACAATACGTGCGGATTTTGCGGTGTCGCTCCGTCCGGTCAGTGATCGCGGGGCGTGTTATAATGATAGAATGAAATAACAATTTCAATGAACATTTATACAAAACGTTTGTCTATTGTTTATGTAGTGACCCAACCATTTAAACCTATTAAACCGCTGTCCTGTTTCCTCAAAGTGTAGGCGCATTCAAAGCGAGCCAACAAAACTTTCAAACCGTATTTTGTTTACAATGCTGTTTTACATTATGCCATTTAAATAGGTACTCTATGCCTATTCACAACTATTTTACTAACACATAATGTCAGCACTTCCATCATTAAGTAATATAAAATACAGAGTTCAATTATGCAGTCAAAGTTAAAAAAACAAACTCATCAGCAAAGCTTGAAAACCGCAGCTATTCTTTTCAAATAACGTTGTCTCCGTTTTGAACTTAAAACATTTATAAGGCGGACGATGCACGCGATTATGCCGAGCGGAATTGTCGCTATAAATTCACTAAGGCAGTGATAGAAAAAGTTCAGCGAGACGGGAATTCTGCCAAGTCGGTCTTTGTTTTGCGAGTTGGCGATTACGCACGATGCGATTAAGGAGTCGTGACGTTCTAAAGGGGAATTGTGTAGGTTGCGAGGTGGAAAAAATGCCTTTGGAATAATGCTGGAAGGTGCGAGCGGCTTCCTATGTTAAATTTATTTATAAGTTCAGTAAAAATGTTTGAAATTTTCAGCCCACTTTTCTTTTAAGTCATATCGTTTGTTAGTATACATACCTACCAATTAAATTGAGGTTTGATAATTTTAAGAAGTAAGTACAGTTGATATTTATGAGAAGAAACCAATCATTGCCGAAAATGACGAATATTACAAAGCATTTAAAAACATGTTGTTATAGAAGACGGATTAATATTTATATTGTATTATTACCTATCGTCTAAGAAAGAGTCACCAGAATTATTTCAAGCTTCTAAGATCTTCGTGCGACCGCGGCTGTAATTATTAGCGGAAATTGTAATGGTCTGAACAGACAGACGGACGCGACATCGCGTCTGCGAAGTGGTGGCATTGGTGGCATTGGTGGCGCGTCAGGCGCGCGGCGGGAGCTGTCTCTGTATCTCACATTGCAACCGCGTGGTAACCGTTCCAGTGGGAATATCGGCATCAAATATAGCCTATCTTAATCAGGAAGAATGTATATTTCTAATAATGAAAGAATTTTAAAATCGTTTCAGTAGTTTTTAGTTAAATCGTTACATACAAAAAAGAAAAATAGAAATCTTTTCTCTTTATAATATTAATATGGATAACTAAGCGACCGCGACAGTGCAAAAACTACGCGTCGTCGGCGTACGCCGCGCGATTGACGCTCCCGCTTCGCAGACGCGTTGTCACGTCTGTCTGTTCAGAGCTTATTTATTATTACGTTCTATCCTCGTTGGAGCTAACTATAAGCTCGCGTGACGTTATTGAATCGTGCTTTAAAACCGGTATGCACCAAATTCCTTCAGAAACATCTTTGAAGTAGCAAAAGTTAATGCGCATTGCTGGTTACACAGAACTTGAATAAACTTTGCAATAGCTTAGAGATAATTATAATATTCATTACGCAGTAAATATTTCGATTGATATAATGAAAGCGGTATAAATCATTTGTTGAAAGCCAAGCGTTCTTTCAAGTTTCCTGACGCCTTGAGGCTTTACGTCTGTTATTTTTTCTGCTTTCATAATTACTTCATCCATTGTTACCGCCGACATCTCAGTTATTCGGGCTTTTGTAGCTAATTATACGAGTTCTTCAATTTATTAAATGTAAAATTGTTGTTCATTTCATTGTGTTTATGAAGATGGAGAAAGAAAAGCATTCATAATTTCTGTCGTTGAGTCTGTCAAACAATAATTAAATGACTTTTACAATAATATGCTTTAAAACTTAAGTTTCTTCAGTTAGTGATAGATGCATTATATTTTCCACACTTAATAATCCCTTATTTTCCCTCGTATAGACAAAAGTGCCTGCAAATTATTAATATCAAGCGCCTTGCATATTTTTGCTAGTTATTGACTAAAGGATATTCCCGTTACACAAGCCTCGTCACACGCCCGACACGCTGAAGTTAAAAGGAGGTCCAGGATCAGAGTTCTTACATGCTCGGCTCGGCCAAACGTCAATTGCAGCGCACAGTGAAGCTTTTAACAAACAATTTTGCGCTCATGTTTTGCGTAGTTTTGTATCGTGAAGTCCCATCCCACGATTAAAAATTACATGTCTAAAACAGCAACAACATATGATGGAAAGTTTTCGTGGTTGTCAATTGCTCTGAACGACAGAAAATTGAATCCATCGATCCACCGGTGGAGCCTGGCGATGGAACCAAGTGGACGGAGGGGATTAATACTATCTGTGGAAAGACGGTTTTAATACTTACATAGACTGAAATTTGCATGGCAAATATCTCTTACAATAATTGTAAGTTATTAATTAATTTCAAAGTTTATCCTAATAGAAAAATCGTATAACTTGAATTACTTATTTAAATCATAAATTCCATTTTACCGGAATGCATTTTGCAGGTGGAGTGAAAAACAAAAAATTTAGTTGCAAAGTTTTAAGAATACATAAAAAAGTAATTCGCATCGTTAGAGAACTCTGTAAGACTGTTAAAAAGCTTTTTCTTTGGGGACGGAAAGTTTTGTTTGTGAAGATATAAAATGGCTGCGACACAACAGCTCGAGAATCCGCGATAACGGAAAATGTTCCATTTAGAACAGTACAATGGGTGACACTCGGTGAATTACCGACAGACTTGCCTTTCATTGAATATGACACTCGGTAAATCTAACCACATAGGAGACACGCAAAGTGCGTTGCGTAATGGCGAGTCGATAAATCAGAAACTCAACTTATGTGTTCTTTTTGACTTTCTGGTTTATGTTAAGGGTTAACATAAAGTTTAGAAGTAATGATCTTATCAATGTGCAATACCATGGACGACATTCGTCCATGGTATTGCCAATGGTAATACCAATTTAACGTTTGGATCTGATATCAGAAATCTGATAAAACATTAAAAAAAATCATCTTCTGTCCCTGTGATAAACCAATCTAACCTTTTATAGGAATTTTCTCCTCGGCGGGTCGTTACGTTCCCTAAAATATGGTTGAGCGAAGCGATGGCTGGTTCATGCGTCATGCTCGTGAACGGGTGCTGCCAGTGGGAATGGGTCTGCTCTTATCTGCTTGCCTTAAAATGTGTTTTCTTTTGTTTTTATTCATTTTATTAAGAATTACATTTGAAACATGTATGGCGCAACTTGCAGTATATAGTAGAATTGTCTTTTGTTTTAAACTAATATTAAAGCTTTAAGTAGAGTTCCTAAGTAACTGAAAATTGTTCACCGCTATGATCATTAGTTCGCCTATACTTAACTGTATTTATCATAACCCATTGTGTAATTGTGATGGAAACTGACCTTAGTCATACCATGTTAAGGTCATTTTTCAATTTGACGACTCTGTATGAAATAAGACAGGGAGAAAAAAACAACCCTTGGAGTTTCTTGCCGGTTCTTCTCCAAGGCCTCCCGCTGTAGGGTTTGCGAACCGATGGCGTAGCTTCTATGACGTTCACAAGTATTGTAAATAACAATCTAAATTGAATAAAGAGGTTTGAATCTTGAATCTTGAATCTCAACTGTTGCTTTGATGTAATTATACCTTTGAATAGTAACTTAAAAGATAACCGCTATAAACGAGCTAGAATTCCCAACGAAGACGCAGTACTGTTAGCCCGAATTAAGATCACATCTGTGACCAGTGTTATTTATTACCGACGAATTACCCTTACAGATTTGATATTGCCCCCGGGCGCACGCATACGTCCCTGTTCGTGAATATGTGCGAACCGTCAACTAGCAATGACAAAGTGAGCAGAGGCGAGAGAGGGCACTGCTTTTTGTCTCGCGATGATTGATGGCGTGTCGCCGGCAACATTGACGCGCCCTGAGGTTTCTCGCTCGACGTATCGCGTATCGAATCGATTCTCGATACCAAAATAAAGTCTGGTCTGCTTTTTCCTTCTCAGCAATCATTCTAACGGTCTTGCGGATGAAAATTACCGAGTACCGAGTTCTTAAGTCGAACTATCGGCAAAGAAGTTATCGTGGAACTTGTAAAAGACTAATGATGCTCTCAGTATCGCGGCTTTGTTCGGTTTTGATTGATGTGACGATGTTTCGCGATCCTTCGTCCTTCCTAGACAAAGCTTTGTGACGCTAAAGATTCTTTCAGCGAAGACAAAATCAGCTTTTAACTACAGAGACACATTGTCACTTCTTCGAGGTATACCTACCTACTTATGTTTTTTCCCTTACCTACTTATTTTTATCTGCCTTTTGTGTTTCTTGTTACTTACATTTTATTACATTGTGTTTTTGTTGCGTTTAACCGATGTTTTTTTTACTTTGGATGGGTTTGCTCTAGATCCCAATTTAGCCCATGGGCTAAGACAGGATCTGCGATGGAGTGAGCTAACCCAGAAGGTGCCTATTCGCCCTTGCTTTGAGCTCTTTGCTTGATGTGGGCTCAAAACTAATTTTATTGAAAAAAATGTTTTGTACTAAGTCGTTAGGTACTAAGCAAATATGCCGAAACTGAATCTATTATTCATCAACCACTGGCAAAAAGTCCAAATGAAATCAACACTTAAGGCTAAAAAGCCTATTTACATCGCTGTTTATTGTGTTATATACAAACAATAGCAAATTTGTTCCATCGTTTCGAGGAATCGATGTAGAGGGAACAATACTTGTTTATCTGTCTCTGGGGGAATCCTCCCTTAAAATAACTGGCGAAATACAATACAGCTACACAAAATTCACAATTATGATTAAACTAGAGACACTTGCCTAGTTATTGATGTATTTAACAATATTGTCACAATTGAAAAATGGAAAATAAAGTATTTTTTCTAACTCCATTTTCCATTTTTCAATTATAAAAATTGCATTGTGAATGCAAAAAAGTAAAAATTTAAATAATGTATTGTCGCAAGCTTATCAGACCCAATGTTTGAAACAAAAGAAAGCCGAAAGCCGATTTTGACAGCTTATTTTGTTTAGAGTGCGACGAGGATGTTTTGGCGCGTAGTCGAAATCGGGAACGAACCCTTCTATAGCTAGTCAATCACGCTTCTATCAATGTTATTTAACTGCCAAAAGATCTTTGTCACACTGTACCAAGTTGCTCCTCCACTAGCGCTGTCACCGAATCGGATGTGATTAAAGGATTGTATGTGATAATTGCCTTCATCTGCATGAACTACACGAAGTTATCCCGCGGGAACTTGATATATCTCCGGAAAAGTAGCATAATATCACTCTTCAGCTCCCAAACTATCCCCATACCAAATATCACTTCGATCACTTGCTCCATTTCGACGTGAAAGACGGACAAACAAACAAACAAACACACCATTACTTTATAATATTATGATATAATATTAAATTATGTGTAATATACCTATTTAGGGTCTTATGTAGACTAAAATTAAATTTCTTCAGACTAGTTGCTTGTTTTATTGTACTTTCTCACATAAAAATAGCATTGTGATTGTATTATAGTAACATTTTGTACGTGATTACTTCAGTATCAAATTAATGAAAACATTTTACATAATGAAATGTTATATGATTGACGTCGATTAACAAGTGGGTTTGAAAATGTTGTTTCAATTTAATTCACGATTATATTTTTTGATGTAATTTCTGAAAAATAACCCAAAATGTTATAAAACAAACTCAATTACGATAAATGAAATACAAATATTGTGTTGCGTGTAGCGATTGTTTTTTAAAAAGAGTATTTTTTATAATAATATGGGCATTAATAGGTTATTGATAAATAACTGCTCTCATGTAATAAGAATAACACAAAAACGGAAGCATTAGTTTCTGAAATATTATATAAGCAGTATATGCGTGTCGATAGGCAAGTTTTGCATGCAAGTATGAACATTTGCGTATTTTTTTTATCTACAAACCAGGTAGCACTTAGCTTTCATCTCACCTGATGTTAAGTGAAAATAAGGCTGAAGATGGAAGTGCAATACTCCCGGAATCCTCAACACTGTGGAACTGGCTATCTTATCTCTAACTGCCGGAACACAACAATGCTGAAAACATCGTTGTTATGGCGTTAGACTTAGATAAGATGGTGGTAGCTGGCCAGGCGGACTAAGAATAAGTCTATCATCAATCAAACCGAATACCATATTTACCCCCACTGGGAGTAGAACCCGGGACTTCTGGCTCTGATACTGGCGTACCACTAGAGCACAGTGGCGGTTAATGGTACATGTTTGCGATTGAACATTGGTTTTCGAGTGAATACTATAAGTAAATCAGTAGGTATTTAATATCATCCTGTGTCCGCTATCGAGGCATGCAAAGATTGACAAAAGGTTTCTTTCACAAACGTGGCATCTATTTAATTGCAAAGAATGCACAAGAGCCAAGAAAACTTGTATGTAGAAAATCGGAATTTTTCAATTGGTAGGAACAAAAGACCCCAAATCGTATGTTTGGTACCACTTCGATACATTAACCACATAGCTATCTAAATAATATTAGAAGCAAATTTCCACAGCAAGACTAAGATATCGTATAATAAATTGTCGATAGCATGCAGTGGGGAAGATATTTGATCATATCGGTGCAAGGGTATGGCGACCGGGAATTTAATCTTCTTGAAAGGTTCCAACTATGCGCCATTTATTATAGTTTGTTCGATTTCTTATGGCTGGGAAATTGACTTTGAGACCCGGTCGGTTTCCCGGAATTCGGAATTGGGATAACTTTGGAATAAATTTGGATAGGAATGGAATCAGTAAAAGAAGGGGACAATTTTAAAGATGTGTTGGGTTGTCACCAGTTTTTCTAAGGTGTTTGTTTTAGATATTTTTATTATCAATATTTAGTGCCATATTTACAGTTGATGTTAAGGTGCTTGCTTTTATGAAAATATCTATTGATTAAGTTAACTTGCTTTATTGGAATGTTGTGTTCGATAAGTGAAGATCAGAGTGAAATTTCGACTATACCTACGCCAGTGTGATTTTAATGAGAAATCCCCCATTGTTCACAAATATTGTAAATACCGGTCGGATCAAAATATTCACATCAAATTTTCAAACACTTACACTATGCTTCAGAGAAGTGTGTGTTTATAAATTTAAACATTCATAGCGCCATTTGTGCTGTTTGATAATTGTAACGAATGTATGTTTCATGGAATTTGCATGAGACTTGCATATTAGTTGATTTGTTATTGTTTGTCTCGTTAATTTGTTTGTTCTGCATGTACAATGGCGATAAGTGGACGTATCGTCAAACAAGAATGGCGTGCACAAATGAATGTAAATGTAACGAACGATATAGTTTGCAATTGGAAAATAATTATAGATCCATTTCAAAACTAGAAAGGTTTTAGGGTGCCATTTTACCTATTGCTTTATATTATTTAACGCATTTATTACTTTCATCTGTCTTGTGGGCAACACGGGTCCAGGGAGGCTACCGACTAAAAAATATGGATATGGACATGAGCTTCATTTGACATTTAAAGCCCATATTATGCCCATATAAGGACAAAATATGGGCTTCAAATGTCAAATGAAGCCTTGCAATCATAAATGGCGGGATACTTTGTTATCCAGTCAGTTGTCAGCATTTAAGTTGTAAAAGTTAGCAATGTTTACTTACAAAATGATGTAAAACAGCAAAACAACGTACCTGAAATCGCAAAAAGTTCAATTAGTTAGATTACACACAATATGACGTACATAGCGTTGTAACTTATCTTGAAGTACGTGCACGCATTAAGGAACAAGGGATCTCAAAACTTTTCAAAGGAAACTACTCACTTCTTAAGGTTGTAAAGCCAGAAAATGACGTTGAGCTCAAAGAGAAACCTCAGCTAGGTAAATATTTGCACACGGCACAATCATCTTAGGACAGAGGTTGCTAGTGAGTTAAAACGACACGACTTTAATGGCTGTGAAGGTGGAACTTCTTTGCCTAAAGATATGAGATTTTCGTTTTTCTATGATTCCCAGACTTGAGTAAATGCACCTAAATTAACATTTATGAACGCCTGACTTGACTAATCTAAAACTAATTATTAATGGAGTAAGTATTAGCAAAGTATTAGCAAAATCAATTGTCCAAAACTTATTAGCCTCAACTTATGACCTCTAACCTAACTCAATTAGCTGCTAGACAGCCCGGCAAGCATTCGCATAACGCATGGATCGTTTAGAAATTCAAAGGATACCGAGAGTTGGGAAAATATTTGCAACGAGTGCGGTTTGAACCCGCATCTCCTGAAAACCGGGTCAGCGCTCTCACCATTTGATTTGTAGCTGCCATGCTACCGAAACTAGGTATTCCTTTCTACGTTGCAAACAACTTTTCTCTCACATCCCCCAGAGAATATAGAACCTTAACGCTGAGTAATAGCATTCAAATAGCTTTGTTAAATCTTTGCAGAAAATTCAAATGATCTCTCACGAAATTTTGTAGTAAAACAACAGATTTGATTTAGCGGAGGTTTACTCAAGACGTTAAATTACGGGATTACGACGTCATAAGCAATCTCGGACCAATCAGATGACTCGTGGAAATGAATGAGTAAGTATTCGAATTGTTACGGGACCTTAAAAAGAAGGAAACAGAGATACCAATGTAAGCTTGTTAATTATTATACTTATATGCAACTCTGTTTTTAAAACAGTCTGAATACCATGCTTTGTACAAACATTTCATTTTGTTCAGCACTATAATTATGACCTACATAAGAATGGAGATTAAATTAAATGGAATATTAGCAATCATCCATTTTCGTTTTATCTTTTTTCGTAACAGAAATTCTTAGCTCTTCGTCGTAACTTAAAAATCAAACGTACAAAACATGCTTGTCTGTTTAAGTATAAGCTACTTTAAGCATGAGCGTAAAACGTGGCCAAAACGTTGGTTACCTCAATTAACGATTCTATTCCGCAGTGCTGTTACAAAGTGCCATAACTTCAGGGCTTGCTGGCTCTTTTGAGGTAGTTACTTCCCATTATCTGATGGGTAGGTCATGACATGCAACTGTTAATCTAACGGAAAATACTGATTTCATAATGTTTTTAAAACTTTCGCCAGAGAAAACGTAACTGAACAACGAATAAGTTGCTAAGTAAAGTCGTAAGTAAGTAGAATCTGAGTGTCATACTGTAGTGTTGTGCCAATGGTCAGATCGTCTACCGAAGCCTAATCTCGATTTCTTCTCAGCCAAAGCTGATAGTGACAATTTTTTTTATATAATATTTTGTCAATACGATTTTGAAACATCATCGGTTATCTAGAAACTTCGTATCTTGGTATCAGTGTGTACATCAGTACCTACACATGTATGTATGTATCATACACACATACAAATATCAAAGTCTGCATTAAATTATCAGGAGTAATTCAGTACAAACTAATTTAAAATTAAAACGTCGGAACATTTTAAACTTTGATTACTTTACATAACGGTGTTTTATGAAACACATTTATTTTACGTCTGACCAAACATAGCGGAATAAATTACAGGATCGCTGAAAACACCCCTAAGGCCTGCGTTATAACTTCAGCAATTAACATTGATCCCTTTGCGAACTGTCAACTCAACACATTTGACGACAACCCGCCAAAAAAGGTCTAGACGAATTGCCCAAAATTAGTCGAAGGGATGGGAGCTCTAGTAATCCGATGGAACACATCTGTGCATTAACCTTAAACAGTTTTTGTGGGCGAATGCCGAGGAGAGGCGTTCTTTGTTTCTCGGAATAAATTTACATTTTAACAAATGAGGATGCGTACCGTTTTCACTTAGGCTCAGGATTCAAGAGCTTCGCTTAGCGCAGGTATGACCTATTTAGAAAGTAGCACAAATTTGATAGCACAAAGTAAGTAAGTAAGTAAGTAAGTAAGTAAGTAAGTCACCTGTATATACCTGGATCTGACTACCTCCGTGGTCGAGTGGAGTACGCACCGGTTTTCAAGGTACCGCTATATCTGAGGGCCCGGATTCGATTCCCGTTCGAGCAAATGCAGGAAACGAACTTTTTTACATTAACTCGTATCTGGGTGTTTGTGGCAATACCGTCGTTATTGTCAATTCTACTTGATTTGGGCTTCGTATTTTAAGCTTCAGGCTAAAGTTCAAACATCAGTTAAATATTTCAACAACATTTATTCAATAATTATTAGTTTTACAACATTCCGCCATTTTTCGTGTCCAAAAACATCATCTGCCGCTTTTTCCTTTTTCTTTTTTTAATTTCCTCTAAGGCAGCGGCACCAAAGAGGTTTTAAGAAAAACGTACCTATTTATAATTTGGCTTTAACAAAACGATATGTGAAAATATTTAAAATAATCGAATACCGCACCGTAACCATAATTAATAATTTTAATACAACTTAGAGTTCATGTTACAACAACTATACAACCAAAATATTAGTTATATCCTTTAACAATCGACGTTATTGTACGTGTACCTAACAGCTCGGCCTTCCTGCTAGACGCGAGTCCCTTCGCGTTTTATACAAAGCAAAGAAAAACATTATACTTTCAGCGAATACAAAATCAAAGAACAAATTATTTACACAAAGTACTAGGTACTTATTCAAAATATTCTTATACGAACAGCAAAAATATGAAAAATATATATATAGGCCAGCTCATTTAATTATTAATACAATTTTCAATTCACCGTAAATAGGGTACAATACAATGCAGTTGGTCGTATTTTCTTAAAACTTATACTTACCTATTTTTAGCCATTTGTTACACTTTGTAGGTACTTACCTGACTTTCACAATTAATACCTACCTGCCATGCTCCTCAACCATTATTATGATTACAATCATTAACATCATCATTTACACAATTAAAATATGTTTATTTATACCTAGGTGCACATATTTATCAGTCACCCAATAAAATGTCTTATTCCTTAGTTTACCTACATTTACAAGATCACAATTTCAAAAGCAGTCTGTGGACTACCGCAGAACTATTCCGTAAAATATAAGAAAAATGTGCATCCCATGCATCAAACATTTTGGTAGGTACTATTGCCCTGAAACGCTAATAAAATACATCGTTCGATTAACCAGAATATTTTTTTTTATATCTGAAACTTACATTGTATCAGTACCAAATAGTCTGTTTAGAGCATCTTCAAAATGATTGTAATAATCATCATCATCATCACCAGAACTTCTATCAATGTCCTGATCTTAACTCATCTAAGGTTGAGTTTTATCCATAGCTATCATTCTCTCATAAATATTCGCCCGTCTTTGCCGACAATGGTGATCCATAATGGCGTTTTTCTCTTTACAAGAACAACCGCGTAAGGTGATGCTGACTCCCTAACTACTACAACAATCAATAAATAATTCATCTATTTTCAATAAATTCTATTAATATAGGCACGCCGCCCGCGACCGCTTCCTGGACCATAACTACAGATCAATAATTTAATACAAAATAATTATTACAAATGCCAAAATTTTAGTTCAATAAAATAAGTAACACCTTTGATTTGAATAGTACAATAATGTTTAACAAATTTAGAAACGAATTCCATAAACAAACAGAGTAGGCGATATATTTTACAACTTTTAACGTTGCATACCAACGTCGAAATAGTGGCGATATTATATCTTGGGACGTTTTCAAGCTACCGTTATATATCTGATACCAATGTTTCTATTTTCATTTATATAGTTATCTCGCGCCTATTGGGACATGAGACAATGTCAATTTTATCTAAGAGAATCCAAACTATATGATGTTTGTAAATACACCACACCACCGAAGCTTTGCGCAAAAGCCCTCGCAAGAGCCTTATCTGATTTTAACACAATGTAAATCAAGTCCTTGTCTTCTTCATCTCGGGTGATTATTTCTTGGCGTGAGCCTCTTTATAGCGCATCGGCTCATCGGGGCGCTCACGCACGGTTGACTAGGTCATCGGACCTACCCCAGTCAGTACTCTTCACCGTCGTCGCGCGGTCTGCCCCGCCAGGTGAGACCCGTTTGGGAGGCCCAGCGGAGGCGACCAGCGGACGAACGACGGGCTTATGTGCGGGGGCGTGATTAAACCATGTTAACGGGCAATTCAACAAGCCAATAATGCCATTTATTTATTATAGTAAATGACTATTCTCCATTCTTCATCCTACTTTGTTCATAAAACAATAGTGATTGGCTGTTATCATGAGCTATAAACAAAGCCTTATAAAGCCATTTCATCCATTTTACCATAACGCCAGCGCTAACGCCAACCAACTACAGCTCCAACGTAGCTCCAGCTCCGATTCCAGCTCCAGCTCCAACTCAGGCTCCAGCTTCGTCTCCGGCTCCAGCTCCAGCTCCAGCGCCAGCTCTAGCTCCAATGCCAGCTCCAAATCAAGCTCCGGCTCCAGCTCCAGCTCCAACGCCAGCCCTAGCTTCAGTGCCAGCTCCAACTCCAACTCAGGCTCCAGCTCCAGCTCCAGCTCAAGCTCTAACGCCAGCTCTAGCTCCAGTGCCAGATCCAGGTCCAGCTCCAGCTCCAATTTCAATTCCAATTCCAATTCAGATTCCAACTCCAGCTCAGGCTCCAGCTCCAGCTCCTGCTCAAGCTATAACGCCAGCTCTAGCTCCAGTGCCAGATCCAGGTCCAGCTCCAGCTCCAATTTCAATTCCAATTCCATTTCAGATTCCAATTCCAATTCAAATCTCAATCCTAAATTAGGATTCCTAATACAATGCAACATAATGCAATCCAATTCAATCTAATTCCAAACACTATTCCAAATCTAATTTCCATTCCCATTCTAATTCCAATTTCCATTCCAATTCCAAATCCAATCCCAATCCCAAATCCAATCACAAAACCAATCATAAATCCAATTCAAATCCCAAATCCAATCCTATATCCCATCCTAAATCCAATCCCAAATCCAATCATAAATCCAATCCCAAATCCAAGCCCAAATCCAATCCCATATCCAATCCCAAATCCAATCTCAAAGCCCAAGTTAAATCTCGAATCCAATCCCGAATCAGTTCCCGAATTCAATCCTGGACCAAACCTCAGATCCGATCCCAGTTCCAATCCAGGATCTAAATCTCGAATTCAATTCCGAATCCCATCCCGAATCCAATCCCAAATGCAATCCTAAATGCAATGCCAAATCCAAATCTAATCTCAATCTAATCCTCAATCTCAATCTCACTCGCAAATGCAATCTCAACCTCAATTCTCAATCTAAATCTCAATCTCAATATCAATCCCAATCTCAATCTCAGTCACACACGCAATCTCAATCGCAATCTCAATCTCAGTCGCAATCTCAATCTCAATCTCAATCTCAATCTCAATCTCAATCTCAATCTCAATCTCAATCCCAATCTGAATCTGAATCTGAATCTCAATCTCAATCTTAACCTCAAACTCAGTCGCACACACAATCGCAATCTCAATTCTCCATTTCAATCTCAATTTCTCAATCTCAATCTTAATTTAAACTTTGATCTCAATCTCTGTCGAACACGCAATCGCAATCTCAATCTCAGTCACACACACAATCGCAATCTCAATCTCAGTCGCAATCTCAATCTCAATATGAATCTCAATTTCAATCTCAATCTCAATCTCAATCTCAATCTCAATCTCAAATCGCAATTCTCAATTCTCAATCTCAAATCTCAATCTCAATTCGCAATCTCAATTCTCAATCTCAATTCTCAATCTCAATTCTCAATCTCAATTCTCAATTCTCAATCTCAATTCTCAATCTCAATTCTCAATCTCAATTCTCAATCTCAATTCTCAATCTCAATTCTCAATCTCAATTCTCAATCTCAATTCTCAATCTCAATTCTCAATCTCAATTCTCAATCTCCATCTCAATCTCATGCATTTGCTTACCACCACTGTAGTCCCACTAAAGCTATGCTATGGGTCTATCCTGTTTTTACGCCCTTACCGTTGCACAAACTTGCGTCATCCGACCCCCGAGGATCTCGACGATATAGCACGCTATAAGTCCTTGCTATTGCTCAAACTTCACAATACATAACGGAAAGAACTTGTTAGCGCTTCATATTATATTTCTTATATTGTTACATAGTTGTGTATGGAATAAGTATCGTTAAAGTTATTCAAACAGACTTTCACCGCAGCCTTCTCAAGAAGTTTAAACTAATTCACACTGAAAATACCTAATGTTAATGGCTAATGACGATAGTACTGCCAGGGGGGTGTCACTCTGCAGTTTAGGTACGTTCGGCCGGCGCGCCTGCCGGGCAGGCGTATGGCAGAAGGATGCCGCTCGGCTCGTACGCTCCACGTTCGCGCGTAAAACGATCGATCATTTCTGTGATTTTTGTGCACCGAACAATGACTACTAAACGATTTTATAATCCGTATATAAGATACTGTTGTGTTTATGGGTGTATAAATAAAAGAAAGAACAAAATAAACAGCAAAACCGAACTCTCAAGTCGCTCGCAACCCTAACAAGCGAGCGAGCTGTTTGAGACATTCATAGAAATAGAAACGCTCGCGCGTAGCTATTGGGTACAGTTTTGCTTGCATGCGCGAACTCTAGGTTATTATAACAGTAGGCAAGCGATGACAAAGCAACCGGAATTAGACTTTATTTCCACGCAGAAAGATTTATTTTTATTTGAATGAGCTTGCAGAGTGAGTCTTCTGTGCCTTAGCACTATTATTTATTCTGTGGTACTGCCTACTCCATCAATTTCATAATGACCTGGAGAAAAAGGTCATACTGTCCCATTAGCCTCAAAGAACACCCATTATTCCGAATCACTTGCTATACTTATTCAAATAATTGAAATTTCGCATTTAAAAATAATGTTTGCAAGTCGAATATGTCGATCTACAAGTCGCAAAGCCACCACAAGTGAGTGATACTATGGCGTTCATACGGGCACACCTCTCATACGATTATCACATCTTAGGTGATCCACGTTTTTTTCTTTACGGCACAAAACGTGCATGTACTAACGGAAAATCATAAGACAATCAATGTCGTACACAGAACATTATTGAAATACTTACTTAAGTTTAGATAGACAATCCTTCAGCTATAATGTTTGCTTGGCCAGAATTAACCCGTGCTCAAATAATATGGTTGCATTGACTCGCAACGTTCCTTTCGTAAAAACACCGGTTTGTCCTTCGTCTCACTCTTCCATAGGCTAGGGAGTCTATGGGAGTCTCGCTCCAGCCTTCACCAACTTCATCTTCTGTATCCGGTCCGGCCCTTAACCCATCATCATATATCATCATCATGACAGCTGAACGTCGCCGTCGCCTACTGATGGGCATGAACATCCCCCAAGGATCTCCACAACGATCGGTCCTGCGCTGCCCGCATCCAGCGGCTTTGCGCGACCTTGACCAGATCGTCGGTCCACCTTGTAGGGGGCCTACCCACAGAACGTCGTCCGGTACACGACACCAGCCCTTCACCTCGGGCAGCATCACATACCAGCTCTTAACCTCGAGCATCATCACAATATTAACCCTTATCCTCGGGCATCCTAATAAACCAGCTCTTAACCTCGAGCATCATCACATATTAACCCTTATCCTCGGGCATCCTAATAACCCAGCTCTTAACCTCGAGCATCATCACATATTAACCCTTATCCTCGGGCATCCTTATAACCCAGCTCTTAACCTCGAGCATCATCACATATTAACCCTTATCCTCGGGCATCCTAATAACCCAGCTCTTAACCTCGAGCATCATCACATATTAACCCTTATCCTCGGGCATCCTAATAACCCAGCTCTTAACCTCGAGCATCATCACATATTAGCCCTTGTCCTCAGGCATCATCATATACCAGCTCTTAACCTCGAGCATCATCACATTTTAGCCCTTGATTTCGGGCGTGTCGTTGCCATCATTGTCTCTGGAATTTAGAGAAACGCATAGATCAAAATGTTATAATTAAAAACCTTTACAAAAGAAAAACGGCTTTATGTAAGAAGAACCCCGGAATGAAACTCCGTCAAAAACTCTTTATCTCTCTTTAATCCAATAAAAATAAACTGCTTATTTCTTGAGACAATGCTGTCTAAACCTTCATACTAACTACTCAACACCCGCCATCTACATAATCTTTTTTTTCATCCGCGCACGGCTCATTATCAAAGGCAAATTCCTTTTTGGACGGTTACAATTTTATTCTGTATTATCAATTGCCGAATTTTAACTTAATGTTTTTTTTTACTTGCATGAATTTTACATAAATCTTTCATTTATTAAAAGCAAGATTATAGAATCCTTAACTTGTACCTAAACAGGATTCTTAACCGAAACCATAACGCAATAATAATTTTGATTTGCTGCATAACGTTATTTTTACATTTAGAATAGCTTTGAAACATAAAAGAAAACAATAAAATTAGTATGTACCTATTTCGTTATATTTGATCAACATCTTTGCATTGCCAACAATATTAAATAAAAGGTTTTTTTTGTTTTAATTAAACTATCAGGATCCTTAGGTTCATTTATTACTTTTATTACAATAAAAAAAATACTATCACAAGTTGTAGCAGCTTGACAATAACTTAATTAGCAATTGTTGGAAGTTTGTAATCTGCTTGAACGGAACATAATGACAGCTGTTATTCCGAACGGGAATCGAGATCTATGGTATGGTTAGATATACAGCGCTCAGCTGCAGCTGCTTTTTAGGATTCCAAATCAAAATGGTAAAAAGGAACCCTTATGGTGCGATTCAGTCTGTCTGTCACAGCTGGACATCTCGAGAACCACTAATGCCATCAACTTGAAATCTTGTTTAAGAAGACGTTTGCCAAACCATTCCGCAAATAAGAGAGAATTAAAAATATTTCATTGTTTTTTGCAACAGGTTCTGAAGAACAGAAGAAACAGCAAGAAGTTTATGTAATGATTACAGGAAAAATAAAACGATGTCTCCAAACAGCAAACCTTTTCAGAAATTATCAACAAAAACCACATTAGTTCTACTATCGGGCAAAAGATGGCGCCGACCCAAAACTGCAATAATTCTACATCGCAAATTTTTTGACGAATATATAATAGCCTCTCCGATGAAAACATCCTCACGTTTTTTTGTCATTGATTCCATTCCAAAATACTATAACACAGATTTTATTATTTATCATTAAAATCTTGTAGGCTTACAGAAAAAAAAAACAATGCAATTCATATTTCAAATCACACTAAGTACAACAATTTTCTCTTGTCAATTTTCACAATTCATTCCAATCAAATAACACCAAATGAATAATTATTGTCAAATACATAAATCATGCGATCTCAATACTTTTTCAACATAAATTGCCTTGAAACTTTACGCTAAAGTTTTATTTTGCAATAAAAACTATCTTCTTTAGCTATATAATAACATGCAACAAGTTCACTTAACTTTGGTTTTGCAGGCGTGGAAGGAAATTTTGTATATCCTTTACGTGTCCCCTTCTGAACTTTAAGCTTCAGGCTAAAGTTCAAACATCAGTTAAATATTTCAACAACATTTATTCAATAATTATTAGTTTTACAACATTCCGCCATTTTTCGTGTCCAAAAACATCATCTGCCGCTTTTTCCTTTTTCTTTTTTTAATTTCCTCTAAGGCAGCGGCACCAAAGAGGTTTTAAGAAAAACGTACCTATTTATAATTTGGCTTTAACAAAACGATATGTGAAAATATTTAAAATAATCGAATACCGCACCGTAACCATAATTAATAATTTTAATACAACTTAGAGTTCATGTTACAACAACTATACAACCAAAATATTAGTTATATCCTTTAACAATCGACGTTATTGTACGTGTACCTAACAGTATGTGATGGCGTTATATAATTATTTGCTGCAGTTGTATTGAAATAGTTTAACTAACTACTGGGGAAGGCCTTAAAAAGGTCTCAAAATTCACATCAATACGCTTTTGCTATGTTAGTGAATAGTCTTATATTCCATCTTGTTTGGTTGGACATAAAGTTCAGTTACGTACGTGAAGTCACTAGCAGCCGCTGGTAAAGCTTTAAAATAGTCCTGGGTGCCTACCATCAACTTTAAGACAGCGATTCAAAAATAGCGCGATGCAGAATAGGTTCCTAAAATGAATTGCTTTCTTTCGTACTCTGACCTTCTAAAAACTGGATCGCAAATGAATCGCTAAATGTGAATGACCGAACGATTTGTGTCCTTATTCTACTTTCTACCCGTCTCTTTCACTCGATTCTGTCATGCCCAGAGAGTGAAAGGGACGGGTATAACCTGCAGGTGTCATGTGAACTTGGCCGAGTTATAAGTCAAATAAGAGTTGATGACAGCTCAGCGGCTGTGAAATGTCATTGAATGATCACAGAATCGCTGTCATTGATATTGAGCTGTCGTGGTACGAATAAGCGAAGCAGATCAGTTTAGGTTCCTAAACAAAACCGCAATAAGAGTTGATGGTAGGCACCCTGAAAGCCTTTATTGAAAAGAAAAGAAAGAAAGAATTACCTTTTATTTTTGACATCACAGTAAAATAGAATAAATCAAAAAACATTATAAGCCAAGTACCTATTTCCCAAAACGGTCCCGACTCAGCATAAAGCTTGGCTTGTGACCAGCGCTGATCTTACGTCGGAACCGTGATGGTGGGGCAGAGAGCTAAATTACCACAAAGGGTTAACAGTAAAAAAAAAAACGGTGCCTACCATCAACTCTTATTACGGTTTTGTTTAGGACCTAAACTGATCTGCTTCGCTTATTCGTACCACGACAGTTCAATATCAATGACAGCGATTCAGTGATCATTCAATGACATTTCACAGCCGCTAAGCTGTCATCAACTCTTATTTGACTTATAACTCGGCCAAGCTAATATGACACCAGCAGGTTATACCCGTCCCTCTCACTCTCTGGGCATGACAGAATCGAGTGAAAGAGGCGGGTAGAAGAAATAAGGACACAAATCGTTCGGTCATTCACATTTAGCAATTCATTTGCGATCCAGTTTTTAGAAGGTCATAGTACGAAAGAAAGCAATTCATTTTAGGAACCTATTCTGCATCGCGCTATTTTTGAATCGCTGTTTTAAAGTTGATGGTAGGCACCCAGTAAATATTAAACGATGAATTTAACAGAAAAAGTAAGAATATACCTAATCTATAAAAGTCTTAAGTTTATTGAGTTGACCTTTGAACTGGATGTTTTGACGTCTTAATGAAGTTGGAAATTTCTAATAGACCAGCTCCAAGCGAACTTGAACGGAAGCTTAATTGTTTGGGTTAAGACGCCCGTAACTATCTTGGTTTATCAGAAGAGTTGGGGCATAAATTGGTAGTCCACTTTATAGTCAAATAATTTGTTGAATAGATAGTGAGGTTTATGTATGTATTATTCTAGGTAGTAAATGTAAATCGAGTTAGAAGCTACTTAGCATGAAACGCAATATTTGGTATGTTTGCCGTAATGAAAGCTTTACAGATCTGTTAAGGATGACATAGGTATTTTTCACTTGTTGAAAAAGTTTCCACCAGCGTAGGATTAAACGTGTTCTCTCTTTACGTTGTCTCACAAAGCATCAACAAAGTCAAACAAAATCTCATGAAACTAAGTTACATATAACCCAAGTCAAAGTGTCTGTTAAGGTTCGGTATCTCCGTGTAGGTTTCTTCACGAGATTATACGTAATCTCATTGTCTGTTCTAGCTATATACGGAATATCCTACTAATATTATAAATGTGAAAGTTTAGATGTTTGGATGTTTGGATGTTTGTTACTCAATCACGCCAAAACGGCTGAACGGATTTGGCTGAAATTTGGGACACAGATACTTTGTACCCTGGAGAGGAACATAGGGTACTTTTTATCGCGTAAAAACCCCTCATTCCTACGGGAAAATACAAAAATCGATGCGGGCGGGGATTTAGATGTGTGTTACTCAATCACGCCAAAACGGCTGAACGGATTTGGCTGAAATTTGGGACACAGATACTTTGTACCCTAGAGAGGAACATAGGGTACTATTTATCGCGTAAAAACCCATCATTCCTACGGGAAAATACAAAAATCGATGCGGGTGGGGTTTTAGATGTTTGTATGTTTGTTACTAATCACGCCAAAACGACTGAACGGATTTGGCTGAAATTTGGAACACAGATACTTTGCACCCTGGAAAGGAACAAAGGATACTTTTTATCGCGTAGAAACCCCTCATTCCTACGGGAAAATACAAAAATCGATGCGGGCGGTAACACACATCTTCATTCAAAACATCCAAATATCTAAACATCCAAACATCTAAGTAAATAATTGTTAAATAAAATTATTTTTTTAAAAAATCTATTTCAAAATGTAAACAATAAGGCTTTCGGAGTCGGTACCAGCCAAGGCAGCGATGGCGTATTTCACATTGTACTTATATATTTTTATTTTTCTTGCCTTGGCGATTAGTAAAAAAAAAAAAACATCATCAGTGTCATCCAAAAGGCTATTTTTATGTCGGTTTAATTCTTTTATTAAAAAGTTTTCATTACCTACACATAATTTTAAGTTAGCTTACAATAGCTGTTATTGTTGATCGAAGGTGTTCACTGATAACTCGAAGACTGCTTTTTTAATCGATTGAAATGATTCAAACGTTATAACATCAGGGTTTTTTTTTCCAAATTAGGCCCATTTTTTAAATTGAATTTTGAAATGGGTAGGTACTTACAGTAGTTTTCAGGAAATCTTGACCTGTCCTTCGTTAGTTTAGATGGCTTATTACTTGATAGCTCGATTTTTAGTGACGGTGAGTGAGTACGGGACTTATTCTAACTTAAAATTATGTGTAGGTAATGAAAACTTTTTAATAAAAGAATTAAAAACCGACATAAAAAATAGCCTTTTGGATGATACTGATGATGTTTTTTTAATTTTTTTTATTAATCGCCAAGGCAAGAAAAATAAAAATATATAAGTACAATGTGAAATACGCCATCGCTGCCTTGGCTGGTACCGACTCCGAACGAAAGACTTATTGTTTACATTTTGAAATAGGTTTTTTTTATAAAAATATTTTTATTTAACAATTATTTACTTAGATGTTTGGATGTTTAGATATTTGGATGTTTTGGATGAAGATGTGTGTTACCGCCCGCATCGATTTTTGTATTTTCCCGTAGGAATGAGGGGTTTTTACGCGATAAAAAGTATCCTATGTTCCTTTCCAGGGTACAAAGTATCTGTGTTCCAAATTTCAGCCAAATCCGTTCAGTCGTTTTGGCGTGATTAGTAACAAACATACAAACATCTAAAACCCCACCCGCATCGATTTTTGTATTTTCCCGTAGGAATGATGGGTTTTTACGCGATAAATAGTACCCTATGTTCCTCTCTAGGGTACAAAGTATCTGTGTCCCAAATTTCAGCCAAATCCGTTCAGCCGTTTTGGCGTGATTGAGTAACACACATCTAAATCCCCGCCCGCATAGATTTTTGTATTTTCCCGTAGGAATGAGGGGTTTTTACGCGATAAAAAGTACCCTATGTTCCTCTCCAGGGTACAAAGTATCTGTGTCCCAAAGTATCAGTGAACACCTTCGATCAACAATAGCTGTTATTGTTGATCGAAGGTGAACACACATAAAAAAATACGCGCTGAATCAATAACCTCCTTCTTTTTATAAGTGTTTTTAAACACTTATGAAATTATATACACTCACTAAATGCAATCTATATAAATTAAACTATTTCTGTTATCAATGTATGCTATAAAAATACTGATTAAATACTGAACTAACGGATTTATTTAATTTTATGTTATTTAAGTATACAGATTTAGTTCCGAACGTTAGCAACAGATGGCGCTGTCTTATCATTAAAACACGCAAGCGTTATGGTTAAGTCGTACGGATTTTATTTAAGCATGTATGTTTGCATCTTCAAATATCTCTTATCTAGGGGCTAACTGTGTCTATTTTCTTTTGTTTTAAAAGTCATAGGTGGTACATTTTTTTAGCGACGACTACTGGCACAGCTACTGGCTTACTTATTGGATTTTGTTTGCTATGTGTCTTGGTTATACATTATTGATTTGATTAGTTAGGCAAATTTTATTAGAAATAGAATTAAGATAAGATTAGTTTAAAGTTTAGTTTCATGCTAAAAAAACAACGACTACATGCTTACTTATTTGATTGATTTTGCTTGCTTTGTTGTTTGGTTTTAATTAGTGATTTGGTTAGATTAGTTTAATTTTATTCTGTGTTGTGTTGTGTTAGTTTACTTGGATACTCGGGGGTTATTTTAATACAATTTAACAGTTTCGAGTTGTTTATTTTTTTGAACAAACATGCCGGGAAAAAGGAAATCCAATTTGTCGCACTTTTCTAAAAAAGCGAGGTGTATGAAAGTAGCACGAAGTCAAGAGACTTCTCCTCAAGCGGAGCTGAGGAGAATCGAACAAGCTCAGCGTCAGGCCAGCTTGAGAGCTGCCGAAACGCTGGAGCAGGAGGATCGTCGACGACAGCAGCACGTTAATTATTTGTCATCCCAGCGAGCTGCTGAGACGCCTGAACAGTCACAGGCGCGGCGTGAGGAGCAAGCTCAACGTCAGGCCAGCTTGAGAGCTGCCGAAACACCGGAGCAGGAAGATCGTCGACGACATCAGCACATTAATTATTTGTCATCCCAGCGAGCTGCCGAGACGCCTGAACAATCACAGGCGCGGCGTGAGGAGCAAGCTCAACGTCAGGCCAGCTTGAGAGCTGCCGAAACACCGGAGCAGGAGGATCGTCGACGACAGCAGCACGTTAATTATTTGTCATCCCAGCGAGCTGCTGAGACGCCTGAACAGTCACAGGCGCGGCGTGAGGAGCAAGCTCAACGTCAGGCCAGCTTGAGAGCTGCCGAAACACCGGAGCAGGAAGATCGTCGACGACATCAGCACATTAATTATTTGTCATCCCAGCGAGCTGCCGAGACGCCTGAACAATCACAGGCGCGGCGTGAGGAGCAAGCTCAACGTCAGGCCAGCTTGAGAGCTGCCGAAACGCCGGAGCAGGAGGATCGTCGACGACAACAGCACGCTCATTATTTGGCGTCCCAGCGAGCTACCGAGACTATGGAGGAAGCAGATGCTCGGAGACGGGCAGTTGCTGAAAGGATGTCACAACGGCGAACAACATTCACTCGAAACACTTGGAGTGTTTTTGAACGAGCTGCATTAGAGTACGATGCGAGTCTCGACTACAGAAGCCACAGACTCTTAAAAATGGATAGGATGAACAAAACATGTCGATTTTGCAATGCACAGAAATGGAAAGAAGAGACGGCTGGGATGTGTTGCTCTGGGGGAAAAGTAGTAATCCCGCGCATAGAGGAGCCACCAGAACCATTAAAAGAATTATTTTTAACAAATTCAGATGAATCGCGTCATTTTTTAAATAAATTAAGAAAATACAATAAGTGCTTTCACATGACATCTTTTGGAGCGGATAGAGTTATTTCCATGCCAGGCTTTTTTCCAACATTTACTGTTCAAGGACAGGTTTATCACAGAATTGGGTCCTTGCTTCCAGTATCAAATGGTCAGCCACAGTTTTTACAAATTTATTTTATAGGCGACGAGGATGCTCAAGTAGAGCGGCGTTCTCGGATAGTGCAGGGAGTTCAGATACAGATAGTTCAAAAAATACAAAGAATTCTCATAGATAATAATATCTTGGTACGGCAATTTAAAACGGCATTGGAGAACATGCCCAATGACAGCTTCAAAGTGGTAATCCACGCTGATCGCGTTCCACGCGGGCAGCACGAGCGGCGGTACAATGCGCCCACCACTAGCGAGGTGGCGGCTGTGGTGGCTGGCTCTGAACACACCGCCGGTAGGGACATCGTACTGCGCTCACGCGACGAACGGCTTTGTCGCATTGCCGACACGCATAGGTTCTACGACGCTCTCCAATACCCTATAATTTTTTGGAAAGGCCAGGAAGGCTATAATTTTGATATACCACAAATGAATCCGCAGACTAGACTTCCAGTAACTAACAAAAAAGTTTCCTGCATGGACTTCTATGCTTACCATCTCATGGTGCGTAACGATGATTTTAATATACTGCTGCGCTGCAAGCAACTTCTGCACCAGTTCTTAGTTGATATGTACGTCAAAATAGAAAGTGAGCGCTTGAGATACATCTCTTTGAATCAAAGCAAGTTGCGAGCAGAAAACTATATTCACTTGCAAGACGCTGTAAGAAATGATGGGCAAGTAAACGCCAATGATGTAGGTCAAATGGTAATACTCCCTTCCTCTGTAGTGAACAGCCCACGATACCTCCATGAGTACACGCAAGATGCATTCGCATATGTTCGAAATTATGGGCGCCCCGATCTGTTCATCACTTTTACTTGCAACTCAGGATGGAACGAAATTATCGACGAACTCTTGCCAGGCCAAAGAGCCACTGACAGGCACGACCTTATTGCTCAAGTTTTTAAAATTAAAGTTCAGAAGTTGGTGGCTCTGCTCACGAAAGGTCAAATTTTCGGAGACACTCAGTGCTTTATGTACTCTATAGAGTGGCAAAAGCGAGGCTTGCCTCATGTGCATCTTTTACTGTGGCTAAAAGAAAAGTTGCGTCCCAGCCAAATCGACGACATAATTAGTGCGGAAATACCTGATGCCAACATTGATAAAACTCTACATGACACAATTGTCAAAAATATGATCCATGGTCCATGCGGTGCAAATAATATGTCATCTCCATGCATGAAGGATGGAAAGTGTTCCAAAAAATATCCCCGGGCGTTATTAAAGGACACGCAGAAAAGTGAAAATGGATACCCACTGTATCGGCGGAGAGCACCACACGATGGAGGACGCACAGCCACTATTAAAATGCGCGGTGGTCAAGAAATTATCGTGGTGGATAACAGGTGGGTTGTTCCCTATTCTCCCCTTCTTACAAAAATCTTTGATGCTCACATTAATGTGGAGTTCTGTAGTTCAGTGCAGGCCATAAAATATATATGCAAGTATATAAACAAAGGGAACGATCAAGCAGTTTTCAATGTGAGACAAGCTGGCGACGTAAATATTGATCCCAGAGATGAAGTGCAAACGTTCAGGGCCGGTCGTTACGTGAGCAGTAATGAAGCGGTGTGGCGAATCTTCGGCTTACCACTCCATAAAAGACACCCCACTGTCACTCACCTAGCGGTACACCTGCCTAATGGTGAGCGCGTTTACTTTACGGAGCGAAATTTCCGCGATAGAGTAGTGTCGCCCCCTAAAACAACTTTGACTGCCTTTTTCCAACTCTGTGAACGTGATAACTTCGCAAAAACTCTATTATACACTGAAGTGCCGAAGTACTATACGTGGAATGCATCGAAGAGAGAATGGAAGCGCCGCGTACAGGGAATACCTGTAGATGGCTGGCCAGGCGTAAAGGCTGGAGACGCATTAGGTCGCATGTATACCGTGCATGTAACAAACTTTGAATGCTACTGTTTACGTATGTTGCTTAATAAAGTGCGTGGTCCGGCGAACTTCCAGGCACTGAAAACAATGGATGGACTAGAGCGAGCGACGTTCCGGGAAGCATGTGAAGCGCGCGGGCTATTAGAAGATGACAATCACTGGGATTTAACCATGGAAGAAGCCGTAATGTGTCGCTCAGCCTCCAAACTCAGAGAACTGTTTGCAATTTTAGTAAGCACATGCGGACTCTCCAACCCTCTCCAGCTGTGGGATAAATACAAGGGTGCACTGTCAGAGGATATCGCGTACAGGCTTCAGGGCACGCATGAAGATATTATAAGTAATGAAGCTCTCAAATTGATAGAGGACAAAATAATTAATTTGTCCGGCAAAACTCTGGCGGATTTCGGTTTGCCCATGCCACAACGAAGAGGGGAATTGTCAACCGAAGTAGTAAAAGAGTTGAATTATGATACTGTAGCGTTAGATAGTTTTGTCAATGAAATGGCGCCGCAGTTGAACCTTGAACAACGGCGAGTATATGACTCAATTATAGAGCGTGTAAACGATGGTAATGGGGGGCTATTTTTTCTTGATGCACCGGGGGGTACCGGCAAAACATTTTTATTAAACTTATTGCTGGCCCGACTTCGCAAGGACCGTATCATTGCTTTGGCTGTGGCTTCTTCAGGAATCGCTGCAACATTGCTTAACGGGGGACGGACTGCACATGCTACTTTTAAATTGCCACTAAACCTGGCAAGCGAAGAAGCCCCTACATGCAATATCAGCAAAAGTAGCAGCCGCGGTGCCCTTTTGCAACAGTGCAAATTAATTGTGTGGGATGAGTGCACTATGTCGCACAAGCGCGCGGTTGAGGCCTTGAACCGCAGCCTGCAAGACATCCGTGGCAACCAGGCTCTGATGGGTGGTGTTGTAGTTTTGCTCGCCGGTGATTTTCGTCAGACATTGCCAGTCATTGAGAGGGGTACACCGGCGGATGAAATGAATGCGTGTCTAAAGGCGTCGCCACTGTGGTCCAACGTGGAAAAGCTCCGCCTTACACGCAACATGCGTGTCCTACTCTTCAGAGATGTGGAGTCAGGTGCCTACGCGTCAAAGTTACTAGAAATCGGTGAGGGTAGGTTAGAAACGGATTCAAGCGGTAAAATTGAATTTACAAGCGATTTTTGCCATCCTGTGTCAACGGAAGACGAACTCATTTCAAACGTCTTTCCTAACCTACACAATAATATTAGTAACGAAGATTGGTTATGCGAAAGGGCACTATTATCGCCAAAAAATGAGTACGTTAATAACATTAATAAAAAAATTTTGGAAGAATTACCTAGGGAATCAAAAATATACCTGTCGATTGACACAGTGATAAGCAATGACGACTGTACCGCTTACCCCGCAGAATTTCTCAACAGTTTAGAATTAACAGGCGTGCCTTCTCATAGGCTAGAGCTAAAGGTTGGCGTCCCAGTTCTACTGATGCGTAATCTTGATGCACCAAGATTGTGCAATGGCACCAGGCTACGCATAACAGAGCTAGGACGGAATATTATTAAGACTTCTATTCTCACTGGAGCAGCTAAAGGAGAGAGCGTTATTATTCCCCGAATACCAATTATTCCGAATAATTTACCTTTTCAATTTAAGAGATTGCAATTTCCCCTGAAGTTGGCATTTACCATGACCATAAATAAATCGCAAGGTCAAACGCTAAAAGTGGCAGGCATTCATTTGGGCACTCCTTGCTTTTCACATGGTCAGCTTTATGTCGGTTGTTCGAGAGTATCAAGTGCCCGCAACTTGCATGTACTGGCTGAAAATAACACGTCTTATAATATAGTCTATAGGAGCATATTAACTTAAATAATATTGTTTTTCTTTAAACTATATATATGCCTAATTTCATTCAAATCAGTTCTACCGTTTTTGCGTAATTAAGTAACAAACATCAAAACTTAATAGAACTTTTAGAATATTAATAGAATTTGTGTATTTCACCCAAAGCGACAAGGACAGATTTTGTTTGCTAATATTGCCCTCATCACGTGCCAAGGTATATATGTAGATAAGATGAACTATTATGAAGTCGGGATAGGAAAGGAGAGATATTCCTCTATATATATATATATATATATATATATATATATATATATATATATCTCTCTCTCTCTCTCTCTCTCTCTCTCTTTATATTTTTATATATTTTTATTTTCATTTAACTCTTTGGACCCAGTTCTAAAGATCACGCGGACGAAGTCGCGGGCGGAAGCTAGTATTTACATAAAACTGAAAGCTTATTTGGAAGGCGAAAGGAATGCTACAATAAATTTAACGTTATTTTATTTTCGTTTACTATCATCACAGAATAAATAATAGTGCTAAGCTATCCTACTAATATTATAAATGTGAAAGTTTAGATGTTTGGATGTTTAGACGTTTGGATGTTTGTTACTCAATCACACCAAAACGACTGAACGGATTTGGCTGAAATTTGACACATAGATACTTTGTAGCCTGGAGAGGAACATAGGCTACTTTATATCCCGGAAAAAAATCACATTCCCGCGGGATAACGTCGTGTTGTCCACGCGGGCGAAGCCGCGGGCGGAAAGCTAGTCATGAATAAATTAGGTACCAATGAATGTTGGAAAAGTATTACTGAATCTTTTTAATAAACTCTGATAACGCTTATTTTTTTACGTAAAACTTGTTCGCATAAATAATATCATTATCTATATTATCAGCCAATTGTGATGTCACTGCTGCTGGGGCTTATAACCAAGTAAATAGAGACTAACTAGCTTTCCGCCCGCGGCTTCGCCCGCGTGGACCTCGCGACGTTATCCCGCGGGAATGTGACATTTTTCCAGGATAAAAAGTAGCCTATGTTCCTCTCCAGGCTACAAAGTATCTATGTTTCAAATTTCAGCCAAATCCGTTCAACCGCTTTGGCGTGATTGAGTAACAAACATCCAAACATCCAAACATCCAAACATCCAAACATCCAAACATCTAAACTTTCACATTTATAATATTAGTAGGATTAAGGAGAGTTCTGATTTTTTTATATGTTGTCTAGGATAGTTAGTGAGCATTTAAAATGCAAAATGCACAATTTCTTCGCCCTCCACCCCCGCCACCATATAAAAAAACGACAATTTCTTCAGATTTTTGCTTTTATTATATTATCCGTTGAGATGCATTTGAGCCAGAAAAGATAGGCAGGTTAGGGCAGATAGTTACGGAGATATTATGCCCTTTTAAAAAAATGAAAAAATCTAATTTTCAGGAAATTTATCAAAGTCCTATGGTGCCCGAAAAGTAGATCTTAATTACCAGAATTATAACAACTCTAACCGTCCTATAGTTTTATATCAAAAAGTCCATAATTTTTCCGAGTATCGAAATCGAGTATCACTCACAGACGCGCTAACCGACTGCGTTACCTAACTCTTAAACAATACGGCAGCGTAATTCTAAAGGCCCTATAAATACGGTTCATACAATACAAATATTTGTACACACAAAATACGAGTACGCGCAGGTTAAACTCGAATGTGATACGAGTAAATATTTCACAGATTACATATCACATAAATCATTTAGGCGCCACACACACTAATTGTTTAGTCGACAACTTGGAGGGCGCACAACTCGGCTCACGTACATCAAACATAATTCGATATGGTAGAGTTACACGCTCCTTGACATACCCACTTGTGTCCTATTCCTGAAGACGAAACTGTTCCTACAGATCCGTCTAACCGCACAGCAAATCTGATTCGATTGTGCTTGACAAATTGATGTTACAAGACCATGATTTTTATAATTGTGATGATTTATCAATTAAAGGTTTATTAAATATGAAACCAAATATAGCTAACTTCCGTTGAAAAGTGTGAAATACAATACAAACAAATGAACGCGATGCAAAAATGGTAAGCACTTACAAAAATGTAGACACATTGACACATTACTCCCTGTATTGAGTTCTCTGTTCTGCTCCTGAGATTCACGTGTTTTGCTCCCACAAGGACCAATCCCTCAAGTACAACATCAAGCATCGAGTTATTTGGACTTGTTGCAAAAAAAAAAACCTAATAAAAACTGTCAGTAGGTAGCTCTAGCAAGAAAAACTGTCGTTATGGTAAACTTTATCGTGATTGTATTATTTTGTATGAAAACTAGAGCAGCGCCTCTTTCGGGCGTATGAGGAACTGAAATTCAATACAAGGTTAACAGCAGACTTTGGCAGCTCTTGAAGGACGACGCTATCCATACTAATCCATACTAATATTATAAATGTGAAAGTGTGTTTGTTTGTTTGTTTGTTTGTCCGACTTTCACATCAAAACGGAGCAACGGATCGACGAGATTTTCGGTATGGAGATAATTTGAGAGCTGGAGAGTAACATAGGCTACTTTTTATCCAGGAAAATTATAAAATAAAAATGGTATAGAAAACCGTTAAACTGTCATACTTCACACAACTGTCATTTCTTAGCCGCTTCCAAAGAGAAGGTATGTCAAAGAGTATGTAATCACTGACATTTTTGCCGCTTAGGATTTTTTTTTAATAAGTGACATTGTGTCAGGCAGGTGATACGAAGTTCGTGTCCAATAAAATTTAGATGGCAAAACAACGTTTGCCGGGTCAGCTAGTAGGGGTATATTCTAAAGCTTGATCTCCAAATCGACGTTCTTTTTCACTTGATTTTCACTTGTTTGTTAATGACATAAATATTCGTGTTTCAATGCAGAGTCGAGGGGAAGTGACAGGGGAATTTTCTTACAGAATCACTCCTTAGTTTTATATAGAATGTCTTAAACTAAATTTCTATACCGGCCATTATTTAGTATCTAAAGCAAACGTTCTGCTTAGATAAAGCTTAAAAGTAGGTAGGACTTGGTGTGTTGAATTTCTTCAAATATTTTATTTCTCATTCTATTTCTGACGTGCCTGTAACAATGATGTAGGAAACATTATACTTTTGCAGGAGTAAACATCTGGGCTCATTAAGATTAGCATGAAAAATAGAGGCTTAGACCTTCTAGAAAAAAGGTTTATTGTAGAAGCTAATCCTCTGGCTACGACTTTACATCAGCACCGTGAAAATATTCCCATTATACTACTGACACAAAACCATAACAGTGTATGGGAAACGCAAGGTGTTTCAATATCTATTTCTATATTACTCCTACAAATGAAAATATAAGGACAAAAATGATGACAGTATGACGAATTGATTTAACTTTAAAACTAAAGATGTTACCATTAGCATAAGACCATTCTGTGTACTTGACATAAAACGAGATTCATATTTCAGCCGGAGCGTACGAATATTGTGGCAAATAAAAATAGCAGTTGGCGCTACACAAAATCTGCCGAGTAATTCAAGTGTGGCATATATTTCTTTATGTTGCTACACCACATAAAGCGACTCCACCAATCTTATTGTTCCATTTTGGCCCATTCATATTTATGCCCCAGTTTCGGTTCTCCCAATGCAAAGCAAATTTGTCTTGATTTAACTTGTTTGCTACTCTGGTAGTTTGCTCACAGAATTCCAGTATTATTTAGTCAACAAGATTAATTTGACGAAAAGGCTGCGAATGGAAGTTTAACACAACAAGACGAGGAGTATTGTCTTTGGAGCGGAAAAAGTAGGGCGACTCATAAATATTCATGTCAATTTGAGGCCCGAAAAGTCACCGTTAAGTCTATTTCCGATAAAGCGGAGGCTTCGCCAACCTCTAATGGTGATTCCATTTCACCCACCTGCCCCTTCACGATTTTTTTAGATAGCCTTTGTATGATTAACTCCGGTGTTTCGCAAAACACTTCGATTCAGCATTTTAGCTTTGAATTAAGAGTGACAGGAGAGTTTGCGCTGTATAAAGTTACCTAATTTTATTGTTCGTGTGATTCTAATTTTAACAAATGTTCGCTGTTTACAACAAATGATTATTATAAGGCATAAAGGCTTTTGCTAAAGCAACAACAATATGGAATTTTGTACCAGATAGTTATAGGACTCAGGTTTTATAGAAACTGAGATAAATCATATCTCTAATATCCTATCCTATGCTACAGGAAAACCTGAAAATCAAATATAGATTTTAGGGATTTGCGGTTGGAAAACTGTCTTGTAGTGTATAATGTAGGTATTTTCAAATCAAACAGTGATATCTGTATACCATTGATTTGAAATTACATCCCAAATACCCATCAAATAACTCTTCCAGCACAGCCATCTCTATCGTCTTACCACCAACCAATCTGAATACAATATGTACCCCCACTAGTAATCGAACCCGGTACCTCTGGGTCTGCAGTCGGTGGTGTGAACCACTAGACCACAGAGGCGTTTGAAGACGATAGAGAAGGCGGTGCTCTCTTCCATTGACGTTAAAAAGAAGAACTTAAATGTTTAGTAATAACATTAACATTTCGTTTATAGTATTCGTTCCGCCATGTTCATACCACAATTTCATTGCAATTAGGTCTAAAACTCGCTTAAAAAAATATGTACAATAAATACGTAGCGGTGGGTATAATTAAGTGTAACGAAATGGACCTGATGTACTCATTTCTTTATGTTACACGTCAAATAATTATTTTGTACTTATGGTAACTTCATCGAGTATCGGTCACTATTAGACACAACTGTTATTTATTTCAGATCGTCAGTGATAAACAACTGTATCTAATTCAATTAGTATAATGGACCCAAATTTGTGTTTACATGTAGTTTTTTCCAAATCGATCGATCACTTTTGAGGTCGGTTAAAAAGTAATTCACTCACTATAGACTAAACACTATAATACTATTGTCTCACGGCTAGGGTTGCCAGGCGTCCGGATATAGCCGGACAGGGTCAGGTATTTTGGATGCTCGTCCGGCTGAATTAGGCGATGTCCGGCCTGTCCTGGTTATGTCCGGTTTTACCTCTTTGGCCAAATCGCGAACTCGCCAGTCGCGCCGCGCGCGGCAATAGTCGACCAAGTGCGAGTCGCGTCTACCGGCTTAAAACATATGGCTTTTATTTTAGAATTAAGGCATGAAATCTTTGGTTTTTAGGGTGTCCGGCCTTGTTACCCAAAAGTCTGGATAACCGAGCTGGCCAGTCCGGCTATTCGGTTTTAAGACCTGGCAAATCTTGTCCCACCGGACTGAACGTGTGCACAATTTGCATATATGTCTTTGAAGATTTTAACACATAGACCTAAATTTATAATATATTATTTTTTTCCCGAAGAAAGTTCTCCTTTATTTTTGCTATTGTATCTGAAAATGTCTACAAATGTTTTTCTATTTGTTCTTTCATTTTATGTGAATTGTAAAAAAATATAATTGTGTAGTGGCAGTTATGCTGTGGGCAGACCTAACTCAGTGAACATCAATGGATGATGAGCATCATCTGACCTATTATTCTTATTAGTTCAGCATTTACAGTATTCTGCGTGAAGAATACTTACAAATTCAGTGCTCAAAGGATACCCTGATGTGTTTAAGAATATAGCTGTAGGCTGTTTCAATGGAAATTACCACATGTTAAAAAGGAGGCATAGTGTATTTTTGAATGATCCTAAAATAAAGTGTTGCTTGTCACGTGACCCTAATAATTAATGCTTGTTAAGCTAGACATCAAGACAACTGCCTGGTACCTAGTGTTTAATAGTGGTCGTTTATTTCAGTCGTATTGTTAGTCCTCAATAATCATGTTTCATCCTACATTCGTGTTAATTACTATAAAATCGTAAATGAAATACGTATTGTAGGTACTTAATGCCTTTTTAAATAGTTGTTTAAAATAATGAACTATTGAAATGTTGATGAATAAATTTAGTATTTTAAAATACTTTTTTATAATGAAGGCGTTATTAGCAGAATAGGAATTTATTCAATATTTTCTTCAAACTCTTCGTATCACGCGAATAGCTTTAATCAAACGTTGATTCGGATTGGATTGGAACATTAATGAAATGAGTGATCTGAGAGTTTGGTTGGCCTGAAAATAGGGATGACAAATCTATTCTTCTCCTTCTGTATATACGAATGAAGACATTAAAGGCAGTTTTAATATTATGAAGATATTAAGTTAAAATACGCCTGAATAAATGTTGGACATCCGCAAACATTTGAAACAATTAGAATTATTTGACACTAAAAATGGTAAAATTATACGGTGGTGGGGTGTAAAGACCAAAGGATTAGCAAATTACTCTACAGAAGACTATCAGGAAAAGAAAATCCAAACCTCATATTTCTGTTGTGACAAACAATTATGTTTTCCGATGTAGTAGCGATAAGCTTGTTAAACCTCTTATTATTTTTGTTGTGCGGGAATTGTGCGTTAAGGGGTGCGTGACAGCCCTACGAGGGAGGAGGTATGTAGGTCAACAACCGAAGGGTGCGCGTTCAGTAATTGGAGCCTTCATGAAAACCTTCGATTACTGAACGTCCGTAGCATTACTTAAATCAATAGAGATCCAGACTCGTTTGTTTTTTTTTACAAAAAATCTTATCTGGTTTTGCGAAGCGCGAGCTTTTCTCTTTATTATCGTGTTTCTTTTGTTTTTTTTTGTTAAGCCGTTGCTTTGTTTATGAACTATTGTTAGATATACGTTTAATGACGTTGGTTGTTTGATAGGATATGAATATTGGTATATTGATTAAGATGTATTATTAATTCTAAATATAACTTGAAGTCATAGAAAAATTGTTGTAACACGAACTTTCAGTTCTATTAAAATTGATACTAAATTAAGTATATTATATCACATATTTCCTATACTTATATTTAAAATATGTTAAGTATTTATTATTTTCAATATTTTCATTTATTATTTTATTAAAACCAAATTGTAAATAAGTTTTACGTTTTAAAACTGTTTGGTGCCGCTGCCTTAGAGGGAAATAAAAAAGAAAAAGTGAAAAGGGTTAAGATTTATGTTTAAGGACGGAAAACGGTGGAATTGTGTTGAATTTTGTAAATATAATGATTACTGAATAAATATTGTTATAATGTTTTTTTTTGGTAAATATAGCTGGTGCTTGAACTTTAGCCTGAAGCGTAAATTATAATACTTATATTTTTTTCTTACTTGTTTGCATTTGCAATTGCAACGCTATTCTTAGTAACATGTTCAATTCTTGCGGGAGATAGTTGTAAGGCAAATTGCTTCTTTTAAAATAAATGTAAAATAAAACAGAAATAGTTCTTTCAACTTTTCTAACCCCAGTGGTGTTTTGCTCTTAATCGAAGAACCAAAATACTTGTTGGTAAAAATGTGACACATCCATAAGTGACCTTCACTACATAGTATAAAACAAAGTCGCTTTCTCTGTCCCTATGTCCCTTTGTATGCTTAAATCTTTGAAACTACGCAACGGATTTTGATGCAATTTTTTTTAATAGATAGAGTGATTCAAGAGGAAGGTTAATATGTACATTTTATCCCGATATTCCCACGGGAACGGGAACCACGCGGGTGAAACCGCGGGCGGCCGCTAGTTAGTGATAAAATGTTTTTTGTGATCCTGAGAAACTCTCTCAAACTAGGTACTGTAGCGCTCTCTGTATAGGTACTGAATATAAAAACAGTATGAGTAAAACATAGTTTTATTTATTAAAGTATATTATTTATTATTCCGCCGTACAGGGAGCGCTGCAGTACCTACACATAGTGAAAATAAATCTTACAGGTTGCTAAAAATAAAAACTGATGCCTATGGATGGAGTTGCTCTCCAACTACAATAAGAATTTCTGTATTTATTTCGGGCCGTGCTCCTTTATGTACCGGCAACCGGCCGTTTATGATAAAGCAATTTTTTTTAAATGTTTTACTACGTAGGGCACACTGAAAGTTCTGCGCTCCTGGCCGCTCATAAAAGTTTGAATTTCAAATATTAGTTACGCAAAACTTACAGTGTACCCCTCGTATACGAATATATAATACGAACCCTACCCCACTCCACTCGAAATGGTTGAAAAAAAAATTCCAGCCAGGACACGAGAAATCAGAAAAAATATGAAAGACTTTTTCTTTTATTACTTTCGATCGTTTATTCCGAACATTAAAATTATCCAAATTATGTATTTAGTAGGCCCGTCTTTAATGTTAATATTTATCAAAGAGATTCTATTCCCTTTGTCGAGGAGCAGAGAAAATTAATCAATTCTTTTGTGAGCCTCCTTTCGCGTACCTACTTTTAAAAAACTCTACCTTTTTTGTGTGGAACGTGATTTGACCGTGCTCCATTAGGTGCTTCAAATTTTTTTGCGATTTCACAATTTTAAAAAGGATTAAGTTTTAAAATATTGGAGCATTGGAATTGCATTGTATTATCAGTTCAAGGTTATTATAAATGTTAGGGGGTAAGCAGATTCCATAGAAGCTAACTTCCGTAGAAGCTATAGTTTCAACCTAAAAGATCTATTGTGATTCGCCACCTGGTTAAAGTAACTCTTTTCTCCAGTCTTGTGAGATTCCATGAAGTCTAGAATATATAATCTCTTCCGGGCGCATTATGTGTCGACCCTTGGATATTGCGTTTGTGGATATGGGGCCCCCAGTTACAAAGAAGGTAGGTGCCTGGGCGTTTCCCTCTCCTGTTTACAGCAGCCTCAGCCTTAGTAGACTCTTACATAGGACACACACATGTGAGGAGATGGTGACTCTAGGGGTAGTACTAATATATAGAGCAAGAAAACGTTGCGAAATAATTCAATAGGTACTTGTCACAATCACATAGTAATAGTCTAATGTACAGTCGAACCAATTGAATACTGACCCATTTTCCTAATAATTTACTTGAAAGCGTTAAAACTATAAAGGTCAGTGTCAATGTCAACAAGTTTAAATTTCGCCCTCATGAATTTTAAAATCTGTTTGAAAATGAACTGAATGCATTTGGTGCTGGATTTCGCACGGTCTATATAACAGCTCCTGACCCTGAGAATGCCCCGGGTTGGGGCGAAACACTTATTGTAGAGTAGTTTTATTGGTGAAGGTGCATGGTGTGCCGCTGTCTTGCTATATCTGCAGCTGCAGGTATTATGCACTGATAGTTTCGTAGTTTGCATGTGCATTTTTTTTGCGGGTGGGTGGGCATACCATCTTGCATGATGTGTTTTTCGCAGAAGTAAGCTACATATATTTATTTTTTCACAATAAGTAGGGACTTCCGCCAAGTGACCCCTGATTTAATTAAAATAGAAAATGAACTTATGATGGGTCTTGATTCAATTGGTTCGACTGTACTTAGTGCTTAATATAATTAGCCTCTTTAACGTCCTCGTGAAATTTAATGCTGCATTTCTCATTGCCAGTCAATGAATATCAATTAAAGTTTACGACTTAAACTGCCATCCCACCGATATTTTAATGCTATTTGCATGTTGTGGCACTATTAACTTACGCCGCCATTAACTGAGCATAATTGAGTTTTGTTCGCTTCCGATGTTACAAATACATTGGCCTGTACCTCATATCGGTTTATGCAAAATGCGTTATTACACTATAATGAATTTAAAACAAAATGGCGGACGTCTCGCGTTTGTTTTTAGATGAAGTAATTATTTAACGTCCAAATAGGTTGAGTTGCAATCTTTTGATTGTGTAGCTAATTAAACTGTATCAGTTCACGTTCGATTCTTGGTTGATTTGAAATAATCATTTCGGTGTACGAATTTAGATGAATAGCCAATAAAATGTTATAACTGTTAGTTTTTCAAAAAAATCACCCTTTTTCTAACACTCTTTCACAAAAATATACGCAGTACCTATTATTGTTACGAACCGGCTATGGCACTAATGTTATAAGTTATAACATTGTTTTAATTATATATTAACTGTAATATTACTACTTTTGTATATCTGAATAACTGAACAACATCAAATGTGTTAGTAAGCAACGTACGTTATAATGTACAATGTAAACATGTAAAACCGAATTAATTGATTGAAATACATTAAATGTGCGAAAATTTAAGATGACTTCTGTCGTGTTTGCTTGCTGTTATTGGTTAGATTTATTTTCATTTGTCATAATATACATACTGGTAGTAAGTACTATGTCATTTTGAGCTTGTCTCCTCCCTCTTTGTTAAGCTACGGATACACGACGTCACTGATAACGATCCAAAAGTCGACATTAGTGTCACCAGACTTTGAGCAACATCCTTATCACATCTGCAACTAACGCCCGAATACTCGTACGCTACTTATCTTTGGGAGCGTCTCAAACATCATGGCATCTCTTTCATACATTTCATGGTCTGGTGGTCAGATTCATTGGTTGTTTCATGAAATAAGACTATTTCATAAAATGACCGACAATATAATGAAATTACCAAATTTTAAGATCTGACCACGACGTATACACTGAGTGTCAAGTGTCTGGTGTCCTCATATTATTATATTATTACCATTATTACTACTAGGTACCTGTCTTAAGACGAGTCCTGATATGTATCTCTTGCCCGATCCGATCAACGAACGTATCGGTATCGCCGACGCGTATTATGATCGCATATTAGGACGGGGCGACACGTATCAAGACTGCGTATCATGATCGCGTATCATTTCTCGTCCAAATACGGTCGATACAGATACGGTGATTAGATCGTGCTAGTGATACATATCTGGACCCGCCTTTACTTCTCTGAGCTCTTTACTCCCACCCTTCACAACATTGCTTTACAGATTATGCGTGATTTATAATAATTATCGAGCGTCAGTATAAATACGCACGCGATACAGGCTTGACGTAAATTACACCGAGGCCTCATCTAATTGATGTTTCCAACATAATTTGCCAATTTCACTTCATCACCTTGTCATTATGTTTTCCTAGTCGTTAATTTTGCATGGTGTGGCCATAATTATGGGATTGGACGAATAAACAAACATATTTTGCGTACTAATTACATAGCAGGCGTTTTATTAAATACATTCAATAGACTAAAAGGTCTTTCAGTATATTTTATAGCATATCTAACTAAGCCAAATGATATACGTATATACCTGTTGATAATAATAAAACGGTAGGTATAAGTTTTTAACGATCTTGAATTTTAGGTTGTTTGACCTATAAAGACAGTATTTTTAACCGACTTCTAAATCAAAAAGGAGGAGGTTCTCTATTCGTCTGAATGTATGATTTTTTTTTGTGTATGTCCACCGATTACTCGAAGACAGCTGAACCGATTGAAATGGTTCAAACTTTATTACATCAGGTTGGGTTCCAAGTTGGTCCCATTTTTTGAAATTTTGAAATCTGTTCTGTAGTTTTCAGGAAATCTTGAAAATACTGTCGTTTTCGTTACCACTTTATGTGAATTTAATACGTATCTTTAGGCATAACTCCTGTTTATAAACCGATTTAGATGATTCTTGTTTTGTTAAAAAGGGGTGTGGTTTTTTGAAGGCGGTTTTATTTTTTATACTAAGTATATAATATTAAATATTACATACAATATAATATGGTCACTTCGCATTTCCAACGAGTTCCGATTACAGTCTCTAAACACAACTCCTATTTTGTATCTAAATTAACATAATTTAATCAAAGGCAAGTATTTAATAGAAAATCCCGTTAGAATGTGACTTGTGACGCAACCCTGACTATTTGGCGTGGAGATCTCGGGAAGGCTTTATTGATAGCGAGATTCCGGGACTGAGGACCCGGGATAATTATTCACGTCGCCCCCAAGCTTCTGCGGTGTTGCCAAAATTCGGTACAACAAGAAAGATTTCTGCAACAAAACATCGTAATCTTGCTATTATTCAAATTCGTGAATTCTATTTCCTAGCTTCACTTTGACTTAATTTATGTGAGGAGGCATAATGTTAAGACTACATTTGACCTGATAAGACAGTCTGTCATTTTTAGCTTTGATTTTTTTTCGACGAAAACAGAGTTTTTGGCGCCATTTTGAAGACCAGCTCAACGGTTATTTTAATATTTTCGTAAAATGATTGATTGAAACTCAACTCAAACTCAACTACGAACTGGACAATGTGTTGAATGGTTAAAATATGCGTTATTTTGGTAAAGTGAAGCTGGGTGTTTAATTTGTAGTTTTGACTTTCTCAGCAGAACTTACCAAGAAGGCTGGACTTAACATACTTGATAAGATTTATTACCCATGGGACCCTTAAGATTCGACCCTAAAGCAAAAAGTGAATACTCCAAGAAGCATTGGAATGTAATACATCTGCATTCTTACGAAAACTTAAGAAGGTAGGTATATAGTTAACACTAAAAAAATCCTAATACGTCATGTCCGCTAGTTTTCAGTGGAAAGCGAACAATACATATATTAAAACTATTGTTTTGGTGTTTATTTATTACTTGGTAACAAATTGTTTTTAAAACTCTTTTATTGCAAGTTTCATTTCGTTTTATTTTTTTAATTATGAAAAATAAACATAAAGATACTGAGAATTAACGGAAGCCATTATATTTACACAATTTTGCAATTTCCGGTGTGTCATGTCCCACGCTGCGTTAAACGTCAAACGATGACTGATTGTTACTGGCTATTACCAATGATTTAAAATGATGGATGTTTACCAATATTATGTAATTTTGAGCTACCTTATACAATTATTATAAAGTTTTAAGTTTGTTTTGAGACTCCGCCAAGAGAAAGATTAATAGCATAGCGATCACATGAAATCGGAACAGTAATCGCTTGGGGGTCTTTAATAAATAGTTGTTTCAACCCACGACTTTACACTGTTCGGGCGAATGCTCTTACCACTGAGCTACGGAGCTAGTTATAATACGGGTAGATTTTTTCTAATACTTCGTATGATATTCAGCACGTGCGAAACATCGGTGACACAACAACAAAATATTGATCAACCGAACCACTAGATAACGCCTCACGAACTAAAACAAAACTTACCGACTTATTGTTTACTAGCGGCCGCCCGCGGTTTCACCCGCGTGGTACCCGTTCCCGTGAGAATATCGGGATAAAATATAGTCTATGTCACTCGGGAAGACTAACGGTGAAAGAATTTTCTAAATCGGTCCAGTACTTTTTGAGTTTATTCGTTACATACAAAAATACAAATCTTTCCTCTTTATATTATTAGTATAGAAGTATAGATTAAACTGAGAAAAAGGTAGGAATGAAAAATGTAAAATGAAGTATTTTAGAAAAAAAATACTTCATTTTCAATTTTTCAATAATAAAAACCGCATTGTGATTGCAAAAAAGTGAAAATTTTAAATAAGGTTACGAATGTTACGATCTTATGTCATAAATGACAGGAAGCGATTAGAAATAAGAGCGCGCATTTGAAGTGCGCTCTATTTTCTCGGCCGTTTATTACTCTTCAACCTAGTTGTAGATTGAAAAAAGTGACCACGAAAGTTTAAATAAAATCTTACTCTTCTTGTTACCTTCGATGAGGTCTTCTTAAATAATAATGATATAACTCAACATTTTTGAATGAGTATCTCATCTTATTTAAATGGATCTGAGTGGAAATTCTTCATCATTTCCAAACGTAATTAAAGAGCACTCGTTTGAAAGACTTCAGAATGGAATACGCAGTCGCTATGAAAAGCTAATTAACGATATCTATTCAGAGCATTATGAGTCTACGATGAAGGAAGTTGAAATATGAATAATACTCGGGACTGAGTCGTCGGGGGATAATTTCATCTATCCATAAAAGCGAGCGGATGAGTCTCGACGAACGTTTTAATTACTGTGCAAGCTTTTTTAGACTAAGGTGTCTGCATCATAAAATGTAATGTAATTTAATAAGGACAGCCGGCGATTTGGTGTAATTGACCTGTTACATAACTTATTCACACGTTTTTTTTATTATTTTTATTTATCCACAAACGGGGTAGCACTTAGCCTTCATCACATCTGATGTTAAGTGGTGATAAGGCTGAAGATGGAAGCGCACTACTCCCGGAATCCTCAATCACTGGAGAACTAGCTATCTTATCTCTAACTGCCGGAACACAATAATGCTGAAAACATCATTGTTATGGCGTCAGATATAGATAAGATTGTGGTAGCTAGCCAGCAGGACTTTGAATACCCCCACTGGGAATCGAACCAGGGACCTCTGGGTATGATACCGGTATTGTGTACCACTGGACCACAGAGGCGGTCTAGAGTAAAAGTAATTATTCAGGTGAACGCACACTTGTCTGCGACTAACGCGCCGGACAAAACGAGTACCTAGGTATTAGAAGTTGTGCGAGATTTCATAGGGTTCCATATAAATAATTCTTAAAGTCTTTTTGTTCGGCTCTTTCGCCATCGTCCAATCTTTATGTTTACAAAAATTTACAAGAATTTGTTCAAGGACGAAAAGGTGACAAGAGTTTTTCACGCATTTACCTTGGAAGGATCATTTACAGTAGTGCAAGATCTGGGAGATATTTGAGTACATTGGTTTAATTTATTATATTATGACTCTGACCTTCCTTTTGATTAATATAATATATTGTACCTAGCGACTTGAGTCCTACAGACTGTTTTCTAGACTTGCTAGTTAATGATCAGCCTCATCCACCAACAAATTCACGTAATCAATATCACTTCTTGGAAAGCCTGTGGCTTTATTTGTCGCAATTTGTTTTGGCTACGCCGACACAATACCTATTACCGAAGCAAGACTTAAAGATGTCACTGCACAGTAAGACGTGAGTAATTACAGGCAAGGTTCGGTCCCGCAGACTCTCGCTATCAATAAGGCCTGGGCCCTCCAGTACTCCGTCTCCGGATTACTGCGGATGCTTGCGGCGCGGCGCGACGTTTAGATTTAGATTCCGATCTTTACCGTAATCGCTCGCCTCCGTCTCATTAATCTGGGATTTGGGAACTCACGTGGACGCTTTCAATGGATATTGATTGTTTGGAAGAAAGTTGCTCGGTTTGAGGGAGTCAAGTTCCGGCTCAAATGCTGGTCCTCTGATTCTGAATAAAAATCCAAAATTTTTATCTTTCTCAATAATCCAGGATTTGGGAACTCACGTGGACGATTTCAATGGATATTGATTGTTTTGGAAGAAAGTTGCTCGGTTTGAGGAAGTCAAGTACCGGGTCCATTGCTGGTCGTCTGATCCTGAATCATCATCATCATCATTTACCACCTACTTGGAAGTTTAACCACAAAGATTTTTATTGATTCTAGTCAAGTCAGGCTTGACTTTATCACCTCAGCTTTCTAACATTCGTTCCTAAGAGTTGAAGACCAATTTAATTGTGTAGTGTGTCTTCGGTAATCTGAGGATTAAGGCGCGTACACAGGGAGCGGCATCAATAAGCTGTGTGATCCTACCTTAGCCGTTCTAAATGAAGTCTTCCCTATAGATGCTGCGATAGCGAAACGGATCATTCACGTGGGATTTTGATGAGAAATTGAGAGATATTTTTTGACTATTTGTCTGAATGTGAACATCTAAACTAATATTATAAAGACGTAAAAGTTAGTAAGTTTGGATGTGAGAGGTAAGGTTTACTAGCTGACCTCTTCCCGTGAAAATAATGATCAGGATAAAAATATGGAATTTGTCACTAAAAAGATGAAGAAGAAATTTTCAAAATAAGTTTAGTAGATATTGCTTTCTTCTTACAAACAGTAGGAGGTACCTCTTTATAATATAAGCTTAGATATACTTAGTGTGTAGATGATAATAAAGTTATTTAGTCGAAATCCTTACAAGATCTTTCAGATAAAGAAATAACCCTAGATTTGAACTACCTATTTAATTAAATAAAACTGAAACAGCAATGTATAAGCTGGGTATTTCCGGAAGCCACTGTTAATTTTAAAACTAAGTGAAACCCCAGGGTAGCCTTTAATACATGACATATTGTTTCATTGGACAATGTCATACAAATTGAAAATTATAGGCCGTTTTATTAAAGGCTTTGCCTTTAATACATAATACATTGAACCGTTCTATTCATCTATTTCGAGAATCCTCAACGTAACGATGTCTAATAATAGACTAGAAGTTTACATTAAACTATGAAAATAATTATGCTGTAATAATACATGAGGAACTTAACATGTTAGACATTTAAAAATGTTTAAAAAGACTTGGCTCCTTTTTGCGTTTTTAACAGAATATGTTCTCCGAAATACCCATTACATTATTTGGAACTCTACCAAGAAAATGCAACTCGCAATAACATCGAAATCGCATTTAGCGTTGACACAAGTTTGAGATCCGAACATTGATTTATGTGTACAGCCTGCAGCAGTGTAGTGAGTCCGTTCGAAAACCACAACAAACACGTCCGTAGGATTCCGCCGGGCGATAAAGTTTGTTGACAATGACTGATTCTGCGAGTGGCCAGACCGCGTGCCTTCTGCGCGAAATGTGCAATTTTCGAACGTGCCTCGGAAAAGGATGCCTCCCCCTTTCCATATTGTAACTCAATTTTGAGGCTGACACAATGCGCCGCGCGACCCACTTTAACTTCGTCTGGGGCATTCCGACATAAAACACTTCGTGCTGCCTTTTTACAAAGGACTGTAATAATAATGTAGGGCAGGCGCATCGGTTTTGGCCACTGTACCGGTTTTGGCCACTTTTTGCTCTAAAAGTTTTCTAAACAACTTTTAGCCATTTTTTATAACGGCAATTAAAATAAGGTATTTTAAGGTAATTATAACAACCGTTAGAATTCCTTATGTCATAAGATTTTTTCAATAAATTCCATTTTCTGTTTGAAAAAATGTTTTGTATGAAAATTTTAAGAAAGGTTTGGATTAAATACTTTATAAACCTTATTAGTTTTTAACAATCAAATTGTTGTTTTGCAATTGACTGGTTTCTAGGGCATTAGAATATATTGATTTTACCTGGGTTTGGTAATTTTGCAATACTTACAAAAGTTTAACTATCAGTAAGTGGCCAAAACCGGTACATTTGGCACCTCTCACACATTGTGTGTAATATAAAAAAAACTATTTAACTTTTATAAATTTGAAAAATGTACCTTTAAAGGTAGATAAATCCTTACTTATATTATAAATGCGTCTCTGTCTGTCTGTGTGTTACTCAATCACACCTAAACTACTGAACCGATTTGAATGAATTTTGGTACAGAGATAGTCTAGAGCCTGAGAAAGGACATAGGCTACTTTTTATTTCTGAAAAATATCACCTTCCCGCGGGTTAACGTCGTGTAGTACACGCGGGCGAAGCCGCGGGCGGAAGGCTAGTTATCTATAATTTAAGATATAATTTGTGTCTTAAATACCAAAGACCATTTAGTACTTAGTGCTTAAAAGTAAAAAAATCCTTAACGTGGCCACAAGGGGTACCTCTGCCCTATGTCACTGGTCCAATTCTTATCGAACAAATGCAAAGAGCGGAAGAATTGTCTTTATATAAGACGTTTCAATACTGTAATTTAATACTAGCAGATGTCCGCAACTTCGCATTTCCTTTGGAGACTTAGAAATAATACTTAATCCGAATTTCAGGTTTTGTACTCGCTTCTGTAAGTGCACACATTTGAACGCTTGCCACAGAATAAATAATAGTGCTAAGGCACAGAAGACTCACTCTGCAAGCTCATGCAAGTAAAAATAAATCTTTCTGCGTGGAAATTAAGTCCAATTCCGGTTGCTTTGTCATCGCTTGCCTACTGTTATAATAACCTAGAGTTCGCGCATGCAAGCAAAACTGTGCCCTATAGATACGCGCGAGCGTTTCTATTTCTATGAATGTATCAAACAGCTCGCTCGCTGGTTAGGGTTGCGAGCGACTTGCGAGTTCGGTTTTGCTGTTTATTTTGTTCTTTCTTTTATTTATACACCCGTGAACACAACAGTATCTTATATACGGATTATAACAACGTTTAGTAGTCATTGTTCGGTGCACAAAAATCACAGAAATGATCGATCGTTTTACGCGCGAACGTGGAGCATACGAGCCGAGCGGCATCCTTCTGCCATACGCCTGCCCGGCAGGCGCGCCGGCCGAACGTACCTAAAGTGCGGAGTGACACCCCCCTGCGCTTGCAGAGATAATATTCTACACTATGCGTCATGTCAATCTAAATGTACAAACTAAAGAAGGTAATATATTCAAGTATATTGTCTCTCAAGACATTGCGGCGTCCTCGAACAGGGTTTCAGAAATTCCATTTGTATTATGGGTAGTCCAAAGGCACACAGATTAATTACGATAGTATAATACTGTGTGGATGTCTATTACCAAGATTGATGGGCTGGCTACGAGTGGCCGGACTATTCATTACCTGAAACAAATAGAACAAGGATTAACTATCTGTTTTTGTGTCGTGAGGTCATTGATATGGAAAAGTGTGTTTACCTACATGTTTACCTACATCAGAATAATAGGAGCAACTTTAGTGCGTTTATGTTATTGTGGAACTAGAATAAGAGACTGTATAAGCTATTGGTTAAAATAAAGTAAATTGTAAAAGATATTTTTCAGTATGATTTTAATTTTTACATATAAACTGTTATTCTTATAAGAGAAATAATATCTACCTACTAGAAAAAACTACTAGTCCTCAAGTACAACTACTAGGTACTTGGGGACTAGTTTTTTTTATTTTTGCCTACTATAATTTCTCTAAATGAAATCTTTACATTTATCTTATTTTGCTTAATAAATTTTGCGTAAGTAGGTAGTTCAACTCTTTCGTTTCTAAGCGATTCGAAACAAAAGACATCGTTGTTCATGTTAAGGATAAAGGTCACAGCACATAGATCAACTCGGAAAGGGACTTACGATCCCTTTCCGAGTATCAACGTAACGTATCAACTCGAGCGGTTCAGTATTCTTTGTATGAAACCCCCTACTGCAAAGCACACTAATCGGAATCGTAACGCAATCGCCTCGCCTCGGGACCAGCTCACGAACCGCTTTGCGGGTCGCTCAACTTGCTGTCCCCGCGCTTACCGCTAGTCGTCCACGCGCTCACGTCTCTCCGTACCCGAGCTTACGGCTCTACGCACAGTGGTGTGAAAATGAAAAGGGACATCAATTTTTTTTATAATTTTTTGTAAATTTTTTTTCATTCTTTTTTTTTTCTTTTATATGGAACCACTGTGCGGCGAGCCGTAAGCGTGGCGTCGCCTAGCCGTAAGCGCGGCGTCGCCTAGCCGTAGCCGAGCCAACGTACCGACGCTGATCCGGTTTGGTTACGTGCTTGCGTTAGGTTGACGCCTGATTGACGAAGGCGATACGGTGTCGATCCCTTTCCGAGTTGATGTAATGTGCTGTGTCCTTAAGGCGAAAAGAATAGGGGTCAATTGGAATCAGCGCCATGCTCGTTGGGCCTGACAAAATGCTAAATACACACCCTTTTTACCACACTTTTATTAGCTTCACTTGTAACTAAGTCACAATGTAAGAAAATCTTGGAATTCAATTTTAACCTACTTCTAATTGTCGTATTGATTTGAAACTTTGCAAGTCTATATGAATCCGATGACAATACAATAATTTGCTACCATCGAGCTGATCTGATGATGGAGTCAAGAGGTGGGCAATAGAACTCTTCAATGGCTGCTAGGAAACCCCTCGAGTTTAGGCTCATTTGTTTTATTCTGATGAGACCTATTCGCTATACTTAATGGCGAGGGTCTGATGATGGAGCAGGGAGGAAGCGAGTGGCACTTCTTAATGACCACTAGAAAACCCCGCGAGTTTAGGCTCCGTTGTTTCGTTCTGACGAGACTTATGAGCTGCACTTGGTGGTGAGGGTCTGATGATGGAGCAGAGAGGAAGCCAGTGGCACTCCTTAATGACCAATAGGAAACACCTGGAGTTCTGGCTCATTTGTTTCGTTCTGATGAGACCTATTCGCTATACTTAATGGCGAGGGTCTGATGATGGAGCAGGGAGGAAGCGAGTGGCACTTCTTAATGACCACTAGAAAACCCCGCGAGTTTAGGCTCCGTTGTTTCGTTCTGACGAGACTTATGAGCTGCACTTGGTGGTGAGGGTCTGATGATGGAGCAGAGAGGAAGCCAGTGGCACTCCTTAATGACCAATAGGAAACACCTGGAGTTCTGGCTCATTTGTTTCGTTCTGATGAGACCTATTCGCTACACTTGGTGGTGAGGGTCTGATAATGGAGCAGGAAAGAAGCCAGTGACACTTCTTAATGACCAATAGGAAACACCTCGAGTTTGTACTCATTTGTTTCGTTTTGATAAGACCTATTTGTTACACTTGGTGGTGAGGGTCTGATGATGGAGCTGGGAGGACCCAGTGAAACTCCTTAATGACGTCAAGAAAACTCCTCGAGTTTGGGCTCATTTGTTTCGTTCAGACGAGATCTATTCGCTACATTAGGTGACGAGGGTCTGATGATGAAGCTGGTAGGAAGCCAGTGGCACTCCTTAATGGCCAATAGGAAACCCTTCGAGTTCTGGCTCATTTGTTTCGTTCTGATGTGACCTTTTCGCTACACTTGGTGGTGTGGGTCTGATGATGGAGCAGGGAGGAAGTCAGTGGCACTCCTTAATTACCACTAGGAAACCCCTCGAGTTTGGGCTCGTTTGTTTCGTTCTGATGAGACCTATTCGCTTCACTTGGTGGTGAGGGTCGGATGATGGAGCAGGGAGGAAGCCAGTGGCACTCCTTAATGACCACTAGGAAACCCCTCGAGTTTGGGCTCATTTGTTTCGTTCTGATGAGACCTATTCGCTATACTTGGTGGTGAGGGTCTGATGATGCAGGGAGGAAGTAAGGGTTCGGCGCGCATCTGGTAACTAATAGACTCCACTTGAATTTGTAAAACTAAATACCTACATACAATCACGTCTTTGAGTTATAATGTTTACGGGGTGGGCAGACACATGAATGGGCTGTGAAATCGATGACCATCCCCATCCATAGCTTTTTGTTAAACTAAAAAGTAAAAAATAAATATGTAGTTTAAAAAACTATAAAAACACACTTTTATCGGAACAGCCTAAAAGTACAAAATAACCGTCTATTCAGTAACTGAAATTAAAAAGCGTGGTGCGCCCTTTGCAAAGCATGCATTCAAGTACTTAATATTGACAACGCGCACCACGCTTTTTAATTTCAGTTACTGAATAGACGGTTATTTTGTACTTTTAGTCTGTTCCGATAAAAGTGTGTTTTTATAGTTTTGTAAACTACATATTTTCATAGGGCAGTAGGTCTTTGTTAGTTTTCTTTTATTTATTGTGTCAAAATATCGTTATTATAGTGTTACAAATATACCGTATTCCTGTTTCCTGTAATGTGCTGAAGCCAAATAAAGTTTCCATTCATTAATTCGTTTTATTCATCCTTTTTCAATCAAATTTTAGTCCAGCTGTTTCCAAAAAGAAGTCTGTCTGTCTTTCGCATCAAGAAGTAGGGGTACCATAGTCGGTCTGAGCAAAACTTGCTTGGCACGCCGCCTTGGCTCGTCTACCTATTTTATTGTGATTCGGCGCCAACAGCCGAGAGATTTACCCTGCCTGTGTTTTAATGGCGCACCCTGTATATTAATAGCTACGAATGTTGTGGCCGGATAATGTTTTTGGTGGGTAACGAGCGAATCGTGATGTAGATAAATCTAGACTTTTCTGCTATCTGTAATGTCCCGTCTATTGTTCCTCGGCTATAATGGGTTATCACAATAACTTCTAAACAATATGTGGATGGTGGGTGCCATTTTTCATGCATTGTTTTTAGACAATATCACATACGTTGACCCCATTTCAAGTAGTTGCCTAGATATGAACTAACGAAGGTACGAATCCATTAACTATATATATAAATAGCTAGTGGCTTCCCCCGGTTGAACACGCGTAGTACCCGTTCCCGTGGAAATAACGGGATAAAATATAACCACTGTCACTCGGTAAAAATGTGTTTTCTAACGGGGTAAGACATTTTTAAATCGGTCCAGTAGTTTTTGAGTTTATCTTTACTAATATTATAAAGAGGAAAGATTTGATTGTTTGTTTTTTTGCATCGAACAGGCTCCGAAACTACTGGACCGACTTCGAAAATTTTTTGACCATTAGAAAGCTACATTCTTCCCGAGTGACATAGGCTATATTTTATCCCGATATTCCTACGGGAACGGGTGCCACGCGGGTATAACCGCGAGGATCCGCTAGTCTATTACAAACAAACACACAAAAAATTTAATATTTCCTCGTTATATTGTCATATAGTATAAATAACACTTAGAAAAGAAATAAACACAAACAAGTGAAAATGAAAAAACTGAGCATACTTATGTCTTTAAAACACGCTTCTGTTAATATGCGCTACAGAAACGCTTCCAGACCAGAAATTTAAAAATATTTTCACGGGTTGTGTTCAAATCCACGAACTTCGACTTTGTTAGTATGATCAGTACCATCACCACCACCACACCATTGATTCAAGATTGAAGGTCCGATATCATTTATTCAGTGTCGCCTGTAACACGCTCTTGTCATTTCGCAAACCCTACGGCGGAAGACTTTGGGAAGGACCGGCAAGAGAGTCAAGGATAGTCAAGGCACAGTCAAGGGCTGTGTTGTGTTTCTGGGTTGTGCCAATGTAAGTGTAGCTATTATTATTATTATCATAGTAATAATAGATAATCACATCTATTTCTAAACAATATTCAAAGCTTACTATGTTGACTATGTGAATTTAAATACCTCGGTGTGGTTTAGCGATAAATTCTGATCGATCATTGATGTCAAGTCAGGGCACATTGCTACGATAGTATTTGGCGTTAATAATAGTAACTTTATGGGATGTTATTGATCAATTCCTCAATGTATAGAATTGGTATCATTTGTAGGATACCTAGTAAGTTAAAGACTAATTATACACATACATATTTATTATACGACTTCCCAAAAAAGGAATGTATTGTGTTTAGGGTTAATGTTATGTATGTACTCGTACCTATCTATGTGAGTTACTTTATTTACAAAAGTCTATCGCAAAAGAGAGTTTTAAAAGTAAATTTTATTTAATGATCTTTCCAGACTAGTAGGTAGTTTTTTCCTAAGTGTCAACATAATTTGTTCAGCAGTTTTGCGTAAGAAAAAAGAAAACCAACACAACATGTCGTTCGTGTTAACACGAGAATTTTGAACACTCCCGTAAACCTAAAGACAACACAGGAAACGAACAAAAATACTTGATAAACCGCTTTTATTTGTGTGGTATATTTTTTAATCCACCAGCTCGGGTGCAGTGCACGCTGAAAGTTATTTCCTTTCATAGCAAAATAGGTGTATTTGCTCAGAGAACCATAAATCGGCAACACACGCCTCGGGCTAACACAACGGCACGAATGAGTTTAAACAGAACTGCATTTAACATTTCGATGATTGAAATGGCATGTCTGTGTACGTATGTAGTCGCATTATTATCCAGTATTGATACGCACTTGATAATTTCATTTTAGAATTATATCAATTCTAGTAATCGAATATAGACATTTGATTTGTTATACACATTTCATATCTGTTATTCTATGTGATGTGGTTAGGTGTATGTGGATGTTTATTTTTTAATAACTGCCTTAAGCTAATTTTGAAATTAAAATGTTGTCGTTATTATTTGAGTAGATAGTATTTTTAGTTTTGCAGCATAGAGCAAATACATATATACTCGACGTGTCGTGTCGTGTCGTGCCGTGCGTGACGAGACGAGACGACGCGTCTGCTATTTACCTACTATAATGTCAATCAGTATTGTTTCTTTCAACTTTCTAATGGTTGTAGTGATTTATGTATGCAGGTATGTTGTATTATCGCAGGGATAATGTAATTTCAGTAGAAGGGGTTAAAGTATCAAATATAGCCGTTTTGTATGGAGATTTTTGTAATTTTTATTTTTTCCATACTAACGTTTTTGTAATTTATTCAACGACTAATATTATGTAACTTTACAAAATTTTACACACATGTTTATGGTCATTTTAATTACTAAATGACACAATCGTTAAGAGAGAAAAAAATATTTTCACTAAGTTACAACTAATAAAGTACGAAATTCTGGAAACAAAAATAGTCGTAACTTTCGGGATAAGTTTTTTCTATGTAAATAATCAAATAACGTGGTTATTAAATTATCAAAACTTCTGGATGTGGTCTTACTGTAACGCAATATTAAAGAAATTATGTATTTCTAATATCATAAAAGTTGTTAAGTTATATGTACAAAAGAAAAAAAACGGCAATTTCATTCTCTAACCCCTATTACATTCTTAAAGATTATTAGTTATATACATATCTCAATACCAAAAATTGGTTAGTAGTAAATAGTCACTTTCGTATTTAATGTACTAACTGTAATTTACAATTAGCAGTAAAAGTTTCAAACTTCCAGAAACAACTAACACTTCTATGATTTCAACCTTAAAATCAAGGCCGTCAATTCAGAACGGGTCCATTGTGTAAATTTGTTTACTTTCAATAAACTTGCGGGGAATTTTTGAGAACAAAAGCGAAGTTTCGTGCCGGGAGAAGCATCTAAGTAGGTTCCAGAGACGGTTTCAGTCCCGTCTTATATAAAGTCGGCACTTCTAGAGCTGCTGACTTGCTAGTCTTGGTATGTAGGTACCTGACTATTGTAGCTCCGTCATGTTTTAAAGATTATGCTCATACGGAAGGAAGCATCATGTTGTCTAAGTCTATACCATAATATTAGAAAGAGGAAAAATTTTATTTATTATTTGTAACTGTATAAACTCAATAACTACTAGAACGATTTTAATTTTTTTTTCACCATTAGAAAGCTACATTTTTTTCGAGTGACTTAAGCTATATTTTATACCGATATTCCCGCAGGGACGGATACCACGCGGGTTAAACGGTGGGAAGCTACTAGTAGTATATAAGACTTTTTGTGTACGCCTTTGCTCCTTTGTTCGCCTTGTCACTTGCGTTCATTGTTGCGATGCACGATGGCATATTGTGTTTCCCTTTCAGTGATTCGGATAGATAGTGTTATCAGTCGGCTCATTGAATAATATGCTAACTAAATCTAAAGCGTAAGGGCCCAAAAATAAAATCAAGTTACACTTACACAAAATCATGTTAAAAAGAGTTGATTCAATCGTTACGTGACATGAATAAAGTCCTTTGAGGATTCATGTCATCAACTGCCTTATTCACAAATCACCGCAAACGTTCCCAACAGCGGAAAGTATGCATTGTCACTGTCACTGATTTCAGGAAAGGAAAAACAAAGCACAGAATTCGGATCCGATTCCGTTTCAATTTGCAAACAAATTGCAAGTCTATTGCGCCTGTTCTTCTTCTTTTTAGGCGGTAGGAAAATGTTGACGATTCATAAGTACACTATTGATTATGTATAATATATTTATGAATATTTTATTTTATCTTTCCGAGCGGTAGTGAATTAGGGGGCTGGTAGGACAAAAAATAAATAAATAACACTCAAAGTGATTGAAACAGTAGTTACTGCTCCGATCTAGCAAATTTACAAAACGCAGTTAAACTGGTTAATATGTCTAAACTCTCAACAGTTAAAATACACACACATATCATAGAGGGTCATACAAAACAAAGACTGTATTTTATATTGAATTGACTGATTAACTAAATAGAAAGAGCAGCATGAATTTATTGTTGGTACACCATTATAAAAGGTACATGAAGTAGCCGCTAGTGCTATTGCCCAAATAATAAAACATATTTAAAACTAAAACAAAATTGTCAAACTTCATTTCCGCCTTTTCACCACAACTTATCCCTATCCTAAGTAGTTTGCGACAAGTCACAGTATTAATTAATGATGAAAAGTAAATCTAAAATGACTTACTAAATTTCCGTAAACATTATCTCATCAGACCAATTAAAGATCGCTTCCGCAACAAAAGTCGTTACGCCCAACCTTTTCTTTGCAACTCAGTTATCTGCATAGAAGTTGGAACTTTTTCCCGGAACAAACACATTAAAGGGCCTTGCATCAAGCCTGGAGGTGCGATAAACTTGCTGACATTGATTTATGTCTTCTCTGTTCCGGTACGGTTGTCCCCTCAACTCATCTAGGCACTGCCCAAGATAACGAAACGACTAGCGCAAATTACAAATTACGCTTTCGGAGTATTGCGATACAATTCTGTAGATGTTTTATATGGGTAATCAAATTTGTCTAAATCGTGTCCACATAATAGAAATTGTATTTTTTAATAAATTATGATTGCTTAGTGTTTTACAAAATAAAACAATCATATTTTTGTCTGAAAGTTTTTCAGACGTTAGATTAAATTCTGTTTTGTTTTTGTACGGCTGCCACTACTTATACCACTACTTACTGTATTGTACATTTAATTATGTTATGTGTGTTTTATTCAGTGTACAAAAAAAATCTGTTCTATTCCTTTATTAGAAGTATTCTTAGAATGTGACAAAACATGGCCATTCAATAATACCCACCAACCCGCATGGGGCCCGCGTGGTAGGTCATGTCATGGACCATTCTCCTTTTCCATCCATGAGGAAGCTCAGTGCTCCAGCATTGCAGTTGGGATATTAAACGGCTGATGATACGAACTAATTGCATAATTAAGGTGTTCAAAAGTATTAAATAGAATTGATTAAGTAGCGATAACATAGGTCAGTACCTATATTGTTCATTACATCCAACCAATATTGGAAAATTTATTTAAATTCCCTCGGTAATGGCACTAATTTAATGCATGATTAACATTCAACCGATTATTGGTTTGAACTATCTATTCAATGTTTAATTACAAAAACGTTGGCAAATAAATAACATAGCTCCGATGCGTAATTGGAAACTAAGTATTGTGGACATATAATTAACCCAAAACTCAATTAAAAGTTATTTTATACTAATAATCGCTAAAAAAAGTGTATATAAAAATAGGGTATTTTTAATAATTGTGGATTACTCGCAAATCACAAGTAAGTACCTACTTACTTAAAATTTGGAAAAAATATAATGTTATATTACAGTTATATATCTAGTGCTTCCGGCCGTTTTTTTCGATTGGTGATATTTTACTGGGTCAAATAAAATCCCAAACATCGGTCTAATCGTAATCCTCATATCCTATTACTTGCAGTATACTTGGTCTTAGTTAATGAAAAATATACGAAAATAATTGTCTTTGAATAGAGGAGGGATTCCGGCCGTCATAAGATCAAAATTTTTATTATTTAATTTTTAATTTAATTCTAAGTGATTTTCGATTCGCGAGGCGCTCGCGACGCGAGTGCACAGTTCACTGCCGGCTGCCGCTGCGTCCGCGTGAAGTGTATCGCGCTCGGCCGAGCAAGCGCTAGCGTGCCTATTTCGGTCGGGAATCATCGCCTTAACTGATCTGCTTCGCTTATTCGTACCACGACAGCTTAATTGCGATCGAGAATTCGAGATTCTATTGCGTCAATGACAAGCGATACAGCGGCATTTCACAGCTGTTTAGCTGTCATGAACTGTTATTTGACTAATAACTCGGTCGAGCTAACATGACACCTGCAGGTTATACCCGTCCCTCTCACTCTCCGGGCATGACTGAATCGAGTGAAAGAGACGGGTAGAAGAAATAAGGACACAAATCGTTCGTTCATTGACATTCAGCAATTCATTTGCGATTCAGTTTTTAGAAGTTCATGGTACGAAATATCTGGATCCTATTCTGGAACGCACGTTTTGAATCGCTTTCTTAAAGTTGATGGTAGGCACCCAGGTCACTATGTACAATATTTTCGTTGGACAGTTCTGCACAAAGCAACCACACTGAAAGCAAAGCGAATCGAAACGATATTTAGTTATTCTACGAATTTTCATTCTTTTAAGTTCACTCCGCGAGCTGCGAAGCTCAATTATTTCGTGCTATGTGCAGAGCAAAGCATACCTTCTTTCGTTTCGCTTCATTTTCAGTATGGTCTGCATTCAAATTGGCAAGCCAGAGTAAAGTAGTTTTGTTCGATTTTGAGCGCACGTCTCGTCGCCATGTTCAATATGTAAAAATACTTGTCCTTGACTCGCAGACTTATCCAACTTTGTGTTCTAGCCGAGTTCAATGACTCAAGAAGTGTGAACACGAAACACAATTAAAAAGTGACCGCTACCTGCCTGTCGGATAGTTATATGCATAATATAAATGCGAATTTAATTGTCTGTCTGGTAAACTTACATTCCTGAGGCACTTAACGAGTTTAGATATATCTGGGTTTTACACTGATTATTCTAATTAACGCAAAAGGTAATTTTTGTTAATGTGTATTTGTAACCGGATGAAATTAGAAATAACAGTATTCCAAATTAGTGATTCTATAAGGATCTTTCACTAAGATTAAGAATGTCCTTCCGCATAATGTTTGGTGTTGTATGGAGATTTTATATTACACTGCCTTGTTTATTAAGAGCTTTTTTACATAGAACTTGACAAAAAGTACATACCTACATGTAATATGTTCAAAAGATTACATCCTTAACTATTTACGTTAAGCTCATACAATATGTAAAGGAATCCACGAAGTGAGGGAAACGTTACAAAATTAAGCTATTAAATATACAGGAGCATTAATACACTTAGTTAAACAAAACCGGACATTAAGGTTAGGTTAAGCACAGTAATTTGATTACACAAACAATTTTAACTGCTTTATTCGAGTTCAGCGGGACCACGCAATCTCATAAATAACTGGAATCCAAATGAAATTCTTGAAAAGGTCGTAGAAATTACAATTTCACGTGAGTGATCGTCACGCGAAAACAGTACATATTTACTCTGTGTTATTATTTACTAGGCACGTGCTCATGGCGTGTAAATACAGGGAAATCATTTATTATTTAATTATGTAATTACCCCTTATTCCACAAGCACGTCTGTAAGTTCTTTGTTTGGAAGAAATCGATTTTCGTGAAGCGGCACGTGAGCGATGCGAAGCACATAGGTGCCTATTAGTACCTACCTATTATTTATTTTGTTCTGTTTTGTAACCATAACCCTTAAAGAAATAATAAGTATAAAAGAGTTTATAACACTCCTTATATTATTTATGGAAGCGTCTTTAATTGCGCAAACTTAGAGAAGCTAGATTCTGAGGGCCTACTCTGAATCCCTCTCACTCTCCAGTCATGACAGAATCGACTGAAAGGGGTGGGGCTAACGATGTTTCGGGTGTTGCGTTTCAGAGTCGGCCGGCCCATCTGTATTGTAAAAATTCCAAAACAATATTTATTGTTCTGTAAAATTTTGCGTAATAAAAATAACTCAGTCAAATTAGATTTGTTACTAACTGGCTATCAGGCTTGAAATAAATACTCTTTAGAGAAGTTTCTTTTATTTGTTTTTGGTTGTTTATTTTTTCTCTAGGCGCCGCTGAAATTCTTTTTGTTGAGAAAAACATTTTGCAATTTGGCAACACAAACACGGGTATTGTGATAACTTTTTCTTTAGGTGCAACTGAAATTACTTGTTATGCAGGAAGATATTGCGACATGGAACACTTTATGGGGTTTTATTATTACAGCAGTCATTTTTTACTTTTGTTAAAACAAGTGGTTGTTGATAATTCCATTACTACCTATCCGCCTCAATTAAAAAGTAAGCGACTCCGGGCGATTTCGCCAGAGTCAAAGTTAATCTTAATAAAATTGTACAGTATTAAAACTACCCAATGTTTAATTGTTATTGTTATGTAAGAAATGTTAAAAACGGATGCGCAATACAAATGACATGTATTTTTTATCCACTACAGGACATTTCTTAGCCTTGAAATGTGCCATTTGTCAAGTATTTTCTTTCTCACTTCGGGCCTTGACATCCCTTGGTCCAGGTTCCTTTTCTTAGTCCACAAGGACGGTACCCGCGGCCAAAGCTAGTGCACATCAAACATTCATGTCAGCGATCACGTAAATGCTCAAGGCTGGCGTGTTCAGATGTACCAAGTTATAACATGTATTTTTAAACGACAACCTTAGTGGCCATTACACGCGCGCTTTTAGGGCTGTGCATTTAATTAGATGTTATGTTGCTCCTACACTGCTCAACATTGCGGAGTTGAACAATGAACAGTCAGTATCAAAATGACCTGAGCGTTCAAACCTACCAAAATTATCTGAATATTTCACAAAAATCACTCTTAGCACAATACTTTTTGACGTACTATCATTTATTGTCAAAAATGTATTTTTACGTCTTGAGATAAGGTTGATTTTTGTTAAATCTTCAGATGCTTTAGGTAGGTTTGAACGCCCAAATAATTTTGACGACTGACTGAGCTGAGCAAGTCTTACCTACTACGCAATGTATGTAGAATCACTCCTCTATCACTTTGCCATCAAACAAAAACAAAACTGAATGGACTTAGCCATACACCATAAACAAATCCTTGTAGGTACGACCGAGCTCAGTAAAAAGAGTTACAAAAACTACAAAAACAACATAAAAGTTTCTTCATTCAGTAAAAATAGGTCACTTCCGCACATTTGTCAATGGAAAACATATTAAATATTCCACTCTTCCCCCAAAAGTAGCGCTTAAAATATAATTAAGGAAAAAGAAAATCCGACTGTTTTACATTGCGCGATGATACGTGAGTTCATAAATAATTCCATTACAAATGAGTTTCTTGAAAAGGCTGTAGGAATTACAAGTTCATGGAGCCGCGTCGCCGTCACTCGAACGTCGAAATTCTTTTAAAATATTTACTGAGTGTTTTATTCAGTAGTTTGTAGCAGCCCTGACTTTCAACGCGAGCTTAGGGTTGTCCAAGTGTTTCCAGTCGCTTTATTGGAAGGTGAGTTTTTGAGTCATGTTTAAGTAACAGATCTCGTTTTAATATTAGAATTTTTTTAACGCTTTAATGTTTTCGTATTTCTGGTTTAATTTTACACAAAATGTTGTTCTGTTTTAAAAATTTTACTAAATGGTCTGGAGAATTTTAGAAAAACATAAAATAGCGATTTACAACGTATGTTATGAGTCCGCCTCCGCGTATACTATTTAGCTTTGCGCCAACCTTTACCTAACAACATTAATCAATCATATCTTATAGGTAGGTATATAAAATTACTGACTGACTAACAGACAACGCACAAGCGAAATTTTGGGCGTATGAAGCTAAAATTTGGTATGTATGTTTCTTGGCGAGTGTAGGGGAGCACTAAGAGTATTTTTAGAAATTCCCCCTCTCAGGGGGTAAAAAAGGGGTTCAGTGTGTATGAAACTTTTGTTAATATTTCAATACCACGCGGACGAAATCGCAGGCGGAGCGCTAGTTTTTAACAAAAAAACAATGATTAATCATAACGACGAAATCGTAACTTCAAATGAAGAAAATTCAAAATCATAATTTAAAGGAACAAAAGAACGATGAAACGAACCCGTACTTTATTCGCTTTATTAAATTAATTAAGATTATTTATGACGTAGAAAATGAAGTGGAAAAAACAGTTCATGTTCAAGTTTGGCATCGTTACTGCTTTATTATATTTTGTGTAGGAACTTTTTCTGTTTAGTAAGTACTTAATTGATAGTTTTCTCACAAAATATACAGTCTACCATAACATAAGCCTGTAAATATAATCCCACCAAAACATCATGTAAAAAACTAGCCAAATCTCGATGGAGCTGGCCTATTTCTATATAAAAAGCTTTGATCAGATAACCGGTTGGAGTATAAAAAACGCCGAGCGAATAAGAGCCCACTTTTAAGATGCATACTTATTTCCTGGCATTTTTGTCGTAAGATTAAATTAAAATCAAATCAAATCAGTTTATTGCACTCCATGAGTATAAAAGATCTTAAAAATACGAACAGAACATTATGGGTCCGGATTGGACATGACAATATAAGAAGAGGGCACTATACTTATATAATACAAAATGAAATTATATATTATAAAAACAAAAAGATAATATTGCTACTGTACATATGTTGTTAATTCCAAATATTTTTTAGAGACTTATCGGTTAAAAATTACTATCTTAAAACTGCTACTACATTTGTAAACTTGTTCTCCATTTAAAAATATGTCATTCGGTGCCATATTTGCGTTGTTTTTTAGTTCGTGAGGCGTTATCCAGTGGTATTGTTGATCGAAGATAAAAAGTGATGAAATCTCACAGCTCACAGCCAAGCCAATTCTAATGTTCTACTGCGATTTCTTTATTAATAGTAGTCAGATTTTATGTGACTTGGCCGTTGAATATTATTTAAGCATAGTTACGCGTTGGTGGACACAACACAAGTCAAACCTGTACAACAGTCCTCAAATAGAGGTTTCAAAATACACTGAAATGGTTCCATTAAAAGATAGTTTGGCAGTATTATCTTCGCGCTCGACTTGCCGCACTGCCGCGATGCCGTGTCCCCAGATATTTCATACTTAATTTTAAAGGTCTGTCATATTTTACCAAAGTGTGGTAAACATAAATTGCTTTAGCGGTAAAACCCATACAAGAGCTAGTATTCGAACGAAATCTATTAATTTCGATTTACAGACGACTCTTTATACTCTTTTGTTATACAATGCTGAATAGCAGTCACAAAGAGACCCCAACATACGTACACACAGCAATGGAGATAAAAAAACTGCCTTCAATAATAGGTACAATCCTATAAATATAAATTATCGAATGAAAAATAAAATGATAATCGAGTAGAGAACACGGCTCCCGTACAGATCTCTGATTTTTCATGCATAAGCAATATGAAAATACATTCTACAGAGGTGAATAATGTATTCTCGATTTTCGCCCGAACCGATTCGAACTCTGTTCAGGGGGTGTCCAATAATACAATTGTAACTGTAAACATTGGTTTCTGTGCCACTTTTTGGGAGCACCAATTAAACGAGGATTGAATAAAATATTTATATCATCTGCTTTTGGGCAATGTGACCAAGTTTTCACCCGAGTAAGTGAAATGGTGGGCAATTGTGGGTATGTCGCATTATTTACTTATCGTAACTCTTATTAACATTAGGTAAGAGTTGAAAAAGATTTTATAAAAACCCTAACTAACCTAATCTAACACGTTGAGTGTTAGTAATAGGGCTATGCACTGCACATAAAATATGTGTTAATAAAAAGTACCTAACCATTGTATAGAATCTTATTAGACTTATTTTTATTTAATTAGAAATTATACATCTTTTAATATTAAACTTCTCACACAGTATTTTTTATTTTATTTAATAAAACATAGTTATTATTTTAACTTTATTGCATTCATCATCATCATCATCATTTCAGCCGTACGACGCCCACTGCTGGGCATAGGCCTCCCCCAAGGATCTCCACAACGATCGGTCCTGCGCTGCCCGCATCCAGCGGCTTCCCGCGACCTTGACCAGATCGTCGGTCCACCTTGTAGGGGGCCTGCCCACGGAACGTCGTCCGGTTTGCGGTCGCCATTCGAGAACCTTTCCGCCCCAACGGCCATCGGTTCTCCGCGCTATGTGTCCCGCCCACTGCCACTTCAACTGAGCAATCCTTCGAGCGATGTCGGTCGTTTTAGTTCTCCTGCGGATCTCATCATTTCTGATTCGATCGAGCAGGGAAATACCAAGTATCGCTCTCTCCATTGCTCGCTGGGTAACCTTGAGCCTTCTTATGAGACCCATAGTAAACGACCACGTCTCGCCTCCATAAGTCATAACTGGCAACACACACTGGTCAAAGACCTTAGTCTTGAGACATTGAGGAATTTTGGACGCAAATATATGCCGGAGCTTCCCAAACGCTGCCCATTCGAGCTGGATTCGACGAGAGATCTCTTTCTCGAAGTTGGACTTACCTAATTGGATTGTCTGTCCTAGGTAGACATAGTGGTCAACAACTTCGAGTGTAATGTTCCCAACATTAACTGGAGCGGATGCAACATGGGCATTGGACATGATTTTCGTCTTATCCATGTTCATCTTCAGACCCACTCTTTGGGAAGCATTGCTGAGATCTTCGAGCATTGGGTTCAGGCCTTCCAAGGTCTCAGCCATGAGAATACATCATCGGCAAACCGCAGGTGTGTTAGGTATTCGCCATTGATGTTAATGCTGAATCTTTTCCAGTCCAGTAGCTTAAAAATATCCTCCAACGCAGCTGTGAACAGTTTCGGAGAAATGACGTCTCCCTGTCTCACACCTCGCTGTAGTTGGATAGGATTAGAGCTCTGGTTCTGTAATCGGACCGACATGGTGGCGTTTTGGTATAAGTACCTCAGCACCTCGATGTACCTGTAGTCTATTTGGCACCTCTGGAGAGACTGCAGCACTGCCCAGGTCTCGATCGAATCAAAGGCTTTCTCATAGTCCACGAACGCCAAGCATAGTGGCAAGTTATACAATATATATATAGTTATAAAAGTTATACTCTTCGGTCTTCTGTATAACTTGCCGCAGCATATGAATGTGGTCTATGGTACTATAACCTTTTCGGAATCCGGCTTGTTCGGGAGGTTGGAAGTCGTCGAACCTGCGAGCGAGACGATTCGTAATGACTCTCGAAAACAACTTGTAGATATGGCTCAGAAGCGAGATGGGTCGGTAGTTCTTCAAGAGAGTTTATTGCATATTACTTTATTGCATTAATAATGCATATTTTATTACTGAAAATAAAGTATTATAAAAAATCGACTCTCACAGCTGTCTACTAACTGTCCCATCGGAGCTAGTTGTGAGATATATCCATTTTACTGATAAAACATTTTCACGTATTACCTAAAGCACTGCAGTCATCCCGTGCCCTTGACCTTTGCCAAAAATTTTAATGTCGAATCGTTGAGAGAGGAAACTCAAAAATAAACACAAAATTTTAAAGGTCATATTTCTGAAAACAAAACCTTTTGTTCTTCTGTAAATTTATTGTTTTTTATGTGCTCTTCGCTCAACAATAACACCTAGGTCTAGATACATAGTTAAAGAGACAAATACGGCTGAGAAAATATTCGCCCACTGAGATACTTGAGCGTATATTTATAAGTAGTTTCTGTCATTTATGACATAAGATCGTACATTATTAACCTTTTTTCTCAGGCATAAAAAGTTTTAATTTAGTTCGTGAGCTTTCATCTAGTACTGGGTGCTTACCATCAACTCTTATTGGGGTTTTGTTTAGGACCTAAACTGATCTGCTTCGCTTATTCGTACCACGACAGCTTAATATCAATGACAGCGATTCAGTGATCATTCAATGACATTTCACAGCCGCTAAGCTGTCACGGACTCTTATTTGACTTATAACTCGGCCAAGTTAACATGACACCTGCAGGTTATACCCGTCCCTCTCACTCTCCGGGCTTGACAGAATCGAGTGAAAGATATGGGTAGAAGAAATAAGGACTCACATCGGTCGGTCATTCACATTTAGCAATTCATTTGCGATCCAGTTTTTAGAAGGTCATAGTACGAAAGAAAGCAATTCATTTTAGGAACCTATTCTGCATCGCGCTATTTTTGAATCGCTGTCTTAAAGTTGATGGTAGGCACCCTGTTGTTGATCGAAGGTTTTTCGCTTAGATTTTAATTTTCATACTAAATCACAGCAAAAAGGAAAATATCACAGGAAAACCTGTATAGTTTCCTCCATAGGTGTCAAAAATGTTGTAACGCTATAGGAGGTAACGCCACTCGATGATAAATTGAATTGAACCCTTAGCGCGGAAATTGTGCTATTTTTGGCGCCGAAAACATGCCATTGATGTGAAAATGTTATTGTGTTGTTTCAACAATGGGATGTTATAGCTTTATTTTAAGTCTTTAGTTATGAGGTTAAAAGATGATGTAATAGACGTGTTTATGCAAAGCCATGGTGCTCATGATCCATAGTGTCTACTTTTGAAAAGTATACCATAGAATCGACTCGATGAAAATCTCAGATAAGTACTAATAAATTTTTGCTTTATTTAAAAAATAGATTACACTTTTGCAAAAAACGTTAATTATTAAGACAGTTTATTTAGTTAATAAGAATAATTTAAAATGTAAGTATTAGGTATTTTTATTTGTAATTTTTTTACATTTGCGAGATTAAAACAACTTTTTCACAACAAACAGAAACAAAAGACTCTCGGATAAAAAAAGTTTCTTCAAGTGTAAAGATATCAAAATCTTCCGAACAATCCCGGTATCGTCGAATCACCGTGCTAATCGAACTTTTCGAAGCCAATATTTAAAATGACACTGGATGAAAGTTTGTAAACGAAAACAGAGAGCCAACACTTCAACGGAACCCAAAGAAAAACTTGCTACGTTGACATTGATGGATGCGACTGGCGTACCAGCGACCATTTTGCAAGCCAAAGGTAAACTCTGAGTAAATACTGCTTGGAAACTGGAAATAAAACTCAATGATTAATACACCCTTTTTGGAGCTTCGTTGGTGTAGTTGATACCCATTCATTAACTTTTGAGTTTTGTACATTCAGATTTGGTAAGATATCTTTAATTGTTTTTTTTCCTAAGTAATATAGTCAATTTTAGACGGTGCATTGTCCTTTTCTAGTAATATTTTACTGATTTGACGTAAACTTTGAAGCTAGAGGACTAAAAATATTTGTCTTTGCAGATAATTACTTGTTTTCTAGGAATTGTGGTTTGCATACGGCCATATGCTCAGCTGAAAAATGGTTAATGTGCATTCACAGATTTCCACATCTAACTGTCTAGCTCGCAAATAAATTAACAGATCTACGAGTAGGTACTGAGAAGCCCACGTATGGGAATCAATTAATAAAAAGATGGAATTATAGAGAGACAAATCTTTACTGCGGCGCTACGGCCGATATAATCTATCTACTACAACACGCAAGCGCGGAATCGTTCTGGACTAAAACAAACTACTCGCGCAATGACAATGCATTCGATATTTTGAATACTATAAAAAACATAAATCGACCATAGACAACGCAAGGAGGTATCATATATATTTACAATATAATACCACAGTACCTACCTATTTCGTCGTAATTATCTGATGTGAGGTTTTAACAACCTACTTAACCAAATAGCTGTCAGTCGTTGTGTTACTATGAAGATTATTATGCACTCTTTAGGTACCTACAACACAGATATTAAAATAACTCAACAAATAGTTTTGAAATAAGTTACAAGTAGGGGTCACCCCCTAGTAACCCCTGAATTGCAAGTAGTTTCTTCTTGTAAAACTTGACACTATTTTGTATGTTTCTAAACTGGTATAACTAAATTCTAATTTGTCAAGAGGATTTTTGTTTTCGTAACAACCTAGTAAGGTGATAGAAACTTTTAAAGTACGTTTACCAACCGGATAAGCATTAAAGGAAACATGACTTCAATAAATCACGTTATCAGATTTACCCTTTACCAAATCCTTTACAAAACAAAAAAATCCTTAGAGCGGTGATAAATAAAATATGTCTTTACATAAAGGATTCCCTCCACCGTAGACGTTTATAAATAAACGCGTTGCTGTATTTGATGTCTTATTTGCATTCTGGATATACCCGGTAGTCAGAGCATTTGGCTAAGCTGACATGTGAAACGGCATTAAGCTGTTATTTAAATGCTGTGTAATCCTGTCGACCCCATCCATTCTGAATGTGTGCATTCTAAGGATTAATTTGCACGTTTTAGCACCTCACTGCTGATATAATATTTACACGCGAAGTTTCTCTTCACGTCTAGCTAGATGATGTTCTGTTTGCTACGTCACGTGAAACGGTAGTTGAAAAAATATTTTATTTATTTATTCAACACTTGATGCACAAATGTACAACGGCAGACTTAATGCCTAAGGCATATTTTGATTTGCACACTGAGGTTACTGAACTGCACTGTTATGAGGACTGAATCTATTTGTTCCAATTAAGGCAGTTCTCATACTGGTGACGCACCCCGTCGCGGAGCGCCGATATCCATCCTGCCGCAACGTGTCACGTGTTCAGTGCGTTGGACAAGGCGTGTTTTCTATCTTAAATCCTGGGTGCCTACCATCAACTATAAGAAAGCGATCCAAAACAGGTGCGTTCCAGAATAGGTTTCTAAAATGAATTGCTTTATTTCGTACCATGACCTTCTAAAAACTGAATCGCAAATGAATTACTGAATGTAAATGAGCGAACGATTTGTGTCCTTATTTCTTCTGCCCGTCTCTTTCACTCGATTCTGTCATGCCCGGAGAGTGAGAGGGACGAGTATAGCCTGCAGGTGTCATCTTAGCTCGACCGAGTTATAAGTGAAATAACAGTTCATGGCAGCTAAGCGGCTGTGAAATGTCGCTGAATCGCATGTCATTGACGCAATAGAATCTCGATCGCAATTATTATTTAGCTGTCGTGGTACGGATAAGCGAAGCAGATTAGTTTAGGTCCTAAACAAATCCGCAATAAGAGTTGATGGTAGGCACCCTCGACTCTGTAATCCCGCGCTATGCCGCGCTCTGCAACGCGACGCAACGGGGTGCGGCGCAGTGTGAGACAGAACCCGAACCAAAACCAGGATTATACCGTAACCCTGTACACGAACGGGGGCTGCCTTAGATCTGTCTTGATTTTGCTTCCTTATTATATTAAAGTGTTGACGTAAAGTTACTTATACCTTTGAGTATGTTAATTTCTCTCTCTATCTCTTTACTTAAATTCATAATATTGGTTCAGTTGTACTTAACAAGTTAATATGCGAATTACCACTTTGTACTCTGTTGACTTCGGTGCCTGTAAAATATCGAATGCATTATATACGTTACCAGTAATACGGAAACATAGCACGGAAACGATTTAAAAAAAATGGTAAACACGAAAGCAATTTTCCTGCGTATGCTCCAAAACGGATTTCTCGGCATTCGGATCCCTCGCTATTTCTTTTCTTAATCCACGGGATTGGGTCTCGACAGGCATGTTATCTGAATAATCACACCGGCGACCGAATCGGGGAAAACAATCGGCGAACTCTTTCGCTCAAACTTCCCCTCCAAATAAGTAGTCTGTTTACGGACGGGGCAAAGTTCCCGTTTTTGGAGATTTGATTGTTTACGCGGAGCCACTGACAGGATTGAAACACGAAATCTTTTGACAAGCACCTGCTGTTGTTGGGCTTCCTAAGTGAAAAGTTTCCACGCGAAACTTGACAACCATTTTTGTCCATTTCGACAGAATTTCAACACAGGAGCCGTACTCTGAAACACGCTAATTGAAGCTTCGTTAGTCTCGTCCCTTTCACTCGATTCTGTCATGACTAGGGAATGAGAAAGACAGGTATAACGATGTTTCGGATTTTGCGTTTCAGAGGAGGCCACCAGGGTCGTGATTAAAATTTGACAATGTACTTACAGTTTTGTCAACTCAAGAAAGAGCTTTTCAGATAACTTTGCGCGTGACTGGGGCATTTTTGGCGCTAGTTTCAGTATATTTCTTGTTCTAACGATAAGGTCAAAGATTAGTATTTGTTTCGACCGCGCGCAGATTTATCTGGCTCGCACTCTTGTTTCTATGATTGGAGTTACAATGCAATGCCATTTTTATATGGATCAAAACGTATGAATTCTACAATGTTTTTTAAAATTTTATAATTTTACTAGCGGGTCCTCGCGGTCTTACCCGCGTGGTATTCGCTCCCATGGGAATACCAGGATAAAATATAGCCTATGTTAATCAGGGATACTGTAGCATTCTAAAAATAAAAGAACTTTTGAAATCGGTCAAGTAGTTTTTGAGTTTATTCGGTACATACATACAAATCTTCCCTCTTTATAATAGTTGTAAGTACCTACTTTACTTATTGATTAATTACCATTATATTGTATTTATCGTAACTGGGACCCTAACTATAGCAATATGCCACAGTCAAATGATTTGAATTTATGTGGGGGTTATTATTATAGGTATAGGGGAGTTAAGTACTATAAATAAAATTAATTGGTTTCAACTTGCGTAACATGAGTTACATACACAATTACGAGATTATGTCAAATTAATTGTGTGCCTAGAAGTTATTTTATATGTGTAACCTAACGTGTAATTGGAGTCCACTTCTGCTGTCATATTTCACAAATTTGTATAATCCATAACGTGGTAGCACTTAGCCTTCATTAAGTGGTCATAAGGCTGAAGAGCACTACTCCCGGAATCATATTTCCTCAATCACTGAGGAACTCGTTCGGAAGGAAGGAAGTTCGTTCAATAATATCGACACATCCATATTTATTTTACAAATGCCAAATGTAGTAGTAGTAATTCTGTGGCCAAAGCAATTTAGTAATCTGTGGCTAAAGTATGAATAAGTATGTTACTTGACTACCCCGAAAGGCAGCACGGATCTGGGGCTTTACCGCGAGCTGTGAAACAACGTAAGTGAGATGGCGCTATACGCAGTATTCAGGGTGGAACAAATATTTAGGAGGTATTCCAGTTACGGCACCACTTTGAACCGCACCATTTGAATGGCACCAAAAGCATTCCCATTACGGCACCATTTGGTGCCGTTCGAAAAATGAGTTTAAAATATTATTAAAGCATTCCTGTTACGGCACCAGTGGTTAGAGGCGTAGTAGAGCTGTTACCTAACTAAAAAATATCGATAACTCCGTTTAGATTTTTTATTATTTTTAAAGACTTTATTTGAAGTAGGTATTCTAGTAACGGTTTAAAGTACAAGGACAATGTAGCTTTGCGAATTATCGTTTGAACCAGGTAAAAAACCAAAGTACCAGGATAACATAGCTATGGAGGAGGTAGTTATAGTGTATAGATTTTTTATAACCCCTGACGCAGCGCAAAGAGAGGTGTTATAAGTTTGAGGCCTATGTCTGTCTGTACGTATATTCGTAGTGCCTAAACGGATAGGCGATTTCATTGCGGTTTTTTTTTTAATTTAAAGCTATATTAATCGAGATGGTTTTTAGCCACGTTTGATGAAAATCCATCCGGCCATTAATGGAGATGGTCAACTGCCTGCCGAAACGGAACAAGATACAGATGTGGTGCTTTGACTTAAATAATGTACACCTGTGCAAATTTAGGTGGCAATAAAAAACAAAATTGCGGCAAAAAAATTGGCCGCCGAAAATTAAGTTGCTCCGATTTGTTTGGCTAAAATTAGCGATTTCAATGCGGTTTTTTTTAAATTTTATGAGTCATTTAAAAAGGCTGAAATAAAAATAAAATTTGACAAATAAAGTTTTCAAAAAAAGTCAGAAAACCAGTAACTTTTTATGTCTGCATAAATAGTTAATATATTTTGAATAAGTATTTATCTTTAAGAGTTAATTATTGTGTTCATAAACCCAATCGCTGTGTGGTGAAATAAATCAAATTAAAAGTAGGTAACTATCAAACTGGTCGTATGTTTAGTAACTGTGTCTTAACTAGGCTGCTAAAGACTGATTTCATAGATAGTAGAGCCAAACATATAAAACATATACTATCAAAAACAAGATTTTAACTATTTATGTCTGCATAAATACCTAGTTAAAATCTTATTTTTTATTTTTAACCGAAAAATTATATCCTAATTTAATCGGAAATTTAATCCTTGTATTTACTAAACTAACGAGGTTTTTTCAATGTTTTTCTAAAATAATAATTTATTGTTACGACTGGTTAGAAAAAAATCTAATGTACTATAACTACCTCCTCTATGCTATGTTATCCTGGTACTTTAGAATCGAAACAATAATCTGGACAGCTACATTGTACTTTATACTTAATAATGTATTATTTATTCTGTTGTTACTAGAATAACTTCTTCAAATAATGTCTTCAAAAATAATAAAGAACTGAACTGATTTATCGATGTTTTTAGTGAACACCTCTACTTTAAACCATTGGTGCCGTAACGGGAATGCTTTAATAATATTTTAAATTCATTTTTCGAACGGCACCAAATGGTGCCGTAATGGGAATGCTTTTGGTGCCGTTCAAATGGTGCGGTTCAAAGTGGTGCCGTAACTGGAATACATGGATTCTATGTCGAGTCGAGTCGATGTTGTACTTTTCTATGGAAAAAAATAATTTTTTAATTAAAAAAATAGGAATCTGTAGGAAAATAAAAGAATATTACCTTTCCATAAAATGAGCTAACAAAGGGATTTAAGGCAGTTTCCCTCCTGATTAAATTAATAAGATAAACGACTAAGTAATGGTCTCCACACACAATACAAGTATGAAAGAACGTATTGTACGTATCAATATATACCAAAATAACAGGTAACGATTTTCTTTTCTTATGCAAAATCTATAGAATCTCCTAATTTCCAGAAGTATAAAGCAGACGTAAAAGAACATGTTAACGTGTCGTAAACTACGCAAGCGAAGTCGTGAGCGGCCACTAGTCTTTTACAAAAGCTTCAATGAAAATAGACTTTTCATTGAGTATAATTTTGTTCAATTTGATAATAATCCAATGTTTTACTAAAACGACAAAGCATTCTCGTAAAGTTCAGCAACTTTACGTATCAAGTGTTAAGGTATTATAAGTAACGAATCACCGCCTGTAGAAACTTGATCATCAACTCGCATATTGCTTCGATGTTCTTTTTCGCTGGACCTTCAAGATCAGCGCGCTCGAATGCAAAATGAATGAGAATTGAATGCTGAATTTCTTCACAGAATCACACCCTTGATTTCGGTTTACGCTTGATCGTTTTAAATATTTCTTTATTTCCTGGTTTTCAAGCGGCTCTTGGCCCGGAGTCCTGGTTAAGAGTGCACTTAACTTGATAACTTCAGTGTGTAGCATTATGGCTCTTTGCAATTTTCTTCAACCATTTTGCAAGGGTAATTACGTTTTATGGATGTTAAGCGAAATTGAGTTCGGACCTTTGGAATTTTTAAAGCTTTAACATGGCAGTAAAACCGTTAAAAGTTAGTGATTTCTTAAACTTAATTGCAGGATGAAAAGGAAATATTAGAAAAAAACGACCAAACCTCCAAGTGGCTCCGCCGGGAATCAAACCCGAGACTTTTCACTGTCCGGGCGAATGGTCTGACAGCTGAGCTACGGAGTCATTAGAGGAAGCGTGGACTTTCTCTAATAATTCGCCCGAACAGTGAAAGGTCCCGGGTTTGATTTCCGGTGGAGCTTCTTGGAGGCTGAATCGTTTTTTTTTTCTAATATTTCCTTTTCAATAATCTTTTTCTTTGTGAATGCAATAATAGTAAAATATTTTTTATTGCTATATGTTAAACAAGTCAGTTAAATGCTTTGAAGAACTTATCAAATTGAGTTTATTCTAACGCCATATTTCTAAAGAAATTCTGACACAACCGTCAAGCTAAATATACTTTTATTGTTAAGTAAATCTGTATTAGGAGTTTTTTCTTCACAAAGAAGTTTACTCACTCTTGTATCATTTAATCTTTCCTCCCGAGGATGTAATCACGAACTTGTGCCATTCAACAGCTAAATGGAGTCGAGAATATTTGAATAAGCACAAAGATATTAAAATACATAATACCACGGCAATATATCATTTGCCCTCCGTTGAAAGCTATAATAGCACAAAAAGGGAAAGATTTGGGAGTTAATATTTTCCCGCAGAGGTATTCCAGGTACAAATTTTTGCACATCATACAAGCTAAGCCAGGCGAGTGGTTGAACTGGGGGTTGTGTTTCGCATTTTAGCGGGGAATACATTTGAATAAGAGAGAGCGATTACTTTGATTATGCTTTCCATTACAATGTCTCGACCTGAGTGCGGCCTCATTGTCCTCCGGTGAGACAGTGGAGATTAAAATATTTTAGCGTAAAGGTACCTGACGAGCGTTGACTGGATTTATTACTTGTCTTTTATAGAAATAATCTCTTGTACATACTATTATTACGCATTAATCCCATTCTTAGTTGGAGCTCTTATTGATTAACGCAAAGACCTTAATGAAATTCACATAGAAGCAAATCTTTGTAATTAGAAGTAATAATAAATTGGGCGCTGATTCGCTGCATCCATCAGATTACAAAACTATCACTAATATAGGTAATGAGGTATGGAAAATTTTCTTCTCTTCAATTTAATATTTACTGTAATGGATCGAAGAACACCAAAAAATCGAGTCAGAATATCACATTTCAGAGTTGAAAAGTTGTTCGGTAATGTAGTATATTCCGTCGGGTTGGGTAGTGCACGGCTGAAACATTCATGATGATTACGTCCATAAATCTGCCGGTTACCAACACGTAAATGGTTGATTTACAGCACCTGCACAGAGGTAATGTGTCGCAGTATTTTAAACCTTTCAATGTATTTTATCTCGCAAATTATGTACTGGCACTTTCGATTCTCTGAAACTTGGTACAGTTTCATCAGTTTCAATTTCGTAAGTTTTACTTGTGTTGATTTGCATAAATTAATTTTAAGATTGTTAAGGCTTTATTTTGTTCCAAATTATTGAATGTTTATCTATACCACTCTCAGTAGTCAATAAACTGGTGGTAGAATAAATGATTAGTTATTATATAAGGATGCCGGATTTACTGTACCTGCACAGAGGTTATGTGTCGCAGTATTTTAAATCTTTGAATGTATTTTAACTCGCAAATTATGTACTGGCACTTTCGATTCTCTGAAATTTGGTAGAGTTTCACCAGTTTTAATTTCTTGAGTTTTACTTGCGTTGATTTGGTAAAATTAATGTGAAGGCTTTCTGTACTTCAATATTATTCAATGTTTATCTATATCACTCTCAGAACTCAGTAAACTGGTGGTAGATTTACGGCAAATGCACAGAGTTAATATGTCGTAGTATTTTCAGCTTTTGAACGTATTTTATCTCTCGAATTATGTACTGGCGCTTTTGCTGCTCTGAAATTTGGTACAGGTGTGCGATTCTGAAAATATATTCCGCGTTCGAACACGCTTCATTCATCATCATCTAGTGTGTAAATTGATCATTTACGTCAAATTCATAACAACAAATGAAAGTCAAGCGAAAAAAATATCGAAGTGGATGATTATAGAGAATCGAGTTACAGTTTCCCTTGTGTCGAGTTAATTAAATTAATTTCAAGGCTTCCCTTACTTCTAAATCAATCAATATTATATCAGTAGCCCACTTAGTAGTCAGTTATGAAACTGTAATAAAGGATTAGTTATTGTATTACTCCTTTTGTTGTAAATAAATTGTTGATTTACGGCACGTCCACAGAGGTAGTGAGTATTTTAAACCTTTGAATATATTTTATTTCGCGAATTATGTAGGTACTGGAACTTTCGTTTCTCTAGAATTTGGTACAATTTTGCGAGTTTCAATTGAATTTAATCAATTTCAGTTACCTGTATTGTTTCAGGAATTATTTCAGTTTAAAATCTAAGTGAATTTATTGATATTATGATACTTAGTAGTAATTGTATTACCACTTTTGTTGAAGATAGTTCATTGTCATGTTTTCTTGTACACAGATTCGATAAAAGTCTTTTCCAATTATTTTATTATTCTGAAATGTTTTCTCATTTCACATAAACATTGAAAGGGATTCAACCAAAGCATTACATTACAGATATGAATGATGTAAGAAGGATGTGATACATGAGTAGGTATATTAAATATTGTGTTCTCGACGTTCTTATTAGGAAACGTATCTTCTGAGAAATAAAACGAAATGGATGGGGGAAACGTCACAAGCAGAGATGTCTATTATTTTTGTGAAAATATATTCGAACAAAAACATTGAAGACTGGAAATAGGGACGGGGCACGTTTTGGGATTTATTTTGGAACGATATGCTATTAATTTTCCTTCGTTGTTTTTTGTTAGAATAATACGAGGTTTTTGTCGAGTTCTAGATCGGTGGTTAATATTTAATTAAATGGATGGATCAATGTCGCTGTCACATAAACTATTCAAAGTAAAATATTTTTCAGTTTCAGTTTTCAACAGTTCTATTTCTAAATAGAATCCTAAGATGTATTTTACATCAGTTATCACCTTATGTATAGGAGTTCCCCAAAAGTCATTGAGGAAGATATTGGAGATTGGTGTTTGTGGTCTCAAGTCTCTGTTATCTTTTATGGCACTGATATCGTCGAATACGAATCCACAATACAGGCAGTTGTGGTACACGACGATACAGGCGAGGACTAACACTGCGCCGAGGCCTCGTCTTGGCGCCTCTGGCAAGTCTCCGGGCATCTGGCTGTGACCTCCCACCCGGCGTCTACTACGTCCTGTCCTAGTTCTCACCGCGGACACCACTCCGCCAAACCGACACACGCCACTCACGCGGTCCATCGTAAACTACACCGGCATACTACAGACAAAAATTCACACAACACTCCAAATAATCAATCCCATAGTCACTGACATTACCAACCCCGCCACGAGCTAAAATGTTTTATGGGCTAGCAAAAACACGACCACGAACAGAACTGGGACTACAATTTTTGCTACAAAATAACGTGAGTAAAAACGGTTAATAATCGCGAATGCCGCTACGGAGCACTAAAAACGCAACGTTACTGTGAATGTTTAGGTTACAACGAAGCACATGTCACTGTTTTTTTTCGAAATCATCTCATTTGACATTTAGGTGGTGATTCCGTTTCGACACGCGCGGGCACACCCGTTCGCTGGGCCGGTTTGCCGACGACTGCCGACGTGCGACGAGCGAATGCCGCGTCAAGTCACGTGACCAGTCGTTTTAAGCGCGTCACAAACGGTGAAGATGCTATAATATTTTATCTTAAGATATCGTAAGATAAAATATTATAGCATCTTAAACTATCACACACGGTTAAGATACGATATATTTTGGAATCTTTTCACTCTCTTGATATCCGTCCTAGGTAGCGGACGAATATTCTGTAAACCATCTTATACAGGGTGATCAAAAATGAGCAATTCGGATTTGCTATTAGACTTATTTGACAGTTCTGTTTATCAGAAGATGATTCTGACCTGGAATTTGATATAAAAATTGCTATAGCTAATTCGAACTCTAGATCAGTTTGGATAGAAAATCATACTATCATCATTAGGTAGGTACCTACTCCTTACGTTTGACGTTTCAAAGCGTCATTATTTCTAAGCAAACTTTTTGGTTAAACTAGGTGTAAACTTACTCTTCGTTTATTATGAATGTGTTACGGGACCCCCTCGTCGGCCAGCGGTACACTAGCCGGAACGTCGGAAGTCACCGCATAGTATTCAATTAGAAGATGTTGTAGAGAATAAAAGATTGTTTCAGCACTTGGAGAGTTGTTTTATCAAATATTGTAAATTAGAAATATGAAAGAATATGAAAAATAGGAACTGTTACTATAATTGATGAATTTTCTATTTAATAGTTATTACATTTCACTTATAAATTTTTGGTACGCTAGCTCGCACGCGAGCTCTGTTCAGCTTGATTGTTCTGGTAGGACTGAATCAAAATGCTGAATAGGGCACGTGGAGCGAAGAATTACGAAAGAACAGTGGTACAGCATAAAATTGATGGCCAGTACGTAAAACTATAAAACTTTCCAGCCACTATGGAGTTTCTAACCATCCATAATGACTGGACGAAACGGCATCGTTACAAATGTTTTGACTTTTTCGTATTTATCCCAAAATGTTTAAAAAATAAATGTCCACCCGTGCGAAGCCGGGGCGGGCCGCTAGTTCTCTCTATGCCCAGCACCGAAAACGGGACAACCTGTATACGCATCTTTTCGGATCCAAAATATATATTTCGTATGTTAAGATAGTATCTTAACATGCAAAATATATATTTCCGTATCTTAACATACGAAATATATATTTTGCCGTATCGCCTAGCATCTTAAGATACTTAATATGAAAATATATGTTATCTTCGGCGTGTGTGATGGTCCATTGAATTGTATGGCGAGCGATATTCTATGTTAAGATAAAATATTATAGTATCTTCACCGTCTGTGACGACCTTTACTGCGGGTCGTTTTGGGATGGCGCATGCGTGTGTGAATATTGCTGGCGGCAAAATATTTTGCTAGTGACACTAAAATTAATTACAAATAAGATTGTTGTGATTGGGATAGTATATCTGCTTTAATTTCATGTTTGTTTACATTTTCGTATTAGGAATTTGGCTAAAGGCTTAAGTTTCAATTACGTAAAGTGAATTATTTGTTTGATATAAAAAAGAGCTTTTGCAGTAAGCTCGCAATAAATTTGATTGACTTCCGATAAACATATTTTAATTTTGTGTGGGTCTAAGGGCATACTTATTATCGCAATTTGATTACGTCGTGTCCTTCAGGCGCATGCTCAGGAAAGGGGCGGGGGTGGGAGTCAGAGTAAATTTTGATGACGACATTCGGTTAGGACCCGAGTACGGGGGAGACGAGACGAGACCGTCGGCCACGATTAGTCGTCACTTGTTTTTAAGGCTTAATTATTTTTGAATGCCGAAATGTCTACTCAAAAGCCCAAATTTAATAATGCACTTTAATTGTAAGGATATTGGGTTGATAATTGTGGGAGCGCTCTGATTCTTGGTGTATTCCCATTGTGTAGGTCATACTGGGGGTCTCGCTCGGGGTTGCAGACTCTCAATGGGATAGGGGCGGCCAATCTCAAGGGCGCAGAGCTAACAGCATCAAGAGCAGCAGTCTATTGTTTCGTAAGTAAATACATCTCAAAGCTATTCAAAAGCTTGTGTTGTAATAAATTTCTCGAGTATCTGGATTCATTTTTTCTCACCCCAGACGCGAATGATGAACTCCGATAAAAGGTTTTCGGTGTCGCTGCTCTTTCGCTTTTTAAACGGAAAATTATTAGTTTTGTGACTTCCGATGGAATTCTGTGAGAGGAGAAAATACATTTTATGATAAAACTGTTCAGTAAGAATATGAACATCAATGCCGAGTTAATATTTAATTAGGTTTCGGAGACTTCGTAGGTACTCCGAATGGTCCATTATTTCAGATCTGTAAAAGATATTTACAGATTACGAAGGGAACGGACATCATTTGCGATTAGTTGATCCCGTAAAGATATTTAGAGAGTTTCATCGATAAATCATTAGTCCTGTGAACGGGGCTTATGTCTAAGTCGAAAAATTCTCTCGTCAGTTGATGTGGTATGTGTGTAGAGTAAGTAAACAAAAGTAACAGTATAAAAAAAAAAACATATTTTTTTTAAATTAAAGCGTGAAAATAGCTTCCGAATTCTCTGTAAATATATCCTTAATTAACAACAACAAAATTAAGGGGTTTTTGCGCAACTTTAAGGATATGAAATAGCATAATAGAGCTATAGAAAAATAGCCGCTATCAATTCCATGTTTAGCGAAGTCAGGTATAACAATAACTAGCTGGTAAAACTCAACAGAACAAAACAGCAAAAATCAATCAAAATAAGGAATTCAACAGACGAAATTTGAATGAAGTTCATAATCCTTACCAGGTAGTAACGCGATAACGATCATTGAGTTAAAAGGATTTAACTAGTAGAGATTAATCAGAGAATTAAAAATCAAATAAATGCACTTAAAATTGATTGTTTGAATTCAATAAAATCATTGTAGAGTTAGTGGTCCACCTAAACAGCCAAAACTTGGGTCGTCAAAAATAAAATCATAGACTGATTGATATAGTCCTACAAACATATCAAATAAGCTACAGGAAAACACAAGTCCAATATAAATCACATAATGTTATGGAAATCCAAGATAAGATAAAAATAACGTTTTCCCAACGGGGAATCGAAACGGGGGCTCCAGTAATAGAAATACTGCTCTCGACGTGCCTTCCATTTGAATCAAATAATCTATATTATTATTAAAAATACAAAAGTTAGTTGGAAATTTGTTCTACATTTTTGCGCTTGAAAAAAAAAAATCTGATAAATTTATTTTCAGTTATTTATTTTTTATAAATTTAACTTGCATGCCCATTTTTTATCGAATAATTAAAAAAGGGTAATTAAGCTACTTCGTGGCTTTAAAATTTCTATAAAGTGAATTTCTTTAATCACCAATTTTATATTTTTTACTATCGCTGATATCTTGTTGAAACGAAAACCTAATCTGTACCACTGTACGTACAATCGAGAGCAATAGAAAACTATGTTGAACGCAATGATGTTTGGTTGAACGTCTGAAGATTTTTCTTCAACAAATACTGAATATAGACAGAAATCCTCGCGGTTTTACCCGCGTGGTACCCGTTCCCTTGGAAATATCGAGATAAAGTATAGCCTATGTCACTCGGGAAGAATGTAGCTTTCTATGTAAGAATGGTCAAAGAATTTTCTAAATCGGTCCAGTATTTTCGGAGCCTATTCGGTGCAAACAAAGAAACAATCAAATCTTTCCTTTTAATAATATTATAATCTAGATAAAATAATATAAAATTTTTTGTCTTTTTTTACGTCAACATTATTGCTATTGAGTTTATCTAGGTAGGTAAGTCACTTATCGTCCAAATTAGAAAAAGTTTCACACAAAGGGACTACTGACTCTCTTCAATTTGGGCGCTTTTTTCAATTACAATAACGATTTTCTTTCGATCCTTTGTGGTACATTCTACAGCGGTTAGTTGAAGAGTTTCGTTCAATCGTGTTAATTATTTCCTCCCTAGGAGAGGCTCTCACCGAATTTCTTTGCAGGTATTGTTAAAGCACTCTTTTCAAATAACAAAATGGCGGACCTTATATTTGGGAGGTCGAATAGAAAATTTACGGCCACTTAAACTTCATCAGGCTAAATGGGGATCCAATTCCTTAGTAAAAGTTAAACAGAAGTTTTATTAGAATTTGTGATAAATTGAATGGAAATCTTAATTAAGTGCCTACCTATTGTCAATTTTGCCTTTTTTATTGTGACCGTTCTTACAATTTCTATTGGGGCGCTGTTTGAAGTAAGCTACATGTTTTATTATGACTTTACTTCAAACAGACTGATAATAAGTGACAAATATACTTTTGGGTTACGATTTAGGTAACAAATTGTAATAGAATAATAAAAAAGAAAAAAATGAAGGCCCATTTATAATGGTTAGATAGAAATAACAAATAAGTAATGCTTATCACAATCACAATTGAAAAATCAGTAAGTAGGGCAGAGGTACCCTTTGTGGCCACTTTAAGGATTTTTTGACTTTTAAGCACTAAGTACTAAATGGTCTTAGGTATTTAAGACACAAGTTATATTTTAAATTATAAATAATTTATCTACCTTTAAAAGCACATTTTTCAAATTTTTAAAAGTAAAATAGTTTTTTTTTATATTACACACAATGTGTGAGACGTGCCAAATGTACCGGTTTTGGCCACTTACTGATAGTTAAACTTTTGTAAGTATTGCGAAAAGTCAAAACCAAACCCAGGTAAAATCAATATATTCTAATGCGCTAGAAACCAGTCAATTGCAAAACAACAATTTGATTGTTGAAAACAAAGGTTTATAAATTATTTCATCCAAAACAAATTTCTTTAAATTTTCATACAAAACATTTTTTCAAACAGAAAATGGAATTTATTGAAAAAAATCGTATGATTTATCAATTCTACCTTTCAACGCCGGTCAAAAAGGAAAGTTCACGAAAAATATTCAGTTTAAAACGGCGCACTATCAAGCACGGTGCCATATACTTCGTTATATCACCTTTCAATTACAGCATCATTGCAATATTAAGCTATCGCGTGCGTTATTAAAACAGGGGACAAATTAAAGGCAAACCCAAAGGTAAGGGGGAATCTACTTCTACCATCAAAGAGAAACCGAGACCGGCTTTTTCGGTTATTTCAGCGACCGCATGCGCTCTTCACTTTCTACACATCTGTCTAGCAAAACAATCGAGTTGTGGTGAGATGCGACATCTATATTATATATATATATATAAAAATGAATCCCTATTTCCCTTGGTCACGGCATCACGCGTGAACGGCTTGACCGATTTGCTAATTTTGGTCTTGAAATGTTCGTGGAAGTCCAAGTAAGGTTTTAACGGTGAGAAAATAGAGGAAGGAGGGGTAAGTAGGGGTAGAGTAGAAGTAGGGTAATGTAATGGTAGGGTAGGGTAGGGGTAGGGTATGGATAGGGTAGGGTAGGGTAGGGGTAGGGTAGGGGTAGGGTAGGGGTAGTGGTAGGGGTAGGGTAGGATAGGGGTAGGGTAGGGTAGGGGTAGGGGTAGGGTAGGGTAGGGTTAGGGTAGGGTAGGGTGGAGTAGGGGGGTGGAGTGGAGTAGGGCCACGGGAACGAAGTCGCGCTGGGTCAGCTAGTTCAAATATAAAGTTTTCTTTATTTTATTCGAACACTGAAAGGAGTTCTAATATCAAGAACATCGCGTCCCTATTTAGTACTTACTTTATTTTTTTATCCACAACCTTTCCACAACGGGGTAGCACTAAGCTTTCATCTTTTAATTAACTTTATTCCCCCTTAAAAGAGAAGAACTTTTGTACTAAATGGTAATATTTTTATTAGCTCACAGTGCTTCCGGCAATGTTGACCCCTAATAAGTCTAATGCTGATCACTAAAACACTTATAATCAGGGGACCGATTCTCAGGCAATCGAGAAAAGTTCACTTTTATAGCTCGAAATTCAAATATAACACAGTTTTTGTATTGTCAGAATTTCACAATCGAAAAAGTTCGATCGAAAACCAGTCGAACGCTACGAGTGGTAAAAACCAATAGATGTTCGTATACGAACTTAGCTGTCAAAATGAATTTGTTGACATGTGAGACAGCTTAGTTTGTTTGAAACGTTCTAACTTTTCAATAGAAACCACAAACAAAATGTTCGACATACGAATTACCACACTGAAAAAGTTCGAATGCCTGAGAATCGGGCCCCTGGAGAAAAAAATGTTCCATAATCGGTATCCAAAACACTTGGATACAGCGTAGCTGAAAAAATTAAGAGGTTAAAGGAGGTCGGTCACTAATAGTCCATACATCTTTGGCCATGTTTGTACCGTGAGGTACATAGGTACCAATATGTAGAGAAAAAATCGAGGATTCCGAAAAACGTATCATTTTACTTTTATATTTAGATAATACCAGATAATAAATTAATAAAGTTGTTAATTACTTGTAACACATTTTTATTATGTGGTAACATTAATAAAATAAATAAATAAATAACTTCTTACAATCACACCAATTATCTAAGCCCATTTTAATTTCATTAAGAAACTGTATCATGGAAAACTTGATAACGGATAAATATATACTTAAATACTTTTTTTTTGTAAATACATACTTAATATACATAGTAAACACCCAGACCAAGACAAATAGACATGTTCATGCACACAAATATTTGTCTTGTTCGGGAATCGAACCCGAGACCACTGGCGCAGAAGGTGGGTAGCCTACCCCTGCGCCAAATCGGTCAACATTGGATGTTCAATTGCGTTTAGTATCAGACTTCTGGGAGTCTACCGGCTAAAATATATGGATATGGACATGGGCTTCATTTGACACTTGAAGCCCATATTTTGTCTTTATATAGGCATAATATGAGCTTCAAATGTCAAATGAAGCCCATGTTCATACCCATATTGTTAAAAATATTTTATATGCTGTTAATTATTGCTAATGCATAGCTACTTGTCGTCCATTTTTATCAACACGTAATTTAATGGGCGTAAAACAATAAAAAATAGAAAATAATAATATTACAATAAGCAAATAAATTGTCTCTTTGCAAGTAACAAAACGCTTTTTGACAGCTTTTTGAGTACAAACAGATTATGTTCATAATCATGAAGTTTGACTTAATACTCTGAGGTAACTGGAGCTCTCACCCTGAATAAAAAAAGTGTCGCCAGCGAATTTGACATTTATGTATGTAGTGGCAGGTAGTGGCTGTCAGTTGTCTCATATGACCATACGTATTTTTTTAAAGTGTAGGTGAGACGGAAGACAGCCACTGTGTTATTTGTGGTATTCAAAAAATTGTTCGTACTGCACTCTCCAGTTACCTCAGTATTAAGTCGAGCTTCATGTTCATAATCGTATCACAGATTATTTATCATAGACAGAGTCTAAAATGGCGTATTTTTTCAGACTGAATTTTTTTTTTTTTGCCTTTTTCAAATAACTAACAAACAAAGTAGACCCTGTTTTATTATTCACCGTTTCATAGAGTATTTTTTTCCATAAAGTGTACCTCGGTACATTAACTGGCCAGATTTTAGTGACCTCCTTTCTGTATCCAAAAAAATTTCACAGATCTATCATTTGCACCTTTCAACACGAAAAAGTCAAATTCACGAAAAACATTCAGATATTAGTTAATTAATTCAAACGCGTGACACTATCACGCACGGTGCCATATACTTCGTTATATCACCTTTAAATTACAGAGTCATGGCAATATTAAGCTATCGCGTGCGTTATTAAAACGGGGGACAAATTAAAGGGCACACCCAAAGGTAAGGTAGGTAGGTAATTAATTTCATTCCCCCTTAAAAGAGATGAACTTTTGTACTAAAAGGGTAATGTTTTGATAATGTCGCAGTGCTTCCGGCGAGGTTGACCCTTACAAGTCTGTGAGGACAGTTGTTTACTTCATGTGTGCAACGATTTATATTGAACGAACATGTGGGTGGGGTGGAAATCAGGTTGTTTTGCTTTAAACAGTATTTTTTAATTTGCTTCTAATTACAACTTGATTTGCTTATTTTTTATTAAATATTTGAATAGCCAAAATTAGTGTCAACCATTATTGTTTAATCTACTTAATTTAAGCTTGGAGGATGACCACTAGCAAACCGAAGTTTTTAGAACGTATTTTGAGGATTGTTTGTACCACCGCCGGTGCTGAAAACAACCCCTCAACGGCAAGAAGCAAATATTAATGCTATGAACATTTTTGTATTTATCTATATATCATATTTTAGATTGTAATTGCTGGATATACTGCCTATGAGAACCATGTATGTGCTGCATTTTTAGCTATTATAAAGTATTTTAGTTCTATTTCTCTTTTTCGGTTAAGTAAGAAGGGAATTTAAAATTTCTTCACATTAGAATGAAAAACTTCTCAAAAGTTCCAGACACATTTGAAACATTTTTTCTTGTGTCACATATTCTGCGTTAACGACTTAATTTTTCACACGCTCTTAAAGCACTAAAAACCGACAAAACATGCTAATTCCACCCAAGGGAAATGGATGTCATACGCGACTTTTTTGGACCAAGTCTGTCGAGGGACGTCCGATGCAAGGGTCCTGAGGGAGCGATAGGCGAAAAACTGGGGTTTCGTGATTGATGGGGTACCGGGTATAAGCACCGAATAAACATACCCTCACGTCCCCTACAGTGACCCTCAGGTGTTTAGGTTTTTTGTTTTTTAAATCTGCGATGGACGGTTTCTGTGGGGTGTACCCAGTTCGGATTTTATTGTATTGTATGCGCTTGGTTGTAAAGTCTAGTTGATTATGCTGTTGTCTTTATTACAATGTAGATAATTGGTATACAACGATTTTGTATTTTTATAATAAGTTTTTTTTTTATTTTATTTGTAGGTACTTATATCTCTATCGTATAAATATATTATTAGATATAAAACTAATAAATATCGGCCACGCTAGCCCCTGTGTTATGGAAATCGGAAACAACGACGGGTATTACCACATACACCCAGACACGAGAAAATATCGAAAATTATTTTTATAAAAAAATAAAACCGCCTTCTAAAAAATCACATCAAAAAAGTAAGAAATAATTCCTCACCAAATAAATAACGTAAGTACTTTGAAGTCGGGCGTGAAACATGTACAATTTTTTGTTGTTTTTGTTAAAACCCGCCCGACTTCAAAGTACTTACGTTATTTATTTGGTGAGGAATTATTTCTTACTTTTTTGATGTGATTTTTTAGAAGGCGGTTTTATTTTTTTATAAAAATAATTTTTATTTCACTCTTTTTAGTGCATCGTGTGAATTTGCGTGTTTTCTGGTAAATAGGTATGTGATCAAACTCAAAACCTCCTTTTTCGAAGTCGGTTAAAATACCTTGAGGTATCCCCTTTGTAACAAAACAAGAATCATCTAAATCGGTTTATAAACAAAGGAGTTATGCCTAAAGATACGTATTAAATTCACATAAAGTGGTAACGAAAACGACAGTATTTTCAAGATTTCCTGAAAACTACTGAACCGATTTCAAAATTTCAAAAAATGGGACCTACTTGGAAACCAACCTGATGTAATAACGTTTGAACCATTTCAATCGGTTCAGCCGTCTTCGAGTAATCGGTGGACATACATTAAAAAAAAAAAAAAAAAAACATACATACAGACGAATAGAGAACCTCCTCCTTTTTGATTTAGAAGTCGGTTAACTATTTGGCTTTCGATTAACCCAACCGAGAGTCGCACCCTGGACTTCAGATACTTATAGAGGCATCTTGGCAACTGGTGCCATACACCACTTGACCGACAGTGATAGTCAAATAATGCAAAACATAGAGAAGTACCTACTTGTGAACTCTTATTTAAATGTGAAATCTTTGTTTAATACAATTCGCTACCGTTGAATTTTCATTTGTTTTTCCAAATACCGCATTTCCCTGGGCAGAAGATTGTTCGCTCCACTGGCCTGTGGTTAAGGAATTATTACGTGGTTCTAATTGTGTTAGCGTACCTGCCCTTGTGGAAATTAACGCTGTAATGAGGCGTAAATCCTTATGGCGTCTCGTGCTATTGAATTAGAAGCTTCTTGGTGAGAGATGCATAGAAAATTTGCGAAATGAAATAGACTCCTATATAGTCGCTAATAAGATTTTTTCTCAATAGAGGTCACGACTATTTTGCTATCTTGTGCATTTTGATCTGTATGCACCTATAAAACATATGAAAATTCAGCAGTGAAGAGAATTATTGTAAACAAATTGCTATTTGAGATTGGAAACCCTTGTTTTTCAAATCGGAATTTAATTTCCTCGTTATTTGTAGGCCTTTAGAAATAAACCAGTGTACCTACTTAATTAAAAGATGATTAAAAAAACTTATCTTTGAAGATTCTCGCTGTTAGAGGTAAAACAATTTGATTTCGAACAAGGTACACAAAAATAAAGGGTAATCTTATTAATTTAAATAGAGAACAACCTTAACCGTTGATACATACCTACTTTATGAAGCTAATAAATAATAAAAGGAGTGTTTTTTTTTCTTTTTTTTGTTGGTTGATAAACCTAAAAAGTGCGTGTAGCATTTTGAATTCTTGCCTAGCCTATTGTAAGTTTACACTTAAAAACGGATAAACAATACTTCCACAGATACTTTTTAGTAGGCTCATAATAATACTATGTATTATTCCTAGAAAACACCCAGCCCAAGACCACTAGACATGCTTATACATACTACATGAAACCAATATAGGTATAAAGACGGTACGTATAAACACGGTAAGTACAAACACGCTACGTACTTGATACAATCTGAGTTTGCCCCACATTTCCAAAGGCGTGAGACGTGATAAATCTCGGAGGTGGAATAAAACTCAACTTCCCAAAAGCGTTACTTCCCAATTATCGCACGGAGGTTGTTCGGGCGAATATTTAATTTGATTAAAAGCATTAGAGCAACGGCCGTGATCCTGGAGCGGTGATAAATCAAAACTTTACCATTAGAGGACGTGCGACCGCGACACATTGGGACCGAGCTCAGGTATAAGGTAAACCAGTATCTTGGATTCGGATTCGAGATGGAAGCGATTCCAGTGATTGTTCTTTATTTGAATTGAAGATTGTTAGTAGAGTCAGTTTTAATTAGGTGCTCCTTTGTGATAATTCAAAACTTTACCGTGACGGAGGATGTGCGACCGTAACTTGAATTCGGATTTGGCAGTGATTCCAGTAGTTGAGTTAAGTTGTTCTTTAGTTAAACGATCATTAGTGGTCGAGTCAGTTTTCATTTGGTGCTTCTTGTAGTCTCGGGTTCGAATCCAAGACGGTCAATAAATAAAATAAGTGCAGCGATAATTTAAAACTTTACCATTAGAGGACGTGCGACCGCGACACATTGGGATCGTGCTCAGGTATAGGGCAAACCTGTATCTTGGATTCGTTATCGAGATGGAAGCGATTCCAGTGATTATTCTTTATTTGATATGAAGATTGTTAGTCGAGTCAATTTTAATTAGGTGATCCTTTGTGATAATTCAAAACTTTACCGTGAGGGAGGACGTGCGACCGTAACTTGGATTCGGATTTGGCAGTGATTCCAGTGTTTGAGTTGACTTGTTTTTAGTTTGACGATCAATAGTAGTCGAGTCAGTTTTCATTTGGGTGCTTCTTTGCAGTCTCAGAAAGAAATAAGTTTAATTTTTTTTTTAGTGAAAACTCCATCAAAATCCGTTGCGTGGTTTAAAAGAAAAAGCTTAAAACAGACAGACAGAAGCGGAGAGCAACTTTGTTTTATACTATGTAGTGATTATTGTGCGGCCAATTATTTTAGACATAATAAAATTGGCGTGTGGAAAAGATTGTAACTGTTTCAGAAGTGAGCTCTCTGTACCTTGACCTAGGCGGTGCCTAGGCAGAACGTGACAATTAAGTAGTCATGTTTTTTTGTGCACGCAGCCGGGGCGTTCAGCGATTTATGAGACGTTATCACGTCCAAAAAACAAGAAACACAAAATTAAATGTTCAAAGCGTGGTGGTCGAATTCACGACCCCTGTTTTGGCACGTTGGTACGACGCGTCGTCGGGACATTACCAATTGCGTAAATCAACATACCATGTACTTTTCACGATATTACATTTCGGATTTGATATACTAGTATTGTATTGACGTTCGAAGCAGGTATGCTGTATGAGATTAAATTAGTAAAAAAAAGTGATTAAATAAAACAATCCTTCTGGCTTTTTCTTTCTCCTGGCTGGCACCGATCCCAAAAAGGTAAGCTACTTTAAAGATATTTTTTTTCCTTTTCAGTTACTGATCACTTTTTGAAGTCAGTTTAATTTTTAATGTTGATTGTACCATCATAAAGATACCCATACTGAACCGGTTTTTATAAAACTTAGACTATTCACTAAATATAGGAAAATACCTAATTAAAATAAAAAATTATCATCGCCATATATGCCATATGACAAACATACATACACTTACGGAATACACACGTGCTTGGAAGCCTAAATAGAACGCTATACTCAAATTTTATCCAATTCTAACTACTTATATCACATACACACAGACCAAACTGATAACCTCCTTTTTTGAAGTCGGTTAAAAAGAGCAGTCTGCTTTAAAAGTGGTATTGAATGTGGGCTAAAATATTATACAGGTCACTTTGAGTTACTGTGTTCTATTTACGCTACCATCGGATCAACTATCTCAACTTCACTTCTTCGCCCAACTTTATTGTCTTGAAAGTTTTATGACTTAACTCCTAACCAACCCTTGCTTCACCTATCTTTGGACAAAGATATATTTGCTTCATGTCTTCCACTTTTGAACTATATAAACTTTTCATGTGATCAATTTCCTGAAAGGATGCCTTTGGTCTTCTGGCGTAAAGTTAGCAACGATAACGAAATTGCCATAAGTGGTAAAATTGAGTTTTTACCTCTTTCCAGGAAGTTTATTTTCGAGTCGAGTAATCTTGTCTTTTATCGAGAAATTTGATTTATCTTTTATCATTATAAATTATCTCTTAACAAAAGAACATAATAATTGATTTTGTAAAATAAACGCATTTTTCCCCATTATGTAGGTACGTATACGTATCATACGAAAAAATGGATGAATTTATTTTCGAATCTACTCTTAGTAGTCAATTTTGTAAGAGTATTAACATTTTTTATCCATTTTGTACCTACTGTTATTAAAACATGTGGCCATAATATATTATAAGACTTAAAAGTTATAGAACACATTGATACTGCGTCGCCAAATATTACGTTCACAGTATAAATTTGAATTTACTACTTATTCTAAAACAAACTTTAGTTTGGAACTAATATTACAGAATTCGTAGACCGTAAAACTAAATTTGTGTGTAAATGGACTTTGCCATTGGATTCACATGTTTCTTTAAATTTTCGACTTCCTATCTAATCTTACCAAAAACTTCAAATATTTTTTCTATAATATTTACAGAGGCGCAAAATTAAATATACTTAAGTGTTAACTTTGCCAATGGATTAGTCACGTGTCTTGACATTTTTGACTTCCTATCTAAACAGTACAAACTTGTTAACTACAACTAAAACAGTGGGCTTAATTCTCGAGACAAATAAACGTCCACACGAAACAAGTGTCTGAAATTGCTTCAAGTTTGATGTATTTGCGCCCGCTTCTCCAGAGATAAATTTGTTCGGAAACTCGCTCAATGTGAAAAGTTTGAAGCTCACTTCAATCCATTACACGAGTGAAATATTTCTTTGTTTTCTGGCTTCACTGCGGTACCTTACAAATCACAAGTTTACCCTTATGGCTCTGCTTTTGATTCTACATACAGGAGGACGAACGCACTCGGAATACTTAAGTGGAATTAAAGGAAAGTAAGGCGCAGGTTGCTAAATAATTTGACATATTGATCGAGGGGTCTTTTGCTCTGTTTGAACGCACGTTTGGGGAAGTTAACCTGCTTCAGGCTGTGTCAGTCAGGATTTGAACAACAAGCTTTCTTAATACTTGGACGACTTGAATTTATGCAATAAATTCTACAACGCCTTCACAAGGGCACAAATATATTGACATGTAATTGATTGTCATGTTTAAAAAGGTTTTTCAGGTCAGTTTCGTTCCAGTTTGAGGTTGAAATGATGAGGCAGAAATAGGGCCCCAAAAAACCATTTTTACGTTTTTGCAACAGCCGCAAATCTCAATATTTCAGGATTGTACAATTATTTTACTAGCTAGTTTTTACCATCTTATTTCTAAGTCTGACGGTATAAAAACTATGTTTTCAGAATGTTTGTGTTCCGGCAGATGGAGATAAGATAGCTAGTTATTGAGGATTCCGGGAGTAGTAGGTACGCTTCAAACTTCAGCATTTAACATCAGAACAATCAGATGTGATGAATGCTAAGTGCTAGCCCTTGTGGATAAAGAAATCAAGGTCGAACAAGTAACATACAAAAAGAGCTCTGAGGAAAAATACCTCTTAGGAATTATGTAGGTATTACGTCACACACTAGTAAGCAGAGAATTCGTGCCAAAACCTTACTAGACGAGATTTTGAAAGACCGATTTGATGACAACAACGGACGATGCATAGCGCAATATACACACACACTCAGGCGTATTCAGAGCAGAATGCTTCTCCATAATAAGCTAGATGCAATATATTTTTGAATGTATTATCGGGGTAGCTAATATAAGAAAATACCACTAACTATGATGGTACTGGTATTTAAGAAAATAGACATTAGCAAGAAAGAAGCCACATAAGTTTCGATCATGTGATGTTTTTATGAGAAATGAGAAATATGGATGACTAGTTGTTTTAATTTTTAGTTCTTTGCATTCACAATGCAATTTTTAGTACTGAAATTTGTGATTGTGAGACGGGTCGATTTTTTCTAAATACTTCATTTTCCATTTTTCAATATGGATGACGTCACTGACTAGCAAGCAGAGAGTTCGTGCCAAAAACTTACTAAACGAGATTTTGAAAGACCAAATGATGACAACGACAGAAGATACATAACGTAATGAACGCACGAACTAAGGCGTATTCAGAGCAGATGAATGTTTACTTTCATGAATACATATCAATCAATCTCGAATGTGATAGAAGCGATATATTTGAAATGTAATATCGGGGTGGCTTATTATTTAATATATAGTCCATCAATCACGTCGCGTCCTGGGTGTCGGAGACAGATCGGCGAGCAACACGTGACGGCTTTCGACTATGTGCATATTATATTAGTGTCTTTGGAAATGTTTGAAAACGATTTATTACGTTTATCGTGTTTTATTTACGGATTGTAAATAAGGCTGAGGACCTTTTATGAGTTGGTTTTTCATCTATTTGCTTTAGGATATAATATTTTTAACTTGTAATTGTTGATTTCTTAAGTAGTTACGATTAATAGTCATGTAAACGTAATTTATTATACTTTAGGTAAGTACTAAATATTTTAAGCGTCTGCAAGCTGTTAAAGGAGTACACAGATAGTCCTGAGATGCATTGTTTTAAGACTTACCTACTATATGCTTCGACCACACATTTTAAATATACTAACGTGACCATTGTCAGTTTTCTACTCCTTTGTTATTGCGTAGTTAAAATTATATGTATTTTCAGTAAATTAAACTTTTGGGATTAGTTGCTTTAAGAATATAAAAATATTTTTGAATATACCAAGATATAAAAGCCTTACAGCTGCCACAAAATAACAAACGACAACCGTTTGAACTTGATTTACCTACTATCAAATTGATCTCGTGCTTACAAAATAAAAAAAAACTAATTATAAAAAGTATCTGTATAATTCCACATTTGTTTTGTAGCAAACTTTTTCAGACACTCATGTAACAACGCAACCATACAAGGTCACACGATTCCTGTCTATTTTTATTCTCCGCTGATTAGGAAAACCGAAGAATCACACAACAAATAACAGAGTTAACAAATCGGTACAAGCAACACGCACGCATGGAAACTTTGTCGAGCGTTGAATTCTATTCAGGAACCACAGACAACGTTTATATGTAAAACACAAAAGAAATAAGAAATGTTTGTTGGGAAATAAATCCTTCTTGTGGTCTCGAATTGCTTTTTTGGTGTGGGTAATTAGAATGATTTATTAAACTAAATCGAGTCGACTAAATAAATAAAAATATTTTAAAAACTTTTTATAACTATTTTCGTTTGGCAGTTTTTCATTTTTGACCACTTATTTTCTTTTAATTGATTATTTTAAATACTACTACAATTAAGCTGTATTGTTTCTTTGAACGTGCTTATTAATATCAGCCAGACTAAAACAATATTTTGGTTTTTGATATCCCAGTTCTTGGTTAAAGTAAGGCTTTAAATGTCACGCTACATTTTCAAACGCCCGAATTCTCGAACGCAAAAGAGATGCCATGCCATGATGTTTGAGACGCTCCCAAAGTCAACATCATGGCATCTCTTTCATATTTTTGACATTTAACGCGATAGGGCGTTGTTTGAGACTCTCCCAAAGTTAAGTGGCGATCGATTAGTCAGGCATTAGTCACTAGCAACCCCTATAAAACTCGTTCACGAACGGCGTATATCGCTAAAACGAATTATAAATAAGACTATCAAACTTTTTAAAATTAATGAACCACTTTTCCGTGCAATACACATTATTTTCCTTGAAAAGTTGGAAAAGTCTCGCCACACGCGTTTTTCATGGGAAGGTACACTGAACGTAAAATATTGTTTGAGAAACTCGTGGTAGAGGCACTCACCATTCCAGGAGCTGTATTTCACGTATTTTCAGTTCTATGTAAAATATTCTCGCTGAGTTTAGTCTGGAAAGTTCCGAAGAAATCTTACACTGCAAGCAGTTCTAGTCTCGTCTTACCCGTAGTACTATTGTGAAGTTTTGTAAAAAGTTTTGCGATAATTTTAGTAGATACCTTGGTAGAAAAAAATCAAAATTCAAATCAAGATTAAGCTGATATAACTATTTCAATGTTAATTCATATATCTTTCGACTGATCAGATGATGGATTATGTAGAGCGCAATGTAACTTGCCCACAGCAAAATAGAAACATTTAAACGTCATTATTATTAGCCATTTCTATTTCGCCACTGCTGGATCACAGGCACAGACTTGCTACTACAGGTGATCTGTGGTCACATAATCATAATCATAATCATAATCATAAATCATAAATTCTTTATTTGTCAGAATATGGTACAAATAGATGTTTCTTACATTAAAGTTTCTTCATATTCTACTGATATTTCAGTGTACAAATTTTTGACAATTATAAAAGTGAAACCTACGGGATATTCATTAATAATTGTTAGTTTAACATGTCACTTATTAAATTTAAAACGAGTTATACTTAGACAATTCAAATTATAAAATGTAAAAAAAAAGTAAGTATGTAATAAAATTTGTCAAATTAAATTTCAATCTAAATTAAGTAATGTCAATAGAAATTAAGTAATGTCAATAAAAATTAAATAGGTAATGTCACAGGTCTTCCCTCTGGATCTGGATCTTGATAAATAAGGAGAATGGGTCAAATCCATCCCAGACAATGTCATGTGATATCGATCAACGGCTTGGTGCGCTATTCGAAATGGAGGGACTTAACTACATAGTAAGTTCGCCATGCACCCATCTTTTGACCGACTTTTGCGAAATATGACAAACTGTGACATTGTAACGTAGTATTACTCAATCTTAAATTATTTTTTTGAAATATATGTAGTTAGGCAGATCAAATAAGATTGTTTACTTAATAATATTCTCTAGTCACCGCGGCCTATTGTCTCACGCGCTTGGACCGGTCGTCGCCTCGCCTCCCACCATCACCACGAGCGCCTGTCCCCGCTACAGGGGCGGCGGACGTCATGCAGGCTAGCTCGCCCGGCTCAGACCGATTTTTAACACCAAGGCGAAGCTACGCTGGTTTGAGTCGCGCGCGCACCTTTTTTTCTGCGCCGCGATCTTATATTTTCATACGTCTTTCTAACGAACGCAAATCTTTTAGTGTTTTATTGTAATCCCGTACTGGGTAAGTTGTGCAGATAATTTACTATGCTTTATTGTGCTTCTGTTTTAGTATTTACATGATTTTTAAATGTAGTGAGTGTGAAATATCCGTTAGTGTTTTTAAAAATGGTAACGATGTTATTTAGCGTACCTACCTACTTAGTTTAGTTGGTATCAATTTTATTAGTCCCTTTTACTGTAGTATTTAATAATCATTATTTAATTATGCCATTTGCCTAGCCGTTACTGAATGACTTAAAATACCACCTTCACTATCTTTTCCCCTTGTGCTGGCTAAATAATTGTAGTGCTGGAGTGCTTCACGATTCCTTGCTCTCAGCTTGTACAACAAAAATAAGGAAACTTACATAACGTATTCGATCGGTTCGTTACAGGAACACCCTTGGGAGTAAGGAGATTGCTAGCTCCGCACGCCTATCCTAAAGTCTGAGGAGACCTGCCTGTTGAAGACCTAAGCTAGACCTGGATCGTTGCGCCGCGTCGCCGTACCTGCGAGACCTAGGAGAGTGCGGTATTCCGGGCCCTGGATAGTTTACTCGTTATGACCTAGGCAACCTAAAACCTACCTTATAATCTAGATAGGTACTCAGTTTTAACATACTATTATTATTTTTCTTGATACCTTGTTTTTAATAAATTAATTTGTCTTTATTTGCCGCATTAATTTTATTTATTATCATTAACTCAATGCGACAATGGCGCCCAACGTGGGGCCCGAAATACCGCACTCTCCTAGGTACTAGGTACTTATATTTTAGAGCTCCAAGTTCGAACGTGTACCTATGATTCTAATGATGCCTTTCGCGACTCCTCGGCAGCGTAGGGCCACTAGTACTGAGGCTGGACTATGGGAGGTCAGGGTAAAACTGTTAATTGACAAAGACACCGGTAATGTACGATACTGATATAAAAAAATATAAGGACAGTACAAATAAATACATACATATATGAGAGATACAGACACTCGCATCAAAATCATACATTGTTCATGATATGTTCACAATTTCTGTAAGCATAATCTGAACCTCTACACATAGAACCAGTCAAATTTAACCTAGTCATAACGCCGAACCAATAAAAGTTTACCAAACTACTTTTACAACACTCTGTCATAGTAAATCCACAGTCTATATATTTCCCTAAAACCATGTACAATAAATTATAATGGTTTCTGCGGCAAGCCTTGGACAGCCGGTAATGAGGCTGGACCACGGGAGGTCAGGGTGCAACTATTAATTGACAAAGAGACCGCTAATGTGCGTGACATTTATTGATAGCCCGTCACTAATATAACAACCTCCATATTGTTTAATAATATCTTTGCTGTGTAATTTGTCGTCCAATCAACGTGTTTATTCCACCGTTTTGTTGTTATTGAATAATGGATATTTTGTACCGGACATTTTGGTTAGACATCAAATAGAATTATTATAGACTAGCATTCCGCCCGCGGCTGACCTCGCGTGGTCTACACGACGCTACCCCGCGGGAATGAGATGTTTTCCGGGATAAAAAGTAGCCTAGTCCCTATTCAACTCCCAAACTATGCCCGCATCAAAAATCAGCTCGATCCGTTGCTCCGTTTTAACATGGAAGACGGACAAACAAACAAACAAATATCACATTTATAATATGAATATGGACTGCCATCCACATCAAAGCGTTTTTAGTATTGTATAATTACAGATATTATTATAAATTAGAAGTCGAAGAATTAAACATAAAATGGCATTGTGCATATAGGGCAGAGGTACCCTTTGTGGCCACTTTAAGGAATTTTTGACTTTTAAGCACTAAGTACTAAATGGTCTTAGGTATTTAAGACACAAATTATATCTTAAATTATAGATAATTTATCTAGCTTTAAATTACATTTTTAAATTTTTTTAAACTTAAATAGTTTTTTGTATATAATACAAAATGGGTGAGAGGTGCCAAATGTACCGGTTTTGGCCACTTACTGATAGTTAAACTTTTGTAAGTATTGCGAAAAATCAAAACCAAACCCAGGTAAAATCAATATATTCTAATGCGCTAGAAACCAGTCAATTGCAAAACTACAATTTAATTGTTAAAAAACAAAGATTTCTAAAGTATTTCATCCAAATCAAATTTCTTAAAATTTTCTTACATAACATTTTTTTAAACAGAAAATGGAATTTATTGAAAAAAAAATCTTATGACATAAGGAATTCTAACGGTTGTTATTATTACCTTAAAATACCTTATTTTAATTGCCTTTATCAGAAATGGCTAAAAGATGTTTAGAAAATTTTTAGAGCAAAAAGTGGCCAAAACCGGTGCAGTGGCCAAAACCGGTACGCCTGCCCTACATAATTAATATTAAAATATATTAAAGTTTTTTTAACTATAAAGTATAATTTACCTAAATATAATAACCTGTAGGGAACTAGACTTCCGAGTTACTTTAATACCACACTATTTAAATAAACTACGGACCTACAGAATAAGTAAGTACACGGAAAATGCGAAAGAATTTCGTCTTAAACTTCGATTCGAAGCTCTTAAACTAAAGCAATACTATCTAAGTACCTACCTACATAAGTGTATAGCAACTCGCCGTAACCCGTCATGGATATACCAACCCTGCGTGGTTTTCGTGGTGCGGTCCATATTTGTTAAACTGTGTATTGTTGTGTAATAAAGAATTGAAACTGAAATTGAAAAAAAAAACACTTGTAAACTAGTAACGTATTCATCACTTCAACTTTAATTTTCGACAGAAAAAGTAACTTTATGCCTCCTCCATGGCAAATGTATAATTTTGCTCAACGTTTCAAGCCCTGTTGTCATGTTATGTTTAAGTGTTGTTAGGCGAAAGATTTTACGAGGACACCCTTAAATATTCCCTTTTAGCTTTTCAATATTCCCATTAACACCTTAAATTAAGGCAAGTAGCGCTGCCAGACGTGATTAACAAGCAACCACCTCACAATACTAGTAAAAGCATTAATTATACCGGAATCCGAATTAATATCCGTAAAAGCTTTGACCTGTACGACAATGAAATTAATAACTGAGAAACTCGAACGCCCTCTTCCGTTTACAAAGCAAAGTTCGGATTCAAAACAAGCCTTACCTCAGCGGTTGGACAGAGGGAGGACAATCCCGAACCCTGCATTCAGCAGAATAGAACTATGATCCTATACTAGCCCCGGTAAAGTTTTGATTTAGTGCTACGACTATACAGTCGAGAGCCTCTTTAAAGTTTCACTCGTATAATAGAATAAAACTGTTCGAACAATCCTCTCGCTCGCCTATTCATAGCTTTCGTATGGATTTGCAAAGCTTGCACTTGCTCTAATGTTGCAGTCGAATTAATTTCGTACCGCCATTTTGTTCCTGTTTCGGTCAGCGTTTTAGGATAGCCAACAGTTTTGATATAAAGGATGAAAGTTTATATTAAAGATTAAAGTCGATGGTAAAACTGCGACTATTGCCTGATTTTTATAAGAAAATATTCAATTTATGTGCTAGTAAGTCTATGTGCGAGGTTACTTATAAAATATTGCGTAAAGGAATTACTCAAGCTACTAAGGTCTACATTGTTCCAATTGTGATGGTGTTCAATACTTATTAATATTTATATTTGTATAAGAAAGAGCCTTTCCGCACCAGCCTGTCACGCAATGCTTAAGACTAAAAATACAGCTATAAAAATATGGTTCAGATACCGTTAAAAAGGTCGTAGCGAGCGAGCAGCTGACTGTTACTAAAATTCTTACTTTGTATCTAACGATGTTAAAGTTGCGGGTAACCGCTAGTCTTTAATATTTAACATTGCATAAAAGTTACATAAATTCGTTATAGCATCAGAACAGATTCAGAATCTGTTCATCACACGAATGTTGGTCGCAGCACAGATAATATAATACTATACTAGTGTCGCAGTCAATAGTCGAATCCCAGTCTTTCGTAAAGGTATACTTAGTCTACTCACTGTTTAAAATTTTATCACCAACTTGCACATCACTTCGCTGTTTACATAAACTTGTTTGCCAATGAATTTGCCATAAAAACTCATGTTTGAAAGCAAAATGATTGTGAAGCAACCGACGGCACAATCATCATCCTTCTGTATTAGCACCCCTGTAAAAGAAGTGAAGTCGCTAGGTTTGTACCAATCCATCTCAAGAAGGACAATGATAGAAATAAAATTGCTAATGAAAACAAAAAGGAGAATACTCGAATCCGTATGATTGTTTAAAAGAGACTTCCTTAAATAAAGGTAAATGTTTTTATTCGGAACATAAAAATGGACGTTACTTGTCCCTCGTCGGCCCAAATTACAGCCATAAACTGTTCGGGATAAGATAAAACATTGTCGTTAGCTTTATTCGCCAAAGATTGAGATCTGCCATTGTAGCTTCATTGTTTTGTCCTGATGGCGACTTTGTACTTTGTTCATTAACTGCGAATGCGAGCGAGGGTTTTCATTCTTTTATTATTACGTAATGCGAGTTTCTTGGTCAAGTGTACTTTTGTGTAAATTTCTTTTATTTTTAGATGAGAAGCATTTGGTTTTAATTTTCGCAGGGCAGGGACTAATCGCTTTTTAGACTTTCTCGCGTAATATTTATTTAAATAAAAGGATTATCAAAATCAAAATCAAAATCAAAAATCATTTATTCATTTTAGGCTGATACAGCACTTGTGAACGTCAATGAAGCTACGCTATCGGTTCGTAAATCCTACGGCGGGAGGCCTTGTAACGAGAAGAACCGGCAAGAAACTCGCCAAGGGCTATTTTTTTCTCCCTGTCATATTTCATACAGAGTCGTCAAATTGAAAACTGACTTTATCATAATATAATATGTAAAGTCACTTTCCATCACAAATTAATCTTAAGTTTAAAAACAAAATAAAAAAACCCGGTAATCATAGCAGTAAATAATTTTCAATAACTAAGAAATAGACATCCAAAAGGTAGTTTCTTTAAAATACACACCAACCAAAAACGTTGGCGAGATGATACCTAAATCGTCCCTAAAACGCAGCCCTACGTAAAGGTGCCGATAGGTCCAAAATTCAGGAACTAAAAGAAACTAAATAACCGAACAACCAATTAACTAAATAGAAAATAAATGTGTTATATTAAACAAAACGCAATCTTTTCCTTAAAATAGTTCATCTGAACATTGGTTGGCAAATCAAGGTTATCTGTTTAGTTTGAAGTCATTGAATAACACTTCACTGGCTAAACAACCATCACAAATTTTTGAATAATAACAAATATTTCAAGGGATGAATGAGTCCCACAATGCGAGAAACTTACCATAGGACGAGCTATGAGATAAAAATCAGCACATCAACACGAACAAAAATCAGCTATTCAATAGAAAATTACGATATCGACTTGACCAAAATGTATTGAACAGCTGATTTTGTTTTTCACGATTTTGGATATGCCCTATACTATAAGTTGGACGCTCTCATACTCTGAAAGTAGACTTCACATGTGTGTATACAAAAGTGATTAAAACTGAAACAATAAAGTATATAAAATATTTAAGTACTAGAATTGCTTTTGCGAGCAATTGATTGTGTAAATCACGTTCTGTAAAATAATAATAAAAGTTTATTCTTGAATTAAGCAGGACTACAACGACATACTATACTTACAGTAGTTGTCATAGGAGGCAGTAGGGGGGAGTATTAATACAGATTAGTCCCGATACTCGATTCCGCTGAAGCCAAGCTAATGCCTCTGACGTAAGTGGGTTTTTGTTACAAGCGGATGTATGTATAAATTGGACAATTGGTAGCTTATTGCATTGGACCTATTTTGTAGCTAGTCTTAAAAATCAGAAGCGTCCCTAGTGATTGATTATTAAATTACCTACAAATTAATCAAAACATTTAACAATTTAAATTATGGAGAAGAGTCTGTTGTGTTTTCGCGCCAAACAAAAGACTTTAGTGATAAAAAATGGAAAATGAAGTATTTAGAAAAGTTTGCATTGTGAATGAAAAAAACTAAAAACTCAAATGACTTTAGTGATGTTTCCTTTTTCTTGGGGTTGTTTTGCCGTTCGGCCAATATTTTGACATGAGGATCAGGGTGCCTACCATCAACTCTTATTGCGGTTTTGTTTAGGACCTAAACTGAACTGCTTCGCTTCGCTTATTCGTACCACGATAGCTTAATTACGATCGAGATTCTATTGCGTCAATGACAAGCAATTCAGCGACATGTCACAGCCGTTTAGCTGTCATGAACTCTTACTTATCACGTTCACGTTCGAAATACCCTACACGTCCAGTTGCGATCAAGGTTGACAAATTTAATTTATCAAAAAAAAATAAGATTTTCCGCATGGACATGCGGAGACATTAACGGAGAACCTAAAAAGTGCTGGGACCAGCACTTTTTAGGTTCTCCGTTAAATGTCCTGTCAAGTCCATGCAATATATACTATCCCTGTACGTTCACAGCTCCAAAAAGCCTAGAAATTGTACCGGCAAGCAGACCATATGTGGACTGTGAACGTGTAGAGCTTTCCGTCTACAGACCACATATTATGGTCTGTGGACAGTGAACCTGTTATATAACTCGGTCAACCTAACATGACACCTACAGGTTATACCCGTCCCTCTCACTCTCCGGGCATGACAGAATCAAGTGAAAGAGATGGGTAGAAGAAATAAGAACACTGATATTCAGCAATCCATTTGCGATCCAGTTTTTAGACCGAAAAAAAGCAATTCATTTTAGGAACCTATTCTGAATCGCACCAGTTTTGAATCGCTTTCTTATAGTTGATGGTTGGCACCAAGGACTTGAAATAAGAGTAGATAGTACTAGCCTTATGTTGAATGTCAGTAACATGTTTCAATTTTCTACGGCATAATTCTCTGGGGTATTATGTTCAAATAAATGATTCAAAACCTTCTCACCGGAAACATGGGACTATTGCCTGTTACAAATTAAATCATAAGTAGGTATTTATTATAGGACCTACGTCAAAAAGGACAGCCATAATTCAAAACAAAAGCCAAAAGCAACAGAGGAAAGTAAACCCACAGTGATAAATAATATAAGTTCCATTCAGCGCACGTTTTTGCTACCCCTCCTTTTTGTCATCTTGCTGTCAAATTATTGAATCTTTGTGACAAACACACCTGAGCACGTGACACTCCGTGGCTGAACAAAACATCTATGATATGGAAAAGAAGATTGTGCCTAGTGATGATTTTTATAGATTTCGTGTTTTGGAAACAACGTGAAAATATACCTACGAGCTGTTGATGTTTATATCCACTATACACTCGTTATAATAAATAATAAATAAATATTCTCTTACAATCACACCAATTATCTAAGCACGTAGTTAATTTCTTAAGAAACTGTGTCTACGTGAACTTGATAACGGATAAATAACTTGATACTTAAATGCTTTTTGTTTGCAAACACATACTTAATATACATAGAAAACACCCAGACCAAGACAAATAGACATGTTTATGCACACAGATATTTGTCTTGTTCGGGAATCGAGCCCAAGACCTCTGGCGCAGAAGGCAGGTAGTTGACCCCCTGTGCCAAATCGGTCGTCAAATTATGACGTTATATTTTTGAGTTAGATTCTTGAGGTTATATTTTCATGACAAGGATTAAGGTAAAACATAAAAAAGGTCTACCGAAATGCACTAACATCTGAAAACTATATTGAATTATTTTTAGAGAAGTTGTTTTTTTCCAAATAATAATAATTATAAAATAATCAATTTGCTTCACTAATAATTTGCTAACACCAATAATTAATCAAGCTCATAAATAGTTTTCATTAGAAAACTGTGCTATGGAAATAGGATAACGGATAAATTACTCATATACTTACTTTTTTTGTACATACATACATAATATACATAGATAACACCCAGACCAAGAGAAATAGAGATGTTCATGCACACAAATATTTGTCTTGTTCGGGAATCGAATCCGAGACCTCTGGCGCAGAAGGCAGGTATCATACCCCTGTGCCAAATAGGTCGACGAAGCTGTGTGACTTTTCCGGAATAATTTTGGGAATCTATTTGATCTGTCTGAAGTCATTGTGAATAGCGTGATTCCACCATTAAGGACACAGCACATTACATCAACTCGGAAAGGGATCGACACCGTATCGCCTTCGCCTCGCCGTCAACCAGGCGTCAACCTAACGCAAGCACGTAACCAAACCGGATCAGCGTGGGTACGTCGGTCGTCTCGGCTACGGCTAGGCGACGCCGCGCTTACGGCTCGCCGCACAGTGGTTCCATATAAAAAAAAAAGAATGAGAGAAAAAAAATTAAATAATAAAAAAAATAAATAAAAAAATTTAAAAAAAACATGAGAAAAAAAATTATAAAAAAAATTGATGTTCATTTTCATTTTCAGACCACTATGCGTAGAGCCGTAAGCTCGGGTACGGAGAGACGTGAGCGCGTGGACGACTAGCGGTAAGCGCGGGGACAGCAAGTTGAGCGACCCGCAAAGCGGTTCGTGAGCTGGTCCCGAGGCGAGGCGATTACGTTACGATTCCGATTAGTGTGCTTTGCAGTAGGGGGTTTCATACAAAGAATACTGAACCGCTCGAGTTGATACGTTTACGATCCCTTTCCGAGTTGATGTATGTGCTGTGACCTTTAGCCTTGTTATCACTAACATCAGGACAGTATTGTCAGCAAAATCGGGACACTAAAACATAGTTGTATATACTAAAACAATTTTAGTTCGTTTAAACTTAAAATCGAACAGATGATCACACTTTCACAAGCCCTTAGGAACTTAGCAGTCTCACCACTTACGTAATGCACATATTGACCACAAACAGTTTTTCCTAAGTAACATTAAAATATACACACAAACACAAAATAAATAGTCCAGATATTTCTTTGTTTACCCTACGGCGAAGGAGCCCTTGCGATTTGTTCAGCTGTATGTTCTCACATTTACCAATATTTTGGACTCGGTAATTTTATTTTCCTTAAAAAATATGCTCAAGACGATATTAATAGCCGTCCTTAAATATACCGTCCTTATTTCTATAGTGAATAAGTTTTTAACGTCATTTAATTTTATACTTACAACGTACATTTATATTTTTTTATTAAATATTAGAGAACAAATTACATTTGAAATTAAAAAAGACTAAAATAGCAAACCGCATCCGTAGACAGGACAAACAGTGTCCGTGAGTAAAGTTAGGAATTATAATAAGGTTTCAGCAAATTACATAGATTTAAGCGTTAAAACAATCAATGTATTTCCTTTCATTATAGCTTACCTACACATTTTTCTATTTTTTTTTTAAATTTTACAAAAAATAATTACAAAATCAATGGTGGTTCCAAAACGGTAAACATATCCAAAGTTAACAATTTTATTCTCACCATAATGATGTTGATCAGATGTTGATGAAATAACATCCATTTTAATACCTAAACAGAATTGATTAACTTCCAAAGACCAATTTTAATTGCTTATGGAAACATGAAAATTTATAAAATTTTATATACACTTGATTGTTCAGGTAAATTAAATCTCTTCGGTATTTGAGTACATCGTAAAATTGGGGGTTAAGTATCCGTCGAACAATTTAATAACATTAAAATGGCCGGTGAAATGTGCGGGCTTTGTATTTAATTAAGCCACGGGCTTTTGTGAAGGCACACGTGGTTACGTAGCCTGAAGAGTTTTATCGTCTGTATTATTATTACCTAGTAATAATAAAAAATGTGGTGGGACGTATTTTTTTGACAAGGACATCAATTATGGAACATGTGAGTTGAGTTTTATAACAACGTCATGTAATGGTGATCTCCGAGAAGCTGTTGATCACTTGTGTTTTACAATTGCGTAAAGTCAATCGCATTCATTTGACAGTTCATATTGTATCATAATAAATGTCATTCCATACAAATTGCAGCCGATTGAATACGATATGAAGTGTCAAAGTAATACGATTACCTTACGTAATTGCCCCCCAGGTTAGGCCCTCCTTATGGATGAATACGGAGAATAGGCAATGACCTACGACGCAGACCCAATGCAGATTGGTGATAGATATTAACAATTTTAAACGCAGCCGGAATCAGCTGCTAAATGTGCCTAGGCTGGATAGAATGCAAAACAAGGGTTTCCAACTGTTTACCATTTCTTGTCATAGGTGAGTTATACTTTACATTTTTCTTGTATGTGCTTACAAGATCCCTTTGTCCACTTCTCTCTACCATTGTCTCTACCAGTATAGACAAGTCCGCTTTTTTGTCCACTTATCTCCACCGATTATTAATTATGTTTCAAACAAATGAATGAAAAAAGCTAAAATAAGACCACCGCAATAATAACCCATATTTCGCTCCAAAAAGTTTTTATTTTATTAGTGAGTCTTCTCAAGGACCAGATAAATCCACGGAGCAGAGGAAATTTAACCGTATTTTCAAATGTTTAAGGATGCCTTAAGGGTTTGCCATAATTGCGTTTTCCTTCAGTCTCGCCTGAACCTGTTAGCAAGCTGTTACTACAGGCACTTCCTGGTAACGACTATGTTTAAGTTACGGAAATGTGGTTACGCTCTTGATAGAGTTCCTACAATGTTATAGCAAACAGTACTTAAATTCTAACACGCACGGAAATTCTCCTCGGGATTAGTAAGAAGATTTTCGGATTTAAGAATAGGAGCTTTAGGTTTTTATGCTCAATGATTTTGTTTTTGCTAAGTAATTAATAAACCGGTATTAGTTTCATCAAATATTAAAGTTAAGGTATATTTTAAAGCGATATCTCGTTGCTAGACCAGTGTTTTTCAACCTTTTTCATGACACTACCCCTTTAGTATGAAGGAATATTTCGCGACCCCCCCTCTACCTGTTCCTTTTTCATGTACAGTGCCACAAGCTTTCCTGTTCCGGTGACAGCCGTGACAGAGGAGCCACTTGCAATACCAAATTAGCTGTCAAAATGGACTGTCGTATGAAAACTGTTTTAGTTCCAAAGATAATCACCGGAACAGAAAAGCTTGCTGCACTATAAGTAAGTATCTTGTGACAAATCTGGACCTGAGAGGCATTAAGCTCCAAGTGCAAAACCATAATTTTACAGTAGAGACAACTTTGTGAAAAATTGCTGTTGTATGGACTATATTCCTAATGCCCGAATACTCGTACGCTACTTATCTTTGGGAGCGTCTCAAACATCGCTCTGTCACTTTAAATGTCAAACGTATGAAAGAGATGCCATGATGTTTGAGACGCTCCTAAAGATGATTTGCATACGAGAATTCGGGCGTAAATAACTAAGAAAAGCAAAAGTTTTAGCAATTTGTTTAATAGAATAAAGCCCGAATTCTCGTACGCAAATCATCTTTGGGAGCGTCTCAAACATCATGGCATCTCTTTCATACCTTTGACATTTAAAGTGACAGGGCGATGTTTGAGACGCTCCCAAAGATAAGTAGCGTACGAGTATTCGGGCATCTATCATAGATTTAGAAATGCCACAATAAGAGATCATCTTTTCGTTTAATTTAATAATATTTGATGAAGTTTGTAAAAACACCGTTACATACAGTTTTATGTGTCATGTTTTTGTAGGAATCGCGACAGGACAAGGTAGAGGCAGAAGTATGTAACTCCGCACTTACGTTAAAATGCCAGTTCATAATTCTAGATACAATATTGGTGACGTACAAAATATTTTACTGTATTATCACTTGGTTGTTAATGTTCACCAGTTAATGTTGGGAACATTACACTCGAAGTTGTTGACCACTATGTCTACCTAGGACAGGCAATCCAATTAGGTAAGTCCAACTTCGAGAAAGAGATCTCTCGTCGAATCCAGCTCGGATGGGCAGCGTTTGGGAAGCTCCGGCATATATTTGCGTCCAAAATTCCTCAATGTCTCAAGACTAAGGTCTTTGACCAGTGTGTGTTGCCAGTTATGACTTATGGAAGCGAGACGTGGTCTTTTACTATGGGTCTCATAAGAAGGCTCAAGGTTACCCAGCGAGCAATGGAGAGAACGATGCTTGGTATTTCTCTGCTCGATCGAATCAGAAATGATGAGATCCGCAGGAGAACTAAAACGACCGACATCGCTCGAAGGATTGCTCAGTTGAAGTGGCAGTGGGCGGGACACATAGCGCGGAGAACCGATGGCCGTTGGGGCGGAAAGGTTCTCGAATGGCGACCGCGAACCGGACGACGTTCCGTGGGCAGGCCCCCTACAAGGTGGACCGACGATCTGGTCAAGGTCGCGGGAAGCCGCTGGATGCGGGCAGCGCAGGACCGATCGTTGTGGAGATCCTTGGGGGAGGCCTATGCCCAGCAGTGGGCGTATTACGGTTGAAATGATGATGATGATGATTATCACTTGGGACACTATGCCTCAAGGCCATATAGTACATTACAGCCGAGGACAGGTAATTTGCTTACCGTACAAGGCTTGAATAGTGCTTTTCGCAAGAAATGCGAGGAAATAAAAAAACTGTTTAACTAAATAAAATTTATTAAAACTATGACAACACATGTTCGGGCAATTATTAAATGTACCTAAATGTTATTGTTTTTCCGGACACACTTATGTATAAATCGCCCATAATAATATTATTTTAATGATGTATCATTAAAATACGCCAACAACACAGATTCCGAAAACGTATGCGCCTTTTTTTCACTTTTCCAAATCAGATCGTAGGTTTTCATATATCTTTCTTTTGATTTTGCTGGCAGTTAGTTTTCTGTTATTAATTTTGCTTCTGCTCTCAAATTTGGTGGAGTAGGTACTTACAATGTCTGTAAATGTTTCATTGGCAGAACTCATTTTAATAATTTATTACACAATATAAACTGTATTGATATCAAATCAACCGCTAGAAATCATTCCTGCCGTTTTTTTTATATTGGCTTGTGAGACCATGTGGAACGGTCATACAGCCTATTGATACTTACTACTTGCTACTAAAATGCGCAACTTCAATACCCGCTTCTGGGCGGTAGATGGCGCTGTACATATTTCCCATACAAAATTACTCGTAAAGGATATTTTGTCTATGATAAATCTCATTTTGTTTTTTCGATTGATGTTCGTGCTAAGGGTACATAGCGCTTGTGGTACAATACGAAGTAATATAATCTATGCGCACCGTATTTAAAAAAACGTTGACCTAATTATGTTATAATAATAATAATGTGGCTGTATGGTGCAAATGTCCCTTTGCTTTTTCTGTTTTTATACACAGGAATAACGAAAGAAAAAATAAAGAAAAAAAGTTGGTAGTACCATTGCAGATCACTGCAGTAATGAATTTCAGTACTTACTTACTGCACTAAAATCAGTGCAGTAAGTAAGTACTGAAATCCATTACTGCAGTGATTTTCAAATTTAGAATGTTTACCTCGGAAAAGTGCCACGTACTGCATTCTTTTCTCAAATATAATATTAACATTTCAGAGCATAAGTGTGAAAACGTCTGTTACGTTGTTATACAATTATAAAACTCTGGGTTCTGACCGACTTTTTGAACATACAGTTTTATGGCTGGAAAGAATACGGGATTTTATATACATTGGGCTTAAGAAGCAAAAACCGCTAAAAATGGACTTACAGTGTTATGCTTTTCAGGTCCAGAAATATTCAATACATAAGTACAACATTTTTTTTCATTTGCATATTTAATTAGGATTCGGAAAAATAATAGGTCTTTACATATGAAATTGCCGTCTTTTTCTCACATGTTTATTGGTCTCTAATTTTTTAATTAATATCAATATATCAAAATTAATAGTCAGTTTCGAAAATAGAGTATGTCGTCATGTTAAACATCTAAGAAAAGAATAATTAAACACGCGTCTAAAATTTTTATAACTGCTTCAAAGTACCGCTCTTTGGTTGTCGTCAATTTGACAGCTTTGAACAGATTTTTTTTTTTATTCTAAGACAGTTTATTAAATGAGATTACTTCTAGGCAATAGTTAGATTAATGTTGTCTGATCATATCTCGAAAGTTTCGTTGAATTCGGAGTTCACATGTCCAAGAAATCCCCAAATATCTTTGTATGCTAATTCCAACTTCCTACAATTTCCCCATAGAAAACGGCAATTTCATAGGTAAAGACCTAATACTTAATTATGTGCGTAAACACACATTTTTACATGGAAATCAGGAAATCAGGGGCTTTGAATGTTTGATTTCATATTTTGCCACCTCGTACTTGTGCAAGTTCACATTTTCATCAATAATGTAAGGAAAGAAATCGCTTAGAAAATCAGATCCACGATGGGAGAAATTGAAAAAAAAACCTTTGCGAGTACTCGAGTACTCATATGTTTTTTGTTTAAATTTTTTGTTAATTTAATACAAATGTTTAAGATGAATGAGAGACATCTCATAAGTTTGTTTTTGTAAATTTGATACAAATGATTATGTCCTTTAGTTAACAATTTCTTATATTTTTAAACTTATTATATTTTTACTGAATTAGCTTTTCCAGCAACTAATAGGGTAGACATAGGTTGAAAAACACTGTACTAGACAGTAAGGTTGACACCTTATACTCTATCAATACAAATAAAGTGATTATCAGGAATATTATGAAATATCATCTGAAATATTATCAAGATACAAAATCTATAACCAGCAACTTTGGCGGATTTCGCCGCAATGTGCGATTCTGTAATCCTTTAAATCAAATTAAACAATGATTTCACCAACCGTAAACTTATGATTGCTTAAGAACAAAAGTATATCTGCCGAGTCTATTTATTTTAGAATCGGCAATCTTGTCTCTAATTGTTTATCTTTCTCTGGGATTGTTCCTACTGTTTGTCTTGCGAAGGATTCTTGAATTTGAATAATCAGTGAGATTCCCTTCGGGACATCAAGGGATTTCGGTGATTATACCGTATTCGCAAGAAAATAAATTCTGTTGTTTGTAGGGTCCGTGTTAATTTTGCTATCATTCAAATTTCATTAGTAATCATGCCTATTGATGTTGGAATCGCTGAATCGATTTTTTTTATCCACAAGGGCGTAGCTAGCACTGTTCCTTCAAAGTTCAAACCTGATGTTAAGTGATGATAAGGCTGAAGGTGGAATTGCACTACTCCCGGAATCATCAATAGCTGAGGAACTGGCTATCTTGCGACAATGCTGAAAATATCAGATATGAGACTGGTGTTATATTCTTGAAAGCAGAAGCACCAGTTAAATCTTTTTCAACTTATTACAATTTTTACTTTTTTGCATTCACAATGCAATTTTTCAACTTTTTTAAAGAGATCATTCTGTACACGATTTATTCACAGTCTTAAACCAAAGTTCGTTATAGAAGACGCTTTCGAATGTCTAACTGTTTTAATTTTAATAAATTGCCATCGTATACCTATACGTACATAATAAAATTGTAGTCTAGCGCGGATCCTCTGGTTATGCATACATTAACGCCCCGTACTCAGTTATGTAACTTTTGATCGTTAAAGGGATATCGCCGGGAAACCGTTCAACTATTAGTTTCGTAAGTGAAGATCAATGAGTATGTGAAATCAAATAACGCGTGAAGTGATACACCTACCTTAATTCTCGAACGCTAATCAACTACTCGTATATACATGATAAAATTTTGATCAGTGCACATATTTTTAGGATCGACTCAGAATCGGTAAGTGAACAACTTTCGCCTAGAAACGTAGGTCGAAATACGACAAAAATTTTTGGACTTCCCATACTAAATCGATCAAGTGATCAATGTGATTTGTATGAAGAGTCAAACATTTTTTGGCATATTTCGACCTATGTTTCTAGGAGAAAGTTGTTCACTTACCGATTCTGAGTCGATCTTAAAAAATTGTGCACTGATAAAAAAATTATCCGGTATAGAAGCGTCGCTAACATCAGCCTGTCGCTTTTAATTTCAAACGTATGAAAGAGACGCCATGATGTTTAATACGCTCTCAAACTTGAGTAGCGTTCGCGTATTCGGGCGATCTAATAATTTGTATCTCACTTTCTCACTGTACAGGAACAGTAAATAAAACCTATTTTTCCTTTTAAGTAGCCCATTTACTAGCTGAACCTAAACTAGAATAGAAACTGCCCCATAAACAGTGTTAAATTGTGTAGAGTTCGAGAATTCGGGCGTTACTGGAATGAACTATAAGTAGATTAAGAAGCTGCTCCGCGCGGTTTTTCCCGCGTGGTACCCGTTCCCGTGGGAATATTGGGATAAAAAGTAGCCTATGTATTATTCTGATGTATAAGCTATATTATTGTAAAGTTTCATTAAAATCCACCAAGAAGTTTTTGCGTGAAAGACTAACAAACATCCATAGTGTTATATAAAGGACTAGCTTTCCGCCTACGGCTTCGCCCGCGTGGACTACACGACGTTATCCCACGGGAATATGATATTATTCCGGGATAAAAAGTAGCCTATGTTCCTCTCCAGGCTACAAAGTATCTGTGTCCCAAATTTCAGCCAAATCCGTTATGGCGTGATTGAGTAACAAACATCCAAACATCTTAACTTTCACTTTATGACAAAAATCTTTATCTTTATACTGCGACTAATAATATTACTTTAATGTTCAAAATGATAAAATTTTAAAATACCCACCAATGAAGACCTGAAGACCTTCACAGCTCAACGATTGAAACATCCTCGTTCAATGTCAAAGTGTTAATCCATCTGAACTGAACAGTTGATTTTCATTAGAGAACACTCAAAAAGCCTTCCAAGTTAAAGCTTACTTCTCGAACGAGTTTTGCTCTCTCGTACGAAATAGCTCTAATACGATTTCGCTCTGCTATAACTTTTACAATACTTCACTTACGTTCGAATAGCCTTGATCGAAACGTCGTTCAGACCCACGAGTTCCAATGCTCGAGATTTGCCGGTACTGGACAACTTTTATTATTTGCAGTAATAAACTCACTTTGTAGATTTTCAAACGGTTGGACCTGATTGTAGCTTTCAAAGACAAGAGTTCTGTCGGAGAAGTATTAAACAAACATAGAGCCCACTGTCTCTAAAAGCAAAAGAAACAAATAAAAAAGTTTTGGATGAACAAATCAGGATCTGATGAAAAAAGAATTTTCCATGGGTGTATATACTTAATTGAACAAACATTAGAAAACACGAATATTAAAAACCGACTTTTACATGCCCTTTATTGTTGGGTTTAAAATTAGCTAAACACCTCTTTTTTATAACTGAGTAATGGAAAATACCTATTCTATGTTACTTCTATAAGTACAACGAAGAACTCTGTAGTCACAGAATAGTACATTACAGCCGAGGACAGGTAAGTAAGAAATTACATTGTCGAGGATGGTTTGAAGCACGAGCCGCAGGCGAGGGCTTTAATCATTCGAGGCAAGGTAATTTGCTTACCGTACAAGGCTTGTATAGTGCTTTTCTCAAGAAATGCGAGGAAATACAAAAAAAAAGTGTTTAACTAAATAAAATTTATTAAAACTATGACAACACATGTTCGGGCAATTATTAAATGTACCTACATGTTATTGTTTTTTCCGGGCACACTTATGTATAAATCGCCCATAATAATAATTATTTTAATGATGTATCATTATAATACGCCAACAACACAGATTCCGAAAACGTATGCGCCTTTTTTCACTTTTCCAAATCAGATCGTAGGTTTTCATATATCTTTCTTTTGATTTTGCTGGCAGTATGTTTTCTGTTATTAATTTTGCTTCTGCTCTCAAATTTGGTGGAGTAGGTACATACAATGTCTGTATATGTTTCATTGGCAGAACTCATTTTGATAATTTATTACACAATAAAAACTGTATTGATATCAAATCAACCGCTGAAAATAATTCCCGCCGTTTTTTTAAATATTGGCTCGTGAGGCCATGTGCAACGGTCATACAGCCTATTGATACTTACTACTTGCTACTAAAATGCGCAACTGCAATACCCGCTTCTAGGTGGTAGATGGCGCTGTACATATTTCCCATACAAAATTACTCGTAAAGGATATTTTGTCTGATAAATCTCATTTTGTTTTTTCGATTGATGTTCGTGCTAAGAGGAGTAGTTTGCCACAACAAAATAAAGAAGAAGATGTTCGTTCTAAGGGTACATAGCGCTTGTGGTACAATACGAAGTAATATACTCTGTGCGCACCGTATTAAAAAAATTAAATTAAACACGTCAAATCACGAATGCAGACTGGTATATTTCATAAGTATTCACATACACATACATTAAACTAGATGGCGCTAGTAGCAACAAAATTAAGTTTTATATTATAATATTATCTGTGGTTTTGATACACACCAACACCCCCACTTATCAAAATAGAAGCCATATAAACAAAAATCTGATATTTTTATCATCATACAAATTAAATTACTGATTGACAATGCCCAGTTTTTGCATAAACTTATAATGTTTTATAGACAGTAAACCCTTGGTCATTAAGTCAGCTGGCATTTCACTTGTAGACAAATATTTAATTTCTAAAGTTTTATTTTTAAACAAGTCTCGAATAAAGTGATAGCGCACATCTATATGTTTTGACCTATTATGTGACTCATGACTTATTGCCAACTTTATGGCACTTTGGTTGTCACAATACAAAGTTATTACATTCAATTCACCAGTAAGTTCACATAATAAATTTCTTAAATATATAGCCTCTCTAGATGCTTCCGAGAGGGCCATGTATTCTGCCTCTGTACTGGACAGAGCCACTGTCTTCTGTTTTCTGCTTTGCCATGAAACAACAGAACCAGACATCACAAAACAGAAACCAGTATAGGATTTTCTATCCAGCACATCACTAGCCCAATCAGCATCCACAAAGCCTACTAACTTTGCATTCTCATTGGTATATTTTAAACAGTACAATTTAGTTTTTTGCAAATATTTTAGAACTCTTACAGCATAATTCCAATGTGTTTCATTATAAGCATTGTTAAACTGACTTAAATAACTAACAGCAAAACTAATGTCAGGCCTAGTTAAGACTGCAAGATACATTAGACTACCTATCAGTCTTTGGTAAGGAATGTTAGATACACAATTTTGAGATTTTTCTACATTCAACTTACATTCAATCGGTGTATCTATACTTTTACAATCTGACATTTGGAACTTTGACAAAAGTTGTTCTATATATTGTTGTTGATCTACAGTAATCACACTGTTTTCTTTGTCAACATTTATTCTCATTCCCAAATAACGTTTTACGGGGCCTAAATCTTTTAATTTAAATTCCGAACTTAAAATCTTTTTTAACTGTTCTGTTTGTAAACCATTATTTGAAAATATGAGAAAATCATCGACATATAAACATATTATTATTTTAACATTATTAGTTAGTTTTGTAAACAAGCAAGGCTCAAACTTGCTATAATGAAAACCTATGCGACTTAAACAATCTTTCACTTTTTCATACCATGCTAAAGAGGATTGCTTGAGCCCATAAATAGCCTTTTTCAATTTTAAAACATTGCCATTTCCTTTGTTTACAAAACCTTCCGGAACTGACATATAAATATTTTCTTTTAAATGTCCATTCAAGAAAGCTGTCGTAACATCCAAATGCGTAATGTCCATTCCCATTTTAACACTTAGAGCAAATAACAAACGTAGGGTAGAGTGTCGTACCACAGGAGAAAAAGTGTCCTCATAGTCTATACCGCGTCTCTGGGTAAAACCCTTAGCGACTAATCTTGCACGATATCTCACCATGTTATTAACGTCCACTTTCTTTTTTAAAACCCACATACTTTTCACTACCCTAGCACTATCTGGAAGTTCCGTCAACTCCCATGCATCATTTTCTTCAAATGACCTCAGTTCCTCTTCTACAGCTCCTTTCCATTGTTCTGCCTCTGGTCCGCTGATGGCCTCCAAGAAGTCTATCTCCTCCACGTCAGGCACACTACCAGAACATAGATTAGTATATCCATACCTCTGCGGTGGTCTCCTCTGTCTCTTGGCTCCGGCATCTGGATTCGGAACATCTGAGGTTGAAACTTCCAATAAATCAGAAATTACTGTTGTAGATGAACTGTCAGTATATGTCTCTTCTAAGGTTGAGTCGCCTTCTTCAACATCTGTATATTTTGAGGACTGTGATGTAACTGAATGGTTTAGGGATTCCTGTTCCATATCCCCCACTGAATCCCTAACTGCTCCGCTGTAGCCTGAGGAAACTGGGATATTTTCTGGATCCACCCCCACTAAAACTCCATTCTCTTTACATTCTGCAGGTTTTTCATTTATGACCCAAATAACATTAGGATCATCATAAGAATTTGTCTTTCCTGCCGCTTCCTCCATTACAATAACATCTCGACTGACGGTGACTGCATTCTTCCTTGGATCATATACACGGTATCCTTTTACATTGTCAGAAAATCCCACTAGGATCTGTCGCTCTGCTTTCCGGTCCCATTTCAATCTCTTCTCTTTCGGTATGTGGACCATCACTGGACTTCCAAACAAGCGAATGTGACTTATGTCAAGCTTCTTTCCATACCACGCTTCATACGGTGTTTTGTCCTTTAAGCTTGAAGTTATACATCTGTTCTTCAAATACACAGCTGTACTAGCTGCTTCAGCCCAGAACTTTGTTTCGAGTTTAGCGTCAAACATCATACACCTGGCCTTTTCAACTATGGTTCTATTAGCTCTTTCGCAAACTCCGTTCTGTTCAGGGGTATATGGGTTTGTTTTTGATGAACTATTCCATGAGTTTTTAAATAGTTCTCAAACTGTCCACTGCAAAACTCTCCACCATTATCCGTGCGTAATGTTTTAATTTTCTTATTATGTTGATTTTCTGTAAAAGCTTTAAATTCTTGAAAACATTGGAACACTTCATTTTTATTCTTCAAAAAATAAATAAATATCATACGGCTATAGTCATCAATGAATAATACGAAATATCTGGCACCTCCAATAGATTTAGTTTCCATTGCACCACATACATCAGCATGTATTATCTGTAGTGGCTCTGTACTTCTGTTGCTGGAGTGAGGAAAAGAAAATCTTGTTTGTTTACCTTCACAGCATGTCATACACTTTTCTTTCTTCACATCAAAAGTATCAGGATAGGATAATCCTTGCACTATTCCGTTCTTCATCTTATTCATATCAAAACTGTTCAAATGTGCTAAACGTCTGTGCCATAACTCACCACTCTCTACTGTCGAAGTTGCCAACAAACAGCCTTTTGTTTGTACTTCTAGCTTGTAAACACCATCTGTCAACACGGCTTTTGCAACTAATTCGTTTCTCTGATTACGAATATAACAATAGTTTGTATCAAAGTTCACATTGTTTCCATTTCTGATGATTTCACTCACAGAGAGTAAGTTTGTTGTTAAGCTAGGCACACAAAGCACATTCTGAACTGTGATATCATAGCAACAGTCCGTGGTAATTTTTACATCTCCGGAGCACAATACTGGCACTTTCATCTCGTTAGCGACGATAATCTCGGATAACCTAGGTGAATAGTTTTCGTTTTTCAACCATTCCTTATTCGCAGTCATATGTGCGCTGGCGCCGGAATCCACATACCACTCTTGTTTACTGTATTTTCCATTCAGAAAAACTGCACTAAAAGCATTTGATTGCTTATTTTTCTGTAGCAATGGACATTTATTTTTGAAGTGCCCACTTTGTTTACACTTATAGCAGGTTATAATTTTTCCAGTCTGTTCTGACGTTGACGTTCCATGACAGCTATTTTTGGTATTGCCATTTTTCTTCCGGTAATTATTTTTCGCAGCAAATGCAGTAGCGCCACTGGCCTCCATAGTGACAGGATTTGAAACTTCCATGTCTAGAAGCTTCGATTTTATGACGTCAGCGGTGATTTTTATTCCTGAGTGTTCAATGGCCATTATCATTGGCGCAAAATGTTCAGGCAAACCTGCTAGCAATAATGATCCGATCCATTCATCGTCAATTGTAAATCATGTACCATTTAATCTGTTTGCCGTTTCCACAAGCTGCGTTACGTATGTCGTCATGGAATCGCAGTTTTCACGACGAATCGAAATTAGATTTCGAAGTAACGAGATTTTTCGTGAGAATCCGGAGTCATCAAACATACACTTCAATTTATTCCATAAACCTTCTGAAGTTTTTGTATCTTTTATGTGTACATACAATCCTGGATCTATTGTCAACACCAGCTTTGCCTTGGTCTTCGCATCTTCAGTAGTTTTTCTCTCCGTGCCTTCTACAACCTTGATGTAGTGCAACATGCCTTCAAGCACCAACAGGTTTTCAGCTGCAAAACTCCACTCATCGTAGTTTTCGCGTCCTTTTAATTTCGGTACACTCTGAATATAGTTTGTCGCCATTTCTAGTTCGAAAAACAATGATTTTAAACTGATTTCACTGAAATATGGAATCACCCATAACCTATTAAATTAAACACGTCAAATCACGAATGCAGACTGGTATATTTCATAAGTATTCACATACACATACATTAAACTAGATGGCGCTAGTAGCAACAAAATTAAGTTTTATATTATAATATTATCTGTGGTTTTGATACACACCAACAAAAGTTAACCTAATTATGATATAATAATTACCTATATAATAATAATAATAATGTATATATTATGTATGTATGTATATATTTTCCATAATTTTATTGATTTTATTAAGAAATATTTAATTCAGAGGTCACATAATACCATAATAATAATATTTAATATCTAATAGCCTACAACAATATATACTTACATAGAACAACAACAAAGAAGATACATATTTTATAATCTATTTAAAAATGATCCTGTATGACAGTTGAAAATGTCATCAACAATACAAACACAATTAAATGGGAATGGGATATAAATGAACAAATAGATGTTGACGAGAAGCCGAGCAGCACGTCTACCACCTCCGGGCTCGTCACCTCGCTCCGCCTCGCAGTTGTCGGCAACTGCCTCAGTGCCGTGTGTTCAGCTGACATCTGCAGTTGCGTCGAGCGATAGTGACGAGTATTTCTCTCCACCGACGTCGCCACCACCTGTACGCCGGAGGAGGGGCCGGCCACCGAAGAGTTTGGGGCTTCTGGGGCAAACGGCTCCGGTCAGGGCCCCCGCTCCCGGTGGAGTGCAGCGCATGCGATGGACAATTTCCATCAATGAAAATGTCATGCGCGCATATTTTGAGGCAACAGAGGCAGGAACTAATCTTACTGCGTATCGTGTTCGGATGCTATCTCTGTTTCAGGCTCTCGAACCATCAATCAACGTTTCGGCTCAACGACTGTCGGATCAGGTGCGAGCCTTTCAACGGGGTCACTTGTTGGATGACTCGGTACTTGATCGGCTCCGTACGGAGGTGCAACGTAACCGTATCATTACTACTGCATCGCAGGCGGCAACTCAAGCTTCTGCCGCGGCCACATTGCAAGCTGGCGTTGCTGATAGTGATCGTGGAGATGATATGGTTACTACTGTAAGTCCCCAATACAATGATATATTGAGGAGTACTCTTGAAGATGTAGTTCGGGAATTTCGATCGACTTCAGTTCACCTTAGACCTCGGCTTCCACGTTTTCCCATGCACAAAAAAAATAGGGCGCTGATGTGTGCTTTAGATTTGCTACTACCAAATTACTTTGATAGTAGTGAAGACCTGGCTGATACTCATTCGATCCTGTACTGTGCGGCTATTACAGCTTGTCGTGTTGCTCATGTCAAATTTCCAAATACTGACACAGCAACACGCCCTCGCCTGGCTGTACCAGCCTGGCAGTGTAGGATTGAACGTCGTATCAGTGAGGCTAGGGTACTCATCGGTAAGCTCAGCTGCTTTAGGGAGGGCAACATGCGCCCTAGGGTCATGCGCTTTGTGAACCGTGCATTCCTGGGGACTGGTATTAGTCCTCAAAATTATATTTCATGTGTCACAGAGCGCATCGACTTCCTGAAGCAGAAAATTTGTGCATGGGCTAATCGTATTCGAAGGTATAAGGTGCGAGTCGATCGCTTTACTCAGAACCGCATGTTCGAGAGAGATCAACGATGTGTTTATGCATCCTGGGAGCGACCGAATCAGAGTGATACTGATATGCATCGGCCGGATGATGATGCCATGATTTCTTTTTGGCACAACATCGGTCTGTGCCTGTCACTCACTCTGAAGGCGCGTGGATAAGGGATGTTGAGCGTTCGTGTGAGCTTATACCTGAGATGAATGAAGTGACCATTGATTACCAAGACGTAGTTTGTGCAGTTCGTTCCTTACCCAACTGGAAATCTCCAGGCCCGGACGGACTACACAATTTCTGGTATAAATGGTTACCTAGCTCGCACGTTTGCTTAGCATCTCAATTTCAAAGTGCTTTTTTATCTCGATCGCTTCCAGAATTTATGACAACAGGCATAACCCATCTGCTCCACAAATCTGGTAGTACTGCGGACCCCAAAAACTATAGACCTATCACCTGTCTACCAACAATTTATAAAATTCTTACGTCCATTTTGAGGTCGAAGATTAATAAACACATTGATCAAAATTCTATTATGTTCGCCTCTCAAAATGGATGTAGGAATCGGGCCCGTGGTACTAAGGAGCTACTTCTCATTGACATGGCTATTAACCAACAGGTTCGTCGAAACCGAAAGAACCTGTCGACTTCCTGGATAGATTATAAGAAGGCCTATGATTCCGTGCCGCATTCGTGGCTCATGAGGGTGCTGGAGTTGTATAAAATAAATACAACTCTACGCACTTTCTTGACATCGTGCATGCGAAAATGGAGAACGGTCCTTTTTTATCCAGGATCTCGACGGGTTCTAGGTCAGGGCGACCCTATAAGAATAGAGCGAGGTATCTTCCAGGGTGACGGTCTGAGTCCATTGTGGTTCTGTCTGGCCTTGAACCCTCTGAGTACACTTCTCGAGAGTTCAGGATTAGGCTACCGTTTACGGAGAAATGGTCAAGTAATATCACACCTACTATACATGGATGACCTGAAACTATTTGCCCATAGCAGTTCTGATTTAACAGCGTTACTGAAGGTTACTGAAGCTTTCAGTAATGCCATTAAAATGGAATTTGGTGTGGACAAATGTGCAGTCATGCATGTAAAGCGTGGTCAGATAATGGAATCCACGGGTATACAACTCTCGGATTCTATTAATCTTAGATCTCTCTCCGTTAACGAAACCTATAAATATTTAGGTATGTCACAGGCATTAGGCATCAACGACGCTGACATGAAACAGTCGTTGCGTGAGCGTTTCTTGGGGCGCCTCTCAAAAGTCCTTAAAAGTCTTTTGTCTGGCGGAAACAAGGTTCGCGCATACAATGGATGGGTCATGCCGGTACTGATGTATTCCTTTGGCATACTTAAATGGACTCAAACTGAACTGGATGCCCTGGATAGAAAAGTTCGTACATTGCTAACAGCACACCGCATGCATCACCCACGTTCATCGACCATGAGATTGTATATCCCGCGGAAGTGCGGTGGTCGTGGCTTCTTAAATGCTAAGACATTGCATAACCGCGAGATATGCAATCTTAGGGAGTATTTTCTCCAAGTCGATATGGGGTCTCATAGAGATGTAGTTGCTGTTGACAATGGACTGACTCCTCTATTTTTAGCAAAAGAAAACTGGCGCAAACCTGTAGTACTTAGTACTTCCGACCGCAGCACTGTGTGGCAAAGCAAGGAGTTACATGGCAGATTCTACCGGGCTCTCCATGGGCCCGACGTAGATTTATTAGCCTCAGTATCCTGGCTCCGTTTCGGTGACCTTTTTGGTGAAACCGAAGGTTTTGTCTGTGCAATTATGGATGAGGTTGTGATGACGAATAACTACCGAAAGTATATCCTAAGGGATGGCACAGTGGATATTTGCCGAGCGTGCCATCGTCCGGGTGAATCCCTTAGGCATATAATCTCCGGTTGTTCTCGTCTCGCAAACGGCGAGTATTTGCATAGACATAACCAAGTGGCCAGGATAATACACCAACAACTTGCTCTGAAACATAGTCTTGTGGCATCCGAGGTGCCGTACTACAGGTATGCACCAGAACAGGTCCTTGAAAATAGCCATGCCACATTGTATTGGGATCGATCTATCATTACAGACAGGACTATTGTAGCTAATAAGCCTGATATTGTATTGATAGATCGACACGAACGCCGCGCGATAATTGTTGATGTCACTGTTCCCCATGACGACAACCTTTTGAAAGCTGAAAAAGATAAAGAAAACAAATATCTTGATTTAGCTCACGAGATTGTTGACATGTGGGACATTGATTCAGCAATTATTGTTCCGATAGTCATATCTGCCCATGGGCTGATAGCCAAGAGCCTCGATAAACACCTTAAGAGGCTTGCGTTAGGTGGATGGATCGGGAGTCAGATGCAGAAGGCAGTACTTCTGGACACGGCCCGTATAGTGAGAAGATTCCTGTCTCTGGATCCTTAACCATCGGTAGCCGGGACCCTGATCTTGCTGCCGTTGGGGAACTACATTTTTGTATTTTTAAATTTTATATTTTTTAGTGTTATACATTGTAAAAATTTAATGTTTAGAAATATAATTTTGTAAGTATTTAAAATGTAATAAAGGGAATAATAATGTGGCTGTATGGTGCAAATGTCCCTTTGCTTTTTTGTTTTTATACACAGGAATAACGAAAGAAAAAATAAAGAAAAAAAGTTGGTAGTACCATTGCAGATCACTTTAGTAATGAATTTCATTACTTACTTACTGCACTAAAATCAGTGCAGTAAGTAAGTACTGAAATTCATTACTGCAGTGATTTTCAAATTTAGAATGTTTACCTCGGAAAAGGTACTACTCAAAGATATTCTTACCAATTTTTTTTCTTTATTTTTTCTTTCGTTATTCCTGTGTACATGAAGTTCGACTTAATACTGAGGTAACTGGAGAGTGCAGTACGAACAATTTTTTGTGACCACAAATTTCACAGTGGCTGTCTTCCGTCTCACCTACACTTTAAAAAAATACGTATGGTCATATGAGACAACTGACAGCCACTACCTGCCACTACATACTAAATGTCAAATTTCCTGGTGTTCACTTTTTTATTCAGGGTGAGAGCTCCAGTTACCTCAGAGTATTAAGTCAAACTTCATGCCTGTGTATAAAAACAGAAAAAGGCAAGACATTTGCACCATACAGCCACATTATTATTATTATTATATAAGTAATTATTATATCATAATTAGGTTAACTTTTTTTTAAATACGGCGCGCACAGAGTATATTACTTCGTATTGTACCAAAAGCGCTATGTACCTACCCTTAGCACGAACATCAATCGAAAAAACAAAATGAGATTTATCATAGACAAAATATCCTTTACGAGTAATTTTGTATGGGAAATATGTACAGCGCCATCTACCACCCAGAAGCGGGTATTGAAGTTGCGCATTTTAGTAGCAAGTATTAAGTATCAATAGGCTGTATGACCGTTCCACTTGGCCTCACAAACCAATATTAAAAAAACGGCGGGAATGATTTTCAGCGGTTGATTTGATATCAATACAGTTTATTTATATTGTGTAATAAATTATCAAAATGAGTTCTGCCAATGAAACATATACAGACATTGTATGTACCTACTCTACCAAATTTGAGAGCAGAAGCAAAATGAATAACAGTAAACTTACTGCCAGCAAAATCAAAAGAAAGATATATGAAAACCTACGATCTGATTTGGAAAAGTGAAAAAAGGCGCATACGTTTTCAGAATCTGTGTTGTTGGCGTATTTTAATGATACCTACATCATTAAAATAATATTATTATGGGCGATTTATACATAAGTGTGCCCGGGAAAACAATAACATTTACATTTAGTAATTGCCCGAACATGTGTGATATAAATTTTAATAAATATTATTTAGTTAAACAGTTTTTTTTATTTCCTCGCATTTCTTGAGAAAAGCACTATACAAGCCTTGTACGGTAAGCAAATTACCTTGCCTCGAATGATTAAAGCCCTCGCCTGCGGCTCGTGCTTCAAACCATCCTCGACAATGTAATTTCTTACTTACCTGTCCTCGGCTGTAATGTACTATTAATATCAAAGGTCTCAAATGTTATTACTTCGAACAATTTATTCATTTGTGTTTTCACGTGGAATTATACCTATTGTTAATTTTAAGTTATTGAAATCATAATTCTGTTATTTTATCCATTGTTCGACCGTCCTATCAAAACAAATTTATTTTAAGCATTCGCTTCGTTTTGTTTCTAATTAATTACACGCTACTGTGAAATTTAATTATTGAAAATTACAATTTGAGCAATAATAATTGTGTAATAACTGATTATTATGAATTAATTTATACAAAACAGTTATATTACTACTTGCATATGGACGTATGGTATATTGATATAGATCAATTTAGAAGTGTATTTATATTATGTAACAACATTTTTAATATTCATTATCATTATAGCTAATTGTACACAACTATTTTTTAAAAAGGTTCCGATCAATTTAGAACGTCCTCTTTTTTGAAGTCCATTAAGTAAGGTACTCGGGTGATCATGTCGCATATTATATTATAACTGCGTCGAAACATCAAGGATTTGAGAGCAAATCTAAACATGGTGGAAGTTCCGGGTCGGAAGGCTTTGTGGAATCCCGGTCCACAAAGCCTAATTTTATTTAAATTCAGATTTTCGAGGCTTCTTGTACCGCGACTGCGGTCCATGGTAAAAACAATCGACCACACAATGGACCCCAAAACCTCCTGAAAATCTGAATTTAAATAAAATTCTCAAAATTACGTTTTTCAGGGTGATCATACTTTGTTCTGTGAGACAATTGTTTAATATACATAGCGCCAACCAAAATTATACACAAAATTTTATTAGATAAAGGGAGCACTAGTCCCAAATTATGTACACTCGCATCGGAAGAAAAGTAGAAGGTGACAGATTACTAGTAGGTACGTTATTTTATTTACTAATAAGATTTCCTACTATTATTATCTTAGAATAGCATTCCGACAAGAATCCCACCCTATTCTAATCAGCAATAAAACAGTATCAACGGCAAATGAAAATCGAAGTCTGGCAGTAGTATTTATAGGGTACATTCGCGCCGTGTCCAATACAGTCCATACAACTTCATTAGCTTGAAAGGAAAGGTGATAAATCTCAATTGGACCGTAGCTTCAATACGAAATTACTAGGGCGCCCTCTATTTTAAAGCTATTTACAACGTTTACGTTGGCACCGGTATATTTATTTTATCAATTCAATACTTTGTGGTTTCCTAGCTGAACCTGAAGTTACCTATTACTTCAGGGTTTCGCTTTTCAATAGGTAATTGAATTGTTGTGACAGGACACGTGACCGTCAGATCGAAAATTCGTAAGACGGACACGTGATTTGATCGAAAAACTGTTACAATGTCATTAGAATACGAAAGCAAATTTCGCCACCGTTTCTAGAAAACGTGCGGCATTGAAGTTAGAAGACCTCGGTTCAAATCCATTCCATATATTTTTATTTTTTTTGTCAAATTCCTTTTTTTTGTGAAAAAGTCTAGGGAGCCCTTTTCACTTCTGCCGGTAGTCCCGGAGTGCAACCCATTGTTTTTATGTATGGAAGGTGTGGCATGACATTAGACGTAAACAAAAAACAACGAGTAATATCGCGTGACTACACCAAGATGATCTAAATTTCAGACTTAATTTCTTCTAAGTAGGTATTAGAACATGTTTTTTTTTGAGTAGGTTTTTTTAATATTTATTTATTCACAACGGGGTAGCACTTAGCCTTCATCACACCTGATGATAAGTGGTGATAAGGCTGAAGGTGGAAGCGCACTAATCCCGGAATCCTCAATCACTGAGGAACTGGCTATCTTATCTCTAACTGCCGGAACACAATAATGCTGAAAACATCATTGTTATAGCGTCAGACTTAGATAAGATGGTGGTAGCTAGCCAGGCGGACTAAGAACAAGTCCTACCACCAACCAAACCGAATACAATATGTACCCCCACTGAGAATCGAACCCGGGACCTCTGGGTTTGAAATCGGTGGTATGAACCACTAGACCACAGAGGCGGTTAAAGTATTGAACTTTCAAAATCATAGCGGTAGTGTTTTATTCAATTTCACTCATGATTCAATAAAGTAATGTTTAGGATACTACCAGTTACCTTATTTAAATATTAAATGTGACATCCGTTACAGGTTTTATTATGCTATGAAGCAGCAACCTTTCATCAAACGAATTGTAAATACAAATAAGACAAAATAATATGAGGTACATATCCGCTACAGTATAAGTAAACATTTGGCTTTTATTCGTACTACCCCATGTCATAAACATATTTAACGTGTTTTTATGTGAACGACTCCTACGTAATTGAAATAAATATAAACGTGCCTTTGACAAATTTACATTAGGAGGAAGTAATTTTCTTATTTGAAATTGTTTCTTTGAGATGTGTTAGTAAAAGACATTTTGATGTGAATTTTCGAAAAGAAAATTGTGGAACATAATTTATTTAATATCAATTATTTCGGAAAGGTTATTTAACGAGGACTAACAAAATTTAGTTAGTGGTATCGTTTAGCATTGCTATCTTGAGTAATGGTATATTTGTATCTTATTTGTACTAGCCTTCCACCCGCGGCTTCGCCCGCGTGGACTACACGACGTTATCCCGCGGGAATGTGATATTTTTCCGAGATAAAAAGTAGCCTATGTCACTCACTAGGTTCCAAGCTATCCCCATACTTAAAAAAAAACACGTTGATTCCTCGCTCCGTTTCGACGTGAAAGTCGGACAAACAAACAAACACACTTTCACATTTATAATATTAGTATGGAATTAGAACATAGCGGTCGTTGAGGTCAATATGTAGGTAACATAATATGCACATATGATATATTTACATAGGTATGCGATAGTGTAGTCTTTGATAAGATACCTTATACCTAGCATTCTGCTAATTGTATTTTTTATATTATAATTCGAATCCTATCCCGTTTCTGAACGGTTGTGAATCAAAGTGCTGACAAAAGTATAAAAACTTTTTTATACTTATAACATAATTGAGAACATTTCCCGTAGTCTTTAATGTTAATTTTTATCCTATTTGTGCTGAAAGAAAGCTTCTTTCCGTCGGGTAAATGAACCAGTTCGTTTTCAGACGTCCTGAGACAAATGGAGTCATATAAATCAACTCTCTGACCAATGCTATGTGGGTAGAACGCCATGTTGTTGTTCGCAAATATTATTATATGGGATTGTTATGTTATGTAGGTTTATTCTAATAAAAGCTTTTATTACCTATTGCTGTTAAGAATACTAGTGCTAACGCTTTGTATTGATATTTATACAGATTCTTATGTAAGAATGTATTTAAGGTATCGCTTTTAGTTTATTTTTTTAGTCCAAATTCAAAGTCAATTGAAAGAAAGAAAGAAAGAAAAAACTTTTATTGGATACACACACTTATAAAAAAAACAATCAAACAAACAATAAATGATTAAAAATAAACTTAAACTAAAAAAATTAACACTTAGGTGTGTGTGTGGGCCAACAAAATCCCGTCTCAGCATAATGCTGCCATTGTATTGTTACATACCTGAAAACAACTTTGAATGCCTTAAATATTATTCCAGTTATTTTTTTTATCCACGACGTTGAAGCACTTAGCCTTCATCACACCTGATGTTAAGTGGTGATACGGCTGAAGGTGGAAACGCACTACTCCCGGAATCCTCAATCACTGAGGACTATTACTACTACTACTTCTACTATTTTAAGTTTATTAAATACTTATTTCATAAGCTCTTATTAGATTTCTGCGTGAATTGTTCATCAAAAAAAACATTGTTCATTCTTGAAATCTATATCAAGAAAAACAAATCAAGCTATTAGCGTTGACCTAACTAACAAGAAGTCCACTAAAAGTGCCTGCCAAAGGTCTGTGACGTATTTGTTATCTCTACAAAGAACGATGCCACCGGTAATCTATCTCTATGTTGGTTGTTTACCAACCCACCACAATGAAAACAATACTAACGGCGCGTTTTCACTTTGACTTTTCCGTTCGGGGCTTAGATCCATTTCCTTGACATAACAGGCCAAGGAAGGCGCATCTGCTTTGTATGAACTCCCATACATCCACGCGACCAAGCAACATAGACCTACCTTCGCTCTCTAATTGCAGACTGAATCAGGGGCTTCCTTACCCGACGTCGGCTCAAAGGAAATGGACGGGTATATTAGGAACGTAAATCCGCTCTGTTATCGTTTCATTTATTCTGTAATAAGTTGTGATCCGTCGGCGGTTGATAGATTACTTACAGGAGGAAATTAGAACGTCTCGATGTCAGTTATAAATAAAATATATAACCTGATATCGAGACTTTGAGGTTGTTAGGTTGAGACGAGGTTGGGTAAATGTTGACAATAAAGTTTTCTTTGAATTTTCTTTGCCTGTGTGTAGGTATGTTGTAATACCTGCCTTGTTTCCTATTACCATAATACATTGGAATTGGATTGATAAGATTTTTAAAATATCCATAACGGGGTAGCATTTCATCACACCCGAGTTTAGTGGTGATAAGGCTGAAGGTAGAAGCGCTCTCCCGGAATTATCAACTGAGGAAACTGCCTATCTTATCCCTAATTGCTGGGATAACAATGCTGGAAACATCTTTGTTATGGCGTCAGACTTAGATAAAATGGTTGTAGCTATCCAGAAGAACTTGGAACAAGTCCAACCACCTACCAAACCGAATACAATATGTAGGTATAATCACTGAGAATCGAACACGGGATCTCGGGGTCTGATACCGTTGGTGTGTACCAATAGACCACAAAGCTCTCAAATGCACTAGCACAATGCATTTTGCTCTCGAATTGTAGCTGTGAGGACTCGCAAAGTTGTTCCAAGTAACAGGTTACCGCGAACGAATCACTATTTGAAGTGTTGCGGTTGAATTGACACAGTCCAGTATTGTCAGTTTATCAAATAGTTTAGTGTAAAACCTTATGTCTATTGGTATTATCTAAACGTGCTAGATGATACACTATTTGGTTGAGAGAAATACTCTAGTATTTTTACCTGGTGAATAAATTATTTGATTTGATTGAGTAAAACATGTATGTATGTATTAAAAGTACCCACTAACATTTGTAACGAAAGTGGTCTCAATAACATTAGCGTCCAGAACACTTATTAGATCCAAAACGCACTTCGTCAGATTACTCCTAATTTACACTAACCCAATATCGCGATTCAGGTGGGCCAAACAGAACAATTTGATTTAACGCACATCGCAAATTAGTGGCAAATTATATCGGTTCATTCGTAACAAAGTTGGTGGGCAAACAATTAGGAGGAGTAAGTTAGCCAGAGGATACTGTTTGCCCTAAGTCGTTGTTTGTTGGCCATAAACATTCCACCGGATATTAACTGCTGTCCGGATGTGTGGAAGAGTGTTCGGCTTTATTGTATCAACCGTTAAAGTTCCATTGGAACAATGCACGGTTGAGGAACATTCTTTGTTTAGCAGAAAAGGAAAATGGAACATTTTTAGCGCGTTGCTGTACAAAAGATATATAATAAACGTTGAATTAATTATTGTGGAAATATTTTAGTAATATGATATCATATCCGACAGGAAACATAGAGTAAAAAGGTAAAAGGGTTCCCATTGAGATGTTGCGAATTGGCGGTATTCATTAAAATTAGGGTCCGCAAAAAAGCGGGTAAGACGAATATTTTCGGATAAGTTACGTCGACCGAACTCCCGAATCGCAAATTGATCCCCAGATTATATTGTGGCCAATCGGATACGATTTACGAACGATTTTACAATTTCTAAAGGAAACATCTCGGTACGGTGGTATTCCCATTGAAATTAATACTTCGATTGAGCAGATTACTGGTCCGTGGTCCTTTTATATACTATATTTTTGTGTATGGATGTAAGCGATGTTGCAGTATCAAAGGATATTTCTTATTGGGATATTTCTCGATTTGTATATTCGGATATCTAACATCTAATGACATAGCAGTTGATGGTAAAATTGATATTTTTCAATCTCTATCCATATGTTGCTTACTATTCGTCAGATATTATGAGACAACGTAACCCACTCTTAGAAACAATTAGGCGGAAGAAACAGAAGTGCAGCCGGTAGCAATATCCGGTGCTGAATGATGTAATGCATACGAGAGGGGTCACTTAACCCAGAAATCCGATGCCAATTGCTTGTGCTTAGTTTACAGTTTACAGAGTTAGAATTTGGAATCCGATTTTTTTGTATTTTTTATATTTTGTTTACTGGCTTGTATGGCCTTGAACCTTTATCAAATCCCAAAGTGTTGTGCTAGCAACAGTACAGTAAAAATCCAATGCTGTAATAAATAATAATATGTTTTTTTATAAAGATACAATTTTTATGACAAGATTTTTTGCTGACTGTACTTTAATATTGTATTGCCATCCAAATCAAACCAGTATGAAAAATTTCAGCTCAATCGGACACTAGAAAGTAGGTTAATTTAGGTTGAAAGTTCACCCGAATGGACAACATACATACATACACTGCAAGTAATATAAAAGGTTTTAAAAATAAAAGGATATTGCAAACATCAATCACAAAAATCTTGGTTGAAATCAAGCTAGTAACCCCTAGCCCAGCAGGCAGTACTACTCATTTCGCAATAGGTTCTGCCAAATAGGTACTATCTAGATCGAAACTCAGCTCGACTCTCTCAATCATTTCGCAGCGACTGATGTGTACGCATGCCGAGTAAATTGACGCGCCAGGAACTACGATAGTTGATTTCTCATTTCAGATTACGGACTGCCTATCATACCGAAGCAGGAAAGGATGGCAAGCCTTATAAATCTGAACACAGCGATACATATAGCGATAAGCTAAGTTATGGCCTCATATTTGGAATGAATTGGCATTGGCATCGACTGCTGAACACGTTTTGGCTGTATAAATAATTGAGGAATACTGCCAGATTTCTCTTCCCATTTGAATTAGAAGCCTCGTCATAAATATCATAATTATATTATTTTCACTTCTCATGCTCGTAAAGTTCGTGTTTATGTTGGGTATAGGCTGCATAAAATCGCTTTTTATGCTCTAGTGCATAAAGTAAAATCTTCGTCTAAGTCTCAGATTCTAAGACAAAGGTCGTCAGGTAAACAGTCACACACGCAATTAAACTTCGTTAAATAAACCTGTTATTTCATTCTGTTTCTTAAATTTTGTACATAATCCATGTTAAATTACTAAATTAATAAAACTAGGCAAAATTAATGAGTTTTCTAAGAAATAGTATTTCAAGAGCATTATGGACTACGAGTACGATCTATGCTAAAGTCACTGTGCTGCTACTGCCACGTATAAAAAAAAGAAAGTCTTCCCGCCAATATGGCGAAGTCTTTACTTTTCTTTTTTGCAATATTGTTATTTATTAAATTTTCCTCACACTCGAAGTGAAAAGCAGAGTGTATAACTCGTACATAAAACCCATTTTACCCTCGAATTGACTATCCACCCTCGCCTACGGCTCGGATGGATATATACGTCTCGGGTAAAATGGTACGTTTTATGCACTTGTTGTACAATCTACTATTATGGGTAGTAGAAAGTTTGGTTAGTGTTTTTTGATTTAAACAATCAATTTTGTTAGAACTGTCATGGAATGGAAAACCCTCGATCGACTGTCGTTAAGATTCACGGCCACAGCCAACGTAAGGCATTATGCAACAGTAGAAAAAATAACCTCTAAATGAATAGAAACGTTGCGGTGTGGCTTGAGAGACGCCGCCTTGTTATTAAAAGTTATTAGATTCAGACTTACAGTAACCCACCACAGTGATCCACTCTTGACAGGATACATCTATTCCCTCATTAGCTGCGAGGAAGATTGCATTGACGTATAGTTGAGAGTAATACTTAATGCCGAAAGTCATAATTTTGCTAAGTTAAGCAATTTTCCTTTCGACGCGGACCCTCAGACTGACCACACGTTTCTAACGTTACAAAAATCCACGTCGGCACTTAGAGGTTAAATATGACGATGACAAGAATAAGAAAACCCCTAACCAACACATAGACGCGGCTAATTATGATTTTTGGTAAAAAAAAGGAAAACTTAATAATATAAAACCTTAAGAAAATATCACACAAAGAAAATAAGGAACCAGTTGTCAATAGAGAGTGGACTAGGCTCTTATCCAATTAGCTCTGGGGCATTGGAGAGCAGAGCCGCTCTGGCAATATCCGGCCTGAACGATGTAATGCGTGCCAATTGAAGTGCCACTTAGCCAACTGAAGGCATAGCATATGGATTATTTGAAACCTGGGGGAAAATGGGAAAATCAAAGACCTTTTTGCTGGGAGTTGTGTTATATTATTTTAAGGTATAACTCTAATATACTCGAACATAATTGAAAAAGAAAAATTAAATAAAGCTATTTCAGCATTAGGAAGGTATTGGAGATTACTAGCGCTACTATTTCCCTTATTTTTGTTCAAAAGCTTAATCAATAATCAAAATTTCGAAAAATGGGACCAACTTGGGGAAATACCTGATGTTATAACGTTTGAATCATTTCAATCGGTTCAGCCGTCTTCGAGTAATCGGTGTACATACATATAAAAAAAAGAAATAACCGCGACGAACAGATAACCTCCTCCTTTTAAATTTTTGAAGTCGGTTAAAAAGGATTAAGCATTTTACTTTTTTGCATTCAAAATTAAATGCAAATGCAATTTTTATTATTCATAATAAGTTAAGCATAGAAAAACGTCATTCGTGAACAAAAAAAAAGATCATTCGCCCGGACATTGAAAGGTCGTGGGCTCGAGTCCCATCGGAGCTAGTTGCGAGACGGGTAGATATTTTCTAATACTTAATTTTTAATGTGTTCAACAAAAAAAGGAATGAGTCCATGTCGTTATTTTGAAAGAAAAAAAAATCGCTGCTTGTGTTACTATTACTTTATGTAAGATAAATACCGTTGGTAGTGTAAGTTAGCACCTGCCAGAACTAAAACCTCAAGCAATATTATGGTTTTTTTACTAACGCAACCTTTTTCCAAAAAAAGCAGCAATAAATTTATCCTATATCGACGTCAAAGAAAAAGGAGGAGTAAACGTTATTCCCTGGGGAAAAAATCCGTCAGGGCTATACACATTAATTACAGCCCTATCAACTGAGCGAGCGTTGCGAGCGTTACGAGCGATTCTATTAAGTATCGCTTACCCGCTCCCCCGACACTAGATTAATCGGCCTATTATAAACCAATAATGGCACGAAGCCTGCAGACGTAAGCTTAGGTATTTCTAGGCACATAGTAATTACTGTATATTGTTAGCCCATAGGTATCTTCAGTCTCTACGGCAAATTTAGCGTCTCTTGCGGTCGGGTCGGGTTGTAGATTTACGTAAGCTGTGCGATTCCTTGTTCAGAAGGTGACGTTAATTTGGGTTAACTGAATCAGAAGTAATTGTTTACGTAATCTTGAAAGCCAACATTGAAGTCAGACGAAAAAATAACGCCAGCCTATTTATAAGTAATGTAATTAATACCTATGTAATTTATCTTTACATTTATTGTTCTTTAATTGCACCAGAGAACAGGAAAAATTTGATATGAAGAGATGGACGTTCTGCGCCAACCACTAATAAATTAGGTCAGATTTATTATTAGATTAGCACGTGATGGTCTAGTCTAGCGTCTTACACTCAATCCCCCTTATTACAAAACGTGGACTAAAGTTAGACCTGGTTTAAAATTCATGCTAATTCTATCTTTCATTTGGAAAATGAAAGTGACAGCACCAGTTTAGTACCAGTCTTAAACCAGGACTATTTTAGTCCACGTTTTGTAATAAGGGGGAATATGTTTAATATCAACATAGTACCCCATCCTCCGTATTAAGCTACATTATCATATGTCGCGAAATCCTCATTAAGCACATATATTACACTCATCCAAGCGTAGAGCACATTATAGTGCCTACACTATGTCCCGGTTGCAGAGGATATGCAAGAGCAGATGCCGCTACAGGATATTGAACAATTTCCTTGGCACTACACGTAATTGCTTTAATTTTACGACTGTATACGTAAACCTACGTATACGTACGTACAACGTATACGTTAATCACCGCTCGGTAATGTAAGTACCGAGTCGGATGCGTTCGTAATTACAACACGAGTTTACAACGGGGCGTCAATTGGAAACAGTTGAACAGCTTTATCTGTAGCAGTGAGTGTATTGTTTGCATGTTGTTTATGTATGTACAGCCGACAGTGTAGGTATAAAGTTTTACAGGTGCACAATGAAAACAGCTTTTATTATGAAAGTATTATGGATATTGTCTATGTGGGATTTCTATTTAAAACGACGGGTCACTCGTCGTCCGTTTTCACGCTACCAATGACGAATATCATTTATTTACTTTTTGAATAGGAACGGTCTTAGTTTAGGAAACACTATTCGTAAACAAAACTGATCGAAAAAAACCGGGCATTAGACAACGTTTAAAAAGTTTGAAGTGCCGGGCTAAAATTTAATACATAGAAAAATGTCGTCAAATGCAAGGGATTAAAGGACACAGCACATTACATCAACTCGGAAAGGGATCGACACCGTATCGCCTTCGCCTCGCCGTCAACCAGGCGTCAACCTAACGCAAGCACGTAACCAAACCGGATCAGCGTCGGTACGTCGGCTCGGCTACGGCTAGGCGACGCCGTGCTTTCGGCTCGCCGCACAGTGGTTCCATATAAAAAAAAAAGAATGAGAAAAAAAAAATGAGAAAAAAATATAAAAATAAATTTGATGTTCGTTTTCATTTTCAGACCACTGTGCGTAGAGCCGTAAGCTCGGGTACGGAGAGACGTGAGCGCGTGGACGACTAGCGGTAAGCGCGGGGATAGCAAGTTGAGCGACCCGCAAAGCGGTTTGTGAGCTGGTCCCGAGGCGAGGCGATTACGTTACGATTCCGATTAGTGTGCTTTGCAGTAGGGGGTTTCATACAAAGAATACTGAACCGCACGAGTTGATACGTTTACGATCCCTTTCCGAGTTGATGTATGTGCTGTGACCTTTAATGGATTTGTCTTATAAACGCCGGCGCTGCGTTCGGTACGGGCGGCGGATAGTGGATGTAGCGCTATGTAAACTCATATAGAGCAAACTAAAATCCGTTGCGTGCCTTGCGTGCGGTGCGTCCGGCGCGGTCGAATGGACGCGCACCTTAAGTCAACAAAAACATTTCTTGTATACTATTTCATCGAAACAGCAATAAACACAGATTATAACAACATCATTATCATTATCAACCCGAGTCGTTTCACGCTGCAGGTTAAAGGTCTCTCCATCTTCTTTCTATTTTTGCGGTCCCGGGGTGTCGTTTTCCAGTAATTTTTAAAGGAGTCGAGATCGTCCCTAGTCCATCGCCATCTTGGCCTGCCACGTAGACGTTTGGCTGTGGGGATCCATTTGGTGGCGTTTTTTGCCCAGCGGTCATCCGATGTGACCGCTCAGTTGTATTTGAGCCATGTTGATTTTTGGGCGTCGTCGGCAAAAATAGTTTTGAAGCGCAGTTTCGTGTTTCTAATGCCATCGGCTAATCCCTCTTTGACACACCTCGAAGGCAGACCTCTGTGATTTGGTCAATGACCAGGTTTGGGTGCCGTATGTGAGGACGGGTAGGATGCACATATCCATGAGTTTGCGTCGCCTTTCATAAGGTGTTAAAGGACCAATAGCTCTTCTAAGCGCTTTCGGTGCTACGAGCAACAACTTTCCTTGTCGCGCCTGGAAGGAGACTAGTTGACCTAAGTAGATATATATTGGACATGTTCAACTTCTTCGTAAAGGTGGGTTGCCGTGACGGGCCGCAGACCGCAAACTGCAACCGCAAACTGCAAGCGACACTACTTGTATGTTGTTGTTGTTGTACTTCTATGAATCTCTATGAAATTGATTCCAAGCGCAGTCGCGGCGCGTAAACTTCATAGAGATTCATAGAAACAAGTAGTGTCGCTTGCAGTTTGCGGTTGCAGTTTGCGGTCTGCGGCTTGTCTCGGCAACCCACCTTTACTCACACATACTCTGCGCTTGACGCTGTTGGTCATAACTTAGTTTTGTCCATATTCATGTTAAGTCCAACGTCGTGACTAACTGTTCGTAGTTCTTCGAGCATTTCCATTATCTGAATAGCAGAGTTGGAGAATAAGATATCTAATGACATCTTCGAATCATATTCATTCATAAACAGGAATCGGAGATCGGTTAATCTCTTCTCACCAATGACAATACCCTTTTTATGCTAAGTAGCTGTAATTTTCCTATAAACTTCTTCTAATGTTCTAAACTGCAACTCAGTCTATGACTAACGTAGTTATTAACTTTGATTAAGTTGCTGTACCTGTATAATTTTCGACACTAATAAATATTTTTGAATTTTGTTTTTTTTTTTTAATGTTGCCGTAAAATATTTATGACAAGCTGATATCGGTAGTTTGGTTGTGCTGATACATAATATGGAAGCAGGTCGACCTAATACTAAAGTTACCGACAATCCTAACTTTACAGCAAGCGCTTAGCTGCGGCCTCGGTATTAAGCGCTCCCTTGAAATAATATGCTTATTTTAATTTTTAGTTTTTTGCATTCACAATGCAATTTTTATTACAGAAAAATGGAAAATGAAGTATTTAGAAAAAAAATCGACCCGTCTCACAACTAGCTCCGATGGGACTCGAATTAACTCGAATAACGACTCCGTAGCTCAGTGGTTAGAGCAGCCGCCCGGAAAGCGAAAGGTCGTGGGTTCGAGTCCCATCGGAGCTAGTTGTGAGACGGGTCGATTTTTTCTAAATACTTCATTTTCCATTTTTCTGTAATAATATGCTTATTCACGGATGTTGGCTAAATAAGTTTTCTTAACTAAGCTATAATATGTTCTTAACTTTATGTAGTTTATGGATTTAAAAAAATGCTGTTTTAGCGCTTGCGTTGAGTTTTTATATTGTGTTAATACAAACTGACTTTATAATAATAACTTAACATTATAGTCCCACAGGCATAAGTATCTGCCTCTGCCTGCCTGTCACGCGTGTGCCGTAATGGTTAGGCCACTTAAAATACAACATTAGTGAGAAATAGACTCTTTGTATTCCAAAAATTACCACCCCGGGTTAAATAAGTCCGTTGTACATACTATACATTCATAGCAAAATCGTTTGTTACAATACTGAGTTTTGGCAGTTAAGGTTTTAAAAGCCTAAATATTGAAAACTGTACGGACCACCGTATACCCATACCAATACCAGTTTAAATTCTACAGATGAAGTGTTTTCTTGTCAACAGACAAATTTCTAGAAATTATTCTGAACCTTTAATTTATAAGCCGGTGGGATACGGAATCAATTGGGAAAGTTTTACATAATAATTTCTAACGGCTGTTGTAAGGAAAAAAATATCTGCTAGAAAATATAACATCTGACTTGTTATTATTTCTATAAGATATATGTTCATTGTCAATGCCTTCACCTCTTGATACGACACAACATAAACCTTTTCTTTTTGTTTGAAATAATTTATCTGTTTGAAATAACTTTATTCTAGGTTTTCCCCTTCCTCTTCCTCTTCTCCCCTCCATTTTGCCTTCAATGATGTTTGTCAGGAACTACTGCAACCTTTTAAACTTAATAATTCAATCTTCTAGTAAATAAAGTGACTAGAAATAGAACAGAAATAAATTCCCTTTACCTTTTTTGTCAACAAACAAATAGACCTAGACGTTTCGTTGGGCGTAACTTAATGGTTATTAATGAGAGAGCGTTTTTAATTACCGCTGACAAATGAAAACATTCTTTAATGAACTTCTGGAATTTGTCACCGAAAGTTTAGGGGCCTGAGAGGTAATAAATCAGTGGGGGAACCTAACTTGCGAGCAATATAGGTGTACCCGCTTTCATTAAGTTGGTTAACCTGACATGAAATCCCTTGAGGTGTAATAAATTTATATTTAGGAACTTGTTTAATTCGTCCAATAGTAATTTTGTTAAAAGCTCATCATCATCAGCCATTTAAGCTGGGGCACTGGCTAACCTTATGGATGGATAAGGAGAATGGGCCACCCACTACGCGGGCCCAATACGGATTGGTGGGTACAGTCAGCGTCAAATTGATATAAGCGTCTAGAGTAGTCAAAAAGATCTGAAAAACATAAAACCAATTTGATCTAGGCAGTTCAAATCATCATATTGTTGTAAGCGCAAGTTGCAATATACATTATGCACAGATGTTTTGCTTAGATACATTTGAACACTCTGACTGCTCATATAAATATGAAACAATGAGTGCCTAGATATTTTGAACACCTTGCGCGATTACAACAATATGATGATTGATCATATAAATCGAAGGCTATTCTGAAAGCTATTCTGTTTAAAGTTAGCTTTTGCATTTTTTTTTTCACTTAGACTGTTTCTTATTATAACAATGCCAGTATTTTAAAAAAGAATATGGTATTAATAAGTTCCAAAAAATGTTTTTTCTAACACACATTTTTTATGGCTTTCACTTACATGAAATTTTTAATTTGAAACTGGTTTTATACGTTCCATAGTAATTTTATCACTGTAGGTCTTCGATCAACAATAACACCTAGTTCTAAATACATACTTGGAGTGACAGATATGTCCAAGCCTCATAAGCCCACTTGAGTAGATTATTTTGACAGTGTCAATAATACTAAGGTATTTCAAACTTGGAACGCTTCTTGTCATTTATAATGTAAGAACGTAACATTCGTAACCTTTTTTCTCTGTTTAAAAAAAAGTCAGTCTGGCCATATAAAGTTTTCATTTAGTTCGTGAGCCTTCATCTAGTACTATTGTTGATCGAAGCTGTAGGTACTAGTTTGCATGACATATGGGTTTCATTTGTATTTGGTTTAGTGCTATTTAAGGCTGGGATTCCCCAAAATATAGGTATTTTTAGTTATGGATTACTCGCAAATCACAAGTAGGTACCTACTTACTTAAAATTTGGAAAAAATATATGTTATTTTACAGTTATTTATCTAGTGCTTCCGGCCGTTTTTTTTCGATTGGTGATATTTTACTGTGTCGAATAAAATACCAAACATCCGTCTTATCGTAATCCAAATATCCTATTACTTGCAGTATACTTGGTTTTAGTTAATGAAAAATGTACGAAAATAATTGTCTTTAAATAGCCGGAGGATTCCGGCCGTCATAAATTTAAAACTTTAAATATTTAAGATTTTCGATTCGCGGGGCGCTCGCGAGTTCACAGTTCACTGCCGGCTGCCGCTGCGTCCGCGTGAAGTGTATCGCGCGAGGCCGAGCAAGCTTTAGCGTGCCTATTTCGGGTGGGAATCATCGCCTTAAAAAGAGGAGACGCAAAACCACTTTTTAAAATTATTTAAGTACTCATATTTTTTGGACTAAAAGTTTAAAAAACTAAAAAAATCTTACAATAAACACAAACGTCCGTTTTGTGCGGGAATTGAACCAGCAATTTTTCACTAAAAGGCAGTTCCGCCTTGCAAACCTTACCTTACCTCAACCTTACCGTAAGCCTTACAGGTAGCCATATAGGTAAGTATATAACTTTTCATTGTGAAAAATAAATATATTATGTAGCTTTCTTCCGCAAATAATCGCAAAACTTGCACCTTCACCGATCACACAACTCTACACGTGTTTCGCCCCAACCCGGGGCATCCTCAGGAGATGTTTGTCCGTATGCAATCCAGCACCGAATGACTGAAAAACGCCCGCTGCGACCGTATTTATAGCTGTCCGCTCCCCACCCCCCGCGCTCATGCGCCCCCCGCGCGCGAAATCATCAAGCACAATGTTGATGGAGCCATACTTAAAGGTCTACGACTGAGCGTGTTGGAAAATTTAGAAATCATCAAGCACAATGTTGATGGAGCCATACTTAACGATCAAGTTAATGTTTCTTCCTCTCCGCTATTGCGTATTTTTTCAAATAATAATAACTCTTAAAAATAAGCGTTTAATTAAAAACATTATATTAATTTTTTGTCCTTTAAAAATAACTTTTTTCGTTGAACGGTTTTACAAAGGTTGGCAATCAAGGGCGCGAGTAGGAAGCAATAACTTTCTCCACTCCTTCGCTCTCTCTCGCTCTTTCAACGGTCAACAGTTTTCAACGGTCTCTAACGGTTACTCGGCGCGGAGCGCGGGGGGTGGGGAGCGGACAGCTATAAATACGGTCGCAGCGGGCGTTTTTCAGTCATTCGGTGCTGGATTGCATACGGACAAACATCTCCTGAGGATGCCCCGGGTTGGGGCGAAACACGTGTAGAGTTGTGTGATCGGTGAAGGTGCAAGTTTTGCGATTATTTGCGGAAGAAAGCTACATAATATATTTATTTTTCACAATGGTTAGGGACTTCCGCCAAGTGACGCCTGATTCAATCAAATACATATAACTTTTCGTTCACGATGATTTCAAATAAATTAAATTCTTGTGTTAAAACTTTATTAACTAAAAATATTATAACTTACAATAAAAAACGGTGGATAGATGTTTTATGAAAGTGACAAACAATTCAGATGTAATTTTCATCTTTATACGTATAAAGTATAATTTTTTAACTTAATATAAAATCTCAAGTATTTTATTATTTTTATTCTATACTATTATTAGACTTATGGCTAATTTGTTTTGTTTCGATTTACTTATAGGCTATCGATTCGTCTTCTTCTTTCTTTACTGCATGAATAAGGACCAATGATATGACTGCATTCACAACCTGTAAGAGAAAGATAAATTAATACCGTAAAATGATCTTGGATCTAGAATGGTCGAACTTATTAAGTAATTTAAATGTGTACCGATAAATACTTTTTTGTCTGTGTGTAGGTAGGTATGTGTATTTGACACTATCACATATTTTTTGACCTAAAATCATTTATCAATTACATTACAAAAAAATCAACGACATTTACAAAGAAAAGAGAAACATTTTTTCATACCTAAGTATTAGAATATTTTCCTTTTAAACAAATTTATAGTTATAAATGATAACAACAAATGCTGTTACATAATCAAGCATTGCGGTATTTCAGATAATCTTTGACTTCATAATAGCCTTTGCTCAAGAGCGTCTTTTTAACCGACTTCAAAAATTGAAAAGGAGGAGGTTATCTATTCGTCGCTTTTTTTTTGTTTATATGTATATACGCCGATTACTCGAAGACGGCTGAACCGATTGAAATGATTCATACGTTATAACATCAGGTTTTTTCCGAAGTTGGTCCCATTTTTTTAACACGTTTTTTAAATTCATTACATCTTGTGGAACTTTATTAAATAAGGTTACGCCTTTCCCCAAAAATTCAATCCTACTCGATAATCCAATTTCTAAACTATTTTTTTAAATGTTTTTAGTATTTTTTTTAAATGTTTTTGTTTATTTCAGAATTAAACGTATCATAAATCCAAACAGTAGTGTTAGTAAGATTAAAAACTTAAGCTCAAGCAAGTTAGTGTGTTAGTAGAATTTAAAGTGATCATTTGGTTTGTAGCCCGAGAGCCAAACTAATTCGCTCTATGGAGACTCAACAATAATTCTATATCAGTAATTTCTTAACATTGAAAATTAGATTATCTAGTTTAATAAATAATTCATTAGTAATCCACCAATATTTGTGAGAGCGACATTTAAAAAAAACAAATACAAAGCTTTAAAAAATCTATAAAAAATAGGCAAAAATGGTATAAGTGTTATTCACTTTACATTTGAATACATTTATTATTATCTTTCGTAAAAGTATATAATCCCCCTATATTTGTAAATGAAAAACAAATAAACTTTAAAAAAAACTCTCTACGTAAACTCAAATTGGGATTACACCTATGTTAAAAATGCTATCAGAAACAGCCGACTTCTTCCTAAAGTATTAGTTTCCCGTTTTATATCTTTATGGATTTCGACTTTGGTGCTTAGAAATGGTTAACATAAACACATGTTAACGATAAAATTGGTGATAGCATATTTGCTGAAAGAATTGCACCATTTTCGGGGTATAACTTTTTTTTTATACCTTCCAATGCGATATTATGTTGGATTCCAAAATATAGTCTCTTAAAATTATATTTAAGGGCCATTTACAAAAATTTGGCCTGTTATTGAATTTTTTACAAAAATATCGGATAGCTCTTGGGGTATTGGTTGATCGTTGGTTTGGTTGGTTTAAAGTGAACATTTTAAGGATAGAACTATCCACCCTGTCCGCGATAACCCTCAGGAGAGCGCGCTCGAGCGTTGGTGCTGCCTCGCACTCGCTCCCAGAAAGAGACAACTCGCTTGTGCAACACGGCGGGGAAGCCGTCTGTGTTCCAGTCCCCGAGGCGCTGCAACGCAACGGCAGCCACAACAACCTCCTGAAGGCAGGGGCAGGCAGTCTAAAAATCGTTCGAAACCGATGATGCGCGCGCGCTGACTGTGCGCGTTGACTTTATGACCGTCCGAGAATCGAATCCCGAACCTCAGAGATAACAGCACCTCAAAAATAAAGAACTTAAACAAAGAGATCTTAATGTTAAATCCAACCTCTACGGCATCCAAATGAATACCAAAACAAATACTTATTTTGTTTCTGTTTATTAGTATTTATCCATCCCAATATACATTCCCTCCTAATTATAAGATAAGGATGCGAAACACACCCAACACCCGTTAACGAATAGGCGCTAAGCTTTATTTACGTTCAGAATATAAAAGATCGGCTCTTTTGTAGCTTAAGTATATTTGGGAGATAATTTCTACGGGAAGAAGTCAGCAGAAAACACCTTTCGTCGAATCTGTCATAATTTCATATTATAGGAAATATGTCATAGTAAAAAATATGTAGTTTAAAAAACTAAAGAAACACACTTTTATAGGAATTGACAAAAAAGTACAAAATAACCGTCTATTCAGTAACGGAAATTAAAAAGCGTGGTGCGCGTTGTCGATATTAAGTTCTTGAAATTCATGCTTTGCAAAGGGCGCACCACGCTTTTTAATTTCGGTTACTGAATAGACGGTTATTTTGTACTTTTTTGTCTGTTCCTATAAAAGTGTGTTTCTTTAGTTTTTTAAACTACATATTTATTTTTTACTTTTTAGTTTAATAAATGGCAAGCTATGGATGGATGGTAATCGATTTTACAGTCCATTCATGTGTCTGCCCACCCCGTAAACATTATAACTCAAAGGCGTGACTGTATGTATTTAGTTTTACAAATTCAAGTGGAGTCTATAGTTACCAGATGCGCGAGCCGAACCCTTACTTCCTCCCTGCTCCATCATCAGACCCTCACCACCAAGTGTAGCGAATAGGTCTCATCAGAACGAAAGAAATGAGCCCAAACTCGAGGGGTTTCCTAGTGGTCATGAAGAAGTGTCACTGAATTCCTCCCTGCTCCATCATCAAGCCCTCACCACCAAGTGTGGAAAATAGGTCTCATCAGAACGAAACAAATGAGCCCAAACTCGAAGGGTTTCCCAGTGGTCATTAAGGAGTGCCACTGGCTTCCTCCCAGCTCCATCATCAGACCCTCACCACCAAGTGTAGCAAATAGGTCTCATCAAAACGAAACAAATGAGCCCATCTCGAGGGGTTTCCTAGTGGTCATTAAGGAGTGCCACTGACTTCCTCCCTGCTCCATCATCAGACCCTCACCACCAAGTGTAGCGAATAGGTCACATCAGAACGAAACAAATGAGCTCAAACTCGAGGGGTTTCCTAGTGGTCATTAAAAAGTGCCACTGGCTTCCTCCCTACTCCATCATCAAACCCTCACCACCAAGTATAGCGAATAGGTCTCATCAGAACGAAACAAATGAGCCCAAACTCGAGGGGGTTTCTTGTGGTCATTAAGAAGTGCCACTGGCTTCCTCCCTGCTCCATCATTAGACCCTCACCACCAAGTGCAGCGAATAGGTCTCTTTAGAACGAAACAAATGATCTCAAACTCGAGGGGTTTCCCAGTGGTCATTAAGAAGTGCCACTGGCTTCCTACCTACTCCATCATCAGACCCTCACCACCAAGTATAGCGAATAAGTCTCATCAGAACAAAACAAATGAGCCCAAACTCGAGGGGGTTTCTTGTGGTCATTAAGGAGTTTCATTGGCTTCCTCCCACCTCCATCATCAGACCCTTACCACCAAGTGTAACGAATAGGTCTAATCAAAATGAAACAAATGAGCCCAAACTCGAGGGGTTTCCTATCGGTCATTAAGGAGTGTCACTGGCTTCCTTTCTGCTCCATCATCAGACCCTCACCACCAAGTGTAGCGAATAGGTCTCATCAGAACGAAAAAAATGAGCCAGAACTCGAGGTGTTTCCTATTGGCCATTAAGGAGTGCCACTGGCTTCCTCCCTGCTCCATCATCAGACCCTCACCACTTAGTATAGCGAATAAGTTTCATCAGAACGAAACAACGGAGCCCAAACTCGAGGGGTTTGCTAGCAGTCATTGAAGAGTTCTATTGCCCACCTCTTGACTCCATCATCAGATCAGCTCGATGGTAGCAAATTATTGTATTGTCATCGGATTCATATAGACTTGCAAAGTTTCAAATCAATACGACAATTAGAAGTAGGTTAAAATTGTAATTCAAGATTTTCTTACATTGTGACTTAGTTACAAGTGAAGCTAATAAAAGTGTGGTAAAAACCGCCGCCCTGCAAGTGGCTTTCAGGCGGGATTTCAACCCGCGCCCCTAGGAATCCAGCACAATGCTCTAACTAACTAAGCTACCGGAGGCTTACAAGACTCGTCGAATTTGCTATTACTTTTAACGCCTTTATGCCAGCGTTTCCTCACTAGTCCGATCAACGAGGATATTCGCTGTATAGAGAGGTCCGGAAAAGTCCCACGTCATTCAAATTTGGCACGATTGTAAAATAAGTAATGCTGATTCAGGATGTGCAAGAATCCAAGAATATTTCCAACGGCAAGTTAGTCATTTTTGACGTGCCGTGAGCGCGTTAAAATCGCTTCTAATTTCTTTGAGAATGGTTTCTTAGCCTCATTTCTTTCTGTATGCGTACCTATTACTAGGTAGAATAAGTAAATAAAGCTAGAAAAAAACATTTCTTGCTAGAAGGTGAGATTTTAACCTAAATGTGAAAACATAAAACTGCTCCTATTTTCTCTGTTAATGTATTTTTAGCCTCAAATATTAACTACATACGTACGTATTACGAGTTAGAATAAGTATATGCAGGAATCCAATAACATTTCTTACTAGAACTTGAGATTTTTACCCAAAAGTGAGAACGTTAAATCGCTTCTAATTTCTCTGTTAATTGTTTCTTAGCTTCATTACTTTCTGTATGCGTACATATTACTAGGTAGAATAAGTTTATAAAGGAGTTAAAAAACATTTCTTGCTAGAAATTGAGATTTTTACCTACACGCGAAAACATAAAATTGCTTCTAATTTCTCTGATAATGTTTCCTTACCCTCAAATAGTTTCTGCATAATGTATTACGAGTTAGAATGAGTACATGAAGTATATGAAAAACATTTTTTACTAGAACTTGATATTTTTACCTAAACGTGAAAATGTTAAATCGCTTCTAAAATATCTGTTAATGTTTCCTCAGCCTCAAATACTGTGTGTATACGTACGTATTAAGAATGAGAATATGAAGGAATTCAAAAACATTTCATAATAGAAGTTGAGAGTTTTACCTAAACGTGAAAACGTAAAATCGCTTAGTGTCGCTGTGAATGTGTCTTTAGTCATAATTCATTTCTGTGTTCGTACATATTATTTGTCAGAATAAGTATATAAAGAAATCAAAAACATTTCTGACTAGCAGTTGAGATTTTTACCTATACATGAAATCGTAAAAACACTTATAATTATTTCTCTGTGAATGTTTCTTTAGCCTCAATCGCTTATTATTTATGTGTGAATGTTTCCTTAGCCTCAATTGTAATTGTAAATATTATTAGTTAGAATAAGTATATAATAGATATTTTAGCAGCAAGACCCTATGATACTTAGTAGTCACCGTCAATATGCAGACGACACGAAAATATAAAAAGTCATTGATTGTGTAGAGGACTGTCTGCGATTGCAGGATTGGATGGATGGGATTTGGATTCGATCCAGGTGTACTGTAGTGAAAATCAATTGTTCCTTAATGCAGAAATGTGTCACGTGATAAAATTCACGAGAAAACATGCCCCAATTTTGCATATTGTATGTATGTACAAGATTGATAACGTGATGTTAAAACGTGTAGACGTGATTAGGGACTTGGGATATTATTCCCGTAGACAGGACTCTGCTCTAATTCACAATTTGAACAAAATTCTTGTCTTGTTTTCATAAGTAGGGTCTCAAAACCGTTCAGTAACTTCTTACATTCAAACCAATTATCTCAGCTCATTTTAATTTCATTAAGAAACTGTATCATGGAAAACTTGATAACGGTTAAATATATACTTAAATACTTTTTGTTTGTAAATACATACTTAATATACATAGTAAACACCCGGAACAAGACAAATAGACATGTTCATGCACACAAATATTTGTCTTGTTCGGGAATCGAACCCGAGACCACTGGCGCAGAAGGTGAGTAGTCTACCCAAATCGGTCGTCAATCGTTATTCAGTAACTTTTTAACTTTAAAAATAAGTACTTTTTTTAGTTTTGTTCGCTCTATTTTAAGCGGGTGATAGACGTACGAACTTAAAGTACGCGGTTTTAAAGACCGCGAATTTTCGCGGCTCGGGCATCGGTGACACACGTAAAGCTTGCTCATAATGTATTGTTGGATCGCCAACGAACTTACTCGGCGGTTTTAAAGTACGCGTACTTAGGATGACACACGAGCGAAAAAGGTCGTCGAGTCACAAGTTCGCGTACCTACTTACTCGCACGTCTATCAGCCACTTTAGATTTTGGTAGTGTTGTTTGGTGCCCATATTACAAAAAAGACATTGGTCTTCTAGAAAGAGTGCAGCAAAAATTTATAAAATTGCTAACTTTTATGCTAATGTTTCGAACATAGAATACACTGACACAATCACTGACTGAAAAACACAATTTATTGTCATTAGAAAATTGCCGAAAGATGTTCGATCTAGTGTTTCTATCTAAATTAATAAACTACAAGATAGATTGCCCGGCCCTTCTATCAAAAATAAACCTTACAGCTAAAGCACGACTACCCGCACGCCCCTCAAGCCCAATAAAAATTGATGTACCACCATACTATCCGAAAAATTATACCCGAAATAGCTACCCGCTGTCTATGAATGTATAACCACTCAATGGTTACGCACGCTTAAATATGCTTACGGGGCAATGGTTACTCAGCACAGCTCCACTCCGCTCCGCTTCGCTCACTCGGCTTTAAATTAAGTTTTACTCAAAAACTAGAAGGATTTAATAAAAACAAATTATTGATTTATAATGTGAGTTACGAGAAAAATTCTCAAATATAGGCAAGCCAAGCCTTCCATTTATTTTTGAAGCTATTCAAGTATTATCATCTGGTAGTCATCATCTCATGGTAATGAGCTAGTGATGGAAGATACAACTCATTAACGGTTAGGAGCTGGAAAATAATTCTTAACCATGCAGTTTCTTAAGCTACGAATATTTACACTAAAAATCGAAAAATAAAACGTTGTTAATAAAAAAATTACAAACACTAAAATTTAAAAAAATAATTAGAATTTTTTATTAAAAGGACGAAATGCGTGATTTTTCTAGCTCATATACCTACTTACCCACTGAACTGTTTGAAGTCGGTGCCAAGCCAAAAAGAATAAGAACGAATTATACTGAGTGAAATAATAAACATATTTAAAAAAATCCAGGCGTGAGGTGTAGGACGTATTTAGATTAAATACCTATTCGGCTTGGCACCGACTTGAAACAGGTCAGTAAGTACCAAGATAACTTAGAAAAAGTCACGCACTTTCGTCCTTTAAATAAATAAATAACTTTTTGCTATCACACCAATTATCTAAGCCCATGTAAATTTCATTAAGAAACGGTTTCATGGAAAACTTGATAACGGATAAATATATACTTAAAATACTTTTTTTGTAAATGAGGGGTTAAGGTATATTTAATAAAAGCTAATAAAAAAAACACTTTACAAAAAATGTAGATGTAGATCTACTTTGCTGATATCGATATTTTCCCATACGAAATGTACAGGAGAATATGTTTACACGAACTGTAATTTTTCAATTACAGTTTGAAATTTATAGATTCGAAACACTCATTCTTATCGTGGGGGTCCCTTTTAACGCTAAATTAGAATAAAAGGTGCAGTTTTGCAAACTGTACCAAACGTCATATCTCTATGATTTGTTTATTTAATATATTTTACTTGTACCTTTTTAAAAAAGATTATCTGGTTATTTAATTTAATAAATAATTAATAATAATAATAATTTTTAAAGCTCTGAAATTATAAAAAAAACAATATTCATCACATAATTATTCTAACTAGTATATTTATATAAAAAACCTGACAATATTTCAGTCTAAGGAATCATTTCCATAGAGTTTTGAGGCAATTTTATGTTTTCACGGTTAGGTAAAAATCTCAACTTTTAAGGACTACTTTTGTTTTTTTTTTTATTTTACTAGTAATACAACATAATAATACAAACATTCACATAGAAATAAGAAGCGATGTTACATTTTTACGTTTAGGTAAAAATCCAACTTCAAGTGAGAAATGTTTTTAAATTTCTTTACGTACTTAATTTAACTAGAAATACGTACGTATACAGAAAGTAATTGAGGCTTAGGAAACATTCACAGATAAATTATAAGCGTTTTTACGGTTTCACGTTTAGGTGAAACTCTCAACTTCTGTTATGAAATGTTTCTGAATTCCTATGTACTCATTCTTATTATAAATACATACGTATACACAGTATTTGAGGATGAGGAAACATTAACAGAGATTTTAGAAGCGATTTAACGTTTTCACGTTTAGGTAAGAATATCAAGTTCTAGTAAGAAATTTTTTTCGATTCCTTCAATATACTCATTCTAACTCGTTATAAGTTTTTTGTTTAGTTATAAGCAGAAAGTATTTGAGGCTAGGGAAACAAAAACGGAGAAATTAGAAGCATATTTATGTTTTCACGTTTGCGTTAAAATCTCAACTTCTAGCAAGAAATGTTTTTAATACCTTTAAAAAGTGATTCTACCTAGTAATAGGTACGCATACAGGAAGTAATGATGCTAAGGAACCATAAACAGAGAAATTAGAAGCGATATAACGTTTTCACGTTTAGGTAAAAATCTCAAGTTCTGGTAAGAAATGTTATTGGATTCCTGCATATACTCATTCTAACTCGTAATACGTACGTATATAGATGGTATTTGAGGCCAAGGAAACATTAACAGAGAAATTAGAAGCAATTTTATGTTTTCACATTTAGGTCAAAATCTCAACTTCTAGCAAGAAATGTTATTTTCTAACTTTATAAACTTATTTTTACCTAGTAATAGGTACGCATACAGAAAGTAATGAAGCTAAGGAACCATTCTCAAAGAAATTGGAAGCAATTTTCACGCGCTCACGGCACGTCAAAAATGACTAACTTGCCGTTGGAAATATTTCTGGATTCTTGCAGATCCTTAATCAGCATTACTTACTCTACAATCGTGCCAAATTTGAGCGACGGGGGAATTTATCGGGTTACATATGCCCCGTTGATCGGACTACACCTCCGGCCATAAGACCTTAATACCAAAACACATGACTTTTAACTTTCTGTGGCCTAGTGGTTCACACCACCGATTTCAGACCAAGAGGTCCCGGGTTCGATTCCCAGTGGGGGTACATATTGTATTCGGTTTGGTTGGTGGTAGGACTTGTTCTTATTCCGCCTGGCTAGCTACCACCGTCTTATCTAAGTCTGACGCCATAACAATGATGTTTTCAGCATTATTGTGTTCCGGCAGTTAGAGATAAGATAGCCAGTTCCTCAATGATTGAGGATTCCGGGAGTAGTGCGCTTCCACCTTCAGCCTTATCACCACTTAACATCAGGTGTGATGAAGCCTAAGTGCTGCCCCGTTGTAGATAAAAAAAAATTTACATCAATATGAGGAAACCCTTGCATTCCAAAGTTTTTTTTACAAATTTTTAACAATCGAATAAAAATATGAAAAACAATCACAATTTTTGCTATACTTACAGAATTGCATTGTGAATACATAAAAATAATTTAAAATCTTAATCAATCATATTGTTTACAAGGTCATTAAACCCTTAGGAATTATTAGAAACTATGATAAAATTCCATTTTATCCTCTCTTTACTAACAAAGATTTAATTGGTTTTAATTTGTATAGTTTTTTATTTTGTATCGAATCTGAGTAAAAAATTATATAATTTTATGTAATTCATTGACAACTTTGAATATTATTTTTTATAAAAAAATAAAACCGCCTTCAAAAAAATCACATCAAAAAAGTAAGAAATAATTCATCACCAAATAAATAACGTAAGTACTTTGAAGTCGTAGTAAGCAAGTAAACGTAGATGACCACTCAAATAAATACAATCACAAAATAGACTCACGATTTGATTCCGAGATGAGAAGCCGTTTTAATAAGGCTATCAGAACCTAGTCGTAAATTAAAACAATATGTAAGTACTTGGTGAGGGTCCAACTTATAGCTCTTAGTAGTTTGATAGGTATTTAACGCAGAGAGTCCAAAAGATAATCATAAACGAGGACTACCCAAACTAGCAACCATTGAAGATTAGGTTTACTAGGCGAGTTCATCCATGCAGCCATGGAAGCCTCGCCCGGATTGGCAATCAAAGCAAAAACCGCACTTGTTCTCCCTGTATTGTGACCAGAATAGACACAATAAATATATCATGCAAGAAGCGAGGACGATCCCAGCGAGCCAGCCACTTTTGCCTTCCAAGTGCTAGGTCAGGTCATTCACACAGCCGAGGAAGCCCTACCCAGAGTGGAGATCATATCAAAAACCCTTGGCGCTCTTGTATGACCGGTCGTTTGCTAGTAGCCACTGCGTCATCAACCAGTCAAAAGACTTAGTATACCATATACTTATGGGAATCATGCAGGAGGCGAGGACGATCCCAGCGAGCCAGTCACTTTTGCCCTCCAAGTGCTCCCAAAGTGGGGATCAAATCAAAAACTCTTGGCGCACTTGTTTGACCGGTCGGTTGCTAGTACCCACTGCGTCATCAACCAGTCAAAAGACATGGTATACTATACTTACGGCAATCATGCAGGAGGCGAGGACGATCCCAGCGAGCCAGCCACTCTTGCCCTCCAGGTACCAGGTGAGCTCATCCACACAGCCATGGAAGTAAGCGTTGCCTGTCACGGAATCCCTGCATTCTGGCGGCAGGGGCTTGTTGAGGTTGAGGTAATCCATGGGTCCTTCTGCACCGCAGCACCCGATCTGTAAGAAATTATAATCACTAAATTAGTAATAACATTTTTAGATCAAACTCAAAATCCTACTTAATAGTATAAATGCGAAAGTTTGTGAGTATGGATGTTTGTTACTCTTTCACGCAACAATTACTGAACGGAGATCCGTTCCGGAGATCAACCAGATGGTTGAAATTTGCAACAGAGATAGATTATAGGCTGGAAGAACACACAGGATACTTTTTATCTCGATATTCCTACGGGAACGGGAACCACACGGTTGAAACCGCGGGCGGCCGCTAGATAATAATAATTAGATTGAGATAATAAATAGTCCTCAGTGCATTTTTAGAAATCCTTCTCCCTAAGTGGATGAAAGGGGGTCAGAGTTTGTATGATTCTTTTATATTTTTCCAATGGATTTACGTGAAATACTGTACAAAGGTTCTACAAAGACTTAAGTGAGCACTAAAATGGATTTACGGAATGTTAAACCCCACCCCATAAGATAGTAAAAAAAGAGGATGATGAAAAAAATTATTTCACCTAAATAAAAAAACATTATTCCTGAGTGATATCGGCTACATTTTATCCGGATATTCCTTCGGGAGTTTACCATGAGGCTCAAGTAGGGCCCAGACCCAGGCTCAGGCGCGTGTAGCCAATAAACTGAAGAACTACTGGACCGATAGTCTATAGATAGCTAGTCTATTTATAAGGCAAGATTCCAAGCAGTGGTGTCATTAAATTTTCGATGCAATAGTTATTCCAAAATTTTATTCCAAAAAATTTCAACCATTAACAGTTTTCTTGTTGGGATGATCTTAATTGCTCTTTGACATCAATCGAGTTGAACAAAGCAACGCCGCGCGCCGTTCCCACAGAACACGGAAAGATTTTTTCTTTACTTTCCATGTTGTGTGGCCGTTCCACCCGCTCGCTTAAATTGCTAAAGTGAAATGCGTTTCACTGTTTGCTTCGTTAGAAGTGACCGTGCCAGTCATTTTTTGTCCAGTTTGACGAAAGGAAAGTTTGCCTTTGCGCCCTCCCTAATTTTGTTATGGCTTTGACCGGAATTGCTTCCTGTGTGAAAAATCCAGCTTTTCAACAAATAGGTTGTTATTTTCATAGAAACTGAATATGAAGTTCTTTCAGGCATCAGAAAACAATTTATTTTGTGTTAAAATTATTTCTGATCATTTAAGTTACTTTTTTAGTTAATAAACTAGAGTTGTTAAAAGCTTTAGCTTCAAACTTTGTGACTTATAACAAAGTACCAATGCCACGTGGCTCCTTCAAATATATCATATCTTTTTTAAGTACCAAATCTATCGAGAAATTATTTGTTCACCTCAAAAACTGTAATTCTTATTAGCTCTCTTCAAAAGTAATTTAAATATTGGAGAGAGCAGAATATAATTTTTAAGTTTTATTGTTGCAATAAAGATCAGTAAACTCTATGTAATTACTATCCTAAGGTAAGTTTTCTAAAATAACGTTTTTTAGACGTGAATTAAGGCTAAATAAAAGATTTGATCTTAATATTTGCAAGGATTGTACACACTTTATACACTTTGTTGTAGGTAATAAGAGGACAAACAAGCTTATTAGTTTTTAATCGGTTTTAGCAGATACTTTTGCAGATAGAAAGGAGCCCGAGGCGCAGTGGTAAACGCGCACGGTCTGTAACCGTTGAAGGTAAGCTACTTTCGCAATGGTTGGTCACGGGATGGGTGACCAAAAATTTATTATCTCGAGCTCCTACGTGCTTCGGAAGGCACATTACTCCGTTGGTCACAGCTGAGTTTGCAGTGGTTAATACACACCAATCCCATGGTGGACCATTTTCTTTATCCATCCATAAGGAAGGTATGAGCCCCATCAGTGGGAACTTATAATGGCTGATGATGGTGATATTGCATATACTTACGCCTTCTTGCACCATCCTTAATATTAATCGACTGCCTTCATGCTGCGGATTGTTCATCAGGTTTACGATGGAGTTCTTGATGAGAGGCTGAATGCTGGAGTTGTACGTGGAGAAGTCCAAGAGTAGACAGGCACCGATCAAACCGAAAACGAAGGTGGCGATTTGTGTGCCGATGTACTGGGGAAAAAGAGATTATTGTTGTGAAAAAACAAATATACCTATGTAGCTTACTAACTTCCTCAAAAAACACAAGATGCACCACCTCGCCCTCCTGCAAACAATTGCACATGCACACCGCTAATCTATCAGTGCTCAATACCTGATAGTTTCGTGGTGTGCATGTGCAATTTATAGCGGGCGGGTGCAATGGTTGGGGACTTTCGCCGGGTGGTGCCTAATTTAATCCAATAGAGATTAATGTGCAAAATTAGGCAAAATAAGTAGGTAAGTCCAATATCCAATTAACTAGGTCTAATACTTACATAATAAACCTGTTTAAATAAAAATTGTAGGTGACTGACTGACCATATAATACCTATCAACGCACAGCTTAAACTACTAATCGGATTGAGCTGAAATTTCACATAAAGATAGGTATTATGACGTAGGTGTCCGCTAAGAAAGGTTTTTGTCAAATCAAACCCCCAAAGGGATGAAACGGGGGAATAGGTTCCTCGAATAGCATACAAACGAAGCCGCGAGCAGCAGTCAGTTATAATATAATAATTATAATCATTAGTGTAGTGCAGGTAGTGCAAGAATGTGCTACAACCAACTACAGGCAAGACAATCTAAATTACAACAATATTAAAATACTCGAATTAACCTTTTATTTGTAAAGTTACCGATGAAATTGGTGTGAACTATAATTTCAATCGACTAAAAACAAAATATTACAACAATTCTTTAAACAGTGCGAATTTCCAATTGTGATGGTAGTAGTAGTACTACCTCATATTACATCAGTAGTGCTGTAGTTCACGGGATGGCTTTTCGCCAGACACAGAGCCGTCGCAATAGAGCTTTCTTTATTATTCAGTGTTGCCAGAAAAAGACAAACTTAACAAACCAGCCGGACTCAGCCGACCAAACACCATCCCGTAAACAAGCGCCCTTACCGTCCTCGTACACGAGCCACAAAGATTCAAGATTCAAGATTCAAATTCAAGATTCAAATTTGTTTATTCAATTTAGATTGTTATTTACAATACTTGTGAACGTCATAGAAGCTACGCCATCGGTTCGCAAACCCTACAGCGGGAGGCCTTGGCCAAGAAACTCCAAGGGTTGTTTTTTTCTCCCTGTTTTATTTCATACAGAGTCGTCAAATTGAAAAATGACCTTAACATGGTATGACTAAGGTCAGTTTCCATCACAATTACACAATGGGTTATGATAAATACAGTTAAGTATAGGCGAACTAATGATCATAGCGGTGAACAATTTTCAATTACTTAGGAACTCTACTTATAGCTTTAATATTAGTTAAAAACAAAATACAATTCTACTATATACTGCAAGTTGCGTGTATGGCGCAACTTGCAGTATATAGTTTGTTTTAAATGTAATTCTTAATAAAATGAATAAAAACAAAAGAAAACACATTTTAAGGCAAGCAGATAAGAGCAGACCCATTCCCACTGGCAACACCCGTTCACGAGCATGACGCATGAACCAGCCATCGCTTCGCTCAACCATACTTTAGGGAACGTAACGACGTAAAACAAACGCCGCAGAAGAAGAAACAAATGACGACTACCGGCCGGCGCCGGCGCGGGCGGTGCGGCGACGAGAGGCGAGTTTATATAAAATGTATAAAAAGTACAGGAAAGAGGCCGGGGCGGCGGCGTTTGTCGGTTGCCCGTGTGCGGCCAGGCTTATTCTACAACTCAGTAACTAGTGCTACTTACTGAATAAATATTATTGGTTAAACTTACACCAAATAGTAGAACGACGTTTTCCATAAGCGCTGATCCGCATCCGAGAAAAGCTACCACCATGATAACGATAGAAGCAATCAAGATGAGGTAGATGCCTATGAAGTACTTCTGCAGATCGAGGACTGTCATCCACTCGTTGAAGCCGGGCTCGATGCAGATCCATAAGCAGAGGGCGAAGATTGACAGCCCGAATAACTGTGGACAAAGGAATCATGGTTAAACAGTGGTTAATCCATACTATAAGTAGCGGCACGTAAGTCGAGCGCTGACCGAAACGTGGGAGAGTATGCGCAAATGTCAAAAATAAGGTATTTTTGGCCTTGCGCCATACCATAAAAATGCGCAGCTATCCCCTCCACGTCAGCGCTCGACGTATGTTACTACTCGTATCCTACTAATAAATAAATGCGCAAGTTTGTGAATATGGATGGATGTATGGATGTTTGTTACTATTTCACGCATAAACTACAGAACAGATCTGGATGAAATTTGCAAAAGGTAGAGATTATAGACTAGAATAACACATAGGATTTTCAACCCAATATTACTATATTAATATTGTGGCATTAAACATAACGTATAGGCATTTAATTGCAATGGAAGACAGATCCATTGATGATATTAATATAATTTTTATTTGTAGTTTTCCCATTACGTTGATTAAACCATGGCAATACGTAGGTACTCTGTTTTGCAATAGCAAATCGGTTTTCCCATTACGTAACTCAGTAATTGCCATTATAAGAAAGAATATTGACTCAAAAACATTCCATATTATTCAAAACACACAACAAAAACATACGAAATACAAATGAGGTGTGCATCTGAGTTGTCGAAATCTAAGTGTATGTTTAAAATTTACATTCACATCTTTGTACTACTTATGTGTAAATCTTCTCCTTATTTTGTTTACTTATTCGATTATATCTAATCTCAGACACGGCGATAAATAAAAAGCGCCATCCAATCAAACCTGAAGAACCCTGAAAGTCATAAAACTATATCTGTGATGAAAACACGAGTAATAGTGATAGCAGGATCTAAAAGTTTTATAATATCATTAATGCTAAGAGTGTTCCGGAGTTACGTTGGGAGGAGGATGAGATATCCCAGTTTCTCATAATAGCTTTGTTTTTGCCTCCCAAATAGCTAAAGATAAAGGCAGTTGCCTTGGCAATGTATAACAAGGTAATATATTTAGGTACAGGATGTTTGGCAATCGTTGTTATTTTGTTTGGCATCTAAGAAATTATTCAGGCTGTTATGTGAAGATAATTATCAGTAATGGTCTTTTTTGATGGCTGGAAATGTTAATAGTACAACTCCTTTTTAGATCGGTGACTATCCAAATAAGTTTTTAGGTACATTTTGTGTATTAAATTCTTCGTCTCCGTATTTGTTAATAATCTATACTATTTAAATATACATCTAAATATTAATAATTTATAAAAAAATCTCTATAGAGAAAATGAGTGCGTATAGACGCGCGGCGACGACTAACGACCGGAATATCTTGACTGGTATATAGTGACTGTACACGACAAAACCGCACGACGACATGAATAAAAGGTGGAGAGACCTTTACCTTGCAGTGGGATGATTCTTAAAAAAAGTGTTAATCTATGGTCTGTCAACAACGCCACATTCTACAATCTATTTTGATAATCTTCCATTCTACTTACATTATTTTGTTTTATTGAATATCTGCTTCTCCCAACCCCATAACTATTCCGTCCACCCAGTGACTATAACAAATTATAGGGCATCTATTCAGGGGAACTTCAGTTTCTTATTCAAACTTTAACAATATTTAACCTTTCATGGCAGTTTTTCTTTGAAATAGACTTTTTGTTTGTTACTCAGTGGATTGCATGAAATGTGTCCAGTGGGAGTTTCAGCTGATGTTTGTCAGGAAAGGAAATCTAATTATTTACAGAGATATATTTCTGTTTAACAAAACATTTTATATCAAGAATATTGTATGTGACGGCTTTTGTTATTCAAAACAAATAAGTAAGTCCCATTATCTACTAAGTAACTCTTTCTGTTTTTTTTTTATTTGCATGCATTTACAACGCAATTCTGGAAGTATAGGAAAAATGTGATAGTAAAAAACCACGAGCCCTTTAAGTAGCTTCGCTATCTATCCCGCATGAAAGCTACTTAAAGGGCTCGTGGATTTTTGCTATGACATTTTTCCTATGATCGAAACCGTTATTTTTTGAAACATTATGTCATCAAATTCAATTATACGGCATATTACCTACTTGTCAAATATTTTAGTCCCAGGGTGCCTACCATCAACTCTTATTGCGGTTTTGTTTAGGAACCTAAACTGATCTGCTTCGCTTATTCGTACCACGACAGCTTATTATCAATGACAGCGATTCAGTGATCGATCAATGACATTTCACAGCCGCTAAGCTGTCAGGAAGTCTTATTTGACCTATAACCCAATCGATTTAACATGTCACCTGCAGGTTATACCCGTCCCTCTCACTCTCCGGGCATGACAGAATCGAGTGAAAGAGACGGGTAGAAGAAAAAGGACACAAATCGTTCGGTCATTAACATTTAGCAATTCATTTGCGATCCAGTTTTTAAAAGGTCAGAGTACGAAAGAAAGCGATTCATTTTAGGAACCTATTCTGCATCGCGCTATTTTTGAATCGCTGTCTTAAAGTTGATGGTAGGCACCCAGAATTCCTTTACACGTAGGTATCCAATATATATCCGTCCCAAGCAATATTAAAAATGTGTACAGCCGTTATTAAGTAAAGACGGTTTAAATAATATAATAACCCATTATTTTTTAGTACATCCAATTTGTCTGACCCGTTGTTCTTTGTGACTTAAAATCTTTTCTTTCAGCTGATTGTCATTTCAGGAGTCCGTGGCTAGTAACTCTACTACTCAGTTAGCACTCTCGGCCTGCGATCGTTGAGGTTAAGCAACTTTCGCAATGGTCGGTCACGGGATGGGTGACCAAAAACTAATTTATTACTGAAAAATACTCTGACTGACCGTGGAAAATTAACAGTAGGCTTCAAATTTGACTCATCATCGTTTATAGCTCAATCTGTTGTACCGACATGACCTGTGGGTATATATTTTACTAGCTGACCCGGCAAACGTTGTTTTGCCATATTAAATATATTGGACCCGGTAAACTTCGTATCACTCACCAACATCTATTATAGATAGACAGATGAAAATAAATGATCGCGAAGAAGTTTTATACACTGCCTGCAACAAATTACAATTATTATATTAAAAAGTAGGTAATCCAAAGCGGCTAAAACGTCAGTGATTACAATACTCTTTGACATACCTCTTTGGAAGCGGCTATGGAAGAAATGACAGTTTTGTATAGTACGACAGTTTATCGATTTTCTATACAAAATAATCATTTTTATTTTATAATTTTCCGGAATAAAAAGTAGCCTATATTACTCTCCAGCTCCCAAACTATCCCCATACCAAAAGTCGAGTCGATCCGTTGCTCCGTTTTGACGTGAAAGACGGACAAACAAACAAACAAACAAACAAACAAACAAACACACTTTCACATTTATAATATTAGTATAGTATGGATTATCCACCTTTTTGCACATACCTATAGAACATGTTTAAATTATAATGTAACATAACAGTTATTAGTTATAAGCAGACTGCGAATCTGCAAATTTATTTACAAATAACGCGATTGCCTTAAATTTCGTGGTAATTTTTTTTGTAAAACAATCCATAAGTTGTATTGATACAAAAAAAAATAACCACGAAATTTATTACCTATCACGTGTTCTATATGACTTCCGAGGCTCGCAGCCGTGTGCATACTGTCCCGTACTGTCTATTCATATTATCACGAGAAATTAAAATAATATCACGACTTGGACAAAATCCCTGCGACATGTACACGGGTAAACGAGCATGGCAACAAGCAAAAAATACCAACCAACGATCTATCGGTATTTATCTAAAGGGAATCGAAGAAAAATAAGATATATTAACTACTGTTTCACAGGATATTATGTTTCGGAACTAATATGTTCGTATTGTGTTTGTTTACACACCATGAAATATGGTTCACTGATGTAGAACATTCGCAAAAATAGCTTCTCGTACCTTTTATAGATTGGCTGTTGTACTTAGTTCCAAATAGGCTTCACGCAGCTGAATCTAATATGTAATAAGTCAGATTAGACGCCAAGAAGTCTGCCCTAACATCTCGTTGACTCCTTTGTCCTTACGTCGATATGAATTATTCCTATGGCAATTGGAGCATATCTGTGCTGTTATGTTTTGTAAAAACGTTCGAGACAACAACACCGTAATCCATTAGTGTTCCGCCAAATGACGCGGAAAGTTAACTTGTTCGGTCAAATCGTGGAATGGTTTTCGTGCAGGCAATGTTGGTCTTTACTGCGCTTGTGTTAGAGGTGCACGTTTTACCTGGGTACGGTTGTGGAAAAATCATATAATGCCGAGTGGAGTTGTGGTCGGCCATTAATGGTTCGCTACACCCCGATACACGGTCTCCTGATGATGAATGGGTGCTCTGTGAGCGAAGTTGACTAACAAGGGAGTTTACAGATACATTGTCCGTGTCAAACCGCAAATCCGTGTGTTGTAGGCACGACTGCAGTGGGACTAATTGAAAGAACGCGCGCTTGTTGTTTACCACCTAACGATAAGTTTTAAAAGCTTCATAATTAGTTCTTTAACATACGGTATATTGGGCTTGTATATAAGCGTTTTCTTTAACTGTAGAATTTAAACTAATTAACTTTAATATTTTAAAGTTAGTTAGTTAAGAAAAATGGAAAATGAAGTATTTAGAAAAAAACGACCCGTCTCACAACTAGCTCCGATGGGACTCGAACCCACGACCCACTTTTTTTTTTCTAAATACTTCATTTTCCATTTTTCTGTAATAAAAACTGCATTGTGAATGCAAAAAACTAAAAATTATAATAACTTAGTTAGTAAACTTAAAAATATAACTTAATTTAATATACTTATTAACGCGCAATTGTCGTTTACTAAGCCGCATGTTTTGAGGGCTTTAAAAGTTTTGTTGTTTACCTTTTTATTGGATTATTATATAATCATAAAGGAAATAGATAAAGTTTTGAATGATTTTGTGGATCTGTAAATGCATTATAATAATAATTATACTTTTACCTAAAGCATAACTCATTAAATGATTTCAAGGTATTCAAACATTTGGTTGAGCGTAAAAGTTAAATTCAAAAGGGGGAAGTGTTTTTTCGGAAAGTTAGAAATTTATAGCGGTCATAAAAACTCGAGCGTTTTTTATCCCGTGCCATGAGCATTTCTAGAAACTATGTCATGTATTTATGATCATGTTTATTTAACTTTACATTATATACAAGTTGGTAACTGTTATTTTACTCTACGCGCGGTTTTTATCGCATATAAGTACATTTTATTTGTTGAAATTATTATTATAATATTAGTGTCATCTTTCTAACATAAAATTAAATAACGCTTTATTTCACACACGTAGAAAGAACATGTGGCTGTCTATATTTTCTAAACACTAAAGTATTTTTCTTCGAACCGGACGACGTTCCGTGGGCAGGCCCCCTACAAGGTGGACCGACGATCTGGTCAAGGTCACGGGAAGCCGCTAGATGCGGGCAGCGCAGGACCGATCGTTGTGGAGATCCTTGGGGGAGGCCTATGCCCAGCAGTGGGCGTCGTACGGCTGAAATGATGATGATAAATGTATGTACTGTCATCATCATCATGTCAGCCGAACGACGCCCACTGCTGGGCATGTACTGTACTTATGTAAAATAAAAAAAAAACAGAAAATAACTTTAAGCAAATATTCTTTAAATACGTAATTTATATGCAGAGATTATTTATGTAAACTTTTAACAGATCCACCAAAAAGCCTGACTTAGGTCCGGTTGCTCGAAGCTTGGTTACGTTAACTTTAGGGTTAAATTATGGTTAAAGTAAAATTAACCGGCGGTCAAATTTAAAAAGCGTTGTTGAAGCAGCAGTTACTTTAACGAGCAGTCAAATTACAGATTAAACGGCGGTCAAAATAACCGACAGGCCGTGGGTGGTTTAAATTTTGATATTATTAATTAAGGGAAGGTTAATGAAATAGTACAGACAACACTTTTAACCCTAAGATAACCAACGTATTTTTCTTTTACCGATGTCAAAATTGACAACCGTTAAATTTTAACTTTTACTTTACTGTAATGTACGAGCAACCGGACCTAACCCTAGCGAATTACCCTAAAAACAAAAGAAAAAGCCAGCAAGCGTTACGCATTAAATTGAATTAAGAAACAATCCTGCGTTAGCCTAGATCATCCTTTTTAAAATTCGAACGTTTTACGGGGAAGGGGAAAACACTATTATTTCGACGCCCGCACCGCGGCAGCCGTCAAGCCGCCTTGTATCTCCAGAGACACCTGGAGGTGGAATAATAAAGAGTTTTACAACGCTTCAAAATGGGACTTTTTCTCGCAATTCAACCGCAACCTGCACTTAAGGGATTTGAATATCTTATATGGGGTTTTATCTATTCCACGCAACTCTCGGCAGTTCGGATTCGCGCCGTATTTTAAGTTCTAAAACAATTCCCTTAACCGCTAACGTTTGAACGTTCGGTGATTGACGGTTTTGTACTCTTTGTTTATTTAAACGGGTGAGTTAGTTCTATTATCTATTGGAAGTATATTTAGAAGATTTAGGCGGAGAACGGTGAAAAGTAAAGTTTACAATGTTATTTTAGTTTATTATAAGGGATCTGACGTAGGCTTGCAAAGATTTGTCATTTTAAGATTTGATATTATATTTATGCTTTCACAATGCCATTCTGTAATTATCGGACAAATTGTGATAAAAGAAAACACCAGGCTTGCAAGAAACTCCCGCCTGAAAGCTACTTGCAGGGCTGGTGGTCTTTTTTGTTATTTTAACTGTAGCTACTGTTTCTTTAATTTTCTTTTTAATGACATCTTCGTTCAGGATGACTCCAAAATTATTGGATTATAAAAATCTGCAAATAATATCCTCACAAACGTCCCTTATTACCAATTTAAGCGAAGCTAAGCGACTCGCAGCAAATCGACATGAAGGCAATTTCAAACGCAGATATTAAATTCGTTGTGAGGCCGATCGCGTATAAGGATTTTGAATATTCTGCATTTGAAAACATAATTTAATGCCGTCAGGTTATTTCAATTTCATATAAATCGCAATCATATGTAGGAGTTCTTTACGGTAACGCCTAGCGGCTAAGCCCCGCCGTTTACCGTAAAGATTGCGGGAAAATAAATTTCGTAAATGGAATGAAGAGCCCGGCTCCACGAATAAACTGGAATTCGAGTCTTCCATCCTTGTTTCAGCGCTGAATTTTTTCCTTTGATGTCACTCCCGTGCATGTAGGCTCCATACATATTTATGCCTGTATAAACATGACATCGGTAATTACATTTTGGATTGTCACATTCGAAATTATAATGTTTTTTTTTATGTAAACAGAACCAGTCAACCGTATAATTAGTTAAATGAAAGTGCAGCGAAGAAAACCCAACTCTTTTTATTCCATCGGAGTTGAGTTGCGAATTCAAAGAAAACGTTTTAATTTTAGTCTCCCGTTTCGCTGATAGGTTTAAATTTACCATTTTATATTTTTATTGGAAGCTCTACGAAGAAAAACTATATTTTAAACTAATTTAAAACTAGACTGCTGGCGAATGGCTATCATGTTACAAAGGTGTTTAGTTACACAAAATCATGATGAATATGTACTACATTTTCGTTCTTAACTAGCGCGCCCACAAATTTGTATAGTAATAGTGTGTCTTCTCACTAGTTTTTTCGTGTCCTTTTGTCCTTCATTTTTTTTTTAAATATTTAAGCTCATTTTAAATAAATAGGGTTTATTTGTAAAACACCATCTATCTCGCAGAATAGATAACTAACATCTTATGCAACAACGTTAGTTCTAATACTTTCCGAAATTACGAAAATAAATCGATTTTTGTATTTTGACTTTGTTTCTATCTAAATATTTTTTTTCTCTCTGAAAAGTCGTTGAACAAACTTTGTTCTTTATGATGAATCTACTTCTGCACGGTTGATAATGTTTTACAAATAACCCTGAATATGTATAGGCCTATGCCCAGCAGTGGGCGTCGTTCGGCTGACATGATGATGACGATGATGTATAGACGTAAACATTTGTTTATTAAAAGTGTAAAAGATTTGAAAGATTTGCTTTTTAATAACTACAATTTATGTAGCATCGCAATTCACGGAACCATTAGGGAACAATAAAAATACATTTCTAGGAAAAAGCTGCAGAAACTCATACAATGTAACTTTAAAGAAAAACCTCATTTGGTGGTTCTTAAGTAGTATTACTTTACACAGAGCTTTGAATCTGCATGTAGGTACCTACCTCTTCATAACTATGTCGATGTGCATACTATGTCACAAAAATGGGGAAAACACTGTTATCTATTACCTAGTATAGTATTATATTATCTGTGCTATTACTGAGTTTTCACAATCTAACATTTTATGTTAATACTAGCCGTCTGCCAGCGGCTTCGCCCGCGTGGATACACTACTTTATACTGAGGGAATGTGATAAATTTCCAAAATAAAAAGTACCTACCCTATGTCACTCTCCAGCTCCCAAACTATCCCAATACCAAAAATTACATTGAAATTTTCTCCGTTTTGTAGCAAAATTTCGTGTAGTCCACGCGGGCGAAGCCGCGGGTGGAAGGCTAGTGTTGCTATATTTATTAGGTTACTAATGGGAAAAAACTATTTTCTATAACTGAGCTTTCACTGGCCTTGAAAGCAGTCTAGCAGTGGGCGTCGTACGGCTGACATGATGATGATGATGATGAGCTTTCACAATGTCACTAACCTACGTTGCTTGTCGCTAGTTCACCGTAGCAGCGCTGCTCTGGTTTTCATACAAAATAAAACGATTAAGAGAGTCTTTCGTACTTGGGTTACTGAGCTTTCACAATTTCACTTGTCTTATGGTCTAAGTATTACTCGTCCATCACATCACTATGAATCTGCATATCTTCTATATATGTTGTTATGTTTACTATGTTCCTATTGAGAAGTTCGTCTAGCTCGGAAGTTAGGATGTTACTTACAAGTTACAATGGAGTTTCGATCAGAGCTCCAGATGACGTTGTATCTGTTAGATCCAAGCTCCAAATATCTTATCTTCTCTTAGATAGTTTGCTTTAAACTGGTTAGAAATTTCTATATGTAGGTAGGTAGATATATTTTAATGGCCCACTCCTTTGTCAAATTATAATAAAAGTTTAATGTAAATGTTCAAGAGTTAAGTTTGATACGAGCAAGTAGATCCATGACTGTTCTGTCTCAATGAGCTGATCACTACCCAAATTTGGTTCTTCTGAAGTACCTAAACATTACTAAAAAAGGCCCACATGTATGGCTTGTACATTAGCTTTATAACGAGACAACAATATCAACGTATCAATAAATAGAAGTTCCTTTGTTTCTCCAAATCTCCCTGAAAAGATGAACAGGCCTCATAGCATATTCAAAAGAGGTTTCATTCCATTTACGTAGCCGCAATGAAATCCCAGAATCCAGGTCGCCGATGGCCGCGTAATGGCGTTGGCTTAAATCCAAAAGTCAATTATTGGGCCTGCCCGGACCCGCCTGCTCGAACAATTACTCCTCATTTGTGCTGGAACACCTTAAGTGCTTGTTCCCGCTGCACAACGGTTGACGGTCAGTAAAATTTTGATAAATAAGACCGTAGGCAAATAGGAACTGAATCACTGAAGTGAACCAGTTTTAGACTAGTAAGCTAGTACCTAATATACTTTTTCGGCTGTACGCGGTTTTGCCTAGCGGGCCAATCGCAGTAATTCTATGCAGCGCGTCTTCATCGCGTTTGGGTCTTGACTTCGTATTGCCGTAATGATATAACGCCGCACACGTCACGCAAACCTATAGTCCTACAATCCTGTCTGATCCGGTGACATCCGTGACAGAGGAACCACTTGCAATACGAAATTAGCTGTCAAGATAGACTGTCGTATGAAAACTGTTTTAGTTCGAAAGATTATCACCGGAACAGAAAAAGTTGTCGCACTGACAAAGCTGCGCGTTATCAAAAACGGTTTTACACGTCAACTGCACGTACACTTGACTAATGCGCCATAGAATTACCGCGATCGGCCCGCAGTCTCTTGATAAAAGATAGCTATTATAAGTTGGCATGAATAAACATACATAGGAGTGTGAGAATAATATCTTGAAAACAGTTTTAGTGCCACTTTAGGGACCTACATACCGTCACGTAGTAAAGATGTACCTATGTATAAATAACAGGACAAGTGTGAGTAAAACTTGCGTGGAGAGAGTTCCGAGAGAAACTAGATAATAGGTACTTTTGAAAAAAGTTACAAGTAGAAATATATAAGAAACAAAAAGGGGCTGAAAAAAACTTTAACCACTAACAGCAATATCATATTTTTTCTATGCTGCAACCATCCTATTCAAATATGCATGTGGGTTACACGTTGACGTAGCCAGTTTCAGACATCAAACGGGAGACCTGATGAAATATTCCGTTGTATAAAAATGTCAGCTCGTCGTTCTGTGGGAACGACTCGCCCCGATTCAGGTGTTGAGCGCCACTCGAGCTCGACGCGGCATTTTTGGAGTGGCGCTAGGTAGGCTGGTTTTTATTACGGCAGCCATTTTGTATTAACAACGACCCTGATGCATAATCAGCGCTAATAATATAATTGCATTGTCATCGGAAGTATTCGTAGTTTCAGCTCAATCAGACACTAGGAAGTGGGTTAAATTTAGCTTGCATGACTTAACCCACATTAACACGTCAAGTTAAATAAAATATTGTTGTTAATAAAGAGTCAGCTCGTCGTTCTGTGGGAACGCGTCACCCCGACTCAGGTGTTGAGCGCCACTCGACGCGGCATTTTTGGCGTCGCCTCGCCCCTCCAATTTGTGCTGCTCCTCAGCTGTTCAACGCTTGTTAAGCCTTCGGCCCGTAATTATTGGTTAAATGATGCAAGATGTCAAGTAACGCTCAAGATCAGCAACGCTATCGAATTTCAAGCAAGGAAGTTTTAATGAACGCATATTTTATGTCAGATATGAAATTTCTTGGAAGTTCGTTCGTTAAACGTTCTTTTAGATCGATATACTGTTGATTCATTATTTATTCTTTCATAACAAAGGAAACAAAACTCAACAACAATAACACAGAGAAAAAAAACAGAGTCTTAAAGGTACAGAACAACATAGGATATTCGAAGGACCATATTAGTCTAGCAGTGGTTATAAGGTTAGGTCTGCCTCGTCGGGATATAAATAAATGATAACTTTTATAAAAAAAAATATTATCAAGGAATACCAACTAAGTACAATTCCGAACTTAATATGAAAACCTAGTAGACATTTTATATTAGAAATTGTACCTAAATTACAGGTAAACACAACTTTCACATAAAGGATTTTAATACAAAACAGTTAGTTGACAATGAATAACAAATAATAACAAAATTGCATTAAAATCATAAATAATATTTTTATAAGATCTTTATGCGTTTTGTAAAAATCATTAAATACTTGCTTTTAAACCCGGTCACGTTTTGCCCAATCTCACAAGTCTTTAGCTAACAGTATTGTCTAGTCCCAAACATAAACTAGGTTTCCCATACAGCTTCAAGAGTTCAAGACAGTTCCGAGGAAACTTTGATAAGCAATAGGCGAGTTCATAATTGAGTACAACATAGATCACGCCAAAGTCGCCGTCAAGTCGGGCATTAGCCGCACGCGGCGGGCGCAATAAATCCACACCGTTGTGGACCACTTGATGGGTTTTACATTGGTTGATACAGTAGCCCTAGCACTAAAAACTGTCGTCATGGTAACCGTTATCGTGATCGTATAATTTTGTATGAAAACCAGAGCAACACCACTTTCGGTCGTATAAGGAACAGAAATTCAATAGATTTTTGACAGCAACACTTTGTTAGCTTTTGTAGGATGCTTCTTACTATCCAATTACGATAACTATAGTTTTTCGTACTACGGGTACTGAAATTCAATACATACAGACCGTATTGTTTTCTATTTGATGACCATAAAGATAGTTTTCAAGCTAGGGGTGCGTTTTACGCATACCCCGTCCGCATGCGGTGCGTAAGCGGTGATTATGTGGGACTCACCTGGCCACTTTTTGATCATCCATCCAGTGTCAGATAATCATGGGGGATCAGAAAGGGGGAATACCTTAGGGGTACAGTATCCTTAGCATGAAAAACTATACTCGTCATTTATTTTACTCTCATTGGCCATTTGATCATCATCATCATCATCATTTCAGCCGTACGATGCCCACTGCGTGGCATAGGCCTCCCCCATTAGCCATTTACTACGAACTAATAAATAGTTTTGACACTTAGCTGTATAGGTACATAATCTCGTCCTAGTAGACCAAACGATCAGTTTATTTTCATGACAAATTAATTTGTTTCCATTGTCTCTAGTAGGTACTACATAGTATACTACTACAAGTATACAAGTGACTCAACTAAGATTATTTGAACGGAGTTTCGAATTCAAAGTGCGTTAGTTACTTCCATAGATCATTGAGGGAAGTTTCTGTCAGGACTCAGGCATTAGTCACATGTGGTGGAGGCAATAAATCTGGATTCAGAACCGACTAATTGACCGAAACAAAGTTAGTTGTTGGAGGTGACAGTGCTCAGTATTGGTATTTATGACTTTGGTAACAGATGCATTACGAAAAACTAAATATCTACGCGGTAAGGGTACGCTCAAGATCTGTAAGGAGTAGCTTTTAAAACGTTTCAATCTACACGATATATTTTGCATTGTATCCGTCAGTCAACTTACCCATATGGACCCATTTTAGTGTAACGTTTTCGATCTTACATTTTAAAGTTTGCCAAGTTTTCACCATAAGGTACATAGTAGGTATAGTTCCTAACAGTTCATGCTGTGCGAACAGAATTCCGTATCTCGAATAAAAAAAAAGTCTGCATAATTATTATGATTGGAGAAAGAGCGTCCTTGTGAAGTTTTATTTATTTTACAAGTTTATTTTCACGTCAAAATGAAGCCTTTTTGACATAAATATTTGTATACAGTTGTGAAAAGTTAACAAACAAGTAAATTCATACGTAATTTAAGGTATGTACTAGTTATGTTTCATTGAAACTGAAAGATAAAAGATTCACCGTATTAATGATTCATCGTAGCCACATTCATAACACAAGAATCGACGGATATCATTAATAAGAGTTCCTATATTTCATACGTCCGTGTGATTCACGGTACGCAGAAACAGGGTGCTTACCATCAACTCTTATTACGGTTTTGTTTAGGAACCTAAACTGAACTGCTTCGCTTATTCGTACCACGACAGCTTAATATCAATGACAGCGATTCAGTGATCGATCAATGACATTTCACAGCCGCTAAGCTGTCAGAAACTCTTATTTGACTTATAACCCGGTCGATTTAACATGTCACCTGCAGGTTATACCCGTCCCTCTCACTCTCCGGGCATGACAGAATCGAGTGAAAGAGACGGGTAGAAGAAAAAGGACACAAATCGTTCGGTCATTAACATTTAGCAATTCATTTGCGATCCAGTTTTTAGAAGGTCAGAGTACGAAAGAAAGCGATTCATTTTAGGAACCTATTCTGAATCGCGCTATTTTTGAATCGCTGTCATAAAGTTGATGGTAGGCACCCAGGCCACGGTTATCAGAACCTGATAAGGCATTCTTTATGCTTCGCCCTTTTATTTTAGGTTAGTTTATAGTGTATCAGATAAGCCACATTCGGTATATCAATTTATAAATGAATGTAGGAACAAAGAGTTAATCAGAAATGTTGTTTTTGTTAAGGTTGAAAATAGGATACTGCATATTAGGTTGAAATATAAACAAGAGTAACGGGACTCAACGCGACATTTATTATGAAGTACATATTATTATGTACTTACAGCTTGTGACCACGGTTGTTGCAACACAGCCGAAACGTCAAGCTGTAAGTACATAATAATATGTACTTCATAATAAATGTCGCGTTGAGTCCCGTTACTCTTGTTTATAATTATAATGGAACGCGAAAGTTTAAAATCTTATATTAGGTTGAATGTTAAAGCAGAATTATCTATAATAACTATCTGAAAAAGCATAAATAAAAGAAGTTTTGTGAAATATGATTAAAGAAGTATTTTAATTGATGGCAGCTAGCAACTCATGTATTATTTATGTACCGAAATAACTAACTAAAAAGAAAAATAAGCAAAATAAACGAGCGCCTGTGGATTGAATGTGTTCTTAGTTCTTAACTTAACTTAAGAATTCTTTTACTTAAAATTTGTACCTACTAAGTAGGTACCTAATATAACGCTGCATACAATTACTAGTAAGAACTAAGAAGACATTCAATCCACAGGCGCTCGTTTATTTTGCTTGTTTTTACTTTTTAGTTAGTTAAATAAATCATTTTTTTGCACCGTCTGGGTATTTTAATTTTTTTATTTTTTATTTTAAGCTTTTTAGTTTAATGTTAGTTTAAAAAGATAGCATAGCAGTGACATCTATCGTTTGGGAAATATAGTTATGCTATCAAAATATTGAATGAGAAATTGTTATCCATACTTACTTACATCAAATTTATTAAACAGAACGAATCATATCCAATTATTTATTAATTAATTACTTTATCGTACAGAAAATTACAAATTCGTGTATAAATAGTGGACAGTCATCGATATCATTATTTGTTTTGGAAAATATTTATAGAATCAAAATATTTAGTAAAAAAATGTTATCTGTAGGTACTTGTATCGAAATAGTATAATTAATTAACAAAGATTTGCATCTAAAATCAAGGTTTGTTCATTTTGGCGTTATCGTTCAGAAAATACAAATCAGCGTACAAATTACGGATTATCAGCGACATCTATCGCTTTATTTATGAGATTAGAATACTAAGGAGCATTTTATTGTTCATCCATTAAAATATTTTAAACAAATCGAAACATATTCTATTTCTTGCGATTAATTTAAGTCGTGTTGGTTGTTTTTCTCGCCTTTATTCGCCTCATTCGCCCTGATTATAAAAATATTAGCACTTAGCAGTCGAAATAAGTTCCAAACATATCTATTATTTATATTTTTGTGATTGTCTTTGTAACTTCTTCATTTTGATACCCCACTCGATGGGTTTAAAAATATATTTTTTTACAATGCACAGAATATATCGCCTAGAAGCCGCCATTTTGTTTTTTTGATGATTTTGATGTCCCTCGGGCCGGTAAGACGAATCTGACGACGTATCATTTATCAAAATCGGTTCATCCGTTTAGAAGTTACGAGGGAACATAGGAACAGACACACCCACATACATACAGGTCAAATACATAACACTTTTTTGGCTTCGCCGCAGACGGGTATTTTTTGCTACTGTTTGATTTTAGTTATCAATTTGATGCCATCCTCTGCTCTATGAATATTTACTTAGTAGTTGCATACAATATTAAAAAAAAATGCTTATACTAAATATTCTGGCAACTCTGACAATACCGATGATATCATTATTTGCACGTACTCACCCATAGAACAACGTTGAAACAAAACAATGTGTATTTAATGCAGTAGATTTGGGACTCTAGTTTTCCCACCGCTGGGCCATGTCCTGCGCCGCGACCTGCCCCGCGCCCTGCACCAGCCATCACTTAAGCACTTATTTTTTCACTTCACTTAAACACCTGTGTAGGGCTGTACACTCGTATTCGATCCAGTAGTGACTGAGTGTTTATCTACAGATAAGCGATACTTAGCTAGGTTATCTGTGTTTGTCCAGATAAAAACCAAAAGATATGCACTTATGACTTGCCACACTGTTGGTGTTTTGAGTATTTTATATTCGATTTAGTGAGTAATGTACCTCTGTTTTAACAAGTTTTCCCTGAAGCTGTGGAAGTCTTGCCAATAATGTTATTCATAATTAAATTTCTTGCTGTCACTTTCTTATGTTTAGAACGAAATAAGGATTTTCGGTGACAAACTGTTCTCGAGAAAACTTGGCATATCTATATCTATATCTATATCTATATATCTATATACTTATAATAAAACTGTAAACGATCCAATTCTGTACATTGAAAAGAAATAGAAAAAAATACCACCAGGGGTCTTCTTAAACGAAACAGATACCAAAAATATAGTTTTTGAATTTTTTGTCTGTCTGTCTGTCTGTTGTCCGCGTTTCACACAAAAACTACTGAACGGATTTTGATGAAACTTTTTTTGTTATACAGCTATTGGCCCTCGCCAACATATAGGCTATAATTTATTTTGAAGATCGTAATATCTGATGTGGAACCATAGCAGTCCAGCCAAACTATGAGAGATATAAAAATACCGTCTTAAGGAAAATTGTTAAACGTGATGGGCACTTTCTATTGACGTACAAAGTTTGAAGGTCTGGTTCACCTGATGTGGAACCCTAGCAGCCAGGATAAACTATATGAGATACAAACATGGCGTCTTAAGAGAAGTTGTTTCACGTAATGAACATTTTCTATTGACGGAAAAATATCGAAGGTCTGGCACACCTGATGTGGAACCCTAGCAGCCCAGCTAAACTATAAGAGATACAATCTATCTATCTATTCTATCTATTCTATACTTATAATAAAAATGTAAACGATCCAATTCTGTACATTGAAAAGAAATAGAAAAAAATACCACCAGGGGTCTTCTTAAACGAAACAGATACCAAAAATATAGTTTTTGAATTTTTTGTCTGTCTGTCTGTCTGTTGTCCGCGTTTCACACAAAAACTACTGAACGGATTTTGATGAAACTTTTTTTGTTATACAGCTATTGGCCCTCGCCAACATATAGGCTATAATTTATTTTGAAGATCGTAATATCTGATGTGGAACCATAGCAGTCCAGCCAAACTATGAGAGATATAAAAATACCGTCTTAAGGAAAATTGTTAAACGTGATGGGCACTTTCTATTGACGTACAAAGTTTGAAGGTCTGTTTCAGCTGATGTAGAACCCTAGCAGCCAGGATAAACTATATGAGATACAAACATGGCGTCTTAAGAAAAGTTGTTTCACGTAATGAACATTTTCTATTGACGGAAAAATATCAAAGGTCTGGCTTACCTGATGTGGAACCCAGCTAAACTATAAGAGATACAAATATAGCATCTTAAGAGAAGTTGTTCAGCGTTATAAGTATTTTCTTTTGACATACAGTCTATACTAATATTATAAATGTGAAAGTACCTATGTTTGTTTGTATGTCCGTCTTTCAAATCAAAACGGAGCAACGAATTGACGTGTTTTTTAGTATGTGCGGGTAGTTTAGGAGCTAGAAAGTAACATAGACTAAAAATATCACTTTACCTCGGGATAACGTAGTGTAGTACATGCGGGCGAAACCGCGGTCGGAAGGCTATGTTATGTAATTTTTTAATGTGCTAATATGTATCATAGCATTCATAGCGCTGTACTAATATATATTAAACTAGCTTTCCGCCCGCGGCTTCGCCCGCGTGGACTTCCCGACCTTATCCCGCGGGAATGTGACATTTTTCCGGGATAAAAGTAGCCTATGTTCCTCTCCAGGCTACAAAGTATCTGTGTCCCATATTTCAGCCAAATCCGTTCAGCCGTTTTGGCATGATTGAGTAACAAACATACAAACATCTAAACTTTCACATTTATAATATTACTAGCTTTCCGCCCGCAGCTTCGCCCGCGTGGACTACACGACCTTATTCCGCAGGAATGTGATGTTTTTCCGGGATAAAAAGTAGCCTATGTTCCTCTCCAGGCTACAAAGTATCTGTGTCCCATATTTCAGCCAAATCCGTTCAGCCGTTTAGGCGTGATTGAGTAACAAACATACAAACATCCAAACATCTAAACTTTCACATTTATAATATTAGTAGGAAGTAGGATAAGTAGGATAAATAAATAAAAAAAACAAAATAGCTTATTAGCCTTAAAAATTAAAAATGCTGCCGAAAGTCACTATTCCACGCGGACGAAGTCGCGGGCACAGCTATAAAATATATAAGGATTAAAATGTGAATCAACCTCTTTTCGTCTCGCTCAATTTTAACTATGTGCTACATAACCCTTGGGTAATTGGATTCAAGCGATAATTCGATACCAAAAAGTCGTAAACGAAATGTTTATTTTCATGATGTTATGTATCTACTATTCGTTGTTGCCTACCCTACCTCGTATTCAGTAAGCTTATCGAATATTTTATTATGTCCACATTTTTTGCAGTATCATTCCAATTCTTCTTACGCGCATTAATTTTGTAAGGGTAGCCGACCACGGTTATAATATATCAAGTCGAACGATATGGGATTCGACCGAAACGTGTTCGAAATCCGATAAACGGATTCAAACTATATAGGAAATGGATGCGGCCGGTATAAGCTGTAAACATAAATAAAGAAGATGTACGATGTTTTAGAGAATCCCCACGCACGGAGTGTTCGCCGTAAATCTAACTCTTGCAACGTTATAAATTTTGGTATTCGTTGGAAAGACTCGAGCACCAAACTTTAATCTGCGCGAGACCAGCTGTCGGCAATGAAATTCAATAGCTTTAGGTTCTAAAGTGTAGACCACAATAAAATAGGAAGAAATGAAAATTTAACCACCTCTGTGGTCTAGTGGTTCACACCACCGATTTCAGACTAAGAGGTCTCGGGTTCGATTCCCAGTGGGGGTACATATTGTATTCGGTTTGGTTGGTGGTAGGACTTGTTCTTAGTCCGCCTGAGTAGCTACCACCATCTTATCTAAGTCTTATGCCAAAACGATGATGCTGTCAGCATTATTGTGTTCCAGCAGTTATAGATAAGATAGCCAGTTCCTTAGTGATTGAGGATTCCGGGAGTAGTAATAATAATAATAATAAAAATAAAAAATATTTTATTAACATAAGAATTCATGTACAATAAATTTTTTGAAACAGCCCTACTTAGCAGTTTAGAACGCTCGTGTTAGGTTGTTTCGCTCCAGCCTTTGCACTTTACAATAATATGTTAATAAAATTAACTTACAAGTTTAATATCAAACCAAATTTATATAAAAAAGGGAATTAAAACTATATGGTTTACATTTTTGTGTGTATGTGTGCGTGTGTGTGATGTGTGTGTTGTATGTGAATGAGTGTGTGGGGTAATCATAACAAATATTTATAGTTAGGGTTATATAATTCTTTTTAGTATGTTTTCTGTCTCTTCATATGTCAGTGTAGTGCGCTTCCACCTTCAGCCTTATCACCACTTAACATCAGGTGTAATGAAGGCTAAGTGCTACCCCGCTGTGGATAAAAAAATTGAAACGTAGGTAGGTACATTAAGATTTATAGAAAGGCTGAAGAATCTGTCTCTTTATTAACTATTAGTCGGCTCTTCCAGAACTACTAGACGTCCCTATTTATTGTGATAGATATAGCAGGAATCAAATAAGTAACATATTTTTATTCTTGATTGATTGAATTGATAACCAAACATAAAAGCCACTCAAGGTTAAACTATTTAAATATAAAATATTCAAACACTGCGTTTAATTTTAAAACTTGCCCAGAGTTCAAAGAAGCAGACATCAAAAATATATCAGGTTAAAAGTTTGTACGAGCCTTAAATAATTTAAAGGCAAACTAGAGAAAGAAACAATTTATCGGCGTCTGGGTAGAAATAAAATCACGGCGATTATTCGTGGCTTGCACCTAGAGCCGACCTTTATGTAAAGTTACGATAAGCAAATTTACTTTTGCCTTTAGGAGCACTATATTATTTAGTCGCTGCTCTTTTGACGCTCTTTGGGGATCTAAATTGAAAGTTTCGTTAAGTTATTACTACAACAGTAATAATGTTATTTAGAGATTTATTATCAATCAATCAATCAATCAATTTATTTATTTGCCACTAACATGGTAATTATGATGGTAGGTATTAAAATCAAAATCAAAATCAAAATCAAAAATCATTTATTCATTTTAGGCTGATACAGCACTTGTGAACGTCAATGAAGCTACGCTATCGGTTCGCAAAACCTACGGTGGGAGGCCTTGTAACGAGAAGAACCGGCAAGAAACTCGCCAAGGGCTATTTTTTTCTCCCTGTCATATTTCATACAGAGTCGTCAAATTGAAAAGTGACTTTAACATAATATAATATGTAAAGTCACTTTCCATCACAAATTAATCTTAAGTTTAAAAACAAAATAAAAAATCCGGTAATCATAGCAGTAAATAATTTTCAATAACTAAGAAATAGACATCCAAAAGGTAGTTTCTTTAAAATACACATCAACCAAAAACGTAGCAAATAAAATAATAAATATAAATGCCAAACAAGGGTAATAAAACTTTGAATAGTTTAAGAACATAAGAGTCAATAATAAACAGTGCCATACAAGCCACGATAAAATAAAACTAATAACAATAAAACATTAAAAATCCAAGACAAGAAGCCAGGAGCAGACCCATCCCACTGGTGGCACCCGTTCACGAGCATGACGCATGAACCAGCCATCGCTTCGCTCAACCATATTTTAGGGAACGTAACGACCCGCCTCACACGACACCACCGCAGAAATGTTTACAGAGAGCATGACATACTCAAACCTCTCATCTCAAAACGCAGAAACCAATATAAGAATGTACTTAGTATTAATAATTTTGTAAAACACGACTCATAATTAACTACAGAAAAAATCCTTGTCAGCTTATGACCAAGTTGCTTTGTCATTTAAGTAATCACTTACAGTATAGTAGCCCTTCTTGAGGAGGCAATTTTTTATATGATTCTTAAACTCTTCAAAGGGTAACTCCAAGATATCACTTGGAATCTTGTTAAAGATGTGTATACCTTGACCCATGAAAGACCCATGTACCTTCTCTAATCGGTACCGAGGCATTGAAAGTTTATTCCTATTTCTTGTATTGTAATCATGCAAATCGCCATGTTTAGTATACAAGTTAATATTACGACGCACAAAAATAATACAATTTAATATAAATTGAGATGCAGCTGTCAGTATACCAATTTCTTTGAACTTCTCCCTAAGAGAAGTTTTAGAGCTTAGTTGATAAATGGCCCTTATTGCTCGTTTTTGCAGAATAAATATAGCATTAATGTCAGCTGCTAATCCCCACAAAAGAATGCCCTATGACATGATGCTATGAAAATAACTAAAGTATACAGTCCTAGCAGTTTCTATGTCAGTTATAACTGTCTAACTTTTCTAATAGCGTAAGCTGCAGAGCTGAGCTTACCAGCTAATGCAGCAATATGCGAATGCCACTGAAGTTTTCTGTCTATAGTTACACCCAGAAAGACTGTTGATTCAACTAAATCTAATTTTTCATTATTTATTACAATTTCTACGGGTGGAGATTGTACATTTGGTAAAGAGAATAGAATGCATTTCGTTTTCTTTGCATTAAGCTGTAGATTATTAAAACTAAACCAAGTGAGTATTTCCGAGAGTGCTTTGTTTACATCGTCAAAATTAGATTTATTAGTTTGTACAACATGTTTCGCTTATTACTAAGCATGCAAATTTTACAGTTTTATTTATATTCAGTTCTCAGTTATTGTTCGAAAATTAAAATTAAATTACATTTCATACATTAGAAAATAAAATTACATTAAAGTTTGGAATGCCACACATTTAAATTGCAAATTATTTAATTATGTCGTTTAGTCAAAAAATCATTAATGTCATAAAAGTTTTTCGTCAATAGCCATTTAAACAAACCATTTTTAAAATTAAAAATATTTAAACATTTCATAATTATCCGGTAGAGTATTAAACAATTTTTCACACTTATGCTCTGAAATGTTAATATTATATTTGAGAAAAGAATGCAGTACGTGGCACTTTTCCGAGGTAAACATTCTAAATTTGAAAATCACTGCAGTAATGAATTTCAGTACTTACTTACTGCACTAAAATCAGTGCAGTAAGTAAGTACTGAAATTCATTACTGCAGTGATTTTCAAATTTAGAATGTTTACCTCGGAAAAGGTACTACCCAAAGATATTATTACCAAATTTTTTTCTTTATTTTTTCTTTCGTTATTCCTGTGTATAAAAACAGAAAAAGCAAAGGGACATTTGCACCATACAGCCACATTATTATGATTATTATATAAGTAATTATTATATCATAAATTAGGTAAACTTTTTTTTAAATACGGTGCGCACAGAGTATATTACTTCGTATTGTACCAAAAGCGCTATGTACCCCTAACACGAACATCAATCGAAAAAACAAAATGAGATTTATCATAGACAAAATATCCTTTACGAGTAATTTTGTATGGGAAATATGTACAGCGCCATCTACCACCCAGAAGCGGGTATTGAAGTTGCGCATTTTAGTAGCAAGTATTAAGTATCAATAGGCTGTATGACCGTTCCACTTGGCCTCACAAACCAATATTTAAAAAACGGCGGGAATGATTTTCAGCGGTTGATTTGATATCAATACAGTTTATTTATATTGTGTAATAAATTATCAAAATGAGTTCTGCCAATGAAACATATACAGACATTGTATGTACCTACTCTACCAAATTTGAGAGCAGAAGCAAAATGAATAACAGAAAACTTACTGCCAGCAAAATCAAAAGAAAGATATATGAAAACCTACGATCTGATTTGGAAAAGTGAAAAAAGGCGCATACGTTTTCAGAATCTGTGTTGTTGGCGTATTTTAATGATACCTACATCATTAAAATAATATTATTATGGGCGATTTATACATAAGTGTGCCCGGGAAAACAATAACATTTACATTTAATAATTGCCCGAACATGTGTGATATAAATTTTAATAAATATTATTTAGTTAAACAGTTTTTTTTTTATTTCCTCGCATTTCTTGAGAAAAGCACTATACAAGCCTTGTACGGTAAGCAAATTACCTTGCCTCGAATGATTAAAGCCCTCGCCTGCGGCTCGTGCTTCAAACCATCCTCGACAATGTAATTTCTTACTTACCTGTCCTCGGTTGTAATGTACTATAACACACTTAGTTAGACAGCTCTTAGAATACTGTAATGTTTGAGGTTTTTCTTGCAGTACAAGTCTATTAGGATTTCTAGTATTGCGGGGATAATTATCACAAGCTTTCCTAAATAGTTTAATATTTTGTCTTACAAATACTATTGATTGTTAACTTAAAATAAACCATGAACTACTAGTTATTTAAATTTTTACTTTTTTGCATTCACAATGCAATTTTTATAACTGAAAAATGGAAAATGAAGTATTTAGAAAAAATCGACCCGTCTCACAACCAGCTCCCGTTAAACCACCAGCTCCCATCGGAGCTGCTAACTGCATCTTTGATGGTATAATATATATTTCGTAAACGTCACTATCTTGTTAAAAAAAGAATGTCTTTATGAACCAGTAAAACTTTATTGAAGTAAAAAGAAGATTCTATTTTTTTGTAAAAAGATGTGGGCCAAATAAAGGCCCCGTAAAGTAGGTACTTAAGTACCTAAGTTTATCACTAAATTGAATATGTATCTCGTTCCGCATTTGAACATTGATGTGTTAATTAATGCAGAAGCTATATTCGAGCTCCTTCCTATTTGCATTCGCTTGAGAACCTGTCAAAGATACGAACATCCAGTTGGAAGTTACGCCTTCAAGTTTATTGTAAACAGGAGGATCGATCGCAAGCTAACCTGAAATCTTGCTGTGTCTCGGCAAATATTTGTAGCCGATAGCGGTAATGGTAATGAGTATAGGGTTTCTTGGGTCGAGTTTCGTGATGAGTAGCTTGGACGGGGCTGGGAATGAGGTTATTCATTTTAGGTGAAATATGATCGAGTATTGGTGATGAGATACCTTTCGGTTTTGCGAGAAAAGTGATTTTGTTTGAGTATAATAAATGAACTAAAAATTACAAAAAAAAACCAACAAAAATTTGAACTTTTTACAAATTGTCTAATGAAATGTAGGTACTTACTTAGATCATGTATTTAGACACGTTTTGCTTTGTATTTATTTTTCAATTATGAAATGTATCAATAAACTTCACAGTCAGTAACGATATCGTACACGAATAAATTTTACCAAATTAATTCAAAACCATTCGATTTATTTATGTAAAGTTTGACTCTTGAAATATAACACTTCGTTAGATTAGTTTTTTCAACCGCCTTTGTGGTCTAGTGGTTCATACCACCGATTTTAGACCCAGAGGGCCCGGGTTCGATTGCCAGTGGGGGTAGATATTGTATTCGGTTTGGTTGGTGGTAGGACTTGTTCTTAGTCCGCCTGGCTTGCTACCAACATCTTATTTAAGTCTGACGCCATAACAATGATGTTTTCAGCATTATTGTGTTTTGGCAGTTAGAGATAAGATAGTTCCTCAGTTATTGAGGATTCCGGGAGTAGTGCGCTTCCACCTTCAGCCTTATCACCACTTATCATCAGGTGTGATGAAGGCTAACTGCTACCCCGTTGTGAATAAAAAAAAAAAAGTTAATTTAGCGAGATGAGAAAAGTATGTTTTGGCCTCATATCGTTCACAGTCAAAAAAACAAATTATAGAGCTACACACTGTTCCTACCCAACGTCCTTTTTGGTGACATATTTAAAAGTCCCCCGCCACACAGAGCTGGGTGCCTACCATCAACTCTTATTGCGGTTTTGTTTAGGACCTAAACTGAACGTAAGTGTATATATTCTTTGACTGAACTGATTCGCTTATTCGTACCACGACAGCTTAATATCAATGACAGCGATTCAGTGATCATTCAATGACATTTCACAGACGCTAAGCTGTCATGGACTCTTATTTGACTTATAACTCGGCCAAGCTAACATGGCACCTGCAGGTTAAACCCGTCCCTCTCACTCTCCGGGTATGACAAAATCGAGTGAAAGAGACGGGTAGAAGAAATAAGGACACAAATCGTTCGGTCATTCACATTTAGCAATTCATTTGCGATCCAGTTTTTAGAAGGTCATAGTACGAAAGAAAGCAATTCATTTTAGGAACCTATTCTGCATCGCGCTATTTTTGAATCGCTGTCTTAAAGTTGATGGTAGGCACCCTGGTCTCAATACCAGCCGCGATGCACTCTCACTTGAAATTAATCTGCAAGAAGCCGTAGCGGTGACTATTTACAAAGCGCCCAGACTCAGACCCTCTCCTCATTCTGCTTGCGAATGTTCTAGGGTTGCCCTTTAATACCAACTTTTTTCCTTGCCACTTAAAGCTAGGCTTTAAATGGAGCATTATGCAAGACTTTTAAGTTTTGATTAAAAATTGATTTAAAAAATAGTAAACAATTAGAAGATAATTATATTGCAGTAAAGTGTATACCTACTATATGACACACTTACTAAGCGCATATATGTTTAAGCTTTGTACATACTATTTTTTCTCCTCACTTTCACACCCGAATAAAACTTATTTTTCGTTACTAATTCGAGTAAGTAATTATGCCACCCTAAAAAAATCTTTCATACATAAGTAAATTGTCTTAAAAGTATACTTTTATTATTCGTCATGAAATAAAATAATCTACATAAAACCATAGTCGTAACTACTCAGAGAGTCTCCAAGCCCGTTTACCACTCGCAATTCTCCTTTCAGCTTATGAATGATGCCAGGGCTGTCTAGATCTACTTAAAATAATGTTATTGAATTCTAGAACCTTAAAGATGAACCTTCTCTGCGTAATACTCTCAACTCTCTCAAGGGACATTAGGCAGCAACTACGAAAATAAATTTTCTGGCTTAAGATTTGATATAAATCATTTTGTTCCGAGTCGTCTTGAGAGATTTTGAATGTTATTTCCAAGAAAATAGAGTTTTGATTTGTTTCTGACCCATACAAGTGAGTTGCTACCTGACATGTTTCCCGCAGTTAGTAACTATCAGCCATGTATGTTAAATTTAGTATTTCTTATAAAATATAATATTCAGGACCAACATTTGGTACACTTGTTGTAAATTGCAAAAAAAATATTCAAATGTGAACATTTTTATTTTCTTCAATACAAAAGATGATTCTAAAAACGAATAAATACAAGTTAAGTTTTATTAACATTTAAAAACTGAAACTGCTAACTAACGAAATCCCTGTTAAAAGCTGCTATGTCTCCGGCAGCAGCCGTCAGCCACATTCGTGGCTGTATTTACAAGGCGTCTCGGCGTCATGAGTAAATAATTTCCCTGATTACCGTGCGCCGTCTTTGCAAAGTTCACGACTCAGGCAAAAATATTAAAAGCTGGATTCAAAACAAACACCATAAGATAATTTGTATCCAATTTGTAACAGTATGTCCATTAAACTATTTGATTCCTTTGTTTAGTTGAAAATTGTTTACTGTTTTAAGGCCGCTGTACACATTGGGCCAAGCATCGTACATTGACACTTTTGAAAGATCCATATTATACTTGTTCGATCAAAAGTGTCAATGTACGATGTATTGGCCAATGGTTGGGCTAACGTGTACCGGCATTAGGTAATAAGCAAAATTGTACTTAGTTGTGCTGTGATGGAAAGTGACCTTACTATTGTACGAAGGTCATTTTTGAAATTCGGCTCTGTATAAAATAAAACAGGAAGATAAAAATAGCCCTTGGCGAGATTCTTGCCGGTTCTCCTCGTTACAAGGTCTCCTGCAGTAGGATTTGCGAATCATTGACGTTCTTAAGTTGTTCAACCAACCTAAAAATAAAAGAAATAGTTTTCTTTTTAATTTTATAGACACTTTGAGTATTAAAAGAAAAAAACTGTTTCAATGTAACGATAGTAAAAATCCTTAAAATCTTAAAATTGACGTTTCAGAGATTCACGATGTTGAAGAAATCTCTGTTAAAGATGACTTACCTACTTTCTGTTCGGTGTTAGCCGTCAGCTACAGCTCAGCCCTAGTTGCATTTCCAAGGGGACTAGGAGACATGAGTAAATAATTTCCCTGATTAACGAGCGCCACGCGTCGCCTTCCTTCGCGGAGTTGACGACCCCGCAAAAATATGATAAGCTGTATTCAGATCAAACAGCACAAGAAAACATAACTTGTAGAGACTTTGATTATTTGTAAAATATAAGAACTGTTTATAGTAAAAACCTGTGTTGGAGAAATCTCTGCTAAAGATGACTTACCTATAGGAAAAATGTGATAGTAAAAAACCACGAGCCCTATAAGTAGCTTTCAGTACTTACTATCACATACTTTTACTATCACATTTTTCCTATACTTACAAAAATTGCATTGTGAATGCATAAAAATAATTTAAAATCTTATATAATGGCTGTTTCATCTTAATCGACTGTTAAACATTTGTAAAAATGTTTCTTTCGGATGCGAGGGTTTCCTCACATTGATGAAACAACGCTGGCCTACAGCGTAACAAGTGATAGCAAAATTCGACGAGTCGTGTAAGCCTTTCGGTAGCTTAGTTGGTCAGAGCATCGGGCCGGATTCCCGGAGGCGCGGGTTCGAATCCCGCCTGAAAGCTACTTATAGGGCTCGTGGTTTTTTACTATCACATTTTTCCTATACTTACAAAAATTGCATTGTGAATACATAAAAATAATTTAAAATCTTATGACTTACCTACTTTCTGTTCGGTGTTAGCCGTCAGCTACAGCTCAGCCCTAGTTGCATTTCCAAGGCAACTAGGAGACATGAGTAAATAATTTCCCTGATTACCGAGCGCCGCGCGCCGCCTTTGCAGAGTTGACGACCCCGACAAAAATATAATAAGCTATATTCAGATGTATGCTATTGCGAGGAGTTCTTGGAAAATCATCTTTATCGATGTGTAGTTTTGAGACACGCACCCGTTCGTTAGTGGAACTTTATAGAAGATTGTATTTATTTTTTTATATCAACTGTTTTGTGTAATCATAGCGTTGATATGATGAAATCAATAATAATAACTAAAAATTGGTAGAAATAACTAAGTTAACATAAATCACGTGTAAAGATAATACTTAAAAAAATAAACTTGTTGAAAAAAATACAAAAATAAACTAAAAGTTAACTTATCATTCCGTGATCATCAACAAAAATCTTAAAGTTATTTAAGTTTTTACTTTTTTGCATTCACAATGCAATTTTTATGGTTGAAAAATGGAAAATGAAGTATTTAGAAAAAATCGACCCGTCTTACAATCATCTCCGATGGGACTCGAACCCACGACCATTCGCTGTCGGGGCGACTGCTCTAACCACTGAGCTACGGAGCGTAGCAAAGACGGGTCGATTTTTTCTAAATACTTCATTTTCCATTTTTCAAAAATCTTAAAATTGTAAATGCGTTTTAGTGGCCCGCTCGAGCGCCGGTCGCAACACACGCACGGCACGCAACGGATTGAGCAGATTTTCCTTTGCTCATTCGGTACGGGTGACGTGGATAGTGGACACAGCAAAAAAATTTTTGAAAAAATTTAAGTAGGTAGGGCAGGCGTACCGGTTTTGGCCACTGTACCGGTTTTCCCGTGGGAATGTGATATTTTTCCGGGATAAAAATAGCCTATGTTCCTCTCCAGGCTACAAAGTATCTATGCCCCAAATTTCAGCCAAATTCGTTTAGCCGTTTTGGCGTGATTGAGTAACAAACATCCAAACATCTAAACATCCAAACATCCAAACATCTAAACTTTCACATTTATAATATTAGTAGGATTTAGTCTACTTTAAAGAGTGCATAGTAATAGTGCTCAGGTCCTTGGTGGTAAAAATTTACAAAAACTGAAAAAAATGCGAACATTTCATGGATTTTTAAGTATTTAACAATGATCCAAAGGGCTTTCGAGGTGGAAAACTTGGATTTGTCATAACCATCTCATCACTACTAGAATAGAAATAGAATAGAATAGAAAACCATTTATTTTGACAACACATAACACTTACACAATAACAAAAATAAAAATAAGAAAATATAAAGAAAAACAACAGATAGTGCAGGTGTTATGTGATGTCAAAACCGGCCTCAGCTCAGTGTACGCAACAGATAAGATCTGTTGCACTGGTATTCTGCTGAGTCCAGTTGTGACATCACGGTAAAAAATAAATAATAAAAAACTAAATACATAACGATTACTATACATACACAATTATACAACTAAAATTACTACACAGTATAAAACAAAATAGCAAACAACAGACCACATTAAAAACACAAGTAGGTTTAAAACATTGGAAGAAGACCTTACGCCGTCTTTCCTTTGCCACAGACATCTATTTGATACAATTAAAAAATAACAAAAGCAAACTGCGAACAAAATGTTACTCTGTGGTAGTTTTTTGTGACATTTGTGATTGTATTTGTCATATATTTGTAACTTTTATAGGTCTTAGGTAAATAAAAATTCATCATCAACTAACACACTAAAAACTGGATATTGGCGCAAACCAGAAGGGAAACTCTATTGTATAAAAAGAAGAAGAGAAGAAAAATTATAAATATATATATATATAAATACAGTGTTTATGTACAAGCATTACTTACAGTGAAATATTTTTTTTTTACGGGATGGCTACACATGAAGAATGTTTAAACTAAAACATTTTAAGAAAGAGCAAAATCGATCAGGCTTAGTGCTCGATCAGGGAGAAGCCTCTCGCTGCAGCGCTATACAATAAAAGCAAGTGAACAATGTTGTTACATCTGTTGTGCCAATAAGTACCTCCTTAGAGTTCGGCTAAATGTTCCCCTTGTTTTCAGAGCGAGACAAGGAGGCGGCAAATTGTTCCAGATTCGAGATGCCATATACCGGAAAGAGCCCCGAAAAGCAGAAGTTCTGTGCCTCGGTGTGAGGATCATATACGAGGACGCACGAGAGCGAAGTGATCCACTATCTTTGGCCCACTTGAGTTTGTTGTAAAGATATTGTGGAGCCTTGTTGTGGATGATGTCGAACAACATAGAAGCAAAATGCAACCTACGACGAGCTTCCATTTTCATCAGATTGGATTTATTTAAGAAGGGTGTTATGTGGGCTCTAGGAGGAACATCAAAACAAAAACGGGCACAGGCATTTTGCAGACGTTGGATGTGTCTTTCTGTACGAGCAAGCAAACAGGGACCAATGGCAGTGTCTGCATAGTTTAGCTTGGACAGAACAAGCGAGTCACAGAGTCTGAGTCTTATTGCTTCGCTAAGGAAGGGGCGCAAACTATACAGAACCTTAAGGCGATAGAATCCATTCTGAACCGCTTCAGACACATGCTGCTCGAAGTTAAGGTCAGAGTCAAGTATCACTCCCAAGCTACGAGCCTCAGATACCTGGTCAATAGGATGGTTATTGACATGAATGTTTGGCCGGTAACCTCCAATTGTGGCAACCTGTTTTCTTGATCCCAACAGCATGTATTTGGACTTGGTTGGATTTAATATCAAGCTATTACTGTGGGACCACCTGGATATACTTTTAAGGTCTTCATTTATTCTCTCCATAGCTTCTGTGGTTGTGTTCGGGGAGAAGCTGGTATAGAGCTGTATATCATCAGCATACAAATGATACTTGCAATGTATTATAGATTTAGTTATGTCTGCACTGTAGAGTATAAACAGAAGAGGTCCCAGGATAGATCCTTGCGGGACGCCCCTGGACACTGGGAGACACTGGGAGCGAGACAGAGAACCGTCTTCCTTCATAATTTCAACCACTTGCGTACGATTATGCAGGTAATTATGGAACCACTTAACAGTTGCCGAGTCAAAACCATAATAAGCCAACTTGGATAGCAACAAGGGCACACTCAAAGAGTCGAAGGCACGTGAGAAATCAAGTAGGGCCAGCAGAGTACCCATCCCCTCATCCCTGGCTGACAGGATATCATCCACAACATTTAGCAGTGCCGTAGACGTGCTATGTTTTTTGCGAAAGCCTGATTGGAGCTCGGGAAGGAGAGAGTTCTGTTCAAGATACCTTACCATCTGCTCGTAGACCACCCTTTCAAGTATTTTGGATACACAAGATAAAATGCTAATAGGTCGGAGATCACTGACACTACTCGGTTTAGTCTTCTTAGGGATTGGCTTTATGATGGCAGACTTCCACAAAGTGGGGAAATTAGAGTCACATATCGATTTGTTGACTATAGCTGTTATGGTAGAGAGTGACTGAGGTAAGGTCATAAGTAGCATCTGGAGCGATATACCATCAACACCTACAGCATTCGACTGTAGCCTTTTAATGATGTTAGCCACAGTTTCCTCTGATACAGGAGATGAAGAGAACATGTGATCCCCATATCGATGGTGTTCATAGAAGGATAAGTCAGAGATGGAGGTAGTTGAAGTACATGGGATGTTCAAAAAATGTGAATTTATATGGTCTGGATTGAAATGTTGCAAAGTCAAATTTGTTTTATTTTTAATGTAAATATTTTTATTGAGGTTTTTCCATAATATTTTAGGATTGTTTATTTGTTTATTTATATTTTGATCATAATAGCATTTTTTCTCTTGTTCAATGGCTTTGATAACAATTGATTTCATTTCCTTATAAAATATTTTATGCTTTTCACATTTTGTTTTTTTCCACTTATTGTAGGCTTTATCTCTAACCTGCATCATTTGCTTCACAGTGTCCGTGATCCACGGGTATCAGTATTCCTTAACGCGAGTTGTTTTGAAAGGGGCGTGCAAGTCAAACAGAGTGGCCAAAGTGGAGTTAAACGCAGAGACCATTGCATCAACATCAGGCTGATTCTCAATGAACTTCCAATTCACTTGGTTCAGGTCACCGTCAAACAAATTAACTAAGATGTCTTTAAGAGGCCTAAAAGTAACATAAGTAGGTAAAGGTTTTAATTTTGAAATATACAGTTCAACCGAGACAACAGCATGTCTGCCCAGATCAGGAATATGAAAGACTTCCACCTTTGACACCTTGGTGTCAGTACAAACTAAATCAATTGCAGTCTCACTATGATCTGTGAAATGTGTAGGTGTATTAACTAATTGATTCAGGTTATGTGATTGGAAGAAACTGTGCAACAGTACTGATCTGTTATCACTCAAGTTAATCATGTCAACATTGAAATCACCCAGCAATACAATATGGTCATGATGAGCAAGTGCACACATTGATTGTGAGAGTGCATCAATAAAAATGTTGAGATCCATCCTTGGTGGCCTATAGGCCGTACCTATAGCAACTCTAAGACTACGGATTTTAATACTCAGCCACATTTGCTCTACTGTAGGGGATAATGGATGAGGGTAAGTACGAGCATAAATACCCTTTTTTATATAAAAGCCGACCCCACCTCCGCGTCCACCACATACCTCCAATGGACGCGGGATTTTATACTAACATATAAAAAAATCAGAACTACCTCATTTTAATGCAAGGCAACACCACTTTTTTTGGTACGATTTCCATGTACGCCCAGAAGAAACCTCCTTAAAAGAAATTAACCATCTTTAGTTCATAAAAAGTTGATTTATTTCAATCCCAGTGTGATTTTCCTCCCGGTACATAAACACTCGTCGTGTCTCCCCGATCCCGACAACTTTGAGCAGTTGGCGCCACAAATATTACTTGCGGTACAAATTGATTTCCCGTTACGACTCCGATATGAAATGCATTTGATTGTGAGTTCAGGTGTACCTGTAGAGGAAATGAAACCCAGATATATTCATTTGAATAGTTTTTACCGGTACCTTTACGCTTATTTGCTACGCTTGCATGACATTCTCAGTTATGTGTAGTTTTTAATGTTTTAAATAAAATAAAATTGGTAGAATTTTTCTGTAAAGCAGGGAAATAGGTTTTCTGTAAAATTGTTTACTTTTGATGAATATAAGTTAACGCTCGAATAAATTTACAAGTTCACGTAGTAGTGACTATTTCTTTTAATAATTCCATCTTTTTTCATCATAGCTACCTTAAATTTTTTATTTAATTTCATATGAAAGAAAAAAAGTTAGTTAGTTAGCTCATATAGGCAGCTTAACCTAGTTGAATATAGAATCATCATCATCATCATCATGTCAGCCGAACGACGCCCACTGCTGGGCATAGGCGGGGAGGCCTATGCCCAGCAGTGGGCGTGGGCAAGGATCTCCACAATATAATTATAACGATACCTTTTCGTGTTAGGGGTACTCAATGCCCCTGTAAAAGTGCCGAATCGCGGATAAATTATAAAACCAAAAAAACTAAATTAATTTAAATAAGTAATATAAAATCAGAAAAACTAAAGCCCATTCTTCCCTGAAAAAAAAATTTTACCTCTTTTTTTGTTATATTCAAGAAATATTGACTAGAAAAATCGTATCTTTTCTATAACAAAACCAGTTTAAAACTAGCTGCGCCGCGTGGTTTTACTCGGTTTTACTCTGTCACTGTGAAAAATGTAGCTGGCAGCTAATGAAAGAATTTTCCAAATCGTTTCAGTAGTCCCAGAGATTACTTCCTACATAACTTATGAACTTTATTAGGAAGGAATGTGGCTATACAAACATAAATATTTAAATATTAAATTAATATCTCCGGTACATCCTCATTTCACCCTGCAAAGCTTACAGTAAGCCCGCATGAAGGTATATAATTATAAACAGAGCACAATAAAATAAAGGGGCAATGCGGCTACGGTGGCTATTAAGAGAAATAGTGTTGAGCGTTTTAGACGTCTCGCTTTGTATGTGTCAAGGTAGGTCTAGACCAGCGGGTGAGAAAATTGAATGGGAAAACTTAAGCTTCTTGAATATAACAAAAAAAAAGAGGTAATTTTTTTTTACAGGGAAGAATGGGCTTTAGTTTTTGTGATTTTATATTATTTAATTTAGTTTTTTTGGTTTTATAATTTATCGGCGATTCGGCATTTTTACAGGGGCATTGAGTACCCCTAACACAAAAAGGTATCGTTATATTAATGGTTATAGTGAACGTAGGTATTATTTTATATGAAAACCAGAGCAGCGGCTCTTTCGGTCGTATAAAGAACTAAAATCCAATAGATATTTAGCACCAGCACTTTTGACGAATGATATAGTTTACTATACGATCACCATAACGTCAGTTTTTCTTGCTACGGTTACTTTAGTTGCTTTATTTCAATTAATGCAGAACAACAAGAACCTCACACGAAGTGATTAAGGATTTAAGGCGATACTCGGATAAATTATGGTAAAGCGAGATAGCAATGAGAAAACGACGCGCGCGGGAGCGAGATCGATTTTGCCGATTACGCAAAAAAAACACAAAATCACTTGGTATTCAAAAACTATAGCGATTTTTAAAAAAAAATTTCTTTATGATCCTAAATATTATTGGTGTCCACGAATTAAACCAATTTTCAATAGTATATGTATCCCCATTTAAGAATAATCTTGATATTTCTTATTTTTTAGAGGTATTTTCGAAAATAAAAAGTGTCGAGCCAAAATCATAAAATCGTGTTTCTGAAACTATACGATTCTAGATAAAGATATAAAGAAATATATATCTTATTACCAGATGTATAACAACTCTAACCGTCCTATAGTTTTATATCAAAGAGTCCATACTTTTTCCGAGTAGCGCCTTAAAAGCTCTAACTCATTAGAATACCATGGCGGAGACGCCAGCGCCAGCGGCTGTTCGCCTGTTGAGTTGTATTGCAGCATTCGTAGTCATATCTCACTTGGCGTAGTGGAAACGGCGTTTGGATATTATTCTGTGATTTTGGCGTCTGTCGCCAGGTAAGGTAGGGTTGAGAATGTTGTGGTATGATTGTTTGGTGTCTCAGCTGCTGGCGTCAATGCCGTAGCGTCACATTGGGATAGAGCTCTTATGGGTCTTTTAAGTAAGTCGGTTAAAGAAATGCCGTTGTTGTTAAAAAGCTCAATTTGAAAGAATTAAACCCGAGACGTGCACACATCTAGTCACGCAAACTGTATAAGGACTGTTGTGTGACAAAAATTCACCATACACATTTCAATTTCCACAACACTTGTCTAAACCCACCTTTACATTGTACGTACACAGGTGTAGAGGACAATTAATTATACATAATTACTTACATAATACATGATTAGTCAGCTAGCCGTAGTATTTAAATTAAATAATTTTAATATTATCTCATGTTTAATTCCAAGTTATTTAGTGTAATTCGTTAAATTAAGTGTTAATTAATAAGTGAAAGTGATATCAGCAAGTTTCATGTGCTCACTTTTGAATTATCAGCAAGGAAAAATTTACCCAACTGTCAATCCAGAAGAGGACTACAGTTCAAATTGAAAAGAAATAAAAATACTGTGGACTGCTACTAATTAAACCTGGGGAGTATTGTTTTCATAATTTACATCACTCACAGTGCATTTTAGACCAATCCTATGAAACTTTCATCACCCTAAGTATATACTTAAGAGCTTGACAAATTCTACCAATAATAATTAATGTACCTAGTTGATAATATTCAGTAATTTGTTAGCCCAACAACTCGAGTAAGCAGTAAACAACAACAAGTATTCTCTGAGGAATAATATAATTTGTTTTGCATTGTGTTAATAGTACTTATAATTTCAATCTTATATTAGATCTGACATAAGTAAAGACTTTCCTAGGTTATTAAAAGTATTATAAGTTCTTTGTGGTCTTCCATAAAGTCTGAATTACTACTTGTAGTAGGTATATAAATTACTCGGTATCTAATTAAGTGGAAAAATTATATAGAAATTTGTTTTTTTTTTAATAGTTACCTACCCACTTACTTAGATATTATTGTAGATTTTACTGAAATATTAGTTTAATTACACAATTTATAGTCAAAGATTGAATCATATCCTTAACATCAATAGTACAATCAATCCAGGACTACTTATTTAAAGTTATAATATAATTTCAGGCATATTATCAAAAATGATGACCCGCAAAGCAGTCGCTAACAGCACCGAATTGAAGTTGAGACAAGCATTGCAAGAACTCAAGGCTTCTAAAGATACTTGCAATCAGCTCTTAAGAGAACGAGAGGATAGTGAAAAAGAAATTAAGAAAATCATCGACAAAAATTCTCAATTGAAGAGCGAGTTGGCCCAACTTCATTCGGAACATGTAGAAGCTTTAGTGCAAAGGGATCAGCTTCGTGATACCCTCCAGGACTATAACCAGCAGCTAAACACATATGAGAGTGCTCTAAGCCGCATCACTGACTTAGAAAAGGAATTAATTGCTGCAAATCAGTGTATTGCAGAACTTGAGGCAACGAGACAAAGTCAAGAAGAGCAACACACAAAGAGCCTTTTTGAGGAACTGATGCTTTCTCCAGGAGTTTGCCTTTCCCCACAACCCTTAGAAAATAATGTAAATTCTATTAACAAACTAAAATGTAAATTAGGGCATAAGAAAATTAAAAAGTATATCCGCATTAGTAAGTTCATTAAAAAGACTGAGAAATTAATTAAAAGAAATAATTGCTATCACAAAAATATTGCTCTAAGGAAAGAACGAATTGATTTGATAGACTCATTAGATATTTACAGTACTAAATTAATTGAGAGTAGACAAATGTATGATCAAGATACCAAAAGTTTACAGTCGAACATAAAAAGACTGCATGAATCCCTTGAGTTCATGAAAAATCAGTACTCAAGTGCTCAAATACAAATAAATGAGCATATTCAATCTGCTACAGAGTTGGTAGAACTCTGTAATTACAATGCCAATCGATATGACTCTTTAGTACAAAATCAATCTAATGCTACTTTCCAACATACAAATTGTTCCTGTACCTGTGTTACACAACATTCAGACTCAAGTAATTTAAAGAATAGTGTTTCAGAGCATACATTGGTCTCTCACAATGAAAAAAACATAAATAAAATTGAATCAAATTATAATACGGTTACTTTTAAGCCAGTTTCAAACAAAAATTGTCATACAATAATGTACTCAGACAAAATAGGCCAAGGTTTTGGATCAATTATTAATGACAAAACTAACAAAAAATGTATTAATATTTGTACTCCTGGTCAGTCTTTGAACAAGATTATAAATAATATTAATGAGTCCCACATAAATGATACCACTAATCTAATAATATTATGTGGTGATAGTTCAAACTTAACTAAACAGGATATACTTAGAAACATAAACATATTATTAACATTGCAATCTAAGACAAGTTGCAGAATAATACTGAGTGCTTTGCCCTATGCAAGTAATTTAAATTGGGATCAGAATAGACGAATTTATGATTTGAATTTGTATATGTATAATTTGATATGTCGTCATAGTGACGTTATTTTATATTTTGACGTTAATAAATTTATTAACAATTTTATTTTGACCCCAGATACTATGTATCTGTCAAAAAAAATTAGAATAGAATTAGCTAATTTATTAGCTTATAACTTACAAGACTCGGTTACAAACTATGTAACTAAGTTAACAATACCTAGTTTAAGTACTTCTACTAATAGTAGACTAATTAATGTAAATAAAACTGTGACAAACTCAGATTTAAACTGAGGCGCAAGACAACAGCCAGACCTATTAGTCTTAATGTAATTCATCAAAACATGCAAGGTCTGTCTGGCAAAGAATTGGAATTAGAATTATTTGCTGAATGTCATGATATTCAGATAATTTGTTTAACTGAACACTGGCTGCAACACCACGATACGTCTTTGAATGTAAATAATTTTCAACTATCTAGTTCATTTGGCAGGAAAACAACAACTCGTGGCGGATCTCTAATTTTAGTAAATAGAAATAGTAATATTCAGATTAAGGAAAGAAAAGATATTGTAAACTTTACTAGAGAACGCCATGTTGAACTGTCTTGCATAGAATTAAATAGTTTGGTGATAGTATGTGTATACCGACCTCCTACGGGTAACTTTGACATCTTTGAATCAGTAATGGAGAATGTACTTAAAAAGTTAAAATTAAAAAATAAGTCTTTATTAGTCTGTGGCGACTTTAATATTGATATTCTGGAAAGTTCTTCGCTAACCACTCGTTTACTGTCTTTGTTCAAGTCATTTAATTTAATAAATCAGTTTTTTGAACCCACTAGGGTAACTAGCCACTCTGCCACTTGCTTAGACAATGTTTTTACGGAATGTGACCCGGTGAGCAAGATGGTTTTTAGTAATATCACATCTGACCATTACGGATTGAGAGTGTCATATGAGTTAAACATTGTGGATGAAGCTAAGACTATAGTATGTAGGCCAATAACAAAAAAGCGACTGGACAATTTTAAACATAGTATTGAAGATAACATTTTAGTAATGCCCTATAAGCATGACAATCCTGATGTCTTGTACGGTAACCTCTCTCAATTGATCAATAATGAGTTTCAAAAATGTTTCAAAACTCAAACTATTAAATGTACACAAAAGTTAAAGTTCTGTGATTGGGCTACGCCAGGAATTTATAAAAGTAGAAATAAACTTTATGAACTTTATAAATTGAGAGAAAGTAACCACTGTACAGGTTTCTTAGAACATGTTAAAAAGTATTCCAAGACTTTCAAAAAAGTATGTGCTCTAGCCAAATCTAACTTTATAAAATTAAAAATTAAACAGTCTAATAATAAAATTAAAACCACCTGGGATGTTATAAATCGTGAAACGGGTAAATATAAACCCCGTGAAAATAGTTTGGCGCTTAACATAAACAATACATTAGTTAAGTCGGATAAAGAAATTGCAAATATATTCGATAATTATTTTGTAAATATTCCGTTGAAAACGACATCAGATTTGGATTCTTCACCAGCGGCTGCTGCCTCCATGCTTAGAAACAACGTAACTGAATGCGGGTCTTTGTTTCATTTTAAAAGTATTGAAGCTGTAGATATTATAAAAGCTTTTAAGTCACTTAAAATGAAAAACACAACTGATCTATGGGGTATATCTGTAAATATTATCAAAAGTATTGTTTACCCAATTGCTCCCTATCTTGCTGACATTTTTAATTTGTGTATTGAGCAAGGAGTTTTTCCTGATCTTATGAAATTCAGTAAAGTTATTCCTTTATTCAAATCAGGAGACAAAGAAGACCCAAGTAATTATAGACCAATATCAATACTGCCCGCCTTAAGTAAGATATTTGAGAAAATAATACTGGAACAGTTATTAACGTATTTTAATTTAAATCATCTTTTACATAGTAAACAGTTTGGTTTTTCAAAGGGTCGATCTACAACTGATGCTGGGGTTGCGCTTTTAAGACATATATTTAAGGCCTGGGAGGGGTCGCGGAATGCTCTTGGCATTTTCTGCGACTTGTCTAAGGCTTTCGATTGCGTGGAGCATCGGACGCTGCTGTTGAAGCTAAATCACTATGGTGTGAAGAATAATGCTCAAAATTTGTTATTGTCGTATCTCAGTTCCAGGACTCAGGCCGTTGACATTAATGGCGAAAAATCATCCGGCTGTCATGTTAAGATGGGCGTACCTCAAGGTTCAATTTTAGGGCCGTTCCTCTTTTTGGTTTATATAAATGATTTACCGTTCTTTGCAGAAAGATTTTGTGAGATTGTCTTGTTTGCGGATGATACCTCCTTGATTTTTAATATCGACAGGAATAAAACTCAGTTTGACGATGTAAATGAAGCACTCTCACAAATTCTTACTTGGTTTAATGTAAATAATCTAAAGCTTAATGCAAAGAAAACAAAGTGTGTCCAGTTTGCTTTGCCAAATGTACGTGATCAACCTATTAATATTAAAATTAATGATGAAAAATTGGATTTAGTAGATTCAACCGTTTTCTTGGGTGTAACTCTTGACGGGAAACTTCAATGGACCAAACATATCACGACGCTTGCTGGCAAACTTAGTTCAGCTGCATATGCTATTAGGAAAGTGAGACAGTTAACAGATGTCGAAACGGCTAGGATTGTGTATTTCAGTTATTTTCATAGTATCATGTCTTATGGTATTCTGTTATGGTGGACAGCAGCTGATATACAGACTATATTTATTTTACAAAAACGAGCTATAAGGGCGATTTATCAGCTAGGCTCCAGGACATCTCTCAGGGACAAATTCAAAGAGATTGGTATATTAACAGCTGCATCCCAATTTATATTTAATTGCATAGTTTTCGTTCGTTGCAATATAAATGAATATATCAAACATAGTGATTTGCACAACCGAAATACTAGAAATAAAAATAAACTTGTAATGCCTCGGTACAGGCTAGAGAAGGTTCATGGATCTTTCCTGGGTCTTGGGATACGCTTTTACAACAAAATTCCAGATGGTCTATTGGACTTGCCTATTGAAAAGTTTAAGATGCACATAAAAAATGGCCTCGTTAAAAAAGGATATTATACTGTTAACGATTACTTAAAGGACAAAACGGCTTGGTCATAATTTAATTTAATTTTTTTTATTGTATTGTGTTACATTCTAGTATTTAGCATTTGTTTTTTTTTTTAATTCGGCATTTAACACGGGTAGCTTAAGTATGTCATGCTCTCGTTAAACATTCCTGCGGTGGTGTCGTGTGAGTCGGGTCGTTACGTTCCCTAAAATATGGTTGAGCGAAGCGATGGCTGGCTCATGCGTCATGCTCGTGAACGGGTGCTGCCAGTGGGGTGGGTCTGCTCATGTCTACTTGTGTTAAAGGTGTTCGGGATATAGTTAATAATAGTATTATATTGATTTATGAGCGAGCTGGTGTGTCTCATAGTAATTTTGGTATCCGTGTCTTACAGTAACAGCAATTTTTCTAATAATTGTTTTATTTATTCAAAAATTCCTTTTATTTGTTAATACTTATAAATTTGAATATACAGCGCAGCTTGCAGTTTCCTTTTCATTAATCCTATCGTATAATAATACAATGTGAATAAGATTAAGATTAGTGTGTCCATTAAACTATTTGATTCCTTGTTTAGTTGAAAATTGTTTACTGTTTTAGGTAATAAGCAAAATTGTACTTAATTTAAGCGGCATTCTGTATTGTGATGGAAAGTAACCTTACTATTATGTGAAGGTCACTTTTCAAATTTGACGACTCTGTATAAGTTAAAACAGGGAGAAAAAAATAGCCCTTGGCGAGTTTCTTGCCGGTTCTTCTCGCTACAAGGTCTCCTGCCGTAGGATTTGCGAACCGATGGCGTAGCTTCATTGACGTTCATAAGTGTTGTTAAACAAACCTAAATTGAATAAACGATATTGAATTTTGAATTTTGAATTTTGAATTAAATTGTGCACGGCGTCCAACAAATGTAATAGACGACAAAAAATCACCAAACACATTTCAATTCTCTCAACGCTTGTCGAAACCCACCTTTACGTTGTACGTACACAGGTGGAGAGGACAATTAAATTGTGCACGGCGTCCGAGGAAATGTAATAGACGAGCAGCTTCGGCCAAATATTTAGAAACGACCCGTTCGTCGGGGTGCGATTAACGACTGTTGGCTCAAGGAAGGCTAGACCCTGGGCAAGAAATTGAAATAGAAAAATCTTTATTCAACTAAATATGTGAAAGTGTGTTTGTTTATTTGTTCACCTTTCACGTCTAAACGGAGCAACAGATCGACGTGACTTTTGGTATGAGTCGTGTATTTTAATTTACCTATTCGTCAGCAATAAATTAAAATTATAAATTTTGCCGTTTTCTATGTATGGGACATTGAAATCTAGAATGATCATATACTAAAAAGCATAATTAAATAATTTTAATGGTGTGTATTAAGCTTAGCTATAATAATACTTACAAAACCTAAATAACATTTTGCAACAAGCTGTACTTACATAAAATAATTAATATTAAAATTGTAACATTATAATAAAGCTTACGTCTACGTGGCGTAGGGCCAACACAGACGGAAAGCCTCATGCAATTCTAATTGGATAAGTCTTCACAAAGGAAATACTTAAGTATTCGTATTATTATAATTAATTGATATTACTTTCAGTTGTATATTTTATCTGTAAACCAACCGTAATGTTGTAAAGGAGACTGGCGAACTTCTATGTATTTTCAGACCTCAATTTATAGGTCTCGTTCACGAAAAAAATCGAATGGTACTTAAAGAACTATGCTAGACTAACAAAAAAGTTAATTGTTTCTATGCTTTTAAAGTTGGGACAACAGAGATATGGTCAATAACCTAAAAATATAGAGGTTAGGGTAAAAATCATTTATACATTTCATTTAAAAACAACGCAAATAATGATTTACTAATAAATAATGAATGATAAAATAGATGAATGGGTAGGTAATAACAAAGACAAATAATGAAAGGAATCATTAATTTAATAAAGACATAGGTAAGTATCGCACCGCTGGCGCCATCTGCGCTAAGCTTTGCGTGCGGATCTTCATTAGTTTTTAATTTATGTTATGTAGGCACCTTCTTTGATGTAGGTATCTTATAATATGTAAATAATAAATGACCTTGTTTTACATGACTACTGGGTAAAATTAAACAGATTTATGAAGTGTTTCAATGTTATTTTGCCCCTTTCAGTCAATTATTTGCGATTTTAAAATTATTTATCTTTTTATTCCATTCTTTAATAAATCAGGCGTTCGTAAAAGTTAATTGTAGGAGTTTAAATTAATTTAATTTTCATGTTTCTGAAAGTGTACGACTTCGTAAAATATTAGGGCGATTCTCGCCGGTCTCCTTTAATGAGTAGGTAAGTACTTACTTTAGTTAGCTTTGAATTTATGAAAGTCCATAGATTTAGTAACTTGGTACCTTCCTAAAAAATACTATAGTGGGCTTGAATATTTCAGTATTTATATATGCATCAATAAAAATAAAATTGAGTTGGGTCATGTCTTATGTATGGGTCCTATTATTTTTTAATTGAGTAGGTAAAGTGTCTCTCCATATACCGAATAGTTTATTTTAAATCAAAATCGGCTCTTTGTCGTTTGGCATGCCAGGTAAGTGAAATACAAATTATGGAAATTTATTTCAACGTTTAATTTTATAAAGTTTCACTTATGTAGTAAAATGAATCTTAAAATCTTATAAAAAATTGAATTATGATAGCATTACTACATGTTAAAATTTATTATGTTTATGCAGTTGCTTTCAGTTTTAAATGTATATACTTAGTTGATGTTCTAAAGTTAGTGGGAGTCGATATGAGGCAATATCAAGGAGGCGGGCGGGGTGTGAACTACAAATTGATATGCGGAATGGTGTTGCCAGTATCATTAAATATATTTCTGAGAAGCCACTAAAAGTTTCTTCGATTTCTGCATCAAAAACTTTTCTAGTGAATATGATGACTTTAGAAACAAAACTTCTTGGTTATTTATAAATAAGTTTTATGATTTATTTTTGTTTTCAAAAAGTTTTTTGAGTGGTACCTATGTTATTGTCATCAGCTGGAATTATTACTTTCATGCAGCTTAGTTTTGAAATAAATAACATTTTTGGTCACCCATCTCATGACGGACCAAAGTCAGAGTAGCTTAACTGCCTCAAGCACAGCCTGACCGCGTCACTCACTGCGCCTTCAACCTCTTCCATTCACATTGTTGAAATATTGAAAAGTTCGTTTTCAATATTTACCCAATCGGGAATCGAACCCGGGACCTCTAGAGATAGCGGCATCTTCGGTGCGTACACCACTCGGCCACGGAGGTCATCGTAATAAGATCTTACTAAGTTATTTTAAATTTTTACTTTTTTGCATTCACAATGCAATTTTTATGGTTGAAAAATGGAAAATGAAGTATTTAGAAAAAAACGACCCATCTCACCACCAGCTCCGATGGAACTCGAACCCACGACCTTTACTTTACTGTAACGAATACAATAAAGAAACTACTGCACCGATTTAAAAAAAATATTTCACTATTAGAAAGCTACATAATTTCTGAGTAACATAGGCGATATTTGATCCCGATATTCCCACGGAAACGTGTACCACGGGGGTGAAACCGTGAAGATTGATTAAAAACCGTTTTTCCCGTAAAATTTTCTGCTCGCTTCCGCTATATTTCTACAGCGAGACCATTCACGCATGGCTGACCACACTGTAACATATTCACCCCCTCCCCTCCAACCCTGATTCTATTAACACAACAATTTCTCCAATCTCATACTATTGTCTTATTTTGGGACCCTCACATTCCGCTTTATATAAAGGCTCGGTCGAGTTAATTAATTTATTCATGTCAGCCTTCATTATTTAGAACACCGGTCATATTTTGTGAACGGAATGTGATATTCATTTTGTACCTGTAATTTTGTTCACATTGTTGAATGGCCGTTTTATTAAGGGTATTGGAGTAATATTACTTGTGTTGTGTGTGATTAATGAACATCTCTTGCTTTTGAGTTAACAGCTTTGTTCGTTTACGAGTAGATAGTAAATAGGTTTTTTTTCACAACGGGTATCACTTAGCCATCATCACACCTTGTGTTAAGTGAAGATATGGTTTTAAGTGTAAAAAACACAATACTCCTGGAATCCTTAATCACTTAAGAAATGGCTACCTTATCTCTAACTGCCGGACTACAACTACAATTGCTGAAAACAGCAATTGCGCCCTCAGTAATTGAGGATTACGGGAGTAGTGCGCTTCCACCTTCAGCCTTGTCATCACTTAACATCAGGTGTGATCAGGGCTAAGTGCTACCCCGTTGTGGATAAAAAATCGGCCAAGTGCGAGTTGGACTCGCCAATGAACGGTTCCGTACCAACTTACCGTACCGATGGCCTATACCTTGCCAAAATACCACTATCATTTTTCGTTAGCAAAAGACAACTTTGTTTTCCATAGTGTTTCTACGACAAACTTACATTTGCGGTTTTAGAAAAGTGTTATATCTCAAAAAGTGCTCACTATATCTTGTTTAACCAATTTTCGTTGAAAATTTTTATTAAGATCCACAGCATATATTTTTTCTAGATTTTTCACTCTTTTATTTCAGAAGTTAGAAGGGGGGAGGGGGCACACATTTTACCAATTTGGAAGTGTATATCTTTCAAAATATTGACTTTGATAAAAAATATCAAAAGAAATGTAATAATCATTTTTAAATACCTATCTAAAGACACCCCACACGAATTTGTTTTATGACAGTATTTTTTCAGTTTCAGTTCCATGTATGGGGAGCCCCCTTAATTTTTTTATTTTTGTATACAAATCCTAAAGCGGTTTACAGAATATATCCATCCACCTACCAAGTTTCAAGTATGTAGTCTTAATAGTTTTGGAATAAAGTGGCTGTGACATACGGACAGACATACAATAGACAGACATGACGAATCTATAAGGGTTCCGTTTTTTGCCATTTGGTTACGGAACCATAAAAACATAGTTATTGAAACGTCAACTCTAGATCAGATGGTGGTAGCTAGCCAGGAGGACTTAGAACAAGTCCAAGTACCAACCAAATTGAATCAAAATATGTACTCCCACTGGGAATCCCCTGGGTCTGATACCAGTGGTATGCACCACTAAAACACAGAGGCGATTAGAAGTTAGATGTGCATTCCTTTCAGAATCTTTACTAACTAAAGCCTATTAAGTTTATTATGACAATAAAATTTGCTGACTTCTTGATATGCAATGCATAAAATATCTGTTTAACAGAATTAAACGCTGTCAGCTTTCTAGTATTATTATATTTTCAACACCTTCAAATATCAATTCATTTGCAAGTCGCTTATTCGTCAAATATAATTAGCTTTGGAATTTAATTTAGCTTCGCTAAGCAACAACCATCTAATTAAGAGTACGCAAACACAGCATGGTTAAATCATATCGTTAAAGTTCATAAATGTAGGCAATCACGAGGCTCACTGTCTCTAGTGTTGGGAGGGAGCTGCGAACAGAGGCAAAACATGAATAGACAAATGAAACCTTTTTTAAAACAGGTGGTATTGGCGATGACTTATGTTTCGTCATCTGAATCTTTGTCGGCGAAGCTAGCTTCCTTATTTTAAGAAAAAAGTTTCGCTGTGTCCTCCCTTTTAACCTTGGGTTTGTGGTTGTCACAGTATCTTAGGAATAAACACCCTTATTTTATATCAATATTAACATTGCAGGAGACGAAAGTATAAATCAAAATGATCAATTGTTACAAGGGGGCTAGTGGCCCAGTTATTGTACTTTTAAAATCAAAACTTAGGGACAGGTGGTAATCGTAGAATTTTCACCTGCATTCTGTTCATGTGCTTATGAAAACATAAAAAACTATAGTAGTTAGTTAAGAATTGGCAGAAAAGCTTCATGTCTTTGTCTATGCTTTAAAAAAAAGGACGAATTTTTTACTAAGATTTTACTACTTGCTATCTGTCAGATGGAGACAATTTTTCATTGCAGCGTTATCTCTGTCCGCTACTTTCCCTGCTGTCTCTGGGGAGCACGCCATGGTTCGACAAAGAGCTGGATGCGCGCGTGATTCGAATATCGTAGCGATAACGTTCATCGAATAAGATTTGAATATGAAGAGAATATTAATGAAAAACTTACCTACGCTAGCGGAACCCCATCCTTTCCTCTGTACTGACTTTCAGACAATTAAACTAAAATTTGTGTCAAAAATCGTTTGGGAATGCAGCAACGAAAGGTTTTTATTACAGCATGTGACTATAATTTCTATTTCCCTTGTTTTCTTAAACATTTCAACAACATATTGTTATAACAGTTCACAGTGCACTTACTTTTTTATTTTTTTTTATTCACAACGGGGTAGCAGCCTTCATGCAACCTGATGCTAAGTGAAGATAAGGCTGAAGATAGAAGCGAACTAGGTACTCCCGGAATCCTCAACCACTAAGGAACTGGCAATTTAGGCTGAAAACATAACAACGATGCTATCCCATCTTATTATAAGTCTGACGCCTTTATTTCCTGCGTTGTATTCTAGCATCAAGCTTTACTACTGTTCTTCTTATGTAGGTGTGTATGTTATTGAAATGGTGTAAAGTAAAGGTTTACACATAAAGCTTAATATGTTGCGGGTTATACAATCGATTTAACAATATAATCATTATCTTTACCCTAAAAGATCCATAAAAAAAGTTCATAAATCCCAATTTCCGGCGCGCTTGTGTCTCATTTCACATTAAATTCTTTGTAACGAAATTTCACAAATTTACATTTTGATTAAATAAACGCTTTCAGTATCGCTGTAGCGTTTCTGGGCTTAGCCTCCGAGCTCGAAATTAATCTGATTAATCCAAACACTTCACTTAACGTAAAAATGGATTCCTAAGAAAATAGTGACTTTAAACGTAGGTGTTCGGAAAAGATCGACGTTTCTGAACGCATCTCTAATGTCACGTCAAATTGACATTTAGCTGTCACTTGAAGTTGACAGTGACACTTGATTGAAATTCTTGTACAAGATGTCGGATTAATTTTGCTGAATTTGTTAAAAATCGCTCGCGTTGAATGTGCCTGGCATATCGAGTTTGAATAAAATCTTAAATTATCTATGTGATCCCGTTTTGTACGACCAAGGTTTTGACGCCATCCATCGGGCTGGTCGCGGAGTTTTTGAAAGAAAGATAATTGTCCACCACGCGCTTTTGTCGGGACTGTAAATCGTAATAAAAGAGGCTCCCCCGTGTGTGTGTGTGTGATGTGACTAATTGGTAAGGTCTGCAGAAGAAAGGACCCCAGGGGCGCGCGCGCTCCCTTACACCACTTCTGCCTTGGAGACGTTCGACACACAGACCCGTATGTAACCTCACCTTATTTAACATTCTCTCCGCTGTGTATCGCAGTCCAATTGTTCAGTTTACATCCCCGCTGAAACCTAGTTTTTTGTCCGGAGTCTATATTAGTAATACCAGCTTCCACTGCGCTAGCCGATTCCGCGGTATAGGCAGGGGTGTACTGAACATTTTTGGTAGCCAAGAGCGTAGCTTGAAGGCCTGAGAGGCCCACGCCAAAACTTTGTATTAATCAGTGCCGTTTTGATGACCCAGTCTGGTCCGGACTAGATTAATTTGTACTTGTAAATGGTAATTGGCTTGCATTTGAAAAGTAAAGGGCATTCCTTTGTTATTGGTTCCATGTCTTGTAATTAATTGTCATGTATTGAAGTTCCAAAGTGTAAACAGATGCCTTTCTTTGCTCATAATAATTATTATTTAGTTTGTTAGCAAATTTGAGTTGTGAATATTGACAAGTTTGTTGCTAAAATAATAGCTAATAAAAGGTTAGCTAATAAGTTTGCACTCAATACTTAGTGAAACTTAGATGATTTAAGACATTGTTTACACATTGAAACTCATTGAAACTTGTGCTTTGAAATAATTAAAATTAACTTGTTGTTGTGTAACAGTATGTTGTGTTGATATCCAAGTGAATTTCAATAGTCAGTGATTTTGAGTGAATTTCAATAGTCAGTGAGTTTTGTTGTTTTCTGATAACCTCCAGATATTTAAGAGTTTGTGTCATTATAAATACTTTGTTGTTGTAATATTGGAATTTTGTGGTTAGTAATAACCTCCAAATATTGGAGATTTTGTGTTATAGTGAATATTTTGAATTTGTTGTTTTTGTTGATAAATTTGGGACGTTACAATGACGGCCTCCTCGGCTAAAGCCAAAATACGTTCTGAGTTACGGTGGTTAGCTTCTGCAGTTGCGTTGTTGGATCGACCGGATAGAACGGAGGCCTTGTTGAACAGATACGTAGATCTGCCCGTACGTTTGGCTGTTGTTGATGAACAGTATGCCTTATTTTTGGAAAGGACTGTTGAGGCCGACGTGGAAATGCGACAAGAAGTCGATTTGGATGTGGACCAGTGTTATGATTTTGCGGACAGAATTACCCAGGTGGCTCGGCCTTTGCAAGTGGCAAGAGAGAATGAACCGAGCCCGTCCCCGGTCACATCTAAAAGTATGCCCCCTCTCTTTGCTAGATTGGCCCCCTTAGACTTAAGGCGTTTTGCTGGTCGTCTAGAGGACTGGGAGGGCTTTATTAATATTTTTGATAGTCTGGTACATGCCCGGGATGATTTGACCCAGGGCCAGAAGTTAGCTTATTTGTTATCCGTGTTGGAAGGGGAGGCCCTTGAATCAGTTCAACACTTGGCCCCCTCGGATGAAAACTACCCTATTGCTAGGGATTTGATTGCCCGTCGGTACCAGAACGTACGACGTCTGGCGGACAACCATGTGGCCGCCATTTTGAATTTACCCCGCGTTGCCAGCGTGATGCACTTGAGAGTGGCTTTGTTGAATCCGCTGTTGGTTGCCTACAACGCATTAAAAAACTTAAAACTCCCAGTGGAGCAGTGGTCGTTTTTGTTACTGCACATTGTCCTGGGAAAGTTGCCGGACTCTGTTAAGGTCCGTTTTGAGCAGCAGTATGGTGGGGATAGTGCGACTTATCTGCCACCCTTCTCGGACCTCTTGACGTTCCTGGAAGGAGAAAGTAGACTGGCAGATAATTCCTCTCTGGCCGGTCCTATGGGACCCGAACGACCTGTGCCACAGAGTAGATCCCCCACCGGACCCCCCCGTAGGGGGTGTATGGCCCCTCGCGCGCCCGGCCGCTATGCCGCCGTCCAGGAGACCGCCCGCTGCTTGTACTGTCGGGAACCGGGTCACAGCACGACCCGTTGTGATAAGTTCCTCGACCAGCGCGTCCAAGGCCGTCGAGCGATCGCGCGACAACGGACATGGTGCTACTCGTGCTTGGGCCTGCACATGCAGCGCGAATGTACCCAAGCGCACCCATGCCGATTTTGTAAGGGCAACCACCATCCCCTCCTCTGCATGAACAGCCCAGAGGGCGGCGGAGCGCCGCAGCGCGTCGCTGCAGGATCACCTCGTATGGGTGGGGGGCTCGGACCCCCCGCGGTGTTTGCATCCCGCAGCAGTTCTAGTGGCCACCAGAGTGGCCCCAGACGCTCTCCGCCACGTTTTGAGCCTCAAACGGGCGGGGGTCCCAGGGACCCCCCCATGGGAAACCGATCCCCAAGGATGGGGATGAGTTATGCGGGCGTTGCCGGAGGTCGTAGAGGCCCCCCGCGACGTTTTGAGCCTCGCACGGGCGGGGGTCCCACGGACCCCCCCATGGGAAATCGGTCCCCAACTAGGGGGTTCGATTTTGCGAGCGTTGCGGGAGGTCGTAGAAGCCCCCCGCAACGTGTTGAGCCTCGCACAGCCGGGGGTCCCCGGGACCCCCCCTCTGAAAATCGGTCACCGTGCCCCCGCGACTATGGGGCGACGTACACGGTGGATGATAGGCACCGATTCTCGCCGCCGCTCGCCGAATACCCGCGTTTGGAGCGGCGCCCGCCCCGTCTTCAAGGGGCCGGGAGATATAACCCGCCTGATACCGGGCGAATTGGACGTAGGCAGTATGTGGGAGATTGGGACCCACTGGATCGCTATGAGCGACCCCCTTACCATGGGGGGACGTCTGGGGACCCCACATACTAGCAATCAACGTGTTTACGGTCGATTGTAGCCACCCCTCCAGAGACCGTTTTGTTGCCCACGGCCTCTGTGCTTGTCAGGGGATTGAATGGCGACCTTGTGGAAGTTCGCGCCTTGTTGGATTCCGGTGCTCAGGGGTGTGTTGTGTCATCTTGGTTAGTTAGGCGGTTGGGCCTCAAGGTGCACCCCCACACGGAAGGCGTGAGAGGTGTTGGCGATGTGAAAGTCCCCGGGTTGTTAGGGCATGTTGACTTCACATTTACCTCACGTAATAAGTCCACGCCAGGCATTAAGACCTCGGCGATTGTGTTGGACACAGTTGTTGGCCGTCAACCTTCAGTTGACTTGGGACCGAGTATGTTGTCTTTGGTGTCTGATTCCCCACTCGCCGATCCAAATTTCTTCCGCCCAGGCCCGATTGATGCTCTCCTTGGAGCCGATGTCCTGGGGCGAGTTTTGTTGACGGGGAAGCGAGTTCTGCAGCCAGATGGCTTGGTAGCTCTGCAGACGACACTCGGTACAGTTGTGATGGGCCCTGCTCGCCGCGTTTTGGATTCCCTTGATGAGGATCGCGGTCTTGTTTTTAATGTGTCTCTCTCCGAAGTGGTGCAGAAGTTTTGGGAGGTTGAGGAACCTCCACCAGCCCCGCGGGTTGACCCAGTAGCGGATGAATGCGAGTTGTATTACCAGAATAACACTGGTCGCCTCCGCTCTGGTCGTTTGATCACCCGTCTCCCCTTTCGTGCCGGCCGACCTCCTCTGGGCGAATCCCGACCGCTAGCGGAACGTAGGCTAGTGGCGATGGAGCGTCGCATGAGCAAGGATCCGGTCTTCCGCCAGAAGTATGTTGAATTCATGCGGGAGTATGAGGAGTTAGGGCACATGTCCGTGAGCGATTTGGATTGGCGCTCCGTTGAGCACTTCTTTTTGCCGCACCACGCCGTTTTGAAATCCGGAAAGATTCGGGTGGTCTTTGACGGTTCGGCTCCCACCTCTACTGGAGCGTCCTTGAACCAGTGTCTGCATGTAGGTCCCAAGCTGCACACGGAGATCTCAGACATTTTGACCAACTTCCGGCGGCACCAAATTGTATTTATGACTGACATCCGGATGATGTTCAGACAAACGGTCATCCATCCAGAGGATAGGAGGTACCAATTGATTTTGTGGAGAGAGAGTCCTAGGGACCCCTTGTTGATTTATGAATTGAATACGAATACGTACGGTTTGGCTTCGAGCCCGTTTGTTGCGATTCGTTCTTTGTTGGAGTTGGCCGAGAAGGAGCGCTTGAGATACCCTCGCGCCTCCGCCATTTTGGCCAGTGACGTCTATGTGGATGACATTTGCACGGGCGCCTCATCTGTCTCAGAGGCGATTGTCCTGAGAGACGAACTCACCGCCCTTTTGAAGTCGGGAGGTTACGAGTTGAGGAAATGGATATCCAACTCGCCTGATGTACTGGTAGGTTTGCCCGAAGAGCACCAGCAGGACCCCCACCTATTCGAAAATGTTGATAATCCCCATGTGGTGACCGTCCTTGGCGTACAGTACAAACCGGTCTCTGACACTTTCACTTATTGTGTGGATTTACGACCACCGAAAGTCTGGACCAAGCGTTTAGTATTGTCTACTGTCGCACGTACCTTTGACCCCAATGGGTGGATTTGCCCCGTGCTGTTTATGGCCAAGTGTTTCTTGCAACGGTTATGGGCTTCGGGTGTGTCGTGGGATGAACCCCTCTCGGACGAGTTACTCCGAGATTGGTCGAGCTTCGTTTCATCCCTCCCCGAGATTAATGAAGTGCATTTGCCGAGGCTATTCCTCCCTTCTGAAAATTGTAAAGTTACTCTTCACGGCTTTTCCGATGCCTCCGAACGTGGATTTGCTGCGGCCGTGTACCTCCGCACCGTTACTGTTGACGGAGTTGTTGCTGTGCATCTGGTGATAGCGAAAAGCAAAGTCGCTCCCCTTCGGACTCGTCATACGATCCCGAGGTTGGAATTGTGTGGAGCTGCCCTCCTAATGCGTTTGTTGAACCACGTATGGCTCACATTAGATCGATCTATTGCGATACAAGAGGTTTATGCTTGGACGGACAGTCAGGTCGTCCTTTGTTGGTTGAAGGCTCCGGCGCACACCTTGGACGTGTTTGTGGCCAATCGAGTGTCGCAGATTTGTAATTCCGACATCGAGTTGATTTGGAGACACGTGCCGGGAGCCATGAATCCCGCGGATTGTGCGTCTCGGGGTTGTGTAGCCCCAACCCTAATTAACCACCCCCTCTGGTGGGGCCCACAGTGGTTGATGCGGCCTGAGTCGGAATGGCCGCCCTCTCCAGCGTTGTCGAACGTAGCCGTTCCTGATATGCGGGCATGCGTCCTGGAGACTAACCCCGCCGGGGAAAAGGATTTGTTGTTGGATCGGTACAGCTCCTTACAGAAGCTGCTTGGTGTTACCGCTTGGATCAGACGTTTTGTGTACAATTGCAGAAACCCACGCGCGAGGCGTGATTCGTCGGTTCTCACTCCGGACGAGCGTAGGGACGCGCTCTTGTTTTGGGTCCGGAGAGTACAAGCTGATAGTTTTGAGTCCGAGATTGAAATTTTGCGCTTAGGCCGTCGCAAGTTGAAGGGCGCGGTATCGCGATTGAATCCCTTCCTGGACGAGAGTGGGCTTTTGCGAGTCGGCGGAAGACTTCGAAATGCGAACCTGCCGTATGGAGCTCGTCACCCCCTTTTGTTACCTAAAGCCGGACATTTGACTCAACTGATAATAACAGATCGCCATGTGAATGCACAACATGCTGGCTGTAATGCTTTGTTGGCCATTTTGCAGCGTGAATTTTGGATTTTGTCTGCTCGTCGAGCCATTCGCACTGTGGTTTTCCGTTGCCTGCCTTGTTATCGATTGAAGGCCGCGACCATGCAGCCCCAGATGGGTGATTTGCCTGCTGATCGCGTCACGGAATGTAGAGCTTTTGCCGGAGTCGCCACCGACTTCGCCGGTCCCTTTACTGTAAAGGCCTCGAGACTGCGTAATGCTAAAACCTATAAGGCGTACTTGTGCGTGTTTGTGTGTTTGTCCACCAAGGCTGTCCATTTGGAAATTGTCTCGGAATTGTCTACCGAAGCCTTTGTCGCCGCCTTGAGCAGATTTGTTTCCCGTAGAGGACTGCCGACATTGATACGTTCCGATTGTGGTACTAATTATAAGGGAACGTGTAATTATCTTAAGGAAGTAGTTAAGTTTTTTGTTGATAATAAAATAGACATTGGAACCACCCTCTCCCGGCGTGGGATAATCTGGAAGTTTAGCCCTCCAGCTTGTCCGACCTGGGGAGGAATTTTTGAAGCTTGTGTAAAGGCTGCCAAGACACACTTGCGTCGCGTGATTGGAGAAACTATTCTCACGTTTGAGGAACTTGATACGGTATTTTGTAAAATTGAGGCCGTCCTCAACTCGCGACCCTTGTGCCCGTTGTCTTCGGACCCGAATGACCTGGAAGCGTTGACCCCAGGTCATTTCTTGATCGGACAGCCCCTTTTGGCTTTGCCTGAATATCCGATTCAGGATGTAGGATCCCATCGTTTGTCGCGATACCAACTTTTGAAACAGATGTCCCAAAACTTCTGGGCACGTTGGTCGATGGAGTATTTGCATATCCTACAACAGCGCGTGAAGTGGACAGATAAAACCACCCCACCCCAGACTGGCGACCTCGTGTTGATTAAGGATGCTAACCTGCCGCCCCTATGTTGGCGAAGGGGGCGCATTGTTAAACTCTACCCCGGAACTGACGGAGTTCCTCGTTTTGCTGAGGTTTTGGTTCGAGATTCGGTTTTGAAGAGAGCAGTTAGTGGGCTCTCCCGATTACCCGTAGATTGACGTACCGTTCTTAACGGTCCGGGGCGGGGGGATGTTCGGAAAAGATCGACGTTTCTGAACGCATCTCTAATGTCACGTCAAATTGACATTTAGCTGTCACTTGAAGTTGACAGTGACACTTGATTGAAATTCTTGTACAAGATGTCGGATTAATTTTGCTGAATTTGTTAAAAATCGCTCGCGTTGAATGTGCCTGGCATATCGAGTTTGAATAAAATCTTAAATTATCTATGTGATCCCGTTTTGTACGACCAAGGTTTTGACGCCATCCATCGGGCTGGTCGCGGAGTTTTTGAAAGAAAGATAATTGTCCACCACGCGCTTTTGTCGGGACTGTAAATCGTAATAAAAGAGGCTCCCCCGTGTGTGTGTGTGTGATGTGACTAATTGGTAAGGTCTGCAGAAGAAAGGACCCCAGGGGCGCGCGCGCTCCCTTACACCACTTCTGCCTTGGAGACGTTCGACACACAGACCCGTATGTAACCTCACCTTATTTAACATTCTCTCCGCTGTGTATCGCAGTCCAATTGTTCAGTTTACATCCCCGCTGAAACCTAGTTTTTTGTCCGGAGTCTATATTAGTAATACCAGCTTCCACTGCGCTAGCCGATTCCGCGGTATAGGCAGGGGTGTACTGAACATTTCTTGCGGTATTTTTCGCTTTAATTTCATATGTCAAATATAAGTTAAAGCATTTGTGTTTAGTGCAAGCCCAGTAACAATAAAATCTCGCGACAAGCTTTTAAAACATATAAATTGTTTAATGTAATAAGTTTGTTGGATTTGACTTGATACACAGTTTATTTTATTATTTTTAGGACATTTGAATAAAAGCTTGATTTTAAATAAAAGGTTTTTTTAAATATAATTTATTTTTGTATTTTTAGTTATTGGACATGTTTTATATAGTTTATAAAATATATATCAATGTTAAAGATATTTTAATGACGTAGCATTTTAGTAATATTAAAGTAAGAAAAACAAAACAATTTATCATAATGGTGATTACATAAAAAAATGTTATTAACATTAAGTTAAAACTTTTTTGATATAAAGCAAAGCTTGTATCTCAAGAAAGAGGATGGTTAATGTAGTGGGCGCAAAATAATATATTTTTCTAGAGGAATATAAATTTCAAAAAGTCGACTGTCTGACATTGAGCAATTGCTGTACTTTATGGAGAGCCCCATTTTTAATTACTACTGAGCAGCACTTAGTTTTTTGGGCTTCCACGGAAGTTTGAGACTTTTCATGTTTCGATGTGTTTCGCTTAAGTGATTGAGTTTTTTTGAAGTTTGTTAATGATATTGCATTTTATTACAGTTACTTACTATACTTCTTACTCGTACTTCGTAAACTTACTAAGTAAGTATGTAATACATTTAATGACTTCACCATAAAAGTTTTTTGAACGAGAATTCTAAAGTAAAATCTAAAGCTAGAGACAAAAAAAACTCATGAGTTATCAACCAAATTGTATAACCATACTTGAACAAACTGATCTATATTTAGTAGCAGAAGTTACTTCTATTTATTATATCAAAGATACTCCAGCGACTCGAAACGTTCACGAGTTCACGACATTACTCTAAATGAAAACGCCATAAACCGTTTTAGACACCGTCACAGAGCTCCCGAAGGTGTACTCGCCGGCATTCAAAATGTCACTCGATTTAACCGTTTGATATTCAGCTCACATGTGACTGTGTAGAAATTTCCAGCTATCCAAAAGATTGGTCCGTGTATGATATCGTTTCGACCAAATAGTTTTTATGTAAGTACCGAACGGGAATGGCCCACTTCCGCGTTACAAACGAGGATTTGTTTCGCTTGCTAATGTAAAATGTATGGGCTGATCCGATAGGGCTCGTGTCGCCACCGTTTGAGTTTCCTTTACTTACTATTTATAGAACTTTAGGATGGAGGACACGGAAACGGAATGAAAGACGTGTACGTGTATGGAACTGAAATTTGATTTTATCGACTTTCATGTGGTTGAATATTGTTAAGTTGCTTTTTCTAAGGAAATAAGGAGTGTTGACGTTTACTGGGAATCGTTAATAAGCAACTTGATTGGTACTGTATTTTTACTCAACCGTTTAATGCTAATAGGGTACTTAATAATATTTTGCTATTGATAAGCTAATAGGGTACCTATATGGTAACACTAGCTTTCCGCCCGCGGCTTCGCCTGCGTGGACTACACGACGTTATCCCGCGGGAATGTGATATTTTTCCGGGATAAAAAGTAGCCTATGTTCCTCTCCAGGCTACAAAGTATCTGTGTCCCAAATTTCAGCCAAATCCGTTCAGCCGTTTTGACATCCAAACATCTAAACTTTCACATTTATAATATTAGTAGGATTTTCCAATTCAACAGGTCTTTTCTCTTCGCTTATCGATTTCAAAAGGACATTTTTGAACTCCTTCAAATATAGTGTCCACGTTTGGAGCGATCGGTCTATTGTATTTACTGTCCCACTAGCCTTCCGCCCGCGGCTTCGCCCGCGTGGAGCAGACTACACACGTTATCCCGGGGGAATGTGATGTTTTCACTGGATAAAAAGTAGCCTATATCACTCTTCAGCTCCCACACTACCCCCATCCCAAAAATCACTTTGATCCGTTGCTTCGTGTTGACGTGAAATATGGACAAGCAAACACACTTTCACATTTATAATATTAGTGGGGATGGCGTTAACTCATCTGAATTTTGACCCTTCAAATAATTTGCATAGCTTTAACCACAAAGTAACTACGCGGGCGGGCGGTCGAACTCTTTATTTTGTGCTTTAACTGTCTGTCAATTATTAAGTTCTTGAAGTTTATGTGATACTTCCATGCTTAAAGTAGGTAGAAGTTCGACATTTCTTAAAAAATTTAAAGTAGGACTAGGCACCTATGTGATTTGGCATGTTGTGTATTATTTTTATCGTAAAAAGTTTTTGAGCGTATCATTGAGGGGAGTTGTACTGTGTTATAAATGATGAATCCATTACGTTCAAAGTTTCCAAAAACCCCCCAAAGTGGACGGTAAAATTCAACATAATCAGTGTAGTCCATTCCAGTGAGTTTGACTGTTCCTGGATATGTCAATCACTCTTCTTCACACGAGACTTTTGTTTACCAAACCTACCCTAACCTTTTTATTGAAACAACTTATACCAAATTGGGCTGACAATGTTCGCTACTTGTATGTTATTTGCAAAAATCTTATGTCAACGTTGTTTGTTCATGTTCTCATTGATATTCGGCGTCGCGCCACGTCTCCGAGTGTTTGCGTAAACAAAGAGGCACCGCTACCAATACCGTAAATAATCACATAGCGCTAAATACATACACCTCACGGGATTATGTCTGTTTGTTCACGCATTGTAAACACCAATAACAAGACTTAACTCGAATGATGGATGGCAGTGAAAGAGAAACTCGATAAACAATCTCTGTACATTTAACAATGTGGTATATAGACATTTACTCCAAAGGCTCGGCACAAACAGCGTCTTTCAGCAGTATTAAATTAAATGACAAAGTTCAAAGTCCTTTTTAGGGTTCCGTAGCCAAATGGCAAAAAGGGAACCCTTATAGATTCGTCATGTCTGTCTATCGGTCCGTCCGTCCGTCCGTATGTCACAGTCACTTTATTCCAAAACTATTAAGACTCCATACTTGAAACTTGGTAGGTACATATATTCTGTAAGCCGCTTTAGGGTTTTTATACAAAAATAATAAAAAGAAAAATAAGGGATCTCCCCATACCTACTTGGAGTTGGAACTGATACTGAAAAAAAAATATTTTCTTAAAACATTTTCGTGTTGGTTGTCTTTAGATATCAAAGTCAATATTTTGAAAGGTATACACTTCCAAAGTGGTAAAATGTGTGTCCCCCCCCCCCTCTAAATTTTAAAATGAAAAAATGAAAAATCTGACGAAAATGGGCTGTAGATCTTAAAATAGAACTTTCAACGAAAATTGGTTTGAACGAGATACAGAAAGCAGTTTTTGAGATAAAACACACTTTGAAAAACCGCAAATGTAGTTTGTGCATCGTTCATACAAAGACTATGGAAAACAAAGTTATTTTCTGCTGACGAAAAATGGTAGTGGTATTTTAGCTAGGTATAGGCAATCAGTACGTTAAGTGGGTACGGAACCCTCCATGGGCGAGTCCAACTCGCACTTGACCGATTTTTTAAACCATGCTTTGTTTTATAGATGTTAACAATATAAGTTTTTAGTAAATATTTAATTTTTATGACAAGCTTTTTTGCTGACAGTACTCTTATATTGTATTGTCATCTAAACCAAACCTGTATACAAAATTTCAGTTCAATCGAACACTTGGAAGTGGGTCAAATTAAGCTTGCAAGATTTAACCCGAACGGACGTACATACATACATACACACACTGCAAGTTAAATAAAAGCTTGTAATAATAAATAGACGCAAACATGGATCTACAAGGGTCTATTTATTACCACACTTTTATTAGCTTCACTTGTAACTAAGTCACAATGTAAGAAAATCTTGGAATTCAATTTTAACCTACTTCTAATTGTCGTATTGATTTGAAACTTTGCAAGTCTATATGAATCCGATGACAATACAATAATTTGCTACCATCGAGCTGATCTGATGATGGAGTCAAGAGGTGGGCAATAGAACTCTTCAATGGCTGCTAGGAAACCCCTCGAGTTTAGGCTCATTCGTTTTGTTCTGATGAGACCTATTCGCTACACTTAATGGTGAGGGTCTGATGATGGAGCAGGGAGGAAGCCAGTGGCACTTCTTAATTACCACTAGGAAACCTCTCGAGTTTAGGCTCCGTTGTTTCGTTCTGACGAGACCTATTCGCTACACTTGGTGGTGAGGGTCGGATGATGGAGCAGGGAGGAAGTCAGTCGCACTCCTTAAGACCACTAGAAAACCCCTCGAGTTTGGGCTCATTTGTTTCATTTTGATGAGACCTATTCGCTACACTAGGTGGTGAGGGTCGGATGATGGAGCAGGGAGGAAGTCAGTCGCACTCCTTAAGACCACTAGGAAACCCCTCAAGTTTGGGCTCATTTGTTTCGTTCTGATGAGACCTATTCGCTACACTTAATGGTGAGGGTCTGATGATGGAGCAGGGAAGAAGTCAGTGGCACTCCTTAATTACCACTAGGAAACCCCTCGAGTTTGGGCTCATTTGTTTCGTTCTGATGAGACCTATTCGCTTCACTTGGTGGTGAGGGTCTGATAATGGAGCAGGGAGGAAGTAAGGGTTCGGCTCGCGCATCTGGTAACTAATAGACTCTACTTGAATTTGTAAAACTAAATACATACAATCACGCCTTTGAGTTATAATGTTTACGGGGTGGGCAGACACATGAATAGACTGTGAAATCGATTACCATCCCCATCCATAGCTTGCCATTTGTTAAACTAAAAAGTAAAAAATAAATATGTAGTTTAAAAAACTATAAAAACACACTTTTATAGGAACAGACTAAAAGTACAAAATAACCGCCTATTCAGTAACTGAAATTAAAAAGCGTGGTGCGCCCTTTGCAAAGCATGCATTCAAGTAAGTACTTAATATTGACAACGCGCACCACGCTTTTTAATTTCAGTTACTGAATAGGCGGTTATTTTGTACTTTTAGTCTGTTCCTATAAAAGTGTGTTTTTATTTATAATCTATTTATAATTATTAATTCATTATTTCACACATAATAGGTATAACTTTCATATTATATATTTTATTATTTATTATTAACTATGACAAACAACAACTACCTAACAATATTACAACATAATACTTTTATTATTATTATTTATCCATAAAAAACTCTTGCAGCGAATACAAAAAAAAAATCAATAAGGTAGGTCTTGAAAAGTATTTTAAATGTATTTATTTTCTTCTCATCATCCGTAAGGACATTTTCGAATCAGTAGGTCCCTTCTTTAAAGTTCGATTATCAATTTGATGAATGAATGCGCTGCTCGTTCTCGATTGACATTCACTTTTATGAATTTGCCATAAAGATTCGTGTTCCCATGCGAAGTGGAAGGTGAATTGTCGGCGAAATATTCTTTAAAAAATCGTACTTCTTCATATCTTTTGACGATTAGTTAAATTAAAATAAGTGACAGGCGAGTTAGTTAGCAGGTAGTTAGACGGTGATATGCATGCAGTTAAAAAGGAAGATAAAAGACTAGTAACGACGACGTTCGTCTCCGTCGAACACTGACCTTATTCTTAAATAGCTATATCGGGACTCGAATATGAAACATACGTGTTCCTTTTAAAGATGCTTTCTGCAAAACTAAACTTAAGCTTCTTTCTACGAACAGAGGTTTCTCCGAAACGGTACAGATACTACTAGGAACAGTTATTTCTGTCAACTACCTATACATCCTGAGAACAATTGTTGCGGTGAAGAATCAATCAGTATTACTTTGAACGCTTGAGAAATATAGCGAGGGCTTATGTTTACATATTCAAAATAATATACCTATTTATACTCTTCCGTTACTGACTGACAACGCACAGCCGAAACTACTTAACGCAAGAAGCTGAAATTTGGCATGTATGTTTCATGGGGAGTGTAGGGGAACATCAAGAGAGGATTTTTAGAAATTCCTTCCCTAAGGGGGTAAAATAGGGGTCAGATTTTGTATGTATTTCACGTTGAGAATAAAATTGAGATACTAACTTTTGTTAGTATCTCAATTCCACGAACAAGAAGTCGGGGGCGGAGCGCTAGTCTGTTAATAATATGACTTAATTGATGCCAAAAATATCATTATCTCTTTGGGAATTGTGCGGAATCGTTATGGGTACATGTTTTTACGGAAACAGATAAAGAGAGCCTTTTTATCACAAACGCTCATTTCCATCATTTCAAAGCGATAAAAAGCAGTTGTCACTCGCCTGTCTGTTTACCGCCGTGGGCGAATAAAAAAACGGTTTTATCTTTACGCTTCTGCTATAATTCGCAACTCATCGATTCTGTTAAATCATAAAAGCGCCATGGTGCTGCCATAAACGTTTATGATTCATGTTTATTCAAAAACTGGTTTCCAGACATAAAATTATTACAGTGCTGATTCCTTTCATATTGATGATTTTATAGGTTGAAATGGATGTTTTTTTTTCATTGCCAATGTTTTATTTATTTCATAACTGGTTATTCGAAAGCTGCTTCGGATTAAATTTGAGCTTTTATGAACGGGTGTTGAACAGATAAGGATTATTATTATCATTTAAAAAACTGCAACTCCGGCAGTACTAATTTTTATCATTTTTTTCTCTTTCTGCAACTAGAAAACGATAAAGATGTAGTGAGAATACCTTTCGGTTATGTCTGGCACGTCAATGAAAGCAGTACTATCCCTAGCATGAAAAACTATTGTTTTCGTGAACGTACAAGGCCATCTTCTATCTCACTCGTTGCACTTGTAACAAGCCATGCTCCTTGGAAAAGCGGCAACGTTGCAGTAGATTACGTCAACGTGTTCTGTTCCGGTGGCCAAAACTGGAACTAACGTGTTTTGTTCATAATGTCATTTTACTGTCAAGTTGCACCATGAAGCTCGACTTAATACTGAGGTAACTGGAGAGTGCAGTACGAACAATTTTTTGAATACCACAAATAACACAGTGGCTGTCTTCCGTCTCACCTACACTTTAAAAAAATACGTATGGTCATATGAGACAGCTGACAGCCACTACATACATAAATGTCAAATTTGCTGGCGACACTTTTTTATTCAGGGTGAGAGCTCCAGTTACCTCAGAGTATTAAGTCAAACTTCATGAGTTGCACTGTCCAACCAGCGCTGCTGTCACCGGAACAGAAAAGATTGTTGATCTATACACTTTACTCTTTGTTATATATAAATAAACAATCGTGTAGTGTTGCCAGGTTAGGCAATAACTCTCAAATTATGTGGAAGTAAAAATCAACGAACACTCGAAAAACAGTATAGAGGTAAATGCTTGGAACACAATTTTTGACTTTGTAACTTTGTTTGGGCTAATAAGGAGGTAAACATAGCAAAAGTCCCCGCCCGTAGCCCTTAATCCGGGGAGGGGGGGGGGGGGGGTTTGAAGGTCTCATTTTTTTTCAACCCGATTCCGATTTTAGGGCAAACGAGTTTTTCCTAGGCCAAACTAGTACATCGCGTTGACAGAAATGTCAGAGAGCGACTTTGCCTCGGAAGACCTGTAGATGTAGAACATGACACAAAAAAATAACCACCATTTTAACCAATCACGTGTTCTACAGGACTTCCGAGGCAAAGTCGCTCTCTGAAATGTCAACGCGATGAACTAGTTTGGCCTAGGAAAAACTAGTTTGTCCTAAAATAGGGTTGAAAAAAAAAATGAGACCTTTTAACCGCCCCCTCCCCCCCGGATGAAAGGGCTACGGGCGGGGACTTTTGCTATGTTTACCTCCTTATTAGCCCAAACAAAGTTACAAAGTCAAAAATTGTGTTCCAAGCATTTACCTCTATACTGTTTTTCGAGTGTTCGTTGATTTTTACTTCCACATAATTTGAGAGTTATCGCCTAACCTGGCAACACTACACGATTGTTTATTTATATAGAACAAAGAGTAAAGTGTATAGATCAACAATCTTTTCTGTTCCGGTGACAGCAGCGCTGGTTGGACAGTGCAACTTGACAGTAAAATGACATTATGAACAAAACACGTTAGTTCCAGTTTTGGCCACCGGAACAGAACATCTACTGCAACGTTGCCCATTTTCCAAGGAGCATGGCTTGTTACAAGTGCAACGAGTAAGATAGAAGATGGCTTTGGGTACGACGCATAGCGGCAAAGCCATCTTCTATCTCACTCGTTGCACTTGTAGCGCAAGCAGCCGATAAATAATAGCGGGCCATGATAGCGGTCGTATAGAGAACTTAAATTTAATATATATTTGACAGCAGTAGTAGCAGTACTTTGACAGCTTCTGACGGATGGTATTGTTTACTATACGACTTCCATATCCTTATTATCCTTAAAGCGGTGAAGAAAGAAAAGTACCACATTTCTTTTCTAATAATTTACAATCCTAGAAGAATGATTCAGTACAGTTTTTCGCCATACCTACTATTCGCTGTAGTTTCATAATCTTAGACTTGCGAACTTTACCTCAGCCAATGAGAACCAGAGTACTTTTTTTTATTATTGGCTATTAAATTTACAGCCAAATTTTATGTGATACTAAAAAACAATTCAAAGTAAATAACATTCAGTGTATCTTATGACCAAACACTTGTCTAACAAAGTTACCCCGTAGGTCTTTTCATCATCTAAGTTCGACAATGAGACCCGCAGTAACTTTTTTATTTGCGACTATAAAATTTACAGCAAAATTTTAAGTGATATTAAAAGAGAATTCCTTTTGAAAATGATTTTATTTTCTCTTATATCATTTTATGATACCCTTTACCTCAGCAAAGTCGAATATAAATCTTCATAGTCTAGTAACTTTGACCTATTAAAATCGAGGTGGGATGATTTTATGCGAGTGACTGTGCGGTCGTAACAAAATTCATGGTCTTTCCCAGTCAGAGTTGTGAAAGTACTAATATGTTTGCAACATAGTTAGTTCTCTAACTACAATGTTGAATATGAACGAGCTAATACCGAGGAATTTTAATAAAGGCTATGTTTGAGTTTCACATTGTGGTTGTTAGCTTCTGTTAGTATTTGAATGTAAAATCAAAAAGGCATTGAATGTAAGAACATAACATTTACATTTCTGTCTTTATAATTATAAAACACTCTTCTTCTTTGATTGAGGAGCTTTGGTCTTGTCGGTTAGGGTTACCAAATGAAAAAAACAAAAGTCTGGAGAATAGGCCTGATTTCCATTGAAAAATACTTAGTTTGTGAGCGGGCGTTTGAAGTTAGCAAAGGAAGAATATGTTTAGTTTGTTCTAAAAGATCTGTAAAGATCTTTAAATCAAAGCATTTATTTTACTATTTATTTTGTATTTTATTGGAAATTCAAAAATCCTGAGATTTTATGAGTTTTGAGAAATCCGGCCGCAATCCTGAGATGAGTCCAAAAATCCTGAGATCTCAGGCCAAATCCTGAGATATGGTAACCCTATTGTCGGTGGAATATTATTATCTTCCATTTGTCTCGTATCATTGTCAATGCCTTCACTTCTTGATACGACACAACATTAACCTTTTCCTTTATCTGTTTAAAATAACTTATTGTAGGTCTTCCCCTTCCTCTTCTCCCCTCTATACATATAAAACACTGATTGCCAAAATAAGCAATAATCACAAACAAGAAAAGAGAACAAACCTTTTATTTACTCCATTCTTAATTGCATCTAGGACACAAATAAGATTCTTCTTGTAATAAAAAACAATAACTTATTTTTCCATAAAGAAATCGTATCGTCCGAGGAGAATTGGAGCTATGGATTTTATAGTGTGATAAGTTAATAAGCTAAAGCAGAAGCTCAACTCGGCACACAGTTTATGCCTGCCAATTTGTATGAAAACTTAGGGCAAGAAAATCGATTTATGTTGGTACATGTATTACAGTACAGTTGTGTATATTGTAGGTACTTAGTACAACAGGGTCCAGGGTGCATACCATCAACTATAAGAAAGCGATTCAAAACTGCTAAATTGCTAAATGTGAATGAACGAAAGATTTGTGTACTTATTTCTTCTACCCGTCTCTTTTACTCGATTCTGTCATACCCGGAGAGTCAGAGGGATGGGTATAGCCTGGAGGTGTCATGTTAGTTCGACCGAGTTATAAGTCAAATAAGAGTTCATGACAGCTAAGCGGCTGTGACATGTCGCTGAATCACTTGTCATTGACGCAATAGAATCGTGGTACGAATAAGCGAAGCAGGGGGGTTATTGTCTAACTCAACATCAATCGCAATCGTTTTCAGTTTGACATCCATTTGACATCCATCACTTGTTGTTGAAGAAAGTTGACTAAATTATTTATATTAATGCAGCAATGGCCGTTCATTATCTTTTAAACTGAATGCGATTGCGATTGATGTTGAGTTAGACAATTACCCCCCTGATCAGTTTAGGTCCTAAACAAAACCGCAATAAGAGTTGATGGTAGGCGCCCAGATCGCTTAAAACGCGTTAAAAAGACTTGGAAAATTTATTTTCACCACTCCAGCTCGAAAAGGGCGCTTTTGGCGCCTAAAAACTCGCAGCAAAATCGATTTTTGCTGCGAGCGTGAGGCAAAGTGCTTTTTTAATTTCTTACACCAACTTTTGAAATAATCAAGAAAAAAGAAATAGAGTGACAAGGATGAGACTTTTAAAATTAATATGAGCAAAAAGGATAGATAGATAGCTTTATATCCATGGACATGAAATATAAAGCTTAAAAAAGAAATACACGGATACCAAAGGTTCGAAATAAAGAGTATGGACGAAATGAGGTCGCATGCATGATATAAATATAAAATAAGAAAAATTAATGAATTCTAGTAACAAATTATATAAATACGATTGTACTACTATTGCTTTTTATCAAACACGCAATATTTAGAATGAATAATATGAAGTGAACATTATATCGCTTACCAATATCATGGTTGGTTTTCATAAAAATTACATGCAGTGCAGTTTTTGAACGCAATGCAAACAGTTACCTTCATCTTGCATAATTGCACCAATTTCACTCTTCATTATTAATTTTGATGTTTTCTTTATTGTTAAATGTTGCCTTCAATGTTGTTTTTCTGACCTGTAACACTTTTCTCGCTGGTAGAGGTGAAAAGTTGTATGTTTAACACGAGAGCAAAATTTTCTGATGTCTCGTGCCGTTAAATCACTCACTGTGCTCAGTAGTCTATATTTGAATCACTCGCTACGCTCGTGATTCAATTATAGACTACTTCGCTAGTTCGTGATTTAAATTCAGCACTCGCAGCGAAAAATGATTTTGCTCTCTTGTATAACAAATAACTATTCTCACTTATCGAAAATCTAAATCAACCACGATATTTTTGGGTTTGTGAGTAGTAATTGAGTAGCATTTCAAGTAAAAATTTGAGTTTGTTTTAGAATTTTTTCAGGATTGTTTCAGAAAAAAAATATTTCATTTATTTTTAGCAGCCATATATTAAAATTGTTTCAAATTTCAACTAAGCTTAATTTTAATGTGTTACGTGCTACATGTCTCATAAAACAAGCGTATGAATTAGTTACCACGGGGAAAGAACGCTCTCCGACACAACCTGTCATCGTAAAATATTTTATGACCACTCAACACTAACACAAAACACAAACACTCGAATGTATTTTCCGAAGGTGATATCCCCATGTTACAACTGAACACATCGTCTCAGGCGACGCGAGCGATGGTGTCAATCTAAGGTACTGTGCTCTAGGTAAGTACTTCTACTAACTCAGTGAGTCCTGGTGGTCTCGACTAGACACAATAACTGGCAGCGGAGTGCGCTGCGTGCGACACTGCCTGTCATCGTAAAATATTTTTCAACTCAGTGGTAGTTTGTTTACTTGATCACTCGAATATCGGCTTGGGCTCGGGACCAAATCCCCGAACATCCTAATTCAGTTGTAATAACTACCAACTCCGTCTCAGGTACCGGTGTCAGTCTGTGTTACTGCTCTAGCAACTTATATTAACTGTACGCCTAGTGACTCCTGGTGGTCTCGACCCAATAATTGGCAGGGGAGTGCGCTGCGACACTGCCTGTCATCGTAAAATATTTTACAACTCAGTGGTAGTTTTTTCACTTGATATCGGTCTGGGATTGGGACCAAACCCTCGAATGACCCAACTCGGTTGTAAGAACTACCAACTCCGTCTCAGGTACCGGTGTCAGTCTGAGGTACTGCTCTAGCTACTTATATTAACTGTACCCCCAGTGACTCCCTGGTGGTCTCAACCCAATAATTGGCAGGGGAGTGCGCTGCGACATTGCCTGTCATCATAAAATATTTTACAACTCAGTAAGATAAGATAAGATAAGATAAAAATATTCTTTATTCACTTAGACATAATAAATATGTACTTATGAATCGTCAATATTTTCCTACCACCCATTCAAGACTTTTTTAACTGACAAGAAGAATGGGCGCAAGAAACTTGCCAGCGTTTCTTAGTTAGGTAACGACATTTACAAAAAAAAAAAAACATATCGTTACTAATACAACAATTGCTTAGTATAAAAATACATCATATTAAACAGTGATTATGTTATGTGTTACATCATGACCAAGCATTGCGGTCATTCAAATAATCGTCTACTTTATAGTATCCTTTGCTCATCAGCGACTCTTTAATGTAACATTTAAATTTATGCAATGGTAGTTCAATTATATGCTGTGGAACTTTATTAAAAAAGGCTATGCTTTTCCCCAGAAATGAGGCTCTGGATTTTTCTAGCCTAAACTTGGGAACGACAAGTTTATCTTTATTTCTTGTGTTAAAGCGATGAATATCGCTCTGCTTTACAAATGTATTATAATACTTTTTCACATAAATTATATTTTCATAGATGTAATGTCCTGCAACAGTTAAAATGTTTATTTCTTTAAATAGATCTCTTAAAGAATCTCTCGATCGGAGGTTGTAAATGGCGCGAATAGCCCTTTTTTGGAGCACGAATATACTTTGGATGTTAGCGGCTGAGCCCCACAACAAAAGGCCGTAGGACATAACACTATGAAAATAACTAAAATAGACTATTCTAGCCGTTTCAATATCGGTTAAGAGCCTTATTTTCTTAACTGCGAATGCAGCCGAACTGAGTCTACTCGCCAAGGCTTCGATATGAGGATCCCATTGTAGTCGCGAGTCTAATATAATACCTAGAAATTTTGTATTGTTAATGAATTCGACCGTATCGCCGTCTAGTCTAATATGAAAATCAACTTGTCTTACATTAGGTAACGAAAATTTTAAACACTTAGTTTTCTTTGAGTTTAATGATAAATTATTACTATTAAACCAATGTGACACTTTTGAAAGAGCACTATTTACTTCGTCAGAACAGTCATCACCTCTATCTACTTTAAAGACTAGAGATGTATCATCGGCAAATAGCACCGTCTCACATAAATTCTTCGCGTAGTAAGGAAGGTCATTTATGTATATTAAAAACAACAGCGGGCCCAATATTGATCCTTGGGGTACGCCCATAGTAATGGGAGCTCCGGTAGACTCAGTTTTATTAATAACTACCTTCTGAGTTCTTTCATACAGATATGAATGCATAAGGCTTACTGACATTTCAGAAACACCATAATGTTTTAACTTCCTTAATAGTGTTTGGTGATCAACACAATCGAATGCCTTGGAAAGGTCACAAAAAATAGCGATTACATCCTGCTTGTCCTCCCAGGCATCAAGTACATGTTTTAGAAATGCAACCCCAGCATCAGTGGTACTTTTACCTTTTGAAAAACCAAACTGTTTCTCATGCAGTATACTATTTAATTTAAAATATTCTAAAAGTTGAGCATAAATTAATTTCTCAAATATTTTACTTATTGCTGGTAGTATGGATATAGGTCTAAAATTTGCTGGGTCACTTTTGTCACCAGCTTTAAACAGAGGAATAATTTTACTATTCTTCATTAAATTAGGAAAGACCCCTTCACTTATACATTGGTTAAAAATTATTGCTAATGATGGAGCTATCACATCAATTATTGATTTGATGATACTTGTAGATATGCCCCAGAGATCTTCTGTTTTCTTAATATTTATTGCTTTGGATGCTTTAATAATATCTTCGGTAGTGACATAGCTAAAACTAAATGTTTCCTGGCACTTGTTCACACTAGATTCCATAAGAGAGACAGCGGTGTTGGGGCAAGAATTAAGTCTGCTAGTAGTTTCTAACGGTATTCGAGCAAAGAAACCTTCAAAAGCACTAGCCACCTCAATATCCGATTCAAAAGTCTGATCACTAATTTTTAAGTTAAATGAATTAATTTTGCTTTTTGTTTTGCCAGTTTCTTGGTTTATAATACTCCAGGTAGCTTTTATTTTATTTTCAGATGATTTAATTTTATTTGAAATATACCTAGATTTTGCCAAAGCACATACTTTCCTAAATGTTTTTGAATATTTCTTGACATATTCAATGAAGCTAGGATCACAGGAGGTCGTTTTTTGTGCATAGAGTTCAAATAACTTTCTTCTACTATTATAAATACCAGGTGTGGCCCAGTCACTGAACTTCTTACGATCATTACACTTTATAACTTTTTGTTTAAAATTGTTACTAAATTCTTTTTCAACAATATCAAATAATGATTGATAAGAGTTATTAGCGTCAGCAGAAGCTGGCAAACATTGAACTTTATCTTGTACATTATTTCTAAATTTATTAATACCACGTTTCGGTATTGGCCTGCAAATTACTTCGCGTCTAGGAGTAACATTATAGTGCTCAAAAGAAGCTAGTTGTCCACTGTGGTCGGATTTAATAATATTAATTACCGATTTCTCAATTAAGTTACAGTTGGAAAAGATGTTATCTAAGCAAGTGGCCGATGTTGGCGTAATTCGCGTCGGTTCATTAAAAGTGTGAAGCAAATTAAATGATTTAAAAAGATTAAGGAATTTACCGGAGAGTTGTGCTAATTTAATATCTAAGATGTCTATATTAAAATCTCCACAAACTACAATTTTTTTATTCTTACGACAGCATATTTTCAAAACATCCTCCATAGTGGACTCAAAGACTGTGTAATTTGCTCCAGGGGGGCTATATACACAGATTATAATCATTTGTTCAAGTTCCACGCATGATATCTCACAAATTCGTTCAACAGAGAGGGATACTATATCCTTTCGCTCTTTATATTGTGTGTTATTAGGTAAAATTATTAAAGAACCCCCCCTTATTGTAGTTTTTCTATTAAATGAACTTACAACACTATAATTATCCAAATTTAACAATAATTCATATTCTTTTAACCAATGTTCAGTAACACATAACACATCAATATTTTCACAATTTAAAAATAAACTTATTTCTAGGTCTTTGCCAGCAGAAAAGCCTTGGATATTCTGGTGTACTATTTTTAAACATTTAGGCCTTCCTCTTGTCAATACTGGGCTAGAGTATGCCTCCGTTGTCTCTAATGGTAATTTAAATTAACCATGACAGTATTTGGATTCAAAAGAATCGAATTATTTGGAACAGATTCCAAAGTTACATTAGAAGTATCAAAGTTAAACTGCTCAATAGAAGCAGAGGTTATACTAGCCAAATTGTTGGCTAATTGTTTAAAATAAAATGATAGCGATACCGCTATTTGTCGCTTAAGATAATTAGGCAGATAATATTTATCTTTAGTCAAGTTAAATTTGTATAACAATGTGTTGATGTCAATTAAATGCATCTGCTGACTATTATGATAAGCTATTGTGCTTAAGGTTAAGTTTAAGTTATGTCTAATTTTATTTTCTAGCTGTGAAAAACCTTGACTATAAGGAAATGTAAACATAACAACTTTTTTTACATTTAAAGAGCATAATGAGTTACAGTATGATATTAATTGGCTTTTATTAATATTACCTCTATTTCCAATTAAAACTATCAAATTAGTGTTTTCATCATAAGATTTTCTGACAATTAATTTCATTATCTCATTTAAGGTTGAGCCAGGCATACAATAATTAATAATGCTTTCTTCAGAGTGTTTCTGGATGAATTGGCCTAAATTTTTCCCAATCTCATCGCAGAACATAATTGTTTTAGTGTCATTAGTTTTAGTAGGTGGGCTATTTTCATTATTCAGCAATAAACTATTAATATAATCTATAGTATCAGTGTTAGGGACTTCAGGGTTGGTTGGTAAAATAACCTCCTGCGGAGTCAGGTCTAATGTCTCATTTTGACATGAATGACTATTTATTTTGGTACAACTACAGCTGCATTTTTTTCCTAATGATTCAAACCGATCTGAATTAAAATTGCAAAAGTCAATCATATTATATGCAGCCATTTTTTGATTACTTAATTGTTTGCGAGAAAACTCACACAAGTTGGTGTACATTTCCTTAAGTGAAAGTTCCAAAATGTCAATCTTATTACCTAATTGACTTCCTATTATTTCACTTTCTTTGTTCTTATTACATGTTTCCATGTTTATCACATTTAATTGTTCTAACAATAGCTTGCGCTCTTTCCTCAATTGACAGTATTTATTATAATAATTTTGTTTTTTAATTAATTTCTGTGTTTTCTTTATGTACCTATTAATTTTGATATATTTCTTAATTTTTTTCCCGCTACTAAAATTACATATACTTTTATTATTAGCAAATGGTTTACTAACATAGTTAACACATTCCGAAGTGGAATTGTCATGTGTAGCAGAATTGCATTGCATCAACTCATCAAAGAGGCTTTGAGAGTGCCTTTCTTCGATGATACTTTTATTAACCTTTTCTAGATCAAGTACTGTTCTTTGAGCTATAGACAAACTAATTTCTAAATCTGTAATGCGACTCAAAGCCTGATCATGAGTGTCATAACAAGCCCTAAATGACTGAATATAGTCTTCCATTTGGTTACACTTGTCTAAGAGTTCGGAGTATTTTGTATAAATTTCAGCGAGTTCACTCTTGAGTTCTGTGTTGCGGGTTATGGTCTTGACAATCTCTTGTTCGCCTTCCTCTCTTTCCTTAATTAAAGAGTTATTTAGGTCTCTTGTTGCCTTGAGATCCTCCAGAGCATTTTTGAGTTTAAGCTCCATGTCCTTTGCCGTTGCCATCCGGGTCATCATGGCTATAGATTGGGTTTTTAAGGCCGCTATCACTAAAAATAAACAAAAGTGATTATTAACTAGTTAAAAAAAAAAAAACAGATTAGGTAAGTGTTGTTCTCTAGAATCAATAAAGAGTTATTTCTTTAAATAAGTTACTTGTACAAAAAAATAATAATAATAATAGATAATTAACAATAAACTTAAGTGTGTCGGGTACTGTTATGTTAAAACAATAGGTAATACCATCAGTATTCCTTTGAGTAAAGGAAAGCGAGGCCAACCAAATTGTTATAGTGAAGTTAGTTGTGTTTGCTTAGTGTATTAACTTTAAAAAATAATAAGAACGGAGGAATTAGTACATGAGAGTTATATATAGGTATCACCATCAAATCAACTTTTAATAAAGTAAATAGAGGCTAACCATTTAGAGGTATTGTGTAGTGTAATTATATAATTTTGCATACATATATTGAATATAAAGAATCCTAAATAGCTAAGTAGTTGGCAGTACTTAACTAATATTATTATATCCCTTCACAAGTACAATTAAATTAACAGACTTATTATTAGTTATTGTTATTGCAAACTAGTTTCACAGTCTTTGATTGAAGTGATTTGGATGTCCCTGTATGGATGTAGTGTTTGGAAAGTGTAGCAGTAAGGTGAATGTCTGTGACAGTAGTGGTCACCGTCAGCTTTACTTCCACAGTTTGTCAAGTAAAGAGAGGTTGTCAACGATGCCAAATCGTAATGGATTGTGACGTTGCTCACTGAAAGTGAGCTCTGTACTAGTAATGATAATTAATGTACAGTGAATGTGAAACCAATTTGGCATTCAAATCTAGTATGTTAGTTGAGTTTAAAAGTAATGATCAATAAATAAAATTATAACTAAATATGTGGGTAGGTATTTTGAACTCAATTAAGATTTCAAAAAGTGTTCTTTATGGTTTTCCCACTTTATTACTAAGAAATTTATATACTGCAAGTAGTAATTCAGGCTGTAAGGAAGATGGCAAAACCTCTAATAACTTAAAGTCCAATTTATGTCAAAATTTAACTACCTACTTGTATATTTTAAAAGATTGAATGTTAATTAGAGGTAACACAATGCAAACAAATGAAATTCCTTAGAATAATAACGTGAAATTCACAATCTGGAAACACTTGAAGTTGTTAATAGCATATACCTACTCAAGTTGTTTGTCTAACAAATTAGTGAAAATTAACAACTTGGTTATCAAGATTGTCAAGATGTATTTGTCGGTAATATATGTTTATATTGGTCTGAGAATGCAATGTGAGTGATGTAAATTATGAAAACAATACTCCCCAGGTTTAAGAAGAAGCAGTCCACAGTATTTATATCATTTCAATTTGAATTAATATCCTCTTCTTGAATGACAGTTGGGTAAATTTTTCCTCGCTTTTAATTCAAAAGTTTGTTCATTAAACTTGCTGATAACACTTCCACTTGTTATTTAATACGTAATTAAGCTAATTATAACAAATTATTAGGAAATTAAATGAGAATTACTAATTAATTAATTAATTACAATTACACAGCAAACTTTTAAGTGTTGCTGCCAGTGTTGCCAGCACCGAAAAAAGGTGTTTATTCAGTGGTAGTTTATTCACTTGATCACTTGAATATCGATCTGGGGTTGGAACCAAACCCTCGAATGCCCCAATTCGGTTGTAAGAATTACCAACTACGTCTCAGGTACCGGTGTCAGTCTGAGGTACTGCTCTAGCTACTTATATTAACTGTACCCCCAGTGACTCCCTGGTGGTCTCAACCCAATAATTGGCAGGGGAGTGCGCTGCGACAATGCTTGTCATCATAAAATATTTTACAACTCAGTGGTAGTTTATTCACTTGATCACTTGAATATCGATCTGGGGTTGGAACCAAACCCTCGAATGCCCCAATTCGGTTGTAAGAATTACCAACTACGTCTCAGGTAACGGTGTCAGTCTGAGGTACTGCTCTAGCTACTTATATTAACTGTACGCCTAGTGACTCCTGGTGGTCTCGACCCAATAATTGGCAGGGGAGTGCGCTGCGACACTGCCTGTCATCGTAAAATATTTTACGACCACTCAAATCGAACATTATCGGCCGGACGGAACTTCCGACAGTGGCTCTTACAAAATTGTACCTGGGTTTAGGACAAAGTTACGATAAAGATAAAATAAAGACGACGTTTGTTTATTTGTCTGCCTGCCGGTAAAGATTCAGATAATAAAATAACCGATATTATGTTTACACGTATTGCGAGCGTTGCACAAATAAAACCACCAGTGCCAAAGATGAGTCCACTTTCATTCGTCTTATTTTAATGTTTTAATAATATCGTAGATTTTGACTGTTTTAGACATTATTATGTAACAAAGGAATAATTTTATATGTTAGAAATTTCTTAAATAAGAGTTTAGACAAAATCGTCTTGAAAAAGTGCTTTTGTGATATAAGTGAATTTTCTAAAATAAATATTAAGTATAACAGTAAAATAAAATGTTTTCTTTCGTTTTTAGTTTCACCCTCAACAAATATAATTTATCAGTTTTTCCCCAAAACTCTCATAACCCTACCTCAAAATAGGTCCGGAATAACTGACAGGTCATTTTTCATTCCACAAATGCTATTTTCTATAAAAAAATCCAGTCGTTTGTAACAAAAATCTCCCAGTGTCGAAATCAGCGCGTCGGCTTACACATATCGCGACCGGCAGACGTTAAACATGAAATATTCGAGCAATATATTTGTATGCGTGTCGTGCGGCCTAAGCGCTCGTTTATCAATATGCCCTTCGGCGGATCTCGACTAAAGCATACGAAAACATCTGAGAAATACGGGTAACAATGGTGTGTTTGCCGGAACGAAATGAAATCGCGACAGGTTCAGTACGAATCTCGCGCGGGACGAAATGGAATCGCGATAACTTCACTCTGGATGTCGCGTTTGGTGGCGTTTTACGTCAAAATGATTTAGTGCTCTTATGCGAGTTTCGGAATTAAGACTATTGGGATTGGGTCTGACTACTTTATGCCACTGTTTCGGCCGGATTCAAGTCAAAAGATGATAGTTTTACAAAACATATTATAAAAGAAAAAAAAAGACAAGCAATAATAGATCTCGGCGAGTTTCTTGCTGGTTCTATCTACATATTACATTTACAAGGTCTTCCGCCGTAGGATTTGCGAACCGATATGGCATAGCTTTATTGAAGTTTATCATAGTGTTATTAAACCAAGCTTATTTGAATAAACGATTTTTTTTATTACGATAATTATTTTGAAACTTTATAAGAAAGCTTGTAAAGTTTCACACCGGTCACACAATTTATATCACATAATATTTGACTACAAGTAAAAACAAAATCTGCCCATAAAGCTAAGCAGCAGGTTCAACCCAACCTTGTCACAACATAATTGATACAAAATGACAGTTTAAGAGCCATCACACACCAGTTTTGACACAAGCAAACCCCACTTAATGAAATCAAGTAACCTCTGAGGTCATCAGAACATCTGGCCCTTTTTGGGTCACGCCGCCCTTTAAAACTGACGCTACCCTTAATGGAGAAGACATTGTATAATTATATATTCTCGAGGCCACTCTCGCTAAGTTTTCAGCGACAAAGGGGTCGACCTTGAATTATTAAGTTTAAAGCGTATTTTCACCTTTTAATACTGTAAGTAACAATGATTTATTATGAAGTTGCCGCTTGCCTAGAGAAGTTCTTTTGTCTTTATTATGACCTAATTATTTAGGTTGATATTATTATGTCCATGCAGAGCGTTCAAAATAGAAACAATTGGTTTGGTAACAAGGGTTCCGTACCCAAAGGGTAAAAACGGGACCCTATTACTAAAATTCCGCTGTCCGTCTGTCTGTCTGTCTGTCACGAGGCTGTATCTCAATAACCGTGATAGCTAGACAGTTAAAGTTTTCACAGATGATGTACTTCTTTTGCCGCTATACTAAAGAATACTAAAAACAGAATAAAATGAATATTTATGGGGGGCTCCCGTACAATAAAAGTGATTTTCTTGCCGTTATTTTTTTGCGATTTTAATAACGGTAATATTTACTTTAGAAAAAATAAGTAATTATATTTTTAAGACATACAACATACATAATACAACAAACGTGATTTTTTGATGGTACGTAACAAAACATTAAAACTAACAAGATTTAATATCCTTCAGAATGAAGATTGAAAAAGTTACTGTAAAAGACTCATAATTAACTTTAAGAACATGCAACATCAATACGATGTAACTATTGCTACAAGACATGAAATGAAAATTTGTTTAACTTTTGCACAATTAGGATTATTGGCAAGCCAAAATAGGAACAAAATTCTGTTGATGCCTTATCGGTGTGGATTAGCGTCTTATTCTGATTTACATCAAACCGTTTCTAACACCGTATTACAGAGCATCTGCAGCTCTGCTCTGAGCATTTTTCTATTTGTAGAAACCTCCTTTCGACATAACCGTATCTTTTCAAGCATTGTACAGTTTTATCTCCGCTTCCAACGTAATAGTGGCAAGAAATGGAACATTTTCAACATGCAAACTGAGGAGTGTTGAGTTGCAAGGCATTGCACGCTTTGTGTATCACGTATCTATTTTGTATTTTATTACTAGTCACTATATGAAGAGTGGTATGTCTTAGGTGTACGAGTATATTTTTTTGTAGCATAGTTATACTTAGGTACTAGTCAACTTTTGCCTGATACTATTTTTTTAAAATGCCTGATACTAGTTTGTCACAAACAGTGTTACATTATTGAGTAGTGCTATGTTGCATTTGCAAGGCATTGCACGCTTTGTGTATCACGTAATTTGTATTTTATTATTGTTAGTCACTATGTAAAGAGTGGTTTATAAGAGTTTTGTAGGAAAGGTACTTACTTATTTCATCTTTTGTAACTCATATTTATTTAAATTTTTACTTTTTTTGCATTCACAATGCAATTTTTTATGGTTGAAAAATGGAAAATGAAGTATTTAGAAAAAAATACAACAGCGAAAATTATACAGCGTGTAAGAAATATTTGATAAATTCGACGCTTCTCGTAACGACTCCGTAGCTCAATGGTTAGAGCAGTCGCCCGGATAGCGAAAGGTCGTGGGTTCGAGTCCCATCGGAGCTGGTAGTGAGACGGGTCGATTTTTTCTAAATACTTCATTTTCCATTTTTCAACCATAAAAATTGCATTGTGAATGCAAAAAAAAGTAAAAATTTCAATAACTTGCCATAGTAATTTCTTCTTTAGCGATTGTCAAATATCTGGAAAGGTATTTCTTTCGCGTGTGGGGGTAGTAATATCTTCACATTGATGAAATTAACGCTGGCTATACTTATACAGCGAGTAAGAAGTATTTGATAAATTCGACGCTTCTCGTAACGACTCCGTAGCTCAGTGGTTAGAGCAGTCGCCCGGATAGCGAAAGGTCGTGGGTTCGAGTCCCATCGGAGCTGGTAGTGAGACGGGTCGATTTTTTCTAAATACTTCATTTTCCATTTTTCAACCATAAAAATTGCATTGTGAATGCAAAAAAAAAAAAAAAATAACTTGCCATAGTAATTTCTTCTTTAGCGATTGTCAAATATCTGAAAAGGTATTTCTTTCGCGTGTGGGGCTAGTAATATCTTCACATTGATGAAATTAACGCTGGCTATACTTATACAGCGTGTAAGAAGTATTTAATAAATTCGACGCTTCTCGTAACGACTCCGTAGCTCAGTGGTTAGAGCAGTCGCCCGGATAGCGAAAGGTCGTGGATTCGAGTCCCTTCGGAGCTGGTAGTGAGACGGGTCGATTTTTTCTAAATACTTCATTTTCCATTTTTCAACCATAAAAATTGCATTGTGAATGCAAAAAAGTAAAAATTTAAATAACTTGCCATAGTAATTTCTTCTTTAGCGATTGTCAAATATCTGGAAAGGTATTTCTTTCGCGTGTGGGGGTAGTAATATCTTCACATTGATGAAATTAACGCTGGCTATACTTATACAGTGTGTAAGAAGTATTTGATAAATTCGACGCTTCTCGTAACGACTCCGTAGCTCAGTGGTTAGAGCAGTCGCCCGGATAGCGAAAGGTCGTGGGTTCGAGTCCCATCGGAGCTGGTAGTGAGACGGGTCGATTTTTTCTAAATACTTCATTTTCCATTTTTCAACTGATATTTAGATAAGAATTTTTATATTTATATATTTTTATATTATTTTTCTCCTGTGTTCCTCATTTTTTTACGGGTCGTGGTTACAGTATGACTGATATAGGTGCCTAAAAAGTCTCACTACGATCTTACCAACAAAAATTTTCCTTTTAACCTTCCAGCAGTCGCACCCTTGCGCCGAACATAAGCAGTCGCGCGCGGTCTATAATTCCGCAACTTTACGTGTCTTTATTGAGAAAACTAATGAATATTTCAAGTCATTGTGTAGCATTTAATTAAAAGAAGTCTTAACTGTGTAAATCATAATTATAACAAATTATCTATGTATATATTTGTTTACTTGTACTGGATAGAACAACAGTCCATAAAAACATTAAAAAAGTCTCTTTAGACACAAATCGACTCTATAAATCAACAAAAACAAAACAAAATAAAATTTTCTTTATTTTACCTAATAACTAATAGACAGACTAAAATCATAATCGAGATCAATCAGCATTCATCATCAGCAGTACAGAATTATGAGAACTCTAAAATCACACTTATTTTTCATATGGTTTTAAGTTATTTTAATTTTTAATTTTTTGCATTCACAATACAATTTTTATCACAGAAAAATGGAAAATGAAGTAGGTATTTAAAAAAAATCGAATCGTCTCATAACCAGCTCCGATGGGACTCGAACCCACGACCTTTCTCTTTCCGGGCGACTACTCTTACCACTGACTACCTGACTAACGACTCCGTAGCTCAGTGGTTAGAGCAGTCGCCCGGATAGCGAAAGGTCGTGGATTCGAGTCCCTTCGGAGCTGGTAGTGAGACGGGTCGATTTTTTCTAAATACTTCATTTTCCATTTTTCATATGATTTTTCATGAATTTTTAGCTATTACCTAAATTCTAATGAAACAAACAAAGAAAACAAAATAAAAAAACTTCTTATAAGTAACTATTTTAGGGTTACTACAAAAATCTATTTATCATTAATCTCCATTATATCTACTGGACATGCACATTCCCAGCATATATCATCAGATTTTTCTCGTACACAATCGGTTGCGCGCGGAATCTGAGACCGCAAACAGAAATAAAAAAAAACGCGCGCGCATGCAATGAATGTCATAGGCCTAATGAAGTGTAATACCTCACCCTCTCGAGGATATCACGAAAGCGCAACCGACTCTTGATTATAGTTTTATAACGTTCATAATAATTTTTAAATCATAGCGAAAACATTATGAATAAATTTAATCACAGGTGCAAATTCGAAATTTATTACATTACGCTAAGAATATTGAATCCAATTTGCAGTTAGCAGTAAAAAACAGAAAACAAAGATATCCTTAAAATCGACCTATTTATAAAATGCTTTATATAAGTCATCACTTTTATTTATAGCTCCCTTTGAAACGCACTGAATCATTTGGCATACAATTAAAAACGTCACTTCTCTTCCGACAACGAACGAGGGTTAAGACGAGTCAGGAAAGGTTGCTTCCCTATTTGTATGCTGCCTAATAAAACAAAAGTTTCACTAAATAATAGAATACACGGAGCAAAATGTGTTATAAACTATTCAGAGCAGTTTCGGCTACTCACTGCCGGTCACGGGCTGTCCGCCGTTGTCACCTCCTTTCACGGCATAATAGGCCCTATTCTCAGGCCATTTAGGGCGAAGCTCGAGTGGGCACGATTTGCGTTCCGCAATCAGGTGATAGACGAGGGTCCAAGAGGCTCAGCCATCTCGACAATTCGAGTTGTTGAGTGATTTCACGAACGTGGAGAAAAATGTAATGTGACTACCTTGCAAGGCTTGTGACAATTTTCTGCTTTAAATTCCGGGAGAAATAAACATTAATTAAGTTTCAGAATATTTTTTGAAGAAGTAATAAATACACACAAGAAACTACTTTATCAATGTCAATTATCTAATGACTTTATCAGCGTGGACTAAGGATTCAAACTTAGATTAATAACTCTTCGATTTGACAAGCGAGACTTTAAATGGAAAATTAATATTTAAATTCAAAAAGCTGTTTTAAAGTTAAATATTAAAGCAAAATAAGTGCAGATTATAGTTTTATTTAGGTTCCAAAAGATTCCAATCGAAATAAATTTTTCAGTGACATAAAATCAAGTGTTAAGCTTTGTTTCAAACTCGCGTGGGGCTCAGCACATGTGACTTTAAAAGGTAAGTCTTAAGCCGATAATGTACGGGCCTCGGCAAAACATTTTAAACTTTTACATTTGCGGTCAGCCTAAAGCCAGCACCACTCAGTTGTGATTGTGGTACTATACGGAGGTCTTTACTAAAGTTTACGAAGTATGCTCTACTATAGTTTACGAAGTGTGATAGTTCTCGTTTCATCATTAAATTACAAATAATATTTGAAAGAATAAATAAAAATAAGGAAATTAAGAACAATATTCATATAAACAAAAAATTTGAAGATGATACGAGTATATACCTAACGATATTTATTTGCTTTATCCTTAGCAATACCAATTTTACACAACTAACATAAATGTCAATAATTCTAAGTTATGTGATACCAGAGTTTTTTTACGATAAGTCACATTTGTTACAAATATTTTGATATGCTATGTGTAGGTATCACTGATTTTATTTTTTGTGGTTTTGAAGACTTTAAGTATTTTTGTTACTAGTTTTTATTTAAATTGACGGAGAAATCGGTGAGTATACATAGAAAAAAAACATACATACAGTCGGACGCTTAACCTCCTCCTTATTGTGAAGTAAGTTAAAAATACACAAAGTTATCACATGCGGGAAGACACTGATTATGGAATTTATGAGAAATTAGATAATAAAAAAATATTATATGAAAAAAATAGAGAACCTATCTGGAAATGAAATATTACAGCCAGCCCGCACTTGAGATTTTTAATCGGGCGATAGTTTGATCGTTGTATAGAGTTAAATGGCAGTGCGCGCACCGACGATTAAAAATCGACCGATGAAACTATAGGCCGATAGTTGTTCGATCAAACTATTGCACAGGGCCCCGATCGCGGTAATTCTATGACGCATTAGTCAAGTGTACGTGCAGTTGAAGTGCAGTTGACGTGCAAAACCGTTTTTGATAACTCGCGGCTTTCACAGTGCGACAATGTTTTCTGTTCCAGTGTTCCAATCTTTGGAACTAAAACAGATTTCATACGACAGTCTATTTTGACAGCTAATTTCGTATTGCAAGTGGTTCCTCTGTCACGGATGTCACCGGATCAGACAGGATTGTAGGACTATAGGTTTGCGTGACGTGTGCGTCGTTATGTCATTACGGCAATACAAAGTCAAACGTCAAGACCCAAACGCGATGAAGACGCGCTGCATAGAATTACAGCGATTGGCCCGCAACACAAACTATCGGCCGGTCGCTAAGTAATGTGCATAAAGAAATATGTAATAGCCGCTACACACGTTCCGATCCGACAGCCGATTTGGTCTGGGAGCAGACCAAATCGGCTGTCGGATCGGAACGTGTGTAGCGGCTATGAGCGCGCGCACTGCATTCAACTAAACTATCGCCTAACTATCGACTCACGATCGTCTTACGACCAATTGCGAATTGGACCAAATGCGCCTAAAGGATCACACTCGAAAAAAATACCTTTACCGATATTTGACAATCGATAAAGTTGGAATAATTGCTATTTTTTTAATTATTTTTACTCTTTTGCATTCACATTGCAATTTTTATTATTGAAAATATTGAAAACTAAGTATTAAAAAAAATCGACCCGTCTCACAACTAGTTCCGACGTTAGACGGGTCGCGCCGATTTTTTCTAATACATTCATTTTCAAATTTTCAATAATAAAAATTGCACTGTGAATACAAAGAAGTAAAAAAAACCATTCTATGTGTTTGAACACTACTGCATTTACCGTAGCAAAGTAAAATTCAGTATCGAAATAGTTTAATCAATTATCTCTAGCACTTGTGAATATTGAAAGCCTACTGCACCAATTCAACAATTCCAATTGATTTGGTTATTGGCTTTTGTACAATATACAAATGTGTAGCTGTCAAGTGCGATTTGTTGAGCTGTCAAGTGTGTTGTATGGAATCATAGATTGTAAAATTGAACTCACTCCAGAATATTTACAAAAAGTGTTTATCTTTTAAACACTTTTTGTAACCAACAATTTTATTGCAACACTAAAATTGTAACTAAATCAACTTTGTAAGTGCTTAAATTACTTTAAATTGGCTAAGTGCGAGTCGGACTCGCGCACGAAGGGTTCCGTACCATCAAAAAATTCACCTTTGTTGTATGGGATGGGGATCTTATATATTTATTTTATTTTAATTTAATTACTTATTTATTTTTAAAGTGAATATACTTACAACTACTTAAGTATTCTGAGCATATTCCAAGCGTCTAGCTGTTGCCGTTATTAAAATCGCTCAAAACACGGCAAAAAAAAATGACGTTTGTTGTATGGGAGCCCTCTTTAAAAATTTATTTTATTTTGTTTTTAATAAGTATTTGTTGTCATAGCGGCAACAGAAATACATCATCTGTGAAAATTTCAACTGTCTAGCTATTGCATGTTTATGAGATACAGCCTAGTGACAGACAGACGGACAGACAGACGGACAGCGGAGTCTTAACACTAGAGGGCTCGCGTGGGTGACATTATGTCTCCCAGGGTGTAATATTGTTTTCACTTCTCATGCTCTAAAAGTACGCCAATATAGCCCTACGAAGCGGGACTAAATAACCACTTTAGTCCATAGGGAGTAAAAAGTAATTACTTTTTTAATTTCTTTCATGTGACATCAGACAAACTCAAACAGCCAGTGAATATTCTATTATTTGTGAAGTGTGGACCATCTTCATTGCGAAAATGTTAGGATGTTGACCGCGAGTTTTTGACGCCATTTTGGCGGGTTAGGTTAAGTGGATATTTTAATTAATCGCAATTTGTTTCATAGTGGACTTTGTGACTCAAGATAGGTGTGGTTTTGTGCCCCAAAGTGTCTACGCAAATGGACGATATGTAGAATGATTAAAAATAAAACCGCCTTCAAAAAAATGACATCAAAAAGTAAAAAAATAATCCCTCACCAAATAACGTAAGTACTTTGAAGTCGGGCGTCAAACATGTACCTACAATTTTTTGTTGTTTTTGTTAAAACCCGCCCGACTTCAAAGTACTTACGTTATTTGGTGAGGGATTATTTTTTACTTTTTGATGTCATTTTTTTGAAGGCTGTTTTATTTTTTTATAAATATAATTTTTATTTCACTCTTTTTAAGGTATCCCCATTTCAACAAAACAAGAATCATCGAAATCGATTTATAAACAAAGGAGTTATGCCTAAAGATATGTTATGAATTCACATAAAGTGGTAAAGTAAACGACAGTATTCAAGATTCCTTGAACCGATTTCAAAATTTCAAAAAATGGGACCAACTTGGAAACAAACCTGATGTTATAACATACATACAGACGAATAGAGAACCTCCTCCTTTTTGATTTAGAAGTCGGTTAAAAAATGATGTACATTCATTCTTTTATATTCTACTTATAAACTAACACTATTCATTTAGACGCATTTTACAACTAATTAACTTGTTGGGAATAATTGAAAATGAAGCATTACAAATAGCGTCCCGTTTCACAACTAGCTCCGTTGAGACGAGTCGATTTTTTCTAATAGGAACTTCATTTTTAATATAAAAAATATGCATTGAAAATGCAAAAATGTTAAAATAATTTGTTGGGTTGAATCAATAAGTATCCGAATTTTCTTTTTAAAAATGGAAATCCTCAAAGCAATCAAACGCACGCAACAAAATTACTGTTAACTTTACATCTTAACCCGTTGAACGTTTTATGTGATTGAACGCGATACGTTGTACAAATAGATGCAATAAGCTTATCGACTTAGATAAATAATTTAATGAACACTGTGGGGACTTGCATCGACTGCATCGACGTTCCTGGGACCCGGTGTAATCTGAGAAAAACAAGCCGAAGTTGAACGCATTAGCTCGTAGTAAGCTGCTAATGTTTTTTCTTAGCTAAAGGATACTTATCGGTTTATAAAATACTAGCCTTCCGCCCGCGGCTTCGCCCACATGGACTACACGACGTTATCCCGTGGAACTTTAAATTTTTACTGGATAAAAAGTAGCCTATGTCACTCTCCATTTTAGGGGTGGGGGGGGGGGGGGGGTTGCCATAATCGCCACGCTTGGCAGGCGGGTTGGCGATCGCAGTATGGCCTGTTGTAACCTGGAGACGCTGCTGCCCATCTCCTGATGGAAGTTTTCCCTTTGTCGCCTCTTACGACACCCACGGGAAGATACAGAACCAGAGCTCTAATCCTATCCAACTACAGCGAGGTGTGAGACAGGGAGATGTCATCTCTCCCAAACTGTTCACAGCTGCGTTGGAGGATATTTTTAAGCTGCTGGATTGGAAAGGATGCGGCATCAACATTAATGGCGAGTACCTAACACACCTACGGTTTGCCGATGATGTAGTTCTTATGGCTGAGACCTTGGAAGACCTGAACACAATGCTCGAAGCTCTCGGTAATGCTTCGCAAAGAGTGGGTCTTAAGATGAACATGGACAAGACGAAAATCATGTTCAATGACCATGTTGCACCCGCTCCAGTTAATGTTGGGAACATTACAGTCGAAGTTGTTGACCACTATGTCTACCTGGGACAGACAATCCAATTAGGTAAGTCCAACTTTGAGAAAGAGATCTTCGAATCCAGCTCGGATGGGCAGCGTTTGGGAAGCTCGGGCATATATTCGCGTCAGAAATACCTCAATGTCTCAAGACGAAAGTCTTTGACCAGTGTGTGTTGCCAGTAATGACCTATGGAAGTGAGACGTGGTCTTTTACTATGGGTCTCATAAGAAGGCTCAAAGTCACCCAGCGAGCAATGGAGAGAGCGATGCTTGGTATTTCCCTGCTCGATCGAATCAGAAATGATGAGATCCGCAGGAGAACTAAAACAACCGACATCGCTCGAAGGATTGCATCATTGAAGTGGCAGTGGGCGGGACCATAGCGCGGAGAACCGATGGCCGTTGGGGCGGAAAGGTTCTCGAATGGCGACCGCGTGCCGGACGACGTTCCGTGGGCAGGCCCCCTACAAGGTGGACCGACGATCTGGTCAAGGTCGCGGGAAGCCGCTGGATGCGGGCAGCGCAGGACCGATCGTTGTGAAGATCCTTGGAGGAGGCCTATGCCCAGCAGTGGGCGTCGTTCGGCTGACATGATGATGATGATGATGATGATGATGTCACTCTCCAGCTCCCAAAATATCCCCATACCAAAAATCACGTCAATCGACGTGACAGACGGACAAACAGACAAACAAACACACTTTCACATTTATGATATTAGTGTGGATAAAACGTCTAGTACGGTATATTGCATAAAATACTTAATTTGCGTCTGAGAAAATGTTTTGTGTTAGTAATATAGATAATAATAATATATTGATAACTAGTCTTCCACCCGCGGCTTCACCCGCGTTGACTACATAACTCTATCCCGCGGGAATGTGATAATATTCCGGGATAAGAGTAGCCTATGTCACTCTCCAGCTCCCAAACTATCCCCATACCAAAAATCACGTCGATCCGTTGCTCCGTTTGGACGTGAAAAACGCACAAACAAACAAACACACTTTTACGTTTATAACTTACTAGCGGCCGCCCGCGGTTTCACCCGCGTGGTTCCCGTTCCCGTGGGAATATCGGGATAAAAAGTACATATAAACCTTCCTCTTGAATCACTCTATCTATTAAAAAAAAACGCATCAAAATCCGTTGCGTAGTTTCAAAGATTTAAGCATACAAAGGGACATAGGGAAAGAGAAAGCGACTTTGTTTTATACTATGTAGTGACTAGCCCTCCGCCCGCGACTTCGTCCCCGTAGAATTGAGATATTCACAAAAGATCACATCCCTGATCCCCTTTTTACCCCCTTAGAGGGGGGATTGGAGAAATTCTCCCTTGGTGCTCTCCTACACTTTCCAAGGACCATACATGCTAAAACAGCTTCTTGCGCCCGTAGTTTGTCTGCCTGTTTGTTTGTCAGTAACGTAAGATTGATAAGTACGAAGTCGCACGTCCTAAATGTTGCACCATAAGGGCTACTTTTTATCCAGGCGGTATACCTGTCCCGTCTGCACCACACCGTCACCGTGGGGGACGTGACAGAGTACATCAAGAAGAAGGCCAACTTCTGCTTGAGAGTCCAGCCTTTGGAATCGCGCCACAACACAAACTTCAAGTCGTTTGTGGTGCGCGTCCCGACAGCAAGGTTGGATACTTTCATGAAGGAGGATTTCTGGCCGCAGGGCGTGGTGTACCGGCGCTTCCATGGGACGTTGCCTACTGCCACCGATACGACGCCGAAAGTCAATTAAAGTTTTAAGTACCTAATAAAAAATTTTATATGTATGTTAGTCTGTAAGGTATCTATTGTATGGGCCATTAGTTGCCTGAAATAAATGACTTATTTATTATTTATTATTCATCATCATCAGCCATTTTATGTCCCCACTGCTGGGGCACTGGCCTTCCTTATGGATGAATAAGGAGAATGAGCCATGACCCACCACGCGGGCTCAGTGCGGATTGGTGGGTATTAACGACTGCAAGCGCAGCCGGGACCAACGGCTTAACGTGCCTTCCGAAGCACGGAGGAGCTCGAGATGAAAAGTTTTTGGTCACCCATCCCGTGACTGACCATTGCGAACGTTGCTTAACCTCAACGATCGCAGGCCAAGCGCGCTATCCACTGCGCCACGGGCTCCTCATTTATTATTATAAACATAATATTTTATATTGCGCACAGCAAAGGAGTGGAACTCCCTCCCCGCGTCTATATTCCCGAGTACTAATAACCCGACCACGTTCAAAGCAAGGGCGAATAGGCACCTTCTGGGTTAGTTCACTCCATCGTAAATCCTGTCTTAGCCCATGGCCTTGATTGGCAAACACATTCAAAGTAAAAAAAATGTTGTATCTGCAGATACTTTATAAAAATAATAAACCCCATCCACAGTAAGTGAAAACGTCAGTGAAGTGAGATAATTATGTGGAATTTGTTTGCTATATCGATGCGAAAAACCTTTGAACACCAATGACTTTGATGTCAAGAAAACCCATAAATATTTAGAGGTTCGTCTTATATCTTTCTATTTCAATAACGTCTTTTGACATGGTAATCGAATATACATTTCGTTTTGTTTATTTTATTACAAATCGTTTTATGTTTGGTCGCTATTAAATAAATATTACTTATGTCGTTTAGGTAGCGGGATATAAATAAAATCTATTTCCTGTTTTTTTACTCAGCCAACATTATGAGGCGAAAAAACTAAAAGTTGATTTTCGGGTGTTTTGATTTATATTATTCGCAGTCGTTAATACCCACCAATCCACATTGGGCCCGCTTGGTGGGTCATGGCCCATTCTCCTTATTCATCATAAAGAAGGCCTGTGCCTCAGCAGTGAGGCTGACGATAATGATTATTAAACAATTACTATTTTATTTATTTATTAAACATAAAGTAAACGGGTGTAAGTTCAATTACCTACATAAATATCTTAAACCAGAAATACTGTGGAAACACAATTTGCATTTACAAAACAAAAAAAAAATCAATTTGGTAGTTAAATTCGATTAGTAATCTTTTTGGATTATCAAAAAATGGTAGTTAAATTCGATTAGTAATCTTTTTTGGATTATCAAAAAAGTTACCAGGAGCGCGTTTAGTGCTGCATGCATACGACATAATGAAGACTGCGCGTGCGCCACCGTACGACACGGCATTATAAAGTAGTATTATCGGTTAGCTATTGTCTACAATAGATACAAAGTATACACGGTTAATTTTTGAACACCATCCAAATTTTAAGCTCGTCTCAGAATCTATAAGTGCACAACTTTCTTCTAGAAACAAGGGTCGAAATATGACATAAAATTTTTGACTTTTCATACAAATCAGACTGTAAACGCGATTGATTTAGTATGGGAAGTCCAAATAGTATTAGTATTAGTACTACTATAATGTATTAGTAGTAACCATTTAAATAAGCATAACAATGGCAACACTTTTTTCCGCCTTCCTCTCTGGCCGGTTATACAGTTAGTCGATTAATTACCTATGCTAGAAATGTACAATTGTATGTAAACGAACTTTTGTTAAGAAAATAGTACTTTTGTTAAGAAATTTAGGAATATCCTACTTCCTACTAATATTAAAATGTGAAAGTTTATATGTTTGGATGTTTGTAACTCAATCACGCCAAATCGGCTGAACGGATTTGGCTGAAAATGTCATAGATACTTTATAGCCGGTAGAAGAACATAGGCTACTTTTTATCCCGGAAAAATATCACATTCCCACAGGATAACGTCATGTCCTTCTTATTAAACGTAGGCGAGGTGACTTTAGGTCGTCCTTAGTTATTACAAACATAGGTGTAGCGACCATTAGTTATTTTAAACAGTAGGTCTTTTGACCGTAGTTATTTCGACCATAGTCAAAACGACCGTAGGAATTTTGATACATATCCATTTTCCATTGATTGTTGAATTTACTAAAGTGAAAATTATAAGAGCAACTTACTCTTTCTAAATTACCATAATTAAATGAAAACCTACCTAAAACGGTGTATTCACTTACATAATAGTATAACAAATGTTTTATGCCAACTGGCATGACAAACGGAACTACTTTTTCCCGGTATAAAATCTGAAAAACGTGTTTTCATCAATCATGCCCTTCTCGCATTCAGAGGATCGTTTCATTCACCGGATTTCTTTGTAAGCAGAATCAGCAAGTTGTTTTTAGGTCCTCTACGTCTGTCGTCGGAAGCTTTTGTCTTTTTAGAATGAATTTTCGTTGAAAAACCTAACGTTTTTCTGGGATTTTGCACCCTATGCTTGTATTAGCTTGATTGAATACTTAGCAACACATAGAGGTTAGCGCATTCGGCTTGCATTTAAGACGGTTAAGGAACTTTTGCAAGTCCGTCATGAGATAGTTTTATATGAAGCTTCTTCATGCTTCTGAAGGTATCTTAACCCTATGATACTGGCGACAACAAAACAACAAATCAAAAATAATTATAGGTACATTAGACATTTTTTTTAAGAAAATGTAGAGTCGGGTTAATTAGGATACGTTTATTTGCAATCGAATTGGAGGATTACAATATTAAAATTAATAAGGGAATGTAAAATAATTACTAACACGACTATGCTCATTCTTACTTGTAGTAGAAAAATAATAACAAGAACACAAAGAAGCCCGTTAGACAAAATCTATTGTTTGAAAACGGAACGTTAAAAATATCGGCCTCGCCAACTATATCGGCGAGCAAATAATAATTTCACGTACGATCGAACAGAACAGTGTACCGTTTATCAAAATCACATACGAATCGAACAGCGAACGGAAATAATTCCGCAAAATTCACGATACGGAAACGCCGCTCGATATTCCGTTAAAGTCAACGGCGAGATTTGTGTGCGGAGTGGATTGGAGCCGCTCGATCCGCGCTGAGAGCTTAAGCTGTATCCACATTTAGAAGCTAAAGCGGCGGTAGATCGGTTGTAGCTGTGTGTGAATGTTTTTCCCCTTTACCTGATTGAACATAAGTTTTGTAATGTAGTCGATGATTGTTTTATTAAAAATCTTGCAAACTGCATGATCCGCTCGATATTCCGTTAAAGTGAACGGCGAGATTTGTGTGCGGTATGGATTGGAGTCGCTCTGATCCACGCTGGGAACTTAAGCTGTGTCCACATTTAGAAGATAAAGTAATATATATAGTTATTTATTATTTTATTTTAGTAGTTATTTATTATTATATTATTAAAGTGGCGGTAGATCGGTTGTAGCTGTGTAAATGTTTTTCCCCCTTTACCTATTTGAAGATAAGTTTCGTAATGTACCTAGTTGATGATTATTTTATTAAAAATCTTGCAAACTGCGTGATCCGCTCGATATTCCGTTAAAGTGAACGGCGAGATTTGAGTGCGGAGTGGATTGGAGTCGCTCGATCCGCGCTGAGATCTTAAGCTGTGTCCACATTTAGAAGACAAAGTGGCGGTAGATCGGTTGTAGCTGTGTGTGAATGTTTTTCCCCCTATATCTAATTGAACATAACTTCGTAATGTAGTTGATGATTGTTTTATTAAAAATCTTACAAACTACATGATCTGCTCGATATTCCGTTTAAGTGAACGGCGAGATTTGTGTGCGGAGTGGATTGGAGTCGCTCTGATCTGCGCTAGGAACTTAAGCTGTGTCCACATTTAGAAGATAAAGTGGCGGTAGATCGGTTGTAGCTGTGTGTGAGTGAATGTTTTTTTCCCCTTTACCTAATTGGAAATAACTTCATAATGTAGTTGATGATTGTTCTATTAAAAATCTTACATACTGCATGATCTGCTCGATATTCCGTTTAAGTGAACGGCGAGATTTGTGTGCGGACTGGATTGGAGTCGCTCTGATCCGCGCTGGGAACTTAAACTGTGTTCACATTTAGAAGATAAAGTGGCGGTACATCTTTTGTAGCTGTGTGTGAATCACAGGTGTGAATGATTTTCCCCTTTACCTGATCGAACATAAGTTGATGATTGTTTTATTAAAAATCTTGCAAACTGCATTCTGAAAAACCAATACTAGTGAATTCCTTTTCGTTGCAAAACAATAGAAGTCTTCACCAAATGGCTCCAACTAAACATCCCTTGAATCACACGATGTACGTCTCCTAAGGCTCTAATACAGCCGCAGTACCGCAAGCATTTGCGGAACATTTCTATAGCTAAGCTGGCCGAGATAAACAACCAAAACTTGTGAAACAAATGAGATCTTCTACAAATAGCTTGAATTTACCCGTGATTTACAAACATAAGTAGAACCCGTTTTTTCAAAAAAGCACTAAATCTAAATACCCGTAAATCGCACAATGTACGTTGAGCCTAAGGCCTCAATACAGCCGCGGTACCGCAGGCATTTGCGGAACACTCCCATCGCTAAGCTGGCCGTGATAAACAACCAATACTAGTGAATTCCGTTTTTTGCCCTCTAGGCTGTATTGTGTTTCTTTTCGTCCCATTCTATCTGGCAGTCAATTTCGTTGCATCCTGTGTATTGAGTTTAGATATTAAAGCTCGCAGATTGTTATATCTAGCCATAACTTTAGATTTAGTTAGTTATTAAACTTAGTATTATTACGCTTATAAGGAACCACTCATTGAACGAAAAGACAAGTCCATACACATTGTATAACGCTTTGTGGTTATTGGGCAAAACGGATAGCTATCCGCTATATAAAATTTCTAATTTGGCCACTACTGCCAACTTGGCCACTGGCAGGTCCTAGCAAATCTACACGCAAAAAGACGAATATATCCCATTTAGCCGGTCCTTAATCTGATAATACTTAAAAAAGTCTTAAAATAAAAATCGGAAGGATATAATAAGTTATTAATGTTTCGATGCAAGAGGTGGGCACAAAAGATCTGTAGGTACTTCTTATTCAGGGGTAGGAAACTGTTATTGTGATGAGTGTGAAAATTAAAACACTAATTGCTCTAATTATCCTTTTTGCCCTGGGGTGTATCCGTTTTACCCAGGGGGGTCGGGCAAAACGGATTGTTAGAACTTTTTATTGTAATCAAAAATTTTTTTGAAGTTGTTTAAGTTTTAAAGTTTTTTTTAGTTTTCCCAAAGATGATTAACCAAACTACAAATAAATAATAAAAAAAACTGTAGTTGATTGAAAATTTGTGTGTTTTTTCTAGCCTTTCCCTTAACGTATTCATCTTTCCCGGGCTTCCCTTACAGACTTTTTTCCCGTTTCTGTTTTATTATATGTAGAGTATGTCTTTATAAATTAAAATATAAGTAAAATATTATATTTTACCAGAAACGGTTTCCATCGTGTATTTGTAGGAAACTTTTCATTTTCTATGACAGTACCATGAGCGGTTCTTTCAGATTTTTGAAAAGTGCCAAATCAAATTTTAAAAAGGCATTTTAAGCGCCCTATTCTTCTAAAACCTCCAGTAAAAATTATAACTTATTACAATCTGTTCAGTGAATGTCAGCAGCAGCTATAGAAATACGCTACGGACTCGTAATTGCTACAGAGAGCGTCTAGCAGATACGATCAAGGGCGAGTCAACAACACATATCTTGGGCGGTGTTAGCTGGGTGGCGCGTTAGCTCCTATCCAATCGTGAAAAGATTTTGTGAAAATTACGATATCGTTATGATTTATACCTACATTACATCGACTTGGCCAACTAGATCTGTGATTCAAATTTACCTTTAATAACCTGGATACCTAGCTTTACTCTAACTTTTCTCTATTGATTTTAGACTGAAATTGTGATGAAGAATGAATGAAGCCTTGTGAGTTACTCACAAGGCTCATAATCAATACCAACACGTGCGTTATTTAATCTTAAAATTTGGAGACACAATTAGGGAAGAGTCAACGAGAAGACGAAGAGAGAAATCAAATCATATTTCAGCGAATTATTATCAGCATAATTGGGTATTTCTCATTTTTTGATAAAAAATATATTTACTTTATGCATTAAATAGATATGGTCTTGGTCGTCATGGAATTAATACTTGCTGAGCTCGCAGTCTTTTAAATATTAAATTATAAGGGTTGAAAGAAATTGCTCCCCATGGAAGTGATCCCAGGGCCTCCACGGAAGTAATTATCCCTACATAAATATTGTCCATGGAAAAACCAAATAACTTATGTTTTGAAAATAAATGGTCCTACTATTTTATCATTCAAAAATCTTTATTTATCTGATGAATATGTAACGCAGGAATTATTTTATTTTATTAATTTATCTTATGAATTTTTATCCATATGTATGTGACTTCCACGGATGTGACTTTGTCTGTTCAACCTCTGATTTCATAACCTCCAAATCCCAATCCCAAGAAGAGACAATTTAAAAAAAAAAATTGAATAAAATATGAATTGATTGTACCACTTTCTTTCGCTAATACATTGTATGTTATATATACTTTAACATCACAGAGTACAACTGAATCATTTAGTTCCTACCAATAAGAAGAATTACGATCACAGTTTTTTTTTTGGAAAATGAGAAATACCCATCTACGTTTGACCTTTGAATATAATTAACACTTAAAGGATTACTAAAAAGCAATACATCCAATTAAAAGATAAGACTAGGTACTGGAAATATCATTAAGCCAGCTACAGATCTCTCTAGATAAAATCTGTAGCGAGTCAACAACATAACTTAGACGACACTCGCCCCCCATGTATGTACAATCTAAAGCACGTCAAAATTTACACTGTGACCTTGTGATAACCCTTAAGTCGCTGGTTATAACAGAGGTTTTCCTAGTTCACGTGTCACGCTTGACCTGCTGTTAATCGTACACTGTGGACAATTTTCATGGAGATGTCATCCCATATAAAGGGGTACCGTGTTTACCCTTTTGTTTTCCCGTGACAGCTTATTGGGAATAAATTCACCGGTTTATTGTTCAGTGTCAGCTTGCCTTACTTTTTACGTAGTACGAAAGCTTTTTAGCTCTAGTATCAAATGTTCAACTCGACATGAAAATAGTCTTTACACGTGTAATAGGAGAATAATAAAATATTGTGTAACGGATATTGACAATTTTTATCCTCACTTTCTAACAGCTCTTTAGGGTATTTCATGGTTGAATTATTTGCAGTAGATGCGTGAAACAGAGAAATAAGTAAGTATAGTATAGTATTAAGGCGCCCATTCCCCAAAATAGGGTATTTTAAATTATGGATTACTCGTAAATCACAAGTACTTAAAATTTGGAAAAAATATATGTTATTTTACAGTTATTTATCTAGTGCTTCCGGCCGTTTTTTTTCGATTGAAGATATTTTACTGTGTCAAATAAAATCCCAAACATCCGTCTAATAATAATTCAAATATCATATTACTTGCAGTATAATTAGTTTTAGTGAATGAAAAACATATGAAAATAATTGTCTTTGAATAGCCGAGGGATACCGGCCGTCATAAATTAAATTTTCTTATTATTTAATTTTTAATTGAATTTTAAGTGATTTTCGATTCGCGGGGCGCTCGCGTGTTCACAGTTCACTGCCGGCTGCCGCTGGGTCCGCGCGAAGTATATAGAGCGCAGCCGAGCAAGCGTTAGCGTAACTATTTCGGTCGGGATTCCTCGCCTTAAGTAAGTATTCAATTGTTTTTGGAGCGATTTCCGTTTCTGTTTATTGTTTGTTTTCAATTTTGTGTATGGATTCAGTGTCTAAAATGGATAAGTAGGTATATAAATCAATGTATTATACACTCTACGATATAAATAAGTTACAGTTAAAGTTTAAGGATATAAATAACAAGATATCAGTTACTATGATTATAAGCGTTACCCAATGTTATAATATGCAGACAAATTTAGAAGAGGATTTACCTATGTAACTTAGTAAGTATACTTGCCCATTACAAAATTTGAGTTAAACAAGAAGTAAGTTATAACTAAATTATACGATTAATTTACACAGGGTATTTCGAGGGATGATAAACAATCACCGTTAATTAATATTATTAGAGCCCTTAGAATTCACAACGAGAGTACGAACTTATTTTAAGTACCCACATTTACAGCGTAGGCGTCTATTCGGGAGCACCATCAATTTCGTTGACTTCGATAAAGTGTGTTCTTATTCACGGAGTTTTGTTAAATAACCGCTATTAATTACCAATAGTATTGGCTGAAAGGTTTCACTGAAATTGATTTTGAAAGGTTACGTTCCCGGTGTTTTGGTGTGGCAACGAAAAATGTTTACCGGTTTAAATAATAATATCGACTTTAATGATGTTGAAGAAATATTGCTATTACAAATGTATTCGCTGATGTGATAAAAAGATACTTTTGAAGGATTGACCCAATAAATGGCACCATAGCTAGAACGTCATTACTTACGTGTTAAGCATCCTACTAATATTATAAATGTGAAAGTTTAGATGTTTGTATGTTTGTTACTCAATCATGCCAAAAAGGCTGAACGCTGGCTGAAATTTGGGACATAGATACTTTGTAGCCTGGAGAGGAACATAGGCTACTTTTTTACCTGGGAAAATGTCACATCCCGGCGGGGTAACGTCGTCGTGTAGTTCACGCGGGCGAAGCCGCGGGCAGAACGCTAGTATGAGATAAAATAGGAAAATTAAATACTTATATGAAACTTAAAAAAAGTTTTTAAACTAACGTGGGTCAATGGACTTCTATTTTAGCTCGTGTTACTAGAGCGTCTAATTTATCGTATTGGCAACAATTTTTATATGAAGAAAGAAAGAAACTGAAATAACATATTTCACAATAACGAGCCGTTACAAACTCTGAAAGAAATTGATAGCATTTTTGTGAAAAAAGGTAACATATCACTATCATGAATCCCTTCTCTCAGTATACTTGACAAATAAAATAACAAGCGTTTACAGCCACTACACAAACTATAGGATCCTAGCTTTAAAAAGCACTCTGTCATATCGATAAATCACAATAATAAACAGCAAATAAATTGAAACTGCCTGTTTGCGATGTCTCGAGACACAGAATAAATATTACCAGTTTTCCATCTTCTTGTAAAAGGTTTGAACGCGAGTTATGACTCAGCACCTCGATCGTTATATGATTGGTGGATATCTTCTGTGGGTTTACCACGAGGTTCGAATGTGGACTGTATTTAGGATTATAGCTGGTTAAAAAAAAATATACCTATGCAATATTGGTGTTTGATTAATTTAGGTCTTGCAAAAACGCTTTGGACACATTTGGACGAAGAAATTCGGCTATGGAGCAGGATTAAAATGGAGGATGCACGCACTCACCTGTTCCTCACGACACGTCGTGATCACTTTTTGTTTCAATAGCAGACTTCTTTGGTTTTTTCTTAGGCACCAAATATCACGTTGAATAAGTTCAATAAACAAAATAATAATAGTTCACACACGGCACCTTGATTTCACACAGCAATTAATTATCAATTAAAAATTTATGTATGCAGCGGGCGCGCCACTTAACCACTGAGCCGCAAGTAAGCTCAATTCAAATATCTCCAAATGTCAATCGCAGTCATGAGACGGAAACATCTTCATAGTGCGTGCGGGAGAGTAGGATGGAATATACGAAAGGATTGCGTCTTTGCAAATGTTCTATCTATGCATTAATATAAAAAAAAATCGATATCAACAATGATCTTGAAAGGATCTGTCCTAGCATGAAAAACTATCGTAAGGTATCGTCGATCTCGAGATCGTACTACCTATATTCTATAAAAATCAGTGCAGTGCCTCTTTCGGTCGTATAAGAAACAAAAAAAAATGATATTTTGACAGCGCGGCACCTTTATGACTTTTGACAGTTAAGGCGATGATTCCCGACCGAAATAGGAACGCTAACGCTTGTTCGGCCGCGCGCGATAGACTTCACGCCTTTCACGCGGACGCAGTGGCAGCCGGCAGTGAACTGTGAACTCGCGAGCGCCCCGCGAAGCGAGAATCACTTAAAATTCAATTAAAAATTAAATAATAACAATTTTAAACTTATCACTGCCGGAATCCCTCGGCTATTCAACGACAATTATTTTCGTATATTTTTCATAAACAAAAACCAAGTATACTGCAAGTAATAGGATATTTGGATTACGATTAGACGGATGTTTCGGATTTTATTTGACACAGTAAAACATCACTAATCGAAAAAAAAACGGCCGGAAGCACTACCTAGATAAATAATATTTTTTCCAAATTTTAAGTACTTGTGATTTACGTGTAATCCATAATTTAAAATACCCTATTTTGGGGAATCCCAGCCTTAACAATTTCGTAGCTCAGTTGTTAGAGCACTCGCCCGGACTGTGAAAGGTCGTGGGTTCGAGTAGCTAGTTGTGAGACAGTCGATTTTTTTTTCTAGTAAGTACTTCATTTTCAATATTCGGTCCAGTAGTTATTGAATTTATTCGTTAAAAGCAAAAATAAAATATTTTCTCTTTATAAAAAAATGAAGTTTCGGACGTTTCGGAATACTGATATGACTAATAATAGTATTATATAATCTGTGCTGATAGTATTTATTCTGTGTCTCGAGGCACGGTGGCCCTGTCGTTTTTCCAATAGATTTGCACTAACAAGACAAATAAATACGATCAGAGTACATGTTTTTGATCATATTTTGTCCGCTGTCTCTCGGATAAACAGGATATTTGGATGGTGGAGTTGGCAATTCAATTTAGATGTATTGATATTTGGCGAATCAATTTGTGTTCCCGATTAATTAATGAATAGACAAACTTTATGTGAAAGCTTTTGTTTTGATATCCGAGATATTGCAACTTTTAATAATATACCTACTTGTTGATCGAGTTAAAAATTAAGGGTTAAGTAAGGATAGTTCTTTGAAACGACTGATTCATCTGGCCAATTTTTTCTTTTACTTTTATCTCTATAACATATGTTCATGTGAGAAAAGGTATATCAAATAACATATATTTGAATGAGGGACTCGATTTGATAAAGTAGTTTTCAAGATATTGACGTTTAAATATTTTGTGCCCTGATAGATGAGAAGCTGTTACATGATGAATCAGTACTAGAAATTAAATATGTAAAACTTTAAGTATATAGGCTCTTAATTATGAAAATATTATTTTAACAACTACAATATAGTCTGTTTTTATGAAAAAGTCAAATTTCATGTGCTATAACGTATTGTGGTTAATAATACAAGAAAAAGGAAAATTTCGCTATAAAAAACTTTATTCGTGCTGGAAAGGGGGAAAACCAGTTGATTTTATGATTCATATAGTCTTTTTACCCTATGAATCAGGCACAGAAGAATCAGGATTTAGCCTACAATCATGCATAACTCATCATACATAGAAACTTAAAATATTGACATTTTTCTACGTGAATCAAAAAAACGCAAGCAAAAGCATCACACGAAACACAAATAAAATAAATTTTATAAAGTAAGCATTCTAATAAGTCTGTCACCTGAACCAAACACATATAAATCAGACATTTTAATCCTAATCTCCGTAACATCGCGATCTAGGCAACTATCCGAACAACCACCTTTTAGTTCGTCCATTGCATCGCGCACACTACGCGGGAATACAGGCTTTAATTTTATTTATTTATTAAGCACAGCCACATGACATACATTGATACATTGATAAAAAAAAACAATACATTATCACGTTCTGATGTATGCCACAATAACGGCGTACATAACACTTGTAATTACATAACAGAACTATTTATTTTAAGTAGATGAAAAAAAATTACAGTAACTAGATTTACATAAAAAAACCTAAAAATATACAATAAAATAAAAATAATACAATTACAGATTAATAATATGAAAGAATAAAAATTAAAGACAAACTAAATTGTAAATTGAATGAAATACATACTTTTAATAAAATTAAAGTTGAATACAATTATAATTAAAATTAAAATTGAATAATAATAATACGACTACAATTTAAATATGGAATTAATCAGCTGAATTCATGTCAAAATATCTCTTTAGCTTATTTTTGAAGTTATTGAAGCTGTTACCAAATATATCAAGTTCGGGAATGTTTTTGGACAAGTAATTATATTCACTACAAATACGTGCCAATGGAGACTGACTACCCAAATTAGTTCGCGCAAAAGGCAATGAAAAGCTTTTCCTTATTATGTACCTAGGATAACTATAGGGAACCGACAGTGACATTCGGGATAATAATTCACTACACTGAGTATGTCCATTTATAATTTTATGAGCAAAACACATAAGTGACAATCGTCTACGATTGTGAAGGCTGATGAGTCTGAACTTGGCCAGTCGTTGAGCATAAGGTTGCCTGTGTGAAAAATTTCTACTGAAGAAGGCAAGAGACCGAGTGAAAGCTCTCTGTATACTCTCAATAGGGTATTTTACTGTTGTTGAAATGTAGATATTTAATGATGACGTTAAAAAATATTGCAATTAAGAATACCAAATGTGAAAAAATAATTTGAATCTGTTTTATAATAAAAGAATTATAGTCTGTTTGATTTTGACTATAGCTGTCTCTTTCTAAAACGAAATCTTCTATGGCGTGACTATGACGTTACTAACCCACTGACGTCACTAAGATAGCGTCCTGTCCTTGTCTAATTATAAAGTTTGAAGTCCTATATCTTTGAAAATATTCAAGATAATTCAAAATGAAAACTTGTTTTGTGTAGCTAATATTTCGAAAAACATTTTAAAGAAATAAAAAAAAATCAGTAAAATACCGTATTCTTTGCGAATGTATGGTGTAGAAAGGACTCCAGACGCAAGATGCAAACTCTAAGTGACTACGCACTAGCGAATTATATAACAGAATTTTCGTATTCAAGTTGACGAAGTCCTTGGTGTTTCGTCTGATAAAACCCAACATCCTGGCTGCTCTCGAAACAATTGCATCAATATGGCAATCAAACCTCAATCTACTATCAATTATTACGCCTAGATCTCGTACTTCGGCCACCTGCGAGAGTCTAACGCCATCAATGTCATATGCCGTATGAAAAGATTTTCTCTTTCTCGAATACCTGATATGAACGCATTTGTCAATGTTAAGAGTCATTATTAGCCACACACCAGTCCCTTATTCTATTTAAGTCGTCCTGAATAAGTTCACTGTCAAGAGGAGAGTTAATTGTTCTGTACATTTTAAGATCGTCAGCAAAAAGTGAAACTTTACAATTTTTAACACAAACAGTGATGTCATTAATAAAAATTTGGAAAAGCAAGGGGCCTAAATTAGAACCCTGAGGTACACCTGACTCAGCAATATACCAGTCTGACTGGTGTCCACATACAACTACCGCTTGCGGTCTTTTACTCAGATAGGATTGAAACCATCTTAACAGCGGTCCACCAATACCGAGGGCATCTAATTTCTTTAAAAGAATAGAATGACTTACTTTGTCAAATGCGCTCTTAAAATCCGTGTATACAGCATCTACTTCCAAACCTTTATCAACCACCTCAGACAGATCAGATACAAAAGGTACCAGATTAGTGAGAACAGATCGGCCGGCTATAAAACCATGCTGATGCTCAGAGATTAAAGTTTTGGCAAATGTGCTTATAACGGGACTTAAAAGGCACTCAAATATTTTAGCAAAGCAAGACAGGATAGAGATGGGGCGATAGTTTCTTACTGAGGCACGATCCCCTTTCTTAAAAATAGGGACGATTCGAGCTTTCTTCCATTCATCAGGAAATAGACCTTCTTCAAGAGATCTATTGAAAATCATTGTTAGAGGCAAAACTAAACCAGACATGCATCGTTTTATAAGTAGTGGAGGAATTGAGTCGGGTCCGGCTCCCTTAGAGACATCAAGTTTTTTTATAACCTTCAAAATTTCGGACTCTCAAAAGGCTTTCATTATTAATACCTGACCAAGCACGATCAAGTGAAGCTTACGTCATAAGAATCAGTATTATACGCCGGACATTTGTTTTTATTAATTTATAAAAAAATCTAATACAAACAAGCTAACACACTTTTACATTATAATATTAGTATGAGTTAACAAAAGTTACCAGCTATCCACCGTTAAGTAATTTATACCAGGAATATTAAAAAACTAACATTAATAATTGCCTGAATAAAAGTGAAAGCTCCATTATAATGCAAAATTTAATGGACACTCCCATGAGTGCGGAGCGATATCAAGTGCTTGTTAATTGCCAACTGACCATCTATAAAGTGTTTGTTAAAAGGTGTGCTATGATTTTTGCGATGTTCGACAATATTTTATAAGTAATAACTGTTATAAAAGGCGGATATGTTACCATGTTTTAATTTGCTGTCGAGTCCTCGATATTATTTAAATAGCCGAAACATTGGGTGTCGACGGCAAATTCAGTAAACATACACACACATACACACTCTGTTCTATAGAAACCATAAAAGTAAAAAAAAATATAGGTAATTCAATTTAGGCGATTGTCTTCGCCAAAGATTTGGTTGATTCTCGTTCCACAACTTAATCATTGAATCTATACATATAATAAAACAGAAACGGAAAAAAAGTCTGTACATGAAAGATTAAAAAAAAAAAATTACTGCTATGTGATGTGTACAAGATATAGACCCCAAAACGATATTTATTAAAAATTTTGTCTGTTTGTCTGTTTGTCTGTTTGTATTTTCGCTTTTCACGCAAAAACTACTGGACGGATTTTTACCAAATTTTGTGAAGTAATAGCTTATAACCCGGGTCAACATATAGGGTACTTTATATTTAATAAAAACCCCTTATTCCTACGGGAAAATACAAAGACTGATTCTTACTAAAATAGATGGCGCCACATGATTATGAAAATACGTTATATTTAATCGCTGTCTCAATTAATAATGAATCATGTTATTTTTTTTACCTGCTTCAAAACATAACATAAATTGAAACCCATCCAGGCACATATAAAATCATAAAAATAATTTCATGTTATTTACGTCATTATATCTACTAAGCAATAGATGGCGCAGGTAGTCAGTAAGATATACCTCTCACAAAAGTACATTCGAATGATTATTTTAATTAGGGTGAAAGCCCTCTCTGTTGCCACTTTAAGATGTTTTTCACTTCTTTCGCATCATAACTACTAAGCAATAGATGGCGCAGGAAGTCAGTAAGATTACGATATACCTTTCACAAATGTACATTCGAATGATTATATTAAGTAGGATGAAAGCCCCCGCTGTTGCCACTTTAAGATGTTTTTCACTTCTTTCGCCTATGGTCTTAAGTAGGTATCTATAAAATACAAAATTTAAATCTAAAATTGTCAAGAATGTATCTTATACTTTTCTTTACATTTTTAAATTCTTACAATGCAAAAAAACTACTTAAAAAAATTTTACAGACTCCAAAAAGTATTTGTCAACTGAAAAGGAAAAATATAATATCTATAATTTAGGTACCTTTTTGAGGTCGGTGCCAGTCAGCTTATTTTTTTTAATTACTTTTTATTTCTTAAGTTTTAGTGTACAATAACAATAAGTTTTAGTGAATTGTACTATAACATACCCACGGAAACTACTAAACTGATTTTGATGAATCTTAGACTGTTGCTAAAGTTAGAATACACCTAATTTAAATCAAATAGAACCATCCCGATATGCCTTAAGATTTCGAGAAATTCGTGGACAAACATAGTAAAAAACATATAACTAAGTATTCATATACTTACGAAATTTAGTTTTATTTTAGTAAATTAAAAACCTATTTCTTAAACTTAAAATGTGCGAAGGGTGCCGATTGATGTGTTTTTGTTAATCAAATTTTAAAAGATACATCGAGAAATCAATACATAACTAACTTAGATAAAATAAAAGAAACATCTAATTCGATGTAAACTGAATTATTACTATTGTTATTATGACTTAAAAGTCATAGATAAAAAGTATACTATCAAGCAAAAGTTATTAACGAAATGTTTTAAGCTAAGTAAGCACTCGGGGCAGTGGCCAAAACTGAAGTTTTCACCCTATTGATGTAATATTTCTATTTCGCATTTCCACTCGACGCTAGATGTCGCTACAGTAAGTATAGTGGTGCCACAAATATATCTGACCCGGTGACAGTGGTCGTGGAGGAGCCACTAGCAATACAAAATTAACTGTCAAAATGGACTGCCGGCAGTCAACAGTATATTTAGTACCAAAAACTAACCACTGTGTAAAATAAGTTTGTCGCAATGTAGACAAAATGTCACCATTGTAATTTTGAAAAATTTGCTCATAAACGCTAAGTGGCCAGTACCTACGTAGATACCGACACTTACCTACCATTTTTTATGTCATTTAACCGGCTCTGGCTACTTAGGCCTTCAGCCGTAGGTACCATCCAATAAAATAAAGGAATATTAAAAATAGTTTTCTATCTAACTTATTTATTCATTTATTTACTAGGAAAGCTTACATAAATGATGTTAAATTAAATAATTAAATGGTAGGTATATCATTACATTTTATACCTGTTACTTAAAGAAAGTTAATTACAAGCTCTCACAAATAGGAAATGTCTCCATATCAAAATACTAGCCTTCCGCCCGCGACTTCGCAAGCTCGGACTAAACGACGACGTTATCCCGCGGGAATGTGATATTTTTCAGGGATAAAAAGTAGTCTAAGGCAGCCATTACACAGTCCATCCAGATCGCGATCACTGATCGTGATCTTGATCGCGATCGAGATTTACTATGTAGATATTTTGCGATCAAGATCGCAAACCGTCAATCACCTTCGTACACAGTCAATCTGGATCGCGATCATTGATTTTGATCGCGGATCGCGATCCAGATTGACTGTCTAATGGCTGCCTAAGTATGTCACTTTTCAGCTGCCAAACTATTCCCATTCCAAAAGTCACGTCGATCCGTTGCATCAATTTTGACGTGAAAGACGGATAAACAAACAAACCCTCTTTCACATTTATAATATTAGTATGGATACACATAATCTATTTTTCATTTTATAGTAAAAATATGATTGGCCTGATATTATGCATTACTAAGTAAGAACATAAATTTTAGCTTGATACCTCCCACGCATACTTGAGAAAAAGTTTCTTGATAGGTAGACGGACAGATCTATGAATGAGGGCTCAACTACTTATGTTCATGCAGCATTTGATAACAACATACCATGTTCATACCCTAGCCTGCATATTCGATATTCTTTAGACCCTTTTAGTAGAGAATAGGATTTCAAGAAGAGCGTTATGAAATCTGGGCAACAAACACACATAAACTAAACTAACACAAAAGTCACTACACCGCGCGTACGAAGTCGCGGGCAACAGCTAGTTACCTATAAAATGGCGAATGTTCATAGATAATAATGGTACATAATTCAACTAATTAAATATATAATTTCAACGCTAATTTCATTTGTAAGGACCTAATATTTAGATGGTTTTACCCGCGTGAAACCCGTTCCCGTGGGAATACCAGGATAATACAGCCTATGTCACTCAAGAAGAACGTAGCTTTCTAATGATAAATATATAAATAAATATATTAGACACCATGACATACATTGTTCCAATACCAAAGTATAGTAGCTTGAGCACTAGTTTATGGAAATTGGAAACAACGTTCATTTTTAATTTCACGACTCCCGCATTTAAGTACCAGCTATTTCTGAAAATTCTATTTCAATGTTACATAAAACTCGAAAATTTGTTGCCTTTAAAACGTTTATACAAAGAATGCTTTTGACATTTCAATTATGGTTTATCTTTTAAGTTGCTTTTATTGCAAAAGCCTTCGAACGTCGACTCGGGCGATAGCCAAGCAGATACGGATGTTCGTTCATAGATTTATTTTTACCATGAAATTCAAAGGAAAATAGATTTGAAATACTTTAATTAATTTCTGTGATCAACGGCACTTGTTTGTTTTATGATTTCCTTTACTCTTTGCTCTGTGTTTGGGGGAAATGATGAAATGTTTTTGTTTGTCCAAATAGGAGTTTCTGTTTTCAGATTAATTGGATTCAATTTAGTGAACGATTGTTTTCTTTTCATTTTAAATATTATTTTATTGTGTCGTACTTAGGAATCAAAATATTCATTAGGTCATTTTTGTGGAAAACAAGATTTGTTTTTACTCTTTTTAGTAGAAATACGTACTGTAACTATAAAAGCAGATCAAAATGATAATTTAATTTAGTCAGTGACTGAATTTGTATTTTCTTTTAAAGTAAGTATATACTTTAATGAAGTATTAATGCATTTGAAAATATATTTCAAAGCCCCAATGTTCATCACGCATTCCTAATACAACCTTTTACGCATTTCATATTACAAAAAAAAGCCTTTGTTACTTTCATAAATAAATAACGTCATTTCCATTGTTTATGCATGGTCTGTGCCATTTGCACGTCAATCCGAATTAAGGGTGGGTTCCCGGGTTTCTCTGTATCAAGGAAAGGGTCGACTAAAATCAAATACATTTTAGGGAAGAAGGTGTCTTCAATTCGCAGTGTTTGGGAGAAAGCTAAATGAATTGTGATAAAGGATACATTGGTGTTAAGTCCATGCACTGTATTTTTTTATCTATTAGTAGATACTGATATACGTAATGTATACGATAAAACGACTGATTTAGAAATCATTTATTAAATTATGTTAACTGATATTTAAATTGATTCATGTACTTATTTAAAATTATATCCCTCACTGTGTTTAACATAAATTGTTTAAATAATTATGGTGATTCTATACGTAAGTTAATCGCTATATCTAAACATGAGACGCTGTTATAATAACGCAACGGATTTTTTAATAAATAAATAACTTTTTACAATCACACCAATTATCGAAGCCCATGTTAATTTCATTATGAAACTGTATCATGGAAAACTTGAAAACGGATAAATATATACTTAAATACTTTTTGTTTGTAAAAACATACTTAATATTCATAGTAAACACCCAGACCAAGACAAATAGACATCTTCATGCACACAAATATTTGTCTTGTTCGGGAATCGAACCCGAGACCTCTGGCGCAGAAGGTAGGTAGCCTACCCCTGCGTCAAATCGGTCGTCTTTATTATATTGTTATTATTTAATAACAAATAAATATTAACTATCCTACATAAAACCTTCGTAAATAATTCAAGCGTCTCTCAAATAGAATATACACAAACAAAATCAGCATAACCTTTAGTTTATTTAGTACAAATATATAATGATACGTTACAACAACCATAATGAAAAAAATAATTAGAAACTACAAACTACAGTGACGTGGAAGTGCACGGTGTAAATGACCTGGAAACTGGAAATCGCTTCCGACGTCTATTGCAACCTTGACACTATCGCACGATAAGTTACTCAACGACGAACGATTCTAGCTATATAAAATCACTGCAGAACCTCAAACAGTATCATTCACCCAGTGCATTCTACAACCATGAGAAGAAGCCTTCTGGTAGTGTTTGGCATTGTTGCCTTGGCAGCAATCGCCACAGCCAAAGACCTCCGGGAGAAGACCGATGCCGACCTAGAGCCGGCAGCGTCCCACCACGGTGGAAAATGGGACAAGGGTGGCGGCCACGAACACCACGGCCACCACCACCACGATCATGACCACCATGATCACAAGGGACACAAGGGCCACCACGAGCACCATCATGGTCACAAGGGTCATCATCACCACGAAGGCCACAAAGGACACCACGGCGAACACGGCGGCCACAAGAAGCATCATCACCACGATGAGGGTCACCACCACCATCATCATCACGGCGAGAAGGGCGACCACGGTCACGGCCACGAGGAGCACGGCCACCACCACAAAGGACACGACACCAAAGGACACCACGAAGTCGACAAACATGACGAGTTCAAGAAGCACAAGCACTTCCATGACCACCATGGTAAGAAGGGACACCATGAGCACCACGGAGGCCATCACCACGAAGGCCACTACAAGAAGGGTGGCCATCACCATCACGGACACAAGCACGGCGATCATCATGAACACCATCACGGCAAGGGCCACCACCATCATCACGGAGGTCACCATCATCACCACAAGGGTCATCATGGAGATGGTGGTCACCACGAACATCATCATCATCATCATGATCATGGCAAGAAGGGAGGTCATGAGCACCACAAGCACTGGCACCACAAAGGTCACTAAGGAGTTAACTAAGCCCTTGTTACTTGTTGATTTGTTACAGTATTTTGTTCTTTGTTTTCTTGTTAATTATTTTGTAAAGAGGTTTCGACCTGCAAAGGTTCCCCATTCAAATACTGTATCATCATTCACATTTCTCTCCTGAACTGTATCTTCGTGTTTTCCCTTCATCTAAGGAAAGACTGAAAATTTGTTATAATTTACTAAAAAGGATTTTCAAAACCAGTTGAATGGTTTGAGGTACAAACTAGTTTAAGAACTTAATCTGATTTTGTTACTCCTTTTTAATATGAAATAGGTACTACTGTTTTTACTAGGAAATAGTAGTTTGTTACTTTTCTTCATCGTTTTTGTTATGAAAATAAAAGAAATATAAATTATTACTTTCTTTCTATTTCATATCATCATGGCGCACTTCTTTGTGAACTACTTTCTTTCTTTGGCACATAAGATGAAACAGTGAAAAAAAAAACAATTTATTAAATTAAATATCACTTTTTTTCAATCTTGTAACTATTAACATATGAGTAACAATGTTGAAAGAATTTCTATTTAAAATGTAGTAATTCTTGTAAATTAACCAATACAAATTAAGTATTTGTTTTTTTCATTATTATTTGAATAACACGTGTATTTCTGTAAACGTCATATAGTATGCCTAACAATCTTTCTTTCTTTCTTCTTTCTTTCTTTCTTTCAATTTTACTGAGCCATCTTAAATATAAATACCTAATTAAAATGTAGATAAAATCAAGCCGTATAAAATCTCCCATCATAATTGTGAAATAAAAATTACACTGTAAACACCTAGTACAAGATAAAGCTCTGAGAGCAGTTGAATATTAATGTGTCTGTAATGTTTTCTTAGTAGAATATCACTATGAATGCAGTAAGTGCTTTAACTTACTTTTTAAAAGAAAACTGTCAGCTTATAATATTTATTTTCTTAGAAAACATCTTTAGATGCTTAAAGTAAATATGAATTGAAAGGCCTGACTTCTACTATCAGCTAAATTCAATTTCGCGGGGGAATTTTATTCACAAGTCATAAATTCTTTGTCACTCAAGAATAAAATTATAATCAAGTATATTGTAATGGAAATTAAGGACCACATAGTAACCTACACACAACGTTTACCAATTTCTCAAAATTCAAAGGAACTTTGAAATATAAACACAAATGTTCAAAAATTCTGAGAAATTGGTAAATGTTATGTGTTGGTTACTATGTGGTCGTTAATTTCCGTTGTATATGTTGTAACTACAGTAATGTTAGTATGACAAGATTAGGACAATTCATTAAGAATAACTTAATTGTAACTCGTACTAAGCGATATTTTGTGATATAATTTATTTTAACATATAATTCTTTTAACTAGTTAAAATTTAAAACTAATTTATATATCTTTTATCGTTTATTCTTGTTATGCATTTTTAAGATTAATTGTCGCAGCAGAATGTAGCCGGCGAAGTTGGTCTGAAAAATCAAAATTTAAGTAATATTATGAAAACCCGATCTAAGAAGTATAAAAAATATATCTATAAAATCCTTACAACAAGACCTTTAATTTGATACAGCCACATGATACAGTAATAGAAACTTTTTTATATTTAACTTATTTTGCCCCCGAAAAGTCACCTCTCAATTCAAACTTCAGTTGTTTACGTTACATTCCATCTTTGGCTCACAGAAAAGCACACGAGTTTCAATTCATATAGTCCACTAGTTTTGGAGAAAATTTGCCATAACACCACAGACGCAGGAGTGATCATATAAGGGTTTAGTGTTTTTATTTTTGTCGAGACCCTAAATTATTGATGTTACTCTTTTTTGCTAATTAAATTTATATATAAGGTATAAAAAATAAGATACAATATTTTAGAAAGTGATTCTACCCATGTAACTGCAAAACTTTGACGTAGAAACATTATGTCAAAAAAAAAATATCATCTCATACAAAATGGAGCCCCCGATCGCGGTAATTCTATGCAGCGCGTCTTCTTGACCACGTTTGCGTCATGACGTTTGACTTTGTATTGCCGTAATGACATAACGACGCACACGTCATGCAAACCTATGGTCCTACAATCCTGTCTATTCCGGTGACATCCGTGACAGAGGAGCCACTTGCAATACGAAATTAGCTGTCAAAATAGACTGTCGTATGAAAACTGTTTTAGTTTCAAAGATTATCACCGGAACATAAAACGTTGACGCACTGTCAACGCCGCGCGTTATCAAAAACGGTATTGCACGTCGCGTGAACGTCAACTGCACGTACACCTAATGCGTTATAAGATAACCGCGATCGCGGCGCTGGTTGATGGGCAGTATGGCTGAAACAACAAAAAAAAAGGTTATATTTCGACCTATGTTTCTAAGGGAAAATTTTGCAGTTTCAATGGTAGACTCACTTCCTAAAATGTTATTGCTTACAGATGGTAGAGTAACGAGGAGTACCTACAGAAACATAACAATATCAAACATGAAAAAACTGAACAATAGTTTTGCAAAAACAAACTTTAAAATAACGCAATAGACTATAACAGTTAGAACATATTCAATCACTTATTACTAACTAAATTATTGAAAAGTATTCAAATATAATTTGTAAGTACTGTAATCAATTCTCACGGGTACAACTAGCAAAACGTAAAAATATACAAAACCGTTAAAGTTCCTCATTAGATTTAGGACCTTGTTAGTTTGTAAATTAAGTTCAAATTAGATTTGTAGTAACTCAAGCTGTTTATACAACAAAAGGTATCCAAATAAAAAACATCAAGGTCAACAGCTGTACGGTGACAATGAAAGTGATACAAAACAGTTCCGATTCGATGACGATGACGAAATCAGAAGATTTCTTTAACCTCGAGACTGACACGAAAGAAGATTATTTCCGAATAAGATTCAAGGACATGTTTCATCCGATGAAAATTTGACAATATCAAAAACAATACATTTTTTTCTGTATATGTGTAATTTATTTAAATTTTTACTTTATTGCATACAAAATGCAATTTTTATTTTTGAAAAATGGAAAATAAAGTATTTTAGAAAAAAACGACCCGTCTCACAACTATTAGCGCGTATAAGTATATATTAACTTGCCATGTTAGTACATGGCAAGTTAATAAAAAGGTTGTAATAATAAAAAGGACCATAATTTGATTTAGTAAGCCTAGATATTATGTCAGAACTAGCGGATCCTCGCGGTTTTACCTGCGAAGTACCCGTTTCCGGGAGAATATGGAGATAAAATATAGCTTATGTCACTCGGGAAGGTTATCGCTTTCTAATGGTCCAAGAATTTTCTAAATCGGTCCAGTAGTTTCGGAGCCTATTCGATTCAAACAAACAAACAATCAAATCTTTCCTTTTTATAATATTAGTATAGATAAATATTGGACAAAAAAAAGAAATAAGTATTGTGTATTTTGTCGTTTTGAAGTTTGCAATTGTATTTGAATGTGTTCTATGGTCGATTACCTTTTTCAATCAACTAGATACATTGCTATCGTTTATTAACGGTTCATAGAACCAGCTTAAATAATAGAATGCTAAAATTTTATCCCATACAACCCGGCTAAACAAATGCCCTAATAAAAGTGAATTGGCACAAAATGGGTTCAATAATTTTCACTTGCTGTACATTCTCCTATTAGGTAGCGCCAGTGAACACCTGGGATTGTTGTTGTACTCTAAATTTTTATTAGATATTTTATTTTCCTTTCTTTTTTACTAGAACATTCATCACGTTGTGCCTGACAATTGCTATTAAAAGATTCCATATAATGGGACGGGACATGCCCTTGGCTAGCTAATAATAGTTTTAGTCCTTGCCTTGTGCCTAAAAAGTAATTTGTCTAAATCGCGTTTTGCCTAAACTTGATTCTTATGTAGTGTTTACTTCACCAAGATTCAAGATTTTGGATGTGCTTCTTAGGTCGGTTCTAAAAACACCAATGTGGTTCGAGATGGGTTTGAGTCTTATGTCATTGTGGTTCTAGGCTGGTAATGGGTAGCTAGGCTAGCTGGGTAATGTTACAACCAAAGGCCCAGTCAATAATTAATTATGTACGTGTTAAAATAACATAAAATAAATTAATTTAGTATAACGTGACAAATTGCAGTGTAAGATATAATTCCTGATGACTGTGCTCACTCGCTATATAACATCATTATGTATTCAGTTATCTGATTTAACTTTTGTCTCTGCGCGAATCCCCACCAGATGTTCTGGGAAGGGATCTCTTTTTTATTCGGAACCCTTTTTAATAGGCCTTTTTATGGAGACTTGTTTTAAATTAATTCGTATTTGCCTTTTTTCTTGCCCATAAAATGTAATTGTAATTTAGATGTAAAACAGATACCTTATATTCTGCTGTCGTTTTCTAGAACTTAATTATACCGTTTGGTGTTATGAAAACTAAAGAAGGGTTAAGGTTTAAAGGCGAAATTACATTGCTACCGAGAGGAAATTTAAAAAAATAATAAAACTAAAGGCAAAATCTGTGAATGAGCTAAGGTCTGATTGTTTTAGCCATTAGTGTGGTTGTTTATATTAATACTAAGTTTTTGGCAAGTTTTAAAGACCTCAAGATCACTGCTGGGCAGCCCAATTTTCTAAAATTTAAAAGATGGGCTTGGTGTTTGTTAGAAAGTCGAATTGCTTAAAAACGAACCCAAAATATTGCCATAATAATATTTCATTTCTTTATGTAGGTAGCTAGGTATCAGAGTCATACCTTACCATGCGCCAAAAACATTGAATAAAACTCATAATTATCATTTACTGTAGTAAATGATAATCACTTATTTTTCTGTCGCACTTTAATTGCTTTGCCATACTAGATACTCTATCTTTATAACCAGAAACTTATATTGTTAGTTCTTAGCTTAACCGGAAGGTACTTCGTTTTAGTATTTAAGCCTTGTCTGCAAAAGTGCATTAATGTTACTACCAGTGTTCAGTACACCCCTGCCTATACCGCGGAATCAGCTAGCGCAGTGGAAGCTGGTATTACTAATATAGACTCCGGACAAAAACTAGGTTTCAGCGGGGATGTAAACTGAACAATTGGACTGCGATACACAGCGGAGAGAATGTTAAGTAAGGTGAGGTTACATACGGGTCTGTGTGTCGAACGTCTCCAAGGCAGAAGTGGTGTAAGGGAGCGCGCGCGCCCCTGGGGTCCTTTCTTCGTCTTCTTCTGCAGACCTTACCAACTCGTCACCTTACTCACAACACAAATAACAGCGTTCCCAAGACACTGGGCGCTTCAACAATAGATACACAATAACACACGGAGGAGCTTTTTGTCAAGATATATATTGCCACTGCAACAACGCGTGGTAGAAACGTATTCGCGACCGGCCACTCGTCAAGGTGGCGTCAAATCTTGATCGTACAACACGGGATCAGATAGATAATTTAAGATTCAATTCAAGCTCGATATGCCAGGCATATTCAACACGAGCGATTTTTTAACCAATTCAGCAAAATTAATCCGACATCTTGTTACAAGAATTCCAATCAAGTGTCACTGTCAACTTCAAGTGACAGCTAAATGTCAATTTGACGTGACATTATAGATGCGTTCAGAAACGTCGATCTTTTCCGAACATGCCCCCGCCCCGGACCGTTAAGAACGGTACGTCAATCTACGGGTAATCGGGAGAGCCCACTAACGGCTCTCTTCAAAACCGAATCTCGAACCAAAACCTCAGCAAAGCGAGGAACTCCGTCAGTTCCGGGGTAGAGTTTAACAATGCGCCCCCTTCGCTAACATAGGGGCGGCAGGTTAGCATCCTTAATCAACACGAGGTCGCCAGTCTGGGGTGGGGTGGTTTTATCTGTCCACTTCACGCGCTGTTGTAGGATATGCAAATACTCCATCGACCAACGTGCCCAGAAGTTTTGGGACATCTGTCTCAAAAGTTGGTATCGCGACAAACGATGGGATCCTACATCCTGAATCGGATATTCAGGCAACGCCAAAAGGGGCTGTCCGATCAAGAAATGACCTGGGGTCAACGCTTCCAGGTCATTCGGGTCCGAAGACAACGGGCACAAGGGTCGCGAGTTGAGGACGGCCTCAATTTTACAAAATACCGTATCAAGTTCCTCAAACGTGAGAATAGTTTCTCCAATCACGCGACGCAAGTGTGTCTTGGCAGCCTTTACACAAGCTTCAAAAATCCCTCCCCAGGTCGGACAAGCTGGAGGGCTAAACTTCCAGATTATCCCACGCCGGGAGAGGGTGGTTCCAATGTCTATTTTATTATCAACAAAAAACTTAACTACTTCCTTAAGATAATTACACGTTCCCTTATAATTAGTACCACAATCGGAACGTATCAATGACGGCAGTCCTCTACGGGAAACAAATCTGCTCAAGGCGGCGACAAAGGCTTCGGTAGACAATTCCGAGACAATTTCCAAATGGACAGCCTTGGTGGACAAACACACAAACACGCACAAGTACGCCTTATAGGTTTTAGCATTACGCAGTCTCGAAGCCTTTACAGTAAAGGGACCGGCGAAGTCGGTGGCGACTCCGGCAAAAGCTCTACATTCCGTGACGCGATCAGCAGGCAAATCACCCATCTGGGGCTGCATGGTCGCGGCCTTCAATCGATAACAAGGCAGGCAACGGAAAACCACAGTGCGAATGGCTCGACGAGCAGACAAAATCCAAAATTCACGCTGCAAAATGGCCAACAAAGCATTACAGCCAGCATGTTGTGCATTCACATGGCGATCTGTTATTATCAGTTGAGTCAAATGTCCGGCTTTAGGTAACAAAAGGGGGTGACGAGCTCCATACGGCAGGTTCGCATTTCGAAGTCTTCCGCCGACTCGCAAAAGCCCACTCTCGTCCAGGAAGGGATTCAATCGCGATACCGCGCCCTTCAACTTGCGACGGCCTAAACGCAAAATTTCAATCTCGGACTCAAAACTATCAGCTTGTACTCTCCGGACCCAAAACAAGAGCGCGTCCCTACGCTCGTCCGGAGTGAGAACCGACGAATCACGCCTCGTGCGTGGGTTTCTGCAATTGTACACAAAACGTCTGATCCAAGCGGTAACACCAAGCAGCTTCTGTAAGGAGCTGTACCGATCCAACAACAAATCCTTTTCCCCGGCGGGGTTAGTCTCCAGGACGCATGCCCGCATATCAGGAACGGCTACGTTCGACAACGCTGGAGAGGGCGGCCACTCCGACTCAGGCCGCATCAACCACTGTGGGCCCCACCAGAGGGGGTGGTGGTTAAACTACACTGCTTGATCCTAATAGTTATATTAATAAAAATGATGCCAGTATTTTATTTCAAAAAGTATCCGAGAAAAAAATACACAAGACTATAACAAAGTTGAAATCTAATAAATCACCAGGAATTGATAATATTAAAATATCTGACATAAAGCTTATAGGCCGTGAAATAGCAATAGCTATTGCCAACCTGATAAATCGTAGTGTCACAATTGGGGTATACCCTGATGAATTAAAGATTGGTTGCGTAAGGCCAATTCACAAAAGGGGTCCGAAGAATGACTATTTTAACTATCGACCAATAACTTTGCTGTCATCAATAGATAAGATAGTTGAGAAGTCTATTGCGGAGCAAATACATGCATTCTATAAAAAACATGACGTTTTGTACTTAAACCAGTTTGGATTCCAATCTGGCAAAGGTACAAACGAACTTTTATCTAAATTTACAGATGAAGTAAACGCTTGCCTTGACAAAAAGAAACACGTATTTGCACTCTTCATTGACTTTTCGCGTGCTTTTGACACTTTGTCTCACAAAAAATTAATAGATAAGCTAGACAACTGTGGTATACGTGGACCGCTTTTGCGATGGTGTGAAAATTATTTAAAAAACCGGAAATTCTCAGTAAAAATTGACGGTACGCTTAGTGAGCCTAAAAAAGTTGCAGTGGGCACAGCCCAAGGTTCAGTGCTCGGTCCTCTTCACTTTCTATCCTATGTGAATGACCTAGGAAATTGCATAAAATCTTGCACATGCTATCAATTTGCCGATGATACATGTCTAGTAGCGGCTGACAGAAATCCACAAAATGCAATAGATCGTGTTCAGTCAGATTTCAACTTACTCACCGAGTGGTGTCATGATGCGGGACTCGTTTTAAATGCACAAAAAACGAAACTATTACACATTAAATCTCCCTATTTGAAAGAAAGTTCATATACAAATATAACTGCGCATACCCACAGTTGTCTACATATAAACAATAAAGTTAATCACTGTAATTGCCCTAACATACAAAATACTACATCTCAGACCTATCTCGGATTAATAATAGACGGCAAGTTAAATTGGGGTAGTCATATAGATAACGTATGCAATAAACTACGAATTTTTCTTGCGAATATAGTTATACTTAAAGATAGAATTCCTTATAAAATCAAAATGATGTTATACAACTCATTAGTAGAATCTTATATCCAGTATGGATTAAGCAGCTATGGTCGAACCTACAACTCTTACACAAATAATATATACAAACTTCAAAGAAAGATTCTTAGAACAATTGTACCTTCAAAAATCAAGCACCGGTTTTATTATGATGATATCGGTCTCTTTAAATACTGTAAGGTGCTGCCAGTGCAAATCCGATTGAAGTATAATTTAATTAAAGAAAATTATTTTAATTTTATTAATGACCAAACAAAAGTGACACACACTGTACGCACACGAGCCGTTGCCCGGAATCAGCTAGCCACGATTAGCCGTGCTAGCACCAACAACGTTTACGGCGAGCGGACAACTGCCTACCTCATTCCTCGATTTATAAATGACCTACCCACTGATTTACGAAATAAAATAAATGCACATAATATTATGAATGTACTAAAAGATCACTTTTTAAACATTTGAAATGAACAATTAGGGGTACTTGCGAACTTTTAATTTAAGAAAAAATTGTAATTTAATATGTTAAGCCAAAGTTAAGCGCCCACTATAAACCGACATAGGTTTTTGAGGTGCTTGCTAAATTTAATTTTTTTCTATGTATTGCTATTGTAATCTTTAAATAAATAAAAAAAAAAAAAAAAAAAAAAAATTAGGGTTGGGGCTACACAACCCCGAGACGCACAATCCGCGGGATTCATGGTTCCCGGCACGTGTCTCCAAATCAACTCGATGTCGGAATTACAAATCTGCGACACTCGATTGGCCACAAACACGTCCAAGGTGTGCGCCGGAGCCTTCAACCAACAAAGGACGACCTGACTGTCCGTCCAAGCATAAACCTCTTGTATCTTAATAGATCGACCTAATGTGAGCCATATGTGGTTCAACAAACGCATTAGGAGGGCAGCTCCACATAATTCCAACCTCGGGATCGTATGACGAGTCCGAAGGGGAGCGACTTTGCTTTTCGCTATCACCAGATGCACAGCAACAACTCCGTCAACAGTAACGGTGCGGAGGTACACGGCCGCAGCAAATCCACGTTCGGAGGCATCGGAAAAGCCGTGAAGAGTAACTTTACAATTTTCAGAAGGGAGGAATAGCCTCGGCAAATGCACTTCATTAATCTCGGGGAGGGATGAAACGAAGCTCGACCAATCTCGGAGTAACTCGTCCGAGAGGGGTTCATCCCACGACACACCCGAAGCCCATAACCGTTGCAAGAAACACTTGGCCATAAACAGCACGGGGCAAATCCACCCATTGGGGTCAAAGGTACGTGCGACAGTAGACAATACTAAACGCTTGGTCCAGACTTTCGGTGGTCGTAAATCCACACAATACGTGAAAGTGTCAGAGACCGGTTTGTACTGTACGCCAAGGACGGTCACCACATGGGGATTATCAACATTTTCGAATAGGTGGGGGTCCTGCTGGTGCTCTTCGGGCAAACCTACCAGTACATCAGGCGAGTTGGATATCCATTTCCTCAACTCGTAACCTCCCGACTTCAAAAGGGCGGTGAGTTCGTCTCTCAGGACAATCGCCTCTGAGACAGATGAGGCGCCCGTGCAAATGTCATCCACATAGACGTCACTGGCCAAAATGGCGGAGGCGCGAGGGTATCTCAAGCGCTCCTTCTCGGCCAACTCCAACAAAGAACGAATCGCAACAAACGGGCTCGAAGCCAAACCGTACGTATTCGTATTCAATTCATAAATCAACAAGGGGTCCCTAGGACTCTCTCTCCACAAAATCAATTGGTACCTCCTATCCTCGGGATGGATGACCGTTTGTCTGAACATCATCCGGATGTCAGTCATAAATACAATTTGGTGCCGCCGGAAGTTGGTCAAAATGTCTGAGATCTCCGTGTGCAGCTTGGGACCTACATGCAGACACTGGTTCAAGGACGCTCCAGTAGAGGTGGGAGCCGAACCGTCAAAGACCACCCGAATCTTTCCGGATTTCAAAACGGCGTGGTGCGGCAAAAAGAAGTGCTCAACGGAGCGCCAATCCAAATCGCTCACGGACATGTGCCCTAACTCCTCATACTCCCGCATGAATTCAACATACTTCTGGCGGAAGACCGGATCCTTGCTCATGCGACGCTCCATCGCCACTAGCCTACGTTCCGCTAGCGGTCGGGATTCGCCCAGAGGAGGTCGGCCGGCACGAAAGGGGAGACGGGTGATCAAACGACCAGAGCGGAGGCGACCAGTGTTATTCTGGTAATACAACTCGCATTCATCCGCCACTGGGTCTACCCGCGGGGCTGGTGGAGGTTCCTCAACCTCCCAAAACTTCTGCACCACTTCGGAGAGAGACACATTAAAAACAAGACCGCGATCCTCATCAAGGGAATCCAAAACGCGGCGAGCAGGGCCCATCACAACTGTACCGAGTGTCGTCTGCAGAGCTACCAAGCCATCTGGCTGCAAAAGTCGCTTCCCCGTCAACAAAACTCGCCCCAGGACATCGGCTCCAAGGAGAGCATCAATCGGGCCTGGGCGGAAGAAATTTGGATCGGCGAGTGGGGAATCAGACACCAAAGACAACATACTCGGTCCCAAGTCAACTGAAGGTTGACGGCCAACAACTGTGTCCAACACAATCGCCGAGGTCTTAATGCCTGGCGTGGACTTATTACGTGATGTAAATGTGAAGTCAACATGCCCTAACAACCCGGGGACTTTCACATCGCCAACACCTCTCACGCCTTCCGTGTGGGGGTGCACCTTGAGGCCCAACCGCCTAACTAACCAAGATGACACAACACACCCCTGAGCACCGGAATCCAACAAGGCGCGAACTTCCACAAGGTCGCCATTCAATCCCCTGACAAGCACAGAGGCCGTGGGCAACAAAACGGTCTCTGGAGGGGTGGCTACAATCGACCGTAAACACGTTGATTGCTAGTATGTGGGGTCCCCAGACGTCCCCCCATGGTAAGGGGGTCGCTCATAGCGATCCAGTGGGTCCCAGTCTCCCACATACTGCCTACGTCCAAATCGCCCGGTATCAGGCGGGTTATATCTCCCGGCCCCTTGAAGACGGGGCGGGCGCCGCTCCAAACGCGGGTATTCGGCGAGCGGCGGCGAGAATCGGTGCCTATCATCCACCGTGTACGTCGCCCCATAGTCGCGGGGGCACGGTGACCGATTTTCAGAGGGGGGGTCCCGGGGACCCCCGGCTGTGCGAGGCTCAACACGTTGCGGGGGGCTTCTACGACCTCCCGCAACGCTCGCAAAATCGAACCCCCTAGTTGGGGACCGATTTCCCATGGGGGGTCCGTGGGACCCCCGCCCGTGCGAGGCTCAAAACGTCGCGGGGGGCCTCTACGACCTCCGGCAACACCCGCATAACTCATCCCCATCCTTGGGGATCGGTTTCCCATGGGGGGGTCCCTGGGACCCCCGCCCGTTTGAGGGTCCAAACGTGGCGGAGAGCGTCTGGGGCCACTCTGGTGGCCACTAGAACTGCTGTGGGATGCAAACACCGCGGGGGGTCCGAGACCCCCACCCATACGCGGTGATCCTGCAGCGACGCGCTGCGGCGCTCCGCCGCCCTCTGGGCTGTTCATGCAGAGGAGGGGATGGTGGTTGCCCTTACAAAAGCGGCATGGGTGCGCTTGGGTACATTCGCGCTGCATGTGCAGGCCCAAGCACGAGTAGCACCATGTCCGTTGTCGCGCGATCGCTCGACGGCCTTGGACGCGCTGGTCGAGGAACTTATCACAACGGGTCGTGCCGTGACCCGGTTCCCGACAGTACAAGCAGCGGGCGGTCTCCTGGACGGCGGCATAGCGGCCGGGCGCGCGAGGGGCCATACGCCCCCTACGGGGGGGTCCGGTGGGGGATCTACTCTGTGGCACAGGTCGTTCTGGTCCCATAGGACCGGCCAGAGAGGAATTATCTGCCAGTCTACTTTCTCCTTCCAGGAACGTCAAGAGGTCCGAGAAGGGTGGCAGATAAGTCGCACTATCCCCACCATACTGCTGCTCAAAACGGACCTTAATAGAGTCCGGCAACTTTCCCAGGACAATGTGCAGTAACAAAAACGACCACTGCTCCACTGGGAGTTTTAAGTTTTTCAATGCGTTGTAGGCAACCAACAGCGGATTCAACAAAGCCACTCTCAAGTGCATCACGCTGGCAACACGGGGTAAATTCAAAATGGCGGCAACATGGTTGTCCGCCAGACGTCGTACGTTCTGGTACCGACGGGCAATCAAATCCCTAGCAATAGGGTAGTTTTCATCCGAGGGGGCCAAATGTTGAACTGATTCAAGGGCCTCCCCTTCCAACACGGATAACAAATAAGCTAACTTCTGGCCCTGGGTCAAATCATCCCGGGCATGTACCAGACTATCAAAAATATTAATAAAGCCCTCCCAGTCCTCTAGACGACCAGCAAAACGCCTTAGGTCTAAGGGGGCCAATCTAGCAAATAGAGGGGGCATACTCTTAGATGTGACCGGGGACGGGCTCGGTTCATTCTCTCTTGCCACTTGCAAAGGTCGAGCCACCTGGGTAATTCTGTCCGCAAAATCATAACACTGGTCCACATCCAAATCGACTTCTTGTCGCATTTCCACATCGGCCTCAACAGTCCTTTCCAAAAATAAGGCATACTGTTCATCAACAACAGCCAAACGTACGGGCAGATCTACGTATCTGTTCAACAAGGCCTCCGTCCTATCCGGTCGATCCAATAATGCAACCGCAGAAGCTAACCACCGTAACTCAGAACGTATTTTGGCTTTAGCCGAGGAGGCCGTCATTGTAACGTCCCAAATTTATCAACAAAAACAACAAATTCAAAATATTCACTATAACACAAAATCTCCAATATTTGGAGGTTATTACTAACCACAAAATTCCAATATTACAACAACAAAGTATTTATAATGACACAAACTCTTAAATATTTGGAGGTTATCAGAAAACAACAAAACTCACTGACTATTGAAATTCACTCAAAATCACTGACTATTGAAATTCACTTGGATATCAACATACAACAAGCTAATTTTAATTATTTCAAAGCACAAGTTTCAATGAGTTTCAATGTGTAAACAATGTCCCAAATCATTTAAGTTTCACTAAGTATTGAGTGCAAACTTATTAGCTAACCTTTTATTAGCCACCATTTAGCAACAACTTGTCAATATTCACAACTCAAATTTGCTAACAAACTAAATAATAATTATTATGAGCAAAGAAAGGCATCTGTTTACACTTTGGAACTTCAATACATGACAATTAATTACAAGACATGGAACCAATAACAAAGGAATGCCCTTTACTTTTCAAATGCAAGTTAATTACCATTTACAAGTACAAATTAATCTAGTCCGGACCAGACTGGGTCATCAAAACGGCACTGATTAATACAAAGTTTTGGCGTGGGCCTCTCAGGCCTTCTAGCTACGCTCTTGGCTACCAAGAAATGTTCAGTACACCCCTGCCTATACCGCGGAATCAGCTAGCGCAGTGGAAGCTGGTATTACTAATATAGACTCCGGACAAAAACTAGGTTTCAGCGGGGATGTAAACTGAACAATTGGACTGCGATACACAGCGGAGAGAATGTTAAGTAAGGTGAGGTTACATACGGGTCTGTGTGTCGAACGTCTCCAAGGCAGAAGTGGTGTAAGGGAGCGCGCGCGCCCCTGGGGTCCTTTCTTCGTCTTCTTCTGCAGACCTTACCAACTCGTCACCTTACTCACAACACAAATAACAGCGTTCCCAAGACACTGGGCGCTTCAACAATAGATACACAATAACACACGGAGGAGCTTTTTGTCAAGATATATATTGCCCCTGCAACAACGCGTGGTAGAAACGTATTCGCGACCGGCCACTCGTCAAGGTGGCGTCAAATCTTGATCGTACAACACGGGATCAGATAGATAATTTAAGATTCAATTCAAGCTCGATATGCCAGGCATATTCAACACGAGCGATTTTTTAACCAATTCAGCAAAATTAATCCGACATCTTGTTACAAGAATTCCAATCAAGTGTCACTGTCAACTTCAAGTGACAGCTAAATGTCAATTTGACGTGACATTATAGATGCGTTCAGAAACGTCGATCTTTTCCGAACAACCAGCTTAACCTTGTATGTAGTTTTAAGCCTTTTGCTGTAATAAATATATTTTCATTTCAATTCATTTTAGTATTGGTTTCATGTTGAAAGGAATAATTAGGATAACCCCTACTTTGCGGTGTGTTGACAAATACGATGTAGTAAATCTAAATGCTGGCAGAATTTGAAATCCTACTGCAGTACATCAACGTCTGAGACGTATTGGATTAAGATTTACGCGTGGTTATCGCTTGAAAATACTAACTCAGTTCGTCTCAGACGGCGGGGACGTATTGTAGTAGAATTTGGATATACGCGTCCCGCCCGCCCCGGCTCCAAATATAAACATAATAGGAATACCTACAATGTAGTATTTAGGCCTTCCTCTTGAATCAATCTGTCCATTGTAATGAAAACCGTGTTTGACAGAGGAGACTTTGTTTTATCCTACTAATATTATAAATGTGAAAGTTTAGATGTTTGGATGTTTGGATGTTTGTTACTCAATCACGCCAAAACGGCTGAACGGATTTGGCTGAAATTTGGGACAAAGATACATTGTAGCCTGGAGAGGAACATAGGCTACGTTTTATCCCGGAAAAATACCACATTCCCGCGGGATAACGTCATGTAGTCCACGCGGGCGGAGCCGCGGGCGGATAGCTAGTACTACATAATTGGCAGATATATTTACTCGCTTTAACCAGGGACGAAATGGTCTAGAATAACGTGCAATCATGTCTAGTTATTATTTATTTTCTGTTACAATATTTGGAGTACCTACTGCCAAACGTGAAGTTATTGCAAATCAAAGACGATGAAACGACTTTTTCTAGATTACATCTTAGACTGATTACATTAACATTATAATTTATTCTGCGCCTTTTTTGATTACGTACCTATACTTTATTAGAGTATGAATATTTCAAAAGCTTTGAAAGCTTATGAAGACAACACATTGTAATAAACTGTGTTTAATAAATAGTTTTGCAAAATTTTTATTGTGAGAAACGTTTTTCTGAGTAAACCTAATGAAAATGAAGACAGCTCAAAACTAATAAAATTTGGCGACGATTGATACTAAGATACTCATAGACTTAATAACTTGCCATTTCAATAGATAGCTGAGTGTACTTCTTCGGAGGCCTTTGTGCAAAGATATTTATCTCACAACTCGCCAAGACTTAGTGGATAAGTTTTATCTAGGTCAGCGTTTTTATTATCAACTATGTACTTAGAATAGATGAGAAAATCTAAGCCTTATTCATTTGCTTCATCTTGATCAAGACCGAAGATAATGATTTACCTACTTAATTCATACAGTACTGTAACGTTAAATTTATTTAGGTGTTAAATAATACTTCATGTTATAGAATATAAGGATTCTGTCTAAGACTACGTTTGCATGGAATTTAATTGCCTCTGTGACTAGTGATACACACCACCAGTATCAGACCCAGTTGTACAGTATTCGATTCGCGGTGGGGATACATATTGCATTCGGTTTGGTTGTTAGTAGGACTTGTTCCGATTCCGACTAGCTACTACCATAGTATCGGAGTCTGTTGCCTTATCAACAATGTTTTCAGCATTGCTGTGTTCCGGCAGTTTTAAAATGAGATTCCTCCTCCAGTTTCTCCGTGGTTAAGGATCCCGGAGTAGCGTGCTTCCAACTTGAGTCAAGGCTAAAACGTTACCTAACCTTAAATACACTCGCGCTATCAAGACAAATCTAACGACGTATCATTTATAAAAATCGGGTCATTCGTTTAGTAGTTACGAGGGAACACAGGAACAGATACAAACACGTACTTACTGCCGCTGTCGTGTAAAGTTAACCGACACCAAAATTAAACGTGGGTAAAACTGCGGACGGCCAATAGTTTTGATAACACCTTGTTTTTAAGTAATAAAAATACGATTCGACTTCTTGCAAGTGTATTACTAAGCGTCTACCGTACAAGGTATATTTAAAGTGAAATGGGCGGTATTTCAGCATTTTCCAGCCGGCGTAGTTACCGTGAGCGATTTATTCGCGATAAAGATCTACCGTGCTCGGGGGACCGGCGTAATTCCAAACACGACTTTTACGCCCAATTTAACGCTTAAAATTTAACCAATACTATGTGTTTCCTTGGTTTATCTCTATAATATTAACTGTGGAAGCATTTAAAGAAGAGCTAGTTTAAGACGTATAATTCTACGTCATTTTGTTTAAACGTCTCTATGTCTATATTTTTGAGCCAATGGCTTCGCGATCGCCTTAAATTTCTAAGGAGCACATCTCAAAATAAAACCGACAATCACCGGTCATCATCACGACAAGTAGCGGATCCATCCACAATTTTCGTATTACAAATTAATGTCTTATCAATTTGAGGTTTTGATGGGACCCTTTCTATATAGATGGTAGGAGTAGGGGAATCCCGTCCTTTATGGAATTAAACGGTAGTGGTATGTAAAACTAGTATACTTACTGATATTAAGATAGTGGAAAATATGACAAGCAAGTCAGTGGCGAAGTACGAGTGTAGTGTGTGCGCGCATGGAATGGAGAGAGTTGTGGGCTGCGGCGCCCGTCGTCTGTCGTACGCGTCGGTCGGTTGTCGTTCGGCCTTTGTTGTTTGTTTACGCCGTCTGTGTATTGTATTCTTTAATAAAAATCCCATCGTTTATAAAGAATAAAAACAAATCAGTTAATAATTATTGAAATTTCAATAAATTACGTAATTGTCTGCTTTATTTTTGTTTGTACAAGTAGTTTTAATGTGTAATCAATCGGTTAAGAGTAGGAAATATTTCCAGCTGTCGATGATGGGGTTTTTATGGTTGAAATTATTATTATAACAGCTGAAACAGTTTTACCAGGTACAGGCCGTCTGCACACTAGCGCCGCCATGGAAAAAAAAACATAGTGCTTAAATAAAGACGAAATTGTAAATCATCTCTTTTTAGTGCACTCCGAAGAAGCTTTGTGGTACTTTCTATTATTGCTTTATCTCCTTTGTCACTGTCCAGGTCTCAAACTATCCAAGTTTGAGACCTGGACGATGACAAAGGCTATCCCGGAAAAATATTATATACCCGCACGATGACGTCGTATATTCTAGTTTCATAAGGCTAGTTTTATAAATGTGAGAGTGCGTTTCTTTGTGTGTCTGTCTTTCACTCAAAAACAAAGCATTGGATCGACGTGTTATGGCAGTGGGATAGTTTGGGAACTGAAGAGTGACGTCCACTTTCCGACGACGACGTTCCACGATATAGGCTACTTTTTATCCCGAAAAAATATCACATTCCAAAGGGAAAACGTCGTGTAGTCCATGCGGGCGAAGCCGCATGCGAAAGCCTAGTTTTAAATAGTGTTAAAAATCCAATACAATATTGAGAAATGTAGGTATTTTTGGTTTATTGACGAAGAGGTACATACTTTTATACCTATTGGTTAGGCTTACTAAAGACAGAATCAATTAGCACAGTATTGGCCATTACATAACGATTTTTACAGAATTTCATTCAAAAACTACTTCAAAGTTAATAAGAAATCTTCATGGTTTTTTATACGTTTCAAGATATACTTTTACAAAGAATAGAGAAACATAAAAACTCTGAAAAAGAACAAACATTTTCAAAGCGGTCCAATGCAGTCTATAAATTTGCTAGTCTTGAAAAAGTCTACATTTTTGTTCCAATAAATTTGACCCACCGCATTAGCTATTTATCGGGCAGCCAACCGCCCCACCTCAGTGTATCGATATCGTTAGAAAATCGACAAACATAAATCCCCCCCGAGCTCTTATCGTGCCCGCCGTGATATATTATTAGTTGGCGACTTCTGGTTCCACGCACAGCTTTGTTATACAGCTATAATGAGCCTAATTTATCGCACCGACCGCCTATTACGCCTTTCAGCGGCGACCTCACAACAAAATCTAAGAAATCCTATAAAAATGTATGAACCCACAAGGTTCCGAACGAAAGCTTACTGCACAAACGCAATCATCGAAATTATACCGTACGCATTATTCAGTCTCGCGTATAAATCGTACCTCATGCATTAAACATCCAGGACCTCTTAAATAATAAGAAAAGTTTCGCCTTCTCGGAGGTACTATTGTTTATTCTATTCTTTCGGAGGTTCAGATTGGAAAGCCTTTTTACACCCATCCCATTTACTGGGCCTAGAGAATACATTCGCCGTATTGAGACGAAAGGAAACAAAAAATAGGAGACCGCTTTGTCTTCAAACGTTCGTTATTTTCTTGAAAGCCACTATAAAAAATATACGTAAAACATTTACGCGCCATAAATTTTAACATTGGAGTTATTTGTGTCCATTAATGAAATTACTGTAAGAAAAATAGCATTTGTGTTTCTGATATATAAATTAGGTAAAAGCCTATGTCATGGTCGAAGGTAAATAACACGATTCAGTTGGTTTATTAGAAGTAATAAACGTTAACGAGCCGCTGGAAGGGTAGCATCAGTTTTTGAGATTGGCCAACATAAATTGTGACAGGAAAGTGCCTCCTAATTTCATGGACGAATAAATTCGGTGACGGCAATCGACGTCGTATCTCCGGACTCTATAACTATCGCTCCCTAACGTTCTATTATATGTTTTTACGATAATTAATTGCTTTAGGGAAGAGCCGTCCTAAAAATGAGTTTGGCAGAAGTACGAGTATGTAGATGTGAGAGAATTTATGGTCCGGTCCGGCTTAATGAAACGGAGAATGCAAACGTTGTACAGGATTATTATGATAAATAGTCAAATTGACATGTAAGTGTAGACATGAATTTTGTATATGTTACATATTTAATGTAATACGATAACATGCTTTTCACTCAACTGATTACTAATGTACCTACATAAGATATTTTTAGTGCAATAATTGTTCAAATTTTCAAACTTTGCCGCATTGATGCATCATTTTATTGTAGTACTAGTAGAACTTTCCACATTTTACGACTCAAGTCCAAACAATACATGAATCATAATTATTAATAATAGGATTTATGTTGTCACACAAATGGTACTACATTATATAGGACTTGACTTTCAAAAGGTATCGACTTGGAAATGCCCATTAGAGGAGACAATGTGCCGACACCTTTTAACGAGATTGTCAAACAAAAAATGCCGTGTAGAACAGATCGTTATAAAACGTTTGGTTCAATGCACAATTTCTAAGGAAATTAGAGCTACCTCTGAGGAATCTTGGTAAATGAGTCGTTTTTTTCTTTGTAGGAAGCTATTCAAGCTAATATCAGCGTTATAAGGTATTCTCTAATAAATTGAGAGCACATGAAAAAGTTAAGTTTGTTTTCTTGACTGCTTAATTGTAACTATATTACGTTTAACAGGGTTCTTATTTGTAACCAAGAGGATAGCCCTCAGTGTATTATAGCGTTAATATAGTATATGCAAATAAAATCAGCTAAAACTACCTGAGGTGATTTAAAGTAACTATACGCAGTAGGTACCCAATTTTGTACCTATTTAAATGTTAACTACAATGTTTTCAACATTGTTGTGTTCCGGCAGCTAGAGTTAAGATAGCCAGTTCCTCAGCAGTTGACGATTCCGGGAGTATTGCGCTTCCACCTTCAGCATTATCTTCACTTAAAATCTAGTGCGACGAAGGCTTACTGCTACCACGTTTAGAATAAAATAAAACTAAAAAATTCAAACTTGAGTTTTTTGGTGACTATTGCTTTAAATAAGCTATGAGTAAAATAATCCTCTGTGATATTTAATTTTTACTTAATTATAAAGTCTGACCTCATCGGGCAAACCTATTACTTGATTTAGTACGCACAATGAGTAAATGTTTAAAACCTCACCTAATTTTTGCTGGGTGACGTGGGTTCGTCTGTATTAATATTTAATTGAAATAATCACGCGAGCCTCGCATGTACTTTCGACATCATAAAACCTTACAATCGCACTACAAAAATCACTTTTCGTACGTTCACAATAAGAGCGCGTTAATCGTCAATATTTTAAGGTAAATTTGCCGTTGGTTGTACTTAAGACCTCAATTTTTCATGTGAGTCACGATAAAAAGTTTCGGGACATATTAACACAGTTCGGTGGTTATAAATTTAATTCTGGATGAAATAGTCTTTTTGAAATTACGTTCTGGTAAAATAGGACATCCACAATGTTTTTAGACGAGAAGAGAAGGTTAAAATTTTGCATTATCATTTGTATCCAATAGTATCAACCTTGATACCACCGGAGCAACACAGTTTCTTTAAATCTCGATAAAAAAATACGAATTCAGCTATATTTACGGATGATGTTTTGAACGGAGTCGGTGCTTGTTAAGTACCCAGACGTAATCTACACGGACTTCAAAAAAGCTTTTGACCGTGTAGATCATGTCTAACTATGGGAATTTGGCATAACGGGTAGTCTACATAGATGGTTTGAATCTTATTTACTTAACAGGAGTCACGCGGTAGTAATTGGAAGCTTTTGATCTAATTATATAACAGGCTGTATCAGGTGTACTGCAGGGGTTCATGCTTGGACCTCTGCTCTATGCTTGTTACTTATATGACATTTCAAAATGTTTTAAATTTGTAATATTTTTAATGTATACCGATGACTGATGACACAAACAAACTTATAAATTAATAAACTACAGGACTGCTATAATTTACAAGAAGATTTAAATAGATTGAACACTTTTAATGCTGAAAATAGAATTATAATTGTACTATTATTTGGTACAAACCCAAAGTATAGAGAAAATTTTAAGGCAAATTTCTTTAATATTTTGTGCTACCGTTGATCATCGTGGAAGTTCTGAGTACGGGGACATCTTGTAATAAGTACCGCCTCTTACTTCTTGAAAATACGTTGTCTTAATGTCATGTCATTTCTTTATAAGATTTGTAGCGGTGATATAGACAGCGCCAACCTTGTAACGAGAAAAAGTGCTCCATCCATCCGAACTCGACATACAAAACTCCTTAGTTGCAAGTTTGCACGAAGTAATTACTCACAAAATACTGTTATTAATCGTCTTCAGAAAACATACCTATAATGTAAATTTTTCTGCAATGGATTTATTCTGCTTCTTATTGACATTTTTTACTAAGAACATTGGCCATTTTCTTTTTACTGGTATTATATAAAAATTAATATATTATTATAATCTATACATATAATAAAACAGAAACGGACAAAAAGTCTGTACATGAAATATTAAAAAAAAATTTACTGCTATGTGATGTGTACAGAATATAGACCCCAAAACGATAGATATTAAAATTTTTGTCTGTTTGTCTGTTTGTCTGTTTGTATGTTCGCTTTTCACGCAAAAACTACTGGACGGATTTTTACCAAATTTTGTGTAGTAATAGCTTATAACCCGGGTCAACATATAGGGTACCTTTTATTGCGGGAAATTTAATTATTCCTACGGGAAAATACAAAAACTGATTCTTACTAAAATAGATGGCGCCACATGATTATGAAAATACGTTATATTTAATCGCTGTCTCAATTAATAATGAATCATGTTATTTTTTTTACCTGCTTAAAAACATAATATAAATTAAAACCCATCCAGGATCATATAAAATCATAAAAATAATTTCATGTTATTTACGTCATTATATCTACTAAGCAATAGATGGCGCAGGAAGTCAGTAAGATTACGATATATTATTTTTATGATTTTATATGAGCCTGGATGGGTTTTAATTTATATTATGTTTTGAAGCAGGTAAAAAAAATAACATTAAAACTGAAAACTGAAAAGGTTGACTGGTAGAGAATGCCTGAGGCATTAAGTCCGCCTATGTACATTGTGCATGAAGAATTAATAAATAAAAAAAATAAAAAAATAAAACGATCCAATTCTGTACATTGAAAAGAAATAGAAAAAAATACCACCAGGGGTCTTCTTAAACGAAACAGATACCAAAAATATAGTTTTTGAATTTTTTGTCTGTCTGTCTGTCTGTCTGTTGTCCGCGTTTCACACAAAAACTACTGAACGGATTTTGATGAAACTTTTTTTGTTATACAGCTATTGGCCCTCGCCAACATATAGGCTATAATTTATTTTGAAGATCGTAATATCTGATGTGGAACCATAGCAGTCCAGCCAAACTATGAGAGATATAAAAATACCGTCTTAAGGTGTATCGATGAGCTCAGTGGCGCCGCCAATGGAAATAAATCAATTGCATTTTATTAAAGGCTTGTATTAAAAGTTTCGGTTATTTCGCGCAGGTGAAATAGTGGAATGCATTTTTTAAATATACTTTTGAGAACTCAAACTTACGCAATAAGTCGTGAATCTCAATAGTGCAAAAAATGGCCACATTTGGCAATATCGAGATCCATAACTTGGTGCTCATATTTGAGGCCATGAAAAAACAATTAAAAATTGCATTTTGCTGTTCTATTCGCGCGAAATAACCGAAACTTTTAATCCAAGCCTTTAATAAAATGCAATTGATTTATTTTCATTGGCGGCGCCACTGAGCTCATCGATACACCTTAAGGAAAATTGTTTAACGTGATGGGCACTTTCTATTGACGTACAAAAATTTGAAGGTCTGGTTCACCTGATGTGGAACCCTAGCAGCCAGGATAAACTATATGAGATACAAACATGGCGTCTTAAGAAAAGTTGTTTCACGTAATGAACATTTTCTATTGACGGAAAAATATCGAAGGTCTGTCACACCTGATGTGGAACCCTAGCAGCCCAGCTAAACTATAAGAGATACAAATATAGCATCTTAAGAGAAGTTCTTCAGCGTTATAAGTATTTTCTTTTGACATACAGTCTATACTAATATGTGCTAATATTATAAATGTGAAAGTATGTTTGTTTGTATGTCCGTCTTTCACGTCAAAACGGAGCAACGAATTGACGTGTTTTTTAGTATATGCGGGTAGTTTAGGAGCTAGAGAGTGACTTAAGTAAGCTTAAAATAAGTTTTTATCCCGGAAAAATATCACTTTCCCTCGGGATTACGTCGTGTAGTACACGCGGGCAAACCGCGGGCGGAAGGCTATGTGATATAATTTTTTTATGTGTTAATATATTGTATCATCCACTGTACTAATATATATTAATTAAATAAATAAAATAATCTATACTTATAATAAAACCACAGAATAAGCAACTTTTCATACAGTAGGCCGACGGAGACGTCTAGACAGGTCAATCGTGCGGGGCTTGCGGGGTGAGACGGGGGAGTGGTTGTCCCGAGTTACATACAACGCCGTTCATAGTAACTCGGGACAAGTCTTCCAGGGCTATCACGTCTTTATCGTTATAATTTATTTTTAAATTAATATTATGGTGCATACGACATGTAGTGTGAGTGCGTGCAAATCTTCATCTCGCTTATTAAAAAAAGGCAATTTCCAAAATCCAAGATGGCGGCCAACATTTTTGTTTGCGGACTTTGATGAAACTTGGTTTTTGATACAATTTTGACAAGAAAACAACAACACAATGTCAAAAATAAAAAAAAAACAAGATGGCGGCAAACTTTTTTTTGTAGGCCGATTTTGATGAAATTTAGTTTCTGGTACTATTTTGAAACGAAAACAACAACGCAATGTTAAAAATATTAAAAATCCAAGATGGCGGCCAACTTTTTTGTTAGCAGGCCGATTTCGATGAAACTCAGTTTCTGGTACTATTTTGACAAGAAAACAGCAACGCAATGTTAAAAGTATAAAAAATCCAAGATGGCGGCCAACTTTTTTGTTTGTGAGCCGATTTTGATGAAACTTGGTTTTTAGTACAATTTTGACAAGAAAATAACAAAGCAATGTCAAAAATAAAAATAAACCAAGATGGCGGCCAACTTTTTTTTTGTAAGCCGATTTTGATGAAACTTAGTTTCTGGTACTATTTTGACAAGAAAACAACAACGCAATGTTAAAAGTATAAAAAATCCAAGATGGCGGCCAACTTTTTTGTTTGCAGGCCGATTTCGATGAAACTTGGTTTTTAGTACAATTTTGACAAGAAAATAACAAAGAAATGTCAAAAATAAAAAATAAACCAAGATGGCGGCCAACTTTTTTTTTGTAAGCCGATTTTGATGAAACTTAGTTTCTGGTACTATTTTGACAAGAAAACAACAACGCAATGTTAAAAGTATAAAAAATCCAAGATGGCGGCCAACTTTTTTGTTTGCAGGCTGATTTCGATGAAACTCAGTTTCTGGTTCTATTTTGACAAGAAAACAACAACGCAATGTTAAAAATATTAAAAATCCAAGATGGCGGCCAACTTTTTTGTTAGCAGGCCGATTTCGATGAAACTCAGTTTCTGGTACTATTTTGACAAGAAAACAGCAACGCAATGTTAAAAGTATAAAAAATCCAAGATGGCGGCCAACTTTTTTGTTTGTGAGCCGATTTTGATGAAACTTGGTTTTTAGTACAATTTTGACAAGAAAATAATAAAGCAATGTCAAAAATAAGAATAAACCAAGATGGCGGCCAACTTTTTTTTTGTAAGCCGATTTTGATGAAACTTAGTTTCTGGTACTATTTTGACAAGAAAACAACAACGCAATGTTAAAAGTATAAAAAATCCAAGATGGCGGCCAACTTTTTTGTTTGCAGGCCGATTTCGATGAAACTTGGTTTTTAGTACAATTTTGACAAGAAAATAACAAAGAAATGTCAAAAATAAAAATAAACCAAGATGGCGGCCAACTTTTTTTTTGTAAGCCGATTTTGATGAAACTTAGTTTCTGGTACTATTTTGACAAGAAAACAACAACGCAATGTTAAAAGTATAAAAAATCCAAGATGGCGGCCAACTTTTTTGTTTGCAGGCTGATTTCGATGAAACTCAGTTTCTGGTTCTATTTTGACAAGAAAACAGCAACGCAATATTAGAAATCCAAGATGGCGGCCAACTTTTTTGTTTGTAAGCCGATTTTGATCAAACTTAGTTTCTGGTTCTATTTTGACAAGAAAACAGCAACGCAATGTCAAAAAAATAAAAAAAATCAAAGTGGCAGCCAACTTTTTAATTTGTAAGCCGATTTAGATCAAACTCGATTTTTGGTACTATTTTGACAAGGCAACAGCAACGCTAAATTATATATACATAAATGTTACAATTACCACAGTATAACCAATGTTTTGTTTAGGCCAACGCCCTTGAAGTTAGGCGATACCGACGTCTGTATTTCCGTAACTACGGAAGGGTTGTAACAAAATTAAAATGTGGCAGGTACATTTTGGTGTATTGCGAAATAAAATAAAATAAATAATTATGGTAAGCATCTTAGAAGTATCAAAATAAAATATATTACTTGTTTTATTTAGTTTCACCTATAATTGTATCTGTCTGTCTGTCTGCCATGAAATTTTGCAAGGTAAATTTGATCTACTCCTGACGTTTGAATGGGTTGAAGTTTTGTTAAAAAAAATATTCAGATTGGAAATAAGCCGATTCATATTTCTTAACCTTTGAAGCGCCTTCGTCTATATATCAAAATCATCCCATGTCACAATCATTATTTTTTTTAAACTCAGTAACTTAATATAAATTATTATTTTATTTACTTATTTTTTATTTTTTTTAATAGGGTTTACAGCTGTCAAAAACACAGTAAATTACGAAGGATGTTACGTCGTAATTTACTGTGCTTGTGTTAAAGCAAATTAATAATTAAATAAAATAAAATAAAAATAGTTAAATTTTTTACTTGACATGATGATGATGATACTTGACTCTGTCTCAAGCTTACAAATAAAAACCTGTTACATTTTAATAAGCGAAAAGAGAGAAACAAAAACAAAAAACGGCCACCATCTTGACCATTTGTATTTTTTTACATTGTGTTAAGAACGGTTTTCTTGTCAAAATAGTATAAATAACCGAGTTTTATCAAAAACGGCCCACAAACAAAAAAGTTGGCCGCCATCTTGGATTTTTTAATACTTTTAACATTGCGTTGCTGTTTTCTTGTCAAAATAGAACCAGAAACTTAGTTTTATCAAAATCGGCCCACAAACAAAAAAGTCGGACGCCATCTTGGATTTTTAATATGTTTAACATTTCGTTGCTGTTTTCTTGTCAAAATAGTACCAGAAACTGAATTTCATCGAAATCGGCCAGCAAATAAAAAATTTGGCCGCCATCTTGAATTTTTATATTTTTAACATTGCGTTGCTGTTTTCTTATCAAAATAGGTACCAGAAACTAAGTTTCATCAAAATCGGCTTACAAACAAAAAAGTTGGCCACCATCTTGGATTTCTTTTTATTTTTAACATTGCGTTGCTGTTTTCTTGTCAAAATAGAAACAGAAACTGAGTTTCATCGAAATCGGCCTGCAAACAAAAAAGTTGGCCGCCATCTTCGATTTTTTAATATTTTTAACACTGCGTTGCTGTTTTCTTGTCAAAATAGTACCAGAAACAAATCGGCTTACAAACAAAAAAGTTGGCCGCCATCTTGGATTCCTTAATTTTTAACATTGCGTTGCTGTTTTCTTGTCAAAATAGTACTATAAATCGAGTTTTATCGAAATCGGCCCACAAACTAAAAAGTTGACCGCCATCTTGGATTTTAATTTTTTGACATTGCGTTGCTGTTTTCTTGTCAGAATAGTACCAAAAACCGAGTTTCATCGAAATCAGCCTACAAACAAAAAAGTCGGCCGCCATCTTGAATTTTTTAATATTTTTGACATTGCACTTGCATTATTAAATTATTTTATTAATTTAATATCGCAATACCAATGTACCTACCCGGGGTCGTTAAAGGTCCACCGTCACGTTTTAAAGTGACAACCCTTACGTACTTACGTAAATACCTATACAGGCGTCGGCATCGCCCAACTTCAAGGGCGTCGTCCAACTGTATAGAAAGATTGCTTAAACTGTGATAAAACTGTAAACGATCCAATTCTGTACATTTAAAAGAAATAGAAAATAATACCTCCAGGGGTTTAAAGGAACAGATACCAAAAATATAGTTTTGAATTTTTTGTCTGTTTATCTGTCTGTTGTCCGCGTTTGAGGCAAAAAACTACGAAACGAATTTTGATGAAACTTTTTTTGTTGTATAGGCTATTGGTCCTCGCCAACATATAGGCTATAATTTATTTTGACGATCGTAATATCTGATATGGAACCATAGCAGTCCAGCCAATCTATGAGAAATATAAAAATACCGGCTTAAGGAAAATTATTAAACGTGATGAGCATTTTCTACTGTCATACAAAGTTTGAAGGTCTGGTTCATTCACCTGATGTGGAACCCTAGCAGCCCAGCCAAACTATAAGAGATACAAATATAGCATCATAAGAGAAGTTGTTCAGCGTAATAAGTATTTTCTTTTGACATACTATCTCGAATATTATTAATATGAAAGTGTGTTTGTTTGTATGTCCGTCTTTCACGTCAAAACGGAGCAACGGATCGACGTGATTTTTAGTATGTAGGTAGTTTAGGAGCTAGAAAGTGATATAGACTAAAAATATCACTTTACTTCGGGATAACGTAGTGTAGTACATGCGGGCGAAACCGCGGTCGGAAGGCTATGTTATGTAAATTTTTAATGTGCTAATATATATCATAGCATTCATAGCGCTGTACTAATATATATTAAACTAGCTTTCCGCCCGCGGCTTCGCCCGCGTGGACTTCCCGACCTTATCCCGCGGGAATGTGACTTTTTCCGGGATAAAAAGTAGCCTATGTTCCTCTCCAGGCTACAAAGTATCTGTGTCCCAAATTTCAGCCAAATCCGTTCAGCCGTTTTGGCGTGATTAAGTAACAAACATACAAACATCCAAACATCTAAACTTTCACATTTATAATATTAGTAGGATAAGTAGGATAAATAAATAAAAAAAAAAACAAAATAGCTTATTAGCCTTAAAAATTAAAAATGCTGCCGAAAGTCACTATTCCACGCGGACGAAGTCGCGGGCACAGCTAGTAAGTAATAAATTATTAAAATTATGCATTTAAATATAATAAGTACCTATTTACTATATTTATGATAACTTAAGTATTTATAAACTTACTTTTTTATCCACAACGGGGTAGCACTTAGCCTTTATCACACCTGTTGTTAAGTGATGATAATGCTGCACTTCTCCCGGAATCCTACTAATATTATAAATGTGAAAGTTTAGATGTTTGGATGTTTGGATGTTTGGATGTTTGGATGTTTGTTACTCAATCACGCGAAAACGGCTGAACGGATTTGGCTGAAATTTTGAACATAGATACTTTGTAGCCTGGAGAGGAACATAGGCTACTTTTTATCCCGGAAAAATATCACATTCCCGCGGGATAACGTCGTGTAGTTCACGCGGGCGAAGCCGCGGGCGGAAAGCTAGTCCTAAATAATTATTGAGGAACTAGCTATCTTATCTTTAACTGCCGGAACACAACAATGTTGAAAACATCTTTGTTATGGCGTCAGACTTAGATAAGATGGTTGTAGCTAGGCGGACTTTGAATAAGCCCTATCACCAACCAAAACAAATACAATATGCACCCTCACTGGGAATCGAACCCGGGACCTCTGGGTCTGAAATTGGTGGTGAGAACCACTAGACCACAGAGGTGGTTTAAATTAAGGTTAAGTTATCTGGTTAAAAATGTGTCTCTCCTCTTACTTACCTTCAAATTATATACAAATATGTGTAAAATCTGTTATAAGCTTTAAGTTTCTAGAATGCAAGATTACCTATTTTGATTAAAAAAAAATGTAAAATATAAAAATGAAAAGTGAAATATAAAAATGAAATAAAGGTTTGTCAAGGTTTTTCAAATGTGTGTCCCCCCCCTCTATTTTTTGAAATAAAAGACTGAAAAATCTAGAAATGTAACTTTGTCGTTAATACAAACACTATGGAAAACAAAGTTATACTTTGCTGACGAAAAATGATAGTGGAATTTTGGCTAGGTATAGGCAATACGTTAAGTGGGTACGGACCCTTCATGGGCGATTCAAACTCGCACGTGGGCGATTTTGTAATAATTCATTTTCAACAATAAAAACTGCATTGTGAATGCAAAAATGTAAAAATTATTTGAAAAAAAAAAAACATTTATTCCAATTGCTTGTTTTTATCGGCATTTATCACAATATGCAACCAGTCAAACTGAATATAAGTTGTGGACATCTCAGAAAACCTTGAAAAACACGCTACTATTAAATATAGATATTATTTACGAAGTTCCAGGAAATAGGTTGATCGTAAAGCTCCTATTCGCCGGGCATAAGACGGGCTGAAATCGTCGCGTATGATCGCTCATCATTATTCTACGACGTGGAGGCACCTTCATTTCACGAATTATTTATACAACGGTTATCCCACTATACATACTGTTGATGAATAGCTTGAATTTTGTATTAAAAAGAGCTCATACACTGAAAGTAGCCGTGGAGACGCCGGCACCGTTATGAGACGCCAAACTTTTATAACTTGTCGCCAGTGCTTGTCGCTACAAAATTGATGTACACTTTTAGTGAGTAACATTTTCTTTGGGATATTATGTAAGCTGCGATAATACGAGTATGTCTTATGATACTTGGATAGATGATAGTAGTAACAAAATCGTTTTATAGAAGAATTTACATGTTTTTTTTATTCTTGTCCTGGAATATGTATCTTATCAATTAATATAAACTATGGATTTGAAATTACGTTATTAATAAGAAAGATCAGAGTCTGTTATTTGATGGTATATTTTTTTTAATATATTTTAATAGTTCATGGAAATTGTCAGTATCGTAAGAGCCAAATAAAGGAGTATAGTAACTAATACGTCTTCTGAAATCCTTGTAACTGCCATCGCTATGTTTCGGTCGAAAACACGACAGGCAGACAATTTATTATTCCAAGACTGTTTCACCCATCAGCTGATCGCAATATTGAAATAACGTTGTCAGTGTCACTTCAAAAAAGGCATAATATTTTTTATTCTAAAGATTGGATAAAAAATATGTAGGTATGAGTGTGTGGTGTGTGTTTGTGTGTGCATGTACATTTATACCATACGTCAACAAATCATATTGAATATCTAAACAATACTATTCAATTATATAGGTACTACGTTTTAATAATTCGTTCGTGAAGCGTGACACCCTCGTAGAGATGTGAAACTCGAAGTGTAAAATAAACAAGAGTTACCAAGCATACAAACGAAATATGAACTAAATAAACAACAAACATATTTATACTGCGTAAGTATATTTATAATCAGTATCAGCAGTCCATCACTAATAGACCATGGTGTCACGAGGAAAAGGAATATTTCGAGGGGTATCACGGGTAACGAACGGAATAATTTCTCTGTTTTGCATTATCATAGGTATATGATAATATTTTAAGCCAGTCTTACTTCAGTTAAAATAACACATATAATACTAATATAATATTGCTCCGGCAGCTCATGGTAGACATCTAAACGGGAGTTTATTATTTTAAAATAAGAAAAAAAAAGAAAATTATATATTAATAACCTCCTTTTGTCGCAGTCGGGTAAAAATATTTGTAGCAGTTTTCTTTCTAAGTTTCTCCTCATCTACACTAACATGAAAAAACACCAAAAAGCTACATTATTCCCGCCATGAGCTATATCTTATCCCGATATTCCAACGGGAACGGGTACTACGCGGTTACTAGCACGGGGGGGGGGGAGGGGGCAGCTTAGCCAATAGTAAGCCAAATAGTAAGCAAAATAATTTAACACGAAGAAAAGTTAACAAAACATACGTCACGTTCTTCTCACAAAATACCACTTGAAAATTAAGTATTAGAAAAAATCGACCCGTCTCACAATTAGCTCAGATGGGATTCGAACCCACGACCTTTCACTGTCCGGGCGAATAGCTCAGTGGTTAGATTTTACCTCATAGATACTTCATTTTCAATGATAATAATTTCACTGTGAATGCAAAAAAGTAAAAACTACTTTATGAAACAAGTAAAAAAAATCTCGTAAATTTGTTGCCATTATGTTGTATGTTATTACTTTCAATTTTGCGTGATCATACAGCCAATAGCAATTCTAGGCAGCAATATGATATTTACATATACAATCGCAATGAAATTTTCTATGGTATTGAAGGGCACCTAAACTGGTAATATGGCTCATAGAAAGATCCGCATTCGCAAATTGGTTTTCGCTGTACGAAGGCATTATGTAAATGAAATATTGTGTTTATAGAAATAATTTTGTTTGAAATTGTATATTTTTTCCATGCAGGATATCGTACCTATAAAGGCTTCACTGAGTTTAGTAAATCAAATACCTACACATGATGCACAAAAAGATATTTTTTTGTTAATATTTTACTTTTGGTGTTTCATTATTTTATTATAAAAGGTCTTTACCTATTAAATTGGCGTTTTCTATGGGGAAATTGTAGGAAGTTGGTATTATCATACAAATATATTTGGGGATTTCTTGGACATGAACTCCGAATTCAACGAAACTTTAGAGATTTGATAATACAACATTAAATCTAACTATTGCTTATAAATGCATTTAAAAAATTGCCCTAGATTAAAAAAAAACTGTTTGAAGCAGTCAAAAAGACGACAACTAAAGAGTTTTGTTTAATTATTCTTTTTTTATATGTTTAACATTTCGAAAATAGAGTAAGCAGGTATTTTATTTTCGATAATAATAAAAAAATAGAGATTAATGAACATGTGAGAAAAAAACAGCAATTTTAAAGGTATAACATGGTATAAACCTATTATTTAATTCAAATACTACCTATACAAGATTAAAATGATCACCTAAAAAAATGCACCTTCATTTTTTTCAGGACCTCGGTTAAAGTCAATGTAGCTTAAACCTTTATTTAAATTATCTAAGAAATTAGAGCTGGGGTGTAATATTACATAAGTAACTTGATTCTGCAATTTTAAATCAGTTAAGTTTTCGTTAAGTCCATCTGGGTTCATGCTTATTATATTTATCTGGAAACGCAACGATAAATCACGTATACACCAGAAAACTACCTTAATCGTAAATCATAGTTGTGGATAATATAGAGCCACACGATCCCCTTTATTTTCACGTTTTTATGCGAAACTTCCTCAGATGTAAGGAATGGTTTATTTATACAAGTATTCATACTGAATCCTTATTTCTTTCCCTGGAATCCATATCTGGATATGGTGTACTGTGGGACTTACTTTGAATATACAGTGTTAGGAATATTTTCATTTTATCCTGCTTGTGGTCGGCAAATAAACAATTGCGGCGGCTTTAAGGTGAAAGGAGTAGTGGGATTTTCAACAGACTTTTCGTTCTGATGTATTCTATCAGCAGGTATTTTCTCATGGAAATCGGGGTGCGATTCTATGGATATTCCGCCGTCACTTCATATTAACTTTACACACGAATCTTTATGTCAAATAAAAAAGTCAAGTGAAAAAGAAAAATAATTAAAGTCAGTTAGTTATTGTGGAATTTTAGAGAATCGACTTAGGTACTGTTTTCATTTGCATTTCTAAAATATGGTGTTTTAATATAGCCTATGTTTTGCATGGTTTTTAGTCAAAAAAATAAGATAATTGCTATCAACTTTGACATTCCACCGTTCAGATCATGAACAGGTTTGCTCTAAAAATAATTTTCCCTTTCCCCGTTCACGGCATACCGGCAGTAATGGGGAAAGTGCGTGAAATATTCTCTCATTAGACTGCTGCTATGAACTACAAAAAGTGATGAGCAAATCATTATTAGCATTTTTTTTAAATACATACAACTGTGCTGCCAAAAACAATACAAATTGTTAAAGAAAACAATTTGTTAAAAACCAAATGACAGAGGAAAAAAAGCGGGTAGAACATCAGAGAACGTCAACACATGCGTTTGACATTCCACCGCTCAGAGCAACAATAGGTTTGTTCAAAGAATTTTTATTTTTCCACTCTCTCCATACACAGCGTACCAACAGTAATGGGGAAAGTGCGTGAAACAGTCTCAAATTAGGCTGCTGCTTGTAAATTATAAAATTTAGCAAGCAAAACCTTCTAAACTATATTGTTAACTACATAAAAAGCTTACTGCCAAAAACTATATAAATTGTAAAAGAAAACAATTTGTCATACACAAGAAAAATAGCGAGTAGAACAACAGAGAACGTCAACATAAGCGTTTGACATTCCACCGCTCTGAGCATCAACACGTTTGCTCAAGATTCTTATTATTCCACTCCCTCCATACACGGCTTACCGACAGTAATGGAGAGATAGCGTAAAAATATTCTTACATTTTAATGACTGTTAGTAAATATCAAAAAATAGTCGAATAAAATGAATCAAAAACTCAAAAGCTTACTGCCTAAAACAATACAGATTGTTAAACAAAACAATTTGTCAAGGAACAAATAACTTCGGAAAAACGGTGGGAGAAACCACATAGAACGTCAACATAAACGTTTGACATTCCGCCGCTCAGAGCATCAACACGTTTGCTCAAAGATTTTTTATTATTCCACTCCCCGTACACACCGTACCGACAGTAATGGGGAGAGTGCGTGAAATATTCTTAGTGTATTGTGATGGCTCGAACTGCAGGCCTATTTTCCTTTCTGCTATTCTCGTAAACAAAAGCCTAAGTCCTTTGTTATAATAGCCATAACTATGTGATTGTCTATTTTTAATTGTATCCCAAAATATAATTCAGCTTATTTTAATGTGATTTGAAATAAGTTTCAATTAAGCTGACTTCAAACCAATTGTCTGAAGCCATCAATTTTGTTTCCAATCAAAATTTAGAATCCAATCGAAGGATTCGTAATTGCATTGTACTTTATCTACAACCATATAACAGATCAAATATTCAAATGCCGTCGAAGGCATTATGTCAGATTCAAGGAAGGAAAGTTTAGTTTCTATATTGTCTTATCCTCCAGAAAAGTTTGTTACTATTCGAAAGTAACTCAATTATTAAAATTCAATAATATCTACTTCAACTCTAAGAAAATAATTAATAAAATTAATTATGAATTCATTGAAAAGAGGTTCCTATAATGGGAAATAAATATAAATACAGAATATGATGTTATATTAATTTTATTACTTCAAATTGAATTTAATTCGAAACTCTGGACTATTTTAACCAATATTCTCTCGTTAGAAGGAAATTGGCTCTTTGCTTCTGTTCCTACGGCTGACAAAGTCTGTAGAATTGGGAAAACGAAGCAAAGTAATAAAAAACCCAATTCCTGCCGATTAATCTAATTATTCTAAACAAAGAAATGTGAACACAAAGTAAATTGCAATATAAGATTGTGTTTGTGTACTTATTTTGACTTTATAAGGTGTGAGAACGTTGTTCATTAAGTTTGTTTAAATATTTATGATATTTATTATCATCATCAGTTTTATTACAATATAAGTTTAAAGTCAAATAAGTTCACGTCAAAAGGATTCACAATATACTTAGCTTTATAACACCTTGCTGATTCGCCACACTGATTCTATTACTTTACAAGCAATGGTGATTTACAAAGTTTTATACAATGAATATTAACAATTTAAATTGATTAAAAATGACCGCTCTAACCGGCCGCGCGACCGTGAATAATCCCTTGTTTGTTTCTCCCCGCCAGCTTACAATAATAACCTTCTCACAACTACCCTAAATCTATGTATCCTAATTTAGGTCTTAACTATTTGTCTTCACGGACCAATCTTCTTTAAATCTGCGCCAGCGCATTTTGCAAAACACCCCGCCTCCTTGTGACCTGATTGGCTAATCAACTCGCTAGGCGCAGCTCCAACCTTCCACTCACTAGATGGCGCCATGTGTTCGAAAACGCTTAGATCCAACTTGAAATCTAGACGACTAGAATGCGCTGTAGGTGATTTTGAGTCTGTCATGCTTGACTCCTGAAATATAGAGAATGATTCTGCGTAATATCTGCAATTTTTAGCTTAAACAAACATCAGGAAAACTCAATGATGTCTTCATAGTTTCTACTAATCAAGACACAAGGTTTCTTTTTGCATATCAGTCGTTGCTCAGATAATTCGTTAGTTTCACTGTGATTTTTTATACGTTCAGGCGTCAGCTATTCAGTTCGCACTCACGAGTTGACAAATTTATGATTACAAAAACCCTGCACTTTTGTTTCAAGGATTGGTTTTTTCTTGATTTTGAGACGCATTTACAACTAAACGTCATGCCTAACTAAAATTTATGATTTCTTTAAGTGGTCAAAGAAATACATTTATGAAATAATATTGGCTTGAATATTGCATTTCTGAGTCGTTTTATTTTAACCATATGTGGCACTTAGTCAAGCGTCTATTGAATTTTAGGAACTGTGTTTATTTTTTCTCTCAAAGTTTATTTTTTATCGTTTATGATACCTATAGTGTAAGGCACATTTTGGTGCCATCACATGCCTCTCCCAGATTAGGCAACTGTAAACAATTTCAGTTACCTAAGCTACTCTAGAAATCTTTGAATATATTCTAAATAAACTTTACTTGATGGACAAAAAAAACAACTGTAAATTTGTCTTTAAAGCACAGCGTCTGGCCTCTAATTTAGATACACTATGACCCATTGTTATTAAAGGTGTCATAATATTTCAAAGCTTGCAAAAAAAATCCTATGACCAATTGTGTTTTAGTTTTGATCGGTCATCTGTTTGACAATAATATCAGAGCTTAATTACTTTAACGCTCTCTCGTCGGTATTCATGTAATATTTGAATTAATGGATAGCGTTGTAACGTTGCCATTGCAATGTTATGCTCTGTTTTTATTTTTTTTATGATATGATTTTTTTATAACCTCTTTGGTGGGTTAAAAGGAATTATTGTCAAACTTTCATGCGTTCTGCTCTGAAAATCAATATTTTGAATTTTTACGAATGTTGTCATGGAATATCTGTTTATGTTTATAAATAGTCTTTCAAAATTCTTTATGTGATGAACGCCCTTTTTTTAATCTATTATTTAATTCATTTTAGGTTTTTCTTTCTGGCTTTGAAAATAAATACTATCACTGTGGGATTCCTGAATTTTGCTAACCACCAGCGTTATAGCTGCCTTTGATCTAATTCGTGATTGCACGTATTAATGTATATCCATTATCGTATTATTCGGAGGTTTTTTTATTGTGTGTCTTAACCACCCTAGATTCAGCCGCTCTTATAATATTTCCACAAACCTGCTATATAATTTTGTCAATATACCTCTCCGGTTTGCTAAGTCCTAAATGATTTGCTATCTCATGTTTTCTTATAAGATTTCTTTAAATCTTATGTTTCAAGATTATTTATTTGAATACTAATTACTTTTTTTATCTAAACAAGGTCACTTATGTTAAAAGTTTTAATCATTCAAGTGGCTAAATCATGAGTATAATAATAATCGTTGAATTCATTAGTTTTATTGGCTAGTAATGATTAAGCTAAGATTTTTAAATTTTAATTAGGTATTCAAGTTTATTTTTATCGTTTATCTGGATTCGTACAGAATCTTAATATTCACTGGAGACATTCTTATCAATAGACTATCTTCTATTGTTATAATTACACTTAACTATACAACTTATCTATAATTGTCTAGTTCACAACATTTCAAACAAACGTACTGCCTTTCACCTATATCAAACACAACAATAACCTCTCCCTTTTTCTTACACTCTTCTGTCATTCATAGTCTTGAGATTTGCATTAAATTATTATTATATCCTTAATAGTAAATTAGCCTTATTAATAATATATTTACACCTATTAATATGCCTGGCTTCTTGTCCACAGGGACAATGATAATTGTCTTTGAACCTTTATTTTATTTCACATAATGCTTCAAACATCGCACTTGATTAAAAGTTAATTTCTCCAACCCATTTAAATATCATACTGTATTCGAAACAGTTACACAACACTCCAAGGTGTAATAGTTTAAACATAGTTAAACTACTTTTCTTCAATTCACATTTGATTTTGAATTTATTGCACCAACCAATTTAATCATTTAACTGTATTCGAAACAGTCTCACACCATACTCTATGTAATAGTTTTAAACATAATTAAAACATACTTTTCTTCAATTCAAATTTGATTTTGAGTATATTGCATCAACCAATTTAATCATTTAACTGTATTCGAAACAGTCTCACACCACACTCTATGTAATTATTTTTTTAACATAATTAAAACACTTTTTTTCCTTCAATTCACATTTGTTTGTGAATTTATTGCGCCAACCAATTCATTAAACTGTATTCGAAACAGTCTCAAGCCTTCAACCATAACATGCGTTGTTGGAATAATCTTATTAAATCTAACTTAAAGAAGATAAAGTATCTGGCTCATAATGGTAGATCGAAAACCTTTTACCGCATGGTCTTATTTCCAGTAAATGTAAATCTCCAAAACACAACTGACACTGATCATAATAATTATATAAGTCAGATAATTGGTGTATAATAAATACAATTAACCTTAACCTTTCTTTTTTTTCATACACAATGCAATCTTTAGTATTCAATCAATCAATCAATCAATCAATCAATTTATTTATTTGCCATATTGAAAATGGAATACCAGAAAACCAACCCATTCTCCAAATAGCTCCTCTGGGAATCGAACCCGGGACCTTTCACTGTCCGAGCGAATGCTCTGATCGCTGACCTATCGGAGTCGTTGTATAATAGCTTACTTTTAAATAACACAGTTAAGTAGTTCTTTGCGAGGTTCGAACCCGCTATTAAATTATAATTTACTTGCTATTGTATGTAACAAGCCTATGTGAATTAATCTATGTGTCTATCTCAATCAATCCACTTTTTTATTAATCATATTTTATGTGCTGTGATCCCTCCTCGTAGCATCTATCTATACCCAATACTTAGTATTATTCTAGATAGTAGAAAAGTCGTTAACTTGTTTAGTCAACCATTGTGGCTAAACAATAGGTAAGTTCTTATCGTATACCTAATAACTTGGAATGCTTTCCTATTAAAGACAGGAGTAACTTAAAATTATTTAATATTACTAAATTTAAGTATATCAGACACTTTGTTTTGTCAATCTTCCACTGATAGACTTTCCATCAATAAAGTAACCCTTAATTTCTAGATAAAGTGACATCGGGAATTTACAATATGATAACTCGTTCTCTCAATATCACAAAGTCCCAGTTCTGCAGTAGGGATTTTGAGAACAATGAGATTAAAATATTGAAATGAAGTATCTAATAGAAAAAGTTCGACCCGACTTACGCTACGACCTCGGCACGGCACTACCTGACCCGATATTTTTATTTTCAACTTGCGTTTGCAACAATTGTAATCAGAAGATTTCCTAAACGTTATTATGTTTTGAACAACAAACAAGCAAATTTTGAGCAACGACCTGCAAAAAGGACACAAGAAATAGCAACATGCAGTTTACACTTTCAAACAAGGCAGATGGAATTCGTCGGCTGTTGTGATATGAAATTATAGGGTATTAGTTTTGCTACTTTGTAACAAATAGGTAATTAAATAATTTTCCTCTCCCCGGTTTTTAGATTAAACATGTCTTATATAATTTCTTGCTGCAACAAACTCGTCTTGTCGACGGTGTTGTATACCCTTCAGCTTTTAAGATGAGGTGTGATAAAATAAATTTTATAAGATTTAAAATTATTTTAAAGAACGCGTGTGGATTCAATATTGTCACCTTTCCGTACACAATCCTAAACCTGACCCTATACTGATTTTGAATACCTCGTCAGACGGGTTTCAAATAGCTGTCTTTCCCTTAATTTTTTTTTTATTTTTTTGAGGAGTTAGTTTTTTCTCCTTCTCTTTTTTATATATAGGTGGCCACCTTGATGAGGGTTTTAGATCAGCTTGTGCACTTTCAATATTTTTTTTCTATGCTAATCTACGTTGATTGCGCCGAAAGATGTCTCGGCTAACTTCGTTTACGAAAATACGAGTAGCCGTTGTGCCGGCTAACATCGTATCACGCAAACGAGTAGCCTTTAAATTGAACCCACTTAGTGTAATCAATCGGTATAGAATTCTAATTATACTACTTTCATTTAATGATTCACAACCTCAGAGCTTAATTTCCAACTATAGAATAAAATATTTAAATGTGAAAGTTTAAATTAAAATTAAAAGATTTAAATTTAAAAGTTTCCGTCTGCTTTGTTTGATAAATTTAAAATATAAATCTGGGGAAATATAATATTTAGATAAAATATCAATATAAATCTGCTGAAATATAATATTTGGATAAAATATCAATATAAATCTGCTGAAATATAATATTGGGATAAAATATCAATATTCTACGTTGTGTTTTTTTTTATTCTTTATTTAAAGTTCTATTCCTAGTTGTGTCTGCTTTAGATGGACACAAAATCTAGAAATCCTGGTCACGGCACCACGTGTGATGGCTCGAACTGCAGGCCTATTTTCCTTTCTGCTATTCTCGTAAACAAAAGCCTAAGTCCTTTGTTATAATAGCCATAACTATGTGATCGTCTATTTTTAATTGTATCCCAAAATATAATTCAGCTTATTTTAATGTGATTTGAAATAAGTTTCAATTAAGCTGACTTCAAACCAATTGTCTGAAGCCATCAATTTTGTTTCCAATCAAAATTTAGAATCCAATCGAAGGATTCGTAATTGCATTGTACTTTATCTACAACCATATAACAGATCAAATATTCAAATGCCGTCGAAGGCATTATGTCAGATTCAAGGAAGGAAAGTTTAGTTTCTATATTGTCTTATCCTCCAGAAAAGTTTGTTACTATTCGAAAGTAACTCAATTATTAAAATTCAATAATATCTACTTCAACTCTAAGAAAATAATTAATAAAATTAATTATGAATTCATTGAAAAGAGGTTCCTATAATGGGAAATAAATATAAATACAGAATATGATGTTATATTAATTTTATTACTTCAAATTGAATTTAATTCGAAACTCTGGACTATTTTAACCAATATTCTCTCGTTAGAAGGAAATTGGCTCTTTGCTTCTGTTCCTACGGCTGATAAAGTCTGTAGAATTGGGAAAACGAAGCAAAGTAATAAAAAACCCAATTCCTGCCGATTAATCTAATTATTCTAAACAAAGAAATGTGAACACAAAGTAAATTGCAATATAAGATTGTGTTTGTGTACTTATTTTGACTTTATAAGGTGTGAGAACGTTGTTCATTAAGTTTGTTTAAATATTTATGATATTTATTATCATCATCAGTTTTATTACAATATAAGTTTAAAGTCAAATAAGTTCACGTCAAAAGGATTCACAATATACTTAGCTTTATAACACCTTGCTGATTCGCCACACTGATTCTATTACTTTACAAGCAATGGTGATTTACAAAGTTTTATACAATGAATATTAACAATTTAAATTGATTAAAAATGACCGCTCTAACCGGCCGCGCGACCGTGAATAATCCCTTGTTTGTTTCTCCCCGCCAGCTTACAATAATAACCTTCTCACAACTACCCTAAATCTATGTATCCTAATTTAGGTCTTAACTATTTGTCTTCACGGACCAATCTTCTTTAAATCTGCGCCAGCGCATTTTGCAAAACACCCCGCCTCCTTGTGACCTGATTGGCTAATCAACTCGCTAGGCGCAGCTCCAACCTTCCACTCACTAGATGGCGCCATGTGTTCGAAAACGCTTAGATCCAACTTGAAATCTAGACGACTAGAATGCGCTGTAGGTGATTTTGAGTCTGTCATGCTTGACTCCTGAAATATAGAGAATGATTCTGCGTAATATCTGCAATTTTTAGCTTAAACAAACATCAGGAAAACTCAATGATGTCTTCATAGTTTCTACTAATCAAGACACAAGGTTTCTTTTTGCATATCAGTCGTTGCTCAGATAATTCGTTAGTTTCACTGTGATTTTTTATACGTTCAGGCGTCAGCTATTCAGTTCGCACTCACGAGTTGACAAATTTATGATTACAAAAACCCTGCACTTTTGTTTCAAGGATTGGTTTTTTCTTGATTTTGAGACGCATTTACAACTAAACGTCATGCCTAACTAAAATTTATGATTTCTTTAAGTGGTCAAAGAAATACATTTATGAAATAATATTGGCTTGAATATTGCATTTCTGAGTCGTTTTATTTTAACCATATGTGGCACTTAGTCAAGCGTCTATTGAATTTTAGGAACTGTGTTTATTTTTTCTCTCAAAGTTTATTTTTTATCGTTTATGATACCTATAGTGTAAGGCACATTTTGGTGCCATCACAGTATTACAAAAAAATATCAAATAGATTGAATCAAAAACTCAAAGCTTACTGCCTAAAACAATACAGATTGTTAAAGAAAACAATTTGACAAGGCACAAATAACTTCGGAAAAACTGTCGGAGAAACAACATAGAACGTCAACATAAACGTTTGACATTCCACCTCTCAGAGCATCAACACGTTTGCTCAAAGATTTTTTATAATTCCACTCCCCGTACACAGCGTACCGACAGTAATGGGGAGAGTGCGTGAAATATTCTTAGTGTATTACAAAAAATAATCAAATAAATTGAATCAAAATCTCAAAGCTTACTGCCTAAAACAATACAGATTGTTAAAGAAAACAATTTGTCCAGGAACAAATAACTTCGGAAAAACGGTGGGAGAAACAACACAGAACGTCAACATAAACGTTTGACATTCCACCTCTCAGAGCATCAACACGTTTGCTCAAGATTTTTTATTATTCCACTCCCCGTACACAGCGTACCGACAGTAATGGGGAGAGTGCGTGAAATATTCTCACATTTCGGCGCCGGGCAAATGGAATGCACCTGGCTCCTTACGTTTTATGAGAAGTTTCCTCACCTTCTTAGGTTTGTTGTAAGGGCGGCCAATATCGCCGTCCTCACTTTGTGACCCCTCATAATGCTGGTAATACTTCTTGAGAGGGTATTGAACGTGGGCGCCTCGTCGCGAGCTCAGTAATTTTACGAGCGGACTCTTACTTTGTTTTTGTTGACTCCCGAGTTACAGTGTTGGTGTTTAAATAATATGCTCTTTATTGACGCGGGGCTTACTACTGTTTGATTTTCTCTACAGGTGTTTTGTTTTTATCCATTTGTATATTATTACATTCATTTGAACTTTAACCATCCCTAAACTGTAGGAATCCGTAATTTTTTGTAATTATCGCAATCTTTTGGTTACTTCCGTTCTTCCTTCACTTGCAAGAGTTCTATTTTAAATGTGAATGTATAATACTTTTTTTGTAAAATATTGAATATCTATTGGACGCAGAAATATGGCTTTTTAATTATACAACTCACTTGTATAAGCTGCAAATTTTACAACACATTTCTATACTTATCCCGAACAGCGTTTTATAGAATGAAAATTACGAGACTGTTTTTCTCCTCAGCGAAGCGAGCGATACCCTACCATGTTATACTCCTAATTACGTAAAAGTTCAACTGACCGCAGTTAAGTAGCTAATTTTCTTTAATCATGCTTCGCTGCAGTAAATTTTCCTGTCAGAACAAGCGTTTATTAAGTTTGACTGCTGCCGTAGTTTGTAAAAGTTATGTGCGCCTGGCAGAAAAACAGGTATTACTTGCGCTTTATTAATTTTACGGACTGAAAACGCGTAGCTGTTGTACGCCGTTTCGTTATTCATTAATACTTGTACTTTTTATCAGACTTTAAACTGCTTTTAGTCCCATCGGAGCTGGTTGTGAGACGGGTCGATTTTTTCTAAATACTTCATTTTCCATTTTTCTATAATAAAAATTGCATTGTGAATGCAAAAAACTAAAAATTAAAATAACTTGCTTTTAGCAGTGATTTAACCCTTTTAGCGGGGTGTACTTAATACGCAGATAAACTACTTAGCGTTATGCCTAAACTAAACACAAAATATATGTGTACGTTGTGGGGACATAAAATTGGCTATACAAAATGTCCAAAAACAAACGACTTATTAGATTTAGTTCAACTAGAAGAATTTAGTAGTCGGCAACCATGTTTATTAATTATAATGACGAACAGTATTTTTGTTATAATACTGTTTTCATACAATAAACAAAAGTTAATCATTTCGCGAATAATTGGTCATTATGAGAATTGGCCATTTCGGGAATGGGACATTTCAATAATTGGTCAATTTGCGCCTATGTAGTCATTTCGCGAATGGGGCATTATGCGACTTTTATGTATTAAAATAAGATTCACTTTTACGATAAAAAAATGAACATAAAGGGTGTCCAGCGGGAATCGTGTTTTGTTTAATGGTACACGACTACTATTTGTTTGAAGCACACAAATCTTGCCCAACAACATTGTTCGCAAAAACCCACGTTCGACCACGTACGGTACGAGAACACGATAAAAACGAAACAGTGATATAAACCACAGTATGTTTCCCGATATCTTTTGTTCATTTTGTCCCTTTGTTCTTTGAATAGCAATTGGGATAATCCAATTTCACATGACCATTATTATCGTACTATTACAATATCTCGAGATAGGAGTTATTTAAAACAAATATAACTTCATTTCTTTCTCGTTTGTCCGCTCAAATACTACGGTAAATTACATTTTCTTTTTGTTATTACATACGTATACACCACTAAATTTTATTTAGTACAAGCTGACCCGGCAAACGTTGTTTTACCATATAATAGTGGACCCGGTCACCAACATCTTGTGTGTGTTTATACACCAAAAGTTGCCTACACCAGACAACAGATAGCGCTAGTTACACACTACCAATAAAGGGGCCCAAGCTTGGTCTCTATTTCCTACATATAAAAAATTACTCTGTGAAGTCGAGTCATTGTCAGATAACTCTGCGCGACAGGGGCATTTTTGGCGCTAGTTACAGTACATTTTTTTATTCTAAGCTTATAGAAAAGATTAGTATTCGATTTTGACCGCGCAGACGTCAGTGATTACATACTCTTTGGAAACGGCAATGGAAGAAAATGACAGTTTTGTATCGAAGTTACGGTTACAGTTAAACGATTTTTCATAGAAAATTACAATTTTTACTCAATTTTCCTGAATAATAAGTAGCCTATATTACTCTCCAGCTCCCAAACTATCCCCATACCAAATATCACGTCGATCCGTTCCTCCGTTTTGGCGTGAAAGAAGGACAAACAAACAAACAAATAAACAAACAAACAAACACACTTTCACAATTATAATATTAGTATGGATAAAGATTTTAGGGGATGATAGTGTCCATCAAAACGATAAATTTTTAATATGGAGCCAACCACGGAATCGCGAAAAAAAATCAGCTGTTCCATACAAAAGTACAACATCGACTCGGCTGAAATGTAGGTAATGAACGAAGGTAAATTGGTAAATATTATTACCTCGGTCAAATCACAAAAAAGCTTATCACAGTTTAATCGAGTTGGAATGACTTTAAATTTTTATTATGTAATGCAGTAGAAATTTCTTATTTCTAAAAAAGTTTGAAACACTTCAGTCTAGGCAGTTTTCCAGATCCAGTCCAGATCCAGTTTTCCAGACTATTTTTATTCAATTTGCTTTTAAGAGTAGACTACCTACTATTTGCATCCAAAATGCCTCAATGTCTCAAGACTAAGGTCTTTGACCAGTGTGTGTTGCCAGTTATGACTTATGGAAGCGAGACGTGGTCTTTTACTATGGGTCTCATAAGAAGGCTCAAGGTTACCCAGCGAGCAATGGAGAGAGCGATGCTTGGTATTTCCCTGCTCGATCGAATCAGAAATGATGAGATCCGCAGGAGAACTAAAACGACCGACATCGCTCGAAGGATTGCTCAGTTAAAGTGGCAGTGGGCGGGACACATAGCGCGGAGAACTGATGGCCGTTGGGGCGGAAAGGTTCTCGAATGGCGACTGCGAACCGGACGACGTTCCGTGGGCAGGCCCCCTACAAGGTGGACCGACGATCTGGTCAAGGTCGCGGGAAGCCGCTGGATGCGGGCAGCGCAGGACCGATCGTTCTCGAGATCCTTGGGGGAGGCCTATGCCCAGCAGTGGGCGTCGTACGGCTGAAATGATGATACCAATTCAGTGTAAACTTAACGGTATCTATAAAGTTAAGCACCAGTTTCATGTACTCTGATCGATACAAGAATGACACCTGTCAACTGAGAGAAATGTCGTTGAGAGATCGTTATCGTTATCATTCTGCACATAGTGGCAAACTTTAGGTAGGTACTTGAATTCAAACCAAGTGATTCGTAAGTCTTGAGGTCCAAACTGTGAGAACAGGCGAGTATCTTCTATAAGATCTATGTTTAAACACGTGACGAAATGTAATTACATCAAATGAAATTCACATCAATCACCAATTTTGGCGTAAAAGGCAAAAACAAACAAGAGTTAACGGACAAAGTTAAAGGGACGTAAATAACGCATTTTCGCTTCAAATAGTACGGGTTCAAAGATCTGACCTATCTCTGTTGAGTATCACTTTCGAGCGTTGTGTATTCGTGCGGAGTTGAAAGAGCTCATAGCTGGCGTCTTTGAAATATTTTATTTGAATTTACTCTCGAAGTTTCGAGTTAATTCCATCTTTGGAAAGGTTTCCACGCGACCGGTGCCCAGCAATGTGACAAGAATCCGTGAATAGAAGGCGTAAAATGGTATACATTTATAGGTAACGTTGAAGACCAACATTAATTAGAAACATGCAAATTTAAATTTAATATTATTCTTTGTATCTTTACAACAAAGTTTATGTATCATTGCTGTTCCTGCAGTTGCCCGGTTTTGTAGACTTATAAAACGAAAAGAAAAGGTTGTGAAAGCATGTTCTCTAACAGCATAAGTGCCATGTTTCTTTTAAAACGTTTCTGTAAATGTAAGCGTTATTTTCCCTTAAACCAGAGTAAATAACGAGTATTTTAACTGCCTACTAAAGATCTGAAAGCGAGTGATGACGTAAAGTCTGGCTGACGGTATAAGGTCACGGATTAAAACGGTTATCACATCGCCGCCGCACCACGCTGCGGTGTACGGAGGGACGAAATGGAACCGTACCACCGTACGGTTTGCTCCGTATAGGTTACAGCATATAATATTATTATATCAACTCGGAAACGGAACGTAAACGTATCAACTCGAGCGGTTCAGTATTCTTTGTATGAAACTCCCTACTGCAAAGCACACTAATCGGAATCGTAACGTAATCGCCTCGCCTCGGGACCAGCGAGCGGTAAGCGCGGCGTCGCCTAGCCGTAGCCGAGTCGACGTACCGACGACGCTGATCGGTCTGATTTTAACTGTCAACGTTTACGAAAACTATCGGATGAACTGCTCATGTCGGTAAAGCAGTCAAAGGACATGAAAGAGATAGAGCGATAATTTTCGATTACGAATACAGTTTGCCAAACTCATACTAGGGGTACCGGTTTGGTTACGTCATACGTGCTTTGTGCTTACGTTAGGTTGACGCCTGGTTGACCGCGAGGCGAAGACGATACGGTGTCGATCACTTTCCGAGTTGATGCAATGTGCTGTGTCCTTCTCCGTCCGTAGCTGCGGTGCACGACGCCGCGCATTCATTTCCGTCCTACGTTTATTTACCATTCGAACGTCGAGATAAAAACAGTCCTTTCTACTTAAAAATCTGAGCGGAGCTCAGTGTGGACATACCCCGCGGACCAAAACGCAGCTCCGTCCGAAAGTGCGGGTCGCGCGCGCCGCAGCTCCGGACGGAGATGCGGCGTGAGTGTGTTATACCCTGCGGTCTTATAAAATAAAAACCGCAGCACAGCACACCGGAGCCGTGTCCGGTGCAGTGTGATAACCGCCTTACTCTGCTCATACCAAGCTTTTAAATAAATTCAACTGACTTCAATGAAAAAAAAACATTTTATACATACCAACATAAATCATGTTTTCCAAATTTATATAAGCCACTTACACAGTAACCGTTAGTTTTTGTCAACAACAATTTGCAACAAGCCCAGATAACGGGATAATTTATGTCCCAAAAAGTTAAAGCTGGCGGTTTGAGCCCTTACAGACCGTGGTCAGGGGGACACGTTTACAAACTTTGTACTCTGTTACGTAGTAATATAATTCAGAATGATTTGAAAGGTTTTTTTGGTTTTTAATTCTGTAAATAAAGTTCTTTCGTGAACTGCCAGTCCTTTAGGCTTATCTTGAGCTATGCGTGAGTACTGATCCCAAGATTGATGTAAGAATTAGTGATGTTGGGTGTATGAGAAAAAGTGTCAGTAAAATAGTGGCAGGTTTGGCTATATCCACTACATGGCCAAACTATGTCTGTGAGAGGAGCAGAGCAGACCCATCAAAAAAGAAAGATTGAAAACAGAAGAAAAGAGAAACTTAACGCGAATATTTCATGACTTACTACTACTTAATTATCTATCTAGATTCTCTTTACTTTTTTTTAAAATTGCATATTTTCTAAGTAGGACCAAAAGGAAGCATGTGCGAAAGCATACGCACTGCATACTTATAACTTACTTTCTGTTTAAAAAAAATCAGTTCAGCAGCGTTACTAGCTGGTAGGTAATCTTAAACAAAGTCCAAATAAAAGAAGTCACGTGCCACTGCTAGTGTTTAATAAAGGCAACGTGCAGGCATTTTATGTTGCTGATGGCGCTTTTAATCTTTTATGTTATGCTTAAAGTTTTGAATCAAGACATAAACAAGAGAACTTGCTGCTGTTGTGTAAGTTTTTGTTTGAATGCAGGTTACAGTGAGGTATAAAATAAGAAAATTAATATTCGGCGTAAAAGCTAGCTTACAAGAAGTAAAATAGGTGGATTTTAAACTTCTCATTTGTCCTCTCTAAGGACTCATAAGGTTTTATTTATGGTATAATCTCACTAACTACGCCGGGTTATCGGTTCGGTTTTCATCCAGGATATAGGTGGTATGTTTTTTATTTGACTTTATATTCATAATTCCTTTTTTGCCTCTGACATCCGTAGGAAATAGAGTATCCGTTAGAATTTAAATAACATAGAAAGAAAAACTAAAATAAAAAGATTCATCGTACATCCATTCATACCACTGGTCCATTCCACCACATTAGGAAACCAGTCACTCTCAAGAGGACTTTTATATGGAGTACGCGTCCATATAATTCACCTTTGCAGGTAATAAAAGGTTCTTTCGCACGCCATAAAACTAAGCCTACCAATGCCTAGAACTGCACTACGTCATTACACTCCAAGTAATTGTTCACGAAGGGAAAGTGGTCCCGAAATACCAACGGAGGGCTCCCGTAAATTGTGATTATCTTTAAGTACAGCGATGCTACAGTTCCACTCGTTGTATTTTATGAGGAGAGCCATCTGGGCCCCTGTCTTCTACGATAAATTCAACGCACGATGTAATATCTTTTTCATGGACAATGCGGGCATAAAGAAAGAATTTTATTGTCCCCAAAATATTGTTTTAGAGTGTGAAGTGGCTTCGTTGATGGTATATAAAACCACCGCTGGGATATTGGCTTTCAGCGTAATTGAGTAGTAATGGCTGATTTATTTATTCACTGGACCGATTATCTCATGTTTCTATAATCAACGACTCGACTGTATACTTCTGATACCGCCTCTTTTCTTGCTATCGATGACGGAGACCCTTTAAATAATCTAAAAAAAATAACGTTTTAAGCTATGCCTCGTAGCTAAAACCTCCATTCGAAAGCAAAACTGATCGTTTTCCTAATAAGGAAACTGGGCATAAGGAGACCATGAACTATGTCAGCAACTGGTCCAGAAAAACTCATAGATACATAACAAATACTCATACATAACACGACCTATTATAACGTCACGTCTTGCGGGGTCGCAAAATAGTACAGTCACCAGGAGACGAGCATCAGCGTCATCTTAGGGCCGCTAACAGACGAGTAAAACTTCGACGTCGTCACTGTCGCTATCGTAGTTGTCGAGATGTTCGTTGAAGATAACTGCTGCTTTCAGCCGTCGAACTACTTCGTTGACGGTGTTAGGTATGCCAAAACGAGTTAAACTGCAAAACCGCTCCAAGCTTCTCAAAGAAGAGCAACCCTTTGCCAAAAGGTGTTGAAACATCGGGATATCAAAAACCTTTATAAAACAGAAAATTCATACATTTTGCTCAGTGTTAAATATATCATGCGCTTTAAAATCCATAAAATGTTTTAATATTAAACAACTATGGTGGTAGCCCATAGTAGTTTTTTTATAGTTATTTACAATTAGTCGTCGTAACAGGCCCAATTAATAATTTTTCACGTAGTATATAAATTTTGCACAAACAAAGCGGTTAAGAGTTTATGATCATAAGTTTACCGTCTTAAATTGTATCTTGCTTTGTTCTGTTACTGCTTCTATAAAACAATATAAAACTACTTCCTGCTTCGACATACCGGTAGATGAAAACATTTGGCATTCTACCAGGGTCTGTAAAAGTATTAATATGGGAATGCAGTATTTGTAATAATGGTACAATAGTATTAAGTAAAGTAATAAGACGGTGCGCTGCTTACGTTACGGTTCTAAAAGTTAAGTCATGTTTTATTTGTAGAGTTTGTGTATGGTAAAGGTTGGACATAAAGGAGTCCACTGACGTATGTCACGTTACAAAAAATGTTGGTAACATGTGACAAATGATTGTTTACATTAACAGGCTGCCTACAGTCTGTAAAATTTAGCATGGACTCAAATGACAGCTCATTTACAGACTGTGGTGTATAAATCACTGTAACTCGATGGCTTCGAATCGTTTGTCGGTGCAATATTAACATCATGATTACATGTATGTTATTACCTATGCTCTGAATAGCTGCTTACCTATATATGTTGTTATAAAGATTTTTATTATGTCTTATTATTTAAATAGAATACAAGGTGAAAAAAAAACTTTCGTCGTCCCGTACAGGGGGCCGATTCTCAGGCAATCGAGAAAAGTTCACATTTATAGCTCGAAATTCAAATATAACACAGTTTTTGTATTGACAGAATTTCACAATCGAAAAAGTTCGATCGAAAACCAGTCGAACGCTACGAGTGGTAAAAACCAATAGATGTTCGTTTACGAACTTAGCTGTCAAAATGAATTTGTTGACATGTGAGACAGCTTAGTTTGTTTGAAACCATGAAGTTTGACTTAATACTCTGAGGTAACTGGAGCTCTCACCCTGAATAAAAAAGTGTCGCCAGCAAATTTGACATTTATGTATGTAGTGGCTGTCAGCTGTCTCATATGACCATACGTATTTTCTAAAAGTGTAGGTGAGACGGAAGACAGCCACTGTGTTATTTGTGGTATTCAAAAAATTGTTCGTACTGCACGCTCCAGTTACCTCAGTATTAAGTCGAGCTTCATGTTTGAAACGTTCTAACTTTTCAATAGAAACCACAAACAAAATGTTCGACATATGAATTACCACACTGAAAAAGTTCGAATGCCTGAGAATTGGGCCCCAGAACTGCCGGTCAACCTGATACATTTTGTATGGGACGACAATTTTTTAATATATTTCGACCTATGTTCTTAAGAGAAAGTTTTGCAGTTTCATGAGTTGAATCACTCTATTATATATTACTACATTTTTTTCTACACATTGTATTATGAGTAAAAGTGATAGAAGCAAAAAGTTTCTGTCAATGTTAACTTTTAAGCAGATGACAAGATTTGCTACATCGAGACCATTTACCTATATGGCTTCGCCTGGTTAAGCTCATATCCTGCTAAGAGCAAAGCTGAGTGTAAAGCTATGCATGTATAGTGAATTTAGGGAACTTCAGGTTTGCTGTTAAGTATTTCTATAACCTGGGTTCGAAGCGCTGCAGTAGCAAGCAGCTCGTGCCATTTGCGGCGATTCAGCTGTTGCATCTAGCTAACCACAGGAACAATTACTGAGCTTATTTTCTAAATTCAAAAAATAAATTCTAACTTTACCTAATTCCTACGTTTCAGCGTAAGTAGGTATTACAAAAACGAACAACCCAAGGGTCGTGTCAAAGCAAAAGACCATTATTCACGCGTTTGGCAAATATGTCTCTCTGCGTCCGACCCACTCAGCAAATACAAAAGGAATTACTTTTATTTTTCGTCTCAACCGCAGCATGTTGCCTTATGATAAATCACTTTCGCGGCACCGCAGTGTGGGCAAAAACGGCCGAGACGGTCTCGCTGCAAAAAGATACACGTGAAACCAATGTTCATTCTATCACGCCAAACAAAAGACTGTGCAGTATATATTTAGACTCACTTAGAATACTCGCCACGTAACTTGGCACGTGTCAAAATCTGGAACTAAAACTATGACAGAGGAATAAGGCTTATTTTCCGAACGACCATGACGATCAGCGCCCTCAGTCGTCTGCCAAGTTATTTGGCGTGGACTCTAGCTTACTTATTGGCGCGGTGACGTACAAACAAAGAACCTGGAGTCCTGAGCATTAGCTTCCGATGTTGCTAGTATTTTACATTAAAAGCTTTAGAAGCTAGGGAAAAAGCTATTTCATTTTGCGACGAAAATAAAGATGCTTGTTCCGTCTGCCGCTTTTTAGATGCACCTGGGTTCATGCTTCAAATAAATACAATATTTATTGGTCCTTACCATTGAAATAAAAGTAAAAGTTTATTCTGAAACGAAGAGTGAGAGAACAAAACATGATGTGTAACTTTTCTCAATAGTTAAAAAAACAAAAACAGGCAACTACTTTTACTTTTTAACATGGAAATATCCTGATCTGCACCCAACCTAAAACTTCAGAGGCAATTTACTACATGAATTACCATGATTTGAACCACACCCGTCTGATATGCAATACAATTTATAATATTCTGCCGAATGTCTTGCAAATTTTTGTTTACAAAATGTGGTATTATTATATAATTTCTTATTCCACTACTTCTCGCCTTCTTAAAAAAACATTGTTAACTTGAAATTTTATTAAAATTGTAGATTGTATATAAGCACGTCCAGTCTTAGGTGAAAGTTCATGTTTAAAGTTCATCGGAGGGGTCAAAGGAAATTGTTATCTGTACTGTCAAAGGACCAATATGCTATTGGCTGTTGGAGTTTTCTGTTGCTCGGTGTCGTGCGATATTCTTGTTTATAGCTATAATCTATATGAGTGAATTTTAGTGAGAGTATTGCAAGCGACGCAGAAGCATAAAGTAAATAAGTTTTGTTGTTGTGTTCGGAAATTAAATTAACCTGAACTTTTGCTTGACCACGAAGTCGACATCTTTCGTTTAGTTGGACGGTTGATTAAGACTAAGAATATTGATAAAAACAACGAGTTCGATTACTAGGAGATATTTTTTAAAATTATGGAATTGAGAGTCTGTGTTGATCTCCACTTGTTACTGTTACCAATTTATTAAGTAAGAGTAATAACAATAAATAATGTAGGTATTTAAATTCTTAAAAACCATTTAAATTATGATATCAGCGAGAGCTTCCACACAGACAAAAATTTAAAAATATCTCGAATTTACGCGCGGTATACCTATCTGGCCAAGCCAGGATGTGTCGAATTCATTTAAAGAAATATCCCGACCGCAAACAGGACGCCTACACCCGCTGTTTCGCCACATTTGTGTCAATTATCTGGGAGTTTTCCCTGCGACGATTGCGCTCGATGGCCATCATTTAACCGTACGCCGTACAGTCAAAGAGTATCCTAGGTAAGCCAGTATGCTATGTATACAGATGGTAAATACCTAAGTGAAAGTTGTTATAGTTGTAGAGAGACAATTTAGCACTGAAGTAAACTGAGCGTCGTTTCAGCCGTTAACCTCACCTCATGTTTTGAGGTATTCCAGTTACGGCACCACTTTGAACCGCACCATTTGAATGGCACCAAAAGCATTCCCATTACGGCACCATTTGGTGCCGTTCGAAAAATAAGTTTAAAATATTATTAAAGCATTCCTGTTACGGCACCAGTGGTTAGAGGCGTAGTAGAGCTGTTATTACCTAACTAAAAAATATCGATAACTCCGTTTAGTTTTTTTATTATTTTAAAAGATTTTTTATTTGAAGTAGGTATTCTAGTAACGGTTTAAAGTACAAGGACAATGTAGCTTTGCGAATTATTGTTTGAATTCTAAAGTACCAGGATAACATAGCTATGGAGGAGGTAGTTATAGTGTATAGGTTTTTTATAAACCCTGAGGCAGCGCAAAGAGAGGTGTTATAAGTTTGAGGCCTATGTCTGTCTGTACGTATATTCGTAGTGCCTAAACGGATAGGCGACCGCAACCGCAACCGCAATGAAATTGCGGTTTTTTTTTAATTTAAAGCTATACTAATCGAGATGGTTTTTAGCCACGTTTGATGAAAATCCATCCGGCCATTTATGGAGATGGTCAACTGCCTGCCGAAACGGAAAAGATACAGACGTGGTGCTTTGACTAAAATAATGTACACCCTGTGCAAATTTAGGTGGCAATATAAAAACAAAATGGCGGCAAAAAAATGGCCGCCGAAAATTAAGTTGCTCCGATTTGTTTGGCTAAAATTAGCAATATCAATGCGGTTTTTTTTTTTAATTTTATTTGTCATTTAAAAAGGCTGAAATTAAAATAAAATGTTAAAAACCCCCGACCAAAAAAGTCCTCAAAAAAGTCAGAAAACAAGTAACTTTTTATGTCTGCATAAATAGTTAATATATTTTGAATAAGTATTTATCTTTAAGAGTTAACTATTGTGTTCATAAACTCAATCGCTGTGTGGTGAAATAAATCAAATTAAAAGTAGGTAACTATCAAACTGGTCGTATGTTTAGTAACTGTGTCTTAACTAGGCTGCTAAAGACTGATTTCATAGATAGTAGAGCCAAACATATACTAGGTATTAAAAACAAGATTTTAACTATTTATGTCTGCATAAATACCTAGTTAAAATCTTATTTTTTATTTTTAAAAATTATATCCTAATTTAATCGGAAATTTAATCCTTGTATTTACTAAACTAATTTTTCAATGTTTTTCTAAAATAATAATATAATTTATTGTTACGACTGGTTAGAAAAAAATCCAATGTACTATAACTACCTCCTCTATAGCTATGTTATCCTGGTAGGTACTTTAGAATCGAAACAATACTCTGGACAGCTACATTGTACTTTATACTTAATAATGTATTACTCTGTTGTTACTAGAATAACTACTTCAAATAATGTCTTCATAAATAATAAAGAACTGAACTGATTTATCGATGTTTTTAGTGAACACCTCTACTTTAAACCATTGGTGCCGTTAGTGCCGTAACGGGAATGCTTTAATAATATTTTAAATTCATTTTTCGAACGGCACCAAATGGTGCCGTAATGGGAATGCTTTTGGTGCCGTTCAAATGGTGCGGTTCAAAGTGGTGCCGTAACTGGAATACCTCAATGTTTTAACCGCCTCCGTTGGCTAGTGGTACACACCACCGGTAGCAGATCCCAAGGTCCCAGGTTCGATTCCCAGTAAGGGTAAATATTGTATTCGGTTTGGTTGGTGGAAGGATTTATTCTTAGTCCGCCTGGCTAGCTACCATCATCTTATCTAAGTCTGACGTCATGACAACGATGTTTTCAGCATTGTTGTGTTCCGGCAGTTACAGATAAGATAGCCAGTTCCTGAGTGATTGAGGATTCGGGGAGTAGTGCTTTTCCACCTTCAGCCTAACCACCACATAACATCAGGTGTGATGAAGGCTAAGTGCTACCCTGTTGTGGATAAAACAGACAGACATAGATAAGAAAAAATGGAAAGGTAATACTGTTCGCTAAATTATTCTGTGGCACAGTATCCTACCCTCCATCAGTTATATATGTACGTTATTAAAAGACCCGTTGAGGCGATCCCGCGCTTAATGTCTCAATTAGAGTACAGATGTTGCGCGCACCGAATTGCGAATTAATTGTTTTTCATTTGCGCAATGGTTTAACGGGGACAGCGCGCCTTATTTTTGTATATGTTCGGGTGCGAATCTCGCATAAAAAGATATTTTTAATTTATGTAAATTATTAAGGGGAGCATTTTCGCTTGGGTTTGTTTCTATTTTTCACCCATTTTGATATTAGAAAAACGCAAATTATGTTTGATAAAACTCACAAAATAGATGAAAGATCTAATTTAAATAAGTTAAGGACGTCGATATTCTTCAACATTAGCATATAGAATGAAGGGGTATCTTTCGTTTAGTCGCTTAGGTTTGTGTCAAATTTTCACTCATTTCCATCCTACTAACATTATAAATGCGAAAGTTTGTGAGTATGGATGGATGTATGTATGTTTGTTACTTTTCCATACAAAAACTACTCAACGGATCTCGATGAAATTTGCAACACACATAGATTATAGGCTGAAATAACACATATAATACTATTTATCCTCATATTCCTACGGGAACGGGAGTCACGCGGTTGAATCGCTAGTTTTTGATAAAAATCTCAGACAGCTGAAAGGTCGTCGATATTGGTCAACATTAGCATAGAATGAAAGGGTATCTTTCGGTCAGTTTTCAAACATCCCGATTAGGCGATACGTGAGCGCGGTAACAATTTATGATAGCGATAATATCTGGATATAAATTCAAAGGATAACAATAAGTCCCTTTATTGCCACCGTTGTTTTCACAAAAACGATTCCGAGTACGGCGGCGAGTTTTTTGCGAACATAAAATTGTGTAATGTCACGTTCCTTGATATACAGATCTTTACGTCACAAGTTTATTGCTAGTGTAAATTTATTTGGCGCTTGGCGGTACTTTCTATTGGCTTCATTTTTCACTTTTACTACATATTAAGTATGAAACTGTAATTCCCTGCCTATATTACCTACTGCTGGATTTTATCTCAATATGATTGTGGTCTTGCTCAGGGTGAAAATCACAATTGATAGCATCTGTGGTTCTTGGTTTCACTTCTCAAGCAATGTCTCTATAAAATCAATATCAAGATTGAGCAGCAATCAAAATAAGAAACTTCTTGTAAAAATATACTTATGGCGTCAAATGCCTCTTTTCAATATTTTTTCTATACTTCTGAAATAAACTATAATAGTGTTGAAATTTCTAACTTCAAAGAAGCAACTTTGTTATAAAACTTCTTTTTTTTTCCTGCTTTTTACGACTAAAAAACTATTTGCCTAGTATATTATCCGCTAAGTATTCGTCTGTGTTATAAAGAGCAAGTAATATAATGAATTCGCTTACCAAGCGTCACGGTCCTCGGATCATTGAATATAGATGAGGGATCAAAGAAAATTACGAGTGCTCGATAAAATTTGTGCTGCGCAAAGAAATTCCACCTCCCTCGTTTGCATCGGTTAAACTAGCGCTTTACGGTATATGCGGTGACAACACTCTTTGACTGATGAAGTAATTTGTCGACGAAGCTATAAGAACTTCGATCCTTTTTGGTGTCCAAACAGGTTTAGATTTTATGCTAAAAAAATATCTAACTAGGCTGTATGATGTACAGTGCCACAATCTTTTCTGTTCCGGTGACAGGGGGCAATTACAGGGGTAGAAATTTAACCGGCGACCCTGACTTCTATGTAAAGTGTGTGTCAGATAACTCTGCACGTGCCTGGCGCGTTTTTGGCGCTAGTTACAGTGCATTTTTTTGTTCTAATATTATAGAAAAGATTAGTATTCGATTTTTACCGCGCGCAGACTTATCTGACGAGCACTTTACTTCAGCCGCCAGCAGCGCTATGGTTGAACATCAACTTGACAGCCAAATGACATAAAAAAACATGTTAGATTCACATTTTGGTCACCGGAACGGAAAAGTTTGTGGCACTGTATGATCCTTTGCCTTTTGTTGACAATACTATACAATAGACGAGCAGTAAAATGAAGCTAAAAAGTCTTCAAACAAACTTGCCATCTTATGCCGAGTCTCTATCGAACTAAAGTTTTCATCTCTTGTTTTGTCAACACGTGTCGGTTATCAAAGTGGCCTACAATTTTCGGTGGATACGCCCTATAAAGAAATCCATTCAAAATTGAGTTCTATTTTAACTGTAAGACGCAAGAAAAACTTATCAGCTTAAAGAAATCCTTAATACATACGAAATTTAAATCTCAGAGCAAGCATAAGATTAACGAGTAACAAGTGTGTAGAGCTAAGATGCGGCTCGAGATTCAAATTCATAAATTAACATATAAATCGAAAAGATTTTACCCTAAACAAGATCAAAAGAATTTGTCCGATGTTGGGGAAGCCCCGACTCTGATGACTGTTTATGGGAAGGGTATCAGGACTCAATACTGTACCCTATTTACATTTTTAGGGTTCCTTAATCCCGAAACCGGGACCTTATCCCACTCGCCTTTTCCCGGCTTTTAACTTGTAAAACGAATAAGGATGTAATTTGCCGCCCTTAATACAGGTATTTTGTTTGCTATACTGGACAGGAACGACGTGACTTAAATTCGTGTTTAAGGATAGCAGTTTTATTTATTTATTGAGTTATTTAATTTGATTTTTGAGTTATATTCTAGGGTTAAATATAATGTATCTATTACTATAGCTTCGTTGTTCAAGATATGTACCTACAATGCATTAGTGTTTAGCTACTATTTACGGAACCAGAACAGTACTTGTGTCCCAGTCTGAGGACCCATTTGAGGTAGTGGAAAACAAAATATGGAACGAGAGTGGCAAAGAAAATATTTAAGACTCTATTATCTGATAACAAACTTTACCCCAAGTACGAAAAACTGTCGATTATATAATCGTTAAAATTTAGCATCCGACTAATGCCAGCTCTACAGTTGGCCATCATTGTAACCAATGCAACGTATATCACCTCTTTCGAAACTTTTAAAACATTATTTGCTACAAAATCAATACAGTATGATGAATTAGCGGGTTTATCACAATGTTGGCACAGTCTACTTACTACATACAGTCGTTCAGCGGAGGCGTCTAGACAGAGCAATCGTGCGGGGTACGCGGGGCAGGAGGGGAGAGGGTCCTTCCCATCTACCATACAAAATTTTGTTAGGTAGATGGGAGCTTTGCGACAGGGCTTTCGCATTTGATTTCAAATATTGAATTGGAAAAATAATATTTCTATTGGTTTTATGTAGGGGGTTTTTAATTGTGTTTATTACGATTTTTGGAATTCAAGATGGCGGCCGCGTTATTTTTTCAATTTTGTGATATTGGTGTTATGTAAGGGGTTTTTAGGGATGCTAAGCTCGATTTTGATGTGAGTTTTGGAATCCAAGATGGCGGCCGCGCTTTTTTTTCAGTTTTGTGATATTGGTGTCATGTAAGGGGTTTTCAGAGTTGCTAAGCTCGAATTTGATGTGAGTTTTGGAATCCAAGATGGCGGCCGCGCTTTTTTTTCAGTTTTGTGATATTGGTGTCATGTAAGGGGTTTTCAGGGGTGCTAAGCTCGATTTTGATGTGAGTTTTGGAATCCAAGATGGCGGCCGCGTTATTTTTTCAATTTTGTGATATCGGTGCTATGTAAGGGGTTTTTAAGGATGCTAAGCTCGATTTTGATGTGAGTTTTGGAATCCAAGATGGCGGCCGCGCTTTTTTTTCAGTTTTGTGATATTGGTGTCATGTAAGGGGTTTTCAGGGGTGCTAAGCTCGATTTTGATGTGAGTTTTGGAATCCAAGATGGCGGCCGCGCTTTTTTTTCAGTTTTGTGATATTGGTGTCATGTAAGGGGTTTTTAGGGATGCTAAACTCGATTTTGATGTGCGTTTTGGAATCCAAGATGGCGGCCGCGCTTTTTTTCGGTTTTGTGATATTGGTGTCATGTAAGGGGTTTTTAGGGATGCTAAGCTCGATTTTGATGTGAGTTTTGGAATCCCAGATGGCGGCCGCGGTTTTTTTCAGTTTTGTGATATTGGTGTCATGTAAGGGGTTTTTAGGGATGCTAAGCTCGATTTTGATGTGCGTTTTGGAATCCAAGATGGCGGCTGCCCATTTTTTTATGTTTTGTGGTATTGGTGTATTGTAAGGGGTTTTTAGGGATGCTAAGCTCGATTTTGATGTGAGTTTTGGAATCCAAGATGGCGGCCGCACTTTTTTTCAGTTTTGTGATATTGGTGTCATGTAAGGGGTTTTTAGGGATGCTAAGCTCGATTTTGATGTGCGTTTTGGCATCCAAGATGGCGGCCACGCTTTTTTTTCAGTTTTGTGATATTTGTGTCATGAAAGGGGTTTTTAGGGATGCTATGCTCGATTTTGATGTATGTTTTGGAATCCAAGATGGTGGCTGCGTTTTTTTTCTAGAAATAGAAATAGAAATAGAAATAGAAATATTTATTTGCTCATAAACATGGTATGATATAAACAGATCTTAAGTTGGTATTACATTGTTCAGCATGTTTTGCCAGTTGCCAGGCATGCAAAAATTGTATCATCATGTCATTCATTATTAGTTTTAAAATGTACTTACATGTTTCCATTATTAATCTAATTAAATGTTAAAATGTCAAATTCATTAAAATAGATAAAAAAAAACATTCATTTAATTGTAATTTAAATGTCAATTAATTTTTTATTATGGTATTTAAATGTCAAATTCATTATTAATTTTAAAATTTTTATAGTCAATAAGGAGTAATAATATTAAAGATTTACACAATGTCCATTTCAAGTAGGATGGTACAATATTATTTTTATTTAGTATTCACTAATAAAACATTAATAATAATATCACTATTCAGAAAAAATAACACATTACATATCCAAATATTCTTTCACAGAGTAGAAGTTTTTTTCTAATAGCCACCTATATAGTGACTTTTTAAATGTGTTTTTGACCAACGATAAATCTCTAAGGTCCTGTGGAAGCTTATTGAATATTTGTATGGCCATAAAGTACACGTTCTTTTTAAATAGTGTTAATCTGCATTTAGGAATAATTATTTTATTTTTTCTGCAACTTCTTACATTAGCTTTAACTTCCGTGTTGTACACAAAATATTCAGGGTTGTTTTTGACTAACAAACATAACTCAGCAATATAGATACTAGGAAGTGTCAATATTTTGTGCTGTTTAAACAAAGGCTTACAAGATACTCTGCTACTTATTCCACATAGTGCCCGGATACATTTTTTTTGTGCTATAAAAGCTCTTTTAAAGTCCACACTGTTGCCCCACATTACCACGCCATAGCGCAATACTGAGGATACAAATCCAAAATAGGTTTGTAAGGCAATTTGAAATGTTGTGACCTTTCTGATTCTGCTCAACGCATACACGAATTTATTTATCTTTTTACAAACAGCGTCAATATGCATTTTCCAGCTACAATGCTCATCAAGAGTTATTCCTAAGAATTGGGCAGATTTTACCAGGTCAATATTATTATTGCTATGTTGTATATTTATATTATTTTTTTTTGCTTTATTTGTGTGAAATTGTATTGCTTTTGTCTTATTTATGTTAATTTTTAAATTATTTTTATTTATCCAACCGATTATGTCACAAAGTGTGTTATTTATGTCTAATTCTAATTGGCCAATACTTTTACTATGGAATAGTATTGTACAGTCATCGGCAAATAAAAAGCAAGAATTATCTGTAATATCAGGTAGATCATTTATGTACAATATAAACAACAGGGGTCCCAAAATACTGCCCTGTGGTACACCATTTTTTACTTGACGATACTGTGACCTGGCCGTTTTTTTAGTTTGTTTTTCGATTTTTGTAATTTCAGTACACTGTTGTCTATTTGCTAGGTAGCTTTTAAGCCATTTATGTGCGGTTCCTCTCATACCATAGTCGTCAAGTTTTCTAAGTAGAATGTCATGGTTAACGCAGTCAAAAGCTTTTGACATGTCTAGTAACAAGGCTACAGTCAGTTCATTATTATTAATAGCCTCCGTTACAGTCTTCATCAACGAAAAACATGCAAGTGAAGTTGATTTGCCTATTTGGAAGCCAAATTGTTCCCTTCTTATTAATTTGTGCTTATCAATGAATGAATACATCCTTTCTGCCATAATTTTTTCGAATATTTTAGCTATTATCGGTATTAGTGTGATGGGTCTGTAGTTTTCCATATCGTCATCATCTCCTTTTTTATGTAGAGGCTTAACGATGGAATATTTCAGTTTTTCGGGAAAAACTCCGTTCTCTAAAGATAAATTTATTAAGTGGGTTAGCGGAATTGCAATTTTTTGGTAGCATAGTTTTAATATGTTTGTATTTATACCATCATAGCCTACCGAGTTGGTATTTTTTAAACCTCTTATGATGCGTATAACTTCGGTTTTGGATGTTGGATATAGAAAAATACTATTTTTTAATTTTGTTTTATTTGTATTTTCTTTGTTATCGTCAGTATTTTGTGTCAATTCTATAAAATAATTATTAAAGGCCTCCGCTATATCATTTGAGTCACTGAGAGTTTTATTTTTTATTTGTATTGTTTTTATTTCCTTTTTGGCAAGTCGTCGATTAAAATTATTATTTACTAACGACCAGGCTGCTTTATTTTTATTTTTTGCATTAACTAAGAATTTAGAATTGTTTATTTTTTCTGCTGTAATGGTGCATTTATGTAGTAGTTTTGAGTATTTCTGATATTTTATTTTATTATCTATTTTATGATTTTTTGTTGAATGAATAAATTTGTTGTAGAGTTTACGTTTTATTAAACAGCTTTTTTTTAATCCCTTTGTCAGCCATTTTAATTTTTTATTTTTGTTGTTACACCGAACTCTAACCATGGGAAAACATTGATTAAACAATAGAGTTAATATGTCATGGAAGGTATCAAACGCTTTATTCGTATCTGATTGCTCTAATACATCGTTAAATGTAAGAGGATCGACATAGTTGCAAAATTTTGATATGTTTTCTTCATTAAAATCTCTTTTAAATTCATACCATTGCGATACTTTTTCATAATCATTTATGTGCAATGATAATATTTGACATGTGTTATGGTCAGAAAGAGATAATTGTTTTGTGTAGCCATTTGCGTCATTTATATTACTAACGATTAAATCTAGGCATGCTTTTTTTCTTGTTGGTGTGTTAATGTGTAGTTTTAAATTATAATTTTGAAGGATGCCAATCAGCGTTTGTGTATATTTATTACTTTTTAAGATGTCAATGTTCCAGTCTCCGCACAATATCATTTGTCTAGGTCTTCTATTTTGTGATATTGGTGTCATGTAATGGGTTTTTGGGTGTGCTAAGCAATTATTAACTGTCTTAGTTTTAATAGATTTTTCCAGCGCATTTAATGCCGTTAATCACGAAATTCTCCTAGCTATGCTCGGTCGGTTAGGTATTTCTTCTATGGCACCTACTTGGTTCTCTTCCTATCTTGGCGATTGCCAGCAAGCCGTGCGAGTAGATCGGACGCTGTCTGACTGGCTTGACTTGGGAGGCTGGCGTTCCACAAGGCAGTGTACTCTCCCCTCTTCTCTTTTCCTTGTTTATCAACTCTCTGACCTCTCATTTCTCCTCTTCTTTCCATCTCTATGCCGACGATCTACAACTTTATGCGCAACATAATATCCACAGTTTAAATAATGTTGTCGCGCTAATCAACTGTGATTTGATGAAGATTTCTGTGTGGTCAACTAAATATGGCTTATCAGTTAACGTGCCTAAATTTCAATCTTTAATTGCTGGTAGGGTAGTTCTCGATAGCTGTCATGCGTAAACTCGAATAGTATCTACAATTTGGTATTTAACGGCGTGATAATATCCTACTCTCAACAAGTGAAGGACTTGGGTTTGACTATATCGATGCCTGCCTCTCTTGGAAAGATCATATCGAACAAGCATGTCTCAGAGCCACTAATGCACTTAGATATCTCTATAGGTTTAAGTTCTTTCTGCCTACCAGTATCAAGATTGCTCCAATACAGACGGTTGTCTTACCTATAATTGTCTACGCTCATGTCTGTAGCACCAACGTCAAAAGAAAAAAACCTTCTCAGTAAGTTGGATCGTTTCCTTAAAAACTGTATTCGTTTCATATATCGATTACGTAAATACGATATCTCTCAACACCGTCAACAGCTCAATTGGCTCCCTATTCGCGAGCGTCGGAACGTTAGAGTTGTCTGCATGCTCCTCAATATCCTGTTAGATCCACTTACCCCAGATTACTTGAAATCCAGATTTCAGTTTCTGGGCGACTCTAATGAACGTAGCCTTCGCTCTAGTGACAACTTTCTCCTGAAAACACCATCCCACTCTTCTGGCTTCGTCTCCCAATCATTATCTCTTTCGCCTGTACAACTTTGGAACGATTTGCCCTTAAAATATCCGCAGTGCCCCAAATAAGTGCGTGTTTAAGAAAATGGTCCGCGAACATTACTCGAGCTGATTACACTTATCATGATAGATCTGTTCTGACTTTATCTGTTATTTATTTATAGCTGTATGTATAATATGTGTATGTATAAACTATATATCATGTTATTGCTACTTTAGTATGTATACCTATCATTAGTTATTTAATTTTAGTATTTTTTTCTTGCATTTAATTAGTTCCTTCTGTTTTCTTTTAACTGTCACTTTATTTTATTGCTGCTGTTCATTTACTTCCTGGCACCCTTTCCAGTTGACTGGAAGAGAATGCATATAAGCATTGAGTCCATCATTTGTTATATATTTTGCAATAAAGATTAAATAAATAAATATGCACGATTTTGATGAAACTCGGTATTTGGTAGTATTTTGACAAGAAAACAGCAACTTTTTCATACAGTAGGCCCTTGAAGTTGAGCGATACCGACACCTGTATAGGTGTTAACGTAAGTACGGAAGGGTTGTCTTAAAATGTGAAGGTAGATGTTTTAGGAACCCGAAGGTATTGTGAAAAAAAAAATTCGGGTCAGGAATTCTCAAAATTTATTATTTTACATGCTTTTGTTTAGTTTTGATTCGTCAATTTTAACATTGCGTTACTTATTTCTTGTCAAAATAGTACCAAAAACCGAGTTTCATCAAAATCAGCCCACAAACAAAGAAGTTGGCCGCCATCTTGGATTTCTTACATTTTTAAAATTGCTTTGCTGTTTTCTTGTCAAAATAGTACCAGAAACCAAGTTTCATCAAAATCGGCCAACAAACAAAAATTTGGGCGCCATCTTTAATTTTTTTCATTTTTGACATTGCGTTGCTATTTTCTTGTCAAAATAGTACTAAAAACCGAGTTTCATCAAAATCGGCCCACAAACAAAAAAGTTGGCCGCCATCTTGGATTTTTAATATGATTTTACATTGCCTTGCTGTTTTCTTGTCAAAATAGTACCACAAACCGAGTTTCATCAAAATTCGCCGAAAAACTTAAAAGTTGGCCGCCATCTTGGATTTTTAATATTTTTAACATTGCGTTGCTGTTCTCTTGACAAAATAGTACCAGAAACCGAGTTTCATCAGAATCAGCCCACAAACAAAAAGTTGGCCACCATCTTGGATTTTTCAGAAAATTTTATCATAGCGTTGCAGTTTTCTTGTCAAAATAGTACTAAAAACTGAGTTTCATCAAAATCGGCCAACAAACAAAAAAGTTGGCCGCCATCTTGGACTTCTAATATTTTTATCATTGCGTTGCTGTTTTCTTGTCAAAATAGTACCAGAAACCGGTTTCATCGAAATCGGCTAAGAAACAAAAAAGTTGGCCGCCATCTTGGATTTTTAATTATTTTAACATTGTGTTGCTGTTTTCTTGTCAAAATAGTACCGAAAACTGAGTTTCATCAAAATCGGCCGACAAACAAAAAGTTGGCCGCCATCATATTATTCCCATAGGATAACGTCTCGTTCTCGTGCAGTCCACGCAGTCGAAACCGCGGGCGGAAGGCTAGTCACAATATAAACCTGTGAACTTCGCCATATCTATATACCTTTTTAGTAAGTTAGTCAAGATGTATAAAATGTAACTCCTTTTTTTTCGGCGTAGTCTTACAACTATACGCGTGACAACCCTTACAGTTTTACAACTGTCTGGACATCGGCGGCATTTTCGCCAATGTCAAACGCGATGACTGACTGTATGTAGTAAGTAGACTGTGATGTTGGCCAACGTGTAGAGCCGGTATGATTGTTACCGCAGCTGTCAAAATAGCAAAATACCAAAGCCGCCAAAGTGCTGCTGTCAAACATTTATTGAATTTCAATTCCTTAAACAACTGAGGAGTCCGTGGCGCAGTGAGTTGAGGTTTAGCAACTTGCACAATGGTCGGTCAAGGGATGGGTGACCAAAAACTTTTTTTTTTTTTTTTCTTTATTTATGGCAACAAACAGTCGTACATGGAAATAGTAGTATACAAAAAATAATATTGTTGATTGACCTATAGTGCCAGTAATGTGGTATAATTTACAATACATATTGAGATGTTTCATTTCCTTCTCCATGCTTCGGAAGGCACGTTAAGCCTTTGTTCCCGGCTGCACCGCACTGGACCCGCGTGGTGGTTGATGGCACATTCTCCTTATGCATCCATAAGGAAGACCAGTGCGCCAGCAGTAGGGACATTAAATGGATGATGATGATGATACAACTGAAAGAGGCGCCTCTCTTGTTTTCATACAAAATAATACAATCATGATAACCATGACGAGAACGAGAGTTCGAGAGTTTTCGTGTTTGTGGTAAGGTAAGGTATAACCACCAGTCATGGACAGTATAAGGGCATTTTTCACTTCTTAAATAGTTTATATTTTGATTACTCATAATACCTACAGGTGTAAAAAAATGAAAAATAGTTAAATACTTCATTCTGATCATTAGAACGAATCAGGTTTTTTTTCGAACCTCACTGCGAATAAACCAATTTTTTTATTAAGGTGAAAGTACGAAACGGGCATAGGATTATCTTTGCTATTTTAAAAAAGTGTTACCGTGGCTTTAAATCTCTCAAGTTTGGTTATTTTTATAGAAATTGTTTCTAACTGTTCATCACTGGAGAACTGTCCAGGACTGGCTCTTTTACCTCACTGATCTTACATTTTTTAAATAAAAAATGGAAAATATTTGATTCCATTTTTTTTATTTTGAAAAACCAACATATTATTTCCTATACAGAATGAACAATCAATAGACTCAATTCCATTAACCGAGTCGGCCTTCTTAACCAAACGCTGCCCATAATAGTTACAGTTGGCGTTACTGGAGTAACTGCTATACGTGGAATACATTTGCTTCAATTGAACAGATCGACCATTTAATGGAGGAAGTGCTTTTCAATTAATGCTTGTTACGGACAAATCATTAGGTATTTTATTAAATAGTTATAGATTGCTGCATGTATTACAACATGTAGTACAACAAATTTTCAATTTTCTATATATGTAAATACTAGGTAATATTAGAATTTCATGTTTTGGCAAAAATTGTTGGCAAGTTGACAAGTCTGTATTTTCTATACTTACTAATATTCATTTTTTTTTGTATAAATAAATTAAGAGCGTCGGGGCAATTTCCCCACATTAATACTCATTATTGAAGATGAACAACTCAATTTCAATAAACTCCATACAAGTCGCAGTTCACAAGTAATTCAATAACTCATTTGAATACAAATAGAAAGTTCCAGAGTATTTACTCGCTCTGATTGCACAGTGCATCGTTAAACGGCGAGCGAAAACAAAAAGGGGCAACACTGGAGTATGGACAGACGGCTCCGAGAAAAGTGGTCCATAAATATTGACCAAAAAGTTTTTGCGCAGCTCAAAATCTCTGCACCAACAAATTCGCGCTAGGGTAATCCACCGAAATGGATTTTAATGTTTACGTATGGAATCCCTCTTTCTACTCCGCGAAATTAGAGGCACCATTGCATATTTTTTGCGTAATTCGGTAGCTTGTTTTAAATATATTTTTTGTTGTCTCGTCGTTCAGCTTATTCATTTATAAGGAAAGGCAGTGCCCCAGCAGTGTTGTTAGTGAAATGTTTGATGATAATAATATTACATTTTATGTCGATAAATAATTCCTAATAGCCTGTGAGAGGTCGAGAGCATTTATTTGTTCTGATTGCTCAGTGCATCGTTCAACGATGAGCAAAAACAAAAAGGGGCAACACTAGTATGGACAGACAGCTCCGAGAAAAGTGGTCCATAAATATTGACTAAAAACTTTTTGCGCAGCTCAAAAACCAACAAATTCGCCCTAGGGTAATCCACCGAAATGGATTATAATGTTTACGTATGGGATCCCTCTTTCTACTCCGCGAAATTACAGATACATACCATTGCATAATTTGTGCGTAAGTTGGTGACATTTTTGCTTTAATATTTTTTTTTTATTAATACCTGAGGTAAGCATCTTCATTTAAGTACTTATGGCCGTTATTCCATAAGTACGAGTGGATGACGTATTTAAAAAACAAGCTGGTGCGACATCTCATTTCTGCGAAAATTCAACCTCCAGAATCACCGAAATCAAAACTTTGTTCTAGAAATATCAGTATACCACATTACCTATCACGGATTACGAACAGCATCAGATAAACAAAATTCAAAACGGCCTCATTAAAAAAATAAGAATCCATGGTAAGAATAAAAAAGTACAGTGAAAGCCGTTCTCATTTGTCAAGTTCCAACCGAGTTCCAAGCGTTGCATGCTGCGCCTACATCGCAAGGAGTGGCCGACTTTTTATTCATTCCACTTTTCATCGCACAACGCAACGTTTTAATAACTCGGAATGGTGATGCGCTTAGAAAACATGTTAATTTCATTAGTAGGTTGTGGTATGGTGAGGGGAGTTTTTACCTTATATTGTAATATTTAAGCTTGTGTAAGAGTGTGTAGGCGTGGCTTGGCTGAAATAAGCTGCTCTGATAAAGCAACTAAAAGAGAAAGAAATCGTATCTGCATTATTTTCAAAAATCACTTGATCCCGACTGCAAAGGAAAGGTTATGTTTTTCGCGCGTATCTTGTTTATTATTGGTATAATTAAAATCAACTAAACAAAAAAAATGGAAAATTAAGTATTTAGAAAAAATCGACCCGTCTCACAACCGATTGTGGAAAAAATCAACCCGTCTCACAACCGGTTGTGGAAAAAATCGATTTTTTCTAAATACCATAGGTGGCCAAATTATTAGGGACAGTACTGAGATTTTTTATTTTTACAGTTCAGTTGAATTTCTGTAACAACTGATTGGTTGTAGGTCTCTTATGTATTTTTTAAATGATTTTGTATTCTATTGAGATCATAAAAACTAAAAATAAATATACAAAACTGTTATAGTTTCTTTGTATAAGTATATATTATACTGATAGACGTACATAAAGTAAGTTCTAATATGTATTTTGTAATGCCGCCTTTTGCTGCAATGCTCTTAATGCACGCTTTTGCATTTTCCTGTAGTGTGGGGTTGTTTTTTCAATCTCGGATGATAGTTTCTATCAACTGCCGCTTGGTGTAAATTAGTTCCTTCACCATCACCAGTCTGGTGAGTTCCCACATAGAGAACTATAATAATATATGGGGTTTATTTCTGGCGATTTCCCAGGCCGTGGCAAAACAGAGAAATTTCTATTATCCAAGAATGCAGTCACACTTCTGGCTTTATGGCAAGATGTAGAGTCATGCATAAAGATGTAGAAGTTATCAGGTAGCCATTAAAAAACCTACGGCAGTAGGTGAGTTTCTATGAGTTGCTTGTACTGGTCTTGGTTCATGGTCCTTTTAACAATGTATAGGCGCCCCATGCCTTTGGCTGAGATGCCAGACTACACCATGACACTAACCGGGTGTTTAACCCTCTCCACTCTCCACTAGGCAATCTGCGTGGATTTTTTCCCAGGGCGTCGTCGTCTCACAAAAGAACTTTTGTCAACCAAAACTTGAAATGTTGACTCGTCGGAAAAACACACCTGTAAAATTACAGAATTTATAGAAGAAAATCGTTAAAGACCTATTTAAACTACTCAAAAAAGTTTTAATTATTCGACTCCAACCTGCAACAGTTATGTTTTGATGTTGTCTAGCCCAGTGCAGTATTTTCTTTTTCATAGGATCGGTTAGGACTTAGGCGTGGTTTTTTGGTAGGTTGCCCCGACCCATCAGATTCTGTTCGACCAACCGCCTCCGTATTGTCCTTCCCGAAATATTTACACCATCGTCGTTCATCATCATGGTCAAACGAGCAACGCTCTTTTTATGATTTTTGAGGCAGATGTTTCTTAATTTTCTATCAGTATGAAGAGTGGTGATCCTTTTCCTGACACATTTGCCATCGCGATTTGCTTCTAGAGGTTCTCTGTTGTAAATTTTAGTTTTTATTATATTAACGGCAGACTTTGAAACCCCAGCAATAGCTGCTATGTCTCTTTGGGAATGTGTAGAATGCTGTGTATATTTTTTATTAGTATTGACCGACTTTCTTGTCCTAAATAACCATATAAGGTAACTAATTGTTCATAAAACAACATTCTTGCGTCTATGAATTTACATTGTATTAATGTCTTCTCGACGCGATAACTTTAATTTTCTAGTTTTTTTGAAAAGTTAAGGCTGGATTGTCTCCAAGAAAATGTAGAGAGATACATCTCGTACATGTAGAGAGAGGTATCTCTCTACATTTTCTTGGAGACAATCCAGCCTTAACTTTTCAAAAAAACTAGAAAATTAAAGTTATCGCGTCGAGAAGACATTAATACAATGTAAATTCATAGACGCAAGAATGTTGTTTTATGAACAATTAGTTACCTTATATGGTTATTTAGGACAAGAAAGTCGGTCAATACTAATAAAAAATATAACAAACAAAAACACTACAAAACCGCGCATTTTCGAAAAAATATCTATATGGGGAGAAATGTAACATTATCGACAGATGAATCGCATATCCTGTGTAGCCACTTGCTAAAAACAATAATAAAGATACCAGTAGCAATATCAAACAAAATAAACTTTAAAAAACAACATAATTTACAGAAACTAATATGACAAACTATAAATTACATAAATATGAGCACTGCCCTAATAATTTGGCCACCCACTGTACTTCGTTTTCCATTTTTCAACCATAAAAATTGCATTGTGAATGCAAAAAAGTAAAAATTTAAATAACTTGCCATAGTAATTTCTTCTTTAGCGATTGTCAAAATATCTGGAAAGGTATTTCTTTCGCGTGTGGGGGTAGTAATATCTTCACATTGATGAAATTAACGCTGGCTATACAGCATGTAAGAAGTATTTGATAAATTCGACGCTTGTCGTAACGACTCCGTAGCTCAGTGGTTAGAGCAGTCGCCCGGAAGCGAAAGGTCGTGGGTTCGAGTCCCATCGGAGCTGGTTGTGAGACAGGTCGATTTTTTCTAAATACTTCATTTTCCATTTTTCAACCATAAAAATTGCATTGTGAATGCAAAAAAGTAAAAATTTAAATAACTCATCAACTAAAATAAATTTATAAATGTGACTGTTTACAGTAACATATTCATTGCTAACATGAAACGTACAATAGGACATTTACTTTACACATTAATAAGATGAGTAAGTAATAATCTTATCGAAGACGAGTCAATTAAATTTTCATTGATTAAATCATTAGACACAGAAATAGTATCCATGTAATTGGGTCGCCACGTGTTACAATTAAACCAAGCGAATTCAATTAAGTCGCTCTCTTCGGTTTATTCAAAAGTGAGCTGCTTTGCACAAAAGGAAGGAAATAAAAGGGCTGGTACTTCAATTAATCGAGTGAGCTTTCATTTGAATCAGTCACTCGCAGTTTTTCCCATTACCTTTTTACTGAAACCTCGTGCTTTTCACAAACTGTCTCGGACTTACTATTTGTGTTGCAGTCAGTTTTAATTTTAAGGATATTCAGAAACATAAAGGACAATTCTATACTAATATTATAAAGAGGAAAGATGTATGTAATGAATAAACTCAAAAACTATAAGACCGATTTCAAATATTCTTTCACTTTTAGAATCCCTGATTAACATAGACTATATTTTATCCAGATATTCCCACGGGAACGGGTACTACGCGGGTAAAACCGCGAGAACCCGCTAGTTATTATTAAGATTAGATTTTTTGTTTTCTTGCGGGCACAGAATAAATTGTTTGTACCTTTGGCATATCCTAGAGATACTAAATTATTATATTACTTGGTACTATTAGGTATTGAAAATGAAGTATTAGACAAGATTGACCCGTCTAACAACTAGCTCCGATAGAACTCGAACCCTAATCAGAGCTAGTTGTGAGACGGGTCGATCTTTTCCTATACTTTATTTTCAATAATAAAAACTACATTGTGAATGACAAAATTAAAAAAAAAATACTATAGGTAGGTCTGTCATACATCTATATATTTTTTTGTTTTTAATATAATTGATTATGGAGCTCTTATTAAATCACAATGGTTTAAAAAAGAATTAGGTAACACTTAAGACCTAACTATAATAGTAGTTTATGTGACTGTCGCATAAGGAGTGTTTTAATACCGAGTTATGTGCAGTCTCATACACTACTTTATCTACACTCATTACATTTATTATATATTTCAAAAATAAAGCAAATCAATATTAATTATAAAATGTGAATTGGTGCCAAACCCCACTCATAGGAGTCTATACGGTCTATTCCTTCTAAATTCAAAATTCTAATTTTAAAAACGTTTCTCATTGTTGCCGGCTAAAGAAGAGCTTGAAAAAGTTGGAAGTCAGGGCCGGTAAATCCTACGGTTGCCATGGAGACTGTAAATTTAAGAAATATAAGTGTTTTATAATGAGTGACAGCTGTATCCGTGTGTTGCATAATGGTCATTATGAAACACCCGGATACAGCAGCTTTATTTTTTAAAGTTGACTATGGCATAAAGTGTATCAGTATACGTTCAGGCATGAGTTCATAATTCGAAAATTATAACATGAGTGTAGATTAAGATATTTTTTAATACAGTTGCTCAAAAAGTGGCGTATTGCAGGGACGTATAGCGTTCGGGATGTGGGCTATTACACACTCGAACTTTTTCTTTACCTTTCCCGAACTCGTGCGTTTTCTTTCCCAACTGTCAAAATATTGTCTATTAAAAAGAAAAAACCAACCACGAAGTTTATACAAAAAAAAAATCATAGAAGTTTTTATGATTCATGCAAATATTTCTAAAAAGAAGCTACTAATTTGTTTCAATATCAGATTTAAAAGTAATTTTAATTATACATTAAATTAATATTAGTATCGGCCAAATTAAATTTATGAATATAAAAAATACATAAAAATGGCTGTATGACCACAGATTACTAAATATGGTATGACGTGCACTATTTACCATAGTATCTGCCTATAGGAGTGAAAAGAAAATGAGGGACCTTATTTCTTAATTTTCCAAATTAGTTTTTTCTGGTTTTTATTGTGGTAAGTAGGTACTTAGTATTAGTACTTAGAAAACGATGTGGTAAAAGAGAGAAATAAGGAAAGGCGCTCCTGTAGGATTCGGATTGCTTTTGTTAGGTTTCATTTCATCTCATCTCATTTAATTTAATTTTCATTTCATATCAATAAAAAATTCTACTGAAGCCTTGGCTGTATGATCATAGTTTCCTTTGCCAACCCAGAATGGGTGAAGAAAACAAAAAAAAAGGTCTCTGCTTATATTCTTTTACGATTAGTTAGTTGAGTTTATTGTTTTTTATTATTTTATTAAATTGCTTAATTTTTTCGCAACTGTATTAAAAATAGTTGTTCAGTTCACGTGCGGAACCGTCATTGCAACTTGTTCCGACTGTCAACCCTCACCTTCGGCTGCGCCTCGGCTCGGGTAGACATTTGTCGGAACTCTTTGCAATGACAGGCTTTCCGCACTTGTAATGAAATCTACTATTCTACTGAAAAGATAGATTCGTTCTTCCTTAAACGCTCGTTTTCATCCTATTTTATAATCACTTATTCAAACTTTTTCTATTGTGTTTCCACCATAGTTATTGACAATCAATTCAGTCACTCACTTCCAGCATTCGGTCTTAAAAAAAAATCCTATCGCCACACGTTGCTGGTGAGTGAAATCAACGGATTTTTTAAACTGTCAATCAATAAAATTAGTGACTATTTTATTATAAAACAAATTGTTATGAGAAAAAATAATTCTTGAATGAGTGCTTCATAGTTTCTTTTCTAACGTTTCCAAACTAAAAGCTGTTGCTTATGCATTTTTGGTTGACAAAAATTTTAACAGTGATCGAATTCAGAAATAAACCTTTTAAAAAGAGGCTGGATAGTATACAGTGTATATAAGAGTAAAAATTGTTGTCTTTGTCGGTGAATTTTTGTACCACCATGGCGAGAGCGTATTGAATTTGAAAGATGCAACCTCAAAGGAAAAGCTACGGGCTTAAAAATAACGATATGATATTTTTTGAAGCGAAAACGACTTTGTCTGCAATATTGAAAATTTTACAGAAAATTCTTGTTGAAAATTTGAAAAAAATTATAAATTGACCAACATAAAATAGAAAAGTTTGGCTTATGGCCCTTCATCCTCAAGGTAGTCCTGTGCTCCAGAAGTGGAGACATTAAGAAATTACTGATGATGGTGAAAGTAGTCAAGGCTAAACTATAAAACTGTAAATGGTAAGCAACCAGAAGAAGTTCCGCTAAGGTCAGCATAGAGCGCAGGCCACCCCGCCAGCTGGTGAGCAAATTAAGTCCCTGTCCAGAACCACATGATATAGTAGTTTTTTTTACCATGTGCCAGAACTACGCGCGAGTAAGACGCGTTTTAACATACATTTGGCGTTCCGCCTCTTATCTGCCACATTGACAGTGATGTAATGAAAATCGCTGTTAAAATCGCGGCTAATTCGCCCAATAAAAGCTTACTGTGAAACAATTTAAGCGTTCTATACAGGAGTGGTTAAAGACCCTTGACTATACAAATGTATAAATGCATTTAATAATAATAATTCAATTTAAGTCTAGAATCAAATAGGATTGTAATGTAACTTTACTTATATTGTTTTACTGTATATATTGTTTTATCTTGTTTCGAACCAGCCGGTAACTGTAACTTTTTATTTGTAACGGTTCCTGCGATTCAGGCCAAGGGTCTTGTGCAGTGGCCACTGTTAAAAATTTCTGGTTCCCTTTACGTACAAAATAATTAACATCTATAGTTAACACAAGTTTATAAGAACTTTGTGTATTTGTGTATTTATTACCAGTAGAAAGCTACATTATTCCCGAGTGATATAGGTTATATTTTAACCCGCTATTCCCACGGTAACGGGAACTGCGAGGTTAGTCACTAGTGTTTTCATAAAAATGTTTATCAGTGTAATAATAATAGGTAATAAAAATTAATTATACCTCCCACTTCTGTGAAGTAAAACAATGTAGTGGTGAAGTAGGTTATAAAAACACAAGGAAGTGCTAACAAAGATTAATAACTGGTAATTTGTTTTTCATTACAGTACTATCAGACACCCAAAACAGTTAACCGTCGTGCCACACGCAATGTCGCATTTCCATAATCTTGTGTCATCTTTATTAATTGAAACCAACGCTATACGCTATCTAGGTACTCAGCGGAAATAACAACAACTTTATATCTATTGTGAGAAAGGTCACTTTCCAACAAAATGTGACATGGTTAGGCGCGTTTATATGTCAGGTGCCCACCCTAAATTTAAGAAGTTACAATCTTAATTACGATCCACCACCGAATATAATAAAGTTCACTTTATCGTGGCATTCGTTGCTAAAATAATTGGGGTTCCTACAAAACGAAGTGCCCCACACCATAAATTTTTATTCAGTAATTTAGTTTCAGGTATATATTTATTAGGATTCCTTATTATTGTGTAATTTAAGGGTAATTCCAACTTAACTACAAGAGAAATTGATATTATTCTATATCTCATGAAAATTACCTAATCGTGACGAAAATAAGCCTGTTCCTTACCTTTGCTGAACTTTGGGAGAAATATACCATAGATTTTTATACCACGGTTAAAGACCACAAACTGTATTTTTTTGGAAAAAGAACGTTTATATTTTTAGACTTGGTTATTTAAATGTGAGAACTTGTCCTGGTCAGCCAAAGGCTGCTAATTCAAGACACAAAGCTATTTCCTGTATAAAAATATAAAATGAATAAGATCTTATATGTATGTACTTCTTATGATATATAATAAAATATTGAATTTTATGCAAGACAAACAAAAGAGCTTGCGATGAAGAGACATTTTAAAAGCGTCTGGCTTGATTTAGAAAGCGCCTTTGTTTCAGACCATGGCGCCGTCCCCTCGTTGATTTAAGTGTACAATAGCTTCCCTCTTACGTCTGACAATGCTCCGATAGCTTAGAAAACGTCCACAATAAGAATATACAACACAATAAAATTGAATGGAAATGAAGATATCAATTATTTTGATTTCTCTTCTCTTGCGTTTGCAACACCTTTCAATTTCCTTAATGATATTGAATCGATGATGTACCCTTGTTTAACGAAACAATATCTTTTTTACAAACACTTTGTGGAAGTATATTTCGTATTTTTTTTCTCCAATTCTTTAGACAGTATGCCCTATATTATTGCACTTTGTCGACTGCAATATACAATTAAATAAATAATATTTAATTGACCTCATTAATTTATTCGTTTCCTTTTAAACGAGCATTTCGTTTTGACTGTGTAATATTGAATAAAACATTGAGCAGGAATATAAAAATACAAAATGCCTAATTAGGTATTTTATTAGCTTAACCTATGTATGTTTTCTTCGCAAGTTTAATGGCGCTGGGTGCGGCCAATTAAGCTTGTATTTACAACGTCTCCACAAATTCGCCTCGTGTAAGTTCCAATGTGCGCAAGCAAGTCGTAATGTCACTCACGTATAAATTTCGCCGGTTGTTCGATTCTAATAAAGCGAGCGTTTTACTGCTTCTGTTACTGCTGCCAGTCACCATCAATGTAATTTATGAGCCGGTAAAGAAGAGTAATTCTGCTTATTAATTTTGCGCGGGCGCGCTCTGAGGTGTGGCTTCCCGGCTTACATGATTCAATCTCTTTAATCACGTTCCACCGCTTCGTCTTCCTAAAAGGCACCATCATTCAACGCCCCGGATTATTACCAATCTTTGACGTTCCATTAAAATTTTGTCCAAGATCCCAATCGACGATTACTGATTTCGCGAACGAATTAAATTTTTAAATCCTTAAACGTGTCGGCGGATTTAAATGAGATTCTATTTGAGATAAGTTTAAAATCCGAAATGCTCTTCGAATGCCGGATTGCTCATCAAGTACTCCCTTTATCGTTTTTCTTTTCATTGGTTTCATTTAACGAGACTGCGCATGCTATGGTTTTGCTACTGCTTTTGTTTTCGTTAACGTGCAAGCGCGCGTTAAGGTGTTTCGTTTGGTTAGTGAGTAAGCGGTTTGGGTGTGGGATATCAGTAGGCAAACCTATTGCTGTGCACGCGACCGCTATTTATGCCGATGAACCCGATAAGCTCAGGTAATTATAAACATGATTCAAGCAGTTTTACAGATTAAAAAGCGAGAGAGTATTTAAGCTAGAAACTAGATTTGTATAGAGGATAATAATACAATTTGGTCTGAGATTTTGTTAAGAATATGTATTAAGTTATAAAGTGTTATTTAAATCGCGCAAAAAATTGCTGGATGGGGTGTAGTGCTTTAAAGCGTCACTTTAAATAATAGGCAATAAATAGTGAAATTCACCAAATTTTACTAAGTTACAACGTACCAATTAACAGGCAGACAAATTAATCAACTTTAGCATTTTTTGTTAGTGAAGGGAAAATATTGTGTAATTAACAAATGTCGGAATATTTTCTAGTATTGTTTCATAACTAGCATGCCATGCCATAGTTACACAAATAACTTTTAATTGACTGAGAACAAATATATAATTTATCATATACTTATGTTTTATACATTTAGATTTAATAAACATTTTCGGATAAAATAAACATGTTATGCTATTAAATTAGAACAGAGTCCGATTAAGGGGCATTTATTATTTCAATTAAACAAATATTTACTCATCAATTATTTATGTCGTTTACTCATCATTATCATCAGCCGTATGACACCTATTTATAGGCCTCCCCTTCCTGGATCGCCAAAAGGATCGGTCCTGCTTGCATCCAGCGGCTTCCCGCAACCTTCCCCCTGATCCACAACTGTTCGGAAAAGGAATTCGATTCGAATTCTTATGCTTTGTCTTCCTGTATTCTGAAGTGAGTGACACTGACAGATCATACATTCTGCTGCCAGAAACGTTAAGGAGGCAGATCGTCGGTCCACTGTGAGCCTACCCACGGAATGGCGACCAGTACACAGTCGCCATTCAAGAACCTTTCAGACCCAAAGATAGTATTGTGTCTGTGTAGTACCCGTTCCTTGGAATATCGAGATAAAATAGCTTAAGGTACTCAGGACTAATAAAACTTTATATGCTAAAAGAATTTTCTAAATTTCAGTAGTTTCAGTGATTATCTCTTACAAACATAAAATGTTTGCCTGTGTATAATATTAGTGTCAAGATTACCATTAAAAATTTTATTATAAAAATATAGTACCTACAATCTCAGTACACCCCTGTTCCAAGGACATTTTCTCGTATGAACTCGTAAAACATAGGTCGTGCCTTTGTATTTTTAATTATTAGGATTTTGTTCATATTTCACGATAGCCGGTCACGCGACATAAACGATTCTCTAAGTAAGTAACTGGTCGTTAGTTTAAGTGAAAAATAGCACGCTACATTTAAAAAAGTTGACTACACTTTTTTTTATCTGCACTTCAACTATAAAGGTTTTTGGAGAACTTCATTATAAAGATTAGGCGATAGGACGGATACAGGCTGATGATGATAACTATAATGATGATTCAAAACACGTATTACATTCCAAAAATAATAGTTATAGTGAAATATTTGGAATGCAATTTTTTTGGATTTGAGTCCTACCTGGGTGCGTACCATCAACTTTAAGACAGCGATTCAAAACTAGCGCGATGCAGAATAGGTTCCTAAAATGAATTGCTTTCTTTCGTACTATAACCTTCTAAAAACTGGATCGCAAATGAATTGCTAAATGTGAATGACCGAACGATTTGTGTCCTTATTTCTTCTACTCGTCTCTTTCACTCGATTCTGTCATGCCCGGAGAGTGAGAGGGACGGGTATAACCTGCAGGTGTCATGTTAGCTTGGCCGAGTTATAAGTCAAATGTGAATTCTTGACAGCTTAGCGGCTGTGAAATGTCATTGAATGATCACTGAATCGCTGTCATTGATATTAAGCTGTCGTGGTACGAATAAGCGAAGCAGATCAGTTTAGGTCCTAAACAAAACCGCAATAAGAGTTGATGGTAGGCACCCTGTAACCGAAGTTACAGTAAAATATAACTATTTTGAAATATCGGGAACTTGAAAATAAATTTAAACATGGTAAAAATCTCATTTTTTCATAATTGTTATAGTGATAATGACCATGTAAGTTTAAAATGTTATTTTCAAGTCTATAATGTATTTTCAAAATAAATCTGTACATTAAATGCCAATTTTATGTATGCAAGCAAATCAAAACATCATTTATTTGCTAGATCATGGTGTGTACATTAAATCTTTGACTATATTTTATTTTAATTCTAACATTGATCTAACTACTTAGGAAAAACAACACGTAGTCAAGTAACAGCTGAATTTTATTAATAATATTTACGTGAAAAACTATAAAAATGTAAACAAAAAGTTTCAGTTCATAGTAGAGTAGTATGGGAATATATTACGGAGCAGCGATTTTATTCAAACTGTTACGCATCGCACAAAACAATTTTTTTTTACGCCAGTCAGAATATGCATTTTGCGAGAATAAAGCCAATTCACTTTTATATTCTATACTGCAGTATTAAATTCTAAAAAACTAAATGAAAAATTTGATCAAACGCGTATGTGTGTTTGTGTTTCTTTTCAATGGTGAATTGGTGGCAGTTAATAAACGCAGAATTATGATTTTTTTGTTGTATTACTGACTGTAATATTACAAATCAAACATATAAAAGTAACAGTTAAATTACAAAAGCGATAATTACTCTTGAACTTCCAAAATAAGTTGCAACATATAAAAGTTGCTGTTTCATCTAGTACCTAACACTCTTTAGTATAATCTTAAGAGGTGCTTTTTCCCTATTATTTTAAGCTCGTCTTGAGTAGAATTCGAATGATGGAAATAAATGTGTTGCGACCTTCTTGAATTTTGTTTGGTAGACCACGACAGTTTCTTAAGCTTTGAGCCTTTCTTTCAACACGTTTTGGAACTTGCATGAAGCATTAGCATTCGTATTGGTATCCGCATTCGAATTCGCGAATGCTTAAAAATTGATATTCGTTACTTCACTAATCATAAATAAATCGTTGTCTCTGATATGTACGGATTGCATATATATATATTTTAAAACTATCTTACAGAAAATCCTTCAATTATAAATACTAATTAAATACAGAGTTCATCACTTTTTATAATAATAAATAAGGTAATTTAGCAGTAATAGCATCTCACGCACCGACTGGATATAAAGCGTTTGAACGCTCTCGTTCTTACACTAATGTCTTGTGACACGCAAACGACAAACATAAGGCTCGTAACGCACGAAATAACAATATAAATCAGGTTTAAAATAAAAGGCAAAATATATACTTTGAAAAAATCGTGACGGTCTCGAATAAAGGTAAGTTTTATCGTAGCAGCTACGGCGTAGACGACTACGGACATAAATAAACAACGTATCAGGCAATTAAAATCACAAGTGACGGTAGTTGTTTGATAACTATAGCATGCAGTTTTTAAATAAATAATAAGCTTTTTATTTATGTTTTGTCTACGTTTTTCTTACATTGATTTGTACTTATAAATTTATTTCATATAAACATTTTTGTATTATTAACTTGCCTATTTACCATTACATTAGTTTGGTTTTTGTTTTCATTTTTAACTTATGATCTTAAAACTTAAGTTAACATTTTATCCATTCAAGCGTAAACGAGTAAAGTCGGCATAATTATTATCGGAGCTCTCGATCACAAATTAATATTTTATGTGCCCCTGAAAGGGACAATAGGGCCATTTCCCAAATTATTCATAATCACATCATACGTTTTTTTTTCTCTGTCTGAAGTTTATGCAGACAAAATCGCGGACTACCCCTGAAGGGCCTCCCAAAATTAATTTATAATTTTACTACAATATATATTAGAGTTCCTGAACTCGAAACGTTCGCAGACAAAGTCGCGCCCACAACGTAGTTGCACATAAATAAAGTTGTTATCATGAGCTAAGTCGGCATAATGGTTATCGGAGCACTCCGCCCCACATATTGTTATGTGCCCCTGAAGGGCCGGACCCCTATAACAGGATACAAGAATGGGTTTTTAACGTACATCAGCAAGTTGCTTTTATTATTACGTTTTTGAAATACCGCTACTAAGGTGGCTTGAATGATGTAGATGGAGAATAAGTTGAGAGATGGAGAGATTGGTTGAGACAATGTTATGACTTTTTTATTAGTTTTGTGCATTTACATGATTTACATTCCTAATCTGTAAGTATAGGAAAAGTTGTTATAGAATGAAACTAACAGCCCTGTAAGGATATATTTTTGGGCGTGATTCGAACTCGTGCTGAAAATCTACTTCAAGGGTTGGTAGTTTTTTTTCTATAAGGTAAAAAAAAATCGGTTTTAGTAAAGAAGAGTAATGACATAATCAGTGTCTTTAAAAATGTATAAAATACTATATGTTTCTTACAGTAGGCTATAACGAAAATAATTTTATTTGTTATAAAACTTCATAGCCATTCATTCTATTTTAAAATAATTTTAAAAAGAATGCTTGTAGTATATTGGACCGTTCATTAGTCTTTTATTGCTTTAAAATTCAAGATATAGGTTTTTGTTTTATACAAACGTTATGCATCTTTTCAAAGATTGATTAGTTCATTTTTTATGCTTGTTATATTTTAAATTCTGTCATTATAAGTACTCAAGTCATTGGAATATTTTAAGTAAGTAGTTATATGTACAAGCTATTTTTATGAGTGACTAGCCTTCCGCCCGCGGCTTCGCCCGCGTGGCCAACACGACGTTATCCCGCAGGAATGTATTGTTTTTCCGGGATAAAAAGTAGCCCGCTCTACATCTCCCAAACTATATCCAATCTAAAAATCACGTCGATTCGTTGCTGCGTTTTGACATGAAAGAACATTAATTTATATTTTCGTCAAATGTTTGACCGCTCGCTGGTTTGTATGGGAAAAGAAAAGTGTTGTTTTGACTATTTTCCAAGCAATTTTTATGTTTTTCTCTCCTTAAAAACATTTTGCCTTAAGGAACATGTGAAATAAAAAATAGTCGAATTGCTCCAGCCGTTCTCGAGTTTTGCGCTTAGCAACATCCATTTTTAAGGTTCTGAACCAAAATGGTAAAAAGGAACCCTTATGGTGCGACTCTGTCTGTCTGTCTGGCGCGGCTGGATATCTCGAGAACTACTAATGCTATCAACTTTAAATTTGGAATAGTTTTAGATGACGTTTGCCCAACTATTTTGCAAATAAGAAAATAATAAAAATATATTTGCATAATTATGGGGTTGATAAAAAATGTAAAAAAATACCCCCCCCCCCCCCCCCGCCCCTATTATTTCCGAAGTTTGAATCGAGAAAAATCTGAAATTATTTTATGTGATAGTAGTATAATTATGTAAGGATCACAGGGAAAATAAAACGTTGTTTCTAAATATTGCACTTTTTCAGAAATCATCAACAAAAATTACTAGTTTCTTAATTATGTGTCTTACTTTTATATGTGTCATGTTTCTAATATTTCTAAGTCCGATCCCCTATTATATATTTACATAAAATCAACATAACGTCAGCACTGCAAGCTTTAAAATTACCCATTATAATAAACGATAATACGTTTCAACGTCGGTCGCCACTATGAAGTTAACCCAGATTTAGCCAACTAGGCTCATCCCAAATCAAGAGTAGAATACGTCACCAGTCATTTTATCAATTAATGAGGGACGCACCCTAGCGGCCATTACAATCTAGTGCGAACATAAATTGTGATAGAGGTCGCTCCGGGGCTTGTTTCATTTCACGACTGAATAAATCCAAATGTTATGCTGAGGCTACGGTGATCGTTCCATCTGCGTTTCGTGCCCATCTATAAACTCAAAGGGAAATTATCACCTCAAAGATGACACAGGACTGCCCTTTGAGTGAGACAAGGCTAACATACAGGTGATCTCTGGAGACAAGAGTTGATCGTCTTCTGTTCTTCACTGTTAAAAAAGAAAAAGTTTTGATGAGGTAATTTAGACTGCTCGCATTTCCTTTTTTTTTAAGAATAATAGAGTCGTGTCAAAGTTTTCGTTTTCAATCGGCTTTTGTTCTTTGATTCAACATTTCAAAATTAAGTTTGAAGTTTTCTTTTAAACCTTTAAAGGTTAAGAGAAACATAAATTAAATTGGAACTTTAATTTAAATACACCTTTGACAGTATAATATAGGGACCTATTTAACAAATAAAACAATAAAAAAACAAACCACAACAAAGAAAAACTTAATATTACAATAAAAATATAACATTATTTCTCTTTTCTGACATTCAACGAGATTCCCAGAAACCTTAATTCCATTTTACAGTCGCTAATGCATTCGCAAAACTGCACAGATAATAAAAAGTAACATTGTAGATTGCACCGTGCAGTTTATTTACGAGAACCAACTACGAAGCACGGCGACATTTATAGAGACGATTGTGTATTTATGTCCTTTTAATGGCCGTTCACATTACCAGTTCCAGTCGGGGCGACATTAGCAAAGAAAACATCACAATTGAAGTTATTTACTGAGGATCGTTTCGAATCTATGTTCCGTATCCTTCTACTAAGTGAGTTAGTACTTTAGTTGAGGAATAAAGTTACATTATTGAAGCTAAATAAAACCTAAGTGAGTAAGTGCTCGACTTGTGGAATCAGGTTACCTACATTATCGAAGAGGTAACCTTATAGTTGACTGTTGGCTTATATTTTAAGAACGATTGCCTTCAACAGAAGTGTTATCTTATTCTGAAGAGAGACGCGACCACGCGTTTGCGAAGCGAGAGCGCAGCGGGGACATTTGTCACCCAGCGCCCCGATCGCGGTAATTCTTTGCAGCACGTCTGGACCACAATTGCGTCGTGACATTTAACTTCGTATTAACAAAAAAAAAATATTTCAACAAAACCAATAACATTACAGGCAAAAACTTAAGTGTACAATATTAGATACATTTGCGTTTACAAATCATCCCCCAACTCCCAAACTAGGACGTATCCTGTATCTTAAGAGCTGGTGATACCTCCAATTACACATTTTATTTAGAATTTTCAATAACATGCCTGGTGTATGTGCATGTGATTTGGTTGTATTGATGAAAGTGTGTGTTATGTATATTATCATGTGTATATGTATGTAAGTGAGTGTGAGAGTGTGTATATGTGCGTGTGTGAGTGTGTGTGTGTGTGTATTGTGTGTAGGCGGCTCTGTTTGTACAAAGAGGTTATTATAAAATTAAATTTTCGGTCTCATCGTAATTGAAAGATAGAAGTAAGTAGTAAAACCATAGTTCATGACTATGGCGATTATTTCGCGAGTGGACGCGTGAGGGCAGTGACGGCTACCGAGCTTGGACGCGTGAGTGGATATATTGGTTTTATTATATGAATCCTATTATATAATTTAGAGCTGAGTGCTGAAAACTGGTTTTTAGCCCAGGTTGTGCGGCATTTGATTTGAGGACAGACAAGAGTGCCGTGACGTAATGACATAACGACGCACACGTCACGCAAACTTATAGTCTCACAATCCTGTCTGTTCCGGTGACATCCACTTGCAATACGAAATTAGCTGTAAAATTAGACTGTCGTTGAAAACTGTTTTAGTTCCAAAGACTATCACCGTAACTGATAACGTTGGCGCACTGTCAACGCCGCGCGTTATAAAAACGGTATTGCACGTTGCGTGAACGTCAACTGCACGTACACCTGACTAATGCGTCATAAGATTACCGCCATCGGGGTGCTGTTCGTTAGTTCGTACGCCAGCTGGGGCGGTACGGCCTGCGCTTTGATCACGCGGCGGACGCTGTCACTATATCTCATACAAGAATGCGACCCTCAAGGATTGACCACGAACATGCCGCGACGGCGGCGGGCGGTGTGGCTGCGAGCAATTTGAGGATCTGTTGGTGCGTCACGTTGAGTTATTTGGTAAGACGGAATCGCTCGTCGCCGCCGCTCATCGCGCATTTTCGTGACTGGGCCGTAACGCAAAAACTCCGCGTTTCGTCGGTGTCCGCCGCGTGACTGACGCTCCCGCTTCGTATTGTCGCATCTGTTTGGTCAGAGCTTTATAGTTGGGATTACGTGATTAGAGTTAAACAAGTCGATTGGTTTTTAGGCCGAGTTAGGATTAAGAGTAATGTATTTAATCTCATTCGTTAACTAAGTTCTATGTGATGACTGCATCATATTTTCTACTTTGAATTAATTTTTATTTAACTGCGGAATTATGTCTGTCTAGGTAGGTACTAAAGTAATTTTAATGAATTCGCATCAATCAATATCGATTCAAATCAGCAAATTTGTAAATTAGATCTCGAAGAAGGTCATAGGTTTCATTTTGTCGCGAATATTTCTAGTAAGTAATCCTAAGAGAGTAAGAGTCTTCTAAAATAAGTGATAATTACAAAACTCTTACGAATGTGTTCACCCAATAACACTCTAATAAATAAACATATTGTATTCACTTAGGAACTATTCAGATAAAATATAATACTAGCATTCAGTCCACCGACCCCATTATTATCATTCCTGACTCAGCCATCAAGAGTTTCATTCTATTGGGGTCGTCAAAAGAAATACAATATCCCCTTGTGGCGGAAAATAGGCATAACCTTCGGAACATTTCATTTAGAGCACGTTATGGCTCTCACCTAGACGGAACAGGGTGGGTATGGGCGCGAGCAGAGAGGCAAGGGCCGCGCGAAAGGCTTCAAATTGTAGAATGTAGAACAAACAAAGAATTCAATGTGAAATTTTTAGTTCAGGAAATTATAAATTTCATTCCAAGGTTCATATTATAGACTGCCAACAGTATTCGTTCAAAACTATAAAAATTAATTTGTACATATTATGCAATCCGCAGATGTGCCCCAAACTATTGTCTCCCGGTGTTGTATTATGTTATTATTATTATATTCACTTTATTAGCAAAGCCGCGCTGAACGTTACAAAGCACTCCGATCGCGAAAAAATTCGAAGCACAATCCATGATCCATCCTGGATAATGGATACAGATAGGTACTTTGTAGCCTGGAGAGGAACATAAGCTACTTTTTATCCCGAAAATATCACGTTCCCGCGAGATAACATAACGTCGCGTAGATCACGCGTGCGAAGCCGGAGGCGGAAAGTTAGTATCACATACATACACCTCCTTTTTATCAATCGGTTAGTAGTAGTAGTTAGTTTAGTAGTCGGTTGCAGCTTGCATAAAAGCTACTGGTGGTTTTGTAATATCACATTTTTTCCTAAAGCCGGGTCTCCAGCGCGTGTTTTGCCCTACACATTCAACAAAAACATCTCAACATTCAACAAAACTGTCTACACAAAACATTGTTTCACTACACAATTTTGTTTGCATCAACACTGTTTTTGCTTTCTATGCCCGGTGGAAAACACGTACACAAAACTTCCCCCGCGCGGGTCGAGGGGCAGGGTACTGTACATAATCTATAATTTCGACAACTTTTAACTTTTTAATTTTGATAACTCGCTAGACTATGGCCGAATTTCTGTGTAAAAAGGGAAGAAGACATTACAAAAAAAAAGTTTGGTTTTCGCGCCAAGTTTGATTGTACGGTGGTTTTTTTTTGTTTGCTACAGAAACTATTGTTTTGTGTACACAAGCCTAGAGAGGTATAGACGGCGCATGTCAAGAAACGTTTTTCAGAAACAAAGTTAGGTGTATGTGTTTTTGTTGAATGTTTTCAAAAAACTTTCGCTGGAAAAGTTGATGTTAAGCCGGGTCGCTTAACATCAATTTTGTTTCACCGCTAGCCGCTCTGTCTTGGCCCACCACCTCACGTGCTCATGTCTCGTAATATCGCCAGTGTCATGACGAGGGTGCGAGGTTCGAGGGCCCCGCTCGTAAATATTCATTACCCAACATTGAACTCTTGTTTAAGAATAACATGCCCGCCTTATTTTTTGCCCCCAACTTCACTAAGGCTCTCTTAATTTTGATTAGGGGCTCCGAAGTTACCCAAAGTTTATTTTGCTTGCATACGTAAATTACATTTTCTTATGAAAATTGAGAGTTCATATTCAAATGATGGGGCTTTCGTTTACCTGTTTGTTTTATATAGGTAGGCTTCTTCGTTTAAGTAGCTTGTGATATTTTTAAATTATGATTTAAGTATTTTATGACATCTGATAAGATAGCCAAAGCAGTAGAACGACCGTTAGTTGGAATGATAATATATTTTTATGGTAATGTTGACTTGTATTTATTAAAAAGAGAAGATTAAAATAGTAATTATCATTCTGGCATCTTTCGTAGTATTCTGAAGCTTTTTAATTATAAGAAGTCTAATGCTGACTGTAAGTATGTAAGTACTCAATAATAATTATGTGGAACATTGTTTAAACGAGGGTATGGCCATTATCAGCAAAATGAATGAGAGCTCTGTGATTGAAAATGAAAAAGCTGAGAGAAATAGATTAAAAAGTAATGTTTGGAAAGGTGAATTTCACATTTTCCATAATGAATTTTACTTTTTAACTACTATTTTAAACATTTTTTTTTATAAGTTGTGAAAATCAAATTCTGGGTAATAATAAAAATAATAAATACTCCGTGATCATGACGTGTGCAACTGCGCCGGAATATCATTCTGTAAGTATCATTCGGGAACTCGAAAACAAATGCTAAAAATCCTGTTTTTCATAATTTTATTGTTATAATGTAGAAAGTGATAAAATATGGTAACGGCTAGCCGATAGAGATGTCAGGTTAGATCACCCAATCGCACTTCTAAGGGGTCACACCAACCAATCAGTACCCCCAATTTATAACAGGAGATAAGTGACTGTAATTTTATCCAATACGACCGAGGAATGTGGCAATGACCCTGAAGATTACCAATTTGTATGGCACGACTGACGTCGGTCTCTGATCAAAGCTCTGACAGACTGTATTCGGAAAGTGGGAAAAACACCACGGCCGTATGCTCCAAATTGCTGTTTCTATTTGCTAGAAAGTGCAATACAGTCAATAAGTAGGTAACCGGTTTTTTTTTCCTTCATGAAATATAATTGATGACATCTGCGTGGTTGAGGGGCGAACACACCGGTTATCAAGATGCCACTATTTTTGAGGTTTCAGATTCAATTCCCTGCCGGGTAAATGAACAAAACCATGGACGTTGTTTCCCATTACCAAAAATAGGTAAATACAAGGCGCTACTCGGAAAAAGTAGGACGGTTACAGTTGATATAAATCTGGTAATAAGATATGTATTAAAAACACGATTCTATGATTTTGCCTCGACACTTTTTCTTTTCGAAAATACCTCTAAAAAATACGAAATATGAAGATTATTCTTATATGGGGCTACATATACTATTGAAAATTGGTTTAATTAGTGGACAGTAATAATATTTAGGATCGTATTGAAGCATTTTTTTAAAATCGCTTAAGTTTTTTAATACGAAATGATTTTTTGTTTTTTTGCGTAATCTGCAAAATTGATCTCGTTCCCGCGGGCGTCGTTTTCTCATTGCTATCTCGCTTTAGCATAATTTTTCCGAGTGTCGCCTTAAGTATATAAGCTATTTCATTTTTTATTGTACTAACTTGTGCTATGGTGATTTTTATTCATATATTTTACAAGAACACTGCTATTTTTCAACTACCTTCGTGGCAGATGAGGTCCCGGGTTCGATTCCCGGTCGGGTAAATATTGAGAACGACCTTTTCAATATGTCCTCTGTTCTCATGGGTCTGGGTGTAGGTACTTGGTAATAATAGCCGTTGTTGTTTTCAATTTCCATAATAAAAAAATAATAAATAAATAAATAACTTCTTACATTCACACCGATTATATTATCTAAGCCCATTTTAATTTCATTACGAAACTGTAAGTATCATGGAAAACTTGATAAAGGATAAATATATACTTAAATACTTTTTGTTTGTAAATACCTAATATACATAGTAAACACCCAGACCAAGACAAATAGACATGTTCATGTATACAAATATTTGTTTTGTTCGGGAATCGAACCCGAGACCACTGGCGCAGAAGGTGGGTAGCCTACCCCTGCGCCTAATCGGTCGTCATAATAATACCTACTAGTGCTCAAGCTACTACAGTTTGGTATTGGAACAATGAATGTGATGGTGGACAGACGATCTATAGTCAAGCTCGCGGAAAGCCGCTGAATGCGGGCAGCACAGGACCGATCATTGTGGAGATCCTTGGGGAAGGCCTATGACCAGCAGTGGGCGTCGTTCGGCTGACATGATGATGATGATGTGATGGTGTCCAATATTTGAATTTATTTTGAATTTGAATCACTCGAAATTCACCCAAAATTAATTAGGATTCGAACGGCACCGCCAGAGTGGCTCCAACTACCTATGTTACCGTTCACAGCCAATTAGGGTGTGCAGTTCGCAGTTTTGAAACTTTCCCCTTTTTTTTGTTTACAAACGTTCTAATGAAAATTCTGGCAAGTTCATTACGCGTGAATTTGGATAAAAAGACCGGCCAGTGGCACGCTTCCTTTGTTAATTTCCTTTATAATACGTGAATGTAGGAGCTATTTTAAATTAAATTAATTAGGAGTTTTATTTAAGTTGCATTTACAATTTTTCGCTCAGTAGAATTCAGGGATGGAAGAAAAATGCGATGAATAAAACGGGGCCTTGATTGTGCTTATTTTAACTTAATAAACTATTACAATTTTATTGCAATTTGATTTAAAAAAATGTTTCTTACTCAAATACAATAACTAAGTAATTTGTTTGGATTTTGTGATATTATTGTGTGTTTTATAACAATATAAACAATAACAATAAACTAACACTGAAATTATTACTTTATAATAAGTTGACGTTAGCAGAAATTATGGAGGCTAGAACAACAAAGCTTGCTTTGTTCAGTTTTGCGTATATAGGGCGTTTGTGCACTACACTGAATTTTACCGATCCGGAAAAAAACGGATGCTTGTATTTTAATAATTAATTATTATAAATAATAGAATTTATTTATTTCGTGTAATTTAGGGTTCGAAACATTGAAACTACACGAAATAAATAAATTCTTACTATTATAAATGATCAAATTATTAAAATACAAGCATCCGTTTTTTTCCGGATCGGTAAAATTCAGTGTAGTGCACAAACGCCCTACACTCCTTTATTTTTGGTCGCGTACTAAGTTTGAAGTGATTCGGTGCATAATTTAATCTGTACCGTAATCCACACTGCTCGCTGATTGGTTGTTACTGCTCTAATTTGTTTAAAGAAATAAATAATGCAAATTTTTAACAGTTCTATAATAATAACAATAATCATACCTAATAGTTTTAGAGTCTATGTACTCATATGAGGACACAGGGACTCCAAAGGTGGATAACACGATTACGAGAAACATAATAATTTGTCGTGCTTGGAGAAAGCGATATAATATCATCCAAGACCATCCATCCATCCATCAAGACGTGAGCAGAATGTTCATCAAAACATAGATTTTTTAAATCAACACTCAAATTTATCTTATATTTAATGTTTCCATTCTATAAAATCCAATAAGCCACACTACATCCATTTCTAAAAATAAAAAACGCAGTGATTTGACTTGCGGTCTGCTACTTAACTGTCGACTACGCTCGATATACCTATCAATAATATCGTTGTATTGAAAATTAAACAGAGTTCAAAGAGCAACGCAATACAATCTTCTATTGAATATTTGCTTGAATGTGAAACCTTAAAAAATATTAATTAAGTTTTTAATTTAAATATTTCATAAAACTTTATGAGAAAATTATGTGCGCATTGTTCAGCAATGATTTAATATCTAAAATAGCCAAACCAATTAAAGATTGAAATCATTTATATGGAAGCTGCTTATAACAAAAATTAGTATTCGAACAAGTTTTTATAAATTTTATCCTAGGTGTATGTACGTTTCTATATACCTACAAACTTTATATTATCATTTTTACATAGCACTTGTTTCAAAGCTTGTTATGTTAGAAATCTGAATCAATTTAACGCTATTTGCGTTCTTAAAAAATACCGTCTCATCTATCGTCTATGCGTGTTTCAAATACAAATCAAAATTAATTTTGTTTTAGGTCAAGTTTACAAGACTGTACCTACAATAACCCGTTTATCCACTGAACGCTTCAGTAAATGCTACGAAAACTCTATTAAACAACCGCCTACACAAGTCCGTATGTTAAATAGAGCAGCTTCCATACCAAGTTTGCGATCTTAGTAATTGTGAAACCAATAATTACGAAGAGAAGTAACAACATCTTATTCGCAACCTCTCAAGTCTAGACAGCATAAGCTCTATAAAAAGCTTCTAAAATAGTTTATGTATTAATATGTAAGACTTTGAAATATTAATGTCACCGAATTAACCTTTCAAATTACCAAATAAGGTAGAACCTTAATTAAAAAGTAAAATAAGCAAGCCTGCAGTAACAAAAACGAGTTCATCTGCTATACACCTCTAAATTTTTATTAGTACAAAGATTTTAGGGGATGATAGTGTCCATCAATACAAACAATTTTTACTATGAAATCGCGAAAAAAAACAGCTGTTTCATACAAAAGTACAGCATTGACTCAACTTAAATGTATGGAACAGCTTTTTTTCGCGATTCCGTAGATCCCCACGCCTCAGTGGACGTTACAAAAACGCTACTTTATAACAGCAAAGACAGCTGCGTATGTTCAATAGAGGAGTTTCCTGATCATACCAATAAGCGGCCTTAGTATTGTGAAACCAATGTTTCCCGAGAGAAATAACAAAATCTTATTTCCAACATTCCAAGTCCAGTCGCTGTGCGTCATTATTGTACAGGGTGCGTGGCAGCTCCAATACCCTCCTGGCGACGTTAGTTGAAAGGTGGGACTCCCCCATGCTGCAGGTCTGGATGGGCTATCATACTCTCGCTAACAATGAGAGGATGAGGCCCTCCTAATCTATGACCTTGTTTTTATTTTTGTTTCTTTTTAATTTTTTGTTTTAATCTAAGTACTAACATTGTACATATAAGATTTATTGTAATTTACTAACAAAATGGAACCAGTTTTCTGAATAAAAAAATTATATATTATATATATATATATATATATATAAGCTCGATACAAAAATATGATTCATATTCTAAAAAGTAAAACTGCAAAGTCTGAATGTCACATTTTTTTTTAAATTAGTTACAAATCAAGATCTATTCTTCTTTGAAAAGTAACGCTAGCCTGCTAATCCTACTTTTAATATTATAAATGTGAATGTTTAGATGTTTGAATGTTTGTTACTCAATCACGCTAAAACAGCTGAACGGATTTGACTGAAATTTGGGACACAGATACTTGTAGCCTGGAGTGAAACATAGGCTACTTTTTTCCCGGAAAAGTTTCTTCGTGTAGACCACGTGGGCGAAGCCGCGGGCGGAAAGCTAGCCAGCTAAAAATGGAGCATTAGAAAAAATCGGCCATCATTTCCAATAATAAAAATTGCATTGTGATTGTGAATGCAAAAAACAGGTATGTGATCAAATTGAAAACCTCCTTTTTTGAAGTCGGTTAAAATACCTTGAGGTATCCCCTTTTTAACAAAACAAGAATCATCTGAGCTTATAAACGGTTTATAAATCGGTTTATAAACAAAGGAGTTATGCCTAAAGATACGTATCAAATTCACATAAAGTGGTAACGAAAACGACAGTGTTTTCAAGATTTCCTGAAAACTACAGAACCGATTTCAAAATTTCAAAGAATGAGACCAACTTGGAAACCTACCTGATGTAATAACGTTTCAATCATTTCAATCGGTTCATCCGTCTTCGAGTAATCGGTGGACATACAAAAAAAAAACATACATACATACATACGAATAGAGAACCTCCTCCTTTTTGATTTAGAAGTCGGTTAAAAAGTACAAATACAAATACAAATCTCTTTATTGTAAGTAAGCATAATTTTAACATAATCAAACCTGCAGCCACAGTAACTCTGGATGCTATAAAATTGCTGTTATACAACAACTAAGACAGCTTCGTATGTTCAATAGAGCAGAGCAGCTTCCCGCTCATACCAAATTTGCGGCCTTAGTATTGTGAAACCAATGTTTCCCCGAGAGAAATAACAACATCTTATTTCCAACATTCCAAGTCCAGACAGCGTAAGCTCTAAGCCTGAGGCTCTGGCCCGACCCCGCATCCTATGTTGTGATACAAATCACTATATTGAAGACAAGACAAACTAAATAGCGGTTAAGGCTCTTATTAAATTCTTTCCGGGATTGCTGTGTTACATGTTGTTCATTTTTTTGAAGTTGAGTGATATCTATCATGGTTTGTCAAAAGACACTGAACGGTGATAAAAAAATGAAGGTTTTTGCTGAACCAACTTTTAATCATTGTCATGTCTATTTCGTTATATTTCCATAATTGAATACTTTTTTAGCCTTAGGTAGCTTTACTAAGAACTTATGATACTTGTTCACGCCTCTTTGGAAGACCGTTCCAAATTCAAATATCTGCTCCGTGTACATTTGACTTTTTAATACTACGTGCCAATGCCTTGTTTTTTACTTTTTAATTCTGTTTTTTCTTCATGCGAATATTTGCCGCCTTTTTCACTCTACTTTTTTCTCTTGCGACAATACTATACGATTGAAGTTTTATCTTTGTAAATATTATAAATAACACGATTTTATACAAATATAAGCGAGTTCATTTTTGCAATCCCTCTCCGCTACATAATTTGGACCTTCGGAGCTGGATATATACGACGCGACCTCTTCGATAACTACGCGACTGGACGAGGTGATTTGCGAAAATAAGCGATCTTCTGTGTGTCTCCTCCATAACCACTGGATATTATATCCCTTAGCAGTGCGGAATAAGACAATATCTTTGCTCGTCGGGGTACGCCTGCAGAACTGTAAGTACTCCGTATTCTTTCATTTTTCACCAAAATGGGTCCTACTGCGCCTACTACTACGGCTACTAGTTCGAACAACGATGATGAAATTTACGCGTTAAGTAAGAAAAGGGGAGTAATAAGGGGTAGGTTAACGATACTTACGAAATATATTAACTCATTAAATTCCGAACAGTTAAATGTAAATAAGCGTACTGAATTAGAAATGCGTATTCAAGGGGCATCATTATTTTTTAACGAATTTAATTCGATTCAGTCTGAGATTGAGGTCTTGGTTAGCGAAGATGAGCTTTTCAAACAATTGGAATTGCGTGAAGATTTTGAAAGCTCGTATTATTCCGCTATAGCACAAGCAAAGAGCTTACTTTCGTCTGGTGAGACTACAGTTGCCAGTACTAACACGAACTTGCATTCTGTTAAGCTACCAACCATCACCATGCCTACCTTTGATGGGTCATACGAGCACTGGTTAGAGTACAGAGACACCTTTCTGTCTCTCGTTCACAACAATAAGGATATTTCACCTATACAAAAGTTTCATTATTTGAAATCATCATTAAAAAGCGTAGCGGCGCTTGTTATTGATTCCTTAGAATTCTCTTCGAATAATTATACGGTAGCCTGGGAATTAATATGCAATCGCTATAATAATAATAGATTACTAGTTCATAATCATGTAAAGGCGTTATTTGCGATCCAAAATATTGTCAAAGAGTCACCGGTACACATACGGAGGCTAATTGACACTATTTTGAAAAACCTACGCGCCCTGAAACTACTTAATGAGCCAGTAGACCAATGGGATACATTGATTATATATATGGTTGTTTCGAAACTTGACAGTGTAACTGAACGCGAGTGGGAAAAGTACAGGGGTACGATTTCCGTAGACCATAGAAACAGCGATTCGAATAATACTTTGTCTAGCATTAAACTTAGTCACTTGATCAAGTTCTTAAAAGATAGAGCTGATATGTTAGAGACGTTGCAGGTCACACACGGTCACAATTTAAAGTCTTCGCCGCCGCCTGCCGTCAAAACGTACTGTCATACTTCATCTAGCAATAACGTTATACAGCCTCAGTTTAAACGATTTACTCGCGTTTGCGTTGTTTGTAATAATGATCATCCTATTTACACTTGTAACATATTTAATAAGTATTCATTACAAGATAAACTTAAAGTTGTAGAAAATAAAAACTTATGTCGAAACTGTTTGCGATCGGGACATACTTTAGCAAATTGCCGGTTTAGCTCCTGTCGTAAGTGCAATCATCGACATCATACAATGATTCACAGCGAACATGCGACTGTCTCTGCGCCCGTGACCACAGCTTCATTCGATAGCGAACCGGTGTCCTCTCCCAATGGGAGCTTAAATGCGAATGCGGCCTCTGATGTTTGCACATACACTCACGCGGCACACTTAGATAATAAATTATTACATAGCGAAAAGTTATCTAGTAGTGAGCAATCGGTTTTGTTGTCAACGGCGTTAGTTGAAGTAAAGGGTAATAACGGAAAACATCAGGTAGTACGCGCGTTACTTGACTGTGGGAGCGAACGAAGTTTTATCACAAAGCGATTATGCGATACTTTGAACTTAGATGCGTTACAGTCCACTACTCAAATAAAAGGCGTTGGAACTTCTATTATTCAAAGCAAACAGTCAAGTAATATTGAAATCAAAGCGCTACAAAACACGTTTACTACGCGCATTCCCTGTTTAATTTTACCTGAAATTACATCTTATACACCTCCGGTTACTGTACATAGCGATATACTAGATTACATAGATTTGCCGAGTAATATACAATTAGCTGATCCGATGTTTCACGAAAGCCGGCCTATTGACATTTTAATAGGTGCCGATAGGTTTTGGCAGTTACTAAGCGATGGCAAAATGCGTTTAAAACACGGTCCCTTCTTACAAAATACAAAGTTAGGGTGGATTATATCGGGATCTATTGGATCAAACACTTTAAAAAGCGATCGCTTAGTTGACGTAACGTGAGTCCTACAATTGATAAATACTTGTGTTAAAATGTTTTAAGTAGATAGCTTCTAAAATCGAATTTAATATTTTAAGGCAAGTTAGCTTGCGGAAAAACATTCATTCGAAAAGGCAATGCGTTTATTTTACCTATACTATTTCGTTTTACAACTAGTATAGTATTATATTATCTGTGGTTTTACACAATTATTAAACCTACGATACTTTTCATAAAGCAAAGCGTTAATATAGCGATATCTAGCATATAGAAATACGAATTTCGATATTATTTGCGAATTTTATAATTTATGTCATTAAAGTTAGTACCTACGTCGGGTATTTATTCGAAACGATACCTATAAAGTACCTACATAGGCAATACTTTATTCTTAATAATGCGTTTCTTAGTTAATTAATTATAGTAGTTGTATCACTAAACTTGCGTGTAATGTAATTTCATTTATGTATTATATTTTATGCTAATACAATCGTTTCTTTATTTTTTTAATTATAAGAATTATTATAATACGTTAAACTTAGGTGTAAATACATTAATTATCATTTCATATGCGTTTAAATAAATTAATGCGTGTCTGCAGTTGTCTTTGTCAACAATAAATTAGAACAAACGATCTTTTTAATTCTCATGTATAGTCCATAGGTTTAAGTTATTATTTTTAAACTAGAATATGTTTATTTGTTAAATTTGGGCCACTGTTACTTTTTTATAAAAACTGTTGGCCAATCGCAGACACAATAATCGATAAATATTGTTAATTATTGTATCCCATGCGCAATCTTACGATGTACTTATAAAAATTTAGTCTACTTATCATGCGTAACCTACCCAAAATGCGATTAAGTCCTGGCTACCCGATTTTGTATTGCGATGTCCACTGTAGGCTCATCCAGTGTTCGTATTAAACAGAAAAGGTATGGCGCCAAAAGGCAACAATATGCGAATGTACATGTTTGTACATATTATTATGCGGTTAGTACTCCTACCAAATAAACCTATAGGTAATAATTATTTTCTAGGCATTCGAAATCTTCACAATAAATGACAAAATAACTCGATAGCTTTGTTGTAGAGCTCATGACTTTATTCTAAAATTACTAATTTTCTCATGCGACTAGTCTAGGCATCAGACTTAACTTTATTACTTTTTGTCCTATGCACCATATGTGTCTCATTTTGGTGAATTATGCGAGATCGGAGTCAGGTGCTGTATGTATCACTTCCGGCGAGTGCTAGGTAATGCACATTTGACGTTCGAGGAGCACACTATGGAAACAGGACAAAGCGCTTCTGAATTTAACACCTAGACATCACTCTATTCGAAACCTGAGACACTTGTCACCGATCAGCCCAGCTGACATTTTCGTCGGGCTCATAGCATCGATCTGCTCTGCCTTAATCTAGAAGACAAACACGTCTAGCGGCGAGTAACAGCGAGTTGAACAAACACGGCAACCCCTTTGGCAGTGATGTGCTGGTTCCAAGAGTTCGTGTCGCGGCTACTTGCATACGAAATTGACTGGAAAACGAAGTTTAATCCCAAAGACGAGATTACGCAGGATAATGGACTTCGTTCCTGGCGACGCCATATCGACGTTCGAAGTTGAGGATGTGTCCGGTTCCAGGAGAAGAAGAGGAACATCATTGAAAGCCACAGCTTTCAAGGCCGGGGGCATGTTCACGCCTCTTTGGAAGACCGTTCCAAATTCAAATATCTGCTCCGTGTACATTTGACTTTTTAATACTACGTGCCAATGCCTTGTTTTTTACTTTTTAATTCTGTTTTTTCTTCATGCGAATATTTGCCGCCTTTTTCACTCTACTTTTTTCTCTTGCGACAATACTATACGATTGAAGTTTTATCTTTGTAAATATTATAAATAACACGATTTTATACAAATATAAGCGAGTTCATTTTTGCAATCCCTCTCCGCTACAATACTAGATAATTTTAAGAAAATACTTAAGGTACCTACCTACTTTGCTACATACATGAAAAATATCCAGAATAAGACGAAGATAATATATGTTCATACACACATTAAACTTGTCTTGGACAGAATTCGAATCTGAAACCTCTGCATTAAGGATTTTTTGAGGTTTATAACACTGCCCCACACAGGTCGACAAACGGGAACCTAGTTCTTGGAGACTCGCAAGATAACTAGGTCAGATTTAAAAGGTTACATCCGCATAAAACCAAATGCATACTTAAATGCAATGTTCTTTGCAACTTAGTTAAGTCTTTATTGAAGTTCTTTTTAGGTTGATTTCCGTTGCAGAAGATGTGTAAAGCTGACTGTAGACGTCAAGATAAGCGAGATAAAAAAAATAATAAAAAACTGATACTGTTACTTTTATTTGATAAAAAGAAGACAGAGACAACAACAGATTTACATCAGGTGTAACTTTCATTATGTCAGCCGAACGACGCCCACTTGACGTGTAACTTTACTTCATGTTTATTAATATAGGGGGGTGTGTATCTAGTGGATTTTGCTATGATGGTCATGGTGATTGAGGATTTCAAGAGTAGCGCGCTTCCAGGTTCAGCCTTACTCTCACTTAATATGAGGGTGTAGACAAGTTGCTTTCTATTATTGATATCGCCAGTAGAATGGAAATAAAAAGGTATAGGATTGACATTAGCGATCGAAATGTCACGTGACCGCTAATGTCATCTATGTCATCTACTGGCGATTCACTTGTCTCGGGTCAGGGGGCAGGTGAGACAAAAGCTAAACGTTACCTCGCTGCTTATAAAAGAAAAGACTAACGCCCGAATACTCGTACGCTACTTATCTTTAGGAGCGTCTCAAACATCGCCCTGTCACTTTAAATGTATGTAGAGATGCCATGATGTTTGAGATGCTCCCAAAGATGATTTGCGTTTGAGAATTCGGGGGTTAGATGGGGTGAGGCACAGCCTTCTCTATTGTCTTCTACAAGCCATGCTGTTAGGTTTGACAACGTCGCATTTTTCGTTGGGTGTGAACCGATTTAAGGCCTGTCGCATGTTATACGATTTTTTTCTGTCACAAAATTTGTAACGCCCGCCGGACGCACTCTGCTCATATGTTTTGTTGTAGACTCCGCATACTATCAGAATTCTGACGTGTCTGACGTCCGCTTCTGATGAGTCTCGGATGCAAACGATCGGACGGCAGAAATTTTTCTGGCTTTTTGAGGGCGCACTCTCCATACACTTTGTACTAGACCCCGCACACCTGAGAGATTTTTGAGGGACAGAAAAAAAAAGAAAAAAAAGGGTTCTAATAATGAAACGAGATGGCGCTGACAAATAGCGACGTCGGTGTGATCAGAAATAATAAACTAAAATGACGAGTTGATACCATTTTGAATTGTTTTCAAATTCGTAGGTAGCAAGTAGGTAGCACTATCTAATATTAATACAGTAAAATAACAACGAAGAACCAAATATATCAGTAAGAACGCAACGTAAATCTACTACCTAGTTGAAGCATAAGCAATCAAAAAGTGTGTAAAATCCCCGCGCTTGACTGACATGACATGACAAGCATAGCCTAGCAACCCAACGTCGGGTTTGTCACCAACTCGACACGAGAGGCTGGACACGCGTGTGTCCAGTTGGTGAAACTCAAAATTAGTATCACTTATTATTTCGTCATCTGGACACGCCAAAATTTTGACGCGTGTCCAGATGGTGAAATTTAAAATAAATCATTTTTAAGTTTTCGCCAACTGGACACACCTAGTTTTTTATGCAACAAAAGTACAGTCAAGTAAATAATCGTTTCGTCTGGGGAATTAAAAGCTGAAAAAGCTGCCTCACTTTTTTGTTTGAAAAACCTTATTAGTTTAAAATTGTGAAATAAAATTTTATGAAATAAAAACTCAGCAGTAAAGGGATCCATTTATTAACACTTAATTCGTACAATCACTGTTTAACGTCCTTTCGACTCGACAACTCAAACACGACTGACTGTCCGGCGCGCGTTCGTCTAGGTTCCCACCATATCACCCGAACACAGTGGCGCCGCGCCGGCGCTTTCTCAATTTAGAAATGAATAGTGTTGCCAGAATGACAATTACAATTCCTACTACAATTATATTTTAATTGTTTTAATCATTATTTCTTGAAATACGACAAAAACAAATATGTAAAAATAAAAAAATAAGATTTATTAATATAACAATTATTATTACAAATATTACTTATTTTGATTACCTATAGGTACTTCAAATAATCTAAATATACCTAACAATCATCACTTCGAGTATCACAGAAAAATCAACATTCAACATTGAGCAGCTCTAAGTGGCATAAAATATTATAATAAAACATCAGAATAATCATCAAAAGAGGTTACTTATAACATCATTTTTACAAACAATAATCTTTCTACTTAACTCTGTAACAACAATATTTGCCACTTTAGAAAAAGAGTATTTTAGTTATAAATAACGTAATTGTATCACAATTAAGACTAAGATAATTTAGAGATCAATAAAATCAACAGTATAACATAGAATATTAATATAAGACAATATAAAGATATTTCTACTTAACTTTTTCGATACAGTGATCGATACTAATCTGCTTAACTCTGTAAAAACAATATTTGACACTTTGGAAATTTAGCAATTTAAGATTTTAAATTATTTTGATGCATTCACAATGCAATTCTGTAAGTATAGGAAAAATGTGATAGTAAAAAACCACGAGCACTATAAGTATCTTTCAGGCGGGATTCGAACCCGCGCCTCCGGGTATCCGGCCCGATGCTCTGACCAACTAAGCTATCGAAAGGCTTACACGACTCGTCGAATTTTGCTATCACTTGTTACGCTGTAGGCCAGCGTTGCTTCATCAATGCGACAAAACCCTCGAATCCGAAAGAAACATTTTTACAAATGTTTAACAATCGATTAAGATGAAACAGCCATTTTTTAAATGTTTTAATTTAATTTGTATTACTTACTCTGATTTACCACAAACCTGTTTAACAGTACATTCCTCCTGGAGCTACAACATATCGTGTACCTATGCCTGTGTTCTATTGATCTACGCTGTATTCTGCTGTATCTCTGTTTATGTACTTATAAATAAAATAAAAATAAATAAATTTGATCAAAGTATCAGGCATAAAAAGACATGTATTTAGGTTCCATTCAAATTCAAAATTACTTATATGGCATAGTTAGAGTTCCCAGTGCTTTACGTCCAAACTTATCAAGAACAAAAGTATGTCCAGTCTCCTGGGATCCAAGCGATTCCGCTCATCACTGGCGAAGACAAAAAGTAAAATAATTATAAGTTTGTGTAAATGTTGCCGGTAATCGAAAAAGGTACAGATTAGGAATGGCAATCGATTCAGAATCGATTCAAATCGTCGTTTGATAAATCAATTTCCAAAAATATCGAGGCGGTCTCAATTCTTTCTATTCTAATCTCCTGTTTTTATTTGCTTTTAGAGTTTGTATTTTCGTCACAAATCCAATCATAAAAACAAAGAGGCTAAAATCGATCTTTTATAATTTCTGACTAATTTAAGTTTTTTTTTACATCACAATATCAGGTATAAAAATAAGACATTATTTCTTTTTATAATTATTTCAGCTGTTGCTTATTATAAACAACAGTCTGTGCTTTCTACTAGGGTCCAAGCGATTCAAAAAGAATTGTTACTTATTTCTTTTAAATGTGTTTGGGTAGTAAATTCAACTAATTATAAATATTTTATGGTTGTTATCGTAACAGAAAAAAAACAACTTCGAAACAGTCTCGAATTTCTAGGATGAAATATCGCTTCACTGGATCGATTCAGTGCAAGATATCGATTAAAAAAAATATTGTTGGTCTAAGAAATCGATTTTTTGAATAATCGATCTCAGATAATCATCCCTATCAACCAATCAGAGCAGACTACGTCATTGTTAGCCACTGTCTGCCGGCCGAAAACACCAAAATGTAATTAAACTCGATACGTTGAAGATACAAGCATAGAGATGTGACTTTCGAATACTATCGGTGGCAAAATGTTTTTTTCATAAATTTACAAGTGGCGAATAATTTTACAGTTTAGTGGCCGATGATGATTGTGATACAACATTGAACAAAACAAAACATGTGAACATTTATTTGCGTGACTGTACTTTGTCATGGAAATGGATAAAATGCAGACGTGTGTCCAGTTGAAGAAAACATAAAAGTTATTTAATTTAAGTTTCACTATCTGGACACGCGTCAAAATCTTGGCGTGTCCAGATGACGAAATAATAGGTGATACTAATTTTGAGTTTCACCAACTGGACACACGTGTGCCCAGTCTCTCGTGTCGAGTTGGTGACAAACCCGCAACGTCGTGCATGCGTGTTTTTGACCTAACTTCTAGTCTTTTAGATTACTTTTGATGCGAGCGCCATTTGTCGCCACTTTAAATCAACTTTTTTTCCTTTGTCAGAAAAATCCCCCATTCCCATCAGATGTCAAGTCGAGTGGACGCGGACGCACGTGTGCACTTTGTACGGCAAGACAATAAGTTCATCAAACGGTCTGAGCGACATTCGAAACAATAAAAAAAAAACCGGTAGTTTCTTATTTTTGTGTGTGTCATTTAAATAGAATACCTCTGTACTTACCAAATTTCATTGAAATTGGTTCAGTAGCTTAGGCGTGATAACTTTCATCCCCTATTTTAACCCCTTACAGCCCTTTTTAGGTTCAGTAGTTTAGGCGTGATTGCGTAACACACAGACAGAGTTACTTTCGCATTTATAATTTTAACTAGGGATAATAGGCTGATTGACGAAGTTTTCGACACTCATTCTGAAGTAGCGAAAATATTTTTTTGATATGCTCTCAAATTCATAAACATTGTTTGTATGTAATTTTCCTAGTGTCAGCCAGTCAGTTTATAATAATAATAATAATAATAAACACTTTATTGCACACAAACAAATGAATACAGAAAGAAAACAATCACAAAAAGAGAAGTATACAAAAGGCGGCCTTATTGCTAAGCAGCAATCTCTTCCAGGCAACCTTGAGTGAAAGAATAAATTAAGATCTAAGGACAAAAGGGGAGTCGGTGCGTTTTTAAAAGACAAGTGTAATACTATAAATACTTAAAAAATAAAATAAATATATGTATATAAAGTATATGAAAGATAAGGTAAGATAGAATTAGGAAATAAAAAGGATAAAAAATAAATAAATAGCTATAAATCAGTGGAAAGGAAATGATTTCGAGCTCTATCGCTAAAGGACCTTAAGGATTGGGCCTTCCTGATATCCTCGGGTAGAGAATTCCACAAACGGACAGCGTGTACATAAAAGGAATAAGAGATAAAGTCGGTCGAATGTCGTGGAACTTCAAGAGAGAGGTTAGTTGCAGAGCGTAAAGTGCACTGCGAAGAAGAGGAATGAAAGGAGAGTAATAAAGTAATAAAGTTTAATTTTAACAACGGCATTTGTTTAACTTTCAATAAAAAGTATAACAACAAATCGTGTACTTTTAATTAATGCCAATGACTAGCAACACTGTCCTATAAAATTTAGATTCCTTGAATTACTTGTTAGGTAAATATAGAACTTAATAATTTTAAATAGATTCATTTACAAACTATAATAAATTTCAATTCAACTTGCAATGACTTTTACATTTGCATTCTTACTTAACTTCTCATATAACAATTTACCATTTCTATTGTATTTCCTGCGATAATCATAGGTAACAATAATAATAATAATCATTATAATAGAGACGAATAAATTGCCGTGTAAATAAGTGCGGTGACAGAGATAAATAAATGGCCGTGAAAATAAGAAGGCGCGCTAGCCCTAAGTTGATGTTTTTATAGAAAATTGGGAAAATTTTATGAATCCTTACCTTGTTTAATAGTACACGCTATCAATATAATGCTTAATGATGTTTTCATAAGGAAAAGCATATAATTTCTTCAAATTTACTGTAAAATTCACTGAAATCACAACAAACCTTGCACCAAAACAACCAATTATTTCTTGAAGGTCTAATTTTTTTTTCAACCCGATTTTAGGACAAACTAGTTTTTCCTAGGCCAAACTAGTTCATCGCGTTGACATTTCAGAGAGCGACTTTGCCTCGGAAGACCTGTAGATGTAGAACATGACACAAAAAAAAATAACCACCATTTTAACCAATCACGTGTTCTACAGGACTTCCTAGGCAAACTCGCTCTCTGAAATGTCAACGCGATGAACTAGTTTGGCCTAGGAAAAACTAGTTTGTCCTGAAATCGGGTTTGGCCGGTAAAATATATACAGTATTATACAAAACTTTTAGCCCAAACAAAGTTCCAAAGTCAAAAATTGTGTTCCAAACATTTCCCTCTATATCTCTTCGTTGACTAGGCTAAACTTGATATAATATAATAAAAAAAAATAACTTTCGCCGTAATTCAATTCACATCTTAGATTTCTGCGCGAACTGTTCATTTAAATAAAACACTTTCTCGGATTTTGCACGCATTTATTTAACAACTTGGTTAAATTTGCTTGTTACAAAATAAAAAGAAAAATCTATTATTTTTGCACATTTTGGATAATTTTTTTATCTGGATATGGCAAGTCGGAATACTCTTTGGTCATGTCAAGAAACGTTGCTGTTTGATTTTCTTGATTGCTGTTTGGGTGTTTTAATACAATATCTATTGTATAATTAGTGCATATAAATACGTGATCATTGTTGGAAATTACTTATGAAACCTTGGATCTCGAAAGATTTGGATTCCCGAAGGAGGAACACTGCGTCAGCGATGGATTCGTGCGATACCTCGAGCCGACTGGGAGCTTACAACATCAGTAGGAGTGTTTAATAAACATTTTCGTGACTGTGATATAGTTAAAATAAAACAACCCTTAGTTATGTACGCGTATTATTTGATTTTAAGGCGCTATAATCAGGAATTCATCTCATCTCATGCATACAAGAAATTAGGATTAGTAGACGACATTGACATTTATGACGTTGCCAATCCGAGCAGCATGGCCTGTAGGAGCGCAAGCCATAGATGTATAATACATCTATGGCGCAAGCAGCCGAGAAATGATAGCGGGCCATGGCTTGACACATTGTCAATGTATACCATAAAGTTATAATCAGCGAGCATTCAGTGAGCGCAATCTTCAGAGCGCGTGTCAGATAACTCTGCGACTGGGGCGTTTATGGCGCTAGTTACAGTACATTATTTTGTTCTAAGCTTATGGAAAATATTAGTATTCGATTTTGACCCCGCGCAGACTTATCTAGCGCACACTCTAAATTCAACTAGTAATCGAACACACGTCCCAACCCGACAGCCGATTTGAATTGGTAATTTGATAAAGAACATGAGTCCATGTCACATAATTGCTCAGGAGAGTCAGGAGACAAAAAAACTGTCTGTTAAAAAAACATACCAAGCAGTAAAAATGTTTGATGCAGTTTTGAAAAGTATGCAATTATATACTATTTACATAAATTTGAGATTATCAATAGTAGATTTTATAACGAGGGACTAAACAAAGCCATTATATACCAGAGGTGGTTTGGAATAGAATAGAATAGAATATTTATTAATTGCATTTCATGTGGTACATTTGCGATCTTAAACTAAGTTTTGGCGTCCGAGCGTGTGCGAGGGAGTCAATGAAACCGAGGGTATATTAAGTTGGCGTTTAGTCTCGAGGTGCAAACTGAACTTTTCACTTCGAGTGCGAGAAAACTAGTCAATTTAGTACAAAAACATTTAACAAATTCTGAAATTTTCGCGGTCAGTAGTAGTAGTAGTAGTAAAAATATTCGCCCTTTTGTAGGACAGGCCCATACTGCCAATTCTTGAGTATTATTAATTTATTATAGTTTCTTAAGTTTTCATAGGAATGTAGGTGTGTTACATTCCAATGCTCCTTGGAGTATTTGGCGTCAAGTGTGTCAAGCCAGCCTTTTCGATAATTCTTGCTGAGGTAGTCACCACTATAATAAAACACTCGGCATCACTTTACCGAGATAGCGCCTGTTTTAATCATTCCACATATCTTCCAGTTGCGTAGACACTTGGGGCACAAAACCACACCTATCTTTAGCCACAAAGTCCACTATAAAACAAATTGCGGTAAATTAAAATATCCACTCAACCTAACCCGCCAAAATGGCGCCAAAAAGTCTTAGTCAGTTTTTTCCGCTAAACCAGTCACAAAACTTTTGCGCAAAGCACCTTCCTTGCGGAAAAACCATGAAACAAAAAACGTCTTAACATTTTCGCAATGAAAATGGTCCACATTTCACAATTAATAGTATATTTACTGGCTGTTTGAGTTTATCTAATGTCACATGAAGGAAATTAAAAAAGTAGTTACATTTTACTCCCTAGGGACTAAAGTGGTTATTTAGTCCCGCTTCGTAGGGCTATATTTGCGTACTTTTAGAGCATGAGAAGTGAAAATTATTATTATTTCTATTAAGACATTAATTTAAAGCCCCTGGACTTAGGCTTCTTCTCAATTACTTACTTAAAAAAATAATACATTTAATTAAAAATGAAGTTTCCCTGTCAGTTACAGGCCACTCGAAATGGCTTTGAAGAATTTTTCGTCATTCTTTTGTGACAGGTACTGTTAAATTTTTTTCAAATCCAAGACCTTTTTTTGTTAATAGGTCTTTTTCTTTACAAGCCCGTTGCATTGGCAAATCCAGGTGATTTCTGTAAGTACCTATTTGATAAGAAAAAGTGATGTGATACAAGGCATTGTCCAGTGATGTGATACAAAGCCTTGGCCAAGGCCAGATTTGGTGTAGCTTTTTTGATTTGATTTGATTTTGATTTGGTACGAACGTGTGTAGCACGGATTATATTTGCTTTACAGCAAAGTTCATCCGCACCAAATCGGCGGTTAGGTGTGGTCTGGACGTGTGTAGCGGCTACAAGAACTATAGTGCAACAAGCTTTTCTGTTCCGGTGATAATCTTTGGAACTAAAACAGTTTTCATACGACATCGACAGTCCATTTTGACAGCTAATTTCGTATTGCAAGTGGCTCCTCTGTCACGGCTGTTACCGGAACAGACAGGAGTGTGGGACTATAACGAACGAACTATAAAAAGAAGCAAAAAACGCGAAGTTGCTATATTCAGACCATGAAGTTCGACTTAATACCAGTATTAAGTCGAGCTTCATGATTCAGACCCTACAGTGCCACAAGCTTTTCTGTTCCGGTGACAGTCGTGACAGAGGAGCCACTTGCAATGCGAAATTAGCTGTCAAAATTGACTGTCGTATGAAAACTGTTTTAGTTCCTAAGATAGTCACCGAAACAGAAAAGATTGGCACACTATACTCGATGTCACTTTGAACATAAATAGTTCACTAAAGTCAACGACAGATGGCTCCAAGTTAGGTAATACAACCATAGTCTACCTACAGAAAAGAAAAATCCTTTTTTTCTTTATGTATTATGTTTATCAACTTTGATAGTAACTTAAATGTGTCTTGTTCTTTAATATTTATTTTTGAAATACTTACTAAACTGAAAATCAGCGTTTGCTTGCGTTGTAAGACAAGTAATATGACGCTGAACTGGGACCATTGAGTACTGCTGCGGCACGGCACACACACATTTTTATTTGGAACTTTTTGTCTTATTGGGTCTAATTTTGTTTTTTCTATTCTTGTTCGTAATACAGTGCTACCTTCTCTTATACCTATGTGAATATGCCTTGTATTTAATGAATATGTGTGTGTCAGTAGTAAGAATCTACAATCTCTATTTGGTGGTAAAATATATTTGTGCTTGCAGACTTGATGCAGTTGAAGAGCTAAACTGTAATAAATTAACTAGCAATCGACTATGCAATAATGATGCATTAAATGAAATGAAGCGACTTAGAAACACGTCCAATAATAACTAAAAATACAAAAATAAATTATATTTAAAAAAACCTTTTATTTAAAATCAAGCTTTTATTCGAATGGCCTAAAAAGAATAAAATAAACTTTGTATCAAGTCAAATCCCACAAATTTATTACATTAAACAAATTATATGTTTTAAAAGCTTGTCGCGAGATTTTATTGTTACTGGGCTTGCACTAAACACTGCTTTAACTTATATTTGACATATGAAATTAAAGCGACAAGCTTTTAAAACATATAATTTGTTTAATGTAATAAATTTGTGGGATTTGACTTGATACAAAGTTTATTTTATTCTTTTTAGGACATTCGAACAAAAGCTTGATTTTAAATAAAAGGTTTTTTTAAATATAATTTTTTTTAACTAGGTCGGGTTACCTCTAACCAATTGTTCGGTCTACGCTTAGGTTCACAAGCGACGTTGCCAAACCGCTATAGCATGGCTTGTAGTAAAGAAGGCTGTGGGTGAGGGATTCCAACACTGCGATATGCAAAAATACTTACGTGTAGATTTTTGTACAAGCTTAATATTTTCTACATATTTCATAATTCTGGCTGGTTTACGAGTGTTTATATTTTCTCGTGCAAGTTATCTGCCTCTTTTTAACCGACTTCAAAAAAAGGCGGAGGTTCTCAGTTCGGTTGAATTTTTTTTTTTTTTTTTTTTTTTTAATGTTTGTTACCTCATAACTTTGTCAATTATAAACCGATTTTAGAAATTCTTTTTTGGTTTGAAAGCATTTAGTTACAAATTGGTCCCATTGTTATACGGTCAGGATCTGATAATGGCATCCTGGAGAAATCAAGGGAACTCTTCAAATATTATAGGCACACCTATAGCGATTTTGGTATTTTCTTAAGTAACTCGTGCATTTGCTTTCGGTAAGCACCATTTGGTGAAGAGTAACTGATGATGAAGACCACATATGGCCATCGAAAACATTAATTAAATACTAAATATGTTACGGGCGCAATACGATTCCTTTAAGGTTCATAAGTAATTTTCAAGTATTTGCGACTGGTAGTCATCATCTCACGATGATGAGCTGGTGATGGAAGGTATAACTCCTCAATAGTTAGGAGTTGGAGGATAATTCTTTAAATATCGTTGATACGTAAATATTTGTAGTTGTTACCTTTCAGGTTATTTAGTTAAGCTGATGATGGAAGGTAAAACTCTTTAACGCTTAGGAGTTAAAGTATGTTTTTAAGTACTACAAGCGCCAATAGAACTTTAGGTTGTATTCTTTCAAGTAATTTAGGTTAGCTGATGTTGGAAGGAAACTGCATAACAGTTAAGAGTTGGAGGGTGGTGCTTGTCTGAGTTCTAATTTAGATATGGGCTATAGTCGTTGCACATTGAGCTACCCTTGCTCATTATGCGGTTTCTTATAGTAGATTTCTTACACTAAAAAAGGAAAAATAAACAAAATTTTTCAAAAAAAATTAAACCGCCTTCAAAACAAAACTGCAAACAAAAACTCATTTCCCAAAAACACGTAAAAGTGAAAAATAAATTGAATCATTCAATTCAAAGTACGAAAGTGCGGGACTTTTTCTAATTAATCTTGAACTTACTGATCTGATTGAAGTCGGTGTCAAGCCGAAAGTAACAAGAACGAATACTTAAAATTCAATTTCATTTCAAAATAGTGAAACAATAATAAACAATATCTCATGCGCAGAGTGGTGTAAATTGTAACCTATCAAATACATATTAATATTAATATCTATTTGGCTTGACACCGACTTCAATCAGATCAGTAACTTCAAGATTAATTAGAAAAAGTCCCGCACTTTCGTACTTTGAATTGAATGATTCAATTTATTTTTCACTTTTACGTGTTTTTGGGAAATGAGTTTTTGTTTGCAGTTTTGTTTTGAAGGCGGTTTAATTTTTTCTATATCCTTAGCCTCACAACACCTTAGCATTATACAGTAACGAACGTTAATTATGAAAAGCAATGGGTTTGCGTGCACTTGCTCGCTGCAATTATGCTAATCTTATTAGTCAATCCACTTCGCCAGTGCAGTTTTATGCGCGCGTTTTGTATAACAGTGCAGTACGTAGGGAGAATATTATATGCAGCATAAACGACTAAGCTTTGAATGACATTTTAGTGTTAAGTTGGTTTTTGGGTAGACAAATTCGTTAAATACCTACTTATTTTATAATGAAATGTTGCTACGGGCGGCCGTCAGTCCAATGCACTTGCATATTGTTTTTTTAATTTTTAAGTATGTAATGAAAAAAAAAATTGTATCAAAAAAAATTGTATAGCGAAATGAAATCTAGTCATATCCACGCTTATGCTTTTAAAACCAAGCAGTTAAGTTTATACATTAAATTCATCTGCCGACGTGAGATAACAGAAGTACCTAGGTACCTAGTGTTGGGATCTTCCCAACACTAAAACATTAATTCGTTCGGTCCGAAGTCTGCTGCGACAGGCTCGCGACTATATAAGACACTGGGGGGGCTTTGCTCGCCCTCTCTCGCTGATTGTACCTCAGACCAACGAGTCGCATTACGCTCTCGACTCGCATTTAAATCTGTAAACTGTTTGTGTATTTTACGTGTACCTATTCTTATCTATCTCAGTAATTGTGAACCAGTATTTTTATAATTTTATTTCAAGTAAACGCTGTTGAGTGCAAATTTCAAGTGTTCATATTCATCGACCCGACCACCTCTGCACATCATCAGCTACTTCGCGACAGCAAGAACACTAAGTCGCGACATGGTCCTTCGCAGCATTAAACAAGTTCACTGAGCACACCTACCTACAGCAGTTGCAGGAGGCAACAACACATTCAGCGCTTTTAAGAGGAGCATATTTTGAAAAATCAACGAATCGTTCGTGCGTGGTGCGTGTGGTTATTTATTCTGTGCGTGCCGGTTGTGTTGTGTGTGACAATACAATATTGTATGTATAATAAGCAGTAAGCATTCTGGCATTGAAGGCGATTCTACGCTACCTAGGCTACGCCACGGGAAACCTGGCTCGCATCGCAGTGGCAGTCATTGCATAGCAACAGCCAAGCGGCCGAGCGAGCGAGGCGACGACGGGCAGCGGAACGCGCGCGGGGAACCGGCGCACGGACCTAATAGCAAATATACTTCACGAACTGGGCGTGGTCGGCTCGACTAGGCGCGCGGGCGGCGGCAGCGCACAGCAACAGCAAGCAAGCGTTCATTCATTTCATTCTTCCTTTGCTCCGCTAGTGTACGCACGGTCGACCGGAACGGTTCCTGTTACCTATTTATTTTGCGTTTTGCGGCGCGATAACTCGGTCTCGGTGTTTTGTTTGCAATTTGTTTTAGTTGTAAATCATTTTAGCTAGTCTACGAACGGTTCCTGCTATTTTGCGTTTTGCGGCGCGAAAAACTCAAGTGTTTTTGTTTTGTTGTACTTAAATAATTTTAGCTAGTTAGTGTTTAGTACGGTCAGTCAATAAGTGTAAATTGTGCAACCATGGAGCTGGGTGAGCTGGCGTCGGCAAGGAAATACATTAAAGGTACCTTAACGAGAATTCATACCTTTTGTACTATTAATGATATCTCGCAAATTTCCACCGAGATGCTAAATATTAAAAAAGCGCGTCTAAGCGAGTGTTTTAGTCAGTATGAAAACTATAACATAAAAATATTATCTCTAGACGACCCAGAAATCAAAGAGGACAATATAGAAGAGGTCGAAGACAAATACTATAAGACCTTGGCCTTATTGAACACGGAGCTGGAAAGTCGTGCGCGCAGTGCCAATTGTCGACTCGGTGGTGCCACTGGCACCAACGCCAACTCCCCAACTCCACGGTCCACGTCCATGGCAAAGTTACCGCCAATTGATATTCCTACATTTAATGGTAAGTTTACCGATTATGTACCTTTTATTAACTTGTACCATTCTTTAATTGGTAATAACAATTGTTTGGATAATATACAAAAACTGTATTACCTTAGATGCTATTTGATCTCTGAACCATTAGATTTAATAAAAAATCTACCTCTTACTTCGGAAAGTTACGAAGAAGCTATTATAATATTAAATAATAGGTATAATAATAAGAGTAGACTTATTAACGAGCACGTTAACGCAATAATTGATGTCAAACCTATTTTTAAAAGTACGGCCTTAAATTTAAGAGAATTTATTTGCAATATCAAACAGATTCTTGCCGCCTTGTCAAATTTAGAGCCCAAGGTACAGTATTGGGACGCAATAATCTTATGTTTATTATGTCGGAAACTAGACGTATTTACGTCTCGCGCCTACCAACTGGAGAGGGGCGCAGAAGATCCGAAGATGGACGCCTTCCTCGCCTTCCTGGAGAGGCGCGCACTGGCGCTGGAAAATGCTGACCCGGGCGGCGTGCCCACCAGCAGCGGGCAGCATCGTCAGCAGCAACGAGGCTATGGGGCCGCCACCGCTGAGCGTCTAACGGCCGCAGCGGCGACGCAACAACCCACGTGCATCTTATGTAAGTCTGAACATAGACTTTATTTATGTAACAAATTTAAATTAATGACAGTCGATAAAAGACTAGAGTTTGTCAAAGATAAGGCACTTTGCCGTATTTGCTTAGGTAATCATACAAAAAAATGTAAATATCATTTCCGGTGTTATGAGTGCAAGGAGGCGCACAACACGTTGCTGCATCAAACTCGCAGCAATGGTACTTCCACATCAGCTGCCTCATTATCATCTGCAAGTAATTTCACTAACGATGTTTTATTACCTACAGCGAAGATTATGATCTTAGCACAAGATGGCAGTCCTAAGTACTTTAGAGCCCTGCTTGACAGTGGGTCCCAGCTGTCCTTCATTTCTGAGAAGGCGACGAAGCTGCTTAAATTAAAACCTTCACATACTAATGTCAATGTAGTGGGCATCACAAATGCTAAGTCCAATTTAAGGTATTGCCTACCTGTAGAGATCCTTTCATTGAATAACGACTTTAAAATCCCCGTTTCATGTCATGTAGTTGAAAAGATCACATGTAACCTGCCACAACACAAGGTTAATCGCAAAAACATTTCGATTCCGAGTGCAATAAAGTTGGCAGATGATCAATTTGACACACCGGGTGAGATCGATGTACTAATGGGGGCTGACGTATTTTTTCAGGTGCTCCTGCCGACGAAGATGCCGAGCTGCGAGCATGTGACCCAGCCGGCCGAGTCGCTGAGCAACCAGACCGCGCAGCCGTCTCCGAGGTCGCTGAGCCACGAGCCTGCGACACCGCTTAAAGTGCTGTCCGGTAACCAGTCGCCTGGTCTCATTAATACCCAGTTTGGGTACATACTTGGAGGTACTCTTTCGTATTCTAATAATATTTCTAAGGTGTGTAATAAGGTTGCATTAAAATGTACGACATGTGACTCTGATACGACCAATGTTTTAAATAACTTTTGGAAAACTGAAAGCGTGCCAGAAATTTATAATGAAAAATCCTCCGAGCACGAGCTCTGTGAGAATATTTTTAAGGAAACCTTTCAGTTAAAGGATAACAAGTTTCAAGTTACGTTACCTTTAAAATTACCTATAAGTGAAGTTAATTATGCTTTAGGTGATTCATTTAATCTTGCACTTAAAAGATTTTTCAATTTAGAGAAAAAGTTGCAAAATAATTATGAGCTTTTTGTTGAATATAAAAAATTTATCCATGAATATGTAAATTTAAATCATGGGCACTATGTCGATATCGAGCTTTATCAGTTGAATAAAGATGCGGTGTACTTCTTACCCCATCATGCGGTCATTAACCCTAATAGTAAAACTACAAAATTACGTACAGTATTTGACGGCTCTATGAAGACCAATAAAAAGGTGTCCTTAAATGATTTATTATTAAATGGGCCTACTGTACAAAGAGAACTCTTTGACATATTGTTATTATTTCGCATTGGTAAATTTACATTTACTACAGATATTAAACAAATGTTTCGAAATATAAATGTAGTTCCAGAGCACACTTCATTACAGAATATATTATGGCGCGATAATCCAAATGAGGATATTAAATGTATTAGGCTTGACACCATCACGTATGGTTTAAAAAGTTCAAGTTATCTTGCTACTCGTTGCCTTAAGCAATTAGCAACAGACAATGAGAAAACCTTGTCGTTAGGTTCCTTTATTTTAGAAAATTGCACATACGTTGATGACGTGTTGTATGCTGATAATGATTTTAATAATGTGTTACAAGCTAAAGCTCAACTTATTCAGCTACTAAAATTAGGTAGTTTTCAGACCCATAAATGGTCGTCAAATGATAGCAGGGTATTAGCTGACATTCCGTCAAGTAATCAACACTTTGATGACTTAGAGCTGCAGAACAAGGATTGTAGTTTAAAAACTTTAGGTCTGCAGTTACTAATTAAAGAGGACAAATTTAAAATTACTTGTCCAGAGCCCTTTGTCAGTAAAAAAATAACGAAAAGGGAGATACTTGCCTACATAGGAAAATTCTATGACCCTATGGGTTTTATTAGTCCCATTATAGTGCAAGCCAAAGTAGTAATGCAAAAATTGTGGTCTTCTAAAGCGGACTGGGATTCCACTCCTGACATAAGTATTAGGGATGAATGGCTTGAGTTTGTTTCCAGTCTGTCTAAAATGGAGCCTATATATATTAATAGAAATATTCATATAAGTAACTCGGATAGTGTTGAGCTTGTAGGTTTTGCAGATGCATCCAGTTCGACAGCATACGGCTGTTGCGTATATATGCGTATCACGCGTCCAACAGGTAAAATTGACGTTTATTTACTATGTTCGAAGTCGCGCATTAACCCGCTTCAACGCACTAATATGACTGTACCGCGCCTAGAGCTCAACGCCGCGCTACTGCTTTCGATTCTTATTAATAGGGTGAGGGAATCGCTACAATTAAAGCATAATATTAAAAACATTTATTTATTTACGGATTCACAAATAGTGCTAGCTTGGTTGAATACTGAACCTATGAAACTCGGTGCTTATGTCGCTAACAGGGTGATGGCAATTGCTAAAAATATAACTGATTGTGTGTGGCTTTATGTGAACACTAGCGAAAACCCCGCGGACTTGGTGAGTAGGGGCGTGGCGCCAGCCGAGCTCGCCTCTTGCACGATGTGGTGGTGTGGCCCGTCTTTTTTGCACGACACTAGCTATGTGTTTGCTACTCCCACAGAATTACATCCCGACATACCAGAGCTGAAAACCGGGTCAGCATTCTCCAGCAATCAGGTAGTTTCAGTTGGTGATGACGTACACAATCATTTGCGAAAGTTTTCTAGTATTCATAAGATGGTACGCATTTTAGCTTTCGTCTTAAGATTTATAAATAATTTGAAAGGCGGAAAAATCTGTCATGATTACTTATCTAGTTCCGAATTAAATAACGCTTTAATGTTGCTCGTTAAAAAGGAACAGGAAATTTACTTTAAAGATGAATTTTATTGTTTGAAGAATAATAAGAATGTAAAAGGTTCGCTACAAAGTTTGTGCCCTTTTATAGATAATCTTGGTGTGCTTAGGGTAGGAGGTAGATTACACCACTCTAATATCCCATATGCACAGAAGCATCAAGTGATTTTACCAAGAGAATCTCATGTGACTAATTTAATAATACATGCTGAGCATTTAAGGCTCTTACATGCTGGACCTAAGTTGTTACTGTCTAATTTAAACCAAAAGTTTTGGATATGTAATGGTTTATCATATGTAAAAAAACTTGTAAGAAAATGTGTTCCTTGTTTTAAGCTGAAAGCAGAAGCATCAAAGCAGTTAATGGGTTCTTTGCCAGCTGACCGCGTGACTGCTATGAGTCGCCCCTTTGAAAAGGTTGGTGTTGATTTTGCTGGGCCTTTAAGCATTAAACTCTCGCGCGTAAGACGTTCGGTGGTGGGCAAAGGGTATATTTGTGCATTCGTTTGTTTTGCTACTAAAGCTATTCACCTGGAAGTTACTTCTGACCTTACTACCGAGGCCTATCTTGCATGCCTTAAAAGGTTTGTTTCTAGAAGGGGGTTGCCAAAAGAGATTTATTCTGATAACGCTAGTACATTCAAAGGCGCACAGAACCAATTAACAGAGCTTTACCGCCTGCAATCTTCAAAAGAGCACCAAAGGAAGGTATGTCAATATGCAGCAACTCAGAATGTCAAGTTTCATTTCATACCATCTTATTCACCAACCTTTGGTGGCCTCTGGGAAAGTACAATAAAGAGCACGAAATTTCATCTCAAAAGGATTACTCAAAATAGGATATTAACTTACGAGCAAATTAATACTGTATTAGTAGAAATTGAATGTGTTTTGAATTCACGTCCTTTATTACCATTATCGGTATCTGATGTAAATGATTTTTCTTACCTGACCCCAGGTCACTTTTTAATTGGTAATGCACTTACTATGTACCCCGAAAATGATTATTCAAATATCCCAGAAAATAGACTTAAATTCTGGCAGTTGTGTACTCAACTTAAACAATCATTCTGGAAATTGTGGTATAAACAATATCTCAATGTATTACAAAATAGACCTAAGTGGAAAAATACCACACTTAATGTAAAAATAGGAAGTCTTGTTATTTTAAGAGAAGATAATGTACCTGTAATGTCATGGCCAATGGCCCGAATTACAAAAGTGTTCCCAGGCCACGATGGCCTTGTGAGGGCAGTCGAAGTTAAGACTTCCAATGGTAAAACACATGTCCGCACTATATTAAAAATTAGCATTTTACCTATTAATGATGATTAGATTCAGATTTTTTATCTAATAAGCTTGCTAGTTGCTTGCCTATAAATTCTTTTTCTTTGTGAGGCGGCAGCATGTTGGGATCTTCCCAACACTAAAACATTAATTCGTTCGGTCCGAAGTCTGCTGCGACAGGCTCGCGACTATATAAGACACTGGGGGGGCTTTGCTCGCCCTCTCTCGCTGATTGTACCTCAGACCAACGAGTCGCATTACGCTCTCGACTCGCATTTAAATCTGTAAACTGTTTGTGTATTTTACGTGTACCTATTCTTATCTATCTCAGTAATTGTGAACCAGTATTTTTATAATTTTATTTCAAGTAAACGCTGTTGAGTGCAAATTTCAAGTGTTCATATTCATCGACCCGACCACCTCTGCACATCATCAGCTACTTCGCGACAGCAAGAACACTAAGTCGCGACACCTAGTTAAAAATCACACTCTTCATGTTTGTCAAACATCAACCCTTATTTGATTTTTTTTTTCTAAAATAAACTAAGCACTAAGCTTGATACGGTTCTGGCATAAAGCAAAAGTTTTTAACCACAGTTGCGTGTTTGATACAAAAGCGTTTTACCTAGCCAGCACATAATTATGTAAAAAAGTATCAATAAATAGAATTCTTTAAGCAAGTACTAAATACCTTTACAGTGAAGACTATACAATTTTAGTGTAACCTAGCTTAAATAGACCTAAAAATCTAACAAGGGGAACACTGAAACAACCGTATCTTTTGGATTTATTCTTCGTTTTTATTTTTATTTTTTTATAAAGCATTGTATAAAACAAACAGCATCGAACCCAAAATCCTTGCTCTTATGCATCGTATTTACCACATTAATTAGTAGGTCAACCCAAAAAAATATGTCAATAAAAAATCATGTAGGGCAGGCGTACCGGTTTTGGCCACTGTACCGGTTTTGGTCACTTTTCACTTTAAAGTTATATAAATAGAAATTAAATAATTATTGCTTATATTTATTAATGGCGAATAAAAGATTGGACTTTTAGTTAATAATTACAGCACTTAGCTTTTTTTATGTAGTACGATATTTTAGAAATAAACACGTGTTATGTTTCAAAGTTAACATTTTGTAGAGTTCTTAAGCAAAATGTTAAGGGTAAAGGTTTTGTAAAATCATTTTTTTTCTACAATAAAATTATTTTATGGTTACTTAATATTTTATATCATATTGGAATATGTTTCTACTAGATGGATTAAGTGTTGTTTTTTCACTGTTCTTACAAAAAGTTGGGAAACAATAAGTGGCCAAAAGTGGGGCTAGAAATTTTAGCATTGTGCCACCTTTGGGCACTTTGGCATTAGTAGAAAGTTTCCAACCTATCATAAAGTTCATTTATTTTAAAAGACTCACAACTCACTTTTGTTAGCTAACGTACAAAAAATTAGCGGATTGAGGCTAGTGTAGGCACTAGCCTACACTAGACTCAATCCGCTAATTTTCTTTTAATCAAGTGATAAAGATATACTTATAAAATTGTAGGAAGGAGCTAGCTGTGATTGAAATACTATTTCATGTAGTGTTTTAGTCCAGAACTCTAATAAGACATCAATTAAGCATAAACTCAACTTATAAATATAGTAATTTTATGAAAGTGGCCAAAACCAATGCAAACGGTGTATTTGGCCCCCTCCGCAGAATTTGTTCTAAATAAAAAAAACTATTGTTTTTTTTACTTTGTAGATTGTACCCATAAAGGTCGATAAATTATCTATAACTCTACATTATAAATTTTCTCTAAAATACTTAAGACCATTAAGCACTAAGCGGTTAAAAGTGAAAAAATCCTTAAAGTGGCCAAAACCGGTACGCCTGCCCTACATTAAATTTCGTTCAAGTTGGTATGACATTTTTTACTTCACATAAATCCAGATGTTCAGAAGACAACACTTTGAACTTTGTTTGCCCTAGACACGTCCAATCGGAAGGAGCAAATCAAAGTTGAACTTCGTACCTTAAATAACCCCAGTAGGAACGAAGAAAACGATTTTTTCAATCGCGCAACTTTTACGACTCGAAGGAGTAAGTACGGATTTACAACGAAAGCTCCGCCTTTCTAACTTAGGAAATTTCACTTAAGAAACAAAAGTACTCTAATAAAAGAAGAACAATCATAAAAAGAAAGATGTAAAAGGCGCGTTCTCTAAAAAATGGGAGGTGCTGTCGCATATTGAGTATAGTCGAATCCGCCATCCTTTGGCTCGAAGTTTTCTAGTAGGTACTTATTATGTGACAGCACGAAGAAAGTTGCAACTTTTAGCATGCAGAGATGCAAGCTTCTTAGACAACCATTTTGCATAATGTTTTGGTATACCAAAGATCTCCAACCGTATACGGTTGGAGATCTTTGGGGGAGGCCTATGCCCAGCAGTGGGCGTCATTCGGTTGACATGATGATGATATAATGAATGAATGAATAAAAAAGTGTACTCGCAAATTTGACATTTAGTATGTAGTGGCTGTCAGTTGTGTATGTGTGTGTGTGTTTATGTCTGACCATACGTATTTTTCCAAAGTGTAGGTGAGACGGAAGACAGCCACAGTGTAATTTGTGGTCACAAAAAAGTGTTAGTACTGCACTCTCCAGTTACCTCAGTATGTAGTATATCTCCATGTAAATGTCCAAAGAGCTAAGACTCTACACACGTTCCTATCCGACCTCCGATTCGGTCTGCTCCCAGAGCAAATCGGAACGTGTGTAGCGCAGATTTGATCTGGGAGCAGACCAAATCGGCTGTCGGTTCGGAACGTGTGTAGATGCTATTACAGATTTTGCCATGACCCCTCTTATTCCTTTTTTAAATTTCATAACGGCCCTAGGGCCGCCACATAACACTTTCAACCCGCATTTTAGGCAAGTTCGGAGTTACTTTCAGAATATGAGACATGAAAAAGATTTAACTAGTGTATAATAAACTTAAAACTAAACACATCTTAGATTTCCGCGCGAACTGTACATATAAATAAAACACTTTCACGGATTTTTTCACGCAATTTATTTAACAACTAAAATTTAACCAAGTTGTTAAATAAATTGCGTGAAAAAATCCGTGAAAGTGTTTTATTTATATGTACAGTTCGCGCGGAAATCTAAGATGTGTTTAGTTTTAAGTTTATATCTTATAACGAGACTTTCGCCCGCGTAAAATACACGACGTTATCCAGCAGGAACCTGATATTTTCCCGGAATAAAAAGTATAGCCTATGTCACTATTCAGCACCCAAATATCCTCATTCCAAAAATCAATCATCAAATTGCTCCACATCATTCGACGTGAAAGACAGACAAACAAACTCACAAATACTTTTTCATTTATAAATATTAGTATGGATAAGACTGTGTATCTAAGTATCTGTTTCAGTTAGTTAAATGAAATAAGTCAATAATAACAAATGCTATTATTTTATTTGTCCTTTTTTATCTTGTTAATTAAAGCTTGAACTTTCAATATACTTAATACATATTAACAATAAGAAGAATAAATATTCCTCAACAAAGATATTACACCCAGCAATTACAATAGCAAAACTATATCCAATCCAATCAATTTAGTAAATTAAATTATTTAGTTCATATCAAAAATTATTTAAACCAGACAACAAGTTAAATGTTGATCTAAATTGCAAATGCACTGATTTTTTTGTAGTTATTCCAACATTGCGCTAATCTGGGAGTGGAAAAACTGGATCATAGTGCTTTATTAAAAAATTCAATTCATCTCAGTGCTCGGTGGGTTTTATGTTCCGGCTAATCCATTTTCACTACCTGGCTCTGATTATTCGGAGAGAACAATCTCTAGATTAAAAAGCGTTATGAAATCCGATTGAAGTTTCGCAGAAGTCTTCTGTAGTATATAATAATGTATATACAGTAGTGTATAAGACTGCATATAACTCGGTATTAAAACACTCATGTGATGCCTATAAAAAACTCGCCCCACTTGTGTTTCAATACCCCTCATTATGTGACAGTCACATAAACTAATATTTGGACACAAAGTTCGTGCTTTTCTTTACAGACTTTTAGCAAGTCCCATATAAAATATTACCTATAACCTAGCAGTAAATCAAGTACATACAACTATTATCAACAGACTGCCCAGTCGTGTCCATTATTCAGGCCGTTGACATGTTCGCGACAGCATGCAGGTTTGTATGTGATGCATTATCGTGTGCACAAAATGTGTCGGGGGCTTATTGCCCTGAATTAATTACAAGCTTCCAAGGAGCGCCGACAGCTGGCTTGCGAGCAGCTATTAAGCTATAGTGCACCGAGTTTAGTAGCAATATTAGCTTGTGTTAACTTCAAAAGTCTGTGAAACGTAAACAAATTACATGCTATGTTTATATTTATGCAGATTGCGTACAGAAAGTTAACTATGTTGGCTTTGTTTTATTTTGTTGAAACTCCTATCAAATGAGCGAAGTCACCATTCAGTTTCAATGATAAGGAATCTGCTTGTTTTTTTTTATATAAGAAGCTACTTATATTATAATACTTTTCACTATTGTTACCTCACATGGTACATTACTTCAGCTCATAATACATTCGTCCCACGAAAGCGTATGATTTTATGAGCACTCCGGCTTCATGTCAGGGGAATCCTCTTATTCCATTTGTCAGTATGACGCGGCCCGCGCGGCGACAACGTGCGATCTGTCACTTTGGTGCCCTGAACGAACAAGACTGATGGTAGGGCTCTGCTGACGTCACCACTTTTACACCAGGTTTTTCTTTGCAGAGTGGTAAGGATATTAGGCTGGTGTAGTTTGGTTTTAACACATGTAGGCAGGTACTAAACTAGACCGTATACTTTTGCCGGTTTTTGGAAGAGTACAGTTTAATGTTTTGACGACCACCGTGGCCATGGTATTTTCTTGTGTCTGGATGTTGTGGTAACAATACCTGTCGTTGTTTCCAATTTCCACGACACAGGAGCTTAAGCTACTTAGTTTGGTATTGGAGAAAATAATAGTGTCCAATAGGTAGGCATAGTTATTTAATTCATTACATTTTGATATAAAAACGTATTCTTGAGTTGTTACACACGCCAATTTGTACTACAAAATTCAACGACAAACTACGCCTACTACAATACATTGCTATAAAAATTGTGTCGTGTCATCTACTGTGTAAAACTGTTCCAACTCACTTTTTAAGACCGGTACTCAATACCTGATTTATCGTCTTTTTCACGTAATGCTATATAAATGAGCGTGTTACCATGATCACGAATAGGCAGAAATGACGGACAGATAAGGTACGTTTTTCCTATAACTTCGACATTTTTTTTAACGAATCGTCATTGGCGAATCTCATGTAAACGAAGCGTTATAATTTTTTTTCATTTATAGCTTTGTTTGGAAGCCTTCGTTTTAACCCCATGCAAATTAATGCTGTTAGTGTAAATGGGATCGCGAACTCGCACAAATGGCATACAAAACTAGTACGTTTTTGTGGAGAGAAAATTGAATGAAATGTTATTGAACAGTTGAATATTTTCTGAAAATGAAATATTTTAAATACAAACTATGTATTTAAAAAGAACATTATATGTACCAGTAGCAGATCCTCTCGGTTTTACCTGCATGGTATCCGTTCCCGTAGGAATATCGGGATAAAATATAGCCTATATGTCACTCGGGAAGAATGAAGCTTTCTAATGGGCAAAGAATTTTTCAAATCGGTTAAGTAGTTTCTGAGCCTATTCGATGCAAACAAACAAACAAACAATCAAATCCTTCCTCTTGATAATATTAGTATAGATATAAAATGAGCCTTTGTAATAATGTCACAGCTGCTGAATAGACGTTTATCTTAGAGCTCTATCTTATTAGGAAACCATCATCCGCTATCACAATATGGATAGACATAGCTGAATATGCAGTCGATTTTACCATACTTGAAGAACAACAAAAGATTGTTTACCTACTTTACTTTAACTTTGTCCGAAAGAAACTTAAAGTAGGTCAGACTTGCGGAGTACCTACTTCAGCATAATGCTTTATGTCCTTAAGACTTAATTTGCGCTTTTGTGTATGTATTCATTGATACTTTGTAATGTAACTGTATTAACACACTTTGAAACCAATATGTTGCGTAGAAGCCTTATAGTGCAGGGACATAACGCATTCGACTTTGCGAGCACTAAAGCCTCCATCATGAAAACAATGTTTTCAGTATTGTTTTGTTCCGGCAGTTGGAAATAGATTAGTTAATTCCTCAGTGGTTGAGGATTCCGGCAGTACCTCGATTCATCATCACTTAATATCAGGCGAGGGGTAGAGGTTGCATGAGGGCCGAAGAAACAGCTACTCAAGTCCTGGTTGAATGTGACGGAGTGGCCCCCTACCGGGCGAGGTACCTCGGCTCGCCGGGAAGCGACCACGAAGCGGTCTCCGACGTGAGGGCGCTGGGTGTTTTCCTGATAGAGCTGGGTTGGCTGGAGTAAACCGGCTGCACACCCTCCACACGCAAAGTAGGCGCAATAAGACGTCGAGTTGCGGAAAACGCCCGTACCGATTGAAGAAGATTGAAAATTGAATATCAGGCGAGATGAAGTTTAAGCGTTATCATGTTGTGTAGAAAAAGCAACTTTTTCATTTGATGTGTGACCAAAACTGTACTTAAAACCGACAATCACATTTGCATTTGTAGCCTTCAATACTCAGTAATACTCATTGGGCATGTGTGGAATTTTGCCCATCAGTGGGGACAAAAGAAATTGCTGACGATGATCTGTTTGACAACTGATTTCATTCAACAAACAATATATACCAAACATTTTGATACACAAATAAGTGCAAACATCGGGATGCCATAATCAAAATTGCCCAAAGCCCGCGATTGCTTAGGCGGAAACATGAGCCGCGTCTGAACCGCCCCTCGGCCTTCATTAGTATGCGTGCTAATTGACGCTCCTCCCTCGTTTGCAGGTCGTTTTCATATGACAGCGTGATCTACAACTAACTATAAATACTTATAAAACAACCTCTAAGGATTTTTAGTCTGTGATGTGTTAAAAGCAAACGTAAAATTTGAATGCGGTCATGTGTATTAAGTTGGGGGATCCAATATCTGTTACTTACAACTTATATTACATTGATCAACCGTTTAAAAATAAAATAATTTTGTTTTTTACTATTTCAGGTACAAGCCAGCAGATTCGACATTAAAATTAGATAAATAGAGATAGATAGATCGTTTATTTGCTACAACATGGTAAACCTAAAAACAAAAAAAAAGACAAGGCAAGGGAGACACAGAAAACTTAATAATAATAGAACGGGGTATTACATAAACAAAAGAATTGTACGTATGTGCAGCAACAAATTGGGCCAAGGGTCACTGTAGTTTTTTGCCCGGAGGCAAAAACACTGATTTTCAGCCATCACCCATCAAATTATGAGTACGTTTTCGATAGGTAATAATAGGTCTTTACCTATGAAATTGCCGTTTTGTATGGAGATTTCTGTAATTATTTTTTTTCCATACTAACGTTTTTGTTATTATTTAACGACTAATATTATGTAAATTTACAAAATTTTACACACGTATTTATGGACATTTTAACTACTAAATGACACATTCGTTAAGAGAAAAAAAATTTTTTTCACTAAGTTACAACTAATAAAGTACGAAATTCTGGAAACAAAAATAGTCGTAACTTTCGGAATAAGTTTTTTCTATGTAAATAATCAAATATCGTGGTTATTAAATTATCAAAAGTTGCTCGATACGGTCTTAATGTAACGCAATATTAAAGAAATTATATATTTCTAATATTATAAAAGTTGTTAAGTTATATGTACAAAAGAAAAAAACGGCAATTTCATATGTAAAGACCTATTATATTTTTATCAATCCATACTAATTTTATACTTAAATGTGAAAGAGTGTTTGTTTGTTTGTTTGTGTGTTTTTCCCCCTCTCACGTTAAAACGGGGCAACGGGTCGACGTGATTTGGTATGGGGAAAGTTTGGGGGCTGGAAAGTGACATAGGCTACTTTTTATCCCGGAAAAATATCACATTGCCGTGGGATAGCGTCGTGGAGTCCACACAGGCGACGCCGCGAGCGGAACTAGGCTAGTAATAATATATAATAATAGTTCGTCTGACCATTCATCATATCAGTCAATGGCTGTGCATAACACATAAAAAATAAATACTCTAGCCATCTAACCTCACCTTAGTGTGTAAATATACATATTTACAATGCTTATAGACACATACGCATATACGAGTATAATGTGTATATCTTTCGTTCGTTAAAGACACACGTTTAGCACAAAACGAGGAACCATTCAAATAAATGATGAGATTAGACATGCGTTCGCGTTAAATGTTATAGCTGTCATTAACGCAAGGTGAGATACCTATAGCTAGACTGCGCGTCAGATAAGTCTGCGAGCGGTATAAATCGAAAACTAATCTTTACCATATCCTTCGAACAAAATAAAATTAGAAAATGAAGGATTTAGAAAAAATCGACCCGTCTCACAACTTTTTTTCTAAATAAGTACTTCATTTTCCATTTTTCTGTAATAAAAATTGCATTGTGAATGCAAAAAACTAAAAATTAAAATAAAATAAAATTGTACTGTAACTAGGGCCAAAAATGCTTCAGACGCGCGCAGAGTTAGTGCGTTTGTGCACTACCACTGAATTTTACCGATCCGGAAAAAAACGGATGCTTGTATTTAATGAATAACTATTATAGGAAATCAGTTGGGAAAACACTTAAAAAAATTACAATCTTTATTAACCTAAAGATTACAATTAAAATAAAAGATAACGCAATTAACACATTTCAAAATCAAATATAATACTCGAAAATAATGGCAAGTAAAACTAGGGAATATCACCACGAAGAGTTGCAGCACGTCCGACCGGTCTGATGTTCAGCAGCAAAGTGAGCGCAAGCCGGCGCGCGTCCTGCTTTTATACAGAAGTGCGGGTATTACCCACTCCTATTTTCTATGATTCCTAACACGGCTTCTCCTGACATCCTGACGTCCTCGTCAGGTATAAGCTTACAGGTCACTGTCGGTGTCGCTTAGGTCCAGCTCAGGAAGGCCACGCTGTGTTGAAGGTCCAGGTTGAGGTGACTCTGGTGTATCCAAAGTAGGCATGTCCAACGCGGCAGCTGGACCCGGCTCGTCGTGAATGGGAAGTTCTTGCCCTGGTGCTTCGAGAGTATCATCATCTCGTTCGCTTGCTGTGAAAGCAAAGTACAGGGGCAAAAGTTAGCAATAGTAACGTCTCTCAATATTATACCAGTTAGATGTTAGTTATTGTTAGATCAGTTAACCCATAACCACAATGTTGCGACCAAAGAGCAAGTTTAGTTACAGGCCCCTAGTCACAACATTGAAATAAAGTAACAAGACATACACACTTAGTTATAGTCATGCGAGGGACACGAGGCGATGGAAAACCGATTTGTTTAGAATCAAAAGCATCCATCCCCCGTGGCCAGAGAGGGCCACAGGTGGTTGCCGTAAGGCAACCCACCCTTCAGTGACCAGAACAGAGGCACCGTGGTGCGAACTGACTCCCAAGAAGACCAATCCCACCACAGTACAAAGAGGATTGAGGCAGCCCGCAGGCTCGCACACTCAATCAGAAACCCGAGAGTGATACAGATCACTGATGAGGGCTATAGCATAGCCAGACGCAGCACCACGCTCACCCTCAAAGAAGGCAGTGCAAGCCTCGGGGGTCCACTCGCCCCTCCATGGCACCATAAACTGGGCAGCGGCATACGTCGTCTTCCCATACGCGCCGGCCACCAATCGCAGCTCATACCGTCCATTAGGCATGGCTCGAACGACACGATATGGGCCGCGCATGCCGTGGTCCAGCTTCCCGCGTGACTGAGCGTACTTGATAACATACACCAGGTCACCTTCCTGAAACACACGAGGAGGGCTCCTGCCCTCATTAAAATAAGGGTCTTGGTCAGATTGGTTTTTCGACAGCCGCTCGGCCGTCCTTTGCCTTACCATCTCTCTACGACCCTCGCGGTTAGTACCCGTAGGGTGCATTGCGACATCTCGCACTAGTACCCGAATAGCTGGAGTGGAACTCTCGTGACCAATAAGTAAGTTCAAAGCCGAAGTCTGAGTAGTTCGCTGCTTTGTAAGATTAAGAATCAGCTGTAACTGCCACAACTCGTCAGCCCACTCGCGCTTTCTGTGGTTCGTCTCAATTCGGAGCATATTGAGAACAGTCCGAATGTAACGTTCCACTTGTCCATTTGCGTGGTGCATTTCTGGCGTTATATGGTGAACTTCGATCCCTAAGACTTGCATCCATGAAGTGAAACCGATCGACTCAAACATTCGGCCTCTATCAGAAACAATCATACGAGGAGTACCAAACAAAGAGAAAACAGTTTGAAAAACGCGTTTCAGCTCTTCTAGATCTTGTCGAGTGATAGGTGTTAACAAACAAAACTTAGTATATGCATCTACTACTACCATGACATACTTATAGCTCTTGGACTCCGGAAGAGGACCCAGTACATCAGTATGTAAAGTGTCAAAAGGTATATCTAGTTTAGGCCAAGAAGTTATAGGCTGAAGCGGTGCACGAGGCACCCTCTTATGAGCAACACAAGTTAAACAGTGAGCAATATATTTCTTAACAAAAGCCCTTAGGCCGGGGAACCAAAAATGCCTTAAAATTAAATCGACTGTCTTATCGGTACAGATATGTCCATGCTCATCATGGAAAATTCTAAGAAGGCTCAAGCGATAGCCTTTCGGTATGTAACAGAGGAGCCTAGGTTCCTCACCCGTACAACTGTGCCGATAATACAGGATGTCGTTACGCTTAACATAACGTGATGCGTCCAGCTCGCCCTGGTCAAGAGCCCTTAGCAAATTACGAGTCTCTTCATCTCCGGACTGAGCGATCTGGGCCCAATTACGTGGCCTTTCGATAGTATTTACCGTGTTACATGGATTTCGGCTAAGGTAGTCCGCGTGCGGCAACATAGCGCCCTTCCGATACAGAATATTGAAATTAAAGTCTTGAAGGTAGACCCACCATCTCGCCACACGCGGTAACAAATCTCGCTTATTCTGTGTTGCTTTAAGAGCATTACAGTCGGTTATTACAGTAAAATGGTTACCGATGAGATAATGTCTAAAATGTCTTAGTGCTTTTACTACGGCCAAAGTCTCTAGTTCGTAGGAGTGGTATTTTGCCTCAGCTCCCTTAGTCACTTGGCTGTAGTAGGCCACCACATGTTTCGTACCGTCTTTGTGAACCTGCAGCAGGACTGCACCATAACCGATACTGCTTGCATCCGTGTGGACTTCAGTAGGTAGTTCGGGATTAAATATTGCCAATACCGGCTCTGAGGTTAAATGCGTAATAACTTCCTGGCGCACGCGTTCCTGCTCAGGTCCCCAACAGAAAGGCACATCCTTACGGGTAAGACGCGCGATACAAGCAGTCTTGGCAGAATAATTGGCAATGTACTTCCGAAAGTACCCTGCCAAGCCCAAAAACTGCCTAACTTGTTTCGCATTCTGAGGGGGAGAGGCATTAGCAAGTGCCTGAATTTTAGTTTTAGAGGGCCGGACTTCGCCATTCGATATTACGCGACCTAAGTACTCGATTTGGGTGCACATGAATGAACACTTCTTTAAATTAATAGAAAACCCGGCCGCAGTTAGGGTAGCTAAAACTTCATCTAACGTCTGTAATCCTTCCTCAACTGAATGATGAATGATTAAGCAGTCGTCGATGTACACCAAAACCTTTCCTTCATCAATAAATTTCCTTAAAGTTTGGCATATAAGTCGCTGGTAAACTATAGGAGCATTGGCCAAACCGTACGGCATTTTAACATATTCAAAATGGCCCTCAGGCGTCACGAAGCCAGTGAGCGGAACAGACTCCTCATCTAATCTTATTTGGTGGAAGCCAGTGGCCATGTCTAAGGTGGTAAAGAACCTGCCGTTGCCCAAGCGATCGATATGGTCATCGATAAGAGGCAGCGGGTATCTATCCTTAACCGTGATCTTATTTAGAGCCCGAAAATCTACACACATACGATCGGAGCCGTCCTTCTTCTTAACCAAAAGCACCGGGCTTGAATAAGGAGACTCCGATTCGCGCACGATCCCCTTTGACATAAGGTCATTTACTATTTCACGGACTTTTAACTTCTCGTCATGAGACATCCTATAGGGGGGTAATAAATAGGGGCATCGCTGCTGAGTCGAATGTGCATACTGCCAGTGGTAACTGTAGTGGTGGCAGTACCAGAAATCATGTACTGTGAGTACCTATCTAGAATAGATTTTAGTTTCAACAGATCATCACCAACTAATTCTGTGTTAATAACTCGACACTCATTCGACTCCACAGCAGATACAACCTTGGGGCTCGAAACGCGCACGATACGTTGCAAATTCTTTGTACGTATAAAGGTAATACCGTCCCTATTTAGAACATAAGTCCCAATGATAACAAGTGCATTCATGCATTCACTCGGTACTACTAACAAATCCACTTCAAGGGACAAACCATCTAATTCAATGTCTAAAGTGACATAAGAATTAATTTTAATAATCGACTCGCCTACACCCTTAATTTGTGATTCAGTTGGTTTATATTTACAAGAAAAATGTTTTACTATTTCTGAAGATATGAGTGAGACACCAATAGCGCCAGTATCTATCAGTATATCTACCGGGATACCCTGAACAACCCCAACTACAACATCATTGCGCTCTTGGGTGGCAGCTGTACAAAAGTTAACGTTATTTTTACTTTTTTGTTGATCGACTCGCTGCTTCGCAAAACAAGAAGAAATATCGTGACCAAGTTTCTTACAATACGCGCAAGAGGTCGTAATTTTGTCGTTCTTAGTTTCCTTTTTGTTGACACTATTATCGGTATGCTCAGGTTTAGATTTCTTAGGACATTCATTTTGTTTATGGTTAAGGTCGCCGCAAATAAAACACCTCGGGCCGGTAGGCCGTGCATGTCTTTTAAAACTAGTAAACCGGTCGTTATTTTTACTGGTCACTAATGGGCGGTTAGGGCGAGAATCATTGTTGGAGGACTTAACTGGTTTTGTAAATGTAGACAAGAAATTAACTAAATCGTTAGGTTTTAAATTGGCGTTTGTGGCGGTTGCCTTAACATGCGGGTCGTTAATACCTCTTAACACAATTTCAGTTATTAAATCATCACTAAGTCCTCTAACAATGCGCAAACGTAATAAGGACTTTCTAGCATAGTCAGCATAAGTATTAAATTTATCAGAATTTGTACACAAAACCTCGTACAAAATACCCGCCGAGTCAATACGTTTGATACACAATGGCTTAAAATCGTTCTTAAAATTAGACCAAGAACGGTCATCGGTCACCCATTCGTTCAGCCAAGACTTTGCGTCTCCCTTAAGGCAATTACCGATGCGTGACAAACACTCAGAATCATCCCATCGATTAAAAACCTTGGCCCTATCAACCTCCGCACACCAGACATCAACGTCGTGTATGCTCGGGTCAAAATTAGAGACGTAATAATGCTGAGAACTCACGGTTTTCAACGACTGGGTCGCCTCTACGATTTGTTCGGTACCTCGGCTAACAGGTGACTCTGGGTCGCGAGAGCGCCCCTCCAATGCCTTCAGACGCGATAAGATGGCTTCAAGTGGCTCGGAGTCACGGGAGTGCGCCGGTGTCCGACGATCTGCACTGGAGTCCCGGCGTACCCGTACGTAGCTGCGACTGCGGCTCCGTCGTCTCCTTGGCGTCGCCGGTGTCCGTGAATGACTACGGGGACAACGGCCACGAGAGCGCCGGTTGCCCGAACGCCGCCGCTCACGAGAACGCCGGTCGCGAGAGCGCCGATCACGAGAGCACCGATCGCGAGAAAGCCGCCGCCGGTGGCGAGAACGCTGGCTACGCGAGCCACGTATTTCAGAGCGACTGGACCTGTCCATTGGCACACAAACAACAAAAACGAACAGGCACAAAGATTAAAAACACCGTTTTAATGAAAATTCTAAACGCAGGTAGTTTAATATTTTTCAGCAAACCACAATAACGAAAGTTTTACTTAGTAAAAGAACTGAATTGAAAATTAAACGAATGTGGGAGTGAATTTACTAATCCCACGCCTGATATAGGAAATCAGTTGGCAAAACACTTAAAAAAATAACAATCTTTATTAACCTAAAGATTAGATAACGCAATTAACACATTTCAAAATCAAATATAATACTCGAAAATAATGGCAAGTAAAACTAGGGAATATCACCACGAAGAGTTACAGCACGTCCGAACGGTCTGATGTTCAGCAGCAAAGTGAGCGCAAGCCGGCGCGCGTCCTGCTTTTATACAGAAGTGCGGGTATTACCCACTCCTATTTTCTATGATTCCTAACACTATTATAAATGATTAATTATTAAAATACAAGCATCCGTTTTTTTCCGGATCGGTAAAATTCAGTGTAGTGCACAAACGCCCTTATCTGGCGAGCACTCTACTTACTACTTTCTTAGATCTAAGTTATATATTTATTCACTAACAGCTGTTTGAAGCATGATTTTTTCTAGAATTTCTATTTCTTATTTCTAACTATAATTATTTCTAGAAAATCATCACACTGTGTACCGTATGTACCAAGATAAAGACCTACACTACGGTAAGGATATTAACACTCCTGACTGGTTTATTTAGTAAGCAAAATTGGTGCAAGCTATTTTTAATATTCACCAAAAACATTCTAAACTCATACTATGGCAACCACGCGATATTCAATGGTAAGCAAATTACCTTTTCCAAAATAAAAATAAAAAACTAGTAATACATAATCCTTAAATAAGAAAACAAAAGGAATCATGTCAAAAGCAAAGAATACCTTTGAGTTTGTTCATCAACCGGTACAGTTTTTTTCCTTACTTAATAAAAACATGCTGAAGCTTAAGTAAAGAATCTTGTAATTTTTTTCGGAATAGAAATTTCTCATAACTTTCCTTTCGGTAATTAATTTTTGTCTTCAGTAAGAACTTCTTTATTAGACTTAATATTTCTTTTGTTAATTTTGGCACCATCATTCGCTCTAATAATTTGAAGTAAAGTAACTTTGATAATTTTCTTTGAAGATGACTTTTCATCCTTTCTATTGATGGGAAATTCTTTGTGTTGAAAAGTTGACAAAGGCTTCAAATGATCAAATATTTATTTTGTGAAATAATATTGAACGAAATTTTTGTGATCTCATTTTTTATTTTTAAATGAGCCGTAACACTGTTTCAGTAATTAAAACGGTGCTGAAATATTCGATATTTTACCTCAAATTAAGTCAATGAGTTTCGTAAAAGGTCTCAACCCGCAGAGAAGTAATGAAAACGTATTCATTAAAATCCTCAAATGAAATCCCGCCGGCAATGCATTGTTTGTGATTTCATTAAACGTGTGTAAAGCAGTAATTTTGTTAAATAATTGTTTCCATAGAGTTTGTGCGCGTTTATTAAAGGCAATAGATTTTAGGGGGCCGCTCGGGCGAAATTATGAGAACATTACCCTTAAATTATTGCCGCTAATATGTCGGTAAGCTACCGTAGACTACGTCTCTTATAGAATTACTTATCCGGGCAGGTACATACTGTTTTTGGTAGTCTTGTAAGTGCAGAATAAAATTAAGGCAACCTTTTAGATAATAAATTAATATGAAAGAAAGAAAACTATAATCCCAAAATTTTATAAAAAGTTACTTAAAACTATACTAGTACCTAATGTCATGCCAAAACCATGATACTATAGTGATTCAATCTTAAATCTTATTCAGACTACAATATTTTGGTTATACACTTCGTAAAACTACTATAAAACTACTTCAAACAAGATTTTTTGACAAAATTCCAATAATTATGTTGTATCAAAAGCCTTCAGAACGAAATTAATCGCTAGAAACAATTTTGATACAAAATTGATGTAAACAAAACACACCCACGGGAATAGACGAAAAATGAACAAATCCTCGTGAAAGTGTTCGGCTGTTTGCGAGAATTAAAGTGGAAGTGTCAAACAAATACTGTCGAGTTAGTCGGAAACAAAGTTGGAGTGCCGAGCCTTGTCGCGGTCGGGACTTGGCGCACTGGTACGCTTAGCGAGCTGCCATTGAAGATGTGGGTGGACTACGAATATGTTTGTGGTTAAGAAAGTTTTACTATTAGCTTCTTAAATACTGACAGCTATTTTATGATCGACCCAAATAAATACTTTCGAGTTGTCGGGAACAAAGTTGGAGTGCCGTGCTTGGTCGCGGTCGGGACTAAGTGCACTGGTACGCTTAGCGAGCTGACACTAAAGGTGTGGGTACACTACGAATATGTTTGTGGATAAGAAAGGGTTTTTACTATTAGCTTCTAAAATATACTGACAGCTATTTTATCATCGACACAAATAAATACTGTCGAGGTAATTGGAACCACTAGCCTAGCGCTTGCATTTATCCGTTGGTGAATACGCAAACCCAGTACGGTGCCTATCGTCCCACGCAGAGTTATTGGATACGGCATTAAACGACACATGCTGGGTTCTTACGGGTTGCTTAAAACTGACCCCGGTAAAATGCTGTATCCACTAGCTGGAATAGCGCCCCCAGGGATTTGCAGAGCAGTGGCAGGTTCCTCTAAGAAGACCGCTATGATAAACGACAATCCGCATCCACTTTATAATCACGAACCGGTGCCAAAGAGATTGAAAAGCCGCAAAAAATTTAACAACTGTGTGTTCCCTCTTCATGGCCGTTATCTGTCGAAAGAAAGGTGTGTCAACCTTCCTGTTCCGTTTGTTCCGCTGTCTGAGACCCTCCTGCCTGCCTGGAAGTCTCTAAATAGAGTCCGGGCGATGGTCGGCCGCAGTAAGGACAACCTGTCTAGATGGGGATTCTTGGTCGACGATGACCTAGCGTGTAGGTGTGGTGCTGTTCCTCAGACGATGAAACATTTGATATCGTGCCCTGCGTGTCCAACCAGCTGCACGAAGGAAGACCTAATGGAGGCTACCAATACTGCAATTTACGTATGCGAATTTTGGTCCGACACTATTAGTTTTTTGGTTTCCTATCGACTTGACAAGAAGAAAAAGAAGAAGTCGGGAACAAAGTTGGCGTGCTGAACCTTGCCGTGGTCGAGAACTGGTGCACTGGTACTTCGCGAGCTGCTACTGAAGTTGTGGGCGGACTACGAATATTTTTGTGGCTAGGAAGGATTTTTACTATTAGTTACTAAAATACTGGCAGCTATTTATGATCGTCACAAGTAACTACTGTCGAGTTACCGGGAACAAACTCCCTTTTTTACCACCGTCATTGGAGTGCGAAGCCTTGATGCTATGGGAACTTGACGCACTGTTACGCTTAGCGAGTTGCTGAAGATATGGGTGGGTAACGAAAATGTTTGTTGCTTTGAAGGGGTTTTTTACCACAACTAATAAATAAGCGTAGTTTTATATTAAGATTACCTACCGATGCTAAAAGTTCGCGACCTGAATTACGCGACCGTCATTTATTTTGCTAAATAACAAGTTGAGGTTTTATATTATTTTTATGCATTCACAATGCAATTTTGTAAGTATAGGAAAAATGTGTGATAGTAAAAAACCACGAGCCCTATAAGTAGCTTTCAGGCGGGATTCGAACCCGCGCCTCCGGGAATCCGGCCCGATGCTCTGACCAACTAAGCTACCGAAAGGCTTACACGACTCGTCGAATTTTGCTATCACTTGTTACGTTGTAGGCCAGCGTTGCTTCATCAATGTGAGGAAACCCTCGCATCCGAAAGAAACATTTTTACAAATGTTTAACAATCGAATAAGATGAAACAGCCATATTGAGGTTTTATATTATTTTTATGCATTCACAATGCAATTTTGTAAGTATAGGAAAAATGTGTGATAGTAAAAAACCACGAGCCCTATAACAAGTTAACCAAAAATTTCTCCTGTCCAATGGTAATAAACGGTTAGAGCTTTGACATATTTTTTTGATCTACATCGGGGTAGCACTTAGCCTTCATTACACCTGATGTTTAGTGACGATAAGGCTGAAGGTGGAAGCGCACTACCCCGAAATCCTCAATTACTGAGGAACTGGTTATCTTATCTGTAATTGCTGGAACACAACAATGCGGAAAACATCGCTGTTATGGCGTCAGACTTAGATAAGATGGTGGTAGCTAGCCAGGCGGACTTTGAACAAGCCCTACCACTAACCAAACCAAAATATACGAATAAAGAAATACAATATGAACCACCATTGGGAATCGAACCCGGGACCTCTGGGTCTGATACCGGTGGTGTGTGCCAAACCGCATTGTGGTCTAGTCTAGTGGAGACTAGACCACATTATGCGGTTTGGCATTGATAATATTTTTATGAAAATCGTCGTTCAAATTGTATATTATTATATTGTTATCTATGTGCTGTATGTAGTCAGTTTAAATAGTTAAGTACGTACTATATATTGGTATTGAGGCAACTTTGCTACTAACTAACTATTCTGTATAGATACAATAGCGGAACTTTGCCTCTAAATCAAAATAACGCCATCAAATCTGCGATAGTCGAACGAGAACTGTGCAACAGTCGAGTGAAATTTTCCAAAATTGCCTTAGTTTAGGGATAGAAAAGCAATTAAAAACCGATTAACACAGAGTACGGAGCCCAGTGTTGGGGCAACAGCCACCTGCCTCCCATTATCATAGAGTTAATGGCCCAATGTAGACCATAGAACTATTCCGTTTGTTGCGACCGCTTGTTTTTGCTACTTTGTCAAACCCCTATTGTTCTAAACAACTGTTTGTAACTTTGAACAGGTATTTAGATATCATATTTCAAGCTGTATAATTGCAGGAAGCAATTTAGTTGTTACCTTTTAAGCTGTGAGGGCTGAGTGTAAGTGCGTTAATACGCATACTATCACGATTGAGTTAAATTTTGACAGATAGTAGTTTGTAAGATGTAAAATAGAATTCTTAACGCAATCGCGATAGTAAGGGCGTTTGTGCACTACCACTGAATTTTACCGATCCGGAAAAAAACGGATGCTTGTATTTAATTAATTACTATTATAAATGATTAATTATTAAAATACAAGCATCCGTTTTTTTCCGGTTCGGTAAAATACAGTGTAGTGCACAAACGCCCTAATGATTGCACATTCACAAACTTACACTCGGGGTCTATTTGGAGTAAGGAAACATTGGTTTATGCGATAAATGGAAAATGGATTCTTGCGAAACGGCCAAAACTTGTTCATAAAAAGTGGGTAAATCGGAGCTAGTAGGTACCTATAAGGCGGAAATATTTAATTTTATATTTGTTTGTATTCGATAAACACATTATAGTAACTCTTTCTTCAGTATAAACCTACATTATTAATGAGTGTGAGGATCTATTTTACGGGTACTGCGCTGGTAAGACAGCAGGAAACCACAAGTAACAAAAATATATTAAAGTCAGTGTTTCTGTGTCAGTATTTCTGTGAAATACGCACACAAAGGTCCAAGCATAAAGCCGTACAAACGGTATTTGTTTTATTATTTACACTCCCTTCTAGACAACAATATTTTCCAATTCCAAAAATAGCTCAAAACTAAAATAAACTCTAAAAACATAAAAATTATGGCGCCTTATACAAAGTGAAAATACGGCATGATCAGCAATCACTATGCACTTCTTCTTCTTTTCTTTCTACTATGCATTAATAATAATCTATTATCATCTACTGAAACAGCAAAATTGTATTTGTACACATCAAAAAACTTTTAGCATAAAACGTGACGAACAAAGAAAAAGTTTCTCCTAAAATCACACAAAAAAGTTGCAGTTCAAACAAAACACAATCCAACTTGATATACAAGTTTTCTTTCACCCATAAAAAAAGGAATGGACGAATGTCCAGGATAATGAATGATAGTCCCCTGTCCTTAGTTGTTGTTCACCATATCAGTTACGTCAGAGCTTCCAACTTTTTTTTTCTTTCAGACAGGAAACGTTAATTTGGCGGCTCTGGGCGCCATATTTTCAGTCTGACGTGATCAGTTTAACGTAATTTATGTTTTAATTATCGCATGATGAGGCGTAAACGACTCGGTAGAATGAGCCAGTCAGTTTGGATGAGTATTTTGTTTTTAACGTTGCAATAGATAGCAAAAAAAGGTAATATTATCAAAAAGCTAAGTAAAAATCCTTAATACTGATCTTATTAGTTAGCTATTTATAGACGTGTTAATGTTATTTATCATAACTTTATCTTTGAATAAGGATAAACCTTGTGAGGAAATGAATATGATATGTCAAACGTTTTAAAAGAGATTCTTTTTCGAGATATGAGTTGCTAAAAATTGCTAGCTTAAAAGCGACATAGTAGATTCAGAACAGGTTTTTTCTAAGTTTCTAAGTATGATTTTCTTTTATGACTGGCGAATCATATTCATAAAGTACAAAACCAAGCCCTGAGCTTATAGACATTTTGAGTGTCATAACAGTAAAAATCTACAAGTTACTGCATAAAAAATTTCGATCTTTTGTATTCTTCGACTTTTTACTACATCGTTACTTTAGTTCATAAAAGCGCCCTTCTATTATTTGTGTTCAAAACATCCCCATGACTGTTCCCATATACGAGGCTATCCTTCACAATATAGCTGTGAGCTTAGAGATATAATGCCGCGGTTACATTATGCTCTTTTCGCGTTGCTGCGAATATTGCCTGGGCTGGCAAACACTTGCCCTCTCGCTTGCTTGCTCTGGCATTGTCGTTAGTTTGACTTACAACAATAATGAAAAAAAAACAAAGTTCTCAGTAGGTATTTGTCGTCGAGGAGCTTAATGAATATTACGGTCACACTAAACTTCTTCCCTACCCAAACGTGTGGTGTGACCGTCGTGTGAACGTCCAGTAACAGTTGTGTGACAGTCATGTAACCGGTGTGACCGTCGAAGTGACAGTGTGTGGCTGCGGTTTACTAGACGAAGAGCCTATGAGCCTATGCACACCGCAACTTTTTGTAGAACCGTGAAAAATCTCGCGTCGAGACGGCCCGTATTTTTATGGCGTAAATTATTCGGCGCGTTTGAATACTTCTGACTCCTAATTCACAAACAGTTGGAAACGTAATCGGATTCGAATACTTTGTCTTAATACTTTGTCTTTGTCCATTCTATAGCCAGTGACAGAGACAGTGCATACGTTCTCCTGTCGGGAGTCTTTCCGACGATTTGTGAATGAGGGGGCAGGTGTGCAAAGATCTGTAGGTTGCGTGTGTCTTGCGTGCGTATCGCGTTTTTATCGATACAAACGGGCGTTGGGCGCACTACAAAAAGTCGCGGTGTGCAATAGGCTCTAGGACAGCTTGCGACAGTGGTTGAGCGATAACGATCGGCATCGGTCGCCGAGGAAAGCAAACGGTAACAAATTAGCGGGGACAGTTACCGACGTACACTCGAGGACAAATTCAGTGAACCACCTCTTACTTCTTTTCACGTGGCTGGTGCCTCGCCATTCACGCGCAGACCCTTTTACTATTTTTTTATGTATTAAACTAGGGTAGTACAATGCATAAGCAATTACAGATAGGGACTGCAACTGAACGGTGAGACGCCAGCCACACGAAAAGAAGTAAGTTGTGGTTCACCGAATTTGTCCCCGAGTGTACATACCACTATAGCGAGCTGTCGAAAGCATATTGTCTGTCGCTCGTCTGTTACAGACTTTACAGGCAAATGAAACATAGGAAAATTCCGTGCCATTGCGTCTCCTTGTCTCAATTAAAGTGATGTAAGATGTCTAATAAAGGGCAATTCGGCTGATTTATTGGAACGTTCATTATAGTCGTTCGGTTTCGGTGGGTTCGGTTTAATTGTTGGCTTACTGAGACTAGTTACAGAATATAATTTATGTTTGATTCGTATAAAGATTCTTATACACGCTTGTCATAGAAAGCAAAGTTATAGTGAAACGAAATAGAGAACAAAATAAAAATAACAATTAATATAAGGGTTAATTATTTTGATTTTCTACTATTGTTGGAGTGAATTTTGTAAGTTTTCATAAAGTATATTAATGAAAATAAATTATAGAATTCTTAAATATTCATACTTTTTAAAGATAATTAAAACATAAATAAACTATAAAAAAATATTCAATGCTTAAAATCAAGTTTTCAATTCCACCATCTTCTGGTTTAAAAGTAAAAAATAAAATGCATAAGAAAACTGTTGCTTCAGTGTTGCCTTTTTATTAAAATACGCCTTTGATTTTATAAAACCCGAGAATTTTTATTTCTGTCACAAAGACGTTGAATTTTCAATAGGAAAGCACCTCCTACTCGTTCTAGCTCTTTGCAAATATATTGCTGGTCTCTTCTGCACTTCGACAAAGAACCCTTTGTGTTTTACTTTACGGTTTAAATTTCACCTTGCAATATCACCTAAGAAGACGGGAACAGTAATATGTTTCCCAGGATCAAGAGCTTACTGTAGATTTGTTTGAGCAATTAAACTATTTAGAATTAATCTGGCGTTGCTTTTGCGTCTAATTTGACTTCAAAGGCAGTTGATAAGTGTACGTCGCCCTGAATAGTCGGATTATTATTGCAACTTCGTAAATAGTTATGTCTCTGATATCAGACTGAGAAATCTGTATTCATACCTTTATGCCTCGAAACGGAGAGATAACTATTTACATTAATTAGTAATTAAATGTTATTTCTTATCATATCTTACGAAGATGAGGGACATTTTAAAGCAAGCCAAAATCCAAATCCCATTTTCATAAGTTTATGTCTCATAGTACCGGATCTATAGAAAAGAACGCCTGTCAGTTATCTCAATACACGTAAAAACTCTCCTTTAAGGCGATGATTCCCGACAGAAATAGGCACGCTAACGCTTGCTCGGCCGCGCGCGATACACTTCACGCGGACGCAGCGGCAGCCGGCAGTGAACTGTGAACTCGTGAGAGCCCCGCGAATCGAAAATCACTTAAAATTCAATTAAAAATTGAATAATAGAATTTTTTAACTTATGACGGCCGGAATCCCTCGGCTATTCAAAGACAATTATTTTCGTATATTTTTATTAACTAAAACCAAGTATAGGTACTGCAATTAATAGGATATTTGGATTACGATAAGACGGCTGTTTGGGATTTTATTTGACACAGTAAAATATCACCAATCGAAAAAAACGGCCGGAAGCACTAGATAAATAACTGTATAATAACATATATTTTTTCCATACTTTAAGTACTTGTGATTTGCGAGTAATCCATAATTTAAATACCCTATTTTGGGGAATCCCAGCCTTAATTGCAAGATTATTAGCTATCAGCTAGCCTATGGGCACTAGTAGTTTTTATTTACCCTGTGCTATGGGTGCATGATCAGATTCCCTTGATTAACTTGACTGCCATAACACGTAATGCGAATTTGCCGTCATAGATTTAATAACAACTAGCTGACCCGGCGCGACTTCGTTCGCGTGGCCCTACCCCCTACTCCACACTACCCCTACCGTATCACTACTCTATCCCTACCCTATCCCTACCCTACCCTTACCCTACCCCTACCCTACCCCTACCCTACACCTACCCTACCCCTACCCTACCCCTACCCTACCCCTACCCCTACCCTACCCCTACCCTACCCCTACCCTACCCCTACCCTACCCCTACCCTTCCCCTACCCTACCCCTACCCTACCCCTACCCTACCCCTACCCTACCCCTACCCTACCCCTACCCTACCCCTACCCTACCCCTACCCTACCCCTACCCTACCCCTACCCTACCCCTACCCTACCCTACCCCTACCCTACCCCTACCCTACCCCTACCCTACCCCTACCCTACCCCTACCCTACCCCTACCCTACCCCTACCCTACCCCTACCCTACCCCTACCCTACCCCTACCCTACCCCTACCCTACCCCTACCCTACCCCTACCCTACCCCTACCCTACCCCTACCCTACCCCTACCCTACCCCTACCCTACCCCTACCCTACCCCTACCCTACCCCTACCCTACCCCTACCCTACCCCTACCCTACCCCTACCCTACCCCTACCCTACCCCTACCCTACCCCTACCCTACCCCTACCCTACCCCTACCCTACCCCTACCCTACCCCTACCCTACCCCTACCCTACCCCTACCCTACCCCTACCCTACCCCTACCCTACCCCTACCCTACCCCTACCCTACCCCTACCCTACCCCTACCCTACCCCTACCCTACCCCTACCCTACCCCTACCCTACCCCTACCCTACCCCTACCCTACCCCTACCCTACCCCTACCCTACCCCTACCCTACCCCTACCCTACCCCTACCCTACCCCTACCCTACCCCTACCCTACCCCTACCCTACCCCTACCCTACCCCTACCCTACCCCTACCCTACCCCTACCCTACCCCTACCCTACCCCTACCCTACCCCTACCCTACCCCTACCCTACCCCTACCCTACCCCTACCCTACCCCTACCCTACCCCTACCCTACCCCTACCCTACCCCTACCCTACCCCTACCCTACCCCTACCCTACCCCTACCCTACCCCTACCCTACCCCTACCCTACCCCTACCCTACCCCTACCCTACCCCTACCCTACCCCTACCCTACCCCTACCCTACCCCTACCCTACCCCTACCCTACCCCTACCCTACCCCTACCCTACCCCTACCCTACCCCTACCCTACCCCTACCCTACCCCTACCCTACCCTACCCCTACCCTACCCCTACCCTACCCCTACCCTACCCCTACCCTACCCCTACCCTACCCCTACCCTACCCCTACCCTACCCCTACCCTACCCCTACCCTACCCCTACCCTACCCCTACCCTACCCCTACCCTACCCCTACCCTACCCCTACCCTACCCCTACCCTACCCCTACCCTACCCCTACCCTACCCCTACCCTACCCCTTGGTTCGGATTGAATAGGTGAGCCCGTTCTCGAGTTATAAAATTACAACGAAAAGTGGCATTGATTTTTATATATTCTGATAAGTAGCTTGATATCTTTTCTTTAGTTTACACCACAGATAATATAATACTATGTTTACACAAAATCAATTTCTGAACTCACGCATGAATATGAATTTGACTACAAATAAATATGTCAATCCTTTTTCATTTCTGACACTATTCTATACAATGATATTATAACGTCATTGATTCTATAATTTTAAAATCTAAAATACGCGATAATCCGATTATTGTGAATATATGTTGTCGATTCGAAACCTTTATTTAATTACATTCTTTAATTTGAGGGGAGAGTTGACCGTAACGACGGGATGAACATCAAATGTTTGACAGGTACGAAACTCAGGAACAATTTGTATGGGAAAATGTTTTCTCTTTTATTTTATTTTTTCGTCAATTTTACAATGTTTTTATTAGTTATTCTGCTATTCAGGACGGAAACAAATCCAACAAATCAAAAACCATGGCAATCGGTCCAGCCGTTCTCGAGTTATAAGTGTTGTAACAAACACGACTTTCTTTTATATATATAGATTAAATTTATCGATTATTTACACCGCTCGTTGCAGTTAAGAGAATCAGAATATAGATCGACTGTGTCCAAAGTAGTCCAAACAAACTTCGTCATTTTCGTAGCCAAAATGGTTAAAAAATAAGTATTTCATTTCTATTTTCACACTGAAAGGAAAATGATAGACAAAAAGGACCGATAACGTCAAGTGTTCTTTTGCAAAAGCAAACGTAAGCAGTAATTTATTTTATTAAAAACCTACGTTATCCCGTAGGAAGACGGCGTTGCTGACGTGTCCTCACATAAACCGCTCCCGGATTTAATAAAATTTATTCAGCCCCGCTCTTTGGGGAGCGACAAATCATAATTTCCTGGAATAGGTACTTATTTAGTTGGGACCGAAGTTTGGTGCTAGTAAACTTTATTCCCGTCTGAACTCAAATGTGCTGAGTTTGGACCGTGTACCGATTGTATTATGAGGGATGAGACGACGCATTCAATAAGTTTTACTATATATTTTAAGTTGTTAGTTAGAAAAGGTCTTAACTCTTAGAATATTGGTAATCTTCTACTTACAGTCTACTTACAGATTTGTCATTAGCTTAATTCGTATAAACCACCGCACAGTAACACGCCTGGGCAAAAGAATACAGCAACAATTTCCTCAAATACACTATCACCCGTCTAAATTCAAACACTACGTTCAATCTCTACCCATTATCAAAATATAAATAAAAAAAGAAAAAAAAATACCAAAACGGAATTCTAGAATGCAGAACGTTCAAAACTTTGCGCGTTGCGGAAAACCGACCGTAGCACTCGACAATTTGCCTCCAAAATTCACGTGATCGCGTATTTTTGCCCCGTTATTTTTAAATTACTAACACACCGGCTAAATGGCGATTTTATTTCCTGCCGGTACGGGAAATGAGGGAAAGAAGACATTGCGGCAAATTTTGGATATAGCACGCCTTTGTTTCAGAACTTTTTTGTGCGAAACGTTATTTTTCCTTGATTGCCGCGGGGGAATAATATTTTAATTCCATCGCAAACAAAAATCCTGATGACAAATTTATCTCTGAATGTTTTACTTTTAATGCGATTCAATTGTAGCAGTGAAATTGAAAAACTAAAAATAATTGGTATCAACATCTTTTTCTAACACTTTGGAAGAAACTTTTTTTTTAATTTTCAGACAACATGTTTTCAACATGAAAAATGGAAAATGAAGTATTTAGAAAAAATCGACCCGTCTCAATGTTTTCAACATGTCTAAAATTTCTGAATTAAAGGCAAGTTTTAGCTATCAAACTTGCTACTGATGAATAGCAATGTTTTTTGCCTACTTACATAAAAATAATAATTGAACGCTATTTATTCCAGAATAACGATCTAGGGTAAGATGGACTAATATGTAATGAAATGATCTACCTATCATTTGTAATTATGCTGAATCTTTAAATCGGTCAGCGCAGTTTGATTGAATTTCAAATTTCTTCTTTCATTTCTCATTCTGAAAAAGGTAAAATACGTAGTGAAAAGGAAATGAAGTAAATTTTTACGAAATGTTATTGTAATAATGAATATTACCTATTTCAATAAATTTTCGTTAAAATTCACAAGTGAGGTTTCTTGAAGAATGAAACATTTTGAAGTAGGTAATCGAAAGATGTCACGAAAGTAAATTCTGACACACACAAGTTAATCATGCGTGTACTTACTTTTAATATTCTGCATCCAAACTTAAAAGTTTTAACGACTTTTCTTATTTTTCCCTACTAATTGTAAAGCTTATCACAAGGTAGGACTGAATAGCTAGTATGTTTCACTTCGTTAATGATTCTTTGCCGTACAAAGTTTGCCGAAGTTTACCGAGCGAGTTCACGTATCGTCGCGTCGAGTCGTCCAGGCAACGTAATTGACAGCAAAACTTTAATGCTGCGCAAGGTATTCTGTTTCAATTTCCAAGATGGGCTTGCTGTCGGCTTGTTGTTATATTTGAAACGTGTTTGGAGTTTTGAGATAGACAATGTTTGAAGACATAAATAAGTGCAGTTTTATATTTTTTTAATAAACTGCTTTAGTTTGTCGATGCCTTTTTTACCCGATCCTTTTGCAATAATGTATCACCCATTTAACTTCTTCCAAGTTTTCTTCATTCACTTTTTTGATTGAATTTGGCAGTGTCTACGTGTGGAAAGGTAGTTTTTTATTCTTCCTTATTTGTAAAGCTTAGCACATGGTGAGTGAATGAATAGCTAGTATGTTTCACTTCGTTAATGATTCTTTGCCGTACGAAGTTAGCCGAAGTTCACCGAGCGAGTTCGCGTATCGTCGCGTCGAGTCGTCCAGGCAACGTAATTGACAGCAAAACTTTAATGCTACACTAGGTGTTCCATTTCAGTAAGGAGCTTGGAAGACCCTTTGCAAAAAACAAAAATTCTCCACAAGTTTTACCTACATGTCATTGTATCTGTGTATAGTTTCTATCAGTGTTGTCATGTGCGTTGTATTTATAAATACTTTTTCTTTCTTTCTTTACATACAATTTTGAATTTCTTCTCGTTGTTATGACAATAAGCTATTTTTAGATTCCATGCAACATTCAGTACTAAGTGCGTAAAGGTGTAAGTTAGAACCGGACTGCATGTGGAAGCAGCAGACGCGTGGCAGCAGCAGACGATATGTCTATGTACTACTGGGTTTTGTATCAATACTGTCGCATGCTTCAATAGGTATTTCATACAAATACATTGGAACCAGTAGTGTCACGACCACCATGTCTTATGTTGCTGCTGCGCGCGGTCGTCGGGTTTGAAATAGTACCTTTACATGTTCTTTCTCATTTCTTTCGTGTGTTCTGTAAAACCACAGTCTATATATTTCCCTTCCCTACAGTCGGCCAACGGACACGTCTAGACAGAGCAATCGTGCGGGGTTCGCGGGGCGAGAGAGAGGCGGTAGCGTCCCCAGCTGCCATACACTCGCTGGGGACACACCAGTCAGGAGTGACGCATTTTATTATTACATTTTACATAACATCAATATGCATAAAATATTTTATCTACACTCATGTTATAATTTTCGAATTATGAACTCATGCCTGAACGTATACTGATACACTTTATGCCATAGTCAACTTTAAAAAATAAAGCTGCTGTATCCGAGTGTTTCATAATGACCATTATGCAACACCCGGATACAGCTGTTACTCATTTTAAAACACTTATATTTCTTAAATTTACAGTCTCCATGGCAACCGTAGGATTTACCGGCCCTGACTTCCAACTTTTTCAAGCTCTTGTTTAGCCGGCATCAATCAGAAACGTTTTTAAAATTAGAATTTTGAATTTAAAAGGAATAGACCGTATAGACTCCTATGAGTGCGGTTTGGCACCAATTCACATTTTATAAATAATATTGATTGGCTTTATTTTTGAAATATATAATAAATGTAATGAGTGTAGATAAAGTAGTGTATGAGACTGCACATAACTCGGTATTATGCGACAGTCACATAAACTACTATTTTTGATGATTTTTATTTTGAATAAGTATAATAATAATTATGCAAGTAAACGTTTTTTACATACTTTTACACTTTGACTTTTAAATATAAATCCAGTACTTAACTAAATTTATTTAGTACTAGCTGACCCGGCGCGACTTCGTTCCCGTGGCCCTACCCCCTACTCCACCCTACCCCTACCACTACTCTATCCCTACCCAACCCCTACCCTACTCTACCCCTACACTACCCCTACACTACCCCTACCCTACCCCTACCCTTTTTTGTTTATAGTAAGGGCAAATCCCTACCCTTACCCTACCAGAACTCTACCCCAACCCTACCCCTACCTTTACCCTACCCTACCCCTACACTACTCTACCCCTTCCTTACCCCTATTTGCCCCTTCTTCCCCTATTTTCTCACCGTTAAAACCTTTCTTGGACTTCCACGAACATTTCAAGACCAAAATTAGCCAAATCGGTCCTACCGTTCACGCGTGATGTCGTGACCAAGGGAAATAGGGATTCATTTTTATATATATACTAGCTGACCCAGCGCGACTTCGTTCCCGTGGCCCTACCCCCTACTCCACCCTACCCTACCCGTACTCTACCCCTACCCTACTCTACCCCTACCCTACCCCTACCCTACCCCTACCCTACCCTACCCTACCCCTACCCCTACCCCTACCCCTACCCTACCCCTACCCTACCCTACCCTACCCTACCTATACCCTACCCTACCTTTACCCTACCCTACTTCTACTCTACCCCCACTTACCCCTCCTCCCCTATTTTCTCACCGTAAGAACCTTCCTTGGACTTCCACGAACATTTCAAGACCAAAATTAGCCAAATCGGTCCAGCCGTTCACGCGTGATGTCGTGACCAAGGGAAATAGGGATTCAGTTTTATATATATAGATATATAGATAACAATTTTGTTTACGAAGTCTTTTCCTAAAAATTACAACCAGCGTAGTCCAGCATCGAGGAGGAGGCCAGCAACGAGTAATTATTGAAATCGTAAATCTATTTCGATATCCAAGATGGCGGACTCGACAATAAAAAAAATATCAATATGGGTATCGAATAAATGGTTTTCGGGGGTGCCGATCAGGAATATAACATCTATTTCGATATCCAAGATGGCGGACTCGACATTTCAAAAAAATCAAAATGGGTATCGAATAAATAGTTTTCGGGGGTGCCAATAACGAATATAACATCTATTTCGAGGTCCAAGATGGCGGATTTGACCTTTTAAATAAAGTCAATATGGGTGTTGGATTCATGGCTTTCGGGGGTGCCGATTACGAATATAACATCTATTTTAAGATCCAAGATGGCGAATTCGACATTTTAAATATAATAATATGGGTATCGATTTCATGGTTTTCTGGGGTGCTAATTACGAATATGGTCTGCGTAGACTTCAGGAATGTCATCCATAGGAAACCTTTAAAAGTGATGAAAACTATTCTGTTTTACTCCAGGGTATGATCTATCTGTGTACCAAATTTTATCCAAATCTGTTTAGGTGTTACAGCGTAATTGAGTAACAAACAAAGAAATATCCATAATTCCGCATATGTATAATATTACTTAAATAAGATTCAAGATTCAAGATTCAAGATTCAAGATTCAAGATTCAAGATTCAAGATTCAAGATTCAAGATTCAAGATTCGAGGCTTCAAAGATGTTGTCCCATTAGTTCTTACGCTGTGGTAAAACGGTGCATCTTAATAACTTTTAAAGGCCACCAATGCGTGGATTGGAGCTCTTGAGGTTTCCAATGTTTTTCCTCCTTCGCGGTTTTTTAGTAGATCAAGCAATCTTTAATCTCTCACTAACCCTCTTTCAAGATTAATTCATTTATTTGATTGAAGCTGTTAGTGTCAAAGACGAGTGAAGATCAAAAACATAAAGAGTTGCTTTAGCATTTATATAGTGGACTACTATCTGGAATGTGATATTTCTCCGGGATAAAAAGTACCTTGTGTCACTCTCCAGCTCCCAAACTATTCCCATTCCAAAAATTACGTCGATCCGTTGCTCCGTTTTAACGTGAAAGATGGACAAACATACACACTTTTACATGTAAAATATTAGTTTTGATAATGTAAGTAGGCATCTAGCGCATTAGAATTATATTGATATTACCTGGGTTTGGTTTTGATTTTTCGCAATACTTACAAAAGTTTAACAATCAGTAAGTGGCCAAAACCGGTACATTTGGCACCTCTCACACATTGTGTGTAATATAAAAAAAACTATTTTACTTTTATAAATTTGAAAAATGTACCTTTATAGGTAAATAAATTATCTATAATGTAAGATATAATTTCTGTCTGAAATACCTAAGACCATTTAGTACTTAGTGCTTAAAAGTCAAAAAATCCTTAAAGTGGCCACAAAGGGTACCTCTGCCCTATGTGCGGTGTCGTTAGATTCGGCTTGATAGTGCGAGTGACACTGGGTCACTGGGTCACTGGGTACATTAAAACTAAAATAAAAAACAAAATAGTGGATTTTTGACGGCTTGTAATATCAAAAAGAATCAACCTATCCTATCGAATTGGGTATCAAAATAAAGGGTTGGTGATAGCGATTCCACAAATAAATATAACTTGCCCTTTTGCAAAACTCTCCGCATTAATTTATTTAAAAAAGAAAATAACCTAAAATTTTTTTTAATTTGTAATTTAGTAAGTTGTTACCTACGAAAGGTGATTTATTGATAATGAATTAAAAAGTCTAAAATAAATAAAATATTTAAAAAAAACATAAACCCGATTGCAAAGCTTGTTTTTACTTTTTTTTTAACTGGCTTTCCGCCCGCGACTTCACCCGCGACTTCGCCCGCGTGGACTACACGATGTTATCCTGCCGACATGTGTTATTTTTCCGGAATACAAAGTAGCCCATTTTCTTCTCCAGGCTACAAAGTAGCCCATTTTCTTCTCCAGGCTACAAAGTATACCTATGTGTCCGAAATTTCAGCCAACTCCGTTTAGCCGTTTTGGCGTGATTTAGTAACAAACATACAAACATCCAAACATCTAAACTTTCACATTTATAATAATATATTAGTATGATTAGTAGGAATAGGATAAATATGGTTTTTGTGGTATGTTTGTGGTTATGGGGATCTAGAACGTTTATCAGATAAAGTAAACTTTAGTACCAACCAAATCTAAAAACTAAGCTACCTTCGCAACTTTTTATTGCGTATGCCACTGCACAAGTGCACAGTTGCATCCTACTTTATATTCTTCGTTCAAGTAAGAGTACGTGAGGTTATAAAACCCTCATATTATACTTCATGGAGGCTTTATCATAAAGCTAAGATATAATATAAAGACAGTATATACGATTTCAAAGATCTAAACAAAATTTGGACTTTTAAATATAAACATATTAATATAGCACATTCCTTTCAAGTGGTTTTCCAGCGCCAAAGAAATAACATCAAAAGCTATGGGTATATTGAAAATTCTCAGAACTTTTAACCAATTTCTATCCGCATCGTTATAGAAAAATTCACACTTTAAACTACAGACCTCTATCTAAGTTCTTATTACCAATATAAATTCTTTTTTGTCAACGATTTTCTGTCAAAGAGGTTTTTTATTATACCTTTCTTCTTTTAATTTGTAATACAGGTAATGATACTCGTATGTATGCGTGTAACTACATAACAATTTCAAGTGATACAATAACGTGATTAGAAAATCGTTGCGCTGTGTATACCCTATGCCTAAGCGGAGTGAAATTTTGTTTCATTTCTCTTTGTTTCGCTTGCTCTCAGTGTAACCAGCGCTTTATGCCAACCATACCACTACACTTGGCATTGTGTCACGTTAACTCGCATATTTAGCACCCGTTACAAGCGTGATAAAGTCTCAACACGCCTTTTTCTGGTACATTATGGGGCTCTTCTTTGCAACTTATTGCTTGACACTAGGAATCTTATCTCGCTAGTTTATTTTAATTAAAGTTTACTACGTGCGAAAAGGCAAAACAAAAAGTTTTAACCCTGCTTATAAGATAAGGGACGCGCTTATTCAGTAACTTTGTGTTTGCCTTATGCCTTATGTATGTAACTTTTTATGTTGGTTCTGTTTACGAGTATATTTCTTACAATAACAAATTATACGGATTTTAACGCGCATAATTATATTCAACACAATTAGAAATATATTTCATTATTATATTTATGTGGCGGTGAAACGCCGGGAAATTAAATTAAAATGTCATGAAACACCATATACATAATTAGATTTCTAAGTGTGTTGAATTTATTTAAATGAACAGTGTGCGGAGAAATCTACATGGTGCTATAATTACAAAGTCGTTTTTTTAAACGCAAAACCTCATATTAAAACATAAATACTAAACATTTTATCCGTTTATAAAGAATAATAATCACTAATTACCACTAAGAATGAAATAGAAAATGGTATTTGAATCAGCAATCTTAAACCATTATAATGAATTAATAAGAACGGATGAAAGGGATATTTCTTAATTAAAACGGAATTGTAATAGACGTTTAATAACAAAATCTTACTAATCCAAAATAATTCGTTGCGACTTATCCTACAAATTCGTCGACATCAGAAACCCGTTTAATCAAAATCCACAGAACAATGAAGTAATCAGATAATATAATATAATTTTGGCGTTCATTTGTAGCTCTGACGGGTCTGTAAGAAATTTCTCATGGCTGACTGCAAATGAAAAGATCACAATCGGACAGTATTAAGGAGGTTGATGAGTAAGCTTTTGGTTGGTCTGATAGACTTAAGAGGTCATAGAATAGAAAATGAAATATAGTAATGAGTTAGTTGTGAAGATCTTTGAGGGTTCTATGGGCTTTGTCACAGGATAGGTGACTAAAATTGGCTATTTCGAGCTCACCCATGTTTTGAAAGAAGCTTTAAGAGGGTACTGCATGAAAACACTAAATTTATAACACGGCTGACTTTGATTAGTGGAAGACATCGGGACTGATCAGCTGACTTGACATATATCTGTGCTTGACATTTCACACCATACAAGTAACTGCGCCTAGTCATTAAGAGCAATTTTTTAATTTTTTTTGCAAAACCATCAGGCGTTTGGGCAAAAAATTGATAAGTGTTAATATTTTCAAATTCATTACTTTCATAATAAATATTACGAAAGGGGCATTTGCGGAATAGTTCTTTTAATGTATTTTATTAATTCAGCGCATGGTACAACACAGTGATTTATAAACACTTAAATTTTCACAACTTTTTGCAGTAGGTATTTACCTTCTTAAGCCGTTGGTCTTGGCTGCGTTTTCCATCGCCACCAATCTTCATTTTTTTTATATATTTAATACAGTTAAATTATCACTTAATCGTTCACAATAAATTGTTTTAAATTATAGACGTAATAGATAATCAATATTAGAAAATATGTCGATTTAATTTAAGTCTTTGGTAAGATATTTTCCCTTTTCAGGCATTGTCACTGAGGTTCAGCGAGTGCGGGGCAAGCAAAGACACGACACAGCACACAAGACAGTAGACAAGTAGCTTTCTACTAACGATTTCGCCAGTAAAATAGAAAGAGAATGTATGGGATTGACATTAGCGGTCACGTGACATTTTAATCGCTAATGTCAATCGCATACTTTTTATTTCTATTCTACTGGCGATATCGATAATCGAAAGCCACTTGTCTAGGGGGGTTCTGCCCAGCTTTCCAGCTACAAAGAGGGACGCTAACGGCAGCCATTGGGACGAACCTTCACTCCCAGCCGGCCTAGCATGAGAGGCTTATAACGCGCGATATGATATGGTACGGCAAGTTGTCTTGCTTACCCCTCTAAGGTGTAAGCAAGACGGCATGCCGTACCATATCATATCGCGCGTTATAAGCCGCTCATGCTAGGCCGGCAGGTGTATTGAAAGTCATGATCGAGGACAAAAGAGGCTGGAATTTGGTCTTGAAATTTATCGAATAGGCGCGAAGCAGCTGCAAACGTAGACTCTGACAGACGTAAACGGGTTTGGGTCATTCGACGACCGATTCGGCGCAGGGGTAGGCTACCCACCTCCTGCGCCAGTGGTCTCGGGTTCGATTCCCGAACAAGACAAATATTTGTGTGCATGAACATGCCTATTTGTCTTGGTCTGGATGTTAACTATGTATATTAAGTATGTATTTACAAACAAAAAGTATTTAAGTATATATTTATCCGTTATCAAGTTTTCCGTGACACAGTTTCTTAATGAAATTAACATGGGCTTTGATAATTGGTGTGAATGTAAGAAGTTATTTATTTATTTACTTTGGGACAGACGGGAGAGTGAGTTTAGACGCCTAATCCCCCCGTAATGAGTCTATGGACCAAATGGTCAGAGCGCGCGAGTCACTCCTGGTTCCCGCTAGATCTTGGTAGTCCATGAGGGATAATGGTAAGGAGTTTAGTTGGTAGTAGACGGTCTAGGCTAACCGAGCCCAACATAACCATGGTATGCATAAAGAACGCATTCTCCTCACTCTAATAAAAAAATGTCACCGAGGTTAAAAAATGTAAATGGATATCATTTATTTAAATATTACGTAGTCTTTTCCGGAATACGGGAAAGACTGTCTCCTTTTTAATCTTTACATTCGACAATTATTTTTAAACATCAAACAATCATTCATTCATTCAATTTAACAGCATTTCAACACCGAATTACAATTTTCCACGAAATATTAAAAAGAACATCACGTCCAACACTTATTTCATCTTTAGAGTAGCTTAGTATTAATAAATAATCAGCTTCCCAAATATTAACCGACCACATTGAGAAGGTAAGTATTATTTATACTTTGTGAAAGGCCTCGCTGTTTTTACAAGTTTCAACGTGAAAAAGGACGATGAAAGTTATGAGGGTAGGGGCGACTCATAAATAGCATGGAGGGGAGAATAGGGATAAAGGAATAATATATCAATACGAATCTTTAATATTCGCGCGCCGCTCCCGTAAATCATAACGAATGAAACTGGATAATAAATCAAACGCTTTTTTTATTTTTACATTAATATAATTGAATGTGGCTTTTGAACGTTTCGGCTGTTGTGGTAAGCTATTGACGTAGCCCTGTTTAATTACAGACATCTATCAAAAGAGATTCTGTTTGAGTTTTCCTTTTATGTTTATCGTAATTCCTACTCGGTCGACCTAGGTATCGCTAGGCTGACGAAGTGACCAAAGACCTACGGGAGCTGCTGCTGCCAGACTGGGAGGAGGTCGCGCTATGCAGGGAGCAGTGGCGTCTTTTGTAGTCGGAGGCCAAGATCCACTTCGGGGTCATCGCGCCATCTCGGAGTAAGTAAGTAAGTAATTCCTACTAATGACGACTGATTTGGCGCATGGGTAGCATAGCTGCCTTTTGCATCTCGGGTTCGATTCCCAAACAAGACAAATATTTGTTTGCATGAACATGTCTATTTTTGTCTTGGTCTGGGTATTCGCTATGTAGGTATATTAAGTAAGTATGTATTTCCAAAATAAAAGTATTTAAGTATATATATTTTATCAGTTTCTTAATGAAATTTACATGGGCTACTAAATTGTAAAAATTTTATTATCTAAGAACATGAAAAACTTCTTAAAGTTATTTATTTATTTACTAATAAATCGAAAGATTTGTAAGCACTTGATGACTGACGTGTCAACGACGGAAGGGATTGAGGTGAAATTTTGCAAGGTTGTAGACGATAGACCAGAGTTAGCTTTTTATTCGGAAATTGGCTCGGGAATAGAAATAAGATGGTGCAATTTTAGTAATATTATAAATGAATACCAAAGTTTGGATGAATGTTAACGGATTTGAATAAAATTTGGCACACAGATAGATTATGGTTTAGAATAGCTTATAAGTCACACGGTGACGGGAAAACAATGCCGGCGTGTCGTTCACGCGGGTAAAACCACGGGTAAATTATAAAAGCGGTAAGGTAAAAGAGCTAATAACATGAAAACAAAACTTATTATTCAAATTTAAAAGATGTTGCTTTGTTTTCCCTTTATCTAGAAAGCAATCAAGGAGACGTTTACGTTTCTTCCATCAAACGTCCCCTCGAAATCGATTCGAAACTGAACACGTGGCGGAATGAATAAAAGGCGCATTTCACTCCCCTTTACCAATGTTTCGAATTGAAATTTTAAGCAAATGGCACATTTGCCGTAATAAAAGGCTTGACTGTGGCTTGAATAGCTCATTTAGATGGTGATGCGACTGTGCCACCGCTATGCGGTCGGGTCAGTAGTCGATGCCTGAAATATTGGTAATTTCAATATTACACAATGTTTCAATAGAGACTTAATAGTAGTTTGTTACACAAGCAACGTAAGTGAGCTATTACAAAACAAGATCCAATTTGGCGCCCGTGCGAGCGCAGCTCGCAAAGGGCGCTAAAGGATCGAGTGCACCCGAGATATTTAGACGCCCGAGCGAGCGAAACGAGCGAGGGCGAATATAGTTCGAGGGTGTAATAGCTACTTGCAACCGAGGTAAGCATTCTACTTTACATCATTCATGCGAGGTAAATAAAACAATTATATTGTTATGACAAAATGATTCTTTTATAAGAGAGAAAATATTTATTCAAAATTTGCCAAAACTTGTAAATGTACTTATTTTAACCGCCATTTTCATTGTTCTCTACAGTAAATAGTTTTCTTATCATTTTATGAAAAAAATATTGTTTGACCAAGGAGTTTTGCATAGCTTGAATGGTAAAGTTACTTTACAATTAAAGCATTCACCTGCTTGAATTGCAAAGTAATTTGAAAATGGAACGTTCTATCTAAACAATACACTGTGTTGCACATGCCAACTTACTCAGCCTCTTACCATACTAGTAAATCCTAGTTACCGAGCAGTATGATGTAAAGGTATTTTAGATCGTAAATTTCTACGATCTAAGGTTGGTTTTTATATATTGCCAATAGCTTGTTATTTTGGTTTTGGTTATAAAAATCGTTGCTTGTATACTACTCAATTCTTGAATTAAGGCGCTACTCGGAAAAAGTATGGACTTTTTGATTTAAAACTATAGGACGGTTACAGTTGTTACAAATCTGGTAATCTATATATATATAATCGAGGGGACATAACTCACTCATCACGAAATCTCGAAAACTACTGGACCAACGAAGATGTAATTTGGCAGAAAGGTAGATTATGCCTAGGAGACGTCCGCTAAGAACGGATTTTAGGAAACTCCCCCCCTAAAGGGGTAAAATGGGGGGGTTAAGGTTATATGGAACTCCCTCATTTATGGATTTAGAAGCATGAAAATTGGTACGTTGGATATTGGTTACGACCAAAAATGATCTGAGTAAGCAAATTAAAAAAAACTCCCCCTTAATAGGGTAAAATGGGGAGATAAAGTTTATATGGAACTTCTTCATTTCTGAACTTAGAAGTATGAAAATTGGTATGTTGAATACTAATCACGATTGAAAATTATCTCCGTAAGCGAAGTTAAAAAAACTCCCCGATAATGAGGTAAAGCGGGCGGATTAAGCTTATATGGAACTTCCTCATTTCTAAACTCAGAAGTATGACAATTGGTATGTTGGATACGGTCACGATTGAAAATGATCTGCGTATGCGAAGTTATTAAAAAAAACCCTTAATAGGGTAGAAAGGGGGGAATAAGGCTTATATGAAAACCTCCTCATTTCTGGACTTGGGAGTATGGAAATTGGTGTGAAGGATACTAGGTCATGATTAAAAATGATCTGCGTAGGCAAAATAAAAAAACCCTAATAGGGTAGAAAGAGGGGGCTAATGTTTTTATAGGGTGGGTGGGGGGTATTAAAGATACGGAGTTTGGATGTTTATGGCTCAATCACAACTAAACGGCTAAATCGATCGGGATAATTGAACTTTGGCCGGGAATATTTCATACGGTTTTTTAACTCGGAAAAGTACAATTCCCGTGGGATTGCATTGGAATAAACTCAAGAAAATCAGTATTACACATTTTTTAGCAAAGTATTGACTTGATTTTTTGTATTTTGGTAGTTGAAGAGAATGTTCGAATATTATTCATACGATAGTATAGTAGCTCCTGTTTGTCTAGGTATCGTACCTTCTTATGCCTAAACCACGGGTAGCGTGCTCGGTCTACGATGGATGAGGTTATGTGACTTTTACAATGTCATGGGATTGCTGTTAAAAAAAATATATCGTGCTTCGGCAGACACGATGAGCTAGGGTTTCTGGCTGCATTTGGATTGGTAAGTACACCATAACTTCAATAGACCCGTGTGGAAGGTCATGGCCTATTCTCCTTAATATGAAGGCATGTGCCCCAGCAGCGGGGACATTAAAATAGATTGATGATGGTGCTGATGAGACCGTAGAGAATGCCTTTCTACCTACTTTTTGACACAAAATTTTGCGATGTAGTACCTACTCGCGGACGTAGTCGCGGCCGGCCATTCATATTCCTATTTCTACTATCCCTACTATTATTATAAATGCGAAATTGTATATGCTCACTTCAAAACGGCTGAACCAATTTTGATGAAATTTGGAATGGAGATAGTTTGAGACAGTGCTTCCGGGTGCTCTTACTAATTACTCCTACTGATAGGAGCACCGGGACACTCATGTCCTGATGCTAGGAAAGACATAGGCAAATTGTAACCGCGGGAATAAGGCTCATTCCCATGGTAAAATAAGTTTTAGCTCGGGCAAAGCTGTAGAATGGAATTGGTATTTAAGGCGATAGTTTGAGTTCATGGGAAGGATGATATTTAGAATAGAGACAGTTGAAGGCCCTGGAAAGGATATATTTTACTTTTTACCGTGGGAAATATCATTGTATGGAAAAATCACTTTAAGCGCAGGCTAATTTGGGGGCAGAAATTGGTATTTAAGTAAATAATTTGAGACCCTGGCAAGGATTATAATAGGCTACTTTTACTTTTTACCACAGGATAGTACTTATCATATTCCCACGGGAAAATCAATAAGTAGGTATTATTTGTTTGTCCGTCTTTCATGTCCAAACGGAGTAACGAATCAATGTGATTTTTGGTACGGGGGTAGATTGGGAGAGAAAGACATCCCGGAAAATATTACATTACATCAGGATAATGTCGTGTAGAACACGCGGGCGAAGCCGCGGGCGGAAAGCTAGTAAGATATATATTTCTTCATACCTTTATCTAGAATCGTATAGTTTCAAAAACACAATTTTATAATTTTGCCTCGACACTTTTTCTTTTCGAGAAGACCTCTAAAAATACGAAAATTCAAGATTATTCTTAAATGGGGTTACTTACACTATTGGAAATTGCTTTAATAAGTGGACACCAGTAATATTTAGGATCGTATAGAAGCATTTTTCAAAAAACGCTGTAGTTTTTTAATACGAAGTGATTTTGTGCTTTTTTACCTAATCTGCAAAATCGGTCTCGCTCCCGCGCGCTTCGTTTTCTCATTGCTATCTCGCTTCAGCATAATTTTTCCGAGTATCGCCTTAACGTGACTACTGACGATTAGTTTAGCAATCTATAGAACATTTTTAGAACATACAGAGTACTTAGAGAAACACATGACAAAAAGAAATCGAAATATTAACAACTAGCGGCCGCCCGCGGTTGCACCCGCGTGGTTCTCGTTCCCGTGGGAATATCGGGATAAAAAGTAGCTTAAGTTATTCCTTATTACATCAGCTACCTGTCAGTGAAAGTCCCGTCAAATCGGTCCAGCCGTTTCAGAGATTAGCTGGAACAAACAGACAGACAGACAGACAAAAATTGTAAAAAATGTTATTTTAATCATAATCAACAATAATGTTATGTCATAATTTAACAATAATGTTATATAATCATATACATGTAGTAAAATGTGGTTATTTTAATATTACAAACAGACACTCCAATTTTATTTATTTGTATAGATGTATAGTACCTCTACTCTTCTCTATCTTTATTAACAGTATCTCCAATGTTATCTCTTCTTCTTTCCACCTTTATGCTGATGACCTTCAGATTTACAGGCACTTTTCTCTTGCTGAGGCTGCGGAAGCAATTAATTCCTTAAACAAGGATTTAATCGCAATTCAAAACTGGGCCTCTTCATTTGGCCTTATGGTGAACCCAAGTAAAAGCCAAGCCATTATTAAAGGTAGCAGTCGACTTAGGACCAAACTAGATATAAAGTCAGTTCCACCACTTACTTATAATAATGTTACCATCCTATACACTGACAAAGTTAAAAACCTTGGTCTCATCATCGACAGTACTTTGTATGGGTACCCGCATATTTGTGAAGTCAGTAAACGGATGCACTATAGTTCTCACTCTCTCAAGCGACTTCAATACTTCCTTCCTTTTCAAACTAAAATAATGCTGGCGCAATCTATCCTTCTCCCTCTTCTCGACTACGCCGACGTTTGCTACTTGGATGCCACAGAGGAACAGTTGAACAAATTGGAACGACTTCAAAACCTAGCGATACGTTTTATTTTCGGACTACGTAAATATGACCACGTGTCGTCTTTCCGTAATCAACTTGAATGGCTCCCCGTAAGACTCCGTCGTGATATGACCATCCTTTCCACCTTATTCCGAATCCTTAACAACCCTAATTCGCCCAAGTACCTCCTCTCCCGCTTCCAGATGCTTCCTCCTCCCTCTCGCTCTAGGCGGCCTTGCATCACCAAGATGCTAGAGCTACCTAGATGCAACACCAACTTCCTCCTTAACTTCTTTTACTTCAGAGCTGCACAGCTCTGGAACAAACTCCCGTCAAGCATTCAGGACAGTCCAAGTATTTACTCATTTAAGTGGAAACTTAAAAAGCACTTACTTATGCAGTTGTCTCACACTTGAATAATCTTACTATTATATTTATTATATATTTAATGTGTATTTATTGCAATTTGTTTATATATTATTTATATTATATACGTATAAATGTTATGTATTATATAGCTATATAAATATATTTAGATTCAGAGTAGTATGTCTCTTGCACTTTGCAACTTCTATTTCTATTTTCTCGATCTCACACATGTCTTGGGTTGGCTGGAAGAGATCTCTTTAGAGATAAGTCCACCGTTGCGAACATATTTCTTTAAATTTGATTCTATGTATATTTTTTTAAGTGCAATAAAGAGTATAATAGTTATCAAGACAAGTACAAAGTGTGTAACTAAAGGTTATTCCAAACAGAGTTACTCCATTGACTTAGAATTTAGTACCAACTTAGTTTATTGCTACCGGTGTAAAATATAGAAATACAATTTGCAGGCCCCAATTTTTTTTTTATTTTAATAGCCAAGGTAGCCAGGAATTTTCCAGCGATACTAATTATGCACCCAAAGTTTGTGCCCGAGTTCACCAACTAAATAAATATGCAGTTTTGGTGAAACTTCGTACGTGTTATGCGCATCCATTATACTTTCTGAGTAAGCTTTATAAACTCGAATGTAGGGCAGCAGAAATTTGGGTCTCGCTTTAGAATAGGTGTTTTGTTTGACGACTTGTGCGCGAGATGTGAAGTACTGTTTGCTTAGTTATACTACTTTATCTGTTAACTGGAACGTTCCAGTAAAACAAGGTATAGGGACTTTTTACTGGAACATTTTTTTTAACAACCTCCGTTTCCTAGTGGTGTACGCACCGGGTTTCAAGGTGCCGCTATATCTAGAGGTCCCAGGTTCAATTCCCGATAGGGTAAATATGGAAAACTTACTTTTAAATATTGTGGTAATATCCCAATTTCCATAATACTAGTGCTCAAGCTATTCCAGTGTGGTATGAATTTTCTTTTCTGCTAATTACTTTTTCAGCTTTACCTCGAATTTCTTTTTGTTCCAAAGATATAACCCCATGTTTACTGTTGTATAATGGCTTCCCGCGGTTTTATCCGCGTTTTTCCCGTTCCCGTGGGAATAGTGGGATACAATATAATTTAAGTTACTTGGAAATAATGTAACTTTCTCCTGGTGTTTTTTTTAATATCAGTCCAGAAGTTTTTGATTTTATCCATTAGAAACAAACAAACAATAAAATCAAATTTTTCCTCTTTATAATATTAGTATAGATTATTTTGTATGGTTGAATGGATAAACATCTAGCCTAGCCTAACATGAACAAACACACCATTATTTTGTAGTGTCTAAATCGTATGAAAAGACATTTTGTATTTCATAATTTCACAACGATATAATATTAGTTTCTTCACCTATGCAAGTTATTCAATTACATAAATTAAGCAGGCATAAAAATCTGTGATATGAAATGTTCGAAAGATAAGTACTTGCCTTGGCTGTATTGTTGTTTTGTATCAAATAGTATGCGTATAGATACTTTGGTTTGGTCACATTATTCAAAAACACAACTCACTCCGTATCGTATATAACTTTAGCCTTTCTAAAAAGGTTTAAATACACTTTAAGTACTTACTGAATTTAACAAATTAAATCTTTACTTATACTTGACTCCCGTGACAGCGTCAGTCAATAACTATTTACTCGTTAACCCTTTACGTCAAGAATGTAACAAAATTCACCCCTAAAGCTGAGTTAGCTCATAAATCTGATTACGAAAGTTAATCTTGGCTATTAGTGAATTTCTTGCCTTTGTGTTTCGGGCTAATTCGTCAGCGTTTGTTTGCTGATCAGGGACAAATTATTTAGAGCTACAATGTCATTATTTTTACCATGTAAAATTAATTTTATATTAAATATTTACTGTGGATAACAACAGCTTTAAAGATATGAGACATGTTAATGTTGCATATTTAACTTGGATTAAGAGAAACAAAACACACCTCAATAGATGGTACATTATTTTTCATTTATTTCGATTCAGAATAGGTCTGGTATACCTGTAAGTAACTCTTCTCGTTCTAAAAGATGGTGTAATGGCAAAAAGACCACAGCTATTAAGTCAGGTAGCAGTGCCTTCTGATTTTTTTTCGATTGCAATCTAAATGATAGATAAGTAGATAGATAGAATAAAGATCGTTAATTGCTGAATTATTTCATATACATATAATTGCAGACAAGGTTAACATAAACACAAGAAGGCTATGTAGACAAAAGAAAAATTTATTACATATTTTATGAAAAAAAAAATTGTACGTACCTATGTGCAGGAGCAAAATAGGCCAAGGCTCAGATTAGTTTTTTGCCCGGAGGCAAGAACACTGATTTTCAGCCATCACCCTTGAGACGCAAGTAAACAAAATTATAACAGAGGAATAACCCTGGAAATCAGTATTTGAGTGCAACTTCATTGTTTATGATAGAACTGTAAAAAAACAAATCCAGTCATTGTGGATACCATCATATTTATCAACTGACTCAAATATGTCTCACTAAACTTTATTTTGTTCCAACCACAAAAACAGGAAATAAACTTTGCTTCATATTCCACACAGTCAAAGTTGAAGAAACGTTTTCTCCGCATTATTAAAACAGAGAATTGGTCGACGGAGAATAAATTTCCACTCCAAATATTAGAGAAGTTCTGTTAAGTTCTACAATAGTCGCCCCCTCTTCCAAACTCCGACACCAAATGCCGTTATTCAAATTCCACTTTTGACAAGATATAGAATAGATTTCTGAAACGCGAAGTGTTGGAAAGTTATTGGCGACATTGAAATTTATTATTCAAGATCCATGTGAGGTATTGCATTCTATTTTGATGGATGGTTTTGGAGTTTGAATAGATATGGCTAATTCCTATTGATTTATGTCCTACTATCTACTTGGCATTTAACTGCACCGACTTCAGTTATAGTTTTTCGTCAGTTAACGAGTTAAATAGGTCGGTACCTATTATCGATTAACTTTTATGTCTTCTTAACATTTTGTTTACTTGTTTGCTAACAAATTTTCATAGCTAAGTCATTGTAAAAATTAATTTTAAAATATACACGTGCACAAAAAAAAGGTTTTCGAAAATTAATTTTTCATTTGACTAGGAAACGGAAAGTATTCGAATAGTGGTGCAAAGTTAGGCGAGACGCTGAACAGGTTCAAACCATTTTCTTGAAAGAGCATTATATCATAGATGATACCCAATAATATTTATTATCAAAGATATTCAGTAACATCAGCAGCCTTGTATCTTATGTAGAATACATTACGAGTATATTAACCTACTTGACTGAAACTTCTTAGGGCATAAGGGGTTAACGCCACTATAATATGGTTGAAATGGCAAGTTAAATGTCGCAGAAATGCCGAAGGTATTCAGGTCGCGGGTTCGAAACCTTTTTTAGCTTCATTAACGTGTAACATTCTTTGTTAATACAAGAAATTAGGTTTTGTGAGGTTTTGAAGTCTACCATTTATGAATAACTAGCGACTGCCGGCGGTTTCACCCGCGTGGTTCCTATTCCCGAGGGAATATCGGGATAAAAAGTATCCTTTGTTTTAATCCAGGCTATCTACTATCTACTATTTATGTGTGTCAAATTTCAACCAAATCCGTTATGTAGTTTTTGCGTGAAAGAGTAACAAATATCAATACATCCATTCATACTCACAAACTTTCGCATTTATGATATTATCAGGATTTTGTTCTGCCAACACAAAACGCAACTTTTTCAGATGAGGTAAACTTGATTATCAATAAAATAGCTTGATATTTCGGCGAATTACGTTAATTATTTAGTAAGGCCAGCATTTTCTACATTTTATTATCATTTTATGAAAAACTAGCGGCCGCCCGCGGTTTCACCCGCGTGGTTCCCGTTCCCGTGGGAATATCGGGATAAAAAGTACATATAAACCTTCCTCTTGAATCACTCTATCTTTTAAAAAAAACGCATCAAAATCCGTTGCGTAGTTTCAAAGATTTAAGCATACAAAGGGACATAGGGAAAGAGAAAGCGACTTTGTTTTATACTATGTAGTGATATTCGCCCGCGTGGCACCCGTTCCCGCGGTAATATCGGGATCAAATATAAGCTTAGTTACTTAGGAAGAATGTAGCTTTCTTGCAATAAAATAATTATTAAAATCGGTCCTGTAGTTATTAAAAGTTTTTTCGTTACAACAAAAAAATACAACTATTTCACTTTATAATTATAATAAGAATTTGGTAGGTATGTAAAAATTCGGCATATTTGCGTTGCAGATAATTATAAGAATCAACAAAGGTAAACGCATTATTTTTTATATTGAACCTTTGATTTATCGCCTAAACGCTAAAGTTCCAATCCATCCAAGAGCGGGATCGAACCCGCGACCAAGTAGATATATTCATAATCAGTACCGCTGCGCCATCAGGCGCTTCATTATTGTGCTTAAGATTTTCTTACTGACTATAGATACAACCAAATGTAACGAAAGAGATTACGATTGCCTTTTTTATAAATCTGGAGCCGAATAGATGAATTTCGATAGGGATGCTCGTTTCCGCTCTACAAATCTAAAAGCCGATTGGTTGCGATGGGTCCAGATAGGTGAAATCCACCTAATATTGCCTGGTAGTTTTCATTCGGACAACTTTCAACCTAGAATCGCAAACTTATAGATATTACCCTTACGAGTTTCGACCCTTTTCCATTTCAATTTACAGATGTGTTTTCGATACTCAAGGGGACCATAGGTCGTCCCTTAGAAAAAGCAATAACGCGAGAGAGCCTTAAGTTCTGGCGGTTTCTAAAATAAACTTTCCGGTGACAGTGTTCTAAAGAATAAATTGTCAATTGGTTATTTTTGTTAATATTGTAACGTGGTTGTATTTTTGAAATACAAGTATTTTTATTAATTTTCACAAACAAGAAGTTACAGGTAAGTCAAATATACTACTTCAAAACATTTAGCTTTTTAAACCGCCATTTGTATTTTATTTGTTTCATAACAGGGTTTGACTGGTTTTTTTTTTATAATTTGTAAATCATCTATTATACTGGCTACCTACGAATACTTACTACATACATCGTCAGGCATAAAGACAATTCATAAAAATTATATGTAAAAGCTAGTAAATAATGTTTTTGAAGTCATTGTCTGTATTAACAAAGGTGAAATAATTAAAAAGAAAAGCGTACATACATCAGGTTCATAAAATATGAATTCATTATTTTAGGTTAATATTTTGTCGATTCGTTTTTGTTAATTTAGGAGTATAGTTTTTTAGACGAGGCAGCATTAGTTATCGGATATTCTGTGGAACAAAACTCGCGTACTTTATTTTAATTTTTAGTTTTTTGCATTCACAATGCAATTTTTATTACTGAAAAATGGAAAATGAAGTATTTAGAAAAAATCGACCCGTCTCACAACTAGCTCCGATGGGACTTGAACCCACGACCTTTCGCTTTCCGGGCGACTGCTCTAAAAATAAGTTGCAATAGTAATTTCATCTTTAGCGATTGCCAAATACCTGGAAAGGTATTTCTTTCGCGTGTGAGGGTAGTAATACCTCCACATTGATGAAATTAACACTGACTATACAGTGCGTAAGAAGTATTGGATAAATTCGACGCTTCTCGTAACGACTCCGTAGCTCAGTGGTTAGAGCAGTCGCCCGGAAAGCGAAAGATCGTGGGCTCAAGTCCCATCGGAGCTAGTTGTGAGACGGGTCGATTTTTTCTAAATACTTCATTTTCCTCGCGTACTTTGTTATTTTGCAGGACTACTCCTTGTTTTTCCACACTGTATCGCGGGAAGTATGCATTGCTCCCAACTCGCTTTGTATTTTTTGATCATCCATTCCTATGGAAATTGAAGATAATGATGGAAAGTATTTCTGTTCAGTAAATTGTTTTTTCGTTTTATTTTTTAATTCAAGAGATTTATATCAGACGTTAGTATATCAGACGTGATTTTTATTTTAGTTTTGGTCATAGTTTAAATTGTGGCAATGGACTAAAGAAATTAGAATTGAAAACACATTCCCAGTATGCTGCTTTGCTTTACTGAGTTTTCATTAACTAATACTAACAGCAGTATAAGCAATGTTTTTAAATCTAGCTTTTCAGTAAGTATAATTGCTGCACATAAAATATGTAACTCGTAGAAAACTAACCCTTAACTCATATTCATAAAAACACAAGATCTCATATACCGATTTGTTAGAAGGACCGCCTTAACCCTTCAAAATTGCTGCACGTGTGAACTGTGACCTTTTCTGAATTTATTGCTTACTATTAAAACATTCCAACATCAGCTTTTTACTTTAACAGAAAAACCATTTTCAGATGTGTAAACGTTTCTACATTTTTTGTGATTAGTTTGATTTGCAACACCTACCTACTTGCAGATTTTAATTAAATTCATCATTGGTACATGATTATTTACAAAGAACACAAAATATTAGAATTTTTTAGACAGATAACTGTAAAAATTTGATTGGCGTTAATATTGTGTATGAGCATTTTTACGTTGGTCAGTTTTTTTCTGAAATAAATAAATAAACGCAAATAGATACCTAAATAAAAATCTGTCAAAATATAACTAATAGATTACATAGTTGACATGTCACCCTAGTAACATAACGATATGCGCCAAATTTCTAAATTGAGCTTGAAATGAGAAATCCTGGGGGATTGCGCCCTCCCGACAGTTAGGAGGTAAAGAGGTTACAACTAAGCAAATTGCATTCGCCACCGAGGTAACACCACCGTGACAAATAAAGGTGAGTGCTGAATGGCGTTTACGTGCAATGTTACAGTAATAATTGTGGTAACAACAGAAATTACATGCATTTTACATGTTTAAACATGCTCACTAAAATTACAACAGATATACTTTTTTAATACTGAACGTTTACGTGTTACAGCGGGTTACGAATTAAAATGATACTTTTAAGTCTAAGGTTGTTTGTTTGCTTGTCCGAAGACACTCTGTTGCCGTTCTCCCGCGCCTTATAAAATTTTCATTCGTGAGAGAAAGAGAGAAAAATCGTTTTAGATCATTTGTATTTTCTGATTACAAGATTAAACAATATCCGGTCCATACAAAAAAAATACCAGTGCAACGAGCACAAAAAAGATGTCATGTTTCAGGAAATTTAAAAAATTCAAGAATTGTAAATGCATAAAAATATAAGCACATCTTAGAATAGTTTCCGAAAGAAAACAAAGACAATAAAAGTGGGTAATTCTTTCATAAAAATCAAAAAATAGTGGGTAATTTGCGTGACCACGGCCCCCGTGACCCGATTCTGCTAACTTTAAGTCATAATCGTGTCTCAATCGTGTTTCAATTGTTGTGCTTTTTACAAGCTTTTATTTAACTTGCAGTGTATGTATGTATGCATGTATGTCCGTCCGGGTCAAATCTTGCGAGCTAAATTTGACCCACTTTCCAATGTCCGATTGAGCTGAAATTTAGAATTCACCTTTAGTTCCGATGACAATGCAATTAAATAATAAATAAATAATAATAATAATAATAAATAAATAGCTTCTTACATTCACACCAATTATCTAAGCCCATGTTAATTTCATTACGAAACTGTATCATGGAAAACTTGATAATGGATAAATATATACTTAAATACTTTTTTTGTAAATAAATACTTAATATACATAGTAAACACCCAGACCAAGACAAATAGACATGTTCATGCACACAAATATTTGTCTTGTTCGGGAATCGAACCCGAGACCACTGGCGCAGAAGGTGGGTAGCCTACCACTGCGCCAAATCGGTCGTCAAAAAAAATATATATAATCAGTATAGTTATCAATTCAGAATTCTTGCGAAATTTTCAAGTACTATATTCTTGTTTTGTTGTGATGGTTACTGGACACGTGCTTGACACATTGTCAATGTACCATAAGGTTATAATCAGCGAGCATTCAGCGAGCGCAATCTAAGGCCGTTTGTGCACTACCACTGAATTTTACCGATCCGGAAAAAACGGATGCTAGTATTTAATTAATTACTATTATAAATGATTAATTATTAAAATACAAGCATCCGTTTTTTTCCGGATCGGTAAAATTCAGTGTAGTGCACAAACGCCCTAATAGAGTGCGTGTCAGATAACTCTGCGACTGGGGCGTTTATGGCGCTAGTTACATTACATTATTGTGTTCTAAGCTTATGGAAAATATTAGTATTCTATTTTGACCCCGCGCAGACTTATCTGGCGCACACTCTAAATTCAACTATTAATAGAACACACGTCCCAACCCGACAGCCGATTTGAATTGGTAATTTGATAAAGAACTTGAGTCCATGTCACATAATTGCTCAGGAGAAAAGTATGGACTTTTTGATTTAAATCTATAGGACGGTTACAGTTGTTACAAATCTGGTAATAAGATATATATTTCTTCATACCTTTATCTAAAATCGTATAGTTTCCAAAACACGATTTTATGATTTTGCCTCGACACTTTTTCTTATAGAAAAGACCTCTAAAAAGTACGAAAATTCAAGATTTTTCTTAAATGGGGCTACTTACACTATTGGAAATTGGTTTAATTAGTGGACACCAATAATATTTAGGATCATATAGAAGCATTTTTTTTAAATCGCTGTAGTTTTTTAATACGAAGTGATTTTGTGTTATTTTTGCATAATCTGCAAAATCGGTCTCACTCCCGCGCGCGTCGTTTTCTCATTGCAATCTCGCTTCAGCATAATTTTTCCGAGTATCGCCTTAAGTTGGCGTTTAGTCTCGAAGTGCAAACTGTACTTTTCACTTCGAGTGCGAGATAACTAGTCAATTTAGTACAAAAGCAATTAACAAATTCTGAAATTTTCGCGGTCAGTAGTAGTAGTAGTAGTAAAATTATTCGCCCTTTTGTAGGACAGGCCAAGACATTTAGCCATACTGCCAATTCTTGAGTATTATTTAATTATTATAGTTTCTTATGTTTTCATAAGCATGATTGTAGGTGTGTTAGTGTTACGTTCCAATGCTTCTTGGAGTATTTGGCGTCAAGTGTGTCAAGCCAGCCTACTCGATAATTCTTGCTGAGGTAGTCACCACTATAATAAAACACTCGGCATCACTTTACCGAGATAGCACCTATTTTAATCATTCCACATATCGTCCAGTTGCGTAGACACTTGGGACACAAAACCACATCTATCTTGAGTCACAAAGTCCACTATGAAACAAATTGCAATTAATTAAAATATCCACTCAACCTTACCCGCCAAAATGGCGCCAAAAACTCGCAGTCAGTCTTTTCCGCTTAACCAGTCACAAATTAACAATTTAAAACACATGGCGCCACCTTCCTTGCGGAAAAACCATGAAACAAAAAACATCTTAACATTTTCGCAATGAAGATGGTCCACACTTCACAATTAATAGTATATTCACTAGCTGTTTGAGTTTATCTAATGTCTCATGAAGGAAATTAAAAAAGGAATTACATTTTACTCCCTAGGGACTAAAGTGGTTATTTAGTCCCGCTTCGTAGGGCTATATTTGCGTACTTTTAGAGCATGAGAAGTGAAAATTATTATTATTTCTATTAAAACATTAATTTAAAGTCCCTGGACTTAGGCTATTTCTCAATTACTTAAGTAATTACTTAAAAAAATTGTCATTTAATTAAAAATGAAGTTTCCCTGACAGTTACAGACCAGAAGTTATTTTATTATTTTTAGGACATTTGAATAAAAGCTTGATTTAAAAAAAAAGTTTTTTTTAATATAATTTATTTACACACAAGTTACAAGAAATTTGAACTTTTTTCACAATACTACTGATGGTCACATCACACAGTACATTCACATCACATCATACTGTCATAATTCTTGTAACTAGTGTGTAAAAAAGCAAAACACGGTTGAGTTGAGACACGATTACGACTTAACGTTAGCAGAATCGGGCCACTCTGGAAAGGTGCAGAAACGTCGGAAAAAACTAAAAATCTTTTAACTAACCCACAATAATCCAGTTTTATGCATAACAATAACTCGTTTAATTTTTTATCAATAATTTATTCTTATATTGATGTAATTTTAGGTTGTTAACTATTACCTATATCGAGCGCTAAACTAACCCGACTTAATATTATTTATTTCTTGCCAAAATATAGTCTTACCTAACCAATCACTGAAATCAGTGAGCACTCTGGTGAGCAACACTCAGTGAGCACTCAACTTAAAAACCCTAGCGGGAATCTCTTACACGTCAAATTGGTTGAGCAAAAATTTCATTAAAACCAGACTCTGTCTAAACGGGAAATGAGTATTATGCAATAACAGTAGGCTATGTAAGTGAATGTGGAAAAATACTTAAAGACGGGTCGTTACGTTCCCTAAAATATGGTTGAGCGAAGCGATGGCTGGTTCATGCGTCATGCTCGTGAACGGGTGCTGCCAGTGGGAATGGGTCTGCTCTTATCTGCTTGCTTTAAAATGTGTTTTCTTTTGTTTTTATTCATTTTATTAAGAATTACATTTGAAACATGTATGGCGCAACTTGCAGTATATAGTAGAATTGTCTTTTGTTTTTAACTAATATTATAGCTTTAAGTAGAGTTCCTAAGTACTTAATTGAAAATTGTTCACCGCTATGATCATTAGTTCGCCTATACTTAACTGTATTTATCATAACCCATTGTGTAATTGTGATGGAAACTGACCTTAGTCATACCATGTTAAGGTCATTTTTCAATTTGACGACTCTGTATGAAATAAAACAGGGAGAAAAAAACAACCCTTGGAGTTTCTTGCCGGTTCTTCTCCAAGGCCTCCCGCTGTAGGGTTTGCGAACCGATGGCGTAGCTTCTATGACGTTCACAAGTATTGTAAATAACAATCTAAATTGAATAAACAAATTTGAATCTTTGAATCTTTGAATCTTTGAATCTTTTGAATATGGATTTAATGTTCTGAGGGGATGTATGAAAGAGCGTTGTTACGTTTACTGTAAATAAATACAAAATTATTAAGTTCCAATTATGTAGCATAATTATGCAATTTGTGCAACAGATTAGAATTAAAGTAAAGAAAATCTTTTGGAGGACTAATAATGACATAGATTAGTAAAAAACATACCCAGAGTGACGATTAACGATATATTAATTAAAGAGATGTAAGTATAAATTTTTGCTCCATGAAAATCCTTACTTTTTATTTATTTATATTATAAATGCGAAAATGCGAATCTGTCTGTCTGTGTGTTACACAATCACGCCTAAACTACGGAACCGATTTGAATAAAAATTGGTACAAAGATAGTCTAGAGCCTGAGAAAGGACATAGGCTACTTTTTTATGTGAACAAAGGGCTGTAAGGGGTTGAAATAGGGGATGAAAGTTTGTATGGAAATTACGTCATTTTTAAAGCTAGAAGCTTCAAAATTATTTTCATCCCATCGATTCGAAAAGCGATGATTGTTTATCTAATAACAGGATCCAAAACGATTCATTGTTTACCTGTTATGACTGGAAAATGGTATGACTTAAAGCATGGATGAAAGTCAATTTTGAAACAATGACAAACGCGTTCTATAATATTATTGTGCCAGTCTTATTTTATATACATATTATAAACCTATTTCGACAATGACAAGAGGGTATAAATGAGATTTGAATTTTGAACATCTTCATAACAGGGTCCAAAACGATGAGATTTGAATTTAGAGCATAATTAAAGAAGCATTGGTTGGAGTGTAGCAAAGGGTGTGCAGTACTTAAAAAAAAATTCAACTGATTTTGTATGGGGCCGGGACTTTTTTCGGGACCGAGAAATAAAATAAAATTGAGAATATCTCGTAAACGGTGAGTCGTAGCTAAAATTAACAAAATTTTCAACCCCCCTACGGCATCCGCGGAGATACTTATAAGGAATCTGATGGACATTTTTTTTTATTTTAAAACTCAATTTTTTTTTCTTGCCCGACTAGCGCTATGATGTATCCGAACGACAAAGAAAGGTAGGTAGTTTGTGTTGTCTTTACTGCTTTTCTTATAGAGGGGGATGAAAAGCAGAGTGTATTACTCGGCCGCAAAATTATTTTTACCTCGGGCGGCGTATATTGAATCCCTCGCTGCGTTCAGGATTCTACTTTAGAATCCCTCGCTGCGCTCGAGATTCTACTCTAGAATTCTTCACTGCGCTCTGGATTCAAAATAGCGCCCTCGCCGTAAATATATTATTTTGCTCCCTTGTAATGCAATCTACTATTTATAGGCTTTTGATTAGATAAATAAATACGACATTTAAAGTTTGTAAAAAAAACTACCCTAAAGAGGGTGAAAACAGGGGATGAATTTTTTCGTGTGATGACATCGGCAAAAAGTTTATGAAACGGATTTTGATGAAAGTTTTTTTGTTATACAGCTATTGGTCCTTACCAACATATAGCTATAATTTATTTTGAAGATCACAATTTCTGATGTGGAACCATAGCAGTCCAGCCAAACTATGAGAGATATAAAAATACCGTTTTAAGGAAAATTGTTAGACGTGATGAGCACTTTCTATTGACGTACAAAGTTTGAAGGTCTGGTATACCTGATGTGGAACCCTAGCAGCCAGATTAAACTATATGAGATACAAACATAGCGTCTTAAGAAAAGTGGTTTAACGTCATGGACATTTTCTATTGACGGAAAAATATCGAAGGTCTGGTACTCCTGATTTGGAACCCTTGCAGCCCAGCTTAACTATCTTCTTCTTGTCGAGTCGTTGGTTCGTAGATTTGACTTTTAAATATGATTCGCCCAGTACGCAGCCAGGTCAATCGCTGCATCAGATGCCGCCATTATTTCGTCCATGTTGCACGCTTTTGGGGCCAGCGGGCAAGAAAGCAAGTGCTCCATAGTTTGCTCAGCGGCTCCGCAATTACACGGGACCTGGGACTCGTTGGCGTAACCCCATTTGAATTTGTTACGCCCGCAGCGGCCCATTTGGGTCCGGAGTCTATTTAAGGACTTCCATGTGGACCATGGAAGGTCATGACCAGCGGGAAGCTCTTCTGTGGGCTTAACAAATCCAGGAGGGGGCTTATATTTATTCTGCCACACCCTGATTCTGGCGTCGCGAGGTTGTGAGGACAAAGCTTTTGTTGAGGCGATAAAGCTGTGGCGACTTTTCAGTCGAGCAATATGAGGAGTGTGACCGTAGAGAGGATGCTTATTATCATTCTCTTGTTTGGATTTCTCTACGGCACATGCTATCTCTCGGCGAACTGCGGGAGGAGCTATGCCCGCAAGCGGGTATAGCATTAAGTTTTTTGTAGGCCTAAGGCACCCTGTTATAATGCGACAGGTCTCATTCAGGGCTACGTCTACCTCCCTCGCATGCGCGGAGCGGTGCCACACTGGGCATGCAAACTCACCCGCCGAAAAACACAGTGACAGGCCTGTTGTTCGGAGGACCTGTGGAGAAGCGCCCCATGATGTTGAAGTTAGCCGGCGAAGCAGATTGTTCCGGGAGCCAACTTTTTGCTTTGTGTTTTGGCAGTGTTTTCGGAATGATAAGGACCTATCGAGCGAGACCCCGAGATATTTGGGGTAGTTGTTATGTTCGATATGGACGCCACACCACGAGATATTCAAGGAACGTCTTGCTTCGCGACTTCTTAAATGGAATACGCTTGACTCGGTCTTAGATGGATTAGGTCTGAGTGCGTTGTCGTCATAGTAAATAGCAATTTCCCTTAGAGCCTCGGTGAGTTTCAGTTCAGCCTCCTTGAAATTATCTGTTTGGGCGGCCAGCGCAAGGTCATCAGCATACAGGAACTTTACGGTACCTGGAGTGTACGGTTGGTCATTCGTATAAATGTTAAATATAAGAAGAAATGTAAGCTTAACTATAAGAGTAAATACAGCATCTTAAGAGAAGTTGTTCAGCGTGATAAGTATTTTCTTTTGACATACAATATATACTAATATTATAAATGTGAAAGTGTGTTTGTTTGTATGTCCGTCTTTCACGTCAAAACGGAGCAACGGATCGACCTGTTTTTTTAGTATGTGGATAGTTTAGGAGCTAGAGAGTCCCATAGGCTAATTTTATCCCGGAAAAATATCACATTCCCTCGGAAAAACGTCGTGTAGTACACGCGGCAAAACCGCGGGCGGAAGGCTATGTGATATAAATTTTTAATGTGTTAATAGTTAATACGTAGGTACTGTTAATGTAAAAATAAAGCATCATTTAATTTTATTTTATTTTATTATAATGTAATATTCACGGTATTTTTTTATCACCCCGGATATTTTAAGGGATTATTTTACTCATGAAAACAAACAACTTTTATTAGAGGACCAACACTGAAATCGCGAAAAAATATCAGCTGTTCCATATATTTTGATTAAATATTTTTGCACTTTTGTAAGGCATAGCTGTTCTTTTGCGATTTTAGTGTTGGTCCCATAATTAAAAAAAATTGTTTTCATGAGCAGAATAATCCTTTTAATTTTATCCGGGGTGATAAAAAAATTACCGTGTATATTAAGTAAATAAATAAAATAATTCATACTTATTATCAAACTGTATGCGATTCTATTCAGGAGGCTACCGGCTAAAAATTATGGGTATGGACATGGGCTTCATTTGACATTTGAAGCCCATATTATGCCCTTAAAAGCACAAAATAAGGGCATCAAATGTCAAATGAAGCCCATGTCCATATCCATATTTTTTTGCCGGTACAGGGGCTGTATACATTGAAAAGAAATAGAAAAAAATACCACCAAGGGTCTTCTTAAACGGAACAGATACCAAAAATATAGTTTTTGAATTTTTTGTCTGTCTGTCTCTGTTGTCCACAAACTACTGAACGGATTTTAATGAAACTTTTTTTGTTATATAGCTATTAGTTGTCGCCAACTTATAGGTAGACTATAATTTATTTAGAAGATCGAAATGGCCGATGTGGAACCATAGCAGTCCAGCCAAACTATGAGAGAATTAAAAATACCGTCTTATGGAAAATTGAAGTTGTTCAGCGTGATAAGTTCTTTCTTTTGACATACTGTTTGTATTGTTTGTATATCCGTCTTTCACGTCAAAACGAAGCAACGGATCGGCGTGTTTTTTTAGTATGTGGATATTTTAGGAGCTAGAGAGTGGCAAAGACTAATTGATATCCTGGGAAAATATAACTTTCCCTCGAGATAACGTCGTGTAGTACAGGCAGGCGAAACCGCGGGCGGAAGGCTATGTGAAATATTTTTTTAATGTGTTAATATGTATCATAGCGCTTAACTAATATATATAAAATAAATACACAAAAAAACGAAAAACCTTATTAGCTAAAAAAATGAAAAATGCTGCCGAAAGTCACTATTCCACGCGAACGAAGTCGCGGGCACAGCTAGTAATTAATATTTACTTCAATACTAATAATAAAAAGATGAATGATTTGATTGTTCGTTTGCTTGTTTGTTTGTTTATGACGGACGAACACAAAAACTTTTTTTTTATCCACAACGGGGTAGCTCTTAGCCTTCATCACACCTGATGATAAGATACTAAACCGGTTTTAAAAACTCTTCACCAGAAGAAAACTACATTATTCCATAATAACATTAGCTATATTTTTTCATGATATCCCAACAGGAACGGGAATCACACGAGTCAAACCGCGGGAACCCGCTAGTTAAGGCGAGCATTCCCGATCGAAATAGGCACGCTAACGTTTGCTCGGCCGCGCTCGATACACTTCAAGCGGACGCAGCCGGCAGTGAACTGTGAACTCGCGAGCGCCCCGCGAATCGAAAATCACTTAAAATTCAATTAAAAATTAACTTATAAAAATTTTTAAATTATGACGGCCGGAATCCCTCGGCTAATCAAAGACAATAATTTTCGTGTATTTTTCATCAAATAAAACCAAGTATACTGCAAGTAATACGATATTTGGATTACGATTAGACGGATGTTTGGGATTTTATTTGACACAGTAAAATATCACCAATTGAAAAAAACCGGCCGGAAGCACTAGATAAATATCTGTAAAATAACATATTTTTTTCCAAGTTATAAGTACTTGTGATTTGCGAGTAATCCATAATTTAAAATACCCTATTTTGGGAAATCGCAGCCTTAAGAATAAAGATGAAGAAGGTAGCAGGCACTAACTGGATGAGAAGGGGGCCTGAGCCTAAGGTGAAGAAAAAAAAGGGCAAAATAATGATCATGAAAATAAACAACAATATTCACTCATGTTCGTCTTTGGATTTTTTTTTATTAAAATGAAGCAGATTTACTTCGAACAATACTTAATTATTTAATTTTCTAACGAAATGATAATAACAATAGCCAAAAAAGCTTTGTATATTTATATATCTGTTATGCTCTAAATAAGAAATCAACTCGTAACACGTTGTGGTCACTGTAAAATATCCGATTCGCGAAATTCGTGGCATCGCTCTTGTGAAAACGCTCACGCCAGTAAACGAATAGATATCGTAGTGTGTTCATTTTACGGTGATGACAACGCGGTATAAGTTATTTTTGGTTTAATGAGCGATTTCTTACTTAGAGCGTAATGTATATATTTGATTAATTTACAATGTAATTACAATGACTTTAAAATTACCCTACAGCGTTTTGATTTTACATACTCGTAGTCTTAGATTAATAACTCTTCGCTTACTCGTAGTATCCATACTATCCATACTAATATTATAAATGTGAAAGTGTGTTTGTTTGTTTGTTTATTTGTTTGTTTGTTTGTTTGTTTGTCCTTCTTTCACGTCAAAACGGAGCAACAGATCGACGTGATATTTGGTATGGGGATAGTTTGGGAGCTGGAGAGTAACATAGGCTACTTATTATTCCGGAAAATTGAGTAAAAATTGTAATTTTATATGAAGAGTCGTTTAACTGTCGTACCTTCGATACAAAACTGTCATTTCTTCCAATGCCGTTTCCAAAGAGTATGTAATCACTGACGTCTGCGCGGTCAAAATCGAATACTAATCTTTTCCAGCTTAGAATAAAAAAATGTACTGTAACTAGCGCCAAAAATTCCCAAGTCATCTGACACTCACTCTACTTCACAGAGTAATTTTTTATATGTAGGAAATAGAGACCAAGCTTGGGCCTCTTTATTGGTAGTGTGTAACTTACGCTATCTGTTGTCTGATGTAGGCAACTTTTGGTGTAAGTATAAATAAATACACATAAGATGTTGGTGAACAATAATATTGGCAAAACAACGTTTGCCGGCAGGCTTATTACCGATCTTAAAGTGACAGTTGCAATCGCGACAATTAACAATTAATCGCTCCCAAAACACATATTCGTATTACGGAACGTAAATCGCTACGATAGCGCCACAAGTGAGCGATTTGTGAACTAAAATTGCATGAAAGGTACAGTACCGACCTGTACCGATTGCAAACCAACCGCAACTAGTAGCAGTCGCGTTGCAATTGTACAATTAGCAACTGGTTGCTTGTTTTGGTAATAAGCCTGCCGGTCAGCTAGTAATAAAATATATCTCAGCAACCGGTATTAAAATGTAAGATATTTTTATGCTGCAGCGGAATATCTGTGGTTTTTCCTGCCGTGTTTTAATCAAAGTCGTAACACTAGAAGGTTATATTTCTGGCGGGACGAGTTCCACCAACCTATGGAAATATTGAACTGAGATTAAACAGAAATTATAATAATAAATGTATAGCAGAGAATCGTTACTTGTTTTTGCGTGAAGGTGACTTGAAACTATTCAGAAACAAAGTCTTTTTGAAGGAAACTAATTTTTAAGATTGTTAAAGCGTTTTATTTAGTCTATATCTATACTAATATTATAAAGAGAGAGAAAAATTGATTGTTTGTTTGTTTGTATGTTTGTTTGCATCGAATAGGCTCCGAAACTACTGGACCGATTTATAAAATTCTTTAACTATTAGAAAGCTACATTCATCCCGAGTGACAAAGGCTATATTTTATCCCGATATTCCCACGGGAACGGGTACCACGCGGGTGCGAGGATCCGCTAGTATACCTCATATTACATAAACTTTTATTTAGTTGATGTAATAATTATTAGGTATTACTTTTGTAATACATTCAGTGAATATTATAATAATTGGGTTAATTTTTATAGTGGATCGACGTTTTAATCAGGTTTTTATGTCAATCAAATTTATGCTTTTTTTACAAAATAATAGAGTAAGGTATAAGAATAATAAAATACTTTTTTAAATCTCCACACAAAAGAACAAAAATAAACTTACAGTAGATATGTTACAGTCAAAACCCTTAACCAGTCAAAACCCTTGTTGACCGGTAAAATTAGTCAATAACCTTATTGACTGGATTTTTACAGAAAAAAGTGGTTTTGACCGATATACCCGTAATCAAAAATTGTTTTGTTTTGACTTTGACTGAGGGTGTCGGTCAAAATCCTTATTGACTGATTTTGTCAGATAAAATCAGTCCATAAGGGTTTTGACTAGTTAAGGGTTTTGGCGGTAACATATACATTTAATTTAAATCTATTTTGGGAGACTGGCGCGTATACTAGGAATTAACCTGTTATAATCTAAGGGTATTGTTCTAATCAAAGTAAGTATGACAAAAAAATTAGGCACACAAAATAAATATAAAAAACTTTGAATATTTAACTACAGCTAGTAAGAAAATTATTTTAGCAGAACCCACCTTAATAGTGAGTTTTATAAAAGATTCTTTGAGCGATAGTAACAAGGCAACATACCTTTTCCATTTGTTAAAATTAGACGTGGGATAAGGGAAGCAAAAATGGATCTTTTAAATGAAAACTCTTTGTGTTTCGGCTGCTAACATTCGTGGAAAGAATAAAGAAACGAATTGTTTCAGCTTGAAATTACGAAATTCATTTTGCGCTTTGTCTCGTTATTAATGTAAATGTTACAATTGTAAAGAAACGGTGTTAATATTTTTACATCTCAATATTGGATGATAACGAGATTGTTTAGAAGCTATATGATGATATACTCGTATATGATAATTTATGATGTATTTTTAAGTGATATCTATACGAATATTATAAAGAGGAAAGATTTGATTGTTTGTTTGCATCGAATAGGCTCCGAAACTACTGGACCGATTTTGAAAATTCTTGGACCATTAGAATGCTACATTCTTCTTTGAGTGACATAGGCTATATTTTATTCCGATATACCGACGGGAACGGGCACCACGCGGGTAAAACCGTGAGGATTTGCTAGTCTTTTAGAAGTTTGTTAAAACATAGAAAATGAAACATTAATAACAAATTAAATCATTTGGTACCTTATCAAAGTTGAATGGCCGTCACTCACAGCTTTCGATGTACGCAAACTTAATCTTAGGTATATTTATAAAAACAAAACAAAAATAATGTCGTTCGTTACAAAATTACCTTCTGTACTTTACTAACTTTTTTTCTTGAATCTAGCATGATGTGTGAACTAAGGAATTAATCCTTAATCCAGCTTCTACACTTACGATTCAAATTCATTCCTTACGCTTTCAAAGAAACTGAAAGACATAAAGAGAGACTCGATTTATCATCGCCAAGATCTCTGTCATTTTGAACTAGGTTAGTACTCTGTGAATAATAGTGCACTTTATGTGACAGAGGGGATTCCAAGAGAAATTCGCGCAAATAGTACAATGGTGGTACATACGCGGTCTTTGTCCAGAGCGGTGTTCATCCTTCCTTGGGAGGGATCAAGTGTCTTTGACGAGGGTTTGTGCATTATAATAATCTAATTATAAATAAATTCAAACAATTATTTCGAAGGGAGTAACTATAGTAGCATACCAACGAAATGATGACATCAAATCATATTGTAAGTAGCAAAATGTTGCAAAAACGACACTACAGTGTTCATTTTCGAATTCATTTTACAACCAATGAACACAGTCTCAATGCAAACCTAGTTAGGGTAAACCAATATGGAATGTCTATAGTGTTTCACTAAAGTTTTACTCTTACATTGTACGATCGATTAGTCTATGAAATTATTTTCTGTTTAGTCTATATATATAATCTGTTTGCTTAAATTGTGTTCCTTTACTCCGAGAAAAGTTAACTGGAAATACTTAGTTTTCCAATAGATCCAACAACAGACGCTAACAAAAAACCCAGAAAATATTTTCAAACAACACAAACAAAACGAAATAAACAAGAGTTTCTCGCAAAACAAAAAGCATCCTTTCCATTAACTTTTGTCTGCTTCTAATTCAAAGAGCAGATATTTGATAAGCGCCAAGAGAAAAAGAAAAAGACTTGGCTCTATAGCCCTTGCACGTTCCGCTTCCTATCTGTTGTATCCGGACCGGTATCACAGATGATTTACTACCTGATATGCGAATAAAGCTCTTAAAATGATTTAAAACATGTCCGTTTAAATCAGACGAACAGATAAATAGCATTGCCGTCAAAGCCGATGCAATACATCAACGCAGAGCGTCCCCGCAGTGCCATCAAGCGATCATGCGAAAATAAAAGCTTCGCTGTATCGATTTCACTCTCAATTCCACACATTTTCGGTCTGTTGCACCTTTTAGAGTGCAATAAAAATAATCTTCTTTGTTCAGCGGTCCAGCCGGACACAAACGGGCGAATGATAACAAAAGCCGGCCCTGGACAACAAACCTTGTTATTCCAATCTGGTACTGATATATTCATTGAGCCCATACATTTTAATTGAGAGACACTGCAAATACAGACTTTAGTGCAGGTGATAATAATTACACTTTACCGCTGGTGTTTTGTTTCGATATGAGATCATTTGAGTCGTCTTCATTCGATCACATTCGCGTAAATATTGCTTTGTTAGGGATAGCGAATAACTAAGAGGAAATTTCGATCTGTCAATTACCTGCTGGTATTGATCAAAACTCTCTAAAATTAAATTGGAGCATAGCCTCTGTCGATTTTAAGGTTATGTTAGGTTTTATTTAGGCCCTGTACAACTGACCCTGTTATTTAAATCTGGTACTGATATATTAATTGAGCCTGAACATTTTAATTGAGAAAACTGAAAATACAGATTTTGGTGCAGGTGATAATAGTCAAACTTTACCGGCGGCGGTGGTGAATTGTTTCGATGTGATATCATTTTTGAAGTGAAAACTTCTTTAGCGGATTTGTGCACTTTTTGTGATGGGTAAAAAATGTTAATTTTGCGTCAGGATCACGTGACCGTCACATCGAAAATTCGTAAGACGGACACGTGACCTGACCTGTAGTTTTTTTTTACCCTGTGACCTGATTGAAAAACTGTTACAATGTCATTAGAATACAAGGGCAAATTTCACCACCGTTTCCAAAGTTGTGATAGCTTAGGTTTGAAAACGGGCGGCATTTAAGCCAGAAGACCTCGTTTCAAATCTAGTCTGTATTTTTAACTTTTTTTTTCTAAGCTTTTTTTTTGTGAAAAGTCTAGGGAGCTCTTTTCACTTCTGCAGGCTCTCCCAGGGTGCAACCCGTGTTTCGTACTGCCCGCAGCTTCGCCCGCGTGAACTACTAGACGTTAACCCATGGGAACCTGGTCTTCAGCTCCCAAACTATGCCTATACCAAAAAACACAGCGACAAACAAACAAACTGCCTTTGACATTTATAATATTAGTAGGGATTGTGCTTACACGATAGCGTTCGTGTAAATATTGTTCAGTACCCCAAGCACAAAATAAACTGTCGATGTTATGGTATATTTAACATAAAAGCCATCAAATCTGTCAAATATGTATTGAATTTTAGATCATTAAGCGACCGAAAAAGGCGCTGCTCTTCATACAAAGTAATACGATCACAGTGACCATTTTATTTTTTTTGAAGTCCGTGACTGGGTCTCCAACGAACCTAATGCATTCGCTCTTGTACCCCCAGAACTTAGGTTAGATAGTTTATGTAATCACATAGATCTTCTAGGTAACAAATAGCAAAGCGTGCGCACTTTGGGCCTCATTTGGGACTCTTCTTCTGATCAGCTGGGTTTTAATACAGAAGCTTTAAAAGAGCTTTAAGAGGCCCCTCTGAAAGCGAGTGAAAATTTCATAATCGATATGCAACTGCGTACACGGCCGGCAAAGAAATGTAGATCAACCACACATTTAATAACGAGAACGACAGTTTTTCGTGCTTGGGCTAGACATTGTTTGGAAGTAAGATATTAATATTGATATACCTAAAACGAATTTTTTTTTTAAATTCAAAACTGTATATTTATAACTGGTGCATCAATGCCAGTAGATAGGTGCTATAGATTCTAGATAGGTCTTATAATAAGGCACAAACGCTTCGATAATATTATTATATAATAATTTGATGATATCGTTTACCGAGTTAGGTATTTGATTTATGAGATGTTTTGTATGTTCTAGCTATTCTCAAATTGTCTTAAATTCAACATTTTATTTTACTTCAATCGAATAATTTTAGGAACTTACCACATTATTTTCACTTTTACGCTATTTAAATTGTAATCAGGCCTATGTTGAAATATGCGTAGGTACCGTACAGTAAGGAAAGAATAATGAAACAGTATAGAGAATTCAGATGAGTTTATTATGCGTTATAGTACATTACATCCGAGGACAGGTAAGTAAGAAATTACATTGTCGAGGATGGTTTGAAGCACGAGCCGCAGGCGAGGGCTTTAATCATTCGAGGCAAGGTAATTTGCTTACCGTACAAGGCTTGTATAGTGCTTTTCTCAAGAAATGCGAGGAAATAAAAAAACAAAACTGTTTAACTAAATAATATTTATTAAAATTTATATCACACATGTTCGGGCAATTATTAAATGTAAATGTTATTGTTTTCCCGGGCACACTTATGTATAAATCGCCCATAATAATATTATTTTAATGATGTAGGTATCATTAAAATACGCCAACAACACAGATTCCGAAAACGTATGCGCCTTTTTTCACTTTTCCAAATCAGATCGTAGGTTTTCATATATCTTTCTTTTGATTTTGCTGGCAGTAAGTTTTCTGTTATTCATTTTGCTTCTGCTCTCAAATTTGGTGGAGTAGGTACATACAATGTCTGTATATGTTTCATTGGCAGAACTCATTTTGATAATTTATTACACAATATAAATAAACTGTATTGATATCAAATCAACCGCTGAAAATCATTCCCGCCGTTTTTTTAATATTGGTTTGTGAGGCCAAGTGGAACGGTCATACAGCCTATTGATACTTACTACTTGCTACTAAAATGCGCAACTTCAATACCCGTTTCTGGGTGGTAGATGGCGCTGTACATATTTCCTATACAAAATTACTCGTAAAGGATATTTTGTGTATGATAAATCTCAATTTGTTTTTTCGATTGATGTTCGTGCTAAGGGTACATAGCGCTTGTGGTACAATACGAAGTAATATACTCTGTGCGCACCGTATTTTAAAAAAAGTTAACCTAATTATGATATAATAATTACCTATATAATAATAATAATAATGTGGCTGTATGGTGCAAATGTCCCTTTGCTTTTTCTGTTTTTATACACAGGATTAACGAAAGAAAAAATAAAGAAAAAAATTTGGTAATAATATCTTTGGGTAGTACCTTTTCCGAGGTAAACATTCTAAATTTGAAAATCACTGCAGTAATGAATTTCAGTACTTACTTACTGCACTGATTTTAGTGCAGTAAGTAAGTACTGAAATTCATTACTGCAGTGATTTTCAAATTTAGAATGTTTACCTCGGAAAAGTGCCACGTACTGCATTCTTTTCTCAAATATAATATTAACATTTCAGAGCATAAGTGTGAAAAATAAAATACATAGTACTATTACATAACGATGAACCATGCTGCTTTCAGTTGCCAGCAGATGTTGCGGTGTTCAGTACTAAATAATTGTAGTTTGGTTATGAAACATAATTTCATATTAAGCTTTGCATTGTTAGCGGAATAGAAAATAAATTGAGAATAATGGGCACTGTTTTGTGAGCTTCTGGTTGAAGAATACATATTTTAATGATTCGTTGTAAATAATACTTTCGCAATAAGTTAGACAAAAATTGCGAAAATATTTAATGAACTTGTTTTAATACCAAGCAGTTATAAACACGTGGAACTAGATTTAAAAGAAAAATAAGCTTTTAAATAAATGCATGTTGTTGAAAGGCAAGCATTACGTTAAAACCATAGAATTTCTAGTTGATTAACAGTTTTCAATAAAAGGTGAATTTTGCATTAAATAGTAACTATATTAAAATTAAAAGAAAATTATTAGTATCATTTGTAACAAACATAATTATCTAGAACTGATACATTTCGAGATTGCCACAAAAGAATAAACATTTATCCACAAAGAAAATTAATATCAGTTCCTTAGACTCAAGCGCGTAATTTGCCTAGCAACCATTGCAATTATTAAATTGTCATTTACAGCGGTGGTCGCTTTTTGCAGTCGCATCCGCAAACACTAATGACTGGAACATTGCGGGAATCTTCCCAGGATTGCATTATTTGCATGCTAACAAGCGTACAGGCTTTCTTTATTAATTGCTCCCGCGAGCGAGACGCAAAGATATCTCTTATTTTATATCCAACCACTTTAGATGCGCTTTTGTTTTAGAAAGCTACTTTATGCGCCTTTTGTTTTCCGTTCACGAGTACTTTGTGAGATGTTATAAGTTTAATAGCAGTTTTTATTCCTGTATCACTGTGATCTAGCGTCAAAACCAGCAGTGGATACCACTGAATAGGAGTTTAACTCTTCAATCCAATGCGTGAATCGGTAATCGGATAGATGGTTAATCCAATCGGTTAATACCAGAGAGTATAGACAGGATGTAAACACTTTTGAAATGACCTTAGTTTTGTTACTTTTATCGAGAGTATTATTAAATATTCGGGTTTTCAGTTAATTTCTCAGACCAAGTGGATATAATTTAATTTCAGAAAATCTAACTAGTTTCAAATTCTCAGCTTTCTTCTAGAAGTTAGTTATTAGTCATTAGTCACTATATTCATAATGATATAAACATGGTCTTTTTGACAGATAGGATATTAGAGTTAAATACAATGACAAAATAGTCTTCTACAAAATGTAAACATTTCACTGGCGGCCAAAGTTCCAACGTTATGAGACGAAAATTTAAATTGCGTTCAATATAGCGTAGGCGCTTTTCTAAATTATTTATCGTCACATTCATTTCATACTGATCACTTCTGTATTCCAAAAACTTCGGTTCGAAGAGTAATTGAATTATCAAAATGCCGATTTCATGATGCGAAAATGTTTCCGAAAATTCGCATTACAAAATTAGGTTACAGAAAAAGGATTTAAAGCAAATTGCTTCATTCATTTCATTTCATACCGCCTGTTTATTTCTTCCATCGCCTTCGGAATGCCTTCAAATTGTTCTCGGTTTCTGATTTGAACCATTTGTTAGCTTGAAATTTTCCTATTATGCGAGAATTGAAGGAGGCAGCCGGGTGCCGTTATTTTATTTAGTTTTGATTAAATTCATCTTTATTTAAAAGGGCAAGGATTATGTAAGCATTCTGTGTTTCTTGTTTAATTTCACTTGTTTTGTTTGCATTGTTTTAATTTAAACAACATCTAAATTCAATTTTATGCAAATTTGCTTCTTGTTGCGTAGCGGCTGGTATTTCAGAAATAGTCCATACTAATATCATAAAGAGAAATAATAACAAATAAATAACTTCTTACATTCACACCAATTATCTAAGCCCAAGTTAATTTCATTAAGAAACTGTATCATGGAAAACTTGATAACGGATAAATATATACTTAAATACTTTTTGTTTGTAAATACATACTTAATATACATAGTTAACACCCAGACCAAGACAAATAGACATGTTCATGCACATAAATATTTGTCTTGTTCGGGAATCAAACCCGAGACCACTGGCGCAGAAGGTGGGTAGCCTACCCCTGCGCCAAATCGGTCGTCAAGAAAAGTTTTATACTTCTTGTTTTTGTTTAAACGAATAAACTCAAAAACTACTGAATAGATATTAAAAATTCTTTTACCATTAGAAAGCTACATTCATCCCGAGTAACAGAGGCTATTTTTTATCCCGATATTCCCACGGGAACAGGTACCACTGGGTGTAACCGCGGTTAGCCACTAGTACGTTATATTTTGTGACAGAGAAAATGTTTTGGTTTTATCATGAACTTTGTTAGAATCTCATCAAAATTGTATATTCCGAGGCTTCAGTTAATATCGAATAATCTCGTTTAACTCTTAAATTTGCGGTAAGGTTTCAATATTTCCCACCTTACGTCCTTGGGAAAAAACAACTGGCAAGCAATAGTGAGCAGGATGGTTTTATTCTTTTCTATTTTCATAAATTGTCATTTATCTGCGTGGACCCCTTTTTACCCCCTTAGAGAGGGAATTTCCAAAAGCCCTCTCTTAGTGTTCCCCTACATTCCCCAAGGAATATACATGCCTAATTTAAGCTTCTTGCACCTAGTAGTTTCGGCTGTGTGTTGTCTGTCAGTCTGTTAGTAACGCAAGAGTTTTATACATAACTAGCCTTCCGCCCGCGGCTTCGCCCGCGTGTAATACACGACGTTATCCCGCGGGAAGGTGATATTTTTCAGGAATAAAAAGTAGCCTATGTTCTTTCTCAGGCTCTAGACTATCTCTGTACCAAAATTCATTCAAATCGGTTCAGTAGTTTAGGTGTGATTGTGTAACACACAGACAGACAGATACGCATTTATAATATAAGTAAGGATTATGTCGTGGCCATATCGTAGATTTGCTCACTTCATGAAACTATCGAGAATTCCATGAAATGGTCATATTTCATGAAATGACCAGTATAACTTGACAATATCGTTGAATAGTCAACGTTTAATGATATTTTAAACAACGTTTGACCATATCATGAAATACGGCGTTTTATGAAATGACCATCCATATCATTTACAGAAGATTTCCATTATATCAAAGTTTTTATTTTTGAATTTGTACTCTGGCCTATTCTATTTCTTCGCATGCCATATTATTGAAAGAGAGTTTACTTTGGAAGTTCTGTGTAGAACACGTCATAGGTTAGAAATTTAAGGCGATGGCGAAGCGCAATACTTGTTGTTGAAACAGAAAGAAAAAAAAAATGGCACACATATACGAGTCTTCACGTCGTTAATTCCGCAAAGCCTGAAGATCAAAGTCTTTGTCTTTGACCAGTGCGTCCTACCCGTTATGACTTACGGAGCCGAAACCTGGACACTCACGGTGGGACTACTCCACCAATTTAAAGTCGCACAGCGAGCTATGGAGAGGGCTATGCTCGGCGTTTCTCTGAAGGATAGAATAAGAAACGAAGTTATCCGGCAGAGAACCAAAGTCACCGACATAGCTCAAAGAATAAGCAAGCTAAAGTGGCAGTGGGCTGGCCACATCGCTCGAAGAACCGACAGCCGTTGGGGCAAACGACTTCTGGAGTGGAGACCGCGTTTAGGCAAACGTAGCGTAGGGCGCCCTGCTACCAGGTGGAGCGACGACCTGCGAAAAATGGCAGGCGGGGGCTGGCTGAGAAGAGCTGAAGACCGTGCTCAGTGGCGTAAATTAGGAGAGGCCTATGTCCAGCAGTGGACGAAAACGGGCTGATGATGATGATGATGATGACACATAAACTAACCGCTTACAGCGCCTCTACCAGTAATAACTATAACTATTTTACGATGTGATCTAATCTTGACCATTAAATTTCATGAAGTAGCCGCGCGTTCAGTTGCCCATATCGAGAAACGATTTCTTATCATTGATTTACCCAAGCCACATCATAATGTGGCCAATAGACAGTGAAACATTTCATGAAATGCGACCACTTCATAAAATTCTCGAGCGTTTCATGAAGTGAGCAAATCTATACGATTTGGCCACACATATATATAGAAGATTAGGTACTCTTCATTGCTTATGATGAATACTAAGCGCACTGAACTACATACGCAGAATGCTCTACTATGCTTGGTCACAAGTCAGACAAAGCCTCTTTTGTCAGTTACTGCTGTGGTCCGCAAGGACAATAGGTTACATGTAAGTCAGTAGCCTCGAACCTCTGCTTTGGTATAGCTATGAATGGTAATTCTGTTTATGAAAAAGTCTAGCGGCGGTGGCGTATACAACGTGTAATATAATGGCTAAATCAGAATATGGTAGGTAGATAGGGACCATCAAACTGAACAACTCTTACTATGGGACAAACTTTAAAAAAAAAAAATCTGCTGTTTCACAAAAACTAACGAAAATATGAAAATGTTTGAAACAACTGTTTTTTACCGTTTTCTGAGATTTCGAGAAACTTTTATTAAAGATTAATATTACTGATACTCATGAGTAAGTTAACTTTTAGCCCCGATTTGATTAAAAAAATTCGACTGGCGAATTCGATAATAGAATGCTACTTGTCTAGGGGGGCTGGTCTGGTTTTGATACAAAATAGACGCGTTTTACCTGAAATAAAACGCATATTAAACTACTTACCTCATTAGAAGCTTATTATATTGGAGATAGGCACATCCGTTTCCCGTCGTATTTTCTTTCTCTTTTCTTGGTATATCTCCGTCTCTCTCGCCCGTACCCTCAGTGGCGTCACCTGGCGGCGCGGCAGGGAAGTTTGCTTTCGCGCCAATTTCTGCGGTGGCAGAGCGGCCGCGCGTAATTGTTCCTCATTGCGTCGAAATATTATGAACAAGGTATATGCATCAGGCAGAGATAAAAACTAAGCTTCTAATGAGGTAAGTAGTTTAATATGCGTTTTATTTCAGGTAAAACGCGTCTATTAAACAACTTGACCGTCATTAGAAGCTTATTATATTGAGACCTGTTTGTTATCGCCTGGTGAAAAAAAAAAAAAAAAAAAAAAAAAAAAAAAAAAAAAACGCCAATGTGCAGGAAGAAAAATAAAACCAGATGTGCGAGAGAGAACATGTATTATAGTTATGTAGAAAATAATCAAGAACCAAAGTAATATTGTTATAGTGTTAATTTAACAATCAATATTTACTTATCTGATATTGAAAACTAACCATGTAAGCATAATATGTATGCTTTTGTATAATTTCCCTTTTACTGTTTAATCTATTCTAATACAATTCGTAGAACAATAAAATAGAAATCAATTATATTTACAATAAATTCTCGATACACTCAGAGTATCACACAATTTCGTTGAACAAAAACGGTTGCACTATTTATTAATGATAACGTCAATCAAAGAAAAACATAGGTAATTTGTTTAAGTGATACAACGAATCAATTCACAGGATTAAAAAAGTTGGTGACAGATGTACTACTACTGCCTGGATTTACAACCTCGCGACAATAGAACTTTTGAAAAGTATTAATTGATCTCCAATTTCCCCTTGTCAATATGTCATCTATAGGGAAATTATCAATCCAGTTTCTAGATGCCACCGCCGAGCGGACACTACCAGGTGTGGCTGTGATATTAGCTAACTTCAGCAAAGACTTTATCCATCCAGCTATTACCGTACGTGAAGCCGGTTGTGGTGAAGCACGCAATGTTATAAATAAATTATGAGAGCCACTCTGTGTACGCCTTTCATTTAAAATATGAATACATCTTTTCACCCAATACACTGGATCGAGATTTGGATTTTGGGAGTTATGGAGTAATTTCCATCCTGATTGTCTATAGTCCCTACAATCGGTTTTTGATCCAAACCGTGGCCATAATATTATAGTATTGTTTTGATCAAAATAATGTTGACTGTCTACACATAACAAGGTAAGATCATGTATCCTACGCCCAGAGCATAGCAACAACAGTGTTGCTGTATGACGGACTACTTGGAAAACATTCTCATTATCCACAGAGTAGTTACTCAAAAAAGATGCCAAATCATGAATATCCCACACTGGGGGTTTTAATGATTTTACTTGTTTTAATGATATTGCTTTTAAAATATGTTTGACTACAACATCCTCACTTAGATTTCCAGATAATTGAGCGCTGCATAAGGTGGACACGACAGACTTGTGCAAGAGTATAGTATTATATGAAAGATTAAATTTTAAATGTAAATCCGCCAAAAATTGCGCTAATTGTGGACCATTAGGACGTGTAGGGCTAATATTGTTGTCATTCGCCCACTTTAACCAGCGATTCCAACAGACGTTGTATGTCTTTATAGTAGAAGGTCGCCATGACATTTTCAGCAAGGATTTTTGTTCTAGATCCCATGAAATTATGTCGTTCGACCACCCCCACATTTCCAAACTTCTAAGGTCATGTGTTGAACCTTGGGAGGTGGCAGGCCTGTCGTCGTGTCTATTAGGCAAAATTGCGGATTCCGCACTGTGAACGGTGCTCCGATGGCTCGGGCTTTCAGATCGGCTCGCCAAAAGACTTTCTCCCAACGGGGGACTACAATCAGATACATTCCTGTTGCCTGATTGAGGTGTGTTAGCACTCGGGGAATGAGAGATGGCGGTGGGAATATCCACCCCAGGGGGAAGTTCCATTGCCTGCTGAAGGCATCGTGAAATATCGCCTCGTGGTCGTTGAGATCCAAGGTTACATAGTTTGTCACTACTCGAGCATTCTTGGATGCGAATAGATCGATTACTGGCCAGCCCCACTTCGCAAATACCTTTTCTGTAAATGTTGGCAGTAGGTGCCACTCTGGAGCTTGGCGATTCCGCGACAGGTGATCTGCATGACCGTTGTACCTCCCTGGTATATAATGAATCTTGAATACGATTTGGTGATCGTCTAAAATCTGCAGTATTCGATATGTCAAGTTCAGGAGGTCCTGCGATTTCGATCCGCCTTCTTTGCGGAGATTTGCCACTGCGGTTCGACTGTCCGATTGGATCAGAATCGACGTCTGCTTCATGTTCGATGCTTGACATTCGAGAACTTTTAGAATTGCCAACATTTCCTTGTAGTTGCAGTGCAGGTTCTGTTCTGCGGGAGTCCACCTCCCCGACAAGGCAAAGTTGTTCAGTTGTGCTCCCCACGCTACATCCGAGGCGTCGGTTGTCAAAAAGAATGTTGGTGGCGGTATGTGTATCGGTGTCGAATTTCGATAATTCTGAAGCCACCAACTCATTTCTGTTACTACACTGCAAGGTAGAGTGTATTTCTTTGAGGTGTTGGTTTTTGGCAATGTGTTTAGAAAGGCGATCGTAGCTCTGTGATTCAATCTGCCCCGCGGGACCACGAAGCTGGCAAAGTTCAACAAGCCTACGAGACTTTGAAGCTCTTTCAGTGACACCTTGCCAGTTTTCAGTACTAGAGATATTTTCTGTTCGATAGGGGGATACTTCTCTGGAGGTAAACGCTTGTGGTTTCTCCAAGTATCCCACACTATTCCCAGATAATTGATGCTCTTTTGAGGAATGAGTTCGGACTTTTTGTAATTTATTATGAACCCCAGATAAGACAGTACTTTTATTACAATGTTTACGTGACTGGACAGGATCGTTGGGTCCTGATGTACTATGAGGTAATCGTCTAGGTAAACAATTAGCCTGATATTCATTTGTCGCAATATTTGAGCAACCCAGTTCGTCAAGCACGCAAAAGTTTTTGGAGCCGTGCTCAGCCCGAACGGAAGACACGTCATTTCCAGTAGTTCGCCTTTGTAAATCAGACGCAAAAACCGTCTGTGGGATTGACCTATAGGTAGGTGATAGTACGCTTGCGACAGGTCCAATTTGCACATCCAATCTCTTGGCTGAACAAAATCGGGGATTCGATACATGTTTATTAATCGAAATTGATCGGTCAACACATAGTGGTTGAGCGACTTCAGATTGAAAATAGGGCGCAGTGAACCGTCGCTCTTTGGTACTAAGAACAGGGATGACACAAAGCTTGGAGAGAGCCTTGCTGTTTCTAAGACCCTTTGTTCTTTCATTTGTGAGACAATTGCAGACATTTCGTCCGATTCTAATGTGCGATGGCAGTCGCTTGCAAGGTGCGGTACCTTGAGTGGTGGTTTCTGATAAAAGGGTATGCGATACCCTGTTATTATGCGAAGAAGAAAACTCGGGGCGCCCATTTCCTCCCAACGATGTCGATACAGTGCTAGTTGACCAGCCCGAAAGTTCGGCGAGTCATTGTCTATGCCTTTTATTACCTCTGTTGGCAGAGGGCGAAGAGGGGCGCTTTTGCCCTCTTTGAAAGGGCTGCCGTAGCCTCGATCCACGAGATCGAAAGGAAGTTGAACCTCTATTGTTTGTGTTGTACCCACGTTGTTGATCGTGGCTGGTATAAGTATATCCTTGCGGAGGATATTGCATTTGGTAAGCACCCTGCGAGGGTTGCATAATAGGTTCACAGTATGCGCTATGTGGGTTTCGGGCCCACGAAACAGATGTACCACGAGGTGGTACAATATGAGGAGTCTGCCCTTGCGAAGGAAAACGAGTATTAGTAATAGGTTTTGCTCGCGGAGCATTCCCACTGCTAGATTTATTAATTGGCCAAAATGTTTTCTTAATGCCACCGAGTTTTTCTAATGCTGACGCAAACTGTTCAGAATTAAACAAATGCGAGTTCGAAGGAGGGATTCTATTTAATGTAGAACGCATTAAAGGGTCTCTTACATTTTTTAGAATGCCTGCTCTTCTCATCTCGATGGTTTCAGACCTATGGCCGCAAACTACTTGTAAAATATCGCTTGATATTTTATGATAATCACCGTTTAGGAAAAGTTCCTTAATTTTGTCATTAAGGTTGCTGAGAAGCATCACTAGGTTGGGACCAGGCCAATAACTTGCGTAAGCTATTAATAAAACATTCTTTTTGTTTTAAAACACCGAACGTAATAGCCGCATAGGACTTATCAGAATAAGCTAAGTGGCGGATGGTATCATAACCTTTAACCAATTCGTTTGTTTCGAGCTCTGTAAATCCAGGCGTGTGGTTGTATGATTTTTGCGTTTCCGCATATCGTATTTCAGACCACGTAGCTTTATCAAATCTTTGGACTTCGTTTAACATGTTTAAATATTCCGTCGGAGTGTGTGGCATTGATGGTTCTTTTAATTTAGTTTCAAAATCAAAACTTAAGTCCAATTCGCCCGGAATATTTAAATCGTTAACCGTATTATCACGAACAGCATTCGAATCATTCGTGGTCACAATAGGTAACACCTGCGAGGTGCAATAATCGTTATAAAGATTACCGCTAACACCCGATAAAACAGAAACATTATCATTATCCTCATAATTATTGTAATTACTCGTACAATTCAAAAAACTTTCTTTAAGTTCGACCATTTCTTTTGTCAATTTTTCAAAAAATCGTTTACTATTACGTTTCTTTGAACGACGTCGACGGGCAGCCTTCTTTTTCTTTTTAGAATCACGTTGAGAATCTGAAGAACTAGATGTAGCAGACGAGCTACTACTGCTACTACTACTTGAACTCGGACTCCGACGACGCGATCGGGAGTTATTGGATGGGCGAGCTATACCCGATCCACTAGCGATAGCCGGTTCACCGTCGTTAATAATTTCACTATCCATTTCAATTGCAATAATAATTTATCGGTTTCTTATCTAAAAAGGAAATAAAAATGGCTAGAGGGTAGAAACAATATAAAATTACGTAAAACTTGCTAAACAGCGTGTCAAATAATAACTTTTTATCATAAAAGAAAAAGAAAAAATATTATATTTGGTGGGTAGAAAAATAAAACTTTTTCGATATACCAATGGAAAACATTTTAAGTAACTCGAACGGTAACACCGTTAAAAAGAGAAAGTTATTAAAGTACTCACGTGTTTTCTCGAAACTCACGTTGTAAATGCTAAACCAAAGTAAAACTTTCAAAGTATCTTGTAACTATAGTGCACTGGGGCACATGTTACTCCGACGGGAAATTTCACGCCAATGAGGAACAATTACGCGCGGCCGCTCTGCCACCGCAGAAATTGGCGCGAAAACAAACTTCCCTGCCGCGCCGCCAGGTGACGCCACTGAGGGTACGGGCGAGAGAGACGGAGATATACCAAGAAAAGAGAAAGAAAATACGACGGGAAACGGATGTGCCTATCTCCAATATAATAAGCTTCTAATGACGGTCAAGTTGTTTAATAACATGATCACGATAACGATTACCATAACGAAAGTCTTTCGTGCTAGGGCTACTGAACCAGATTTCCAGGTTTTTAACCCGCTTCTTTATGTGCGTAACGCAATTGATACGCTACCAAAAATATTAAAAACTAGCTTTCCGCTCGATTCCAGTTCCGCGTGTACTACAAGACGTTATCCCGTGGGAATGTGATATTTTTCCGGGATAAAAGTAACCTATGTTCCTCTTCAGGCTACAAAGTATCTGTGTCCCAAATTTCAAACAAATCCGTTCAGCCGTTTTGGCGTGATTGAGTAACAAACATCCAAACATCCAAAAGTCCAAACATCTAAATAAAACATCTAACTAAACTTTCACTTTTATAATATTAGGAGGATAGAGATTTACAAGCTACTGTCAAAGTATCCTTCATGTATCAAAGAAAATGAAGTCATTAGAAGTCGTCATAAACATGACATTTGAATTCTGCCCGTTGGGCGTATAAACTGGATTCGTTCATGCTAGCGAATCCGCCACTGCCTGTCACTTTCAATTATTTATTAACACATGTTCTAGACGCTATTGTGTAGCAAGCGTACGTTATCTTAAGGGGCCAGCTAAACACTGGTATTCTTGTTTTAGAATTTTAATATTTGTTAGAGTATCTGAAGTATGTTTGTTTCGTAAGAAATCTATATATATTAAACTCTTGCGTTGCTGTCTGACTGACAGAAAACGCACAGCCGAAACTATTGGGCGCAAGAAGCTGAAATTTGGCATGTATGTTCCTTATGGGGAGTGTACTGTGTAGGGGAGCACTAAGAGAGGATTTTGGAAATTTCCCCTCTAAGGATGTAAAAAGGCAGACAAAGTCGCGAGCGGAGCGCTTGTTTATATAAAATGAAAAATCTCTAATTCATAATTACGAATTACCAATTCTATTATATCTTGTTCGTAGCATGTCGATGATGGTAATTTAATGGTTGCAGCCCAGAATTTGCCAACATTGACACATTTGACGGTTGCTGTCTTGATGATCCAGCGTGCAGGTACCCCTCCCTAGACATTAAAAACTATCGTAACGGTAATCGATAGAAAAATGTACCGTCCTTCAAAGTCTGTCAGAGCTACTGTCAAATATGTATACAGTTTTAGTTCCTTACGTTCCTTATACGACCGAAATAGGCGCTGGTTCTGGTTCTGGCTCTGGTTTTCATACAAAATTATAGAAAAAAAGATAGAAAAGATACGGGTAAAGCAGGACGTGATGTATGATTGTGTAATTGCATGCCATAGTCACAGTAACCTTTAACTAAGATGACACCGAGCTTTATGTCTACTTGGTAATATCAAAACGATAGATCTTTTCTGTCTTCTTGGTTATCCCAACATAAATTAATATATAAATAAACCTGCAACGAAGCGTAGAAAACCTGCAGCTTATACAGAACCAAAATGACGGTTTTAAATTAACATAATAAATTTGCATTAGGTATACATGTAAGACATTTTTGTGCTTGGATAATGAATATTATCCACCATAAAACCCTTTTATAACATTATTTGTGACAGAAAATAAACAAAATCAAAACAAAATAACTACGTCAATTTAAAATAAAACCATATTCTTGTTTTTTGGGTTTTTAGATCCCTTTTTTTCTGTTTGGCAATTAAGCAGGCTTTCACTGCTTTTTAATTCAATATGTTTGCGTTTGCTTAGTTTGCGGGATATCATGGGTTTTGTCTCCGACCCTAATTCTTTGCTCTCGAATATATTTTGTGCTAATAAGTATATTTTTAAAGCCAAAGTATATTGATTTGAGTTTCGTCTGAGTAGTTGTTATCAAGATGTCAAAACTTAGCATTAAGCATAAAAAATCTAATTATTTATTTAGCATCTTCATTTAACTTTCGGCACAGATTACTAAATAGTTACTATGTAACTTTCGGTGATAGTGCTACCTCATAAGGTAAATAAAAATTACAACTGGATTTTGTTTTAAATTTCGGCAAGATGACACAAAACAGAGTACACTAAACCCTTCATAATTATTATACTAGCAATGTCAGTTACGATTAGTAATAATTTATTGGGTGTAGTCAAGCCCACATGGGCAATAACTTTGCATGAATGGCCCGAGATAATGTGGAGAGGCTGCTGGCGACGGTTGAGGACTCTTGTTTGCTTGAACGCTTCCCAACAAACATTTTAGTCGTAGTAAGTAAAAGCTACGTGACTGAAAGTGCTAAAAACATCGTTTTGAAGTAATTGACGTGACTAAAAGTGCTAAAAACATCGTATTCAAGTATTTTTAGAATTAATACAATTAAGAGCCCATTACCTTTATGATTTATTTTGATTCACCATTTTACCTAATCAAAACACACAACCACTTTATAATTATTATTCCAACAAGTCAGTCACAACTATTAACTATTTATTGGGTGCAGTCGCGCCCACACGGGCCATAACTTCGCATGAATGGCCCGAGATATGTGGAGAGGCTGCCGGCGACGGCTGAGGGCTCTCGTTTGATCGCTTGTTTGGTGATATTCTGAACTGTTGTGGATTTGGCCGTTCACTTAACTGCATTAAAATGTAATGTTTTGTAAGTTTACCCTAATCTTTGCTTGAACTCTTTTTGATGATAGTCTGAACTCTAACGCCAGTACCCCAACTATGGAAACATTAAAATGGCTGCTGACCAGTCTTGTTTTCTTGTTATAAGATTTAGTTGGATTCACCATTTTACCTAAACAAACACACAACCACTTTTTAATTAATATACTAGCATGTCAGTTACAACTACTGATTATTTATTTGTAATAGTCGTAACTTCGCATGAATGGCCCGAGATATGTGGAGAGGCTGCCGGCGACGGCTGAGGGCTCTCGTTTGATCGCTTGTTTGGTGATATTCTGAACTGTTGTGGATTCGGCCGTTCACTAAACTGCATTCATAATGTTTTGTAAGTTTATGTTATGAATGTCACGACATCTTTTGTCGAGTGTCTTTGCCCCATTTTTTTTTAAATGCAACGAATTAAAAAAATCTAAAGAATCTAAAATTGAAAACGTTAAAAGCTTCTACGGCGAAATATTATCATTCTTAGTATACTCGTGTTCCTATTAATATAATTTACTATATTAATAAAAGTTAATTAGGAGTGGGCGTTCGACTGAGATCATGATCTATTTCACGTACCAAAATTGTAAAATTAATATCGAAATTCATTTCAGGAAAGGTAGGTAGGTAAAAATGGTAGCTTTTATATTTTCTACTAATTTACTATGCCTATGCCCAGCAGTGGGCGTCGTTCGGCTGACATGATGATGATGATGATACTTTAATAACAGTAAAGCCAACTTTGTACATGAAATATTTCAAAACGACATGAAAACAATTGATGTTTCTATGAATTCGCTTTTGATGCAAAATCTACTGAACATTATAGTTTTAATAACATGTAAGTATGACACTATTATTACACTTATCTGTGATTCCACTACAAAATTTAGTCCCAAGTTGAAGACAAAGTCACGGACAGTTACTAGTCTACAAATAAAATGAAATAGAGATTGTAACAATTTGATTGAGCCTTAACAAAAAGGCTTCCTCCACTTGACAGGGGCGTGCCATTTAGGCACTTAACTCGTACAGACGTGACCCAGGAACTGCCACATATTTTTATAACACGAATGATGTTGTTAAGAATGACAATGCTCTTTATTGCCGAGCTTGTGTCCTCCATTGTATTTTTTGTGTGACGTTTAAGCGCAAGCCACATTGCTAGCTGGTGAGCGAGCTAATGAGACAAGCGATGTGACGTTTCAAATCTTTTCATACTTTGGTTCACACCGCAAGCGACATCACTCGATTCTCTCTCTCTCTCTCTCTCACTCTCTCTCGCAGTATGCAATAAAGTTTTAAGCCGGATTTACATCAAACGAACGAATTCTCATTCTATCCCATCTTCGATAAATTCTCTCAAATGCTCGCATAAAGTCGGATTTTTAATTAGACGAAGTAATCTGACGTTTACTGGGTTGTCAGGTTTTGACGAAAAATAAATAGTGACGGGGCAAAGTGAATGAATGAAACAAAAATATTATAATTATTTATATAAATATCACGTATAGTTCTTTCGGTAGCCTATCGAGTGATTAGAACACCGGGCTACCTACCGATATCGAGTCCCGGGATCGAATCCTAGTTGTGCCATGTAGGCACATTTTGTTTGGGGGTCGATTTTGATGAAACTCGGTTTTCAGTACTATTTTGGAAAGAAAACGGCAAAGCAATGTTAAAAACATTAAAAAATCCAAGATGGCCAACTTTTTTGTTGGTAAGCCGATTTTGATTAAACTCGGGTTTTGGTACTATTTTTACAAGAAAACAGTAAGCACTGTACTAGCCAGGGTTGGCTCCAGACGAGATAACTGCTCAACGGTCAATAGAACACCCACAAAATTATGTTCACTGACGACCTACGTACGACGAAAATCCCTATACAGGTGTCGGTATCGCGCAACTTGGCAAAACGGCAAAAAAATCACGTTTGTTGTTCCCATACAACAAACGTGATTTTTTTGATAATTCATATTTTATTTTTTTCTGTTTTTAATATTTGTTGTTAACAACAGAAATACATCATCTGTGAAAATTACAACTGTATCTATTACGGTTCATGAGATGCAGCCTGGTGACAGACAGAAAAACGGACGGCCGTATATCCGTCCGTTTTTCTGTCTGTCACCAGGCTGAGTCTTAGTAATGAGGTTCCGTTTTAACCCTTTGGGTACGTAACCCTAAAAAATAAAGTTAGCAACCATCTTGACCATTTCTCATTTTTAACATTGCGTTGCTGTTTTCTTTCCAAACTAGTACCAAAAACCAAGTTTCATCAAAATCGGCTCACAAACAAAAAAGTTGGCCGCCATCTTGATTTTTTAATATTGTTAACATTGCGTTGCAGTTTTCTAGTCAAAATAGTGCCAAAAACCAAATTTCATCATAATCGACCCACAAACAAAAAAGTTAGCCGCCATCGTCGATTTTCTAATATTGTTAGCATTGTTTTGCAGTTTTCTAGTCAAAATAGTGCCAAAAACCATGTTTCATCAATAAGAATGTGATTATAAATATACAACACATAAGATATCGACAAATTATATGAAAGTATTCATTCAGCATCATTCATTCCTGTGAATGAACGAATAGAACACATCACTATTATATTGAACATGGCAGCATTATTTCACCAAGTGACATTAGCAGCTGTCAGATTACTTCGTCTAATTAAAAATCCGACTTTAGATTCTATGGGACATTCTAATAATGTTCGCTCGCTTGATGTAAACGGCACTAGAGCGCGCGAACAGGAGTTTAGAGCGTTCTTAGGTGTTCGGACGTGCTCGCTCTTCGGAGCGATCTTTTCAAGTGTTCTTGTGTTCTAGCGATTTTGCTGTCAAGTTGAGTGACCAGTGAGCATTCGCTCGGCTGATCTAAACATCTGCGTTAGAATTCTAGTTTTTCTGCGTTAGAATTCTAGTTCTTGGTTCTCATTCTTGCTCGTTGTTATTTTGGTGTAAACACTAGAAGATCAAGAAAGAATGATCTTGTTCTAGCTATAGCTCTATGTTCGTTTAGTCTAAACCCACCTTTACACAACATCGCTCGGCTCGTTAGTTCGCTCGCCAGCTCTCTGTATTGCCTGTGCTTTAAGCTAGAGTATTTCTGTTAGTTGAGTATGTACGAGTAAGCATTCTAATGAGTATTATTGTTAATGGTTACTTTGTTTAATTCATTATTTAATACGATTTTACAAACAGCCGATCACGTTCATTCCGGTATCCTTTTTAGTGTCTTAATTAATGTAGCAAAAAGCATGTATGTGTAAGTAATTTGTTAAACGTGTAACGGCGTCCCTGTTTTAAGTTGTAGTTTAGATTTTTCTCTTACACTCAAAAATAAAAGGGTACTAGTTTTTTTTACGCAAGCGTCAAAAGTAGTTAGTTTGGTAGTTATAGTGCAGCAAGCTTTTCTGTTCCGGTGATTATCTTTGGAACTAAAACAGTTTTCTTACGACAGTCCATATTGACAGCTAATTTGGTATTGCAAGTGGCTCCTCTGTCACGGCTGTCACCGAAACAGGAAAGCTTGTGGCACTATAACTACCAAACTAACTACTTTTGACGCTTGCGTCATCATTTTAAAATAATAAACAGCCTTATAAAAATGGAACCAAAAATTAACCTCCCACAATCATGTAAAAATTGATCATTTACTTCATGGGACGAAAATGTAAAATCTTGGACCTTAATGCTCTGTCCGAAGTCGGTGCTGTAGAAAACTATGTATTTAATATTTTACAAATCACATCACCCTGTGCATGTGACCGGCATTATTATTAGTAACCTTATGTATATTGTTTTATTTAGCATGATTTATCTTGTTACTTTTGGCTGGGCACCGACTTCAAACAGAGCAATAAGTTCCAAGATTATGCAGTTTTGTTCTATGAATTAAATGATTAAATTTAGTTTTAATTTTTACGTGATTTTCGGAAGTTAGCTTTTGTTTGCACTTTTTAAGGTTGTTTAATTTTTTTTTGTGTAAGAAATCTACCTTACAAACCGCATAATGAGCATAAGCAGCAAGTGCAACGGCTTAAACTGTTGTCCATATCTAAATTAAAACACTCAGAAAAGCTCCGCCCTTCAACTTTTAACTGTTATGCAGTTTAATCTTCCATCATCACCTTACCTAAATTACTTGAACGAATACAACTAAAGGTCTATTCGTGCATGTTGTACTTAAAAAACATTATCGAACTCCTAATCGTTAAGGAGTTTTACCTTCAATCACTAGCTCATCATCATAATATGATGACTAAAAGGTGAAAATATTTAAAAACTTTAGAAAATATATAAGACACATAAAATATGTATAAACGGGTTTTCCTCGATATCCCTTTCAGATCCTGACTTGGTTGGTTACAATAGGACCATCATTTCTCAAATAAAAGAAGAATCATCGAAATTGAATAATAAATCGCGAAGATATTGACGCATAAAAAATCTTCTAAGCCGTCTACTGTTAAATATCATGGGACTAAATTGAAACTTTGGTCTATCAGATTAAAAAACAATTATCAAAATCGGATCATATTAAGCAGAGCTAGCGCGGAACATACATAAAAATCAGACGAGTTGAGAACCTCCTCCTTTTTTGAAGTCATTAAAGATAAAAGTGTGTTTTTTATTTGTTGGACAAAATAATACTGAGCAACCCTTAAAATTTCAAACTGTCTCAATTCTCTCTCTCATCAATTTTTGAAGTCGGTTAAAAATTCAAATCGTATTTTTCTTGTTACATTTTCCGTTCGTTGTATCATTTTTATCCTAAATAAGTTACACGTTCTGAAACAAGCAGTTGGCTTCATAAAAATGAGGTTCATTAACGATATTAATTTTCAAAGTCTCACAAACAGTCAAGAGAAATGGCTGTCACGGTTACCCTTGCACCAGAAAGCACTAAACTTAACCAAGATGGAGCGAGTTAATTTCCCTGGGCCATGTCTCAAGCAAATGCGCCGACTTAACTAGTATCGGTATAGGCGAGCCGGACGCTTAAGGGGCCTACAGCCTCCGTTTTTCAAAATCTTACCTCTGTTATGAAAGGGCTTTTCACAAAAGCTATTCTAATTATGTTTTAGCTGATGAAAAAAAACTATAAGTAGGTACAATATTAAATATTATATTGCAAAGAAATCCAGGTATTGGTGCGTCTTTACTTTCCTTACAAAAGTAAATTGATGAAGTATAGGGAAAAAAAAATTGTAAAACAAAAAAACCACTAGCCCTGCAAGTAGCTTTCAGTCGGGATTCCCGCACCGCACACGCACTAGCCTCGGTCACACACAGCGACTAATCGCTGCGAACGACTAATCGCCGCGAGTATTCGCTGTATGTAACTATTCGCTGCGAATAGATTTAATCGCCGCGAGTTGAATTCGCCGCGATTTGAATTCGCCGCGATTTGAATAGAGCATGTTCAATTTTAATCGCTGCGAATGCACTCGGCGTGAGAATTCGCTGCGTGTGACAGGGTACTCGCTGCGTTCCACTCAGCGCGCCGCCGCTCTACACTACACGTCTGTGCTAGGTTATGTCGACGCTGCAAAGATACGAGTAGGTAGGTACTCGTAGGTAGGTACTTGTAGGTACGCAGGTATTATATGATGTGTCAACCAAAAAAGAAGCACAGAAAAAAGAAATAAGTTTTTGAATTTGCGCACCAACAGACTCGAAATTCTTTAGAAGAACTTGCTGTGTGTGACAGGCAGGCAGCGAATGCAATCGCAGCGAGTACCTATTCGCTGTATGTGACCAAGGCTTAGAAAAATTCAACGACACTTGTAGGCCTTTCGGTAACTTTGTTGGTCAAAGCATTGAACCATTCCCGGGGTTTGCCGGTTTGTAGGGAGGCTCCCGCCTGTAAGCTATTTGCAGGGCTGTTGGGTTTTTTCTTGCGCCCATTCTTCTTGTCAGTTATTATTATGTCTATAATATTATTTCTTATACTTGCAGAATTGTATTGCAAGTACAAAATGCATAAAAATAATATCAAATCTTAAGCTGAATGAAGTTGCATTTCAACCCTTGAACCAACAAGCACTTGCTTCAAACAACTATAAACTAAGACGTAGCGTAGTTAATTTCCCAGGACCATGTCTAAAGCAAATGCGTCGACTTAACTAGTATCGGTTTTGGTGCCGGACGCATACCCGAGGGGCTGATGTGACGCTCAAGACTAAAGTATTATTGGATAAGCTTACGCTTCGCTTCGATTGCCTTGGATTTGTTGACACCCGAGATTAATAGGATGGTCTATGCAAATTGTGCCTGGATATGGATACTTACAATTAATGCGGGTTTCGTTTGTAATAGCTGGTTGGATTTTGTGCCTTTGAAATAGTGTTGCAATAATTGAAGAACTGAAAAATTCTACTGTCCCTTTTTTACGTCTCCCTGTAACACTGTAACGAGTAATACACTGTTTAACTATTTTCTTAGAGTTGGTAGTAGCAAACAAAATCTATACCTATTGAAGTTGAAATTTTGTAAGTTACGTACACAAAACGTGTTTTGTATCAATGCATAAAACGCAAATGTTTTATGCTCATAAGAGCATGGAACCAACATGGAACTAAATATTACTTGCGTATATTCACTACAAATAAATACCCTATGGTGAAAGATCACCAAAGGGTATCAGATTTTAAACTTTCGCGTTCCATTATAATTATAAACAAGAGTAACGGGACTCAACGCGACATTAATTATGAAGTACATATTATTATGTACTTACAGCTTGACGTTTCGGCTGTGTTGCTACAGCCGTGGTCACTGTGGGGCGGTGCGCGGCGACGACGTCTGTTCGGGCGGGCTTGGAGATCTTCGGCCACCCTCAAATTGTCACTTTTTGTTTCAGCTGTAAGTACATAATAATATGTACTTCATAATAAATGTCAACCAAAAGGTAGTTGGCAAATCTCCGAAGATAAAACAGCACCCCGTTATTCTAATCCACTATTAGAGCAATAACGCTTATCTAATTGTTTATTTTTAGAATAATATTCATCAAGTCTAACTTTTGGATCCGTAAAAATACGACTTCATATTCACGAATTTAAAGGACAAAAGTCCCCAAATAAGAACATTCAAACTGATCCCAGACGAACTAATAAATCTAGATTTATAACTTGGAAGTTCTTTCTACTTTTATTGCCGGACTGCCTCCGAATGTCCCAATAAAACACATCTGAGGCTATAACACGGATTTGTGAGACTATTTCATATTGGTTGTTATCATATTACACAGAGCTTATAGCTAATAAAAAGGTTATGAAAATGAACTTAATATGAGAACTTGTATTAAAAAAGGGTGAGTTAGTATTTATATCGTAATGACTATGGAGAATTTAAGTTAAAAGCATCAGTAAAAAATTGGTTAAAGGCACTTAGAGTGAGCAATACTGTTATAGCAGACCCTTAATAACAAATATGATACTGAGACATCAATTATCAAACTATTTGTAAATATAGATTATTTTATAGTAAGCAATACCATAAAGACTCTTAATTACAAAAAGCCGACCTATTTGGTGCAGAGATACGGAAACCTGCCTTCTGCGCCAGAGGTCTCGGAGTCGATTCCCGAACATGACAAATATTTGTTTGCATAAAAATTACTATTCAATTTTGTCTTGGTCAAACGAAAAGTATTTAAGTATTATATTTATCCGTTACGAAGTTTACATTACATAGTTTCATAACGAAATTTACATGGAAATAATTTATTTCTTTTTTCAAAGGTACCAGCAGTATAATATGTAGGTAAGTACGTATCTTTAGTCTGCCATAATTGGCTGATATTGAAAAAGAAGAGCAAACTTTTAATTATTCAGTACCCAAGCTTAACTTTGCATTAACGCTGCAGTTTCAAATATAAAACAAAGTTATCGGGAAAGTTTACCAACTATGGAATATATACCCAATGGATTCACTTTGTAAAAATACATAAAAACTTTCTACGCTTCTGATAAATGAATCTTGATAAGAACAAATATCTTTGAAGTAATATGAGTTGACGTTTACCTTATTTAAATGATTTAAACTTTTTCATCCAAAACGGATTAGTACCTACTTAGCCTTCATCATACCTGATGTTAAGTGATGATAAGGCTGAAGGTGAAAGCACACTACTCCCGGAAACCTCCATCACTGAGGAAACGGCTATCTTGTCTCTAGCAACAATGCTGAAAACGTCGTTGTTATGGCAGGCGGACTTTGAACAAGCCCTAACACCATCCAAACTAAAAGATTAATTATAAATTGAGGACCTGGACTATATGGATGTAAAGGTTTTGTAATGCTGGCTTCTTACGGCGCGTGATATCGCAACGCAAGTGGTGTCCAGTGGCCCGATTCTGCTAACGTTAAGTCGTAATCGTGTCTCAATCGTGTTTCAATTGTTGTGCTTTTTTACACACTAGTGACAAGAATTATGACCGTATGATGTGATGTGAATGTAGTGTGTAGTGTGACCATCAGTAGTATTGTGAAAAAAGTTCACATTTCTTGTAACTAGTGTGTAAAAAAGCACAACAATTGAAACGCGATTGAGACAAGATTATGACTTAACGTTAGCAGAATCGGGCCACTGCCCAGCTGTTACTTCGTGATCATGGCGTGTGCAACGGCACCGAAATATCGAGGACTCGACAACAAATTTAAGGTAAAAATCATACATGTAATATATATAATAATACTATTATTATTATAGTAGTGTGAGGGCACCATTTTTAAAAACAAAAACAAACTTGTTGTAACCTCAGACACGATTTCATCATAAGCCAAAAAGCAAAGGATGAGTTTCAAACATCAAAGTGACTTTGCAAGGGAAAATAATTTAGGATATAGTGTTGTGCTATTTCAGTTCGCTTTAAATATGCATCGTTTTATCACATTATGTATTCACTGCTCTCTTGAGAGCTTAGACTGTGAACGGTCAACACTATACTCAAAGATTAAGTAAAATAAAATCCTCGAGATTTTAAATTAAACATACTTTCAAAATTATTTTTGTTATTTGTGAGTTTCTCACCAATTTGAAATCAAAAAGGGAATAAAGATTTATTAAATATTTCATCGCTATGGTGTATGTTAGGTTAGGTACATGAAAACTAATAGATTTATTAAAAGTTAGTTATAGGATGACCCATTATGGCACATTGAGTTTGGTATCCATAAATTATGCAAATTTTTTTGGTTTGTTTGTAGCACAAAGACTAGAATCACTACTCTATAATGATAAGAAAAATCTATAGGTATATTATTTGTGGAAAAGTTTCGTTTGAGATCTAGAGTTCTAGGTTTTGGTATCGTTTTAATCGTCTTTAAAAAGAGCACAAAATAAAATGCAGCATTGTACACGGAGCCCATAAGTACTTGAGACAATCCAATATGCCAGTCCAATAAGACAATATACACCACTAAATTTTAATTAGTACAACGCTTTTAAGGGACTGTTCCATACAAAACATAACATCGACTCGACTGAAATGTATGGAACAGCTGATTTTTTTTGAGATTCCGTGGATGGCCTCATAGTAAATATTGTTCGTATTGATGGACACTATCATACCTACAATAGGTATTTGTATTAATTAAAATTTAGAAGTGTCTAATATTACTAATTGATCACTGGCTTACGGACAATCCAATGGAGTGGACTGTCTCTATTTACACGATGCCAATATTGGACAGGCTTAGTGGATTGTCTCAAGTATTGGCTCCGTGAAAACGCTGCAACGCAGGTCATCAATCAAACTGTTCCACGCGAATGATGTCACGAGAAACATCTAGTCAATGTAAATCCTACTAATATTATAAATCTGAAAGTTTAGATGTTTGGATTTTTGTTTGTTTGGATTTTTGGATGTTTGGATTTTTGGATTTTTGGATTTTTGGATGTTTGGATGTTTGGATGTTTAGATGTTTGGATGTTTGGATGTTTGGGTGTTTGGATGTTTGGATGTTTGGATGTTTGGATGTTTGAATGTTTGGATGTTTGTATGTTTGTTACTCAATCACGTCAAAACAGCTGAAGAACGGATTTGGCTGAAATTTGGGACACAGATACTTTGTAGCTCGGAGAGGAACTTAGGCTACATTTTATCCCGGATAAATATCATATTGCTGCGGGATAACGTCGTGTAGTCCACGCGGGCGAAAGCTTTTAATGATATAATGTATTTATTTAGTAAGATTAAATACCTATTACTGTACTGTCCATTCTGTGACATAATCTGTGGCGAAGTAAACAATAAATGGCAGCAGACTAGCTTCTGCGTGGTCTCAGAGGCTTCCTGTTGATGCCGTTTCATTATACTGTCGAGCAAGCAAATGCTTTTGTACAACTATCAGGGTACAAGATAATTGTGCACTATAGAGAAATCGGAAAACGATTTGGCTTCCCCGATTAGAACTTGCAATTTCTGCCGTCTATAATCGAAGTTCATTAGAATTATCTCCAGCTATTAGTAACTTGTCTGCGGCTTGAATCACTCAGGCGTTAGTTCTTACAGTTAGATAAGTTAAGTTTACCAAATACAATCTATGTTAATAAATATTGTCTAAGTTAGGCAGCTTGAATGTTATGTATTGAAACAATTGAACTTATCTCAACAACTACATATATTATTATCAAGTCTGCGTAGTTTTCAATTTAGTTTTGGAACTTCGATGTAATTAAATGGTAAGATATATTTCGTATACCTTTGTAAAGTTTGTCTTAATATTGCTGGTTTAATTTTATGACGTTATCTACGATCAACCTTTAGACCAGCAATGAATAGCTTTTATTAGAGAAACCTTTGATGGCGGTACGTGCTTTGGTACTGGCCTCCATTCTTGGATTAACGTCGTGAAGCAAAGAGCACCTGAGTCTTAAAGGCCACTGTCTACAGGGGTGGGGTAATGAATGCTATAATTAATAATGATTAAGCTATATTGTAAATTTATTCATTCTTACAGATAATGTTTTTATTTGTGGGTCATCTCAATAGATAAAAGATTCCAGTAACAAATTCAATTGTGACAGATTTGTATTATACTTTTACGGATTGCAAATCAATGCAGATTGCAGCCTTTTGTCTATACAAAAATAACGAAAGGGTTATGTATAAGCTTCAAAATATAGTTAACTGTGATTTAGGGCAGTGTTTTATTGGAATATAAAATGAATAAATAAGGTATTGTGCTATTTTAAGAAATCTCAGAGTTCCTCCGTGATTGAGGATTCTCAGAAGTAGTGCGTTTCCACCTTCAGCCTTATCACAACTTAACATCAGGGTTGATGAGGGCTTAGGGCTACCCCTTTGAGGAAAAAAATATCTCTATATTAATCGACGAAAATTGTAAGCCTACATTTTTTAATAAAGTTTTACCAATGGTAAAAAGCGTCCATTCGGTATATACTACTATACCGAATGGACGCTTTTTACCGTTACCACATTCCCTTTTTAATAATATTTTGCCTTTCTTCCTTTAAACAAACCTTGCCAGTAACATAGAATTGCATTAATTTACTTTTTACTTCAGATAAAGCTGTCAAGTATCTCTTCAAGACAGTAATAAACACAACATTGATGGTAAAATAGTAGCAAAATAATGGCAATTCAAAAACGCTTCCACTTTGAAAAGTATCGTTGCTATTGTTAAATATTTCACTTATAACTTTAGCAACCCCACTAGAACAGGTGCTTATCAAAGTCATACTGATCTATCCTCCATTTAACCGGGACAGCCTGGAACGATCTCAATATTATGTGGGGGTTGGCAACTTGAATACTCTATACGCCATTTAGGTAAAAGGGTTTATCGGTGATGGGAAATTCGATAATACCATCGTGCCTCCATAAGGCCTTATTCATAATAGAAAATGACGTAAACACGCCAGAATATTATCGCCGGCTTAGATAAGGTAAGGTGTTAAGTGAATGTTGTGGAACTAGGATTGTATAGGGTATATTGTATGAAGTAAGTAGCTTAGGTATACGTATACCTAAAACAGGGAAAATAATAAAATAACAGCACAAAGATACTATCTATTTATAAGGTACATACAAATGTACATTCATTTATTAAATGTATATCCTTACTTATATTATAAATGCGAAAATGCGAATCTGTCTGTCTGTGTGTTACACAATCACGCCTAAACTACGGAACCGATTTGAATAAAAATTGGTACAGACATAGTCTAGAGCCTGAGAAAGGACATAGGCTACTTTTTCATGTGAACAAAGGGCTGTAAGGGGTTGAAATAGGGGATGAAAGTTTGTATGGAAATTTCGTAATTTTTAAAGCTAGAAGCTTCAAAATTATTTTATAGGCTTTTGATTAGATAAATAAATACGACATTCAAAGTTTGTAAAAAAAAACTACCCTAAAGAGGGTGAAAACAGGGGATGAATTTTTTCGTGTGATGACGTCGGCAAAAAAGTTTACGGAACGGATTTTGATGAAAGTTTTTTTTGTTATACAGCTATTGGTCCTTGCCAACATATAGCTATAATTTATTTTGAAGATCGCAATTTCTGATGTGGAACCATAGCAGTCCAGCCAAACTATGAGAGATACAAAAATACCGTTTTAAGGAAAATTGTTAAACGTGATGAGCACTTTCTATTGACGTACAAAGTTTGAAGGTCTGGTACACCTGATGTGGAACCCTAGCAGCCAGATTAAACTATATGAGATACAAACATAGCGTCTTTAGAAAAGTTGTTTAACGTCATGGACATTTTTTATTGACGGAAAAATATCGAAGGTCTGGTACTCCTGATTTGGAACCCTTGCAGCCCAGCTTAACTATAAGAGATACAAATACAGCATCTTAAAAGAAGATGTTCAGCGTGATAAGTATTTTCTTTTGACATACAATATATACTAATATTATAAATGTGAAAGTGTGTTTGTTTGTATGTCCGTCTTTTACGTCAAAACGGAGCAACGGATCGACCTGTTTTTTTTAGTATAAACTATCCACAGTTCAGAGAGAGAGAGAGATATTTTTTTATTTACACAAAAGACCACACAATAAGGATTAGAAGTTTAGGAGCTAGAGAGTCCCATAGGCTAATTTTATCCCGGAAAAATATCACATTCCCTCGGAAAAACGTCGTGTAGTACACGCGGCAAAACCGCGGGCGGAAGGCTATGTGATATAAATTTACGTAGGTACTGTTTATGTAATATACACGGTATTTTTTTATCACCCCGGATATTTTTAGGGATTATTTTACTCATGAAAACAAACAATTTTTATTATTGGACCAACACTGAAATCGCGAAAAATATCAGCTGTTCCAAGTGCAAAAATATTTTTGTTAGTTTGTTTTCATGAGCAGTATAATCCTTTTAATTTTATCCGGGGTGATAAAAAAAATTAACGTGTATATTAAGTAAATAAATAAAATAATTCATACTTATTATAAAACTGTATGCGATTCTATTCAGGAGGCTACCGGCTAAAAATTATGGGTATGGACATGGGCTTCATTTGACATTTGAAGCCCATATTATGCCCTTAAAAGCACAAAATATGAGCATCAAATGTCAAATGAAGCCCATGTCCATGTCCATATTTTTTGCCGGTACAGGGGCTGTATACATTGAAAAGAAATAGAAAAAAATACCACCAAGGGTCTTCTTAAACGGAACAGATACCAAAAATATAGTTTTTTAGTTTTTTGTCTGTCTGTCTGTTGTCCACGTTTCAGGCAAAAACTACTGAACGGATTTTAATGAAACTTTTTTTGTTATATAGCTATTAGTTGTCGCCAACTTATAGGTAGGCTATAATTTATTTAGCAGATCGAAATGGCCGATGTGGAACCATAGCAGTCCAGCCAAACTATGAGAGATATAAAAATACCGTCTTATGGAAAATTGTTAAATGTGATGAGCATTTTCTATTGACGTACAAAGTTTGAAGGTCTTGGTACACCTGCCTGGCTAGCATTACCATCATTATATCACGCGATAGGATATAGCACGTCTTGCTGTCTTGCTTCCACCTTAGTGGGGTAGGTAAGCAAGACAGCATGACGTGCTATATCATATCGCATGATAAAAGCCGTTCATGCTAGGCCAGCTGATGTGGAACCCTAGCAGCCAGGTTAAACTATATGAGATAGCATCTTAAGAGAAGTTGTTCAGCGTGATAAGTTCTTTCTTTTGACATACTGTTTGTATTGTTTGTATATCCGTCTTTCACGTCAAAACGGAGCAACAGATCGGCGTGTTTTTTTAGTACCTATGTGGATATTTTAGGAGCTAGAGAGTGACAAAGACTAATTGATATCCCAGGAAAATATAGCTTTCCCTCGAGATAACGTCGTGTAGTAGGTACAGGCAGGCGAAACCGAGGGCGGAAGGCTATGTGAAATATTTTTTTAATGTGTTAATATGTATCATAGCGCTAAACTAATATACTTATATATAAAATAAATACACAAAAAAACGATAAACCTTATTAGCTAAAACAATGAAAAATGCTGCCGAAAGTCACTATTCCACGCGAACGAAGTCGCGGGCACAGCTAGTTAATATATAATGATAGAGTTTCGAAGAAAATCTTTTTAATATTTACTTAGTTTTGAAAAGCAATTTAAACACACCAGGGGTCGTGGTCACGGAAAACCAATAAAAACCACTAAAATTTAACCAAGTTGTTGAATAAATTGCGTGAAAAAATCCGTGAAAGTGTTTTATTTATATAAGCAATTTAAAGTTATATTTACGCATACTTCCATAAGGCTGGCTGAAAGAAATTGACAGAATTCATGGCAACCCCAAATAATTTTCTGAAACTTACGGGTATGATTTTTTTTATCATTAATTTTAATAGAAGCATCGATTCCATGTGCAAATTCAAAAAAATGTTATTATTATTATTTATTTATTATTATTATTTATTTTGGTGAATCGACAGTTGTATAAACACTTTATAACATAGAAAAAAAAACAAGAAAACTAATAATGGATTCACACAAGTAGAGATACAATAGTAACTAACATACATTGAGCTCACAGTGGTAAAATTACGCTAGGTTCACAAACAATAAAACAAAAAACAAAAAATTATAAATGCATATCATACAATAAAAAGAAAATAAAAGAAAAATCGCTTACACATTAAAAACAAAATCAATCATACACTTACAAAAAATAGATTAGCCAGCTTGCGCCTAATAGATACACAACTATCATTGAAAAGGTCAATATCAACAGATTTGTATAATTCGTTCATGTAGTTACCAGCTCTTAACAAAAATGAGTTCTGTCTGTAGTTGCTTTTCGCCATAGGTATAGAAATTAATTTTAAATTACGTAGTTTTCGAGAGGGGACATTTAATTTTATTAATGAAAGAATGTCGGGACAATCGATGATATTTGAAGCAATTTTTTTCAAAAATATTATATCGGCTATACTTCGTCGATTTACTAGGGGCAAGAGATGGTGCTTCCTACAAAGGATATCATATTGGTCGGAGCTATATGTCACGCCGGTACGATAGCATAAATATTTTAGGATTTTTTTCTGAACGTTCTCAATCCTGTCAATGTAAGTGGCATACCTTGGGCTCATTATGATGATCAAAGCAGAACAGCAGTTTTTGTGCTTATATTGCATTTTCAATCGTTCAATCAATTCAATCATTTGAAAGCAGAATAACTTAGAGAATAACATTTTAAATGTTTCAAAGCGTTTTTTAATAACCCTGTTCATTTATCAATCATCAAACCATAAATTTTTTGATTTGATTAGCTTTTCGACTTTAAATCACAAACTTTCGGCTGGTTGCTTAGAATAATACTAAATAAAATAATACCTAAAATGTAAACAATAGGAAACCTTTGTATTTAATAATACGAAATAATTTCGTTATACACAAAAGTGGCTCACTTTATGTATCGCCGTTATAAAATAACATAGCTAACTATTTATTATCATTCATCAGCATCATTTCAGCCGTACGACGCCCACTTCTGGGCATAGGCCTCCCCCAAGGATCTACACAACGATCGGTCCTGCGCTGCCCGCACCCAGCGACCTTGACCAGATCGTCGGTCCACCTTGTAGGGGGCCTGCCCACGGAACGTCGTCCGGTTCGCGGTTGCCATTCGAGAACCTTTCCGCCCCAACGGCCATCGGTTCTCCGCGCTATGTGTCCCACCCACGCTATTTTATTATGGTTGATTTTAATTTTAAGTTAATTTGAGTCGATTGAGATAAGCTGATAAGCAAACCAATATTCCTAAGCCAACGTGAAGGTAATCAATTATACTGAGTGACTCTCCATATTATTATAGTAAGATTAGGCTGTGTAAACTTTGCACTGATTGCAAGATTACAGGCACAAATCAGAATACTATAATCTTTGATCTTCAATATTATACAGGGTGGAGTTATTTCATAAAACCTGGAGGGAAGGTATAGCAAAGAGAAATCGTAAATAGGAATCGATAGGAATGTAATTTTAGCAGGTTCGATTCCTGGGTGTGGGAAGCTTCCTACTTATCCTACTAATATTATAAATGTGAAAGTTTGGATGTTTGGATGTTTGGATGTTTGGATGTTTGGATGTTTGTTACTCAATCACGCCAAAACGGCTGAACGGATTTGGCTGAAATTTGGTACATAGATACTTTGTAGCCTGGAGTGGAACTAGGCTAGGAAATAGGCTTCTTTTTACCCCGGAAAATTATCACATTCCCGTGGGATAACGTCGTGTAGTCCACGCGGGCGAAGCCGCGGGCGGAAAGCTAGTATTTTATAAATGTTTGAATTCAGTTACGTTTCTTTAAAAAAAATAAGAGAATGGTTCCCTAAAGTTAAATTTGCTATCTCCACTATTTCGAGTACATTTGAAATAATCTTACAATGTATCCTACTATCCTACTAATATTATAAATGTGAAAGTTAAGATGTTTGGATGTTTGTTACTCAATCAAGCCAAAACGGCTGAACGGATTTGGCTGAAATTTGGGACACCGATACTTTGTAGCCTGGAGAGGAACATGGGCTATTTTTTTATCCCGGAAAACTATCATATTCCCGTGGGATAACGTCATGTCGAACGGAAATGGTGGATGCGGGCAGCGCAGGACCGATCGTTGTGGAGATCCTTGGGGGAGGCCTATGCCCAGCAGTGGGCGTCGTACGGTTGAAATGATGAACGTCATGTAGTCCACGCGGGCGAAGCCGCGGGTGGAAAGCTAGTAATATTATAATAAATAATAATAATAATAAATAATAATAAATAACTTCTTACAATCACACCAATTATCTAAGACCATGTTAATTTCATTAAGAAACTGTATCATGGAAAACTTGATAACGGATAAATATATACTTAAATACTTTTTGTTTGTAAATACATACTTAATATACATAGTAAACACCCTTAAACACATTATAATGCGAAAGTTTGTGAGTATGGATGTATGTTTGTTACTCTTTCACGCAAAAACTACTGAACGGATCTAGATGAAATTTGCAACAAAAATAGATTATAGGCTGGGAAAACACATAAGTTACTTTTTATCCTGATATTCCCACGGGAACGGGAACCAGGCTAGTGAAACCGCGGGCAGCCATTGCTAATATTGTAAATACTAAAGTAATTCGATTTGTGTGTTGGTTTAAGTTATCAAACCGATATTGATGAGACTAGCGAACAAAATAGATCAAACATTGTTCTATAAAATTTCGCGGTTAAACCGCGAAAACTGCGAAAAAAGTGATCTTTAGGTACGGTCGCTAGCACGTCGGTTTACTACAAAATGTCAAAAGTTATTTATTGAAACTGAAGATAAGGTTGAATTTTATTTAAAGAAATTTGACAGTTTGTAGTAACTTGACGTGCTGGCGACTGTACGCACGTACGAAGCACGAAATATTTTTTTTTTTATAGGCAAATTCTGCGCGGACGAAACGCGAAACGCCACTTCTCAAGACATAAAAAGAAAACTAGACTGCCAATAAGTATAGTCTTAGTGTCAACTCACACGTACCACAATCACACCACATCGCAGCGACAAAATGTGGTACGTGTGAATAGTGTCGATGCAACTTTTTGCAGTTGCGTTGTGGTTGTGCGACAAAATATCGTTGACGCTAGTAGTTGTGATGTGGATGTGGCCGGCTGCTAGTTCGCAGAGCGTCGTTGCTGGTGATTGCGTTGTGGTTCCGTTGTGGCCGGTCCGGTATCACCCACGCGGTCGATAATGACTGCAAAATCTGGTACGTGTGAATTAAATATCCATTTCCAATACAAAATGCGTCCCGTCCCGCCCACGTGGTGTGGTTGTGGTTCGTGTGGGTTAAGCCTTACCGTCGTCGTCGCCGCACACGAGCCACACGCGACAGCCACAAACGCCGCCACTTGAAGCTAGGAGGAGAAACAAGTGACAACTACAGGCGTCAGCCGTGTGTGGCAAGTTCATATAATTGGGTATTTGACTGTTGTCGAAATGTAGATATTTAATTATGACATTCAGAAATATAACATTATTGAATAACAAATGTGAAAAAAGAAGTTAAATCTGTATTATAACAAGCGAATTATGAGCTACTTAATTTTGACTCTAGCTATCTCTTTCTAAAACGAAATTTTCTATGGCGAAAGTATAGCGCTATAGAAATGTGACGTCACGTTTCTATAGCGCTCTCCTAGTCTAATTAGAAAGTTTGATGCTCTATATCGCTGAAAATATGCAAGATATTTGAAAATAAATACCTATGTTGTGTTGCTACTAATTAAAGGAACATTTTAAGTCAATAAAAAAAATCCAGTCAAATACCCAATTATGTACGAAAACTACAGGAAATAGGTCGGTGGCGGCGTTTTGTGGTTGTGGTCGGTGGCTTCGTGTGTCCCGTGTGTCTCCGTGTGCGGCCAGGCTCTATTTTCCAACTTTCATTTTGAAGTATTTTTTGATTATATACCTCAGAAAATAATGCCTACTTGTTCTTTAAAGTTATTGTAAAAATAGTCTTCGAAACAATAATGTATAGATAAACGATAACAGTTACATGTAAAGCCAAACCTATTTTTTCCGCAACCAAACCTAGTACTAGGTTTGGTTTTGCGTTTACCGACTAAAATATTTTAGTCGGTAAATTTAGTAATTTTTAGTCGGTCGGTTTATTATATTCCAATATAAACTAATAATCTTTGTTTGTAAAAAAAACATAGACCAAGACACGTAGTCATGTTTAAATGTTCATGCACAGAAATACATTTGTCTTGTTCGGGAATCAAACCTGAGACCCTTGTGAAGAAGGTATCCGTACCCCTGCGCCAAATCTGCCGTCAATTTGAAAACCTAACCTAACATATTTAATAAAAAAGAAGTAAGCCACAGTACATAAAAATATGATTTTATCTCTTCCGCGCGTTCGATATAATGATACACATTCTCGAATCTGTCATAATCTTGATTAATGCACACCCACCTATCATTTGGGAGTATTTGAGGAAATAAGTACCCTTGAGGCGGTGACCTCATTCAATTACGTTACTTCCCACTTGAGTCCCCGTTTTAATGGGAGAACATTCGGTGGGACAAATCACCATCGACGCGAACGCTGGAATAATTTTCATAAATTTGCAAAGGTCGCTCGAACTGTTGTTGAATGTCGGGGCTTGAAGTAGTTGCTATACTTAGAAATGGTAAATCAGTGGATGTCTTTGTATTTTGGAATGTCTGAAGTTTATGACATTGAGCTTCTTTAAGGTTGAAAATAAACTTTTGTAATTTTGTAAATGTACATTTGTATTAAGCATCTTTTCCATTAAACGAACACGGTAGGTACCAAAAATTGTGGATTCTATTTACTTGTACATATTTACTGCTATTAAAATAACTGCGACTATTTAATTGAATTTGAAAATTATATTTAATAGGAGTTATCTAAAGGTACTGTACAGTTATTGAAATTAAATAAACTTTACTACATCCTACTTCTTATCTAAACTTTATCCTTAGCATGAAAACAAAAACTATCGTTATGGAAATCGGATAGTAAACTATACCTTATTTCAAAAGTTGTCAAAGTGCTGCCATCAAACATGTATTGAATTTGAGTTCCTTATCCGACCGAAAGAGGCGCTGGTCTGGTTTCCATACAGAATAATTACGATCACGATAACGGTCCATAAACGACAGTTTTTCGTGCTAAGGATGCGAGATCTTAATATTCTGGTCCTTTCTTAGACAATTCGGTAAAATAGGAAAACATGCGCTTTGTTGTAAAAAAATGTCTGATATGCTACTAAACGTATTGTCATTGTTTTTAAATCACATTATTAGTAAAATCAAAGTTAAATGACAAAAAATACGATTTTACTAACATGTGTCGCTTCTCTATTAATATCTAAATTACCTCTATATTGTGCAATCATTCGGCAAAGGAAGCGAAATGAATAAGATAAATGTATTTGTTACTTTCAAATTGCCGAGTAATTTGTACAACAATTATTTATTGAGGTCGCACAAATGCAATACATTTACATATGACACATTTGAATTTGTATGTATGAAATAACTTGCATTGTGCTAGTCAGGGAAATAATGTGTTTGTATCGAATCAATCTCGGACCATTGACAACCGTATAATTCATTATGAACCGTATAAAGTTATTATTATTGGTCTCAATAATAACAATAATGATATGCATATACGATTAAGTAGGTTATAACGTTGTTATCAAATCGGTTTGCAACTGTATTTTACTTTTGATTGCCGAAAATTGCGTAATAGGTAAGTAAATATTACTATTTACTTAACAGAGGGCTGGGAGAAGCTTGCATGCATAAGACTAGAATGGCGACATACTGTCCACACTAATGTGGAGTATTATGAAAAGAAGCTCCTTGAAGATCTCGAAGCATAACGAAAAGTTCGTAACACCTGACGAAAGCCTACTTACAACTACACTTGCAATGCTGCTGGCCATCTGTTCTATACGTCTCGTGACCGGACCGTCCAAGTTTGGTTTAACCCTTTCAGGCCTGATGGTAGTAATGTCCCGTACCACGTAAGGCCGATGGGAATATACATCCCGTCACACTTTGATTCAAGTCAAGACTGAAGCTTAGTTTTTACTTAGCAATTGGGACAATTCGTTCCAAACGGTTCTCACATTAACATAGAATAATTTCGTATTGATAATTTTAGTCTGGCAATTTGAATTTGATAATTTGAAATATTCAATTTCAGATAATTTGAAAAATTGGTTTCAGTCCTGGCACTGCACCCCCACGCTGAACCGAAAGGGTTAACAAGTCATATTCGTGCCCATCATAAGGACCACGTAGGAGTCGCCGTCACCGGACATGGTGTGGAGGACATAATGAATAGGCAGTGCAAATGTTTTGTTTCTTACTGTTTAGTGTTGTAATATTTATTGTCTATTATGAACCGTTGCCGCACACAAGCCACAAGCGACCGCCACAAATGCCGCCACTTGAAGTTAGAAAAAGAAAAAAGTGACGACTAGCGGCGGCGGCGGGCGACAACCTGCGAGCGGGCGAGGGTCCACCCAGACGTACCACAACCACACCGCAGCAACCACAACACGTGGGCGGGGCGCATTTTGTATTGGAAATGAATAGTACAATTTACACGTACCACATTTTGCCGTCATTATCGACCGCGTGAGTGATACCAACCACAACGCAACCACCAGCGACGACGCTGCGAACTAGCGCCCGGCCACATCGCATACGATGTGATGTAACCAAATAACAACTACTAGCGACAACGCAACCGACATTTTGTCACACAACCACAACGCAACTGCAAAAAGCTGCATCGACACTATTCACACGTGACGTGACCACATTTTGTCGCTGCGATGTGGTGTGGTTGTGGTACGTGTGGGTCGACATTAAATACCTTAGTAATACTATAGTATTATTTGCTAAAACTACAGGAAATAGGTCGGTGGCGGCGTTTTGTGGCTGTGGTCGGTGGCCCATGTGCGAAAATACTAACTGTTTCCCCTTTTGCGATATAATCAAGAATCTACTACACTTTTTTTCTAATTCTCCGAATAATATTGTGCTCGATCGTATTTTTGTATCAAGGATTCCAAATCTTCGGGGAAAAACAGTTGGAACCAATTTCACTAAGAGAAACACGTCCAAACGAAATAGAAACGCATCTGAAGTGTGATTGCATCAAATTTGCTGACGTTACGTTTATCAATTTAGTTCCAGACAGTTTTATGCTGTCTCTTTTTCAACAACGGAGATTATTATGTGAAAATAAAAATAAAATAAGGCTGTAGGTGGTAGCGGACCGTTTCCGGTATTCTCAATCACTGAGGAACTAACTATCTTCTCTCACTACCCGAATACAACAACACACATTATTGTCTTAGTAATGAAAGCAGAAAACCTGACCAAAAACAATGACGGTACACCTTCCAAGAGCTTTACGTTACTAGCAACCTGCGTGCCTTATTCAGAGTGTGATTAAAAAAAATCTTATTCTTGCATTTTCTCTGTTGCGTAGTTCTATGCGATGGTAAGCGACTTTTTTATTTTATATTATGTAAAATTTTTGGTTGGTGGTAGGACTTGTTCTTAGTCCGCCTGGCTAGCTACCACCATCTTATCTAAGTCTGACGCCATAACAATGATGTTTTCAGCATTATTGTGTTCCGGCAGTTAAAGATAAGATAGCCAGTTCCTCAGTGATTGAGGATTCCGGAAGTAGTGCGCTTCCACCTTCAGCCTTATCACCACTTATCATCAGGTGTGGTGTGATGAAGGCTAAGTGCTACCCCGTTGTGGATAAAAAAAATAAATAAAGGAATTAATTTAAGCTAAACAAAAGTAACAATCGCACTATAATTGCAAACTCTAGCGCGTTCAGAGTTAGGCTGTACTAAACATGTCAGTGTGGGTATTTGTTCCATACATTTTTGACCTTTTCCTTTTAAAGATAATTCATAATATTACTATTTAAATTTAAGAAATCCTAAATATGTTCCTGCATGCATTAATAATTAGAAGAGCAATAATTTAAAGTTTCTAACTTTAACTGCCCTGTCTAGATTTCCTACTGCTAGCTAAACTAAACTGAACAATTAACTACGATATATCTGCGTGTAATTTATAACAACATTGCAAATTTTATTTCCGTAAGCAATTTGACAATTTAAACGCTGGCTATTCTAACAAATACAAATACTGCTTGCTAATTATTACTCTTAAAAATCGTTCCTTTGTATGTGCCCAAGTTTAATTTGTTGCAGTTAATAATGGTAGTCGATTATTAGTGCTTTATGATTGGTATCAGATTGTGATACCGGTATTTTGATAGAAATCGATTGTGTTACAAAATTATCGGCTTTAGTATTATGACAACAATATTTGTCTGCTACAAATCAATGTACTGATTGTTTAAGAATGTATTCACAAAAGTTTTACGTGACGTTTTTTATTTCATAAGCATGTATATTCAAAGTATTGTTTAAAGCTCAGCTATTGCAATAAAAAGAGCTAAAACAATCAATATAAAAGAAGATAAATCCAGTATAACAGAATTTGCAAAAAACGCAATTTTACTAAGATTAGCTCATATTTTTCTATCGGTATTATCTCTTTTTGAATGATACTTCAAAGTGTTACGTCGTTTTTCTCTTGGAAATAACGCGTTTTGAAGCATATTTGAGTCACTTAAGTTGTGTTTTCGAACATGGAACACAACAAAGAAAAAGAAAAATAAAAAATTAGCATGTGGATTTTTTTTATCCATATCGTTGTAGCACTTTACCTTCATCGTACTTGATGTTAAGTAGTGATAAGGCTAAAGGTGGAAGCGCACGACTCCCGGAATCCTCAATTACTTAAAATTGGAATAGTTTTAGATGACGTTTGCCTAACTTTTTTGCAAATAAGAGAGAAACAAAAATAATTATAAGTATTTTTTTTGCATCAGAGACTGAAAGGGGGTCTTAAAAATTCGAAGTAGGGCTACTAGAGTATATGGGATATCATATGAAAGAGCGCTGCTTGCACACAGGAAAAATTAAACGATGTCTCAAAATAGTAAACTATTTCAGAAATCATCAACAAAAAATATATTAGTTCTACTATCAGTCAAGAGCTGGCGTTGACCTAAAACTGCAATATTCTACACCGCAAATGCTCTGACAAAATCTAGCCTCACCGATGAAAACATTTTCACGTTATATTTATTTAAATTTATGATCGTACTAAACCCTCGGTGCGTAAGTCCGACTCGCACTTGACCGGTTTTTTTAAACGGAGAAAAAGGTTACTAAGCATTTGATTTTACTTCATAAACTACAAAAGAAATAAGACCTTTGAAGTGCGCTCTTATGCACTCGACCGTTTTTGATACTCCAACCGTGGTATTGCTGACAGAAGCATGTCGCTCACAAGCTGTGATAGCGATCGAGTATTCGGGTGTTTTATACCTACCTACCTTACAATCTAACTGGCCCCAAGCCATACTAATATTAATCAAATCTCCTTATTGAAAATGAAATATTAGTAAAAAAACAATCCATCCTCCAAGTTGCTCCGCCAGGAATCGAACCCGGGACCTATCACTGTCCGGGCGAATGTTCTGACCGCTGAGTTTCGGAGTCGTTAGAAGAAGCGACGAATCTCTCTAATACTTTTTACACACTGTGACCCAGCGTTTATTTCATCAATATTACTACCCTCGACACCCGAATAAAGTATCTTTACAGATATTTGACAATCGGTAAAGATGAAATAACTTTTTTGCAATCTTCTAACTTTATTAAAAAGCGTAGATATCCTCTATTTTCCATTTTCAAGCCTAACCGTACCCACAAATTGTACCTTCTGCTTTCCAGCAATTTTAAAATGGATTTCGCCGTGATGCATGTTTGTAAATATAGCGCCATAAACCGAGGAGCCTGCATCAAATCCTTGTTAAAATTATGAATATTACACGCGCTGGGCTGAGATGCTGAGATGCGGTGCAAGACGATAAGCTCGCAGGTCCGTTCGTTGAGCAATTTCTTGGCAGCCATGAAAACAGTGATTCTCATCAAGGCAAAAATAGCGTCAAAAGTTTAAATTCTTGTTATTTCTATTTTTAGTTTTTTGCATTCACAATGCAATTTTTATTACTGAAAAATGGAAAATGAAGTATTTAGAAAAAATGGTGAGACGGGTCGATTTTTTCTAAATACCTACTTCATTTTCTAGTGTTTTTTCTTTCTTTGTATGTTTACCGATTTCTCTGTCAATTGTGGTGCGATTTTAAAGATATTTCCTTGTGTTCTGATGATGGGATCCCGACAAAATTAAAAAAAAACCCCAAAATGTTGGGTATTGTACGTGTTTTATATATTTTCTAAAGATATTTAATTTAAGAACTTGCATCTGGTAGGCATCAGATCATGTTGATGAGCTGATAATGCAAGACATCTCCTTAGCAGTTAGAAGTTCGAAGATAATTCTTTTAATATCGTTGATACGTAAAGATCGATAGAGTTGTAATCTTTCCGGTTATTCAGGTGAGCTGATATGAAACTACTTTACGGTTAGTACCACAGAACATGGAAAGTAAAAATCTTTCCGTGTTCTGTGGTTAGTACTTAGTACTTAGTCCACCCTCTAATTCCTAACTGTTAAGGAGCTTTATCAACCAAGAGTAGTTACTCTTGGAACTTATTGATCAGTCTGAAGTCGGTGGCAAGCCAATTTAAGTATTCAGTTGGTTACAATTCATACCACCTCCCGAGCTTTGAGCACCGGGTAAACAAGTGCCAATAGTAGTTAGAAAAATTGTGATCCTATGAATTAAATGTATAATTTCATCCATCCACAATGCCAGTTTTTATGATTGAAAAATTGAAAATGAAGTATTTAGAAAAAGTCGCCCCGTCTCACAACCAGCTCCGATGGGACTCGAACCCATGATTATCCGGGTGACTGCTCTAACCGCTGAGCTACGGAGTCGTCGACTTTTTCTAAATACTTCTTTTAAAATTTTTCGTATAATTTAATTTTTATTTCGTTTGTATGTGTGTAAAATAGTAGTGAGTTTTTGTTTAAAGGTTTTAAAGGCAGTTTTTATTTAATTGTCATAACTTTGAAAGCAATGGTCAAAGTATTTAAGTATAGACGTTTAATATTTATGCGTGACGTTTTTTTAGATATTTACAAAATTTTATTTATTTTTAAAGTTATATGTTCGTACCGTTTCGGTACTTCGGTTCCATCGCTTGCAGTGACTTATATTTACAAGGTGACATCACCTGGGAGAGAGTTCTGATGGAAAGCTAACAATTGATTAAGGTGATGATAGCTGGGAAACGCATTAGGTATTAGGAGACCTGTTGGTTCACACATTCTTCTGTAGGGTAGAGACACCAAAGAGTACGCGCTACCAAAGAATACGCAGTGCGTTTAGTCATATGCGACAAGGATCATTTAGTACTTGGATAACATTGACAAGAGCGCTAGTTGACTGATTGAATAGCTAGAGGATAGTTAGTTCGCATTTCGACCGCGTGTCAAAAGATCCTTATCGCACATTAAAACTAGTAAACTAAACCCACTGCGTACTCTTTGGTGTCTCTACTATACTAAACACTTTTTGAGTTCTAAACAAGTGTGTTCGTATCAAGTGCGTAGCTCTCCATACTGACAAAGAGAGTTTTATTTAAATATAAATACAATCGAATATGTTACATATCAAGCACCACTTAAGTACTTGTAACACAATTCATCTAATCACAAATAATTTAGGGCCTTGATGTTTTGCCAAACCTTAACTAAGTTCTATTACAAAAATATCGTATTACACCGAAACCTTTTCCCCGCTGACGTCACACGTAAACTTAACCTTCACAAAACAGCCAGGAACTGGAAATAAATCGTGAAATCTAATTATGGGTGTTGGCAAGCTCCTGAAGACCTTGAGTGGAATAAGCATTGTTTTTTTCAAGTGTCCTATTTCGGGAAAAGATGTACCTGGGTGTAAATAAAAAATAAAATAAAAAAAATCGTTAAACATTGAAATATGTATGCAGAGTTTGAAATTTTAAAAATGTCAGTAGTTTTTTTCCTTTTCTTGTTTCAGTTAATGTCTTTACAAGAGTTGATGTATCAGCCGAGTATGTAAGAACTGAATGTCTATTACCCTTAAGTATGAGTTTTCAACGTTAACGAAAACTATCGGATGAACTGCTCATATCGGTAAAGCAGTCAAAGGACATGAAAGAGATAGAGCGATAGTTTTCGGTCACGTATACAGTTTGCCAAACTCATACTAGGGGTACTGAAAAACGCACGAGTAATTCGCGAATAGTAATACATTGCTCTTAAATGTGTAGTTATAGTGAGAGCAACTATGCAAATAGTGTAATTAAAATCGCTGTTTAAATCCCGATGAATACGCCCTTTCTAGACACGCTCTAAGCGATCTGCAAAATACTAGGCAAATCCTAGGAAATTATATTCAGATTTTACATTATTTTTATGCATTCACAATGCAATTTTGTAAGTATAGGAAAAATGTTATAGTAAAAAACCACGAGCCCTATAAGTAGTTTCAACTGAAATACCTATATAATGCAAAATTATTGTTTTTCGTCTGTCAGTTAGTTTTTACTTTTTATTAAAAAGTGAACCTTTTCAATTCACCTGATTGAAGTTATTTGACACTGTCATTCAACATAAAATTAAAATTAAACTTGAAACTTTTGATAGAATTTAACTACAAACGTAAGCCGATTTTATTATTTAAATCGCTTGATTCATGGCCCCAACAGCTCAAAAGCAACCTCACGAAGCCCGTGCTCTTGATGTTGCAAAACCCACACCATTGTCGTGAATCCCATTCTCCGAGAATGTGATATATCTAATTATTTTACTCGCCCGTGCATTTGAGCATTATATATTAATTTAGCTACTTATAAATCTGATGTGGCTTCCCTGCATGCTGTTGCATTGTCAGAATTAAATGCTTGGTAGCAAGATTCCTAGTCCCATGTTGCATTGTTTCAAAACTTATTAAGTTAAATAATGATAGTTGTGATACAATACCTATAGTGATCTTAATCGAAAACTCAAAATGATGCCAGCAAAGTTATCAAAGAAATCAGTCTCGTTGGAAGTTGAAAAAAAAAATTCAAAGACTTTAATCGTTCAGTTACACATATTATTTTCATTGATTCTTATAGATTTTTATTAGTGTAACTTTATTTGGTTCAGCCAAGTTTTCTTGTAAGTTTGCTACAGAAAATTTGTTCAGATACTGTTTTAAAGGCCGGTCACTGACTTTTTTTTTATTTTACAACCGCTTGCGACTCGCAGTTACGATAACGGCTGGAGGGAAATTCAGATATTTGTTCTTACGCGAACGAAGCTGCAGGCAACAGCAAGTTATTAAAGTAACCAATACACCGCCAAACTCTCCCGCCAATAAAGTCTAAATTATTCAATCTTATTTTCGTTCTCAAAACGAGGTACTCTCGGTGCTATTAGTTCGAACTAGTTTCGTAGTATAATCTGTACCCCGAGTGTAAGTTTTTATGACAAGCAAACGCAAACTATTTCGAGTACGTATTTATGTCAATTTGTATGAAAACTGCATAAGCGCGCTACTCGCCGCTAGAGGCGCTGATAAAGTTTTCATACAAATTGACACAAATACGCACTCACGATAGTTTGCGTTTTTTGACATAAAAACTTACACTACGGGCACAGATCATTGATAAAGCTAGAACAGTGTGGAACTCGTTACAGACCGGTAAGAGGGTTAACACGAGTTATTCGGTCGTGTGAATTTGAAATGGAACTAAATCTACGCACATGTAAAGGGTTAAGATACAATCTCTGCCAATTTGTATCGAACAAATTATCAACAAGTTCGAATTACAATTAGACTGAACATGTTTCAGTATTGGCGAATAGGTTACGGTTTTGGTATAGTACCAAAGTTTCTAGAAACTTGTTAAACTTCTAGATAAGTAGTTCAATTAAATTGAAAACAATTTTAATTGTAACAAAAGTATGCCATTAACATAGCCTAAATTTCAAAGCTGTGCAATATTAAAACAATAATTTAAGCTACTTAACGGTGGTGATAGAATAGGACATGAAATCAACAATTATAATCATCAGTTTGTAGGTCTGTGAGTCTACATATTGTGTATTTAAATACACTTTTTTAGTTACTTTCAATTTCTTTCATTGTATTTCCAAATGAACCCTATAAAATATTTTTTCTTATTTAGGACACACCGTTGCTCTCAATTTCATCCATGCGATTTCATGAAACCTTCCCAAAACGCACTTTAATTAAATCTAAAAACAAAAGCGAACCAATATTTTTATCTCGCGACATCTACAGATAGTGATCGGTAGCTAACCAGTGTCCAAACCTTATAAACGCTGACGTTAGATGTTATCATTCATGATTGAACGTTTTTGTACTAACTAAATTAGAACAAAGCGGTAATTAGATACTCATAAATTTAACTAACGCATACAGTATCGTGTTTTGCGTTCACTTTCAAAGGTTTTTTTGGGGCTTGTAATTGAATCGTTACTGGGTAATTATTTTTCAATGCTAATCTGTGAGAATAGGTAGGTATTGGCTAATCGTCCTTCGTCTGTAGACGGTACAGGATGTTAGGAAAGTTTTGTGCTTTTTGTCCCGGTTTCGTTAAAAAACTGAATTATTGACAGGAGTTAAAGAAACACATGTACTAAGGTATGCTTAGAATTTGATTGATTAATATTAATAATGGGTCGCTGCGCCATCCTAGTAAGTAAGTAATATTAAATATACTCGCAGTTCATTTTTCAAAGTAGGTACAAGCAATAGATTTCAAAGTAAGTACAAAATGCAAACATCAGTCAATGATATTAAGGACGACCGATTGACGACCGATTTGGCGCAGGGGTATACTACCCGCCTTCTGCGCCAGAGGTCTCGGGTTCGATTCCCGAACAAGACAAATATTTGTGTGCATGAACATGTCTATTTGACTTTCTTTTACAAACAAAAAGTATTTAAGTATATATTTATCCGTTATCAAGTTCACGTAGACACAGTTTCTTAAGAAATTAACTACGGGCTTAGATAATTGGTGTGATTGTAAGAAAATATTTATTATTATTATTATTTATTATTAAGGGAATTATCCTCCAACTCCTAACCACTAAGGAGTTGTACCTTCCATCACCAGCTAGATGATGACTATCAGATGCAAATACTTGAATAACTTTAGAAAATACATAAAAAACGTTAACTACCTATAAAATTTCCTGGATTCCTGGATTCCACCATCAGATCCTAACTTGGTAACAATGTGACAACCTCAGGAGTATATTCTTTCGAATAAAAAAGAATCATTGTAACTGGTCAACAGTTCGCGAAGATATTGATGCGTAAAGCAGAAACCACTAGTCGAACACTATGTGTTTTTTCAAGATTGTGAAAAAACTTCTGAACTGTCTACTGTAATTTTTTTCATGGAACCAAATTGAAACTATGGTCATTAAGATAAAAAAAGTATCAGTTATCATTAAGTTCACAATTGGCGGAGATATCGCGGAACATACATAAAAAAAACATTCAGACGACTTAAGAACCTCCTCCGTTTTTGTTGAAGTCGGTTAAAAAGGAACCCTTATAGTGCAACTTTGCCTGTCTATCACAACTGGATATCTCGAGAACTACTAATGCTATCAACTTGAAATTTTGAATAGTTTTAGATGACGTTTTCCCAACTATTTTGCATTTAAGAGAGAAATAAAAATATTCATATATTTTCAACACACTTGCTCATAAAGTGAGCCTATTACATCGATCTTAAGGCCATAAACCGAACTATAACACACACGTGCATAATAATATTACACACTAGTGTGTAATAGAATTATCCCTACAAAGTTATGTTAGTACCTTACTGCAAATTATATGCGAGTAAACAGAGACTTTTCAATTTAACCGGATAATACAGTATCCCTACAAAGTTAAGTTAGTACCTAACTGCAAGTTATATGCGAGTAAACAGAGCATTTTCAATTTCACCGGGTAATAGGTACAGTTTTTTTTTTGTAACAACAAAGAGGTTTTGTTCGGCTGAAAATCCATTTACGTTCTTAGAATAAATAATTATATGTGTCCCTAATTAAGAAAAAAAAACCAAATTTTCATTTTATCACTATTATTATAATTATTTTGAAGTAGGCTGTATGTAATGAATCACCTTACATTTGGCGCGTGCAAAACAAAACAACTTGCGCGCTTTTTCCCTTAGCTAATAATAGGTCTTTACATATGAAATTGCCGTTTTTTTCTTTTGTACATATAACTTAACAACTTTTATAATATTAGAAATATATAATTTCTTTAATATTGCGTTACATTAAGACCGTATCGAGCAAATTTTGATAATTTAATAACCACGATATTTGATTATATACATAGAAAAAACTTATTCCGAAAGTTACGATTATTTTTGTTTCCAGAATTTCGTACTTTATTAGTTGTAACTTAGTGAAAAAAAATTTTTTTTCTCAAAACGAATGTGTCATTTAGTAGTTAAAATATCCATAAATACGTGTGTAAAATTTTGTAAATTTACATAATATTAGTCGTTAAATAATAACAAAAACGTTAGTATGGAAAAAAAAATATTACAGAAATCTCCATACAAAACGGCAATTTCATAGGTAAAGACCTATTATAAGGTAGGTAGGTAGGTAAACGCTTTATTGCACACACAAAGAATGACAAAACAAAAACATCATGAAAGATAATACAGCACTTATGTGGGCAAAGGCGGTCTTATCGCTAAGAGCGATTTCTTCCAGACAACCTTTGAGGCATAGGAGAAACATAAAGAGAGCGAGAAGCAGTTCACCAGTAAAAAGGCAAAAACAATTCAGAATTTATCTACAAGTAAAGAAATAAATATACATAAACTACTTAAATAATTATACTACTTATATAATATTAAATATGTGTAATATATATACATATATATATGCCTATATATTTATATATAATATACATACTATACCTATATATAAATATTAAATACTACATAAACTTAGGTTATTGGTTATGCAATAAATGTTTGTTTTTCCTCGCAAGTGTGTTGAAAAAGTGCGTATGAAACTCGTGAGCAACTTACTCACTAGACACTCGGCTGATTTACGCCCTCGCTTGCGGCTCGGGCTGCAACCTACAGCCTCGTGCATAATGAGCAACTTAGCTCACTTGTATCATAATAAATACTATTTTGCAACAGACACTGAAAGGGGGTAAAAATTCGAATTAGGGCTACTAGGGCATATGGATCAACGCTGCTTGCACATTCTCAAACATTTTTTCTATTTTTCTTAGGCCGCATAGTTTTCGACTTTTGATGAAAAATGTAAAAAAAATACCGCTCCCCCCTTATCTCCGAAGTTTGCATAGTGAAAAATCTGAAATTATTTTATGTAACGATTACAGGGAAAATAAAACGATGTCTCTAAAGTAAACTTTATCAGAAATTGTCAACAGAAGTAACATTAGTTCCACTATCGGTCAAGAGATGGCTCTGACCTAAAACTGCAATATTCTACAGTGCAAATTTTTTGACGAATGACGAATAATAGCCTCGTCGATGAAAATATTTTCACGTTTTATTTATTTATATATATGATTGTACGGAACCGAGTTTCTTTTACGTAAGAAAAGGCCTATTTTCGTGCCGGAGTGGTGTAAACTACATTTTAATAAAAAAATTATTGAAGCTAAATAATTTTTTGAAACTAAGTAGTTTTGCGATAGACGTACCTACGTTATTGTATTGTTACAGAAACTTTGGAAATTTTTGTTTGTATTTCAATCATAGAAGCAATTTCACCTAAGAAAGGCACAGATGCTTACAAAAATGAAAAACAAAAATTATGAAGGTTGCAAACCGTCTAGACATTTAGATTATACTCGAATTTCGATACAAAATGTTTTTTTAGAATTGGGTCTCATAAGAAGGCTCAAAGTCACCCAGCGAGCAATGGAGAGAGCGATGCTTGGTATTTCCCTGCTCGATCGAATCAGAAATGATGAGATTTCTATAAAACTGTAGTACATTACTTTGCTCTATTGTCAATAGTTTCAGATTTTTTTACTTTCACACCTTGAGTTACATTATCGAATATCTGTTTTTGGCAGCTGTAATTCTTTTTAAACGGCCGTGTCGAAACGATCACGAATCGCGAATAATAAAATTTTGGAGACATAATCCCTTGTCTTGTTCCAAGATCAAATTTATCAGTATGCCAAAATGCGTCAAAATTGGTTCACTGGTTTAGGCGTGAAAAGGTTACAGCCAGTCAGTGTTACTTTCGCACTTTTGATATTTGAATGAATCGATTTGCCGTTGATTCTTGACCCAACAGTAGGTCACACTTTTTGACCATGACAGCGCCCTTACGTCCGCGTGCTAGCGTCAGTTTTCGCAGTTCAAGTGTTATTCTTCACTTGTCGTTGACTGTACAGAAATGGACGCATAGTAACCTCACGCGGATGTTTGAACGCGTCGCTTACGCGTGGTTGCGTCGACACAGCCTTGCCGACTCGAATCACTGTCATGTTTCGTTTGGTTCGGTGCTGGATAGTGTTTTGTTAACCACAGTATGTTACATGTGCTTTTATGCTAATATTACACGGTTCAACCAAATTGATTCACTTTGGTTGAAAGGCGCAGAAATACAGGCGCACATTGACATTGAATGATCCACTTTATTTACATTGTTCATATTGGTTGCTTCATCCAAATTGAAAGGCAAAAGCGAACCGTGTATTTCCGCCATTACTGACTTTCGTTATGTTGTAGATTAGATGGTGCGCGGTAATCATAGATACTTCTCTTCTATAATTAAATGCTTACTAAGCAAGTATATAAACACTGAAAACGGCGGAAATATCTCCACTTTCTGTAGAAAGATGCAAAAATATTTTTGACGGATAGATCATTTCCAAATCCAAATTATAAAAGCCAAAATATTTCTGTGACAGTCATTTATTTTATGACTGTACTCTTATCCAGAAACGCGATATTTAAAAAAAACATAAAAAAATGTTTTATTTAAAACTAAAATTAGGTATGTAGATCAACATCCACACAGACTTTTATATTATAGAGAAAATAATAAGATCATTTTCACAGTAAGGCAATTTATTGTGTCAAGTAGACAAGAGTGTGAAATACACTTCATAAACATAGAGTATTAAATTTAGAATAGTACAGGCTGTTCACAATGACAAAGGAGGTTTTAACACCCCCCCGCAATGTGAACACCCTGTATCTTCCCATACATGCTCCAAAAAATACAAACACGACATATCAAAGGACAACATACCATAATATACACTAACACAGTAAAAAGAACTTTATATACACCTTACTTGCTAACTTAACCATTTATACAGACATAACTTCCTACCAAAAAACAAACATGATAAAAAACCGCACAAAAAAAAACTATAAACCTATGCTAAACCTAAATAATTTGTACATTTACAATGCTTTAGTTTCGGCAAAGGTTTAGTCAATATATCGGCGATCATGTTGTGTGTAGGTATGTATTTAAGTTGTATGTCATGGTCTGTAACCGAGTCTCGTATGAAGTGGTGTCTGATGTCGATGTGTTTAGTGCGTGAATGATATGTATTATTATGGGCTAATTTCATTGAACTCTGATTGTCAGTATGGATGACGATGGGATGGCACGTGACGAATAGTTCACTAATGAGCGACTGGAGATATATTGCCTCCTTACAAGCTTCTGCGAGAGCCATATATTCGGCTTCTGTTGTAGAAAGCGCGACCGTTCGCTGCTTGCGAGCTTCCCATGAAATTGGGGCGCCGCTCATTAGGAAAACGTATCCAGTGAATGAACGTCGGTCCACAAGATTGTTTCCATAATCCGCATCGACATATCCTTGGGGATAGAATGGAGCATTAGGTCGAAAATGCAGTCGGAGGTCTTTGGTACCTTTAAGGTATCGAAGAATTCGCTTCGCAGCCTTCCAGTGTACCCCCCCGTAATGTGCATTGAACTGAGATAAGTATGAGACTGAGTGTGCAATGTCAGGTCTCGTACAAATTGCAATGTACATTAGAGATCCAATAAGTTCCTGATATGGAACTTCTGCATTTTCTTCATCTTTAGCCGGAAGATTTAGTTTTAGGCCAGGTTCTAGTGGGGTAGATAGAGTAATGGCATCTGTCATACCAAACTTATCAAGGAGTTTCTCGATATATTTTGTCTGGTCGAGAAATATGTTCCCAGAACCTTGTTCAATTCTCATGCCAAGGCAGTCCTTACAAGGACCAAGATCTTTGATAATGAACATTTTTCTGAGTTCCGTTTTGAACTGATTTTTTATGCTGTCACTTGAACAAACAATAAAAAAATCGTCTACGAAAACAGCTACTACGAGGAGGTCATTGCCTTCTCTTCTGTAGTACAGACAATGTTCATTGGATGTTTGCATGAGTGATAATGTGCGCATTGCCTCACACACTTTGGCGTTCCATTGACGCGGTGCTTGTTTTAAACCGTAAAGGGCTTTTTTAAGTAGACATACCTTGCCTTTAGCGTTGTCAGAGAAACCTTCCGGTTGTTCCATGAAGATCTCTTCTTCTAAATCGCCATTTAGGAATGCCGTTTCGACATCAAGGTGATCTACCACCAACCCACGATGAGCAGCAAACGCAAATAATAGTCGTACTGACGATAGTCTAGCAACTGGTGAGAAGGTTTCACCATAGTCCACTCCAGCCACTTGGGTGAAGCCTTTCGCCACTAGTCTAGCTTTATATTTGGTGATGTTCCCAGATGTGTCCCTTTTTAATTTGTACACCCATTTGCATTTAATGGTTTTTCTTCCCGAGGGTCTATCAATAAGAATCCATGTTCTATGTTTCTCCAAAGAATCAAACTCAGCTTTCATGGCTGTTAGCCATTTTTCCTTTTGCGGATGTTCGATTACTTCTTTATAAGTTTCTGGCTCTTGATCTGATGTCATGTAGAGGTGTTCCTCATATCTTTGAGGACAGCGCCTGTCTCGGATTGGATATCTTCTTTGAGATTCAGGTGCTTGCTCTAATTCTTCAGAAATATCTGATGAGACTTCAGGAGTAGGAGCAGGAGCAGCAGGCTTATCTGACTCTGACAAGTTTTCAGAGTTTGACTTAGCTGGCGTCACAGATATACCTGGCAAGGGTTGGAGTTGTGTTGAAGAAACAGGTTCATTGTCAAGAGGCACAAATATTTCTTGGGATAGTGTTGGGAATTCCAATTCACCTTCAGAAGGTCTAGACTGCTGTAGTGATTTATTTTCTATGAAAACTACATCTCGCGCAACTATAATAGTTCGAGGATTTTTCGGATCTACAAGTCGGTAGCCTTTGCTTTCAGTTGCATACCCGACAAAGATGCAAGTTTGAGTTTTTGAATCCAGCTTAGTTCGTTTTTCTTTTGGAATAAGCATGTGGGCTTCGCAACCAAATACTCTCAAATGGGAGAGATTAATTTTCTTTTTAGCCCACACTTCTTCAGGGATTCTGTTTTTTAAAGCTTGCGTAGGTACACGGTTTTTTAAATAAATGGCAGTATTTACCGCCTCTCCCCAGTAAGCTTTCGGTAGATTAGAGTCTTTAAGCATAGATCTGGCTTTCTCAATGATTGTTCTATTTGCGCGTTCGGATACTCCGTTCTGTTGAGGAGTATATGGGACTGTAGTTTGATGGACAATACCATTTTCCTTTAAAAAGGTAGACAGGTCGTTGTTGACATACTCACGACCGTTATCTGAACGCAGAACTTTGATACGTTCGCCAGTTTGGTTCTCAACCAAATGCTTAAACTCTACAAACTTAGTAAAAACTTCAGACTTTGATTTTAAAAGATATCCAAAAGTTTTACGACTAAAGTCGTCTGTAAAAGTCAATAAATATAGGGCTCCGCCCCACGAGTGTGTACTCATTGGTCCACATAGGTCTGAGTGAATTAGCTCTAAGACCTTACTCGATTTATTTTCGGACTTTTTGAACGGCTTTTTGGATAATTTCCCTTGTAGGCACGGAGTACAATGTTCAGAAAAAGTTCCGTCGTAATCTATGCCTATGCATTTATTTTTTAAAACTTGCATACTCTTTGTATTTAAATGACCAAGGCGTCTATGCCAGAGTACTGGTGACTCTTTAGTTGGCGTATAAAAAGCATTCGACCTATCCATATCTAGCCTAAACATACCTTTATGGTTAGAGCCTGTCGCTATGACTTTACCTGTCAGTTGACATCCACCTGACAAAGTAATTGACGCCCCTTTTGATGTAAACAATACATCGTAACCTTTCATAACTAAGTTACTTACTGATAAGAGATTTGTGGCTAAGCCAGGAATATACAAAACATCGCTAATTTTATTTACACTATCGGAAATTTTTATATTTACAGTACCTTTCCCATTAGTGAGAAGCTGATCCTTATTCGCAACTGTTACGGGAACGATATGGGAGGCCAAAGACTCGAACCAATCTTTCCTGTTGCTCATATGAGAGCTTGCACCAGAATCTAAGAACCAATCTTGTGAACCTGAGGATGAAGGTGTAATTAAACAAGATGAAAGTGTAAATTCAGTTGTATTATTTGAATAAACCTTTGTCGAAACTTTCTTGTTTTTAATCCTACATTCTGAAACCAGGTGACCTATTTTTTTACAATAAGAGCAGAACGTTTTCTTCTTATGCTTCGTTAGTAGAGCAGCCGTAGTTACAGGTCGGTTTTCTTTGATACTTGAAGTGCAACCAGTTCGCGAATCTTCTTGTAAAAGAGCGGATACTACACTTTCCGATGTGATTTTCGTGCCGGAGTGTTCAAGGGCCATAACAAGTGGTTGGTACCTATCAGGAAGCCCTGCTAGCATTATGATAGCTAGGAATTCATCCTCCACTCCAGATCCTATTTGTTGTAGTTCTTGCTGTACAGCTAGTGATGAATTCAGGTAGGACTGCATATTGCCTTTGAACTCATTTGTAAGAAGCCTTTTCATCAATAGTAGTCTTCTTGTCAATCCACTATCAGCATAGGCCTTCTTCAGGCTGCTGAAAGTCTCGAAAGCGGTTGTCGCCGATCTAATGACTGGGTAGATGGATTCGTCACAAGTGAGACAGATTTTTGCTCGCGCCTTTGCATCTTTGCGTTTTGCGTCAGGATCTTCAACATTGACAGGCTTAACGACTACATCCCAAAGATCGAGATCCGTCAGTAGGCATTCAATTGCAAAAGCCCACGTGTTGAAGTTTTTGCCATTGAGCTTAGTTATAGATATACCTGATGACGACGACAGCTGGTGTGGACTTGACATGGAAGATTGTGCCGGCTGGCTTGCCGATGGTAGTGACTTCTCCATAACACAATTTCCTTCTTTTTCCTTATTGATTACAGATCAGCATATGGTGCCCATAACCTTTTATATTATAGAGAAAATAATAAGATCATTTTCACAGTAAGGCAATTTATTGTGTCAAGTAGACAAGAGTGTGAAATACACTTCATAAACATAGAGTATTAAATTTAGAATAGTACAGGCTGTTCACAATGACAAAGGAGGTTTTAACACAGACGAAACCTCAGGCAGCTGCTAGTATACCTATACCTACTATAAGAACAGAATATCTGACCGGGTCCGTAGGGATTTTCGCAGTTCGCAGTTTCGCTTGAGGGAAAACCAAATTGATACAATTTAGACCGTACCAACGAAGTCCGCTTAATCTCAATGAAATTACAAAAACACTAAATATAAACGAAATAGCTGAATTTAATTTGCTTGGACTGACAATTGACTCAAACCTAAATTGGAAAAATCATGCAGCCAAAATAAAAACCAAACTGTCTCAATTCATCTACGGTTTAAGCGTTCTAAAATCAAACACAAACACTAAATGTGCTCTATCCGCATATTATGCCTATGCCTATGCATGGCTAAAATACGGCGTGTCACTGTGGGGGCATTGCTCTGAAACAAAAGACCTTTTCATCATGCAGAAAAAATGTCTCCGCATCATTGCAAATATTCGACAAAGAGTGAGTTGTAGGTCTTTTTTCATCAAGTACAACATCCTTACCCTTACATCGATATATATATTAGAAATAGCAACCTTTGTCCATAAAAATAAAACACTTTACCAGCACGTCAAAAATGTACGTAGGAAAAATAAACTTATAGCACCAGAACCAAAACTAGAATTATTTAAAAATAGCCCTTATTATAAATCCATCCAAGTATATAATAAATTACCCACGTCCATAACTGAAATTAAAGATACTAAACTGTTCTGCACAAAACTAAGGTCACTTTTAATTAAAAAATGTTATTATTGTTTGGAAGATTTTTTTAATGATAAATTTGAATGAGTAAATAAGTTTTTTGACATATTGCCTAGTTATTTATTAATCAAAATTATTAAAATTTCAATTTAAAATTATTAAAATTTATAAAAATTTAAATTACTTATATATAATTATAAATATTATATAATTATATACTTAGGTATTATTTATTAATTATTTTGTAATGTAATTATTAATTTAAATGTATTAAGTAAATAATGGTTAATTATTAATTAAAATGTAGTTTTTTGTATAAGTATGCATAATGTTAAGTGTATAATAATATAAATTAAGTGTTTTGCCATGCCCTTACAGGGCTCTTGTTTGTGACTAAACAATTTATGTAACACCATTGTAAACAACAAGATGCAATAAATAAATGATAATGATAATGATAATGATTTTTCGTTAACTGAAACTTAAAAGTCTAATTGGATGATTCCATATTTGTTTTGACAAATGTCGAAAACAAATGTTTTTCATGGCGAAACAAATTGTTTTAATCATCAATCGAGTTTTTAATAAATCTTTAGCTAAACTCGTATTTCGATGACTATTAAATTATGCGCGGCAAATACTAAAGCTGTTTTATCTATGATCAGTTCTATTCATCATATTCACGCTGGTTTTATACGTTAATGATTTAATTTGCATGTGGTTTGATTGCAAGTTGATTTGACAAGCTTTAATATACTCACTTAGAGCAAAAACTTGAAACTATTTAATTAGTAGATAGTAAAAAATTAAGTAAAATAAATAAATATTTTGTTTCGTTCTAGTGTTCATTGTAGTTCAAGGCTTTATTTAAAGGCTTCAAATTCTTTAGACAGTACATTCTGACCTTTTTGTCATATAAATCGCCGATGTGTTCTAGTGGTACACACCACTATCTAAGTCTGACGCCATAACAACGATGTTTTCGGCATTGTTATGATCCGGCAGTTATAGATAAAACAGCCAGTTTCTTAGTGTCGAGGATTCCGGGAGTAGTGCGCTTCCACCTTCAGCCTTATATTCACTAAACATCAGGTGAGATGAAGACTAAGGTCCGGTTGCTCGAAGCTTGGTTAACTATAGGGTTAAATTATGGTTAAAGTAAAATTAACCGGCGGTCAAATTTAAAAAGCGTTGTTGAAGCAGCGGTTACTTTAACGAGCAGTCAAATTACAGATTTAACGGCGGTCAAAATAACCGACAGGGTGGGGGTGGTTTAAATTTTGACATTAGTTATTAAGGGAAGGTTAATAAAATAGTACAGACAACACTATTAACCCTAAGATAACCAACGTATTTTTCTTTTACCGATGTCAAAATTGACATCAGTTAAATTTTAACTTTTGTCAATTTTGACAAAAGTTAAATGTACGAGCAACCGGACCTAAGTGCTACCTCGTTGGTGGATAAAAAAAAGTTTAACTATTGTGATGGTGATGTGACTCTACGCCGACTTCAAAGAGTAAGGTAATTAATGCTGACTTCAAGTAAAGAGATTACTAATACGGCTTGTAAGAATGTAATTACTGTACCTACTCCTCTAAACCAAATAAATAAAAACTTCTTATTTCGGACAGCGAGGATCCATAATATGTTGTTAAAAATTACTTAAAAACTATTTTGGTACATTATTATTTAAGAGAGACATTGTTTTTTTTTACCATAGAGTCAATGAGTGGACGATCTCCACTACTGACGACCTCGCTGAGGAGCTGTGGCTGCTGCGGCGCACTCTGTGTCACAATTATGCGGTCCTTTTGCACCTGATAGCTTCGAAACTATCCACTTCAGCTAACGTAAACATCGCGGACGCGCTACGAAACCGCGGCAGCCGCAACAACGCTCTAAACGCATCATTGTATTGAACACGTAGGGGACTGTAAGCATTTTTTGGTACCTATTAGTTAGTCCATAAGCTGCACGAATAGAAGGACGAACCGTATGATTTGAAAAGTGTTATTTTCACAGCATCTCAGTGCAGCGACCAATCCTATGTACCAACATATTCGCCCTTACCGGCAGTGCCATACGTTCTCTCTCAATGTCATCATCGTCTTTAAGACTGTCAGTGACAATATGCTGAAGGTATTTCAATTTATAAACTCTAGCTAGTGGTTGTTTATAGAGTGTTAAGGGGGGATGACATAAGGACACTTAGTGCCAGCCTTAAATACCATGAATTGGTACTTTTAGGCATTGTATAGCAAACCATGCGACATGCACATGTACAACAAATTATTCACAAGCACCGAGTAGAGTTCTCAGCGCACTAACCGAGGGAGCCAGCAGGACCATGTCGTTCGCGTAACTGATGTTATTGACGCACACTTTACCGATGTGGCAACCAACATGCATGCTGCTGAGTTCTCTGATCAATGCGTCCTTATTATACATATTAAAGAGCCTGGGGGAAGTTACCCCGCCTTGTCTCACGCCGCACTTCGTTCTGTAGGGCCCGGAGTACTCGTTCGCCCATCTCAAATAGTTCCTTGTGCGATTCTATAAGATTCAATCAACAAACTCGAAGTTCTATTTCGCTTGACTTTCACTTGTTTATTATGAATTTTGACATAAAAATATGTAGTTTAAAAAACTAAAAAACACACTTTTATAGGAACAGACTAAAAAGTACAAAATAACCGTCTATTCAGTAACTGAAATTGAAAAGCGTGGTGCGCGTTGTCAATATTAAGTACTTGAATGCATGCTTTGCAAAGGGCGCACCACGCTTTTTAATTTCAGTTACTGAATAGACGGTTATTTTGTACTTTTTAGTCTGTTCCTATAAAAGTGTGTTTTTTAGTTTTTTAAACTACATATTTATTTTTTACTTTTTAGTTTAATAAATGGCAAGCTATGGGTGGTTGATAATCTATTTCACAGTCTATTCATGTGTCTGCTCACCCTGTAAACATTATAACTCAAAGGCGTGATTGTATGTATTTAGTTTTACAAATTCAAGTGGAGTCTATTAGTTACCAGATGCGCGAGCCGAACCCTTACTTTCTCCTTACTCCATCATCAGACCCTCACCACCAAGTGTAGCGAATAGGTCTCATCAGAACGAAACAAATGAGCCCAAACTCAAGGGATTTCCTAGTGGTCATTAAGGAGTGCCACTGACTTCCTCCCTGCTCCATCATCAGACTCTCACCACCAAGTGTAGCGAGTTGGTCTCATCAGAATGAAACAAATGAGCCCACCTAGAGGGGTTTCTTAGTGGTCACTAAGGAGTGCCACTGACTTCCTCCCTGCTCCATCATCAGACCCTTACCACCAAGTGTAGCGGATAGGTCTCATCAGAACAAAACAAATGAGCCCAAACTCAAAAGATTTCGTAGTGGTCATTAAGGGTGCCACTGGCTTCCTCCCAGCTCTATCTTCACATCATCAGACCCTCGCCACCAAGTGTAGCGAATAGGTCTCGTCTAAACGAAACAAATGAGCCCAAACTCGAGAGGTTTCCAAGTGGTCATTAAGAAGTGCCACTGGCTTCCTCCATGCTCCATCATCAGACTCTCACCACCAAGTGAAGCGAATAGGTCTCATCAGAACAAAACAAATGAGCCCAAACTCGAGGGGTTTTCTTGAGGCCATTAAGGAGTTTCACTGGCTTTCTCCCAGCTCCATCATCAGACCCTCACCACCAAGTGTAACGAATAGGTCTTATCAACATGAAACAAATGAGCCCAAACTCGAGTGGTTTCCTATTGGTCATTAAGGAGTGTCACTGGCTTCCTTCCTGCTCCATCATCAGACCCTTACCACCAAGTGTAGCGAACAGGTCTCATCAGAACGAAACAAATGAGCCAGAACTCGAGGTGTTTCCTATTGGTAATTAAGAAGTGCCACTGACTTCCTTCCTGCTCCATCATCAGACCCTAACCACCAAGTGCGACTAAAAAGTCTCATCAGAACGAAACATCGGAGGCCAAACTCGAGGGGTTTCCTAGTGGTCATTAAGAAGTGCCACTGGCTTCCTCCCTGCTCCATCATCAGACCCTCACCATCAAGTGTAACGAACAGGTCTTATCAGAACAAAAGAAATGAGCCTAAACTCGAGGGGTTTCCTAGCAGCCATTGAAGAGTTCTATTGCCCACCTCTTGACTCCATCATCAGATCAGCTCGATGGTAGCAAATTATTGTATTGTCATCGGATTCATATAGACTTGCAAAGTTTCAAATCAATACGACTATTAGAAGTAGGTTAAAATTGATTTCCAAGATTTTCTTACATTGTGACTTAGTTACAAGTGAAGCTAATAAAAGTGTGGTAAAATTCGAAGTGAATGACAATGTGACGGTGCAACTTCGTTGGAGAACCTTAGCAAAACTTAAGCAAATCGGTGCAGCCATCAGGTAAACCTACAGCGTTTAATTTACGCCACAAAATGTCGTATGAAACGAGATCGAAAGCTTTAGGTACTGAGATCCAGGAAACAGGCGTACACTGGTGTAAGCTCATTTTATAGCTATCGATAAAAAAGTTTATAAAAAGGTGGAAACGATCAACGATTGCGAGCTGCTGCAACAAGATCTCAATAACTTATATAATTATTATGCTAAGAACAAAATAACAGTCAGCATTCAAAAATGTAAATGTATAAGTTATACTCGAAAAAAGAATCCTATTGTCTACAAATACCACTTTGATGGCGTCGAGATTGAGAGGGTCGAGGTGGTCCGCGATCTAGGCGTGCACTTTGACAGTAAGATGTTAATGTCGAATCATGTCGGCATAATTAGAGGCAGGGCTTACAAGAATCTTGGTTTTGTTATACGCACTTGCAGTCCCTTTCATGATCCCCTGAGTCTCAAATTAGTATATTATGCATACGTGCGTAGCATCTTAGAGTACGCCGCCCCTGTATGGTCGCCACGTTACGATGTTTATATCAAGCGCCTCGAAAAAATACAACATAAATTTGTTAAACATCTGAATTTTAAATGTAGAAAAACTAACACGAACGTTGAATACGAGGAGATTTGTCGTGCTTTCAATCTCCTTACTTTAGCGGAACGGCGAAATGTGTTAGACATGAGCTTGTTATATGACATTATCCGCGGCCGCCTGGACTGTCCGGAACTGGTTGAGAGCATCTCAATAAATGCATGTCCGCGGCGCACGAGGAGTACTCGCCTGCTGCATGTACCGTACCACCACACTAATTACGGACAGAATTCTGTGTTTACTAGACTTCCTAATTTATATAATTTAAAATTTAACGACATTGATATTTTTATTGGCTCTAAGAAACTTTTTCAAAATAATATCAGACGACACTTTTTTGACCCTGATAGTAATAGTGATAGTTAGCTAATACAACACGGTAAACAACGTATACGCTAGGTAATTTTATGATATATTTATATATTTAGACAATCATTATAAGTTATAAGTTAAAGTATGTATGTACATGTATATTTATTATTATTTTATCAATACCACTTCTTTTATAGGGTAATATATAAATATATAAATAAGTAATAATATAAAAACTAGTATTGACATAATCCTTCTCTTGGGCACTATTTCTCTAAAATATGTAATAATCTATACATATAATAAAACAGAAACGGAAAAAAAGTCTGTAGATGAAAGATTTAAAAAAAATAATTACTGCTATGTGATGTGTACAGGATATAGACCCCAAAACGATAGATATTAAAAAAAATTCTGTTTGTCTGTTTGTCTGTTTGTATGTTCGCTTATCACGCAAAAACTACTGGACGGATTTTTACCAAATTTTGTGAAGTAATAGCTTATAACCTGGGTCAACATATAGGGTACTTTATATTTAATAAAAACCCCTTATTCCTACGGGAAAATACAAAGACTGATTCTTACTAAAATAGATGGCGCCACATGATTATGAAAATACGTTATATTTAATCGCTGTCTCAATTAATAATGAATCATGTTATTTTTTTTTACCTGAATCAAAACATAATATAAATTGAAACCCCTCCAGGCACATATAAAATCATAAAAATAATTTCTTGTTATTTACGTTATTATATCTACTAAGCAATAGATGGCGCAGGTAGTCAGTAAGATATACCTCTCACAAAAGTACATTCGAATGATTATTTTAATTAGGGTGAAAGCCCTCTCTGTTGCCACTTTAAGATGTTTTTCACTTCTTTCGCATCATAACTACTAAGCAATAGATGGCGCAGGAAGTCAGTAAGATTACGATATACCTTTCACAAATGTACATTCGAATGATTATATTAAGTAGGATGAAAGCCCCCGCTGTTGCCACTTTAAGATGTTTTTCAGTTCTTTCGCCTATGGTCTTAAGTAGGTATCTATAAATAAAGCATAATTTTATTTATTATTTATTATTTATAAAATACAAAATTTATATCTAAAATTGTCAAGAATGTATCTTATACTTTTCTTTACATTTTTAAATTCTTACAATACAAAAAAACTACTTAAAAAAATTTTACAGACTCCAAAAAGTATTTGTCAACTGAAAAGGAAAAATATAATATCTATAATTTAGGTACCTTTTTGAGGTCGGTGCCAGTCAGTTTATTTTTATTTAATTACTTTTTATTTCTTAAGTTTTAGTGTAAAATAACAATACGTTTTAGTGAATTGTACTATAACATACCCACGGAAACTACTAAACTGATTTTGATGAATCTTAGACTGTTGCTAAAGTTAGAATACATCTAATTTAAATCAAATAGAACCATCTCGATATGCCTTAAGATTTCGAGAAATTCGTGGACAAACATAGTAAAAAACATATACTTACGAAATTTAGTTTTATTTTAGTAAATTAAAAACCTATTTATTAAACTTAAAATGTGCGAAGGGTGCCGATTGATGTGTTTTTGTTAATCAAATTTTAAAAGATACATCGAGAAATCAATACTTAACTAACTTAGATAAAATAAAAGAAACATCTAATTCGATGTAAACTGAATTATTACTATTGTTATTATGACTTAAAAGTCATAGATAAAAAGTATACTATCAAGCAAAAGTTATTAACGAAATGTTTTAAGCTAAGTAAGCACTCGGGGCAGTGGCCAAAACTGAAGTTTTCACCCTATTGATGTAATATTTCTATTTCGCATTTCCACTCGACGCTAGATGTCGCTACAGTAAGTATAGTGGTGCCACAAATATATCTGACCCGGTGACAGTGGTCGTGGAGGAGCCACTAGCAATACAAAATTAACTATCAAAATGGACTGCCGGCAGTCAACAGTATATTTAGTACCAAAAACTAACCACTGTGTGAAATAAGTTTGTCGCAATGTAGACAAAACGTCACCAATGTAATTTTGAAAAATTTGCTCATAAACGCTAAGTGGCCAGTACCTACGTAGATACCGACACCTACCTACCATTTTTTATGTCATTTAACCGGCTCTGGCTACTTAGGCCTTCAGCCGTAGGTACCATCCAATAAAATAAAGGAATATTAAAAATAGTTTTCTATCTAACTTATTTATTCATTTATTTACTAGGAAAGCTTACATAAATGATGTTAAATTAAATAATTAAATAGTATATCATTACATTTTATACCTGTTACTTAAAGAAAGTTAATTACAAGCTCTCACAAATAGGAAATGTCTCCATATCAAAATACTAGCCTTCCGCCCCTGACTTCGCAAGCTCGGACTAAACGACGACGTTATCCCGCGGGAATGTGATATTTTTCAGGGATAAAAAGTAGTCTAAGGCAGGCATTACACAGTCCATCCAGATCGCGATCACTGATCGTGATCTTGATCGCGATCGAGATTTACTATGTAGATATTTTGCGATCAAGATCGCAAACCGTCAATCACCTTCGTACACAGTCAATCTGGATCGCGATCATTGATTTTGATCGCGGATCGCGATCCAGATTGACTGTCTAATGGCTGCCTAAGTATGTCACTTTTCAGCTGCCAAACTATTCCCATTCCAAAAGTCACGTCGATCCGTTGCATCAATTTTGACGTGAAAGACGGATAAACAAACAAACCCTCTTTCACATTTATAATATTAGTATGGATACACACAATCTCTTTTTCATTTTATAGTAAAAATATGATTGGCCTGATATTATGCATTACTAAGTAAGAACATAAATTTTAGCTTGATACCTCCCACGCATACTTGAGAAAAAGTTTCTTAATAGGTAGACGGACAGATCTATGAATGAGGGCTCAACTATGTTCATGCAGCATTTGATAACAACATACCATGTTCATACCCTAGCCTGCATATTCGATATTCTTTAGACCCTTTTAGTAGAGAATAGGATTTCAAGAAGAGCGTTATGAAATCTGGGCAACAAACACACATAAACTAAACTAACACAAAAGTCACTACACCGCGCGTACGAAGTCGCGGGCAACAGCTAGTTAGTTAATAAGTTACAATTTTTTTTTCTCTCTCTTTACATTTACATGAATTGATAGTAAGTACTATGTTTGCTCTTCGACACACTTTTAGTGTTAGCTCTCGTACATAAAAATGTAATATGTTGGATAGTCGTAATTGGCCAACAGAATCTTTTATTCAATATGTAATTGCAAATTATTTTGAGCTGTTATAAATAAAATAAAATAAAAATAAATAAATAAATAAATAGCTGTTTCTGTCGATAGGCTACGCATGGAACTATGTTGGCCATCGTGAAGACACAAGTGGTTTTCTAGTATAGAGTCAAGCACACTGTCAAATATCTTGGCTATAATTGTTGCCAAGGATATCGGTCTGTAGTTCGAGCTGTTCGATACGTCACCAATACGATTCTTTACTATAGGAATTTCACATATACTAAGTAGGTATATGTGAAATTCTATATAGGTACTCTCTCTTCTCCTTATCCATCCATAAGAAAGGCCAGTGCCCCAGCAGTGGGGACATTAAATGGCTGATGATGATGATGATGATATAGGTACACACAATTAATTCACCTTTTACGTTTTACTAATTTAATGATGATAAACAAATCAAATAAAAAATACTTAGGTGAACTGATAGTCACAGTACAGGAATCCAATCGCGTTTAATTTTTTAACGGTAAATTATCCCAAATATTTTATACACTTTCATATTCTAAATATATCTCTAGGTCTAACTTTTAAACAGTATTTTTTAATTCTACAAAATTTCAAAGTGAGACATTTATTTGCACAAAAACTATACGTCAGCTTTATTACCTTTTGTTTTGTTATTGTTTCACCTTTCAAAATTAGCGCGATTGGGCTCCTGTACCGTATCTAAAGTTATGATCGAAATAATCTACAGATAGAATGTCCGACAAGTTTTTTGTTAGACAGATGTGAAACCATTAACTATGCATATATCCGTATTGAAATAGATTGGCGTGAACAATTAAATGTATTATTTTGCGCTTAACGGACATTAAATTGTAGTTAGTACGTTTTTTAAATTGAGTTATTGATTTTTTTGTGGAAGTTAAACATTATATACCAATAATATATTTCCTTTTATTATTTTTTATGGTTACACAAACACAACACATTGAAAGAGTGTAAAATATTGTAAGTCATTTATTTTCAGAAGGTTATATTTCCATTCCGTAGTTAACCAAGCTTTGATTAACTACGGAATGGAGGAGACCGTGGTGCAGCTACCACGCTCGGCCTGCGATCGTTGAAGTTAAGCAACTTTCGCAATGGCCGGTCATGGGATGGGTGACCAAAAATGTATTATCTCAAGCTCCTCCGTGCTACGAAAGGCACGTTAAGCCGTTGGTCCCGGCTGCGATTGCAGTCGCTAATACCCAGACAATCCGAATTGGGCCCGCGTCGGTCATAACCCATTCTCTCTATCTCGTCTATCTACCTATTAGGAAGACCTTTTCTCTAGCAATGGGGATATTAAATGGCCGATGATGATACACTCACTATCCACAATAAGCTTTTTATGCAGATATGTTCTACAATGTGGAGACGACTATGCTACAAAAATTGTAGGGGATGTAAGTGTCCATCTAGGACACGGTGTCGGACACACACTAGGTGTCCTATACGAACAACTTTTACTATGACACCGGCAACGAAATCGCGAAAAAAACACAACTGTTCCATAAATTTTGGTTGAGTCGATGTTGTACTTTTCTATGGGTCAGCTGTTTTTTTTTTGCGATTTCGTAGTTGTCCTCATAGTAAAAGATGCTCGATAAGTTGGACACTTTTATCCCCAAAAATTTTTGTCGGATTGTCGTCTCCACATTGTATGTTTGCCACCTATGAAGAATTGTTGGTGGCTTTGTGTTGCTGTCACTATTCTATAAAATCAGAATCGAGGGCATAAACAAGAGACGCCATGTAAAATCAAACTTACGCACTCCTCATACATAAAGGTACACCTATACACTCACTACCCACAATAGGCTGCATATACATACAAATATATGATGTTTTGCACCTATGGAGAATTCGTGGGTGGCTTTGTGTGGCTGTCACTAACGAATATCTGATCGAGCGGGAAATGTATAGTAGACAACATATAAGGCTTTATATGATGACCTTGAATGTGACTTTATGACGTAGTAAATAAGGGTGGTTCTTGTAGTGCAAGTATTATGTTTGAGATGCTGTTGTGTACCATTCTATTGACAGCTTATGCGTTTACTTCGAGGACTGACTCCTTTATAGAGATACCCTTTGCTTGATAGCATTGAGTAGTAGGAACATTATTACAAATAGGTACATGTAGCTATGATGGAATAGTGTAGTATTATCTACTACACTATTGTGTCTCTTGATTAATATAATGATTAAGTGAGTCGCGTTTTTCTCACGCATCGTCAACGCCCGTTTGTGGTGATACAGAAAAGTTTGACAAGCAATAGTTACAAAATGTCTTCAACCTGCGGGTGACTTGCGTTCGGATCGCGTCTGTATCGAAACGAATGAGCATCGACGGCGCGTGAAAAAGACTTGGTGTGCGGAGGGTGTATGGTTTTAAGTGCATGCATACGGTTAATCGCTTAAAATTGTCGCCACGAAAAGTTTAGATGTCTTTTTTTCTCTCAAATTTATCCTTATCGTAGGAATGCTAAAATAATAAAAAAATAGAGACATGAGCACGAAAACGTCAACAGACAGAGATTAAATAGATAGATATTTATAGATATATATAGATATATATTTTTTATATTTATTTTTATTTATACTTGCTTAAGTACCTAATGGTTTTTTTATAGTCCGTTGAAGGGAGGTTGAAGGCTTAATATCTAATGGAAATCAACACAGTGTCTAAAAATATTGCGTGTCACAGTAAAAAAAATAAGTAAGTACATTGACGTAGGTGCGGACCAGCAACTTATATTTAATCAAGCATACTGTGCCCAACGTCTTGACAGGCACCCGAATAAGGAGATTGACGCCCAGCGACAGGGTTTTTCATTTGGATAAAAGGCTCTCTATCATAGAAATCGACTTACTCACAATCATATTTTCTAAAAAGGTATGAAAAAAGTTAAGCTTTCACGAATGATTTGGTGTACGGCCCTTATTTTGCTAAGTTATTTATTCACACGCTAAAAATATTTTCTGAACCAATATTGAGTATTGAAATCCTCATATTCTATATTGCCTTAGCTTCTAGTTACTTGCTGAAAACTTAAGTTACAACAGAAAATAATAAAATAGCAAAGTTTCGTACCAGTAGGCATTAGCACGAAATCGAATAGTAATAGAACATCCGTCAAAAGCTGTCAAAGTGATACTGTCAAATATCTTTTGAATTTTTGTTCCTCATACCACCGAAAGAGGCGCTGCTCTAGTTTACATACAAAATAATACGATCGTGGTAACGATTACGATAACGATAGCTTTCGAAATGAAGTACTGTAAATAACTAACAAAAGAAAACCTTCAAAAAAGGTCATTTTACAAGCTTTTATTTAACTTGCAGTGTATGTATGTATGCATGTATGTCCGTTCGGGTCAAATCTTGCAACCTAAATTTGACCCACTTGCCAGTGTTCGATTGAGCTGAAATTTTGCATACAGGTTTGGTACGGATGACAATACAATATTACAGTAAGGTCAGCAAAAAAGCTTGTCATAAAAATGAAATTATTCAAAAAACTTATTTGATGTAAAGTGTTAATAGAAAATTCTAGCCCGATTCATGGTGTAAAAAGTTTCGATATCATTTAATACATAATCTAATCTAAAATATGGTTTGATGATATCCTCCCAAACGTCCACTGACGATATTATCAGCTAATAGAAAACAATTTGCCCGCATGATCGCGTGATCGACCGCAAATCTAATTTCGATTGGATCGACTGCATGAAATGTATGATAGCGTTTCGAATACGCGTAGCGTATCGCTTCTAAAATTAGACAAAATTGTGTTTACTATGATGCGACTCTAATAATTTTATTCAAGATTTAATTTACGAAGCGTTTTTATTAAAATTGTGATTGGTTTTCTTATGGTAAATCACTTCTAAGATTTCATTTTATTTAGTTTAAGTATACATTGCCATTGAAAGTGTTATAGTTTTAAACTATGTATAACTAAAATAAAATAAAAATGTGTATTAAAAAAACGCATTCCGTAATTTTTTTCACCGAAGAACATTGAAGTAGATGGAATCCTAAATACTTATAAGATATATTGTAAGGGCGTTTGTGCACTACACTGAATTTTACCGATCCGGCGATCCGGTTTTTTCCGGACCGATATGGCAGCAATGAAAAACATATGGGCGCTTGTGCACCACACTGAATTTTACCGTCCGTCATTTTACTTTTCCCCATTCCGGACCGTTTTTTTCCGTTCCGAGATGACGGCAATGAAAAACATATGTACGCTTGTGCACTACACTGAATTTTACCGTCCGGAAAAAAACGGATGGTTGTATTTTAATCATAAATCACTACTATAAAACAAAGTCGCAGTCTGTCTGTCCCTATATATGCTTAAATCTTTAAAACTACGAAACAGATTTTCATGCGGTTTTCACTAACAGGTAGCGTGGTTCTTCAGAAAGATTTTAGTATATAATTTATGAAAGTTTTGTGTAAATTGGTAGAAATATAACGATAATTGTCGAAAGTGCCGGCAAACGGCAAGCCGCCCGGGAGTTTTCTGCAAAAACGCTGCCTAATCCTTTCGAGGTTTAAAAAAATAATGCATGTTGGGATATTCCTCTTCTATAGATCTACAAAAAAGTCCGCGATAGCATATGTCTATCTTTTAAGGATAGCATATTCTAGCCATATTATCTCTTAAAAAATGGTTACGAACAATGCGGTAATTTGGAAAGCTATTTAAACGGATACAGTATTAACCCTTATCAATCTAAATACGTTAGTTGCTTTAAGCATTTCATGCACATTATTTTACTCTTTTACACCATATAATTTAAATGAATATCTTAGGAGTTATCGGAAATAAATCAACGCACGCCAAAATAAATTCAAGCTCCTTTCTCGATTGACGACCGATTTGGCGCAGGAGTAGGCTACCCACCTTCTGCGCCAGTGGTCTCGGGTTCGATTCCCGAACAAGACAAATATTTGTGTGCTTGAACATGTCTATTTGTCTTGGTCTGGGTGTTAACTATGTATAATATGTATGTATTTACAAACAAAAAGTATTTAAGTATATATTTATCCGTTATCAAGTTTTCCATGATACAGTTTCTTAATAAAATTAAAATGGGCTTAGATAATTGGTGTGAATGTAAGAATTTATTTATTTATTATTATTATTATTATTTTTCACCAATAACACGTAATATATCTAGCACAAAAAATATGGATTTTGAAATTTTTGTTTGTCTGTCTGTCTGTCTGTTGTCCGTGTTTCACGCAAAAACTACTAAGCGGATTTTGATGAAACTTTTTTTGTTATATAGCTAGCTGTAGACATTCGATAGTAGTTAAAAAATAATTTTTCATCAAGCCTCAATTAATTGTGATTTCGGTAAAATGACCCTGTCAGGTACCTTTCACTGATAAGAGGATGAACCCAAAACTCTTTCTGTCTTCTACGTCTTCGTACATAAAGCAATAAAGCAAGTAATTGCTGACGTTCCAAGGAACTCATTATTCCTCTCGTTTAAAACGCGTCCGTAGAGTGTAGTTTCAAAGAGATCACTGCGCTGCCCCAGCCAGTAAAATACCGGACAAGTGCACAAGCCTATCATCCGTGTTTTTCATGCCACGCCGGTCCGTAAAAACACGGACCGCCGGATCGGTAAAATTCAGTTGTAGTGCACAAACGCCCTTATGAATTGAGTGCCGAGTCGTGAAGGCGCAAAGTTTAATTTGTTTTAGAATTTACAGCGCATACGCTAGAGACGCTATGCTCTGGTCATAAATACTGCTAACTGATGGTATTGCAGCATAGCTCACTGCTCGACGACTGGCGCAGGAGGCATCTGGGTGGAAAGGAGAAGGCTATGTTGATGCAGTTATGGGTCACTTTACGTGCACTTTAAATACGAAAGATTATATGGCGAGAGTGAAGACGCGGAATTTTTTTTGTTTTAGAATTTACAACGCATATGCTAGAGACGCTATGCTCCGGTTATAAATACTGCTAACTGATGGTATTACAGCATAGCTGTAAACATTTCTGCAGTGGTGTCGTGTGAGGCGGGTCGTTACGTTCCCTAAAATATGGTTGAGCGAAGCGATGGCTGGTTCATGCGTCATACTCGTGAACGGGTGCCACCAGTGGGATATGTCTGCTCCACATGACGACATTTTACAAGCTTTTTATTAACTTGCCATGTTAGTTAGTGATGCCCGAATACTCGTACGCTACTTATCTTTGGGAGCGTCTCACACATCGCCCTGTCACTTTAAATGTCAAACGTATGAAAGAGATGCCATGATGTTTGAGACGCTCCCAAAGATGATTAGCGTACGAGAAGTATGTTACTTAGTGGGGGACAAATCTTATTAAAATGACAAAATGACAAAAACTATTAATCGCGAGCTCCTCCGTGGTTCAGTAGGCGCGTTAAGTCATTGGTCTCAGCTGCATCTGCAGTCGTTCAAACCCACGAATCCACACTGGGCACGCGTGGTGGGTCATGGCATATTTTTTTATAATGAGGGCAAACACAGTCTTTTAGTATTCCGCTAACGGCATGTTGGACTCAGTCGGACAAGGCCTGTCTCTCGCCGCGCCCAGCCCTCCCGCCAAGCCTAAAAGGCTTCACGTCAGGGCTGGGTGGTTCTAACCCCTGCCCATATCCATCTGATCACAGATCGAGATCAATAACTTAACGATCATATTAAATATGATGAAAAAAACCGAACTTTTTGCGCAAAATAACCGAAACTTTTATTCTAAGCCCTTGATAAATCGTAAATGATTTATTTCCATTGGTGGTGCTACTGAGCTCATCGAACCACCTTAAGACACAGAATTTCTTTTGTTTTAGAATTTACAGCGCAAACGTTAGAGACATTATGTTCCGGTCGTAAATACTGGCAGCTGATGGTATTGCAGCATAGCTCACTCCTCAACGAAAGGTGCAGGAGTCATCTGGCTGATAAGGGAAGGCGATGTTGGTGCAGTTTAGTTTAGGGTAAGGATTTATTACACACCAGCTTACCGCCCGCGGCTTCGCCCGCGTGGACTAAAGTCCATTCGCTTAGATAGTGTCGCCCTTTTATCGCGCCGCCTTGGCACGTGCCGCTTCTCTTCAAAGGATGCCGCCGCATAAACAAAAGAAGCCGCGTGCGGCGTACATCCGCAAATGGAATTGGATTTTGGGATTCGTCATTTATTAAATTAATATTTTCTTAAATAATCTATGTTTATTATAAATACAGGTGGTAACGATGGTAGTGACTTGTAACAATTCAAGTGATGATGAGTAATCATAATAATCATATAAAAAATTAACAATTATTATTATTATTTGTAAATCACTTAATTAACTTCCTTTTATATAAAAATATCCAAATTTTCATTAAAATTGACTTTGGTACCCAACTTGAGTGTATTATTTTATATCTGCATTTTATAACAAGAGCCACAATGCCGTATGGGTGTACCGACACTATCTAACCGAACGGACTTTACACGACGGCGACGTTATCCCGCGGGAATGTGATATTTTTCCGGGATAAAAGTAGCCTATGTTCCAAATCCGTTCAGCCGTTTTGGCGTGATTGAGCAACAAACATCCAAACACATTTCACATTTATAATTTTGTAGGATAAAGTTAAAATTATTTTTACTACTTATTGCATTTACAATGCATTTTTTATAATTGATAATGAAGTATTAGAAAAAATCGAACCATCTTACAACTAGCTCCGATGGGAATCGAACCTTGACTTGTAACCGGACCTTCGTGAAATGTCCAACCGGACATTTCACTTGTAAAAATGAAAGTGGTTGTTATAATGGAAAATTAGCGTTGCTTCAGAATAATATTGAAATAAATACTAGAAAAAAAACGACATGCCTTCCAACTAGCTCAAGCGGGATTCGAACCTGCGACCTTACACTGTCCAGGCAAATGCTCCTACCGCTGAGCTACGGAGATGTAAGAAAACACGACAAATTTCTCAAGTACTGTAAGCCAGCGTTATTTCATCAATATGAGCATTTTTTATAGAAATATCTTTGTAGATATTTGACAATCGAAAAAGATCGAAAGAGATGAAAATAATAATTACTGTTTCAAATTATTTATTACTTGTTTGCATTTGCAATGCTATTTTCATTTTACAATTATATTGAAATACTAGAAATTATCTAACAATTCAAAAGGAAATACTTAAATCTTGAAATTAGGCAGAAAGCCTGTGAAAGCTCTTTAACTATGTTGACGATTTAATTCATAGTAAACTATATTATAATTTAACTTATATTATGTTCTGCCTTATTGCCTATAATAATTCTTGGCAACAATGTACGCAAGGCTAGTTGAATATTTTTTCCAAGAGCATGTGTACCTTTTGGTTACTGAAAGCGAAATCTTGATTTAAGTATTATTTTTTACGGAATAATGCAACATGAGAAAATGGAACCATCGGAGCTGGTTGTGAGACGGGTCGATTTTTTCTCAAAACTTCATTTTCCATTTTCCAATAATAAAAATTGCATTGTGAATGCAAAAAACTAAAAATTAAAATAACAATGCAACATGACTTTAAATTTAACCAAATAAAAAAACACAAATGCCTAGAACAGTGATGCAAAGTGGCAACCTAGATGACTAAAATATCTGACCAACTAGTCCAATTACACATAAGGGTCAAATGACTGGATGTACCACTGATGACTCGCTAATTGCATCTTTACGACCATGACTCGGTTAGTAACGCGTACAATGCGTCCTTTTCTAGCGCAACCCCTATTCGGTAACCAGTAAAGTGAGATTTGTAATTAAAAGGTTTACAAATGCCGCCGTAATTTGTACTAAGAATCTAGTAAATTGGAATATGTTAAAGATGCAACTTCAAAGTTACCCTAATGGGGTTAGACTCACGTAATGCATCATTCACAAAATACCGGGAGATTCTAAATGTTTTCGCTGTTATATGTTCCTCGTAATACTAGTAAATAGTTGGCCTAAGTAGGGAAACATTAAAATAGATAAGCTATTTTTAAGTGCTTGTATCATACACATCCTATTTATAAGTATGTTACCATTCATAAGTGCTTCTTCAGCCTAAATTGTTTACAGCACTTTTGACTTTGACCAGAGATTTTATGTATAAGATATAAAAATAGCACTCACTGTCTTCTCCTGATCTGAACAATAAAAGTAATTTTTATCTTACAGTAAGAAGCATCTCAAACTTTTTAGTTATTCTAGTAAACTGTTCTTATTACGTACACTATAAAAGCGAATCAAGATCAACATGTAAAGCTTGTTAGTGATGTTAAATGTACATGAAGAGTGGATCTTTTATCACAGAAAAGGTATGGGAATCAATAATTATTATTAATAGAACTGATACTAAATTGCCGATGATTGACACATAAAATACATAGGAATATTTCTTTAATACCACCTTCACATATGTTTGAGCGTAGGCGGTTATCACCTTGAGAAGTCAAACAATCCAATATATTTAGTTGCCTGAATACTGCCAAAGGCAGGAAACCATAATAGTTAATTGCCCAAACGAATTTAAAATCAATATAACATTAACGTTAGGACCATTTATCAAATTTCCTAAGTATCCTTTAAGTCATTCCGTTAAATTAGTGGGAATATTACTATTTTACGAACGATGTATTGTAATAAGTAGGTAACTAAAATATTTCATCATGCAACAAGCTAGTGAAATAATGAGCTGAACTTTAGGTTTCATGTCTTTATAACATCTCTTGCAATTTAATATTGCAAAACTGAATTTCCTATTGTAAACTATAAATCATGGTGTTTCTCCATTCACTTAAATCTATTTTAGTTTACGTTTCTAGAACAATAAGTTGATATTATTATATCATACAATAAAATAAAGGAAAAATTTTGATGACTAAAAAACCGCCAGCCATGCAAGTTTCCTTTACTCTCAGAACAGCATTGTGAATTCATAAAAATAATTTTAAAGCTTAATACAATAAAATATGCTCTCTTTTGTAGCAATTTTTTATTTATTTTTACAGGCATTTTTAAGGAAGCAAAGCTGGAAAGGACTCAAAGAAATCTTTGATCTTTTCTTGCAACTCAACACTCTTTTGCGAAGCTTGCATCAAAAGCAAACGTTGTTAGATATGAGTGGTAACTATAGCACGCGTTTGTCGTTATTTTATTGTATGTTTCCTTTATTATAGCCAGTACGACTGCTGTTGTGTAGATGTAAGAAAGGAAGTATATAAAGCAAGTGCAAAATATTTTTATTATGCTCAATCACAAAGATTGACTTTGTGATCGACGCCCACTGCAGCGCTTCTTAGAAATATATCCTTGTAAGGAGTAATATTTACTTTAACTCTATGTAAAGCTTTAAATAATATATTTACTGAGTCTAAAAATATAATAAAAACGACAAAGATTAACTTATTGAGACGGAGTAATCGAAATTCAAGTCACATACCCAATGAACCGACTTCAAAGAAGGTAGTTATTTTGAATCGCATTTTGTACCTGTTCCCTTTTCCCATAAGATAGGTTTGAGTGCGTGCCCTATAAACACTCTCCTGCGAAATCCCTACGTAATTACATTACTGTAGGATTATGTGGTATGTGGAAAGTTTTCTTGTTTCCAACATAATCCTTGGCTTTGGAACGTATTTAGGTTAGTTAAGACTCTGTTTAGTGATCTCTAATCTTTCCTCAAGTTTGTTAGCCCACATTAACAATCAAACAGATTTTCTTTTTTCATGAGTGGGTAAGTGAAAACTTAGCTTCGCGAAGTGTTCATTTTTAGGGTTCCGTAGTCAACAAGGAACCCTTATAGTTTCGCCATGTCCGTCTGTCCGTCTGTCCGTCCGTCTGACCCCAGTCTAGCTCATAGACTCTTAGTACTAGAAAGCTGTAATTTGGCATGAATATACATATTTATCACGCCAACAAAGTGGTAAAGTAAAATTTTGAAAAATATTTTTATTCAGGTTACCTCCCCTACACGTGAAGTAATTTTTTTTTCTTGTCTACCCCATAGTGTGGGATGTCGTTGGATAGCAATTTCAAAAACGTTGTGGGTTCGTAAAGACAGTTTTTTTGATTGTGGCATCCGTTTGTGAATTATTAAGCTTTAAAGTGCAAAATTTTGTTAGAGTCAAGTGTGCCCCCCCCCCCCCTACCAGCCAAATGGTTGTTTCTGGATACGTGAAAAAATTCACGATAGTAGTACATATGACGAAGTTAAAAGGAAAACTATAACAGCTAAGTAGGCTTTACAACTTTTTGAAAACCGCAAATATAACTTTGTCACTCATACGAATACTATGAAAAACAAAGTTATTTTTTTCTGGCAAAAATTACAGTGGTATTTTTGCTAGGTGTACGTAATCGGTACATTAAGTGGGTACAGAACCCTTCATGAGCAAGTCCGACTCGCACTTGGCCGATTTTTATATATTTTTTAATTTGGACACCATCACAAACATTGTTCCAATACCAAACTGTAGTAGCTTGAGCACTAATAAGTATTATGGAAATTGGAAATAATGGCGGGTATTACCACATACACCCAGACCCGAGAAAATATTCAAAAGTTTTTTTTTATATTTACCCGACCGGGAATCGAACCCTTGACCTCTTGAGATAGCGGCACCTTGAAAGCCGGTACCATAGAGGTCATCAAATTATTATTTAAATTTAATTATCGCACCAAATATCTAACTTAGTGTTCATTAAGAAACTGTGTTATGGAAATTAGATAACGGATAAATATATACTTATATACTTTTTTTGTAAATACATACTAAATATACATAGATAAAACCCAGGCCAAGACAAATAGGCATGTTCATGCACACAAACATTTGTCTTGTTCGGAAATCGAACCCGAGACCTCTGGCGCTGAAGGCAGATATCCACCCCTGCGCCGAATCGGTCAAATTTGGTACATTGGTAATTGGGAAATGATTTAAGTATAAAACCTCAATTTCCGATATGTTTCACGTTGCTGTGCACCTTTCGTCTCCATAAATTTTAAGATGTAGAAAATGTTAAGTAGGTACCTACTTTGTTTGTATAAAAGCTTCCTGTACAAAATTGTATCCACTTGAACGAAAAACAAATAATAAAATAAATAAATAAATATTGGACACCATCACATACATTTTTCCAATACCAAGGTATAGTAGCTTAAGCAATAGTATTATGGAAATATATTCAGATTGCAGAAATTGCATATTTTTTCAGCTTCACGGAAGAGCCTATTACTGAACATGAATTTTATCTAGATTAAATGAGAGTTTTTTTTGACCCTTCGATAACGCCTCACGAACTAAAACAAAACGCAAACAATTATGGCACCGACTGACTTTTTTAAACGGAGAAAAAGGAAACGGATCTTACGTCATAACTGACAAGAAGCGATAAAAAATAAGAGCTCAGTTTTGAAAAGCGCTCTTATTCGCTCGGGCGCCATTTTGACACTTCAACCGGTCATCTAGTGGTCTTCTTGATCGAAGGTTTGACCCCAAAAACGGAAACTGTTGTAAAATTGTTAAATGCTTATTTAAGAATCCAACTCCTAGTTAATAATATAAATGTGAAAGTTTAGATGTTTGGATGTTAAGATGTTTGGATGTTTAGATGTTTGGATGTTTGTTGCTCAATCACGCCAAAACGGCTGAACGGATTTGGCTGAAATTTAAGACACAGATACTTTGTATCCTAGAGAGGAACGACGAATAGTCCACGCGGGCGAAGCCGCGGGCGGAAAGCTAGTTAAAAATAAAAAACAGAAATAAGTGTCCTTAAATAAATACTTGTGATCCATTCGTGACCGCTACTTTTGATTTCAAATTCAAATGAGCAGGGCATATTAAGGAAGCACATTTTGCAGGAAATGCTCAAACATGCGCGGGCTAATTATTCTATTGTTCCATTGTCTGTACTTATACCGGTGTACACAGTATAGATGACGATAGGTAGCATAAGTGATAAAATTGTCTCATTTTGACACTCATCTCCAATAAAATTGTCTCATTTGACACTAGTTAAAACTACTTATAAGTTAACTAATGAATCCTGATGAAAGTAATGTCATGGTTAATGTAATTATGGACACGTTGCAGAGTTATCTCATATGTGGAGTCACTTACCATGAGTAGTCACACGTAACATGTACTGTCAATTGCATTTAAATTAGATTATGGTAAAATATTTTTCTCTGAGCCATTGTATAGAAACTGTTTTCTGTAATATTTACATGTTTTTAAGAACTTTAATAAACATTTTTACTTCAATACATTACAATTTAATGGAACACACTTGCGCTTCCACCCTCAGCCTTATCACCACTAAACATCAGGTGTGATAAAGGCTAAGGGTGTGTTTGGACGACACGCGTCGAAAACGCACAGGACCCGCACGCGTGGCGTGCGCGTAGCGGGCACGTGTCGTCTGAACACGCCCTAAGTGCTATTCCGTAGTGTATAAAAAACACTTACCTTTTAGTGTGGTGTAAGCAATCGAAGTCAAAATCTATTACGTAGCATACTGCTCAGTTTTGCCTATGTCGGCAGTGGCATATTATGTCAGTTATAATAACAGCGCCTCCAACCTTTTTGATTCTGTCAATCAAACTTTTTACAAGCACTGTCAAAGCATTAGCAGATTTTATCTTTTTAAGTCTCACGATTGTAACCAATATCTTTATGCAAACAATCGTGATCTAAAAGCTCGTCTTAAGCTAATTAAATGAATGTTCTAATTAACATTGATCGATAGGGGACAGTTCGTTCGAAGAGTTGGCATTTGAACAAAATATGGGGAAAGGCGCAAACTGTAAATATCATCTCAGATAAGCCTTTTAAGGTTAAAGCACGAAGTAACTGCCAGTTATATAGCTTGTTGTTTCGTGTCGATCACGGTTAGCTAAATAATGCTATCCAATCGACATCCAAGGCGAATAAATGCGACTAAGATTTATTTAAAGTGCTAAGGTGAAAAACTAGACAAAAAACTAAAATTCATAAAACACTGAATGAACAACGCATTAAATTGTTAACTTTCACGGTCTTGATGATGGTGCAGTGATTACTTACAAACCTTTCATATTGAACTAGCTGGTATTAACCCTCTCCATTCTCATTCGGGTCAAACACTTATGTGATGAATATTTCTGATTCATCATCAGTTTATTAACGTCCACTGCTGGACATAGGCCTCCATCGAGCACGATCAGTGGTTGCTCTCATCCATTTGTGATTATTGCGTAGAAATTCATAACTGTATCACAAGTGCTTTAAAAAGCTTCTTGGCTTGAAAGTATACGTTTTGTTCAGTCATTTTTAAATCTGTATTCTTTCATTCTGCAATTCTGTAATGTCAGCCTAGAAGCCGTCCCACTGAAGCAATAAAACCTGCTTTCTTTCCATTTTCACGGACTTGGGCTATCGTGTGCCACTAGGCCAGTCATTCCTAAATGAGTCGAACGAAATCATCCCCGTTTTCGTCTACGGCGCGACGCGGCGTGGACGTTTTACTCAGCTGTGAAAGCCTCTGAAACATCATGGTGTCTTCTGCTTAAGTTTGACATTTATTGCGAAAGGGCGATTCCTAAAGTTAAGTAGCGCTCGAGCATTCGTTAACCGTTAGTTGTTAATAAACCAAAATGTACAAAAAGTATAAGACATATAAAAAGCAGGGTCCAAGAAATATCCGTTTGGTTCTTCGATGCCCCTAATCTACAAAATTTTACAGTTCGCCAACGACCCCAATATAAAATTTAAAAACACACGGAACCGTAGGTATAGTTAGTAACACTTTCGGTGAATGGTGAGGCTGCCACATGAAAAGATGAGTATAAGAAGTGGTTCACCAAACGTGTAGGTGACTATATACCTCTTTTCACTTATCTTAGCTCCCAATGGTGGCTTCACTTTATGCATTACCTTTATTGGTCGTAATCGACCACCGTGATTCAAGCTTGACAAGTGTGCGCATTCGTGCATATCCTATGCATGTCATGGCCGACGGTTCATGGTCTCGCACATCGCATTACAAACAACTCGTAAACAAAAGCTTTAAAACAAATGGCGATCGATTTGTGAATGATTTTCTACGCGTATCTGCAATACAAGTTTATGTCTTGTTAGAACAATGTTTATATTATCTGAAAATAATATACGGTAGGTATCTCTTTACAAAAATTGATAGTATACAACGTGTTAATAAATAAGCGCAAACCCTCTTAGGTGCTGATTGTGCTCATGAATATAAACAACTTTTACTATGTGGCCAACTCTGAAACTCAACATAAAAATCAGCTGTTTCATACAAATTGTCAATAATTACCTACTCGACCAGAATGTATGGAACAGCTGTTTTTTTTTTGTAGAGTTGCAGAGTTGGCCCCAAAGTAAAAGTTGTTCATATTCATGAGCACAATCACCACCTAATACTTAGGTTTTGCGCTTATTCATTAACACGTTGTACCTATAGGTTCTATCAATTTTTGTAACGAATTGGCAACAAAGTTTTTCTAAATAGGTAAGTATTTTCAATTCGTTAGAACCATTAATTATTATTGTTAAGAATTTCCCTAGCGATTTTCTACTAAGCATACTTTCTAACAATTTTTTTATCTAATAGTAGTTTTTATGAGACTGCACATAACTCGGTATTATGCGACAGTCACATAAACTACTATTAGATAATAGCATAATATAATGACTAATGCAGATGAGCGCTTGCAATATACGAAATATTAGGTTGCAATAATGACGAGAAAAAGTTCGATTGGCAAATACTAAATTGCTTTGCTTGTTGTATCATTTGGAAAATTTAATATACCTACTTAATTTTAAAATTGTAGTGTTATAGTTTGGCTTTTAAATATAATGTTTTGCAGAAAGTTGTTACTACCCGATTCCATATTTAGTATACTTATTATTTTTGTCTTCAAAATCTTTCATACCGATTGGAAAATGCACCTAACGATAGAAAACAAAACTACGCTTTTATTCCAAGTGAAGTTGCGAGCAGCCGGTTTTTCAATAGATAGACACTTCTTCTATCAGCCGTACTAGCATGAGCGGCTTTTATCGCGCGATATGATATGGTACGGGAAGTTGTCTTGCTTACCCCATTAAGGTGTAAGCAAGGCGGCATGCCGTACCATAATATCATATCGCGTGATAAAAGCCGCTCATGCTAGGCCGGCAGAAGCGATGTTTGCCACATAGGGCGTTTGTGCACTACACTGAATTTTACCGATCCGGAAAAAAACGTATGCTTGTATTTTAATAATTTAATCATTTATAATTGTAAAAATTTATTTATTTCATGTAGTTTCAATGTTTCGAACCCTAAACTACACGAAAAAAATAAATTCCATTATTTATAATAATTATTATTAAAATACAAGCATCCGTTTTTTTCCGGATCGGTAAAATTCAGTGTAGTGCACAAACGCCAATAAACTTATTTAACTTATGAATAATTTGCTTTCCGCCGGCGGTTTCGCCCGCGTGGACTACACAACGTTATCCCGCGGGAATGTGATACTTTTCCAGGATAAAAAATTGCCTATGTTCCTCTCCAGGCTACAAAGTATCTATTTTCCAAATTTCAGCCAAACCTGTTTAGCCGTTTTGGCGTGATTGAGTAACAAACATACAAACATCTAAATCCAAACATCCAAACATCCAAACATCTAAACTTTCACAAATTATAATATTAAGTAGGATAAGCAATAATCAGTACAGTATTTCGTATTTCATTGAATCCACTGGAGAAAGCAATATAATCAAAACGGATGATGCCAGGGTTTGTATTAAATCTGATCCAACCTTCCAATAGCTACCTATTGCCCGAATACTCGTACGCTAATTATCTTTGGGAGCGTCTCAAACATCGCCCGTCACTTTAAATGTCAAACGTATGAAAGAGATGCCATGATGTTTGAGACGCTCCTAAAGATGATTTGCGTTCGAGAATTCGGGCGTAAGTCTGTTACATCTTTGGATAGGTATTTTTAGGTTGCTTAAAAGTATTTTTGGCGCTAATTTTCGCGCAAAAATCTTAGTCTATAATGTAAATAGCAACAAGGCTACGGCTAAAACTACGATCTTTAATAAAGAATAACTTAGAACGGACTAAGATTTGGAATTTGGCGCTGTAGTAACTTTTATTCAGTTCAAAAATACCTATCCAACAATGTAATGTAACACATAGATTATTAGAAAGTGGGACCAGGATTTCATCCTCCTTTATGAACAAATTTAAGACCGCGACTGTACCTACACAACATTTTCACATAAAAACTCTTCTTCAAATTTTCCCAAATTAGACACACATATTACTTGTACACGATCAAAAATATTTGAAACTCGCTAACCGAAGGGGGGAATTAATTAATTTCGCATGGTTCTAAAACAATAACGGAACTTTCGTACCTATCTGTTACGTAAACGCAATGAATAACAATTTCAGGCTGCTTAACAAACTTAGAGGAACAATCTTCCCCCTGAATAAACGGTGTGGCGTCGAATTAATTTGTATCGGGAGAACATCTATATCGTCATATACTTAACACTGAACAGTAATTTAGACGTCGCGTCGCGGTGTTCTGTACTCTTAGTGTAAGTTTGTCAATTTGCAAACGTTCCTATAGCGTTAAGTTTACATTCTAGATCTTATTAACCGACTTTTCCCTTACTATCTGTCTTTACTGATCTATGTGTCAAAATTTTACTCAAACGCAATAGTAACATTTGCACTAAACCAACTTCGTACTTTCAGCTCACTGATACAATGAAGTGGTGCTTACGAAAAATGGACAAGCCATTCAATATGTTGACCATTCAAATATGTGTCATTTTGATTTATTAAAAAAAACTCTCGTAGTGCAAATAAAACACGAATTTATATTCCATAAGTGTATTGGGGGAGGCCTATGCCCAGCAGTGGGCATCGTTCGGCTGATATGATGATGATGATGATGATGATGAAGTAAAGTTTCCATAAAAATATTTAATAGGGACTTATAGTATCTACAACAGTCACAACTTTTTTAACAGTATTTCAGTAAACGATTTGCACTCTTGATAGAATAGAATAGAATATCGTTTACTGAAATACTGTTAAAAAAATAATCTCTATCCTTTCTTAGTTACGCTGTTTTAGTCAAGGAAATGACATTTCGTCATTATGGATAGGATATTATTCTAATACATACTCTTCCTAGATGACATTGCATATAATAGAGCCGTCTGTCATCACCATACAGTCAAGCTTACATCATTCAAAGCCTCCTACACATCACAAACAATAGAGATAAACATTCGAAAGGTATTGTATTAATACCTGTTCCTATTGTAGTGTAAATTTATATTATTCATTAATAGTTTTCAGTGCAGGAAAACACAAAGAAGGTAATGACATGTTCTTAGCCCACATTCGTGCTACGATTAAATATTTATTAGTAATCAATTGGCAATACGCGTTACACTGATTCAACTTTGCAATATAATAAAAAAAAACTTTATTGCTACATATAAAGTTAAAACAGATATGAAATATTTACAATGTGCCTAAAAGAAAGAAATAAAATATCGGCAAACGGTCGTTAATTTGTTGCAGCTTGTCTTCCGACAAAGGGCTCCTCTGAAGATTACCATCTTGTCCTGTCTTTTGCTTGCTTTTGCTATACGAGTCCATGTTGGACTCGATATTTCCCTAATGTCTTCCTCCCATCTCTTAAGACTGTCCACCTCTGCTTATTTTACTGTCCCGTGGATACTTCAGTTATAATTCTTGTCCATTTCTCCTTCCTCTCTCTCATCATAATGTGATGTGTACCTAAAGATTTGGAATATAGTTCCGGATAATTCTCACATGCGTTAATTTAGTATTTACACATAGTTTATAATTAAATGGAAGAAGACAGAAGACTACAAGTGCCTAGCTTCTTTCATAAAATATGTGAAGGTGATTTTGTCTAATGGTTAATTATTGAAAATGAACTATTAGAACAGCTCCAAAGGGACTAGAACATTTGCCCGGACAGTGAATAGTCGTGGGTTCGGGTCCCATCGGAGCTACTTGTAAGACGTGTCGATTTTTTTCTAATACTTCATTTTCACTCATTAAAACAACTTGTTATTAATTTTTAAAGCAAGCAAGAAAACCCAGTAATCCAACCTCGAATATTTATTAAATTATTTTTTTTTATTTTAGACGTGTTATTACTAGCTAGCTGAATGCAGCTTCAGCCGGATAAAACCAAGTGCAAGCGCACTTCGGCTTTTAGCCGTATCATAATATACAGTTTTTACCTCTCTTTTGGTAAAAGCTTTTTTTTACGAGTCAATACTACTTAGGTAACCAGTTTTACTGATACTATACCTACACTACATATTTTTTTTTAAACGGTAATATCATCTATTGGCTTTTTGCACAAAAGTCAGAGTCGTTGCATTCCAGATTCTTTTATTGTTTCTATTGCACTTGAAAGTTTTGCGCATTCGACTCGCCATATTTTAGTTTCGACCCACTCATAAATTACACGTTCACGATATTTTGATTTTTTTTATGGTATATCTTTAGGAAAATGAATGTGGTAGTTAAATAGTAAAATAGTGATTGACTATCGTCTTATATTAAACCTGACGATAAACTGCCGTAATTAATAGAAAATCAAATTAATTCTTGAACAAATAAACGGGCAATAATTTGTTCACTTTCATGAACATTACCATAAATAATTGTAACAACTAAATATCAACAGTCGTGATGGAATGCAACGATAAGTTGTTTAGTGTAATGCTTATAGTTAGTTCTGTATCCACAAATCTCAGCCCACCACATTAGATTTGAATAATCCAATTGTTGTAGTCTGGCTGGTCGTTGGCGTATTGTCTAACATAAATGTTCTGGATGAGATAATAATGTCGTTTTTATTTTCAGGTCTTTCTCCCTCTAAATAATTGCTAATAGCAATATTTCGTAGCGTTATTGATCTGGATTTAGTTTGCCAAATTGTTTCCGTCGGACTTATTAAAGAAGTAGGTGCATTGTCTTTCTGAGTGTTTACTTTATGTTATGGTATAATTGTGAGAGAATTATTGAAATGGGTCCAAATATCCGCCACTAACGAGACATATCTACCGAAATGGGTTACTGATTCTGAGTAATAAACACTAAACGCCAGTTAAAAATATACTGTCTGTAAAATGTTATGAAAATATGAAAAAATCATGTTTTGTAACTCTTTTGTGCATAAAAATCTTCACCAAATCCACATTTTAATTAAAAATACACATTTGTGTACAGGTGTGGAATATCTATGTAGATTTTTTTCATTAATTCATAACTTTCTACTGACTGACAGTTTTACTGCCGTCTGGTGTCCTCAGTATTAAGTGACCTATTTAAGTAGGTTTTGTTGCTGGTGGACATTTGGACTACTTTTGGCTTAGTTTTGGTCATTGTTCTTTATCCGGATTTTTATTTGTTTAAGTATATTATTTTTATATAAGTTACTGTGAAATAAGCACATGTCGCTGCATAGTAAACCTTTTAGGAAACAATAAGGAATAAGATAGGCAACGCCAAGTTACAGGTAAGCTCTCACTTTACCACATCTAGCAGCTCTACAAGTATGGCGCAATCATACCACCAGCGACCAGGGTTAAGGTTTTGCAGCCTTGAGCTTGACTCGTGACTATCTATCCGCTGATTCGAGTCGACATGACGAATTACTGCCCACTTTATCGCCGCCGATTGACCTAATCATGCATTCCGATTGTGTCGTGATAACAGTTTTTAAGCCGTGTACAAGTTTTTGTCTAATTGTGATAATGTTTGCGATTGATATTGATTTTAATGCGATTCTTTCCGGGTATTGTTTGAGATCAAACGTCGATACTGTTCGAGATGTATGTGTTATTTTTTGTACTGTGTCACTGCCTGTCTAGAATAGCATTATCTTAGCACTGACATTCCTGAGTATCGCGAAAATAAATAAATAAGTAAACATTGGATACATTTTATTCAACAATATCAGGAGGGTGAAGAGAGATGAATTATAAAGGAGCTCAAAAATATAAATGTCGTTTAATAGTCAATTTAATACTTGTCCATTTTTTTAGTAAATAAACTTTTAGCAAAGCATTACTGCTTTGATAAAAGTGTATTTACTGCTAATTATCCTGTGGAAACCCTACTCACTACCAGAGAATCAACAATGCAACACGTAAAACTCGTCATAAGAGTGCAATCTCTTGAAGATTTATACCCTCTACCAAACCCAAACCTCTCAGTCATAGCAAATTTATATTTAAATCACCATGACTTCTTGAGGTAGAATGTTAGTACCTACCCCTAGCATGGTAAACTATTGTAATGGTTTTTTTTTGTTCAAGAGGCGCTATGCTCTGGTTTTCATGCAAAATAATACGATCACTAATATCACTATAACGATTAGCATTACGACGGTTTTTCGTGCTAGGGCTACAGTTACAGCCTTGTTACAGCTCATTCGCACGATAACGTTTGACGTATCATCATTTTTCACGATTCGTCTGTTTTTGACTGCAAAAAGCATCGCTTTTTAAATTCCCGTACCACGATCACGAGTCGGTAAAAGTAGGGATACGTCTTTCCTATACTTTGGTATTTGGTCATTAGTATTTTTTTAACGAATCGTCAGGCACGGATCCCGTGTGAACGAGCCTTTACACAATCAATTGTTACATTCCATAACTATTCAATTATTCAACATCATCAACAGCCATGTCAATGCTTAATAATAAACTTAACACTTATTGATCGATTATTTTGACCAGTGCTAATATAATAATGAAAAAGAGTCGATACTAATTAGGCAATTAATCATAAATTGAAGTGTTTTTTTTTCTTATTTTACGAGTTCAGTAGATACAAAGGCATAGGTAATCTACTCGTACCCATTACTCATTACATACATACATGCAACAAAATAAATGTCTTAGTTAATTTTGTTAACGGTTATTTAAAATAACTATTGTGAAACTAGCCTTTCGACTGCGACTTTACCCGCGTCAACTTCGTTACACGACGACGTTATCCCGCAGGAATGTGACTTTTCCGATAATACGAGTAGTTAAAAAGTAGCCTATGTCAATCTTCAACTATCTCATTATTAAAAATCACGTCGTTCCGTTGCTTCGTGACGTGAAAGATAAACAAACTAAGAAACAAACACACTTTCAGATATATAATACAAGCTTTCCGCCCGCGGCTTTGCCCGCGTTGTATACACGACGTTATCGAATATGATAATTTTCCGGGATAAAAAGTAGCCTATGTTCCTCTCCAGGCCAAAAAGTATCTGTGTCCCAAATTTCAGCCAAATCCGTTGAGACGTTTTGGCGTGATTGAGTAACAAACATACAAACATCCAAACATCTAAACTTTCACATTTCTAATATTTGTAGGATGAATGTGGATATAGTAAACAGTACATTGTTATCCTTCTATTATTCGTTTATTTCTATTCTCGTTTACTAGCTTTTTAGCATAGGTATTTAGGCTCTAATTAAGGCAGCACTAATTGCAAAGTTCTACCACTGAAAATTATCAAAATATACGGACTAGTTTGAATGCTCCGTGTATTTGGTTAAAATGAACTGCATTAACAAAGTTTGTTATTACTAACTACACAGCGTGCGGTGCGGTGGCGTTTCACGGAAACTCTAATTATGATTGTGGTAATTGGAATGTTTAAGAATATGAGATCAAACTGCATTTTTAATTATGGTTAGTAAGGTGACCTTTTTTATTATCCATAACGGGATAACACTTAGACTTATCATCGCATAACATCTGGTATGATGAACAAATGATAATAAAGCTGAGGGTGGAATCGTGCTACTCCTGGAATCCTCATCCATTGAAGAACTGTGGCTATTATTATGTGTGCTATAATTTGGGTACAAGCCACTTATTTTTTAGAGCCTTTTAGTGGAGATTTGAAAATGGCATTGTTTTAAACTACTGATTATAATAATAATTTATACTTGTCTGTAAATCTTCCAAAGAATAAATAAATTATCTCTAACTGCCGGCATTATGCTGTAGCATAGCACCAAACTTAATATGTACCCCCATTGGGAATCGAACCCAGGGCCTCTTAGATGACGGTTAAAATAATCAATTTCGTTAATAAACGCTTTATTGCTTTATTTAATAAATGCCGATATTTGGAATACTTAGGAGATTGTGTGTGTGGTGCTCAACGATGTGTGGTGTGAATAGATGATTAATAAAATCGTATCCGAACTACTCAAATCACGTGGTAGGCATGTGATGATGACGAAAAAAGTTGCTCATAATTAAATTAGGAAGTATTATCTCAACTAAAATCTAATCTTATATTTTATTTCATTCTTATTTTTTTATGTCAATCAGTAGCTTTTTATACGAAATAAAATTGTCCCTTTTTATTTCGTTAACTTAAGTGAATCAATGGGCTATACACAATATTTATACACATTATAAATATTGTGTATACATCATTTGACTTGACAGAAGTCAATTTACACAAAAATGTAGCATTAAAACTTTTTTGCCGTTACTGGAATACCACACCCTAGTTTGTCGTGAGGGGTCATAAAAATAGTTATTACTTAAATCTCATTGCAACTGTGTTTTATGAACATTCATTTCCTTAAAAGATTTTTATAGCGGCACTAAGTCAACATTTTTTATTATAAATGCATTCTTACTGCGAAAATTTTAATTAACGATCTTCGAAACCATTTATAGCAGGATGGATAATGTTCATCCCTGACAAATTGAATTAAAAAATTCAGGCATTTACATTACTTATTAAGGTCCATACATTGTTAACTGATATGTTTGGAACGTGCGCACATGTGCGAAAAAAACAATAAAATCCATTTATTGTAGTTTAAGATGCGAACATAAGGACAAAAAGTACAAAAGTACACCTACAGGTGAACCTACATATTATAGCATTCTTTGCCTACAGTACAGTTTGGTTGGTGATAAGATAAAAGATAAACGATTATTATTGCTACACACATAAACACAAGCAAATTTACACAAAAAAAAAGAAAGAAAGAAAATAAATAATTACAATAGTTGCAGAAATATTGTTGAGATGAGCCTGTGTGCAGCAGCAAATGGGTCCTGGCTCGGCAAAAATATTCACCAAAGGTGAAATGCCGATTTTCAGCCTTCACCCTAAGCGATGTGCGGGGGTTGACGCGTTTACTGCTGGATAGCCAAATAGTCATAGATGCTTAAAACAATAATTTGAGTAGAGGGAACGGTTAATATAATTAAGAGGACAGTGTGTAACTTAAGTTAGGAAAGGAGGGAACATAATAAAATAAAACTACTGAATAAACGTATTATGGTTAATAAACATGCACGGCTGTTATAAAAGAAGATGCAAAATACAAAACTACAGGGGTTAGAAAAAACAGTTAATTTAACTACGCTTTTGGAGCTCTAACAGAAATGAGCGAAATTTAAATTTAAATGTTACTATGGATCGAAGAGCTCTAAGCGGAGGTGGCAGGTCATTTCAGCATTTAGTAGCTTGAAAACGAAAGTTTCCCTTGAATGCTGTAGTGCGGTGGTGATAGTTGATTAGGGGAGTACGTGTGGACCTAATACCACCATACCTGTCATGAGCAGTGGAAAATCTAAGTTTTTTGAAAAGGTACTCAGGTTGACGGTTCTTAATAATTTTGAATACGAGACAAGCAAAATGGTCGTAGGATTTGTTCTTAGTCTGCCGACCTAGATACCACCATCTTAACTAAGTCTGACGCCATAACAATGATGCTTTCGGCATTGTTGTGTTCCTGCAGCTAGAGATTAGATAGCCAGATACTCAGTGATTGAGTTTTCCAGGCGTAGTGCGTTTTCACTTTCAGCCATATCCTCACATCAGGTGTGATGAAGACTGAGTGCTACCTCGTTGTGGATAAAAAAATAGCTAGTTAGCAAGATTATTTTTTATTAGCGGATCCTTGTTATTTTCCTCGTGTGGTACCCGTTCCCGTGGGAATATCGGGATAAAATAGTCGACGAATAGTGTAGCGTGTACCAACGTACGTACAGATCCTATACAAGTTTGGTGCTACGCTACACGATGTTTTTAAGCTTTCACTAGATTAATTATTCATCTTTTAGGAGCTAGCTACCTCGAGTATTAAACCTGTAATTAATAATAATCCTTATCTTACGGGCACCGCGTTTTTCCTTTAGCTCACACATCCCATTAAATACTCAAGAAACATAATACAGAATTTAATACAAATGCTTACCTTTCCTATTAAGTGTGAGTTTCCATCATTAAGTTGTTATTGGACCATTAAATTTTTATGCAGCTCTAACTGAAACTTTCCGTGCTAACATGTCAGTAATAAAACGGCTATTTTTATAAGCAGCAATAATAGCACTGTTATTCCCACGGGTTGCGTAAAAACAAACGTTCTGAGTTATTGTGCAGTAAACAAAGTTAATGATAGTTTATGAGAGCCATATAGCACATTCAATGGCTATAAAGAACAAAAGGCCTTGGCGGTACATTTGGTTGGAACATATGCACGCATTTCAAGAGGTTACAGGTTTTTATAAAACTGCGTTTACCTTTTTACATTCTGAATGACATGTTTTCATTTTGAACAAGGTATCTTAAATCGAAAACCATTTCGAGATTTTTAAATTTCTAACACCGTACATATTTTTTCGGAATAATTTTTTTTATCATTTATTTAATGAAATATTCGAAAAAAACGTTTTATGGCGATGAAGGAAGGAAAAATTAATGACATTCGTCTGCATAAGAAACGTCTCTTATTAAAAAAAAACACACGATAAATTTTATGAAATGTTGTCAATTCCCATCATGTAGAACTAGCTATTCCTTCACTGCCCTTACCATGAAAAACTACCATTATGTTAATCGAATAGTAAACTATACCATCCTTTAAAAGCTGTCAAAGTGCTGCTGCCAATTTGTATTGAATTTCAGTTCCTTATACGACTGAAAGAGGCGCTGGCCTTGGTGCCTACCATCAACTCTTATTGCGGTTTTGTTTAGGACCTCTACTGATCTGCTTCGCTTATTCGTACCACGACAGCTTAATATCAATGACAGCGATTCAGTGATCATTCAATGACATTTCACAGCCGCTAAGCTGTCACATACTCTTATTTGACTTATAACTCGGCCAAGCTAACATGACACCTGCAGGTTATACCCGTCCCTCTCACTCTCCGGGTATGACAGAATCGAGTGAAAGAGACGGGTAGAAGAAATAAGGACACAAATCGTTCGGTCATTCACATTTAGCAATTCATTTGCGATCCAGTTTTTAGAAGGTCATAGTACGAAAGAAAGCAATTCATTTTAGGAACCTATTCTGCATCGCGCTATTTTTGAATCGCTGTCTTAAAGTTGATGGTATGCACCCTGGTTTCTATACAAAATAATACGATCACGATAACGGTTACCATAACGACAGTTTTTCTTGCTAGGGCTGAATATGTTAGTACTAGCGGTTCCTCGCGGTTTTACGCGCGTTTACCACGCGTGGTACTCGTTCCCGTGGGAATTTCGGGATAAAATATAGCCTATGTAACTCGGGAAGAATGTAGCTTTCTTATGGTCAAAGAATTTTCGAAATCGGTCCAGTAGTTTCGGAGCCTATTCGGTGCAAACAAACAAACAATCAAATCTTTCCTCTTTATAATATTAGTATAGATTAATAACGTAATCGCATCTGTAATAAATACAACCCGGTTTTGATGACCAGGTGTTACCAAATAAAGTAAAGTAAAGTAATCATTTATACGGTGTTCCATTATATATGATACATTACAATACACATTTTCTTAAGCTAGACTAAACCTATGAAACAGCCGAAAGGGCTGACCAGCTCAGCTCATGCTGTGGCTTATAGCTACAACGCATATGATGCCTGGGGCTAAAACTCTATAATTTAGGGTGACTTTCACCACTGATATTTAAACGTGATTAACCCTAAACATGTTTAAAACGTAGTTCTGTCTCAGTCATCTGTTTCAATGTGACAGAGACAGAAATACGTTTTAAACACGTTTACCGTTAATCGCGTTTAAATATCAGTGCAGTGGTGATATCGGGCCTTTAATATCAAGTCTTTTACACCACCACCAAATCCATTATGAACGCTTTCAATGTGACATTTATGTACATTCGTACGTTATTTGTTTATAAATACAATAAAATAATTATTAAAGTTTTACAAAATTCAATATTAAGGCTTAAAACACATTCTTGGTGGAAAAAAGTGATAGAAAAAGAACCACCATTTTCGGACGCCCAGTCCGAAAATCGATCTATTCCTTTCTAATACCTAAAACTAGTACTTAATAAAAACTAATACTAAAAACTAATACCAATGGTATTTTTTTAAACTACATAATTACGATAGTAAAAATATAATTGGTATTAGTTTTTGGTATTAGAAAGGAATAGATCCGAAAACCTTGCAATGCTGGCGGTTTCTTTCAACTCTTTACAATTTTTCCTGTAAGTATATACTTAAAGAATTGCATTGTGAATGCATGAAATTAATAAAAATCACAACAAAATTTTATTATTTTCAAAAGTTTTGTTGCTATTAGTATTAAACAGTTTCGTTTAAAATATCGCGATCTCGATATGCACTGCAAAAACAATTCATTTAACAGATAAATATAATTTATCAATATTTGCTCATCTTAAAGCAACTGATGAATAGCCGTTAAGTGGATACAATAACAAACACTTATAATTCCAAGAATGTTAAATCCAATAATCCTACGTTTGATGTTAATTCCTGGAGATTTGGTAAATTAGACACTTGTCAATAATTCATTGAATACTAAGTGCTCCTATAATTTTGATGCCTTATTAATAAAGCCTAAAGCTCTAGAGTGTTTGTGTAAGTAATATTGATGTAATGTATAATAAAAATAGTTCAATGTTTTTTAATTGGAATTGTTTCGGTTTAGAGACCGTTTCAGTCGCAGTGTAAATAGGCACTTGCTTAAAATTTATTTCTATAGCAGAACGCGAACATTTAATGACGAAAATAGTTTTAAATGACTGATCTTGATCATATTGATACTAAAATATCAGTACTATGTACATAATTTAAAAAAAAAACGTAACAAAACTACTTACAGGCCATCGATAGTATTGTCAGAAATTAAAACACGCTAATCAACACGCTTCCAATAATTATAACACATTAACCTAAAATGCCTGCTTCTTTAATTGCCTTGTCAAATACAAGGGCATTAATAATCTGCGATGTCGCTTAATGATGTAGCGATAAAAAAAACATCTTAGCGCACATGCCCGTTCATTATCTGAATATTGGGATGGCTTAAAGTGCTCTAAAGTGTATATTACTTTGACCTATGCTACTTATATTTAAAACACAATTTAACGTGCTCATCAAGAATATTGATATGTTCGAAACCAATATACTTGGTTTACTCATCAAAGGTTGTTCCGACCTTGTAGGCACAATTTATATTATGTATTATAGTTATCACTCTTTCTGTATGGAATAAAAAATAAATAAAAGATAAAAGTGACCAAATTTTTATTGCTTTTAAAAAACATCAAAAATTGCTAAGCTTTCGTTTTTTTTTTGCAAAAGTTTTCGATGTTATCTGTTTATTTAATTACACTACAAATTATGACATCTGGATTTTTTATTATGAAAACTATTTTACGTAGAATAGAAAAATTGATTTGTTTACAATTTATGAAATACTAGCCTTCTGCGCGCGGCTTCAGCCGCGTGTTCTACATGACGTTATCCCGCGGGAATTTGATGATAGTAACCTATCTGTTCCAGCTCCCAAACTATCCCCATACAAAAAATCACGTTGATCTGTTGCTCCGTTTTGACGTGAAAGATGGTTCAAACAAACAAACAAACGCACTTTCACATTTTTTATATTAGTATGGATAGATCAGTTTATTTTTCGGATTTTATTTTTCCGAAATTGAACCATAATTTTTATATTTTATTTCCATTAAGAATGAAAAAGAATACGTTGATGCAGTGTAAAGTAATGCAGTTTCTTTTATGTTATCTTAATTCTATATGGATTGTGTAATTATGCGATAACAAATCTTTATAGTAAGTACTGCAATGATTTTTTATATTCTTATTGCGACAGCTGCTAAGTAGTGACAGTATATTAAACCATTAGTGCCGTAATATACACCACTTAAACTTGCATATGTATAATTGTTTCATCATCTTAGTAATTATGTATGTCGGTACATACTTAATTACTATGACTAATTTGATAGCAGCACCATATAATATGTTATCTTGAAATCTACAGGTACCTATATTATTAGTTCTAAGCTACTGAAACTGATTTGGATCTGTAATTGGTTTTAATAGACAAAAGCTGAAGTAATGTACCCATGTCTGACTGTCTCTTAATACACCTAAATAAAAAATAACTCACAACATTACAATCACTGATCCCCCCTAGACAAGTGGCTTTCTACTATCGAATTCGCCAATCGAATAGAAAGAAAATGTATGCGATTGACATAAGCGTTCACGTGACATTTCGATCTATATGGTGTATGTTACAGCTAAAAAGCTTAGACTAAATACTGAGGTAACTGGAGAGTGCAGTACTAACACTATTTTGTGGCACTGTGGCTGTCTTCCGTCTCACCTGCACTTTGAAAAAATACATATGGTCAAATGAGACAACTGACAGCCACTACGTACTAAATGTCAAATTTGCTGGGCACACTTTTTTATTCAGGTTGAAAACTCCAGTTACCTCAGTATTTAGGTTAAGCTTTTTGGTTACAGCACTAATGGTTTAATATACTGTCACTACTTAGCAGCTGTCGCAATATAATATAAAAATGTCAATCACATATATTTTCTTTCTATTCGATTGTCGAATTCACTAATAGAAAGCCACTTGTCTAGGGGGGCTGATTCCGAAATAACTGTGGCTTAAGCATTCACGGATATCAGAAACAACGGAGGTATTACATCTATCATTAACATCTAATGTCTGAGCGCTGTTAATGTTAGTCTTGGTAAGTCAAATTTTATCTTTAAAAACATCCTAAATAAAGTCTTTTAAGTACTTCAAAATTTAAATTTAAATTAAATGACGATAAGCGAAATTCTTAGGCGCTGCGCAAACGTAGACTCTTTTTGTTATGGACACGGTTCACCTTCACAGGACTCCGAGTTGCTGTGTCCGGTAGTGTCAATCGGACAGCGCAACTAAGTACACTTGTAAGATTAACGTTATTTGTATCTTCAACTGACGATTCTTAGTTTTCCGTTAACTCACCGAACACATTTTGGTCAGCAAAAAGTATGTGTCATGTAACTGGACACAAAAAGCGTCTCTCTCTGTGCAGGGAGGGTTGATTTCATATTCACTGGTAAGTAGCTTGTATTACATATAAGACACAAAAGTGTATACATTTGCACAGTGCTTAATGGTCACGGACAAACTCGGGGCCAAAGCCAACTGTAAAAACGTTTGAGAAACTATTTTTGCCCTCATACTAAAAGCGTTCGTGTCTCACCGTAATATCTACGAGCATTAATGAGCAATAAGGCTACCTGTCAAGAGGCAATCCACTAAACGCGATCCGAATTGCGCAAGATAATGAACCGATATGCACTTTAACGTAAATGATACCATACGTGAGCACGCGACAACGGTATACGGATAACGGTGTGGGAAACTCATGATTTAGGTGCATATCTATGTACACATTATGCGTCCGGAGAAGATTAAAACTCTCAAAGCTAGAAGTATTCTAGATTTCTTGGACGCCTCCAGGGCTAAAAGAGTTACTTTAAGGTGGCGAGTCACAATAGATCTTTTAGGTTGCAGTGACTACATCTCCTACGGGAGATGCAAAGCCCCTTATATTCAAATAATAATATCTATGTAGGTTTACAGAACTACCTAACACAGGCTTGTTTACATGTTTCCTTGGATGGTTCTGACCACTGAATTTATTTAGTAGTTTTTTTATTATAATCATTTTATAATGTCTATTAATTCTGTATCCAATGTGTGTTGCCAGTTATGACATATGCAAGCGAGACGTGGTCTTTTACTATGAGTCTCATAAGAAGGCTCCAGATTACTTGTTATTTCCCTGCGCGACCAACTAAAACCACCAACATCGCCGAAGGGATTGTTCAGCTGAAGTGGCAGTGGGCGGGATACATAGCGCGGAGAACCAATGGCCGTTGGAGCCGAAAGGTTCTCGAAAAGTAATCGTATAATAAACTTTAACATGATTAAAACCACCAACATCGCCGAAGGGATTGTTCAGCTGAAGTGGCAGTGGGCGGGATACATAGCGCGGAGAACCAATGGCCGTTGGAGCCGAAAGGTTCTCGAAAAGTAATCGTATAATAAACTTTAACATGATCCAAAAGTTGTCCAAGTGCTGCTGTCAAATATCTTTTGAATTTTAACTCCATTTATGACCGAAAGAGGTGCCGCTCTGGTTTTCATACAAAATATTACAATCACGATAACGATAGTTTTTCGTGCTAGCGGTATATATAGGTATGTTAAATTGTTAAGTGATGACAAGGCTGAAGGTGGCAACGCAATACTCTCGGAAGCTTCAACCATTGAAGAACTTTACATGTAACAGACAAAATACAACAGTACGTTGCTAGGGTGGCAAATTCACTATTTCACACGTATTTCTCAGTCTACGAGAGAGCCGCGGCCGGAGTCTTACCGCTCCCAGCACCCCCTCGCTTGTGTAAGCAACGGCCATCGACGATATTTTTTTTACCTATGCTATATCCTTAATGGTAACTATCCAGACTAAGAATATTTTTTGCCGCTAACCAAACCGAATATAATATGTACCTCCACTAGATATCAACCCGGGTCCCCTAGGTCTGATACCGGTGTCGTTTAGGTACTACAAGACCACAGAGGCGGTTTAAACTTCTTTCCACTGGCTGGAATCCTTATCTCATATTCATGCATGATCGCTTTTAAGGATACTGTCGACCACCTTTTGCTTTACCATATCTCCAATCTGAACGAGAAATTATAAAGTCTTCTCGGACTCACTCAACTATTTAATAGTTAACTAGTTAATAACTATTTCGTGCCGAAACTGGGTTATAAGAAAGGAGTTTGGGCATCATTAAAAAAAAAATTGCCCAAGTGCGAGCCCATGGAGGGTGCCGTACCCACTTAACGAACCGATTGCCTATACATAGTAAAAAATCCACTATCATTTTTCGTCAGCAAAATATAACTTTGTTTTTCATAGTGTTTGTATTAATGACAAAGTTACATTTGCGGTTTTTGAAAATGTGTTATACCTTAAAAAGTACTTATACTACATATCGTTCAAACCAATTTACGTTGAAAGTTTCTATTAAGATCTACAGCATATATTTTTTCTAGATTTTTCACTTTTTTACTTCAAAAGTTAGAGAGAGAGGGGGGGACATACATTTTACCACTTTGGAAGGCAAAAAATTGTCAAATTTTTAAAATAATTTGAAAATTATCAAAATATTAACTTTAAAAAAAAAATTTGGGAAACCTCTATTTCATTTTTAAAGACCTATAGACACCCCACACGAACATGTTTGAATAAAAAAATATTATTCTGTTTCAGTTCCATGTATAGACAATGGAACTGAAACAGAAAAATATTTTTTATATATAAGGGGGGCTCTCTGTAGAGCCCTCCTTATTTTTTTAAAATAAGGAGGGCGGACTGAAAGACAGAGAGACGGCAGACATGACGAATCTATAGGGTTCCGTTTTTTGCCATTCGGCTATGGAACCCTAAAAACTTACATTAGTAATGAACTTATAGATAGTCCAAATATCTTGTTATGATTAGAACTGTACCGTAATTTCGTGTAGATTCATGTATTTATTACTAATAAAATTAACTGTAGCCGTAACGGCGGCGGCCAAGACGTTGAATATCTTTCACAGTGTTGATAAAATTGGCAAGTAATTTTAAACTTTGCTTATAATCCAAACAAATAAGAACTCGCTAATTTCAAATTAATAATTGAACAAAGAAGTCTCTTAATCCTCTTGAAAAGGGGTTAACTAACTAAAGGCCTGCCTTCCATCCTTTTAGGACTGGGATTGTCGAACGATATTCCCAAATCGATTTATTAAATTTTAAACCTTATTTCTTTGTCAATTGTAACGACGCGGATTGAGCGTCGATCGATTATCGCCGCTGGTTTTCGGAGTAATCCCACTGATTACCATCCGAACGCTGCAAAAATTAATTTATTATATGAAGCTGCGAAGTAGGACAACGGATTAAAAATTAATTACAAGTTTCAGAGTGAGATTTTCGGGATTCAAAAAAGTTCATCTCGAATTTTCGTCTGTGGAGCTTGCCTTTTGTGAACCTACGTTTTAATCAGGCACATTTTATTAGTAACGTCAGTTTTATTTAATCAACCGGCTCACAGTTGCACTTTATTAATGAAATTTACTATGGGCTTAGGTAATTGGTGTATGATTGTATATAAAAAAATATTTCACTGTTTATTTAATTTTTATTTATTTAATGTAGTAGGTATTTAACTTGACGGCGCTTTTGCAAAAAATTGTATCAAAGCGAAGCGAATGTCACTGGCATTTGCAGTCCAGTGATAGCTCGCTTGACGTAACTCAGAGCGCTGGCTGGCAGCACGATCGCGATGTTCCGATATACCTAGCTAGTCGGTGAATTTTAGTTGATCTGGGATTTTAGTTAATCTGAGGTTGAGCGTTGATAATTTTAATTAGAAAAATTATAAGGTTGGTTTTGCATCGGGCTCATGGGTCACGCGTTCTGAGGAACGTCTAGATTATTCTCTAATTCTGTTAACAACACTGACCTATGACCTATTATAGATCATAAGAAGAAGAGTATAAGAAGAAGTGTAACTTTAGATTAAAATAGTTGATTACTTTGTACCCGGCAATTATTATTTCTCCTCGCCCGTTGAACCACGCCACTCCTGGATACGAATGGATGACCAAGACAACACTGATAATTGGGACGTGTACTATAAACTAGGCTATAAACTTGATATTGAATTTCTCAATTGTGTAACGGATTGTTAAGGTGTCTTTATAATACATTGGCTCTTTGATACAGTATTACCTCAGCGCATGCCCAACAAAACTAGCGATGCAGACTTAGTCTTGACTTGACACGGTGTTCGGACATGCCAAAATGTTTCAAGTGTGGACGCACCTTTAAATAACTCACAAATATCTAGCTAGATCTTTGATCAACAATACCAATAGATAATGCTTCACTAAATAACAAAAAAATGCCCCGAGATTTATTTTAAATGGGGAAAAAGTTTATAAACGTTACAATCATACGGCAAAAATTACAGTAATCTATAAGAAAAAAGAGCACACTTAAAATGCGCGCTCTTATTCTCTAAACGATTTTTAACACTTCAACCGGATATCTAAGTGGTGCCTAATTGTTGATCGAAGAGATCATTTTTTCAGCGGAAATCATACTAATTTAAATGTCCAAAAACAAATTTATAAATCATCTGAAAGGTAAGCATTTTTGATGCCTTTTTACCCTGCAACTTAATTAATCTTAATTTGTATTATCTTTTTATGCTAATTAGTCCTTTTGATGGTATCTTACAATTCGGCGGAGGACCCTCGCATGCTCATGTTTCCTATAAAATGCCGTCAAAATAGCGTTAGCTCAAGTCATTAATTTTAAGCGTCCACTCAGAGCGTTCTTCGAAAGACGTCTACTTTTCTAAAATCTAACTTGGTCGGTCATTCCCACGACAAGGTGTTCTGAGTATAATTTCGATCACGATTTTTATTTTTCAATTACTTCAATACCTTCACATTTATGAAATTAGTGCTGGCTATATAGTGCGAAAGAAGTATTGGAAAAATTCGACGCTTCTCGTAACGACTCCGTAGCTCAGTGGTTCGGTCGCCCGGAGCGAAAGGTCGTGGGTTCGAGTCCCATCGGAGCTAGTTGTGAGACGGGTCGATTTTTTCTTAAATACTTCATTTTCCATTTTTCAGTTATATTGAGGTTTGCCTTTTCGTGATAAAAAAAAATCATAAATTATTTTGCCTTTTTAGGAAATTAATTATAGTGTTCTGTAGTGCTTATTATACGTACAGCAAATAATCATAAAAGGTTTTTGTTTTTTTTTTCGTACTTTTATTTTTTAAGGGGTTTTATTACTATGGATATGCCAACCCCATCATCGTACCCATAGCATTTAACACAAATGAGAAAAAAGAAACATAAAACTTACGTATCTAAGATTATTGAATAAACTACATAATTTTTTTGCTATAATCATAAAAAGTTGAATCAGGTTTATACTTCTTTGGCAGTAAGTGCAATAACATTAGATTCATTAGATATGCGGTGAAGACATAAATTCTAATCAGTGCTGTGTGTGAAAAGTTGAGCATAGCACAGCACAGCGAAGTGTATTCTAAAAGTAGATTAATTTCCCTTACAGTCGTCGACTGCCACTAACGTATCGCTGGAATGTTAATAGTATAAAGTTGGTAACCGTTCCAAATCCTGATGTAACCGAGTACATAGGTACATCGGTCTTTCAAAAAAAAAACAAGCGAACATCTAGTGACGTTGGCAAAAACAGTACGGTCCAGTACGGTCGGCCACTGTAACGGCCGGTGCAGACAAGAGTTCCGACGTGGACGGAAATGAAGCGACTGGCCCCACCGCGATCTGCACACGACATTCACTTAACCCCGCGACAAATGTCCTGACAACTAGTTTCTATTCTGCTGACCACAGACTAGTGGGAAAATTTATGTTCTACTCGGCAAAGGGTTGATTGTAATACAAATACAGAAAGAGGATGTGAAAAGGCAGACAAAAGCCTGGTTATTAAAATGGGTTGGAATAATTACCACGGAAAGCTAGTGATAATCTTCGTGAAAATGTTGTGAATTATGTTTTTCATTATTTTTTCACAAATATTACCAAGACATTTTTCGTTATGTTACTGTCCGTATAAAGCGTTAATTAAGCCTAGCGTAGCTTTGCAAGTTTGGATTAAATACATTTTATTCCACTTACTTAATAATACTTTTATATCTTAAAACTATTTTACCAATGCATCTCATAGATGTTGACGCCCCATTCGTAGCAGTAAGGTCAAGACTTTATCTAACGTTACATTAGTAGAATGTGTTCACATCGGTGACACGTTTTCAGGCGGCGCAGTGGTGACACGTTAGTACTATTATATATTCTGTGGTGACGCTCCGATTCCGTTCGTCGCAGCAATGGACCGCCTGGACTCGCAGTACCTACAAAGCTTTTTATCAATTGTTATGTACCTAGTGAGTTGAGACATTGTTTAAAAATTAAATAGTTTGAAATGTATATTATTTTTGGAAAGGTTTCACAGATTCATAAACCTATAAGCATTACCAGCAAAAATACTTCTTACAAAAACTAAAGGATAATAGAGAAAAATAAAATGTCGATGTTGGTTTAAGCCAGTTCGGGCATGTCTTTTTTTAATGTTACGTTAGTAGAATCTGTTCACATTGGTGACACGGTTCTGGGCGGCATAATAACGCGCGGTGGATATGCCGATGATAAATGAAATATAGAAAGTTTTTTCATTATAATCAAAACGTTGTCAAATGTTAACAAGTTTTTTTTCTACTTAAATACTACTAGTATACCAAGATTTCTTTAATTCAAAAAAGAAATTTATTGACCACATAATAACATATATTTTACTACATAAGCAAACTCATTGGTGTAAAAAGGTTTTACTTAGTTCGGACAAGTCCTTAATTCTATCGTTACATTTACAGAATCTGTTCACATCGGTGACACGGTTCCGGGAGGCACAATAACGCGCGGTGGAGAGGCCGATTCCGGTCGGCGCGGAAATGGACTAGCTGTACTGCGATAGATGTAGCTTTTCTATTTAGACAAGTAAATTAAATAAAAAAGCTTTTTCGTTGTTATCAAAATGTTGATGATACATTAGTAAGATACGGTATTTTAATCCCTTACATGCTAACTCGCACACAAATATTTCTTAAATTCAACAAAGAGATTTATTGACCAGATAGGTAGGTATATAGGTATTTTAGTAAACAAGCAATCTATTTGGCATAGTAAATGTTCTACGTACTTCGGACAAGTCCTTATCTAAGACATTTACATAAGTAGAATCTGTTCACGTCGGTGACATGGTTCCGGGTGACACAATAATGCGCAGTAGAGATGCCGGTTCCGGTCGCCGCGGAAATGGACCAGCTGGACTCGCTGAGTGCGCGACACTCACTTAACCCTGCAGCTAAGTTTACTTAGTAAGAAATATTTTATGCTGATTAAAATAATACCATTTTATGTTGCTCTCATAAAGCAATTATTTTCAAGATGTAAACGTTGCTTGTATCGAGGTAGTCTCCTATTTCAGAGAAAGTTTCTAGTTGCCTTTTTTACACAACGGTGTAGCACTTAGCCTTCATCATACCTGATGTTAATTGGTGATAAAAATGAAGGTGGAAGCGCACTACTCCCGAAATCCTTAATCACTGAGGAACTAGCTATCTTCTCATTAGGTACATAAACACAGTTATTTGACGTCAACTTTAGCAGGAGAATCTATATAATGTAGGCTGTAATGTATCTAGTAATGGTAATGGTAATTATTATTATTATTATCAGCCTGTGTCGTCCCACTGCAGGGCAAAGGCCTCTCCACTTTGGGCATTCCTTTTTAAATTAGTTATTTATTTATTTCTTTGTTTATTTAGAAACGCAACAGCTTTTTTTTACAAAATCAATTAATGTAACTTATCATTATTAGACTCTCTAGCCAATTACAGAGTTTCGTGGCATTTTTAGAGGCTATACAGAATTAAATTAAGAAAACTAATAGTAAAAAATCTAAATTATCTAAATAGTGACAAATTGCTAATGAATTTAATTTTTACCTTAATTTGACATTTGACATGCATGCTTATAGAATTTATGATCATGATAACTTGATCCTATCTAAAACTAACTTATAATTATTGAGTTACTTATATTCCAAATTTGATTTAAAACGTAAAAACTGACCGAAAAATTAACTAAATAACACAAACAGCAAAGGTACAGACTGCATATCATAGTTTTACTTTCCCTTTTTTAGGTTTATATAGTTTGCCAAAAAACAATAATATGCCTACTTACTTTCGTTGTTATTTATTTTAAACATAAGAAAGCAATAAAGGAATTACATCAAACCACCATGGATGGCTAATGGCTAGCCATTCATAATTATTCGATGCAACTCCCTTTTTAGTGCTCTTTTACTAAGATTGAAAAGATCAATACAGCAAAATTTATTGTTATACTAGCTGACCCAGCGCGACTTCGTTCCCGTGGCCCTACCCCCTACTCCACCCTACCCTACCCGTACTCTACCCCTACCCTACTCTACCCCTACCCTACTCTACCCCTACCCTACCCCTACCCTACCCCTACCCTACCCCTACCCTACCCCTACCCTACCCCTACCCTACCCCTACCCTACCCCTACCCTACCCCTACCCTACCCCTACCCTACCCCTACCCTACCCCTACCCTACCCCTACCCTACCCCTACCCTACCCCTACCCTACCCCTACCCTACCCCTACCCTACCCCTACCCTACCCCTACCCTACCCCTACCCTACCCCTACCCTACCCCTACCCTACCCCTACCCTACCCCTACCCTACCCCTACCCTACCCCTACCCTACCCCTACCCTACCCCTACCCTACCCCTACCCTACCCCTACCCTACCCCTACCCTACCCCTACCCTACCCCTACCCTACCCCTACCCTACCCCTACCCTACCCCTACCCTACCCCTACCCTACCCCTACCCTACCCCTACCCTACCCCTACCCTACCCCTACCCTACCCCTACCCTACCCCTACCCTACCCCTACCCTACCCCTACCCTACCCCTACCCTACCCCTACCCTACCCCTACCCTACCCCTACCCTACCCCTACCCTACCCCTACCCTACCCCTACCCTACCCCTACCTACCCCTACCCTACCCCTACCCTACCCCTACCCTACCCCTACCCTACCCTACCCTACCCCTACCCCTACCCCTACCCCTACCCCTACCCCTACCCCTACCCCTACCCCTACCCCTACCCCTACCCTACCCCTACCCTACCCTACCTATACCCTACCCTACTTCTACTCTACCCCCACTTTCCCCCTCCTCCCCTATTTTCTCACCGTATGAACCTTCCTTGGACTTCCACGAACATTTCAAGACCAAAATTAGCCAAATCGGTCCAGCCGTTCACGCGTGATGTCGTGACCAAGGGAAATAGGGATTCATTTTTATATATATAGATAAAGCAGGTACGCGATTCAATACAGCATTCTTTGTGTAGTTGGTTCGGAACCTAGGTATTAGTCCGTACTAAGTCCCTAGTCATACATAGAATACACACTTTTTTACCACACGGGTCTGTATCAAATGATAATTAAATAAATTTTTGCAAATACGAATGTACGTACTCGTACATTTGGAATCAAACAAAAAGTAGAATAAAGCAAAAGCATAACTCTCATATTTTTCCAAAACTGGGTGCTTACCATCAACTCTTATTGCGGTTTTGTTTAGGACACTAATCTGCTTCGCTTATTCGTACCACGACAGCTTAATATCAATGACAGCGATTCAGTGATCGATCAATGACATTTCACAGCCGCTAAGCTGTCAGGAACTCTTATTTGACTTATAACCCGGTCGATTTAACATGACACCTGCATGTTATACCCGTCCCTCTCACTCTCCGGGCATGACAGAATCGAGTGAAAGAGACGGGTAGAAGAAAAAGGACACAAATCGTTTAGTCATTAACATTTAGCAATTCATTTGCGATCCAGTTTTTAGAAGGTCATAAAAGTTCAAGTACGAAAGAAAGCAATTCATTTTAGGAACCTATTCTGCATCGCGCTATTTTTGAATCGCTGTCTTAAAGTTGATGGTAGGCACCCTGCACAGTAGAACAGCGTCTTTGCTTACGCTTTTTTCAAAATTCAACGCAAAAAGCGGCTTCAATAGTGGCTTGATGGATCTAGCTTTTAGCGATACGTTCCTTGCCTTTGCAGTTCTCAGAGCTCGTTTAAAGAGACGTGGGGCGTCGAACGGAGTGTTATGCGACGCGTAGTACGGCGAGCCTCGTGAGTTCACGTTCCTAGAGTAGCGGAAAGCGACGCAACTCGTAGTAGTGACATTTATAACAGTAGCCCTAGCACGAAAATTTGTAGTTATGGTAATACGCAGTAGTATTTTTTTTACCCTGTGGAAAGGGTAAGCGTTATCGTGATCATAAATTATTTTGTCTGAAAACCAGAGCTGTGCCTCTTTCGATCGTAAGAAACTGAAATTCTATGCAAAATTGACAGCAGCACTTTGACAGCTTCTGATGGACAGTATAGTTTACTATGTGATTACCATAACGATAGTTTCTCAAACTAGCGGTACAGTTCTCGCTAAAGCATCTCTCTAACTAAATCATTACCTCTTTTTTTACGCTTCAGTGACTTATAGTATTAGTAAATGAAACCGCACACATCGAAAAGCAAGGCACAGGCGATTAAATTGCAAAGAGTTGATATTAGCATGAGTGATATTTCATCGCCTCTTAATTTAACGATTCTTTACAAAATTACATACAAAATCACAATTATATTTTTTAGAAGAAAATAATTATAAGCGAATGTGTAACTAAAAAAACGGTGTTTGAAAATCGGTGTCTTGCTGAGTAGCAAATTAATATACCGAGCCTTCTTGCTGCTGTATACACCACACGTATCTCTCTCTAGCCATCTTCAACCAATAGCTTGGTGTAGGCCTCCTTCAACTGTTTCCATCTATCTCTGTTTTGGGCAGTTAGGGTCCAGTTGCTGCCCGCCACCTTCTTGATGTCATCCTTCCATCGCATTTGTGGCCTCCCTCGTGGTCTTTTTTGGTCCCATGGTCTCCAATCTAGTAGTCGCACCAAGATTCCTGCTTTCTAGCAATGTGGCCGGCATATTCCCACTTCAGTCTTGCCACTCTGAGGCCGATGTCAGTGACTTTACTCTGTTTTCTGAGCCACTTGTTCGACTTCCGGTCCCTCAGAGTAACACCTACTAACTTCCTCTCCATTGCCCTTTGCGCCACCCTCAGTTTGTGTATGGTGTCCTGGGTGGTAACCCAGGTTTCAGCTCCGTAAGAAAGAACGGGAAGGACGCATTGGTCGAATATCTGAGCTTTCTGGTGGGCTTTAAGTTTCATTTTGAAGACAAAGTTCAGCTTTGAGAATGCTGCCCAACCAAGTCGTATTCTTCTGTCGATCTCATTACACTGGTTTGCTTTTCCCAATTTCACTTCCTGGCCTAGGTACACATATTTTTGAACCCGTTCTATTTCCACTCCCCCTAGCTTGATAGATGTTAAATTGTCAGTGTCCGTGGTCATGATCTTAGTTTTATCCAGGTTCATTTCGAGTCCTACTTTCAGGGATACCGCTTGTAGCTCTGCGATCATCACCTGAAGTTCCGTCGGGGTGTGTGAAAACAAAACTATGTCATCTGCATATCTTAGGTTTGACAAATGTGCCCCTGATATCGAGATCCCTCTTTTCTGCCAGTGTAGTTCCTTAAACACATCTTCCAGAACCAGTGTAAAAAGTTTAGGCGATAGAGTATCTCCCTGTCTAACTCCTCTCTTAATGTTAATAGAGTTTGTAAGTTGTGGAAGTGACACTTTCATTTTGGCGTTTTGGTAGATTTTACTTATCAATGCGCTGTATCTATAGTCTATTCGTGCATTTTTTAATGAATTTTGAACAGCCCAGGTCTCCACACTGTCAAAGGCCTTCTTATAATCTATGAAAGCTAACCACAGCGGCATCTGGTATTCAGTAGCCTTTTCTATTAGAACACGGACTGTTAAGATATGTTCTATAGTACTGTAACCTTTTCGAAATCCTGCCTGTTCTATCGGTTGGTAAAAATCCAATCTAGTAGTAAGTCGATTTGTAATGATTTTCGAAAATAGTTTGTACGTCTGACATAGTAAGCTAATAGGTCTGTAATTGTTTAGATCAGTTTTACAGCCCTTCTTAAACAGTATGATAACTATAGCACTATCCCAGTCCTCTGGTATTCGCCCTGAGTGTAGACATTTGTTTAACAGTGTGACCAAGGCCTCCAGTAGAGTATCGTCACCTTCTTTCAGCATCTCGGGGAAAATACCATCCTCACCACTTGCTTTTCCGTTCTTAGTCCCAGAAAGAGCCAAGACTATCTCCTCCTTTGTGATATCGGGGATATCTTCCGAGCCCACATTCTGTATTCGAAAACGCCTGTTGTGGCTTATTTCATCTATTCTTTGTGCATAGAGGGCCGAATAATAATCCTCTACAACTCTCTGCATCTGTGCTCTTTCCGTGATCAAGTCTCCTTCATTGTTCTTCAGTTTTGTTATTATTGGACTTCCAGGCTTGAGCTCCTTTCTGAATACTTTTGGCCCTTTGTATTTCTCTATAGTGGCTTGAACCACACGTATATACTCTCTAAATAAGTATGATCATATCATCATTTAAGTCAAATTTTTCGTTGTCTATTCTTTCTTTCTATGTTATTTTGAATCTTCTTTTTATCATGTATCTGTACCAGCCATAGATATAGTATACTAAAAAGGGGGTACCAGCAAAATAAACTTCCGAACTAAGTATCTAAAATCCGCGTCCACGAACGCACCCTTTACCGCTTCCGTTCTTTGTATATGTATGCGGTCTCTCAGCTCTCGTGGCAGCCCACATAGGAGCGTATAGGCCTTTGTTTAGCGTGCATGTAAAGCGTGCAATCAATGTTTTCTTAAAAGCAAGCCTTTGCCGAGCCGCTGAGGAAACAAATTTGAATAACGCCCTATTTGGACTATCAAAGCCGTGTTTGCTTGTTCAACGGGAACATTTTGTCTTGATATTTTTACCGTCATGGCGGAGATATTTGGCTAAAAAATACTAATTTGAGAAATATTTTGTAGACTAAATACATCACTAAAATTTAATTAGTACCTACAAAGATTTTAGGGGTTGATAGTGCCCATCAATATGAACAATTTTTACTATGGAGAGCCAACCACAGAATCGCGAAAAAGAATCAGCTGTTCCAAACAAAAGTACAACATCGACCCGACTGAAATGTATTGAACAGCAGTTTTTTTTTCGCGTTTTCGTAGTTGGCCCCATAGTAAAAATTGTTCATATTGATGGACACTTTCACCCCTAAAATCTTTGTACTAATTAAAATTTGGTGGTGTATAGCTTTACGATTTGCAACGAAGTTTCCTTAACAACAAGGGAAGCCCCAGTGTACCTATTACTGAAACTGCATCACTAACTGTAACAACAATCTGCCAACAAAGCAGTGATGATGGCACTAGAACCGGGAAGTTTGAGTCTTCTCAAATCAAGGAGACATTGTTCTTTGAGTTTCGTTCATTAAACGTTTCTCGAGACACATCCACTCCAGAATTAGCTGTCATTTATTTAATGCTCGTGACAATCAGGAGGGCAAAGTCGAGAGTGAAATAACAATCTGGGATGTCATCTTATTACGTGCTCTCGTACTTTTGTCTAAGTTAGCGATGAGCGTACACTGCTCTTGAAGTTAATGGGGAGAATTTTGGATTTGAGATTATTTATGAAACTGTATCTGGCAATGAGAGGGCGAGTGTTATTTCAGATTTTTTGCTTGGGTAACTCGTAATTTTGAACCAAATGAACAAAATAGAGGTAAGCTTAGGATACCCTAAATTACCATACATTAATACTGATCTTGTCGTTGGTATTATTAAAGCAATTATTTACAATATTATATGTCTTTATAATATTAAATAAAAAAGAAAAGATATAAAAATTATTGTTTTTTTTTCTGGATATCACAAAAACTTTATAAAAAAAAAGTTCTGTTAATTAAATCAAACACCAAATTGAATCAAAGGCAGTGTAACATCACCACTTAGGATTAATTCACACGAAAATTTCAATTTTGTAATCTATTCCAACACTTTAATTTTCTTACTAATGTAATCAACCACCCACATAATATAGCCGGCTATAAAAAAGAAACACGAAATTGAGTAATCCTGAATCGGAGGCAGTGTAACATAACCACTTAGGATTAATTCACACGAACAATGCGAGAGTTTTCGCGAATTCGAGATTGCGTTATCACTTAACGTCCGTCTTACAAATACATTTCACTTATGAACATCATTTTTAGCTCTGATTTTTTTTCTTTTTTATCGTGTATTTCGTTTGTGCGTCTGGTATAACTCTAATTATTTGTTTATACGAGAATTTGGGTTACCAGGTCAATGCAGATGCAATATTATGCCTTTTCAGTATCTTTCTGAGAAACTAAGTATTGTTAATACCTAACTTAAAAATAAAAGTTATATATATAAAATAACACTAAAGTAGGCGTCATGCGACTGATAATGGCGATTATATTATTTTCTCCGTTTTACATTTTAATGCGCGGCGTATGCGCTAATAATACGTTATTCTTTTTATCCGTATAAAGTTTTTGCTTTTTATTTTAAACTCGATACTCAATATGACTCGAATAATAATAGTGATTGACTTGACGCTTTCATTCCGTCGTGTGAATTCCGTGATTAACTTCTTTTTTTCGCAACACTAATTTAATCTTCTCGAGCGCAGTCATAAAATTTTAAATAATTCTAAAATACCTTTTCGCCGTGTTTTGTTTTTTATTTCGGAGCGAACTCGATATAAAAATGTCCAATATGAATGTTGGCGTTCGACAGGCCACATTACGCTGGGGCGAGTCACAAATCAAGTTTCCCGCCGTTCTGTGGAGTCGCCATCTTGGTTTTTCGCGACCGTTTACCCGTGAGAGATTGAACGCTGAGTCGGGCGTTCTGCACATGCAATACAGTTGACCTATTATGTGCCCGATAGAGCATTTTTCTGTATATTTTATTCGAATTCCTTATTTCTGTTGAATTTGAAAAGTGAATCAAAAATTGCAATGCATGTCTTGTATCTTGGGATGTTTTACGGGGACGGGTCAGGGTTTGCGATAATTTTTCATTATCTTTGTTTCTCAGATATTTGACGACCTCCGTGACCGAGTGGTGTACGCACCGGTTTTAAAGGTGCCGCTATCTCTAGTGACATATGTCACCCAGGGTGTAGTATTGTTTAATAACTTTTGAACGAAACGCGCTTCAGTGCTGCTCTTTCAGGTATTCCTCTAGTACGAATCATCCCACGTGTCAGTAGTACACCATCTCTCTAAGTGCATCGGCGTGTGCGCAGTGCGTTTTTAAAGTAAGTAGGTGACGCATGTACGTGGGCACAGCCTTAGTACTACTTTTTACACTGTGACGTGGGTGACCAAATCATAGTTTGCCCTAACTGTGATGTAGACGCTACTGAATTGGAATAACCCATTTGTAAACCTTATAATAAGAAGGTTCACTTACCAAATTACGGTTTGAAAAAAAATAGACTGATTAATCACAATAAGTACAATTATGTTAATTTTTGCAAGAGAGTGAATTTTGTTTATAGTTCAAAAAACTTAAGCAACTGTGTATTTTTGTTAAAGTATTTAGTAAGAAATAAAGTTGATTGGTCATATCATAACTTATTTGCTTTCATCAAAATAGAGTGGTAAGAAAAAATCCCATATTTGATGGGTGGCATTATGTCCCCCGCGCGAGCTTTCTAGGAAATTTTTTGACGCGAGCCCTCTAGTGCTAGAGGTCCCGGGTTCGATCCCCAGTCGGGTAAATGTTGAAAACGAACTTTTCAATATTTCCTTGGTTCTGGCTCTATGTGGCCGTCGTTGTTTCCATTTCCAAAATACTAGTGCTTAATATGTGATGGTTTCTAATATTTTGTATTTATTATCAAAAAATTACGATTCCTACCCACTGTCTTCAGTAACCTGCACGTAAAATATCTGACCTTATCAACATTTCAAAGACGATGACCGAGATACTTGCGACGTTGATCATTGAGTTGAAGTAAAGGGACGACGGACGGAAGGATGACTGATGCGTTGTTGCTGTGGCAATGCAATGTGTTATCTACTGGATCGCAATCTTGCGCTTTAACACAGCAATGTAGAGCGACACTCAATGTCGTTAAAAATTAAGAATTAATAAAGAGGATAGAAAAAATATGATATACAAAGTAGTATCAAAACATAAAAATCTATCTACTTTACTCGCCTTTCTTTCACTTTCTAGTAAAACCGAAATTTAATTCATAGGTTATTATTACTTACAATTGATTCTTTTATATTTCGCACTGTACCTAGTTGTTGATCGTAAAATTCAGTAAAGGAAACTGGGCAAAAAACTATGGAGCTTGGACAAAGAAAAAAAAACTGGCGGCCACTTCTAGAAGTAGTCTCTATTTAATGGTAGTAATATGTGCTTACATTTTTTTTAAACCTTACTTAGCTGTCATAGATAGTTTCAGAGTTACAACTTTTTTAAATATTTTGAGATTTACTAAAAATACGTTAAACATGATAGAAATACATTGTTTTTACCATTTTTTTGTGTCTACATGTGGACTTAAGTAACTCTGAAGGTGCGATCACATTCGTCTGACTTCACGTGTTCGGTTTTCATAGTAAATGTATGCACTAGAAGCACACTTATCTTATAACACGTCCATATAGATACGGCGTGTTAACACGTGGCGTAAGACAGATTTGACCGCACCCTTAAGATTTCTTATAAGTCCACTTATCCAAGTTCACATAATACAGGCTTCGGCCATTTTTTTGTTATTTGTATAAGATCACTGTTTTCCTGTTTTTAAGCGTTTGTAAACATTCACCTTATCATTAGGTACCGAAATAAAAATATTTTTAATAAAAAAAATAACATTATCTTCTTAACTATCCACATCTGAGAGTTATGCTCATAAGAAAAAAAAAGCACATATTCATAACTTTCATTTAGAATTAGATTCTTAAGTGGCCGCACACTTTTATTTTTCAACCTTTCCAGGGTTTCCAGGGTCCAGAGGTGCCCAGTCTCCTTTATTTCTTTCCTCCATAAAATAGTGGTCTGCTTGCATTCACAATAAACCAACAATCAAGCGTGCAATATTGAAGTGAAGCAAATACACAAATAAATGAAAAACTTTTCGTCTGTCTGTTGATATTTACGATGTTTCTGTAGTCAGTCAATATCGGAGGCAAATGATGACCGGGCATTTCGCTTTTGAATATTAATATTTCAAAAAATAAACTAACTGTTGTAACGGAAATCAACAATCGTGCTTTTACAAAGATAAAACCTTAACCACATTTCTGATGGAAGTTACTACTCGAAATTTCAACTTTAAATAAAAATAAACTGGAATTAATACTAGCCCGCGTGGGCTACTCAACGATATCCCGTGGGAATGTGATATTTTTCCTGGATAAAAAGTAGCCCATGTCCCATCTCCATCACAAATTTCTTCATAATCGGTTTAGCCATTTTGACGTGAAATCGGAACATACAGACAGAAAAACAAACATATGCATTTTCGCATTTATATTAGTAAAGTAGGGATTAAGTTGAAGAAGACTATGATTAAGTAATTTAAAATAAGTGAAACGTAATGAAAATTTTTAATTCCTTTATTGTTATTGAATAGCAGACTGGCTTATTTAAACGCTGGTCTGAGGCAGAAATACGAGCACAATTCGTAGTTTGTGGATTATTTCTTACAATACCAGCCACGTATAATATTACCTATTATGAAAGACTTTTCTTTTACGCACGATCTAATATGCCTAACTAGGAAATACACGTGGGCAACTAGGAATCCAAAAAAGAAAGAAGTGTGTACCAAGTTACACAATTTCGTATAAAAGCGTTGTATCTAAACGCAGCAACATGTCGAAAAATGGGTTCAGTAAATAAACACGCATCTTGCTGCAATATTGTCGAGCGTAGCAAACACGCGTCGCGGCCCTACAGAGCGTCCGGCCCGCTCTTTAATGAACAAGCCTACGAACGAACGCATCATAATTGTTCTATACTACACTTCAGAAACATGAACGAGAAGTGAATAGGTTCCATTTAAACAAGCTACAAAATTTGGAATAAAAGCGTTGTAAAAAAGCAGCAACATGTTGAAACAGGGGCGCAGTAAATCAACACGCATCGTGCTGCAATATTGACGGGCGCAGCAAACACGCGTCCGACGCAGAGCGCTCGACTCGCTCTTTATTAAACAAGGGTACGAACGGAACATAATTGTTTCAGGGAACTGTTATGTAGGGATGACTCGTCTGTACTATTATTATGTTTGAGACTTACTCTTTATGCTTGTGACCATTTTATGCTTGGACTGAACCATATTTTATCACTAAACGTACTACCAAAAATTTGTGTTTGAAAGATCATTAGGATAATAACTTATATTAATAATATAATAGTTATATATAAATAAATAATAATAATAATAATAAGAAATAACTTCTTACATTCACACCAATAATTGGTGTGAATGTAAGAAGTTATTTATTATCTAAGCCCATGTTAATTTCATTAAGAAACTGTATCATGGAAAACTTGATAACGGACAAATATATACTTAAATACTTTTTGTTTATAAACACATACTTAATATACATAGTTAACACCCAGACCAAGACAAATAGACATGTTCATGCACACATATATTTGTCTTGTTCGGGAATCGAACCCGAGACCACTGTCGCAGAAGGTGGGTAGCCTACCCCTGCGCCAAATCGGTCGTCAAATATTTAAAGTTAAATATATGTAAGTTATTATCCTTTTTATCTTTGAAAATGACACAAGGCAAAATGAATCAGAAAACCGCTGATTGAAGGATGAATTAAGGGATTTGATAAGGTAGGTTACACAGATATAGCTTGCTACATACAGGTGATCTGTGGGTAGGTACTTTCACCTTAGATAGTGATCAAAGCAGCTGTTATTGAATTCATGAGATGTGAAATGCAACTTTAGTGTCGAAACACATTATGCCGAAAACACGCAACCGAAGTTACGCGGCTGAAATTTACGACACGGTATGTAATAACGCGACGTAATTTCAGCCAAAGTGTGTATGTATTTCAGATATTCAAATAACATTGCAGACGTAATCACGCCGAACGTCAGACGCGTATTTTCGGCATGATGTGTTTCGACACTATGAATTCACTATAGGCAATAGGTGCCAGTTTTGAATGCTGAACACGGTATATTGCTATGCTACGACTAAAAAGTCCTCAATAAAGTTAAATAGGTCAGTCTTCTTTAGCCTATTATAACTTCCATTCAAACTACATCTTGGCTACCGCTATTTTAATATGAAATTTTGTAAGTATAAAACAATAAAGGGTACGCAAAATCCCTCTCTAAAACGTTGTTATACAAAAAAGGTACACTCAGGGAAATTACCAGTTTCGACGCAGCGTACAAGTACTCTTATACAAACCGCCTACGATGTGAAGGGTCCTCTGAATGCCGTCTTGCCGGTTTTTCTTAGTTTTGTCGTTTAATCCCATCTCGGAGGCAAACCCCGGGAAAGTAAATAACCCGGAATTTTCCTTTCCCACTAATGGCTAAATTAGTTTCTCGTGTATTTCCGTCTGAGCGTCTCCTTTCATTTTTGATATTGTTGACTCGACACAATCAAAACAACCTTTTTGATATTAGCCTAAATCCCCTTCGTGCTCATTCGAGACGTAATAAAGTCGCGCCATGTCTAGACGTATTGAAATGATTTCAAAAGAAAAACGTATAAAATTGGTACAGTACGAGAGGACGAACGCCACCGAGTCCTCGTTCAACAAATTTAATACCACTATATAACCGGTTGGAGTGTCAAAAATGGCCGAACGAATAAGAGCTTGCACGCACGTGCGCAAGTGCGCTCTTATTTGTATGTATTTGGCGTACCTATTTAATAATTTGTTTTTGTTTTTTTTTTATTTACTATTATATTTTTAGTATAGTTATGTGGGTTTGTTTTAGATTACTTGTATGTTACTATTGTTTTGTTTTGCATTTGTTTTCGTCTTCGTGTTGTCCGTGCTGCTGAGGGTCCTGACAGAATAACAGCGCTTCTGGGTCATTCTGACCATCGACGAATGACCCAGAAGACTTTGTGCTGAGACATACGGCTCTTTGACTTCACACTTTATATTTTGTTTTGTGTAACTATAGTTTCTACCACTGTTGTCATGTGTCATGTACGTTGTCTATGTAGCCAATAAATGCTTTTTCTTTCTTTCTGTCTGATTTCATATCGATTCCTGACATTTTTGACGTAAGATCGTAACATTCGTAACCTTTTTCTCCGTTTTAAAAAGTCATTCGGTGCCATACTTACGTTGTGTTTTCGTTCGTAAGCCGTCATCCCGTGGTATAGTGCGCCAATCTTTTCTTTTCCTGTGATTATCTTTGGAACTAAAACAGTTTTCATACGACAGTCCATTTTGACTGCTAATTTCGTATTGCAAGTGGCTCTTCTGTCACGACTGTCACCGGAACAGAAAAGCTTGTGGCACTGTATTGTTGATTGAAGTTGAGAGTTTAAATAAATGCGATCTACAACGACGTGGATTAATACTTGTGCAAATATTTTGTTTTACTCTTTATATTTGAACCACAATTCGAAGAAACAATCTATCTATCTATCCATCTATATAAAACTCTTGCGTTACTGATTGACTGACAGACAAGGCACAGCCGAAAGTACTGAGCGTTAGAAGTTGAAATTTGGCATGTATGTTCCTTGGGGAGTGTAGGGGAGCACTAAGGCAATATTTTTGGAAATTCCCCCTAAAAAGGGGAAAAGGTCCAGGCAGACGAGGTCACGAGCGGAGCGCATGTTGTTTTTATAAAATACTAGCTGACCCAGCGCGACTTCGTTCCCGTGGCCCTACCCCCTACTCCACCCTACCCACCCGTACTCTACCCCATACCCTACCCCTACCCTACCTCTACCCTACCACTACCCTACCCCAACCCTACCACTACCCTACCCCTACCTCACCCCTACCCCTACCCTACCCCTACCCTACCCCTACCCTACCCCTACCCCTACCCTACCCCTACCCCACCCCTACCCTACCCCTACCCTACCCCTACCCTACCCTACCCTACCCCTACCCTACTTCTACTCTACCCCTACTTACCCCTCCTTCCCCTATTTTCTCGCCGCTAAAACCATCCTTGGACTTCCACGAACATTTCAAGACCAAAATTAGCCAAATCGGTCCAGCCGTTCACGCGTGATGTCGTGACCAAGGGAAATAGGGATTCATTTTTATATATATAGACTAGCTTTTCATCAGCGTCTTTGTCCGCGTGATCTACACAATGATTCCCCGTGGGAATAAAATCTTTTCCCGAAGTAAAAAGTATAGCCTATATGCTGTTCTAGACCACAACCAATAGTCTGTGCTAAATTTAATCCTGATCCGATTGTGAAAAGTTTCAGCTCAGACCTCATTAAGAGCGATGCTAAGCGTAAAAGTATTGTTTAAAGCTCCATGGTTTACCACTTAAACAGCACAAATCAACGTTTTTTTCTTTTTTTTCGTTTAACATAAACTCTCAAAGGAGCCTGTGATTTAAAAGACTACATTTCTAACACCATTATCTTTCCCCACTACAATTAAACGAAAGCAAACGTAAATAACTTTTAAAATTGTTTCCCAACAACAGTACAGACGCGGACAACACAATAGTTGTGATTTGTGAGTCGCTCGCTCGCCGGAGATATGTGGCTGTGCCAAAACGCGAATTGGAAAATTGTATATTGGACTATAAAGTTCTTGACGCCGACAAACTATCTGCTAGTTGGGAACCAACGGGCGTCGAGCGTTGCCTTATTCAAACCTTGCTTGTGGATGCTGCGCATGTTTTACGGTTGTGTTATGTTTTTAGTTGAGCAAAGCAATTGTTTAAAATAATACTGCTGCAAATAGTTCATAACTTAATTCTGATGAGCGTAAGCACAGCCATCTCTATCGTGACGATAGAGAAGGCTGTGGCGTAAGCAATAGTCTTTTAACTTTGTCTTAAAAAGAAACTTACTGTAATGTAGGTACCTATAATAATTCTCTTTTGTCTACAGTTTCTTGTTCTAAACTGGATATATTATAATCTAAAAATATTTCAATTAAAATATTCCTAATACAAAGGGTGTAATAATTCAAAACAATTAAGCCCATGTTTTCAGTGTTATAGAATGATAATAAAATAGTTCATAGCGTATAGTTCACATCTATTAAATAGTATAAACAAAACTTGCAAGTTATAAAATTGATCTATTCTATTCTAATACCAAAAATTAATACCAGTTATTTGTTTACTATCGTTAATTAGTTTAACGAAATACCAGTGGTATTAGTTTTTGTTATTGGAAAGGAATTAAATAACAAATAACTTGAAAACATATAAATAATATGAATTGCTTATTCCTTCGGCTCATCATTCGATTTCTGAGAATATGGAAGCATTTGAGCAAAAGTATTTTATACAACGGAGTATTAAGACTTCGACAAAACACATTACAAAGATTGTCAAGGATAAATGTTCATTAACTTACCCGCATTCGGTAAGACGAGAGAAAAAAAACTTTCCTTATTTAACTTAAGCCAAAAAAGTATCTTTTTTCAGCTTTAAATCTTGTGGTCATTAGAGTGTTGACTTAGCATATATTTTAATATCGGGCGACAGCTGCTACTTTGGAATAAGGATACTTGTGCAAGATGTCAAAACAAACTCATTTTATTTATATTTTCTCTCTTATCTCTGGCTGAGGATTTATAGCCGCAATATAACGTCGGACTGCAAAAGACTTTGTTCGTAGAATCATACATAAACATGTTTTGATGAAAAAGTGTCGCCTCCACTTTTATTGCGCTGATCTAATTGTGTTTTGCTTTTAAATGGAGATTTTCTTTATTTCATGGAATATACTATGAGAATGAAGAAAGTTTGTTCATACAAGACTAATTTGTAACAAAATTTTAGGCGAAAACATGCCCGATATTTTAAATAGATATAAGTAACTGATTAATTACCGCTTATCTAATATCGTTCGGCATGTAGGTGTTCGGCCTTTGAAATCTGAGAGCACATAGTTGTTAATTAGGTACTGGTTGCACTGGTTTTTAAACCTTTCATATTTTAGTGCTTATTCCCTTAGTCAATCTATACTAATAATAATAAAGCTGAATAGTTTGTTTGTTTGTTTGAACGCGCTAATCTCAGACACTACTGGGTGCCTACCATCAACTCTTATTGCGGTTTTGTTTAGGACCTAAACTGATCTGCTTCGCTTATTCGTACCACGACAGCTTAATAAATAAATAAATAATAAATAAATATTTTCTTACAATCACACCAATTATCTAAGCCCGTAGTTAATTTCTTAAGAAACTGTGTCTACGTGAACTTGATAACGGATAAATATATACTTAAATACTTTTTGTTTGTAAATACATACTTAAAGAAAACACCCAGACCAAGACAAATAGACATGTTCATGCAAACTATTCTGCATCGCGCTATTTTTGAATCGCTGTCTTAAAGTTGATGGTAGGCACCCTGGACCGAATTGAGAAATTATCTTTGTGTTGGATAGTCCATTTATCGATAAAGGCTATAGGCTAAATAACATCATTGGTTGTAACCAGCAGAAGCGGATCATTAATAAAAATCGTTGCCAAAACGCGAAAATATATTTCTCTTTTTAGATTTTTTTCCTTTTCCTCAAATTAACGCAGATGAAACTGCGGTGCACAGCTAGTTATCTATATAAAGCTTACACGAATAATTACTTACCATAAAGCACGCATGCATTTGCATTTAATTAAATTTAATCATCGCATGTCCCCTAAAATCCCTTGTAGTGTTTATAATCGAGTTATACATGCCAACAAACTATAAATATTTATCAAATTCAGTAATTATAAGCAAAACCATACTCACGTAAGGTGTAAGCGGATCACGAAACCTGTTTACTGAGTGTATTAGAAGCCTAAACATCACTAGAAATTCTGACCAGTATTGATGAGCTCTCAGTTCACAAACGCGGAGCTTTACACCTCTTGTTTCTGAGTTATTTAGAGAAGTACAAGAGCTCCGCTTATAGTGGTCGGTATATGTAACACTGGCTACGGAATTAACTGGAGCGAGTGATGTTTGTATGTGTATTATTTAAACAGGGTAAACTTAAGCAGGTCGCTGATGAACCTATCGCTTGTGCAAAATATAAATAGACTGAATCAAAATAACGCTAAACGAATAAAATGTTGAGGAAATGACATTTGTTTGAGCTTTGAGAAAACGATAAGTATAACAAATCGAAAAAAATATTTTCTATGATCTTTTATGACGTTTTATCCATAGGTACTTATACTAAAATAGTAAAGAAATCAAATCTACAAATATTCAAAATTAAGTATTTGGAAAAAATCGACCCGTCTCACATCACAACCAGCTCCAACCACGACCTTTCGCTATCCGGGCGACTGCTCTATCCACTGAGCTACGGGTCGATATTTCTAAATACTTCATTTTCAACTTTTCAATAATAAAAATTGCATTGTTAATGCAAAAAAAGGAAAAAATTAAAAAAATCTAATCTTTACATGAAATTTTATTCTTTTTTTTATTAATGAATGGTTCCCTTGCTAGCACAATGGAATATCACAACAATGGTTGTTGATTTTTTGCCTTCACGTCTATTTTCCTCAAAACAAAAGCTCTGAACGGAATTTATTAATATTTTTAAAATAAGTCCACCCGGATCAAAATAAAAAACAGTTCAAAAAATATTTTTTGAATAGCTCTCTAACATGACGGTAATAACACATAATAAAGCGCGTGACTAGGGTGCGCTGTACATTAAAAGACTTATAAATGACCATGTCGAGCAAAATACCAATGAGACATTTTAAATAGCCGCCTAAATACTAGTTTTATAAATGAAATGAAATGCCTACAATTAATCTAATTGAATAGGTTTTCGCAATAGATAACAGCATTTGCATTGAAACAGGCAATTATGAGCCATCGCCGCACGACGATAACGATAACGAAATAATTACACGCTGTCAATATTATACTGTCTATGGTGGAGCATATTGAGAGACGGATATGCCAATTTATGCCAAATTGTAGTGCAGCTAATTGAAAATGCGGATGGTTTTACCTTTTAGCATAGGTAGTCTGTACTAAAAAGGAACTATATTTTCTGGCACCTCATATTTCAGATTTGTCACCAATCTGCAATACCTACGTTTTTGATAACAGACCTTATACTCAAGATATATAAGTACCTATATATCTTGAGTATAAGGTATGTTATCAAAAACGTAGAATAATGTTCATAATAGTTTGGAAGCGTTAGCTCTAAAACGACCTAGCAAATGGCAAAAAAGTGGAATAAATAAGAAATTACAGCTACAAGTACTAGGTGAACGAAGTTATGGGCGACTCCTGAATATGTTAATCATAAACCATATAAAATAAACCGCATTTAATGCGCCTAAAAGCCTAATGACATAGACCACCTCAGTTATTTATAAAATATATAACATTTTTAGTATTTTCTTTAGTATCCAGAACGAGGTAGCACTTAGCCTTCATCACACCTGATGTTTAGTGCTGATATAGCTGAAGGTGGAAGCGCACTACTCCCGGAATCCTCAATGCTGATAATATCATTGTTATGGCGTCAGACTTTGATAAGATGGTGGTAGCTAAGCAGGCAGACTGACAAGTCCTACCACCAACCAAACCAAATATAATATGTAGATACCCCTAACAGGGAATCGATCTGGGGCCACTAGTTCTAAAACACCTGATGTAAACCACTAGACCACAGATGTGGTTATTAATAATAAACATAAAAAAAGAAGCGTCAACGTGACAGGACATTCATTCCCCATTTTATATCTAATATTTTATTCAGAGATCGAAATTCTCATATTTTCTGTAATACTTCGATCAACAATAGCATCCAGTTTGTAATACCACAATTATTTCATATTTATTAGACCTAAAATACCAAAAACAAATAGAAAAATTGACTATGACATTTGAGAATGTCATCACCAGTCATTATCATATTGCCAAACTACGAAATAAACAAATGGGATAACGAATGATGAAATAGATGTTGACGAGAAGCCGAGCAGCACGTCTTCCACCTCCGGGCTCGTCACCTCGCTCCGCCTCGCAGTTGTCGGCAACTGCCTCAGTGCCGTGTGTTCAGCTGACATCTGCAGTTGCGTCGAGTGATAGTGACGAGTACTTCTCTCCGCCGACGTCGCCACCGCCTGTACGCCGGAGGAGGGGCCGGCCACCGAAGAGTTTGGGGCTTCTGGGGCAAACGGCTCCGGTCAGGGCCCCCGCTCCCGGTGGAGTGCAGCGCATGCGATGGACAATTTCCATCAATGAAAATGTCATGCGCGCATATTTTGAGGCAACAGAGGCAGGAACTAATCTTACTGCGTATCGTGTTCGGATGCTTTCTCTGTTTCAGGCTCTCGAACCATCAATCAACGTTTCGGCTCAACGACTGTCGGATCAGGTGCGAGCCATTCAACGGGGTCACTTGTTGGATGACTCGGTACTTGATCGGCTCCGTACAGAGGTGCAACGTAACCGTATCATTACTACTGCATCGCAGGCGGCAACTCAAGCTTCTGCCGCGGCCACATTGCAAGCTGGCGTTGCTGATAGTGATCGTGGAGATGATATGGTTACTACTGTAAGTCCCCAATACAATGATATATTGAGGAGTACTCTTGAAGATGTAGTTCGGGAATTTCGATCGACTTCGGTTCACCTTAGACCTCGGCTTCCACGTTTTCCCATGCACAAAAAAAATAGGGCGCTGATGTGTGCTTTAGATTTGCTACTACCAAATTACTTTGATAGTAGTGAAGACCTGGCTGATACTCATTCGATCCTGTACTGTGCGGCTATTACAGCTTGTCGTGTTGCTCATGTCAAATTTCCAAATACTGACACAGCAACACGCCCTCGCCTGGCTGTACCAGCCTGGCAATGTAGGATTGAGCGTCGTATCAGTGAGGCTAGGGTACTCATCGGTAAGCTCAGCTGCTTTAGGGAGGGCAACATGCGCCCTAGGGTCATGCGCTTTGTGAAACGTGCATTCTTGGGGACTGGTATTAGTCCTCAAAATTATATTTCATGTGTCACAGAGCGCATCGACTTCCTGAAGCAGAAAATTTGTGGATGGGCTAATCGTATTCGAAGGTATAGGGTGCGAGTCGATCGCTTTACTCAGAACCGCATGTTCGAGAGAGATCAACGACGTGTTTATGCATCCTGGGAGCGATCGGATCAGAGTGATACTGATATGCATCGGCCGGATGATGATGCCATGATTTCTTTTTGGCACAACATCTGGTCTGTGCCTGTCACTCACTCTGAAGGCGCGTGGATGGAGGATGTTGAGCGTTCGTGTGAGCTTATACCTGATATGAATGAAGTAACCATTGACTACCAAGACGTAGTTTGTGCAGTTCGTTCCTTACCCAACTGGAAATCTCCAGGCCCGGATGGACTGCACAATTTCTGGTATAAATGGTTACCTAGCTCGCACGTTTGCTTAGCATCTCAATTTCAAAGTGCTTTATTATCTCAATCGCTTCCAGAATTCATGACAACAGGCATAACCCATCTGCTCCATAAATCTGGTAGTACTGCGGACCCCAAAAACTATAGACCTATCACCTGTCTGCCAACAATTTATAAAATTCTTACGTCCATTTTGAGGTCGAAGATTAATAAACACATTAATCAAAATTCTATTATGGTCGCCTCTCAGAATGGATGTAGGAATGGGGCCCGTGGTACTAAGGAGCTACTCCTCATTGACATGGCTATTAACCAACAGGTTCGTCGAAACCGAAAGAACCTGTCGACTTCCTGGATAGATTATAAGAAGGCCTATGATTCCGTGTCGCATTCGTGGCTCATGAGGGTGCTGGAGTTGTATAAAATAAATACAACTCTACGCACTTTTTTGATATCGTGCATGCGAAAATGGAGAACGGTCCTTTTCTATCCAGGATCTCGACGGATTCTAGGTCAGGGCGATCCTATAAAAATAGAGCGAGGTATCTTCCAGGGTGACGGTTTGAGTCCATTGTGGTTCTGTCTGGCCTTGAACCCTCTGAGTACACTTCTCGAGAGTTCAGGGTTAGGCTATCGTTTACGGAGAAATGGTCAAGTAATATCACACCTGCTGTACATGGATGACCTGAAACTATTTGCCCATAGCAGTTCTCATTTGACAGCGTTGCTGAAGGTTACTGAAGCTTTCAGTAATGCCATTAAAATGGAATTTGGTGTGGACAAATGTGCAGTCATGCATGTAAAGCGTGGTCAGATAATGGAATCTACGGGTATACAACTCTCGGATTCTATTCATCTTAGATCTCTCTCCGTAAACGAAACCTATAAATATTTAGGTATGTCACAGGCATTAGGCATCAACGATGCTGACATGAAACATTCGTTGCGTGAGCGTTTCTTGGGGCGCCTTTCAAAAGTCCTTAAAAGTCTTTTGTCTGGCGGAAACAAGGTTCGCGCATACAATGGATGGGTCATGCCGGTACTGATGTATTCCTTCGGCATACTTAAATGGACTCAAACTGAACTGGATGCCCTGGATAGAAAAGTTCGTACATTGCTAACAGCACACCGCATACATCACCCACGTTCATCGACCATGAGATTATATATCCCGCGGAAGTGCGGTGGTCGTGGCTTCTTAAATGCTAAGACATTGCATAACCGCGAGATATGCAATCTTAGGGAGTATTTTCTCCAAGTTGATATGGGGTCTCATAGAGATGTAGTTGCTGTTGACAATGGACTGACTCCTCTATTTTTAGCAAAAGAAAACTGGCGCAAACCTGTAGTACTTAGTACTTCCGACCGCAACACTGTGTGGCAAAGCAAGGAGTTACATGGCAGATTCTACCGGGCTCTCCATGGGCCCGACGTAGATTTATTAGCCTCAGTATCCTGGCTCCGTTTCGGTGATCTTTTTGGTGAAACCGAAGGTTTTGTCTGTGCAATTATGGATGAGGTAGTGATGACGAATAACTACCGAAAGTATATCCTAAGGGATGGCACAGTGGATATTTGCCGAGCGTGTCATCGTCCGGGTGAATCCCTTAGGCATATAATCTCCGGTTGTTCTCGTCTCGCAAACGGCGAGTATTTGCATAGACATAACCAAGTGGCCAGGATAATACACCAACAACTTGCTCTGAAACATAGTCTTGTGGCATCCGAGGTGCCGTACTACAGGTATGCACCAGAACAGGTCCTTGAAAATAGCCATGCCACATTGTATTGGGATCGATCTATCATTACAGACAGGACTATTGTAGCTAATAAGCCTGATATTGTACTGGTAGATCGACACGAACGCCGCGCGATAATTGTTGATGTCACTGTTCCCCATGACGACAACCTTGTGAAAGCTGAAAAAGATAAAGAAAACAAATATCTTGATTTAGCTCACGAGATTGTTGACATGTGGGACATTGATTCAGCAATTATTGTTCCGATAGTCATATCTGCCCATGGTCTGATAGCCAAGAGCCTCGATAAACACCTTAAGAGGCTTGCGTTAGGTGGATGGATCGGGAGTCAGATGCAGAAGGCAGTACTTCTGGACACGGCCCGTATAGTGAGAAGGTTCCTGTCTCTGGATCCTTAACCATCGGTAGCCGGGACCTTGATCTTGCTGCCGTTGGGGAACTGCATTTTTGTATTTTTAAATGTTATATTTTTTAGTGTTATACATTGTAAAAATTTAATGTTTAGAAATATAATTTTGTAAGTATTTAAAATGTAATAAAGGGAACATAATTATATTGCATAAATAAAATATTGTCATCATTAAAATAACATAAAAAACAGAGTTGTTAAGCTGCAATTACACAACTCCTGTTGTGTACCTACCTAAGAAACGCTGGCAAGTTTATTGCGCCTGTTCTTCTTGTCAGTTAAAAAAGTCTTAAATAGGCGGTAGGAAAATGTTGACGATTCATAAGTACATATTTATTATGTCTAAGTGAATAAAAATTTTTTCCTGTCCATCTCCGCCAAACATGACGTCACGCACGACCAATTCAAGCAATAGAAACATAATTTTCATAAAATAGGTCGTTTTCATAGAGGACTAAATTGCTGGATACGTATGTACTAATCTTAAACCTAACATCTTTTTTGCTGGAGCTTTAGAACGTGGCTTAGCTCTCTGTATATTTTAATAAAAAATCAAATCTATCTGACGCATAAATCTATGGTAACGACGACGCACAAATAGATTGAACCTTTTCAAACATATTTGTTTTGTTGCTGTATTGGCAATCTGGTGGATTAACCAATCGAGTTTTAAAAGGTAGGTTTGTTATTTTATATTTATTTTACAATGTTGGTTTGGCACTTAGGCAATAGAAATTCATAAAAGTGCTTTTCATAATAAAAAATGCTATGATAAATGATAATAAATTAATAGAATTATTAAACAATTATGATAATGAAAGATCAGTTAGTTCAAAGGAGACTTTGCGATATTTAAAGTAAATGCAGCATCTATAAGAAAGGGAATGGGGAACTAGCAATTTTAAGTTTAGGTGTTACCACGATTATTTAAATTTTTACTTTTTTGCATTCACAATGCAATTTTTATCATAGAAAAATGGAAAATAAAGAGTCGTTACGACTCCGTAGCTCAGTGGTTAGAGCAGTCGCCCGGATAGCGAAAGGTCGTGGGTTCGAGTCCCATCGGAGCTGGTTGTGAGTCGGGTCGATTTTTTCTAAATACTTTATTTTCCATTTTTCTATGTTACCACGATATTTTAATATTTTTTTAAGATCTGTAAAACATTGACAATTTATTTTATTAGATCATCAAACGAACGCCCGCCTTGTCCTACAGATGTTAAACCTATATTTGATTCAAAATGATCCATCTTCCAAGAAGCTCCGCCGGGAATCGAACCCTACACCTTTCGCTGTCCGGGCGAATGCTTTGACCGCTAAGTTACGGAGTCGTTAGAGTTACTTGGAGGATGGGTTGTTTTCTTCTCATATTTTATTTTCAACAATAAGAAATTCAAAGTGATTGAAAAAAAAATTAATACAATTTTATATTTGATTCGTCAACCGTCAAACTGAAAAACATATTTGGCTGCATTTGAATTCTATTGAGTGACGGTAGTTCAATTTATTGGCCTAGTCATATTACGCTTCCATTGAAAATCGCACACGTCGTGGTTTAAAACATTTCCAACAAATGATAAAGGTTTTTTAGTTAAGTAGTACGGTATATTATTAAGAGTTGCTTTCTCGATGGTTGATTTAGAGTGTGTGTGACTGGAGTTGGTTGGAAAGAATCTGCTTTTGATCGTCTTCAGGACATTGCTAATATAATAAATCGGCTCTCGTGTCTTCAGTACGTTTACAGTATATTTTTTTTCAGACTACGCAACAGATTTTAAATAAGTTTTTAAAAGAGTAATTAAGGGTGAAGGTTTATGTGTATTCCATATCTACATTGCAGCCATGCGAAAGAACCAGGCCAGGGGGCCAAGTCTGCTAACGGTAAGTCACAATCGTGTCTCAATCGTGTTTCAATTGTATTTCAGTTGTAGTGCTATTTTACACACAGTTACAAGAAATATGTACTTTTTTCACAATACTATTTGATGGTCACACCACACACCACATTCACAACACATCATAATGTCCTAATTCTTGTAACTAGTGTTTAAAAAAGCACTACCACTGAACTACAATTGAAACACGATCGAGTCACGATTATGACCTAGTATAGTATTATGTGATCTGAGATTGTGACTTACGGTAGCAGACTTGGCCCCCAGATCAGCCTCCTGATTCACGAACCTTCGCCATCGGAAACGCTCCCGACAGCGTAATTTATGCCCTGTCTCTGTCACTCATTATAGAATAGACAAAGACAAAGCACAGAATTCGAATCCGATTCCGACGGTTCGTGAATCAGGGGGCAGGTCGCTAGGTTTAGATAAAAATAAAGGTAGCGATGGTGGCGACATTGGATTGCGGTAAAAATCTCCTGAATATGTTTTGTAGGACCATCATCATTATTCTTGTTAGTAGTTACATAAGATAAATGCCTATTTAATTTTAAAGAAATATTTTCTTTTGAACGATTAGCAAAATTCTCCTAGAACTTCACATGAAGAAAATAGCGTACACCTACACTCTCGCAACATATAAAGTAAGTTAAGTCGGTCTTTAGTTCCGCAACAAAGGATTATTGCTGAGCTTAAATAGATCTAACTAAGGCTTAAGTATAATTACCATCATTGCACAGCGTAATGGCTTTCTCTGCTGTATCTCGCAATATCGAGGTGCTAGTTTCATTAACTATTGTAGTTCAAATTATTTTTCACCTCAATTATTTCTGGTAGAGGTAATTTTACACGTTTGAACAAGTGTTATTTCTACTATTTGTGTGGTTACCGGCTTATAAAAGGGCTAAGTAGTCTCTTCAATGGTATAATAACATAATAATATTGTTTAATCAAAAGGGAGACATTGAATGTGGTAGTATACAGTTAAAAAAAACTAAAATTTATTCCTTCTCCATATTAACGACCTGTTGGTGCCCGGTACCTTCGGTTATGCTGATGACACCACTGTCACCTGTAGATACCTGTCAGATGCAAAGGCTGGCACGGATGAAGTCCAGTCCTGTCGAGATACCCTGGTTAGGCAAATGAATCTGGCACTTCAGGCTGTCTCGGATTGGGGAAATGCCAACCTTGTCGATTTCAATGCAGCCTAAACGCAGGCGTGTCTTTTCTCGGCCAAACGGAGTCCCTTCCAACTGACTCCGACTTTCCAGAGTGTATCCTTACCACTAGCCGAACACCTACAAGTTCTCAGCCTCACTCTATCATCTGAGCTTAATTTTGGCGAATACATCGACTCGATTGCAAAAACTGCTGCAAAAAAGCTGGGCGTCCTCTCAAAGGCTAGACGTTACTTCTCCTCGGAGCAATTGCTTCTGCTATACAAAGCACAAATTCGTCCGTGCATGGAGTACTGCTGTCACCTTTGGGATGGGTCCGCGAAGTATCAGCTAGCAGTTTTAGACACGATTGAAAACCGTGCAAAGAAGCTCATTGGAGACACAACTTTGGATAAAGATAAACTACAAAGTCTCATTCACCGCCGTAGAGTTGCTAGCTTATCTGTGTTCTATAGGATACACTTTGGAGAGTGCGCACAGGAACTCCATGATCTTGTTCCTCCCGCCCCTTTCCACCATCGGAGTACAAGACGCAGGTTAGCTTACCATCCCTACATAGTAGACATTCCACCCGTCCGTACGAAGCGCTTTGCTAATTCTTTCTTGATGCGAGCTGCTAAAGATTGGAATACGCTGCCTGCGCATGTATTCCCCGATCATTACAACCTTGGCCTCTTCAAGGCAAGAGTGAATGGGCACCTACTGGGTAAGCATGCTACACCCTAGACTGCATCCTGTCTGTTTAGCAAGATGGCGGTCAAATGCTTAACCAGTTTTTATAAAAAAAAAAAAAAAAACACGCTCAAAACGTTTGATGGACACACTAATATCACCTGGAATATTTTGCATTCACTCTTGGTAGAGTGGTCGTGGTTGATGACGTTGCCTAAAGACACAGCACATTACATCAACTCGGAAAGGGATCGACACCGTATCGCCTTCGCCTCGCCGTCAACCAGGCGTCAACCTAACGCAAGCACGTAACCAAACCGGATCAGCGTCGGTACGTCGGCTCAGCTACGGCTAGGCGACGCCGCGCTTACGGCTCGCCGCACAGTGGTTCCATGTAAAAAAAAATGAGAGAAAAAAAATGATAAAAAAAATAAATAAAAAAAAACAAAATAATAAAAAAATGAGAAAAAAAAATTATAAAAAAAAATGATGTTCATTTTCATTTTCAGACCACTGTGCGTAGAGCCGTAAGCTCGGGTACGGAGAAACGTGAGCGCGTGGACGACTAGCGGTAAGCGCGGGGATAGCAAGTTGAGCGACCCGCAAAGCGGTTCGTGAGCTGGTCCCGAGGCGAGGCGATTACATTACAATTCCGATTAGTGTGCTTTGCAGTAGGGGGTTTCATACAAAGAATACTGAACCGCTCGAGTTGATACGTTTACGATCCCTTTCCGAGTTGATGTATGTGCTGTGACCTTAAAGCAGCTCCCGCGATGCGCCTCCACTTGTTGCGGTTTTCAGCGGCTCGGGCACTCTGGACTATGGAGGTTTGTGTCGCAGCTTTAATGAGGTCGGTCCAACTTCTTGGTGAACGACTGCATGACCACTTGCCCTCTACCGGCCCCTTTTTTTTTTACCCGGGGGAAATGCCGTCGCATTCCCCTCGACGGGACTTATGGGGCCATAGTAATTTCTTCTTCAGCGATTGTCAAATATCTGGAAAGGTATTTCTTTCGCGTGTGGGGGTAGTAATATCTTCACATTGATGAAATTAACGCTGGCTATACAGCGTGTAAGAAGTATTTGATAAATTCGACGCTTCTCGTAACGACTCCGTAGCTCAGTGGTTAGAGCAATCGCCCGGATAGCGAAAGGTCGTGGGTTCGAGTCCCATCGGAGCTGGTTGTGAGACGGGTCGATTTTTTCTAATTACTTCATTTTCCATTTTCATCTCTGCTTAAGTTACTAAATTTAGTGTTGTATAAAATAAGCAATGCATAGGTGGTGTATAGGTACAGCACTTACGTTAGTAAAAGAAACGAAAGTTGCTTTAAATTTTAGTCAATTAAATAAATAACTGTTAAAGCTTTTTTGACTTTAATAAAACAAATACATTGAAACCTCCTTTTGAAATTGAAACCTATTATATAGTTAATATTGAGACGTTAAGAAGCATTTGAACATGCAAATATAAATATTGATACAGCTTTTAATATCTCAGTATTTAAGACTTACTTCAATAGAAAAAATATATAAAGAGAGTCAGCTCGACAAATGTCATCGTCTAGACGAAACCTTTGACAAATATTTATTCAACAAAATGAGTTTTTAACTATACGTTAATTTAAAATCAAAGTCATCCTCTTGATTTTGTATTTTAAAAGGTCTTATTATATTAATAGAATTTTATATTAAAATAATTTAATTATCCAGGTGTGTATATTACATTTTAATTGCTAAGAAATAAACATTCTTAGCAATTTTAATCTGATATACCTATTAAAATCTCGTGTCATAATGTTTGTTATAGAACTCTTCAGAAATGGTAGATTTTTATGATTTTTGTTATCCCGAAATTCCACGGGAGTGTAGCCCCGGGGAGCAGCTAGTCTAAAAATAAATATCAGACAAAAGGTACTAAAGCGGTTTCGATAATTAGTACGATTCTTAGCAGTTTCACCAATAGAGGAGCAGCTGCAGAGTTTTTAACACTTTTCTGAACAAACGCGAAATACTCGAAGGGTTTTTAGTGTTCCGTACCCGAATGGCAAAAAACGGAACCCTTATAGTTTCGTCAATTCTGTCTGTCTGTCCGACAAAACTATTAAGACTACACACTTATTTAGACTTAAAACAAATTAAAGGGGGCTTGGTTCCATACATGGAACTGAAACTGAATTTTTATTTTTTAATCAAACACATTCGTGTCGGGTGTCAATTGAAAATGAATCAATCTTTTGAAAGATAGAGCCTTTCAAAGTGGTTAAATGTGTGTCCTCCCCGCCCCCCTCTAACTTTTGAAATAAAAGAGTGAAAAATCTAGAAAAAATATATGCTAGAGATCTTAATAAAAACTTTCAACAAAAATTGCTTTGAACTAGATATAGTAAGCACTTTTTGAGATATAACACATTATCAAAGACCGCAAATGTAACTTTGTCATTCATACAAACATTATGAAAAACAAAGTTATTTTTTGCTGACGAAAAATTATAGTGCATTTCAGCTAGGTACAGGCAATCAGTACGTTAAACTGGTTACAGAACCCTTCATGGGCGAGTCCAACTCGCACTTGGCCGATTTTTCTAGTTTGTCTGGAAGGCTGAATCTGGAGCGGTTGCACAGTCGCATCGCAGAATATTAATAATATATTATTTCATTTTAGGCAGCTTACTTATTTAGGTCCTCAATGGGTACCTATTTGGCACGAGCAATTCGACAAAAAATCAATTAAAATTATTAAGCTTGCGCTTTACAGGCTAGTTAGGTTTTAACATAGAAATGTCGTTCATACGGTTTTAATTTCAAACTAAGTATTTATTAGTTGGTGTGAATTGCAATTGATATACTGGTTACCTTCTAGTTATTTTTTAATTAATTGATTCTAGTGGCCATAAAACTGTATTGCTAATGTATATGTTTAAAAGGTGAAATTGAAATATAAATTATGAAGGATTTTTATTTCCTGTTTGAAAATAGTACTTATGTATCTTACCTATCTTAATTATATTACGTGTTTGTTGGTAAATAATTAAACTTTCCTTCAAATAAACACAGAATATTGTGATCTTAATCAAAGAACTAAGCAAAAATAAAATAAACAGGTAACCAACGGTAGTACTTAATTATTTTCTTGTTGTTTATGGAAAATCCCCATGACATTTCTAAGAAATTACCAGTTCATTTATTAAACACGCGAGTGGAATAATGAAATTCGTCACCCAGGTATTAACAAGAATTCATAATGAGGCTTTCCATTCAACGTTCCGGCGTCACATGCAACCTTCTTTGCATATCTTACTTCGGGCGGTTAGATTTGATGGAACGGAAATGGTCAGTCAACATCGAGGGGATAATTTGCTTTCTAGCGGCAAATTGGGGAAGGAATACCTCTATTTCACATAGCGGGGAAACGCTTAACCTTTATCAAATAGCCATCGCCTAAAGGTAGATTAGCGATTTTTAACCGACTTCTAAATCAAAAAGGAGGAGGTTCTCTATTCATCTATATGTATGTTTTTTTTGTGTATGTCCACCGATTACTCGATGACGGATGGACCGATTGAAATGATTGAAACGTTATTACGGTTGGTTTCCAAGTTGGTCCCATTTTTTTAAATTTTGAAATCGGTTTATTAGTTTACAGGAAATCTTGAAAATACTGTCGTTTTCGTTACCACTTTATGTGAATTTAATACGTATCTTTAGACATAACTCCTTTGTTTATAAACCGATTTAGATGATTCTTGTTTTGTTAAAAAGGGGATACCTCAAGGTATTTTACCGACTTCAAAAAAGGAGGTTTTCAGTTTGATCACATACCTATTTACCAGAATACAAGTAAGTTGCCTGCACGATGCACTAAAAAGAGTGAAATAAAAATTATTTTTATAAAAAAATAAAACCGCCTTCAAAAAAATCACATCAAAAAAGTAAGAAATAATTCCCCACCAAATAAATAAATAATCGGTGCCAAGCCATGTAATATTATGTATTTGATAGGCTATACAATTCACACCACTCCGTGCATGAGTAGGTTTTGTGTGTTATTCTTTCACTAAGTATTTATTCTTGTTACTTTGGGCTTGTCACCGACTTCAATCAGATCAGTAAGTTCCAAGATTAATTAGAAAAATTCCCGGACTTTCGTCCTTTGAATTGAATGATTTAATTTATTTTTCATTTTTACGTGTTTTTGGGAAGCGAAATTTGTTTGCAGTTTTTTTGAAGGCGGTTTATTTTTTTATAAAAAATTTTATTTTTCCATTTTTAGTATAAGAACGCTTCCAAAAGAAACCGCAAAGTGAGCAAGCGTAGCGCAATGAGCAGCTACTAATACCCATATCTCGGACAAGAATCACCACAGAACACGGACGGACACATTTTCTCTACTATGTTCTGTGAGAATCACCATCTCTTACTCTGTTATAACTGTTATGCATGCACACAGAACACAAAATTATTTTTTCTTTTAATGTTCTGTTGTTTGTTATGCACCATCCACCATCTGCTAACCTAAAAAACTTGAAAGAATACAACTTAAGGTCTCGGTGGTACGTAACCAAACATGCTTTAACTCCTAAGGAGTTTTACCTTCCATCATCAGCTCACCTAAATAACCTGAAAGATTACAACTATATTTTTTTACATATCAACAATAATTCAAGAATTATCCTCCAACTCCTAACCATTGAGGAGTTGTATCTTCCATCACCAGCTCATGATGATGAGCTGATGGCTATCATATGCAAGTGCTTGAAAATTTTTTGAAAATACATAAAACACCTAATCTATCTTCGGGTTTACCTCGTTCCCCTGGATTCTACCATCAGATCCTGACTTGGTTATAATGAGACCAAAACAGGAGTATACTCTTTTAAATAAAAAGAAATATTGAAATTGGTAAATAGTATAGATAGTAATTTTTCATTTAATCCTACGACCAGCCCTTGCAAACGTTGCTTAACCGCAACGATCGCAAAACGCGGTGATAACCCACATCACCAATCGAGGTCCTGGAAGTGAAACCCATATACCCATTATACTATGACATAATTAGTATATAATTAGTTTCCGCGTGTCACTTTATTGACGCTATTTTGAATAACAAACTATTCAGCCCGAACAAAAACCTAACGTTTACTTACATGGATGACATTATACTTTCTGCTAATAATTCATGACTCCCATGACATCAGGCCCCATATCTCCGAAGATTGTTATCGGATCTCAATGAAACTTATATGGGACCAAATCGAAAGTATACCCAATCGAACAAAAAAACAACTATTAAAATCGGATCACTATCGCCAGAGTAATCGGTATACATACATCAAACAAAAAAAAAAAAAAAAAATACGGGTTGAATTGAGTACCTCCCTCCTTTTTTTGGAAGTCGGTAAAAAGTAAGAAATAATTCCCCACCAAATAAATAACGTACCTAAGTACTTTGAAGTCGGGCGGGTTTTAACAAAAACAACAAAAAATCGTACATGTTTCACGCCCGACTTCAAAGTACTTACGTTATTTATTTGGTGAGGAATTATTTCTTACTTTTTTGATGTGATTTTTTTGAAGGCGGTTTTATTTTTTTCTAAAAATATTTTTTTCTAAAATTCTCAATTATGAGGAACTGACTGTCTGTCTGAACTGTCGCTACATAATAATATTGAAAATTGTTGTTGTGTTAGTTAGATAAGATGGTAGTAGCTAGCGATAGATTTATAGATAAGATGGTAGTAGTTAGCCAGGCGGACCTAGAACACGTTCTACACCCAACCAAACCCATTCCCCAATTCCCCCACTGAGTATCGAACCCGGGATTCCTAGATCTGATACTATCAGATCTAGAATGACTGAGTTGGTTATGAATACCAGAATTATAGATACGATGGATGATCCTACTTATATATTATATATCCTACTTTATGATATTATAAATGTAAAAGTTTAGATGTTTGGATGTTTGTATGTTTGTTACTCAATCACGCCAAAACGGCACAACGGATTTGTCTGAAATTTGGGACATAGATACTTTGTAGCCTGGAGAGGAATATAAGCTACTTTTTATCCCGGAAAAATATCACCTTCCCGCGGGATAACGTCGTGTAGTCCACGCGGGCGAAGACGCGGGCGGAAAGCTAGTAGAAAATACATTTACTAAACAGCTCTTGTTTTGCTTTAAATCCTACTAATATTATAAATGTGAAAGTATAGATGTTTGAATGTTGAGATATTTGGATGTTTGTATGTTTGTTACTCAATCACGCCAAAACGACTAAACGAATTTGGCTGAAATTTGGGACATAGATACTTTGTAGCCTGGAGAGGAACATAAGCTTCTTTTTATCCCGGAAACATATCACATTCCCGCGGGATAACGTCGTGTAGTCCACGTGGGCGAAGCCGCGGGTGGAAAGCTTGTAACAAATAATATTAGCAGAGAAGGAAAGCGAAAAGAGGTTACTTTTTCTATGCTGGGCTCGTATCCCGAAACGAAATGGTCCGTCATCATCAAGTTTGCACCAGAAGGCTAATCACGCTATTTTTTGAACAATTCTTTTTTGACCACATTAACTGTGAATTGTAAGGCTTAGTATTGACTCCATATCTCCAAGACGAGAATAGAAATAATAAAAAAAACAGACACATTTAATATGTAGATAATATAATATATAACTAATACCAATCAAAATTGGACAAGGGCATGGTGAAAACGTATTCATCAATATTTCAAATTGTCGTGCAACAATATTCCAGGTTCCCAAACTGTTCGAGGGTTTAATACACCTGACCTCAAACAATGATTTAACCTACAAACAATATCAAGGAAAATTACCAAGCTCCTTATGTTTCGCCCTTTGTCTTTAGCCTGGGGTTTCATGGGCTGAGACGGGGACATATTTGCCATGCAAATTACAGGACGCACTGATTACATGTGATGATAGTAAATGCTCACTTACGACTGTATGATGTCACTTAAGTGCATAATGAAGTCTTAAGCACTCAGATAATTTAAGTGCTCTTTAAGTTATGTTAGGATGCTTCCTTAGATGATATTATAATATTATATGACCTGAGGATGCTACACTTATTTAACATAAAAATCACATTTTGCAAGCAAAAACTACTGGTAAAAATCCTATAGAAAAGAAAATGTTGGAATATTCACTGCTATTATCACATAGAATGCAGTATAGCGAAACCAGGATATAGCTAGTATATTATAGTAAACCCTAAAAATACGTGCGTTCCTCTGATATAAACCAGAAGAATAGGCGAATATTAATAGTCGACGACAAAAACCATTTTGACATTTACATAACAATCAAAGTCAAAGTTGATCCAAATCTGATGTAAGCCCACTGGAAACCAGTAGTTAGTTCTAATTCTATCCACTCAATACTTCCCAAGTTAATTCCGTTTGAAGTGGACCCACTTGTTCATGCCAGAAATCAGATTTGCGGTACTTATCCAGTTTGGTGGCATCCTTATCTGTATTTCAAAGGAACTTCATCTGTGTAAGCCTAATCTTGTTCCTTTTGTTTTAAAGTGGGGGTACAAAATACAAGTAGTTTGGTCACAAGTATCGATGGAGTGAAAAAAGTTTTTTAAGATGTAAGTACAACTTAAATGTACTTACATAAGTCTTTAATGAGAGGAGCCCGTGGCGCAGTGGATAGCGCGCTTGGCCTGCGATTGTTGAGGTTAAGCAACGTTCGCAATGGTCGGTCACGGGATGGGTGACCAAATACTTTTCATCTCGAGCTCCTCCGTGCTTCGGAAGGCACGTTAAGCCGTTGGTCCCGGCTGCACTTGCAGTCGTTAATACCCACCAATCCGCACTGAGCCCGCGTGGTGGGTCATGGCTCATTCTCCTTATTCATCCATAAGGAAGGCCAGTGCCCCAGCAGTGGGGACATTAAATGGCTGATGATGATGAAGTCTTTAATACACGTCCACATCTGTTTATAGTATAATAACTGAAATCTATCACAAAGTTAATCAGATAAACGAGTCGACGGCAACGATCTTCCCTCTAAGCGCTTATTTTTTCTAGACAAATTAAAGTTTTGCGGAAACCGACACCGACACTATAAATTTAATTAATGGAATAGATTGTTGACTATTATACGTTATTTTCATTTCATATGAGTTCTTTAGATTATCGAATAATTTGAGGATGCTTATATTGTGTGTGGCTAAAGCAGCAATTTTCCGCCAAAGATATAATGTCTCTGCTAGCTTTGATAGCAGTCACAGACATTCGTATCTGTTACACAAAGACCCAGTGGACGGATATTTGCGACTGTATCGAGCATTGTCAGAAACATCTTGCCCATGTGGCATTAGCCGCAGACTTGCTTTCGACCGAGACGCACTGTGATCGTAGTAGACATCGTTGAAGCAATTCGCTCTAATATCAAGAATTATTAGTAAATTCACAGGCAGGGTATAATAGTTTAGCAAACATTGATAGCAGTCACAGATATCTGTTACACAAACGGCCTACTGCCACACTGGATAGATATTTTTCGTCTGTATCGAGCAATGTCAGAAACATCTTTGCTTTTGGTCAAAAAAGCAAACGCAAAAAAGCAAAAGCTGAGGTAGGTAGTAGTGAAGTAGAGGCTTGCCAAACGCAATGTGACTGTAGATTACATTATTGTAGCAATTCGCTGTAATATCAAGAGCAAGGAGTTAGATCGAGGATGATTTAAGTAGTTACGTAGGTATGTGGCTAAAGGAGAAAATCAAAATTAAATAAAAGGCAGGTATAATTTCTTGGCAAGCTTTAATATTAACAGAATTTCGTGTCTGTTACACAAATGGCGCACTGGACATGGACACATATTTTGCGACTGTATTGAGCATTATCAGAAGCATCTTGTCCGTGCGGTCTACCACAGACTTGCTTTCGGCCGACGACGTAAGTAAACTGTGCTAGAGACTTGCCAACCGCACTGTGACTGTTGTTGACGTTTTGTATGTGATGTGATTTCGCTTCGTAACTGAAATAACGCCATCTAGTACAGTTGTGGTGTAACTTCTAACGTTACTTGACATTATAGTTGAATCCATTATGTCAATGAAAACACAGACACAAGCTGCTAAAACTCACTCAAAGATGTCGCTAGTAGTCTGTCAAATATGTAAAAACAAAGTGGATTCTAAAACAACAATATTATGTTCAATGTGTAAACATTTCTATGAGTTTGATTGCATTGGCTACTCTCAAAAATTGCTTGCTTTAAAAGATTCTGAAACAAAAAAAAGGTGGAAATGCAAAAAATGTCAAGATAAAGTAAAATCACACGAAACAATCAGTCCCGAGACTCCCGAGGCATCGCATATCACGATTAGGAAAAAAGTTACTCCCAAGTCACAACAAAGAGAATCATCTACCTTATCATTGTTACAACAATCAACACCAAAATGCAGCACAAGCCTATCGCCTGACTCACGAATACTTACCCCCGCAAACGGATCGTCGGAAGAGTCCTCGTCTGCTTCTGATATCTTATTATTACGTAGTATGGAGTGTGCTGGTACTGATGCAATTCAGGTACAAGAACTGAAGGAAAACATTAATAAACTACAATTAGAGCTAGCTAGCATACAATGCGAATTGGAAAATTATATTTTAGAAAATAATAACCTACGTAGAGAAAACTCCAAGCTGTCTAAAGAGAATGTTATTTTAAAATCTTTATGTAAATCTCAAATAAGTGAAAACTGGTCCACACCACAAAATAAAGTCGTACGTAGTGTTAAAAAAAAAAGTTCCATGGTGAACCTGTCCCACACAGACTGTCTACACTCGCCGGCGCCGTTAAGACCGAATATTAATAAAGATCTCTACTTTAGCAAAGACTTATTGGCTATGCAACATCAAATTTCATCACTGGAACAGCTTTTGACTAAAACACAAAAGGATATCTCAAACGTCACTACACGAATAAATACGTTGGAAAACTCGCTTAGTATGCCACAAAAACTCACTCTTACTCCGAGTAAACCTATTCAAACCCCTGGCAAGAAAGACTACGACATAAGCAAAATCTTCATACGTGGAACTCAACAATGCGTCGGTTTATCTTCCGCTCTCACCTATGGAAGACAAAACACAACGTATGATAGCTACGAGATCACCTCCCATACCAGGCCATATGCATTAGCTACAGACATTATAAAAGATTGTTATGACATCACATTTAGGCCTAATGATAAGTTGATTATTTGTTTTGGGGAAAACGACTATGATATGGAAATATTACTATCCCAATTGCGAAAATTATTTAATGAATTTAAAAATATTGACATTAATGTTTTGAATTTATTTAGAAGTGATTATTTAAATATATCTGATTTAAATTTTAATATTAAAAAGCTGTGCAAGAGTTACAAAAGATGCTATTATGTTAATTCAGGTGCAAATGTATATGACATGTGTAAAGCAATAAATTATATTATTGATTGTAACGATTATGAAAGAAAGTACCTAAATGTCAAGCAAATAAGAAAAAATATAGTAAATAGTCAGTTGAAGACAGGGAAAAACAACTCCATAAATTGTAAAAAGGGTACTATCCCTTATTACTTTGCTCCCATTCAGTCAGGATGTACCTCTCCGGTTAGCTCAAATACACAAAACTTTAAATCTAAAACAAAACAAACCATTCCAGACTATTTTCCTTCAACGACCAAAAATAATCTTTTTCGTAGCAAAAGCTACATTCAAAATATTTCATCAGAATATTGCAAGTCTTCTTTCAAAACAAGATTTGCTAAATATAACATTAGAGGAATTGAATGAAGCAAATATGTGCCCAGATCTTTTATGTTTTTCTGAAACCTTTCTACGTTTAGGTCATGAGAAAAACATAAAGCTACAAAATTATGAATTAGCTACTGTCTACTCTAGAGAAACGTCAAGAGGGGGAACTTGTATTTTAGCCAAGCGTGGAATTGAATACAAGGAGTTAGCACTGGTAAAAAAATACTCAACCCAGTCTACCTTCGAGGCCTGTGGAATAGAGATTCCAACACATAGGTTACTCGTGATTTGTGTCTATAGAATCCCAAGGTCCGATCCAATTGTATTTTTAAATAAGTTAAATGAGATGTTACATGATATTGGCACCAGGTACAATCCTAATACTAAAGTGGTTATAGCCGGTGATATCAACATTAATACTTTGAAATTAGGGAACATCACTAGTTACCTTAAAGATTTATGTAACAACTATGACCTAAACATACATGTTAACGTGCCAACCCGTAAAGAATCCTGTATCGACCATTTTCTTAGTAACATCAAAGATGCGACCGCCATTGTATTACCATTGTACTTGTCGGATCACGATACGGCACAGCTACTTACTTTTCCGGTGGCCAACCGTAACGAGACGAGAAAGCCATATTTCGTATACAGAAGGGATTACTGTCAAGAAAATATAAATAAGTTTAAAGAATGTCTACATAATTTAAGTTGGTCTGAAATATATGCAGAGGTTGACTGCTTCCCAAAAGTCAGAATTAAAATCAATAAGAAAGGTAGAAAATGGATAAGTCGAGGACTAAAAATTAGCTGTAAGACAAAACGACATTTAAGATATTTATACTATAAAAGGAATTCTAAGGAAAATAAATACAAATATAAAAAATACTCCTACATTCTTAAAAAATGCATAAATAGATCCCAAAACAACAGCAATATTAATTTTATTCAGAGAAGCAGAAATAAATGTAGAGCTACGTGGTCAATTGTAAATAATCAAGTGAACAATAAGATACCATATAGTGATATATCTAGTATAAAAACAGATGACAAACTAATAACAAACCCAAGAGACATTGCGACAGCTTTTAATAAACACTTTATTGACATGGAAAATAATTTATCATCATATTCTAATAATGATGTTAACAATAGTGACTTTAAATATATTAATTTACGAAATTCAATGTCTAAGAACATTGAATTTCGTGAACCCATGACATCAAATGAATTAATAAAGGCAATTATGACGTTGAATAACTCCAACTCTGAAGGGTATGATGGCATTAACACGAGAGTATTAAAGACCTGTGCTCTTGAACTTGCTCTCATTCTGACGCACCTTGTAAACTTATCTTTTCAATCAGGTATATTTCCCGATGAATTGAAGGTTTCATTGGTCAAACTTTTGTACAAAAAAGGGAGCAAAGACGATATAGATAATTATCGTCCAATAACATTGGTACCTTTATTATCTAAAGTCTTTGAGAAGTGTATGCTTAAAAAGCTAATGAATTTCTGCACTAAATATAGTGTAATTAATAAATCCCAGTATGGCTTCCAGAAGAATAAATCTACAACACTTGCTATTAGTGACTTAATAAGTACAATATTAAATGGTCTTAACAAGAATAACCTTACGACTGGTTTATTCTTTGATCTATCGAAAGCCTTTGACTACGTATCACACAGTATATTATTGCAGAAACTAGAGTCGATAGGAATAAGAGGACCACCCTTGCAGTGGATATCCTCGTTCCTAGCGGTTCGACGTCAGTGCGTTGTTTTAAATAGATTAGAGGGTAATGATATGAAGACGTTTCAATCTGATTACAGCGAAAAGTTGTCGGGTGTCCCTTAAGGGAGTGTTTTAGGACCGATGTTGTTCCTTCTTTACATCAACGACATAACAAAAGTGACAAATTATAAATGCATTATGTACGCTGATGATATTTCAATAATAGTTACATCAGACATTGGACATAACAAATGTAATTCAATACAAAATCTTGAGACAGATATTAATAATACAATAGATAAAATAGAAGAATGGTTGAAAGCAAATAACTTAATAATTAATTTAAACAAATCTCTCTTCATACAGTTTAATAAATGTAAACAAAAAAAAACAATATAACGCTAAATATAAATAAAATTAAAGAAGCTACACATTTGAAGTTTCTAGGAGTAATATTAGATGAAGATCTTAATTGGAAAATGCACATAGATAATGTATGCGGCAAAATAAATAGGTTTGTATATGCACTTAATCGTATAAAGGCCATAACTGATAAAAGAACAGCCATAATGACATATCATGCGTACGTTGAATCTGTTATACGGTATGGCATCATAATATGGGGCAATAGTACGGACAAAAACCGAATGTTTGTTGCGCAAAAAAAGTGTATCCGTGCGATCTGCGGGGTCCCTCCTGACGTATCCTGTCAACCATTTTTTAAAAGCCTGGGTATATTGCCGTTTCCCTGTCTTTATATTTGTGAAGTGGCTACTTTCGTTCATAGTCATTTAGATTTATTTAAAAAAGCAGGGAGTTTCAGACTTAGATATCCACAAAGACTAATATTTCAAGAAATACCAAGAAGCAGTAAATATGTGAATAGCTTTCTATGTATGTGTGTTCGTATATATAATAAGATTCCTAGGACCTTTAAGGGCCTGAACAACAGAATGTTCAAAAATAATTTATGTAAGTGGCTTAAGGAGAATAATTTCTATGACTTGAAACAATTTTATTCAGATCGGAACTAATTTATATAGATTTTTACCAAATATGACATACAAAAATATTCAATTGACATTAAACTTAATTCTATCTCATTGACATTGTGTATGTACCTAATTGTATTAAACTTAAGTTTTATTGTTTGGTGGACATTTAATCAATATTTGCGTGCGATTTTTATAATCAGCAAAGCATGAGCACTTTATTCTGTAAAGCCTTGGCTCACTATCATTATACCATGTTTTCTGCAAATAAAATATCATTTATCATTTATCATTTATCATTTATCATTTATCATTTATCATTTATCATTTATCATTTATCATTTATCATTTATCATTTATCATTGTAGTGTTGTACAATTTGCTTTAATATCAAAAATTATTGGTTAGTTTACGGGATAATTTAATTATTATTAAAATGAGAAGAGCATTTTTTTAAGGCAGGTTTATACACTTCCTTTAAGATATTTTAATCTTGGCAAGCTTTAATATCAGCAGATTTTAGTATCCGTTACATAAAGAGCGCACTGGATATGGACAGATATTTTGCGACTCTATCGACTGTCACAATCACAAGCATCTTGTACGAGCGGTTATAGGTCCAACCGCAGACTTGATTTCGACCAACTCCAGCGTTAGCGGAAACTAGCTGTGACTAGAGGCTTGACAAACGCACTGTGACTAAATATATGCGACATTATTGTAGCAAAATTGCTTTGATTTCAAGAATTAGTTAAGGATATGGAAACTTTTAATAGGCTGTTACTGATGATGCAAATAAAAATATTGTCTGTCTTCTTTTTATACAAAAATTTAGGGAAATGATATCGTACTTCCTAAAAAGTCAACATAAATGAATAGGTAAGAAGGTAACTTTTGAAAAATTTTATAATATTTTTTTCTCCTAAGAATACGCATACGAAGTCACTGGCGTTCGCTAGTCACAAAATAAATTATGAGCTTATTGTTAGCGATTTAGAAGACTCATAGACTGGGAATTCTCGGATTTCAGTCTGATGGATGGGAAGCCATTTCAGTTGACTGCAAAGTTCGAAGCGGATCATATTTTATTGTATAGCCTTAACACTTGATGGATTGGACTAAAAGGTTGTAGTTCGCTTTCGAGACTATATTTTGTTAGGTTTTATATTACATGGTAGCTATTTCTATGTTGAATAGATGTTGTAAACGAGATAAGTCATTGCATATACATAATATATGAATGGTTTTGTCAATGTCTCTGTTAACAAAATTGAGAACCCTTGCGTGGGAACGTTTTTTATTTATTTGCTAATAGATATATATTTTGAATATTGGACCACCATCATATACATTGTTTCAATACCGAACTATATTATAGCTTGAGCATTATTGTACCTAATGGAAATTGGAAACAACGATAGGTATTACCACAAAAAGTTCATCAATGGGATATAGTCCCAAGATAAATAGTTGGGGTAGACTTTGGGTAGACTAATTTGCATTAAATCCTTACAAATTGTAAACCTAAAGTTTCGTATCAATAGAATTCGACTCAAAAGAAGTAACATTAGCAGAAATGACTTTAGTTTTGCAAAGACGGCAAAACTTGTTAGTGAGGTATTCATAACGGGCGGTGGCAGCACGGAGACGTCGGATTTACCCACAAAGTAAGATTTTAACTTCGTAAAGTTACCACTTCTAGTTGCACAGTTAAAGACTACCTACAGGTATGTTGTTTTGATGTACTTTGTAGAGCTTATTTTTTATAGAATGAACTTTGTAAAATTTTAATTTGAAAATATTTAAAATGATTTCATTACGAGCTAATGACCATAAATTATTAAGGAAAATAGTTTAACTATGTCTTGTTGTAAATAAAAATGTTTATCAAGTCTTTTCTTCATTAATACCTACAATATAATTTAATATTTTTTATAGCGGTCTGAACGGACAAAACACTGCTTTTAAAACACGAATTTATGGTTTACGACATTAAAATGTCTTTGTCTAAATAAAATATCATAGATTCACTAGAAGTGACATATTTGCATTGTTAATCCATGTGAAAGTTGTGAAAGTTTTGCCAGATCACAGCCCTCACTTTGTAATATGCTGAGTTATGTTCCGACAGTGTTTTTTTTTTTAAAATGAATAAGTTATAATTCAAAAAACAAAAGTGAGTCCATTTGAAACATCCAATCTTCTTTTCTGTCGCCCTGGGTGCATACTATCAACTTTAAGACAGCGATTCAAAAATAGCGCGATGCAGAATAGGTTCCTAAAATGAATTGCTTTCTTTCGTACCATGACCTTCTAAAAACTGGATCGCAAATGAATTGCTAAATGAGAATGACCGAACGATTTGTGTCCTTATTTCTTCTACCCGTCTCTTTCACTCGATTCTGTCATGCCCGGAGAGTGAGAGGGACGGGTATAACCTGCAGGTGTCATGTTGGCTTGGCCGTGTTCTAAGTCAAATAAGAGTATGTGACAGCTTAGCGGCTGTGAAATGTCATTGAATGATCACTGAATCGCTGTCATTGATATTAAGCTGTCGTGGTACGAATAAGCGAAGCAGATCAGTTTAGGTCCTAAACAAAACCGCAATAAGAGTTGATGGTAGGCACCCAGTTACAGTAAAGCTTACTTTTGAATGTAATTTTTTAGTTTAACATTATTAAACGGGGTTAACCAAGTGACTTAATTATGAATACTTGAGTTATATCACTAATTAAAGAAGGTTATTTATTTTGTTTAAAAATATATATAGGACATCACGAATACATCAATATCTGGGTAAGCCACAAGAGTAAGTTGGAGTGTCTGAGTTTGAATATTAAAATGAATGAGTAAGAGTTTATACTGTTCATGTATGTACTATGTTAAGACGAAGAAAACAGGCCGGTGTTAATTGCGGCGTGCTATTTTGCGGAATGTCAAGCTAATTAACCTCGCCGAATGGGGAGCGCATAGTATCTACGTCACTACGTTTGTTGAAAAATCTGGATCATTTTGTGTATTTAGTACCTACAGGTACTTTGCAATGTGGTTCACATGAAGAGTTATTGAAAAAATGAGTTCTTTAATTTTTAGAAAAAGGTTTCAAGAAATTTCTTGCTACTAGGAAAAAACGCATTTATTTCGTAGGCTTTAGTTACAATTATAGTTTGCTGGATCCAAAAGGCAGTGAATCGTTTAATTCTTATCTTAACTGAGTTTTTGAGGTTTTGTATGAATCTTAGTGATTGATGTCTGTAATCATTGGAGCTGCAAATAAAGTAATAATTAAGTATGTCATCTCGTCTCTTCTCCTTGGAGAGTTAAATAAAGCAAAGTGTTAAATGGCGTATCAACCCGATCATTGCATAGTTAAGTAGTACACATGCAAACATTCAGTATGTTGTACGAATATATTCACGCATGTGAACGACCCTCAGACATTCCGCAATCTCACAGATATGCAAACGCTTTTGCATACTCATGTAAAAGCCAGCACTATTAGTAAATATATTTCACTTTCTTATTTCGTACAAAATGTATAAAAATAGTTTTTGGTAGTTTTCATTGCCGAGATTCTCATTGTCACCTGCGTGGACAACACTTTCATGGCACAAGTGGTTTCATACCATGAAAGTGTTCTTTTTGCATGCTGTTGTAAAGGTTCTTGTAGACTAGTGACAAAACGACAAATAATAACATTGAATATACAACGTGTTCTAATACTTTAATCGAAATTTAGAAAATAGTTTGTTCAGAATCGAAAGTAGAATCGATATATTTTTGATAGGTGTTAAAAATTTACAAAAACTGTTTTCATTATTTTTTTGCTCCTTCTAAAATTTTTTGTGTCTACTCTCTATTCATACTCTCTCTTAATGAAAGTGAAAACAAATTAGTTTTATCAATTAGATATTACTAACTAACTTTACACCCGACTTAAACTATCCCTTTACCAAATATCACGCCAATCCGTTGCCACGTTTTGACGTGAAAGACGGACAAATACACTAACAAACTAAAAACTACATAAAAAAACTTTCTCATTTATAAGTATAGATGGATGTTTTTCTAGTTACAATCTAAACATGGAGTTAACAAATACTTTTGGTGTAAAATTTAAATATTGAAGAATTAATTTCTTACTTGTAATAAAGTTAAATGAAATCTGATGGTTGAGTACGACTTTCAGAAAGTTTCATTTCAGTTTTCTCATCACGTACGAGAATACTTTGTTGTGAAGCGATTTAATATTCCACTTCACAATAACGAACTGCCATCTGCAATACTTGTTACGATTTTCATTAAGAGTATATTTTATACTAGTGGTTCTCATGGTTTTACCTACGTGGTACCAGTTCCCGTGGGAATATCAGGATAAAATATGACTTACGAGTACCTATGTCAAATGTAGCTTTCTAATGGTAAAAGTCTTTTTTTTTAATCGATCCTGTAGTTTTTGAATTTGTCTATTAAAAAATGTATATTTTGTAATAGACAACAACAAAAAAACAAAACATTACACAATTATATATTTGTAATAGACAAAATACCTACTCAGTGTTAAAATATCATAAAAATTTCAATTCGAAAACAATTTCTTAGAAAAATTTGTAGTTCTACATTATAATTATTTTTCACTTCTCATGCTCGTAAAGTTTGTGTTTATGTTGGGTATAGGCTGCATAAAATCGCTTTTTATGCTCTAGTGCATAAAGTAAAATCTTCGTCTTAGTCTCAGACTTTAAGACAAAGGTCGTCAGGTAAACAGCCACTCACGCAAATAAACTTCATTAGGTAAATAAACTTATTATTTCATTCTGTTTCTTCAATTTTGTACATAATCCATTAAATGACTACGATCTATGCTAAAGTCACTGTGCTGCCTATGCAACGTATAAAAAAAAGAAAAAGAAAGTCTTCCCGCCAATATGGCGAAGTCTATATTTTTTCTTTTTTGCAATATTGTTATTTATTTTCCTCACACTGTAAGTGAAAAGCAGAGTGTATAACTTGTACATAAAACCCATTTTACCCTCGAATTGACTATCGTCTCGGTAAAATAGTACTATTTATGCACTTGTTGTACAATATACTATTATGTAGTTTATTATTAATAAATTATGGACGATTTAAAATCTAATTCCAAGACTAAAAATTACTTGTTTACCTATACGAACTATACCTGCCATGGTTCACGTAATTTTGACAAATATCGGCGTGTCGGGCGGTAATCGGCGTTATTACCACATGTTCCCAGCACGACCGGCACCTTACACGTCGAACGATTATGATAAATGTGGATCCGTGACTGTCCGATCTCACCTACCGTTTGAAGCAACTTTACATTTTACGTTAGGAAAACTTAATTTTCAAACACGTTTCGCATAAGCTTTCGCCTTTTGAACAGTTCTCATGCTTGTTCGCACTATCCGTGTATAAAGTAGGTTTGCATAGTACCTACTTAAGATAGCCCTAAGTGCATTTTAAAATAATACTACTAATAAATAGTAAAAGTTCATTCTCTCTACTTGACTTAATAAATACAAATACTAGTTCGAACAAGTGTCAGATATCTGTTAAAAATATTGTGATTGAAAGTAACTTAACTTCGCATATTTGTAGACCAGTAACATAGTGTACTTAACTCTTATTTCTTGCGTGAACAAGTCCTAGTAACTGTACCGCGTTCTCTGTAACTTTACCGTGTTCGGCATTTGTTGTTGTGATTATTGTCCCGTAGTACTTATATCTACAGGGTGTTTTTCTATAAGTGCAATACCTCTTAGGTGGTGATTGTGCTCATGAATATGAACAACTTTTACTATGGGGCCAACTCTGCAACTCAACAAATAAAAAAAACAGCTGTTTCATACAATTTGTTAATACCTACCTGACCAGAATGTATGGAACAGCTGATTTTTTTTGTGAAGTTGCAGAGTTGGCCTCATAGTAAAAGTTGTTCATATTCATGAGTACAATCACCACCTAAGAGGTATTGCACTTATAGAAAAACATCCTGTATTATGTGCTTAAGATTAAGTTCGTTTGTAATAAATATTCCTTTGTAAAATATTATCGAGAATCGTTAAGTTTAACCCTTCTTACTACCCTCTCTGATCCACGCTCTGATTGTGCCCAAGACCGGCCCCTGACGACCTTCGTCTCGAAAATTATATATATTTTTACCGACTTCAAAAAAAGGTTCTCAGTTTGACCTGTATGTATCTATGTATGTATGTGTATGATTGTATGTATGTCGGCGATTATTTCGCGTTTGGCTGTACCGATTTTGATGCGGTTTTCAGGAAAGCATTTGTTACATTTAGGAGAAGGTTTTAGTATATTAATCGACTTCAAAAAAGGAGGCTCTCAGTTTGACCCGTTGTCCGCGAGATGCGGTTTTCATCAGAAAAGTATTTGTTACATTCAGAAGATTTTGGTATTTTAACCGACTTCAAAAAAGGAGGTTTTGGTATTACAATTTAATTAAAAAAAAGGAGATTCTCAGTTTGATCCGTATGTATGTACTCTATGTTTGTCCATGATTATCTCACGTTTGGCTGAACTGATTTTGATACTGTTTTCATCAGACAATAATTTTTGATTCATGCGGTTTATGTGTGCAATGTACACATTCTAACATACCTAGGTGTATTGACCAGGATACACGAAAATTGCCTGCACAATGCACTAAAAAGTGTGAAATAAAAATTATTTTGTTAAAAAAAGGAACCGCCTTCAAAAAAAATGCATAGCATTTTATAAATTAACTCTATACTTATTACTTAGGTACCTGTTTTTAGGGTTCCGAACCAAACTGGTAAAAAGGTAAGGTACCCTTATGGTGCAGTCTGTCTGTCTTTTTGTCTGTCACAGCTAGATATCTCTATTAGCTACTAATATTATATATGGCCTCGCCGATTAAAACATTTTCACGTTTTATTCATTTATGTTTATGATTGTACGGAACCCTAAGTGCGCGAGTCCGTCTCGCTCTTGATCGGTCTTCTTAATACCATTTTTGTGAAATTCCAATCCTACGGTGGATGCGCCATACCAAAGTGATCAGCGTGACAAGACGCATTATATAAGATACGTTTGAAGTCTGTTGGTGGGTGGGGACACTCTTACTGGTAGCCTTTGTTTTATTTACTAATTACTAAAAATAATCAATCTCTGTAACGGATTTCATCAAAATGTACAACCCACTTACTGGCTCAGCTTGAAAAGATAGCACACATAGATAGATTTTTCGGAATTTATTCTTATTACAGACTAGCGGATCCTCGCGGTTTTACCCGCGTGGTAGGTACCCGTTCCCGTGGAATATCGAGATAAAATATAGCCTATATCACTCGGGAAGAATGTAGCTCTCCAATGTTCAAAGAATTTTTTAAATCGGTCCAGTAGTTTCGGAGCCTATTCGATGCAAACAAACAAACAATCAAATCTTTCCTCTTTATAATATTAATATTAGATAACAAAATCTTTGGAAACATATTACCGACATAGGTAATAGCCGTTTGTAACACAGAATTTCCCTAATCTTTACAAGAAAATATTCTAAGAATACACAGGATCGTCGGAAAGTTATGCAAAACACGATGACTCTTTAAAAAACTTTTAATTGCTTACGCTAAACTTCACAATACAGGACAATATTTGGTTTGGGCGGTGCTGATAAACAAGTAAATTTTCACCAGACCGCAGCAAGGTACATACATCAGTGTTCACTTTTTGCGGGTATATTTAGCTCAAGAATAATCGTAGCGGTCGTGTCGGTTGTTGGAAGGCTCGTGTTTTGGCATCCACTGCTCAGCCATGTACTTATGATGCCTTTTTCTTCGGCGCCTGTACTTCTTCTCTTCCGCTTCATCACTTTGGTAAGTAGACTCTGACGGAGAAGAAGGCGCTGGAGTGGCCAATGGCTGTGAATCATGGGTTGAACGCCTGTCCTCCAGGTAGTAACTTCGGTGTGATATGTACCTCAAAAACTTCATGAAATACACCAATAACAGCAGAACTATTCCATAACAAACGACTTTCTGGAAGACGATGTCGTCTTTTTGTTTACGACATAACATACTTGGAATTTATTATTTTCTGAAACTAGCACAGATTTTTATCGATACATGAAAATTTTTTAACGTTTTATTTTTCTTGACTTTTAGTTCTGTCAGCCTGACAGTAATGTAATACTTTTTTTATTATAGACCTAAAAGGTTTCAATTTTAAAAAATGCAACCTCATTTGACTTTCAACTTAGCTAAATAGAGAGCGGCAAAAATTTTAGTTGGACTATGAAAATTGTACCTACCTATTATAACAAAATCCCATCAACATTTCAGTCAACAAATGAAACTAAATACTTACTATTAAAACCTATCTCTTACTCGTAATTTATTCATTTTAAAAAACGATCATTGAAGTTTTGCTTTCTTGCATTCACAATGCAATTTTTATTATTAAAAAAGATTTATTTAAAAAACTTTTGTGTTTGTTCAAATAGGGTAAGTACTTCATTTTCAACGATCATTTAATTTCATCATCTCAAGATTATATTAAACTTTTAGTTCTAAATACTGTAAAATATTAACAGTCAAAGAGTAAACAAGTATTTCGCACATAATAATATATAATAAAGTTTGCTTGTCACCGAAGGCAGTCTTAAGTCGTAAAAATAACGCGGTGCTTTACGATCCCTTTAGGGGTACATGATAAACGTGTTGAAAGACACCTTTTACCTGTCTTAGATAGCACTAAAACACAAAAAGGGAAAGAAAATAAAATATTAAGGTATTTACGTAAATACAAGATATAGTCAACAACTTTCAAATGTAAATGTATATTTAACAAGTTTCTTGCCACATATATTTTTTTGCTGGTGTTTCTCGTATGGTCTCCTGTCAATTTTTTTTTTATACCGTTGGAGCTTGATCTATGCAAGAGTAGATGGAAAACATATATATATATAGGATATTTGACCTCCATGATGCAGCTATACATATGTAAAATTAATAATTTATAGGTACTTTAAAAAACACGAGTGCCAAAATCTAACTAAAAAGTAAACAATCGACCAAGTGCGAGTCGGACTCGCCCATGAAGGGTTCTGTAATACGTACCCACTTAACGTACGGATTACATATACTTACCTAGAAAAATAGCACTATCATTTTTCGCCAGAAAATAATACTTACAGCGGAATGTATGCACCTGTCTCTGTCACTCATTATAGTATTAACCGCCTCTGTGGTCTTGTGGTTCAGACCACCGATTTCAGATCAAGAGGTCCCGGGTTCGATTCCCAGTGGGGGTACATATTGTATTCGGTTTGGTTGGTGGTAGGACTTGTTCTTAGTCCGCCTGGCTAGCTACCACCATCTTATCTAAGTCTGACGCCATAACAATGATGTTTTCAGCATTATTGTGTTCCGGCAGTTAGAGATAAGATAGCCAGTTCCTCAGTGATAGAGGATTCCGGGAGTAGTGCGCTTCCACCTTCAGCCTTATCACCACTTAACATCAGGTATGATGAAGGCTAAGTGCTACCCCGTTGTTGATAAAAAAAAAAAAAAAAAGTATAGACAAAGACAAATCACAGAATTCGAATCCGATTCTGACGGTTCGTGAATCAGGGGTCTGAGCTTTTAATCGTTCCGTAGCCAAATGGCAAAAAACAGAACCTCTATGGATTCGTCATGTCCGTCAAACCGCAAATATAAGTTTGTCGTTCATACAAACACCGTGGAAAGTGGGTACGGAACCCTTCATTGGCGAGTCCAATATACACTTGCCGATTTTTTATTTTTTCTTTAGAGATGTCTGACGCCCGTATACTCGAACGCTACTCAACTTTAGGGGCGAAATGTATGAAAGAGATGACATGATGCTTAAGATGCTCCCAAGTTGTACTCAGCTTAGCGAGTCGGCGCAGACAGAACGGGAAAATCCTCGCGGAAATGTTTGAGGTAATTGAAAAATGAACCATGTCACCATAGCCTAAAATACAAAACTGTATGAATATCAATAGAGAAGTCAGCGTCGCCTCGCGCGCATATTATTCATACAATTTTGTATTTTAGGTCTTGTCTGTTCTGTTCTGTCTGCGCCTGATCTGCGCAGACCCTTCGAGTATTCGGGCGAGAGTCGCATACAAAGATAAGTTATCACACAGTGTGTCGACATTCATCATAAATGTTCGTGTTACCTGAAAGTTCAAAGCAAAGGTTTTTGATTATCTGTGTACGTTTGGACGTTTTACCCTAGTTACGCTATAATTTGGTCAGATTTTAACAAATAAGCTTTCTATCGTTTTTTTTATTGCGACATTGTTATGAACTACGTACATTATAATAAGCTTTGAATATCCAAGCCCTAAGGCAAAAAGGGTTAAAAATAAACAAACTGTCAAATCGTTCTCCTATTTTGTACTCCAACGGATAGTTGCTATGTTTAAAGAGGACATTTACCCGAGATTTTTCGATAAATAGCGAATGGTTATTAAATTCTCGAAAGTCCCTATCCGTACTCTGCCTTTATTGGACTAGCTTTGAGGCTTTTATCGACGAAGGATATTGACTAAAACAGCAACAAGGCTGGAATATGATGGGCTATGCTAACATAGATTACGAGCTTCCGCAATTTTTGGTGTAGACTTGGTCGTTTTGAACTGCTGAAATACATTTTGATAGTTCCACAGAGAAGTCAGATATTTTTTATACATTCGTTATTGGAAAATTCATTTTAAAAGTATGTAACGACCACTATGCAATAAATCCTTTATCCACTTGCATTTAAAAGTAAGTATCAAATATGTCGCCACATCTATAAAGAAAAAAAGACGAATATGATTAACGTATTTCTTTCTAATTTTAATAAAACTAATGCCCGTACCCGTAATTCTAAAAGTAAAATAGGGTTTTTTAAAACTTTGTATAATCCTTTATTGTTTTTAAAAATGGCAAAAACTCAAATAACTGTATTCACAATTTCAGATTAAACTAGGTACGCCAAATGTTTATAAAATGTTATAATAAAAAATCTATTGCCGAAATTAATTGAACTATATTCTCCCTTGCGCGAAGCTAATGAAATCACGACCAAAAGCCTGTAAATCAATATTCCCAACCGGCAAATGCACAGTGCATTCAGATAAAATATGCGTGGACCTAAAATATGCGGGTGCGAGAGGACTCAAATCGGCCGACATGGACGACATGGTGGGACTATTGTAGTAGTAGTATAATGGCGGCTGGAGCTTAAACTAAGCGTTTAGCTCGATATGGTTGAGGCTTTTACTAGCTCTTATTGTAGTAGTCCATTCTGAAATTAGCCTAGAGGGTTTATATCAGTTTTATAAAGAAAAACCCAACTTTCTTGATTCGACTGGCCTAATAGTGCAGTAGGTAGTAAATAACTGACCCTGCCTGCTAAGTCATGGCTCCAGTGCCAATCCGGGACTAACATTCACGTGAACAACATTAATTCTTGTTATTGAGCTTCGGTGTTTAAAATGTGTATTCGTATTACTTGCAGAGTTTTTTTCATAAATAGTGCATTCAGATGAAACATGCGTGGTCCTAAAATATGCCAGAGGCCTCAAATTGCCCGACATAGTGGGACTATTGTATATAGTAGTTTAATGGCGGCACGAGAATAACCTAAGCGTTTAGCTCGACGTAGTTGAGGCTTTTTCTATCTCTTATTGTATATATTGGTAGTCCGTGCTGCAGTAAGCCAAGGGAATTTATATCAGTTTTGTGTAGGGAAATCCTAGTTGCTTGCTTCCACAGATCCAATGGTTCAGTTGGAAATGAATTGTTATCCTGCCTGCTAAACGCAGCGGACATCTTTAGGCAATGAGGGGTAGTGTTTAAATATTATAAACTAGCCTTCCGCCCGCGGCTATGCCTGCGTGGACTACACGACGTTGTCCCGCGGGAACCTAGTATTTTCCGGGACAAAAAGTAACATTTGCCTCTCTCCAGCTCTCAAACTACCCCTATACCAAAAATCACGTCAATCCGTTGCCCCGTTTTGATTTGAAAGACGGATAAACGATTTATGTCAAATGTTTTAAAGCTGGTTTGTATGGGAAAAGAAAAGTGTGGTTTTTATTATATTTTCCATTCTATTTTCCACGCAATTTTATATTTTTTCTCGTCATAAGAACCTTAGTCCAGCCGTTCTTGAGTTTTGCGCTTAGCAACATATTTTTTTATTTATATATAGATTACTGTTACTGTTAAATACTGTTAAGTACTGTTAACTATAAAGTTTCGTGACTCACAATTTAATAAATTTGAAACAAAACGAGCCAAAACTTACTTTACAGCATACAAAATATTTTAAAATTCAGTCGCACTCTAACAGTTTTAGTCCCACGAATTCTGTGATATTTACACCGTGCAACTGGTTTGCACACTGGTTTGTTATGCATGCCGCGCGGCGGTCAGCAAGACGCCCCGTGTGCATTTAGCAAATTCAACTGGCATTGCACTTGCACGGCCGGGGACGCTGGACACCCCTGTCGCCATTTTCTTATTTTGTTCGTGCAAACTTCGGTATTGAGAAAATATTTAAATTCTTTCCCTGCCGAAATGTTGCGTCGAAATTGAAATATAATATCTGATTCATTCAGATTTTGATGGTGATTTCTGCTTTTACATAGAAATTTTAAAGAGACGCAAATTCATTATCAAATGGGTATGGTTGCAAGTGATTTGATACCTTTAAACTAATTGAATATTTCAACCGCCTGCCGAGCTTTAAATACACTGTAACATCTAATGAAATAATTAAAAGCCCTTCCAGGCCTGTTTATAGTAATTTAATTGAGATTGAAAGGCATTACGAATTCTAATTAAGTCCATTCCGCATTAACTAATTTGGTTTGGGACCTCTGTTATATATATATCTTGTTTAACTGACACTGGTGCACATAAATAGAGCGAACTGTGCAATTTAAATGTGTTTACTGGAAATGCGCCGGGACCGAACACGCATCAACACTTTAATTACATGTACTGTAATTGCTGAATAACTGTGGGCTTTCCTAATTGTAAACTTTGGTAACAGTGTTTCTAATTTAAGACCTCTTTGTTATTTTGTTGTTTTGGCGTTGAGATCATCACAAGTTTGGAAACTTCCATTATTAAGAATTTTCATACAATTAGAATCTCTAAGGAGAATGAGAAACTCTGTGTGAAATTTGAGCCAGAAATGAATTTTTTGGCAGGTTTATTAAAAGGATTAAGTATACCTAATACTTTCCTAGCATGACAAATGCATCTTAATGCTACTTATCATCTAATTAGATCTTTTCACTAATTACTTTGGACGTTCCATAAAATAAATTCCAACCTGATTAAAAATTGCGAATTCCGTATTCTATAATAAGCATTTAATTTTTATTTTTTTATTTTTTAAACTTTCTTCAATGACACTTTCTGCACGTTCCATTACGTTTCTCATTACTCCTTATTTTTTTTTTACATCTGTGGGGAGTTCGATGGAACATTGGGTTAGCTTAGCTTATCCGACCACGATTGCGATAGTTAAGAAACTTTTGCTGGGGTGAGTCATAGAATGGGTGGCCAAACATTTATTATCTTGAGCTCCTCTGAGCTTTGGAAGACATGTTAAGCCGATGGTCCCAGCTGTACCTATTTACAATCATTAACACCCTCGAATCCGTATGAGGCCTGCGGGGAGTGGCATGTCTTAAAGGTAGCTCTGCACCTCAACAGTGATGCCATTACAAATAGCTGACCATTGAGTCTTATTTTAAACCGACTTAAAAAAATCTAAAAAGGTTATACGTTCCACAGTCGTAATTTTTTTATGTAAGGATGTTCACCAATTTTTTCGTCTATTATGGACCGATTCTTACATTTTTTTATTTATTTGATAGAGTACCTGTAATACAAACTACCAAAGTGACTCTAGTTGGCCCTAGAATGAGTCTCAGTTGTGAGTGTGAAATAATTATGATGTGTTCAAATACCAAATAAGGCTCCAACAAACTGAGTTTATGTGATGCCACATATGTGATTGTGATTGAGCCTATACTCTTTCATGTGGCATTACTGCACTTACTTCAATGAAGTTGCCACGTGCTGCATTGCCGCTAAGTGGCAGCATAACCTAAGCTCTGAGCTGACGCGCGACAGAGCATAATTAATCTCTCACAGATATTCACACGTGCTAGTTGTTGCTAATGAGTAACTATTAAAGCTGATAATATTATTGCGCCTGTTCTTCTTATCAGTTTAAAAATAAATATAATAAACCGACCGACTAAAAATTACTAAATTTACCGACTAAAATACTAATGCCCGAATACTCGTACGCTACTTATCTTTGGGAGCGTCTCAAACATCGCCCTGTCACTTTAAATGTCAAACGTATGAAATAGATGCCGTGATGTTTGAGACGCTCCCAAAAATGATTTGCGTTTGAGAATTCGGGCGTAATAGGCTTGGTTGCGAAAAAATAGGTTTAGGTTAGGTTAGATTGGCGACACTCCGCACGCCTGTCCAAGGAAAGGCGTCACCGCGATGTGGTACCATAGGTGGGGGGGTCGGGTAGCGGAACGGGGAATTCCGTCGCCCATCCAGGGCCCTCGTGGAGGAAAGGCGCGTCGCAGGTGCCCCCGTCATGTTTTACCAGAAGAGGTGTTGAGGGTGCGTCGAAGGGACGCGGGCACGGCGGAGACACGATGAATAACACACTGGCCTTGTTATCTCCGTCCATGTGCAGAGGAAGCACCCTGGGGGTTTTAGTGGGTTCATGCCCCACATAACCCCTTCGTCTCCCCGGACGGGGGGTACGCGAAGGCGTTTCCCCCAGGATAAAAAAAGGTTAGATTGGCGACTGTCGCTTACCTAGTATTTTTGTCGGTAAAAAAATATTTTAGTCGATCGGTTAATTTCCACTCGTTAAAAGTCTTGAATGGGTGGTAGGAAAATATTGGTGATTCAAAAGAGCTTATTTATTAAGTATAGTTGAATACAGATATTGTTTTTTTGTTTCACTTAAGTGATATCGAATAAGCCTCTGTCAATGGTCGCTACGCGCTGCATTAAGCCGTTGCCGTAAACGTAAGCTCTGTGACGCGTAGAGGAACATAACTTTCGAGCATTATTGACAATTGTGCTAGATGTTTGCTGATGAACAAAATGAGATGTTAGTTTTTTGTGTGTAAAATGTTACATACTAACCCCCTTTGCAGAGTTTGTTTGACTGTAGCAAATGACTTGTATGAACACAGTGGAATCTTGTATTTTTTTATGATGGTACACGTAGACACAGCTGTTGTTATACACATCATATTGGTGATGTATAGATTCGCTACTCGGTTCTCTAAATTGTGTGAAATATTAAACCTGTTAAATTCATTATGCATGTGGCATCACCGCACTTACTTCTATGAAGTCACCATGCGCTGCATAAGTGGCAGCATAACGTAAGCTCTGAGCTGACGCGCGAAGTAACATAATCTCTCGCACATTATCTATAAATATAAAACTCTTCCGTTACGACTGACTGAAACGCAACGCACAGCCGAAACTCCTGAGCGCAAGAAGCTGAAATTTTGCATGTATGTTCCTTGGGGAGTTTAGGGAAGCACTAACAGAGGATTTTTGGAAATTCGCCCCCCTGAGGGGGTAAAGGGGATAAGAGTTTGTATGAAACTTTTGTGAATATCACAATTCCACGAGGACGAAGTGGCGGGCAGCGCGCTAGTTCTTAACCGACTTCAAAAAAAGGAGGAGGTTCTCAAATCGACTGTATTTTTTTTAGGTATGTTTTACCATTACTTCGCCAGTTGTTAACCGATTTTAATAATTCTTTTTTATCTGAAAGAAAATAGTTCATGCGTAGTCCTTTGAAAAATTTAAAGTAGTCATTTCAGTAGTTTTTTTACAATCCTGAAAAAACACATAGTTTTCGACTAGTAGTTCCTGCTTTACACGTCAATATCTTCGCGAATTATTGACCAATTGCAATGATTCTTTTTTACTCGAAAGAGTAAACTCCTGAGATGGGTACATTGTTACCAAGTTAGGAGCTGATGGTGGAATCCAGGGGAAATCGAGAAAAACCCGCAAATTTTATAGGAAGTTTACCTGTTTTACAGATTTTCTAAAGTTTTTTAAGTATTTGCATCATTTCATGTTGATGAGCTGGTGACAGAAGGTACAACTCCTCTCAATGGTTAGGAGTTAGAGGATAATTCTTTAAATATCGTTGATACGTAAAGATTTTTAGATGTATTTTTTCAGGTTACTTAGGTGAGCTGATGATGGAAGGTAAAACTCCTTAACGCTTAAGAGTTAAAGCATGCTTTTTAAGTACAATTTGTTCGAATAGACCTTTAGCTGTATTCTTTTAAGTTATTAAGGTTAGCTGGTGGTGGAAGGTTAAAGAACTGCATAACAGTTAAAAGTTGGATGTTGGTGCTTGTCTGAGTGTTCTAATTTAGATATGGGCTACAGTTTTAAACGTTGCACTTGTGCGACGCTTAATCATTAGATTTCTTACACTAAAAATGGAAAAATATTTTTTTTTTTAATTAAACCGCCTTCAAACAAAAACTGCCAACAAAAACTCACTTCCAAAAAACCGTAATAAAAATAAATAAATTGAATCATTCCATTGAAAGGACGAAAGGGCGGGGCTTTATCTAATTAATCTTGGAACTTACTGATCTTATTGAAGTCGGTGTCTAGCCGAAAGTAACAAGAATAAAACATTTAGTGAAACAATAATACACAATATCGCATGCGCGGAGTGGTGTGAAATACATAACAATAGGTAGGTAATGGCTTGGCACCGACTTCAATTAGATCAGTTAGTTCCAAGAATAATTAGATTAAGTCCCGCCCTTTCGTCCTTTGAATTGAATGATTCAATTTATTTTTACGTTTTTTTTGGGAAGTGAGTTTTTGTTAGCAGTTTTTTTATATAATTTATTCTTAAGTACGTGCTAGATGTTTGCTGATGAACAAAAAAAAATGCACTGCTGTGCTATTGCGAAAAATGAGATTTAGGTACATCATCATAAATAATAAGAGTTTAACTCTAGATTGTCCTAGTATATAATAATATCGTTATTTATTTATCTAGTGCATCTAGTCTAGTATATTTTGCAGTATTTGAGCAAAACGCATTTCCACCTTCTTTATATCCTAATAAACAGCTTGACAGCCCTCGTAACAATAACCTTTCGCCTAGTTTCATAAAACATCAATATTGTCCCCTCATTCCGTCCCCTCGCCTAAAACCACAACTGCTACAGACCCGAATTATTCACGAACCGTCCTCACATACCTAACAACTGTCATTATTTATAGTTGGATATTTGTAACGGAAAATTAGGGTTGCGACCCTAGCGACAGCATAGGTAATTTCCGTGAAGCCAGCGATTCAATCTCATACAATATTTCGGGTGATTTGCACCACGTCGCGAATTCTGAACACGCAATGTTACCTGACAAATTTATCACTTTAGCACGTTCAGTTGGGGGGAGAGCTAAATCGCCCCTTGGACGGAACTGCATCACAAATCGTGTGAAAGAAATATTTCGTATTTCCTGTCTTAGTTTTGGGGTGGACCGCCCTCCTGTTTTGGCGTAAAGTGATTTGCAGGATTAATGTTGTAATAGTTAAACGTCGTTAGCTAAGCGTGAGATCGTTGCCATATGAGTAGTAGGTATGTAGTGTAGGTGGTAGGATAAGTAATTTATACTTATATTATAAAGAGGAAAGATTTCATTGTTTGTTTGTTTGCATCGAATAGGCTCCGAAACTACTGGACCGATTTAGAAAATAATTTCACTATTAGAAAGCTACATTCTTCCCGAGTGACATAGGCTATATTTTATCCCGACATTCTCACGGGAACGGGTACCACGCGGGTGAAACCGCGAAGATCCGCTAGTCCTCCTTATAAAACGCAAACAACAAGTGTTACTAATCGAATTGAGACTTTTTTTTGGCGCCAAAGTACATTAGAATGTTTTGGAAAGAGAAATTTTATCAGTCAAATTTTATTCAATAATAAGTATATTAAAATAATGTCCAAGTAGAGAAATCACTAAGAACAAAGGTAGGTTTAACACTGGTCATATCCAATTACTAAGGACAAAAAATTTAAGCTTTCTGCAACCTAATAGTATATTTTATATCGACGGACTTAACGAAGCCCTAATATACCAGAGGCGGGTTTGACTACCGAGCGTGAGAAGGAGTCAATGAAACCGAGGGTATATTAGGATGGCGTTTAGTCTCGAGGTGCAAACTGTACTTTTCACTTTGAGTAAGAGAAAAATAGTCAATTTAGTACACATACACACATAGTACATACGTGCAATCTATGAATAAATGAAATCCCATAATATGGAAAATCCTTTACCAGCAGAAAGCTTAATTGTTCCTCAGTGACTGTAGGGTATATTTTATCCCAATTTTTCCACGGGAATAGGTACTACGTATTTAAACCCAAGACGAGTAGCCATAACAAATCAAAATAAGCCTACATCAGCTGTTTGTCACGTGCCAATCTTCAGTCATCCAAACGTTGACATTTACATCAAACTATGAGGGTTGCAAACTTCGAGCAAATTCACAATATTTATAAAACATAGGTACTTTTATATTTTTTTAAGTACAAAGAATATCTCTTGGGATAATGTCTACTAGAATCAAATAGAATCAGAAGTCATCCTGCACTGTTTTTGAAAGAAAAATGACAATTATCTAAATAGCATTTTCGTCTCCACAGTTTTCACATTTCAAAATATTTTTTTTATCAATAGAACCGTCTGCACAAATAAGTCTTTTAGGCACCTACAAGTTATTCAATCAGTTCTGACCGTGTATTTTCCTCGGCATTTCCTTCAATTGCTGCGACGGAAAATATTTTAGTGATTTCAGAGTTTTCGTTTTACTTAAACAGTATTTTTATTAACTCCTTTTCTACCTTTTTAATGAATTTCGTACCTACATTCATTAAGTCCAATCATTTTCTTATTCAATAACTTCTGTATAAAGAAATCGTAGTAATCGTTGCTTCTATATGGAGTGTGCTGTTGAAATTCCATGTAAAAAATTGTTACAAGCTTTTTGTGCGTTTAATATGCAGTCATGAAATTGTCACCCATATAGAAAAATGCCTGATAAAAATCAATAATAAATTCTTCAAAATTTAATTTCTACCTATATTTCAGAAGACCTCATTTTCGCTTCGTAGAAAACTATTTTATCTACTTCTTTAAACTTACAAACTGTTGTTCGCTATCTCAAATACACAATACCTCAACTATTTAATCTTCACTTACAATCTCCTATCCAGCGTGTAGGCTGACCGTAGCCCTACTGTCCTTAACCCAAGACGTGACGAGTCGACCTTAAAGCTTCGCTCCTGCTATAATTCTCGCTGTCCACTGGGTGCGTCCGCAGCTATGCAGCGATTGTCTCTTCTCGATGCACGGCCCAAGGTTACTGTCAATAGCTATATTACAGAATAAATTAACAGTATTCCATCTTCATAAATTGATGATATTTGATTTGACGACCGATTTGGCGCAAGGGTAAACTACCTGCCTTCTGCGCCAGAGGTCTCGGGTTTGATTCCCGAACAAGACAAATATTTGTGTGCATGAACATGTCTATTTGTCTTGGTCTGGATGTTTTCTATGTATATTAAGTATGTATTAATAAACAAAAAAAGGATTTAAGTATCAGTTATCAAGTTTTCCATGACATAGTTTCTCAATGAAATTAACATGGGCTTAAATAATTGGTGTGATTGTAAAAAGTTATTTATTTATTATTTATAAAAAAGGAAACTCGAGTCATGACTACCGCTTGGTACTCGATATGATGTTTAAGTTCAAAGAAATAGATCACAATGACATATAATTTATCGGAGCACAAAATGAGTCCATCTTGGTAAAGTGACTGGACGTGTCGGCCGGTTGCGCGTCCCCGGTACCGCTGGAAGGATGCGGTGGAGGCAGATCTCCGGGAGCGTATTGCGGAGGACTGGTCACCACTACAAGACCACCACATGTCACCACAGACAACCACCCAAGATCGAAATAGATGGCGAGCTCTCGTTTTAGAAGCCAAGACAAACTTCGAGCTACGAGCCATCGGAGAAAGTAAGTCATAACATTAGCGTTAAACAGTTAAAATAACATTTAAAAAATGTATGATCTTGAAAAATCTTGGTATGCGCTTTATAGATCGATCGAGATCGAGACAGTGAGTCATGATGAGTCAATCGCGTTCATGCCTTTCTATGAAAATAGCAGACTGGTAGTTTTTATTCTGTGGCTTATACTACACGTGATGCATGTCGGCGTGATCGCTAATGAAATCATTCACCGATCACCATTCTCTGTTACTGAACACTCACATTCCAAGCTTTGTTTGTTTACATTTGTGGTGTGGGTTCTGTTCTGTAGCTTTGGTATTCGTGACCTTAATTGCTCTCTGTTTTGTCTTGTAGATTCGCAGATTGTTGTAATTCGGTAATAGTTTTTGGGGATAGTTCAACTCCATAGTTTTTCCCACATTTAAATTAGTTACTTATCTGGAAGTTTTGATTCTAAAAGAAAAGTTAAAAAAGGAATGGCGTATGTTTAGATAAATTAAAATGATTTACAGAATAGTTGAAATAAATGTGAAATCCAAGATTATAGTAAGTATAGGTATTTTCTGATATACCAAGATGAAACCTTGTATCATTGTTTTTGCATGATATTGTTTTTGCTTCGACTTGTTTAGAGGGCAAAATAACATTAAAATATAGCCAAGTAATAATATACCCTTACTATTTTAATTTCGTTTACTAGCAAGCTTTGAAAATGTGTTTGATCATGTTTCTCTTTGATGTTGGCTACAGTCAACATATTATTAGAATAACAAGCTTATGTGTTTTGCTTAGCAATTTTAACATGTAGTGTTTTTTACTATCTAACGTTTTCGAAAATGTTGTGTGCTCATATTAAAGGCAAGTAACTGGAAACAGTAAAGTAGTTTATTACATACTAACGGATCCTCGCGGTTTTACCCGCGTGGTTCCCGTTCCCGTAAGAATATCGGGATAAAATATAGCCTATATCACTCGGGAAGACTGTAGCTTTCTAACGGTGAAAGAATTTTCGAAATCGGTCCAGTACTTTTTGAGTTTATTCGTTATATACAAAAATACAAATCTTTCCTCTTTATAATATTAAGTATAGATAACATTAATGAAGTAAGATCACATTGTCTTTCATCTGAAATAAAGAAATTGATCATGATGGGAAGACCTGAACAAAATGTTCGAAGTTCTCAGTAATTCTTCTCAAAGAGTGGGTTTTAAGATGTACATGTACATGGATAAGAGGAAAATCATGTCCTATGCCCATGTTGCACTTGCTCCAGTTAATGTTGGGAACATTACACTCGAAGTTGTTGACCACTATGTTTACCTGGGACAGGCAGTCCAGTGTCCAGTTAGGTAAATCCGACTTCAAGAAAGAGATCTCTCGTCGAATCCAGCTCGACCTCAATGTCTCAAGACGAACGTCTTACACTTGTGTATTTTGGCAGTGAATGAGACCTGGGTGCCTACCATAAACTCTTATTGCGGTTTTGTTTAGGACCTAAACTGATCTGCTTCGCTTATTCGTACCACGACAGCTTAATATCAATGACAGCGATTCAGTGATCATTCAATGACATTTCACAGCCGCTGAGCTGTCATCAACTCTTATTTGACTTATAACTCGGCCAAGCTAACATGACGCCTGCAGGTTATACACGCCCCTTTCACTCTCCGGGCATGACAGAATCGAGTGAAAGAGACGGGTAGAAGAAATAAGGACACAAATCGTTCCGTCATTCACATTTAGCAATTCATTTGCGATCCAGTTTTTAGAAGGTCATAGTACGAAAGAAAGCAATTCATTTTAGGAACCTATTCTGCATCGCGCTATTTTGGAATCGCTGTCATAAAGTTGATGGTAGGCACCCTGGTTGTTTAATATGAGTTTTGAAGGCTCAAGGTCATCCAGCGAGCACTGGAGAGAACAATGCTCGGCATTTTCCTACGCGATCGTATCAGAAATCCGCTGGAGAACTAAATCCAACATCGCTCAAAGGATTGAGCAATTCTTTCCTTCCTTCCTTCGGCTGAGCAGCTGAAGTGACAGGTGGGCGCCGTATGGCTGATGATGATAACATCAATTAGTATAGATTACACGCTTTTTCCAACACGTCGAAAAGGCGACGCGGCGCGGGAGCATTTCCCGCTAGCAGATTCTGCCAGTAGGCGTTAAGGCGCGGAGTGGTATAACACACTGAGTTCTATAGCATCGGGCTGGTTTTCGCGCATAAGCGCGGGGCCGTCGTACAAAGCTGCCACGCGCAGTGACAAGAAGAAATCTGCTCGGAGAGACGGATCTGCACCTCCGAACTCCGTTGCCTCGCGTCGCGCGTGATCTGCCTCTCGTCCCCGCGGCGCATCGCCATTGTGTGAAGAGCCTTACAGAAAGAAGAACACTCAATTCATACTTTTAATGTAATAAATAGAAATATAATATAAATGCAAGACAAGTGTGATAATATTAATTATTTAGTTTTAGTGTCGTCTGTAACAATTTAATATGCACACATCGAAGAATCCTAAGTATACTGAGTCAACTGTATTTCCAATAACTGTTCAGGAAAGCGACAGAAAGAGCGAAACGTTAAATTTCCAATGTTATCAAGATCAAGGAAAAATAACTAATCTTAATTAATTACCTAATAATAAGGCCCTTCAACAGAGCAAGGTAATTTTTTTTTTATGTGATAATGTAGATACGTTGATTATTTATATGTTAAAAATGGATCACCTACCACTTATATTTTATACGTCGTATTATTTAATCTGCGTATTGTGTAAATATAAATTAGTAAGTTTAGTAAAATCTATTTTATTTACTTATGAGGTAATAATTATATTCGTTAAAAATATCTAAGAAAATAATACCTATTGATATTTTTACTTATTCTGAATCGCTTTCAACTCTATTGCTGTTATTTTTAACCAAGTTGGAAAAAGTACAAGTGGTATTCCTTGGGAATCACCAGTTTGTTTTTAATATTATTTCCATTAATTCTGCGTGCTTATTTCTATGTATTCATAAGCAGGCCGAAAACCACGAAATACGATATTAGGGACACTTTTTTTACGTGTCGCTATACTGAATACTGAGCCAGCGTCAACTTGACTCAAAATGATTCGCACCCCGCATTATACTGATTCAGGTATGCGCAAAATTAATAAATTGTGTACCTTGATCCAGTGTACGTCATTTTATTTTCGGTATAAATAGAGATACGAACTTGTTTTTTACACGGGTAGACAGAATATGATTTAAATGTTGATAATATTGCAAAAAGTGTAATTATTTTTTGTTACTTGACTCAGTATACTTATTAATAGCCATAGAGATAATCTCACATGACTTTAACTCTTGAGGCTTAGCAAAACCGAAAAGCAAGTTTAATTTCCCGGTACATAAAATCTATATATTCATTATGAGTTGAGGCAGAAAGCTTCTAAAAGCTCCAAGTGCGTGAGCGCATCAGAAGACAATCAAGCTTCGTTAGCTCGGTAGGTAGGCTTACAAGGCTAACTCACAATCTTATCTAATCAGGTCTGGGTGTATGTATGTACCCGTCGTTGTTACCAATTTCCATAATACTAGTGCTTAAGCTACTATACTTTGGTATAAAAAAAACTGGTGAATATCGTGAGAAATTACTGAAAAATTGAAAATGAAGTGTTTAGAAAAAATCGACCCGTCTCACATTTTCAATTTTTCAGTAATAAAAATTGCATTGTGAATGCAAAAAACTAAAAATTAAAATAAATCGTGAGAAATTGTTAAATACGGGCCACCCTACCAGTCAACGTTCCTCAATCCAACCAATCCTGAACAGAAGCTTACTATTATCCAAGATAGAGATGGTTTTCTTAATGTTATGGGCAAACATTGCGGCAGTTGTATAGCTTTATCAAAATTTAGTAGCAATGCTTACATGCAGGCAAACATTTTAGTTTAATAAATATAAATAATAGTTGCTGTCTTCGTACTAATGTTTAAAATCAATACTTGCCTTCCGCACCGTACACTGTATGACGTATTTAGTTGTCAGTGGGATTCGTTATTCGAATAAACTCACACTGAAAATTTCTTATCGTAAATTCTCTGCAGCCGCGAATGCTGAGTCGTGCTGAACTAAACCAGACTAAACCGAGCCACCTCAGACGGTACGGTTGGTTATTTTCGAGAAAATTTGTACAAAGTGGCTTATGCAAGAGCGAATTTGGCACAGGCCGAAAATCCTCACGTAGGTAGGAAGAAAATGGTCATGAGGAAACTTACTGCAGTACGTATAGGTAAATACAATTGTAGCTATATCCTTCTTATATAGACAAAACATAACCGGGCAGCATTGACTCCGTCCTGAGACTACGTCTGAGTGGAATAAGGTCATGGTCTGAAAATAACATTTAAAAGTCTTTTCCCATACGATCTATTAAATGCTAAGAAATACCGACTTGTGATTGAGATCTTTTGTATGAGTAAAAATTTATAATTCAATAAGTTTCCATAGTTTATTGCAAAGTTTATTAACAAACGTTTATTTATTACTTATCCTTCCAATAATTAGCAATAAATACCTAATAAAATAAATGACAATGTGATTTAAACTCTTCTGTATTCAGTAAACTCTGCGTTTAATTTATGATCCAACTTAATCCAAGATTGATTATGCAATAAAATTCATTGACTTCACCGAGGGCAAAGGATCACGGCTCAGTCCTACATTAACTCCCATCGATCTCTCATATTGAGTTCGATCATTCCTATGGCCTTGATAAAGGCATTTATCATTACCTGCTTGGTTTTGTAGCGATTTGTGCTATGGGTGGGTATTTACTAACGTATGAATCATGTATCTAAATTGAGAAATTCGAATCATTTAAGTTGACATGGCCTATAAATCCTACTAATATTATAAATGTGAAAGTTTAGATGTTTGGATGTTTGGATGTTTGGATGTTTAGATGTTTGGATGTTTGAATGTTTGTTACTCAATTACGCCAAAACGGCTCAACGGATTTGGCTGAAATTTGGGACACAGATACTTTGTAGCCTAGAAAGGAACATAGGCTACTTTATCCAGGAAAAACATCACATTCCCGCGGGATAACGTCGTGTAGTCCACGCGGGCGAAGCCGCGGGCGGGATGATAGTGAATTTCAGCCAAATCCATTCAGCCGTTTTGGCACGATTGAGCAACAAACATCCAAACATCACATTTATAACATTAGTAGGAAGAAGGATTAGTAGGGTAGGACTACTTGCTCGCATGGACTACACGACGTTATCCCGCGGAACATGGTATTTTTTCTGAACAAAAAGTAGCTAAAAGTTTTTCTACCACTTTTTAAAGTGAAAATGCGGGTTGCCTATCAACTTTATCAGAAGTTAGTTGTCATGTCAATAAAGATTAATTAAATATCAGGTATTAAATTGAATTACTCTGTCTTTTATAATAATAAAAAAAACTTATGGTTATTCATCAGACAGATAGGTATCATCACTGAATAATATTAAATAGCTACATAATTCAGTGTCCATCCTTTGACAAGTTGAAAGCAAATCTGACAGTGTTTTGTTTTGTTAGACTTATGCCCGGGCTTCACCTGCGTCTAAGGCCATTAATTAGCGCGCTATTTGATATAATACGCAGGTGAAGCCGGGTTTTAGCGCACTAATTTGATACAAAGAGCGCGCTAAGACGCGCATGCCGTTATTAACGCCGTTAGGCGTCACGCAGGTGAAGCCCCAGCATTATGAATATGACACACAATTACCAAATCGTTACTTCCTAAATACATTTCAATCACTATAGCTTGGGTCCTTTCTGTTCAGTCCTGACAAGTTCGCATACCATTAGACAATTGTAGCTATTTATATTCAAATGTACCGACGCAGCTGGGCCGGTCGTGCCAAAACACCGGGTTGTGTGCGTACACTAAATTGTCGCCCAATTTGTTTGACATAGCAATCTAGGTAGTGACTGGGAGCCTTTTATCTGTCGTAAACATTCCATACGATAAGTAACTAGTAATCAGTAGCTAAGGCTAAGGTGGTAAGGCACAAAAACTGTCGTTATGGCAATAGTAAACTATACCATCCGTAAAATTAAAGCTGTCAAAGTGCTTCTATCAAATATCTATAAAAGTTGATGTTCCTTAATTGACCGAAAGAGACCCTGCTCTGGTTTTCATACAATATAATGCGATGACGATTATTTTTAATAATAATATGTAACGATAATAATAGTTTTTCATGCTAAGGGTACAGAGAAATAAGAAAAAGTTAAATTAGTCATGTAACATAGATAGATAATTATATAGATAAAAAAGTTTATCCGCTACAACACATACATGACATTATAATTAAAAAAACTAAATAAAAAAAGAACAAACATACAAATAACTTATGAGCACATGATGACAGCAAAAATAATAGTCCAGTGAATAGAGGGTTTTTAGCTTACAAGTTTTGTAGTTTTGAATTTTTGATATGTTGTCTAGGATGGTTAGTGAGTATTTAAAATGCAAAATGCACAATTCCTCGCCCTCCGCCCCCGGCGCCATATTGAAAAAAAGGGCAATTTCTTCAGGTTTTCGCTTAAATCTTCGTTTAGGTGCATTTGAGCCAGAGAAGAGTCTTCAGAATGTTGTAGAGAATAAAATTTTCTATAATTAACACTTTAAATTTTGTTACTAGGACAGATAGTTAGTTAGATAGTTAGATATAGACAGATAGTAGACATGCGCTTTAAAGAAATGGTTTTCCAAAAATTTGTCAAACTTTTAAAGAACAAGGTGCAAAATGGGCCCAGAGTCGTAGCACTTTGAAACCTTATTAAATATATACTAGTGAATAATTACAACATTTTATTACCGATATGGCGATGAAGTTCAGTTTAAAAAAATTACAAAGTTACAGTAGTTCAAAAAGTCTTGGAAAAAGCTAAAAAATTTCGCTGATATCTTCGTTTAGGTGCACTTTAGCCAGAAAACATTCGTCACAATGTTGTAGAGAATGAAATTTTCTATTATTAATGTTTTAGATTTTATTTCTAGGACAGATAGTTTCGAAGATATGCACTTTTTAAAACTGCGCGGGCACCATGAATTTTCCGGAAAATTAGATTTTTTTCATTTTTTGCGTAACTATCTGTCCTAGAAACAAAATGTAAACCGTTAGTTATAGAAAATTTTATTCTCTACAACAGTGTCAGCAATCGTTTCTGGCTCAAATGCACTTAAACGAAGATATAAGCGAAAATCTGAAAAACTGCCGATTTTTTCAATATGGCGATGGGGGCGGAGGGCGGGGAATTGTGCATTTTTCATTTTGAATACTCACTAACCATATTTCCTGAGGTCTGGGTGTAACCGTGTTGTGGTAGTTGTTTCCAATTTCCATAACACTAGTGCTCAAGCTAATAAAGTTTGGTAGGTATTGGAACAATGTATGTGATGGTATCCAATTTTTATTTCATAACTAGCGGCCGCCCGCGGTTTCACCCGCGTGGTTCTCGTTCCCGTGGGAATATCGAGATAAAAAGTAGCCTAAGTTACCTTTTATTACATCAGCTACCTGCCAGTGAAAGTCCCGTCAAAATCGGTCCAGCCGTTTCAGAGATTAGCCGGAACAAACAGACAGACAGACAAAAATTGTAAAACATGTCTTTTCGGTATATGTACCGTATATTTAATCATATGCACGTAGTAAAAAGCGGTTTTTTTAATGTTACGAACAGACACTCCAATTTTATTTATTTGTATAGATGTATAGATATAGATATAGTACGCCATATATACAAATAGGTTGGAGAGAATACAAAAAATCTTCATAAAACACCTTTCCTTTAAATCCCGTACGCGCCGTGTCACGTATGATGAGGACTGCGTTAAATACGGAATGTTGTCACTCAAATCTCGTCGCGAGTTACTTGACATGTGCCTTCTACACGATATCCTTCATAATCATCTGGACAGTGCAAACCTACTCGCCACCATCAGGTTCTGTACTCCCAGTTACCGCACGAGAAAAACCCCACTTCTGTCTGTTCCTAGACATCGTACGAACTACGCTAGTAATGCTGTTATGACTCGCTTATCCAAATTGTACAATGATAAGTTTCAAGATGTCGACATTTTACATTTGTCCAAGTATAGCTTCAAACATGCCCTTCTCTCGAAGTTGTCCAAGACGTAGGTAATACGCTTCTGCGTCTTGGACAATTTCGTGATAGATAGATTCTTAAACAATCATTTATTTATTTATTTTTATTTATAGGCATGATAATTATCAACATTGTATTTGTTCTGTTTTGTGTGTCTTTTTGTCTCTGTTTATCTTTCATTGCATTACAATAATTATTATAATTCTATTTATTTATCTTACGCATCTTAAATACCTATCAAACTTTATATTATATTACATTACATACATTTATGTGTATAAGTACCTGCTTTATGGGTAAAACTTGGTCTGCCAACCATAATCTCTTGCTATCCAGTAGATGCATATTCACATCTCTATTTAGTTTAGATGGTTTTTGATCTGTTGTCTCACTCTTTTAAATTAATTAGTTTTTAATAGTTTGCCTGTACAATAATTACATGCTGTGAAACTCTATTATTGGCTAAGTGTAGATATAAGTTTGTTTTTATGCATGTTTGTAGAAAAATGGCTGTTGAGTTTCCTAATAAATAAATAAAAAAAAAAGATATACATGTATAGATTTATTTATAAGGCAGCCTCTATAACTCGCACAAAGAGTGGCGACGCGTGACAGCCATATAGGAGTTAAGAGGCAAAAAAAATATCTAAGGATAGTTTAGTGGACGGAGGGATATTTACTAGTTGTAATCTCCTTCTTTGGTTTTTTTGGTATTATTTGCCTCATATTACCTGCGTACACTGTGGGATATTAATTAGTTTCTAGCAGAGTGTATTTAGCCTGCGGTGGTAGCCGTTAATTTAGGGTGACACTTAATCTTAGATTAAGTTGTTTTTGTATTTTATCCGTCTAGCTAGGTATACTGGCTGAGGGTGTCGGTCAAAATCCTTATTGACTGATTTTGTCAGATAAAACAGTCAATAAGGGTTTTGACCGACACCCTTAGTCAATAACCTTATTGACTAATTCTACCGGTCAATAAGGTTTATGACTGGTTAAGTGTCCAAAAAAAAAGTGTGAGAAAATCCATCCAGGAATTTGAAACCAAGAAATTAATAGCAATGCTTTGGGTCCCAATATGTCTACTGCACTCCGAGGGTTTCATGCTTTTACAGGGTGTGACATCAAGTCTTACTTTAATTCGAAAGGGAAAAAATCTTTTTTCTAGACATGGATGTCATACTGATCATACCCTGAACTAAGAACAGCTTTTGCTAGCATGGCTTATCCACCAGATACCCTCATCAAAGAGGCAATGGCTCAATTGGAACGGATTTCATGCTTAAAAGAGGAAAGTATCATCATCATCATCATCATTTCAACCGTAAGACGCCCACTGCTGGGCATAGGCCTCTCCCAAGGATGTCCACAACGATCGGTCCTGCGCTGCCCGCATCCAGCGGCTTCCCGCGACCTTGACCAGATCGTCGGTCCACCTTGTAGGGGGCCTGCCCACGGAACGTCGTGCGGTTCGCGGTCGCCATTCGAGAACCTTTCCGCCCCAACGGCCATCGGTTCTCCGCGCTATGTGCCCCGCCCACTGCCACTTCAACTGAGCAATCCTTCGAGCGATGTCGGTTGTTTTAGTTCTCCTGCGGATCTCATCATTTCTGATTCGATCGAGCAGGGAAAGACCAAGCATCGTTCTCTCCATTGCTCGCTGGTTAACCTTGAGCCTTCTTATGAGACCCATAGTAAAAGACCACGTCTCGCTTCCATAAGTCATAACTGGCAACACACACAGGTCAAAGACCTTAGTCTTGAGACATTGAGGAATTTTGGACGCAAATATATGCCGGAGCTTCCCAAATGCTGCCCATCTGAGCTGGATTCGACGAGAGATCTCTTTCTCGAAGTTGGACTTACCTAATTGGATTGCCTGTCCTAGGTAGACATAGTGAACATAGACATAAAAGAGGAAAGTATATATGCCTATAAATAATAGTTAGATTGTTTCGAAATTTACTTGCAAATTATATGATGCTCAAACAGTGTCAATGCTGTACGCAAAGACATGTTTGCCGGCAAAAATAGGCTAGTGAGAAGCCTACCCCCAACATTAGCCGCACTCAACAAACATGCCTTGCGTGCAGCTTACCAAGCAGACCGTATATGGGGTAACGCTTTGAATTTAAGAGCCTTTCCATTTCCATTCCATGTCCATCTTCTTGGGAATGGCACAAAAACTCACAAGGGGGGTGGACTCCTAAATGGTTCACTGCTACGCCGATTTAGTAGGGTCAAAATTCAACCTTCTCGACTATTGCGGGTGCAGAACTTCCTGCAATACTATGCGCTGGTAGCTGTCGATGCATCGGCCTACCATGTACTCTACAGTGCAAAATTTGTAATAGTGGCTGTGAAAATTCAAGGTTAATGTATAAAAGATACACAATTCAAAATTATTTTCAATAAAATTTAACAATTACCTCTATCATTGAGTAGATACTTATTTAAATTAAAATCATCAAACTATTGCATTTTGCACTAAATAATAAGATTTTGTTTTTTTTCAGTTCAAACAGTACCATCGTCGATTTTAAAGAAGATTATTATTAAATAAAATTATTTTGTTAATTATTTTACTTGCATTAGGTATTTCTAAAGTAAAACTTCTGACGTATTTTTTTTAAACTTCACAAAAATAAACTTTCACATACTTTTTAAAATATATTTTTAAATGCATATAAGAAATATGCAATATGCATAAAGACAAAAAAAGTCGTTTCATACATAGATCATTGAAATCGGTGCGCCCGAGAAATTACTGCCCTCATTAGTAATCTTATATCTCCATAATTATTAAAGATATCGACAAGCAGTTTTTCTTATCAAATAGGTACTCTATTAAATTGTCAACAATCATAGTGGATAAAAAAGATACCCCACGGAACAATTATTTTTTTAAAATAAGTAAAATCCAAGTTATTTTAATTTTTAGTTTTTTGCATTCACAATGCAATTTTTATAATAGAAAAGTTCTAAATACTTCATTTTCCATTTTTCTAAGTAAAATCCGACAAATTGCTCAATATTTTTCCAAGCAAAGCTAATATTTGGGCATTTTTAAATGTATTATTTTACAATATATTTTTTATTTGATAGATTATGTAATTATCTTTCATTTGACACCTACTTTATCAAAATCGGTGCGGTGGTTTGGCTTGTAGAAGTTTTTAATATTTTTTTTAAAGAAGTGACGCCATCTCTGTTTCTAAGGGATGAAACTTTCGCTGCTGCACGTGAAATCTATTATTTTGGTCCCTTGTATCACTGTGCAAAGCGGCTTTCCTTTATCACAAAGTGCAGCTTCTTTTCCATAAGACCTAGTACTAATTATCACGCCCATTATTATTATTAAAAAAAAAATATTCTTCTATTGTTGTTTCCGTCCCTGATGTCACTAATGTGCCCAACTGAAAACCAGTGCAGTAAGCTTTGCTTACTGCGTATACTGAGTTGGGTGCAGTTTTGGCATCACGCGACGGTACTGTGAGAGATCTCAATCTCTCACTTTATTCTATAGGTATTTTCAATAAAATACTTTCTTCTGGTAATTGGGCTTTTATTTCGCTTTTCTCTGTATTACTTCATATAAAAATATATCATATTTTCAATGGAACTTCTCTCTTTATTACCGTCTAGTATATGACTGCGTCAAATCCATCTTTCATTTTTAAACTCATATTTTTTAAAGATTGATTTGAGAATATAATCGTAAAGCAGTTTCTATTCCTTTTTAAAAAGCTAACTGCCCACAGCCTACAATTTCATCTAACGGCTGTGGTTATACACACTACAATCATTCCCCCCTCCATTCAAAAAAAAAATTTTTCATCGGAGAAAAAAAATTTTTTTTCAACAGGTGACAACCCTAAGAAAAAAATTTCGATCATACATAAGGCATGACCCTCAAAATACATACCTAACTACACTTAAGGTGTAGATCCTAACCCCAAACTCCTATCCACACTTAAGGCGTAGACCCTACTTAACCAATAACCTATCCACACTTAAGGTGCAGACCCTACTTAAATAATCATTACAAGTTCCAGTACATTTTGTATCGCGACTTAAAATCTAAACTAGCTAAGACCAGAAACGGAATTATAAACCATAGAACCATGGAAACATGACCCAGCTAGGATCTAGCTTCTCGAACGATCATCATTCGATAAACTATCTGGCAAAAAAAACTGGTCTAAAAATTTACCAGAGGTTCCCATGACCCCGTTATTTATTAACCCTAAACTTTACTCCTTGCCAACTATTATAATTATATCACCAACTCGTGATCTATTTCCACCGAATAGAAATAATCCAAAATTAACGCAGGCAAAGACAGAAGAAAAATTATCTTTTTCAAATGCAGAAAATAACACAAATTTACATTGGCATTGATGAAATCCCCTCAAAATTAATTAAAAGTTGTGCAGATATTTTAACTATTCCTTATACTTTCCTTATAAATCAATCTTTTTCCGAAGGCATTTTCCCAGACGCGCTGAAAATTTCTAAAATTAGACCCATTTTTAAAAAAGGTGAAACCAGCGATTTAAACAATTACCGCCCTATTGCAATACTTCCTACATCAGCCAAAATATTTGAAACTGCTATGGCAAATCGTCTCTACAACTTTTTTGAAAAATTCAATATCTTACTCTCTCGCAAATCGCTTTCAATTTGTAGAGGTACAAAATACTAATCATGAGACAGGTGCAGTACAGTTTGTGAGATCTGGTAGAGTCCCCGTTAACAGCTCCATTCCTCAAGGAAGCGTCCTGGGGTGTGTTTTATTTCTCGCTTACATCAATGATCTACCTAACGTTTTAAACGGACATTGCACATTATTTGCAGATGATATCTCTATTTTGTTCCCTTGCTCACATATAAATGAAGTTAAATACAACCTAAAACTAACACTAGATAAAATCACCCTTTGGCTAGAAAACCATAATTTGCAGCTTAACCTAAATAAAACGAAAATAATCCAATTCAAACCATATCAAAAACCATCTCTACCTATCACATACAGCTATGGCAACACAAAAATACAAATTGTTAACTCTGTTACCTTGCTGGGTGTCGACCTGGATACCGGTATTAACTGGAAATCACACATTCAAAGAATATCTAAGAAATTGTCTTCTTTTATATATGCTCTCCAACACCTCAAAAGAATAACCGACTTCCAAACGGCTCTCACCGCGTACTACGCTTATGCATATTCTACAATATCATACGGTCTCGTGTTGTGGGGAAATTGTACCGAAGTAGAAAAAATTTTTATTATCCAAAAAAAATGTATCAGAATTCTAACCAATATTGAGCAAACAGAGTCATGCAGACCTCATTTTATTAAACATCAAATTCTCACACTCACTTCCATATACATTTTTGAATCGTGTACGTTTATTAGAAAGCATAAAAATCTGTTCACATTCTTACCGACTTCTATTTTAAAAAGAAACGACCCAAATAAAAATAAAATTGTATTACCATTCTCCAAACTACAAATAGTTACTTCAAGCCCTCATTATATGGTAATAAAAATATATAACCACTTGCCGAACTATATAAGAAATATAGAAGATTCGTCTAGCTTTAACAATGTGTTAAAAAAATTCTTGATTACCGAGTGCTTTTATAGTTTAAGTGAATATTTTAACAATAAATATTAGTGAACACTTTTTAATAATAATATAATATTATAAAATATATAGTTTAATGTAAATTTCTAATATAATATTAATGCAATCTATTGTATAAATTAATTGTATGAAATGCAAATGTATACTTTAATTATTAATGTACTTATTAAGTTTTTTATCTGTATTATTGTTGTGCCCTTACGGGGCGTCACATGTACTTTTTACGTTCTAATACCACCTAAGACAAACACAAAACACTGTGACATGCAATAAAGAAATCTGAAATCTGAAATCTGAAATCTGAACACATATGTAATCAAGACGATAAAAATACAACCAGATACAAAAGCTTCTTAAAGAATAAACAAATTCAAGATGCTTAAGAATGAGGCCATAGATATTGTCCCAACCGCACAGCGAAATCCACTACTTTTAAAGCCGATACCACAATATACAATCATCTCACATAATCTATCGAAGTTCACGAAATGATCTGTTACCATTCAAAGTTTCAAGATGACTATCGTGAGTTCAAACGATTACCCAAGGTAAAATACTACAAAGGAATTCCGAACATGCATAGAATACCCGATTTATTCCACGTCAGAAATTACTTTCTTTGAGAAACATTCGTTATCAACCTTGGGAACAATCCCTTACTCTTACCTTACCAACTCGTCTCAATCTCATTCTTAAGGGCGTGGGACCAAAACCAGGACCCCATGACAAATAGCTTATTGCCTTATCATGTTGCTCCCAAAAATAAAATGAAGCGATCGGTCCAACAAACTATGTCAACCAACAAATATTTCTCATACAAAGGTAGACTACCACGGAAATTCCTAGTATGCTACAAGATATATCCTTGGGTCCTCGCAACGCACGACCTAGTACGCTCATAATGTGGCCTCATTCTCCAGCTCATCAGTCATCAAAGCTCAGGATCAACATGAAAAAGAAACACCGGTTAATATCATATTTACAACCATACAATACATCTTTCCTAAAACACAAATATACAACATGGATAAAATTACAGGTTAAAGATGTAACCACAAATAACTTTCTTATTTACGAATAATAACTATCATCTAACATTCTATCAGACAGATACATCAGCGTGGCACGAAACGTTTCAAACGATTCGAATGTACAACCACCCAGCGCGATCGCGAATTTATACGACGTATCAACAAATCAGACCGTCCCACATTCTGTACGACCCTATAAGGACCACGGTACAGCCGCTCCAACTTCATACATCTACCCGTAACTCGCCTTGGCACATATAATAAGACCTGGTCATTGACCCGAAACGATCTAGATCGCGCCCTTTTATAATAATACCGTTTTTTAACAACTTTCGGCCTCGCAAAATTATTTGAAGCCTTAGTAAATAATCCGCCTATACGATTAACCTTTTCTGTTACCTTCTCATCTAAACCTATCATATCTAACCTCAACGAACGATCTGCTGCTGAACGCTTTTTCCTACCTAACAAAATACTATCTGGCGATACTTTTGTTGACGCCTGTACCTTTATAATATTCACCTGAACTTTTTCCGGCACGTTGATACTAAATAAACCTACACCATCATCAGGTTCAATATGTAAAGAAGATTGCTTCTTTCCTACCTCTCGCCCTTTCTCCTCATTAAACGACTCCCTACTTACAAAATCTACCACTACGTTGGCTCTACCTACAACGTCCCGTTGCACCGGAGACTCATCCCCACTCATCTCTATATTATTATTAACCGGCATTATCCCTGGCTTACCTAACTGCACGCTCGAAAAAGAAAATTCGCCTATTCTCCCCTCTGATAAACCTAATAAACCCCGCTTATTAATCCTACCTAAATCCTTCTCTACCTTAACACATTTCTCTTCTACCCCACACGCAACTTTGCGCGAATCCGAACCATAAACATTATCATTCCTACTCAACCCCTGAAAACCCATCGAATCTACTACGTCACAACCCTTATTGTCAGTTGTTCCCCTGAACTTCATTTGTTCGCTCGCGATCGAACTCGAACTGTCAAGAAAAATCGATTCTATCTTTTGTTCTGAAAGAATCCTATCACGAATCGTGTTTTGTTTCTGACTGTCATCACAAAACAATATTTTTCTCTGGAAAAAATACACACATGAATTAACAATATCGATATTCATTCTATTCTTTACTAAAAAATCTACCCCTAAAATAACACTACGATTCAAATCAGCTACTACTAAAAATTCATAGCAAAAATTAAAATTATTCAGAGCAAAATCTACGCAACATTTTCCTACTATCTTTAATAAGCTCCCATTCACTGCTTTCGCACACCTTTCATCATCAGCCACACGCCTTGCATTCATTTGTACCGCAGTGGTCTGGCTGATACATGAAATTGTAGCACCTGTATCGATCAAGGCCACATCTACAAAATTACGTGTACAAAACGGAACAAGTGGTCTGACCTGCCGATTCGACGACGCTCCGTCCGCAACAACATTAGCATGTCCCAATCGTCCTACTTCCTCCGTGCCATGCTGCTGCATCCGCCAGGAGAGATGTTCTCCTCGTCCTACGTCATTGCGACGTGGTACATATTCCGCTTTCCTAGAATACACATTAAAACCATTAACACTATGATCAACACCAGCTTCTTGAGCACGTGGTGACGATTCATACGCCGGAGAACGACGCATATCTTGGGACAAGTTTTGTACTGGTGTACTAAAAGGGGTAGACCGTGTTGAAGCGAATGGTCTACTATCTCCCCCTCCCCTAATAGTTGTGGCCATATTTGGACCAAAACTCGCCGAGTTTCTATAAACATTTATATTTTCTTCCTTTCTATCAGGGCCAACTTTTTCCATTTGGATTAATACTGCTTTCAACGCCTTTTTATCCGTGAAATGGGTTAGCATCAATCTACTCCGTAAATATGGTTGTAGATTCCTCAGGAATTGTGTTATGAATATATTATCTTCTACAATGCCAGCCTTCCCTGCTAGATTGGCTAAATAATAAAAATAATCCAGGGGACTCCTGATCTCCTGTCTCGCATTGTAGAATTTTTCACCAAAATCCAACTCCACAAATTCTTCCTTGAATTTTTCCACTAATTCATCAAATGTCTTAACAGAGCTCTTAACTTCCCTAAAGAAATATAATGCCCCGTTCTTCAAATATGATGGTATTAACATCAGGAGTTCATTCGATGAAATGAATTTTTGTTTGGCAGCCGCTTCCTTGAACTCTTCTAAGAATGATGAAAAGGATTCATGCGGACTGCCCGAGAAACAGGTTGATATCGACTCCATTGTGAAAATTTTTCCGTGAAAATATTTTCTCACAAAATGTCCGCCGATCAGAAAAATGATATATTTTTTTATTTATTTATTTTTTATATCAAAATATTAGGGCCACTCGCTTAGCTGCTTTTTTCTAGGTACACGGGGAAAAAGAAAATTATGTATCTATAATTAAATATACAATACTTCCATTGGTTTCCAACTCAGTCTTCTACCCGGCGTCTTCACCACTGTGAGAGATCTCAATCTCTCACTTTATTCTATAGGTATTTTCAATAAAATAATGATTGTAGTGTGTATAACCACAGCCGTTAGATGAAATTGTAGGCTGTGGGCAGTTAGCTTTTTAAAAAGGAATAGAAACTGCTTTACGATTATATTCTCAAATCAATCTTTAAAAAATATGAGTTTAAAAATGAAAGATGGATTTGACGCAGTCATATACTAGACGGTAATAAAGAGAGAAGTTCCTTTAAAAATATAACATATTTTTATATATAGATAAATGAAATAAAAACCCAATACCAGAGGAAAGTATTTTATTGAAGAATACCTGTAGAATAAAGTGAGAGACTGTGAGATCTCTCACAGTGGTGAAGACGCCGGGTCGAAGACAGAGTTGGAAACCAATGGAAGTATTGTATATTTAATTATAGATACATAATTTTCTTTTTCCCCGTGTACCTAGGAAAAAGAAAATTATGTATCTATAATTAAATATACAATACTTCCATTGGTTTCCAACTCTGTCTTCTACCCGGCGCCTCCACCACTGTGAGAGATCTCACAGTCTCTCACTTTATTCTACAGGTATTCTTCAATAAAATACTTTCCTCTGGTATTGGGTTTTTATTTCATTTATCTATATATAAAAATATGTTATATTTTTAAAGGAACTTCTCTCTTTATTACCGTCTAGTATATGACTGCGTCAAATCCATCTTTCATTTTTAAACTCATATTTTTTAAAGATTGATTTGAGAATATAATCGTAAAGCAGTTTCTATTCCTTTTTAAAAAGCTAACTGCCCACAGCCTACAATTTCATCTAACGGCTGTGGTTATACACACTACAATCATTCCCCCCTCCATTCAAAAAAAAAAATTTTTCATCGGAGAAAAAAATTTTTTTTTCAACAGGTGACAACCCTAAGAAAAAAATTTCGATCATACATAAGGCATGACCCTCAAAATACATACCTAACTACACTTAAGGTGTAGATCCTAACCCCAAACTCCTATCCACACTTAAGGCGTAGACCCTACTTAACCAATAACCTATCCACACTTAAGGTGCAGACCCTACTTAAATAATCATTACAAGTTCCAGTACATTTTGTATCGCGACTTAAAATCTAAACTAGCTAAGACCAGAAACGGAATTATAAACCATAGAACCATGGAAACATGACCCAGCTAGGATCTAGCTTCTCGAACGATCATCATTCGATAAACTATCTGGCAAAAAAAACTGGTCTAAAAATTTACCAGAGGTTCCCATGACCCCGTTATTTATTAACCCTAAACTTTACTCCTTGCCAACTATTATAATTATATCACCAACTCGTGATCTATTTCCACCGAATAGAAATAATCCAAAATTAACGCAGGCAAAGACAGAAGAAAAATTATCTTTTTCAAATGCAGAAAATAACACATATGTAATCAAGACGATAAAAATACAACCAGATACAAAAGCTTCTTAAAGAATAAACAAATTCAAGATGCTTAAGAATGAGGCCATAGATATTGTCCCAACCGCACAGCGAAATCCACTACTTTTAAAGCCGATACCACAATATACAATCATCTCACATAATCTATCGAATTTCACGAAATGATCTGTTACCATTCAAAGTTTCAAGATGACTATCGTGAGTTCAAACGATTACCCAAGGTAAAATACTACAAAGGAATTCCGAACATGCATAGAATACCCGATTTATTCCACGTCAGAAATTACTTTCTTTGAGAAACATTCGTTATCAACCTTGGGAACAATCCCTTACTCTTACCTTACCAACTCGTCTCAATCTCATTCTTAAGGGCGTGGGACCAAAACCAGGACCCCATGACAAATAGCTTATTGCCTTATCATGTTGCTCACAAAAATAAAATCAAGCGATCGGTCCAACAAACTATGTCAACCAACAAATATTTCTCATACAAAGGTAGACTACCACGGAAATTCCTAGTATGCTCCTTGGGTCCTCGCAACGCACGACCTAGTACGCTCATAATGTGGCCTCATTCTGCAGCTCATCAGTCATCAAAGCTCAGGATCAACATGAAAAAGAAACACCGGTTAATATCATATTTACAACCATACAATACATCTTTCCTAAAACACAAATATACAACATGGATAAAATTACAGGTTAAAGATGTAACCACAAATAACTTTCTTATTTACGAATAATAACTATCATCTAACATTCTATCAGACAGATACATCAGCGTGGCATGAAACGTTTCAAACGATTCGAATGTACAACCACCCCACGCGATCGCGAATTTATACGACGTATCAACAAATCAGACCGTCCCACATTCTGTACGACCCTATAAGGACCACGGTACAGCCGCTCCAACTTCATACATCTACCCGTAACTCGCCTTGGCACATACAATAAGATCTGGTCATTGACCCGAAACGATCTAGCTCGCGCCCTTTTATAATAATACCGTTTTTTTAACAACTTGCGGCCTCGCAAAATTATTTGAAGGCTTAGTAAATAATCCACCTATACGATTAACCTTTTCCGTTACCTTCTCATCTAAACCTATCATATCTAACCTCAACGAACGATCTGCTGCTGAACGCTTTTTCCTACCTAACAAAATACTATCTGGCGATACTTTTGTTGACGCCTGTACATTACTATTATTCGCGCATTAAACAAATTTATTAAACAAATTTATACCATCATCAGGTTCAATATGTAAAGAAGATTGCTTCTTTCCTACCTCTTGCCCTATTTCCTCATTATACGGCTCCCTACTTACAAAATCTACCACTACGTTGGCTCTACCTACAACGTCCCGTTGCACCGGAGACTCATCCCCACTCATCTCTATATTATTATTAACCGGCATTATCCCTGGCTTACCTAACTGCACGCTCGAAAAAGAAAATTCGCCTATTCTCCCCTCTGATAAACCTAATAAACCCCGCTTATTAATCCTACCTAAATCCTTCTTTACCTTAACACATTTCTCTTCTACCCCACACGCAACTTTGCGCGAATCCGAACCATAAACATTATCATTCCTACTCAACCCCTGAAAACCCATCGAATCTACTACGTCACAACCCTTATTGTCAGTTGTTCCCCTGAACTTCATTTGTTCGCTCGCAATCGAACTCGAACTGTTAAGAAAAATCGATTCTATCTTTTGTTCTGAAAGAATCCTATCACGAATCGTGTTTTGTTTCTGACTGTCATCACAAAACAATATTTTATTCTGGAAAAAATACACACATGAATTACCCATATCAATATTCATTCTATTCTTTACTAAAAAATCTACTCCTAAAATAACACTACGGTTCAAATCAGCTACTACCAAAAATTCATGGCAAAAATTAAAATTATTCAGAGAAAAATCTACGCTACATTTTCCTACTATCTGTAATAAGCTCCCATTCACTGCTTTCGCACACCTTTCATCATCAGCCACACGCCTTGCATTCATTTGTACCGCAGCGGTCTGGCTGATACATGAAATTGTAGCACCTGTATCGATCAAGGCCACATCTGCAAAATTATGCGCATAAAAAGGAACAACTGGTCTGACCTGCCGATTCGACGACGCTCCGTCCGCAACCACATTCGCATGTCCCAATCGTCCTACTTCCTCCGTGCCATGCTGCTGCATCCGCCAGGAGAGATGTTCTCCTTGTCCTACGTCATTGCGACGTGGTACATATTCCGCTTTCCTAGAATACACATTAAAACCATTAACACTATGACCAACACCAGCTTCTTGAGCACGCGGCGACGATGAATATCTCGCTCGGTTCTGTACCGGCGTATTAAAATTAAATGGCCTGCACGGCCTACTATCTCCCCCCCCTTTATTAGCTGTGGCCATATTTGGACCAAAACTCGCCGAGTTTCTATAAACATTTATATTTTCTTCCTTTCTATCAGGGCCAACTTTTTCCATCTGGATTAATACTGCTTTCAATGCCTTTTTATCCGTGAAATGGGTTAGCATCAATCTACTCCGTAAATATGGTTGTAGATTCCTCAGGAATTGTGTTATGAATATATTATCTTCTACAATGCCAGCCTTCCCTGCTAGATTGGCTAAATAATAAAAATAATCCAGGGGACTCCTGTTCTCCTGTCTCGCATTGTAGAATTTTTCACCATAATCCAGCTCCACAAATTCTTCCTTGAATTTTTCCACTAATTCATCAAATGTCTTAACAGAGCTCTTAACTTCCCTAAAGAAATATAATGCCCCGTTCTTCAAATATGATGGTATTAACATCAGGAGTTCATTCGATGAAATGAATTTTTGTTTGGCAGCCGCTTCCTTGAACTCTTCTAAGAATGATGAAAAGGATTCATGCGGACTGCCCGAGAAACAGGTTGATATCGACTCCATTGTGAAAATTTTTCCGTGAAAATATTTTCTCACAAAATGTCCGCCGATCAGAAAAATGATATATTTTTTTATTTATTTATTTTTTATATCAAAATATTAGGGCCACTCGCTTAGCTGCTTTTTTAAAATGTTTAAAATGTTTTAAGCATGTTTTAAGTTAGTGTCTTGTTATGTTTCCTTTGTTATTGTGTACTCGTTGTGTGTGTCAAAATAAAATTACTTTTCTTTCTTTCTTTCTTTCTTTCTATTATATAAAGTAAAATGTAAATATAAATCTCAGCTTCAGCAAACGCAAAGTTTACACTAACAAAACAGACCAAGTGCCTTTGCTCCAGTTCCGGCCTCCAAACCATCTGTTCGCAGTTTGGGCGACTTCGTGGCTTGTCAACAACTAGCAATTTGTGGGTGAAGTTTATAAAACAATTTACTTTATTAACTACATAGGTATTTGAAATTTTTAAGGCATTTTAAATATCATGCTATTCAAAGTAGTCATATCAAACAGGGAAAAACAAGCTCTTTAGTTTCTCATTGCAGTCCACCAAATAAAAAAAATCTGAGTTGCAGTCATGGGACCGTTCGGTAAAACACCATATAAGGTTGAAAAATTAAAGAGCTTGTTTTTAGAAGTAAATTTTTTGCAGTCGAGTTATTTGTCCTGTGAATTAAATTGACAAAAAAGTGACGTTACAACCATCTATTTTTTTAATAAATAAATAAAATAATCAAAATGGGATGCACTCCGGGAGTGCCGGCAGAAGTGAAAAGGGTTCCCTAGACTTTTTCACAAAAAAGGAATTTGAGAAAAAAATAAAAAATACGGTCTGGATTTGAACCGAGGTCTGCTAGCTTTAATGCCGCCCGTTTTTCTTATCTGAGCTATTACAACTTTGGAAACGGTGGCGAAATTTGCCTACGTATTATTTTTTAACCTTATAACTGAAGCCTACTTTGTTTTTTACTTAGATTTTTCCACATCTGTGTTAATTTATAAACAACAGTCATTGCCAGGGACCCTTTTCAACATAACAATTCAACGCGTTAAAATGAATTCACACATGTTAACATTTCACTGCATGCCGTATTCATTTCCACCCGAATAGAATTATATTATGTCTGAGCCAACGTATTAATATTACGGGAAACAATGAAAATATCCCATTTAAAATGTCAGCTACCAGAACAATAGACCTTAAACGTTTGCTAAGTGTTGCAGAAAAGTCACGGAGACGACAGCAAACAAAAGCTATAGCACCGAGAATAAAGCACATGTGCAAACATTAAACAAACTCTTAGACAGCTAAAAATAGAGCTGACAATGCAATGGCAAAGCTTTTAAGTAAAGAAATTAAAGACGTGGTCTTGGTCTTGGTTTTCTCAACCAGTTAAGTTCTTTTTCGAGACGTGCGTCAATTTTGGTTGTGACACTTTTATTTAGTCGGTATTGAAAGTGCATAACAATTTGAACAGGCCAACAAGGTACGCATACAAAGTATTATAAATATCTTTGTTTTTTCAGCAGTATTCAGTGTCCCTAAAAATAATTGAATGGACCATTTCTGTGGGTAAATCAATACCACGATATCTACAAGAGCAATCTCTTTTAGTAAACAAGCATACCTACTAGCAATCTCTAAAAATGTCAGGCAATCAATGAAAAGCATTATTTCTGATCGTGACGCACCCTTAAAAGACCAATTCGCCTTATAAATGTTCATAAACGTTATTTAATTTCTCGCATACCTACCTCAAAAAGTCGACACACTAAATCTGGTGTACCGGATCGCGAAATAAATCGAGAGTCAGATGCACGTCGCGACATCCGCTCATCCATCAAGCGCTACTGAGACAACTAATTTGTCTGCAATGCAAACGGAACATATTGCGACTCCGAATTTTGAGACGCGAATAAATCTGCCGGTGATCGGACGGCGTGCAATATTGCGCAGGGTAATTCGTGATGGAGACTTTTGATACAAAGTAACAGATACAGTAACATAGAAGCGAGATATGTTTCATTAATTGGAAGCTTATTCATCATCAGCCATTTTAGGTTATCTGCTCTTAGATAAAAGTGAGCAAGAGAAAGAAGGAGAATTAAAATCGTAGCATGTTCTTCGTTTCCTTTGCCCAAACGAAGAACAAGCTATGACTTTAAAGTTAATTAATCGCTATTTATTAAACATTTCAACCACAACTCACAAAATAGCAAAAATATTACCAACCAACAGCATAAATGCAGTGAGATGACAAAGGTTATAACAATTTCTGGAACTACAGCAAAAGTTCTATTCCACTGCAAATTTCTCTTATCCAATTCAACTAAGTTTTAAAAAGCTGCAAAGCTTCAACTTAACACAAAAAGTCGAAGTGAGCCACGTCGGAACACAATATCAAAATGACAAATGTAAGTGGAGAGTTAAATGCATTTCCTCGACACACATGCGACATAAACACAGCTAAAGCCTACACACATTCCTCCCTTAATGGGAGGATAAAAGAGAGCAAGAGAAAGAAGGAGAATTAAAATCGTAGCATGTTCTTCGTTTCCTTTGCCCAAACGAAGAACAAGCTATGACTTTAAAGTTAATTAATCGCTATTTATTAAACATTTCAACCACAACTCACAAAATAGCAAAAATATTACCAACCAACAGCATAAATGCAGTGAGATGACAAAGGTTATAACAATTTCTGGAACTACAGCAAAAGTTCTATTCCACTGCAAATTTCTCTTATCCAATTCAACTAAGTTTTAAAAAGCTGCAAAGCTTCAACTTAACACAAAAAGTCGAAGTGAGCCACGTCGGAACACAATATCAAAATGACAAATGTAAGTGGAGAGTTAAATGCATTTCCTCGACACACATGCGACATAAACACAGCTAAAGCCTAGTCACATCGACGGCCATTACTCTCGATCGTCACGAGCGTGACTTTGCCGGGAGAGTCATTAGACGAACAGAGGGTAAAGTTATAAAACTACTGTAAAACGTAAACTTATTTAGACCACAGACAGCATAAAGGCCGAAAAGTATAAAACAAGCATAAATCGTAGCGAGAGAATTGCGCAGAGTTTGGGAGTACCTACCTACGGCGGTCATTACTTATTTCTACCCATTACTTATCCAAAATGTGAATGGAATATCGCTTCAGATAGATACTTAGTTTGTACCTATTGCCATCCTCTTTGTGGACTCAAAGAATTCGTGCGTTCAATATCATGTCCAAAATATGGTTTTTAAATATAGACTAAAACATGTACACGGGTAGAGTGAACAGTAGATTAGTGTGCCATAAACTGTTCTAACCCAGACTGGTCATTTTTGGAACTGCTGACAAGCCGACAGTTCACTTTGACAGCTAGTTTTGTTTCTAACTGGCTGCGAGTGGCTCCTCCACCACCACTGTCACATGGTTTGATAAGTTTCGAGCAGTCTACTCTCCCTTTATACCTTTCACTCTACCTAGTACTCCAGGCTTATGGGTAAATTTGCAAAACAGCAAAGTTGTATTTTTGACTGTTTCTACAATCTATTCTGGTGAGTCGGTTGCGTGTCGCTTAGCAAACACTCCGCATCGCCTAGAATATATACTCAATTCTCATTACGGACTCGAGGATTTCATTAGTATCATTTCACACAAAGTGCTGTTTTAAATGTAAACTTTTAGTTAATTTTTAAAACAGCGTAGTCGTATTTTTTGACTCTGTCCGGCATCATAATCTGGTGAGTCGGTCGCGTGTCGCTTAGCAAACACTCCGCGTCGCCTCGGATAGATACTCAATTTGTACCTATTGCCACCCTCTTTGCGGACTCGAGGAATTCGTGCAGTTTAGGCGCCACGTTTTATTACTCAATCACTTATGAATTTACACATTTAAGTGAAATAACAATATGAGATAATTTTCATATTGATACTTATCTTATCATCTCGGAGAAATTTTCAAAATTTATCATGTCATGTTGAAGACTTGAAGAGTTCGTGGCGCAGTGGTTAACACGCTCGGCCTGCAATCGTTGAGGTTAAGCAGCTTTCGCAATGATCGGTCACGGGATGGGTGACCAAAAACTTTCATCTCGAGCTCCTCCGTACTTCAGAAGGCACGCTAAGCCGTTTTGGTCCCAGCTGCATTTGCAGTCGTTAATGCCCACCACTGCCGGACCCGCGTAGTGGGTCATACATAGCCCATTTTCCTTATCCATCCATAAGGAAAGCCAGTGCCCCAGCAGTGGGAACATTAAATGGCTGATAATGCTTGTAGACTTGATTAAGTAACAAACATTAAAAACGATAGTTGCAAGTGGAAATTAATAATCTCTTCCTTATCTAATAAGATCATGGCAAGATATACGTCTTAAGGCATGTTTCACAATGTCAAAGTAAGTTCTGATTAGCTGTTACTTGACAGATAGGCCATACAAAACTGTCAAGTAAACTAGAAAGTATCTCCTAATCAGACATTGTGAAATAGGCCCTTAGTGTAAGCGGACTGTTTGTTTGAACCAATGGGTGACTTGGTTTTTTTATTTATCTTTGATATATCAAATCAAATCATATTATTTATTTGACACAGACAGTGGACATGGACAAAGTCAATTTAAATGACAAAAGTACACAAACATCAACAAGTTTCCACATGACTGCGTCAAAAGGGATCTACAGTGCCACAAGCTTTTCTGTTCCGGTGACAGCCGTGACAGAAGAGCCACTTGCAATACGAAATTAGGTGTCAAAATGGACTGTCGTATGAAAACTGTTTTAGTTCCAAATATAATCACCGGAACAGAAAAGCTTGGCGCACTATAGTTCAGCATGCGTCAGTGTTGAAGCTGACTTCTACAAAATCGTGTTAAGTGAAGGTTGGCTATTTACTTCATAGGATATTCTTCAATTTGAAATAACATCGAAAAGTCTTAAAAACAGCATTTGTGGAGTGAATTAATTGGTTAAAGCAATAATAATTATAGGTGTTGGTGTACCTTAATAACTTAATGAAAAATCCCGCATACAAACTGAGCAATAAATAAAAAACTTATTAAGTTGATATGAAGACAGGTGTATTATTATCATGCAATAGTGTCGAGGTTAAGTATTTAGGCTATCAGCACTTAGCTAAAAGTCATTTCCACCTTAGTAACTCAATTATTGAAATGACCATAATAAATAATAACAATTATAAATGAATCCACCGTATATCAAGTGAACAAGTTCATAAAATACGGGGTAGAATACGCAGGAACAGTTATTTCGCAAACTAGGCGAAATCTAATCTGTATTGTAATTATGATGTAGTTTTAAATGCAATTCGTGAAACCTTACGTTTTGGTGATAAAGCTCAAATTGAGGTGAGGTAAAACATATCTTGGCCTCTGGGTTATAATATGCCCTGTTGCACTATAATCATTTTGTTCCGCAAATTTTGAATGCAGCTCTTGAATAAAGGTGCGGTTCGGTGTGTTATCAATAAACAGGCGATTAAATGCTTAAGGCTGATCCAAATTGTCATTAGCAAAATAGAGGGGAATGGATTGGAATACAAAATGTGGTTTCAAACAAGACTTAAATTACAAACAGTCTGAACGCAACCGACATTCGTTGGCAAGAAATTCTTTAATGTTTTACAACTCGGTACTTTCTGGATACCTAAATGAACAACGACTAACTATGGAGCTGTTTTTACACGACTGCCCAAAGAGTGTATTGTTTTTATATTTATGTGTAATTGGGTATTTGACTGATTGTTTTCATTGACTTAAAATGTTCATTGAATATTAGTAGTAACACAACAGAAATCTGACGTCACATTTCTTTAGCGCCATACTCTCGCCATATAAAATTTCGTTGTAGAAAGAGATAGCTAGAGTCACAATTAAGTAGCTCATAATTCGCTTGTTATAATACAGATTGAATTTCTTTTTACACATTTATTATTCAATAATATTATATTTTTGAATCTCATAATTAAATATCTACATTTCAACAAGAGTCAAATACCCAATTGCAACATGTTGTTTTTATTTAAGAGAAAAGATGATGTATGCACGAGATGAAGGACGAGAACAATGTTTTTATGGTTTACATCAGTCACCGCATACGGGCCACTGACAAAACGCCGCCACCGACTACTTTCCTTGGCGGCTACCATCAACTCTTATTGCGGTTTTGTTTAGGACCTAAACTGATCTGGGTGCCTACCATCAACTTTAAAACAGCGATTCAAAAATAGCGCGATGCAGAATAGGTTCCTAAAATGAATTGCTTTCTTTCGTACTCTGACCTTCTAAAAACTGGATCGCAAATGAATCGCTAAATGTGAATGACCAAACGATGTGTGTCCTTATTTCTTCTACCCGTCTCTTTCACTCGATTCTGTCATGCCCGGAGAGTGAAAGGGACGGGTATAACCTACAGCTGTCGTGTTAACTTGGCCGAGTTATAAGTCAAATAAGAGTTGATGACAGCTCAGCGGCTGTGAAATGTCATTGAATGATCACTGAATCGCTGTCATTGATATTAAGCTGTCGTGGTACGAATAAGCGAAGCAGATCAGTTTAGGTTCCTAAACAAAACCGCAATAAGAGTTGATGGTAGGCACCCTGCTTCGCTTATTCGTACCACGACAGCTTAATATCAATGACAGCGATTCAGTGATCATTCAATGACATTTCACCATGGAAGTATTACTTAAACCATTTCACAGCCGCTAAGCTGTCATGAACTCTTATTTGACTTATAACTCGGCCAAGCTAACATGACACCTGCAAGTTATACCCGTCCCTCTCACTCTCCGGGCATGACAGAATCGAGTGAAAGAGACGGGTAGAAGAAATAAGGACACAAATCATTCCGTCATTCATATTTAGCAATTCATTTGCGATCCAGTTTTAAGAAGGTCATAGTACGAAAGAAAGCAATTCATTTAAGGAACCTATTCTGCATCGAGCTAGTTTTGAATCGCTGCCGCTGTCTTAAAGTTGATGGTAGGCACCCTGTACTTTTCATACATTTTATATGAACGCCAACGCCGGTAATCGTCACTTGTTTCTTATTCTAGCTTAAAGTGGCAGCGTTTGTGACTCGTGTGCGCACCATAAAGTTAATATACCTTTCCGATAGGTATAAGTATTAACTTTATGGTGCGGACGGAGAGTATTGTGGATTTCAGTGGAGAGACTTGGACCAAAAAGTAGAATAAGATCATGTTAGGAATCGGCAAGTTCAAGAATGAACAATGCGCCTTGTGTTCAAATCACTTTAATAAATAAAATACAAAGCGTAAATCTGCACCGATATGATAAACAAGTACTTAGGTACATATTAGCATGATTCATTATCATAATGATTTCAGCCGTACGAAATTTTAAAATGTTTAAATTTTAGCATGATTGTTTGACAATAATTCCCAGATTATCAATTTACCTCTAAACTCAACTGCCACAAAATAAAAATTATCATCCAACAAAATTAAATTAATTTACCCAAGAAATAGCTATTGACTTTATGCACTTTCCGATTCACAAGTAATACATAGCCGCTCCAACTAATCCTATTACTGCGGCAGAGTTATCTCAAGGAGCAGTGTTCAAATAATTTAAGCAACGATCTTCGTATCGGTTCATAGCTGTGGATCTTTCTAGTTTTACCGAGTTAACTTCTCCTCGCCTAGATCGTTGTCAGTCGGTGAACTTTCTATGCAATTTACTGGTCTCTATGGACGATTTACTTTTACATTTTAAAATAAGACTTTGAACAAAGTATTCACATCAGCGCGAGTAATACCGTCTGACTGAATTAATAACTGGCTGAACTTTTTTGGCATGTTTCCTGATGTGTTCAAAGCAAAAACAGTAAGTCGCAGTTTTATGGAGGAATGCTATTATAAATTCATGAATTTTTAACTCTTGCAATTTTATTCCATTTATGAGATTACATAGTTTGTTTATTTTTTACTTAAGTACAGACAAGAAAGTTTAAGGGATCCAGCTAGAAACAAACATAACTATTGCAACTGTTCAGAAGATTGTGTTTTCAGATATTTATTTGTGAACATTTTATATGGAGGTTTTCAATACATTGTAATATATTGAAGAATATTTGACACGTAAAAGTGAGCGTTTGCAAATATTAAACGACCCACGACCCCGCCCACGACCTTTTATTGTCCGGGCGAATGCTCTTACCACTGAGCTACGGAGTCGTTAGTAGACGCGTCGAATTTTCCAATATTTCATATGCCAGCATTAATTTTATCAATGTGAAAATATTACTACCCTCGACACTCGAAAAAAATACCTTTCCAGATATTTGACAATCAATAAAGATGAAATAATTGCTATTTCAAATTATTTTTACTTTCATGCTAACACATTGCAATTTTTATTATTGAAAATGAAGTATTAGAAAAGAACGACCCGTCTCACAACTAGCTCCGATGGAACTCGAACCCACGACCTTTCACTGTCCGGGCGAATGCTCTAACCACTAAGCTACGGAATATGGATTTATTATTTACGACGAACCTTCTTCTAAGCGTGTACATGGCGGACACTAAACTGTTGCAGCCCACAATTTTGCTAAAGTTTGACCGTCTGTGTTTTGTACCGCTCATTACGAAAGCGTGACTATGTGGAGAGCTTTACAGCGCTATTTGGTCAAGCAAACTATACATTGACAGCTCAGTCGGCTGCCGCTATGATTCTTCCCGCGTGCAGGTGTAGTACGACGAAGTGTCATATATCACAATACTTTTTTTGAAATCTTTGTATTAATTTATATATTATAATTTATATATTATATTTTAATTTATCAATGCATGACATCCCTAGCATTGGTGTCTTTTTACTACTATAAAAAAGTAAGAGTTAATCCAAATACTTACTTTATTTTGTTTATTCTGCATCTTCAGTTGTTGGTTCTTAATGATTCAGAGCGGAAGGTATATTTTCTTTCGGCCTATTCGGCGCGATTCTGAACGATAGCGCAAACAAATTACCGGAAATATTTGAATAAGAATGGGACATTCACGGGACACTAATGTGCGGGGCGGGACCACCACCGTGAGGGCCTAATATCTGTTTTATTTTTTCCGGATTTGTTCCAACGGGGACAACAAACACGTACCTACATCCTTTTGTTACGACAGAACTTTATTGATGTTGTTGAGAAAATACTTTTTATTTGTTTATTTACTCTGCATATTAATGAGTTGGGGAATTAGTTACAATTTGAATGTGTAATATTGATATTGTGTAATTAATAAGTGGCCTGCGAAGCGTCAGTCTCCCATACACACGTAAAAGAATTTTAAATTTGAGCATGACTGACTGTACTTGTGATGTTTGTTGGATTAAGACAGTATTTATCTAGGTTTCTATTTTTGAAATAAACCAAAATATCTACCCATTAAAAATATGATGCCAATTACGTTTGTTCATACAAAACTGCAATTCGCATTTATTTTTAATTAGGTAAGAATGTATGATTGTTTTTTTAATGGAAACTTAGATTAATTGTGTCTTATTCCGAAAACCATCACAAGTACAGAAATTAATGCTCTAATTTCAAATCATTTTGGTATTACACTAGAATGGGGAGCTTTTTCTGCTTTCGTCATGTTATGATCTTTTTTATTTATCACTTGTGAAATACCAAACAATCAAACCAAAAGAATAATAATGTGTAGAGAACGAATAGTATAATATGTTTTACTGTCATACAAAACCACTTTGGCTTCTCATCTCCCATGTAGCTAGTCTTATTTTACTCCCAATAATCCTCCGTCTTTGTGTCGAACACAAAGAAATAGTCTTCATCATGCCTTGTCAATATTGTACATAATTCAAAGCCGCAACGTAGTGTAGCATCACAAAGGCGTTAAGGGTGACTCACGCTACTCCGTGCCGGGTCCGTGCCGGTTCAGAGCTAAGCATCGGCCGACACTCGGATGCTCAGTATAGCGAGAGTGTGTCCATACAAAATATTAAATGCAGTTAACAGTTAACCGTTAACCATGTCGGGTCAGTAAAGGACACAGCACATTACATCAACTCGGAAAGGGATCGACACCGTATCGCCTTCGCCTCGCCGTCAACCAGGCTTCAACCTAACGCAAGCACGTAACCAAACCGGATCACCGTCTCGGCTCGGCTACGGCTAGGCGACGCCGCGCTTACGGCTAGGCGACGCCGCGCTTACGGCTCGCCGCACAGTGGTTCCATATAAAAAAAAAGAATGAGAGAGAAAAATGATAAAAAAAATGAGAGAAAAAAAATTATAAAAAAAAAGACAAAAAAATGTCAAAAAAATGAGAAAAAAAAATTATAAAAAAAAATGTTTTTCATTTTCAGACCACTGTGCGTAGAGCCGTAAGCTCGGGTACGGAGCGACGTGAGCGCGTGGACGACTAGCGGTAAGCGCGAGGATAGCAAGTTGAGACCCGCAAAGTGGTTCGTGAGCTGGTCCCGAGGCGAGGCGATTACGTTACGATTCCGATTAGTGTGCTTTGCAGTAGGGGGTTTCATACAAAGAATACTGAAGCGACCCGCAAAGTGGTTCGTGAGCTGGTCCCGAGGCGAGGCGATTACGTTACGATTCCGATTAGTGTGCTTTGCAGTAGGGGGTTTCATACAAAGAATACTGAACCGCTCGAGTTGATACGTTTACGATCCCTTTCCGAGTTGATGTATGTGCTGTGACCTTTAACCGTGCCGGGTCCGAACCGAGATTCGGCCGAGGCACAGTCAACTAACGTATATGTAATACAGTTGGCCGTGCTAAGGGCGACGCTTGACTCGGATCCTTAAGCGCCATGTAAACGATCAAATTTTCATTACAAATTTGTTTGACAAACTTCAAACACGGTCAAACAAATCATCAAACAAATTTGTTCAATCATCCTGCCAACTTCAAAGCAAAACTGGGATCTTGTTTGATAAACACCGCCGCACACATTCAAACTTGTTTATCAAATACTGCAGCATCAATCAAGATTTTCTTCAGACACGTAGAATGTTTGACAAACGTTTCAAACACAGCTGCACACCATCAAATAATTTGTCAAATACGTACGTTTGACAAACAAATTGATCGCTATGAGGATGACTCACACTAGACAGTTCCGGGTCCAAGCCGAGCGTTGTCCGTGACATTCTGTATGGACACACTCACGCTATACCGAGTGGCATCCAAGTGTCGGCAACACGAGCAACGTATATATTATAACATTTAAGGTCGAAGCTCGACTCGGGCCCGGCACGGACTCGGCACGGTGTGTAGCGTGAGTCACCCTTAATTCGTATTTTTCGCGACGTCATCTCAGAAATAAAACTACAGCGGTATCGGTTACGGAGTTTTCTTTCAATAATTCCCAATTTGATACGGTAAAGGGGACAATGGAAAGTAATCGACGGTGACTGGAGGGGGTAGATTTCGTTAAAATAAAAGCGTACCGAGAGCGTAAGATATAGCAGAGACGTGGTTGTCGCGGGACCGGCAACAGCAGAATGGAGAATTGGAAAAAGCTTTTATAATCCGGAACGTGACACACATGCCGACGCCCCAGCTAAAGTACGGCCGATCGTAATTCCTATTAATGCACCTCGAGCTCAACATGAAATTAATAATATTAATTTCTTGATTGAAAATACAAACGTTAGTTATGCGATAATATTACTTCCGCTGCCGGCACGAGAGAAGTAATGGATGTTAAATGAATATTTTAAATATTCGTCTCTTTCATGTTGTAAATGTAAGTAATGGCAAATAGGAAATTTGTCTACAGTTACAATAACAAGTTAATTTAGAACTACAATATGCATTATTTTTATATTATTACCTACATTGTATTTTATTCTTAAAGTTATTTAATTTAGAGTATAAACTAGAAAATTGTAAATTAGCTGTTGAGTTTCTAAATAGTTAAAATTAAATAAGTTAGGTTTTACCGTCATAAAAAATCGATTTGTGAAAAAGATGTAGTGTAGGTATACGAGTCGTAACTTGTATAATAAGAACTAAATACATTCGTTAAATTATTTTTTAGTAAAGAAAACTAATTGAAAATATTATTTCTGAAACAAAAACATGTCCTATGCAAAACACCTGTTACTAATGCATGTAATAATAAACACGAATGTAGCATGTGCGCCAGTTTTAGTGTTACCAGCGTCTCAGGTAATTATTATGATAATATAAGCTAAACTGACTTCCAAGTTTCCTTCATACGAAATTTCAAAGTTCATTTTCATTCAAAATTACTGGCAATTTTCGAGCGGCAATTCTCAGAGAACTTTAATAGTTTTGAAATAGTTTTTCTGTAAGCTCTGTTGAGTTATAGTACCTACCTGGTTGTGAGAATGCATTCTTAGAAATGAAGTTTATTTTTATTTCAGACATGATGTACCTATTCTTTTTGGTAATTTATGTAGCTTTCTTCTATGTTGAACATTGAAAATCAAAAAAGTTGAGATAGATTTGTTAAGACCGGATAAATGTATCCAATAATACATAATTACATTGTGAATCATCATCATTAGTCATTAAATGTACTGCTGGGGCACTGGCCTTCCTTATGGATGGATAAGGAGAACTGCCATGACCCACCACGCGGGCCTAGTGCGACTGCAAATGACGCCGGGACCAACGGCTTATCGTGCCTTCCGAAGCACGGAGGAGCACGAGATAAAAAAAAACATTTGGTCACCCATCCCGTGGCTGACCATTGTTGCTTGCTTAACCTCAACGATTGCAGGCCGAGCGCGCTAACCACTGCGCCACAGGCTCCTCCTACGGGCATTGTGAATGGATAAAGATAATTTAAAACTCATCATTAAATACCACATACAGGATATTTTTTTTATCAGTGCACAAATTTTTAAGATCACTCAGAATCGGGAAATGAACAACTTTATCCTAGAAACATGGTCGAAATATGACAAAAAATATTTGACTCTTCATACAAATCTGACTGATCACGTGATCTATTTAGTATGGCAGGGGTAAAAAAAATTGTCGTATTTCGACCTATGTTTCTAGGAGAAAGTTGTAAACTTACCGATTCTGAGGCTATCTTAAAAAACTATTACTGATAAAAATATTATCCTATACAGAACAGTATTTACTATGAAATTAGCTAACAAAAAACGACTCACTTAACTTCGTAAAGCGCAATTCATCGCGTGATCAAAATACCGGATCCACGTGTCATAATCTACGGATAAAAGAGTTTGTGGGCTCAAATAAAGGAATTTTAATATACGGAGCCACTTCCCTGTGGCGTTGCGGTCGTGGAGCATTTATGGCATTATTACCCGTACGTGTCACATTATTATAAAACAAACGCGAACAATTCGCCGTGTTTCACGTAAGCTGCTCAAATTGGACGGATATGCCATGTGGAGCGGTCTATGACGGAGCTTAAATTTCTAATGAGCCATTTTAGCTTGACTGCTCTCGGTACTTTGGGAAGCGCTGAAAAGAGGCGATAAAAAAATTTGATTTGCAAGGAGGTGCTTTAATATCGCCGTTCCATTAGAAGTGTGACGAATAAAATGAATATCTCAACAGTCAACGTATATTTAAATTAGGTATAAGGTAAAAGGAAAAACAGACAGAAAACCTGCATATAAATGCAGGTTTTCTTAGTATTTACTCTTCGAGTATAAAACAGGAAAATGCATACTTACCTTTTATAAAAATATTACCTATGAATTATTGTTATTTACGTAAACATTTTTATTAGAATTACTATGTCAAACCGAACCAAAACATTCTTGGATAAAGAACGCGAAATTCAAATTATTGCTTGTTCTGAGGAACAAACGAAGAAAGATAGTTTCCTATTTTTTAAGAAGGCTTTAACGTAAAGGAGATTGAAGGACACAGCACATTACATCAACTCGGAAAGGGATCGACACCGTATCGTCTTCGCCTCGCGGTCAACCAGGCGTCAACCTAACGTAAGCACAAAGCACGTATGACGTAACCAAACCGGTACCCCTAGTATGAGTTTATCGAAAATTATCGCTCTATCTCTTTCATGTCCTTTGACTGCTTTACCGACATGAGCAGTTCATCCGATAGTTTTCGTAAACGTTGACAGTTAAAATCAGACAGATCAGCGTCGTCGGTACGTCGACTCGGCTACGGCTAGGCGACGCCGCGCTTACGTTACGATTCCGATAAGTGTGCTTTGCAGTAGGGAGTTTCATACAAAGAATACTGAACCGCTCGAGTTGATACGTTTACGTTCCGCGTCCGAGTTGATATATATGCTGTGACCTTGAACGACAACGTTATAGAAGTCTTACATAATAACGCATAGTAAAGAAGTTAACCTATGAATACAATAGTATTAGGCAGAGATACAGATCTACGTATTATTCATATACGTACGATTATAGCAAATGTTCATACATAGCGTAGCATTGGTATATCAGGTAATCTCTCAAACTACCAACTACCGTTCCAAACTCTCTATCTTTATTCGAAAATAAAGTTTCCATGATATTTTCGGAAAATGACTTCCTAGGCAAAGCCGTAGGCGATAGCTGTAGTAGGTAATAAAGGTGTATCACATTCCATTCTCGTATTACCGTGGTAAGTTCATAATACTTGGTGATAACTTTATGAAGCAAAATAACTTTACCCATAAAAGCTCGTCGCAAGCATAAAACCGTTTATTATGGTTTAATTCCAAACTAATATACATAAACTGAGATATTTATTTCAATTACTATTGTTATTATAGTGCTTATTGTTATAAAGTCACTTATTGCGAAGCTAATTGTAAGAAAAACATATAAGAAAACTATCCATTATACATACTAATATTATAAATCTAAAAGTGTGTTTGTTTCTTTGTATGTCTTTCATTGCAAAATGGAGTAACAGACGTAAAATAATTCCTAATTGTTGGTATGGGAATAGTTTGGGAGCTGGAAAGTGACAAAGGCTACTTTTTATCCTAGAAAAATATCACATTCCCGCGGGATAACGTCATGTAGTCCACGCGGGTGAAGCCGCGGGCGCAAGGCTAGTACAATATAAAATTAAATGTGAAAGCTCACAACTGCAGCACAAGTTCTAATGCTCTGTTTTTATATAAAGGCTTTTTTATTTTATTTTATAAAAAAAAATTGTAAGATGTTATAACTGCATTACCATGCTTAACAATAAAAGAAGATAGAAAAATAAGAAATATAGGAGCGTAAAAAAACAAAGTAAATAAAAAGTCGAACTTTTGTTATCCTTCAGGTAATTCTTTTTCATGTCGGATCTTAGCCACAAAGTTAATCTCCTTTTTAATACTCGAACACATTTTTTGTTCGTCTTTGTAGTGATTTTATCAGCTAGTCAACCTTTGATTTAAAGATAACAGTCATGTCGATACTTGAAGCTCGTTAAGTAATTTAGTAGACATGCGTCTATTAACGAACACACTGTTCATACCGGCTCATACAATATCGGGCAAAGATTGCAAAATGATAGAAATAAGTCTGTCATACACAATTTAAACTGACGTTTGTATGGGATTTAAGCAAAGTCTAAGTTAAAAGGTCAACGCTTTCTCACCATTTTAGACAATACGTAAACCCGAATTAAATTAAATTATTCAGCGGTGGCAATTCACCTTTGTGGACTACGGGTATTTACCTCAATAGGTATTTAAATTGCTTATCCGATCTTAAATAGTCACTTTGAAATCTAGATTTTGGTATTAAATCTAGATTTTAATGTATTGATTTCGGCAGTGAACGTGTAAGTATTTGAATTCATTTCAATTTAATTAGAAGTTTCAAGAAGTTATTTAGTTATTTCACAAAATCCTACCTTTCTAAAGCGGGATAAGAAGAAACGAACGAAAGATCGAAAAGATCAAGGTGGAATAACATGAATAAAAATGATCTTTAATTTGTCCACCGTGATCTGCAAAAGTTCTTTTTATTCTGTAGGGAAAAGTAGATGATTTGCCTTATTTTGAACAAAACTGTGTTTGATGACGTAGACTTGGAGGGAGGCCTAACTGCTGAAGAGTACAAAACAACAATATCTTCAAATTCAACTTTTATACAAAAAACAATAGATCCTTGAATAGAAAATAGGAGAAAAAAGCAACCATCTAGGTCGGCTAGCAAATGGAATTTTACTTTCCAGTGGCGCGGTAACATTACTTGTCATACATTTTGTTATCGTGCATATCATTTTAAAGAGCACTACACCTAAAAGTTTTCTAAACTCAATTGAGAATACTAGAAATAAACCATTCGGGTCGGCGCAGGTTTTCCAGCGTATTATATTACATCGCATTTTTTTAATCAAACATATTATTCTAAAGAGCATGAAATCTTAATTGAGAATAGGAGGAGCAACCATTTTGGTCGGCGAACGAAGATATTTTCACAATTGAAGATTTTCAGCGCCACGATTTCATTATTGCCTCATATTGCATAAATTTTTGGGAGCAGACATACCTATATCATTTCTAAAAAGCACGAAACTTCAATAGAGAATGAGAGAAGCAACCATTCCGGTCGGCTAACGAAGGAAATTTTACAATTGTAGATTTTCCAGCGCCACGGTTTCATTATTGCATTACGTCGCATACATTTTTGCAATCAGACATATCATTCTGAGGAGCACGGACGCCCCATTGAATTAGTGGGCTGAATCCCGTCCGCTTAGGCACCGAGCCAGGATCCAATATATATGAGGAATATTTTATGCCCAGCCAAAGTTGAAATTGTCTGAATTGAATGTCTATGTTACCTAATGAATATTTTATTAAAAGAGCGAATGGAGATAAAGGATTATACGGTCGAAGTTGAGAAAATATTAAATTTTGTTGTATGGTCATTGCATTGGTCATCATTAGGAACTGAGTAATGATCATTTTTATTGTTTCATCATACTGCTTAGTAATTATCATTTATAATATACGATAAACTGTTAGCTGCATTCCTCCTGTTATTGGCACCCTCGAGTTTTGCTATAAAAAAGGAAAAATAGATTATTTAAGTTGTGTATGCGCTTAAATATAAAATAGTATTATTATATTGTACACAATTGGCCCATAGTTTTGCCATTGGAGCTTACCTCCAGTGCCAATAACAGCATGGGTGCCAACAATACAGACAGTATAAAGATCATTATTGATTTTTATAAGAATCATCACAACAAAATTATAGCCCAGTTTTTATATAGTTACTTATTAATTGAAGTCTGAAGTGTGTTCACCATCCTTATTTTGAATTGAAGAGTTTACATCATAAGCTTATAAAAATGTTGCCTACTAAAGGTCAAACTTTTTGTTCCCGACTTAACAAGATACTAACGAAAATTAAAAATATATTTTCACCTTCTCTCATCAACACTGAATAAAATAAGCTGAAAAAAGTGCAACGTAATGCACGCATTTTAAAATGTTGGCCACGTTTAGTGGAAAGATAGTTGGAATGAAATTTTCTTTTGAAGAGGGAAAATTTTCACTCTCCCCTCCTCATTAGTGAGGCAAAGCTTTTGACTAAGCGCATCCTTTAGGCTCGCAATTCAGTGCGCTCTCCACATGCCTTATATTTGCCAGAGTTTTTTTTTATTATTATGGAGACACCATAATTTTAGCAATTTCACAAATTATGTTTATTTAACTCAATTTGAAAGATGGCAAAATGATCTGAGTCCTAGTTATGTAGTTAACTTGATTATGTAAAATAAATTTGACATTTTTGGATCCCCTCAAGTTATTTCCGTTGTTAGAGATTAATTTGTATTTCGTTTGTTTATCTTTATAAATATCCTGTTGGTAAAGTACAGTCGCGTAGCACGAAGAATCTCGTATAATCACCTAATATACCTGTCAAACTAAGTAAGCTCCTGTGTTTTGTTTTGACATACACCCAGACACAAGACAATATTGAAGAGTTTGTTTTCAATATTTCCCCGACCGGAAATCGAACCGGGGACCTCAGAGATAGTGGCACATTGAAAACCGATGTGTACATCACTCTGCTACAGAGGTCATTTCTATGGAACATCTGTTTTCTTTTCACGATTTCGTGGGTCAAAGTTGTTCGTATTGGTGGACACATTTATCCTCTGAAATATGTAAGTATTCTATGTAAGTAGTTGAAAATTTTGTAGGTACGACCGATTAGCGCAGGGATACGAATATCTGCCTTCTGCGCCAGAGGTCTCGGGCTTGATTCCCGAACAAAACAAATATTTGTGTGCATGAGCATTGTATTTGTATCGATCTATCTATTTGTCTTGTGTTTTCTATGTATATTAAGTATGAATTTACAAAAAAAAAACAGTTATTCATCCGTTACCTATCAAGTTTTCCATGACACCAGTTTCTTAATGAAATTTGCATGAGCTTAGATAATTGGTCTGATTATAAGAAGCTACTAATTTTATTTATATTTGGAAAACAGAAGTGATGCGAGAGAGATTCAAATTCAGTACTACTCTTATACCATAAATGGAATTAGTTCGTACCTATGTGGACGAAATGTGCGAAGAATGGAACAAAAAGAAATTGTTTCCTTATGTTCCTACTAACATGCAATGTTATTATCCGTGACCGCAGTAACCTTTCTTTAATAGAACTTTCGAGTTTTGTGCCTACATGCGAAGTGTGGAGACTTGGTAATGAGAACCTTGCAGAGTGTAGCTTATAATTAATAATATGGTATAGCGATATTTGAGGTCCAAAGGTTCATTTAAAACGGTAACACGATTAGGACAAGTTGGATATAAAACAAAAACTAAAACTCAGTTACAGCATATGAATATCAATTCACACTACGAAAGAAATAACTAGTCTATAAATATCAAAATAAATTGCTTAAGTACTAATAGATAAGCAATTATTATAATATTTATGATACCTACACCAAAAATATTTTAGTAAATATTTAACAATGGCGATACATAGCGATCCTTTTCCAGATAAATAATTTATTCCTGATATATATTTTAACATATCTAAGTAAGCATAAAAAAAAAACTTTATTAAGTCTGAAATGCTTGGATAAAACAAAAATCACAATATTTTGTTTGTTTATTTTCATAAATCACAGTATTATCTTGAGCCATTACTTTACTATACAAAAATTGTTTTTATTCCAAACGAGCTCATTTCTCTCCATTTTCATAATGAAAATGGTTTGCCAGTTTGGAATTAGTACGCCTACGCCCCGAAACAAATACTGAGTTGTGTGACCTTTATTCCTTAATGGGAAAGCCCCAATGTTCATATTTCAGTGAATAATTTAAATGGACGGCTATTTCCGAACTGTTTATCTAGGAATCTGAGCCGGTTTGTTGGCGGCATGTTTCAAAGTACCGACGTGATAGGTCACTTTGTCGTGGCAAATATTACTTGAACAATAATATAGTAACAACTAGCAGTTCCGGATGGTATCAAGATGTGCTTTTGTTTTCCGTAGCATTGACTTTTCCAAAAAAAAATATAATCTACTTAGTATTTATTTATTATAGTATATTAGTATAATATAGTTCCAGTTGGTAGATAAATGCTTTTGTTGGATTTGAAGAATATACTCATAAACATTTATTAAAAACTAGCGGATCCCTGCGGTTTTACACGCGTGGTGCCCGTTCCCTCGGGAATATCGGGATAAAATATAGCCTATGTCACTCAGGAAGAATGAAGCTTTCTAATGTTCATTAGAATTTTCTAAATCGGTCCAGTAGTTTCGGAGCCTATTCCATGCAAACAAACAAACAATCAAATGTTTCCTATTTATAATATTAGTACTTATAGATGAATCAAGAGCAATACATCGTTTAACTATTTACAATGTATGGGATAAGAGTCTCCACGCGATAGGCATTCCCGTGGGAATGTCGGGATAAAATATAGCCTATGTCACTCGGGAAGAATATAGCCATCTAGAGATAAAAGATTTTTTTTTTATCGGTCTAGTAATTATAGAGTTTATACATTACAAACATTCAAACGAACAAAAAATCAAATATTTCCTGTATATAATAATAATAACATTTAGTATCATCATCATCATGCCAGCCGAACGACGCCCACTGCTAGGCATAGGCCTCCCCCAAGGATCTCCACAAAACGATCGGTCCTGCGCTGCCCGCATCCAGTGGCTTCCCGCGACCTTGACCAGATCGTCGGTCCACCTTGCAGGGGCCTGTTCACGCAACGTCGTCCGGTACGCGGTCGCCATTCGAGAACCTTTCTGCCCCAACCCTGTAGCAGTAGTGCCATCGCCACCACTGCTACTTCAACGATGCAATCCTTCGAGCGATGTCGGTTGTTTTAGTTCTCCTGCGGATCTCATCATTTTTGATTCGATTGAGCAGGGAAATATCAAGCATCGTTGTCTCCATTGCTCATTAGTATAGATAAAGATAGATAAAAATTAAAAACAATTACTAGCTTTAACACCATTCCAGCAAGCTGCCGAGAAAGAAGATTATTAAGACAAAATGAACTACCACGTGCATGAAATATTATTTTCACGATTGAGAATAATTCGATATATCAGTTTTGTTTGTAATTTAACATTTTTGTGAAATAAACCTCCATTTTCTATATAAGTCATTAATCAATACTAGATTACATATTCAAAACATTTCAATTTCCGTAGGCGATTACTCATTCGGGATAGCAGACAGTAGTGTTAATTACAAATCTTGGGCTATGTTTATTAATGAAATACTTCGCGTTATTACAATAGATTGCGAGATAATTAGGTAAATAGTAGAGGTGCTTTGTCTCTTATAAAGTCAAGTCAAGTAATGTCTTGAGTTATAAAAGTCATTATTTTAAATTGTCATTTTAATACAATAAATAAGAATTTAAATGAAATAAGAACTTTAAAAGTAAGAATACTTGGCCAAGTTACATTTGAAAGTTCTTATTTCATTTAAATTCTTGTTTATTGTATAAAACGACAATTTTAAATAACGTCTTTTACTCAAGACATTACTTGACTAGACTAAAGATACGCTTGTATATTTCCTTTTTTTACGACTTCAGTATTACTTCCAATATGGAACTATTGAAATAAGGAAATTAATATTTATTAATATCTTTTTTGGAAATGAAAATGGGGGAAAACCCTACAAACTAGTATTCTATATCTATATCATCATCACATTGGTACCAGTTAGTTTTAGTACTTACACTACATGCAAGACGTATCTACATACTACGTATTGTCTGGTGAAATATTAAATAATATTGGTTACACCACAGTGTTAATAATATTTTTTATTGCAGATACCTACTAGTCCATGGAAATCGTACATTTTGCCTTGCGTTAAATGAGGTAGTTCTGATTTTTTTGTATGTTAGTAGTGATGAGATAGTAATGACAAATCCAAGTTTTCCATCATTGTTAAATATTTAAAAATCCAATAAATTTTCAGATTTTTTTCAGTTTTTGTCAATTTTTACCACCAAGGACCTGTGTTACGGCAAAACTTACTATGCACGCTTTAAAGTAGACTAAATTTGCAATAAAAAAAGAATAGTTTGGTTTTTGTAAATCAAATAGTTTTTAAGATAGGGCTATTTAAAAGTTTGCAAAAATTCAAAAAAGGAAGTACTACAGTTTTTTTAGTTTTCGACATTTTGACCCATAGTTGTGGGTTTATGGCAAAAGTTTAATAGTTAGTTATTAAAGTCAATAAAATTTTCAACAAAATGAGACCAATTAGTAATATAACTTACACTTGATAGTTTCTGAGACAGCTGTTCAAAGTTATTGAGGGAAGTAAACAATTATGTAATAGAAGGGTTTGCAAAATGAAGTCCGCCCTAAAGGAAGGAGGATCTGGGAGGTGGTGGGATCAATTATGTACATTGTATGTATATTTTTGATGGGCCAGGCACGTCCTCTGAATCTACAGCACACTTTTTGGGGACAGCTTGCTGAGGTATAATTTCTTCATCGAACTGCTCAGGAAGGTCAAAATCTTCCTTTGATGGTGGGTTATCAATCAATGGTTCATCAATGTCATCACACACCAGGTCTGGTATATTCTTGCATGATTGGCCAATGCAGTAGCTGCAAACAGCCAAACATTTGAGTTCTGCTTTCCTGCAACCACATCAGCTGCTGGTACAACCTTACATCTTTGGTATGCTTTCAAGGTGATTAAGGTTTACGTGTCATTAACATGGTAGAACGGGAACGCCTCCCGGATCCTTCTTCCTTTAGGGCTTACTACCTTTTGCAAACCCTTCTATTACATAATTGTTTACTTACATACCTCTATAACTTTGAACAGCTGTGTCTCAGGAACTATCAGGTGTAAATTGACATAATTAATCTCATTTTATTGGAAATTTAATGGACTTTAATAACTTATAAAAATCTTTTGCCATAAATCCACTACTAGGGGTCAAATCTGACGAAAAATAAAAAAACTGTAATACTTTCTTTTTTGGGATTTTGCAAATTTTAAAATAGCCGTATCTTAAAAACTATATGGCCTACAAAAATTAAATTATTCTCTTTTTATTGCAAATTTAGTCTACTTTAAACAGTGCATAGTAACATTTGCCGTAACTCAGATCCTTGGTGGTAAAAATTGACAAAAACTGAAAAATAACCGAAAATTTTATGGATTTTTAAGTATTTAACAATGATTTTCGAGGTGGAAAACTTGGATTTGACATTGATTTATTGATTTATTGATTTATTGATTTATTATGTTAAGTGGTGATAAGGCTGGAGGTGGAGGCGCACTACTCCCGGAATCCTCAATCACTGAGGAACTGGCTATCTTATTGTAACTGCCAGAACAAAACAATGCCGAAAACATCGTAATTATGGCGTCAGACTTAGATAAGATGGTGGTGGTGTGAGACGGCTCGACTTTTTCTAATTCTTCATTTTCAATTTTTCAATAATAAAAATTGCATAAAAAATAATTTGAAGATGGTGGTAGCTAGCCAGATGGACTTGGAACAAGTCCTGCCACCAACCAAACCAAATAAAATATGGACTGGGGATCAAACCCGGGAACTCTGGGTCTGAAACCAGTGGGTGAACCACTAGAACACATAGGCGGCTAAAACTTTGCAAAGGTGTAGCCAGGTACCCTTTACGTATGTATGACCCATTGTACTCTTAGGCACATTCCATTATCACTCTGCACAAAAGTGCACGCTCGTGACATGACGCAGTGACCGGGCATGCTATTACCACAGAGTTAAAATTGCATCACGTGTCACAAAGTCGTTATACGATACTGTGATACTTGTGGAAAACTTGGTTCAATGCGGAGTTTAAGTAACTGCATACTAATATAACATTGTTAATATTTTATGTTTGGTACACAAAACTAATCATTGAATAGGTGGTTTTCTTTGCTTTACTTTGTACATGTACATGGTGTATATGTTAAGCTCAACAAGATTGGTAAAAAACGGTATTCACATAATACCAAGTAAAAAACTATTTATTTATTTTTAAACTATTTCACCACGTTCGTCTGTAGAAGAGCAAAGAAGGAATAAAACATAAAATACAATGAACAAAGACAATATTCCTACAAAGAAAACATTATAATCTTTCTCAATATATTCGGCCCAAAACCTGCGATTTCAAGTTAAATCTTTCAATTACCGACAGTAAACTGAAGAAGATATACGTGATTGTAAAATGAAAAGCAGACAATTTTACCACGAGAGATCCTTAGATCAAATATTATCTATTTATACTTATGTCTATGGCATTATCTATCGTTCAAGTTCGAGCCATTTACGTAAACTAGACAAGACGCCCGACATTGGTTTTCCTCAGCTGCATCCTGTTAGCCTCGCTACTTTTTTCTTTCACTATCAACACTTGTTTTCCGCAATAACTAGTCTCATAAAACGCGTTTTAATATTGGAAAACAATCGCACTATATAGGTTAATTCCAAATACACTCAAAACAGTCCAACAAAATTTTATGCACAACTTTAAAAATCAGGAAAAAAATTATTTCCATTTACAATAGCACATGTTATTAACAAACATACACCGCCAAACTGTAAATAAATACAGTTTATTGGTTCCTACTACACTTTTTGTTTCGTTCTCATAATGAAAAATAAATATCACAAAGTAATTTCGGGTGATATAGGTATAAATTTATGTAGTCTGTCTGGCCAGTGGCAATCTCTACAGAGTCATAAGGTCACCTTTTTAAAAGTACCAAATCGTCGTTGGTAGACCCAAAAGCTAATTATCAATTTTATTACTTAAACGTTCGCGTTCCATTAAAAGCATCAAGCTGTAAGTACATTATAAACTACATAATAAATGTCGCGATGAGTCCTGTTACTCTTGTTTATCAATTACTAATCAAGTAAATAACTGAAACAACAGATCCTCAATTAAGAGTTTGAAATAACAACCTTTTAATCATCGCAAAATTCGATGGAAACATACAAAATAGAAACTTAACTCCAAATTTCAGTCATAATTAAGGGGTATTTATCAATTTAGATTTATCCGTGGAAGCTATTTAAAGACCAGTTTTAGTTAATTGCCGAAACGTGGAGCTTGAATGGCCTAGATTTGAAATAGTTGCTGCCACGAAGAAATAATTTAATAGATTTTGAGGCAGACCAAATTAGACAGCCTTTGATGGTAATGAAGTGACAACAGTGCAAATTTAAAACGGGTTCTGTAACTAGCTAAGTGTGATAACAAGGCAGTAATTACAGGCATTTGCGTGTCCACATCCACATAGAATACCTATTCGGATATACCTTGACTATATGTTAGCTAATTTAGTTCCATATAAGGATAGAATATAAAGTGAAAGTTGATTGTTACTTTTATTATATGAGAGAATCGATTCAATCACCTTACCTAAGTTTGCTTCTCTCAACGTACGTAACTTGATTTTTTTATTTACGTAAATTCAAGAGTAAATGTTATAAATTTAATTAAAACATTATTGTCGTATACGAAATTTTACCTTCTTTACTTACCAAGAGGAGACTGGGTACAAGAGTAACAAAGCGGTACAAAATTATACTTTTGTCAATAGCAAAAATTTTACATAGCAAAAGACTTTATTTTTAATTTATCATTTAACGTAGTTCGTTAATGAGCCTAGATAAAATTGTGATACTAAAACACCACCAGCCCTGTAAGAAGCTTTCGGGCGAGATTCGAACCCAACCTCTGACCAACTAATATTAAAAAATAATAAAGTATACCTACATGCGGAAACGGGTCTTTGTGAGTGTGAAACGGGTAAACTAAGTAGGTTCCTAGAGTTTATTGTCATCAAAAATTACTAACATCTCCGAGTAAGAGAGTTTATTACTAATAATAACAATAAAATACGCTCTAACAATAATACTGCACACAAAATAGCGATAACACTTAAAGAAAAACAATCACAACACAGAAAAGTATACGAATGGCGGCCTTATTGCTTAACATCAATCTCTTCCAGACAACCTTAGGTTTACTTTCTAAAATAAATAAAAAAAAATGTTTTTTGTTTTAAAAGAACACCTATCTAGTAAAAAGAAAAATAAAAGCCGAATTAAAAAGCTAATTTTCATCGTAACAAGAGCTGGCTGGTTCATCGCCGGCACATACGTCGGAACACCAATTTATTTCGCCAGGACTCATAGGAACAATCCAATTATATTTTTTCCGCCAAATAGACACATTGGGTCGTATATGGTACAGCGAGCCTAAAATGCCTTTCGTATTTTATCAAATAGATTTCATGTCCGTAATAAAATCTGCTTGTTAAACAATTCAGAATTTTCGGTTCAATATTGGTGATGCATTAGTAATTGGTTTACCTTTTTTTTATATTTCCTTCTATTTTTTTATAAAGCTCATATTATTTATTTACTACCCGTCCTGGCTTTGCTCAGGTATGCCTAAATGCATTCCCCTCACTATATAAAAAAGGCTTCGGAATGTGTAAATGCAATGTAGGATTTACATTGTAGATGTATTATACAATACATTCAGATCTTCCCCTTGGATCATGCTGCTGTCTCTTGATAAAAACGATATGAAGGTAGTTTGAAATATATAAGCGTACAAATGGCGGTAGACATGTAAATAACTTTGTTTTATATTATGTAGTATAGGCGAAGGGTGCACGGATATATTCCCATCGGCTTCCCTTTTAAAAATTCTAAAAACCCCACCCCACCGATCCCGATCATCGCATGTTAAAAGTGTTTTTGGTCCCGACTTACCTCCACTATATTTCAAACCCTCGCCACTGCTATATAGATACCTATATAAAAATACTTATACTTATATAAAAAAAATTGGTGTTAGTTTTCGCACGAACTATCTCCTGAACATGCCCCGGGTTGGGGCGAAACACGTGTACTGTAGTCTAATCGGTGAAGGACAGCAATACACCTTACAGTGTATTGCTGTCTTGCTAAATGCAGGTATTGTACACTGGTATTTTCGTGGTGTGCATGTGCAATTTTTTGCGGTGGGCGGGCAGTGCATCTTTCATGTTGTGTTTTTTGCGGAAGTAAGCTACTTCGTTTTCACAATGGTTAGGGACTTCCGCCAAGTGATGCCCGATTCAATCAAATAAAAAAAATATAGTTCGAGAGTGTTACAACAATCTGTTAGGTAATATACTAACTGATGAACTAGACTATAGGTTGAAAGAGTTACAAATACCTACTGAAAATAAAAACTTTGCTAAAAAGTTCGTCAATAACTTTTCATGAGAACGAACTTTTTTGCAGACCATACAAACATCCGTTGCTGGATGGTGAGCGCCCGCTTCGCTGATTTATCTGGTTTTTTATGGTGAACCGTACATCGTTAGAATGCAGGCATAGGAGGATCAAATGTCAATTTCCGGTTTAGTCTAGATCAAAATTAACAAATTGTAAAAGTAACAATTTAAATTATTTATTACTTTTTGCATTTGCAATACAATTTTTAGTTCACAATTATTTTGAAATACTAGAAAAAATTAATCCGTCTCCCAAATAGCTCTTGCAGGATTTGAACCTGTGACCTGTCACTGTCCGGGCGAATGTTCTATTCCCCTAGTGTAAGTTTTTATGTCAAAAAACAGCGCGCTACTCGCCGCTAGAGGCGCTGATACAGTTTTCATACAAATTGACATAAATACGGAATCGCGATAGTTTGCGTTTGCTTTACATAAAAACTTACACTAGGGGTACTGACTGCTGGACTGCGTAGACGTAAGAGACACGTCGAATTTCTCTAGTTCGTCTTACGCTGCAAGCCAGCGTTTATTTTATCAATATGAAAATATTAGTACCCTCATCACTAAAGGAAGTGTAACGCCGCTAGGTATATTACAAATAAATTTTAACTTTACCGTAATATTTTGATGTAGGCTATTGGTTTTGTTGCACATTTATTCTAAAAAAAAAGGTTAGTTAAGGCTAAATTACTTTAGGTCTCAAACAAGTAATGGAGCGGTTAAAACTCAGGAAATGGGAAACTATTGTTAGATATTTCAATGGTCATGCAACATGTTGGATGCTTGCATTGAATTTAAAACAATTGTGAATAGAACCAAGAGGTAGATGTTGTAAAGACAAAAGGCCACGTGTCGGGGAAGCAATTCTTGGGATGCACCCAACATGAGGTTACTAATAACCATTAAAACCATAGAATTTGAGAAAGTTGAGTATAAACAAAGGCTCGGACAAACAAAGAGGCAGTAAAGGAAGATAGAATGGATGGCTAGGACGAAAAGGAAATGGTTGGCAAGGCTCGGGGGACGTGAGTACGCGACGGTAGGAGGCAGACGTGCCAAACGAGAGTGTCAAAGTTCTGCTAAAGAATTGAGTAGAGTCGTGCGGTGTGTGGTAAAATTGAGTGTTATTTCTTTGTGCACAATGTGAAGGACATACGTTGTAACTTTTGGGTTATGTAAGTTGAAATAATACTTCGGTGAGTTCTTTATAATTTATTATTGCTTAAATGATCTGCCTGGTGTTAATTCTGGCATTCAAGGTATGTCTATAGATAGGGCCAGCTGAGCAGAATAGGCCGGAATGACGGATGAAGTCTTTCATTAGGGAACGATACTCTAAAATCGTTCAAATAGGGATTTCGCTAGGCCACTCCACAAAGCCTCGAACATACATCCACCTCACCTACTTCACACAGACATATTCTTGGTGTCAAATTGTCATACAGAGAGACCATTTTAGCCCTAATCACTTCGCGAATATTTCTTTCATTTATCTAATAAAATATTACAAAAGTCAGTGGGGGAACTAGTGTTTGCGGTCGAGTTCCACAGGAATGATGCGGTGAGAATTAGGAAACTAAATTATTTTAGTTTTCTAGTGGGTGGAGCATCGATCCCCCCCCCAAAGAGGCGGGGCTGGCTAGACATAAAATTCTAAGTATTAAATTCATTAAATTTATAGACGACTTACAAAACCTGGGTTTTGGGCGTTGAGTCACAAAGTGGTGCCAAGTGACCAGAATCCCGTCATCAAATGTATCAATTACTATTGTTACAACGGGATCTTTATTTAAATAACTAAAGACGTTCGGGTACGTAAATAAACGATCACCGCCAAGCCTAAAAGTGGGTTTTCAAATATTAATTAACCAAGAGTTTAAGCGGAATTTGTATGGAACAATGGTTGCAACCCTTTTGTGTCAAGTCTCATTATTCAACTATTTCAACAATAAAGTTTTCAATACGCAATATCAGACGTAAATAAAAATGAATAAAATGAAATACAAAAAAAAACAGAAGAGTAACAACTATTTTCACAACGATAATTATTTTTGTTATGAACTAATGATATATTGTGATTGTTTAACCCTTTCAGACCTGATTAAATTTTTTGTGTATTTTTTTTAACTAAAATATACTACAGAGAATATGAAAAAAATAATGTAATTAATATCTATGTTTTATAGAGTTTATTATGTGAATATATGAACCTTACCGTTTTTGAATAATAATACATCGAAATAAGTAACTAAATATTTTGTAAAGTTTTATGTCCTCATTTGTGGACGCCAGGTCTGAAAGGATTAAGGAAACAAAGCAAAGATTTTCACATTTTTAAATCTAGCAACGCCATCGTGTTTGGTTTTATTCCTCTATGTCCATTTTTTTATTTATTCCATAACTGATGAATTCGTGTTAAATTTGGTAGTAACTTACTACTTATACTATGTCCCATTAACCACAACTCCGTTGCAAATCAGTTTTGCTCTATCTCCATTTCATAGACTTTTAGCGGAAGATAGATGTCAAAATCGAAATAGTCAATGTCAAAATTGTCAAAGGTCACTGATTTTGCGCCAAATTAATGTGCAAGATGGACAAACGGAAAGAAAATGTCGTTTGAATGGATATTCCTTCAAAGCCGTCGCCTAATGTTGGTTTGAATAACCCATTTGAAGAAGAAGTCAACCCTGAATTACGTATATCACCTACAACTGGAGAATTATAAGCATTTGATACGACATATTATAAAACAATTTTGACATTACTATACCAGGTTAAAAATAAAGTATATACTTACTATAAGATTTTGAATAAACCCCAACATAAGAAAAAGTTGGTTAAATATTCATTTTGGTCCTAGATATTAATAAATGAAATTATGATACTTCATTTTGCCTAATGCTAGTTGCATTAAAGAATTATAATAACTGAAGAGAAATTAATTTTCAAAAGTTTAGACCTAATTTTCTCCAATTGAGACTTTGTGAACATAGCATAAACCAATCCTCAGCAAGCGAAATTTAGACACAGATAGCATTAATGGCGTAGCGTATACACTTTACTTATTGGGTTACTAAACATGGATACAACAATCTTACTTCCAATAATTAACATACTTAAGAAACAAACAACCCGTTTTCGTCAGGGTTCAAATATGATAGACTTTGATAAACAATTAAGCTAGTTTAGGTTCAAATGTAAGTTATTATTAGGATGAGATATAAGTTAGCTAATAAATAATTATGAAACTTTTATTAAGATACTACGCCCAATAAAAGTATGGTTCAAATAAGGAAGAAGGGAGGAACAATACATCTCAACCTTATTTTGTCTTACATTCCATATCATCTGGGCACATGCTGAAACGAGGACTTCGAGGCTGAGAAACCAAATCACCCATTTTACTGTGTGATTTGCCGTTGTCGCTTCAATTAGGAGCCACCAGCGAGAAAAGTTTTCGCCGATGGTAGAAGACCCAGCAGGGGAAGGTTGACAAAACGAAGTGCCAGATATAAGTTAAGTATTTACATTAAATGTTTTAACTTTACTCCTGTCATAAATAGAGAAAAACATTTCAATTTATTAAGTTTGTGATGAGCATTGGTTGGCCACAACGGTTGAGCAAATTATTTAGAGTAACACCTAGGGGAAAATCTCGACACATATAATTAACAAAAGGTTTAGATCACATAGATTCAAAGTAAAACATTGTAGAATTATGATAATCACGAACAGGGTTTGTTCAGCTTGCTACATACAATAGCCATAGTTGCGGGTTCGAGTCTTGCAAACAGCTAACTGTGTAATATTAAAGTAAGCAATTCATATACCTACTATCTGTCTTATATAATGACTATTTTTAATGTCAGCGGTGTATTGGAGTTCTACAGTTACTGGAAATAAAACCATGCGGTCAAAAGCTTTCGATTTGCCAGCCTGAGACAGGTACTTATCTTCTGTAATTTAGTTTAATAATACTATTCCAGCAGCACGTGGTATGGTTGAAGGTATAATATATTTAAAGCCGAATGGGTTTAACTATGACTAAACTTTTACACTTAGTGTGATATGAGACAGTTTCGATACATTCCAATAACTGTAAACTGTTGGTGCAATAAACTAATATCCAAATGCGATGTTTGCAGCATTGTGTAAAGCTAAAGGCAGTTCAGAGGCAAGGTAATTATCATTGCCTCCAGGAAAAAAAATAGGAATGTATTTAACTTATCAATAGGTATAAGTGTAAAGATATTATTAATGAGGGTAATCTATCACTCATGATAACTATGGTAGACAGAAGTGTGAAAGAAAGAGAAAGGGGTTATTGATGTATTATATACAAGTGACATTCCTAATTTTCTAACCATCTCATTTTCATATCGTACGGGTGTGACACAAGCGGACACTGCTCAGTTGCCGAGCACCGGTACCCCGGAGTAGCGGCGGCCTGCTAATATTCCTGTAGCTGATAGCAGCGAAGGTTGCAATTCAGTGCTGAGGAAGGCAGTACGAACGTTCCTGGAAGTTGGGAGCTGAATAAAGGGCAGATAAGTTGCATGTTTAAGTGTAATTATAACGATAGCAATTCGTCTATTGATAAGAATGTATCTAGTAAACATTCAGATTCTGTACGAATGCGCAGGTGGAGATTAGGGATGACTGGGATTGGGTAAAAACTATACCGTGGTTCAAATTTTTTATTGAGAGATAAATCCAATGGTTGGCGTTGATCGTACCTTTATTTATGGGTTAACTCTAAGAGGCTTTGATTTGCTCGTCATCTAGGCCCTTGGGCATGCGTATGCCAACGATGGACCTTATACAGTAATAATACTGGATTATTTAACGATTACAGTTTATCAATATTATAAAACTAAATTACGTTTTGTTATGGAAAATGTAGAACTCATGCGTATCTGATGATATATATTAAAATAACGACGTAGTACGGTAGGACCACAGCGAGTTACTACAACTTATTAAGGCGATGCCTTGGATATGGACCTAATAAGCTGACGTACAGTAAACAAGCAAAATAAGGATTAGCTTAAGCTTTCGTTAAATTGCCTATCTGTTAATAAGAGAAGTCAAATAGTAATCTCTATACGACAACATAGATATCATATTTTTTTAGGAGGATGCTTACTAAAGCCTTTAGTCGCCTTAGTGATTACTAGCAGATTTAAATGCGTTCTATTGTGAAAATATAACTTCGGGTGTTCCCTCGTTTTATTTTCAGAGGGGGGAATGTAACGCCGCTAGGTATATTACAAATAAATTTTAACTTTACCGTAATATTTTGATGTAGGCTATTGGTTTTGTTGCACATTTATTCTAAAAAAAAAGGTTAGTTAAGGCTAAATTACTTTAGGTCTCAAACAAGTAATGGAGCGGTTAAAACTCAGGAAATGGGAAACTATTGTTAGATATTTCAATGGTCATGCAACATGTTGGATGCTTGCATTGAATTTAAAACAATTGTGAATAGAACCAAGTTTAAAACAATTGTGAATAGAACCAAGAGGTAGATGTTGTAAAGACAAAAGGCCACGTGTCGGGGAAGCAATTCTTGGGATGCACCCAACATGAGGTTACTAATAACCATTAAAACCATAGAATTTGAGAAAGTTGAGTATAAACAAAGGCTCGGACAAACAAAGAGGCAGTAAAGGAAGATAGAATGGATGGCTAGGACGAAAAGGAAATGGTTGGCAAGGCTCGGGGGACGTGAGTACGCGACGGTAGGAGGCAGACGTGCCAAACGAGAGTGTCAAAGTTCTGCTAAAGAATTGAGTAGAGTCGTGCGGTGTGTGGTAAAATTGAGTGTTATTTCCTTGTGCACAATGTGAAGGACATACGTTGTAACTTTTGGGTTATGTAAGTTGAAATAATACTTCGGTGAGTTCTTTATAATTTATTATTGCTTAAATGATCTGCCTGGTGTTAATTCTGGCATTCAAGGTATGTCTATAGATAGGGCCAGCTGAGCAGAATAGGCCGGAATGACGGATGAAGTCTTTCATTAGGGAACGATACTCTAAAATCGTTCAAATAGGGATTTCGCTAGGCCACTCCACAAAGCCTCGAACATACATCCACCTCACCTACTTCACACAGACATATTCTTGGTGTCAAATTGTCATACAGAGAGACCATTTTAGCCCTAATCACTTCGCGAATATTTCTTTCATTTATCTAATAAAATATTACAAAAGTCAGTGGGGGAACTAGTGTTTGCGGTCGAGTTCCACAGGAATGATGCGGTGAGAATTAGGAAACTAAATTATTTTAGTTTTCTAGTGGGTGGAGCATCGATCCCCCCCCCCCCCCAAAGAGGGGGGGCTGGCTAGACATAAAATTCTAAGTATTAAATTCATTAAATTTATAGACGACTTACAAAACCTGGGTTTTTAGACATAAAATTCTAAGTATTAAATTCATTAAATTTATAGACGACTTACAAAACCTGGGTTTTGGGCGTTGAGTCACAGAAGGAACAATCTTCACTCATTAGTAAAGAACATTGAAACGTTAAAGTCAGATGTTTTGAGCACGACCAAAAAGCTTAAACTACATACTGAGGATTTAGTCTAAACTTTTTGAGCACGACAGTCACAGAAATGGCTATCCATAACGCTGCGGCTGTACAAACTTGTTATTCAACATTACATGATAAATTTCGTAGTCTTCCTTTTATTAAAGATGCTATATTACTTTGAAGAAATGCTTAGGTATAATCGAGACTTTCGACCGGTACAATAAAATTAAAGAATTATTTTTTTTACATTCAGCTGGTTCGATTCCCAGTACAGACAGGCGATTATTTAAAATTATTTGAACGCAGTTTGTTTTCTTTTTTAAAATAAAAATGATGTCTCTTTCCAGTAAACTGTTTTATCTTCAGTATATAAGGTACTTCCCCTCCATCTGTTATGCATAGTTTTGGGACGCCCAGTATAATGAGGTAACTTGTGACTTCTTTACCACAATTGTTGGGACGTAGTGTCTTATTAAATGCCAAGTGCCTTTTTTACCTCAAAATTTTGTATTAAAAAAAGTCGATTCTTTATTTCGGCCTAGGTACTTGTTAGCAATAAATAAACAATTTGGTTATGTAAATTTGACATGATCTACACGTTGGTGTTATCAGATGAAAAAGTCCCTAAGTGGACTTAGGGTCTTCTGCAACTGGGCCCTTCTAACTTTCTGAGTTTCTATGACCAATAAAGTAAAATAGTATAGATAAATACTCAGAAAGTAACTTAATATTAGTGTTGAGGGTAAAAGGTTGTCAAAATTTGTATGAAACATTAAATTTTTTCAATAGATTCACTTGAAACTTGAAACTTTTTATGTAAGTTTCTCATGTGACTTTTATTTTCTCTTAATTTATTTAGAGGTTTTTACCTATTTTTAGGTATGAGAGCATCATCATCGATCTTAATAGTGAGCATTACCAAAGGATTTTTGGAAATTCTCCCCTAAGGGGGTAAAAAGGGAGTCAGAGCTTGTAAGTAACCAAAACCAATTTAGAATCACATTTAAAATTAGTTTCCGAGTATTTATCCTCATGACATTTAAAAAAATATATAAATGTGATAAAATAAAGACCGATTATTGTAGGTATGTTATGTACACTATACAGTATTAATCATACAATTAGGAATCCTTTATTAAAACGCTACCTACTTCGAACGTTCACCCATTGATGTTGAAATGCTCAGCGTGGACGGAGTAGATACAAAACCAAATTAGCATGTTCCTGAGTATTTTTCCTCGTGATATTATTTTCATAATATAAATGTAATAAAATAAAAACTGAATATTGTATTGTACACCATACAAAGTTAATCATACAATAAAGCCTTTATTGAAACACTACCTACTTCGAACGTACACCCATTGATGTCAAAATGCTCAGCGTGGATGGAGTAAATCCAATTTTATTACGCCACTAAAAGGAAACTCAATTAAAGGCTGGGATTTTTACGGATCAACATAGTAGTGGGAATTTGAATCCCGGTTGTGCTACAGGTTGCGAACTGTTGCTGTATGGATTTCAAGTACCTACCTATTTACCTTCATGAAAATTTTATACTAAAAAAACAGAACTTGCTTGTTTGGAATTGGACACAACAGCAGTCGCCCGGAAAGCGAAAGGTCGTGGGTTCGAGTCCCATCGGAGCTGATTGTGAGACGGGTCGATTTTTTCTAAATACTTCATTTTCCATTTTTACCACACTTTTATTAGCTTCACTTGTAACTAAGTCACAATGTAAGAAAATCTTGGAAATCAATTTTAACCTACTTCTAATTGTCGTATTGATTTGAAACTTTGCAAGTCTATATGAATCCGATGACAATACAATAATTTGCTACCATCGAGCTGATCTGATGATGGAGTCAAGAGGTGGGCAATAGAACTCTTCAATGGCTGCTAGGAAACCCCTCGAGTTTAGGCTCATTTCTTTTGTTCTGATAAGACCTGTTCGTTACACTTGATGGTGAGGGTCTGATGATGGAGCAGGGAGGAAGCCAGTGGCACTTCTTAATGACCACTAGGAAACCGCTCGAGTTTGGGCTCATTTGTTTCGTTCTGATGAGACCTATTCGCTACACTTGGTGGTGAGGGTCTGATGATGGAGTAAGGAGAAAGTAAGGGTTCGGCTCGCGCATCTGGTAACTAATAGACTCCACTTGAATTTGTAAAACTAAATACATACAATCACGCCTTTGAGTTATAATGTTTACGGGGTGAGCAGACACATGAATGGACTGTGAAATCGATTATCAACCACCCATAGCTTGCCATTTATTAAACTAAAAAGTAAAAAATAAATATGTAGTTTAAAAAACTAAAAAACACACTTTTATAGGAACAGACTAAAAAGTACAAAATAACCGTCTATTCAGTAACTGAAATTAAAAAGCGTGGTGCGCCCTTTGCAAAGCATGCATTCAAGTACTTAATATTTGACAACGCGCACCACGCTTTTTAATTTCAGTTACTGAATAGACGGTTAGTCAGTAATAAAAATTGCATTGTGAATGCAAAAAACTAAAAATTAAATAACTTGGACACAACACTTTAAGATTTTCAATTATTTTATGCATTCACAATGCAATTCTGTAAGGAAAGGTAAAATTGTGCTATAAAAAACCACCATCCCTGTAAGTAACTGCCTTAAAGCCACCTACAAGGCAGGTATTTTTTTTCTATTACAAATTTTCCGACACACATAATGTTTGATTTTCGGCGAATTGTAGATGAATTGTTTTATTATTTTTTCATCATCATCATCATCATGTCAGCCGAACGACCCCTAGGATCTCCACAACGATCGGTCCTGCGCTGCCCGCATCCAGCGGCTTCCCGCGATCTTGACCAGATCGTCGGTCCACCTTGTAGGGGGCCTGCCCACGGAACGTCGTCCGGTACGCGGTCGCCATTCGAGAACCTTTCCGCCCCAACGGCCATCGGTTCTCCGCGCTATGTGTCCCGCCCACTGCCACTTCAATGATGCAATCCTTCGAGCGATGTCGGTTGTTTTAGTTCTCCTGCGGATCTCATCATTTCTGATTCGATCGAGCAGGGAAATACCAAGCATCGCTCTCTCCATTGCTCGCTGGGTGACTTTGAGCCTTCTTATGAGACCCATAGTAAAAGACCACGTCTCACTTCCATAGGTCATTACTGGCAACACACACTAGTCAAAGACTTTCGTCTTGAGACATTGAGGTATTTCGGACGCGAATATATGTCGGATCTTCCCAAACGCTGCCCATCCGAGCTGGACTCGACGAGAGATCTCTTTCTCAAAGTTGGACTTACCTAACTGGACCGTCTGTCCTAGGTAAACATAGTGGTCAACAACTTCGAGTGTAATGTTACAACATTAACTGGAGCGGGTGCAACATGGGCATTGAACATGATTTTCGTCTTGTCCATGTTCATCTTAAGACCCACTCTTTGCGAAGCATTACCGAGATCTTCGAGCATTGTGTTCAGGTCTTCCAAGGTCTCAGCCATAAGAACTACATCATCGGCAAACCGTAGATGTGTTAGGTACTCGCCATTGATGTTGATGCCGCATCCTTTCCAGTCCAGCAGCTTAAAAATATCCTCCAACGCAGCTGTGAACAGTTTGGGAGAGATGACATCTCCCTGTCTCACACCTCGCTGTAGTTGGATAGGATTAGAGGTCTGGTTCTGTAATCGGACCGACATGGTGGCGTTTTGGTATAGGTACCTCAGCACCTCGATGTACCTGTAGTCTATTTGGCACCTCTGGAGAGACTGCAGCACGGCCCAGGTCTCGATCGAATCAAAGGCTTTCTCACAGTCCACGAACGCCAAGCAAAGTGGCAAGTTATACTCTTCGGTCTTCTGTATAACTTGCCGCAGCGTATGAATGTGGTCTATGGTACTGTAGCCTTTCCGGAACCCGGCTTGTTCGGGAGGTTGGAAGTCGTCGAACTTGCGAGCGAGACGATTCGTAATGACTCTCGAAAACAACTTATAGATATGGCTCAGAAGCGAGATGGGTCTATAGTTCTTCAAGAGAGTTTTATCACCCTTCTTGAAAAACAGCATCACATCGCTTCTGCCCCATGCCTTTGGCGTTTTGCCCTCGAGGATGACAGAGTTGAAGAGCTTCTGGAGGACCTTAAGTATCGGCTTACCGCCCGCTCTCAGAAGTTCTGTTGTGATTCCGTCATCACTCACCGCCTTGTTGTTTTTGAGCTGCTTGAGAGCCATTCTAATCTCGTACAGGCTGACGTCCGGGATATCTTCGTTTATTATTTTTTAGTTAGTATAAAATATATCTTGTGTGCAAATCATAATCTGTTACTTACATTGTAAGCGAAAGTAAACGTTTGTAAATAGGCATAACTACCAGTACCCCGAGTACGATTAACCTCGCTTACGTCATAGTAAGTAATAAAAACAGAGCAGCGCCTCTCTCAGTTGATTAAGGAACTAAAATGTAATAGATATTTGACAGAAGCACTATGTCATCTTTGGTAGCATTTTCATGGATGTATTCACAGCCGTCTCTATCAGAAGACGATAGAGATGGCTGTGCTTTGATGTATACCATAACGACAAACCGCGCTTAGGGTACAGACAGATACTTCATAACGTTCATTTGGCAATTTAACGAGAGGGAAAAATTAATTTTAAACCTAAGTTGAAGGAAAAAATAAGAAATATCCTTGATTGCCAAATATATAATCTCTCAACTGAAGTATGTTAGAAAAGCGACATTAGTGTAAATATTTTTTTATCTAATTACAGTAATTGGTTAGTTTCAAGTTACTCAAGTGCTTAGTGGTGCACATAAAAAACTAATTGCTCACATTTCTTAATAGTGAAGTCTTCGTAGCCTACGACGACCAGTCTAGAGACATTATCTAATTTTCTCTTGCATCAAGCAGGAAACGTGTTTAAGACTATTTTTCTATTGACGAAATATGTTGGAATCTTAGTAAGTGGAGACGAGGAAGTCACCTTTACCTACTTCTTCTGGGAGATGCATGGTATGCGATGCATTTCATTTTGTTGTTTGTTGAGGTTGAGATTTTTAGGAGAGAGTAGGAGAGAGAGAGAGAGAGAGAGAGAGAGAGAGTTTACTATATCAAATTATTTTTACTTTTTTGCATTCACAATGCAATTTTTATTATTGAAAATATTTTAGTCTCATAAGCTTGTCCAAAAAACGATGTTTATATTATTACAACGCCTCAAAGGAACCTGACCTGTAAGCTACCTGGGTGCATACCATCAACTTTAAGACAGCGATTCAAAAATAGCGCGATGCAGAATAGGTTCCTAAAATGAATTGCTTTCTTTCATACCATGACCTTCTAAAAACTGGATCGCAAATGAATTGCTAAATGTGAATGACCGAACGATTTGTGTCCTTATTTCTTCTACCCATCTCTTTCACTCGATTCTGTCATGCCAGGAGAGTGAAAGGGACAGGTATAACCTGCAGGTGACATGTTAGCTTGGCCAAGTTATACGTCAAATAAGAGTTGATGACAGCTCAGCGGCTGTGAAATGTCATTGAATGATCACTGAATCGCTGTCATTGATATTAAGCTGTCGTTGTACGAATAAGCGAAGCAGATCAGTTTAGGTTCCTAAACAAAACCGCAATAAGACTTGATGGTAGGCACCCTGAACTTTCGAACTAAGTTTCTATGACAATGACTTTAGATGGTTACTTAACAAGTATTTCTACGGAAATAAATATGAATTCGGCCTTTGCTCTCATGTAAGGACACTAGTACTGGATATCCCACAGAGCATAATATTGTAAATATACTTGCAAGTTGATAAAATGTGGAGTTGTATTGATAGCGGTTTTGTATATTGTTACAAAATTATTAGACTAAACTTATTTAGTTTACGTGATTTTATTCGTTATTTAGAATCTATAACACTAGTTATAAGTATATTTTACTTGAGCAAGATGATTAAGTTGTTTGTTAGATTTATATAAAAAAAACCCCAGAAGTGTTTTAATCTCCAAAAGCGAAACAGCATTTCACAGAGATAGGTAATAAAAATGAACGAATAAAGGCAACCAGAAACGTTAATATTTTTCCCTCGTAAATTCTAAAATAAAACCTTCAAATAAATCGAGATCCCAACGGACTTATCATTACTGAGGTATATTTCAAATATTTATCGTTTCAGGGATCCGCCAATAAGCATACTAACGTAAATTAATCAAAGTCAGGTCTGTAGGGAATTTTAGGCGCTGAATGTTTAACAAATCAGATAAAGGTATGCTTATGTGCGTGTTTTATCAGAGATCGGGTTAGGTAAAGCTATTACGTGTGCTTGCGATAATTTTAAGAAATATGGACATTCTCAGATTTTTATTTTATAAAAAAAACTGGAGTTCCGCGATTTGTTATAAAATCTAGAAATGCCTCTTCATTGACGTAAAAATCATCGTGGAGATGCAATAACTTCCTACCTATACTCACTCGAATTTCCAATACTTTAGCTTTAGTTAAGTGTGTCGTATAAATGTGTTATATAAGCGTTGATTGCTCCTCGTTAATCACACCCATTGTGCCTGATGCCTTCAATATTAATCATATGCTCGTTATCTGCTGCGAATCGGCTCAGTGCGACACTCGAGAGACGGGGTGAAGACGGATCTGTCGATAAATGGCGTACCTAGGTATTTCACTGTTGTTGTAATAAATGTTTAATGATGACTTCATTATTAAACAAAAAAAATAACATTTAAGATAACCAAATGTAAAAAAATAATTTGAATCCGTTTTATAAAAATAGAATTAAGAGCTGTTTAATTTTGACTACAGCTGTCTTTCAGTAGAGACTATGACGCTAACTAACTTGGTGATGTCACAAAGACAGTCATTTCCCCCCGTTTAATTAGACTTAATTAAAAAAATACTTGTTTTGTGTTGTTAATATTTCGAAAAACATTTGAAGAAAATAAAAAATATATGTAAAATATTAAGTTATTTAGTTTAACTTGAACAATAAGTACCAATATGAAAATAAAAGATGAACAATATTTATTGTTATAAACTTTAGTTGATTACTCTTAGGTGACCATTAGACGATCAATCTGGCGTCAGTTCAGTTCGTGACCTTGATTAATATTGATTTCAGATTGATGGTGCAAGGTTGGAATGGATCACGTATAATTCATTAAATTTTATTTTTTGTTATCAACCCAAGGTCACATGCCTCCATTCTGTCCTCTAGTTTTTGGAGGGAAACTGAAAATCAGTGATTTACTCTACGAGTAAGGGCGTTTGTGCACTACACTGAATTTTACAGATCCGGAAAAAAACGGATGCTTGTATTTTAATAATTAATTATTATAAATAAAAGAATATATTTATTTCGGTTATTTTATTTTAGTTTTAGTTACACGAAATAAATAAATTCTTACTATTATAAATTATTAAAATACAAGCATCCGTTTTTTTCCGGATCGGTAAAATTCAGTGTAGTGCACAAACGCCCTAAATGTACCACGGAGTTTTCGCCTTTATGCATCGCTTCGGCACACAAAATGATATTTTTTATGAGATTAATTTAAGTTAATTTTATGTTCTAGAATTTAATTGAACTTTTGTTTTCTAAAAATTTTCTGTTTTTGATTACTTATCTTTGTTATTTGTGCATATTTGATGGAAATAAATGATATATCTATCTATATCTACTTATTGAACTGACGACAGATTAGAAAGAAAATAGAAAGAAAAGTAATTTATTTTGACACACAACAAGTACACAGTATTACACAAAACAATATTATGAGATTAATTTAAGTTAATTTTAATTTCTAGAATTTAATTTAACTTATCTTTTCTAATAAATTTCTATGTTTTTGATAATTTGTGCATATTTGATGCAAATAAATGATAGGTATATCTATCTTTATCTACACATTGAACAGACGACAGATTAGAAAGAAAACAGAAAGATTTTTATTTTTACACAAACAACGAGTACACAGTATTACACAAAACAAAAACATAGACACTAACTTAATACATTTAAAATTGATCGTGTAATGGTCACCTTACATTACCTCCAGCTGCAACTTGAATCTTATGCTTAAGGGCATTCCGGCGATCAAACTCAGAATTTTCAATGTTTTTAAATTAAATTTCCTGACAAAGTATCATTGCTAGGTCTTCCAAAATATTATATGTGATAGATCTTTTCTTTATGAAGGGAAGTTACTTAATTTTATTTGAATTAAATAAATACAATGTTCTAAAAACAAATGATTTTCAAGACCCCTTTTTTCCGTCTTAAACTGAATTATCTCAATAACTATTTGAGTAATCAAGCAAATTTTTTTTGTGTAAGTAGTTCTTAGTCATATCTAGGGAAGTTACTAAAAATTTTTTTTGTAATGTTTATATTCAAGAACTAGTATCCCAAAATGCATCGTACACCGTTTCGCAGCATAATTCTTCAGTCTCCGCCTGGCATTGGCGGCGTTTGGACGTGGAGACTGTATCGCTCCGATTGCGCCAAAATTGAAAAAAAAAAACTCAAACCAGGATCCTAATTTTTTTCAATGATGCTTATGTTGCTAGGAAATATTGAACTAGCGCTTCAGGATTGGGTATAGATGAGTGCTTTGCCATTTATTGCATAACCATAGACCTATGTAACCTAGGACAAATAATAATTTTACTCATTACCTAAAGCAAACATTAATAGTTTGAAATAAAAGTGACGGATAAGTAATATTGCCTAAGATACTTAAGAGCCCATAAAAGTTGTACTATTTGACTACCTATATTTTGTTGTGTTGTAGGTAGGTACATAATTAGTCTAAGTTTCTAACTTCTACTACTGTATATTAAATTTATGTTCGTTTTAGGTTCCTCACAAAATTGGATAGGTAGGTGTAAAAAATTGCATCTAGAAATAAGAAATTCACTTGTTGAAAAAGTTTTTTACAGAGACATAATGCAATAAAAAGCAATTCTTGAAATAAAACCGACGTAAGTTTTTTTCATATACCTAGTTGATCTAATATTACCATTACACCAATTTTATGAGACTGTGAAAAGTCCAGCTTCTTACCTTTGAGTGAGGAACATATACCGCACCATTTTGTGAAAATTTCAGGTTCAAAACATTCTTGAAATGACAACTTCTTTAGCGGCGTTGTGCACTATTTATTGTGATGGGTAAAAGCTGTTTAACTCGCGTCAGAGGGCCTACTCTGAAACGCTAATCCGAAACTTCGGTTAGCCCTGTCCCTCTCACTCTCGAGTCATAACGGAATCGAGTGATAGGGGCGGGGCTAACCGAAGTTTCGGATTTGCGTTTCAGAGTACGGTCCCAGGATCACGTGACCGTAAGACGTACTTGGGGGCCTGATCGAAAAACTGTTACAATGTCATTAGAATATAATTATAATTATAATAATAATTCAATAATAATAATAATAATAATAATAATTCATATGACATTTGAATGTCATCACCAAAACCAAAACAATCAAAATTAGTAATGGAAAAGGATGAAGAAATAAAATATGTTGACGAGAAGCAGAGCAGCACGCTCAAGACCTCCGGACTCGTCACCTCGCTCCGCCTCGCAGTTGTCGGCAACTATATCAGTGCCGTGTGTCCAGCTGACATCTGCAGTTGCGTCGAGCGATAGTGACGAGTACTTCTCTCCGCCGTCGTCGCCACCACCTGTACGCCGGAGGAGGGGCCGGCCAGCGAAGAGTTTGGGGCTTCTGGGGCAATCGGCTCCGGTCAGGGCCCCCGCTCCCGGTGGAGTGCAGCGCATGCGATGGACATTATCCATTAACGAAAATGTCATGCGCGCATATTTTGAGGCAACAGAGGCAGGAACTAATCTTACTGCGTATCGTGTTCGGATGCTTTCTCTGTTTCAGGCTCTTGAACCATCAATCAACGTTTCGGCTCAACGACTGTCGGATCAGGTGCGAGCCATTCAACGGGGTCACTTGTTGGATGACTCTGTACTTGATCGGCTCCGTACAGAGGTACAACGTAACCGTATCATTACTACTGCATCGCAGGCGGCAACTCAAGCTTCTGCCGCGGCCACATTGCAAGCTGGCGTTGTTGATAGTGATGGTGGAGATGATATGGTTACTACTGTAAGTCCCCAATACAATGATATATTGAGGAGTACTCTTGAAGATGTAGTTCGGGAATTTCGATCGACTTCGGTTCACCTTAGACCTCGGCTTCCGCGTTTTCCCATGCACAAAAAAAATAGGGCACTGATGTGTGCTTTAGATTTGCTACTACCAAATTACTTTGATAGTAGTGAAGACCTGGCTGATACTCATTCGATCCTGTACTGTGCGGCTATTACAGCTTGTCGTGTTGCTCATGTCAAATTTCCAAATACTGACACAGCAACACGCCCTCGCCTGGCTGTACCAGCCTGGCAGTGTAGGATTGAGCGTCGTATCAGTGAGGCTAGGGTACTCATCGGTAAACTCAGCTGCTTTAGGGAGGGCAACATGCGCCCTAGGGTCATGCACTTTGTGAAACGTGCATTTTTGGGAACTGGTATTAGTCCTCAAAATTATATTTCATGCGTCACAGAGCGCATCGACTTCCTGAAGCAGAAAATTTGTGCATGGGCTAATCGTATTCGAAGGTATAGGGTGCGAGTCGATCGCTTTACTCAGAACCGCATGTTCGAGAGAGATCAACGACGTGTTTATGCATCCTGGGAGCGATCGGATCAGAGTGATACTGATATGCATCGGCCGGATGATGATGCCATGATTTCTTTTTGGCACAACATCTGGTCCGTGCCTGTCACTCACTCTGAAGGTGCGTGGATGGAGGATGTTGAGCGTTCGTGTGAGCTTATACCTGATATGAATGAAGTAACCATTGACTACCAAGACGTAGTTTGTGCAGTTCGTTCCTTACCCAACTGGAAATCTCCAGGCCCGGACGGACTGCACAATTTCTGGTATAAATGGTTACCTAGCTCGCACGTTTGCTTAGCATCTCAATTTCAATGTGCTTTATTATCTCAGTCGCTTCCAGAATTTATGACAACAGGCATAACCCATCTGCTCCATAAATCTGGTAGTACTGCGGACCCCAAAAACTATAGACCTATCACCTGTCTGCCAACAATTTATAAAATTCTTACGTCCATTTTGAGATCGAAGATTAATAAACACATTGATCAAAATTCTATTATGATTGCCTCTCAAAATGGATGTAGGAATGGGGCCCGTGGTACTAAGGAGCTACTCCTCATTGACATGGCTATTAACCAACAGGTTCGTCGAAACCGAAAGAACCTGTCGACTTCCTGGATAGATTATAAGAAGGCATATGATTCCGTGCCGCATTCGTGGCTCATGAGGGTGCTGGAGTTGTATAAAATAAATACAACTCTACGCACTTTCTTGATATCGTGCATGCGAAAATGGAGAACGGTCCTTTTCTATCCAGGATCTCGACGGGTTCTAGGTCAGGGCGACCCTATAAAAATAGAGCGAGGTATCTTCCAGGGTGACGGTCTGAGTCCATTGTGGTTCTGTCTGGCCTTGAACCCTCTGAGTACACTTCTCGAGAGTTCAGGATTAGGCTACCGTTTACGGAGAAATGGTCAAGTAATATCACACCTGCTATACATGGATGACCTGAAACTATTTGCCCATAGCAGTTCTCATTTAACAGCGTTACTGAAGGTTACTGAAGCTTTCAGTAATGCCATTAAAATGGAATTTGGTGTGGACAAGTGTGCAGTCATGCATGTAAAGCGTGGTCAGATAATGGAATCCACGGGTATACAACTCTCGGATTCTATTAATCTTAGATCTCTCTCCGTTAACGAAACCTATAAATATTTAGGTATGTCACAGGCATTAGGCATCAACGATGCTGACATGAAACAGTCGTTGCGTGAGCGTTTCTTGGGGCGCCTCTCAAAAGTCCTTAAAAGTCTTTTGTCTGGCGGAAACAAGGTTCGCGCATACAATGGATGGGTCATGCCGGTACTGATGTATTCCTTTGGCATACTTAAATGGACTCAAACTGAACTGGATGCCCTGGATAGAAAAGTTCGTACATTGCTAACAGCACACCGCATGCATCACCCACGTTCATCGACCATGAGATTGTATATCCCGCGGAAGTGCGGTGGTCGTGGCTTCTTAAATGCTAAGACATTGCATAACCGCGAGATATGCAATCTTAGGGAGTATTTTCTCCAAGTCGATATGGGGTCTCATAGAGATGTAGTTGCTGTTGACAATGGACTGACTCCTCTATTTTTAGCAAAAGAAAACTGGCGCAAACCTGTAGTACTTAGTACGTCCGACCGCAGCACTGTGTGGCAAAGCAAGGAGTTACATGGCAGATTCTACCGGGCTCTCCATGGGCCCGACGTAGATTTATTAGCCTCAGTATCCTGGCTCCGTTTCGGTGATCTTTTTGGTGAAACCGAAGGTTTTGTCTGTGCAATTATGGATGAGGTTGTGATGACGAATAACTACCGAAAGTATATCCTAAAGGATGGCACAGTGGATATTTGCCGAGCGTGCCATCGTCCGGGTGAATCCCTTAGGCATATAATCTCCGGTTGTTCTCGTCTCGCAAACGGCGAATATTTGCATAGACATAACCAAGTGGCCAGGATAATACACCAACAACTTGCTCTGAAACATAGTCTTGTGGCATCCGAGGTGCCGTACTACAGGTATGCACCAGAACAGGTCCTTGAAAATAGCCATGCCACATTATATTGGGATCGATCTATCATTACAGACAGGACTATTGTAGCTAATAAGCCTGATATTGTATTGATAGATCGACACGAACGCCGCGCAATAATTGTTGATGTCACTGTTCCCCATGATGACAACCTTGTGAAAGCTGAAATAGATAAAGAAAACAAATATCTTGATTTAGCTCACGAGATTGTTGACATGTGGGACATTGATTCAGCAATTGTTGTTCCGATAGTCATATCTGCCCATGGGCTGATAGCCAAGAGCCTCGATAAACACCTTAAGAGGCTTGCGTTAGGTGGATGGATCGGGAGTCAGATGCAGAAGGCAGTACTTCTGGACACGGCCCGTATAGTGAGAAGGTTCCTGTCTCTGGATCCTTAACCATCGGTAGCCGGGACCCTGATCTTGCTGCCGTTGGGGAACTGCATTTTTGTATTTTTAAATGTTATATTTTTTAGTGTTATACATTGTAAAAATTTAATGTTTAGAAATATAATTTTGTAAGTATTTAAAATGTAATAAAGGGAATAATAATAATAATAATTGTTGTTCCGATAGTCATATCTGCCCATGGTCTAATAGCCAAGAGCCTCGATAAACACCTTAAGAGGCTTGCGTTAGGTGGATGGATCGGGAGTCAGATGCAGAAGGCAGTACTTCTGGACACGTCCCGTATAGTGAGAAGGTTCCTGTCTCTGGATCCTTAACCATCGGTAGCCGGGACCCTGATCTTGCTGCCGTTGGGGAACTGCATTTTTGTATTTTTAAATGTTATATTTTTTAGTGTTATACATTGTAAAAATTTAATGTTTAGAAATATAATTTTGTAAGTATTTAAAATGTAATAAAGGGAATAATAATAATAATAATAATTTATTATAATTATAATTCCATTATAATTCAATACCTAGTACAAAATTAGAGGCTCTTGCAAGACATGCTCTTGCTCTCGCGGTTTTGAAATTCGAAATTCGAAATTCCCACAACAATATCTAAAACCGATGGTTGAGGCGCCAGTAGCAATAAAAAGAATGAAAGGTCTGTCAGCTGTATTGACAGTTTAAACTCTCAAATTTAACCACCGCGTCAGATAAGTTTGCGGAGTTCTGTAAGGAGACTTGCATAGTCGGAGTAAAATTTTTGATACTCTAATGAAATATTGCATAGGTACAAGTAAGTTATTTAAAATTTTACTTTTTTGCATTCACAATGCAGTTCCTATCATAGAAAAATGGAAAATAAAGTATTTAGAAAAAATCGACCCGTCTCACAACCAGCTCCGATGGGATGGAGTCGCCCGGATAGCGAAAGGTCGTGGGTTCGTGTCCCATCGGAGCTGGTTGTAAGACGGGTCGATTTTTTCTAAATACTTTATTTTCCATTTTTCTAGGTACAAGTACTTCCGAAGGAGGAATATTTATTTCATTATTTAAATTTCATTGCACAAAGTATAAACAAATGGCGGGCTAACTTTAAACTGACTAACATATTATATCAAAGATAATAAACTCATAAAAATAAATAATCTCGAAGAAGTTTTATATACACTCTCTGCCACAAATGTCATTTATTAAAAGTAGGTGGCTAAAACGTCAGTGATTAGATTACATATCCTTTGGAAACTGCCATGCAAGAAATGACAGTTTTGTATAAGTAGTACGAAACCAAACCGTTTCAGCTGCTCGACCGTGATGTTATCAAAGCCAGCGGCTTAACCTTCTTTGAGCTTATCAAGGGCAAACTTGAGCTCTGTTTCTGTAAAAGCCTCGTACAAGTGGTTAACCTCTTTACCAGGGTCTCGTGTAAATTTCTTCTGGAGACTTTTCGTGGAAGCTTTCCCATTTTGGAGTAAGTGGTGAGCGATCTGGTTTGTGGTCACATTGGAATGACGATCAGCGATTTTAGGATCATTATTTAGTTTCCTTATAAAACACCATGCCTTCTACGCCTTCGATTAGCTTGTTCCACTTTTCTCTCGTTGTTTCGGATATGGCTTCTAGCAATTCATTCCCAAAATCGATGGTGTCCTGTGAGATGGGATCTAATTCATACTGGTCTTGGTATGTCATCCTATCATATTATATTTAAAAACATATATTTGATGCTTGGGAGAGCAAGCGAGATGTCATCATCATCATGTCAGCCGAACGACGCCCACTGCTGGGCATAGGCCTCCCCCAAGGATCTCCACAACGATCGGTCCTGCGCTGCCCGCATCCAGCGGCTTCCCGCGATCTTGACCAGATCGTCGGTCCACCTTGTAGGGGGCCTGCCCACGGAACGTCGTCCGGTACGCGGTCGCCATTCGAGAACCTTTCCGCCCCAACGGCCATCGGTTCTCCGCGCTATGTGTCCCGCCCACTGCCACTTCAATGATGCAATCCTTCGAGCTATGTCGGTTGTTTTAGTTCTCCTGCGGATCTCATCATTTCTGATTCGATCGAGCAGGGAAATACCAAGCATCGCTCTCTCCATTGCTCGCTGGGTGACTTTGAGCCTTCTTATGAGACCCATAGTAAAAGACCACGTCTCACTTCCATAGGTCATTACTGGCAACACACAATGGTCAAAGACCTTAGTCTTGAGACATTGAGGTATTTCGGACGCAAATATATGTCGGAGCTTCCCAAACGCTGCCCATCCGAGCTGGATTCGACGAGAGATCTCTTTCTCAAAGTTGGACTTACCTAACTGGACCGTCTGTCCTAGGTAAACATAGTGGTCAACAACTTCGAGTGTAATGTTCCCAACATTAACTGGAGCGGGTGCAACATGGGCATTGAACATGATTTTCGTCTTCTCCATGTTCATCTTAAGACCCACTCTTTGCGAAGCATTACCGAGATCTTCGAGCATTGTGTTCAGGTCTTCCAAGGTCTCAGCCATAAGAACTACATCATCGGCAAACCGTAGGTGTGTTAGGTACTCGCCATTGATGTTGATGCCGTATCCTTTCCAGTCCAGCAGCTTAAAAATATCCTCCAACGCAGCTGTGAACAGTTTGGGAGAGATGACATCTCCCTGTCTCACACCTCGCTGTAGTTGGATAGGATTAGAGCTCTGGTTCTGTAATCGGACTGACATGGTGGCGTTTTGGTATAAGTACCTCAGCACCTCGATGTACCTGTAGTCTATTTGGCACCTCTGGAGAGACTGCAGCACCGCCCAAGTCTCAATCGAATCAAAGGCTTTCTCATAGTCCACGAACGCCAAGCAAAGTGGCAAGTTATACTCTTCGGTCTTCTGTATAACTTGCCGCAGCGTATGAATGTGGTCTATGGTACTGTAGCCTTTCCGGAACCCGGCTTGTTCGGGAGGTTGGAAGTCGTCGAACCTGCGAACGAGACGATTCGTAATGACTCTCGAAAACAACTTATAGATATGACTCAGAAGCGAGATGGGTCTATAGTTCTTCAAGAGAGTTTTATCACCCTTCTTGAAAAACAGCATCACATCGCTTCTGCCCCATGCCTTTGGCGTTTTGCCCTCAAGGATGACTGAATTGAAAAGCTTCTGGAGGATTTTAAGTATCGGCTTACCGCCCGCTCTCAGAAGCTCTGTTGTGATTCCGTCATCGCCCGCCGCCTTGTTGATTTTAAGCTGCTTGAGAGCCATTCTAATCTCGTACAGGCTGACGTCTGGGATATCTTCGGTATGGTGTCGGGTAAGCTTGGCTCTAGGGTCTGTAGCCTTGCTTTCAACAGGTGTTTGTGTGGAATATAGCTGTCCATAGAAACTCTCAATCTCCCTCAGGATTTCAGGTGTTGACGAAATGATGCTACCTTCCTCAGTTTTCATCCTCGTCAATTGACTTTGCCCGATAGCGAGATGTAGTTGGTATTTATTGTGACCTCTCCAAAGCTTTCGATTGTGTTAATCACCAAACACTTTTAAGGAAATTAAAACATTATGGTGTCTATGATCAATCGGTTAGCCTTATGCAATCATATCTATGTGAAAGAACACAGAAAGTAGTTATCAACAAAACTGAGTCTACTGGAGCCCCTATCAACATGGGCGTACCCCAGGGGTCAATACTGGTCCCTTTTGCTGTTTTTAATTTATATAAATGAGCTTCCTTTTTAAGCAAAGAATTTATGCAAGACAGTGCTATTTGCTGATGACACTTCCTCTAGTCTTTAAAGTTGACAGAGGTAATAATTGCTCTGACGAAGTAGATAGTACTTTATCGAAAGTTGCGCATTGGTTTCATAGCAATAATCCATTCTTTTACCATGGTACCATTAGACAGTACCATTGATGGTACTGTGGCAATTTCTTTTTGCCGTGGTACCATCAATTAATCTATCATTAAACTCGAAAAAAACAAAATGTGAAAAAAAAATCCCTGCCAAACGTAAGACAGGTTGATATTCACATAAAATTGGATGACAATGTAGTAGAATTAATTAACAGTACTCAATTTTTAGATATAACATTAGATTATCGACTTCAATGGGACCCTCATATTGAAGCCTTGGCCGGTAGACTCAGTTCTGCGGCATTTGCTGTTAAAGAAATAAGGCTCTTAACCGATATTGAAACGGCAAGGTTAATCTATTTTAGCTATTTTCAGAGTGTATTGTCCTACGGCCTATTACTTTGGGGTTCAGCAGCTAACATCGAAAGTATTTTTGTGCTTTAGAAAAGAGCTATTCGCGCCATATACAAACTTCGGCCAAGAGATTCTTTAAAAGAAATCAACATATTAACTGTTGCAGGACAATACATAATAATATATGAGAATATGGTATATGTGAGTATCTCAATACATTTGTAAAACGTAGCAATATACATAAATTCAAAACAAGAAATAAAAATAAGATTGCCGTTCCAAGGATTCGACTTGAAAAAACAAGAAGTTCGTTTTTGAGGAAAAGCGTAGCTAGTTTTAATAAAGTTCCACAGAATTAAGTAGAGCTCTCTTTGCACAAAATTTTAACATATAGTTGTGTTGCTGTCGCTTCGGTATTAATTTTTAATTAGTACAAATATTCCAGCATATCTCATAATATTTAAACAGAAAAAAGAACCTGACGTTAGGCAAGTTTTTACGTTTTTTACCCATTTTTGGAGCACAAGGCATATGATGCGTACATGGCGAAAAATAGTGACAATGAAAAATAAAGATATTTTAAAATGATTAATGAAAAAAGGTTTTTTTAAAGTGGCTGATTTATAACCTTACGTGGCAAGTTTACATTAGTAAACAAAGTATCAATTATTTCAGTTGCGCTACATTTTGTTTAAACAAATTCGACGATCTCCGTGGCCGATTGGTGTACGCACCGGTTTTCTAGGTGCCACTATCTCTGAGGTCCCGGGTTCGATTCTCGGATGGGTAAATGTCGAAAACTAACTTTTAGATATTTTCTTGTATCTGGGTGTATGTGATCGTTGCTTCCAATTTTCAATGACACAAGTTATTGTATTATTTGATATTATCAGTTTTGGTATTGGAATAATATGTATTTTATTTTATTTTTTTGTACTTAAATAATATTTTTATTTAAGGGGTTTTTTATATATTGATTTATATTATAGATTGATAGCGTGATTTTATATAAACGGTATACTTATTTAAATATTGATTATTTTGATTGAGTAAAAAAGTATTAGATGATGGGCTAGTATGAGTTATTTATATTTTTTCATAATAAATTATAAGTTTTATTAATTTGATTGGAATAAATCTGAAAATGTACCTACTGGTTAGAGCAGTATACATTATTTATTTTTTTCAGTGTAATTTGTAGCAAATGTTGTAGTTTTGCCTGCGAAGATCATTTCGATAATGGATATATTACCGAAATTATTTAGAGATAGAAAATAAATATAAATAGCTGCTGCTGTGTTCTGCATTTTGAAGAATCGTTTGAAGTGACTATCTTTGTTAAAAAAAGCTTTTTTACTACATACGAATAATATCTAAGATCTACTCTTCCTACAAACCGACGTTTACAATAAATATTCATTAATAATTCTTTTTGTATTCTACATAATATAATTTCCTTAGTAAAAGCGCACATAGGTGATATTTTAGATGTAAATAGAATGCGCGCTGCATGCCGCGTCTACACGTATTTCTCAGTCTACGAGAGTGCCGCGGCCGGAGTCTTACCGATCCCAGCACCCTCTTGCTTGTGTAAGCAACGGCCATCGACGATATTTTTTTTACCTATGCTATATCCTTAACGATAGGTTCCATATTAACTAACTAAGAAGCGTTGTGAATAGCTTCATTTTTTATTTGGTAAGAGCAAGGGTACCTTGGTATGCCTTTTTGTCAAAATTCTGCTGAGAATCGGGGTGGGACGGAGTGAAGACGGATATGTCGATCAGTAACGTGTTTCTTATACTTCAAGTAAATAGGCTAAAAAATGTACTACAACCGAAACGTAAAATTTAATATTCACCTCTATCTCATTTATCATCAAGTAGTTTTGACATACTTCTAGAGTATCAGATACTCTAGAATGACGAATTCTGTAAAATTTTGTTACCCCACCTACTACCTATTATTTCATACCACATTTCGTTGGATATCTATATTTTAATCATACAGTGCCAGTGGCTCTTATTACCTACAATCAAGCACATGTCATGTCACGATACAAATGTCAAACAAGTTTCGTAACTACCGATATTCTACAAATCGTTTGGCTAAAGCATCGACAATCATTTTAAAACGAAATTGACATTAACCACGTCCCCAGCACTAGTTAACTCGAAAATAATTTCAGTTTAAACGACGCCATTCGTTCTCTTTCATTAAAATGTGCCGGTTACTTTCAATCGCTTTAATATCTCCCCCGCCTGAATCCACTCATGGAAATTGTCAAAGAAAATTATTTATTATTGATCCAAACAAATAAATATCTGAAACTGGAATGAATAAAATTACTGAACAATAGAAAAAATCACTAATTTTCGTTGATTTTTTTTTAAGATCATCCATAAGCAGGCACATTTTTGGAATATTTACCTAGGTTAAAGTCTAAACGGGCATGTACCAATTCTTGTATATAAGGTTAGGTACCTATATAAATAACATATGTATGTATCGTACATAAGTGTATGTACTACGTATGTCTGCAGATAAAGATGCAAAATATTAGGAAATATTCACTGTTAGAAATGGAAACTTTATTCAAATACATTTAAACTTCAATCGTTCACTTCAGAACTTTTCTTTTCTTGCTGTCTCTACTTTTCACATAGCTCTTCCTATCCACAACGTCAATTGGTCCATCAATTTCTTTTCCAGTTACGGTTACCTTACCCCATCTTGTCGGTAATTGCATCCGAGCACCGAGAATAATGGCGTCGCATTGTCGACGCCGCCGACGCAGTTTTAATGAAGAGCACTTCAAAATTTTTCCGTACAGCTATAACGGAGGTAAGTTGGACGTCCATTTCGCTAGATGGAGCTGAACAAAAAATGTTTAAGTACTATGTAGGTCGTTGCTTTTATAGAAAAATCTTTCGCTGGGAAAAAAGGGAAGAAAATATAAAAATATGGTAAGTATTTACAGTTTTCAAGGTAAAACGTCTACAATCCAAATTATTTTTACTTTTTTGCTTTAACTATACAATTTTTATTATTAAAAATGCAAAAGCTCAGTGGTTAGAGCTTTCGCCCGGATGGTAAAAGATCATGGGTTCGTGTTCCATCGGAGCTACTTGTAAGACGGGTCGATTTATTCTAATAATTAATTTTCAATAGGTAATAAAAAAAATTTACAGTCCAGTTTAACGACTAAGGGTAGATCGCCTTTTTGTCTTAATCTAATTTTATACAGCTTTTTATAAATGCATAAATAATTAGTTGTGACAAAAAAGAAGAACTCTAAGTAAAATACAAAATCATTATGCAATCGTTTTAAAACCTTTTTTTTACAATTATTTTAAATGCGCGTTTCACAAAGCACTAAATGAGTCGTTATTTCGAAATAATTTGGCTATAAAACAGTTTATATGAGATTAAGACAGTGGCGTACCAAACTGTAGCTACTGCTTAGTTTATTATTCAAAGCACATAAAGAGGTAGAACTAGGTTTGTCATTTGTTTTACGAGATAAGTAATAGTTGCGGAGGTCGCAGCCGTGTGGCTGCCAGCCAAAAAACATCGAATGTGTTTCTATGCAGACGTCTGCTCATCAGTCTGACAGATAACTATTACGTCTTTATTTTAACCGCCTCTATGGTCTAGTCACTAGACCATAGAGGCGGACTCTAGTGGTTCACACCACCGGTTTCAGACCCAGAGGTCCCGGGTTCGATTCCCAGATACATATTGTATTCGGTTTGGTTGGTGGTAGGACATGTTCTTAGTCCACCTGACTAGCTACCACTATCCTGTCTAAGTCTGACGCCATAATAATAATGCTTTCAGCATTATTGTGCTCCAGCAGTTAGAGATAAGATAGCCAATTCTTGTGATTGAGGATTCCGGGAGTAGTGCGCTTCCACCTTCAGCCTTATCACCACTTAACATCAAGTGTGATGAAGGTTAAGTTCTACACCGCTGTGTAGGGCAGAGGTACCCTTTGTGGCCACTTTAAGGATTTTTTTACTTCTAAGCACTTAGTACTAAATGGTCTTAGGTACTTAAGACACAAATTATATCTTAAATTAAAGATAATTTATCTACCTTTAAAGCTATATTTTTCAAATATGAAAAAATAAAATAGTTTTTTTGTATATAACACAAAATGTGTGAGAGGTGCCGAATGTACCGGTTTTGGCCATTTATTGATAGTTAAACTTAAAATATTTTCATATAAAATGAGCGTTATAATAAATAATAAATAAATTCATTTATTCATCGAGTAATATACAACTCATTTTGTTAGTAACAATATTGCTTAAAACTATGTTAGTATTAAACCTCTTAAATCTAGACACAATATTTTATGTTTTTGCCATGCCACTTGAAATGGCACAGCAACGATTGACAAATGGGCAGTCAAGTCTGCTCGCAATCATGTCCAGGATGCTGTTGGAGCTCCCCCGCACCCTGCGCACCAGGGAAGCACATCTTTTGCGCATAGTTGCATAAAAGCAACTAACGCTAGCCTCAGCGAACATCCCGGATGCGCTACAGGAGCGACGCAGCCCCAAAAGCATCCTGAACGCATTATTATACTGCACTCGAAGGGCGTGGTAAGCCTTTTGAGTGTAATTACACCACAGGCTGCATGTGTAGAAGGAAGTGCAAAAAGCACGAAACAGGGTGATTTTAACTTCACGTGAGCAGCGTGCAAACCTGCGGAGCAACATGTTTGCTCTGACTGACAACGCCCTTCGCTCTCTTTCTATATCGTTGTCATCTTTGAGGTCAGGTGTTAACAAATGTCCCAGGTATTTAAAGCTGTACGTTCTCTTAAGTTCGCATTTATTTAGGTAAACCGGTGGTATTTTGTCGACCCGTCGACTCCTCGACTGAAAGACCATATGTTGGCTCTTATTTACATTATAGGCCAGACCATGCGACGCCGCGTAAGCCTCACAAATAGTGAGTAGCTTCCTTAGGCCACAGATAGACGCGCTCAGCAGCACCATGTCGTCGGCGTAGCTGATGTTGTTTAAGCTTACCCCGTCTATGTAACAGCCGACCCTGGTACTGCTGAGCTCACCTACCAGCTCATCCATATATAGATTGAAAAGGGTGGGCGAGCTCAATCCCCCCTGTCTCACCCCACACTCCAATCCATACGGCCTTGAGAGGATACCATCCCATCTCACATTATTGATGTCAAATGATATTATATAAAATGACGATTATATGAAATAAACATTATGCAAGATGAAATAAGTTGAAGTGTTGTTATGACAAACGTTTATTATGTCATATGAACGTTATTGAAATGAAATTATACCAAATGAAATTATATCATTCATTACGCACCCAAAAACAACTAGGGCAGAGGTACCCTTTGTGGCCACTTTAAGGGTTTTTTGACTTTTAAGCACTAAGTGCTAAATGGTCTTAGGTATTTAAAAGACAAATTATATCTTAAATTATATATAATTTATCTACCTTTAAAAATATATTTTTCAAATTTAAAAAAGCAAAAGGTCAGTAGGCGTACTTTCGCTGCGGCGGGGTCGTTGCGGCGATTACGAAATTTTCTACCTACTGCCACTAAAATTACTCTTGCACAATCTTTACTTCTGCCTTTACTTGACTATGCAGATACATTACTTATTAAGAAGTTCAGACCTTACGTCTGAACTTCTTAATAAGCTAGAGCGTATCCAAAATTTCTCAATACGATTCATATTTGGTCTTCGCAAATATGACCATGTCTCCCAATACCGTCAAAAGCTTAAGTGGCTTCCGATACGACGTCGCAGGGATTTGCACATCCTTTCTCGTCTCTTCTCGGTGCTGTTCAATCCCAATACTCCTATTTACCTAAAAGAACGTTTCAAGTTCCTTTCTTCCTCTCACAATCACTGTCTCCGCTCCTCCGATAATCTCTGTCTTGTTACACCTCTCAACTCAACAAAATTTTATAGTCAATCGTTTACTCTGCAGGCTATTCGATTATGGAACTCCTTGCCTGACACAACTAGACGTGCACAGACCCTTAACTCCTTCAAGTCCCAGGTTAAGGAGTTCTTCCTATCCCAACTATCCCATGAGTCCTTCCCTTGAAAGTTCGTGCTTTGTTTGGTTCTCGGTTTCTGCTACTACACTTTCTTTGATCTTGCTGTACAGTATAATAATATGTATTGTATCAAAAGTATATTTATGTATTTTATTGTATTATATTATATTTTTATATTTATTTATTATTATGTATTGATTATGTATGTATTGATATATCATTGTAGTTAGCTATTGCGCACAATCTGCCCTTATTATCTTCTTCAAACTCTGTAAAATACGGGTTGCCTGGAAGAAATCGCTGTTAAGCGATAAGGCCGCCCCTTTGTTCACAATTTTTATGTAACTGTATTTCTTGTATGTTTGTTGTTTCTGTTTTTATGTGCAAAAAAAGAATTAATCAATCAATCAATCAATCAAAATAGTTTTTTGTAAAAATATAACACAAAATGTGTGAGAGGTGCCAAATGCATCGGTTTTAACCACTTATTGATAGTTAAACTTTTGTAAGTATAGCGAAAAATCGAAACAAAACCCAGGTTAAATCAATATATTCTATTGCGCTAGAAACCAATCAATTGCAAAACAACAATTTAATTGTAAAATACAAAAATTTGTAAATTATTTCATGAAAACAAATTTCTTAAAATTTTCATACAAAACATTTTATACAACAGAAAATGGAATTTATTGAAACAAAATCGTATGACTTATGGAATTATAACTATTGTTATCTTTACCTTAAAATAGCTTATTTTAATTGCCTTTAGCAAAAATGGCGAAAAGTTGTTTAGAAAACTTTTACAGCAAAAAGTGGTCAAAACCAGTACAGTGGCCAAAACAGGGGCTTCTGCCCCATAAAAAAATGTGGACGAATAGCCGCTACACACGCTCCTATCCGACCGCCGATTTGGTGCGGGCGAACTTCACTGCAGATCTGAACCGTGCCTACACACGTTCAAACCAAATCTGCCAGACCAAATCGGTCGGCGCTACACACGTTCCGATTTGGTCTGGCCGACCTCTAGCCGTTGTTGCAGTGTTGCCAGCCACTGCTAATCTCCCAATATTATTATTATTTATAAATACTGAAAACATTAATTTGCTTGCAATAAATAAATAAAAAAAATATATTTTCGGTTTTCAATGTTTTATTACTATAAAAAAAACAATTTCATTACCTATTTTTTAATTTTCTGTTATTTTCAAAAAAATACTAAAACATGCTAAATATTTACTAAAAGCAGCACTTATTTATGCCCTTTTTATATATATTTAGTTTTACGACAAATTGCGAGTGTTAAAATAAAATATTCTAAAAAAACTAATAGATAAAAAGTTTTTTTTCATAAATGGCCATATTTAAACCTTTCGTTCGTTTAGTCCTACGTAAAACTCATGAACGAGCATTAAATTGAATCCTCTGAAAATCCCTTAAAGTAATTCTATCTGCCTTAAATATTTCCGCTTTTACATATTTTCTCCCTAAATCTAGGGGAAAACCTCCAAAATTGTCAACACTGCCAAGTTGGTCCGGTCGGAAGCCTACACACGTTCCGATTTGGTAGGAAGTGAAGTTCGTGCGAACCAAATCCGGCCGACCGCGTCAAACATGAATAATAATAATTATGGTCGGACGACTACGCTACACACGTCCAGATTTGGTCTGGAGCAGACCAAATCGGCGGTCGGATAGGAGCGTGTGTAGCGGCTATAATGCTCTGAACAGACAGACGCGATCACGAGACTTCAAAGCAGGAGCGATGCGGTACGTCGCGTGTAAGGCGGACGCTCTTACATTATTTCATATTAGTGGCTCCCCGCAGTTTTACCCGCGTGGTTCCCGTTCCTGTGGGAATAGTGGGATAAAATATAACCTATGTTACTCGGGAATAATGTACATTTCTACTGGTGAATGAATATTTTAAGTCGGTCCTGTAGTTTTTAAGTTTATCCATTACAAACTAACAAAATCAAATATTTTCTCTTTGGCTTCCTTTTGGCTAAGCTTTGATAAGACAGTTAAAACATTTTCTAAGTCCCCAAGGAAACAGAGATTTCACCGCTTTAGGAATTTAGCTTTAATGTTGATCCACATATTCTGTGGTGATCCAGTTAATCATCAACATCCTCATGATTCATGAGCCGTTCGGCAACCACCGCTGGGCCTAGGCCTCAACAACGGGTGGTTTCTCGATCTTTTCATTGGATTTTTTTGTAAAAAAAGACAAAATTACTTTTAAAAAGCCACTAGGTAGCTACGACCTAACAGTAGTCTGCAAAACAAGCATTGAAGGAGGGAGCGTTAATACTCCATTGTTTGAAGCGCCATCTAGCGGAATCACCATTTTAACTAAAACGTCGGGAAAGCAAGGTGAAGCCATTTTAAAGTTCCCAACGTTAAAGAAAATGGCTGCAGAAGTTTGACTGTTAATTAGTGTCGGTTGATTATCGCGCTCATTTCGTGAGTAAGACTGTTTTAGGTTTTAGCTAATGCACTTTGTTATATCCTAATAGCAGTTGCATTTTTTTTTCAATTAAGTAGAGATTGCAATAAATTCCTTTTTAGTAACCGCCTCTGTGGTCTAGTGGTACACGCCACTGATACAGACCCAAATGTCCCGGGTCTCACAAATCGATGGGACTCGAACACACGACCTTTCACTGTCCGGGCGAATGCTCTAACCACTGATTCTAACCAGCGACTCCGTAGCTCAGTCAGTTGTGGGTCAGTCGTGGGTTCCAGTCCCATCGGAGCTAGTTGTGAGACGGATCGACTTTTTCTAACACTTCATTTTCAATTTTTCAGTTTTGTTTCTTGTCAAAAATAAAGGGATGGTTCCTTTCAGTAAAATTTTCTATCTACAATATTTAAGGTACTTTCCCTTCATGTGGAATAGTCGTGGGACGCCCTGTAGATATAAAAAGATAAAGATAAAAATATTCTTTATTCACTTAGACATAATAAATATGTACTTATGAATCGTCAATATTTTCCTACCACCCATTCAAGACTTTTTTAACTGACAAGAAGAATGGGCGCAAGAAACTTGCCAGCGTTTCTTAGTTAGGTAACGACATTTACAAAAAAAAAAACATATCGTTACTAATACAACAATTGCTTAGTATAAAAATACATCATATTAAACAGTGATTATGTTATGTGTTACATCATGACCATGCATTGCGGTCATTCAAATAATCGTCTACATTATAGTATCCTTTGCTCATCAGCGACTCTTTAATGTAACATTTAAATTTATGCAATGGTAGTTCAATTATATGCTGTGGAACTTTATTAAAAAAGGCTATGCTTTTCCCCAGAAATGAGGCTCTGGATTTTTCTAGCCTAAACTTGGGAACGACAAGTTTATCTTTATTTCTTGTGTTAAAGCGATGAATATCGCTCTGCTTTACAAATGTATTATAATACTTTTTCACATAAATTATATTTTCATAGATGTAATGTCCTGCAACAGTTAAAATGTTTATTTCTTTAAATAGATCTCTTAAAGAATCTCTCGATCGGAGGTTGTAAATGGCGCGAATAGCCCTTTTTTGGAGCACGAATATACTTTGGATGTTAGCGGCTGAGCCCCACAACAAAAGGCCGTAGGACATAACACTATGAAAATAACTAAAATAGACTATTCTAGCCGTTTCAATATCGGTTAAGAGCCTTATTTTCTTAACTGCAAATGCAGCCGAACTGAGTCTACTCGCCAAGGCTTCGATATGAGGATCCCATTGTAGTCGCGAGTCTAATATAATACCTAGAAATTTTGTATTGTTAATGAATTCGACCGTATCGCCGTCTAGTCTTATATGAAAATCAACTTGTCTTACATTAGGTAACGAAAATTTTAAACACTTAGTTTTCTTTGAGTTTAATGATAAATTATTACTATTAAACCAATGTGACACTTTTGAAAGAGCACTATTTACTTCGTCAGAACAGTCATCACCTCTATCTACTTTAAAGACTAGAGATGTATCATCGGCAAATAGCACCGTCTCACATAAATTCTTCGCGTAGTAAGGAAGGTCATTTATGTATATTAAAAACAACAGCGGGCCCAATATTGATCCTTGGGGTACGCCCATAGTAATGGGAGCTCCGGTAGACTCAGTTTTATTAATAACTACCTTCTGAGTTCTTTCATACAGATATGAATGCATAAGGCTTACTGACATTTCAGAAACACCATAATGTTTTAACTTCCTTAATAGTGTTTGGTGATCAACACAATCGAATGCCTTGGAAAGGTCACAAAAAATAGCGATTACATCCTGCTTGTCCTCCCAGGCATCAAGTACATGTTTTAGAAATGCAACCCCAGCATCAGTGGTACTTTTACCTTTTGAAAAACCAAACTGTTTCTCATGCAGTATACTATTTAATTTAAAATATTCTAAAAGTTGAGCATAAATTAATTTCTCAAATATTTTACTTATTGCTGGTAGTATGGATATAGGTCTAAAATTTGCTGGGTCACTTTTGTCACCAGCTTTAAACAGAGGAATAATTTTACTATTCTTCATTAAATTAGGAAAGACGCCTTCACTTATACATTGGTTAAAAATTATTGCTAATGATGGAGCTATCACATCAATTATTGATTTGATGATACTTGTAGATATGCCCCAGAGATCTTCTGTTTTCTTAATATTTATTGCTTTGAATGCTTTAATAATATCTTCGGTAGTGACATAGCTAAAACTAAATGTTTCCTGGCACTTGTTCACACTAGATTCCATAAGAGAGACAGCGGTGTTGGGGCAAGAATTAAGTCTGCTAGTAGTTTCTAACGGTATTCGAGCAAAGAAACCTTCAAAAGCACTAGCCACCTCAATATCCGATTCAAAAGTCTGATCACTAATTTTTAAGTTAAATGAATTAATTTTGCTTTTTGTTTTGCCAGTTTCTTGGTTTATAATACTCCAGGTAGCTTTTATTTTATTTTCAGATGATTTAATTTTATTTGAAATATACCTAGATTTTGCCAAAGCACATACTTTCCTAAATGTTTTTGAATATTTCTTGACATATTCAATGAAGCTAGGATCACAGGAGGTCGTTTTTTGTGCATAGAGTTCAAATAACTTTCTTCTACTATTATAAATACCAGGTGTGGCCCAGTCACTGAACTTCTTACGATCATTACACTTTATAACTTTTTGTTTAAAATTGTTACTAAATTCTTTTTCAACAATATCAAATAATGATTGATAAGAGTTATTAGCGTCAGCAGAAGCTGGCAAACATTGAACTTTATCTTGTACATTATTTCTAAATTTATTAATACCACGTTTCGGTATTGGCCTGCAAATTACTTCGCGTTTAGGAGTAACATTATAGTGCTCAAAAGAAGCTAGTTGTCCACTGTGGTCGGATTTAATAATATTAATTACCGATTTCTCAATTAAGTTACAGTTGGAAAAGATGTTATCTAAGCAAGTGGCCGATGTTGGCGTAATTCGCGTCGGTTCATTAAAAGTGTGAAGCAAATTAAATGATTTAAAAAGATTAAGGAATTTACCGGAGAGTTGTGCTAATTTAATATCTAAGATGTCTATATTAAAATCTCCACAAACTACAATTTTTTTATTCTTACGACAGCATATTTTCAAAACATCCTCCATAGTGGACTCAAAGACTGTGTAATTTGCTCCAGGGGGCAATATATTAATCAGTTATACAGTTTCCAACACAGTTTCTAAATTAAATTTACAATGCAATAGTTTATTAATGTGATTAAAAGAATTCATAGCTTATTTTGTATCATATTTGCTCGCGAGCAGACCTATAGAAATGAAGTGCCATATCACGAGCAGAAGAATAAAAATCCAATATTGACATAATTGATGTCAACTTGCCTTTCAAATCATTCTTCATTCGAAAGGCAAACCAAATCAAAGCTCAAATCCCTTTAAACACATAGCTAACATTAAAACATTAATTAAGTAATAAGGAGGCGTTAAATTATTAAAAGCTTCGACGTAAGCCGCCACAGTGCGCCGTTAAACAGGCACAATAATTACCGTTTTTCATAATGGCCGTATTTACTGCGATCGGCAACGCGGACGATAATTAAAACGCTCGAGAAATTGCCCTAGCTGTGTTTATCACTTCATTATGAACTTGTGAGGGTTGTGTACTGTAAAATGTTTAATAATAGACATTATTACTTTTTGATTTTCATATTTTGAAGCTTTAAACTTCAAGAAGTATCAGCGTGCAACTACGGTACCCTTTTCTTTGTGTTTAACACTTAAAGTTTTAGCTCCAAGAAATTTTGTCAATCACTGTCTTAGTTTTTTTTAGTATGTATTTTTTTTTCATGTCATGATTACAAATTACTTAAAGTATCTCGTTAACTACGTAGATATAATATTAACGATCTGAGAATAAAAAGGCTAAAAATATTTGTTTGTGTAGATATAATATTAACGAGAATAAAAAGGCTAAAAATATTTGTCAATTGTAAAATAAGTATTGCTTTCAACGAGATCAAAGTGATCAAATTGGTCATTCATGAGAAAAAAAGCCTCGAGTTGCGTACTTTTCAGTTTCTTCTCAGTTCAAGGTCTCCCAAAATACGTTACTTTTCACGTTGTTCGTGTTCACGTTAATTATAGCATAATATTTTAAAAATATAACATCCCCTTTGATTGTGACTTTTCGTGATTAATGTAACGTCGTTGGTCATCATAACTGATGAGTCAATTAATGGAAAAGTTTCTATTAAAATTTTAATAATTATTATAACGCTTTAATACTGTCAAAATTCAGTTAACTCTTTCGACATAATTCCGTTCTGTCGAATTATACCTATACAAATTCCTATCACTACAATTTGAAGTGGTTAGATAAAATTATGTGGCGTTGTAACGGCTATAATTTAAATACTGATAAGCGCCTAAATCTATGCCACTGTCAATTTTAAACGTTTCGCATAAATCTAACGAGATTTTGACCCGCACGCTCCCCTTTGTTTCGGTCCAATATTTATTACTTGCGTTTTACCAGGGTGGCATTGACCTCAGCTATCGATACCAGATAATGAAATAATTATTGTGTCTAATACCTTTCAATTTTAGATTAAATTTGCTGTTCGGTGTCTATTAGCGATAATTTCAATGCATATTGCCCGGTTAGAAAGGTTTTCAAGGACTGCGTTTAAAACTTTTGCGTTTCAAGTGCTAGCGCGCACGAGCTCTCTTTTGTCCCTGCAACCAAAGGACAATGACCGTTTTTGTATGGCAGCTGGCGTCTTTTTTTTCTTGCGGCCATCAACCAAACATTGGACTATAATTTGTTGGCAGCACTACAGACAATATTTGCAAAGGAAGTATGAGACTAACTTGAACTTAACTTTGTTTTTCATAGTGTTTGTATCAATTACAAAGTTACATTTGCGGTTTTTTTAAATGTTCTATATTCGGACGAATGGTTCTGACTTGGTTCTGACTGAGTTTACAGCTATACTGTCTTGGCAAATATTGTTTGCTATGGGTACTATCAAGAATTATTGATGTTCAAACATTTTATTGATGGCCGCGAGACTAAAAAAGACGCCAATTTTAGGCATTGCCTTTTGTCTCTCATATCAAGTAGGTTAGGTATATTATTTTGTATGAAAGACAGCACCTTCCTTCCAGGCCAGGTAGTTTCTTAAAGGAAAAAAGTTGTGAGTCTGCTTACTGCCTGCCATAGAAACATAATGCGATCGATTACCACCAGAAAAAATACTGATTTGAAGCAAATAATGGTTTTGTTCTGTGTCTGGGTATTATCCTCTATCTTTATAAGTGTTTATTTGTTCCAGCTCTAATATCCTCAATTCTTCTTGATTCTACTGCTATTAAAGGAATTATATTTACATTTTCACGAACTAAGCTGAGTGCTTTAATCTCAGCGCTTGGTCGCGATCCCTCCAGAGGTTTAACAATGTGACATCCGATGGAGTGCTAGACTATGCCAAAATGCATTCCTCCTGTTAGTGCTAGTATTCTGTAGGGGTTCACTCAGGAAATTGACGAAACTGTTTTGGTACGGGCTTTTGATGCAAGCGGATTGTGCAAGGATGTCAAGTAATCATCGTAGCTCTAATGAGTGCAGAATGCAATCGTTAGTCTGTCTGTTGGTATGTTAGTTTTGTTTTAAAGTTTAAACTGACGTACTAGTTTGGGTGGACATTTCAAGTTGTTTCTTTTTAACGTATTAATAAATTTAGCTTTAAATCTTATTAACCCAGTACGGCGCTTAAATTTATATATCTGATAAATAGTTTAGGTATGTTACTTTTTATCGCATAATTTAAAATTGAAAGAAGATTTCTATGGTATCGACTCATGATATAGGTAATCAGGTATTAATAATAATAATGTCTTAAAATTACTCGAATTCTGTCTAGCTCATAAGTAGTTTTCATTAAGAAACTGTGTTATGGAAACTAGATAATGGATAAAAATATACTTTTTTTTGTAAATATCCTAAATCTTAATATTCATAGATTATACCCATACCATGGCAAATAGACATATTCATGCACACAAATATTTGTCTTGTTCAGGAATCACACCCGAGACCTTTGGCGCAGAAGGCAGGTATTCACTACCCCTGCACCAAATGGGTCGTCAAAAGAAAATCTATCAGAAAATGTAGGTAGGGCAGAAGCCCCGATTTTGGCCACTGTACCGGTATTGGCCACTTTTTGCTCTAAAAGTTTTCTAAACAACTTTTTGCCATTTTTGCTAAAGGCAATTAAAATAAGGTATTTTAAGGTAATAATAACAACCGTTAGAATTCCATAAGTCATACGATTTTTTATCAATAAATCCCATTTTCTTCTTTAAAAAATGTTTTGTATAAAAAATTTAAGAAATTTGTTTTGGATGAAATACTTTATAAACCTTTGTTTTTTACAATTTAATTGTTGTTTTGCAATTGATTGGTTTCTAGTACATTAGAATATATTCATTTAACCAGGGTTTGGTTTTGATTTTTCGCTATACTTACAAAAGTTTAACTATCAAGAAGTGGCCAAAACCGGTACATTTGGCACCTCTCACACATTTTGTGTTTTATACAAAAACCTACTTAACTTTTTTTAATTTTGAAAAATGTTTTAAAGGTAGATAAATTACCTATAATTTAAGATATAATTTGTCTCCTAAATACCTAAGACCATTTAGTACTTAGTGCTTAAAAGTCAAAAAATATTTAAAGTGGCCACAAAGGGTACCTCTGCCCTATATTATTATTATTATTTACTTCACAAAAAACAATTTACATGATCGATGACAACATGTACATTTTAAGGTAACCAATTACATGTGTTTTACTACTTTGCCTACATTTTACAACGTAAAATCGCGGGTTGAGCTAATTCAGTTCAGACAAGTAATAACATTAAATATTAATAAGAACAAATCAAATCTGCCTTGAAACGTGTCTCCGTGCAAAAGCATTAAATGAAGATGCCGCAATTTTATCATAATACCCGTTATTAAAGACTGAAGATCTTAAATTATGCATGAGCCGCAGTCATCGCGATCCTGAAACCTCTGAAACGACTCACCTTGAAAGAACGTTTCATATTCATTCATTAATTGCTTTATCAATTTCGGCACGTGGCGACATCATGCGTTAATTTGAATCGCTTTCATTAATAACAACGTGTCAAATTAAAACTGTGTCGACACTTTATTGCGCGATATGGTTTCGAAATTCTACTTCCATTTCTGTTAAACTTTTAGCAGTAGGATTGTAGTTGAGATAGTGTAACATGATACTGAAAACTAAATAAGATAGTTTTTTAAGTTTATTCTATTAACTATGATGTCGATCGGAGAATGTATGATAGTTGATTTGACTGCTGTTAGCAACCAACCAAAATAACTTTAACAGAGGCCAGTAATTAACCGATCGACTAAAATACTTTTTTACCGACAAAAATACTAGGTGAGCGACTTAAGTCGCCAACCTAACCTAAACTAACCCTATTTTTCCGCAACCAAACCTAATATTTTAGTCGGTAAATTTGGTAGTTTTTAGGCGGTCGGTTTATTATATTCCTTTAACCTTGTTAAAGTTATTTGATGCAACAAAATTACGGATGAAACTTCGGTATTCTTACAACAAAAACCTACCTATCCAACTATCGAGAAATGCTTTCAATATCCCAAATATAGCATTTGTTCATCCACGCTAGACAGAAGAATAACAAACATGTTCTGAAATATGATACCATGTAGGTACAATATGTCTGCTAAAATAATTTTAAGCAACAAAGTAACGCATGAAACTCTGGCATTCTTAAATTAAAAATCTATATCGATTTTTAGCTAATGCTAAATGTAGACTGCTGAGACGGGATTTTTGTTTGCTCACACACCCACCTTAGCGTTATTTATCTTGTTTAGTAATTTTTTAGTTTAAGTTTATTTTTAATTTCTTTTTTCTCTTAATTATTAATTGTTTCTTTTATAAGTGTGTGTGTGTACAATAAATGTTTTTCTTTCTTTCTTTCTACCTATCTAAAACTATTTTCAGTATTCCAAATATTGCACTTCATCCACATCCACGATCGACAGGAGAATAACATACACGCTCTGACGTATTAAACTATAACTGCTGGAGCGGAGAATCCGATATCTTGAGCCAGAACATTGATGAGCGTTTAAATATTCATGAGCCGCTCGCTGCTACACTACACATGACGCCTGTCACCGAACACCTGACAACCTATGACGAACGCTATCATGTAACCTGGTATTCTTAGAGATATTGTGGTGTACAAGAAAATGTGTCTTATCACCAGAATTTGTAAAAAAATATCGGTAGATATTTGTTAAAATAAGGTATTATTTTTAAAAATATTTTTTTTTTTTTTAAAGTAAGTTTCTTAGTAAGGTTTGCAGTAATATCAAAGTTTTGCGGTAGCTATTTACTTAAAAATAGACAGGATTACATGTAGGATTTGACTGAGTTATTTGATGCAATGAAGCCGTAGGATGGAGCTAATATTTTTTAACAAATAACTATCTATTTATTAAAAGCTCTGTTTAGTATCCTAAGATACTGCAATTATATCCTCCGTAATAGACAGTAGAATAACATACAAGCTCCGATGTATCACATACCTACTATAACTGTTGGTGCGGAAAATCTGTTTTCTTGAGCCGAAACATTGATGAGCGTTTAAATATTCATGAGCCGCTTGCTGCTACACTACGCAATGACGCCTGTCACCGAGCACCTGACAAACGCTTTCATGCAACGGTATTTTAGAGGTATTATTGTGTAGGAAATTTATTAATTTCCAGGATTTTCAGGCAAGGAAATGTGTTAACTTATCACCAGAATTTGTATAAAAAATATCGGCAGATATTTGGTAAACTTATTATTTTCAATATTTAAAAAAATAGCAAGATTCTTAGTAAGGATTGCAGTAATATCAAAGTTTTGCAGTAGCTATTTACATAAAAATAGATAGGATTACATATAGGATTTGATTGAGTTCTTTAATGCAATGAAGCCGTAGGATGGAGCTAATATTTTTTTCACAAATACCTATCTAGGTATTTATTAAAATGTTGTGAAAAATAAATATATGTAGCTTTCTTCCGCAAATAATCGCAAAACTTGCACCTTCACCGATTTTTTGATCGGTGAAGGTCAAATCAACTATCATACATTCTCCGATCGACATCATAGTTAATAGAATAAACTTAAAAAACTATCTTATTTAGTTTTCAGTATCATGTTACACTATCTCAACTACAATCCTACTGCTAAAAGTTTAACCGATTTTTTGATCGGTGAAGGTGCAAGTTTTGCGATTATTTGCGGAAGAAAGCTACATATATTTATTTTTCACAATGGTTAGGGACTTCCGCCAAGTGACGCCTGATTCAATCAAATATTTATTAAAATCTCTGTTCAGTATTCTAAGATATTGCCTTTATACCCTCTGTTATAGACAGTTGAGTAACATACAAGCTCCGATGTATCACATACCTACTATAACTGTTGGTGCGGAAAATCCGATATCTTGAGCCGAAACATTGATGAGCTTTTAAATATTCATGAGCCGCTTGCTACTACACTACACAATGACGCCTGTCACCGAGCACCTGACGAACACTGACGAACGCTTTCATGCAACCTGGTATTTTTAGGTGTATTGTTGTGAAGGAAATTTATGATATTTTAGACTTGGTTGCCGAGAAAATGGATAAGGGAGGTTTTATATAAATTGAAATTCATTATTTTCTGACGTCAGTAAGTACATTTGTTGTTAGTTACTTAATCTTCCAACTTTACTAAGAGACGACGATTAATTATTCTAATAACAATTAATAGTTTCTTGTCGTCTAAGTAATAAAGGAAATATAATTTATTGTCACTAACTCCTTTTTTACTAACGTGCCCCGTTGAGGCGCATTTGACAGTCAAGAGTAGCAAAGGTCTTCATGCTGCGTCTGACTTTCGTGCGTATTGCGTCTGTATCGAAACAAATGCCAATCGTGAAAGTTACTTGACGTTCGGTAGAGAGGTCTCAAATAATATTAACTTAGTATAGTTTGTTTCATGAACACTTATTTCAAAATTATAAAAATAATTTCTGCTATTCTTATTTTATCAGTCTAGGAGCTATAAGAGTAAATAACTATTCTTGAGCATTACCATCGATATCTCATTCGGATGTTTTATGAGCTCAAAGCCAGTCTGTGAACCCGTCAAACCTCTCGATGCACTGCTATCCAGGGGGTCTACTATGGGATACCACGTATTTGTTTTACGAATTCGATAGCTTAAGATTTTCAAAATTAAGCATTTCTGTATTACGTATATTCCATTTACAGCTGGGCAAATCTATAATTGCGTCTAGGGTTTTATAAAGAATTATTTTATAATGGTTGTCTTTCAAAACTTACGTAGTTTTAAAACGTTTAGATGTCAATGTGTAGTTAAACCAGTTTTAACCTGTCTTTCGTGCACTGAACAGAATTCACGAAATATAACGGTAATCTTATAAAACACATCTTATACGGGCTTTGCATGGTTATAATGATGCCGTCTGGTTATGAAGCACGAGGGACAAAAATAAAAAAATCTCCTTAATTTTAATTCCACCAAGATGGTTGTCATGCCATTGTTCGTGATAAAGAGATACGCAACTTCGATTTAAAACACGGACTTTACAAGATACAGAGTGTACCCCAAAACCTCTAGTCTCGCAGGAATATGACATGGACTGTGCATTTAGATCTCGAAATATTTACGAGCCATCGGCGAAGATAAGGCTTCCTTTCACGATCATACTTGTTTGGTTTTAAAAATAAACTGTATAAATAACTCTGTTTTGTAAAATAAAATTGTAAAATGGGAGAAAATATATTTTACCAGCTACGACTTAAAAAATCTTTTGTTGCAGAGTTATGATTTTTTATTTTACCAAATTTTCGGTGCTTTAGCATGATGTACATTTAAATCTTATAGGGTTCATTGTGATAAAAAATACCTACACCTGCCCCTGAGAATTCGTACCAATGCTCTGTCCAACTAAGCTACCAAAAGGCTCACAAAACTCATAGAATTTATTTATCACTTTTTAACACTGTAGGTCAAGTTTCCTATACTTACAGAATTACATCGTAATAAGAGCATTCCATTACATTTTTACTCATAGTATAAGTCTTTAACTAAACTTCGGACTTTGGTCGGTCGTAGCAAAAACAACCTGTCCAGGGTGCCTACCATCAACTCTTATTGCGGTTTTGTTTAGGACCTAAACTGATCTGCTTCGCTTATTCGTACCACGACAGCTTAATATCAATGACAGCGATTCAGTGATCATTCAATGACATTTCTCAGCCGCTAAGCTGTCATGTACTCTTATTTGACTTATAACTCGGCCAAGCTAACATGACACCTGCAGGTTGTACCCGTCTCTCCCACTCTCCGGGCATGACAGAATCGAGTGAAAGAGACGGGTAGAAGAAATAAGGACACAAATCGTTCGGTCATTCACAAGAAAGCAATTCATTTTAGGAACCTATTCTGCATCGCGCAATTTTTGAATCGCTGTCTTAAAGTTGATGGTAGGCACCCTGGTGGAGATATTCTTGGATGATTCCAACATAGAATGTAGGTGCGGTGCTTCTCCCCAAACGATGGGATATTTGATATCGTGCCATGTGTATCCTTGCAGCTGAATTGCGATTCGCGTAGCTGAGTTTTGGTCGGACACAGTTTAGTTTGTCAGCGACACGAAAGAAGAAAAGAAGTTCGAAACAAATTAGGTACAGCTAATAATAAAATTATTAAAAACTACAACTTTATACATTGAGATTTTAAATTATTTTTATGCATTCACAATGCAAGTTTGTAAGTATAGGAAAAATGTGATATTAAAAAACCACGAGCCCTATAAGTAGCTTTCCCGTATTTTGTATCCCGCCTGAAAGCTACTTATAGGGCTTATAGGGTTTTTTACTATCACATTTTTCGTAACTTTATACATGGAACCAGGAAACGTGGGATTTTCTGCATTTTGTGATAAATAAATAAATAATAAATAAATAACTTCTTACATTCACACCAGTTATCTAAGCCCATTTTAATTTCATTAAGAAACTGTATCATGGAAAACTTGATAACGGTTATATATTATATACTTAAATACTTTTTGTTTGTAAATACATACTTATTATACATAGAAAACACCCAGACCAAGACAAATAGACATGTTCATGCACACAAATATTTGTCTTGTTCGGGAATCGAACCCGAGACCACTGGCGCAGAAGGTGGGTACTACCCCTGCGCCAAATCGGTCGTCAAATAATATTAAGGAAGTTTAAAAAAAATGTGTTATTCATGTAATTAATCAAAAAATGTCTTAGCCAAGTCAGGCAACGGTTGACATAGGTACCCCACGTTCTAATCTTAATCCGTTTAACCGAATTCGAATCGAAATAGTCACAGTTGTGAAGCAGTTTAAGTTTAGAGTTTCGAGTTTGTTTAGTTTCTGCATGGCTTGTAAGTTAAATTGAATAGAATAGCTGTCTCAAGTAAGACATTTCTTCAAAACGTGTTTAGTTTTTGTCTAATTTAATAGGTATTTTAAAATTTTAAGAGTTAACCAGATACCAGTCGGATAACCAGATTTTGATGTCGACGCCTAGATTTGTATTTTTTATAAACAAATAAACTAATAAGAAGATATGCGTACAACAAAAGAAACTACGTCAATCCTACTAATCTATATATATAAAAATGAATCCCTATTTCCCTTGGGCACGGCATCACGCGTGAACGGCTGGACCGATTTGGCTAATTTTGGTCTTGAAATGTTCGTGGAAGTCCAAGGAAGGTTTAAGCGGTGAGAAAATAGGGGAAGGAGGGGTAAGTAGGGGTAGAGTAGAAGTAGGGTAGGGGTAGAGTAGGGCCGGATCTCTCGCTGATCAGCGTTGTCAGCCGGATGCTGGACAGTGAGAGATGCTGGCAAGCGGCGGTCTCCTTTTGTGAGGACGTGATCCTCCAAAAGGAGATAGCGGAGAGAGCTCGGGAAGCGGATGCGCACGCGGCTCTCATCCGCCGCAGACGGCTGGGGAGAAGGAGGCGACAGTTCGATCGCCTTATTCCCCCTTAGTGAGACCAGCTGGTAGCGGACCGTTCCACTGCCGGCATTGCACGGTTTGCACCGTCTGGGGAGGTGGCCACATTTGCTCGGCCATTTCCCAGTCGCGAGGTGGCTTAGATAGCCGGGTCGTCGGGTCTTAGGGGAGACTGCCACCCCAATCCCCCATGACCGATCGGCGGCGAGAGAGCAAATAGTGAGGGGTTTAGTGGGTATTCCCCCTTCTTGATCCCCCATCGAGTACTAGTAGCTTGATGGGGGATCGGGAGGCGGCCTTAGGCGAGTCCCACATAACCACCGTCCACAAACCGCACGTGGATGGGTTATGCGTAAAAGCATTCCCCTCACTATAAAAAAAAGGGGTAGGGGTAGGGTAGGGTAGGGGTAGGTAGGGGTAGGGTAGGGTAGGGGTGGGGTAGGGTAGGGTGGAGCAGGGGGTAGAGCCACGGGAACGAAGTCGCGCTGGGTCAGCTAGTCCTACTAGAAATGTGAAAGTTTAGATGTTTGGGTGTTTGGATGTTTGTTGCTCAATCACGTTAAGGCGATACTCGGAAAAATTATGCTAAAGCGAGATAGCAATTAGAAATTGACGCGCGCGGGAGCGAGACCGATTTTGCCGATTACGCAAAAAAAACACAAAATCACTTCGTATTAAAAAACTATAGCGATTTTTAAAAAATGCTTCTATACGATCCTAAATATTATTGGTGTCCACTAATTAAACCAATTTTCAATAGTATATGTATCCCCATTTAAGAATAATCTTGATATTTCTTATTTTTTTGAGGTATTTTCGAAGATAAAAAGTGTCGAGCCAAAATCAAAAAATCGTGTTTCTGAAACTATACGATTTTAGATAAAGATATGAAGAAATATATATCTTATTACCAGATTTATAACAACTCTAAACGTCCTATAGTTTTATATCAAAGAGTCCATACTTTTTCCGAGTAGCGCCTTAAAACGGCTGAACGAATTTGGCTGAAATTTGGGACACAGATACTTTGTAGCCTGGAGAAGAACATAGGCTACTTATCTCGGAAAAATATCATATTCCCGCGGGATTACGTCGTGTAGTCCACGCGGGCGAGGCCGCGGGCGGAAAGCTAGTATTTATTAAAGTTGCTTTAGTAGTTTAGGCATGATAAGATTACAAACAGTTTATTTTGTTATTTTGCTACTCAGTTTTAGTCTGATAAACTAGCAACGGATAGATTATTTAAAGTTCTTATACAATCGTATATCATTAACCCAATAGGTTTAGTTAGGTAACAAAAACATAACATTTTAAGTCGGAAAACCTAACGCGTTTACCACCACATCGGTACAAGGTTAAAAGCCCAACTTTCAAACACAAGCCCACTCCTTCGAAATGTGGTTCCACAAAAATAATATCTGTATTAAATTCGGCTGGCATAATAATTAAGTAACAGGCACTGATCAAGGCTATACGGGTTTGGGTACCTTATTAGGTTTCGCAACTCGGTTGTTCCAGTTTCGAGCCTAAAGTCCAAGTACAAATTATTTAGGACTTGTGTCATGCCGTCATAATATTAGATGTGTAAACCCTTGAGTGATTTAGACTAGTACGTAAGCCTGGTAAGCTGTGGTAGTGTGAGATATCAAGTTCAAATACAAGGTTCTTGATAATGTCCTACGGTCATCAATAATATTTTGCTGGGCAGATGATCCTGCTAAATTAAGCATAGCATTACGGTCTTAGGACGCCAAGAAACTTTAAGTTCTATACAAAAACTTTATCTGACTAAAAATATAGTTGTTATGGGCTGTTGACATTTCATTTAAAGTTCAAATACAAGGTTCTTGAAAATGTCCTACGGTCATCAATAATATTTTGCTAGGCAGATGATCCTGCTAAATTAGGCATAGCGTTACGGTTTTAGGACGCCAAGACACTTTTATACATACAAAAACTTTATTTGACAATAATTTTGTTGTTATGGGTTTTTGACATTTCATTTTAAGAGGATTGTGTAGCAAACGGTATCCCACCATACTAACGGCTATTATGTTTTCCACCCTCAATCAATTTTCGGTATGTTGTTGAAATGCTTAAGAACTAGGGCTGTACGTCTTGTTTTTGGCACTTTTTGTTTCGTATGAAATCACTTGCAAATATTTAAATAAATATTTAAAAAGAAAACAAAACGTACGTAGACCTAGGTTTTATTATTGACTAGCTGACCCAGCGCGACTTCGTTCCCGAAGCGTACAGCCCTAGTTCTTATGCATTTCAACAACATACCGAAAAGTCATTGCTATGGTGTTCCAAACGTACTAAGTAATACCTAGGTATTTAGCTATATGTGAATTTTTGTATCCTTACCCCTTTTTATCAAGAAAGGGCTATCAAGAAAGTCTTGTTAACGGAAGTTTATTTTTATTATTTTCATCATGGCGCCTTATAGTACAGCATTCAAAGGAAATAAAATAACTTGAATTGCTCTTCCTTTCTATCTATTTTAAACATAACATCAAAACATTTAACTTCTTTGCATTTTAGCCAATTCGTCTAAAATTTTGATAATGTACTGTCGGTTAATCCTAAATACTATTAAAAGTACTTCAGTGATTTGTCAACATTGAAAAAGTGATAAATACAAACATCACTTAGACATAGCTCCGACTGTAGTATTGTAACTATCATTAATGACGATTTTAATTAATTTGACATGGTTTTTTTGGTACTTACTCTTCCGTTGTTATAAAATGAACGGCCACGCCATAATTTGTACCTCATTATCCTGTAAATTCACAATCTTTTTTAGGATATTGTACATTATTAGGCAGATGAGATCTACCGACTTAATTTAAATGGAATGAGGATGAAAAAAAAATATGTTTTTATCATGACGAAAATATTTTTTTTTCTCATTTGCTTTTGAGAAAGCTTGACTTTATAGACTTACTTATGAATTCATCATCATCATCAGCCATCAGAGGTGGGCATAATCCTTCCCCAAGAAATGGGATACACTATCGAATACTTTTCAATTGTTTTATCATGTTATACTTGGAAATTTTTTCGAGGGATAAGTTACGGGTAATGGGGTTTCTAGTCGCTACTCGTAATATAGTTTCAATAGCTATGAAATTAAACAAAAAAGTACTTTTACTGACATTTTATCTGTCATGTAGGTAACATTTTACTGTGCCTTATTTATTCTACATCAGTAATCAACATCTTCCCATAACACGCCTCTACAGGGTGAAAAAATATATGGGCCCATTAATATTTCTACCTGTATATAAATTTTTAAGTCGTTGACCTAATATACATATAGGGATCGACTTCACCCATCTGTTTAATTGATGAAATGTATTTTAAATCAAAAATAATATGTCGCGAGTATATTTGGCTAAAAATTTTCCTGTCAAGACATATTTATTTTTTATTTTTTCTTAACTTTTTTATACAAATATTGCACCTACCTGGTATTATTAAATTATTTTAATTGCATTCGATATTTTGATGCCTACATAAGTAACTATTTCATAAACAGATTAATGCAAATTAATAAAATAATGGTATAAAAATATTCATTAAACAAATGGGTACATTTCGATATCAATTTGATTCGATTGCAATCATCAATTAAACATAGTCTGGACAGGAAAAATTTAACCCACCTATTCATGATTATGTAATTTCACATTTATAATTTCATATAAAATACAATTTATTCATTAAGCAAATCGGTGAAGGTCGATCCCAGCTCGTATTTTAGGCTTTATACTCGTATTATGGACGAAATCGACAATCGATCGAATTTTATTTGGAACATTTAGTGTTTCAGAAAATCCCACGACAAACAAAATGTTAGAGCGCCAATGTTGCCAGTCTGTTGTTGTTGCTAGTTCGGAAGCAAAAAGTGACCGCCGCGTGCAGTGAATCACTGTCTGCCATTCAGTCGGCAACGGAATTTGAAATTAAAATTTGTGCGTTTGGTTCAATCGCACGTGCTTTACGATCGCTTGTGCAACAACGACAGGTGCCTAGGGGAACTAACGAAACGTACCAATCGACATTCGACCAATCTGTAATTGTTTTATTGCGTTCGGCTGTTTTCCTAGCGCAATTAGAGGCAAAATTATTTAATAGGTAGGCAATCAGTAGCAAATCAAAATTGTTGACAAATGCAGTAATGACGCAGTAAAGTTAATTAAGTTGGTATGTCAACTGTGGCCCATTTTCGACATATTTACCTATGTGAGAGCATAGAGCCTACCTTAGTAGAGCGTTAGGGTTAGCTTAGCACTCATGAAGGCATGAAACATGAAGTTTTGCTCAGTAGGTAAAGATGGCGAACTACAGATAATCTTCAGTATGATCAAAAATACAAAAAACAAACCTCTTTTTGCTACCAATCGAGCCCCGTGCTCTATTCTATGTGCATTTTTATTTATTATTGTATCCTTTTCACAGGATATCTTTACATAGTATAAGTGATTTACAAAATTACTCTCTGAACAGACCACACGTCTGCGAAGTGGGAGTGACGAGGTAAAGTTGATCGTGTCACTCGGGTATTGGCTTCCCGCGGCTTAACTCGTATGGTACCCGTTTCCGTGAGAATATCGGGATAAAATATATTTTATGTCACTCGGGAATAATGTAGCTTTCTACTGGTGAAAGAATTTTTAAAATCGGTCCAGTAGTTTTTAAGTTTTTCCATTACAAACATACAAACCAACAAATAACAAAGCAAATATTTCCTCTTTATACAGGAAAGTTTTTTGACCAGTGCACAAATTTTTAGGATCAACTCAGAATCGGTAAGTGAACAACTTTCTCCTAGAAACATAGGTCGAAATAGGACAAAAATTTTTGGACTTCCCATACTAAACCGATCACGTGATCAGTCCGATTTGTATGTTGTCATATTTCGACATATGTTTCTAGGAGAAAGTTGTTCACTTACCGATTCTGAGTCGATCTTAAAAATTTGTGCACTGATTAAAAATTTACCCTGTATTATTAGAAGTATAGACAACTAAGCGACCATGACGCATAAACTCCACGTTAGCGTCCGCCGCGCGACTGATGGTCGTTTGGTCAGAGCTTTAAAGTTGATCTTTTTGACGCGGTTCTTAAACGCAAACAAACGCCTTCCTCTTTTAGAAGTAAGACCTTCATCGGACCAAAAACTTCGTTCACGCTAACTTTTACATTGATAATTTACCTTATGCAAACTAACTGTGACCACTATATCTTATAGCTATCTGTTTAACGCAATCTCGGTTGAGATTTAAATCCTAGAAGCACGCCAATGGAGTAGTTTCGACACGGCACATTCGTTACTCGAAATAATTGTCAATATTGATCGGGCGTTTCCGAGCGACTTCGATTTATCGGATAATATAGTAATAGTATAATAGGCTATCCCTATTAGGTTGAGTGCCATACAGCAATGATAATATCGTTGCGAAACTGAATCAAAAGGCTGTGGGAGTTCGGGTTGTGTCGAGGTGACGGTCAAAAGGGCGCGGGCGCCGGCAACTCAAAGCATTCATAAAATAGAGACCAGAATAATAAATTACAAATATAATAAATATCATACTACACGTATATATTGATCTGATTCCGAGCTAATTAGATTAAGCGTTGAGTTTCGTATACCAGTAGCAACGAAGGTAGTACAAACAAATATGCAGGGTTATTTTGCAAAACACCAACAACCGTGCAGGAGTGGATAACTAACATCATAAAGAACAACGTTTGTCCTACGACTTTTCCGAAAAAGGACAAAAGAAACGTCCGAACCATACAAATGTACGAACAGCTGATCGAGTTTTATATGAGAAGTCGAGCAGCAACCGACTGGCAACATTGGCCCTCTAGTATTTCGTTGGTTACGAGATTTCCAAACAAAATTCGCTGCATTGCCGATTTCGTCCGTAATTTAGTGCATCAAGGATTGAAAAATTGAGATAGAGGAGTGTTGAGCAGATATTTTTAGTAACGTAGAAGATATAAGGCATAGTAACAAAGTGATAGTAACGTATTATTTTCTTAGATTTCTTAGTCATATCAATATAACTGTATTATGTACAAGCAACTTCATAAACATAACCCGCGAAAAAGTGCGCAAGTTTAAAAAAATTATACAATAATTAAAGGTTTTCAAAAATTTTACCCTATACTGCGTTAATTAACTCTAGCTTTCTCAAAAGAAAGTGGAAAAAGATATATATTTTCTTCATGATAAAAATATAATTTTCATTCATCCTCCATTCAAATGAAGTCGGTATATCCTATCTGCCTAATAATGTGATTTGCAAAACACCGACAACCTTGTAGGAGTGGATTACTTACATCATAAACAACAACGTTTGTTTTACGGTTTTTCCGAAAAAGGGCAAAAAATACGACTTTTCATACATATGTTCGAACAGCTGATCGAGTTTTGTATGAAAAGATTTTTTCGTTTTTTTTTCGAAAAGACGTAGCAGAATCGTTATTATTTATGATGTTAGTAATCTATCCCTGCTATATATGTTGTAGGTGTTTTGCAAATAACCAGACACGCAAGAAACTTAATAATTCCTCACATAAATGTTTGTCCCGGGTAGGGATCGAACCCACGACCCTATTGCAATAGCCATAATAAGCACCACTGCACCAACGGGTCATAAATAGTATAATAAATTATATTTCATACATTTGTTACTGTACACGCCTACAATATTAGAAGCCGCATGGAATTAAAACAAAGCAATTCGGAATCGATTTGACACATTGCTTTCATTGAATGAAATATTTATATTATTAATTGATAACTGATGTAGATAAGGAAAAATAGGTTAAGGGCAAACTATTTATGTTGGTAGTATGCAATACAAAGAGAGTTGTTTGATATAAATATACTTAGCACAAAAAATTTTGCAGGAACTAATTTTTTTAGAACTTCGATGTAAGTACCTCATGTGGTTGTTAATACTATTTAATCTGTGTAATATACTTATCTGTATTTATCATAACCCATTGTGTAATGGTGATGGAAACTGACCTTAGTAATACCATGTTAAGGTCATTTTTCAATTTGACGACTCTGTATGAAATAAAACAGGGAGAAAAAAACAACCCTTGGAGTTTCTTGCCGGTTCTTCTCCAAGGTCTCCCGCTGTAGGGTTTGCGAACCGATGGCGTAGCTTCTATGGCGTTCACAAGTATTGTAAATAACAATCTAAATTGAATAAACAAATTTGACTCTTGACTCTTGACTCTTGAAATAAAATTCCAAAAATCCATCGAATAATAATTCAAATATCATTTTACTTGCAATATACTTGGTTTAAATTAATGAAAAACCTATGAAAATAATTGTCTTTGAATATCCGAGGGATTCCGGCCGTCATAATATTTTTTTTAATATTTTATTTTTGATTGAATTTTAAGTGATTTTCGATCAGTGATCAGCCGCGCAAGCGTTAGCGTGCCTATTTCGATCGGGAATCCTCGCCATAAGTGTTTTTAAATCACTTGTACCTGAATTATTTAATTCATTGCATTCAAAAGAACTTTTGTATGCTAGATTGATCCTTGCACAAAGTTATCGCATTGTTGAAATCTGAAACAAATACATTTAAAATTCATAAAAATAATAAATAACTAGCGGATCCTCGCGGTTTCACCCGCGTGGTACCCGTTCCCGTGGGAATATCGGGATAAAATATAGCCTATGTCACTCGGGAAGAATGTAGCTTTCTAATGGTGAAAGAATTTTCTAAATCGGTCCAGTAGTTTCGGAGCCTATTCGATGCAAACAAACAAACAAACAATCAAATTTCCTCTTTATAATATTAGTATATAGATGACTTCTAAAAATTTTTGTTTTGAAATCTTTATAAATTTTTGCGCATAAAACAATAATTCTCACATGAAAATGTTTGTATTGATATTCCGCAAATGCCCCCTACTTAATATTTATTATAAAAGTAATGAATATGAAAATATTAAGACGTACTTACTTGTGTGGTGTGAGATGTCAAGCACAGATATTGTCAAGGCAGCCGATAATTCCCGATGTCTCCCACTAATCAAAGTCTACCGTGTTAGGTATAAATTTAGTATTTTCGTGCAGTACCTACCTACCCTCTTAAGGCTTCTTTTGAAACATGGGTGAGCTTGATTTTAGTCACCTATCCCGTGACAAAGCCCATAGTCCCTAAAAGATCTCCGCAAGTAACTCATTACTCTATTACTATATTCATTTTCTATTCTATGACCTCTTAAATCTATCGGACTAACCAAAAGCTTACTCATCAACCTCCTTAATACTGTCCGATTGTGATCTTTTCATTTGCAGTCAGCCATGAGACATTTCTTACAGTCCCGTCAGAGCTACAAATGAACGCCAAAATTATATTATATTATCTGATTACTTCATTGTTCTGTGGATTTTGATTAAACGGGTTTCTGATGTCGACGAATTTGTAGGATAAGTCGCAACGAATTATGTTGGATTAGTAAGATTTTGTTATTAAACGTCTATTACAATTCCGTTTTAATTAAGAAATATCCCTTTCATCCGTTCTTATTAATTCATTATAATGGTTTAAGATCGCTGATTCAAATACCATTTTCTGTTTCATTCTTAGTGGTAATTAGTGATTATTATTCTTTATAAACGGATAAAATGTTTAGTATTTACCACTTTTACGGTCATAACCTATTCGCAAAATTTCAAGACTGAATTCCAGCCTCTTTTGTCCTCGATCATGACTTTCAATACACCTGGGAGTGAAGATTCGTCCCAATGCCTGCCGTTAACGTCCCTTTTTGTAGCTAGAAAGCTGGACAGAACAAGAGTGTGTGCTGTGCCGTGTCTTCGCTTGCCCCGCACTCGCTGAACCTCTGTGACAATGCCTGAAAAAGGAAAATATCTTAACATAGACTTAAATTAACTCTATAACTCTATCTATTTTTATTACTGATTCTCTATTATGTCTATAATTTTAAACAATAAAGTCATAATTTAACTGAAATAAATATATTAACAAATGCAGATTGGTGGCGATTGAAAACGCAGCCAAGACCAATGCAATGGCTTAAAAAGGTACTGCACGAAACTTTGAAAAATTTAAGTCGATGATTCCTGAAAATAGGGTATTTTAAATTATGGATTACTCGCAAACCACAAGTACTCAAAATTTGGAAAAAATATATGTTATTAAACAGTCTTTTATCTAGTGCTTCCGGCCGTTATATTTTCCATTAGTGATACTTTACTGTATCAAATTACGTTACGTTACGTTACGTTCCCTAAAAGCGTTGGTTGAGCGTTGGTTGAGCGAAGCGATGGCTGGTTCATGCGTCATGCTTGCTACCGGGTGCTGCCAGTGGGAATGGGTCTGCTCTTATCTGCTTGCCTTAAAATGTGTTTTCTTTTGTTTTTATTCATTTTATTAAGAATTATTATTCCCTTTATTACTTTTTAAATACTTACAAAATTATATTTCTAAACATTAAATTTTTACAATGTATAACACTAAAAAATATAACATTTAAAAATACAAAAATGCAGTTCCCCAACGGTAGCAAGATCAGGGTCCCGGCTACCGATGGTTAAGGATCCAGAGACAGGAACCTTCTCACTATACGGGCCGTGTCCAGAAGTACTGCCTTCTGCATCTGACTCCCGATCCATCCACCTAACGCAAGCCTCTTAAGGTGTTTATCGAGGCTCTTGGCTGTCAGACCATGGGCAGATATGACTATCGGAACAATAATTGCTGAATCAATGTCCCACATGTCAACAATCTCGTGAGCTAAATCAAGATAAAACATGTATGGCGCAACTTGCAGCATATAGTAGAATTGTCTTTTGTTTTTAACTAATATTAGGGGTTAAAGTATCAAATTGCCGTTTAGTATGGAGATTTTTGTAATATTATTTTTTCCATACTAACGTTTTTGTAATTTATTCAACGAATAATATTATGTAAATTTACAAAATTTTACACACGTATTTATAGACATTTTAACTACTAAATGACACATTTGCTAAGAGAAAAAAAAAAATTTACACTAAGTTACAATTAATGAAGTACGAAATTCTGGAAACTAAAATAGTCGTAACTTTCGGGATAAGTTTTTTCTATGTAAATAATCAAATATCGTGGTTATCAAATTATCAAAAGTTGCTCGATACGGTCTTAATGTAACGCAATATTAAAGAAATTATATATTTCTAATATCATAAAAGTTGTTAAGTTATATGTACAATAGAAAAAAACGGCAATTTCATTCTTTAACCCCTATTATTAAAGCTTTAAGTAGAGTTCCTAAGTAATTGAAAATTGTTCACCGCTATGATCATTAGTTCGCCTACTGCCGTCCCGAGCCTAAACCGCAGTAATGACCAAAATTGCGTTTTTGAGTTAAATACATACCATGAAAGCCCAATTCAAGACCTACCGGCCAAGTTTTTAATTATTTTTCTACGACAAATATTTATTTTTTTATGATTTTTTCTCTGACATAAGAAATTCAAAAAAATATCAAAATTGATGAAAGAGTCATCGATTTCCCAGCTAATGTGCAGTAAAAACCATACTGCCGTTTAAAACACCATTTTATTATACTTTCTCCCAGCTAAATAGCAGTAACTCGGCAATTTTACTTCACTTTAGTCAGTTACTACGGTACGTAAATTTCAACAAAAACCAACTAAATAGCAGTATAATGCAGGCCCATACAAAATGTTTTTACTGCTTTTCAGCAGATTCATTGTTTTAATTTAAGAAACAAATTAAAGTGCAGTATAATCTTCATTTACTGCAGTTTAACTTGGGGGAGGTTGATTTGCTTTGTTTGTATTAGGTACCAACTAAACTGCAATATAAGTACTATTACTCTTATAAGTTGGTAATACCTGAATATACTCATTACCAGAACTCCTAGCTAATGTGCAGTATTTATTTAATTCCAATGTTTTGTTTCTTTTTAGTTAACAGGTATTTTTTGAAGTCAGTTTAATTTTTAAAATTACTTTATCCCCATCCTTTATATCCATATCTTTAAAACTGCTGAACCGATTTTGATGAAATTTGGACTGCTCTCTAAATTGGAATACCTACACTTATCATCAATATCATCATTGATGAATCATCTCGATATGTCTTTCAGTTTTCAAGAAATTCGTGGACAAACAAACAAACATACACCTTCGAAATTAAGCACACATGTTTGGAAGTCTAAATAGATCGTCATATTCAAATATTATCCAATGCCAACAATATCACATCACATTCATACAGGTCAAACTGATAACTTCCTCTTTTGAAGTCGGTTAAAAATCCCTAGCATTTTATGCCAGATTCACTGGCGGAGGCAGAGGCGGGAAGCATAGATAAGTGACCTGGCCGTGACTAGAATATTTTGTCAGTACCTAGGTAGGTATCAAATAGTATCAATTTACTTGTCTTTTATTATTATTATTATTATATTTTATGACTACCTATTTCATCATCATCAGCCATTTAATGTCCCCACTGCTGGGGCACTGGCCTTCCTTATGGATGAATAAGGAGAATGAGCCATGACCCACCACGCGGGCTCAGTGCGGATTGGTGGGTATTAATGACTGCAAGTGCAGCCGGGACCAACGGCTTAACGTGCCTTCCGAAGCACGGAGGAGCTCGAGATGAAAAGTTTTTGGTCACCCATCCCGTGACCGACCATTGCGAACGTTGCTTAACCTCAACGACCGCAGGCCAAGCGCGCTATCCACTGCGCCACGGGCTCCTCAAAATTTACTATTTACTGCCTATTTAATTTGTATAAATTTTTTAAATCTAAAATAATGGAATTTACACAGGTAATGTATCTACTATAAAAACTAAATATTAGAAAATAGCCACTCATCCTCCAAGTAGCTCCGCCAGGTAGCGAGGTACCTACATAACATAGGTACCTTACAAATAATCAGTCTCTCATCTCAGTTCAACTTAAAACATTTACATTTATGCTCTCCATTTCGATACCTAAGTATATTAAGTTTAGTATAAGAATTGTTATATTGAGGCACTGAATATTTTATTTATAGTTTAAGCTTTCTAGGTCGATATAAATTCATAAATGAATAAAATTGTTAATTAATTGTTAACAACCAATATTGAATTTAATTACATTACAATTAAAAGCAGTAATAGGGGTCAAAAACTAAAAACCTTGATATTTTATATATTGTTTTATATTTTCATCCTTAATGTTGTGTTATATAAAGCTCTATATAAATTCTCTCACTTTGCCTAAGAAACTTGGTTAGAATCCTTTATTTACTAATTTTTTGACGCATTTTAAACTTTACGCTCCATTTTCTCGGAATCGCATTTTGGCTCTTACTGCGGTTTAGGCTTGGGACGGCAGCTGTTGATGTTACATAATACAATATTTATACGAAAAAGGTATTTTTTTAATAATTACGCTTTATTTAGGCTATTCAGTACAGTTTTATTAAATCACCTTTCTTATGTGAGAACTAACTAATTTAAACATTTTGTATGATCTTTTCTTTTTTTAACCGGCTTCAAAAATTGAAAAGGAGGAGGTTATCTATTTAGTCGCGTATATTTTTTTTTAATAATTATGTATGTACACCGATTACTCGAAGATGGCTGAACTGATTGAAATTATTCAAACGCTATAACATCAGGTTTTATCCCAAGTTGGTCCCATTTTTTGAAATTTTGTAATCGGTTCAGTAGTTTTCAGGAAATCTTAAAAATACTGTCATTTTCATTACCACTTTATGTGAATTTATTACGTATCTTTAGGCATAACTCCTTTGTTTATAAACTGATTTTGATGATTCTTGTTTTGTTAATAAGGGGATACCTCAAGGTATTTTAACCGACTTCAAAAAAGGAGGTTCTCAGTTTGATCACATACCTATTTATCATGCATGATGCACTAAAAAGAGTGAAATAAAAATTAATTTTATAAAAAAATAAAACCGCCTTCAAAAAATTACATCAAAAAAGTAAGAAATAATCCCTCACCAAATAACGTAAGTACATGTTTCACGCCCGACTTCAAAGTACTTACGTTATTTGGTGAGGGATTATTTCTTACTTTTTTGATGTCATTTTTTTGAAGGCGGTTTTATGGGATAGATGAATGCGGAGAATTATGCAAAACTGCAAGTTTTATATATTTATAGAATCACTATTTGAAACCCTTCATTTTGAAAACCCACTCGATGGGCTTGAAAAATGTTTTTTTGTGTGTCACGCTATCAAGACGAATCTAACGACGTATCATTTATCAAATTGGTTCATCCGTTTAGTAGTTACGAGGGAAAACAGGAACAGACACACACATATTCAGGTCAAATACATAACCCTCCTTTTGGTCTTTGCCGCTGTCGGGTAAAAAGAGGGAATCCTTTTCTTTAAAACTTTACTCAATATAAATTTAACTACGTATACTTAATGTTTTTTATTGGCTTGATACACATATTTTTCGTGACTAACTGCCAACACTTAGTAACTTCATTCAATCAAAATACGTATTTTACTGCCTTGTAATAAGGCTAAAATATTCCATGACTAAAGCATTTCGGTTAGGAAATACAGCCCAGGCGTGGGCGAACACTAACTACTAGTACACTAAACTTCCGAGAGGAAGTGAATTGATCTGATAAAACACAATAATGATTAAGGCAACAAAGCCATTTAAATATTTATAGGTTTTAATTTTATTGTGATAATTTAAAATAAATGTAAAGTAGTATTACTCATAGTTCGTAGAATTCAATTCGAAATCATGTTTATCTATCTTTGTACTAGCTTTCCACCCGCAGCTTTAGTGTCACAGAAGTCATTCAATAGATATTGTAATATAACATAGTCCTATGTTGTATACATATTATTGCTCGTGACTATACGCCCATGTGACGGTAGCAAAACGGTCACGCCACATATTTTGATTAAGGCATCGAGTTCGCAAAGTAAGGCCTTGTAGAGTTCGAAGCTTAGCTCCGCAGAGATCTGTAGTCCTGGAATGGAAACAATCGATACGGTAATCGAACAGTGAACTATACCATCCTTCAAAATCTGTCAATGTACTGCTGTCAAACACGTATTGAATTTCAGTTCCTTATACGACCAAAAGAGGCGCTGCTCTGGTTTTCATACAAAAGAATACGATCACGATGACTGTTACCATAATAATTGTTGATGTAACTAATGAAAGCTTAATAACAGCAGCACTTTGACAGCCTTTGAAGGACGGTATAGTTTACTAATCGAACGATAGTTCTCATGCTAAGGATGCTACAGTGCTGGCCTTGTCATGTAAAATGTTGCCAAAACAAGACTGTTTTGGCAACATTTTACATGACAATGTTTATGATGGGTCCTTTTTTCACAACTTCTTTTGATATCCTGCCTATACACTAACGTTGTATTTGTATAGTAATACTAGATGATTCGATCTTTAATACTGGATTTAAATTTTATGAGTTTTATACTGCATAATTTACTAAAGCTTTATTGCAGATTAAGATAAGAACAAGATTGATTGACAATTAATTTCATGAAATTGCGTGAATGGAAAGGAAATTTCATTTAATAAGATCTACGCGCCAATTTTAGGTAATAATAATAGAATAGGTATCCAGAAAGGCGATGATTAAAATTAATAATCGTGCATATAGCCCTTTTCTGTTTCGCAATAACTCAAACCAATGTTTTGTTGAGTTAGCACATAAAATAAATGCTATATAACATATTTAATAATGTAGCTTTCTACTGGTGAAAGAGTTTTGAAAATCGGTTTAGTAGTTAGCCATTACAGACATACAAACAAACAAACAAAAAATCAAATCGGTCCAGTCCACAATATTAGTATAAATTACAACACCTGTCCCAGTAAACATTTGTATGACAATATAAGACACAAGCAAATTTCTGTCAAAAATACCAGATCCTAATGTTGATTACTGAATGTCAAGAAAATGCAGAAAAGTTGCAAATAATGTAAATGCGACCATAAAGATATCTAAAAAAATTAAGATTTAAACTTTCCTCTTCGTCTAGTTTAAAAGAGGTTTAAGTAGACCTTGAGGTAACATAAATAAAATTATAAAAAACTAAAAATAGATAAGACTTAGCTCATACTAGTGAGGTCTACTAACAAAAGCATGCAACACACCCGTAACGGTGCATACCAAGCTGCCAAACATATGGACATAAATCAATTAGCAACGATAAACTGCCAGATCGTTTTACTGTGCAGCATGTTTACGAGACTGTATCCGATTGTAACTCAGGCACCCACTGTGCGTGAATGAGCAAATAATAATTATTATGCACTGACAGTTGGCAAAATCATATTTTATTGTTTTGTCAAAGGAAAATAATTGACAACTTGTCACTGGTAGTAAAAAGTTATATTTTATTTGTGACCACCCGCGACTTTGTCCAATATAATTTTTTTTTTAAATTTTTGCTGCGTGATTTAATTTTCTTCCACAGTGAGGATATGTATATTTTAAATAGATTTAAGTGACTAGCTGCATTAAAATAAACATATGACATTATCCAGTTATAGCAACGACAATGTCCCGGTGACTTGTTTTTTATACGTAAATGTGTAGCATGTTACAAAACAACACATTTACGTACAAAAACAAGTCGCCTGGAGTTAAAATCGGATACAGATCCGATTTTAACTCGGGCACCCACCGTGCACAAGGAAATAATTACACAGACTGTTGAGAAAATTTATAAAAATCAATTTGTTATTTTGGCTTTAAACATATTACTTAATTACAACTTGATTTTTTTGACTCAAAAAACAGAGTCGATGTTGTTAAAATACACATGAACGCATAAGCTTCTAAGTTGACAATTAACAATTTTTTCTCATTAAATGTATTAATTTTATAACGTCTAAAAGCATTAACAGTGATTTATGAGCATCAGCTGACAGTCGTACTACAAACGTAAGAGCAAAAAGTGTTTTTGGCCTAATGTCGCTGTGGTTGAATTATTTATCAGATACAATCAACAGCACTTCAAGCTATACTCTTGCACTACAAAAACCACACATAATTTGAGAGAAAAAAAGACGCCCTTAAAGTTGAACTGATATATCTGACCTGCTGTCGAGTGTACCAACATATCTGAAACGAGAGCTTGACACCGTTTTGTTTGGCACGATTTTCTTGTACGTGTAGGTACCATTGTGCCCTAAAAATGGTTAACTAGTCGATTAAAACTATGATTTTTCTTATACTGTTAAAATCGATTTGACTTTACTAGGTATTCAGAATAGATTATGGGTTTTTGATACTGCACCATTTAAACCAAAAATGGATACAAATACATTTTCAATAAAGTTTCCGTTTATATTTGATATAATATATTCTCGTAGTAGGTAATACACAATCACACAAATAAAATCGTAGTAGAGACGTATATGGTCCACGCATATATTTTTCGTGCCCGTTGAAGGCACACAAACGTAGAAAATGATTTACTGAACAATAAAAAGTTTTGTATGGCGTCATCAAAGTCGAAGTTGATAGTGTTACAAAGCAGTCACAAATTTGTCTAAAGACGCTCCTGCACTGCACATCCCTAGGTTCGGTTGGTCACCCGGCCTCCCGCGAGGGATGCGGTTTCTGGATCCGAGACCGGGCGCGTCCCCAGGTGGTGGATAGGGGAACGGCCCCCCAGTGGGGGTTACCGGCTTCAGCCGGCGCGAACCAAAATCAGATCATACCGTAACCCTGTACGTAGTGCAGGAACGGGGCTGCCGTGTTCTGTCACGGGGGCCGCGGGGAGCGAAACCCCTTCAAAAATGCAAAATCAAACCGTAACCCTGTACGCAGTGCAGGAACGGGGGCCGTCGTTGTACTAACACGGGGGCCGCGTGGAGTAAACCACTATAAATAATCCTCAAAGGTCTGGCGTCGGGGACGTGGGCGTCGAACCGCCTGAAGGTGGTTAGCAGAGGTGCTAACCGGCTACTGAACACCCCTGGGGTATTTCCCGCCCCCCAGGCGTATGTAGGGTTGCCCGGGTACTGGGATCTCTGCCCGGGTCGACGGTTATTCTCCCATACTCGTGGGTCTTATTATGGCTACTTTAAAGAAAATAAATAACAAATCTGACGTTTCGGAGGAGAAGGACATCGCCCAGAGTCCAAGCAAAAACTGTGGTCTTCCAGACGGAAGTAAAACATTTTCTAATGAAGGGTTTAGACCGGAGTCCCCATCTGGTGAAGTCCATCTGGACAACGAGGTTACCGCCAGCAAAACAGCAAAAAAGCGCCCTGGGGAGGCACCGATCACGGATTTGGTGAGCTCGGAAGAAGACGAGCCGAGTTCGGCTAACTCTAAGTATGCTCTTACTACTTCTGGTAGGGGAGGATCATCCAAACGGTACACCCTGAAACATATGCGTGATCGCCTTACGCAGGAGGGAAGGGAACAGGAAGACTTAGAGGATGTGGAAAGACTGCATTCTAGACAGGAAGCTAGAATTGAGGAAGAGAAGAATAGAGGGGAAAATGCGAGAAAGAAGAAAGGAAAGGGAAGGGGAAAGGGTCCAGAACCGGAAAGTCGCCCTGATACCCCATTTTTCCGCCAAAGGGATGTCTCTCCGAGTGAATCTGTTTTCACCTTGGATTCGCCTACCATGAAGTCCACTGTTGAACTACAGAAAGAGGTACAGCGGCACACCGACAAGTTGTTGGATATCGTGGCTAAATCTGGCAACATGAAAAGAGAATTTAAGAAGGACGTGACAGAAGCTAGTAAGGCGATTCTTGAGGTGTTTCAGGAAGCTATCGGGCTGACTGAGTCGGAGGAAAACATTCGCCTTAAACGCGACAACAAAAGGATGGCAGAGCTGATTGAACTTTATAAAAAAGACTCGTTGGCCCACAAAAAGGCGTTTGACAGAAAGTGTATGCAAGAGGCTCAGCACGTGAAGTTGACTCCGGGCCCAGCGAGTCAAATAGAAGACAACATGGTCTCGATGCCACCTCCATGCGACCAGAGTGCTGACGCTCCTGCATGGGTGGCAGATCTTGAAAGGACGTTAACTATCAAATTTGGCAACATGCTAAATGCCCGGATTGATGGTATAAAGCAACTTTTGCCCCCGCCTCCGGTTCTTCGGCCTCAGCTGGCGGCTGATAGGAAAAGGGCGACCACCTCCACACCCAAAGCGGCAGAGCCCGCCCCAACGCTGAATCCCAGCCAAAAGCCGAAACAAAGATTGGAGCAGCCCTGCTCCACCGAAATGACGGCACGTGAAGATCCCTGGTCGATTGTAGGTAGGGATGGACGCCCAGTGAAGCCCACTAAGGCTGGACCAAAACCTCCTAAGTCGCAGCCCAGGGCTCCCGCAGTGCAGAAGCCTAAACTCAAGGCCCCAAGAACGACGGCAGTGGTCCTGGCGATTCCTCCTGAGCAGGCAGCGAAAGGCGTAACCTATGCAGACGCCATCGCCAAGGCCAAAAAAGAAATCAAATTTTCAGATATCGGCATCGAGGGGATGCGAGTCAAGGTTTCGGCGACCGGCACCCGAGTGTTCGAAATACCGGGTCCCACCAGCGGTGATAAAGCTGATCTTTTAGCCAGCAAACTGAGAGAGACCCTTGGAGTGGCGGCGCGTATAACGAGGCCCGTGAAGACCGCCGACATGCGCGTGACCGGGCTTGACGACTCGGTGACTGTGGAGGAGTTGCGCGCTGCAGTCGCAGCTAAGGGGAACTGCCCACCTGAACATATTAGGGTAGGCACAATTCGCGTTGGCGCTGGGGGTCTTGGCGCGGCACTTATAAAATGCCCCATTCCCGTGGCGAAAATGTTGGCCGATTCCGGTCGTCTGCAGGTTGGGTGGGTTGTAGCCTCAGTTCGTGCGTTGGAACCCCTTCCGCTCCGATGTTACGGCTGTATGGTCCCCGGGCACACCAAACAACTGTGCCCTTGCAAAGAGGTTGAAGACTTCAGCGACACCTGCTATAGATGTGGCCAGAAAGGTCATAAATCGGCGTCGTGTCAGGTTGCGAAACCCTGCTGCGTGGTATGCAAAGCGGCCAAGCTCCCGGCGAACCATGTAATGGGGGTATCAAATGCCGCCCTCCCTCGAAGGTGGTAAGAGCGAAGGCGACGTCTACTTTTGGTCCAGCGTCGCAAGATACGGGTAGTTTAGCCCTGAGGGAGGGGGTTGAGGATGGTCACATGTCAAATTAATGGCCAGACATCTCAACCTCCTCCAGGGGAATGTTAATCACTGCGCAGCTGCTCAGGACCTTGCCCTGCAGCATATGGCGGAGACCGGTGTGCAGGTTGCGGTGATCGCGGAGCCGTACCGCATCCCGCAGCGCCCCAATTGGGCTGGTGACACAGATGGCACTGTTGCCATAGTGGCCCCATATTCTGCCGCCTTTTCCCTCCCTCTCTCGATAAAAGAGAAAGGTCCGGGATATGTGGCGGCCTCCTGGGGAGAACTAACGCTAATAGGCGTGTACTTCTCCCCTAACCGGGGCCTAACAGAGCTGATGACGTGGCTTCATTCGGTGGACGGTGCGGTGAGGCGCCTTGTACCAGCACAAATGCTGGTCCTGGGAGATTTTAATGCCCACCACACTGCGTGGGGTGGGAGAACGGACACCCCCAAGGGTAATGCCGTTATGGATTGGGCGGCGTCGCTAGGCCTCGTTGTTTGCAACAGGGGCCGCGAGTTTACCTGCGTCAGGTGGAACGGTGGATCCATCGTCGACCTCACCTTCGCCACCCCTGCTTTGGCGGCGCGAGTGCGTGACTGGCATGTAATAAAGGACGTGGTAACGTTATCAGACCACGACTATATCTCATTTAAGGCTGCGCCTGCCTCGAACACCGGACCTAGTCTGCCCCCTGGGGAGGTGCTGCGCCATTTTCCGCGATGGGCATTCACCAAATTTAATCGGGAGCTGGCTGAAGAGATAGCATTGGTGGAGGCCTGGAACCTCGAAGGTAGTAGCGTCATGGAGATGGGGGTCGAAGAACGAGCCAGGCGACTGACGGCCTCTCTCACGGCCGTGTGCAATGCCGCTATGCCACGGGTTAAGGGTCTACCGGCAAAGCGCGCCGTATATTGGTGGACGAGCGAGATCGCGTCTCTTAGAACAGACTGTCTAGCAGCGCGGAGGGCGCCAGACGTAGATTCAGACGCGACCCAGTGGAGGAGCTCCAGCTCCGTGAAGCCTACGCGGTGGCCAAGAAGGCCTTATCAGAGGCAATATGTGGAGCGAAGACTGCTGCCTGGAATACCTTCTTAGAGGATTTGGACCGTGATCCCTGGGGGCGCCCTTATAAGATGATCCGGAATAAGCTCCATAACCAGACGCCCCCCATGGAGTCAATGAACCCGCGATTGCTCTCCCGGGTGGTAGATGGCTTATTTCCGGCCGATGTTCCACCGGTTGCTCCTCTGATTCGACCTGCAGTCCATGAGTCGGATGAGGCACAGGGATTTTCCCCCGTATCAAAAAGTGAGATGGAGGCGGTTCTGGCCCGCATCCGATCTAAAAGGAAGGCACCCGGTCCGGACGGTGTCCCGGGCCGAGTCCTGCCTGTGGCATTAGAACACCTTGGCGAGGAAGTCCGGCTGCTTTTCACCGAGTGCCTTCGTACGGGACAGTTTCCCAAAAGATGGAAGAAGGGTCGGCTCTGCCTCCTGCGGAAGCAGGACCGGCCCTTGGAGTCTCCTTCGGCCTATAGGCCTATAGTTTTGCTGGACGAGCTCGGCAAAATGCTAGAGCGTATAATCGCAGACCGAGTCGTCCAGCACCTGGATGAAGTGGGGCCGAATCTGTCGGAGCGGCAGTTCGGCTTTAGGAGACAAAGGTCGACTATAGACGCAATATTGGCTCTAAAGGAACTGTCTCAGAGGGCTGTTGGTCGTGGGGAGAGAGTCGTAGCAATCTCGCTAGATATAAAGAACGCGTTTAACTCTCTTCCCTACAGTGTTGTCGAAGATGCCCTTAGGCATCACGGCGTCCCTCCCTATCTTGTTCGGATAATCAAGCAATATCTGACAGATAGAGAGGTGATCTATCTTGCCGCTGACGGTCAACTTATGGTCCGTACTATGTGTTGTGGCGTTCCACAGGGGTCGGTCCTAGGACCACTCCTGTGGAATCTTGGTTTTGATTGGGCACTTCGTGGCGTGCTGCTCCCCCGGATGGATGTCATCTGCTACGCAGATGACACTCTCGTCACCGCCCGGGGTCGAGATTTCATGGAGGCGAGGCGCCTGGCTAGGATTGGAGCCGAGGCAATGATCGACCGAATTAGGAGGTTGGGTCTTGAGGTGGCAGTTGAAAAAACTCAGGCCATACTCTTTCATGGCCCAAGACAGGGTCCCCCGCCTGGAGCGGATGTCTTCATAGATGGGGTTGAGGTTCCCTTGCGCCCCACTATGCGTTATTTGGGCCTCATCTTAGATGGCCGCTGGGCGTTCACCGCCCATTTCAAACAGCTGGGCCCCAGGCTGGTCGGTGCGGCGGTAGCCCTTGCCAAACTACTGCCAAATGTAGGTGGGCCTAATAAAAGTGCTCGGCGACTTTATGCAGGGGTCATCCGTAGTATGGCCCTCTACGGAGCCCCTGTTTGGGCGGATGCCTTGAACCAGGCGAATAAGGCTGCTCTAAGGCGGCCACAGAGAGTCGTGGCCTCTCGCATGATCCGCGGGTACCGCACTGTGTCATGGGCAGCAGCGTGTGCCCTTGCCGGCACTCCCCCATGGGAGCTGGACGCTCATGTACTCGCGGATGCCTATAGGCAGAGGCGAGACAGTCGAGAAAGAGAATCTAGACTGGCCCCGGAAGAGCGGGCTGCGACAAGACGCGCCGCAGAGGAGAGATGTCTCCGGGACTGGGAGCGGCAGTTGGAGACGCCTAACGCTGGTCTGAATACGGTGGAAGCCATCCGACCAGTCCTCCGGGAGTGGAGAGACAGAGCCCATGGAGCTCTGACATACCGTCTGACACAGGTACTTTCCGGACATGGATGCTTCGGAAGGTACCTGTGTCAGATTCAGAGGGAGGAGTCCCAGGAGTGTCACCATTGTGGTTCTCCGCAGGACACCGCTCGCCACACTCTGATGGAGTGCTCGGCGTGGGCGGTGCAGCGCCAGGAGTTGGTCGCTGCGGTTGGGCCGGACCTCTCGGTTCCCAATGTCACAGTCGCGATGCTGCGGAGCGAGGGGGGATGGCAGGCCATGGTCGCCTTCAGCGAGGATGTCATCTCGCAGAAGGAGGCCGCGGAGAGAGTTCGCGAGGCGGACGTCGCAGCAAGTCAACTCCGACGTGCGCGACCGGGGAGGGCGAGACGCCAACGTGCGCGTCTCGATCTCCCCAAGTCGCAAGAGGGGGCGCAGTAACACGCAGTAACACACGGTGCGTGTTATCACGGTCCCGTGGGTCCTGCGTGTTAGGTGGTGTTGGAAGCAGTAGGGGGTTTATTGGGTAGGGTCTTAGCGGCGAGTCCCACATACCTTCGGGATGCATAACCGCATTCCCCCTACTATAAAAAAAAAAAAAAAAAAAAAGGTTCGGTTGGTCAGACGGTACGTCATCAGCATGCTTGGCTGCCGAAATAATGTCGTTTTTTGAGTGAACATCATAATATAAATTTGGTGTTATGCGTCCGAATCGGCAAAATGTAGAGCGGCCACCAGACACGCAGGCCGAGACGCGGTATGCCGAATATGTAAAGCCCCCAGTACATGATGGCCGATCCCGTTGGCCGATCATGGTCGGCGATCATGTACAGGGCCAGTTTGTGTGCATTTGCAACGGCAATTACAAGCAAACTGGCCCTGTACATAGGGCTGCCACCTTTCAAAAACAGTATACCCGGAGATAAAAAAAAATATAGTTTTTTATTATAAAAAAAATAAGTAAGAATAATTTGTAATGAATTATAGTAAAAAGTAATATACCTACCATTGGGAATAGTAATAAATGGTTTTTTTTATTATAAATTACCTAGCTAGAGTGCGCGCCAGATAAGTCTGCGCGCGCTCAAAATCGAAAATGAATCTTTACTATATCCTTAGAACAAAAAAAAAGGAACTGCAACTAGCGCCAAAAACGCTCCAGTCGCGCGCAGAGTTATCTGAAACACGCTCTTGTGCTGGGCTGACTTAGACTAGCTATTAAGACACAACTATATTTTTTAGTTTGAAGAAGTTGTTTAAGCATCTTTTGTTGTTCAGTTTTCTTCAAAAATTTAAAAATTATTGTAATTTAGTCTTTACAATTAACTTTGCCCTCACCATGTCCACTGACAAGCAGTTTCGCTCGTCTGTCCTCAAATTTACCATTAAAGAAAAGACGCATTTTACTAAAGCATTGCTTGTAGGGATTGAAAAGAAAAAAAATATTTTTTGCCAATTCGGTGAAGATTGAGGTGACTTTGAACAAGTGAACTCATCGTAAATAATCAGTTGAATCACTCTAGATTGTATAAACTGAGGAAATACTTGGCTTAACTTTCGGGTCTCGTCATGAAGTTTTATCTTCATCCATATTTTTCAAACCAAGTGATTTGACAGCTTCTACTCTAACAGTGTCTTCGGAACTTACTGCACTTGTTACATCGAATTTAGAAAGGATTTTGAATACAGAATCCTCAAAATCATCATATTCTGTAATCAAGAGTTCTGTGAACCTCATTGGCTTCTTTTTTTAATTGATTCGCTGTCTCCGCCCGGTCTGACCCGGAGATATCGATGCTAAACCCGTAGCCCGGACATGAATCATGCAAACCCGTAGACTCCGGGTAAAACCCGGAGAGGTGGTAGCCCTACCTGTACACGATCGATCGCCCATCATGGTCGGCCAACGGGATCGGCCATCCTGTACTGGGGGGCTTTACGTGAGTCTTCCGCGCATACCGACCCAATCTGAATTGCCGCCAAGTCGAGCGCGAAGCAAACACTGCCGTACCATCCTTTACTGGAACCATTTCGCCGCATTTTCAGGCCCCTATTTATTGTAATACGGTTATTACGAGACCGCGTATACCGAGCTTGCTGGTGTCGTACCGCTGCTGTAGCAACAAATCATAAGAGGGCCTAAAGGTCATAAGAGGACACCCATTGCACAAAAAGAGAAAAGAGAGGGCACCCATTGCACCAAGCGCTTTTCTTCTTCCTTTGTGATGCGCACCGCCAAGGAATAGAATAACCTACTTGCGTCTGTTTTCCCGAATGACTACAACCCTATAATTTTGAAAGCTAGAGTGAATAGGCTGCTTATGGGTAAGCTCGCTCCATCTAAGGCTTCATCTCAACCCTAAGGTTCAGTGTGATGCCAAGAGCAAGCCCATAAAATATATTAAAAAAAGATCTTTCAATCTTCTTTTTTTCCAATAACTTCACCTTTTGGGACAACACAACATAAACCTTTTCCCATTTCTGATTAAAGCTATTATATATTACTAGCGGCCGCCCGCGGTTTCACCCGCGTGGTTCCCGTTCCCGTGGGAATATCGGGATAAAAAGTACATATAAACCTTCCTCTTGAATCACTCTATCTATTAAAAAAAAACGCATCAAAATCCGTTGCGAAGTTTCAAAGATTTAAGCATACAAAGGGACATAGGGACAGAGAAAGCGACTTTGTTTTATACTATGTAGTGATATTGCTTAATCTAAGTGCTATGAAGGAAACTATCGTGTTGTATCAAGTGGTCTATTGCACCTATTACAAAGTAAATAAAAAAACTTCAACTGTTTCTATTTACAAATTAGTCATTCACTAACACCCGGCTAATATGTCTACACCTATATACTTCCGAGAAATAGTGCCTTGATTCTACCAATATGACCCAAAAGGGTAAAATGTTATTCCATTTAAGTGCAACTGCTTTACAAATGCTTTTAAAATGTTTTAGATATGGTATGAAGTATGCTACAATGATAGGAATGTGAAACTTGTGTCGAACTAAAAGTGTTAATAAAAAATGTTATTGTTTAATTATGGTATTGGTACTTTAATAACATAACATGATTGTATTTTTAACTAGTTAATTTATATAGGTACTAGCGGCCGTCCGCGGTTTCACCCGCGTGGTTCCCGTTCCCGTGGGAATATCGGGATAAAAAGTACATATAAACCTTCCTCTTGAATCACTCTATCTATTAAAAAAAAGCGCATCAAAATCCGTTGCGTAGTTTTAAAGATTTAAGCATACAAAGGGACATAGGGACAGAGAAAGCGACTTTGTTTTATACTATGTAGTGACTACGTATTTACTGACATTCTCTTGGTTGGCGTATTTTTCGATACACTGACTACCAAGATATACTTGTACATTATTTAGGTAAATATATTTACCATTACTAGTATATTTAAGAAAAATTATTAACATCAACGTCTCTGTTTCTTGATGTGCCACTGGTAAAAATATAATTTACTAGAACCTATACTATGCTTTCAATGTAAACAAAAATAAGAAAACAATATTGGTTGTCTGTATAGTCGGTTTTCGGACTTCGATCAACAATAACACCTAGTTCTGTACGGACGATAATTTTACGTGATAACAATAAGCCGCTGTCTCTCTTCTACTCGGATGCATAGCGCTATAATGCCATCTAGTGATGTTAATTTTATTGTATGAAAACCAGACAAGCACCTTGACAGATTTTGAAGGACGATATACGATTACCATTACGATAGTTTTTCATGCTAGCGGTACAGGTACCTATTACCACATCATCATCATCATCATCATTTTAGCCGTGCGACGCCCACTGCTGGGCATAGGCCTCCCCCAAGGATCTCCACAACAATCGGTCCTGCGCTGCAAAGGTACAGAATATAGAAAAGTCGAACCCGGCACCTCAGTGATAGCGACACTTAGAAAACCGGTGCGTACAGTCACGAGCAATAATATGTAAACAACATATGACAAAGTATATTGTCTTTCAATTTGTGTTTGTGGATCACAAATAGATTTGTTTCGGAACGCTTCAATGTGACAAGGTTCTATGTGGTTCGATATTGGCTAAATGTTATTGACGTGACTTATGCCCGAATACTCGTACGCTACTTATCTTTGGGAGCGTCTCAAACATCGCCCTGTCGCTTTAAATGTCAAACGTATGAGAGAGATGCCATGATGTTTGAGACGCTCCCAAAGATGATTTGCGTTCGAGAATTCGGGCGTTACGCTCTTACATTTAAACAAAATAAAATAAATAGTAGATTGTATTACAAGGGAGCAAAATTATATATTAACGGCGAGGGCGCTATTTTGAATCGAGCGATTCAATATACGCCACCCGAGGTGAAAATAATTTTGCGGCCGAGTAATACACTCGGCTGTTTATCCCCCTCTATAAGAAAAGCAGTAAAGACAACTCAAACTACCTACCTTTCTTTGTCGTTCGGATACATCATAGCGCTAGTCGGGCAAGAAAAAAAATTTGAGTTTTGAAATAAAAAAAAATTAAATAAAAAAATATATGTCCATCAGATTTCTTCTAGACATCTCCTGGAATGCCTTAGGGGGGGTTGAAAATTTTGTTAGATTTTAGCTACCACTCACCGTTTACGAGATATTCTCAATTTTATAAAATTCCGTTTTTGAAAATTTCTCTCCCGAAAAAAGTCCCGGCCCCATACAAAATCAGTTGATTTTTTTTTAAGTACTGCACATCCTTTGCTACACTTCAACCAATGCTTCTTTAATTATGTTCAAAATTCAAATCTCATTGTTTTGGACCCTGTTATGAAGCTGTTCAAAATTCAAATCTCATTTATACCCGCTTGTCATATTAGGTAAAAAATGAATCGTTTTGGACCCTGTTATTAGATAAACAATCATCGCTTTTCGAATCGATGGGATGAAAAAATATTTATTCGCTTAGACATAATAATGTAGGTACTTATGAATCGTCAACATTTTCCTACCGCCCATTCAAGACTTTTTTAACTGACAAGAAAAACAGGCGCAATCAACTTGCCAGCGTTTCTTGGATAACGACATTTACAAAAAATAGCAACCAATTCGTTATTAATTCAACATTTTGCATATACATAGTATAAAAATACATCATTATTAAACATTTCAAGTGGTTATGTTATGTTTTACATCAGGACTATGCATCAGAGAAAGTAATCACTACGTTTTATCATGAATTGCGGTCATTGAAATTATCGTCTACTTTATATTAGCCTTTGCTCATCAATAATATATATATACCTTGGTTCAAAGTAACCAGCCTGATTTCCTGGCTATACGGCTGAAGTATTGAGTAGCCACCGAGTTAACGCGGTCAGTAAGACGAGATCCCGTGGGAAATTTAAGAGTCTAGAATTCCTAAGTCTACTCCGCGAAGCAATTTAATTACTTGGAAATAAAGTTTAACTTGCACACTAATAATAGATGGTTTCTTACTCGTAACCCACGAAAGTATTGGAAAGCGAATATACCTTATTGTTTTTTTACTAACTTGTTGGATTTAAGGTTATTGCTATGTTATTATACATTAACCATTTTTGTCGTGATTTTCGAAGTGTTTTGAAAGCGAGTGTAAATAGGTATAAATACAAATATTATATATCCGTCTGCGACTTCATAATAATTATATCTAGAATAATAAATGTTGATAGAAAATGATGTGTGCCCAAAATTTTTATGTACAGGGTGCCTACCATCAACTCTAATTGCGGTTTTCTTTAGGACCTAAACTGAACTGCTTCGCTTATTCGTACCACGACAGCTTAATATCAATGACAGCGATTCAGTGATCATTCAATGACATTTCACAGCCGCTGAGCTGTCATCAACTCTTATTTGACTTATAACTCGGCCAAGCTAACATGACATCAAGATTCAAGATTCAAGATTCAAGATTCAAATTTGTTTATTCAATTTAGATTGTTATTTACAATACTTGTGAACGTCATAGAAGCTACGCCATCGGTTCGCAAACCCTACAGCGGGAGGCCTTGGAGAAGAACCGGCAAGAAACTCCAAGGGTTGTTTTTTTCTCCCTGTCTTATTTCATACAGAGTCGTCAAATTGAAAAATGACCTTAACATGGTATGACTAAGGTCAGTTTCCATCACAATTACACAATGGGTTATGATAAATACAGTTAAGTATAGGCGAACTAATGATCATAGCGGTGAACAATTTTCAGTTACTTAGGAACTCTACTTAAAGCTTTAATATTAGTTTAAAACAAAAGACAATTCTACTATATACTGCAAGTTGCGCCATACATGTTTCAAATGTAATTCTTAATAAAATGAATAAAAACAAAAGAAAACACATTTTAAGGCAAGCAGATAAGAGCAGACCCATTCCCACTGGCAGCACCCGTTCACGAGCATGACGCATGAACCAGCCATCGCTTCGCTCAACCATATTTTAGGGAACGTAACGACCCGCCTCACACGCCACCACCGTAGAAATGTTTTAGTGAGCATGACATACTCAAACTGCCTACCTTAAATGACCGAATTAAAAGCTTAACTAATATAAACGGTAATAATATAAAATATAGGACACGACTCACAATATCATACTAGGAACATTTGTTACGAGTGTTACGACCAAGGTGTTTTGTCGTTCAAATAATCATTTACAGTGTAATAGCCTTTTTTGAGGAGGCCACTCTTTATATGATTCTTAAACTCTAGATATGGTAAATCCAAGATATCACTTGGGATTTTGTTATATATGTGTATACCTTGACCAACGAAAGATCCGTGCACCTTTTCTAAACGGTACCGAGGCATTACGAGCTTGTTTCTATTTCTAGTATTACGATTGTGTAAATCACCATGTTTGGTATACAAGTTAATATTGCGACGTACAAAAAGAATGCAATTTAATATAAATTGAGATGCAGCTGTCAGTATACCTATTTCCTTGAACTTGTCTCTAAGCGAAGTTTTGGAGCCTAGTTTATAGATGGCTCTGATTGCTCGTTTTTGCAAGATGAATATAGCATTAATGCCAGCCGCTAATCCCCACAAAAGAATGCCATATGACATGATGCTATGGAAATAACTAAAGTATACAGTTCTAGCAGTATCAACATCTGTTAGCTGTCGTACTTTTCTAATAGCGTAGGAAGCAGAACTAAGCTTACCAGCTAATGTTGCGATATGCGCATGCCATTGAAGTTTCGAGTCTAAAGTTACACCCAGAAAGATCGTTGATTGTACTAAATCCAGTTTTTCGTTGTTGATTACAATTTCTACAGGTACCGTCTGTACATTTGGCAGAGAAAAAAGTACGCACTTTGTTTTCTTTGCATTAAGCTGCAAATTGTTAGAATTAAACCAACCGAGTACTTGTGACAGTGCTTTGTTTACATCGTCAAAATTGGTTTTGTTTCTGTCTATGTTAAATATTAAAGAAGTATCATCTGCAAACAACACAATATCACAGAAGTTTTTGGCAAAGAAAGGCAAATCATTAATATAAACCAAAAATAGAAAAGGGCCTAAAATAGAGCCTTGAGGTACGCCTAGTTTAATCTGAGAGCCGTTTGATTTCACTCCATTAATGTCAACTGTCTGAGTTCTGGAACTGAGATACGACAGTATTAGTTTCTGGGCATTATTTTTTACACCGTAATGATTTAGCTTCAACAGCAGCGTCCGGTGATCTACACAATCAAAAGCCTTGGATAAGTCGCAAAATATTCCAAGAGTATTTTGCGACTTTTCCCAGGCATCAAACACATGCTTTAAAAGTGCAACCCCAGCATCCGTGGTTGACTGACCCTTCATAAATCCGAATTGTTTGCTATGCATGAGATTGTTTAATGAGAAATGAGACAATAATTGCTCTAGTATTATTTTTTCAAATATTTTGCTTAAGGCGGGTAATATTGATATTGGTCTATAATTACTTGGGTCTTCTTTGTTTCCTGATTTAAATAAAGGTATCACTTTGCTAAATTTCATTAAATCAGGAAAAATTCCTTGAGCGATACACTGATTAAATATAATAGCAAGATAAGGGGCAATAGCATGAATAATGTTTTTAAGTACAGTAACAGATATGCCCCATAAATCAGTGGTAGTTTTCATTTTAAGTAAATTAAATGTTTTGATTATATCGCTCGAATTAATTTCTTTAAAATTAAATAATGAACTACACTCAGACACATGTTTTTCAAGAACCGAGACAGCAGAAGCTGGTGAAGAATTCAAATTAGAGGTGGTTACTAATGGTATATTTACAAAAAAGTTATCAAAAATATTAGCAATTTCTGTTTCAGAGTTTATTCTTGCGTTATTAATGTTAAGCGCTAGACTGTTGTCATGTTGTTTACCTTTTCCGGTTTCACGCTTAATAATATCCCAAGTTGTTTTGATTTTATTATTTGACTTTTTAATTTTATCCTTTAAAAATATAGACTTTGCTTTAGAACATGCTTTTTTGAAAATCTTAGAATATTGTTTTACATGTTCTACGAAACGAGGGCTGTGATTAGTTTCTCTTAATTTATATAGTTCATACAGCCTGTTTCTACTTTTATAAATACCTGTCGTAGCCCATTCGCAAAACTTTAACTTCTGGGTGCATTTAATCGTTTTAGACTTAAAGATATTATTGAACTCACTCGTTACTAATTCAAAAAGGGTTCCATAAAGCGCATTAGGATCATCATGCACATATGGCATCGTAGAAACTTTATCAGCTACATTATTTTCAAAATTACGTAGTCGCGTTTTTGTAACGGGCCTGCATTGTACACTTTTAGGCGCATCAACAATATCTAATTCATAGGATACCTTTAATCCGTAATGGTCGGATGTAATATTTTTAACGACTAGTTTGTTAGTCGGATCAGACTCCGAAAAAACATTATCTATGCAAGTGGCTGAATGAGATGTTACCCTTGTGGGCTCCAAGAACTGATTAATTAAATTAAAAGAATTGAACAAAGTTAATATTCGTGTAGTCAATGCACAGCTTTCGAGAATATCAACATTAAAATCGCCACATACTGCTATTTGTTTATTTTTTAACTTTAACTTATTCAACACATCCTCCATCACCGATTCAAATGTTTCAAAATTACCTTTAGGTGGTCGGTATACACATACAATGACTAAGCTTTTTAGTTCTACACATGACAGCTCGACATGACGTTCTATAGAAAGGTTTACAATATCCTTTCTTTCTCTGTAGCTTATATTATTTTTTACGAAAATTAGAGAGCCGCCACGCGTTGTTGTCTTCCTAGATAATAAATTTGCTAACTGAAAATTATTCACACTACATGACAAATCACAATGATTCAGCCAGTGCTCAGTTATACAAATGACATGAATGTCATTACATTCTGCAAATAATTCTAACTCTAAAACTTTGCCAGACAGGCCCTGAATGTTTTGACATAATACGTTAAGGCAAGAGGGCTTGGCTGTTGTCTTATGTTTTAGTTTAAAGCCGATTTAGAGACGTTTTCACTTTGTAAAGAAGTGTTTATATTATTTAAATTAATTAAATTATTATTAGTAGGTAAGCTACTAAAATCAGAGTCAAAAGACTTTGGCTTGCCACCTTGAAAGGTGTCTTGTAAATTAAAAGCTAACAATTTAGCTATTTTTGTCCTAAACCTATTTGCAAGATACATAGTATCCGATGTCAAAATAAAATTATTAATAAAATTATTAATATCAAAATATAAAACCTTGTCACTATGACAATTTATCAAGTTGAACAAATATGAGTTTAACTCATATATATGCTGATTCTGCTCCCTAGTTAGGTTTTTCGCGTAAGGAAATGAGCTAATTACTAATTTACAGCCGGTTTCAGACTGTAGTTTCAATAAAAAGTTAATATTCATCAAGATTTCACGTTTCCTAACTTGGGAGCTGTCGCCACATAAAATAATTATGTTGGTCAAACTATCTATTTCATACAAAGATAAACTATGCACAATATCTTCAAAAGACTTCCCAGGTGTACATACATTTAAAACATTTCTATTATATATATTTTTCATCGTTACTCCTAGACCTTGTCCCAGTTTATCTGAGAAAACAATCGTTTTTGTGTCTTTTGACTTGCATGAGGTAGCTGATTTAAATGACTGTTTGCAATAGTTACTTTTTAAGGTCTCTATGCAGGTTAATGAATGACAGGGGCTCTGAGGTGTCCGAATTATGTTTTCCTCTTTAGAGAAATCATTACAAGTATCAATTTGACTGTTTATTAAAGAGTCATATCTCTCCGCGTTATATTTGCAGAGTTCAACTAACTCTGTGGCAGATTTGATGTGTTCATCAATTTGTTTCTGCGCAGTACAATATTTATTTTGCATTGACTCAAGTGACTCATGCAAATTTATTATATTTAATTGCAATTGTTTAGTGTCCCGGTCATACATTTGCCTGCTTTCAGTTAATTTATTACTGTAAATTTCCATTGAATCCAAAAGACTAATTCTTTCTTTCCGCAAAGCAATATTTTTATAAAAACAATTATTTTTCTTAATTAACCTTCCAGTTTTCTTTATAAATTTTCGAATATTTATATACTTCTTTAATTTATTAGCACCTAAAATATTAGGTCTGGGTGTAACGCAAACACCAGCCGTTACAGCTGAATTAGCTAACTGAATACCAGGCGAGAGCATTAGCTCCTCAAAAAGGCTTTGAGTTTTATCCACCTCATGTTGTTGTTGCTGCTCTAATAAGGCAGATATTTTCTTATTGGCATCATTCAGTTCATGTTCCAGGTCAGCAATCCGGTTCAGGGCTCTCTCATATGTGCTAAACTGTTCTTCATAGCTGCTGATGGTACTCTCAAGTTGATCTTTTTGTAGAACCACTTCCATATGTTGAGTATGCAAACTGGCTAGTTCGGTCTTCAACAGTGAGTTACGTCCGACAATGTTTTTGATTTCTTCTTCACTGTCATCACGCTCACGTATTAGCTGGCTGCATGTATCCCTGGACTCCTTTAACTCCTTTAGTGCCTGCCTCAGCTTCAATTCGGTGTTGTTGTTTGTAGCCTTGCGGGTCAGCATTATGGTTTAATAATCTAAAAATGATAAAACAGAATCAGAAACTAATATATTATATCAACTAACTCTTACTTTTGTTAAAATTACAGATTATTCTAGTGCTAAATGCGTTTTATTAAATTACAAAATTCTTAAAAGCCTTGTTATAAAAAAGAAGTCTCTTTAGTATCTTTAATAATATTAAAATACAAAAATAAATCTGTATATAAACAGCTGCAAGGTGTCACCATCAAATTGACTTTTGTTTAAGCAAAGTGATAAAAACGTTTCAGAAGTATTTTGTCAATTTACTTAAATTTTAGTAAATATTTTTAATTCTACGACCCACTAACTATTTAAATAAAGAACTATCACAAGACTATTTTTGTAAACCAGTTTCACAATCTTTGATTGAAATGATTTAGATGTCTCTGTATAGATGTAGTGTATGCAAAGTGTAGCAGTAAGGTGTATGCCTGTGACAGTAGTGGTCACCGTCAGCTCTACTTCCACAGTTTGTCAAGTAAAGAGAGGTTATCATCAATGCCAAATCGTTATGGATTGTGACGTTGCTCACTCAAAGTGAGCTCTGTACTAGTAATGATTAATGTACAGTAAATGTGAAACTAATTTGGCATTCAAATCCTGTGTGTTAGTTAAATTTAAAAGAAATGATCACTAACTAAAATAATAACAAAATATGTGGGTAGGTATTTTGAACCCAATTAAAATTAAAAACTTCACTTTATTACTAATAAATTTATACACTGCAACTAGTTATTCAGGCTGTAAAGGGGATGGCAAAACCTGCAATCACTTAATAAAGTCTTTATGTTAAAAATAACTAACTAATAAGTAGGTATATTTAAAAGATTGAAATGGTCGGAGTGTTGCTGAAGTTTAACTACTTATAACACAATGCAAGCAAATGATATTCTTAATCAGAAAACACTTGTTGTTGTTAATAGCATACTCAAGTGTTTGGTCTAACAAATTAATGAAAATTTAACAACTACAAATAGGTAGTTGGTATCAATATCTATAGATAGGTAAGTAGGTACGTAATAAAAGTTTCTATTGGTCTGAGAATGCAATGTGAGTGATGTAAATTATGAAAACAATACTCCCCAGGTTTAAGAAGAAGCCGTCCACAGTATTTTTAGCTTTTCAATTTGAATTTGTATCCTCTTCTGGATTGACAGTTGGGTCAATTTTTCCTCGCTATATTTCAAATGTTAGCGCATTAAACTTGCTGATAACACTACCACTTGTTAAATAACACGTAATTAAGCGAATTATTACAAATAATTTGGAATATAACGTAAATTACTAATAAAATTAATTAATTAAAATTACAAAGCAAGCTGACAAGTGTTGCTCTGCATCTGCAGGTTATACCCATCCCTTTCACTCTCCGGGCATGACAGAATCGAGTGAAAGAGACGGGTAGAAGAAAAAGGGCACAAATCGTTCGGTCATTCACATTTAGCAATTCATTTGCTATCCAGTTTTAAGAAGGTCATAGTACGAAAGAAAGCAATTCATTTTAGGAACCTATTCTGCATCGCGCTATTTTTGAATCGCTGTCTTAAAGTTGATGGTAGGCACCCAGTTAGTTATTAGATTATACTGTATTGATCTACGAGATTTTTTTCATTATTAGTCACACAGTACTTTATGACTTATGTCCCCTGGATAGGGCAAAGGGCGTCAACAGTCGACCTTCAACGCGGTTGGTCTTCAGCATCGCGTTTCAATTCGCTCCACGTCTTCCCTTCTGCCAGTACGGTGCGACGCCAGGTTTGACTAGGACGGCCACGTCTTCTTTTTCCTTGGGGGATTCCAGTACAGTACTTTATAATAATAATAATAATAATAAATCATTTATTTCAGGCTACAAAGAATATTTTACAATATCAGGCCCATATAATAAATACCTTAAAGACAAACATATATATTTATATCATACAATTTTGTTAGTATGCAGCCTTTTAAAATCCTTTGAGTATTTAGTGTAGAAACATCCGGTACACAACCCTTTATTAATTTAGTGTTACATGTATTAGTGCACCGGCATAATATTCTTAACATTTTAATTCCAAAGCCCAGTATTGCAAATGCACGATATATATCGAAGGGTATCATTAGAATGCTTTAATCATACGGATTCTGTAGATATTCTACGTTATTTGAGGTCGGAAATAACTAGTTTAAATCTATTTTTTGCTTAGACATGATTAGCTTATTAATCACTAACCACAAGGCGATCTCGAGAAATGTAAGTAACCTTGTTTTAATAAGTGAAGTACTCCGTATCTAGTACAAAACATATATGTAACCGACATCGTTAAAGGCGGAACAAGGAAGAGTACCCGTTCTTATGAGGTCTACTGAATTTTTTATCAGTGACAATAGAGCTTTATGCATTAGCATTATATTGCAATACAGATATTATGAGATTTGGCGGTGACTTAGATTTAAATTATAATTGTGGTAAGGTACCATATTTCCTTATTATTACGATGCATAACGGGAGGAATATCAATGTAGCAATGATAACTTGCATCGCATTTTTTTTGTTATTAATATTACCGAGTGTACTAAATGAAATAACTATGACTCGAATAAATGTGCTATATTTATTTATTTTTGTTATTATTACGGGTTTTTAATGGCAATCAAAAAATTTACTGTACTTTAACGGTCAATGAAAGTTTTTCATATTATAACACGCTGAGTTTATGTCATGTATGTTTTAAATAAAAATCAGGCTTAATATTTTCGAACATTCCTTTCATTAAGTTTGGTGAACGGGGGACGGGGTTTTATCACAGAAAATAAGTCATATCCCACCCTTTGTATCATTATAAAAAATATACGCGTAGCAGTCTGTAAAGGTCACAGTAGATAATATATTAACTCGGAAAGGGATCGACACCGTATCGCCTTTCTCCTCGCCGTCAACCAGGCATCAACCTATCGCAAGCACGTAACCAAACCGGATCAGCGTCGGTACGTCTCGGCTCGGCTACGGCTAGGCGACGCCGCGCTTACGCCTCGCCGCACAGTGATTCCATATCAAAAATATGTAGTTTAAAAAACTATAAAAACACACTTTTATAGGAACAGACTAAAAGTACAAAATAACCGTCTATTCAGTAACTGAAATTAAAAAGCGTGGTGCGCGTTGTCAATATTAAGTACTTGAATGCATGCTTTGCAAAGGGCGCACCACGCTTTTTAATTTCAGTTACTGAATAGACGGTTATTTTGTACTTTTAGTCTGTTCCTATAAAAGTGTGTTTTTATAGTTTTTTAAACTACATATTTATTTTTTACTTTTTAGTTTAACAAATGGCAAGCTATGGATGGGGATGGTAATCGATTTCACAGTCCATTATTGTGTCTGCCCACCCCGTAAACATTATAACTCAAAGGCGTGATTGTATGTATTTAGTTTTACAAATTTAAGTGGAGTCTCTTAGTTACCAGATGCGCGAGCCGAACCCTTACTCTCTCCCTGCTCCATCATCAGACCCTCGCCACCAAGTGTAGCGAATAGGTCTCGTCTAAACGAAACAAATGAGCCCAAACTCGAGGAGTTTTCTTGACGTCATTAAGGAGTTTCACTGGGTCCTCCCAGCTCCATCATCAGACCCTCACCACCAAGTGTAACGAATAGGTCTTATCAAAACGAAACAAATGAGCACAAACTCGAGGTGTTTCCTATTGGTGATTAAGAAGTGTCACTGGCTTCTTTCCTGCTCCATCATCAGACCCTCACCACCAAGTGTAGCGAATAGGTCTTTTCAGAACGAAACAAATGAGTCAGAACTCGAGGTGTTTCCTATTGGTCATTAAGGAGTGCCACTGGCTTCCTCCCTGCTCCATCATCAGACCCTCACCACCAAGTGCAGCTCATAAGTCTCGTCAGAACAAAACAACAGAGCCTAAACTCGAGGGGTTTCCTAGTGGTCATTAAGAAGTGCCACTGGCTTCCTCCCTGCTCCATCATCAGACCCTCACCGTTAAGTGTAACGAATAGGTCTCATCAGAACAAAACAAATGAGCTTAAACTCGAGGGGTTTCCTAGCAGCCATTGAGGAGTTCTAATGCCCACCTCCTGACTTCATCATCAGATCAGCTCGATGGTAGCAAATTATTGTATTGTCATCGGATTCATATAGACTTGCAAAGTTTCAAATCAATACGACAATTAGAAGTAGGTTAAAATTGAATTCTAAGATTTTCTTACATTGTGACTTAGTTACAAGTGAAGCTAATATAAAAGTGTGGTAAAAAAAGGTGGACATGGGATCAAATCTCGGAATTTCACCATGATTTTTTGAAATGTGGTTAGTTCATTTTCAGACCACTGTGCGTAGAGCTGTAAGCTCGGGTACGGAGAGACGTGAGCGCGTGGACGACTAGCGGTAAGCGCGGGGATAGCAAGTTGAGCGACCCGCAAAGCGGTTCGTGAGCCTGGTCACCAGGCGATTACGTTACGATTCCGATTAGTGTGCGGTGCAGTAGGGGGTAAGAATACTGAACTGCTCGAGTTGATACGTTTACGATCCGTTTACGAGTTGATAAGTCTGCTGTGACCTTAAGAAGGTTTCCCATCAATTAAATTTTACGTGCGTAAATATAGGAAGCGATTACTCCAACAAACATTCCACCAACATTTTGTAAACAACTCATTCAAATCTCCATAAACTTTAGCTTAGACGTTTGTCTCTAAGTTTGCTCAACGGCTGAAATTTCCGAACTAACCCAATCAGTATCATAACGGGAACTATTTAAACTCTGACAGTTCCCCAAGACCCACTGTTTCCGATCTATCTAGCTAATATCGATACCGATGTAGGAGTTTGGCGTCGCTTTATTGCACAGCATTCTGTCGGAAGTATTTGAAAACCAGAATTTATTAAAGGTACGGTCACTAAAATACCGATGCAATATTTTAAAAAATCGCTTATTGAACCTTTTATATCTATAGTATCAATATTATAACAGGAACTATCTAAACTCTAGCAGTTCCCCGAGACTTACCGTTTTCGATATATCTGGATATATTTCTATACCGAAAGGAGCTTGGCTTGCATACAGACTGTCGAGGTGTTTGAAATCAGATATCAAAGATTTATGGTAAAGAAAATAGGTATTCAATATTTTTAAACCTCACATTATGCAACGAACCATTATTATCTATAGCAGTATTATCATCACTGGAACTACATATTTACAGTTCCCCAAGATCCACTGTTTCCGATATATTTGTCTAATATTGATACCGTTTTATACTGTTACTAGCGGCCGCCCGCGGTTTCAACCGCGTGGTTCTTGTTCCCGTGGGAATATCGGGATAAAAAGTAGCCTAAGTTACTCCTTATTACATGAGCTACCAGCCAGTGAAAGTCCCGTCAAAATCGGTCCAGCCCTTTCAGAGATTAGCCGGAACAAACAGACAGACAGACAGACAAAAATTTTAAAAAATGTTATTTTGGTATGTGTACCGTATATAATCATATGCATGTAGTAAAAAGCGGTTATTTTAATATTACAAACAGACACTCCAATTTTATTTATTTGTATAGATTTGTATGAATAAAAAAATATTATGAACAAATTACAATCCTACTATATCCATACTAATATTATAAATATGAAAGTGTGTTTGTTTGTTTGTTTATTTGTTTGTTTGTTTGTTTGTTTGTCCTTCTTTCACGTCAAAACGGAGCAACGGATCGACGAGATATTAGGTATGGGGATAGTTTGGCAGCTGTAGAGTAACATAGGCTACTTATTATTCCGGAAAATTGAGTAAATCATACTAATATTATAAATGTGAAAGTGTGTTTGTTTGTTTGTTTATTTGTTTGTTTGTTTGTTTGTTTGTTTGTCCTTCTTTCACGTCAAAACGGAGCAACGGATCGACGAGATATTAGGTATGGGGATAGTTTGGCAGCTGGAGAGTAACATAGGCTACTTATTATTCCGGAAAATTGAGTAAAAATTGTAATTTTCTATGAAAAATCGTTTAATTGTCTTACCCTCGATACAAAACTGTCATTTCTTCCATTGCCGTTTCCAAAGAGTATGTAATCACTGACGTCTGTGCGGTCAAAATCGAATACTAATCTTTCCATAAGATTAGAATAAAAAAATGTACTGTAACTAGCGCCAAAAATGCCCCAGTCGCGCATGCGCGCAGAGTTATCTGACACTCGCTCTACTTCACAGAGTAATTTTTTCTATGTAGGAAATAGAGACCAAGCTTGGGCCCCTTTATTGGTAGTGTGTAACTAGCGCTATCTGTTGTCTGGTGTAGTAGGCAACTTTTGGTGTATAAATACACACTCAAGATGTTGGTGACCGGGTCCACTATTATATGGCAAAACAACGTTTGCCGGGTCAGCTAGTATAATATTATAAATGTGAAAGTTTAGATGTTTGGATGTTTAGATGTTTGTATGTTTGTTACCCAATCACGCCAAAACGGCTCAACGTATTTGGCTGAAATTTGGAACATAGATACTTTCTAGCCTGGAAATACATAGAACATAGATAATTTCCGCCCTTGGCCCGCGTGGACTACACGACGTTATCCCGCAGGAATGTGATATATTTCCGGGATAAAAAGATAGACTATGTTCCTCTCCAGGTTACAAAGTATCTGTGTCCCAAATTTCAGCCAAATCCGTTCAGCCGTTTTGGCGTGATTGAGTAACAAACATACAAACATCTAAATTTTCACATTTATAATATTAAGTAGGAAGTAGGATTATAATTATTTAAGTTTTTAGGTCGCGAGCAATATTTTATTGTTGGTAAACAATGGCGTCTAAGTATTCTAAATTATTTGTTAAGTTTGTTTAAAAAAGTGTACAGTCTTAAAGGTATATATTTTCAGTGAGTTTAAATATCGATGTTAAAATAAAATTCAGGCTTACACCACCTTAATACCATTCATAGTTGATTCACAACGTAACAAAACAACATCATCCAAAATATAAATCAAATAACAGAGATTACAGGGTACGCAAGGAAAATCAAAGAGGAAAAACTGTTATTTGCTGAAAGTCGCGTCAAAGTCTCCGTACGTTTGTAATCGGATACCAGCCATGAGGCCGCAAGTCTGTTTAGCGCACTGTCGGACACTACGATCCACATGTCTTTTTTTTATTTACTTTAAAGCTTTGATTTGGCAAATGCTTTTTAGAAATGATTCAAAAAAGTCTATGTTTTCTAACGTTTTCAAATTGTTACCTTTTTTTAAACTTACTCCTTTTCATGAAAGTAATGTTAGCTTTATTTAATAAAATATTTTTATTACGAATCCTAAAGCCACTTTGTTGTACATTACTGAAATTAGAACGGATATTTGTTTTTGAGCGTTTTGAGCCCATTTTTGTCAGTTTAAAAACTGTTTTTTTGCTGAAAGTCTCCTTATGATTGTAATCGAAAACCAGCGGTGAGGCCGCAAGTCAGTCTGAGTAATGACGGATGCTTCGATTCACAACATGGATTTTTTAACTTACTTTGAAGCTTTGATTGGGTAAACCTTTTAAAAAATAATTCTGAATAAAAAAAGTGTTTACCGTCTAATAATAATAAAACGCTAGTAACATTTTTAAACTAAATACTCCTTTACTGGTATTGTTAGCTTTTTCACGTTAACTATTATGTTATCAGCAGCGTCATTTTCATCATCAGATGATCACAAGCCTTATCTTTATGGATGAATAAGGAGAAAGTGACGTGACCCACGAAGCAGGCCTAATGCAGATTGGTGGGTATTAACGATTGCAAACGCCAGGACCATTATCTTACCGGAATAGCTCAAGATAATCAATTTTTGGTCATCCATCCCGTGATGGACTTGTAGTTACTCACATTATATTTATATATATTTATTACATAAATCATAAAATTCATAAATCACAATTAAAATACACCTACAATAATACTTATAATTAACTTAACTAATAAAAACTTAACAATAACATTTTATCTAGGTATTTACATTATAAACTATATTTACATTATTCATTATATGTATAGTATATATTACAATATTTTATGTACATGAAAACACATTAGAATATTAATTAATATGTTTAACGCATAGCATCAATAACGCAGAGCGTAGCTCGGCGCGGTGTACTAGCCGCCGTAAGCAAAGGAATGCAGCTCCTAGTTTTTTATGCAGTTTCTATTGTATAGGAATATCGATCGGCCGCCCCGATCGCCAGTGATAAACTAGTCACGACGCGGAACGCATGTCGCTCGGACCTAAACGCTATTCACTTATGTGCTTACGCGCCGATATTTAAAACGCAAAATATCGTATTATTACGCCTCCAACCTACTCCTTCTTTTAATAGTGAAAACCAAACAACTTCACTAAAGACTATTGCAAAAGTTGCTTAACCTTAACAATCGCAGGCCGAGTGGGCTTACCACTGCGCTACGAGCTCTTCAATCCACAGCTAAAAGACCCAATCAAAGGCTTTAGAAAAATAGAAACAGACGCGCGTCGACGGCGCGTGAAAAACACGCGCAAACATAGCCATATAGGCGTAGCAGCGCGATGCGGGGTGTATCCCACAATACGACGTTTTTTAATTTACTTTGAAGCCCTGATTAGGTAAACTACGTTCATCACCGCCGCGTACATACGGGTTACATACGAAATGCAAATGGTATAAGTAGTCTTCCTATAAGAGTTTAGTACAACGAAGTAAGTTTGTTCTAGTGAGCATAATATGCCTGTCAAGTTTTCTAGCGTGCCTGACACGGTCATAGCAGGTCTTAGTATGTGAAATTGAAGTGGGCTATATAGACCCTAAGGGCTTTTCTGTTTGTGTTTGACCTCACAGCACGAGGTATTTAATGTACCTACTTTGAAGCTCTGATTAAGTAAGCGCTCTATGTTTCTTTTAAATAACATTGAAATGGAACGCCTTCAGGACTTTAAGAAATGAATAAACGTCGTTCCTTCTTATTGAGATTTCTTTGAAAGAAATTCTGCTTATGACATTTTACTTTATACAAATATCTAGCGGAGTTTATGTTTTAATTTTTCTTTTGACTTCTTTTGAGCTCCTAGGTTCTATCAGCTTGAATACGTCATGAAGGAGTAGTTAAACCGGAAATATAACTCATCTAAAATATTTGTGGTAAGTATAGCAAATAAGATTTATTTTAAACATATCTTTGTATTTTTTTTTATTTGTAGCTCTAAAACTAATGTAATCTGAAATGAAAATATATTTATCCTAGAGAACTTGAAATAAGCATTATCGAAATGGACAAAAGAGTTTGTTTCACGAAGCAACAATTAATTTAGCTCTCATACAAACGTTAGAAATAGTTGTTTATTCATCCACAGAATTGCAATTAAAACAGCGAGCAACAGAACCGCAACCGTGAAACAAAACAAATATCAGTCAAAGTTTGTACAGCAAAGTCCGTTTTGAGTGAAGTCCATTTTGCACGAAGACAATTTGTTTTCAGTCTCCTGTGGACACCGCTGGGAGGTCAGCCTGCGAGAACGGTATGGTTACCTGATATAAATCCGAAAACTAGTTTACCCAGAAGTTTCATTTGACCGAATTTTTTTTACTCATAATCATAAAACATCGTCCTTTACATTTGGTTTTTAAATATTTATAAAACATATTTAATTTACAGTTGTTTGCTTTGTCTTGCCTAATATTTATTTTAAATAGCGTTTCGCCCGCGGCTTTGCCCGCGTGATCTAAACGTTTTTTTCCGCGGGAATATATGATATTCCAGACCTTAGTCTATATCAGCTTTCATCCACATAAATAAAGCCGTTTCGCCGTGATTGAGTAACAGACATCCCAACTTTCGCAGAAGGGTACAGGGGCAAAACAAGGAATGTCACTAAAATTGGTTTTTGTGTAATTAACATTTTAATGTTTGAAAAATTATAGCTTTGTCTTACATAATTATTTTTTTATAATTTACTGAATGGAACAAGTTTACCTTTAGCAGAGATCAGCTGTAAATACAAATAAACTTTTGACAAATGTTAACAGATATACATTAAAATGTTAATTACACAAAAACCTGTTTTTGTGACATTCCTTGTTTTGCCCCTGTACCTTTCTTTTGTAATAATTATATTAGTAAGATTTACTTCCTGTCAAATGAAACATCTAAGAAATAAAGTTTCGGACTTGTGATATAATACCTGCGTGGATCCTTTGCCGACGTGCAGAATAAACACCGTTTTCTAGTTCAATATAAACAGTTCTCTAAATTTATTTGCAGACTTTGAATACTGCCCCGCAATAAATTCAAAGCGGGTTTATTTTCGTCCAGAGACGTTTGATATGAAAATCATGGTTTTGCGATGGACAAATGCATTACTCGCTGGAATTGGAATACTCAGCTTTGATGCTTACATCGAGTTTTGATGCTGAATGTTTTTAGAACGGTTTAGATTTTGAGTAATAAATAAGCTCACGTCAAAATGTTTACGTGGTTTTGTTTTGTGTTCTCTAAAGTGTAATATTTTGAACCACGATCGAATTATTGGCTTAAAGGCGAAATAAATCAAACTTTTATTTTATTGTCTAGAGCTAAAATGAAGTTGCACGACGCTACATTATAAGATAGTATAATTAAAGTAGCTTGAGCACTTGTGTTATTGAAATTGGAAACAACGACGGGTATTACCACATACACCCAAGACCCGAGGAAATATTGAAAAGTTCGTTTTCAATATTTACCCGACCGGTAACCGAACCCGGGACCTCTAGAGATAGGGGCACCTTGAAAACCGGTGCGTACGCCACTCGGCCACGGAGGTCGTATCTGATGCATTAGATATGACTTTGTGGGTAAAAGGACAATAAAAGATCGATTGATTGATTTTTTGCTGATATTTTGTGGTGATAAAGTAGAATAATAATATAGAAACAACGCAGAGTCATATGGCGTATAATTTTTTTTTATTATTTTTTGTATGATCATGCGATCAGCCCTTTCAGCTATGAGCAGATGTGATGTTGGTTGCGATATGGCGTATATAATAAATTAATATGCTTGTGCTATGAAGGGTAAAAAGTAAAATTTAAATATATTCCTCTAAAGCATTCGAGCCTAATTTAGATGATACAATTTGAGCCCACAATTATGCGATTGCAATTCAATAGAGTAATAGTTCTCATATCCTAATTAGGTTAGTTGTGTTTGCGGTTTCGAGATGCCTGCGTCCTTTGATAAGAGATGTTGACTAAACATAATGCCATTACGTGTTACGATAGCCTTAATTATACCACTGATTAATCACAATAACGTTTGGTTATGATTTAATTTGATTCGCTAATTACATCAATAGACAAACTTGAATTCAATGAGCGTGACAAAAGATCGGGTCACAACAACTTGTTGAAAATTATTGAAATTGTTTTGTTTAGGTTTTGTATAATGTTTTTTTTACAGTAAAATAGAAATATTTTTCTTTAAAAACTCCAAGCTTGGATTGTCTTGAATGAGCCACGCAGGACAAAAATCAAACATTGCAGGCAACTTTTTTTTTTGTGATGCTTAAAAATTATTTTGATTTATTTTTATTCTATTTATTGTGGTAAGTAAATCTATTGTAACTTTTTATGTATTTGGCTGTGTCACATAAAACGTGACAATAGATTTACGCTGTAAGACAATACAAATATGCGCAGGCCTTTTATTTAATTATCTCGATATCTCAACATAATATTCTCCGTTGTCCAATACCACTAAGTTTTTCTCATATTAGGCTTTCAAAGTTGTCGAACACTAATAGGTAGTAGATTGGAAGTAAAACTGCAAACATTGCCACAAACCGCAAAATCAAAGCAGAACTCTAATTGGTTCAATTGTCCGAATCGGTCTGACATCATATGGACAGCCTGTAGGCAAAGTTTGTATGCAAAAGTCGTGGCGCAGACAATTGGGTTGTCTACCAAACTTTGGTACGAAGGTAGACATTGCCGCTCGTAATATATGAAATGAAATATGATTTCCGATGAACCGTTGAAATCTCGTACAAACTGGTTCCGCTTTAATTTTCGTATTGGCAAACGGCCAAAGCGAATTACTAATCGTTTATCGTTGTGGTTGTTCACAAAAATATTTTTAAGCTGAGAACTACTAAACGGTTTTCGCAGGAAATGTCAGATTTAATAACCGTCAAGAAGTTGTAGTAGTTGAACAGTACTGGATTATTGTAATCCATTTAATTTTATTTGATTTTATATTGTGTTTTGTATATAATATGGACTACTTTGCTTGAAATAAATATTTTTAATTTTATTTAATGTTATTTTGGAAAGGCACCTGACATTATACCTACAGTTAGAAAACGTTCACTGGTTCTAATAACGTTACACACGTTCTTAATGTACCTACTCATCACCCTTAAGTTATGTTATCTGGTCTTTATTATCACATATGTCTATATAATTCCTTTTAAATTTTATAAACGTATTGATGTCAATATGGTCAGTAGGTACCGTTATAGTCACTGTCGCTTGCAATCTGCATCCTAGGAATACAAGAACGATAATCTAATACTTACTCAAGAGCTAATACGCATTTCCGTATTTTCTTTTGAGTAAAATATAATATCCCTTCGGCCGCCTACGAAACCGGTGCTACGTAATAAATCTAACAGCTCTTGCTAACAGTTATAGCTATCTCTTACTGAAATATAGGTATAGTAGATATCGACGAAAATACGTAAAATATAATATGAGACAATCTAACAGCTCTTGCTGACAGTTTTATAGCTATCTTACTCCGTATACTCCAAAAGAATACCTAAAAAACTCAATTATCTAAAACAACGATGTTAAAAAGAAGGTGCACAATCGCAACAGCCTGCTGCAGCGTATTACAACAACGAATTGGGGAGCTTCAACGCCTGTTCTGCGGACAACTGGAATTGCACTTTCCTTTTCCGCTGGCAAAGCGTGTCCCATGTGGGTTAGCTCTGCCTATGCTAAGCTGGTGGATACAGCCTTAAATGAAAATGCTGCATTAGCTGGCATAGCGCCTCCGGAGGTCCGCAACGTCCAAAGCCGCTGCGCCGCCAAACTCCACTCAAGCAAACACATGCCTACTTCCTAATTTGTGTATGAAGATATCACCACCACCAGAAAAAGTACTATTCAATTCAATTCCATTTATTTCAGGCATAGCCCATAGAAGAGGTTAGTAACAATAAACTTATATACTAGAGTTAGTAAAAGTACAATGGAAAAATAAATAGAAATACAATAATAACATCCCAACATTTAACATAAAGTGTGGAGCTTCACCCAACTTTGTAAAAGTGGCATATCCCACCTATCAACTATATACGCAATCAAGCCACCGAACTTTATTCAAAAAATCAAATGTTTATTTCTATTTTTTTTTTATGTAAAAATGTAATACTCCAATCAGACAAAGAACTACAAGTATTGTTGCCCAAGCCGATAAATCTATGGTGATTAGACAGTGATTCGTACAGTACCTACGTGGTTGAACTCAGGAACCGTAGAAAGAAAGCAATCGAAGGCCGAATGTGTTATCGAGCTCCTCTCTAATATGCTTACGGTGGTTCGATCAGCTCAGTAGCGCCACCAATAGAAATAAATCATTTACGATTTATCAAGGGTTTAGAATAAAAGTTTCGGTTATTTTGCGCAAATAGAAGAGTAAAGTGCAATTTTTAAGTATTTTTTCATGGCCTCAAATATGAGCATTAAGTTATGGATCTCGATATTGCTAAATGTGGCCACTTTTGGCACTATTGATATTCACGACTTATTGCTTAAGTTGGAGTTCTTAAAAGTATATTTATAAAATGCATTTTACTCTCTTATTTGCGCAAAATAACCGAAACTACTAATCTAAGCCTTTAATAAAACGTAATTGATTAATTTCCATTGATAGCGCTACTGAGCTGATCGAACCACCTTAAGGTTTAATTTTTGGTATGAACAAATCGCTGCAATCAGACAAGGTTTCTACTGCAAGTATTGTAGCCCAAGCCGATGCGATGGGTCGATGGTGATTAGACAGTAATTCGTACGGTATGTGGTCGAACTCAGGAACCGTAATTGTCCCCGTCACGACGTCTCCTCGTGGGATAAAGTTCAAAGGGCGCTGCTATCGAACCTTTGTATCTTAGGGGCTGGTACAAGTGACAGCGTTAATAGATATGGTATTATGATTTTATATTTATTTCAGTTCGAAAATATCATCAGTAGCAGGAAATTTATATACCAGAATTGATACTTAAGAATGATTATGAAACTACATATTATATACATATCATATTACATACACATTCAATATATTTGACGTTACAAGACACTTCGTAACCGTTAAATAAGCTTCGATATTGGTGCTGAAAATCATACTAGATCTTTATACTAGAAGAACCGACAAAGAACTCGTCAAACGCTGCTATTCTCTTGGCATTTATTAAAAAAGGGCTTTCCTACATTGTACCATAATCAAAATTTCTGCCATCATCAGTTAGCAGATGACTTTACTTTTAAGTTACTTTTTTATTACAAAGTCCCCTACCTCATAGCTCAAGTGAAAACCGCAAAGACGGAACGTAGTGGTTGCGCAGACGACCAATTTGCGATATTAGTAACGGCGATTATGAGTAATAACGATCGGCCGTAGCCTATGTGTTCTTGCGGTTGCGGCTAGTCGCTGTGATTGTGCGGTTATGGTTGATATGTCACGGAGATGGCGGAGGTTAGTCGCTTAAAGTGAGTAGGTCCTATTTTTGACATTGATGTGGTTAAAACGATGTATCTGAGCCACCAATCGGTGTGGAACTAGATAAGGAGATGATTAATCCCGAATGGAAACTATATGTAAATACCGCACTCCGTTGATTTCAAAATAATAGATCTCATCAAAAACATAAAATATGTGAAGTGAGAGCCAACTTCAATATTAGAAAAAATGCCTTGGTTGTTGACTTCAACGACAAAAGATGTGAGATCTAAATGGGTGCCAAGTTTAACGGTCAGTCCTGAAAATTTAGTATGTAAAATGTTTTATAACAACTTAAAATATAATTTCTTCTTATAACTTAGGATAATATATTGAAGCCTAAGGTCTGACTTGGCTAGTTCTCGTATACGAATTATTATTAGGTACTTACTGAAACAGTCATGGAAGAGCCCTATGTTCATCTCTAGTTTCTAGTCTACCATCAAGCCAAATTTTCGGAAGAATACAATAAGAACTTCGGCTTTAGAGCTTGCGAAGCTATAATATATATATAATTCGTATATGAAAACTAGCCAAGTCAGACCTTAGGCTTCAATATATTATCCTAAGTTATAAGAAGAAATTATATTTTAAGTTGTTATAAAACATTTTATGTACTAAATTTTTAGGACTGACCGTTAAACTTGGCACCCATTTAGATCTCACATCTTTTGTCGTTGAAGTCAACAACCAAGGCATATTTCCTAATATTGAAGTTGGCTCTCACTTCACATATTTTATGTTTTTGATGAGATATCATTACTTTTTGTAGAGAAATTAATATTAGTAGGTACTTATTCATAATAAAATTAATACGAAATGTTTCAGTATATTTTATTTGGTCAGTTATATTACTTTGCCCTTGTGTATCAGCTACTGACAATGAAACTAATTTTATGCTTGTGTTTGGTGTGGACGTAGAAATATCATTTTTAACACATTTTCCTACTTCCAACAGTTTCTTTTTCCTAGTCGTAATAGTGTATGGTGTTTTGCTTGGCGAAGTTGCAGTAGGTATTTAATGTTCCTGAGCAGATATTGCATTTCCATTTGCGTTTTGATTCAGCCGGCCTAGCATGAGCGGCTTATAACGCGCGATATGATATGGTACGGCATGCCGTCTTGCTTACACCTTAGAGGGGTAAGCAAGACAACTTGCCGTACCATATCATATCGCGCGTTATAAGCCGCTCATGCTAGGCCGGCTGGTTTCATTAAGCGATAAAGCTTTCCGGACAAACTCGTATCTTTTGCCGCACAATGCACTAATATAGAATCCTTGGCAGTAGCAAAGAATACTATATAACTATTACTACGTAGCCACTGACCTCTATTATTTATACACTGGACAGGCTGTCTACATACAAATTACAGCAAATTTTGTGTGGCAATTTAAAGCGCCGCCACTACGAGTGACCCGAGAACTAATTTTGACACAATCATTACCGCAGTCGACAATATTTTATGTCAGCCAATCCAGTGTGTAAACAATAGAGGTCAGTGTACATAGCAGTAGTTTGTCTTTTACATTTATCATTTAGCGCCATCTCTTGACAATTTATGGATGTATGTTGACATCTAATCTTGCTTATTGATTCTTTATTTGCTAACTAGCTTAAGCTGACCCGGCAAACGTTGTTTTGTCATATAAATTATAGTGGACTAAAGTAGAATAAATAATAAGAAGACTATGTCTAATGTGTGTGTTTATACACCAAAAGTTGCCTACACTAGATAGATAGCGCTAGTTAGGTATACACTACCAATTGGTCTTTACTTCCTACATATACATATACATTTTTATTTACTGTAAATTAACCAATTTGTTTGTCATGATTTTTGTTTATATTTCATATCTATTTTAGTTTTTACATAGAGCAGGCGGTGCCATCCTATAAGTAATGGGACACTTAGGTAAGAACCATCTGTTTATTATAGGTGAGTCAGTGATAAAAATAACGATTTTTGGACGTAAATATCTAAATAACCGTTTGAGCTGTGTATATAAAATTTGGAGCACATTTTTATCTCGCTAGTCTCAATACATAAGCTAAACTTGACATGTTTCTGTGTAATAGTTTTTGAGTTATGAGGGGGTCAAAAGAGGCTCCAAATGGTTCGTGTTAAGTTAAGATACACACGGTGCTGCTCGCCAGTTCTGTTTGCTTTTGAACTTGGCTGATACGCTGCCGCGTATCCAGATGATAAAAAATTCATACTGCTCGTGACTACCGTCTCTCCAGTAGTTTATTAGTGTGGCTGTTACTGTTAAAAAAAGCTTAATACAGTACCGTATGACTTTGATTTTTCGTGTCTGAGTATAACGTGATTGTCAAAAGAGGTCGGAACGTCCCTATAGAATTGCACCCTTCGAGCAACGCAGGCCTTTCGTTCCGGGACGGAAGGCCCGCGTTGCTCGAAGATCGCAACTTAGTATTTTCGTTGTAAAGTCGAATTGATTGAGAGTGACCTGAGTTTCATTTCCTAATGAATGTAACTAACATCGCGTTGCTTATTATTACCACACTTTTATTAGCTTCACCTGTAACTAACTCACAATGTAAGAAAATCTTAGAATTCAATTTTAACCTACTTCTATTTGTCGTATTGATTTGAAACTTTGCAAGTCTATATGAATCTGATGACAATACAATAATTTGCTTCCATCGAGCTGATCTGATGATGTAGTCAAGCGGTGGGCAATAGAACTCTCTAATTGCTGCTAGGAAACCCTTTGAGTTTGGGCTCATTTGTTTCGTTCATTCTATGTTTAAGGGGTGGGCAGACACATGATTGGACTGTAAAATCCATTACCATCCATCCATGGCTTGCAATTCATTAAACTAAAAAGTAAAAAATAAATATGTAGTATAAAAACTAATAACACCCATATAGGAACAGACTAAAAAGTACAAAATAACCGTATATTCAGTAACTGAAGTTAAAAAGCTTGGTGCGCCCTTTGCAAAGCATGCACTTCAAGTACTAATATTGACAACGCGCACTCGCTTTTTAATTTCAGTTTCTGAATAGACGGTTATTTTGTACTTTTTAGTCTGCTCCTATAAAAGTGGGTTTTATTAGTTTTTTAAACTACATATTAATAATAAATGTATATTTAAATGAATATATTTAGTGCCCCTGAAGATATGATATTATTTTACCCTTAATTTATTTGCTTACAGATCCTCTTTCCCTCACAATTTGAGCCGCTTCCCACCTGCAGAGCTCCGAACTCGGCAACAAAGGAACCAACTTCGCCGGCGTGAGATATTTCCCGAAGTGCGCGATAACCAGGCGCATCCGCAAGTAATTCTGCAACTCGCCGATGCTACGGCTTACAATGACTCCGGACTCGTTACCGCTGGAAGATCGACGTTAGTTAGTTACCAAGTGAGATCAAAACAGGCCAAGTCGGCGATGAAAATAGTTCAAGTTTAGTTTTTTTGCATTCAAGCACAAATCACAATTAGATGTTACTTTATAACAGATATTAAAATTGATGTAGGATATTTTTACACAATAATTCAACTTATTGACATCGCGCACTTTGGGTAAATGTCTCCATAAGTTGATTATGAGCAACTTAATGACGTCCCGAAGTACACGATAACAAGGCGTATCATCGAGTAATTCTGCAACTTGCCGATGTTTAACCTTACAATATCTCCAGCCTCCGACTATAGTTAACAATTAAGATTAAGAGTGGCCAAGTCAACTAAAGAAGCGGCTTAACTTTATTTTTGTGCATTCAAACACAAACAATAACTAGATGTAACTCTACAGCTAATACTACATAAGTATGATTTTTTATACTCAGTTTAATCTAACTTACCACAAGTTGATCATTGTCTACCTATGAAAGTACCTATTTCCTGAAATACGCCTTAACCGGGTGCATCGTTGATTTATGTAAGGAAATATCTCTCTTCCCTTTCAGAACAGAAAAAACTAGATTACTTAAGTAATTGTAAGCATTTTTTCCGTATTTTTATTATGAACGATTATTCTCTTTCATAAAAGCTACAACTAATAATTCTTTAAAATCAATAATATCAAGACTACCTGATCAAACACAATAATTATTTATTTACAACAATATAGCTTCAAACGTTTCAAAGGGGCAATATAATTTGCCCCATTTTTTTACTGTACAATTAAAATCTCATACATTACAATACATACGTCACACGGTCGGTGACAAGTAATTAATTTTGCTTATCTAAATTTAAATCAGCGTAGCCTGTGGAAGAAGTCGGCACTCCGTCATCATCCATCATGGTGGAAGGTCAGTCCACAATGGCTAGCAGGTGTACATTGTCAACGACTTATAAGTTCGAGACAGTTTTATTAAATTTACTATCGGAATTTCGAAGAATGTACGTGAAAATGTGAAATTAGATTGGACTAAATCGGAAAAAATTTGGCATTGATCAATGTTCGTTCAAGAAACGCTACTTTTTTGTTTACTGTTATTCCGTTAATTTTTCTCGTGGACACAAATTGGTTTATGTGGATTCCACTTACAGCAATTTTCAAGTTCAGGTGGTATCAATCAGCTCAGTTGCTATTTGTTCAGTTTCTCTATATGGAATACCTACTCCAATTCCACCTCTTTTAGAGCTTTCGGTTGGAAAAGGTTAGTTTATAGGTTAGTATTAGTATAATAGGTTTAGTGTTACCATATTTAGGATTTAGGAATGCAAACTAAATAATTCCGTCTCATAGTTATAATTTTTTGAATTCCGTATAATAAATAAATCGTAGTCAGTAGCATTTTTAATATTGAATTATAATGATGCAAAAATATATCAATGAGTTATTTAAATACTGCAAACGATTTGTTCTTCATTTACTAGTAAGTATATAAGATTTTTTCTAGAATCCTCATGTAGTCAGTTTCGCAGACCTTTTTACAAATAGTCATAATATGTTTATTGTTTCGACAACTTTTTGTCACTCATTGTATTTCAATTTCCATTGTGTTAACATTACACAACACCCATTGATTTTCTCCCACAATTTATGAGTAGTATTGGAGTTTAACTATTATCCTTAGCTAGGTATATGTTTGTATTTAACAATTAAAAAATATTTATTTTAATTTTTGGTACTTCTAAGATATTCATTGGTCTAAAAGAAGTGCAAATCTAACTAAGTATGTATACAAGAGTAGAAAATATGGTTGATTTTGAAAATAATATGACAATCATCATCATCCTATTAAATGTAAAAAATCAAGTCCCACCTCGTTTTAAAGGTTGATATTTAACTTTTAAGTTTATCTCAAAAATTCAAAAGCAAACATAGGATAAAAGAGAATAGTAATACCATAGAAGCAATCGGACATTATTTGTACCCTCTCTATTCTACCACCATAAACTGCTTGAAGTCACAGCTGCACACTTTCCACAAATGCGATTTTAAACTCAATTTGTGAACATTTCAGTTTCAATTGTTATAAAACGCAATCAATTTTAATATACGCCGAGTCGTCGCTCGCAGCTGAAACATACAGTCGTGGAGGCTAGCAAACAAAGTTTATTTATCACAAACAAAAAAATGAGTTAAATAATTTTAAATTAATTTTCTGCATTCACAATACAAATTGTGTGTAGACGCACAACAATCGGATGATTACATCTGATGAAAGTTAAGCTTTCATCCGTTGGGTCACAACTTTATTTGTTCCTATCTTCGCCGTTGCCACCGCTGCCCGTGCCGGCACGCGCTATGTTGTCGCTTTACCAGTGCGTAGCGGCCTTTTTATAGTGAGGGCAAATACAGTCTTTACATATACCAAACGGTTGGACTACTACATGTTGGACTCTGACAGACACAGAGCCTGTCCCTCGCCGCGCCCAGCCCTCCCATCACCAAGCCTAATCGGCTTCGCGTCAAGGCTGCAGGGTTCTATCCCTTGCCCTGACCCCCTAACGAGCTCTTAAGCTTGAGAGGGGGCCGGACAGAAGGTGGGAGCCTCCTCAAAATCTCATCATAAGATTACCCACTCGAGGTGGGCTGACCAGGTGGGAGTGCGTTAAGCCTGGCCGCACACGGTTCACCTACCACAACCTCAAAACTCCACCACCCGACCTATTTCCTGTACTTTTCATACATTTATAATGAACTCACCGCACACGGTTGACGCTTGATTTCAGATATGGCCAGTCACCTCTTTTGGATACGGTCATCTCCAGTGCGCACTTCGCCTAGGCGGGTGACGCCCTGCGCCTCGGCCCTCCAGGGACGTGGTCGCCACAGATATGCTGAAATACCCGTCCAGGGTGCCTACCATCAACTTTAAGACAGCGATTCAAAAATAGCGCGATGCAGAATAAGTTCCTAAAATGAATTGCTTTCTTTCGTACTATGACCTTCTAAAAACTGGATCGCAAATGAATTGCTAAATGTGAATGACCGAACGATTTGTATCCTTATTTCTTCTACCCGTCTCTTTCACTCGATTCTGTCATGCCCGGAGAGTAAAAGGGACGGGTATAACCTGCAGGGTGCCTACCATCAACTTTAAAGACAGCGATTCAAAAATAGCGCGATGCAGAATAGGTTCCTAAAATGAATTGCTTTCTTTCGTACTATGACCTTCTAAAAACTGGATCGCAAATGAATTGCTAAATGTGAATGACCGAACGATTTGTGTCCTTATTTCTTCTACCCGTCTCTTTCACTCGATTCTGTCATGCCTGGAAAGTGAGAGGGACGGGTATAACCTGCAGGTGTCAGGTTAAATCGACCGGGTTATAAGTCAAATAAGAGTTCATGACAGCTTAGCGGCTGTGAAATGTCATTGAATGATCACTGAAACCCTGTCATTGATATTAAGCTGTCGTGGTACGAATAAGCGAAGCAGATCAGTTTAGGTCCTAAACAAAACCGCAGTAAGAGTTGATGGTAGGCACCCAGGTGTCATGTTAGCTTGGCCGAGTTATAAGTCAAATAAGAGTTGATGACAGCTTAGCGTCTGTGAAATGTCATTGAATGATCACTGAATCGCTGTCATTGATATTAAGCTGTCGTGGTACGAATAAGCGAAGCAGATCAGTTTAGGTCCTAAACAAAACCGCAGTAAGATTTGATGGTAGGCACCCAGGTAACAGCTGTTTTCAGGCAGTGTTTAGTCGGTAAGAGCATGTAAGAGTCCGACATAACCATTACAGCCGGCTGTAATGGTATCCATGAGGATTCACTGCCTCCTTCCCCCGTAGTCCGGAAGGTTGCCGGATGAGCGATTGTTTCAATACGAAACGGTCGGTCGTTCGACGCAAAAAAAAAAACACGGTTGACGCCTGCCGATGCCGCCCCGCCGCAAGTCATCACTTGTTTCTTCTTCTAGCTAGTGGCAGCGTTTGTGGCTGTCGCGTGTGGCTCGTGTGCAGAGACGATTAGAGATCGAAGCAAATTAAATGTTGACTATCGGCCAGAATTAATAACCTATCCACAGATAGGGATAGGTGCGATCCAGATTAGTTGCTATGCAACGCTTGATATTAACATAGAATTAACGACAGTTGCCAGGGTGTTGCTAGGTGTTGCCTAGGAACTAATCTGGATCGCACCTATCCCTATCTGTGGATAGGTTATTAATTCTGGCCGTTAATCAATACAATACTAAAAGGATTAAGTACCTACAAACCATAGGTCACAAACAGGATTTTTTCTAAAATCTTGTTTAGAAGTGGTTGATGAAAACTTATTACAACAATTAAGTCTTCTATTCCAATTCTACCCAATTATTTTTATCTCACGCGCAACAAACAGTTCGGTCAGTTAAGTTTTAATACGTACAATGGGCTTATGTAAAGCCCGAACATTATTCCATTTAGTTTATCCGATCCGACCCAGTGGAACAACGTATATCAGTGTTTACGGGCCAATACTATCGCAGTCGGGCATCATAAACTTGAATTTAGTGGAGTCCTCTTTTATAGGAGTTTTTCATACGTAAAGCAATATGCAAGTCGTATGGTCGTTTTTTAATTTCACCGATTTTAATAAAGTTCTATGGACCATTGTCCATAGAGGTTTTATTAATCAACGTTTAGTGGGCTTCTCATTTTAGTCAGGAAATGATTAACATTTCTTGACTAAAATGAGAAGGGTTTTAATGTTACCTATTATACAACACAGGGTTGGTGGTCATACAGGCAAAGAGTTTTCTTTTTCTTGCATAAAATTACTCTTTAAAATGTTGAATGCAGAATTTAAAACATAATATTGTCTTGAAATATCTGTAAGCCTGCTAGCTCCTCGTTACAATTTTAATATTTTTTATTACTCTGCTGATTTGAGTAGCTTTAACTAGAAGCCTCATTTAATTTTTTTCCAAAACTAAATACTAATCTCTATCTGTTATCATTAGTTTTTAAGCAATTTGGCCTCTAGCGAAACTTTAATGGTGACCAATTTATTTCAGTATTAACTGTAACGGCTGCCATTTTTACTTACTTCTTTCATTGTTTTATCCATAATAATCGCACAAACTATTAATGTTATGAAAAAATCATTACAACTATAAACAAATGTGGTCTATTCAGTTCTATTGTATTTATGTGATAGGAGCTGTCAATGTCAGATGCCACTCAGCTGTCTGTTTGTTTGCGATGTTCCGAGGTAACATAGCTATAAACCGCCGCGCGTTCCGTGGCAGACTGTGATCTGTATGCGAAATACTTTGATTGTAGTTTCGTGCATATTTATATTGCATTTCTTAACGTAACAACATAAATAGTCTATTGGAAGCAATTTTGTCTTACGCGCGCCATAGATTTTACTAAATTAATCTTCCAGATAATTCTGAAATCTTCGCGACGTAATTAGTCGGTGCCTTGGCTGTATGATTAAAATCCAATGACAAGTTGAATCTATCTATGCAAAAAAATTATAACCCTACTTACAGCCAGAATGTTCTGGAAGATTTTTAATATATAAAGGAGAATTCGCTAAAGATTTCTCCTTTTTCTGGTTTCTCGCCCCAACATAATTGGGTGAGTGTTTTGTGCGCGTTTTATTTTCGTGATAAATAAATTATATTCTCGGTGCTATAACCTCAAACAGCCGTTCATCAATTCTATTCTTTTACATATTGTTTTCGATGAGATGTTTATTTCGTCATCGAATTTTTACTAATATAAACTGCAATTGCCACACGGTGAACGGAATACTAAATATTCCGGGATCCAAAAGCAATTTACAGCCTAATATTTCCTTGTAACCTTGTCGTGACCGGTACCTAGAAGAGTGGGTTGTCTTTATTCAAATACATTTTAACTTACACCTTTAAATTGTCCCTCTTGTTCTGTAACTTTTAATTAGTATAACAATAGCCGCTGACATGAAAGTTAATGTGCTCCTCTTTCTTTAATAGTAACCTAATTTAAATGACAATATTCCTATCTCAATTGTAGCCCAGTGTCATACCCACTCATACACAGCGGTCGGATTTAGTGAACACATGTTCATACCTGTTATCGTAACATTTCAGGGTCGTATCTCCGGGCAACATCTCCCCGAGTCTCACCGGTACCTACCTGCTGTACCTGCACCAGTACCTGCCTACTTCGTGCCGCTCTCCACCTGTTCCTGCGCGCCTAACCGCCAGGAACCTGCTCTGCTCCGGCCTACCCCGGACCAGACCCCGCTGCCTCTAGGCTACAGCGACTTCTCCCCTCTTTAGGAAGTCCCTAAGTTAAGTCCTCCCAACTTGTTCTTTGCACTGATCCCCGAGCGACAGAACCCACGGTCTAATTGTGGAAAATAAAATACACTTAATTTCATATACCCTCTTTTATTTCTGACTAGTGCTCTCCGGCTCCTCCAGCCAGGAGCGTTTCAGTGGCGCCCAGCTCATTCAGGCTCGCTTGGTGATCAGTGCTTTATTAATTTATTTATTTTTGTGCTTCGTATGTGGGTACCTATTTTTTTTATCCGAGTAGTGTAACGAACGGCTAACCGTGGTGATTTAACTGTAATATTTTCTTTAAATATCAGCCTTTCCTTGGTTCTAAACCAGGAAGCCTGTGATTTTTATTTTAACCGACTTAAAAAAAAAGGTTACTTACCTTTCCTTAATAAATTTTTTTTTTTTTTTTTTTTACTTTTTAACTTAAAGCCATTGATATTCATTTAACCTACTTCAAACAAGGAGGTTATTTACTTTCTTCATTTAAATTGTAATTTTTTTAAATTGAACTTACAACTGTTATAGTTACCCACATACCCCTTTTGTTACTTCAGTAGTGGTTGCACTTGAGTAGGCTCGTCGCGCAAAAGACTCACCTAACGTACTTAAATATGGCTGTGCGTAAGATAAATTTTCTTTCCTTACAAAAGTCGGAACTTGAATACGAAGTCGGACTTCGCGGAGAAACACCGGCTGATAACGTGGCCGATTTAAGGAAGCAAATTACAAAGATCTCTAAAGAACTTCCTTCTGAGGAGATTTTAGCCTCGCATTTGTCTTCTGCTGACGACTTAGACGGCATCTCAGCCGCATTAAACAAATCTAATAAAAACCTTGAATTATTAAAATCTAAATTTGATAGAGGTGTTTATTTGAGAACGGAGGTTATTCTTAACCACGTTTTTCATCGGCTCGGTAGAGTTGATGCAGCCGAGGACGCGTTATTATTGGGTGCCCTTGCTGAATGCAAGCGCGGCTTGAGGGCCCAGGACAGGGAACTGTCCACTTTAAAGCCTAGGGAGACGCCTGTCTCAGGCGCGAATGCGGGTGACCCTTTGCTCCCCGGTCCTTCTACTTCCAGCCGAGAGCAAGTCAACGCGACGGAGTCTATTATTAATGTTACTATCGATCGGGCTCTTTCCGATTTCACTAAACTTAAATTCAACGGGAAAACTTGTGTTGTTTCCTTTATTCAAAAGGTTGACGAGTTTGTCACAGCTAGGGGCATAGATTATAGTAGGGTTTTGTCGTTTGGTTACGAAATTTTTACCGACGACGCCTTGTATTGGTTTCGTTGTGCCAGGCCAAAAGTAAATACCTGGGGAGAGTTAGTAGCCTTGCTGAAGGCTGATTTTCTTCCGAAAAACTATGACTCTCAATTTAAATCGGATATTAGAGCTCGTACCCAGGGTGTTAACGAACCAATTGCTATATATCTTTCGGTAATGGAGGTTATGTTTTCTCGCCTCACGAAACCAATATCAGAGGAAGATAAATTAGAAATTTTACTTACTAATATTAGGCCTTGCTACGCTAATGCTCTTACTCCGTCTTCGGTGATAAACTCCATCGACGATCTTAAAGCTATTTGTCAACACGTTGAAAAAATACAGTGTCAAGTGGCAAATTTTGTTGAGCCTTCTGCTTCTAATATGTCGAACTTAGCTACGGAGTTCGTTTACCGCGGTGCTACTAGCACTCCGGTTGTTAATAAACCTTTTACTAAAACTAATAAGTCATTTGTTTCAGCTGTGAACAATGATAATATATATTGTCCTAGATGTCGTTCTAACACGCATAATTTGAAAAACTGTACTCAACCACGAACAATAGTTTGTTTTAAGTGTGGCAAAGATGGTGTTCGCACCCCCGAATGTCCGGATTGCAATAAGCCCACCAATCAAAAAAACTAATTGATCGGGATTGTGAAACTAGGCAGCTTCGCTCGAGATTCTCTAGTCGTTGCGATGAAGCTGAATGGAAAGAATGGTTATCTATTATATCTAATCTATCTCATAGTCATTCTGAGTCTCCAATCCCGGAATCTGAAATTAATTTTTCTCGACCGTATATTTCTGTTATTATTGGTGATAATCATGTCGTTGGTCTTTTAGATACCGGTTCCGGCATATCCTTACTTGGGAATAATTATCAGGAATATATATTAAATCCTAATAATAAACTTTATTCTTGTGACCCGTTACAGCTTTCTGCAGCTGGCGGTCAAACTTTTACTGCCTCTAAATATGTTATTCTACCTTTAAATTTTAAAAATAAAACTATTCATATTAAATTATTTGTTGTGCCGGAAATTAAAAACAAATTAATTCTTGGTATGGATTTCTGGAGGAAGTTCGAGTTGTTTCCGAGTGAACTCGATAGCCTTTTGCTGGATGAGTCTAACGAATTTAATATATCTAATATTGCTCTTGACGATCCTGAACAAATTTGTTCGTACGCTCAACTTAACAACGAACAAAAGGAAAACGCTGATAATATTATTTCTCAATTTCGTAGCATTTCCTATGAAAAATGTGGTTTAGGTCGTACTTCGTTGATCACTCACGCTATAGATACAGGTGACTCTGTTCCCATTCGACAACGTTACTATAGAATGTCCCCTCAGAAGCAACAAATTCTCTCCGATCAACTGGACGAGATGTTGAAAGAAGATGTTGTCGAACCATGTGAGAGCCCTTGGTCTAATCCCGTGCTTCTTACTCCCAAAAAGAATGGCGAGTATAGATTCTGTCTCGACAGTAGGAAACTAAACTCTGTCACTCGCAAAGATGCTTACAGCTTACCTTATATAACTGAAATCCTAGATAACCTTAGGGATGCTAAGTATCTATCTAGTATAGACCTATCTAAATCGTTCTGGCAGGTATTAATTAAGCCTGAAGACCGATGTAAGACTGCATTCTATATTCCCTCTAGAGGAACCTTCCAATTTAAGTCTATGCCTTTTGGGTTGACCAATGCACCTGCCACGCAGCAAAGATTGGTAGATTTGCTGTTTTATGGTCCTGAATTCGAAAATAAGGTCTATGTATTTGTTGATGACGTAGTAATTGTGTCTAATTCCTTTCAGGAGCACATTTCTTTACTTTTACGAGTTTTGGAGAAACTAAAGTTCGCAAATTTAACTATAAATTTCGAAAAATGTCAATTTTTCAGAGAAAAATTAAAATATTTGGGTTATATGGTCGATTCGAATGGGCTACACGCCGATCCGGAGAAAATTGAGGTCATTGTGAATTATCCTACTCCTACTAACAGGAAGGAAGTTCGTCGTTTCTTAGGTACTGCTTCTTGGTATCGTCGTTTTATTCCCAATTTTAGTTCATTGGCTGCACCATTGAACAAACTTACCTCTCAGGGTAAGAATGCAATTCCTTTTGCCTGGTCACCAGAAGCAGAAACTGCCTTCAAGAAGCTCAAAGAGTGTTTAACGTCCCCTCCGATTTTATCTTGTCCGGATTATTCTGAACCGTTTCAAGTCCATACCGACGCTAGTGATTACGGGATTGGAGCTATACTAACTCAAATTTTAAATGGCGAAGAGAAAGTTATAGCCTATATGAGCAAGTCCTTGTCGGCACAAGAACGAAACTATAGCGCTACGGAGCGGGAAGCGCTCGCAGTAATTGTGTCTATAGAACATTGGCGCTGTTATTTGGATAATGGCCGGAAATTTACCGTTTTTACTGATCATTCGTCTTTAAAATGGTTTCTAAATATTAATAACCCTACAGGTCGACTTGCCAGATGGGGAGTACGTCTTTCTGCGTTCAACTTCGACATCAAACACAGACGTGGCAAGGATAATGTCGTTCCAGATTCGTTGTCCCGTGCGGTGCCTGTAGCGGCTATAGATAGCGTCAACCGATCTTCTTCACCTCCTGTACTTGATCCCTGGTATTTGGAGCTATTTGCCGGTTGTCAAAATTCCCCTACCTCTTTTACCAATTATAAAATAAATAATAATAAGTTATATCGCTTCATAAAAACTATAAATCCCTTAACTAGAGAATTTGAATGGAAGGAAGTTGTTCCTAAAGAATCTAGAATTGATATACTTAAAGACTATCATGATAATCCTACTTCTGGACATTTAGGGATATTTAAAACTTTTAAAAGAATTTCTTTAAATTACTTCTGGCCTGGCATGCATAAAGATGTCGTAAAATTTGTTAATGAGTGCGATGCTTGTAACTCTCACAAGCATGCAAATCATCCTACCTTAGGATTTATGGGACGACCTAAGGAATGTTCTAGACCATTCCAAATGATTAGTGTGGACTTGGTTGGTCCCTTACCTATATCTAGAAAACAGAATACTATGCTACTTGTAGTCACTTGTTGTTTTTCGAAATACTCGCTTTTGTTTCCTATCCGTCGTGCTACTGCCGACATTATAACTAGTTTAATTGAAGAGAAAGTCTTTCTTGTTCATGGCATTCCTAGTACTGTTTTGATGGACAACGGTAAGCAGTTTGTCAGTCAAAAGCTTAATCACATGTTTTCTCAATATAAAATACCAAACGTACGCTTTACTCCTAAATATACTCCACAGGTAAACACGGTTGAGCGTTATAATAAAACCATCATGACTGCTGTTTCCACCTTTATTGAAGAGGACCACAGGTCCTGGGATAACAACATTCCCAAAATACAATTCGCACTTAATACAGCCGTCAGTGAAGTCACAGGTTATACTCCGTCATTTCTGGTTTACGGGAGAGAGTTAGTGTCGTGCGGTTCTCACTATCTTGATGTTGATCTGTCCGATGAAATTGTTTTTGCGCCTAGGGATGTGTATGCTGAAAACACTGGTAAACTTAGAAAAATTATGGACCAAGTACAAAGTTCTCTTATCAAGTCTCATTCCCGAAACTCTGGGCATTACAATCTTCGTCGCAAAAACTATAACTTTAACGTTGGTGATACTGTTTGGAGAAAAACTTATTATCAAAGTGATAAGGATAAGCAGTTTTCTAAAAAACTTGCTCCTAAATATATAAAATGTCTCATTAAATCTAAACTATCTCCTCTAGTTTATGAACTTGAAGATATGAATGGGAAAAATCTAGGTTCCTGGCATATTAAAGATTTTAAAATAAATAACTATTCCTAAATTAAATAAATTTTTTAAATAGAAATTCTACAAAGTATTAGTCTTCGTCGTTATTTTTACCTTTTTATAGCAAAATTTTGTTTTAGATGTATTGAATAAATTGTTGGTCATCGTTTTTTACTTTTTAATCTGATTATTTTTAGCTAGGGCTTTTATTGCATAAAATTATACATAAATATAATTTTAATTAAATACATTTATAGCTAGGGAACCTGTTCGTTTGAATTGTGTCTGCATGAAGTTTATCTCTCGACTATTTTATTTTTAATTTCGCATTGTTTTAACATTAGCATTCTCAACGGGAATGTTGATTCAGTTACACTAAATAACTGGAATTCTTCTCCTGTCTTGCGATTGTTGGTCCTTGTACCGTTCTATTCGATTAGTCTTGAACTGGTTGTCGATACCTCTCGTCAATTTTATGGTGTTGCTTTTACTGTCGATAACGTACAGTTAGCTTATCTTATTGTATACTGCTACTCTAAACCTTAGTTTTGTTTTCGGTGGTTTTGTTTCTTAGTGGATTTTTCCCAGGCAAAATCCTTCTCTAAAAAGGGGGATATGTAACGGCTGCCATTTTTACTTACTTCTTTCATTGTTTTATCCATAATAATCGCACAAACTATTAATGTTATGAAAAAATCATTACAACTATAAACAAATGTGGTCTATTCAGTTCTATTGTATTTATGTGATAGGAGCTGTCAATGTCAGATGCCACTCAGCTGTCTGTTTGTTTGCGATGTTCCGAGGTAACATAGCTATAAACCGCCGCGCGTTCCGTGGCAGACTGTGATCTGTATGCGAAATACTTTGATTGTAGTTTCGTGCATATTTATATTGCATTTCTTAACGTAACAACATAAATAGTCTATTGGAAGCAATTTTGTCTTACGCGCGCCATAGATTTTACTAAATTAATCTTCCAGATAATTCTGAAATCTTCGCGACGTAATTAGTCGGTGCCTTGGCTGTATGATTAAAATCCAATGACAAGTTGAATCTATCTATGCAAAAAAATTATAACCCTACTTACAGCCAGAATGTTCTGGAAGATTTTTAATATATAAAGGAGAATTCGCTAAAGATTTCTCCTTTTTCTGGTTTCTCGCCCCAACATAATTGGGTGAGTGTTTTGTGCGCGTTTTATTTTCGTGATAAATAAATTATATTCTCGGTGCTATAACCTCAAACAGCCGTTCATCAATTCTATTCTTTTACATATTGTTTTCGATGAGATGTTTATTTCGTCATCGAATTTTTACTAATATAAACTGCAATTGCCACACGGTGAACGGAATACTAAATATTCCGGGATCCAAAAGCAATTTACAGCCTAATATTTCCTTGTAACCTTGTCGTGACCGGTACCTAGAAGAGTGGGTTGTCTTTATTCAAATACATTTTAACTTACACCTTTAAATTGTCCCTCTTGTTCTGTAACTTTTAATTAGTATAACAATAGCCGCTGACATGAAAGTTAATGTGCTCCTCTTTCTTTAATAGTAACCTAATTTAAATGACAATATTCCTATCTCAATTGTAGCCCAGTGTCATACCCACTCATACACAGCGGTCGGATTTAGTGAACACATGTTCATACCTGTTATCGTAACATTTCAGGGTCGTATCTCCGGGCAACATCTCCCCGAGTCTCACCGGTACCTACCTGCTGTACCTGCACCAGTACCTGCCTACTTCGTGCCGCTCTCCACCTGTTCCTGCGCGCCTAACCGCCAGGAACCTGCTCTGCTCCGGCCTACCCCGGACCAGACCCCGCTGCCTCTAGGCTACAGCGACTTCTCCCCTCTTTAGGAAGTCCCTAAGTTAAGTCCTCCCAACTTGTTCTTTGCACTGATCCCCGAGCGACAGAACCCACGGTCTAATTGTGGAAAATAAAATACACTTAATTTCATATACCCTCTTTTATTTCTGACTAGTGCTCTCCGGCTCCTCCAGCCAGGAGCGTTTCATAACGTTATATTGAGAGTGGATTTTATTTTAAAAGCGCTGTGGATAGCATACGCCGTCCGTCGGCCCCACATTCCAAACAAAATAGATCGGGGACAAACTACGTAGAAGCAGCGAGGAACTTTCAGACGGTTCATTTTGTTCCGATCCCCTTTTTACCTAATAACGATATTTTTCTCTTGTACCTACCAAAGACAAAGGTAATTTTCAAACACGGAGCAAGTTCTGGCCCCACACAACGTAGCAAAGTGGGACTGCGAATGTTGTTTACTCCGTTCGACATTTTGTTCAACAAAACCTGCTTACGAGTTGCTTACACCCGGCTTAACAATGTAGCTCCATACAAGTGTAATCCCCTGCTCCGCATCACGGTGTCGAACTCACCAGAAACTTATATTATTTCCTCAGGCAACTTGAGTGGTTTATTCAAAGTTTTGAGTGCAAAGATAACAAAAGTCCGGGGCATTTTGAATAATGCAAATAGTTCGTTTATGCGGTAAAGTGAGAAGGTGTTAAAGGTGAAGTTTGCTCAGTACTCGGTAAGAGCTTGTATTCATAATTTAGTATACACATTTTAAGAGCTACTAAGGTTATTTTGAGGCTAAACTGCGCTGTACTTTGTAACTCAACTTGTCGGTGGTTGTTTGAAAATAAATTTTCATACGCTTTTGCCTAAAACGCTTATATGGCAATATTGGGGTGAGATGCCGGCTTGCTGTGGTCTGACATCGCTCTTTTTAATAGGATAGGTTGTTTAGAAAGGTATAACTAAATGCAACTTGATAATTTGTTATAAGTACTATAAGTTTCATCGCGACAATTTTAACAACTCAAATCGCACCATAAAACAAAATTATACCAAAAAAAACAAAATCTTCCAATACACATTACGATAAACATGAAAACACACTTTACATAATTAAAAATAAACCTTAGCTCCGTTATGTTAAAGCTTGATCATGTAGTATGTCATGTAATTGTTATTTACAGGCACATGTTAATTAACAGTTGTACTTGACCGAGCGAGGATCGCCATTGTTCTATTACACGAAATGTGCATTAAAGTGACCATTATAATCCGTCGATCAATGTACAGTATTCCAAGTGGGAATTGATAAGGCAGTGAAGTGTGTTATTATCAAAACGATCGAATTTACGAGTTGATGCTGGAATTTGTGGTAACGTAATTCGAAATACATCAAAGTATACATACATTCATTCGTAATTGAAAAGTACCTTATTAATAAAAATCTCAATCGTTTCATAATAATATGTTTAGTGCGATGTTTACTCAACATAATTCAACATCAACATACATACTAATCGGATGATGCCTACTCTTATTTCAGGCCACCTTATAGATGCCATCATAGTGAAAGGGCGACGTTTTTCAGATCATTATTTTTGTTCCTATGAAAACTTTAATATTATTAAAGTAATTAGTAAAGTAATAATATGTAGGATGTGTTTGGGGTATAGTGTGTGTAGTACTTACTTTTCTGGTCATCATCAGCCATATTAATGTCCATAAATGCTAGGACACAGGCCTTTCTTATGGATGGATAAGGAGAATAGGTCATGACCACTACGCGGTTCGAAACGGATTGGTGGGTATTAACGACTACATGCACCCGAAATCAACGGCTTAATGTGCCTCTACGGCACAGAGAAGCTCGAGATGATACGTTTTGGTCACCCATCCCGTGACCGACAAATGCGAAAGTTACTTAAGGCGAAGGCGATACTCGAAAAAAAATATGCTGAAGCGAGATAGCAATGAGAAAACGACGCGCGTGGGAGTGAGACCGATTTTGCAAATTAGGCAAAAAAAGCACAAAACCAATTCGTATTAGAAAGCTATAGCGATTTTTTAAATATGCTTCGACACTGATCCTTCTTATTCATCGTCTTAACATTACGGGCGGTTTCCGCAACTCGACGTCTATTGCGCCTATTTTGGGTCCGGAGGGTGCGCGACCAGATCACTCCAGCCAGCCCAGCTCAGCCAGGAACGCTCCAAGAGCTTTCACATTAATGATCGCTTCCTGGACGCTGCCCGGCGAGCTGAGGTACCTCGCCCGGTAGGGGGCCACCCCCCTGCATTCCAGCAGTACGTGGGCAGCTGTTTCTTCTTCCTCCATGCATCCTCTGCATAGGACACTGATCCTAAATATTTTGGTGTCCACTAATTAAACCTTTAGGTTTTATTAGGTCTTTTCGAAAAGAAAAAGTGTCGAGGCAAAATCATTAAATCGTGTTTCTGAAACTATACCAATCTAGATGAAGGAATGAAGAAATATATATCTTATTACCAGATTTGTTTTATGTCAAAAAGTCAATACTTTTTCCGAGTAGCGCCTTAACATGCCAAGCGCGCTAACCACTGCGCCATCGCCATGGACCCCACACTAACATCTACAAGTTTTATAATAAGTTACCTTTCTATGAAAATTTTACCGTATGATTATTTGCTATTAGCTTCTGAAGGTCCCCGTTAGTAAATCGTTCATTATAGTGTATTATGCGCCTGATTACGTGTCTTGCTCATAAATTATCACACCTTGGATCTTTCTTTAAATGATTTATTGAGCGGAACTTTGTTAGGAGGTAAGGCAACCTATACTTAATCATGTTAAATTGGCAGCAAACTTAGGGACGAGTAACTAGACTCAAAATACCATTTTCTGAAATATTGTATTTTAGTTGAGTGACCTAAATTGAAATCGGCTTCAGAGTTTTATTTCATTTACTAATATACAGGTTTGTAAATTTATCTATTCATTTAAATATCATTATTAATCAAAACTGAAGGCCTTACGTGACTAGAAAAGTGATTTTCAGGTGATCTAAGTGAACAATTTTGAAAATTGTACTAAAAATATCTCACGATATCGATACCTTCCGGCTCAAAGGGCGTAATCACCAAAACACGCGACTTTTCAGGAGAGCCAAAAAACTAAAATTAAAATTTTGTATTTGTCACAACTTTGCTGTTATTGATCCTATAAATAAGATTTTTACACCAAAAGTCGTTAATTTTTGTGATGCATAATATCAAAACATAATGTTTTAAGAAATATTTATAATTTAAAAGTTAGCTGGTGGATACGCCGCACAAAATCAAGCATGTATGTCTTTTATGCCCCATAAAATGACTGCTGCGTTAGTAACGCTGTCTTTTATGCCCAAAAAAAGACTGCTGCGTTAGTAACGCAGGGTGTAACCACCAACTTTCAAAATTAAAACTGTAGTTTTTATCGTTCTGTTATTAGTTATTAAATTGTTTGGGTTTATGTTACAATACTTACAACTGTTATAAGTAGAATAGGTCAATTTGGCAACCCTTAGTCCATCAGAGGCTTGTATTCTATACTGATATTTATAACTAGCGAAGATTTTTATTTTTGAATTTTTGTTATGGCAAAATAAATTTGATATTTTATAGTAATTTACTAGAAAAAAGTTAGGAGTAAAAGGCTAAACTTTTTCATATTGCAAAACAATCTTGATTGTTAGCAAGTCCTAAAGAAGGTTGGTCCTAAGGAAGGAAAGAATAATAAGAAAAAATAATTGTTTAACTACAAATTATTTATTTTCTACACAGTAAGATTTAACTAACCATGACCTACAAAATTTGCGCGCTTCATAACTTTGTCAAATGTAAGCCACATTACAGCAATGATGAACTCTGTTATCCTCGAGGGCAAAATGCCAAAGGCATGGGGCAGAAGCGATGCGATGCTATTCTTTAAGAAGGGTGATAAGACTGTCTTGAAGAACCAATCTCGCTTTTTGGCCATATCTACAATAATATCTATTTTCGAGAGTCATTACAATTCGTCTCGCTCGCAGGTTCAACGACTTCTAACCTCCAGAACAAGCCGGGTTCCGAAAAGGCTATAGACCACATTTATACGCTGCGGCAAGTTATACAGAAGACCGAAGAATATAACTTGCCACTATGCTTAGCGTTCGTGGACTATGAGAAAGCCTTTGATTTGATAGATTTGCATGGGTAGAACTGCAGTCTCTCTAGAGGTGCCATATTATAGACTACAGGTACATCGAGGTGCTGAGGTACTATACCAAAACGCCACTACGTCTCGGTCCAATTACAGAACCAGAGCTCTAATCTTATCTAACTACAGCGAGGTGTGCGACAGGGAGCAATATTTCTCTGAAACTGTTCACAGCTGCGTTGGAGGATATTTTTAAACTCCTGGACTGGAAAGAATGCGGCATCAACATCAATGGCGAGTACCTAACACACCTACGGTTTGCCGATTATGTAGTTCTCCTGGCTGAGACCTTGGGAAACCTGAACACAATTCTCGAAGATCTCAGCAATGCTTCTCAAAGAATGAGTCTGGAGATGAAAATGGATAAGACGAAAATCATGTCCAATGCCCATGTTGCATCCGCTCCTGTTAATGTTGGGAACATTATACTCGAAGTTGTTGACCACTATGTCTAACTGGGACAGACAGTCCAATTAGGAAGTCCAACTTCGAGTTGGAGTCCGAATTCGAGCAAGATTCGACGAGAGAAAGAGATCTCTCGTCGAATCCAGTTCGGATGGGCAGCGTTCGGGAAGCTTCGACATATATTTGCAACCAAAATTCTTCAATGTTTCAAGACTAAGGTCTTTGACCAGTGTGTGCTGCCATGCCAGTTAGGACTTATGAAAGCGAGACGTGGTCTTTTACTATGGGTCTTACAAGAAGGCTCAAGGTCACCCAGCGAGCAATGGAGAAAGCGATGCTTGGTATTTCCCTGCTCGATCGAATTAATGAGATCCACAGGAGAACTAAAACAACCGACATCGCTCGAAGGATTGGTCAGTTGAAGTGGCAGTGGGCGAGACACATAGCGCGGAGAACCGATAGCCATAGCTGTTGGAGCGGAAAGGTTGGCCGAACCGCGAACTGGATGACGTTCCGTGGGCAGGCCCCCTACAATGTGGAATGACGATCTGGTCCAGTCGTGAAGCCGCTGGATGTGGGCAGCGCAGGACCGATCGTTGTGGAGATCCTTGGGGGAGGCCTATGCCTATCAGTGAGCGTCGAGCTACGGCTGAAATGATGATGATGACTATTTGATAACACATTCAGCACTTTGTAATAAAATTTGTATTACCTACCATATAGCTTTTCAAAGTAAAAAAACACATAGATGTTAGATATTAATGCGCGCACTTCGTACAATGATTGTTTTTAAACCAATTTATTTATGTTATACTCTATAAACTAATCGTCACTGCACTGACCACACCACACGTGGGCGTAACCCCCGCTATCCGCACCGCGCCCCACTGCTATCCCGCGCGTTATGTGTTGACATTCCATTTAACTCTATACGTTCTAGTTGCAAGAATACTTTATTCGGGCGTAAAATCATAACATATTTTCAAATATAAAAGAATTATGGGAGTAAATACCATTTTATTTGCATCAAATCAAACTGACTGGGGCGTAAGATTCTATCAATTTCAAATCACAAAAACTTTTTGGGCGTAAACACCAATGTTAAGATAAAATTTTATAAATCTTGGGCGTATATTCTTTATGGCTTTAAGTCATACGGATATACGCCCTACAATTTTATTTGAGAGTGTCGTTTACGCTTTTACGTCCAAAAATACAAAAAAATCAGCATTACCAGCCTTAAAATTTGAGGTCGTATTCACCATTGTTTTCAGAATTTGAGAACTTTAAAAATACAGTTCGATAGCGCAGAAAAAACTGAATAAGATGGCATTCAAAACTCATTTTGGCCAAAATGGTGGTTACGCCCTTTGAGCCGGGAGGTATCGATATGACGAGGACACTTCGAGATAATTTCCATCGTTTTTTACAAGTACCAAGTGAATGTCCACTACTAGTGATGGGCAGTGGATAAATACTCAAAGAGTAAATACTCGGATATTTATCGAAAATGGATAAATACTCGTTTTTATCCGTTTTTACCTGATATTTACTCAAAATCACGGATAAATATCTTTTTAGCTGTATCCACGCACAACTTTTGTTTTGCTGGACTAGATTTGACGAATGTGGGCCGCTTTTTATCGAACTCGGTTTTTGGAACTATTTTGACAAGAAAACAGCAACACAATGTTAAAAATATCAAACAATCCAAGAGTGCGGCCAGTTTTTTTTGTTAGTGGGCTGATTTTGATGAAACTCAGTTTTAAGTACTATTTTGACAAGAAAGCAGCAACGCAATGTCAAAAATGACAAAAAGTCGAGTTTTATCAAAATCAGCCCACAAACAAAGAGTTTGGCTGCCATCTTGGATTTTTTAATTTTTTTGACATTGCGTTACTGTTTTCTTGTCAAAATAGTACCAAAATCCAAAACCAAAGTACCAAAATCTTGTCGTAATAGAGTCGGGTATACTACTATTTTTTTTTTAACCAGCGAAAAATAACTTTGTTTTTCATATTGTCCTTTATTTTCAATTTTTCAATAATAAAAATTGCATTGTGAATGCAAGAAGAAAAAAATATAAATAGCTTGAAATATTAGATAGTTCTTTTGCTATTATTCATTATTTGTAATTTAAAAACGCAGAAACACATATTTTATCTTAAAAATACTAATTACCTACATTCTAATTTAAAAATTTACGTCAAATAGAAATAAAAATGTTCAAAGAGTATTTATCCGCCTTTTTGGATTAATACTCGAGTAAAAATGGATATTTATGAGTATTTATCCATTTTGAGTATTTATCCGGATAAAATCCCATCACTATCCACTACACAACTCGTAAACTGTTTATAAATAGCTACTTTTAATTACGACGACCTGTCGATTACATTGGGGTACGGATATCTGCCTTCTCTTCAAGAGGTTTCGGGTTTGGTTCCCGCACAAGACAAATATTTGTGTGCATGCACACGTCTATTTATCTTGGTCTGGTCTTGGTGTTTTCCATATCGGTATATTAAGAGGTATTTACTATCAAATAAATATGTTATCTTCATTTCTTTACATAAGTAGAAACTTACTGAAGGATATTATTGCCGTGATTTTTAGAAATTTATTTATTAGTACAATACACACGAGAACATCAGTGTACTACAAGTTGTTATTACACAGCTCACAATAAACTTAGTAATATTGTTGAACACATTTGTACATATTGATACTAGATAATAAATCACTAACAAAATTATGGGAAAATATTACTTAAGCTCCTTATTGGAATCTCCATTTATCATTTGTACGCAGCTATTCAGTTAGGACTTTGGGTTAGGCTTTATTATTTGAGAATTAAATTCACGTATTATAGTCCCAAGACAGTGATTGACTTATTGAATCAATATATTTCAATTATGTTACGAACCTAAGTAATGTGGGATTAGACCCATCTTATTCTTAGCAACAGACTATTATTACCTGTAAAATTTACTTATTGACTTAGTACTGTTATCGCAATTATTGTAATTACTACTATCCTACTTAATATTATAAATGTCAAAGTTTAGATGTTTGGATGTTTATTGCTTAATCACGCCAAAACAGCTGAACGGACTTGGCTGAAATTTGGAACACATCTACTTTGTAGCCTGGAGAGGGACATAGGCTACTTTTTATCACAGAAAAATATCACGTTCCCGCGGGATAACGTCATGTAGTTCACGCGGGCAAAGTCGCCGGCGCCGGCTGAGCTAGTCTATACAAATAAATAAAATTGGAGTGTCTGTTTGTAACATTAAAATAACTGCTTTTTACAACATGCATAGGATTATATATATGGTACACATACCAAAATGACAATAAATAAAATTGAAGTGTCTGTTTGTAACATTAAAATAACTGCTTTTTACAACATGCATAGGATTATATATATGGTACATATACAAAATGACATGTTTTACAATTTTTGTCTGTCTGTCTGTCTGTCTGTCTGTCTGTCTGTTTGTTCCGGCTAATCTCTGAAACGGCTGGACCGATTTTGACGGGACTTTCACTAGCAGGTAGCTGATGTAACAAGGTGTGACTTAGGCTACTTTCTATCCCGGAAAAATATCACATTCCCTCGGGATAATTTTTATTGTGAGTATGGATGTATGGATATTTGTTACTCTTTCACGCAAATACTACTGAACGGATCTGGATGAAATTTGCTACAGAAATAGATTATAGGCTGGAATAACACAGAGGGTACTTTTTATCCGGATATTCCCACGGGAACGGGCACCACGCGGGTGAAACCGCGGGCGGCCGCTAGTATCAAATAAAAACTAAAAACACCGAAATTCGGTGTTGGATATCGCACGGTCTAACAACTCCTGAGGATGCCCCGGGTTGGGGCGAAACACGTGTAGAGTAGTCTAATCAGTGAAGGTGTAAGGTGTGTTTAGTGTTCGCACGTTGGTAGTTTAGTGGTGAGCAAGTGCATTTTTATACGGCACGGTGCGGTCGGGCTTTGTATCTTGCATGTTGTGTTTTTGCGAAAGTAAGCTAAATATATAAGTATAAGTAATGTTTTCACAATGGGTGTACTTACACCAAGTGACGCCTGATTCAATAAAAAAATAAAAACAATATTGTTTTAAACACATTAAATTTCTGAAATAAATGTTATACTTCTTGTTACGTCTCGGGTAGATTAGTGCCCGGATTACGAAGGATGTAGAAAGGTGGTGATGGCGGTCAAATACCTGCTCGGTTTTTAATAAAAAAAGATGGATAATGGATAATGGTGGATACAAACTTTTGTTTGTGTTGGTAACATTTTTTTTAAGTTATACTGGGTTTTCGTATTTAGATAACTTAATATAACTGACCTCTGTAAAGGTCCCAAATATTCAAGTAATTTCTTTAATACAAACTAGGCATCACAAAATTGTAATAAACTTACTAACTTACTTAGGCTGGATTTCACCAAACTTTTATTTCAAGAATAACGCTTACTCTCTGATAGTAATTCCAAAACCCCATACTAGTTTGACATTAGTATTCGAGAGTAAGCGTTATTCTTGGAATAAAAGTTTGGTGAAATCCAGCCTTAGGAAATAAAATACTTACTTCTGAATGATCAAGAAAACCTTTAACCGCCTCTGTGGTCTAGTGGTTCGTGGTTCACACCACCGATTTCCGACCAAGAGGTCCCGGGTTCGATTCCCAGTGGGGGTACACATTGTATTCGGTTTGGTTGGTGGTAGGACTTGTTCTTAGTCTGCCTGGCTAGCTACCACCATCTTATCTAAGTCTAACGCCATAACAATGATGTTTTCAGCATTATTGTGTTCCGGCAGTTAGAGATAAGATAGCCGGTTCCTCAGTGATTGAGGATTCCGGGAGTAGTGTGCTTCCACCTTCAGCCTTATCACCACTTAACATCAGGTGTGATGAAGGCTGAGTACTACCTCGTTGTGGATAAAAAAAAAGTAATAATATTCAACTCACGAAAATTTATCGATATGAAGTTACAAACTAATGAAACATAAAGTAACTAGAGGAGAAAAATGAGGAATTGTTTATTGAAAACGAAATATTAGAAAAAAACAACCCATCCTCCAAAATAGCTCCGCTGGGAATCAAACCCGGGACCTTTCACTCTCCGGGCAAATGGTTTGACCGCTGAGCTACGGATTCGTAGAAGAAGCTTAGAATCTTTCCTAAGGTTTCTTAAACCATTTTTTCTCAAAGTCAATCTTTAGATATACACTTCCAAAGTGGTAAAATGTGTGTGTGTGTGTGTGTGTGTGTGTGTGTGTGTGTGTGGGGACTTTTAAAATAAGAAAAACGTAAAGACCTAGTATTTAATAAAAACTTTCAATGAAAATTGGTTTGTAGGAAATATAGTTACCAGTTTTTGATATACTACATTTTTAAAAACCTCAAACTATGTCATTGAGGTTAAGCAACTTTTGCAATGGGCGGTCACGGGATAGTTGATAAAAAAATTCATCTCCGGCTCCTCTTTGTTTCAGATGGCACGTTAAAGGTCACAGCACATTCCATCAACTCGGAAAGTTATCGACACCGTATCGCCTTTCGCCTCGCCGTCAACCAGGCGTCAACCTAACGCAAGCACGTAACCAAACCGGATCGGCTCGACTACGGCTAGGCGACGCCGCGCTTACGGCTCGCCGCACAGTGGTTCCATATATAAAAAAAAAATTTGAGAGAAAATAGATAAAAAAAAATAAAAAAAAGGTAAAAAAAAATTATACATAAACAAAAGATAAAAAAAAATTGTGCTGTTCATTTTCATTTTCAGACCACTGTGCGTAGAGCCGTAAGCTGGGGGAAGGAGAGACGTGAGCGCGTGGACGACTACCGCGGGGATAGCAAGTTGGGCGACCCGCAAAGCGGTTCGTGAGCTGGTCCCGAGGCGAGGCGATTACGTTACGATTCCGATTAGTGTGCTTTGCAGTAGGGGGTTTCATACAAAGAATACTGAACCGCTCGAGTTGATACGTTTACGATCCCTTTCCGAGTTGATGTATGTGCTGTGACCTTAAGCCGTTGGTCCCGGCTGCATTTGTCACAGAGAAAGTAATCACTACGTTTTAGCATTTGAAGTCGGTAATACCCACCAATCCGCACTGGGCCCGCGTGGTGGGTCATGGCTCAATCTCCTTATTCATTCATAAGGAAGGCCAGTGCCCCAGCAGTGGGACATTAAATGGCTAATGATGACGATGAATATTTTTAAATCCCTTAGCGTCGCCGCACTCGGGCCACTGAAAAACGCCGCCATCGACCTTTTTCTGTAAAGAGTAAGAAAGATCCTAGAGCCCCCAGACCTACGTCATTTTAGGAAAGCTGAAATTTTTAGGATTTCTAGTCTACTATGTAGTTAAGACAGTATGCGTACTTACTAGCTCGAAAGCGGGGCCCTTTCACAGTAGTTTTCATATTTATCACGGTGCGCCGCTGGCCGCCGCGATAAATATGTATTTATTTTTAGCCCTTCTGGATGCTGGTCATCTTCAGTGCGCACTTCGCCTAGGTGAGTGACGCCCTGCGCCACGGCCCTCCAGGGACGTGGCCCCCTTCGATAAGCTGAATTACCCGTCCAGGTAACAGCTGATTTCAGGCAGTGTTTAGTTGGTAAGAGTCCGACATAACCCTTGCAGCCAGCTGTAAGGGTATTCATGAGGATTCACTGCCTCCTTCCCCCGTTTGTCCGGAAGGTTGCCGGACTTGCGATTATTTCAATAAAAAATTGTCGGACGTTCGACGCAAAAAAAAAACGCCGCCGCTTGTAGTCGTCACTTGTTTCTTTTTCTAGCTTCAAGTGGCGGCGTTTTGGCTCGTGTGCGGGGACAGTTACATTTATAGTGCATAGAACAAAGTCCCGCCTGCCAAATTAAATTAATAAAAATTAGCATTACAATAAAAAAAATCGTTACGGAGTAACTGGTTACTCCGTGATCATGGCGTGTGCAACTGCGCCGAAATATCGGGAACTCGAAAAACAAAATAAACATGGTAAAAATCCCGTTTTTCATAATAGTTATAGTGATAATGACCATGTAAGTTTAAAATAAAAAAAATCATTATAAAATTAAATAAATAATTACTTGGTCTCACATAACTAGCACAGTCGTCCAGTGGTGGCTGATAGGTCACTCGCACTTACCTCCCACAGCTTTCAGGATGCTATTTCGGCTGCCGCACACTCGCTTCATGAGGGAGGCTACTTTTTTGCGCATAATGGCATAAAACAAAAAAAAATCTAACGTCTTTCTTGTGTTCTGTGAACATAGTTCAGGCTAGGCATAATCATCTCCAAATTGCTGCAAAAAACGGAAAACTAAATAGTAACAGCATTGAATTCTCTTAAAAAAAAATTAAAATTTTTATTTTTTTGTATTCACAATGCAATTTTTATTATTGAAAAATTGAAAATTAAATAAGTAATTAGAAAAATCTCATCGGAGCTGGTTATGACGTTGAGACGGGTCGATTTTTTCTAAATAATTTATAAATTATCTATAGTATAAGTACTTCTTACCTACTTACTTCATTTCCAATTTTTCAACTAAAAAAATGTTTATTTATCTCATACTGGCTTACATAATACCTACACATCTTTTTTTAGTCACTCGTATCCATTTATTTTTTGTGAAATAGTTTGGTAACTGCCATCCATAAAGTTTGCAATATAAAAATGGTGCAACAGGGGTGAACGTTTAGCCACTTTATTAAAAGTTTTCTCTAAATTTGCGTTTTACGAGTAAATTGTTTCGTTATTGTGTTCTATATAAAAACTACATAATGTGAATTAGATGAACATTAGAATTAATTCGTTTTAGTTCATGTAAAGTTCTAACTTTACCTGAACTAATACGAATTAATTTTAATTAAAAAATCTATAGATACCACTGTTTAAAATCAAAGAAAATTTTCATAGATAATACAGATTCATCACGCCTCAGATTTACTGAAAATATTAGAAATAGTTGTTTTTATGTTACTTATTCGAAAATATCGAATTTTTCTCCAATATTTAAGTCTCCAAAATTATCGTATAATTAAGCCTCATTGTTACATGATTCCTTGAATTGTACAAGGAAAAATGAAAAAGTAACTAATATTATTCTACGGACATTTTTACAAAACAATAAAATCTGTTTTACTGACAGTAAGCTTGACAAAGGTTTCCTTGAACCTTAAAATAAAGAATTTTGTGTAATAGAAATCTGAAAAGTTCAGTAGGTACTCTAAAAAGGAGTAATAAGAAAAAGGAATCCGTACAGGGTGCTTACCATCAACTCTTATTACGGTTTTGTTTAGGAACCTAAACTGATCTGCTTCGCTTATTCGTACCACGACAGCTTAATATCAATGACAGCGATTCAGTGATCGATCTATGACAGTTCACAGCCGCTAAGCTGTCAGGAACTCTTATTTGACTTATAACCCGGTCGATTTAACATGTCACCTGCAGGTTATACCCGTCCCTCTCACTCTCCGGGCATGACAGAATCGAGTGAAAGAGACGGGTAGAAGAAAAAGGACACAAATCGTTCGGTCATTAACATTTAGCAATTCATTTGCGATCCAGTTTTTAGAAGGTCAGAGTACGAAAGAAAGCAATTCATTTTAGGAACCTATTCTGCATCGCGCTATTTTTGAATCGCTGTCTTAAAGTTGATGGTAGGCACCCTGGTATATCTTCGAAAGTTACTCGTTTGTTTATGTTCTGTTATGTTGTCAGGACAAAACCACTTGTCTAATAATAAAATGGAATGGAAACGGACATGTCCTAAGAATTAAACTGTTGAATTAAGCAAGTAAACCCACTTTTTCCCACATTCGAAACAAATCTCGGAGGAAATGAACTCGAGCGGACAAAATGTAAGTTTCTGTAAATTCGACTCCATCATTCGACAACCATAAAATTATATCAAAATCATAATGAATGGAAATTAAAAACGTTACTTAATAAATCACCGTCTGATAATCAGTTGAAACTCAATTAAAAGAGACGATTACATTTCTTGGGAGGGCTGTCTTATCGCAAAGTCCAGGTGGGGAGGGATTGTCTGTCGAATTGGTGCTGACGTGGGAACACCTGGCCTCGACGAAATTAAAAAAGTTTCTACAACACAGGAACTTCGCAGGTTTCTCGTTCATTTAAATGCTAAGGGATTCAGTTAGTATTCATTGTGAGTTTTGTCATTTATAGAAAAGTTTCGCTGGTTGCCAAATTAGATTTAGTATTTCCATTTTTGAACGTAGCAATCTGTGTAACTGGCTATTTATTATTCTTGTAATTTAACTTTGTATCCTGATGAACAACTAATTATCTCGAATATCGAACTCATAATTAAGCCGATCACCCACCGCCAGCTAAACTAAAATGTTAGTGTTATGTAATTCGCATAGGTTGAGCCAGCTTTTCATACTGTATGTACTTAATGGAACTGTTATGAATATGCGAGCTAATCTAAACTAACTTAGTTTAGCTGGCGTTGGACGATCATATTTGAGAATGCTCATTTTCACTAGTCAAACTTGGTCAATACACGTATACGGGAAGCCCTCGTAGGCGAGAAAACGACTGTTGGAAGTTATAATTCGGTAACGCAGTCGGTAAACCGCATGCGGGGATTCGCCACAGCGGGCGTCATCAACCAATGATATTAAAAATTCATGCGATTCAACAATTTCCTGCACCATGCATGCGGGGATCATCGACCAATGAAAACCATTCCCCGGATGCGAACCCAAAATGGCAAATGTTACAGAAGTCTCCCCCATACGAGCCCTATTGACTAATGAAAATGAGCCATGAGGCAAGGTATTTTATACTGAGAGTATTCGAATATATCAGTGCGCTAAATGCATGCGGAATCATTCAATTTGTAAGAGTACATAAATAATGTAAAATATTGTATTGTATTGTAAAATATTGTATTTTTTGAGTAAAGTGTATAAGTATTAAAAATTTTGACGTTAATCCAGCGGTATTAATTTGGCAAACTATGCAACCCAGCTTAAGTAAATTAAACAAACATGAAAGTTAACAGTGCTTTTATTTAAAATAAGTTCATTCACAAGATTGCGATATTTTCCAGGTAAAACCATTGAAATATTGAAAATTTCAAATATGAGCACTCTATACTCCAGCATTCTTCTTAATCCAGCCTCGAATGCTAGAAATATTGGTGTACACACCTGGAACGCCTGGCCTGGCGCAACCTTGCCCATACGATACTATGCCGAGTTGTACTCCAGAGCTCAAGTCAACTGCTGGACCACCAGAATCACCCTAAACAAAAAATATTGAGATAAATAAGTTTTTCAGGTCAAAAGTATTTAATTCTACACGTAAGTGCCTATGCACACCGCGTTTTTTTCATGCGCCATCGACGCGCGTTTGTTTACAATAAAGACAAGTTTGATATAAGTTGCAAGGATCTACAAGCTCCCGGGCGTATTTCGTCTATGAAGAAACAAACGCGCGTCGACGGTGCGTAAAAATTGCGGCTTGCAACTAAGCGCCGCCGTGCCGGGTCTGACAATAAAGTCAAGTGACGACAATAAAATAATAATACCATAGTTTTAAAATTTAAAGTTATTGTTGTAATGTGAGTTGCAAACATTCCAAATTATTTCAATAAATAATGCAGTCGGGGATTCTCGCACCACAATACAACTTTTACAAGTTTTCCTGTGGCTAGTTGCCATTCACGCATCTGCCCTATCACTGAACTACGCTAGAATAATGCATAACCAATCAGTGATATTGTCAAATGTTTATTATAGGCGCCAGCTTCACGAAAAGTTGGAAGAAGTTGTAAAGCGCGATTGTCCACGACTGTAACAACGCGGGAACATTATTTAAAGGTACTTACCTAAATGTTATTAATATTAATTTTCTTACCTGGCAGGAGTCCTTTCCACCTTCAGGCGTACCAGCGCAGAACATACGATCCGTCAACTGCCCATACGTCTGCCGACAGTCTGATGTGGAGACGGTCGGCACCTTGACCGCCATTAGCCGCTGGGTAGTCTTTTCCTGAAACATCATAGAAGGTACAAAATATAACTTTATTTCCGTAAAGTAATACTTTATTTCAAAGCACATCTTCACGTTCGTTATAAATTTAAAAGAACTCATGATTCGTATTATTTTCGCATTTTTATCAAGTTACTTGTGTCAGATATACTTTGTTACTTAAACTTACATTAGTACTGCCCCAACGGGAGACCAAAATGTCTATTTCAGCCGGGACTTTAGTCTAAGTAGGTAAAGTTACATTACAGCCTACGTGGTTCTGTCGTCCAACATATAAATCTTGTTGTCCTCACTACCCGTAATTTGTATAATAATATTGTACTTGTGTCAGATAGATAAAGCAACTCAAACTTACATTAGTATCACCCCAACCAGAAACCAATACATCTATTCCAGCCGGGACTTGAATCTCAGTAGGTAATGGCACAGCCTGCGTGGTTTTGTCATCCAACCTTTTTGTAGATCTTGTTGCCCTTACTATCCCCACATCATAATTTGTATAATACTATTGTACTTGTGTCAGATAGATAAAGCAACTCAAACTTACATTAGTATCACCCAACCAGAAACCAATACATCTATTCCAGCTGGGACTTGAGCCTCAGTAGATAAAGGCACAGCCTGCGTGGTTTTGTCATGAAACCTTATTGTACCTAGATCTTGTTGTCCTCACTATCCCTACATCGTAATTTGTTGTATAATACTATTGTACTTGTGTCAGATGGATAAACCAACTCAAACTTACATTAGTATCACCCCAACCAGAAACCAATACATCTATTCCAGCCGGGACTTGAGTTCCTTCAGCAAAGGCACAGCCTTCGTGGTCTTGCCATCCAACCGCATAGATCTTATTGTCCTCACTATCCCCACATCGTAGTCTAAGTTGTTGGTATTGTACTACGGATGGATGATGTAGCGCGATGTTTTGTAGACTTCGTAGTTTGTATAATGCTATTTTATTTGATAAAGCAACTCAAACTTACATTAGTATCCCCCCAACCAGAAACCAACACATCTATTCCAGCCGGGACTTGAGTTCCTTCAGCGGGCAAAGGCACAGCCTTCGTGGTCTTGCCATCCAACCTCATAGATCTCGTTGTCCTCACTATCCCCACATCGTAGTCCAAGTTGTTAGTATTGTACTGCGGATGGACGATGTAGCGCGATGTTTTGTAGACTTTACCACCACTGTCTGAGTCAGCGCTACCCGCTCTTATTGTCACTTCTAGAACTCTGCAATAGGTAGTAAAATCTTGAAAAAAGAACAGAAAGTTAAAAGTACTTCTAATGTATTGTCAACTTTGCTGTATTCAAAATAAAAAAACGAGAAGTCGATGTGAATTTCTAATGAGTGAAAGTTCGTTAAATAAATATTCTTAGTAAAAACTATACAATAGCAGTGAAGTTTGAGTGTTTCAAACTCATCCTAGGGCAATCCGTCGAAATCTAATGATACAAGCAATACATTCTGTAGGTATTATGTGTGGTAAGTCAAAACAACATTAAAAATGTGTCTAAAACTACCCCACATCATGTGTGGTAAGGCCAAGACAATATTTTAAATATGTCTAAAACTAGCCCACATCCCTTGAATAACAATCTTTTAAGACCATTTTTTTAAAGAGTTACCCTTCAGAAAGACCATGGGCAGCAGTCAGCACAGCTTTGGAGTTGATGGTGGAGCCACCACACAACGCTACATACTCAGCAGTGAGCAGCTGTAAGTGCACCTGATAAGGAACATCCCCACCCAACGAACACATATCACCATAACGTGATGAATACAATTTATTCTTTTTATGCATTCACAATGCTATTCTGTAAGTATAGGAAAAATTGTGATAGAATAAACCACCAGCCGGCAGCCCTGCAAGTGGTTTTTACTGCCACAATTTTTCCTTTATTTGATGAAGACAATACAACTCTTACCCTCCAGAAAGGCAATGGGCAGCAGTCAGCACGGCTCTCGAGCTGATGATGGAGCCACCACACAAAGCTACGTATTCCGCGGTGCGTAGCTGCAAGTACACCTGGTAAGGGACATCTTCGATGGATACATCATAGCCACCGACGATCTTGTCACTGTTACCTGATGAAGACAGACGGCTGTGCCTTTTGCCTATGACATCTGGAAAAAAAATAACAATGTATGTTGGTATGTTTTAGTAATGAGTGATACAAACTTATCGATTGTTTTCATTATGCCAGTGAATGTTATAGGTGCAGTATAAAAAACTTTTAATATTGGAATCTGTAACTATTGTTATAACGAAAAGTATCTTTCATTAGCCACAGAACAAAAGCAAATAGTTACATCAATATTAGCCCCATAGCCATTGGTTTATTAGGTACAAACAATACTACAGTGTCATTGAACCAATAAAAATAAATGAAGACATACCATGGAAGGCTACAAGCACAAAAAGTGCAATAGAAAAACAAATCCCTTTATCCATTTCCAGATCTATTCAGAAAGTGAAGAAACAACATACAACTATTGCTTATATACTAAGCTGAAATTATCGTTATCACCAACAGTTTCAATGATTGTTGTAGTTTAAACAACAAGAGATAAACCTACATTTAAAAGACGATTTTGCCATGGCCTTGCATTTATCAATGTCACTCAAATTATGAGAAACTCGTAAAATCAAGTTGAACGATGTAACGAGAGTGTTTTTTAATATATTGTGACTAAAATCATAAAAGCATAATAATGTTCTGTTTTTTACCGATACGTATAAGAGCGAACGCGCACTTGTGATTTTTAATCGGGCGATAGTTTAATCGTTCTCGAATTCAGTAAAGAGTTAAATGGCAGTGCGCGCACTGACGATTAAAAATCGACCGATAGTTGTTCGATCAAACTATCGCACAGCACAACTATCGGCCGGCCGGTAATGTGCATGAAGGACTATGTGAGCGCGCGCACTACATTCAACTAAACTATCGCACAACTATCGGCCGACAGTTTGATCACAATCGGCTTACGATTCCGACTAAACTATCGGTCGATAAAAAATCACAAGTGCGCGTTGGCTCTAAAACGGTTGGATTTGAAATTTTTTGTTCCCAGTCCTTTACACCTACGAATTCGCAGTTGGTCGCTAATAGTATTCTTTTATAATATTTTAAACACACTTTCCCAAAATAATAGGAAGCAATTGATATTCTATTGGAGCCATTTAAGGGCGCTTCGCATTGATTAACGAAATAAAAAGGGTGCACACTGCGATATTCAGACATTGGTAGTCTACGTTTGTCTTAGGGGTGCATATTTCCACAAAATGAGAATAGCTGTAAGAACATTTAGTGCATACTTCTATTGTATTGAATGTAAAAAAAAAGTGGTTAGGTTTGTATCATTTATGATTTTTCACACAGAATTATGTTAAGTTTGTTCAGTTACACTTTTACAAAGAATTCATGTTAAAATCGTATTAGAGAAATTGTCACGAGTAAAAAAATATCACCAAGCCCCATAGTAGATTGTCGGACGAAATACGAATACACTTTGAAACCCAGTCTAATGTTTTTCCAATGGATTACTATTTTTCCTATACTTGCATTGTGAATGGATAAAATATTTATTTAAAACAATAACCTAATTCAGTTGAGATTTTAAATTATTTTTATGTATTCACAATACAATTCTGTAAGTATAGGAAAAATGTGATAGTAAAAAACCACGAGACCTATAGTAGCTTTCCCGCAGCGAAATCCGCCAGAAAGCTATTTATAGGGCTGGTGGTTTTTTACTATCACATTTTTCCTATAACCTAAGTCAGGTTATTTTATAGGTAAAAAGTTGTTATTAATTAATTTCGAACACGAAGCTAAAGTTAAGATCAATATTAAAATATCATCAAAAATAATATTTCAAAACAAATAAATCGCCTCCAAAAGTATATTAATAGTAAACTACACGACTACAAGTGGTCCCGCAGGAACCTGCCCCTGTAGACAAGTGGCTTTCTATTAGCGAATTCGCCAGTCGAATAGAAAGAAAATGTATTGGATTGACACTAGCAATCGAAATGCCACGTGACCGCTAATGTCAATCCCATACATTTTCTTGAGGCTGATATTCTAAAAAGTAGCCTATGTCACTTTCTACTTCCCAAACTAGAACCTTATCAAAAACCACGTCGATCCGTTGCTCCGTTTCGCCGTGAAAGACGGAAAAACAAACAAACACATTTTCACATTCATATTATTAAGTATGTATAGAAAGATTTTTTATAAACTTACGTAGATACTAAAGTTGATACTTAAACGCTAGATAGATGGATATAATTCTGTGTTACATCGGATGTAGCATCCGATTGTTTTGCGCCTAGGTACACGGATTACATCCAAGCACACACGGTTGCGACACGCACCAATGTTCCTCTAAGGTCAAACAGATTACATCCAAATGGCCAGCGTATTAAGTTAAAGCATTTCCCTGTCATCTTAACTTATATCTTAAGATTACGGATTCAGTAGTTTCACAGATTGGCAATGGACAGCAAAACATGAAAGCTGTTTATTTCGAGGCGTGTTCCGCAAATCGCTTCATTTTGAGCAGACTGGACGGATGAAAGGCAAGATAAATGAAAATGTAATTAAGCACAAGGAAAAGTTTAAAGAGAGCGTTAAAAAAGTTTCTTAGCTCCTGCAACATTATTTATTTCTCTCGCCGGGTAATCTTGTTATTTGTTTGTTTATTCTATATTTCTTTCTTTTTCAAATTAAAGTCTGGTTAATGGAAAGCAAAAGTGTTTCTTTGACTTCGTTGAAATGTGAGTTTATTTTTTTACTGGGTCTACCTTGTTTAGGAATAAGAAAAACTTAAGTAAGTAACTTACTTACTTGAGATATTTTTGTAAAAGCTAAAAGGGACATTTAATGATATTTTTTTCTTTATTTAACACTAGCTTTCCGCCCGCGGCTTCGCCCGCGTGGAATACACGACTTTATCCCGCAGGAATGTGATGTTGTTCCGGGTTAAAACGTAGCCTGTGTTCCTCTCCAGGTACAAAGTATCTGTGTCCCAAATTTCAGCCAAATCCGTTCAGCCGTTTTTGCGTGATTGAGTAACAAACATACAAACATCCAAACATCTAAACTTTCACATTTATAATGTTAATAAGTAGGATGTTGTTCGAAATATTAGCTATACAAAGTAAGTTTTTATTTAGAATTATCGTATATTTTTAAAGTAATAGAACATCAAACTTTCTAATTCTGTTATTAGCTTAAGTTATTAAATTAAGAGTATGAACAGGAATTTGTAAATAAGCTGTTGAGTTTCCAAATCTATACAAATAAATAAAATTGGAGTGTCTGTTTGTAATATTAAAATAACCGCTTTTTACTACATGCATATGATTATATATACGGTACATATACCAAAATAACATTTTTTACAATTTTTGTCTGTCTGTCTGTCTGTCTGTCTGTCTGTCTGTTTGTTCCGGGTAATCTCTGAAACGGCTGGACCGATTTTGACGGGACTTTCACTGGCAGGTAGCTGATGTAATAAGGAATAACTTAGGCTACTTTTTATCCCGATATTCCCGCGGGAACGAGAACCACGCGGGTGAAACCGCGGGCGGCCGCTAGTAAATAAATAAATTAAATTAACTAGACACAAGGAGAGGTTATCTTTCTGGTGGCATGCGGCACCAAGTAGTAGCGTCATAGCAGTCATAGTCTCGCCTTAGAATACCTATTGCGTTATAGAAAGAGACAGCTATAGTCAAAATTAAACAGCTTTTAATTCGCTTGTACTAAAACAAATTTTAATATTTTTTTCACATTTGGTATTCAAATTCATCATTAAATAAGTATTTACATTTCAAAAACAGTAAAATACCCTATGATAATTGGGTATTTTTAAATTAAATCACTACATAGTATAAAACAAAGTCGCTTTCTCTGTCCCTATGTCCCTTTGTATGCTTAAATCTTTGAAACTACGCAACGGCTTTTGATGCGATTTTTTTTAATAGATAGAGTGATTCAAGAGAAAGGTTTATAAGTACTTTTTATCCCGATATTCCCACGGGAACGGGAACCACGCGGGTGAAACCGCGGGCGGCCGCTAGTTATATTATAAATCTATCAATCCATAAAAATATTATAAATTAGCTTTCCGCCCGCGGCTTCGCTCGCGTCGACTACACGTCAAAAATAAAAATATCACATTCCCGCGAGATAATGTCGATAAGTCTGCGCGCGGTCGAAATCGAATTCTAATCTTTTCCATAACTTAAAAACAAAAACTTACTGTAACTAGCGCCAAAATAGCCCGCCCCAGTCCCCAGAGATATCTGGCTCTGACTCTACTTAAGAATTGTATTGACAACCTTCTTTTTAAAGTAAATAATATTACTCAAGAAGGACAGTACTTAAAAAGTGTAATTTGAGCTCTTTATTGCTTAAGTAAAATTGAAATCTAGTAAGCAATTTTATCAGCACCAGCCGTTTAATCTCTATTTTAATATTATCATCATCATCATCATTTCAGCCGTACGACGCCCACTGCTGGGCATAATATTATAGTAGCTATAAATTATTATCCAACTCAGCAGGAACTAAACCAATACTCAGTTAATAGCTACACACTTCACTTTCATAAAACGTTAAGCAAGATCCAAACTTCGTATAAATAAACAACAGCAATTCCGGAGCAAACAAGAAAAAGGTGGTACTTAATTGCGAGATTGCTGCGTTATTAAGGAAAGGGAGAAAAAATAAAGTCACCGCAGTGAAGGCAAGCAACCCTTTTTTATTTACAGTTTGGAATACGTTAGAATACGATTAGATGTATTGGTCGATCGTTAACCAGATTTGCATTTGGTTTCATTTTTGCTTGCTAAAGCAATCGAGTGGTTTTTAAACCCTTTAAAAGTGTGCATATGAACAACTTATGGAAAGAATTATGACATTGGGCTCTTTGAATTAAATATGTTGAGTCTTTTTATCTTTTTCGAAATTTATCCTATCATGCCTCTGGGGTGGAAACTGAAAATCAGCGCTTTACTTCTGGAGTAAAGGTATCGCTGAGTTTTCATCTGTTTGCATCGCTACGGCACACAATCAGTCCATTTCTTATTATTATTTTTTATTTTCTTCGTTTGTAATAGTTATTTGTTTTATTTTTTTTTTCATTGTAATTTGTGTGCATGCTGATGCAAAAAATGTCTATCTATCTAGGTATCCAAAGACCTACATATTTTTTTTATTCAAAAATGAAGAAATATTTTGTTGTTGCATAAATTTTAAGTGTATATTTAATGAATCCAACCTTAAATTATCTAGTTTAGAAGATCAAAATAATGTTAACAAAAAGATAACACAACAGCATATTCTTCTTGTCGTGTCGACCGTTTCACAAAAAGTTAATTGTATTTATTTATATTTATCCGACCAAAAAGAAAAGAAACAGCCAATAAATTTATATGACCTTTATTCTTATCGAAACCTTTCTGAAGATACTTCGAATCAATGTCTTATTTAAACTATATAAAATAATATTTTCATTCCAGTCGTTTTTTTTTTTTTTTTTTATCCACAACGGGGTAGCACTTAGCCTTCATTTTTTTATTTCTATTTAACTTAATTTAAAAAATATAATTATACATTTAATTAGTCGTATCCCTATTATGCCGATACCCTGAGTCGACACGATCTTGTTCAAAAGCATTTCAGTACTTTTTTTTCTTTACAAGTAAATATAAAGAAAACTTCGTCAAAGTCACGAGCTATTTTGTAAACAGTTTCCTTGCATATCTCGCCGTCAAATCGGCCAACCAGGCAATGAGGCGGAGTAAAAAGCCGCTAAAAATATGATGGACTTTATCTCCCGATAAGGGATTTAATTTCCTCTCCTTACGAAACAGATGACGCGAGAAATGGCAGCCAGTTTCTTGTGAAATTTAATCAGATATTATCAGGATGGCCGTCGGTTTGTATCAACATTTAAATAGGGTGGTTCTTTGTTCATGTGAAATGTTGATTTGGGAAAGGGGTGAAAAGAGGACAGTTGTGAAGTTATTCAGCTGATGCAGGAGGAAGTAATTCGCAAACTCGTAAGGTTGGAAAATAAAACTTATCTGAACAAGTGTCCATTGACTAAAACCGTACGTTTTGGTAGCCACGGCAGAGCTATCTATCAATTCTTAAAACGTCAGTCGTGCTATGTATTTATCCGACAAATTGAAAATCATCATCATCATGTCAGCCGAACGACGCCCACTGCTGGGCATAGGCCTCCCCCAAGGATCTCCACAACGATCGGTCCTGCGCTGCCCGCATCCAGCGGCTTCCCGCGATCTTGACCAGATCGTCGGTCCACCTTGTAGGGGGCCTGCCCACGGAACGTCGTCCGGTACGCGGTCGCCATTCGAGAACCTTACCGCCCCAACGGCCATCGGTTCTCCGCGCTATGTGTCCCGCCCACTGCCACTTCAATGATGCAATCCTTCGAGCGATGTCGGTTGTTTTAGTTCTCCTGCGGATCTCATCATTTCTGATTCGATCGAGCAGGGAAATACCAAGCATCGCTCTCTCCATTGCTCGCTGGGTGACTTTGAGCCTTCTTATGAGACCCATAGTAAAAAACCACGTCTCACTTCCATAGGTCATTACTGGCAACACACACTGGTCAAAGACTTTCGTCTTGAGACATTGAGGTATTTCGGACGCGAATATATGTCGGAGCTTCCCAAACGCTGCCCATCCGAGCTGGATTCGAAGAGAGATCTCTTTCTCAAAGTTGGACTTACCTAACTGGACCGTCTGTCCTAGGTAAACATAGTGGTCAACAACTTCGAGTGTAACGTTCCCAACATTAACTGGAGCGGGTGCAAAATGGGCATTGAACATGATTTTCGTCTTGTCCATGTTCATCTTAAGACCCACTCTTTGCGAAGCATTACCGAGATCTTCAAGCATTGTGTTCAGGTCTTCCAAGGTCTCAGCCATAAGAACTACATCATCGGCAAACCGTAGGTGTGTTAGGTACTCGCCATTGATGTTGACGCCGCATCCTTTCCAGTCCAGCAGCTTAAAAATATCCTCCAACGCAGCTGTGAACAGTTTGGGAGAGATGACATCTCCCTGTCTCACACCTCGCTGTAGTTGGATAGGATTAGAGCTCTGGTTCTGTAATCGGACCGACATGGTGGCGTTTTGGTATAAGTACCTCAGCACCTCTATGTACCTGTAGTCTATTTGGCACCTCTGGAGAGACTGCTGCACCGCCCAAGTCTCAATCGAATCAAAGGCTTTCTCATAGTCCACGAACGCCAAGCAAAGTGGCAAGTTGTAGCAGCGTATGAATGTGGTCTATGGTACTGTAGCCTTTCCGGAACCCGGCTTGTTCGGGAGGTTGGAAGTCGTGGAACCTGCGAGCGAGACGATTCGTAATGACTCTCGAAAACAACTTATAGATATGGCTCAGAAGCGAGATGGGTCTATAGTTCTTCAAGAGAGTTTTATCACCCTTCTTGAAAAACAGCATCACATCGCTTCTGCCCCATGCCTTTGGCGTTTTGCCCTCAAGGATGACAGAATTGAAAAGCTTCTGGAGGACTTTAAGTATCGGCTTACCGCCCGCTCTCAGAAGATCTGTTGTGATTCCGTCATCGCCCGCCGCCTTGTTGTTTTTAAGCTGCTTGAGAGCCATTCTAATCTCGTACAGGCTGACGTCCGGGATATCTTCGGTATGGTGTCGGGTAAGCTTGGCTCTAGGGTCTGTAGCCTTGCTTTCAACAGGTGTTTGTGTGGAATATAGCTGTCCATAGAAACTCTCAATCTCCCTCAGGATTTCAGGTGTTGACGAAATGATGCTACCTTCCTCAGTTTTTTAGCCTCGTCAATTGACTTTGCCCGATAGACAGATCTTTTGCGAACATTTTGGCGCCTTTGTTCCGCTCAATGGCTTCTTTAATACGCTCGGTATTAAATTGGCGAAGGTCGCGCCTCAAAGACTTAGATATCTGTCTATTAAGCTGTCGATAACGATGGGCATCCGCTGAGTTCTGCAGCTTCATTTCGTGTCTCTGATCCATGAGTAGGAGAGTCTGACTGGAGAGTTTCTTCAATTTGGGATGGCGGGTTTTATAGTACTTAGACCCTACCGTGCAGACAGTATCCACCACCATGTTGTATAGATCGTCCACGTCTATGCTGTTCTCAAGGGCTTCAAAGCGGTTTTGAAGCTCGAGCTGAAAGCACTCGGGGTTTTGAATTTGAGCTGGTATTGGTCGGAGCGTGGATTTTATCAGTCGCGATCTTTCGAGCTTGACATCGATATTCAATGTGCCTTTGACCATACGGTGATCACTTCCTGTCTTCACAGCGTTGATCACACTGACATCATTGAATATGTGCTTCTTCGTCGACATAATCTCGATCTCGTTAAATAAATCGATCTCGTTTTTGACTTTACCGTCCGGACTGATCCAGGTCCATTTGCGGCTTACGGGCTTCCTAAAGAAGGAGTTCATCATATAGAGGTTCTCCCTCTCCATGAAGTCTGCCAGCATCTGGCCTCTATCGTTCCGTTGCCCAAATCCAAATTGCCCCACTCTCAGCTCATCACCGCAACGTTGCCCCAACTTTGCATTGAAATCCCCCATCACAACCGTGTAGTGGGTTTTATAGCTATGCATGGCTTTAGAGATCTCCTCATACATAGCCTCCACTTCGACATCGTCGTGTGTCGAGGTCGGAGCGTAGACCTGGATAACATTCAGCGAATATCGTTTCGATAATCTGAGTATCAGGTACGCTACACTGCTCGAGACACTTCCGATGGTGATCACGTTGTTGACAAGGGATTTATGGACGATGAACCCGACACCACCGATGGACTGTTGGTCGCCCTCCCGGTGGTAAAGTAAGTTACCGGATTGCAGGGTTATCGAGTCCTCCCCCTCTCTTCGGACTTCAGATAACCCAATGATATCCCAATGTAACTTACTTATTGCCTCTTCCAACTCTACGAGCTTCACGTCGAGCCTCAATGTGCGCGTGTTGTAGGTTGCCAGGTCGAGTCGTCGGTGTTGGTAGCCGGAGCCTACCCGGGGATTCTTAGCACCCCCTGCCCCGCCGTTACCGTAGCCGCTACCGTAGCTAGGAATAGCGGGGCCGCCGGGGACTGGGGGCCGATTTTTAGTGTGTGTATCCATTTTTTCGTTATCCAATTGAAAATATCAAAATGTATTTCTATTTAACTTAATTTAAAAAATATAATTATACATTTTATTTAAAACTAGTGCTCCGCTCGCGACTTCATCTATGTGGACCTCTTTTTTCCCCTTAGAGTGGGAATTTCCAAAAATCTTCCCTTATAGTGCTCCTCTACACTTCCCAAGGAATGTACATGCCAAATTTCTGCTTCTTGAGCCAAGTAGTTTCGGCTGTGCGTTGTCTGTCAGTCAGTAACGCAAAAGTTTTATATAGATACTAGCCTTCCGCCCGCGGCTCCGCCCGCGTGTACTACACGACGTTATCCCGCGGGAAGGTGATATTTTTAGCCTATGTCCTTTCTCAGGCTCTAGACTATCTCTGTACCAAAATTCATTCAAATCGGTTTAATAGTTTAGGTGTGATTGTGTAACACACAGACAGGCAGAGACGCATTTATAATATAAGTAAGGATTTCAAATAGTTACGTAGGTATAGCCATTAGCCATTTTTAAATCTTAAGTCTTGTAGTCCACTCAGGCATCGCTATAAGTATATTATAAGCTACTATAAGTTATATTAGTACTTATAGATTATCGCTATAGTATAATATATTTAGTTGAAAAATTATATTAAAAATATTGCAAGTTTTCCATTTTCATCTTCGTAGTTTGCTACTTTAAAATCATCAACCTTTTCAATATGTAAATTTCGGCCGTCGTATATAATGCATAGCTTTCGGAAACATAGCAGCAAGCTCAGACTGTTCCATATAAATCCGACTGAAAGGATTCTGGAATAAGTGGAGAGCATACTCTATCGAGAAGATGCAATTTGCATTACAATAAATTTTTATTGAAAGCCTCACAGAGCGCTGTGATCGGTTTGAAAAGCTCCATTTTCAATGGAGATGAAAATTTTCCATTCTAAGAAAATCTTATGTGACAGGCCTTGATATTGCATCTTTGAATTGCGTACGTGGAATGAAATTAAGGATAAAAGCATATTTTATTGGATTTTTTTTAAATCAATTTCGCATTCATATCCTGCTCTGATGAAGTCGCAAATGTATGTGATCATAGTTATAATGGAAATAAGGATATGTTGTTTATCTGTCACTAACTCTGATACCTACAGCTTTTATCGTTGGTCGTGAGGTGTTAAAATTTAAAGAAATATCCGAATCATTCGAATCGTATTCGATCCTACTCAACTTCTTTATATAGTTACTTAATGTTAGACGTATGTTAAACATGATTACTATTGTCTATCGGTTGGTTTGTCTGATACATTTTAAACCACATAACCAATTTAGATAAAGGAATAACCAAACTAGAAAGAGAACATACTGATAGCTTTTGTAACGAATTTAAATCTTGAAGAGTGCAAAATAAAGAATGAATGGAAGAATGGGGAAGTCGCGTGCGGCCGTGAGTAGCTAATAAAAAAAAGTTATTCGTATCTCTACGACCAGAAAGCCATTCAAAATATGGGAGGTTACGCCTGATTAACATAATGAAATTGAAGTCGTTTAGGGGAATAAGAAAAAAATGGTTCAAAATTTGTGGCGTTAAATAATATCGTTAAACGTTAAGAAAAATGGGCAAGCCCTGCAGGACGTTGCCTCCCTGAAATTGCAAGTCGTATATTATACGGGGAATTTTCAATTACGGCAATCCAGCGGTTTTTCATTCGTAATGTGACTTTTAGGCAAAGCCTCGTGCCGACCGCTCATAAATGCCAGCTCATAGAAAATACCTAAGCTATATTGTCTGCGAAATTAAGCTCATTTCAGCGTCGTCCTTTTTAAGATAAGTTTGAGGACGTGCTGACATTTTCTTTTATATTTTGAAGCAAATATCTGTCTACTAGGAACGTTTGCTTGAAAATTATTACTCAGGTGAACACGTTCAAATGAAAATAATTAAGCTTATGATTATTTAATATCTTATAGATGAAGTATGAATCCCTTATATAAATATCAGAAATAGAGAATTGTGCAATCATTTCATTAACCAATTTTAAATTGATGACTTAGTTTATGATAAACTTTAGTTTTTATTCTGAATACTAGCCTTCCGCCCGCGGCTTCACCCCCGTGGTCTACACACGACGTTTGGTTATACCCGCGGGAATGTTACGTTTCTCCGGGATAAGAAGTAACCTATGTCACTCTCCAGCTCCCAAACTATCCCCATACCGAAAACCAGGGCCCCAAGTCTGCTAATTTTAATTAAATAAGATTCTATTGATATTCAATTGAGACACAATTACGACTCCATTACGATTAAAACAAATTGGGTATTCTGTAAAAACTTGTACGTCAGCTCAATAGAATCGCAATTGAATCGTAATTGAATCGTAATGGAGTCTCAGTTGGATAGTTAATGGTGTTGCCTTCAAAAATCTACTAAGAGACTAAATTAATGAATGACCGATAGTTTTCATAAAAATAAACGTTTTTATATCATTTAAGATAATCAAATAGAATTAAAAGTGTCCGCGATGAAGGACATTGTTAGTAAAACATGACACAATGTCATGATGAACGTCATGATCAATTTTGATACTTGATAGTTTGCGCGTAGTTTCTACGAAGTATTGATTTTGTCGAAAAACTACCGTTTATTAGCTGAACTTTAGTACCATTATGAGCCAATTATTGTGTATACGCTAGGTGGTTATGAACTTGAATGTATTGTACTGTTTGTAAATAAAGTTTTTGAGACAGCTACATCGACATCGTTTATTTTATTCAAGTTAAAAACTAATTAGCAATGTGCTTTTTCCACCGTTTGTTTCATCAAGGGATTCATTTAAATTATGATTAAAGAATAAAGCAATGGTAATGTTCCCCCGAAATTCTCGTCTCTTGCCGCTTCACCGTTCTTCCTTAGGCATATTACGAAATTGAATTGCACTAATAAATAAAGCATGTTTTTGTTCCTTTAAACCCATCATTAGAGAGCTAATTACAAAAGTGAACTGTTGCTAAGACTGAAAATAAAAAAGATGACGAGGAAAGAGAATTCACTGTAATTAAGCCGAACGAAACTCTTACCGAAGCCAAAGAAAAGTATTCAGGATTAAAGCTATATTTAAATTAACCTTTTTTAATTATAACAGTTTCAATGTTCAGCCGCTATTTCGGTTTAGTTTTAATAAATAACGTCGCAACTTGCGGGGGTCGCTTATTAAATTCTTAATAAGGTACTTACGAACTTTCAATGTGTTCAACATTCTTTGGAGAGTGCTTTAGAATTTTAAGCTCTTTAAATAACCTAATAACTGATAATGTTACGCTAATTCTAATAAAACTACGATTATGAAAAGTTGTACGAATAATCAATCGTGTCGATGTTCGAAGAGTTTAAGTATTTACTATTCAAATATAGTTGAGATTGTTATTCTACTTCAACAACTTTATACTTCTGATGATTTTCTTGGTTACGGTTGTAAGTTTTATCAAATGAATACGTTTTACCATCTAACGCCAAAGTTACTATATTTCGTTCTTGTATAATCGACAACGCACCAAGTTTTACATATTCTTCGTTCAGTACACCTTGGGCGGGTTTTATAAGTAACAAACGTATTATGGGCAGTACCCCAAGCACGAAAAGCTATCGTTATCGTGATCGTATTATTTTAAAAACTAAAGCAGCACCTCTTTTGGTTGTTTATGGAACAATAACTCAAAAGATACTTGACAGCAGCGCTTGACTTTGAAAAATATATAAAAAAATAAAATACAATACCCTACTGTACAGTTTTTTTTTTTTTTTTATTTATATGTATTATCATGCGATCAGCCCTTTCAGCTATGAGCAGATGTGATGTTGGTTGCGTTTATGTAAGGCTCTACCCCCATTGGGGTATATCCCTTTTAGTTATGTAGACAGTCTTTACGCTGGCTGACTATCTTGGTCGAGGATATCTCGCTTCTTTTTTAGCCGACGAAAAGCTTCTGGTATAGACAGTTGCGCAGCTAGTTGGTTTGGGTGTTTAGCTAGTTTTGTTTTGTATTTGTCAGCATAGGAAGCGACCTCTTCTTTAACTGTTGGAATACCGAGATTCTCGTGGAGCTCTGATGTTTTTAGGAACCATGGTGCATTCGATATCTGTCTTAGTATGCTGTTCTGCATTCGCTGTATTTTCATTAAGGTAGTGCTACTGGCAGCTCCCCATAGCTGTATGCCATATAGCCAAATAGGCTTAATCATGGTTTTATAGATCAGAATTTTATTGTCTAGGGCTAGTTTTGAGTTTCTGCCCATCAACCATTGGAGTTTTCTGAAGTTTATATTGATTTCATCTCTCTTTGTTTTTATGTGTTTCTGCCAGGTGAGTCTGCGATCCAGGTGCATGCCAAGATACCTCACGGTGTCTTGGTGGGGAAGTTCTGTGCCATTTAGCGTGACTGGTGCACAGTCCTTCTTGCAAAGTGTGAATGTAACATGCACCGATTTACTTACGCTAGCAGCCATTCGCCACTTTGTTAGCCATTTCTCAATTTCATTCAGGCTGTTCTGTAAGATTCTAGATGCTTCAACAGGGCATTTATTTGAGGCAAGGAGAGCAGTGTCATCAGCGAAAGTGGCGGTTGTTACATCTGGATTTTGTGGTAAGTCAGCTGTAAATAAAGTGTATAGCACAGGTCCAAGCACTGATCCTTGAGGTACTCCAGCAAATATTTCGTAAAATCTGGATGTAGTGTTATTTTCTTTTACTTGAAATATTCTGTTAGAGATGTACGATTTTAGGATTCCAAAGAGTGTGTGAGGTAGTAAAATCTTTATTTTATACAGTAAACCTTTGTGCCATACCCTGTCGAAGGCTTGTTGTATGTCGAGGAATGCCGAAGAACAGTATTCTTTCATCTCGAATGACTTTCTGATTTTCCTGCATGCTCTATGAACCTGTTCAATAGTGGAGTGTTCTTTCCGAAAGCCAAATTGGTGCTCAGGTGTGATTGACTTTTCCCTTAAAATTTTATTTAGTCTATTGAGAAGACACTTTTCAAAGAGTTTGGACATGATTGGTAGTAAGCTAATCGGTCTGTATGATTTTACTTCATGGGGAGGTTTGCCAGGTTTATGTATCATAATAATCTGGGAAACTTTCCACAGATCGGGGAAATACCCTAGCCTCAGAATTGCGTTGAAGAGCATGGTTAGGTACACAATAGCCTTGCGCGGTAGTTCTTCAAGGATTTTTTTGTCGATGAGGTCGAAACCAGGTGCTTTCTTATTTTCCAGTAATTTAATATTTCTAGCTATCTCACTGGGCGTAACTAGTTTAAGGGGAAGATCTAGTGGAAGAGTCAGCGTTGTTCGGCTGGAAAACTTGGCTCAAATGTTTAGCAAATACCTCTACTTTAGTTTGTTCAGTCCTAGCCCAATCACCATCTTGCGTTCGTATTGGTGGCTTGTGATGTAGAGGTTTGTCGAAATTCTTGCATGCTCTCCATAGCGAATAATCAGTCGCTTTCGTTGCTGTGAGGTCTTCCAAGAATGTCTGTACTGCTGTTTCATTAGCTTCTGTTATTAACTCCTTTAACTCTTTGGTAGCTTTGTTTAGTGCGGTTTTGTCGCTTCGATGTCTACTTGTGTGCCATACACGCCGTAGTCTCCTTTTCTCTTGTATTTTTAATCGTATGCTTTCCGAGTACACTTTAGGATGCGGTTGGCGCTCAGCATTTACCGGCGAACTCATCCAGCAACTTTCTTGAATGGTTGTGGTTAATTTTTTAGTAGCTTCATCAATGTCAGATTCTGTTTTTAAGGGTATTTTCAAATCAAGTTTTTGTTCCACTAGTTCCCGAAAGGAATCCCAGTCTGTACGTTTGCTATACAGCTTCATAGTTTTCTTGATGTTAACCACTGTTGTTCCAATTGTTAGTAGAACCGGAACATGGTTAGAGTTCACCTCCAGGCACGTTTGGATGTCATGGGACAGGTTTGATATGCCCTTCGCGATAAAAAAGTCTAAAACGTCTGGCAACTTGTTTGGATCACTAGGCCAATTAGTGGGTTCTGCTGTGGAGATGGTGGTAAGTTTATTTTTTTCCAAACTTTTTTTAAGTTCTCTGCCTCTAGTGTTCGTTAATCTCGAGCCCCAATGGAGGTTCTTGGCGTTCCAATCGCCTCCTACAATGAAGCGTTGGCCAAGTGTGTTGAATAGTTCGTCATAATGTTCCACTGTTAATTTGTGCTTCGGAGGACAGTATGCAGCAGAAACGTTGAGGGTTCCGTTCCTGTTTTCTATTGAGATTGTGGCTGCTTGTATGTGCGCCTTTTTAAATTGGGGTTGCTCGTTGTGTTTTATATTCGATCTCACTATTACTGCTGCTCCTGCATGACTAGTTCCATCTGGATGATTTGTGGTGTAGATTTCATAACCTCTTATTTTAACACTGCTGTTAGCTTTAAGGTGTGTTTCAGAAACTAGCAATATATCAATGTTATGGTGGATCAATAGGATTTCGACTTCATCTTTGTTAGGTGATAGCCCATCCGGGTTCCAGGTTGCTATTTTGAGGGAAGTCATTGTGTCATTTTAGAGACAAGGGTTGTTATGAGACTGATAAGAGTGCTCATTTGTTGTAGGATTTGGTCCATTTTTTCGGTTTGTTTAGCAAATATCTGTTCGATCGTTTTGTAGGTAGTTTGTTTGTCTTCGTTGTCGCTGTTTTGTTTATAGTTAGTTTTCATTGCATCTGCATAGCTTCGTGGATTGTTGCGATCGATAACGTTGTTCACGTCTGGTATAGAATTGTCGTTGTTCGTCTTGGTTAAGGATTGGGCTGTTGGTATAAAGACGGGCATTGTGGTACCTCTTCTTCTAGGATCTATCTGCTTGTTCGTTTTTCTGGCTAGTATTTCCTTGTACACCTCACAGCCTTTGTAATTGGCTGGATGCGCTCCAAGACAAAGAGCACATTTAGCCGGGGTGTTCCGATCCGTTTTGGGACAATCTTTAGTTTTATGAGATTGTGCGCATTTTACACAGCGATATGGTCTCATGCAGTAGTTTTTTGTGTGACCATATTGCTGACATCTTTGACATTGAACTACTGTGACGCGTTTCCGTGGATCTTCTATTATTACTAATTGGTGGTATATGTGCTTTAGATTTTTAACTGCTACATTGTTCGGGCCCTGGGCTAGGTTAGCAAAGAATGTTGAGGTTGGTGTCTTTTCGGGGCCATACTTAACGTTAATAATTTCGCCAATAACAGTATTCCCGGTATTTTCAAGTGCTTCTTTTATTATGCTGGTTGGTGTTGTGAAGTGTAGATTTTTAATCACAATTCTGTAGGGTCGTTTGTCTTTTCTGTTGAAAGTGTGACCTATCAGGCCCTTTTCTCTAACAGCTTGTATAATATTTTTGTATGTATCTACAGTAGTACAAATGATCCTGAGTTGGTTTCGATTGACAACTTTATAGGTAAAATCCTTTTTACTCGCCACACTTACTAAGAACTCAGTGAGCTTGTTGACATCTTCTATGCCATATAGAATTATAGGTGGTGGTTTAGGGATCTTTTTGAGAAGTTCATTTTCCTCTTCTTCTTGGTCAGTCGGAAGTCCACTAAAGCTGTTTGAGACATTTATATGCTCAGGTGACGGGGAGGATGTTTTTTTTCTTTTGGCACCTCTTGAGGTCGGTGCTCTTTGCCATGGCGGAGGTGAGTTCAGGGTGTTATTGCCCAGACTTGGGCCTATGTTCAGATCGGAAACCGTTGTAGGAGCTGTAGGATGCTGAGAGTCATCTTTTGGTTCCAGTCTGTCCGAAGATATGTTGCTCAGAGAGGAGGACCGTGACCGATTAAAGACACCTGGGTGTAATATTTGTTGTGTTAGTTTTTTGTTTTGGGTATGGTTTTGTTCTTGCATTTCATTCATGTGGTTCCCACGAGTAGGGTCGATCTAAAAGGTCGCTCACAGGGTGACGCCCATTCCCATGAGAAGGCTGATACGCGCGACGTTTGCCAGGTCCGTCACGGTTGGCGCTCAAGACTAGTGTCCCACTAGCCATTCATCCTCTAGGCACGTCTCCCACCGTAGGATTGGGGTTATTCTTTTAAAGAGGTTTTCTTCCTCGTGGTCCAGGCGATTAAGCCAAGACCCCCGATCGCTTGTGCGGTTACGGGTTGAGTTAATCATTTCTTGAAAAACTCACGGCTAGGCTTGTTAGGTCTAGCATGTCAGGTTACTTAACCGCCGCCCGAGACTCGGCGTTGCAATTCCTTTGGCACCACCCAGGGGGCACGTGTGGGGTGGTGGATAGGTATCTCCCACGGACGCGAATTGCAAGTTTTACCATCTAACGCCAAAGTTACTATATTTCGTTCTTGTATAATCGACAACGCACCAAGTTTTACATATTCTTCGTTCAGTACACCTTGGGCGGGTTTTATAAGTAACAAACGTATTATGGGCAGTACCCCAAGCACGAAAAGCTATCGTTATCGTGATCGTATTATTTTAAAAACTAAAGCAGCACCTCTTTTGGTTGTTTATGGAACAATAACTCAAAAGATACTTGACAGCAGCGCTTGACTTTGAAAAATATATAAAAAAATAAAATACAATACCCTACTGTACAGTGCCACAATCTTTTCTGTTCTGGTGGCCAGAATGTGTAACTAACGTGTTTTTTTTAATGTCATTTTGCTGTCAAAGTAGTACATAGCGCCGCTGTCACTGGAACAGCAAAGATTGTGGCACTGTAACAACAGTTATCGTTGAAAAATGGAAAATGAAGTATTTAGAAAAAACCATTTTTCAACCATAAAAATTGCATTGTGAATGCAAAAAAGTAAAAATTTAAATAACAGTTATCGTGCAAGGCTTTCGTGGTGGAATTGTAAGCTTTAATAATATGTACTTGACTGTACAATAAAATTTCAGTAAAAATTAACATTCGCAACAGAATACGAAAAAAGACATTTCTTTCATTCTAAACGACTTTCCACGTCAATGTTTGTAAATCATATACTTAGTCAAATGTGGAATCTCTCCAAGTTTGATTGAAAGCTCCCCTTGAGCCGCTCTCGCTTCCGATTCCAATTTATTCTTAGGTGCCACCTTTTCCTTGTCTTCCCCAAATCAGCAACGTAAAACCCTTTTCAAAGTTCCTCCTAATATGCGGAGAGCTCGCTCAAAACTACGTTAAACCTTTTATTGAGATTCACTTTTGAGGACAATTTCTGTCGTCTCCGTTATTACTTTTTTTTATAGGAAATTGTTCATCGACGCCAAAGGAAGCGCTGAGAAAGGCAGAGTTGAGAGTTTTCTTTGCATTGACTACCTACTGCTCGGCAGTTTTATATGTTAGGTACTTATTTGAAATGGCTGTGCCACTCATCATATTTTTTTACGGCTTTTGAAAAAAATAAATTGAATAACTTTTATTTAGTTTAGGCTGATACAGCACTTATGAACGTCAACGAAGCTAGGCCATTGGTTCGCAAACCCTACGGCGTGAGACCTTGGAGAAAAACCGGCAAGATACTAAAATTTATACCAAGTCCAATACCCTTACTTTATTAAAATAGTAGTTTAACTATTCTTAGTTTAAATACGTTTACAAAGCTGTAAAGTTTTGTTAGCGCCCTTCTGAGTGGAAAATGTCACCAATCAAGATTTCTTAACATTTTTAGAAAAAAAAAGAAAAAGTACATTAAATAAAATTGTTTTGATGTTAAGAATTACTTAAGATTATATAAACCTATACTACTATTATAAAGAGGAAACATTTGTATGTATGTATGTATATGTATGTAATGTAAAAATCAAAAACTACTGGACCGTTTTCAATAATACTTTCACTTTTAGAATGCTACATTATCCCTGATTAGCATAGGCTATATTTTATCCTGATATTTCCACGGGAACGGGTACCACGCGGGCAAAACCTTGAGGATCCGCTAGTCAATAGGTATATAATAAAAGACGAATCAATTGTCCGGCCAAACGAGACTACGAGTACATGTGGATGCCAATCACTGTTCAATCTAAAACCCATCAGATTTCAACGTCGCGTTGTGTCCTCTTCTGAATTATCGCTTCATTATGAAAATGCGTTCGGCAACAATGCGAGCCCATACTGAGTCAGAACAAAAGCTTCGGATGTTGACAACGGTGTGTCAGAAACACTGACGCACCGCTGTGTTCTAGATATTATCAAGTTTACCCCTCTACAATGAGGGTGTGAATTTGCCTGATTTGTTTTGAATTAGACGGTGCCTACCATCAACTTTATGACAGCGATTCAAAAATAGCGCGATTCAGAATAGGTTCCTAAAATGAATCGCTTTCTTTCGTACTCTGACCTTCTAAAAACTGGATCGCAAATGAATTGCTAAATGTTAATGACCGAACGATTAGTGTCCTTTTTCTTCTACCCGTCTCTTTCACTCGATTCTGTCATGCCCGGAGAGTGAGAGGGACGGGTATAGCCTGCAGGTGACATGTTAAATCGACCGGGTTATAAGTCAGATAAGAGTTTCTGACAGCTTAGCGGCTGTGAAATGTCATTGATCGATCACTGAATCGCTGTCATTGATATTAAGCTTGGGCTTACTTGAGCGCAGGGCTTTCAGCTCCGGTTCAAACTCTCGCTGTTGCGTCACTCGCAACCAATGCAACAGAGCGTCTTGCCGCTCTTGTGGGGCGAGGACCGGAGACAACGATTTCTCCTGAGGCTGGCGACAATTTCGCACAAAGCGCCTCATCCAAGCAGTCACGCCGAGCAACTTATCAAGAGAACTGTAGCGGTCTAACAAAAACTCCATCTGCGGAGCCGCCACCGTCTCTACGGCGTGAACACGCATGCCTAGGTCTGGGACTCTGGCCACAGCCGGGGTGGCAGGCCATGAGCGCTCAGGCCGTAACAACCATGATGGACTCCACCATAGGTGGTGGTCCACTAACTCAGGCGCCTCGCAGCCGCGGGAGGCACAATCTGCGGGGTTCAGTTCGCCCGGTACGTGGCGCCAAATCAACGGGGCCTTTGAAGTCTGAATTTGTGAGACCCGGTTGGCCACAAAAACCTCAAGGGTGTGGACTGAACTCTTCAGCCAACAAAGGACGACCTGGCTGTCAGACCACGCAAATATCGACTCCAAGTCGACACCGTTTCCCAAGGTGTCGGCAACATGATTGAGTAGCCGTACTAAGAGAGTGGCGCCGGACAACTCCAACTTCGGAATGGTTAGCCTAGTCCGAAGGGGGGCGACCTTACTCTTGGCCGTAACTAAGTGTACGGCGACAACGCCTGCTGCATCCACCGTTCGGATGTAAACGGCTGCCGCGTATCCGCTTTCGGACGCGTCACAAAAGCCGTGCAGGGAGGCTTTAAACTTTCCCGAAGGCAGCATTTGCCTCGGTATACAAACCCGATTAACGTCGGGTAGGGATGACACGAACCTCACCCACTCTCGTAGGAGGCTACCAGAGAGGGGCTCATCCCATGACAATTCCGCAGCCCAGAGCTCCTGTAGGAAGCACTTCATCGAAAACACTACAGGGCTGAGCCAACCGTTCGGATCAAAGGTACGGGCTACAGTAGACAGCACCGTGCGTTTAGTCCAGACCTTTGGGTCTGGCAGTTCCAATCTATATGTGAACAAATCCGGGACTGGTCGATACTGGACTCCCAAAACAGACAGCATGTCTGGAGTCTCCGGATTTTCAAAGAGGAGCGGCTCTTGCTGGTGGTCCTTAGGCAAATCTGCCAATAGGTCCGGTGAGTTAGACAGCCACTTCCGCAACTCATAGCCACCAGCCCTCAAGAGCGCAATCAGCTCATCACGTAAGACGAGAGCCTCATCTAAGCTCGAGGCCCCCGTGCAGATATCGTCGACAAATAAGGCCCCCCCCTCAATAAGAGCAGATGCCCGGGGATAGCGTAGCCGTTCACGCTCTGCGAGCTCCAAAAGCGAACGGATCGCCACAAAGGGGCTCGACCGCAAACCATAAGTGTTGGTGTTCAGCTCGTAAGCCAACATCGGATCCTGGGGATCCTCACGCCAAAGGATGAGCTGGTATCGTCTATCCTCCGGGTGAATCACGGTCTGTCTGAACATCATGCGGATATCGGCCACAAAGACGACAGCGTGCCGGCGGAAGTTGGTCAAAACATCACAGACATCGTGATGCAACTTCGGCCCCGCATGCAGACACTGATTCAACGACACTCCGGTTGACGTGGGCGCTGAACCATCAAAGACCACGCGGATCTTCCCATTGGAAGTCTTCAAAACAGCGTGGTGTGGCAGGAAGTAATGTTCCACATTACGCCAGTCCAACTGCGAGATGGACATGTGCCCAAGGTCCAAATACTCCCGCATGAAGTCTATATACTTCTCCTTGAATGCGGGATCCCTGGCCATCCTACGCTCCATGGACAACAATCTCTTCTCGGCCATCGGTCGGGAGCTCCCTAAAAGAGGGCGAACCGCCAAGAAGGGCAAGCGGGTAATCAAGCGACCCGAGAGGAGGCGCCCAGTGTTGTTCTGGTAGAACAATTCGCACTCCTCGGCTAACGGATCCAACCGCTTGGCAGTGGGAGGTTCCTCCATCTCCCAAAACTTTTGGAGAACGTCGGACAAAGTAGAACCGACAATGGTCTGGCGGTCTACCGACGGGGTCTCTGGTGTCTGTGGTACCTTTCCCATCACCATATGACCCAGCGACGAGGACAAGGCGACAAGATCGGCTGTCTGCAAAACTCGCTTGCTTCCACACAGTACACGACCGAGGACATCCGCACCAATCAACAAGTGTATTGGGCCCGGTCGGTGGAAGGAAGGATCAGCCAAAGCCAGTCCAGACGTCAGCTCAATCGTGGATGGCGGCACTCGCACTTGCGGGAGTGGTCCAACCACCTTATCAAAAACTATCGCCGAAGCACCGATCTTCGGCCTTGGCGCGAAGTGGGGGGAGAAGGAGAACTCAACTCGACCAATCGGATCAGGGATCCGCGAGTCTCCCACCCCCCGTACCGCTTCGTGATGCGGCACAAGCAAAAGACCCAGCTGTCGGACAAGCCACCTGGACATTATGCACCCCTGACCACCTGAGTCCAAAAGGGCACGCACCGTGACAACATTGCCCTTAGGTCCCCAAACATTCACGGAGGCTGTTGGCAACAGCACAAGCTCCGGAGGGGTGGTTGGGTCCGACAGGGGCGCCATTAAAAATTTTGGGGGGGTACTTGTCCCCCTCGCGCCTGAGTCGGCGCGCCAAATGTGGGACGCTCGTACCGGGCGAGCGGGTCCCAATCGGGTACATACTGGCCCCGACCAACAGCACTCCTAGGTGCAGGGTAATACCCGTGTGGGGCGTGCCTCGGTACATAGTACCCCAATCGAGGCCTCTCCATTAGGGGGGGGGGAGTAGCAAATAGGGCCCGTGCCCATCGCCACCGTGGCGTACTCTTGTGGTACCCCCCTACCCCCGCCCGTGGCGGGGGCGTCTCTCCTATAGTTCCCCCTCTCCGGGGGGGACTGAACGGGGGGGCTAAGCCCCGCCGAATCTCTAGGGGACCGGTTCCGGGCTGCCGGGCCCCCGCCCGTGCGCGAGGAATTCGAACCCCGGTCGCTCCCGGCGTCCTTGCGGTCCAAACAAAGGAGGGGGTGATGCCTCCCTCCGCAAAGACTACAATCCTCGGTCTGGGGACACGCCGACTGCATGTGTCCCCCCAAACACCTATAGCACCATTGGCGCTGTTTCGCAACGGCCCTCCGTCCCTCTGGGCGGAGGCCTCTAAATTTGGCACATTCGTGCACCACATGCCTATCTCCCCTGCAATACCTGCACCGCTCACTCGGTGCGGGGGGAGGGGACTGCTGGAAGGCAGCATAGCGATTGGTCGGGCGACGGGGCTGTTCCCTCGCCGCCACCATACGACCAACACCTGGAACCGGGGCGGGCTCCAGGTGGTCCGTCACCCTACATTCGTCCTCCAAAAAACGAAGGAGGTCCGCGAAGGGCGGGAGATACGAGGCGCTGTCGCCTCCGTACCTCTGCTCGAAACGCCCCTTCATTTCAGCGGGCAATTTGGCGAGGACTATGTGCAGCAGTATAAAGGACCACTGATCCACCGGCAGGTCCAATCGCCTTAGGGAGTTGACCGCTGACAGTAGCGGGTTCAGCAACTCCCTCCGTAACAGGTGTACCCGCGTGATTCGCGGGAGGGCCAAAATCGTGGCCACGTGGGTGTCCGCCAGTAACCGGACATTCTGGTACCTGCTAACCAGAAGCTGGCGAGCCACCTGGTAGTTGTCGTCACTGATGAGCAGGTGCTGGATCACCGCGCTGGCCTCTCCTCGCAGGGAGGAGCGCAAATAGGCCAACTTCTCACTAGGGGATAAGTCCCGTCGTGAATCCACTAGGCTGTCAAACAGGTTAATGAAGCCCATCCAGGCTGACAGATCCCCATTAAAAGTGGGAATCTCCAATGTAGGCAATCGGCCTAGCAACGCCGTCGGGGTAGGTTTGACCTCCCCGCTCAAAACCGGCTCCCCCTTCCGAACAGCCAGGGCCCTCTCAGCCGCCTCCGTGAACTGGTCAGCCAGCTCATAGGCCTGGGCTACATCCTGCTCCAGCTGTTCCGACACGGCATCATCAGCTGGGGGGTTCTCCAAATAATGCGCGCGACACTCCATGGCGTGGCGCTCCAGGTCTTGCAGCCGAGCTGCCAGCCCGCCATACCGAGCTAGCAACGCGCCTACCCGGTCGGCTCGGTCTATTAATGTGACCGCACAAGCAAGCCAACGCAAAGCTCCTTGGATGCCGGCCCTGGATACGGCGAGCGGATTCGTAGGAGCCATTTATAATCCGTTTTATAAACAAAGCAAACAAAGAAATATAAAAGTGGTAAACATCAACAAAAAAAACAATAGAAATAGGTCGCGTCACGATAATATAAAACACAATTAAAATTCGGACGACATACACGGACCCTACTATTTTCATAAATTATTAACAACTTACCAATTTCAAGGGCTAACAATATAACGGTATAAACAAAACGTATAGGATTAACGGTATGGCATACCTCGCAAATCAACTACTAAACCGTTATCATCAAACGAAAACAAAACTATTTTTAATAATAATACTCGTAATTTAATACTACTAATAATTAAAACTAGTTCCACTTTTTTAACTAGGCAAGCGGACTCGGAACAAACACTAGTATGTGGTACTAATAAACAACACTTTCGAACGAAACTATTCGTCAAATAAATCCGGACACACAAAAAAAAATATACACATCTAGGCGAGTAAACTCGTATCAAATCACTAGTATGTGGTACTAATAAACACACTTTCGAACGAACTATTCGTCAAATAAATCCGGACACACAAAAAAAAATATACACATCTAGGCGAGTAAACTCGTATCAAAACACTAGTATGTGACAACAATTATATAAGTGTCTATCTATTATCGGATCCACCAAGTGAGAAACATTCGCTTCGAGAATTTACTAGAACAATTTCTTAGTACTTCAATCGTCTCGGCATACCCTCGAGATTTCAACAAAAAAAAAATAATTTTTAGGTACGCTTTTTAGGTACGCTTTTTATTTTTACTATGAAATTTTATGTACCTAGTTAATTTTAATATGAAAATTAACTAATTATATCAACTAGGTACGCTCTGCTACCAAAAATATGATCACGCACAATTGTGATGACCACATCTACTGTGTTCCACAGTTTATTGAAACGAAGGTTCCTCATGCAAAATTAATTATATCAACTACGCTCTGCTACCAAAAATATGATCACGCACAATTGTGGTGACCATCGACTGTGTTCCACAGTTTATTGAAACGAAGGTTTCTCATGCAAAATTAAGTAAATTAAGCTAGTCCTACCTTACTAGCAGATAGTGTCCGTAATCCAGGGGGCTGGTCGCTGTCTCGCCGGCGCGCGCGCGCCTGGCCAAGTAGGTCTTCACGCAACCCCCGATGGGAAACTCTTATAGCTAACAATGCCCTAATAGGCAGCTAAAACTTTCCCGGCGCTTTTCAAAGCGAACACACACGGGTTACAAGTCCGTACCCCGACCGGAGCCCTAGTAGGTGCATTGTTAGCTATAAGAGTTTCCCATCGGGGGTTGCGTGAAGACCTACTTGGCCAGGCGCGCGCGCGCCGGCGAGACAGCGACCAGCCCCCTGGATTACGGACACTATCTGCTAGTAAGGTAGGACTAGCTTAATTTACTTAATTTTGCATGAGAAACCTTCGTTTCAATAAACTGTGGAACACAGTCGATGGTCACCACAATTGTGCGTGATCAGTACGAATAAGCGAAGCAGATCAGTTTAGGTTCCTAAACAAAACCGTAATAAGAGTTGATGGTAAGCACCCTGACATGTTGCTTCTGATCGTATCTTATAAAAAGAGTGCAGTAAAAGTTAATTTAACTAAATGTTAGTCATTTATTAAAACTTTTATTGTGTTAGTTTTTGTAGCTTTGCTTACACATTACTTAGACTTAAGCATGACTTAGGGAAGCTAAGGGTTGGTTTCAGTACCCCTAGCATGAAAAACTATCGTAATGGTAATCGAATCCTACTATCCTACGTAATATTATAAATGTGAAAGTTTATATGTTTGGATGTTTGTTGCTCAACCACGCCAAAATGGCTGAACGGATTTGGCTGAAATTTAGGACACAGATACTTTGCAGCCTGGATAGGAACATATGATACTTTTCCCAATACATTGTTATCATTTTTTTCCAGGTACCGGATCGATGAGGACTTTTCAAATTTTATTCATAATTATGTTTTGAATGATTTCACCAACTTTCAGCTTCTTGCGAACTAATGTATCTTCGGACAATCTTCGGATGTCTAAATTGACCGGACTATACACACTAAATAACTGAAATTATTACGTGATTATTTCGCGTTGAAACTTTGAATGATATTAATTCACAATACCTACCATCGTGCTTTAATAACATGCAAATTCTGTTGCTCTTGATTAATTAAAGCCAAATAGTTCATCAATCATGAACATGTCAATAACTAATGTCGGCTCTAGTAAGCAATTAATAAAAATTATTAGTCGATCCGTAGGTACAACAATAATTACTTCACAAATTGTACTCCGAAGGCGAATGCACAATGAAATTACGCAGGTAAATTTGATGGCTCAATGTCAGTTATAATAATAGGTCAAGAGTGTAACAAACAAACTGTTTAATTAAAAGTAAAAACATTAGACACAAAGCTTGTTATATGATACGTACAAATATGCAATTGAAAAAGTCTAGTTAAGAGATATTTCTATAGAGATTTTTGGCAAAAATAATATTTCATTCTGTATTTTGTACCTTAAAACGCATTGTCTGTACATTCAGTTTAAATTATTTCTCCATTAAATCCATATTACCGACATTTTGTATTTTTTTGCTACCACTAGGTACAGTCATCTATATAGATAGACTTCAAAAGTTTATTTCTTTCCTGTTTTTGAACTTTCAACAATGCTTTTTCAGAGAGCTTAACCAAATCCGAGTAAGTAGTTGTTTCCACCATACCTATATTATAGGTCTAACAGCCGTATCTTCTTATCTTGGTATATCATTTTCAAATTATTTGAAATCGTGATTTCCTTTAAAATTATTAAGGATATATAACTGACACTGTCGTTCATTATAAAATGACAAGACGGAACGACAAATCGTTTCGTTTGGAAAACTGACTAACTAACACGACATTTTGTTAATTAACGATTAAGAAACCTTTTGTGGTACGCAACTGGGCGGCCGGTTTGTTATCAAATTAACAATCAATAGAAAACAGCGTGTCAATTACTATGTAAGTGTTTTATGTCGAACATTAATTGACATTGTGGAGCAAGCATAAAGTGCGCAGTAAATTGGATTTATGTCGAATTTAAAAGTTTTGCAATAATAGAATAATATGTTTTTTTGACCCCTGCAATGCTGTGTTGCAATAGTTATCATATTCTAATAGACATTTTATCTACAGTTTGCCCGAAACCACTGTACTGGTCCTCACTTAGACTGACGCACCTTCCTAATGGGCGGTACAACCTACAAGAGAAAAAAATCTTTCCGTGTTCTGTGGATACAACACTTTCGATCAAATCATATAAGTGATCCTCAAACGTTTGTAAATTATGTTTAATTTGAATGTCGAATGTCCTAACATAGATGAAATAACAGCAAAATAAATAAGCTCATATGGAAAAGCACTGAAGTGGCCCGAGCAAGGCCGAAGGCAAACCGATATCCGATGACGATTTTGTGAAAACTAACTCATAGAGTCACAAGTGGCTTCCCGCGGTTTTACCCGCGTAGTAACCGTTCCCGTTGGTATATCGGGATTAAATGTAGCCTATGACACTCAGGAATAATGTAGCTTTGTACTGTTATTTTTTTTTAATCGGTCCTGTGGTTTTTCTGTTTATCCATTACAACCATACAAACGATCAAACAAAAAATCTAATGTTTCCTCTTTATAATATTAGTATGTACATTATAAAGGCGTAATTTCTAATTTCTCTTCCTATAATCACCGTAATGGTCGTGTAGCTGTTGCTACAGCGACCATTGGTACACACCAATACGACCGGTACGAGTATCGAAGGAATATTTGGTAGTAAGTCCTTTTTTATTAGAAGTGGCCTGACACATTAATCTTATTATTAAAAAATAATAAATCAAATAAAAACAATATGCTTAACCCTCCGGAAAATTCAATAATTGGGTATTTGACTGAATTTTTTCTTTTTAATTAGACAAGGAGAGCGCTATAGACACGTGACGTCACATTTCTATAGCGCCATACTCTCGTCATAGAAAATTCGTTTTAGAAAGAGATAGCTAGAGTCAGGGCATTTGTGCACTACACTGAATTTTACCGATCCGGAAAAAAACGGATGCTTGTATTTTAATAATTAATTATTATAAATAATAGAATTTATTTATTTCGTGTATTTTAGGGTTCGAAACATTGAAACTACACGAAATAAATAAATTCTTAATATTATTAATGATTAAATTATTAAAATACAAGCATCCGTTTTTTTCCGGATCGGTAAAATTCAGTGTAGTGCACAAACGCCCTCACAATTAAGTAGCTCATAATTCGCTTGTTATAATACAGATTTAATTTCTTTTTTCACATTTGTTATTCAATAATATATTATAATGTTCTTCAAATTGCACCCACTCCCCCTTCCCCTTTATGTCCTCAGACGATTATTATTTTTCCACTCAAGGTTGCCTGGAAGAAATTGCTACGTAGCAATAAGGCCGCCTTTTGTGTACTTCTTTTGTAGTGTCTTCTTTTTGTTATGTGTTTTCTTTTTGCAATAAAGTGTTTTATTATTATTTCCTTTATTACATTTTAAATACTTACAAAATTATATTTCTAAACATTAAATTTTTACAATGTATAACACTATAAAATAATAACATTTAAAAATACAAAAATGCAGTTCCCCAACGGTAGCAAGATCAGGGTCCCGGCTACCGATGGTTAAGGATCCAGAGACAGGAACCTTCTCACTATACGGGCCGTGTCCAGAAGTACTGCCTTCTGCATCTGACTCCCGATCCATCCACCTAACGTAAGCCTCTTAAGGTGTTTATCGAGGCTCTTGGCTATCAGACCATGGGCAGATATGACTATCGGAACAATAATTGCTGAATCAATGTCCCACATGTCAACAATCTCGTGAGCTAAATCAAGATATTTGTTTTCTTTATCTTTTTCAGCTTTCACAAGGTTGTCGTCATGGGGAACAGTGACATCAATAATTAACGCGCGGCGTTCGTGTCGATCTATCAATACAATATCAGGCTTATTAGCTACAATAGTCCTGTCTGTAATGATAGATCGATCCCAATACAATGTGGCATGGCTATTTTCAAGGACCTGTTCTGGTGCATACCTGTAGTACGGCACCTCGGATGCCACAAGACTATGTTTCAAAGCAAGTTGTTGGTGTATTATCCTGGCCACTTGGTTATGTCTATGCAAATACTCGCCGTTTGCGAGACGAGAACAACCGGAGATTATATGCCTAAGGGATTCACCCGGACGATGGCACGCTCGACAAATATCCACTGTGCCATCTCTTAGGATATACTTTCGGTAGTTATTCGTCATCACAACCTCATCCATAATTGCACAGACAAAACCTTCGGTTTCACCAAAAAGATCACCGAAACGGAGCCAGGATACTGAGGCTAATAAATCTACGTCGGACCCATGGAGAGCCCGGTAGAATCTGCCATGTAACTCCTTGCTTTGCCACACAGTGCTGCGGTCGGACGTACTAAGAACTGCACAAACTACGTCTTGGTAGTCAATGGTTACTTCATTCATCTCAGGTATAAGCTCACACGAACGCTCAATATTATTATTATTATTAATAATAGTATATTTTTGACTGTTATAATTAAATATCTACATTTCAACAACAGTCAAATACCCAATTGCGATGGTATTTAACATGAAACATGTCCTAAGCGAACCTGTGTGTAAGCAGGAAGAGTAACAAGAGCTAACAAAACTATTTAATTAATTTCTCGCTTCTGCAAAGAGGTAAATGAATGATAATAGTAAAAAACAAATATTTTGATTATTGATGCTCTTGTTAGGCATATATTTTTACATTATATATTAGATAGATAACTTTTCTAAAGAGATTCAAAACATTTATTTATAATCTTTATGAAATTTGTTGCATCTACTATAACTAAACTACTATAATAATCCATGATCACGAAGTAACATGGCGTGTTCAACTAAATATCGGGAACTCGAAAACAAATTAAGACATGGTAAAAATCCCATGTTTCATAATAGTTATAGTGATAACGACCATGTAAGTTTAAAATGTAATAGCATCTGCGAATTGCATGTGGTATTGATTTCCTATTATTGTTCGTTCTCTATTATTACAATAAGAACTGTCCTATCCTAACAGTTATAGCACTAGCATACAATGAAAATTATATAAAAAAAGACTGCGATCATTAACTAAACACAGTTGGTAGCTGACATAATTACTATTAACTGCACCACATAAGACAGTTCCATTAAGGTTCGATAACGATCTTTTCAACAAGTTACAAATCGAAAAAAATGACGGAAGTTTACGAGGAAATATTTTGGCATTATATTTATTACGTACTAGGGTGACCCTTCAGTCAATTTGGTATTAATAGACTTCAATGTTGATCATTAATCATTCACCATTTTGACGGTGTTTAGACGGAATGTTAAGTCGTTGAACCGGCTAGAATGATATCTGTGTTTTAAGCGCTACAACAATAATATCTCTAGATATTTTTAAAGTACACGTTCGCTGCGGGACCGAAACTGGGGTTTTTGTATGGTGCGTTAAAAGGCCGATTGGCCTGTTACTCAATCTCTCCACCACTGCGTTGTGGGGTTCATAGGCCTAGTAAGGTATTGACGGAAATAAATGACTGTAACTATGCGAAAGCTTTAAATTTTGGATACCTACCTATCAATATCGCTAGTAGACGAGATGATTGTCTCAGTGTTTGCCTCGCCCTGAGTTTCTGAGAGGTATATGTACTTAAGAGGTATATGAGAAAATAAGTGTAAGGTCTTACAACCCGAAACCGCACTGAATAACAGGTTCCATTGGAGAATTATTAGTGATGTGCAATAAGTTATCGAGATATTATTTATAATATCGTTTGATAAAAAAAAATCATATGGGCTTGATAAAAACATGACAAAAAGTATTCTTTCTTACATTCCACACAGAAAGATTTAATCTTTTTACTTTTGTATTTGCTTCTCGGCTGGTGAGTGTACAGCGCAGCTTTTGGTGCGTTGTACACTCACCCAGCACAAATTCTTCTTCTGTCGCGTTTTTTTTCGAGGGTGTGATGTTGTTGTTGTTTTTGTTATTGAAACGAAAATTCTAGCATTTTTGACATCGTTTATTTGGTCGAGGCATTACTAAGGGTTTTAAACCACACAAAAAAGTACACAGACACTCGAAAGTCTTGAATTATGCACTACTTATCGTAATATGCGTCCGTTCCCGATAATTACGACACGACACTAATCGAAAGTAAACAATGCAATCACCTACAACAGTGCGGGAGGGGGCGGAATAACCTTGTAATCTATGATGGGCCTTTCGACCCAGCACCCGCAAGGAATCCAAAAAATTATCAACCAGTGCGTTATCGGGCCGAAAAACCTTAAACACAATTTAAGCTTAATTGAGTTGCCCTTATGGTTCTAAACTCAAACCTATACTTGTCTCTTTTGTACATGCAGAAATAATCTTATTACCTACTGCCGCCGCACCGGGAGAAATTCACGTTTCTCACCTCAGCACACAGTGGGTGCACATGCATCGGGTGTTTCAACCTTATATCGCAGCGAACGTGTTCATCATTGCAGCCGTACGACGCCCACTGCTGGGCATAGGCCTCCCCCAAGGATCTCCACAACGATCGGTCCTGCGCTGCCCGCATCCAGCGGCTTCCGGCAACCTTGACCAGATCGTCGGTCCACCTTGTAGGGGGCCTGCCCACGGAACGTCGTCCGGTTCGCGGTCGCCATTCGAGAACCTTTCCGCCCCAACGGCCATCGGTTCTCCGCGCTATGTGTCCCGCCCACTGCCACTTCAACTGAGCAATCCTTCGAGCGATGTCGGTCGTTTTAGTTCTCCTGCGGATCTCATCATTTCTGATTCGATCGAGCAGGGAAATACCAAGCATCGCTCTCTCCATTGCTCGCTGGGTGACCTTGAGCCTTCTTATGAGACCCATAGTAAAAGACCACGTCTCGCTTCCATAAGTCATAACTGGCAACACACACTGGTCAAAGACCTTAGTCTTGAGACATTGAGGAATTTTGGATGCAAATATATGCCGGAGCTTCCCAACCGCTGCCCATCCGAGCTGGATTCGACCTTGGAACCTTGACCAGATCGTCGGTCCACCTTGTAGGGGGCCTGCCCACGGAACGTCGTCCGGTTCGCGGTCGCCATTCGAGAACCTTTCCGCCCCAACGGCCATCGGTTCTCCGCGCTATGTGTCCCGCCCACTGCCACTTCAACTGAGCAATCCTTCGAGCGATGTCGGTCGTTTTAGTTCTCCTGCGGATCTCATCATTTCTGATTCGATCGAGCAGGGAAATACCAAGCATCGCTCTCTCCATTGCTCGCTGGGTGACCTTGAGCCTTCTTATGAGACCCATAGTAAAAGACCACGTCTCGCTTCCATAAGTCATAACTGGCAACACACACTGGTCAAAGACCTTAGTCTTGAGACATTGAGGAATTTTGGATGCAAATATATGCCGGAGCTTCCCAACCGCTGCCCCTCTCGTCGAAACGAGAGATCTCTTTCTCGAAGTTGGACTTACCTAATTGGATTGTCTGTCCTAGGTAGACATAGCGGTCAACAACTTCGAGTGTAATGTTCCCAACATTAACTGGAGCGGATGCAACATGGGCATTGGACATGATTTTCGTCTTATCCATGTTCATCTTCAGACCCACTCTTTGGGAAGCATTGCTGAGATCTTCGAGCATTGTGTTCAGGTCTTCCAAGGTCTCAGCCATGAGAACTACATCATCGGCAAACCGCAGGTGTGTTAGGTACTCGCCATTGATGTTAATGCCGAATCCTTTCCAGTCCAGTAGCTTAAAAATATCCTCCAACGCAGCTGTGAATAGTTTCGGAGAGATGACGTCTCCCTGTCTCACACCTCGCTGTAGTTGGATAGGATTAGAGCTCTGGTTCTGTAATCGGACCGACATGGTGGCGTTTTGGTATAAGTACCTCAGCACCTCGATGTACGTGTAGTCTATTTGGCACCTCTGGAGAGACTGCAGCTCTGCCTAGGTCTCGATCGAATCAAAGGCTTTCTCATAGTCCACGAATGCCAAGCATAGTGGCAAGTTATACTCTTCGGTCTTCTGTATAACTTGCCGCAGCGTATGAATGCGGTCTATGGTACTATAACCTTTTCGGAACCCGGCTTGTTCGGGAGGTTGGAAGTCGTCGAACCTGCGAGCGCGACGATTCGTAATGACTCTCGAAAACAACTTGTAGATATGGCTCAGAAGCGAGATGGGTCGGTAGTTCTTCAAGAGAGTCTTATCACCCTTCTTGAAGAACAGCACCACATCGCTTCTGCCCCATGCCTTTTGCGTTTTGCCCTCGAGGATGACAGAGTTGAAGAGCTTCTGGAGGACCTTAAGTATCGGCTTACCGCCCGCTCTCAGAAGTTCTGTTGTGATTCCGTCATCGCCCGCCGCCTTGTTGTTTTTGAGCTGCTTGAGAGCCATTCTAATCTCGTACAGGCTGACGTCCGGGATATCTTCGGTATAGTGTCGGGTAAGCTTGGCTCTAGGTTCTGTAGCCTTACTTTCAACAGGTGTTTGCGTGGAGTACAACTGTCCATAGAAACTCTCAATCTCCCTCAGGATTTCAGGTGTTGATGAAATGATACTACCGTCCTCAGCTTGCAGCCTCGTCAGTTGACTTTGCCCTATAGCCAGATCTCTAGCGAACACTTTGGAGCCTTTGTTCCGCTCAATGGCCTCTTTAATACGGTCGGTATTAAATTTGCGAAGGTCGCTTGTCAAGGACTTGGAGATCTGCCTATTTAGCTGTCGATAACGAAGGGCATCCGCTGAGTTCTGTAGTTTCGTTTCGTTTCTCTGATCCATGAGTCGGATAGTGTGGCTGGAGAGTTTCTTTAATTTAGGACGGTGGGTTTTGCTTGGACCCTACTGCGCGGACAGTATCCACCACCATGTTGTATAGATCGTCCATATCGATGCTGTTCTCAAGGGCTTCGAAGCGGTTTTGGAGCTCGAGCTGAAAGCACTCGGGGTTTTGAATTTGAGCCGGTATTGGTCGGAGCGTAGATTTTATTAGTCGAGATCTTTCGAGCTTGACGTTGATATTCAATGTGCCTCTAAGCATGCGGTGATCGCTTCCCGTCTTTACGGCGTTGATCACAACGACATCATTGAATATTTGCTTCCTCGTTGATATAATAAAATCTATCTCGTTTTTGACTTTACCGTCCGGACTAATCCAGGTCCATTTGGGCTTCTTAAAGAAGGAGTTCATCATATAGAGGTTCTCCCTCTCCATGAAGTCTGCCAGCATCTGGCCCCTTTCGTTCCGTTGCCCAAATCCAAATTGCCCCACTCTCAACTCATCACCACAACGTTGCCCCAACTTAGCATTAAAATCCCCCATCACAACCGTGTAGTGGGTTTTATAGCTATGCATGGCTTTAGAGATCTCCTCATACATAGCCTCCACTTCGACATCGTCGTGTTTCGAGGTCGGAGCGTAGACCTGAATGACATTCAGCGAATATCGTTCCGATATTCTGAGTATCAGGTACGCTACCCTGCTCGAAACACTTCCGATGGTGATCACGTTGTTGACAAGGGATTTATGGACGATGAACCCGACACCACCAATGGACTGTTGGTCGCCCTCCCGGTGGTATAGTAAGATACCGGATTGAAGGGTAATCGAGTCCTCCCCCTCTCTTCGGACTTCAGATAACCCAATAATATCCCAATGCAAACAATGAGTAACGGGACTCAACGCGACATTTATTATGAAGTACATATTATTATGTACTTACAGCTTGACGTTTCGGCTGTGTTGCAACAACCGTGGTCACAAGCAGACTGGCGGTGCGCGACGACGTCTGTTCGGGCGGGCTTGGAGATCTTATAATGGAACGCGAAAGTTTAAAATCTTATATCCCAATGCAACTTACTAATTGCCTCTTCCAACTCTATTAGCTTCTCATCGAGCCTCAACGTGCGCGTGTTGTAGGTTGCCAGGTCAAGTCGTCGGTGTTGGTAGCCGGTGCCTACCCGGGGATTCTTAGCACCCCCTGCCCCACCGTTACCATAGCGAACGTGTTAAAGAGTATAAATTATAATACCGAGTATTCGTAACGTCCATACAAAGAAAATCCAAAAAACCTTTAAAACACAAAAAATACACATATTATTTTATCATTGTTAAATATTCAATGCATGTTAAAACCCTAAATAATCGTAAGTAATATTATTACTTAATATTAAAAATAAAAAAATAAATGCTCAACATGTAGGGTTTACAGCGATTACACAATAATAAGTGTGTTACGTTTTTAAATAGTTTACCACCTACTTAGTTGTAAAGATTAATAATTTTCTGTGCTATTTCACTTTTTCATCTTTTTACTCATTTTATCTGATCTTTATTCCGATAATTATTACAGCATAGATAAAAGAGCAATGAGTGGCAAAACTTTAATCTATGAAAGCAATATTAACGTTATTAACTAGTAAACTTTTTAAAAAACTTATCGACTACATACTAATAGTTCTTATCTACGAATAAACCAAACTGAGAATAATAATTTCATTTAATTTAGTAAGTATTATGATATATGCTGTTATAATACATTAAATCTTATGTTTCTTCATTTCTAACCGAAGTATTGTATTCGCGATGTTCGTTCTATCTCAAATCAATTTGCATTCAGATTGAAATTTTACTCATAATTAAGGCGATACTCGGAAAAATTATGCTAAAGCGAGATAGCAATAAGAAAACGACGCGCGCGGGAGCGAGACTGATTTTGCAGATTAGGCAAAAAAAACACAAAATCACTTCGTTTTAAAAAACTATAGCGATTTAAAAAAAATGCTTCTATACGATCCTAAATATTAATGGTGTCCACTAATTAAACCAATTTCCAATAGTGTAAGTAACCCCATTTAAGAAAATTCTTGATATTTCTTATTTTTTAGAGGTATTTTCGAAAATAAAAAGTGTCGAGCCAAAATCATAAAATCGTGTTTCTGAAACTATACGATTCTAGATAAAGGTATGAAGAAATATATATCTTATTACCAGATTTGTAACAACTGTAACCGTCCTATAGTTTTAAATCAAAAAGTCCATACTTTTTCCGAGTAGCGCCTTAAGTACTTGCGCACTTTTGTCATAACAAAACAAAGCAATTTATTTTATTATTATATTAATTTTAGATAATTATGCGTGATTTATACAAATTAATCTGTTATTGTGAATGCTTTGGCTGTATTTATATGTATAATTGGTAAATATTAACGAGAAGCTGAAATAACTTTATTTTATCCGTTCCCATTCTACCTATTCTTAACAAGATAAATCACAGACGCTCGTAAAATGAAAAATAAAAACAATTAATTTAAGAAAGAAAAGAGTTTTTTTATCTACATCGCGTTTGTCACACTGTGTCCTAATAAATTATTTTAATAAAATTGTTTTCGACACAGAACACGGAAAGATTTTTTTGTTTTCGATCTCGACGTAGAAACCTGACACATATTATAAGCCAAAATGTGGGTTTCTTTGTGTTTGTTCTCAATTGTATTTTTTATTACGCTAAATAAAATAAAATAAAATAAAAATAAATAAAGTAAATATAAAACCATAATTTTATAAAGCTTTAAAAATAGAAATGAGTTACAATAGAAAATTATCGAAATACATGTTTACCGTTATAAAGGTGAAGTGATATTAATGGCTGCCACGTGCCTACCGTACCGAAATTGTTTTAATTGGCACGGGAGGAAATCGTCTAATGATGTCTTTACTTCGTCACTCTGGGTTATAAAGGACGTCGAGCTTAAATCTATTAAACTATTCTATTTAACTTGGACACGCAATAAACAATAGGTACTAATATTGTAAATGTGAAAGTGTGTTTCTTATCTTTCACGTCAAAACTGAGCTAAATATTGAATTATTTGGTATGGTGATATTTTGGAAGCTGGAGAGTGACATATGGCCGGTTTCACCAAAACTAATTAATCGCCTAAGTCTGCTTAACTACTACCCGAACAAGTTAATTCGGCACCTGGGCTCGAAAGCGTCGCTTACACCCAGTAAGCGACGTCAATAGGCTCCTTTTACCCCGGAAAAATATTACGTTCCTGCAGGATAAGAGCGTTTGTGCACTACCACTGAATTTTACCGATCCGGAAAAAATCGGATGCTTGTATTTTAATAATTAATCATTTATATTAGTAATTAATTAAATACAAGCATCCGTTTTTTTCCGGATCGGTAAAATTCAGTGGTAGTGCACAAACGCCCTTACGTTGTATAGTCCACTCGGGCGAAGCCGCGGGTGGAAGGCTTGTATTGAAAATATTTTTGTAACGTTATGTAGGGAATTAGTGTTTTGTTTTCACGAAAAAAGCACGAAACTCTGAAATATATACGAGTATTAAAAATGTATCGGGTATCTTACGGGTATATTACGGAGGTAAAGCATTACCGCCGTCAAAAATAATGAATGGTGAAAACAGACGATTATTATAACGGTTGAAGAAGTATTTAATCAAGGTAATCATCACATTTTACTTCGCGGTTTTGCATTTTACTTAACCATTCTGTCACAGGTTATGTAAAATCATAAAAAAACAACTCCGTTCCTCGCTGCATAAATTGGAAACACATGTAGGTATATTTTAATAGCTATTACTATATTGTAGGCATTTCAATAAACTAAATAAATAGTAAATACACTGAATACGTTATTATAGTGTACTAATAAAATAAAAAAGCAATTTTTATTTTAATCAAAATTCAGGTAAGTTTATTCCACCCAACGGTAGTGTAGGTGTCACTATTATTAGTCAATACATTTATGACAGCTAATCTGCATCTCTTTCCCAGCGTGTGTCACTCGTAAAATAGACCTTATTTAATATTTAGTATCTGAACTATTAATGAGCGATTCAGTAAGCTTGCTGTACACGGCTAAAGTGAACGGTATAGTAGCAAGGTAAAGTAAACTGCTACAAACTTATCTGACCAGCCAGCCCCCTGATTCGCGAACCGTCGGAAACGCTCCCGACAGCGGAATGTATGTGTCGCAGGGATTTTGTCAAAGTCGTGATATTATAATTCCACTAGTGAAATTATAATTTCATGTGATATTATAATTCCACTAGTTAAATTATGAAAAGATAGTATTTTTGAATCAATAAAAAAAAATAACCACGAAATTTAAGGCAATCACTTCGCTGTGCTTCGCGATCGCCCTAAATTTCTAACCTATCACGTGTTCTACAGGACTTCCAAGGCTCGCAGCCGTGTGCATACTGTCTCGTACAGTCTATTCATAATATCACGTGAAATTATAATTTCACTAGTGGAATTATATTATCACGACTTTGACAAAATCCCTGCGACATATGCACTGCTCTGTCACTCAATATAGAATAGACAAAGGCAAAGCACAGAATTCAAATCCGATTCCGTATCCGACGGTTTGTGAATCAGGGGGCAGGTGACAGCGCTGGTGGAGGAGGCACTCCTAGAAAAGAATATTCTTTATTGTCTATTGAACACACAAATAACATAAATGGACAAAATACAGTAGTGGTATACTGGCGGCCTTATTACTAAAATCAGTAAGCCGCAATATTTTCCAGGCAACCAAGTGTTTAACTGGACTAAAAACAATACAAAAGAAATGGTGTCTTCGCATAAACTCACATACACATATAAATAACACATTATATACATACATATACATAAAATATATAGATGTACTAAAAATATTGCATGGATAACGTCTCAAATAGTTATTAATAATATTAATAGGGGACAGATAGTGCTCTTTTACTCGTCGCTTAAAGCTGTCCAAGGTTTGTGCATTATTAATTGTTTCCGGCAAAGCATTCGAAAATCTTCTTCTTAGTCAGGCACTCTTGCAGAGTGGTCGAGGCTGTCGATGGACAGGGTTTCGGCTAGCCGTCGCCACTCACTCCCAGGGCGACCACACGACGCGCGGTACATAATTAACTGTAAAACTGGCAGTCTGAAAAAAAAATTGTTCCAAAAATGACCACCTAATCTGTACCCCTAGCATGAAAAACTCTATTGTATGAAAATCGGAGCAATGCCTCTTTTGGTCGTATAAGGAACTAAAATTCTATTGATATTTGATAACAGCACTTTGACAGCTATTGACGGATAGTATAGTTGTGAAAAAAAAGATAAATGAAACTGACTTCCGCAAAAAAACATGAAAGATTCACCGCCCAACCGCCTACAAAAAAGTGCACATGCATACCATTTAGCCTACCCGTGTACAGTAGACTTTAGTATCAGTACCTATTAATAATGATAGGTTCATTAGGTTTAAATGTATAATGTATTCATAATCTGGGTCGGTTAACCTTCGCGGCAGTGAGTCACGACTTTTCTCCTACGCCCAGGAGCTAATCAAGACGGTACTATGGACGCCTCGCGTTACGGCTTCCGATAAATAAATTGGATCTAAAAACACTTTCAAAGTAATATGTACTTACGTAAACATCGGCTGAGAGCGAGATAACACCTTGTCATTACTAGCAGATGTTTGTTTTTGCACATTCGAGGGTACCTAGTATGATTCTTACAATAATTGTTTTGATAATGCAAAAAGGTTGCTGAAACAAAAATAGTGTCTTAGAATATGAATGTAATGTCAATGTTGTTATATATTTTAATGAAATCAATAAAGTTTCCATATTCTAGCATTCACATCACGACTAGTTACTTTGTTGGAACAATATTGCCGGAACAAAATAACCGGTTTCAAACTTCAAAAGGAAGAAAAAAAAAATTAATAACATAACATTACAATTCTATTTAATTTCTGGAATGATTGATTCTATTTGTACCTATTTCTAGTTGTTTCGTATGTCATCGTCAATGCGGTTTTTAATAATGGGAAAAAGTAAAACACTTTTATAATATTAAAATTTTATTATCACGCAATATTATTAACAAATGCATAAAAAGAAAAAAAACACAGCTTATAGACGTACCAAATTGAGTATAAATTACTACAATATTCAATCAAAATAACTAATAACGCTACCTAAATAATATTCGCTTTGTTGCTCTACTTAAATACCTAAGGCTCTCTTTGAGTATTCAGACATATTCAACTACTGCCAAGTAAAATATGATAGAACAAAATCATAACACAAGCGTCTCTCTACAAACTACTTACGCCATCTATTGGCGTTACGAGTAAAATGTCCATTGTCCAGTAATGTAAACATTAATTTTAAAGGGAGCTCAGTTTACACAAATACATACTTTTATGGTTCATATTTATTTTAATTTCAAAAGTTTTTCTGTGACTGAAAAAGTTTAACATTTCCCCAATAAGTATTACAATAAGATTTAAACCCAGTTACGCTATATTTCATTAGCTCATTTCCAAATAGCTTCGGCAGTGTTTAGTTACAACATTTTTAATAATATATTTTATTACGAGAATCAATTACTTTTTTGCACTAACTGCCGTTTTAAGTACCCAGTGGTATAAGTACACGGTCTAGTGAAAACTGTCGGTAAAGTGGCATAGTACAAAACGTGGTCATGAGCAACCGAGATCAGTTATTCGTGTCGAAACAAGCGCTCTGGTAATATTGCAAATAATGGATACATAGTTTTTACTAACCTACGTCTGCCAATTACATCGAAATGAATGGATAGGAACAAAGATATTAAAGTGATTATTAAAATAGTATAATAAAGAGGAATAACGAAGCCCTGTCTTTGAATCAACACCAATAGCTGATAGAACAAATCTACATAATCCCTACAAGGTGGACCGACGATCTGGTCAAGGTCGCGGGAAGCCGCTGGATGCGGGCAGCGCAGGACCGATCGTTGTGGAGATCCTTGGGGGAGGCCTATGCCCAGCAGTGGGCGTCGTTCGGCTGACATGATGATGATGATGATGATGTTTTTTGTACTTTTTTGCATTTACATTGCAATTTTTATTATTGAAAATAAACTAGGTAGATATTAGAAAAATCCTAACGACTCCATGGCTCTATGGTAAGAGTATTTGCCTGGACCGTAAAAGGTCGTGGATTCGAGTCCCATAGGAGTTAGTTATGAGACGAGTTAATTTTTTCTAATACTTAATTTTTAATATTTTCGATAGGAACATAGTTTCCACTGATGACTAGCTTTTACATCGTAAAGATTTATTGCTAGATTTTTTTAAATATTATCCTATATCCCACCTGCGAGGACATGTAAATAGCTTTCTTCTATAATTTAAAAGAAATTAGTTCAGCCGTTGGTCTTCCTAATAAATAAAAATAATAATAGAAAGAAATTAAATGCTTGCATCATAGTGTAGTTTTAAGATAAAATATTGACGTAAAAGAAATCTCTAAATGCTGTGTAAGTATGTAGGTACTCTTGAGATTATAAAAGTAATTTTCTTTTAACTTTCTATTGCCTATTTTTATACATGACATTGATCCAGCAATACCTTTCAGTTTATATAAATACTAGCCTTCCAACCGCGGCTTCGCTCGCGGGTACGGTGTTATTCCCGATGTGATATTTCTCCGGGATAAAAAGTAGCCCATGTCACTCCCCAGCTCCCAAACAACCCCATACCAAAAATCACGTCAAACCGTTCCTCCATTTTGACGTCAAAAAACGGACAAACAAACACACAAACCCACGAAAAATCTTTCACGTATAAAATATTACTTGTTAAGGATTTCAATCATTTAAAATGTTGTTTTAAAATACAATGAAAAGTCATTTTCACATGAAAATCTCACAAATCTGTCAATTTATTTACAATCCGTCAGTGATTAAACGATTTTACCACGTTAAAACGAATGTTTAATTATTTTCAGTATGTCATTAATCAATGAGAGGCTGTTGAAACTTGAAACGAGTGCGCTGTTAACTGTTGATTATAATTTATCATTTTACTTTGATTATTAATAATTAAAGTGAGATAATTAGTTAAGCTATTTATTAGATAACAGTGACAAAAGCCCTTTACCATCTTCTACCTGTTATGGCATTAAACACGAAAAAACGGAGCTACTTATTCAATACGCAATTCTTTTTTTATGTATTTTTTCAAACACACAACACAACCTTACTTAATTTTAATTACTTTGGCGTTGCTCTTACAAACTTATCATACGGCTCCACTCATATACCTAATGATATCATAATAACACTAAAAGTAGCTATCGTAAATGAAATACACAAAAGTTGATAATACCTAATCCTTAAGGCGAGGAATCCCGACCGAAATATGCACGCTAACGCTTGCTCGGCCGCGCTCTATACACTTCGCGCGGACCCAGCGGCAGCCGGCAGTGAACTGTGAACTCGCGAGCGCCCCGCGAATCGAAAATCACTTAAAATTCATTTAAAAATTAAGTAATAAAAAACTTAAATTTATGACGGCCGGAATCCCTCGGCTATTCAAAGACAATTACTTTCATATCTTTTTCATTTACTAAAACCAAGTATACTGCAAGTAATATGATATTTGAATTATTATTAGACGGATGTTTGGGATTTTATTTGACACAGTAAAATATCACCAATCGAAAAAAACGGCCGGAAGCACTAGATAAATAATTGTAAAATAACATATATTTTTTCCAAATTTTAAGTACTTGTGATTTGCGAGTAATCCATAATTTAAAATACCCTACTTTGGGGAATCGGCGCCTTAAACATGCAAAGTTAAAATAATCTAAACTAATTTCATCTTTATAAAATTAGTTAGTTAAAGATTTGATTTATTTTGTTTGTATGATTGTAATGGATAAACTTAAAAGCTACTGGACTGGTTTTAAAAATTCGTTCACCAATAGAAAGCTACATAATTATTGAGTAACATAGACTATGTTTTATCCCGATATTCCCGCGGGAAAGGGTGCCACGCTGGTAAAACAGCGCGTAGCCGTAACTTGTTTGACAATAATAAATATGTAATTTTAACTATTTTATAAATAGGGATTTCACCATGTTTAATTTTGATGTCAACACCCCGATATTTGGGCGCAGTTGCACTCGCTATGATATCGGTGACTCAATAACTTTGAACATGGTAAAAATGCCATAAAGGTCGTCACAGACGGTGAAGATACTATAATATTTTATCTTAACATAGAATATCGCTCGCCATACAATTCAATGGACCATCACACACGCCGAAGATAACATATATTTTCATATTAAGTATCTTAAGATGCTAGGCGATACGGCAAAATATATATTTCGTATGTTAAGATACGGAAATATATATTTTGCATGTTAAGATACTATCTTAACATACGAAATATATATTTTGGATCCGAAAAGATGTGCATACAGGTTGTCCCGTTTTCGGTGCTGGGCATAGAGAGAACTAGCGGCCCGCCCCGGCTTCGCGCGGGTGGACATTTATTTTTTAAACATTTTGGGATAAATACGAAAAAGTCAAAACATTTGTAACGATTCCGTTTCGTTCCAGTCATCATGGATGGTTAGAAACTCCATAGTGGCTGGAAAGTTTTATAGTTTTACGTACTGGCCATCAATTTTATGCTGTACCACTGTTCTTTCGTAATTCTTCGCTCCACGTGCCCTATTCAGCATTTTGATTCAGTCCTACCAGAACAATCAAGCTGAACAGAGCTCGCGTGCGAGCTAGCGTACCAAAAATTTATAAGTGAAATGTAATAACTATTAAATAGAAAATTAATTAATTATAGTAACAGTTCCTATTCTTCATATTCTTTCATATTTCTAATTTACAATATTTGATAAAACAACTCTCCAAGTGCTAAAACAATCTTTTATTCTCTACAACATCTTCTAATTGAATACTATGCGGTGACTTCCGACGTTCCGGCTAGTGTACCGCTGGCCGACGAGGGGGTCCCGTAACACATTCATAATAAACGAAGAGTAAGTTTACACCTAGTTTAACCAAAAAGTTTGCTTAGTAAAGTAAACGTAAGGAGTAGGTACCTACCTAATGATGATAGTATGATTTTCTATCCAAACTGATCTAGAGTTCGAAATAGCAATTTTTATATCAAATTCCAGGTCAGAATCATCTTCTGATGAACGTCCAATAAGTCTAATAGCAAATCCGAATTGCTCATTTTTGATCACCCTGTATAAGATGGTTTACAGAATATTCGTCCGCTACCTAGGACGGATATCAAGAGAGTAAAAAGATTCCAAAATATATCGTATCTTAACCGTGTGTGATAGTTTAAGATGCTATAATATTTTATCTTACGATATCTTAAGATAAAATATTATAGCATCTTCACCGTTTGTGACGCGCTTAAGTTATGAAAAAATGTTACGCTACAAGTTTTTTCACTACGATAAAGGAAACAACCAAAATTTATGATAACTTAGAACTAATACGACTGCTCTGTAACAATTTTACATACTTACCATAACCACTTAACTACCATGTTCTATAGCCACATTGTTTTAATGATACCGTATTTCGATCTACGTTACTAGCCTACGGTAATACCTACCTATAGTGGAACAACACTGCGCGTGTATGGCTTGTTTTTAATATATCTTTCAAACACACGGCAAAACCAATTGTAGCGTCTAGTCATATTTTTCAACAACAGCAGATGGACTAGTTATACGCTTTCAACACCGAACTGTCGCAAGTTTGTTCGACATGTGGTGACAATACTGCAAACACCTAATAAGTTACGTTGCTATGGCTTCTTCGTTTACTGTAATAGACGGTGAAGAAACCCCAGAATATTAAGGACTTTGCATATTGGACTAGTTTCAAAACGTATTCTCAGCAATAAATCAGACAATCTTGATAGTCTAAAATTAGATTTCGATGTTTTTACGTTGATAAGCTTTGGGCTTAAACAAAAATGGGCTTTTAAAATGAGCTTAGGTGCAATGCCCCATCGTGTTTTTAAAAACTTCTTTCATTAATTAAGGAAGAAAAAATTATGTGCACCTGAAGTAAGGTATTGTAGATCACAGTTATGCAAACCAATATGAAAGAATAGATAATATAATAATTTATTTCATTGAATATGGTACAAAATTTTGGTTGAAAGCTTTTGACTTTTGAAATGTGATTTTTTTATAATTTTAATTGTCAATTTATATTTTTATATAATACAAGTCCAAAAAACCATTAATAATTTTGACGTCATGAATTACAAGAATTTAAAAGTGAATGAAATTAGATCTGTGTAGATTAGTATCATCTATTGACAAATCGTTACTTACAATAAATATATCGAAAAAAATAGTTATTATGGAAAGTAGTCAGAAAATTACAAATTACCTCACCATAATAGCTTACATTTTACTTAATCCGTTGCTTTATCTCACACATTCAATATTTCATCGACACAAGCACCATTTACACTAAAACTTCATTTCACAATTTATTACACCCACAATAATCGGGGATTACAAATAATACGCTCTGATTCAATTTCATTGTCCAATTATTACATTTATGAAAATTATACTTTTCTTGACACGCAATCACGTATCGGCGAGAAATGTCCAATCGCTGTTACCTTTATCCTTAACCTTAAAAATGGGTGCGCATACGACGCATTGTGTTTGGTGTTAGATCTCGAATGATATCTTTCGAATTTACGCGTTGTTACGAGCGGCCGCGGTTAAAGTTTTACTTTTACGCGCTCGCGCAGGCACGCACAACTCTTCCGCCGAACGCTCAGTGCTACAACGGCACCGGTCGAGAACGAACTTAGGACCTCGAACCATAGACGAGCGAGCGACTGTGAACTGTGAACTTATCTGTGCTTTGTGTGTTAGTGAACTTATTTACTGTTTACGCGGTAAGTACTTTTTATGTAAACAAATGTTTGAGGTTACAAACTTTCTTTAGCTTACTCTCACCGGTAAAGAAAGTAGAGATTGGATGGATCGACATCGGTTGATAAATGATTTTTGCGGCAAGATGTAATTTGTGCTTCATATCAATTTATTACCTTTGATAGATCGTCTCGGATAACACTTATGAATTAATCACGGAGAAAAAAGTTTGTTTAGTGATTATAATTAATGTGGCGTCTTTAACAAATTAGGGTCATTATGAAAATCTTAATTTTTATTTTGAGGTTATTGTAGACTTTAACTGAGTAACTTGACAATTTCAAAATAAATCAATACTTAAATACATTTTAATTGAAAAGTAACGATTCATAACAAAAATTATTTAGCGACTTATAAATAGTTAAAATTAAAATGTTTAATAAATTGTTGAGAAAATATTAGATCAATTATTAAGTTTTAAAGATTTACATTTTCACTTAACAATATCAAAATTATTTAATTATTTTTATAACTACATTATTTTCGAAACTTATTTAGCTACTGTATAAAATAAACTCTTGCAATTTATAGATTACGAAAAAAAGTAAATTCTCTGTATCTCTACGTAAAAAAACACTTATCACTTCTGCGTTACGAAAGTAATTTGCAAGTTAATTGGAGCGATCTTAAAGGAACTCTGCAACATAAATTAGCATGCACATAACAATGTTACTAGGTACATTTTTTTCTAAATCGGATACTAATCGTGTCGTAAGTCGGATACGGTCCGCCAAATGTGTAACGTCATTGGGCCATAACGGACGAAAAATAAGTGGATCCCCTTTTGTAATTAAATTAGACACCTCCTATTGTTATAAGGCAGGCAATTATTTTTCGTTTTCCCGATTTTCGCAATTATTAGGTTGCTTAATGTTGTAGCCAATTCAATATTCGACCATTAGAAATACAGCTCGTATAATTATAGACATAAAAAACACCGTTACAAATACACACATAAATTATTTAAAATAAAAAAAAACAAATCAAATAGGTTATCACCCCGGACAATTTCAAGGATTATTCTACTCCTGAAAACAAACAACTTTTATTATGGGACCAAAACTGAAATCGCGAAAAAAAATCAGTTGTTCGATACAAAAGTGCAAAAATATTTAATCAATAAATATAAAATAAAATTGAACCAGCTGGTTCGCGATTTCAGTTTTGGTCCCAAAATAAAAGTTGTTTGTTTTTATGAGTAGAATAATCCCTAAAATTATCCGGGGTCATACAAACATTACATTACACCCATATTAATGACAAAAAGACTATCCTTACTTATATTATATACGCGAAAGTTTATATCGATAATTGTAACTCTTTCACGCAAAAACTACTGAACGGATTCGGTTGAAATTTGGCACACAGATAGTAGATAGCCTATATTAAAACATAGTTTATATACTTTTTAGAAAAGAAATAAAGAAAGAATTTTTTTATTGGAATTTCATTTTTATCCCTTTACTCTCACGGGGACGGGAACCATGCGGGTGAAACCGCGGGCGGCCGCTAGAAATAAATATAATAAATTATTAAGGTATTTTTTAAATTAAACTATACATAAGTACACTGAAATATAATAATAAATTGTGAGATGAATATAATGTCATGTCGAATAGGTTAGTCCGTTAGGTATTACGGAATTATTTTCATACATTTCTAAATTATACTGTTTTTATATACTAAAATCGTATCGTTAAATACTATACCGATACAAAATATGCTTTTATTTACACGTTGTTTTTTGCGTTTTTTAATACCATATAAAAAACAAACACAGTTAAAATATATTTCTTATTAAATTATTTCAATACGACAACCTGTTACCTACAAATCAACTTCGATACAAAAATTGTAACAAACTTTCATAACAATCAAATTTAAATAATAATACACACAAAGCAATGGAATTTCAGTGAAATTGCAAATAAGTAAACCATAGAAAGTTACCAATCATTTATCTTCGAAAAGACACTTAAACAAAAAAGAGAGAACGTTTATATTTGTTTGGCAATTTACAAAAACTTTAAAACGAGCGGACATTGAATTATTCATAAGACCACTAAATCAAACTATCCTCGTGAACCCATAAATCCTTTTTAGAACCTTTTTTATTTCTTTTGTATAAAGTTGTGTGAAAAGTGCCTCATTTTGATGAAATTTTTATATTTCATCAAATGATATTTTTCTCAAATAGTAAGAGATATACGTATATACGTCAATTTATATCCTATTTTATTTTATGTGCTGTCAATTTCTCTTAACTCTTTTTCAACTTAACTGAAAACTAGAAATTTGAATTGATAAAATGCTATGTACGGTTAACCGGGGTTACTTTGATTCGAGGGGGTGACTTTGTTGACAACGCTTATTTGACTGAATTATTATCGTTATCCATTTTTTTTCAACTAACCTTTGGTAGCATAAAATTGCTATAGATAGTATGCCCATTTTTTAATTAATTGCGAATATTACTGGTTTTATACTACATTATAAGTTATCAAAGTAGCCCCATTTTTCCCTAAAGTAACCCCGGTATGTATGAACGCTTTTTTAGAAAAACAAAACTACCTATGTGAATGTCTTTTTTATTTATTATGAAACCAAAACAAACAAATAACGTAACAAAAAACAAAAAACTTTACAAATCTACTAGAACAGTACGAGCTATCACAAAAAAAGTGTTTATTTTCTAATTAGTTGTTACACTTCCATCAAAATTAATTAGCAATCTTCGCTCATAGTGAGACAGTGATAATAGTAGCATACAATTACCGCGATTTAGGTTACTGTTACTTTGATAGAATAAAGCAATTTAACCCGTACCGTGAGAATTCAACTATAATTCGTAATAATACTCATTGAGTAATTCAAGGCAACTTTACATGAAATATGGCGGTTTTGTCTTTTTTAGTCTTTGCAAGACTATGACATGACATGTTTATGTAGTAGGTAGTGTGTGGTTTAAAATTAAAATTTAAGTATTGTGGTAGGTAAGTACCAAATGTTGACAACAAATTATGAATACCCCAGGCTTTACTAAACAGAATACAGAATTGCATAGTGAATGAATATAACGTAAAATAACTAATAAAGAATCATAAAATACATTATGTCCTGAAAAACAATTAGAAAGCAGTTTATTAAATTATTTCTTAGTATTAGTTTCGTTAACTAGGAATCGATAGAAAGACATGCCAATATACTACGACAGATATAGAAAATCTCACTCTACGAGCTATTCGCGACAGTCGCAATAAACTTGAATTGTTTTCTCTCGAGTCCCACGGCCGAGGCTAGCGATCATCTCGACCCACAAACCAGGGGAATACTCTCACCGTCGCACGCGCAGGAACGGCGTTATGCAACCGAGACCAATCACCAAAATAATTACTAACCAATTTTGCATAAAACCGAAAAAACTGTCAAACATTTTGTCGCATGATTAAATAATAGTTGCGTTTATTTTATATCGGCGACCGTTTAAGTAAACAGTAGTGCAACAAAAACATGTTAGATCACGTTCCGAATTGATTATTGGAAAATGTTAGCTAATAAATGTAACAAGCAGTTGCAAATTTCAGTAAGGTGATGAATATAATAATAGCCGGAATTCCATTTTAATTCGCAAAATATTTAGCAAGCATATTTCTTTATCCCAGGTTATTCAAGTATAAAGTCACTTTATTAGACTAACAAACAGCTGATATTGAAATATATTCTTCTACGGTATCAGAATAAAAACTTCACAACTATTACGCATTATTTGTGTAAAGAAAAATAAAAACTCTAGTTATTTTAACAGCAGAACGGCATTGCAAATTGTTTAATTACTCTATGAATATTTCATACACGAATTACTTCAAAGGCCAGTGACGAAGGTGAAAATTGTAATTATTCGTAAATTTTATAGACTCTAAAATGCGGTGCATTGTTATACCTACACAAGTTATAAACATATTGCTTAACTGTTGTAAAGTGTGAACAGATTTTAATATGTGTTTATTATCCTAAGCCTAACTTTTATAGAAAGACCAGCATCAGACTGTCTACGACATCCGACAAACGCGGAGTGAACAACCGTTAATTTTAAGATAATACCTATTATTAGTGATCTACTTAAGCAATTAGTGTCACTTAATAAACTATTTTTCTTTCTTTATCTCTTTCTCTTCTAAGGTCTGAATGCAGAAGGATAGCAATTAATATAAAGTTAGTTTTTATCATTAAGCCGGGCCTTTTTTATCTAATACAAAATCATAACAAATATCCCTGTGTCACAACATAACATTTAGCAAACTAGATATATAAATTATAGTCAAGAGCTTAGCCCAAGTTAATTACTGATGAATGAATATACTTATACATCCAACATACCAGTAAATTACGAACATAGTTAAAATCTTGTAAACTCTTGAGCTAATTAAGAATAATGATAGTGTTTAATGAATACGCATAATGTAAGAATGAATATAAAAATAGCGAAGTTAAAAGTACATGCATAGCCTGTTTTATGACATAATAACATATAACAAAGTGTACGTTTATGACTTACATAATATGTATAGTAATAAGTAACTTACTAGCTATCATAAAAGAGTAAGGTAAATTCTGATATTTACCCACAAAATAGGTAGGTACTAGCTAGTTATTTATTACTCAAATTAATTACATTAATTACAATTTATATATTTGCAGTAAAATTTAAAAAACCAATTAAGTATATGGCAAAATTAAAATTTCACATTATGTAAAAATTAATTGCTGTCAACATAAATAACACAACATTAAGTACAACAAAAAAAAAGTTGTTACATCAACTGAACTTTACGCGTTTCAGTTAATGTTTGCCGAGAAGAAATTTATGTTGCATGTCGGCGAAACATATAGCGGGCGTTGTAACACAGTCGTCATGCGTTAAGCATTGGAAGATTTGCGGGGACCGCTCGTGAAAGTAGCCACTCGTAAGTTATTCCACGCACGCGACTGAATCTATGTGGCCGGTAAGGCACACGGCATACGTAGCGGTGCTCTGACGCAACTCATTATACATAACACCCAATGGCTCAGATAGAAGAAGCGGTCAACGAGTGTAGCGAAAGTCATACGTAACTTTGTTTAACAAAACGCCGAAGGCTCGGGTTCGGTGACTGTTGTTATAATTCAAAACATAAAAGAACTTCCACATTTATCACATTAAAATATCTGATTAATGATAACGCAGATCAAATGGGTTTCAACCACAAAAAAGTACAACACTATTGCTTACGATATTAATAATTCACTGACGATAATAACACTTACATAAATGATAAAACACATGTACTAGCAGTATTTATAGATTATAGTAGGTATAGCGTTAGACACTTTAAGGCACACTACCCTATTACAAAAGCTGCAAAACACAGGGATTAGGAGGTCCTTGCTAGACCGGAGCAAAAACTATCTAGAGAACCGCAGATACATGGTTAAGATTGCAAATAGCTATAGCGACAGTAAAATAATTACTGAAAGAACCGCTCAAGGCTCAATATTGGGACCATAGCATTACCTGGCTTACGTTAATAGCCTTAACAATTTAACAAAAAAAATGTAAGGTATACTAATTTCTAAGTACACCTCTAAGTACACTTTTAAACAACAACTGATCTTACACTTACTTAGACAACAGAAGTTAGGCAATCCGACGGGGTGGTAATCTGGATAATACGGTATTTTACTGATTTTTTTTTATTTCTTTAAAATGTTTTTCGAAATATTAGCTACACAAAACAAGTTTTCATTTTGAATTATCTTGAATATTTTCAAAGATATAGGACTTCAAACTTTATAATTAGACAAGGACAGGACGCTATCTTAGTGACGTCAGTGGTTTAGTCACGCCATAGAAGATTTCGTTTTAGAAAGAGACAGCTATAGTCAAAATCAAAGAGACTATAATTCTTTTATTATAAAACAGATTCAAATTATTTTTTCACATTTGGTATTTTTAATTGCAATATTTTTTAACGTCATCATTAAATATCTACATTTCAACAACAGTAAAATACCCTATTCTGCGATGCCGTAAGGTTTTGAGTCAATATCTGTTTATAATGTGTTTATTCGTATTATCATTATTACTGCCACAAGTTTTGACTTTCAAATTTTATCAATTTATTTTCACATTTTTTTTTTTATTTATTATATATTTTGTTATTTTATTTCATTTAAAAACACACAATGCATTTATTCGCAAACATTCACACTAATACACGTAATATGCACTTACTCACAAACATCACACACGCACATATAAGGTCCTTCTTAAATAGTGCACATAATTTTAAGGGGTCAATGCACTCACCCATACAAACAACTTTTACTACCAACATTGAAAACGCGAAAAAAAAATCAGCTGTTCCATAGAAAATTTTAAATCGAATAGATCAAAATGTATGGAACAGTTGATTTTTTTTCGCGTTTTCAATGTTGGTACCATAGTAAAAGTTGTTTGTATGCGTGAGTACATTGACCCCTTAAAATTATGTGCACTATTTAAGAAGGACCTTAATATATTTGTTCTCATCCTAAGAGGGCAATCGCTGTGCTTCCCACTTTACACCTCTGGGTGACGGCTGACAATAGGTGTTTTGCCGACCTGGCAAATTTAAGTGCCCCGGTAACGATCAATCGTCATTCGTCAATTGTTACGTGATTGACCGTTTCAATTGAAGGTGCGAATGATGGAGCTTCATTCGATGCGTCAATTGCTCGCGCCATGTTTCTCACCGAAAAATCTGTCAATCGCACAACGAGACGATTAATTGGTAGCGTCATTCGCGATTGTCAATGGGCTTTCCATCATTCGCATCAATCACGTAGTTTCGAATGACAATCGCCTCAATTGCATCTGTAGACGATCATTTGGTCCTTCAATGACGTAAACATTGTTAATTGCGAATGATTGTTACCGGGGCACTTTACACACCGAGCCTTGACCCTTTTTGCATCTGTACATGTGTGCAGCAGCAAAAAGGGTCATGCATATTATGTATGCATAAACCCCTTTATTTTCTCTATGTCTTATGCTCATAGTTAAATTAATTTTATGCCTGTTCTTTTTTTATTTGTATTTTTTTTATTAAAATGTCATGTGTGGTGTGTGTTGTGGTGAATAAAACTTTTACTATCCATCTATTTATAAATTTGCTGACGACACTTGTCTCATAGCAGCTGACCGCGATGTACAAACTGCTCAGCAAAAACTGCAATAAGATTTAACTATGCTTACCAAATGGTCGCAAGATTTGGGCTTATTTTTAAAAGCGCAAAAAACAAAACTGATACAGATTTACTCAGATTAAAACAAGACAATCATAACTGTCTACACAATGATATTACGGATTGCATCTGTAAACCGATTGAACAAGTGGATCAATATAAGTACCTGGGACTTATCATAGATGAAAAGTTTAACTGGGGACCTCAGGCGGAGATCGTGTGTACCAAAATGCTTTGCTAGCTAAATTCCGAATCATAAGGTATAAAATTCCATACGATGTATTTATAACAGTTATGGTCTGACTAGTTATCGGAGAACATTCAAATCATATTTAGACAAAATATATAATTTGTTACTCCGAATACTTACTTCAAACTATTGTTAGTTAAATAATTATAGTAAATAAATATAAATTTAAATATGAAGAATGAAGAATTATTCAAATATTGCAAAGTTCTGCTAATACATGATAAAGTAATTTATAAAGCTAAAAGAAAATACAAATACTATATCATCATTACCTAAAGCTAGTCATAAAATATACAAACGCGTAAAATAACTAAAAAAATATTAAACCTAAGTCTAACTATTTTTACGGTAATAGAAGATTATGTTGGTTAATCCCTAAAATAGCAAATAATGTGCCCAAACAAATATGCAAAAACATAACTGACAATTTTTTTTGTCAAAAATTAAAAACGTACTTTCTAGTTAATTTAATTTAATTGAACTAATATTTTATTATAACCTAACAATTATTTATTTTTCTCTAAACATCCTATATGACGCGTCACTCAGAAACTTGTTCTGGTAACTGACAAAACAAGCCGCACACGTATCAAATATTTCCATTTATTTTTAACTAGCTTTCCGCCCGTGGCTTCGCCCGCGTGGACTACACGACGTTATCCCGCGGGAATGTGATATTTTTCCGAGATAAAAAGTAACCTATGTTCCTCTCCAGTCTACAAAGTATCTTTGTCCCAAATTTCAGCTAAATCCGTTGAGCCGTTTTGGCGTGATTGAGTAACAAACATCCAAACATCTAAACTTTCATATTTATAATATTAGTAGGATATTTATCACTAAACGTTGTTTACTTATATCTGTATTGTGTGCGAGTGCCGGCCGGCGCAGTGCTGGCAGTGTGCCGGTTGTCGTTCGTAGTTTGCACCTACCTACCAATTGTAATTCAGCAGCGTCCGAGTTGAATATGCAGCGCTTGGACAAACCAAGTTGGTTTATAAACGTTAAGTAGGTACTTATAATCAATTGTAATTAAATATGTAAAAAATAAATAAAAATAAACTTTGTTTTAATTAGAAGATAAAGTAATTACTATTCTATGGATAAGTTAATAAATCAGACATCTGTCAATTGAGATTAATTCTTGACTCAATCTCGAATGAACCGGTAATAATGCAACTGGTATGTAAATAGCCCAGTTGGTTTTGCTGCTTTTATTGAACTTAGGTCGTGCCTACATCTAAATACAAATTCAGACTGTTTATGTATACTTCAATAAACATGACACTGGGCGCACTTTATTCGAGGTTTACCTTTATTTAATGCTACAGAAAATGGTGAAATCGATACGTAAGCTTTTTAAAATCTACTTGGATATATACAACCTTTAATAAAATTGGGGCAACAACGTTAAAATCAAAGGTTAAGGTAAAAATAATTCAAATAAAACGGGATACTTATTAAAAAGTTTTATTAATTTAATATTTAGGATATGTGTATCAAAAGTTATTGAGTGAAACTGTCTTGGTAATTCGCCGAAATTTCATATTTTTGCCTTAAAAGGTTGTTGATTAATAAAATGAGCATGACTCTTGAATTTACTGCTTACAAACACAATAAATAGCGGCGAAGACGCAGCATAAGATAAGGTCAATACCGAATATATGCATCAGGAAAACCCGAATTTAAGTTTAAATGCTGACATCAATTATTTAAGTAATATCAGTTCAGTCAATGCACCAGAAGCGTTCAGTGCTCTTGACAAGTTGCAAATGCTTATTTTTCGTTATGTTTATATCATATCGTGAACCTATTTAACTTTTTTTCCTAGACCATCGTGACTATATGTCAGTTTCATGTGTATTTTATTTAACCGAATGCCACTGGGCTGTTACGTTGAACCACAGACCCGCATTGGTTGAATTTTTACATTGCGACAAATTAGATTTTGCAAAAGGAAGCTGTCGCGAATTAAATAGTCCTTATAATAAATAAAATAAAACCTAGAAAGCTAAACAACAAAGCTCCTGAGTGGTGAAGCTGCGAGAATCCACCAATGCCAAATATATGCATCAGGGATCGGCGAATATAAGTTTAAATGCTGATATAAATTCTATAACATCAGAGTGCGAGTCAATGCACCAAAAGGTTCAGTGTTATTGACAAGATGCAAACACTTTCGAACCAACCTTATTTTAATGTCATTTTTATTTGACTCCACGTCAGGTTCTTGACGTGGATATTAGTGGTGTGTAATAAGTGTATAATAAAGTGTGTAGTGTAGGTATGTCTGTCTGCCTGTAACGATTTCAAGTTTATATCCCTGAACCAATTTTAATAAAACTTTTCAAAGTTATAATTTAACGTTAGACATGGACAAAGGTTACTTCATGTCAATAAATTTTTGAGTGATCCCTAAGAAACGCAATATGACCGAGAGAGATGTATAAACAAATTAATTCCTAATGGATGAAGTCGCGGGTAGTCACTAGTAGGTATCGAATACTTGCGTCAGGTATACCCAGCGAATATAAGTTAAAAACTGACATAAATTATATAATATCCAAGTCCGAGTCAATGCACTGGGAGGGTTCAGCGCTCCTGGTGACATTCCAAACACGTGCTCAACTGCTCAATGTTAGTACGTATCAGGCGAATGCGACCGATGGTTTTACGGGGTATCTCCGGCATTTGCCGTCCCGACGTCTACATACGTCTGCTCAGAATTGATGATGCTCGTTTAGATGTCGAAGAGCACGGAAAGTTTATGGAATTACTGAAGGTAGTGTTTATGGAATGAGAATGAAAGTTTTGGTGGAGTGCAAAGTTTTAGATGTTCTCGAGCTGATATGATTTGATTGGGGGTCTTCATTTCATTGCCCTTGTCTGGGAAACTCTTTACTGAAATACTTGTGGATTAAAACCCTTGCTACTTCTTGCATTTTTCTAAACGTAGATGGAAAGCTCGATGGAAAAAAACCACCGGCATTTCCAAACCAACAATACTTTCAAAACGAAAACGTAAGGAGTATTTATGCACCAAACATAAATAAGTATTTAATTTTGCTTCGCTTTTAATAAACATTAACAAGAACTGTAGTTATAAAACTAGGAAATAATTTGGAAAATCCAAAAGCGCAAGCCTCATAACGCTCATTCAAAAAATACCAGTGTTTTACCGGGTGCCAGCTAAGTTATTTTTGAGTATTTAAATAATCAAACGACACTGAATTAGATAGTAATTTTAAATAAAATATATATATAATTATATAATAATAATAATATTTTATTTAAGAAAATTAGTACAAACATCTGTCAATTGATATTCAACAGGTTATCGGAGAGGGATAGGAAATTTGCCAACACCAGCTTTTTTTTTGTGTATATGGGTCAGTGAGTGAATGAAAGCTATTTCCATTGATTTAATAGATACTACGTGAAATGTGTTTTGCCAAAGTTCGAGCTAGAAATTTAGTTCGTCGCCTAAATTCCATCAGTTAGATAAATAAACATACATCCGTTCATCGACAGTATCACATTCATTGATCTGAATCTGAGATAAGTTGCATTTGTGTAACGGAAATCAAAACTAACAAATGCATATTATTACGGTTACTACTCGTAGACACAGTTAAAGACAAATGCATATGACATGCATATTTGTCGCGGTAACAAACCCTCTAAAAATTTAGTTATATTAAGATTTTAAATTATTTTTATGCATTCACATTGCATTGTGAATTGAATTCTGTAAGTATAGGAAAAATTTTAATATTAAAATATCACCAGTCCTGCAAGCAAGTAGCTTCCAGACGGGATTCGAACCCACGCCCTTGGGAATCCAGCCAAAGCTCGGACGAATTATGCTACCGAAAACAAGACTCGTCGAATTCATCATCACTTTTTAACGCTGTAGCCAGCGTTGATTTATCAAGGTGAGGAAACCCTCGCATCCCAAAGAAACTATTTTAAAAATGTTGCAGGGCTGGTGGTATTTTTGATATCACAATTTTTCCTACACTGTGTTATGCTCAAACCACAATGGATGTTTATTAACGAATATTCTGTAACCGCAATATGATTGATCTAACATCGTGCAACTTCGAAACTTATTATTAAATCATACAATTTAACATCAATGTGTTTGATCAACAATTTAGTGATTGTATTTCATTTTGAAAGCATTTATAAATATTATGATGATGTTACTGGGTCTCTAACATTCTACTTTAAAAATTACCTTCCTGTATTACTTATATGTTTTCAATGCCAAAACAATAAGGAAATAATTTTTTTCGTTTCATAAAACAGACTTCTAGCAAAAAATCCTGAAATGAAAGATATTTTGGTACATCTTTGCATATTTATTTTTTTATTTATATGATTTATAATATTTCCTAAAATATTTCTATCACAAACGTATTAGGTGTATCTTATATTCGTTTTTATTTTTGTTCTTTAGTTTCGAAAGTTTTAACTCAAGTGGCCTAGGGCAATATTTATGATACTTTTAAAACGAGACGATACCACTTATTGCCATGAGAAAATGAAGTAGGAACTATACATAGACAAAATCGCTGTAATTTTGCTCTCTCTCAACTAAACTAAAAATTGTTTTAAATCGTTTTTACTCGCAACTTTACATTACATTTTGAATAAACAAATGTCATGGCATACTACTGGTCGTTTAACATTCAAGTACCTAAGTACAATGTTGCCTTGTGTTATTTTTTCCACTTTTTTCTAAAGACCTCTAATCTTCAATACCACATCCTTTCTCGTATGTGGTTCGCTATCGAGAAAGAAGTCGTGGTCATTTTAACCTTACAATCACAAACTATAAATGGCTATTAATAGTAATGATTTATTATAATAATGGAATGTGTCATTATTCTACTGCGTTTAGGGAGTTTTGGTATCTGCTTCCGCGTCTAAAGACTACATCTTTTATCTCTTTAATAAAAACAAACTTATATAACATCATAGAAATGACTGTTTCATTTTATTTTATTGCTATAAGAGAGCATAAAATATGATAGAATCATGGAAGTATTAATACTTCCATGGATAGAATAGGTACATTTGACGAAAAAAGCATTTCCAACTGTCAATATAATAAGAAGAATACTAACCTCAAGTAGTTTTCATTGAAATCAGACCATCATCTCTTTATAAATCAAAAGTGTCAAGGGGTCAAGTACATTTTAAGCTTTAAACAAATTCTAATCTGGTTTTCCAGACTGGCTTCTTGCTTTATTTTTTATGTGCAATTTTAACAAATTATGGAAAATTAGCTTAAGTTAAGGTCGTCACCTAATTGGCAAAAAAGCAAGAACAAGGTTGTGTTTTTTTATATTGTGAAAATAAAAAATAAAATAATCTGTACTTCAACTATTATAAACAACGGGATAATTACCATGTTTACATTTATTTATGAGTCCCCGGATATTTCGGCGCAGTTGCACGCGCCATGAGCACGGAGTTACTCCGTGTGTTATAGTGAAATAGACCATGAAAGTTTAAAAATCTTAAATCTGTACTTCTTCCATTCACACGAATCACTCAAGCACAGCGATTTGGCATACTTAAATCAGTTTATCCAAATCACTTTGAGGAATAGCCGCCCACGTTGTTCTAACAAGTCAAAAAGTTGTTGTGGGGTGTGCACGGCATCCATACTCGGCCGAGCTCTTTTTTGGAGCATATCCCATGCCTGCCCAATTGGGTTGAGGTGGTGATTGTGCAGGCCACAGAAGGACGTTGATATGAGAATCGGCAAGAGTGCGTGTTACGACTCTAGCCGTGTGTGGACGTGCATTGTCATGCATTAGTCGAAATGGCCCAACCGAGACCCAATTGGCCTCGCAGGGGGATGATCACATCTGAAACAATCCTCTCTGCGTGAGCATTGCCCCTGATCCAAATGAGATCGGTTCTTCCACCGATCCAAATACCGACCCAAACCATGATTGTTCCCCCTCCATATGGATGAACTTCCTGGCAAAATCTCAAGCGTTCTTGACATCCAGAGGTCCTCCAAACTCGAGTGTAACTTGTATCCGGCCTCATACCGAAACGTGATTCAGCAAAGATGCAAACACAGCGCCAGTCTACCTCCTTCCAATTTCGGTGTTCGCGAAGTCATTGTAAACGGGCCCTATGATTGTGAGGTGCTATGAGTGCAACTCTCAGCAGCCTTCGGGAACGCAGGCGCACTTCGCGTAATCGATTCCGGATGGTTTGGTGGCTTATCAGCAAGCCTGAAGCGCTGTGGAGCTTTGTGGCCAACATCATAGCGTTCATGGTACGATTCCGTCGAGCAGTATTTTGGATGTACAGGTCTTGTCTTCTTGTGGTGATACATGATCTTTCTCCATGTCGCTCAGCCACGCTGCCCGTGATACGATAGTGTGTCCAGAGGCGGCCTATGCCACTCTGTGTAGTGCCAATGGCGGCAGCCACAGTACGTTGCCTGGAACCAGCTTCCAACATTCTAACATCTCTTCTCTTGTCAAATGACGCCGTCGCTCCATATCGTTGCATTTTTTTCACTTCCAGTGCAGAAATTGTACTGCTTTTGTAAAATTGCCATTACGCTCTTTTATACGAATTCAGATTGACAGTTAATTTGCCATAGACAATAAAAATAAAATAAAATTTAATTTATATCGTAAAAATTACTGAAAAGAATCAATAACGATCCGAAAAAGTTAAATTATTAATTCTTTATCGCAACGATACTTTAAAATGTACTTGATCCCTAGACATTTTTTATGTGTGAATATAATGCACAAACAAGTTATAAGTATAATATAACCATAATTGATATGCAGTTCACTTTCTACTAAGTACAGGTAATACTTAAACGGGCTGCGCCTCACAACCAGTTACTTTCTTTGGTAAAACTTTGCAGTTAAATAACACTACATTCGTATGATAAACTATAGTGATAGCTTTATACGTTCAACATCAATATTTTTCTTAGTCACGTTGTTATCTCAATGTTTCAAGCAACAAGATATATTAACATTTTTGTTTGCAATTCCAATGTGTTAAAAATAAAACTAAAGTCATTTGGTAGAAGCCAAGTATAAAATATAAATAAATTCTTTAAAAACTTAAATGTGTGGTGATAACATATAAAATAGAAACGAACTACAAGATTATCTTCTACATTATGTGTACCTTTACAAAATGTCCAAATTATAATTTTTAATCATCATCTACAGTACCTACAATTAAAATTGCCAATATTTTCTAGTTCATTGGCCTGTCTCGTTATATAGACTTAAAATGTCACCGAACATTGACAAAAGCCACAAGTATGAAGCCATAACATTAATTTGTACACATGTTACGTAGCTGTCAATTACAACAAATTTATGTATGAATACTAATAAGATTGATTCACTTGCCTAGTAACAATAACTTCTGTTACTTACGCGTTAAATAAATAACTTATGACAACTTAGCCGTCTGTTTTAAAACTTTATTACAGAAACAAAACAAAAACTAATTAGTAACAATTAATACTGAGACATCTGAGAAAATACATAGTAACATTAACATAAATACATATTAAAATGCATATGTAACGTTTAAGATATGTCATTAAAATCTCTTTTCATGTTTAATTCAATTACCAGTACTTATGAATTTCGATATGTGAGAGTTTGTACTTTGATTGGAGAAATGCCGCGTGCGTTTAGTTTCAACGTAATCAGTTTATTTGGTTTTGTTTGACGAACAATTAACACATAAAATATTTCATTTATTACGTTAGACGCGTTACCAAACGGGATTTAATATAAAATTGGATAACTATATTGTATATCAGTTTATAAAAAACAAACAGTATTTTGTATTACCATTTAATACCTACTTATTGCTCCGTATTTGTTGCTTTTGCACGTTGAAATCGTCTGATATATAAGGAAGTTTAACTTTTTATACACATTGTTTTATAGCAAGTTCGACTCGTTTACTGCTCATGTATCACATTACTGTTTTTGTTAAGGTAATGCTAACCTACATCAAACATTATGATCGATACAAGGAACTTGTAGCTTTGTTCAGCCAACGGCCATATAATATGTGGCTTTTTATAATTAACAGTTGCTCCACCGAATCCGGACACATCGCTTAACAAATTAAGATTGGACATCAAACGGAGAAATTCTGTAGAAGCTTGATAAGTTTAAGACCGTGTATAGATTAAATTATGACTTGGCAATAATAATTATAATATTATCATTTATTGCATCTCTTAATATAAAAGTAAGTGTTAATAAAGCTATAAAAGTAAACATATTGTGATGTAACAATATTAGACTTAAGACAAAAAATATTCTTCTATTCTCTTCTCCACTTGTATGTTTTTGGATCTTATTTGTTTTTCTACAATGCAGTTGTCTTTTTTTATGATAAGTTATGGTTTTATCGCTTCGTATCAAATTTAAGGCACGATAGGAATTTTAAAGTTAAATTTAGTATGGATAACTATTTGGACATCCTACTAATATTATAAATGTGAAAGTTTAGATGTTTGGATGTTTGGATGTTTGGATGTTTGGATGTTTGTTACTCAATCACGCCAAAATGGCTGAACGGATTTGGCTGAAATTTGGAACACAGATACTTTGTAGCCTGGAGAGGAACATAGGCTACTTTTTATCCCGAAAAAATATCATATTCCCGCGGGATAACGTCGTGAAGTCCACGCGGGCGAAGCCGCGGGCGGAAAACTAGTAATATATATTTACGGCCGTTTCAACACTTATGCGCAAGGTCTTAACAATAGGAACAAGTAATACATATAGCACTACATTTAAGTACACAGCCAATTATACATAAACACTAGGTACATGCAGAACAGTAACATTATTTGTTTTAGTATTAGTTGCTGGAGTCTAATTATAATGTTTGAGTGCTTTAGAGTTTTGTTACTATTATTATAACAACGGCTTTTTGCTACATTTTGATAACGAAGAAAAATGCCTCCAAAACAATAAAGTTGACTGTATCATTAACTTTGGCCGATCATGGAGTGATGACTGATGATGCAACAAGTATTTGGGCAGAGATGACGCCATGTTTCTAAAAACTGTGGGTACAAGAACCTTTGTACATCCAAAAGAAAAAAAACTGGAATCAAGTTTTCGGTCCCAAACTCAGGGTCAAACCCTGGGTAAGATTAAAAATATCTTTTGGTAAGGTAACTAAACGTTGGGTTTTTTATGCATATTCAATTTCTGGCTAGCTATTTAAGTTCTGACTAGTTAGCAAGGCTTGAGCAAAAAGCTCGTTAACAATTGATTTTCGGGAACCGCAAGCAAAAGTCTGGATACCTGTTTACCAAAGCGGAACAGATGCTTAAAAACTCCGCTCCTCTTTAGTGGACTGGGTTTATGCAATTCTGTTGGTGAATTTTTAACTTGCACACCTCTCTGCAACTCTGCTTTGGAGGATAGGAAGCCTAAGCAAAACAATTTTAACACTTTTTAATAAGAGATGAAGAGAAATAATAACAGGTGTAAAACGCAAGCAACATTAGAAGCAAAACTTAGCGGAAAGATAAATATTGTTTAGGTAATATTATCCTATTCAATATATGTGTTTGTTGTTATAAATCTTCATATATTTATCCGTAACACAAGTTCATAAAATATGTGTCATTGTTTCTTTATTTCTTAAATTTTTGGAATACTTACCTATGTATCGAAAAAGGATAAAAACCGCATGCTCAAGAGGAACCAGCGCTCATGGCGACCTTCCACTTCCAGTTTTTACCGCCAACATTAGCATAAATATACATTCACGCTATTTCATACAGAATATACAAGTTTAATGGCCGGAGACATGCATTTTTATTCTCTTATCTTCATAAATTTCGCAAAAGTATGGAAGTAATATACAGAACTGCTGTGCTGTACTTTACCGGCGCAACTGTAATGCGTTGTACGGAATTATGCAGAAATTATTTTGCTTGGGTTAAAACGCATGTTTAATGGGAAACGGCTAAAATAAAGATTTATCTTTTGTTTAGCACTGCTAGTATTTCGTAACTTGCTTCTGAAAAGGAGTTTAATCTTTTTAAGGTGCTCATATCTCTTGCAATATTGTGTCCACAAAATGGTTATGTAAATATGTGGCAAGTAACTTGTTCTGTAAGAATTATAAAAAGTAGGGGTAATTTTATATTAAACTACTCATTACGCCAGTACCAAAAATAAAGCTTTGTCAGACACACATATTATGTTTAAGCTGGAAATTTGTAATTGCTGGAATAGAATTTGCTTCATAGTGAAGTCATATTTTTCTTTATCATACTCATTTTATGAGACCACTTTGGTTTCATATGAATTTAATGAATCCATCATCTAGGCCGAACGACTGTTAGAGTATTTTTAAAGTAAAACATTCATCCTGTAAACGAGATGGCTCCGTAAGATCTGTCTTTTAATTAACATTCCTTCAATATTTATTTATTTATTATTACATACTAAGAGAAAAAAGAGTTTAAGACCTAGAATCCCAAAAAAGAAAATATCATACATTTGGAAATGCATGTGAACCGAGAAGGCAAAGGGAAATCACCGTCGACAGTTTGAAATTAAGCTTTTCTAGACCCCCCTCCCCTCCCTTATTTTCCATATTTTAGCTTTCTCGGTTCGCATGCATTTCTAACCCGTTGTTTCCAACATAATAACTGGACTACTAGGTCTTACTTTATTTCCAAACCATTTGATGAAACTGTAACCTCACCTGCAAAAAGAGCGCAACTGTAACCTAGACTAACTATGGAAAATTATCTTATTGATAAAATTAATTCAAATGACCCGTTCTATTATTCATCAGGCACCTTTAAGGCTGCAGGACGAAGTAAAATATGCAGTCTTCATTTTATTCCCAACGAGGCACTTGAAGGTCTATCACGACCACCATTCGTTATGATGGCCAACATTTTGCCTTTTATGGCAATGGCAAATTAAACTTCCATGATAATAATGGGAATAGTAATCCTTAAAAATATAGCACTGAATAAATACATAGAAAACGGTAGTTAAAGAAAGAAACTTGGCTTTTTCTGAAAGTTTTTTAGCGTTTCATACATAAACATTTATTCTCGAACGCAATTGAAATATTGCTCTAAATCGACATGATTGTATAATTGTACTGTAAAATGAAACTTACCTTTATAGCTACTTATTTACTGACATATTTATTGAATTCAGAACACAGTTAGTTACTACACAAGAATCGCAGAACAGTCTTTTAAATTATTGATAAATAGTTTAAATAGTATCTATATGTAAGTATAAAATTATCCATTTCCATATCAACTTTACATATAAACTGTGAAAAAGATTGCATCCATAAACTGCCTACTAAAGGAGTATAGCTATCTGCTAATTAAATCCGATGGGGTAACTCGGCACTCTTATTATTTTTAACTTTGTTTATCCTAGAGACATTTTCCTCGCACTTTATTAACTTATGTCTTGTATAAAGTCATATGTTAAGCACGTCGCACTTGACTAATATAAGATAGTGTTTTTATTTATATAAGATATAATTGGCTTGAAATATTATAAATTATGTAAGGGTATCACAGACTAATAAAACTATGCAACTGATGCACTGATATTGCATCCTAAGCAGATAAGAACATGTTTACTGTAACAATATTTTGAAATAAAATAAAAAGATACGGTTGGGATGGTTGTAAGATAATGACGCGAAAATAATTAATTTAGTAGGTTGTATCAGTAGGGATGAATCTTTGTTTGGGTATAATATTATTATGTCAAACCATTAAAGTCGTCGTTTGTGACCAGTTTAACCGAGTGGTACTTGCTATGCATACATCGTAATCCGAAGCATCCGTTTCTATATAACTTTATGGCAACCGACTGCGTTGAAACTGGTTCTGTTAAGGATTTATTTTGCACTGGATCTATGTCAAGATCAAGGAGGTGAAACACGTTTGTTAGTCACTTTTGTTTACTAAGAATGGTGTAGACAAAACGCCTAGGTTTAGCGTATTTAAATTAAGCTTTAATTTTTCATGGTAAGGTAGACTTCCGTGCTTCGCGGCCAATCGCATTTGACACACGACGCACGCGATAGATCGTGCGCGACAATAGTCAGTGTATGAAAATGTATGGCGGCGCCGTTTCCTAAGCTGCGACGGACGCGTGCGGCTTACGACAGACGTCAGCCCATACATTTTCATACACTGAGTATAGACGCATCAGCCGCGCGCGTCAGTCCGATGCGAATAGCCGCGATGCACAGAAGTCTACCATCCGTACTCATTTACACGATTACACAATGACATTTGACGAAGTGTCTTTTATACGATTCGTTATTTTTTGACGATTGTCATTTTTTAACATGCACAAACAGGCCTTTATTCTTGAAATAAATTCCAATAGCAAATCATTAAATTAATGTCAAACATTAATCATCAGTGAAGATTATCGCCTTGCAGTAAAGTCCTTACTTTTAGCGTTTCAGAGTAATTCATCTAATGCCAATGCAATTTTGTTCAAGAGTAAGGGGGCTGGTATTCATACAAAATGAGACGATCAAATAAATAACTAAAATGTGGATAATTTTAGTTTGAGGTTGAGAAATAAATACTATATGGTGTTTAAAGTTTCCGTATTTCAGTAAATTGGGTAACACAACCATTTTTCTCGTCTAAACAATGACAAGTTTTGTTCTTTGGCTTTTGTTTCCATACATACTGTATAATTCGTACCTCCAGGCTCAATAACCACAACCACACCACGTGGGGCTGTATTGGAAATGAATAGTCAATTCACACCTACCACATTTTGCAGTCATTATCGACCGCGTGGGTAATACCGGCCACAACGTAATCACCAGCGACGACGCTGCGAACTAGCGGCCGGCCACATCCACATAACAACAACACAAAGCAACTGCAAAAATTTGCATCGGCATTATTTACATGTAACACATTTTTTAATACAGTTGCTCAAAAAGTGGCGTATTGCAGGGACGTATAGCGTTCGGGATGTGGGCTATTACACACTAGAACTTTTTCTTTACCTTTCCCGAACTCGTGCGTTTTCTTTCCCAACTGTCAAAATATTGTCTATTAAAAAGAAAAAACCAACCACGAAGTTTTTACTAAAATAAAATTCATAGAAGTTTTTATGACTCATGAAAATATTTCTAAAAAGAAGCTACTAATTTGTTTCAATATCAGATTTAAAAGTACTTAATTTTAATTATATATTAAATTAATATTAGTATCGGCCAAATTAAATTTATGAATATAAAAAATATATAAAATTGGCTGTATGACCACAGATTACTAAATATGGTATGACGTGCACTATTTACCATAGTATCTGCTTATAGGAGTTTGCGCAAGTGAAAAGAAAATGAGGGACCTAATTTCTTAATTTTCTAAATTAGTTTTTTCTGGTTTTTATTGTGGTAGGTACTTAGTATGGTGGAATTAGTGCAATAATGTGGCTTTAATGGAAAACGATGTGGTAAAGAGAGAAATAAGGAAAGGCGCTCCTGTAGCATTCGGATTGCTTTTGTTAGGTTTCATTTAATTTCATCTCATTTAATTTTATTTTCATTTCATATCAATAAAAAAATTCTACTGAAGCCTTGGCTGTATGATCATAGTTTCCTTTGCCAACCCAGAATGGGTGAAGAAAACAAAAAAAAAGTCTCTGCCTATATTCTTTTACGATTATGTAGTTGAGTTTATTGTGTTTTATCTTCTCATATGTCCCAAAGCCTTATAAGGCTTTTTCTTAACTATTTTATTAAATTGCTTAATTTTTTCGCAACTGTATTAAAAATAGTTGTTCAGTACACGTGCGGAACCGTCATTGCAACTTGTTCCGACTGTCAACCCTCACCTTCGGCTGCGCCTCGGCTCGGGTAGACATTTGTCGGAACTCTTTGCAATGACAGGCTTTCCGCACTTGTAATGAAATCTACTATTTTTGCTGCGATGTGGTGTGGTTGTGGTACGCGTGGGTTGACACACACTCTGTCCCCTTTAGCTTTCTGGTGCTTCCACACCAACAAAGCCGCAATCGCTTGAAACTTATAAACAGAAATTCAATTAAAAACACGCTGTTGCGCCTGCATACTAATTCAGCTACCGAAACCCTCATAACATACCTCGTCTGAACTTCTAAAAACCTTAAGCCCCTTATAAAACAGAATCAAAAAACTGGGCGTGCTTAATCCAGCTTAATACCGGCACGGCCATGTTTTTAGCTACGAAGCAGATTTGCGAACGAAATTTCGCTTTATTTCTTTAACTAGGATTTATTTACACGCTGCGCTTGCGAATACAAAAATGATAGTACGAGATCCGGTATGGGTAAATATCTACCCTCATCTGTTATTCAATTCAAACAAAGAATAATTTCTACATACTGCTTAGATTCATACATCGCACTGTGCGATTCGCACATGGGTTAACTAATTAAATCCTGTACAAAGTATGTTAAAAAATAAAATGTTTTATTAAAAGAGATGCTCAAAAACCCCAGGCCTGGCGCAAACGAAATGATCCTAAAATTATAGGTAATGAAGTGATTAAACATTGCATAGAGAGAATCATCGAAATCGATGACTAAGTTTGGAGTGAAGCTCAAGTTAAGGTATAAACAGGTAAGTAGCCGTTGTTAATATCCCTCATAAGTTATTTAATCGAACTACATTTCAAATGAAAGCTTAATTTATTCTCTATTCAACCATAATAGGTTGCCTTATTATAAAGTGTTTTCAATCCATGATTGGCTAGATTTAATATGTATTTATTATTTTATTTGTGTCCGTTTTGAAGCAAATTAATCCGGTTTGATTGAGAATTTTAGCTTTCATTTGATATGTAGGTAACTTAATTTGATAACTTAAAGGTACATTAACCTACGCTTACTTACAACTTTATACCTGGAAGAATCACTATATTAGCCATCGATGTAGATGATTACCCCTATGCAGTGTTGTCACAATACGTCTACATCTCGTTTGGTCTAGGCCTAACGTGACTTTAGGCACACTGCGTTATAGGTATACAACGAGCAAAGGCTTTGATCCAAAATTTTATAATTTAACATCATAGGCACAGGATTTAGCCAGGAAAACCATGTGCGCTCTACGAATCTAGACATTATCTAGCATCTATTCTTCATTAGAATTAAATAACAGATGATGGTAGAAATTCGTTCTCGTATCTTAGACCATGAGATTTTGTAAATAATTTTACTTGGCACGTAGACGATATCAAAAAGTCATCAAAGTTTTTCTTACAGATATGTAAAAATTTCGATGTTAGTTTTTGATTGAACATAAAATCTAGAATTCTTACCTACTGGAGAACTATATTAAATATACAAAATTGGCGGAAGGAGGCTAGAAAGAAAAGAGATGGAGAGATTTGTTTTTTTTTATCGTGTGAATTTATATCCCTACTATTTCCTGCATTAAAACCAGAATAAGATTAGGTAATAATGGCTACATAAATTAATTACACTATTTTGTGAGAGTCTAGTACAATAGTGCCGTGTAGTGCCGGCACATGAAAAGAATAGCACTACCCCCTCTCTTCCCGTGGGTGTCGTAAGAGCCGACAGAGGGAAAACTGCCAAAGGAGATGGGCAGCAGCGTCTCCATTTAACAGCAGGCCATACTGCGATCGCCAACCCGCCTGCCAAGCGTGGCGATTATGGCAAAACCCCCCCTAAATGGTAACACAAACAAAAATGGGCCCCCAGTCCCCGGCGGCCCCGCTATTCCTAGCTACGGTAGCGGCTATGGTAACGGCGGGGCAGGGGGTGCTAAGAATCCCCGGGTAGGCTCCGGCTACCAACACCGACGACTTGACCTGGCAACCTACAACACGCGCACGTTGAGGCTCGACGAGAAGCTTATAGAGTTGGAAGAGGCAATTAGTAAGTTACATTGGGATATCATTGGGTTATCTGAAGTCCGAAGAGAGGGGGAGGACTCGATTACCCTTCAATCCGGTAACTTACTATACCACCGGGAGGGCGACCAACAGTCCCAAGGTGGTGTCGGGTTCATCGTCCATAAATCCCTTGTCAACAACGTGATCACCATCGGAAGTGTTTCGAGCAGGGTAGCGTACCTGATACTCAGAATATCGGAACGATATTCGCTGAATGTTATCCAGGTCTACGCTCCGACCTCGAAACACGACGATGTCGAAGTGGAGGCTATGTATGAGGAGATCTCGAAAGCCATGCATAGCTATAAAACCCACTACACGGTTGTGATGGGGGATTTTAATGCTAAGTTGGGGCAACGTTGCGGTGATGAGTTGAGAGTGGGGCAATTTGGATTTGGGCAACGGAACGAAAGGGGCCAGATGCTGGCAGACTTCATGGAGAGAGAGAACCTCTACATGATGAACTCCTTCTTTAAGAAGCCCGTAAGCCGCAAATGGACCTGGATTAGTCCGGACGGTAAAGTCAAAAACGAGATAGATTTTATTATGTCAACGAGAAAGCAAATATTCAATGATGTCGTTGTGATCAACGCCGTAAAGACGGGAAGCGATCACCGCATGCTTAGAGGCACATTGAATATCAACGTCAAGCTGGAAAGATCTCGACTAATAAAATCTACGCTCCGACCAATACCGGCTCAAATTCAAAACCCCGAGTGCTTTCAGCTCGAGCTCCAAAACCGCTTCGAAGCCCTTGAGAACAGCATCGATGTGGACGATCTATACAACATGGTGGTGGATACTGTCCGCGCGGTAGGGTCCAAGCACTACAAAACCCACCGTCCTAAATTAAAGAAACTCTCCAGCCACACTATCCGACTCATGGATCAGAGAAACGAAATGAAACTACAGAACTCAGCGGATGCCCTTCGTTATCGACAGCTAAATAGGCAGATCTCCAAGTCCTTGACAAGTGACCTTCGCCAATTTAATACCGAGCGTATTAAAGAGGCCATTGAGCGGAACAAAGGCTCCAAAGTGTTCGCTAGAGATCTGGCTATAGGGCAAAGTCAACTGACGAGGCTGCAAGCTGAAGACGGTAGTATCATTTCATCAACACCTGAAATCCTGAGGGAGATCGAGAGTTTCTATGGACAGTTGTACTCCACGCAAACACCTGTTGAAAGTAAGGCTACAGAACCTAGAGCCAAGCTTACCCGACACTATACCGAGATATCCCGGACGTCAGCCTGTACGAGATTAGAATGGCTCTCAAGCAGCTCAAAAACAACAAGGCGGCGGGTGATGACGGAATCACAACAGAACTTCTGAGAGCGGGCGGTAAGCCGATACTTAAGGTCCTCCAGAAGCTCTTCAACTCTGTCATCCTCGAGGGCAAAACACCAAAGGCATGGGGCAGAAGCGATGTGATGCTGTTCTTCAAGAAGGGTGATAAGACTCTCTTGAAAAACTACCGACCCATCTCGCTTCTGAGCCATATCTACAAGTTGTTTTCGAGAGTCATTACGAATCGTCTCGCTCGCAGGTTTGACGACTTCCAACCTCCCGAACAAGCCGGGTTCCGAAAAGGTTATAGTACCATAGACCACATTCATACGCTGCGACAAGTTATACAGAAGACCGAAGAGTATAACTTGCCACTATGCTTGGCGTTCGTGGACTATGAGAAAGCCTTTGATTCGATCGAGACCTGGGCAGTGCTGCAGTCCCTCCAGAGGTGCCAAATAGACTACAGGTACATCGAGGTGCTGAGGTACTTATACCAAAACGCCACCATGTCGGTCCGATTACAGAACCAGAGCTCTAATCCTATCCAACTACAGCGAGGTGTGAGACAGGGAGACGTCATTTCTCCGAAACTGTTCACAGCTGCGTTGGAGGATATTTTTAAGCTACTGGACTGGAAAGGATTCGGCATTAACATCAATGGCGAGTACCTAACACACCTGCGGTTTGCCGATGACGTAGTTCTCATGGCTGAGACCTTGGAAGACCTGAACACAATGCTCGAAGATCTCAGCAATGCTTCCCAAAGAGTGGGTCTGAAGATGAACATGGATATGACGAAAATCATGTCCAATGCCCATGTTGCATCCGCTCCAGTTAATGTTGGGAACATTACACTCGAAGTTGTTGACCACTATGTCTACCTGGGACAGACAATCCAATTAGGTAAGTCCAACTTTGAGAAAGAGATCTCTCGTCGAATCCAGCTCGGATGGGCAGCGTTTGGGAAGCTCCGGCATATATTTGCGTCCAAAATTCCTCAATGTCTCAAGACTAAGGTCTTTGACCAGTGTGTGTTGCCAGTTATGACTTATGGAAGCGAGACGTGGTCTTTTACTATGGGTCTCATAAGAAGGCTCAAGGTCACCCAGCGAGCAATGGAGAGAGCGATGCTTGGTATTTCCCTGCTCGATCGAATCAGAAATGATGAGATCCGCAGGAGAACTAAAACGACCGACATCGCTCGAAGGATTGCTCAGTTGAAGTGGCAGTGGGCGGGACACATAGCGCGGAGAACCGATGGCCGTTGGGGCGGAAAGGTTCTCGAATGGCGACCGCGAACCGGACGACGTTCCGTGGGCAGGCCCCCTACAAGGTGGACCGACGATCTGGTCAAGGTCGCGGGAAGCCGCTGGATGCGGGCAGCGCAGGACCGATCGTTGTGGAGATCCTTGGGGGAGGCCTATGCCCAGCAGTGGGCGTCGTACGGCTGAAATGATGATGATGATAGTACAATTGCCACGGTACAATTACGTGGCAAGTATGGATATTGATGCTCTAACATGCTCAACACACAGCACGATCCAAAAAGTCATCGCGGGAACATCCTTTATGGAGTTATTCCAAATAAGTTCATACAAGGTGGAAAGTGCAAAGTAACACAAAATAATATTCCCTGTGCAGCCGATACTATAAGTTGGGGAGTTAATCTCAGTTCACTGCGCGTGTGCTTTATGAATACAAACTCCAACCACAGCACATTCATTATGGTAAATCAGTATCTCGACTCCAAATATAAGCTTTAAATGGGTCACTCACTCGGTACAAGAAATTACATGTTCTATCAGCTCGTAGAAAAATTTTGCTAGCGTTTTTGTTGAAACTAGAACTAATAAGTGACGCCCGTGTATCATACATGTCAACATTGTCGACCCGAACGGGAAATTATGAAGCGTAGCACATATAGGCTACATTATGCCTAAGCGAACATTCAATGAGCAGTTTAAGGAAATATTAAGTAAAAACCCTTCAGCTATTGAATTAATGCATTTCCTAACTGTATGCTTTAATGGAGTGAATAAAAACATAAAATAAAGGGTTATGCTGCTAAGAAGAGACAATGCTTTACCATATTTACTATGCTTAAATCATGGCAGCAATGAGAGAATTTGCACTATCAGTAATCATTACTGAAATATATCTAGACTAGAAGTATTTTTATCATTGAAACTAATAAGGTTCAATGTTTAAAAATACTATTGTGACCAGATACATTTTTGTGTTACAGGACGATTGGGGTACGTTTGACTGAATAAAAAATACAGTGATTAATAATTTTGGAAATAATTTAATACGTCATAAAATAAAAGTCAGTTAAAAAGCTAAATTAGGATAAAAAAATGTTCTTGCTACGGACGATGCCATCGAACCTTATGAATAGTCCTTAGATTTTTAATCTAAAGAAGAACGCCAATGACTCACTGTGTTTATGTATAATTTAATAGTCAGGGTATTTTTAATGACTTGCATATATGGAAGCAGTCTCGTAGGTTACGTGATTACGTCGAAGCGTCTACGCTATTAGTAGTGCAGTTTGACCTCCCAAGTAATTATGCAGGTTTATCCAGAAAGCTGTTATAACGTACCTGATATAGGTGCCTAAGACATTTTGGTTCTACCTTGTATTGATTTAAAACAAATAGACTTAATCGCAACTCGTGAATACTAAATACATTTCATGAACACGTTGAAGCTGTCGTACAATACAAACTATTATTATTACTATCCCTATACAAACTATTATACAACATAATCACAAATCTAAATAAAAAATAGAAGGTAGATATACACTGTTAACTGGACTAACGTTCATCAAAATAATACCACCGAATTGGTACCAAAGTTAGATACGAAGTAATAATATTGCCAATAATTATAGATTCCAAATCTGATTGGAAGCCATGCTGAATTATGAGTTGCCAGATAATCATTCATTATATTTCTCATATTAATTATTATAGGCTACAAGGAATGACTACAAATAGGTAGCTTTCTAAAAGATTACCTACTTGTTTTTTCTACATATATAAATACACCATCTTGAATACACCTCGACATGAAAAGTAGAAAAATCCGTTCCATTCCGTTTTTGCCATTCTGCTACGGAACCCTAAAAATGAGGAAAATCATTTTTTTAACTCGAACACAGAAAAATGAAATATATGTTAAACTCTTCTTACAGATAGAATACTGCAAAAAAGAAAAAACATTATAAGCAATATAATAAAAACAACGTCAACTCAAAAGTAAATAAGTATCGAATTAGCATTTGTGTTTTTCATTGATAGCCATAGCCGTCTCCTTAGAGCAAAAAGACAAAGATAAAAATTAAGCACAGACATCAATCTTCTTATGAATAGAATACTGCAAATTAGGAACATAAATACATAATAAACTCTGTAACATACTATTGTATAACAGAAAAGATACGAACAGTGAATACCTTTTTTTTCACCTTTCGTCTATGTTTATAATGATAGCGAAACGACCACGACACTTATTTTTAGTAAGGTGTAATGTCTGTTGAAGCTTAGCTCTGCACAAGATTTTTGACAGTGCGAGCTGTATGGTCTCGTCTTCGCTACATTTTACATGAATAATGTTTTTGGTAGGATAAGTATGTATAGATTATAACATTTGTGTATTCCACCATTAGCCATCACTGTCTCTTAAGAGTAATAAGACAAAGACAATAAATTGAAGATCAAGTCAAAAGACTTAATAAACGCTCGCGAGCGCGTGGCGTGCGCAGTTCCGGCCGCTTTCCAATGAAAGTGACAACGGCCTTGCTTCACGGACCGCGGCATTTTGGGAATTCGTTAGCCCACTTATTGTTACATTAACATTTATAACACTAGTTTTCATTTAACCGTCTAAGACTGTCGCAAAAACTTGGCAGAAAAAAGCACGAACCAACTACGTGATCACCTCATTTCAATTTAAACTATAGCTTAAAATTAATGATTTTTTGTTTGTTACAAATAAACGAGTTTATTATGAAAAGTTAAAGCAGAGTTCGGCGAATTGGTCGATATTTCTTAATTTTTGGTTCTTCATACAAAGTTTTACAATCAATTTTAGATTATTAATTTTCACTCGCAAAACATTAAAAGCCAGAAGTCAATCCAGGCTTAAACTCTGTTAAATATTACAAATTTGCTTTACGCAACGACAGCGAAATCAAATGTGAATAGTGCACTCTACAATAAAACTTAAGCAAAACATTTCAACTGTCCAAGGAATGCCCACTTTTCTTTACAAAACAAAACACGATATTAAAGATGTCGCAAAGTCGTGACTCGAGATATAATCAGCCAGTTTCAAGTGCATTCGCCATCCATACAAGCTCGTAGACATTTCTCTTCAGCCAACTTGATTAAAACTAGGGACGTAGCTAGCTGCCTCTTATTTTGATGCCAGGATGTCTCTTACGACTCTTGCAGCTGTACAAGCGAACTCATTTCGCGCTGTTTTCGTTTTAAACTAGTGGAAGGATTTAATAAGCTACGATTTTGTTTTATTAAATATTTTTCTTGTACGATAGAGCACGTTTATTATCTCACTCCTTATCTTAATTAAGATTTGAAGTGCAGCAAGTTTTGATTATATTCGACCCATTGTGAGTACTCTTAAGTTAGTTCTTTTATATAGCTCTGCTGTTTGCTTTTCATTTAGAAAATGTTGAAGTGATATAAAAGATAGCTGTTTCACTTCTAAGAAAATAACGTTGCTGGTATACTCATTATTTCATCTCGAAGCTTTGACTATTCATTAGCTTTTTATAAACTCTCTGGTTTTTACATGCGACAAGTTAGACCTTGCATTCATTCTGTCATTTACGACAAAATATTTTTCATATTTTTAAATAATTAATCTAGTTTTATGACAAAAAACTTTTGATCAAGTTATTTTGTTTTCCATCGTACCAGCAAAGTTTCAAGATTTTTGCGGTTTAACTAATTTAGTTACAGTCCACGATCAAATATTTAACAAAGATTTTTGAAAGCGTCTTCAATCGATTGAACTAAGCGTGAGTTTTAACGTTTTAAATCAGTTATATAAAATTTAAAACAGTACGTTTAGGAGTGAAGACAAGAACTTGGAACTAATAAACCATTTTATGATTATGACTAATATGACTACTTATTATTCTTTTCCTTACTGATTTGAAAACCTTTAGTTAACTCATTTTACTAATATGAAAAATCTTTTATTTAAATAATGAAATAAAACTGCATTCAAAGAATTTCTAAAATTCGCTTGACTTGCCCAGGAATCAAACTGGCTAGAATTACAAAAAACACAACACCTGTAGTTTTATTGCATTAATTGATGAAGTCAATCATAAGGATCAAATCTATCTAACAAACATGATAAATTAAATGCACCTAAATAATTAAAGATGATAGATTCGATGTCGAGTCGAGTCAACGCGAGCGTTGCAACGTTTCTACGAAAAGCTGACTTTTTATATTAAAAAATCTAAGAATGCAGTTTTGTATCTTTATAAAAAGACTAGCGGATCCTAGCGGTATCACCCGCGTGGTACCCTTTCCCGTAAGAATATAGGGATAAAATATAGCTTATGTCACTCGGGAAGAATGTATCTTTCTAATGGTGAAAGAACTTTCTAAATCGGTCCAGTAATTTCGGAGCCTATTCGATGCAAACAAACAAACAATCAAATCTTTCCTCTTTAATATAATATTAGTATAGGATAGAATGTTTTCTTTCAGTAAAAAAATAACTAAAGGATTTCAGGCAGTTTCACTTCGGGGTCCATAAAGTTTTTCCACCCTGTATATCAACTAACCAAATATATTTCAAATCAGAGATTATGAAAGATAAGTACACGAAGTAATTCAAGAAAACTAGTTATACAAAAAACTTGAGTTAAGCAACATGAGCTTAACATTTTACAAAATAACAACGAAGTTATTTCGCTTAAAAAATATTTTAATCAAATTAGAGTTATGGCAATACTATAATCATTTATACAATGATATCGTGCTAAGAAATTGTACGTGAATAATTTTAATAGATTTAATTTTATATAACATTCATCGTTGTCATAGATCAAAAGAAAATATAAGCCTCTAATTTGTTACAGATTGCCTACCGTGTCCAAAAGCGTGGTAGCTGGCGAATCGGTAAGTTTTATATTATTTGTAAATACTCGGGAGCCCGTAGTACAGTGGTAAATTCACTCGGCCTGCAATCGTTGAAGTTAAGCAAAATTCGCAATGGTCGGCCACGGGACGGGTGACCAAAACTTTAATATCTCGAGCTCCTCCGTAAGGCACGTTGAGTCATTAGTCACGACTGCGTTTACAGTCGTTAATAGCCACCAATCCGCATTGGGCCCGCGTGGTGGGCCCCATCCATAAGGCAGGTCTGTATCCCAGCAGTGCAGACTTGTAATGGCTGATGGTGAAATGTATAGGATAAACTTTTTAGTATCTCTCTAGGATGCTTAATAAATGTGTATTTGAGAGGCAGTTTGTAAGGTAGCTCTAGTGAAAAAGAAGATGAGAGGAGAGAAAAATATGTAATGTCATTTTAGAAGGATGTGTGACCGTCAGTTGATGAAAAACATTCAGTGTTAAATTTTACTTAAGTTTCGAGTTAGGAGATATCTCCAAAAAAAAGAGGCAATATTTTTAGTAACCCTAAACAAAATGTTAACAAACTAGCTTTGCTTTAACTGCTTAAAATGGGTGGTATTCTTAGATACTCCTCACGTTGATGATATGACATGACTGATGAGACTAAGTTGGTAAAACAAAGACCTCTTATATCGCCCAGTCGACCATGCCGCGGCTGCGGCAGCGGCGAGCGATTTGTGCATTCTTTTCGCGCTCGCGATGACAGACGTCTAGGTAATCAAATAAATAAATGTTACGCACCAACTAATGCGCAAATCGCTCGCCGCTGCCGCCTCCCCGGTAGCGAATAAACGAAACGTTTTAAAATACATACAATGTTTCATTTCAATTAATATACCTACGCAAAAAGTATAAGTTATTAAAATATTAGTTATTTTAGAGCCACCTCCCGCCGCATAGGGGCCCGGAAATCCGGGCCGGCCGGCCGTCGGGTCTCAGCAGACTGCCCCATCGAGCCCTCCACAGTGCGACTCCTACTGACGGCGGTGAGAGCAAGTAGTGAAGGGTTTTGCGGGTATTCCCCCATCCTGATCCTGACCCCCCATATCGAGTCACTATAAATAAAAAAGGCAACACAAATCACTTGCACATTTCCCAAATCACTTCCAAAGTGATTTCTTAATTCTAAACGATTCGATCCTCCTGTCTCAGACGCAACGTGGATTCAACGCTTCACTGCGGCATTCCGCCCTCTGAGGGTCATCGTTATCCAATAATTATTGCGTTGGTCAGTGATGCAAATGATGACAATCAATGTTATTCTTCAACCTATAGAAAATACCATGTTTAAGTAAACAGCAATTCGATCCGCCTGACTCAGACCCGCCGCGGTTTCAACGCGTCACTTGGCACGCACTGCGGCACTCCGCCCTCTGAGGGACCGCCGCCGTTATCCAATAATTATTGCGTCGGTTAGTGATGCAAATGACGACAACGACAGTTTCGTAATATCAGCCGCATGGTCTTGTAACAAATCGGCGGTAAACTACCAAATCAGTGCAATCTTCTGCGAACTTGAATCGCGCTGTTAAGTTTGATATTTTTTTACTGTAGGGTCTTATTTCTCTAGATCAACAGGAAATACACCAAAGGTTGCAAATAAGACGCGCGACGACGGAGGAGCAGAAATAAAAAAAAAAAATTGCATTGTGTATGTATGCAAAAAAGTAAAAATTTTAAAAATACATTGCTAATATTAATTCACGAATGCGTTATAGCTAAATGCTCATATACCGAAATCAAACACTAAACCTTTCTAACTCAAAAACTGTTTGTCACGACAATCAGCCCTTTTAACAAAGGTGACAGCAAAGCTTGATGGTTCTACTACAAATACCAGAATTTCCGTTCCAAAATCACTCTTATTACCTACTTACTGCTCTTACTACTTCGAGCACGGTCTCGATAAGGGTATTTTCAAGGTCGGAATGCTATATTTGAAGTGCTATCAACGGTACAGTCGTTATCCAATAATTGTTGCGTCTAAGCTGATGCAAATGTCACCAATGATTCTTGCATAATATCACAGTGCCTTACTCGGATCGTTACGAAGATCGATACCGATCTATATCGGTGGTGCAGTGGCAAGTCGTAATGGTTAAAGTATCGTCACCTTACGTACCACCATGTAATTAATGGAGTAGATTGAAACTGTCTGTAATAGTTTTTATTTAGTAAAAATAATACGATTCCGGTAAATTTTGATGTTATTTCAAATATTAAACTTTAATCTGTGGTCCGCGACACGCAGTCTCCCATACAAACGTAATACCAAAATAATTTAAAATTTGAGCATGATTGACTGAACTTGTGATGTTATTTGGAATAAGACAGTATTTATCTAGGTTAAAAAATATTGCCAATTACATTTTTCTAAAAAAAAAGTGCAATTCGAATTTAATTTTAATTGTGTAGGATTATTTTTTAATTGAAACCTAGATAAATACTGTCTTAATCCGAAAATCATTACAAGTACAGAAAAAAATGCTCTAATTTCAAATCATTTTGGTATTACGTTAGTATGGGGAGCTGACCGGTCGCCAGCCTCTTGAAAATTACGAATACTGTTCAACCATTAAAATTATACGCTGGGAAATATTCTCACTCAAGACCTTTAGCGGCATAAGAAGTTATAGTAGTGTGTAAAACAAACGCGAAATCTTATAAAATATATCTACAAAATCATAATGACGAATAACTCAATTTTAAAGACTCGAAAGATCTTAATATTTTGCCTACAAAATAAATTTATAAAAATGCCCAACGCTTCAATGAGCATTATTGTGAAGGATGCATCCCAAAAAATCACAATGTGTATAAAAAACGTATTACTAATCGCTTTAAAGATCAACCGATTACATTCAGATTACAGCCAGTGAACATTATCGATCAATATTGCTTACACGCTCCAGTAGTAAAGACATCACGCGACGCGCGCCATTGTTCAGCGCTTGCGCATGGCCCGTGCGACGGCGATCGGGCAATGACCTCGTTTATTATATCGGAATATTAATTTTGATGACACTTTGAGTTAAAGGTTTACGGGTTCTTTGATAAGTAGGTTAGTTTATGTAGTTTATGTAGGAACTTAAATTTTGATGACACTTCGGGTTAGTATTTGGTCAATTTTTTTGTGATTGTACGTAGGTTGTACTTAAGTTTAAATAAAGTTGCAAGTAATATTTTATCATCATACTGCTGTTATCTTCTGTATCGTCTAATACCGAAAAGTTTTAAAAGGAAAGAAAACACCAGCCTTTTATGTTTTCGGACACGACTCGAACCAGCACCATTTTAAAACCGCTCTAGTGCTCCTAATCAATTAGGCTTTCAAAAGGTTTACGAGAATTGCCTAATTTTTCTGTTAATTTACCATCATTTTATATTACACTAGCGCTCCGCTCGCGACTTCATCTGCGTGAACCCCCTTTTTTACCCCCCTAGAGGGGGAATTTCCAAAAATACTCTCTTAGTGATCCCTAAACTCCCCAAGGAACATACATATGCCAAATTTCAGCTTCTTGCACCCAGTAGTTTCGTCTGTGTTGTCTGTCTGTCAGTCGGTAACGCAAGAATTATAGATATGAAACATTTTTACAAAATGTTTTTATAATCGATCAAGATGAATCATCGTTATCTTTATTTTAATAAAACGCTAGCAAAAGAAGTAACCTATCGTGGTGATGTCAAGTAGGTACCTCCATAACGATGTGGTTTTTATATGAAAAATATTATCCAAAGCTAAAGCAATTAATCTTTTTACTTTGCTATCAAAGGTGATAATTATTACTATCTTGTTATAATATTTTGATTAGTACATGATATTAATGAATCTGTAATTAACTTAGTAATTACGCGTCATCTGCAAAATATTTATCACACTGAAACACGTTGAAATGATGTTTACTCATTAATTATACAACCACGATAAATTAAAGACATAATTTTAATTTATATCTAATGAATATAATATAAAATAAACATATATATTCTGCGAAACCATTTACAGACGTTGACCTCTTGAATGGAAAGCTCTTTTCGTAAGTATCCGTTAATTTATAAACTGGAAATCATTAATTTCTTTTAATTTCATTAAGCAAGAACAAGCAATATATTTTATTAATAATAATTAAATAGTAACTACTTTCTATTAAAAAGATTATTGTTGTGTAATCAAGAGTCTGTTTTCGTACCAAAAATTATTTAATAAATAGTAACTTAGTGTGTGTGTGTGTGTGGATAACTTCAAAAGTATTTTCTGCAGAAATCAAAAGGGCCTCTAATGCCCGAATACTCGTACGCTACTTATCTTTGGGAGCGTCTCACACATCGCCCTGTCACTTTAAATGTCAAACGTATGAAAGAGATGCCATGTTGTTTGAGACGCTCCCAAAGATGGTTTGCGTACGAGTATTCGGGCATTAATTTTATATTGTGTTGTGTTTGTGTGCAGGCAAAGTTTCGCTATGACAGAGACCATGATTATGATTTTAAATTAATTTAATATATTCACAATGCAATGGCATGCAATAAAAAAATTTAATTTTTGATAAACCACCAGCCGCATACAAACCACCCCTAATTAGACATAAAGATTTTAAAAGACGCGGCTGCCCAGCTTCTAATGACTATGCTCCCTTAATCAGCTCTTACAACGTCCACTGGTCAAGAGAGAGTACATGTACTATTTCCAGATTTGACACGGCATCGATATAAACTATATCAGTTAGGACTGAAATTAATGATACCAGCCCCAACCACATATTACGTTCAATTGGCTTCGCACACAGCTAACCGTAATGTTTCGCAGTAATATGTTATGTGTCGTTATGTCATCGCTAGAGGAAATTATGTCTATTACCCAACTCTAGGTGATATATTGGAAATATATGTATAGATATTATTTTTTACATGCAAACACCTGTGTTGTAAAATAATAAAAAACACTTTCTAAAGTCAACAATACGCACAAAAGAAAACAGGTGTTGATCAGTATTGTCTCCAGAAGAATACATTTGCACACTACGAATATATCTTTTGGGTGGACAGGTCTTATGACGCAGAGTTGCTGATCACGCCGTGGCGTTAGTCATTGTTGTTTGTTCTGTGTATGGATGTTAATATTATTTTATTTCTTGTCGTTACTAGTGGGCCTACCATAGGTTTTTCTTTACGTTTAGTGTACAGTAAACGGGAGACTTTTTATATGACAATCTGTACAGCGCCACTAGTGGGCAGTAGCAAAACTACAGATTCTCATACAAAATGTCTCCCGTTTACTGCACGGAAAGAAAGAAAAACTCATGGTAGGCCAGGGCCCCGATCGCGGTAATCCTATGACGCATTAGTCAAGTGTTTGTACGTGCAGTTGACGTGCAAAACCGTTTTTGATAACGCGCGGCTTTGACAGTGCGACAACGTTTTCTGTTCCGGTCATAATCTTTGGAACTAAAACAGTTTTCATACGACAGTCTATTTTGACAGCTCATTTCGTATTTCAAGTGGTTCCTTTGTCACGGATGTCACCGGATCAGTCAGGATTGTGGGAGGGCATTTGTGCACTACACTGAATTTTACCGATCCGGAAAAAAACGGATGCTTGTATTTTAATAATTAATCATTTATAATAGTAATTAATTAAATACAAGCATCCGTTTTTTTCCGGATCGGTAAAATTCAGTGGTAGTGCACAAACGCCCGGACTATAGGTTTGCGTGACGTGTGCGTCGTTATGTCATTACGGCAATACGAAGTCAAACGTCAAGACGCAAACTTGATCAAGACGCGCTGCATAGAATTACGGCAATCGGCCCGCAGGTCGTCCGCCGAAGGATTTATGAACCAATGACGTACCTAGCTTCTTTGACGTTCCGAAGTACGTACTATATCAGCCTAGACTGAATAAGCACTTTTTCATACTCCTTTTCAATTATAAACCTACGTTAATGAATGAAGGAGGAGTCTGTGGTGCAGTGGTTAGCGCACTCGGCCTGCGATCGTTGAAGTTAAGCAAATGTACTGCTACTGCTGTAACTGCGATCGTGCAAGTAAGTAACAAATTAGTACAATGATTTAGTACTTGTCATTGACACGTCGAAGAAGTAACAATAAAACACTCATAATCAAACAAATATGACAGTATATTACAGTATATATTTGGTTGGTGGTAGGACTACCACCGTCTTATCTGCGTTTGACGCCATAACAATGATGTTTTCAGCATTATTGTGTTCCGGTTCCAGTTCCTCAGTTATTGGGGATTCCGGGAGTAGTGCGCTTCCACCTTCAGCCTTATCACCACTTAACATCGTGTGATGAAGGCTAAGTGCTACCCCGTTGTGGATAAAAAAATATATATAAGGGTAAGGGTAAGGTATCTTTTATATACCTACTTAACTAAATATATCATTTAAAAGGTAATCACATTATAGTATCAAATAATACATTCTTTTGCTGACTGATATTTACTCGTTCCTTAATCAATTAATTCCAAACCAGTGCAGACTATAATAATATCTAAAAACAAAAAATAACCATGAATATTTCAATGTTTGTTGTTATTTATTAAGCAAATACCTAAACTAGCAAATAACAATGCAGGAGCAATATTGGAAATTAGTTACGCCCTCAAATAGTATTCGATTTGAAATATCGTTGAACCGCGAAACCATTTCAAATGTACTAATTGACACTTTACGATGAATAATTAATATGCTCTATTAATTATAACGCGTCACGTTAGTTAAATATAGATAAATTTATGTGACTGACAAACTTTTAAAATAAGCCTCTAGATTATAAAGATATTTGTTTAGTATTTTATATAATCGCTTTGATTAGGGTTGGCCGCAAAAGAGGTTTTTGATAATGTTTATTATGATATCGTCGTGCATTTTATTAAATAAAATATAAGAAAGTTTATAAAAAATTGTTTGCTTATGGGATAGAAATATAGAGTTTCAAGGAACTTTGTTTTCAATTGTTTCGTGGTCAATGTTAAATACCTATACTCTTGTTATTAGCTTACATAATAGATAATGATAGGTATTCTAGGCTAGCATTTCAAAATCAAGGTCGGTTTGTGGTTTACTTTCAACAAACAAACAATTGTGACCACAATTACATAATTTGACCAACTGTACTATTTACCTTCTGTATTCACTTAACCAGAAAAATTTTGTTTCGTTCAAAACTTGTTATGGGCAGGCAAATTTTTGAAAATGAAGTATTAGAATAAATCGACCCGTCTCACAAGCTCCGATGGGATTAGTTGTGAGATGAGTCGTTTTTTCTAATACTTCATTTTTAACACCTACTAAAAATTGCATTTTGAGTGCAAGAAGCAAAAATAATAGGCATGTTTTTTCTTATTTACTTATATTATTGTAAGCATAATAATATATAATGATAAAAATAATATTTCGTATCGACAATTTTGCCTTCTGAAGAAAAGTTATAAAAATAAACTATCGGAGGACAAATCTAATGACACCCCTAGAATTGAAGTGATCATTCGTCCAAACAGCCGACAGGTTTGTCCGCTTTCTTCCTCGGATCACGTTTTATCGAATCGTTTGAGAACCACTCGTTTCCTGATATCGATATACTACAAAGTTTGGGATATATTACTTTGATGAAGCTAGATTTTGTTGTTTTATACATTGTAATGTAGCAAATGTAGAAAAAAATTATTACGGTGAAGTTTTTAAATTATTGATCGATTCATCAATGTTCTCGATGATTTGTGGCGTTGGTACTGAAGTCGTGACTGCTTACAATTCCTACTTGTTTGGCTTTATCGACAGGTTCTTGACAAATATTTGTAGGTACGTAATCTTTTAAACATGTCATCTTCACCGTTATATTACAATAAGAAAACAAAACAAGTCAATTGTTAAAGAAAAAAATATAGATATTGAATCATAGTTTCGGAATTTTGACTATTTGTTTGGTTTTCCAGTAAAACGGTAGTAAAATATTTATTAATGAGAACTATGCACGAAAACACGCAGCCGAACTTGCGGGAGATCGCTAGTCTACTATAACACATCTCTATCAAAGCTTTTGTCACGTCATTATAACACAAGATGCGTTCGCACTTTCTAACCATTGCAAAACGGTTGCGTACATCGTTAAAGATGTAACATACACCATCAAGTTAATTATAAGTTACTCACAGTATACTTAGTAGATTAACCTCAGCGTTTACTATAAGGTCAAGTGGAGACGTGAGATATTATGGGAGACAAGCGGAACCGGCCAGAGTGATTGTTTTGACAAGCAATACATTAAGCTCGAATCAAAATCACGCATGCCAACCTAAATTTAACTAGTGTGTAATTACCTTAATGAGATCATATTGAGCTGTGATTAACGCTTGATTCGTATACAACTATAATTAACAGCACGTTGTGTTTGTTACAACTTATATTTAATATGATGTCATAGAAAAAACGAAACGCGTGTTCACGAAAGTCATTACGAAATCTAAAATTTTTATCAAAGAATGTAATGGGCAATGACAAACTTTGGAAATGGATTCGTTAAAATTTTATTAAACACCACCAACTACATAGTACTACGATACAAACTAAGCTGCAAAGTAATTATGAAACTAATTTCAATTTAAACTAGAAAGTTATATAGCTTTTCAATTCATATTGTTCGCAGCAGACGTACAAAATATGAGGGACTTATTATGAAACCTCTATGTACTATGTCTAACTTTAACTAACTAAAGAAGATTTTTAATGTCTTACAATTCAAAACCAATAGTAAGCTAATATTGTTGAAAATTCTATTTTCATAGATATATTGGAAATATAATTTTTTATTTGTCCTTCTCACCACGAACTTTCTGCGAGCGAAAATCTTGGCTCGATAACGACCTTCACAAAGATATTTCGAGATTACAAAAGTAAACGCTGAGGTTAGTTACCTTATAGTAAATGCTGAGGTTAATCTACTAAGTACCTATACTGTGAGTAACTTACGCGAAACGTCAACATGAAAATAAAAATATTTCAATTTCAATTCATTTATTCACCCTTTGTAACATAGCGTAACTTAGGCAAGTCCAGAAATTACAATGATTAAGTAATTATTTAAAATACAACATAAATTAAGAAAAAATTAAAAAAATTAACATCATAAAAAATTCAAATTGTATAAATAAAAATAAAAGTAAGTATAATTTTATTACATAAGTATTATACATTACACTCCATTAAATTAATAACATTATTAAAACATACAATTGTATAGTCATAATTTCATTAGCACATAGGTACCTATTATTTTTTTCTATCGAAGAAATCATTTAATTAACATAATAAAAAAGTCATAATTTTATACAATATCACAATACTTCGGTACCTACCTATAACTTATTCTAAGATATCACAAAATGAACAATCCATGAATTCCGAGAGCCTATAAAATGGGTGTCTCTCTAAAAAATCCTTCATTTTATGCTAAAATTAGATTTAGATTAAATTAAATATTTGCAAAATAGGCACTTTCTTATAATCCAGCGACGCATGCGCAGTCGCGGGCGGTGCTAGTTATGAATAAAAAAAAATGTGAGCCCAGAATTCGTGAGGTCGTGTCACGCAACCATTAGACCACATACGCCGTGCTGTATTGACGCGGTTTAAACTAGCTTCCTCGTCCAGACATGACATCATGGCAAACAGTTTTTGTGGGTAGCCTGCAGCGGAACCAATCATTATTCGATTTTGTCGCAAAAACCAACGTTGCATCAGTTTGCCATTTGTTTTGCCATGCCAAACAAAAATTTTAGGTATAAACTATTTCTTGGAAGCAATACTTCTCATGAAGGAATATTTTAAGTTTTTTTTTTTTCTTTCTTTATAGAATCTGAATGCAATCGGCATTTGAAGGCAACGAATGTTTCTGAAGCATCTCACAGTTTCAAACTTTGATAACTTACCCCGGAAATCCGGCGGAACTTAGAAATTTCTCTTTTGTAATCTCGAAATATCTTTGTGGAGGTCGTAATCGAGCCCAGGATTTTCGCTCGCAGAAAGACAAACAGCGTCTGGAAACTTTTACAGCCCGAGTTTAGGGGTGGGGGTTCTAAAAATTTAGACTCACGCACAAAAGTGATTTGTCATAGTGCTTGTTGCCAGCATCTGGCCGGCGGTATAAATCGCGGAGTTTCCGCATTAGCGCGGTCCGTCCGGCCGGCCGCCGTAACGGCCAGGTAATAATTTCAATCTGCAACGCCATCCAAACTTTAGAACGGGCAAACTTCAACACATTATCTTTTAATTTCAACCCGCTGGCACACAAATAAGGCGCCAAGATCCCACCGACGCGACGACGAGCTCGCCTGAGAAATAAATTGACACAGGAGATCGCCGTCCCGTTCGCTGTTTCTAAAGCAATGAGATACGAAATTCTCATTAAAATTTTCAGAGTGGAAGACGGAATCCCGGTGCTCCATTCAATTCCGCCTTTTGAAACTGAATCACAAGTTTTAATGAATTACTTCGACAATAAGTATTAAACGAAAAATTGGTTGCTCAGACTCGATGAGTCGTGATGAACACTCGACCGAAGAATACTAGTAGCACTGTGGCACCTAAATTTTCAAAAATATTCGTAATATGAAGGAGTTCCATATCTTTTAATTCACGTCTCGATATTTGTCTATTAGCAAAAACATTAAATCATTACTCACCTTTAAATGCATTAGGTATTTAGCAGCAAGGTGAAGTGAAATCGCACTTAGATGTTTAAATGATTAATCAAACATCCATTACGAAAATTAAAATCGATTATTTACAAAATTACACTTCTCGATATTTACACAGTTAGTCGATTTAGGAGTCGTGAATTTGCTGTCGCGTAATATATTATTAGGAAGTAGTCAGTTACTTCACACGTCGTGATTCACGGACAATTCTATTATTACATACGTATAAAGTACAAGTATTGGAGTTTGCACATTTTAAGTGCAAACGAGCGAAGCGTTGCAAGCAAGTCCTTTGCAAAGAGGTCAACTTCTTCATTGTAAAGAAAACACTCCAGATACACTTTTGTTGTAAGTTTCTTCTCAACCTTAAGCAAAACAAGTGACCACCTTCAGAGCCTAGAAGGTTTCCATTTCACCTTGTAATATGCAAATCGGCTTCTGACTTTTCCAACGAAATGAAATTTAATTTCTCTCAGCCCCCTTTAGAAGTAACTTTTTCCTTACTTATTCAAATAAATACTTACTTGCTGATTAATTTGGGAGACTCATTCTCACTTTCATTGAATGAAACAAGTTTAATTAACAAGTTCAGTTGCGACTTGCTTAAACAAAACGGCCCTTCGACTGGGGCACCTGGCTGCGTAAATTTTAAATCAAATTTTGAAGCATCATCATTAATTAATTTAGCTGTCTGGGATTCTAGAAATATTTAATAGCAAAAAGATTTTTTATTTACTGGTTAATGTTAGCAGTTGTAAATTTAACTGCAAGTTACTCTGATTAGCAAACTTGGATTTGATTTTTTCTCTTCTTTAAATAACAAAATCATAACATATTTACGATTAATAATGACTCTGTTTCTTATTAAAATAACGATCTCTGTTTATTTTATAATTAACGATTTTATCAAATACATAAGACTTTTTTTTTATTTTATCATCTTGGCCACAATTTATATTGAAAATATGAACGTTTTAACAGCGATTCCATACTTTTTTTCTTCCTTTCTCACACAGCCTTAGGGCAAGGGGGGTCAGTATAGTACGCTCTCCTCAGACAGTGATTCCTTACTAATTTTGTTACTTAGTAGTTCACACAGCACTTCATTAAATAACCCAATGCTTTAACAAACCTATCATCATGTAAGTTTTTATTTAATGGCAAGCATCACTGTTTACAAACTTAACAAAAACAATTGCCGAAACCGGTTGTATAATACTCAAACAAGACAAACAAGAATCCGTTCGTCAGAGTCTAGTAATCAATCTAATTTTCAGTCCAGTTTGAGTGATAGAAGTAATAAGTCACGCGTAATGATATGTGCAACGACAGACGCTATCTTAATACCGCGATAGATCAAACGGCCATTCAAACTCAATAGGCGATCCATCATCGAAATAATTGGGGCCCTTTCTAATCGACGTTAAACGGTCACGAACGGTGAAGCGACTAATTTTATTTAAGTAGAACGTTGGGACTAACTAGCATAAGTAAAGTAGCGCATGATAGAGCATGGGGTGATAAAAGCCTTAAATAATAAGCACAGCTTACATATCGTCATCAGACATTTTCTTATGTCACTGCTGCTGTGGCATGTGGCATTATGGGTAGATAAAGTGATGGGGCATAACCATTCCCATACACTAATTTTTGTGAATGTTTTCAACATAGTGTATAATGCAAATAAATGGGCAATGGAAAATTATAATAGAATAAACAAGTAATAGGTTACTATAACCAACATTTCTGATAAGACAGCCTAAACACGTCATCGACGCGAGACGATATAATTATATGCTTCCTGGGTGCCTACCATCAACTTTAAGACAGCGATTCAAAAATAGCGCGATGCAGAATAGGTTCCTAAAATGAATTGCTTTCTTTCGTACTACGACCTTCTGAAAACTGGATCGCAAATGAATTGCTAAATGTGAATGACCGAACGATGTGTGTCCTTATTTTTTCTACCCGTCTCTTTCACTCGATTCTGTCATGCCCAGAGAGTGAGAGGGACGGGTATAACCTGCAGGTGTCATGTCAGCTTGGCCGAGTTATAAGTCAAATAAGAGATCTGACAACTTAGCGGCTGTTAAATGTCATTGAATGATCACTGAATCGCTGTCATTGATATTAAGCTGTCGTGGTACGAATATACGTGGTAGATCAGTTTAGGTCCTAAACAAAACCGCAATAAGAGTTGATGGTAGGCACCCTGTTCTGACGACGACGCTGAGGTATGAGATAAACTTAGGGCCTTTTTCCTGTCATGCGGATCTGCGCCCGCGCGTGGTTTCGGTCCGCGTGCGTGTGACAGAATGTTCCTGGCCGCGCTGCGTGCGGACCGTATGATAGAAAATATATATATCAATAATGACAGTACGTGGGCGGTCAAAGTGCGGACGAACTGCACGCGGGCGGCAACCCGCAGGGCAGGAAAAGGCCCCTAACAGCGTTCGCTGCGCGACTGACGCATGACTGACGTTCCCGCGTTCGCTCCCGCTTCGCAGACGCTCGGTCGCATCTATGTCAGGGCTTTTCGATTTGTCGTACATTAAGGCAGCTTTTAAATTATTTCAAACCTAACGCCCGAATTCTCGTACGCAAATCATTTTTAGGAGCGTCTCAAACATTATGGCATCTCTTTCATACGTTTGACATTTAAAGTGACATGGCGATGTTTGAGACGCTTCCAGAGTTAAGTAGTGTACGAGTATTCGGGCATTAAAGTGACAGGGCGATGTTTGAGACGCTCCCAAACATAAGTAGCGTACAAGTATTCGGGCATAAGTTCATTAAACTGATTATATAATTTTGTGTATAGTATGAAAGTAGGTTCTATTCTTGATTATTCTCTTAATATAATCGTCATCGACGCAGGGTCGCGAGGTTGCGACACTAACTCTCTCCGCGACCTTTGTTAGTTTTGTTGCGCAACGCGTTATGGAAGCTGCCATAATAACACGGAAACTACTTATTATAAAGTACATTGTGTATTAATATAACAAAACTTTTGGTCTATTAGTCTATCAAAAAGTTTCATTCATACGAAATGAATTAACATCTTTGGACTAACGACTTATAGACTAGACTAGTCTTACAAGCAAGTATCAGAGGTCAGTTTTTTTATCGATCTGAAGTTACTGACACTGAAAATGAAATATTAAACAATATCAACCCGTCTCACAACTAGCTTGGATGGGACTCGAACCCACGACCTTTGACTGTCCGCGCGAATACTCTGACCACTGAGCTACGGAGTCCTACTCCTCATATTTCATTTTCAATATAATTGTGACATTAAAATGCATTGTAAATGCAAGTAAGAATACCTTTACTGCCTTTAATCATTATTAAATCAGAAACAAATATTCCAATAATTTGATATTGTTTTACAATTAATACAGTTTTTTTATGTTATTATTCTCAAGACAGTCATTGAAGAGTTTTTCAAACCTACTAGCTGACTCATGAACAAGGTCGACTATAACATAATATAACAAACAAACACTTATTACCTATTAATCATATACATTGAAATCTATTTGAGGATCACCTCTCATGCCTCAGGCTAAAAACATTGGTACAGACAGACGAAATCGATCATCTGTTTTTGTTCCGAGTAAATTTTTTGACAAATTCTATTGTGTCGTACTTTTTGCCATGATGATTTATCCTCTCTTTATTATTATTAAGCCTTGCAATTTATACTTTGACTCTATAAGTTTTTAAGTTTAAGCCGAAGGCAATAGTAATTTAATCCTTACAAGAATTTTTAACTATCACACATTTTTCCTATAAGAATTTTTAACTTTTTATCATCATTAGTTTCACAACTGAGCGTGAGCATGCCTAATCCTCAATCAGCTTAAAGGTATGATAACTAATTCTGAATAAAATGTTGCCTTCGATAACTACCAACATTATTATTGAACAAATAATCCACACCGTGCTTTTATAGTATAAACAAATTGACAGCAAATGGTGTGGCAAGCTCACAAACAGATTTTCTTTGAAGTCGTAATTGGGTGTCAAACATTTCATTGGAATGCAAGAAAACGATGTAGTTACTGGAAAATTGCACCTAATAATGGTTTGGGGCGACTGGTTAACTTGAGCTGTCCAATCGTACATTTGAAAGTACCTACATGTGCATAAATAATATAGACATTTAAGGACATTGTAAGCGTATACATTCTATACATATACTAACCTAGGCAATAATATTAAAATAATTTACAAATTATTTTAATATTATTTGTTTTATTTAACTTTCGAACTAACTAACTAACTTCTTTGTTAATTATTTTATTAATTTTCAATAGCTTTATTTTCTTAGAAAAAATAATATTTTTTGTTATTAAGTATTGATTTAAGGGCTTATTCATAAATTTTATTTTTTTTGGTATTTCCGAGAACGCTGCGTCACTTGTCATGAATGAAAATGATTTACTTTTCAGTTCATTATCAATAAGCGTTTGTCAGAAGGTCGATTTGAACCTCAAAAAAGTGATTTGTAACCAGTAAAACCTTATCAACAGGGATTAAAAGATATCTATCAGAATTTCTCCGTAATCGATTTTAAAGTGATTAATGGATTTACCAATAAAGAAGAAGATTTACCCTCAAAGAGATAAAAGGCCCTTTCATCAGGTCAAATAGATTTTTTCAACTTACCTGTGATAAAATGGCTCTTTTAATCGAGAATTCGAATAAAAATTAAGAGAACATTTTACACAAATAGTGGGTTTAACAATTTGGGAGTCTAATGTCGTACTAATTGCTTTTTAAATTAACTTTCTATAATGTAGGTAAGTTAACTATTCAAATTATAATTGTTATAATCTAGAAAATGTTGTACGAGAAAAGTTATAATGTAAAAAAACAACTATTTAACAAATACGAAATCACCCTACAGTAAAAGCAGAACATATATTTCTTGAACTTTGTTTATAACTATATAAATAATTTTCCGAAGTGAGACATTTAAGTGATTTCAAAATGTTCGGTTGTTACGTCGTTGCCGTCGGCGGTCTGTCAGTGCTCAACTACAATGTAACATTTATCTCCGTTAACTCGGTAGAGGCAAAGGCAAAGGTTGTTACCATCGATGGCGGGTTAAGGCGCTACTCGGAAAAGAATGGACTTTTTGATTTAAAACTATAGGACGGTTACAGTTGTTACAAATCTGGTAATAAGATATATATTTATTCATACCTTTATCTAGAATCGTATAGTTTCAAAAACACGATTTTATGATTTTGCCTCGACACTTTTTCTTTTAGAAAAGACCTCTAGAAAGTACGAAAATTCAAGATTATTCTTAAATGGGGCTACTTACAGTAATGGAAATTGGTTTAATTAGTGGACAGCAATAATATTTAGGATCGTATAGAAGCATTTTTTTATATCGCTGTAGTTTTTTAATACGAAGTGATGCGTCGTTTTCTCATTGCTATCTCGCTTCAGCATAATTTTTCCGAGTATCGCCTTAAAAGGCAGAAAACTGTTGGAAATAAATCTTGTTTTGAGGTAAATATTAAGTCTAATTAGACAATCTAGTACCTATTTGATAGATAACTTATTACTTATTTTAACCGCCTCTGTGGTCTAGTGGTTCATACCACCGATTTCAGACCCAGAGGTCCCGGGTTCAATTCCCATTGGGGGTACATATTGTATTCGGTTTGGTTGGTGGTAGGACTTGTTCGTAGTCCGCCTGGCTAGCTACCACCATCTTATCTAAGTCTGACGCCATAACAATGATGTTTTCAGCATTATTGTGTTCCGGCAGTTAGAGATAAGATAGCCAGTTTCTCAGTGATTGAGGATTCCGGGAGTAGTGCGCTTCCACCTTCAGCCTTATCACCACTTATCATTAGGCGTGTGTGATGAAGGCTACGTGCTACCCCGTTGTGGATAAAAAAAAAAAAAAAAAAAGATAGATAATTAAACACATCTTAGATCTCTGCGCAAACTGTAAGAAAGCGAATCAAAACTGGTGCGTTCCATAATAGGTTCCTAAAAAGAATTGCTTTATTTCGTACCATAATCTTCTAAAAACTGAATCGCAAATGAATTGCTGAATCTAATGAACGAAAGATTTGTGCCCTTATTTCTTCTACCCGTCTCTTTCACTCGATTCTGTCATGCTCGGAGAGTGAGAGGGACGGGTATAGCCTGCAGGTGTCATATTAGCTCGACCGTGTTATAAGTCTAATAAGAGTTCATGACAGCTAAGCGGCTGTGAAATGCCACTGCATTACTTGTCATTGACGCAATAGAATCTCGATCGCAATTTAGATGTCGTGGGACGATTAGGCGAAGCAGATCAGTTTAGGTCTTAAACAAATCCGCAATAAAAGTTGCTGGTAGGCAAGGCACCCTGTTCATTAAAATAAAACCGGTCAGTAATAAAAATTAAGTTCAAAAACTAAAACCCGACTACTGAAAAATCACGCTCTAAAAAGTATGAAACAAGAAAATATTCTCATCTGAAATTGCCGTGGTCGTATGCCACTTTTCCCTAGAATGAAAATATTGTTTTGTTATATTATATAGTCGTGGGCATACGACCACGGCAATTTCAGATGAGAATATTTTCTTGTTTCATACTTTTTAGAGCGTGATTTTTCAGTAGTCGGGTTTTAGTTTTTGAACTTAATTTTTATTTACATTATTTTGGGGTCATAATTTTGCGCTGTGTAGTGCCGGCACATAAAAATAATAGCACTACCCCCTTTCTTCTCGAGGGTGTCGTAAGAGGCGACAGAGGGAAAACTGCCATCAAGAGAGGGGCAGCAGCGTCTCCATGTAACAGCAGGACATATTTTTTATTTTATTTTTGTTTATAGTGAGGGCAAATACAGTCTTTTCGTATACCGCTAACGGTATGTTAGACTCAGTCAGACAAGGTCTGTCTCTCGCCGCGCTCAGCCCTCCCGCCAGGGGGTTTTACACCAAATCAATCAGTCCCCAGTCCACGGCGGCCCCGCTATTTCTAGCTACTAGCGGCTATGGTAACGGCGGGGCAGGGGGTGCTGAGAATCCCCAGGTAAGACCAGGCTACCAACACAGACGACTTGACCTGGCAACCTACAACACGAGCATATTGCGGACTGTCTCGAAGCTCATAGAGTTGGAAGAGGTTTAGTAAGTTACACTGGGACATCATTGGATTATCTGAAGTCCGAAGAGAACTTGATTATCCTGCAATCCGGTAACATACTTTACCATCGGGAGGGCGAACAGCAGTCCCTAGGTGTTGTCCACATTCCACAAGTCCCTAGTCAACAACGTGATCACCATCGGAAGCGTGTCGAGCCGGGTAGCGTAGGTACCCGATACTCAGAATATCGAAACGGTATTCGCTAAATGTATACGCTCCGACCTCGACACAATGGCGGTGACGAAGTGGAGTCTATGTATGAGGAGGTTTCGAAACCCATGCATAGCTATAAAACCCACTACACGGTTGTGATGGGAGATTTCAATGCTAAGTTGGGGCAACGTTGCAGTGATGAGTTAAGAGTGGGGCAATTTGGATTTGGGCAATGGAACGATAGCGGCCAGATGTTGGCAGACTTCATGGAGACGGAGAACCTCTTTATGATGAACTCCTTCCTCAGGAAGCCCGTAACCGGCAAATGGACCTGGATCAGCCCGGACGGTACAGTCAATAACGAGATCGATTTAACATGTCGACCAAGAAGCACATCCTCAATGATGTCAGTGTGATCACCGCTGTTAAGACAGTAAGCGATCACCGTATGGTCAGAGGCACATTGAATATCAATGTTAAGCTTGAAAGATCGCGGCTGATAAAATTCACGCTCCGACCAATACCGGCTCAAATTTAAAACAATGGCTCTCAAGCAGCTTAAAAACAACAAGGCGGCGGGCGGGCTTCTGAGAGCGGGCGGAAAGCCGATACTTAATAAGCTTTTCAATACAATCATCCTCGAGGGCAAAACGCAAAAGGCATGGGGCAGAAGCGTTTTTCAAGAAGGGTGATAGGACTCTTTTGAAGAACCACAGACCCATCACGTTTCTGAGCTATATCTATAAGATGTTCGACGACTTCCAACCTCCCGAACAAGCCGGGTTCTGGAAAGGCTAATAGCACCAAAGACCACATTCATACGCTGCGGCTAGTTATACAGAAAACCGAAGAGTACAACTTGCCTTTTTGCTAGGCGTTCGTGGGCTACGAGAAAGCCTTTGATACTATTGAGAGCTGGGTGGTGCTGCAGTCTCTCCAGAGGTGCCAAGTAGCCCACAGGTACATCTATGTGCTCAGGTACTTATACCAAAACGCCACCATGTCAATCCGATTACAGAACCAGAGCTGTAATCCTATCCAACTACAGCGAGGTGTGAGACAGGGAGACGTCGTCATCTGTCCGAAACTATTCACAACTGCGTTGGAGGATATTTTTAAGCTTCTAGATTGGAAAAGATGCGGCATCAACATCAATGGCGAGCACCTAACACACATACGGTTTTCCGATGATGTAGTTCTTATGGCTGAGACCTTGGAAGACCTGCAGTGCGATTCTCTAAGCGCAAACATCGTACAGCCTTGGTGGCAGCGGCTGCAACAGCGGTGAACGTGTACATTGGTACTCTTCAAAATAATTTTCAACGCTGTTCGACACTAGCGCCTCACGGCTGTAAGTGGCGTGATAAGAAATCAATTATTTTCAATTTTTTGTATGAAATTGGTATTCTCTAAGTGAAACAGCCTCAGCTTCGACCGCAGCATCGACAATCGACATGGCCCGCCTGAACATAATGCTCGAAGATCTCAGTAATGCTTCTCAAAGAGCGGGTCTAAAGATGAACATGGATAAGACGAAAATCATATCCAATACCCATGTTTCACCCGCTCCAGTCGTTGGGAACATTACGCTCGAAGTTGTTGACCACTTTGTTTACCTAGGGCAAACGGTCCAGTTAGTAAGTCCAACTCCGAGAAAGAGATCTCTCGACGAATTCAGCTCGGATAGGCAGTGTTCGGGAAGCTCCGGCATATATTCGCGTCCGAAATACCTCCATGTCTCAAGACGAAAGTCTTTGACCAGTGTGTGTTGCCAGTCATTACTGGCTTACTGACCTATGGAAGTGAGACGTGCTCTTTTACTATGGGTCTCAAAAGAAGGCTCAAAGTCACCTAGCGAGCAATGGAGAGAGCGATGCTTGGTATTTCCTTGCTCGATCGAATCAGAAACGATGAGATCCACAGGCGAACTAAAACCACCGACATCGCTCGAAGGATTGTACCGTTGAAGTGGCAGTGGGCGGAACAGATAGCGCGGAGAAACGATGGCCGTTGGGGCGGAAAGGTTCTCGAATAGCGATCGCGTACCGGTTCCGTGGGCAGGCCCCCTACAAGGTGGACCGACGATCTGGTCAAAGTCGCGAGAAGCCGCTGGATGCGGGCAGCGCATGATCGCTTGTTGTGGAGTTCCTTGGGGGAGGCCTATGCCCAGCAGTGGGCGTCGTTCGGCGATATGATGATGATGAATTTCGTGATAAAGTCAAAATTCGATTTATGCAAGCAAAGCCGCAAGCAACAACTAATAAAATATATATTTTTGAAACGAGCTCACCAAGAGCTTTTATTTGATACCAAACACGATATTCTTCTAAAAAAAAAGTTTTTTAGTTCACAACTTTATGTCGTCTAGAGGGCGCCATATTCAATTTCATGTGACGTGACATAGCCTATAACCAGCAGACAATCAAGACGCTTCCAACGATACCTCAATTGTGAATATATGATCAGCAGTTAAGAACTTATGCGGGAACAGATGAACATACATACAAACATACATACATACATACATACCGGTCAAACTCATAACCCTCCTTTTTTTTGCTTTGCCGTAGTCGGGTAAAAACTAAGAATATTTAAAAAACACAATTCAGAATTACCAATTATGTGTGCAATATACGCGTGATCAAATCCTAATATGAACATATAGGTTTACCTTTCCCATAGAGAGCTCTATACTTATTTAAAGAAACAAAACAATCATTATCGTATGCTAGTCAGTAGTGAAACTACCCAATTTATCAATTAAGCCCTAACTTCTTCCAGAGACTTGTTTAAAACATAAATCAAACGAAGACATGATTAAATGAAGATGAATCAAGTGATTCGTTTAAGTAGCAGTACATTGCTATGTGAATATTACGAAAAACGGGATTTTTACCATGTTTTGATTTGTTGTTACTCCGTGATCATGGCGTGTGCAACTGCGCCGAAATATCGGGGACTCAACAACAAATCAAAAACATGGTAAAAATCCCGTTTTTCGTAATATTTACAGTGTTAATGACCATGAAAGTTTAAAAAGTTATTGCTATGTGAGTTTAAAGTAACATAGCAATGTTCAAAGTCCCATAGTTCCCATAGTCCCAATGTACAAAAATTTTATGCAATATCTTGCCTCGTGTAATTCAGCCTACAAACATAACTTTCGTCATGACTTAACTTTCATTGAAATTAACAGTAACAGTCCGTTTCCTTTGAAATAATAATATGACGATCGCTCAACCCTGAGTCTTAGTAAAAAACCGCCTATAGCAATGAAGCGCAAATTTTAGACGCAAGTTCCTAATTCATTATTAAGAATAATCGTAAAGTTCCAAATTAAGGATTTTCATTAAAACTTGCTCGTTTGTTTGTTTCAGCACGACAGAACCCCGTGCGCCACATTGTTCGGTAAGTAAATGCTTGTTATAATACCTACTAAAAGTTTCTAATGTAAAAGATCGCGAATTTGCCGAAATCCATGCTAGTTACATAACGTTGAATATATTCTCGAAAAATATTTGGTTATATTTTCTGTTATGTGTTCGTTCATTTCATATGAGTTCAGGCTTTGTTGTGTTAATCGGCATTTAAGTATGTAGGTATAACAATCTTGATCATGATGTTATGGTAACCATGGCGAAATTTTTCTATGAATACTTTCTAAATATTTTGATACTCTTACTGCCGCACTCAGAGACGTCAATTAACTTTAATTGGCGTTATATTATCATTCCTACTTTATTCAATACTGGACATAAAAAAGAGACGGATATCGATTTAATTGTCAATTAAAGTTAATTGACGTCTCTGAGTGCGGCAGTTAAAGGTGTTATTATAATAGTTCAAACAAAGTGCGACCAAATAAATTAATCTAAACTGTTTTCTTCAATGATGCGGGAAATTACGTTTATTTTCGTTTCGAAAATATGAAATTATAATTAACAACAATCCTCACTCATTAATGAGATTATATATAATACCTACATCAAACCCTTGTGTTTTTTTTAATGCTGTGGGGAGACATTAATCCTGGGCTATCCCACCCAGTCGCACCTGTCCCACTTTGATTAACTGATGGCATGCCGTATCTTATTTAATCCGTGCACGCATTGAAAACTATTGCTCACCGGCAGCCGCGAATATCGTGCTAATCTGTTTTTATTTAACAACTTAGTTAATAAAATTCAACAAACCTCATTCAATATTTAATTATTTAAGAATAATCTTACAAATTTTGTTCCAAAATGCTGTAAGATGTCATTAATCCCGGCCTGTCCCACTTGTCCCACTTAGATTAACTGCCGGCATGCAATGTCTTAATAAATTCGGGCCAGCATCGGAAAATATCGTCCGCTGCCAGCTGCAAAAATCAAACTATTCGATAGTTATTTTAGGTAAAAAGCAATAAAATTCAACAAACCTCGTTCAATACTTATTTAATTATTTACGAATCATCTAACAAATTTTGTTCCAAAATGCTTTAGGGTGACATTAATCTCGGCCTGTCCCACCTGTCCCACTTAGATTAACTGCCGTCATGCCGTGTCTTATTAAATTCGTGCCAGTATCGGTAAATATCGCCCACTGCCAGCCACGGAAATCAAACGAAACATGTTTTATTCCATAAATGCTGTATTGGCTTGTCCCGCCTATATCACTAAGATTAACTGCCGGCATGCCGTGTCTTATTAAAAACGGGCCCGCATAGGAAACTATCCACAGCCTGCCGCGAAAATCAAACTAATCGATAGATATTTTACGGAAAAAGCAATAAAATTCAACAAAGCTCGTTCAATATTTAATTATTTAAGAATCATCTAACAAATTTTGTTCTAAAATGCTTTAGGATGACATTAATCTCGACCTGTCCCACCTGTCCCACTTAGATTAACTGCCGGCATGCCGTGTCTTATTAAATTCGGGCCCGCATTAGAAACTATCGCCCACCGACGGCCGCGGAAATCAAACTAATCGATTTTCATTTCGCAGACAGGAAATTAAATCCTTTGAGAGGACTCGATAGAGGATTTAGTGGCTAAACACGACACGTGTAGCCGAGGTTTTGTTTTTATATCAAAGCTCAAAGCTTTGGGAACTGATTAAAAAAAATCCGTTGCTTAATTTTTATCGTTTTTTTTTCAGTTAATGTTGGGAACATTACACTCGAAGTTGTTGACCACTATGTTTGGGGGAACCAAACCAGTGACACGAAATGAAGTAACAAAATCATTTTTTATGCATCACAGCAAACAAAAACCCACAAGAAAATAAAAATATAACACATTACAATTTTTACACAAAAAATAAATCAAGGAAAACAAAAACAAATATTATCATCAGAAAGATCAAAAAAATGTATTAGGTACTTAATTAAAAAAATAAAATAGAAATTAAACCTTTACATGAAGCCAGAGCCGGCAAAAGTGCAAAAAAATACTGATTTTAACTTAACAATATACCAACCTTTGGATCAACCTTTGGATGATCGATATGCATATTATTATTTGAGTTTATAAGACTCGATTGTGGATGTACAAATAAAGGTTTCATTGTGATTTTAATTAAAATTCAACAAATATTATGGTAAAATATATACCAACATCACACTTCAAATCCAGCCAGCCATAATAAGCAACTTTCCTTTTCTTGCACGAGTTCGCTGTAAAATATAACATTACAAAGAATTTCCTTAACTAAAGAAAATATTTCTTTCCTTTCATGTTCAAAGAATGCTTACGAAGAGAGAATTTCGTCAAGCAATAGCAAATTTAGTTTTTCGCTAGAAGGCAACTAGGTATATTCAGTATACAGCAGAATGGATCAAAGGGAGCTGGCTATAACTCTCTTTTGGTCATTTTATACGATTTTGATGATGGGAAAAAACCTTTCTACTCAAGCTGTTAGTTTTAACTGCATTCTGATTACTAAATTTGACATCGTTTTTAAAACTTTTTAAAAACATTATTAATATCAGTATTTGAATAACGAACCCATACTTCTTAGCAGTACAGCACGCGAAGCGGCAATATTTAGTCTAAAGTATGGTCTTAAACCTTAAAACCAAATTCAGAATTTTAAACAAACAGATAGCAAAAATACCGTTGATGTTAAAGAAAATCACTCTAGAAAACTATTAGAAGAAGTAAATAGCAACGAATTTCTTGGCATACACGTTGATAGTAACATGACATGAGAATTGAGAAACGCATACTAATCTTGTCTATAAAAAGTTACGCATTGTATATGCGCGTCATATCATGGTTATGTTGCATCGGCATTGATACGGCATCCTTTTTTAGGGAATTTCTTTCTAAAGAAAGGGTTTTTAAATCCAAAAAAGTGTAGTGTCCGTGCAATTTGTAGAATTCAACCTACTGACTCCTGTCTTCCCTTCTTCAAAGAGTTAAAAATCATGACAGTGCCTTGTATTTATAAAAGTGGGTTTATGTGTGAAGTCTAACTTGAGTTTATTTGAAAATTTTCATCGTCAAGACGTAAAGACAAACTGCGTCAAATACACTACAAAACTGCTCAACTTCAAAATAATATTTAAGGTATTGCTCCAAAGATTTATAATAAAATTAGGTTTCCGCCCGCGGCTTCGCCCGCGTGGACTACACGACAATATCCCGCGGAATTGTGATATTTTTCCGGGATAAAAAGAAGCCTATGTTCGTCTCCAGGCTGCAAAGTATCTGAGACCATAATTTCATCCAAATCCGTTAAGCTGTTTTGGCGTGATTGAGTAACAAACATACAAACATCCAAACATATAATTTTTTATTTTTATAATATTAGTAGGATACCAAAGGACGTACATGAAATAAATTGTGATGTTTAAAATGCATCTTAAGAATTTTTGGTTAGGAAAAACCTTATACATTAAATGAGTACTTACTTACTTGTGTGATCCTGACATTTAGATTTTATTTTTGTCATTTTAATTTTAATAAATTGTAATGTGTGATTTGATTGTGACATTGACTGTAGATTATTATTATTTTATTTATTTATATTTATTTATTCAATACAAGTTGTAGGCTTACAGAGCTTTATTTCTTACTTACTGATTATAAATAATAAATAAATAAATAAATAAATAAATAAATAACTTCTTACATTCACACCAATTATCTAAGCCCATTTTAATTTCATTAAGAAACTGTATCATGGAAAACTTGATAACGGATAAATATATACTTAAATACTTTTTTTTCTTGTAAATACATACTTAATATACATAGTAAACACCCAGACCAAGACAAATAGACATGTTCATGCACACAAATATTTGTCTTGTTCGGGAATCGAACCCGAGACCACTGGCGCAGAAGGCGGGTAGCCTACCCCTGCGCCAAATCGGTCGTCAAATAATTATAACATAGAAATTTGCAGCTTATCTCTCTCGGCTACATATATTTATTTTTCACAATGGTTAGGGACTTCCCCCAAGTGACGCCTGATTTAATCAAATAGTTCACATTCCATTGTCAAAACGTCGCGAAACACAATTCCTCTTCCAAATAATTTAAATGAGTAGGTAAGCGTTAGCCTTTGTAATGATTAATTTGATTATGGCGTTCAACAAAACTCATATTTTCTTTAAATTGTAGACATAGGGTTCCATAATAAAATGTATTCCTAACAACTTACGCAATCAACTTTCGTAATAAAACAAATATAACATTTTTTGTTTTGAAAACTGACAAGGTTCGATTCCCGAGTCGTGTATGAGTTATTTTGAAAATATTTGAATGTAGTTATTCTTAACTCTAAAATCAACAACGACATGGTTCCTTAGAACAAATATCTCTTATCTCTTATAGTTTAAAAATTTCCCACACTGACCCGTCCCGATAGATCACTCAGTATAAATGGCATAATAGGATGAGAACAATTTTATTGAAACAAATTAACATCAAAACTGTAACACCCTTTTTTTTGCAAATAAAGTAAATTCTTTATTACAACAATTCTTTACAAATATTTACAAGTAAGTATTTGTTTTTCAATTGCATTGAACTTAAAAGATTTAAAAAAAATGCGTGAGGTGTGCGTAGGATCGCATAAATGTAAATTTACCTTAAAAACGCTACACGTAGTGGTCAGACACTCCCTACTAGATTACTCCATTAACACGCTTTATTCAGTCATCTGCCACATACATTAACGTTGTTTGTAAAAGTAATCTGACGCGGAACGGAACGCCGCGTGACATGTATGTACACAGTTCGATTTGTCCGCTAGGGTCCCGTGGGAAATTAAGAAATGAGATACCGCCGCTGACCACGTCTGCCATTGACTCCTTCCCATCTAAATCTATCTGGAGCAGTATGACTGACAAGACAAGCCGCAGAGAATTCTTGCTCTCCGGAGCATCTTAACGTTTGTGATTGAAAAAAAAAACATTTTTCTTCTTATAACGTTCACGTCGCTAGGTCGCTAGACAAAGGACATACCTAGATATTATGCTCTTTTATTGTATTTATTGACTTGCAACTCGATTTTTTATTTATTTTTTTTATATTTATTACAAACTAGCTTTCCACCCGCGGCTTCGCCCGCGTGGACTACACGACGTTATCCCGCGGAAATTTCATACTTTTCCGGCATATAGAGGATCCTATGTTCCTCTCCAGGCTACAAAGTATCTGTGTCTCAAATTTCAGCTATTTTGGTCTGATTGAGCAACAAACATCCAAAGTATCCAAACATCTAAACTTTCACGTTTATAATATTAAATAGGATATTACATATTTTAAGCAGCAGTCCGAGAATATTGAAAATTCTACAGCCGTATAACTGATTAACTTGCCGGTGTAAAATCAATGTAATTGTATAAAATACAAAAAAATGCCAGACTTTCTATGTAAAAGTCAATTTCAATAAAAACACCGTCCTTCTTTATAAAATTAAGAAAAGAAATCCCAAATTTGAGGAAAAATACAAATTAGTAGGTACACATGACCGCTTGAGGCATCGTTTTTTTACGTTAACAAACTAAATTCAACATTATTATAAAATAAGGGAGGGAGAAGAAATAGTAAACAGCTACAGAGTAATAATGGAAGTTGAAATTGTTTTGTTATTAAACTTGGTATACTTTACTTGAATAATATTAATTAAATACCTACAACATGTGAAACAAAGACAAAGGAATAATATAGTTTTAAAAATAAAACCGAATGCGAAAAATTTAAAAACTATAAATGATAAATGTATTTATTTTATTTACATTGCATTGTTTATAATATTCAAGCCTAAAAGCAACCTATTCTCAATTTTTTTTTTATTAATTCATAATATTACCATTCGTAAGCATTGTAACAGCAAAAGAAATATAACAAAAGGTACAATTTCCAATTCCTTGCGTATTTCGGTCATTATTCGGTAAGAAAATATTATGCTTTTATTAGCGGAGGACTACGCGTATTTTTACTTGAAATTGAAATAATATTATCGATTCACAAGCTAACTAGTCACGTACCATGCCCATTTCTTCTCGACTCTTTTCTTTGTATAAAATTTCACTTGGCCTTCAAGTTATTATCAATTAATACTAATGTAAAAAAATATAACAATATTGAAATTATAAATGTTTACTTATTAATTTAACTTTTAACTTATAACCGCCTCTGTGGTCTAGTGGTTAACACCACCGATTCCAGACCAAGAGGTCCCAGGTTGGATTGCTGATTGAATGCTAGAATTTTGAAACAAAAAAGGGCATATTAGACACATTACTCTATTTTTAAATACAAGTTACACATTAATAAATAACACTCACTTTCAATTTCCTGAGCCAACAGGAAAAGCGAATATTTATATTAGACAATTATATTACATCGTTGAAGACGGCAATAATATGCTGAATATAACATAATTCATCATACAATATTCCAAACAGAAGTCCCGCTTGAAGACATTAACAATATTTATTTCGCACATTTAATATCGAAGAAACTGCATTAAAATTGTTATCAAGTCGAAATTTATGAGACCACATACTTAATGTATGCATTTTATCGCTTCTAGCAGTATTACATCACCAAATGGATGGGCCAGTTAAATAAAACTCACGAGTTTTTGATGATACATCTAAGTAAATGCAACAACTCCTTATTTCTGTCGCATATGGTTCAAAATAGCACAAAACGTTCATTTCAAAGGGAACGAACCGAAGTGTTGAACTTTATACATATTTCATTTATATTGCTTTCATGGAACCACACGAAAAACGCTGTTTGTGGCTGTTGTTCATGTTGTTCTGAATGGTTGTTGAAAAGAATATGGTTTGATGTATCCAAATGACATCAACGATAGTAACCGTGTAGTTCTTTACCTAGTGTCATTTACAAAAGCACTGAAAATCGTTAATCAGAATGGAAAATCGTAACTTCCACTATATAAAAACCTCAGTAAAAGTAAAGTTATAAAAAAGCTTCTCAGTGTTGAGGATGCCGGAAGTAGTGCGCTTCCATCTTCAGCCTTATCTTCACTTATCATCAGATTAGAAGAAGGTTAAGTGCTACCCCGTCTGTGAATTAAAAAATAGCTCTTTTTACATAATTCTTATTTTTTTTTATGTGTAAACACTAACACTAGATTTTAAGATTAAAATTGTTACTAACACTTTATGGACCAAAAGTCTGAAATAAAAATTTATTTAATTTTAATTAATTTAATTTAATAGTCAACGACAATCAAACAACGCTAAACTATATAAAGCATTATACATGAACGTTGTTCGTCGAATCGAAGCCCCTAGCTTTACAAGTCTGTAAGAGAGAGAGAGGGGGAAAGAGATAAGGAGAAAATGCTTCCCTCTTTTTAGTAAGGCCCCTGCAAACGTGCAGGGTGCCTACCATCAACTCTTATTGCGGTTTTGTTTAGGACCTAAACTGATCTACTTCGCTTATTCGTACCACGACAGCTTAATATCAATGACAGCGATGCAGTGATCATTCTATGACATTTGCTGTCAACAGCCGCTGAGCTATCATCAACTCTTATTTGACTTACAACTCGGCCAAGCTAACATGACACCTGCAGGTTATACCCGTCCCTTTCACTCTCCGGGCATGACAGAATCGAGTGAAAGAGACGGGTAGAAGAAATAAGGACACAAATTGTTCGGTCATTCACATTTAGCAATTCATTTGCGATCCAGTTTTTAGAAGGTCAGAGTACGAAAGAAAGCAATTCATTTTAGGAACCTATTCTGCATCGCGCTATTATTAAATCGCTGTCTTAAAGTTGATGGTAGGCACCCAGGTGTACAAGTAGCTTACTTTCTTTATTTAATATTTTTATTTTTACATATTACATATTACATTACCGTACTTAATGTCGGCTTTTTATATTCCGAACGAACTCGCGCTTACAAATTTTCTCTCAAAGCCGGGACCTTTTACGGCGTTGAATGATTTATGTGTTACAATAATGCAAAGGCATACTTATTTTATGATAATGAAAATTGAAACATTGCGTTCGTATAGATTCTCCATAGAATCAAGAAGTTTGTCAAGCATGAGATGACTTCAGCATTTAAGTCTTAAGACCAAGGGTCAAACGATTCTATTCTTGTACCTAATGGTTCATTTTTAAGCAATTTAAAATTTGAAATTAAGGTAAGTGTTTGTGTTATTTAAGTATAAAATATTGATTTAGTCACTAATATAAAAATATATCTATTAGTTGCTAATGGTAGGTATAGAAATAATTAAGACAGTTCTCTTGGATTTAACCAACTACCTACTTAATCAAATTTTGTATTTTAAAGCCCCTTTTGAACCTAAGCACACCGACGATTGTGATGATGATTGTGAAAGTAATAAATAACCTTTTCAACTATTCAGAAAGCCCGCAAACTGCCAAAATTAATAGGTTATTTAAACCGCCTTCATCCCTTAAAGGCATGCTAAGTGTACGTCATAATCCTAGACTAATTTGTGTCCAAGTGTTGCTTAATCGAGTCGACGAGCAAATTGCCGGTCCTTCGCAGTCCCTATCAGCTCCCGTAATGAGCTGTCAGGGCCAGACCCTGGAATAATGGGAGCACTAGCCTGCCTAGGGTACTCGATCAAAACTGATGCCTATATGACATTATTGCTAAGACTACTTGTGGGCCTAACTATGACATTATTGCTAAGGCTTGGTGCAAACGGGCCACCAACCACAGCCACCTTTTAATAAATAAAATAAATAATATCAGTGTCCAGCGACAAAAAGTTAAAACTATTTTCCAAACATTTAAAGGGGTGACACGTGTGCGGCGAGACATGTAAGTAAGTAAGTAAGCGACATGTATTGCATGAAAAATTGTGTAAAACGTTTATCGCTGACCGCCCCGGTGTGGTGGCTGTGGTCCATCGCCCGTTAGCACCGAAGCAAGGAGTATTTGTAATCCAAAATATGACATTATTGCTAAGACTTTTTGTGGTGTATTGAAAGGGTGGCCAGCCCGCAACTTCTTTTCATTGATTTTCTTTTAAGCTTCCTCATAGGACATTTTATTGTCTATTGTAAGATTCATTTTTGCGACAATGAGTAGTTTTTGCTCTTCCATTAGGCTGTTAGTCCTTTATTCCTACACCAAATACCTACTTTAAACGCTGGTCAATGGTTTAAGATCTTAATACATAGAAAAGAAATTGCTTGACAATCTTCAGTGACGGTAACGCGGCCTAGAGTTTGCTTTACATAATAATACCTAACACGAAAACTGTCGTTAAGATTAATCGCACTATGATAACGTAATAGTTAACTAAACCATCCGTCAAAAGCTGTCAAAGTGCTAGTCAGATATCTATTGAATTTTTGTTCCTTATACGACCGACAGAGGCGCTTCTCTGGTTTCCTTTAAAAATAATACGCTCACGATTACGATTACGATAGTTATAACTTTTCGTGCTAAGGGTACTGTTATGTTATCTCGTTTTAAGAGATTGCATGTAATGTAAATAGTTAAGTATATGACTTTAGACGGACAGAAACTATCTCCCGTAATGACCATTGTTCTTTACGATTAGATCTTTCAATCTATATTTAAATTATTTTTATCGGTATATCTATGCTCCTTTATTTGTCCTACTTAAGTAAACGTTTTACAATAGAAAAATATGAAGATTTAATACCGTAATACATAATGAATCCACGTGCAAAGTACTTAAAAACTTAAATGGAAAAGTACTTTTATATTTCCAGCTTCTTTATTTTTGCATTTTCATCTTTGGCCTGCTCTGTTTTCACGTAATTAGTATTAACATGTCTATATGCAGTGTTTCATGAATAAACATTTGTAATTAAAACTAGCTAATAGAGAATACGTCATCAGGCATAATGTATTACCGACGGGCATCGATCATTTGGATGTGTGTGTCTGGGCATAATCAAGGCATAATGATGTGTTTCTCATTTTAATTAAGCAATATTGTTTTTTTATATGAAAATTTGCTAATTCGTCTTCACTGTCTAGTGAACAAAAACTAAACGGCGAGAAGGCCGAAAAATCAAGACACTTATCTTTTTTCAGTTAAATTAAATTAGCTACAAAAAAACTTAAGTTCACACAATTCAATATTTCGTGTCTTAGTTTTTCTTTCGCCTTCGTTTATTATATTTCATAACTTACCATTTCCATTTTAAAGTCCTTATTTTATCAATAATTAGGCATGCTTCTTTTTTCTTGTACTTTCCATTATTATATTTCAATCTGAAATCTGAATTGATTACCCGTTCAAAAGCTGACATCTAAGAAAGTGGATTCGCTTTCACAATCCTTATGCACACTAGCCACTGTACCTGACCAAAGCTTATTCGTCTCCATTGAGTGACGAATGTTGAATAGGTGATGTAGGAATTACGAAACGCAGTCCCAGAGGTCGCCAATATTTATGGCTTAAAAAGCGAAGTCAAACAAAACGCAACGTACCATTTCTATTCTAAAGGCCTCCGCTCACGTCATTATAGTAGTTCGGCTTTTATGCTCGGTCGGGGAACTTTTTTAACGCCGAACCAAAGCGGGCCGAGCACTTTGTTCTTATAAAAAAGTGACGCTTTTGTACGAAGCAGGATTAAATTTTGTCGCAATATTTTTCTGTAGCGTATAAAATTAATACAACAAATTTAAATAAACAATACCTACTTACAGTTATTGTATGGACTTGAAAAGTGGTGCTGTTTTGATGGGGCTAATAATTTATTCGACTTTAAATAAAACGTGAAAGGTCACGTACCTAAACATTTAGCGATCACTGAAATGCATTTTGCAAGCTACAGGACTAATAACATTCGCACCAACTGAATGAGATTTCTGTAGGATAAAAAATAATTAAGTACTTATAACATTCAAAAACTTTAATAAAATAAATAGCTAAACTTTTAAACAGTACCTATCTTCCTAGATAAGTAAAATCTATAAGATCGAGTAAATAAAAACCCCTCTGCGGCGACATAATTGAATCTTTCTCGGAGAAGCTAAAATACCCGGTGGAAAGACATCACATTGACAATTTGATAGAATCGGGCCTCAGATGGTCCGGCGAATGAGGTTGTAACCCCGCGAACGGTATCTTGCCGATAAGCCTTTATATTTAGTACACTATAAAATTAGAATTTGTTATTTATCAGATTTGTTCTTTTAAAGAGAGAAACTATTAAAATATTATCTTTTTTGTAAATTAGAGGTCATTGTTACAGTTTATACTTACCAGTGTATTAAAATAATGATATAAAGTTGATATAACATTAATATTTAAGTTACCAAGCTTAATAAGCTTTTACTAAATTTTTATGACAAGCTTTTTTGCTAACTGTATTGTCATCTGAACCAAACCTGTACACCAAATTTCAGCTCTATCGGACACTGGGAAGTGGGTCAAATTAAGCTAGCAAGATTTGTCCCCCACTAACTAACTAACTAACATGGCAAGTTAAAAAAAGCTTGTAATAAGTTTTTAGTAAAAAAATCATTTTTATGATTGTACTCAAATATTGTATTGTCATCTAAACCAAACCTGTATACAAAATTTCAGCTCTATCGTCATTGGGAAGTAGGTTAAATTAAGCTTGCAAGATTTGTCCCTCACTAACTAGCAAACTAGCTAACTAACTAACATGGCAAGTTAATAAAAAGGTTGTAAAAATGACATTGTTTTGTCTAGTTAGCTGTCACAAATATTTGTGTCAAATATTACATGCAGCATTACACAAAATAGAATAGGTAATGGGTGATGTACCGCGTTAATTAACTGCAATTATTGTTGCACAAAAATTGCTTTATATTCGAACAAAATAGTGGCTGGTTATTCAAGATCCAATTATCCGTGTAATATGCAACGTCTGGTATGCAGTTTTACTTGCAACTAGAGTGTGACGCCGATGACGACGACCGTACGAAAAAGTTCTAGTATCTATCTGTGAACATCGCATACGTATGCGATATTAAACTGGATTGGTTATTATGGCATCATTGACACCAAAATATATTTAAATTAAAATAAATAATGAAGATAATTTTTAATTAACTAATGTTATATCAGCCAATATAGCCTCAATTATCTAAGCCATCCACTTTGACAACAGTATAATCTCGTTGTTGTGTTGCGGAAGTAAGAGATGAACCAGTTCCTCAGTGATTTAAGATTAGATGAAATGTTATCCCATTATCTACTTACTTTTCTTACTGACAATAGCTGACAAAAATATTTGTTCTCTATGATCATATCAGCTGTATTACTTCGTAAGTAAGCGCCCCAACCAAAGGACTAGAGACCAATTGAGAAATTGACAAAAGCAATTTGCTCACATTGCTCAAATACAAAAATCAAATCAGTTGCTCAATGCAGACACAATATACAAAGCAATACTGAATGCTTTCACATAATAATAACCAGCTAAACGCTGAAAAGGAACTTTTGCACAATTCTATTGTAGCAATGCATTAGGATCGAATGCTAAGTACGAAGGACAAATCCGGTAGTTATTTTTACTGGTGCAATTACCCTTTCGACAGACAACGATTGTGGTTTGAGAAATAACGTTGAAAATGATTTTAATAATGTCTGACCGGCGCGCGGCGGCTGATCCGGCGAACCGCTTCCGTATGTCACCGCAGAATCTTTCAATTAATGGATCTGTCATTTACACGTTACATAATTTGGAGTAACGTACGAACTTAACACAAGTCTCCGAAGATTAAAATCTCAAACGGAAATCAGCTGACACTTGTTACAAATACGTCCAATTCATAAGCTAATGTCACCTGTGAAATGTGACCATACAAAACGCTCGCGACACTTTCTCCGCGAGCTATTCGGGACGCACACCAGTTTTATAGTTTAAAAAGTAAAAGTCTATTATGAAACTGGCTCCGTTTTTGTTACGAATCATTAGAAAGAGAACAGATGTGCGTAGATAAGTTGACACGTAACTAAGTAGAGCTTTGTCATCTTCCTTTGTAGATTTTAACTCGTTTACAAACAACTTTACGGGTATGTGAATAAGGTTTCGTTTCTGTGTTGGCTGATGACCCAGTTGTTTTTGAAGTGGGAATTACATTATTTCTTGTAATCGAATGTAATAATTAGAAACAATGCATTTGCACGGAGCCATTAGTCATAGTGGTTGCGTATATAGCGGTTCATTTCGCGGCCCTTGGTGTTTCCTCTTGCGAAAGCCTAATTAAGATTCTATGAGAATACTAGGTCAATGTCCACGCGACGCGGGCGCCGCGCATCGCTAAATATGTGTCTATCGGCAGGTTTAAGTATACACTCAACCCATCTTAAACATGTTATTTCCGACGATTCAGCACCTTATTCACTTAGTAATAAAAGCCAATGTTTGACAAAAGTGATTATTAATATTATATTCGACTGTACAATAGACTTTACCATTCAATACAATAGTTACAGATTCTTTAGAAATCGTATGTACCAAAGGACAAAGTCATGACATTATTATGAACAATTAAGTACTTAGGTATTAGAAAATTTACTTTTACATCGATGCAGATTTTTTATTTCCATAATATTGAGATGGACACATTGTTATAATAATTGTAAGATAAAATTTAGTCGTAACTTATTTATGATATTATAATAATTAATGTTCCGTAACCACGGAAAAATAAATATCTCTTGAAGCAATGTTTACTTTACTAGGTACTACTCGTAAATTGTCAATGTAGGCTTTTATGAATCTAACTATACACTTGTAGTATTTATTATAAATTAGACATTAGGAAATGTTGTTACACAAAACGTTGTAATACAATTATTGTACAAATTGAAATGTTTACGAGCTTACGTGAATAATATAATAAATTATTTTCACTAGTATTACCCTACCTACATATTACAAAACAGAAACTAAACTTAAAATCCTTTCGCAATTAGCAATAGAGGTTTAAAAAGAACATTTTGTACATAATATAATAAAAAGAAGTTATCCCAAAAGAGACTGTAGTGGTTCAGAATAAACAGTTAATAATAATAATAATACCCGACATGAAAACAATTTCATATTGCAAATGTATTGCAATACTTACATACACTTTGACATTTGTATATACACTGGGCGTGGTATCTCATTGCGCTTAAGGTTTGAATTATACATATAATTGTTACGTTCTAACCTAAAAAACGAGCAACCTTCATGGTGAGCAATTATGCTCTAACTCTATTTAACATTGTCATTAGCGCAAAGAAAGGGAAGTGACGTATACATAGTTTCCTCAATGTACAACCTGTTTGGTATTGAATTATATAGAATTGCTATAATAATTACAAAGTGTGGCATACGTTTCCTTTGTTGGAAATGGCTGCAATAGGATTTTATATGCGCAGGAATTAACATTAACGTACGAAGGTTAGATTTAATAAAAAGGATATACTTATCTCATTTTAGTGATAAAGGAAACGATAACATAGATTTGAATTAGAAGAGATAAAATGTAATAGCTACTAATATTTTTTCTAAATGTACATTTTTATTCTCGTAAAATGTGCTAAGCAAAGTATTTTGTTATACAGAACAGAAACTAGTTCAAGCGAAAAAATAATTGCTTAAAAAGTAATATCTGTTTGGCAAGAACTTAGTTCGTAAGATATTTACACATTACTAATATAATTATGTTCATGAAAGCTTTTACTAACGGTCAGAAAAGGTTGATTTCACATTTAATATCTGTTTTCCCATGTGTGTGGTGCTAAGTAAAGAATAGTTGCTACTAGTTCCCATGGGTCATTAATATTTAATTTTATATAATAATTTCCAAGCACAGAAAAACAACCATTCTCACTGTAATGCTTATCGCTGAAACTGTTTGCCACCAAACTATCATTAAAAACTCTACACAACACAAGTAAATTTCATCGATACACATGTATCAAATCAAAGTAGTTTTTCATAGATAGATACCAAAAAGTGAGGTGAGATGTGACAGAATCCTAACAGACAAATATGTTTTTTTATAATGTAATATATACTATTATGACAATATTTTTTCTGACTATGTTGTATTGTCACCCAAATCAAATCTGTATGTAAAATATCAGCTCAATAGTGGTTTACTGGTTCAAAATTCAGTTACAAGATTTGTCCCACACTAACTCACAGATCGAGTTAAAATAAAAGCTTGTAAAAAGTTCCAGTTCCTCAGTAATTAAGGATTCCGGCACCTTTAGCCTTGTCATCACTTGACATCAGGATAAGTGCTACCCCATTGTGGATAAGACAGACAAGAAAATATATGTCAGGAAAAGGAAAAGATGAATTCCCACACTGTCCCAGAATCCACTTAAAAACAGGATAAATCTTAATCCAGTTCGATTCGATGGATTTTTCTAAAGATTTTACCATTGAATCGGTAAAATGAATTCGATTTGTAAATAAATCAAATGAAGTCGAATCACTTAGATTGAATTGAACCTGAAGTAAATAAATTGCGGAGTGAGTCTCGCTGCTCGTTTCTACTTCAATACCGCTTTTGGTTGAACTAGTGGTAGGTACATACCTATCAATGCCTCATACTAGGGCAAAAAGAATAAATTTTATTGTCCCGCTTAGGCAAACAGTGACAGCATTTTTTTATGGCGCAAATATTTAATCACATAATTCCCTGTGTTACAAAATGACTTGCAAGGTATGCCGCGTACTAAATTACTTTAGTGATATAATTAACATTTCCTTGGCAACCTTTTAGATCCTTCAACTACTCTCAAACTTCAGTTTTCACCCTAACACAAACAAAAGAATGTGGTAAGTCAAACCTATAAACTTATAGAACATTTTGTTTGCGCCGGGCCTGGGTATCTTATTGAACATTCTTCTTTGTTCCATAATTTTATAATTTAACATCATAGGCGTAGGATTTAGCCAGGGAAACAATGTGCGCTGTATCAATCTAGACATTAAGATTTTAAATTCTTTTTATGCATTCACAATGCAATTCTGTAAGTATAGGAAAAATGTTATAGTAAAAAACCACGAGCCCTATAAGTAGCTTTCAGGCGGGATTCGAACCCGCGCCTCCGGGTATCCGGCCCGATGCTCTGACCAACTAAGCTACCGAAAGGCTTACACGACTTGTCGAATTTTGCTATCACTTGTTACGCTGTAGGCCAGCGTTGCTTCATCATCATTTTTTCCTATACTTACAGAATTGCATTGCGAATGCATAAAAATAATTTAAAATCTTAATTTAATGCCTGTTTCATCTTAATCAATTGTTAAACATTTGTAAAAATGTTTCTTTCGGATGCGAGAGTTTCCTCGCATTGATGAAGCAATGCTGGCCTACAGCGTAACAAGTGATAGCAAAATTCGACGAGTCGTGTAAGCCTTTCGGTAGCTTAGTTGGTCAGAGCATCGGGCCGGATACCCGGAGGCGCGGGTTCGAATCCCGCCTGAAAGATACTTATAGGGCTCGTGTTTTTTTACTATCACATTTTTCCTATAATCTAGACATTATCTAGCATCTATACTTTATTAGAATTAACCCTTAACCACCTAGCATCAGTTATCGTCACACTACCACCTAGCATACGTCTGTGAGACTTCGGAGCTAAATGATTCTCGTTTGTAAAACTGTGTGAAATAAGTTTAAGTTTTTAATAAAAAAATCTGTTACGAACATATTAAACTATTTGTTAAAATAAGAAAAGCACATGAAAAGTCACATTTAAAAGAATATCTCAATTAAGTAATCAACACTATACTTATAAACTGACATAGTAGGAAAATGAGATCCATTATAATAACCACATAAGTAGGTACTTCTTTGTACTTTTTTAATTACTCAGTAATCAAAAAACAAAAAAATATAAAACATCTCCAAAAAAGTAAAATTTAAACGAAATACCAGGACTTAAACTCACAGATTTTCCGAAATTTTTTCACCCGGCGACAGTTTTTTACTTACCAGATACAAATGCGCAAACATCCGACTTAAAGAAGCGGTTGTGCGGCACTGGGGGGCGCGAGGAAAAGGTACATGGACGAACCAGTTTATACGAAGCTCGGTCTCAACAATATTCACGATTATAAATTCATCGGGGTCTGTCAGACCTATGCTAGGTGGTTAAGGGTTAAATAACAGATGGGGGTAGAAATTCCTTCTCGTATCTTAGACCATACTCTCAAACTTCAGTTTTCACACAAACAAAAGAATGAGGTAAGTCAAATAATGCAAAGGCACTACTACCGTTATCTCCCTAATGCATGTTAATTCACATTGTTAACTTAATGACCGTAAAAGCTAGTCTTTCTCAAATTAACCTTGTAATTTACACCAACAATTTGTTAAGGCGATCATGGTCACCATGAACCAAAACCTCTCTTACTAGTATCGAACATTACTACATGGTTACTCAAAAACTCTCATGTATTTTCATGCTTCCGTGACTACGGCAATTCGTTCACCTTATACACTGCTATAACTACACCATTGCAAAAGTTAACGAATATTCAATGCCACGAACGAAAGCGGCCATATCGGTACTACACTCTAGTTGCTTTGCCTAACATGAACTGTTTTGCAACCTGTATATGTTTCTAAACGTTTTTTGTATGACAAAGTACCTTAGCGGTACGTGTTACTGACGCTCAAATTCAACAATGGTGTTAACAAATTCATAAAACAGATGTTTTTTATTACGACATACAGCTACATTGATATTTTAATACTAAATAACGCTTTGGATTCTGAATACATAACAAGATTCGAAACGTCTTTTAAACATCCTAACGAACAACATGGTAGTTCACATATGAATGTATATTGAGCCATTTTATTTCAGTATAATACGTAGCTACGCATCAAATAAATCAGAAAAAATGCTACACAAACTCTTAACAAAATAACCAACTCTAAAAAGAGATGTCCAGTACATTTCTATATCGGAATATGATATTATGGACTCCCATTCTTATGGCTACTAAGGAAGAGTGACCCTATATAGCAATCACGCATCCATTCGTAAATTTATAAAGGCTCAAAGGCGAACGTACATAACGACCCTTCGATTTCCTTTTCAAACGGAATCTATTCAGTAGTCGAAAGCATTTCCTCCCAGCGCCCGACTCCCAATCAGGCCTTTCAAAATATAATATTACGAAGTAGGCACTTTTAATCGCAGACGAGGTGAATATTAAAGATGGTCTTTTACGGTTGACTAGTCAGTTAATTTTTTTATCGGAAGTCAATACCTTTCTTTGGGAGCACCGTAGAGGCACCTTTTTAATGAAAGCGCTTGAAAGCACCTTTGCAATAATGCAAAGGAATTTTTATTATAGTAACGTGAACTTCGTATCACCTATATCCTACTAGCTTCCGCCCGCGACTTAATAATAAATTTAATGAAGGACTTTCCAGATACAACATTTCATCCCCCTTTTCACCCCTTCGGGGGTGGAATTGGCAAAAACGCTGACACAGGTAAATATTAATTTTCAATTGCCAGCCTAAATACAATGTTTGAAGATCCTAACTTCAAAACTGACGGACTTTCATACAAACATTAATCCTCTATTTCACCCCCTTAAGGGTGGAATTTCCAAAAATCCTTTCTTAGTGGATGCCTACACTGTATAACGTATCTATGTGCAAAATTTGAAGTCTCTAGGTTCAGCGGTTTGGGCTGTGCGTTGATATCTCAGTCAGTCAGTCAGTCAGTCAGTCAGTCAGTCAGTCAGGACTTTGAATTTTATATATATAGATAAAGATAGACAAATAAAAATAAATGATCGCAAAGCGCAGCTATCACAAGAGAAGTTTTATACACTGCCTGCTTCGATCAACAATAACACCTAGTGTTGATCGAAGACTGCCTGCTACAAATGTCACCTAATAAGAGTAATTTGAAGGGGTTACAAATGGTAATCATTAAATACTCTTAAGAAGCGACCATGAACGAAATTTCAGTCATTTATAGCACAGTTAGACGATTTTCCATACAACATTTTTATTTTACAATATTTTTAGCTTTTCGTTAGGATTTTCATAATTCTTTTTATATAGGTACACCAGCCCTAAACTATGGCAAACAAGAAAAAACATTCAAGTCGGTCAAGCCGTTTCTGAGTTTTAGCGAGACTTATAACAACAGTAATTCATTTTTATATAATTACATAGAGTACCTACCTATAGATTAATGATAGAATATTTTAGTCCAATGATTTTTTTATTGACGTGGTGAAAAAGAAGTTCTCCTTTACACCACTAACAAAGGTTATCTAAGAAGTATGACGGCACTATTACATCGTCAATTATGAAAGGTAGCAAATCTTGCGTTACAATTTTTTTCGCAGTTTCAGTTAACAGGTGCTAAATTTCGCTCAAAGTTTTCATTTTCAAGAATACGAATGTGGCAATGATCTCAGAGGCGGCGATGCGTGAAATCCTGGGCACGTCAAACTTTCTACTCTCTTCAACCTGTACCTAAAGTTTTGCACGATTTTAGTTAATGCCCTGTGGAGACACATGCATAATTAACGCAGTCAAGGTAAGCAAACGAGGACGTTTTCAGTGCAAAATCCAATTGTCTAAGTTTGTTGAAGGGTGGAACAGCGCTTGTTATGACTGCCTTTGTCGCGGCGGACATATGGAGCGGGCTCGTGCCATGGAGTTTAATTCGTTTTAAAAGTTGAGACCTTGTGTATCACACGCACTACTTACCGTGAACACCATTATTTGAGTAAACAATCTTATTTCGTTAAGCGTAGTTACAACAGGGCATTAATGTTAAAGAAAAATTTACGTCAGTTAACATTAGATACTTACATTATCCATTTTTTCTCTGTTGTTGAGCTTTTTGACACTGACCATTAAACTTATTTTATTAATTATCTAAAGTTTACATATATACTTACAACCTTAGAGTTGTAGGAAAAATTTCGGATTATACGAAACTAGACCTATCTGGTTATTTAAATTTTTAATTTTTTGCATTCACAATGCAATTTTTCTGATTGAAAAATGGAAAATGAAGTTTTTAGAAAAAATCGACCCGTCTCACAACCAGCTCCGATGGGACTCGAACCCACGACTTTTCGCTATCCGGGCGACTGCTCTAACCATTGACTCCTGTCTCTGACTCTGACTTAACGACTCCGTAGCTCAGTGGTTAGAGCAGTAACCCAGATAGCGAAAGGTCGTGGGTTCGAGTCCCATCGGAGATGGTTGTGAGACGGGTCGATTTTTTCTAAATACTTCATTTTCCATTTTTTTGACCTATCTGTTACATATCTATTCACGCCTGAACTAATTTCGATGAATTTTAGTATAGAGACACACTGATTCATCACTGGAACGTTAGTGTCTTTTGCTAGGCTAGAATTGCCTTTATTGTGTAACAGTTTCAGTTATCTAAGAAAGGGAGTGAAAATCGTATCGATATCTAGAAAAAAATACACCTGAGGAAAGAAATGCGTAGTTCGTATTTATATTTATTTATTGCATCTTGTTGTATACAAAGTGTTAAGTACATAAATTGTTAGCTCAAAAACAAGAGCCCTGTAAGGGCACGGCAAAATACTTAAAAATCTAATAATATTACATTAGGTACTTAATCCTAAATTAAACTTAATCTTGCTCTATCTATAGTTACAGATTACTAAGGTGTACTTTTCTGTATACTAACTATATTTATATCGTAAGAAAAATTAAGATTCCTCGTACCGTTTTATGACTGCTGGAGTACAACGAGATTGCTAGCTTCGGGCACTTTATTAATGCACCTAGCACCGCCGGTGACCTAACCAACTTTGAGAAAATTCCTCTCTTTAGCGCGTCTCATTTCCCCCGCGTTAAACAAGTAACAGTTTATTGCAGACGAGATATTGTCTAGGCGAGAAATTCCCTTTTAAACTAGACTATTTCCTTACCTGCCCGGAAGAAAATTGCACGCCGAGTGACGATCGCACTCATTAGGAAGATACTATCGTTTCGGAGAATATTTGTCAAAAGGCTATATAGCTGCAAGTTCAACTGAGTGCACTTTGTATTGTAGTTTGAGAATAAATAAAGCTTCGTCAGCGACGCGGAACGACACGTGCTTTTCCGCTTTGCTGACGCGGAGTTCATGCGTTGTGTTCGCTTATGAGTATGTGTAAGGGCGTTTGTGCACTACCACTGAATTTTACCGATCCGGAAAAAAACGGATGCTTGTATTTAATTAATTACTAATATAAATGATTAATTATTAAAATACTAGCATCCGATTTTTTCCGGATCGGTAAAATTCAGTGGTAGTGCACAAACGCCCTTATACTGGAAGCGCTAAACTCGAGACTTACGCACGTCTGACATACCCGCTTCGCAGAAGCTTGGTCGCAACTAATCATAAAAGGTATCACGTTAACCCAGACAGTAAGTAATCACCAACCACATTCAGTTAAATAGCTTATGCATGAAAATGACCAGAAAAATATACATTCCTACAGATGAACAAACAAAAACTTCAGCAAGTTTTGTTTTTGTGTTCCTACAAAAAATACTAAAATACACAAAAATGCTTAGAACAAAACACTATCTGCATCGAAGTCGAATCTCATTAATCATTATTTTGAAATAGGAACAAAACTAGTTAGCTTACCGAAAAAACCATATTCAATAATTGTTCAATATAAAAGATTAAATATCCTATACTTTGATAATATCCAAACAGAAATTCAACTAAAACAACCCATCGAACAAAAATAATCGTACCGTTTTAGGTAACATACTTTCAATTCTGTACAAATAGAAAATGTTTATCCAAACCGATCCTGAAAGGGAAAGAAAACATTTACATAAATTAACTCCATTTAATCATTCTTATTCTATTGTGACCCATCTTTCTATTGTAATAAGATCCTCCATTCTGACGTTTGACATATGTGTGTGAAAGGAAGAGGATCTTGAAAGATGTCTTAATACATTTTCCTGGCTCAGGGCCGGACGCCTTCGTCAGACAGAACAATAGGTTCCTTCCCTGTGCGGCGAGAAAGTGAGCTATTATTTTATCTTTCCTTCTCTTTATAAATAACATTATCTTGGCATCATCTGCTCGCTTTATATGCGCATACTCTAATGACGTCACATTTGTCAGAGTGACATTATTCACGTTTAGAAAGTATCAACTAACGATAGTTTGACTGCAACAAGATCTAGTAAGTAGATAGATCCGGTGATACGCTCAACAAGAAGTTGATTGTTTTTTTTCGACCTTGGTCAAAAGTCGATTTTGAATTAATATTTTGATTCTATGATGATACTGCGCATTATCTGCTGTCATGAATCGTTGGTATAAATGACAAATCAAAATCAATGTAAAATAATACCTACTTACATAAAACCTACCGATTAATTAATTGTGAAATTCGTGGATGATTCTCATTTTGGTATCAACTGTTCAGTTTAATGAATTGAATTGGAAATAGATTTAAACAATACTAATTATAACTCAAGCTCAAACATAATGGATAATGAAACCATCGAACTGACAAATACATTCTATTAAGTGTCTAATCATAAATGTAGGTAAGTATTTGATAAACTCACAGCCTCGCTTACCCTCATAAAAGTTATTATTAATGCACGTATATCATTTTATAATCTCTGAAAACCTACCGTAGTTAATTAAATATCTATAATAATATATCGTGATAAAAATAATCCTCTTAACTTAAGAAATACAAAAGTTATGTAGTAAGACTTTACCATTGAGACAGTTAATCTAAATTGCTGTCGCCTATTTTGACCTGTTGCTCCGATCCAAGGATAAGGGAAATTTAAAAAAACAACTGCAAGCTGAATGTTTCTAAACGTCTTGCGAAACAAAAGTGAGCCGTTGCCAGAAACAAGCGAATTTACGAAATTTGTCGTGAGCGCGAAACCGCAGCTTTTCCGCGTCAAGCTATTTTATTATACGGGCCCACTTAGCGATATTTCAAATGTTATTATTAAATATTACAAGGTGTACGTGACGATGGCGGATAGGGAGGCACATGCGACACGACACGACACAACCGTTTGCGTCATTACACTCATGGCTAACTTTCTAAATAGTGTCACACAATAAACCATTTTATATGAGAAAGATCGGTGACACAGCTTAACTTGGCTTTACATTCACAAATTTTAATTCGCTTCGGTAACACATACCATAGAAAGTACTATGTAATTTCTCGAGAAAATATTATTAACAAAACTTTAATGCTTATAGCGTCATAACCATTAAGCTCCCAACAAAACGGCCATCCAATTACAATGATGGTATAATAAGTTTTTTTATCAATTTTAACGTCGTTGGAAAAAGCGGCAGAGCAAATTTACCGGTGAACTTAAGAGCTGTCGTTGAATATAAGTCGGACTTTGACTATATTAGGTGCCGAGATCTTGAGATATTTGCACGCTAGAGGTGGTTCGGTGTGCATTGCTTGTCGAAATAGAGACTTAGGTTATAGAATTGAAATAGAAGTCGCAATGGATGATGGGTCAGTAAAGTTGTCATTTTGTCGACGTTTTCGTAGTAATCTCGGCTGGTATTGAACGAGGCCGTGAGCTGTCGGTCAGCTCGCCACAAACAGGTTTCATTATCAAAAGTCAATAACTTTCCGATGCATTCCGAGTCATGGCCAAGATTGCGGCCGGTGGACGTAATAAGCAAAAGCGCATTGCAATCGCGGAAAGCGACTCGATGACAATACACAGATGTCGGATAATATCTTTGTAAATAAAAAAAATATACACTGCTCTCCACTTTCATCCGATCACTATTCAACGACTTTCGCTAAAATGTTTGTGCTGCAATAAAGTTTTATTTTTATTGTCTTTCGTCTTGGATCCTTTATAACTTTGTTTGGATCGAATAACTTTATCAGAAGTCTGCAGATATTTGAATATTGTCGTGATTACTAAATAAAAGATAATCTTTATTTTCTTACAAATACCCTTAATATGTATTTGCCACGCAGTCATATCATGTTGTTAGTTTAAGTAAGATATTTGTAGCTCTCTTTGTGTACGCTTTTTACGGCTTAACCCCCAATTTTTTGTTGTAACAAGTATGAGATTACTTAAACAGCTAAAGCTATGGGTGACTTTAATTGACAATAATTAAAACGTTTGCTTTTACTAAGTAAAAGGTATTTTTTAACCTTCATTTAAGAATAAATACCGTTGACTTTAAGTGTTTAACCAATGGTAGAGAGGTAATTATTAATTATTAATTATGCGTCCGAGTGCGGTTCCCGCAAGTCATATAACTCACTAGCACTATAAACGTTTTGGGCGGCTTAGTCATAGTAAAACAATATAAGTAAGCGGACTGGAGCCCTGAGCGAGCGATAATAGGCTAAACACGTAGGGCTGTCACTTAGAGTTTATTCAATCGTCAAAAATGCATAGCCAATCTCTATACAAAACAGTTTTCCCCTGTAGGGTGGGCGTCAGGAATCTATAATACAAAGTTTTTTATTTATTTTTGTACATAGACCAGGGGCTGACTAAAATTTTTCATTACCTACGTCATGTTATCTGTTTAGTAGTTTGAAAAATTACGGTCGAAATAGGATAAATTAAAACGTGGCTATACAACAACACCAAGACCAAGACAAATAGACATGTTCATGCACACAAATATTTGTCTTGTTCGGGAATCGAACCCGAGACCACTGGCGCAGAAGATGGGTAGCCTACCCCTGCGCCAAATCGGTTGTCAAAAACGGAATACAATATGTACCTACGCCCACTGCGAATCGAACCCGGGGCCTCTGGGTCTGAAATCGGTGGTGTGAATCACTAGACCGCAGAGCCGGTTAAAAATTTATATTATGCTCCCAGTTTATTAATCTAATCAAATAGGTACCTACCTACACATAGGATTACAAGTTACAATAATTTGTTATTATAAATGTTTTTCTTTCTTCTTTCTTTCTATTTGAAAATTAAACTACAAATTGGTATCTGGTCAACGAAATCGGAAGCAGAACTATTTAGGTAGGTAAGCAGCTATACAAAATATTATGTACGTATCTACGTATGATAATTATAGTAGGTAGATTGTAATCACCGTTCTTGTTCGCTAGGTAATGCGAAGAAAGATAGTTCTGGATTAGACAACCCGCTACTGAGACATCCGTATACCTACACTACAATATTTTTTACTTCTACTCGAATTTTTAGCCATCGTAGTCGTAGGTACGCGCACGAATTATTACAAATACAAATACAAAATTATTAGAGGGAGGCAGCGCAGCGGCGCGGAGCGTGCGTGTGGTGGGCACGGACAGTTTTACCTTAATAATATTATGCGCGGTCGCGGGCGACCGGCCGGCGGCGGCGCCGCGCGGGCGGCGGGCGGCGGGCGCTGCCACGCATGACTGTCGCCCCGTTATCACCGATAAATTTTGTCAGTGTGTGCGTGCGACGACGCATGACGACGCATACGTACGGGCGCGCTCACATACAAACCGTTTGGGGTGCCTGTCCAGGCAGTCAACGTACTTATATTGTTTTACTATGGCTTAGTTGTCAGCGCATGTTCAAATGTTCAGTGACTGACGCACTTACAGGCTTAGAATAGACAAAACATGGTTAATATTACTAATTATTACCCACAATATTTTTATATATTTGTTTATAATGTAAATTCTAACTTATGATCACCCTTATGTATAGGGCTAACTTTATGTGTTTAACTAATAGTCGAGAACCCCATTAGTGTGCCACCGAGTGTTCCAACAAGTTATAGTTCACTAGCACTATTAATGTACTGGGCGGCTTAGTTATTAGTGCCTGTTAAAATGTACAGTGGCGCACTTACTAGCAGGATTCAGTACTTAAAATAGACCAAACACAGTGCATAATATTATTTTTTATTTACTACGATATATTCTTAACAATATTGTATTTATTTGTAGGTAATATGAACTCTAGTTGTATATCTCATGGCAGAGAATTACCCATAAATGTGCGTCCGAGTGTTTTCACAAGTCATAATTCACTGGCACTATTTAATTAACGTACTGTGCAGGGCCCCCAGTCTGCTAATTTTAATTTAAATAAGATTCTATTGATATTCAATTGAGACTCAATTACGATTCCATTACGATTAAAACAAATTGGGTATTCTGTAAAAACTTGTACGTCAGCTCAATAGAATCGCAATTGAATCGTAATTGAATCGTAATGGAGTCTCAGTTGGATAGTTAATGGTCGTTTCGACTATGGTCGAAATAACTACGGTCAAAAGACCTACTGTTCAAAATAGCTTTTGGTCGTTACACCTATTTTTAAAATAACTAATGTACGAAATCACTACTGGTCATCTCACCTACGAACAACTCACCTACGGTCATTTCACCTACGGTCAACTCACCTACACGGTTTATTAAGTTGAAAAATAGTGACTCATGTACAGACACGAGCAATAATATTATGTATACAATACAACATAGAACTTTGTCACACTGTAGCGTTCCAAAAGAAAACGATCAGTGTCACAGACGTCATTCAATATTGTAATATGATATAGTCCTATGTTGTATACATATTATTGGTCGCGACTGTATTGCTGTTAGGTGCGAGGAGCGAAGCGACGAGCATGTTAAGCCCCCAGTACAGGTTGGCCGACCATGGTCGGCGACCATGACCAATACATCGTACATTGACACTTTTGAAAGAACCTTTTTAAACTTGTTCGTTCAAAAGTGTCAATGTACGATGTATTGGTCATGGTCGCCGACCATGGTCGGCCAACCTGTACTGGGGGCTTTAGGTTTACATGAACATACCGCGCGAGCCGAGCGAGCGAAGCGAGCGTGCCGCGGCAGCGGCCGGCGAAGCTCCAGAAACGACTATATACATATTCCCATTTTCTATTAAACTGAAGTAGGGGGTAGAGGGGGTGTATAAAGTCGATTCTGGCGCTTCGCCGGCCGCTGCCGCGGCACGCTCGCTTCGCTCTCTCGGCTCGCGCGTCGTTTTGGTCACTGTTCTAAACTAACCTAACCTAAAACGTCTGTTACATTTTGTTGGGTGGCAGGGGGCTTCGCCCCCCGAGCCCCCTGTCCCCCCTTTTGTTTTTCACAAAAGATATAAAAATTTTGAAATAACAAAAATTTTTTTGAGCAAAAAAATAAAAAAAAAAAATTATATGTCTATCGGATGCCTCCTAGGTATCTCCGGAGTACCATAGGGGATCGAAAATTTTGTTAGATTTCAGCTATGACGCACCGTTTTCGAGATATTTGCATTTTTATAAAATTCATTCTTGAAAATTTTGCAAGTCCCCGCTTCATACTAAAACAGTCAAAAATTTTATATTTGCGACACCCTAACCAAAAAAGCAATCCAACGCGCCCAAATCCATTTAATAAACTTTCCAATTCATAAGCTTGTTGTAGGCGAGTCGTTCATAGTCGAAACAACCAGTAGGTGAAATGAACATTAGGCCAATCGTCCGTTAGTTGAATCAACTGTAGTTCAATCAACCGTAGGTGAAATGAACAGTAGTTGAGTCGTTCAATAGTCATTACGAAAATATGTGAATCGATCGTAGTTATTTCGACCATAGTCGTAATGACCGTAGTTATTATGATACATACCCTATTGAGAGTACTGTCAAACAAATGTCAAAGAGTAGAATACCGATTAACTCCACAATCGAGCTACGATTGTAATACGATTGAAGAGCAGACTAGCAAATATTCCGATGGCAGTTCAATGGCAGTTCAGTCGTATACCATTGGTCTTAATTTAGTAGCAGAATACCAAAAATGTCAAAAACCGCTATTGAGATCCAATTAAGATTCAATTGAACCATTTGTAAATTAGCAGACTTGGGGCCCTGCTTAGTTCAAATGTTTAGGGGCGCACTGACAGAAACGCTAACTGCATAAAATGGACCAATTATTATCTATTTAGAATAACTGTTGATAATTTTATATTTTTCTGTGATATTATTATCGTTCTCGTTTAATCATCCTAAAAATATTTTTATTTACTCGTTTGAATAATTATATTTTAACAATTTTATTATAATCTTGGTAGACCGTTGTCCAAGTGTTGAAAAGGAGAAAAGCTGTCTTAAATATTCTACTAACTACACGTTTTTTCGGTAATTAATCAACAAAAATATTAAGTTATAATTTATTTTTCCTACAGAGTCGATAACTTTGAAGTTCTTTTAAGAACAAAATTAATGTATGTATTTGCTTGGCCTATAACGAAATTTCTATAGTAACATTCCCCGCTCATTACTATTTTATCACGCACCATTCAATGTTATATTATGGCAATAGAAAACTCATATTATTGAATTAGACAAACTTTCACTAGAGCCGATGAAATCTGTGCAATTAAAGTTTGGCACACATTTGAGTTATTTTGAATACGGTAACCGACATACAATTCGAATATAATAGCCGTGAAATATTAGCTCTTGGGCGAAATTACATATCTAATCACTATTGAATATCAAGAAATTATCCAAAAAAACAACCTTATGAATGATAGTATTTCCATATGACCATGGTAAAATAAGCTTAAATAGAGCACTTCATGTAAACTCACGAGTAAATCATCATCATCTATGAATAAATTTATTTTGCGTTACACAATGTTGTTAAAGTAAGATATAAAAGCCATACGATTCTAAGAAATGGAAGTACCTATTTATAGGCTCGACCTCTACACTTAATTAATTGGCTTTTTGTTTACCCACCCGTAACGTTAAATTTAGTTTAACAGGCGTAAACAATTAAATTACAACGCCTATGTAAGTAAACCATGATGAAAAAGTTTGATGCCAATTAAAAACAAAAAAATATTTGAAATAGAACTGCCGGGTTTTTATTCGTATCTAGAATACGCCCTAAGGATACTGCTTTGAATAACTGGAAAACGCCTACGATAGTGCTGTGTTTTTATGTATTTAACCTTTATTGCTCAGATAACACATGGTGGACTTAATGCTATAAGGCATGCTCTATCATGTGTCACAGAGAGAAATCTAGGAGGCCTCTTATCGTTGGTATATTTAAATAATAATATTATGGTGATACCTATCCCTACTAATATTATAAATGCGTAAATGTATATGTTTGTTTGTTTTTGTTTATTTGTTTGTCTGTCTGTCTGTATGTTCCGTTTTCACGTCAAAACGGCTAAACCGATTTTAATGAAATTTGGAATGGAGATAGTTTGATACCTTAGGAAGGACATAGGCTACTTTTTATCCGGAAAAGTATTACGTTACCGCGGTATAACGTCGTGTAGTCCACGCGGGCGAAGCCGCGGGCGGAAGGCTAATCCTTACTTATATTATAAATGCGTCTCTGTCTGTCTGTGTGTTACACAATCACACCTAAACTACTGAACCGATTTGAATGAATTTTGGTACAGAGATAGTCTAGAGCCTGAGAAAGGACATAGGGCGTTTGTGCACTACCACTGAATTTTACCGATCCGGAAAAAAACGGATGCTTGTATTTTAATAATTAATCATTTATATTAGTAATTAATAAAATACAAGCATCCGTTTTTTTCCGGATCGGTAAAATACAGTGGTAGTGCACAAACGCCCATAGGCTACTTTTTATTCCTGAAAAATATCACCGTCCCGCGGGATAACGTCCTGTAGTACACGCGGGCGAAGCCGCGGGCGGAAGGCTAGTAATACAATATATTTTCAAATAAGCTTACATAATTACCACATACTCAAACAATTGTTTTTCAAAAGCAGAAATTTAGTAATAATTTATACAACATATTTTTTCAAAACCAATCTAAAGTGAATCTCGCAAAATCTAATTCTCATTATCTGCTAGCTTTATCAGGAACAATGGATAGCGTGAGCGTGCACCAGCATTGCAACGATGCAGCCGCTAAGCACAATCATATTGCAGTCAGTATCAGCTAGGAAACGAGCAACCAACTTTAGTTTGTGGAACCGAAGAAACACTGCAAATAATTAAAGTAGTTACTATGATAATGTGTTAAGCTTTAAAAGAGAAAAGAGTTATTTAGCCGCGTAGCAATTTAGGTACTGTAGCCCTAGGACAAAAAGGCATTATGGTAGTCGTAATAGAAAACTATACCATCCGTCAAAAGCTGTGAAATTGCTGCTGTCATTATCTTTTGAATTTTCGTACCTCATACGACCAAAAGAGGCGCTGATCTGGTTTTTATAAACAATAATACGATCACGATAACGATTACAATAACGATAGGTTTTTGTGCTAGTGGCCGTGTTTGTTTATGGATTCGCAAAACCATCCAATGACTGGAATAGAACTTTCACACTGTATTTTGTTTTCGCTTCGGACACCGTTTGTCAAATGCTGTCATTATGACTATGGAAAGTATACTAACAAGTCAACGAAAAAACGTAATGTTTTTTAGTAACCAACAGATATTCTTTTTGAATATGTTAAAGGTAACATTCACGCACGTCTCGTAACGGTTGCTTTAGGTTAACATAAAAAGAAACAAAACACTGTGCAACTTAACTCTGCCAATTAATATTACTTAAAAAGATATTGATCACTCATATTGACACACCAATTTGCTATTTCAAAATTCGAACTGCGCTAAAAACTAAAGCTGTCAAACTAAACAAAGCATTTAGTTATCATGTTATTAAAGTTAATTAGCATTGTAAGCACACATTGTGCTATTGCACCCACCCGCACGGACGTGTAAGCTGTGTTTACTGTGCGAAGCTAAAGCGTGTAATACGCCTGTTAAACAAAGCTGGCATTAGTTGCAGAGCTAATTAATATTATCCGATGTATCTCATTTGGATGCACTAAAACTAAACAGTATGATGCGACAGATGAAAATTTCCAGTGGTAATTTCGTAATTTAACATAACTGCAACATGGTAAGATAAGGGTTTAAATGATGTCATAACGAGCCAATCAAAACTCTACCTGAATACGAATTCAAATGTGGTATCCGAAAGGCATGGTTTACTTGACTCGCAAATCAGTCATTTATAAACCGTTGGAAACGTTTCCGTCAGCGAAATGTATGCAATGTCACTGTCATCCGTCACGTCACCCACTTCAGAAGCTCTACTCTAATTCAACGAAAAACGAAACTTCGTTAGCCCCGCTGCTTTCACTCGATTCTGTCACACCCGGAGAGTGAGAGGGACGGGTATAACGAAGTTTCGTTTTTCGTTGAATTAGAGTAGGTTTGCAGAATAGACAACGAAGAAGCACAGAATTTGAATCCGATTCACATCCATTTGAACAGTTGTGGATCGGGGTGCAGGTCGGGTCAGTATTTTAATGTAACAATCATAAAATATAAAGAAAACTAATACAATCAACTGAACCCCCATGGAAAGTTATCGTTTTCTCACAATCGTAAACTTTACAGCATCCGTCAAAATTATACCAAAGCTGCCAAAGTGCAGCTAAACTGCTATTGAAGTTTATTCCCTTAAACGACTTTAGCGGCGCCGGCGCGGCTCTGCCCCCTTACTCTTGAAACAAATTCCATTATCCTATTATTAAAATGCCAAAATTTAATAAGTGAACCCTATAGCTTTGCAATAAAGTTCATACTTTGACGTTTGACATCAATTCGATCTAATGCCAATGCATTTTCGTTCAAGAGTAAGGGGGCTGGTTTCCATACAACATTCCATAACACGATCACGATTGGGACCGTTAATGGGACCTAGAGATTTTCAGAGAAATCTCATGAACTCTAGGCGCAGTAGTAGTAGAAAAAGGCCTAATGCAATCGCTCTAGTTTAATATCTAAACAAAAAGGTTGCATACTGCTACCTAATTATCTACCAACTGCACACCCACTCGCAATCTAATGTCTGCATGCTAGAAATTTACATATCGACTAAATCGGTAGGTTGCTTGATGCAATTAAACTGCATCCAAACTACAATTCAGTTGCTATGCAGTGCAAATTCAGTCAGTTCATTTGTTCTGTAGAGACCTAATTGCTACAGGTACATCGATTAACAGTCAATAGAATTATCTGGTGGTTTATGAGACGAATAATTAAATAATCTAAGCACAACACAACATAACAACAACAGTATGGATGATAAAATGTTATCCTAGAAAAACTGTTCGATTGTTAGGAACGAGTTTCCCTACTCGAATGAGATCATTTTTCTAGTCTAAAGTTTATCAGAGAAAAATCATATTCCAAATTCTAAAAAACTTGCGTTTTGATCGTCATTTTTAAAATCGAAAGCATTCCATAAAGCACGTCTTAGCTTTTAAACAAATGACTGAACCTTTGAACAAATGACTGTCATTTGAAATATGAGAACAATTATTTCCAGTCCGAGCATAAAGAGAGCGGAAGAAGATTAACTCACAATCTCCATGGGACCTCTATCAAAATGCCATCAAACTTTTCACTCCTTAATTACTCTAATGGTAACGACGAACCATAACAATAAAAATAGGCAATTAAAAGCAGTAGAGTGGGTCTTGTTGGCCACGACTGTGGTTGGCCTTATGTCCATGGAAATGTAAAATCACGACTTCATACCGTGTGACGTCATCAAAAGTCTTTATTATTATGTCAGTTAAATACTAGTAAGTAGTAATAAAAATAGTTTAGGAAATGTCAGAAGCTGTCATGGCTAATCTCAAAACTAGACAGTCATTTTATAACAAAGGTTACAAATTACATTGTTTGCATTGAAATAAGACAACGGATATATTTATTAAAACACGTTTGTTTTATTATAGGAAATAGAAAAAATGAACCGTCACAACACCAATTATTTCTAAGCGTAATAGAACGTAAAATAGTATTTTTGTCATCTATATAAATAAAAACGAATGTTGCTAAGCGCAAAACTCAAGAACGGCTGGACCAATTCGGCAATTTTTTTTCATATGTTCCTTAAGTTCCACGGAAGGTTTTTATGGAGAGAAAAAATTGCGTAGAAAATATTAAAAACCACACTTTTCTTTTCCCATACAAACCAGCTATCAAACATTTGACGTAAATGGTTTCCCCGTCTTTCACATCAAAACGGAGAAGCTGATCGATGATATTTTTGTTATGGGGATAGTTTGGGAGCTGGAGAGTGACAAAAGCTCACTTAGGTTCCCGCGGGATAACGTCGTGTAGTCCACGCGGTCAAAGCCGCGGGCGGAAGGCTAGTTTAAAATAATTCTAATGTAAACAATATTATTCTCTATCGTATACTTTGCCAACGCTGTTTATTACCTAAGTTAAGTTCTAACTATTTAGAACTTTGAACACACTACAATAATAATAATTAATTTAACTTCGCAACATTACCAGACAAAACTTTAAATAGCTCAATAAGAGATTTAATTAATTTAGCGGGGAAATTGGAAACATTGTCTGGCTAATTCGACAACACGTACTTTGTGCTATTTTTGTTCTCATCGTGAGAAAATGCAAGGTTTTACGTGACTAAGCTGCGTTTCAGCAGCTTTTTTTCAATTATCAACATTACGTGATTGATTGTGCATTTAGACTGAAAAAACCTCTTCAAAGCCTAAGTGGACTAGGGACTTTATTGTTCAATCTGAAATCCGCACGTGAGTTTTTTACTTAGACAAGAACTTTTTTGTACGATTTTATACGGTCAATTTCAGTCAGCTCTTACCAATAAAGTTCCTGCGACTCGATCGAACCGAAAGTAGTCTCTGAAGGTCCTTAGTGGAAAAACCTTCATTCCCTATTATAATAGGTCTTTACATATGAAATTGCCGTTTTTTTCTTTTGTACATATAACTTAACAACTTTTATAATATTAGAAATATATAATTTCTTTAATATTGCGTTACATTAAGACCGTATCGAGCAACTTTTGATAATTTAATAACCACGATATTTGATTATTTACATAGAAAAAACTTATTCCGAAAGTTACGACTATTTTTGTTTCCAGAATTTCGTACTTTATTAGTTGTAACTTAGTGAAAAATTTTTTTTTTCTCTTAACGAATGTGTCATTTAGTAGTTAAAATGTCCATAAATACGTGTGTAAAATTTTGTAAATTTACATAATATTAGTCGTTAAATAATAACAAAAACGTTAGTATGGAAAAAAAAATAATTACAGAAATCTCCATACAAAACGGCAATTTCATAGGTAAAGACCTATTATTTCTACACATTCTCACATAACTTACGTTCGTTAGAAAAATGGAATCCGAAACAAGTAACATTTCTTTTTCCTTGATTACATCATTCTTATACATTTACATATTATAGTCAGCATGCCAAGAACGAGGAAATACGTTCCCTTAACGAAATTTATTACCACATGTCAAATTCTAAAAACTTTCAATAGAGGAGCGAGAATTTGTTTTGCCCTATTTGAACCATTTGTCAGTGTAACTTCAACAATCGTTCAAGGTGATATCTCGCGATTTCCGTAACGTGTGGCAATTTGTTATATAACAAGGAGACATTTGAAATTCTTGGTGTGTTTACGTTTTACGCCCTTCGTAGACTTTTGTGACTATCATACTTCGGACAATAGAACTGACAACGGGCATAAGTGTATATATTCTTTGCAACGGGTATGATATGACTCAAACGGCTCGCGCTCTTGCTGTCTGTATGTCATTGTGGTGTAAGATAAATAAATATAAATGTGACCTTAATTTTAATGATATGGTAGTTAATTGTGTTTGTTAAAGTACTGATAACCCTGAAATAAATGGACGTTTAGTTTTGATTTTTTCTATCTGTTATTTACAATCAGGGACTGCAAGGACTTTATTTAATTTTTATAATGCACATTTTCATTCATAGTTTATGATTATTTCCAGTAATAAAATGTACTCATATAAATAATAGTAATAATATATAAATAACTTCTTACATTCACACCAATTATCTAAGCCCATTTAAATTTCATTAAGAAACTGTATCAAGGAAAACTTGATAACGGATAAATATATACTTAAATACTTTTTGTTTGTAAATACATACTTAATATACATAGTAAACACCCAGACCAATAGACATGTTCATGCACACAAATATTTGTCTTGTTCGGGAATCGAACCCGAGACCTCTGGCGCAGAAGGTGGGTAGCCTACCCCTGCGCCAAATCGGTCGTCAATGTAGTTAGACATAGACATCCTCTAACGTATCGTACCTATTATAAACGACTAGTAGCTCCTCCGGCTCTACCCGCGTGGTACCCGTTCCCTTGGGAATATCGGGATGATTTTATCCTATGACACTTGGAAAGAATGTAGCTTTCTACTGGTCAAAGAATTATCAAAATCGGTCTAGTAGTTTTTGAGTTTATTCATTACAAAGAAAAATAAAAATATTTTCTCTTTATAATATTAGTACGGAGGAAACTAAAACCGATGGCCTTTAAGGCTATCATTATTAGTATTTTTTATTAATTTGGCTCAAATATTTTCCCTGAAATTATGTATTCCGATGTAAAACCGATATTCCAAAATATTCAAATTAACATATTCTTTTCTGGTAAATAGAAAGAAAGAAAATCATTTATTTGGAACATTTTCAAAAATTAGAGGACCTACTTAAATCTATTACATTTTACATTATCAAATGTCCCAAAACGTTCCCGACTGAGCAAAATGCTGGGCATTTACCAAGCGCTGGTCTTCCAGCGGAACCGTTGTGATAGTGCTTCAAGTCATATTAACCTGCGGCAGCCAAAGCTGTACAAGAAATATATAATATGTAACGAAGACTACAAGCTTAACTTTAAATTGATTTATTCAAATCGCTTTCCTCTCACTTGTGTACCACGCGCGGTCACCGCGACCACTATTAGGGTCAAGCGCCAAGGTCTCCTTACATAACACCTGAATATCTCACACGATACCGGCGGCTGCCCGTTACGCGGCGCTCGACGCCTCCATTGATCGATCGATCGATGATAAAAAAAGATCGAACGCTGTTCGTTCAATTATCTGAAATACGAATGGACGTCTAAACACGCCGGTAGTTAAATGTTTGGACAGAAGATAATAGAAATAAAGTTATCGTAGGTATGTGTTAATTTATATCTATGGAATGGAGAAATATTTTTGCATACCTAGTTGACTTTTTAAAACACGTTTTTTAAGTTAGTTTACGATTTATGTTGTGCTTCAAATGTAGGAAAATGCTACGTTTTGCTTACTGTTTAATAAAAATTGCAGTACAAGTACTTGAAAAAAAAATGTACAATTTACCAGAACTAGCCAAATATGTGAATAAGTAGGTACTAGTTGACTACAATTATTATAATACCCAGATACAATAATAAAGACAAAAATAATTTAAGATATTATTTTATTCAATTTGTAGATATACATCTGCAGTACATTAATAGTCGTATGGGGTAATATTTAGTAAGTTAGTCCTACTAATATTATAAATGTGAAAGTTTAGATGTTTGGATGTTTAGATGTTTGTATGTTTGTTACTCAATCACGCCAAAACGGCTCAACGGATTTGGCTGAAATTTAGGCCACAAATACTTTGTAGCCTGGAGAGGAATATAGGCTACTTTTTATCCCGGAAAAATATCACATTTCCACGGGATAACGTCGTGAAGTCCACGCGAGCGAAGCCGCGGGCGGAAAGCTAGTAAGTTATAAAGTAAAAAAAAAATACAATTGAAAATACGCGCACGAATAAATTTGTAAATTATTTCAGATTGATCTTTAAACTGGCATTCTCGATCGTAAAATAACAACAATACGAAGCCTTCTTCGTCCAAGAGTCTAAAAATTTATCTCATTGATTTGCTCTATTGTTCGATAACGATCTCCAGTTAACACCTCTTTTGATACTAACGTTTGTACTTATACAAATATCAAAACGCATCACCTTGGTATTTCACTCTTCGGCTAACCTTTGTCACTATTTGCCATTTTATCCATACGTCAATATATCGATCTTGATACGAAAGCCGAACAATAGAACACTGTATCCGATGACAATGATTCTGTCAATATTAAGTGGACATTTTGAGTTCATTGTCAAAGAATGACCGCAGGCGATTTGTGACTGGCAAGAATTTAGGTCAATATATAATCACGATTATAATTACAGTTAATAAACAATTGGGCCTTTGAATTAGTAAATGAGCTGTCAGAAAGGCTATTGATTCTTAAATTAAATTTGATAACAAATGGTAACAGTAGCAGGGTCAGTCTACTCGTTAATTTTTGTGGCAGCGCCTTAGGTTTTGTTGTGTGTAGCGGTCATTAAGGTCGGTAAGTTGAAAATGAAACTCGTTTTGTTTAATAAGTAAGTGTGGTAATGCGAACATTAATTTGTATTAAAGCAAAACCACGCGTACTTTTTTATCTACAAAGGTGTGTCTAAGTGGTGATAAGGCTGAAGGTGGAAGCACACTACTCCCGGAATCCTCAATACTGAGAAACTGGCTATCTTAACTTAGCTTGGCTCCAACAGCCGGAAAACAATAATGCTGAAAATATTACTGTTATAGCGTCACACTTAGATAAGATGGTGGTAGGTAGCCAGGCGGACTAAGAAGAAGTCCTACCACCAACCAATCCGAATACAATATGTAGCGGTCATTAATTAAGTATGAAAATGAAACTCGTCTTGTTTAATATGTAAGTGTGGTAATGCGAACATTAATTTGTGTTAAAGCAAAACCACGCGTACTTTTTTATCTACAAAGGTGTGTCTAAGTGGTGATAAGGCTGAAGGTGGAAGCACACTACTCCCGGAATCCTCAATACTGAGAAACTGGCTATCTTAACTTAGCTTGGCTCCAACAGCCGGAAAACAATAATGCTGAAAATATTACTGTTATAGTGTCAGACTTAGATAAGATGGTGGTAGGTAGCCAGGCGGACTAAGAAGAAGTCCTACCACCAACCAAACCGAATACAATATATTGGTACCTTACTGGAAATCGATCTCTGGGTCTAAAATCGGTGGTGTGAACCACTAGACCACCGAGGCGGTTAAAATACAGACATTTATTATTCTTCGTATTTAAACTGTTTTGATTTATCGAAAGGGTGTGCTACCTACACGTGACTGTTTTATGCCATTTGTTACACATTACTGGTGATATTTTTACCCTGTTTTACAAAATTAAACGTTTTTAAATTATATCTTAATTGAATTGAAACATGCGCTCATTAGAAATAATCTAGCTCATATATGAGTATGATTGAGATCGAACAATATTCGCCTGCTTCAAAAAAGTTAAAATTAACGAAATATTTTTTTTTTATAATTACTTGAACAGTTACTATCAAAGTTTAAATTAAAAAATACTTCGTTAATTTTAAGGTTTTTGAAGCAGGCAAAGTTAGGGGTATCTACGTTACTTAGGTATATAATATAAGATGCTAGTTACTTAGACCTTCTGATCAGGAGTGGTCCTATCGCACAAGAAAGAAAATATTTTTATCATTTCTCTGTCATTAATTTTTTACTACCAACCGGCTACATTTTCTTAAGCACTCAAGGTTTTCTAAAGACTAGAAGTTGCGCCGTTCCGCAGATCATTAAAATACTATAAAAGCTTTGTTAACACCAATTATATCGAACGAGCATTTTTCAGACTGGGGGGAAATCCCTTCATTACGTATGAAAATATTCGAGTGCTGTTATGTGTGCAGAATTTTCGAGGGCCGTTAGGAGTACACTAGACGCTCGAATGCGTACGTTTCGGTTGTATAAATCGGAAAAAAACGGTAGTGATAGCATATGATCGCTACAGATTTTTCCTGGTAACTACTACCGATTTAATGGAAAAAATAACTCAATAAACCTGTTTCAGTAGGAATATTTTGTTGCCTTCTTTCTTATATACCTTATTCGAAAGCTATAATTCTGAGTTAATAAATAAAATGTATGACAAATTAAAAAAGATAAATTGGACCGAATACCATTAGCGTCTCGCGGCGATCTAAATTGCCAAAACAATGATAACATCAATAACGGTACATTGACATTGCTGTCACGCCATGACATTTGACATTGCCTTGACAGCCAGCCGAAGGTCTATTACATTGTTAGACACAACAAGCAATACCGTTTATTAAAACACAGTTTAATGAAACGCCCTCACAGAAATATTTCAAATCGTTTAATTAAGTATTCGTGGAGGTTTTATGAATACTTTCCGTTTGCTTTCCCGGGTGGGTAAGTTAAATACGAGTATTAATAAGACTGGAGCAATATTTTCTTGTGCCTTTAAATTATATTTATGGGCGACATCTCGGTCGAAAGGGGTCTCTTGATGAGGTTCATCCTATTTAAGCATATTGAAGCAATGTAAAGGAATTAAGTTACTGCCCGTTTTAAATGTGTACCATTGGCAGAAAAGCTAAAAGACATTAAATGATTGATGCTTTAACTTAATAATATTCGTTACATTTTCCTCAGTTTTAGCTTGAGAAAAAGGGGGTTTAGGTTCATGATATTTTCTTAGGCAGCTAGATATTCAGTGTACAAAATCTGAAACTATCGTGTTCTACACCAGACCAAGGTAACCGATACAGACAAAACAATTTAATAACTACAGGAAAAATGTGATAGTAAAAAACCACGAGCCCTATAAGTAGCTTTCAGGCGGGATTCGAACCCGCGCCTCCGGGAATCCGGACCGATGCTCTGACCAACTAAGCTACCGAAATGCTTACACGACTCGTCGAATTTTGCTATCACTTGTTACGCTGTAGGCCAGCGTTGCTTCATCAATGTGTGGAAACCCTCGCATCCGAAAGAAACATTTTTACAAATGTTTAACAATCGATTAAGATGAAACAGCCATTATAAGATTTTAAATTATTTTTAATGCATTCACAATGCAATTCTGTAAGTATAGGAAAAATGTGATAGTAAAAAACCACGAGCCCTATAAGTAGCTTTCAGGCGGGATTCGAACCCGCGCCTCCGGGTATACACTTAAAGAATTGCATTGTGAATGCATTAAAAAAAATTTAAAATCAATTTAATAACTATTTAATTAACAGTAGCATAATACAATTGCCTATATCTATTGGTCTCATATTAATAAAGCCAACAACTAGGTACGTAAAATTTAATCTTTAATCGTTTAGTTTGAAAAAGTTTTAGTTACTTGGTAAGTGTAACTATACAAAATTTTAATAAGTACAATATTTTTAATGGAAGTACCCATCAATATAAACCACTTTTACTACGAGGCCAGCCACGGATTTACGAAAAAAAAGCTGTTACATTTTAGTCGAGTCGATGTTGTACTTTTCTATGGAAAAGCTAATTTTTTTCGCTGTTTCGTGGCTGGCTATATAGTAAAAGTTGTTCATATTGATGGACACCACCACCCCCTAAAATCGTTGTGCTAAGTAATTGAAATTAGGTGGTATTAACTATACTCGTGCCAAAATTGCTTAAGACGAGGATTCCCGACTAAGTAAGAATTTATTTATTTCGTGTAGTTTCAATGTTTCGAACCCTAAACTACACGAAATAAATAAATTCTATTATTTATAATAGAGTTTTTAGTAATAATTTATAGTGCACAAACGCCCTAAGGGCGTTTGTGCACTACCACTGAATTTTACCGATCCGGAAAAAAACGGATGCTTGTATTTTAATAATTAATCATTTATATTAGTAATTAATTAAATACAAGCATCCGTTTTTTCCGGATCGGTAAAATTCAGTGGTAGTGCACAAACGGCCTTCCGCTTGCTCGGCCGCGCTTGATACACTTCGCGCGGACCCAGCGGGAGCCGGGGCGCAGTGAACTGTGAACTCGCGAGCGCCCCGCGAATCGAAAATCTCTTAAAATTCAATAAAAATTAAATAATAAAAAAAAAAAATTATGACGGCCGGAGTCCCTCGGCTATTCAAAGACAATTATTTTCATATGTTTGCAAGTAATATGACATTTGAATTATTTTTAGACGTATGTTTGGAATTTTATTTGATACTGTAAAATATCATTAATCGAAAAAATACGGCCGGAAGCACTAGATAATAACTGTAAAATCACATATATTTAAAAAAAAATTTAAGTACCTACTTGTGATTTGCGAGTAATCCATAATTTAAAATACTTACCCTATTTTCGGGAATCTGCGCCTTAAAGTTCATATACTATATCTTAAACGATAACTATCGTGCCAGCAGCGCCTCCTTAAATTTAACCCTCAACTATTTTCCTATTATCAACACAATTAATGCCGGCAGCAATTTACCTGCGCGCTATTATTATGATAATGTAGGAAGATGACACAATGAACTCTCAGATATTACATATCCCACGTAAATTACGACACAATTCAATTTACATAGGAGATAATTCGGCTTATTACAGCTTTAGCCAAGATTATTCCTCTAAAACCGAATATCATCGCGGTAACATGACGTAATCAATCTTACAGCCGATTAACAAGGAGCCGTAATGAACAAGAGCCCGAATGTATAGGTAAGAAACCATTAAATTATGTACCGCAACATTTTCTCTCACAATTCCATATTTCTTATTGCGCAAAGTATAAAGGTCAGAATTGATCGAAAATGTGTAACGAATAATATTGTTCGCATCACACAATGTTCTGTACGAGACAATAACCAGCCATTCGGGTTTGCTCTGTCTTATTGTGAAATGCGTAATGGGATTGTCTCAATGTCAGGTTAAGTAACACCTTAAGGGCAATTAAAAATTATAATGAAGTAGCCATATGTGAAATACTTTTCATTTTCTTCAATGAGCAGTTTGGTGAGCACTTCAATAAGTCTAAAAGCTTTTTATCATAAGACGTGCTATCGATACTTCTTCTTCTTCGAGTCAATGGCAAACTTAATTCAGATGACTTTGGCCCAAAACTGTCCCACTGTTACGGCGTTATTCGTAGCCAACATGAGGTCCTCTGGCGTGCAGGTGTCGATATTACCGGCCAAACCCGATTTTAGGACAAACTAGTTTTTCCTAGGCCAAACTAGTTCATCGCGTTGACATTTCAGAGAGCGAGTTTGCCTCGGAAGTCCTGTAGAACACGACACAAAAAAAAAAAATAACCACGAAATTTAAGATCGCCATAAATTTCTAACTTATCACGTGTTCGTAATAAGAGTAATTTACACAGAAGAAAACTTGACAAAACTTTCAACTGTTTGTTTCGAAAAATTTTGACTTCTGTGTTAGTATAAATAGGAACGTCAACTTTTCACACAAATTGATCAACCTCGGTACTTCTCGATACAAATTGGGTTTGAATCGGCTTCATCCATCACGGGAAATGTCACGAATTCACGTTAGAGCGTCCGTTTTATTCGTGACAGGCGTCTCAATCTTCGATGGCCCGACTTCCTGGCCCTTGTACCCTGTTATATTGGTTTATTATATTTATTCATACAACAGGAAATAATGATAATAAATTGACAACTTCTTCTCATACTGTAAACGGAATGTGACAAGTTGGTTATTATCTTTAAATTTTGATGACACCGAGTATCTACTGACTGTTGTAAAGTGATTTAATAATTTCAGCTTTTAAGTATTCTTTCTACGTATAATAATTTGGTATTATTACACACCCTCTCAACACACATACATGCACTTCCACACATACACACTGAGAGATTCACTCCACATTATTATTTTTGTTACTTTTTTTATTCTTTTGTTTTGTCTTTCTTATAATATACTTCTTATATTATACATGCACTGTTTTTAAGTCCTACGACACAGCTGTAATAATAAATCTCCTTGGGGTGAGACCTGGCGACCCGTAACACAGGTTTTCCTTCTTCGGGCACCAGTTCTCATACTACATGTAACCAATAAGAAATGTTTATTGACACTTAATGATATGTCTGTGTATGTATGAGAAAAATAAAGATTATTTTTGTTTTGTTTTTTGTTTATACAGTATATAATACAAAAAAATAATATTTTTATTTCCTATAAGTATCCTGAACGTGTATGGCTCGCTCAGAGTAATCATACATATTATGTGATACTGTTATGTGATAGGTACTATTAATCCAAATCTAGACTTTTCGAAAATTCCATTAAGAATTATTTTCTTTTTTACAATATTTTTTGTTCAATAGTTACTGGTTTTTTATATCAATACATTGTTCCAATACCAAACTATAGTAACTTGAGCACTAATATTATGGAAATTGGAAACAACGACGGGTGTTACCACCACCCAGACCCGAGGAAATATTGATAAGTTCGTTTTCAATATTTACCCGACCGGAAAGCAAACCCGGGACCTCTACAGATAGCGGCACCTTGAAAACCGGTGCGTACACCACTCGGCCACGGAGGTTGTCTTATGATTATTATTGTAAATTATTGAATCAATCTCTTATAAGTCTCACCTAAAAAACGCTGTGTGCATAGGCTCTTACTCGTATTCATATAAAATATATAAAGCAGACAGTTGGTACTTTTTTCAACAAAACGTAACATATTATTCACTGGCATACGAGTATATCACCGTGAGTAACCTTGCATCTACATCTACCTACTAAGTAGATAATCCATCTATTAACTACTGTAACAACAGACCAAGAGATATTTCGCCACATTTTAAAATGGTCGAATTAATTGTGCGCTCTTATCGACTGCAATTTATAAGATCATAAAATTGTTTTATTACTTTTTTTATTGTTCTATTGCCGATCTACATATTATAATACATCGAGTTGGTCGTAAGCAAAATGCGTAACTAGTGCGCGAATCAAGGTAAAGTTTATCTCTGCATTACAGTTTTACAAATCACATGATTTGTAATAGCTTATACATGGTTGTTTTGAAACCACTGGCCAAATTTTTAAGTTCGACTCAGACTCGGTAATTGAACAATTTTCTCCTAGAAACATGGGTCAAAATACGACAAAAAATTTTGGACTTCCCATACTAAAACGATCACGTGATCAGTATGATTTGTACTTGAAAAATTTGACCTTTTTTAAGTCGTGCCTGACTTTGTAGTATGGTTGGATTGTTATTGTAGTCCGAGTCAAGTTAGAATCACTTCTTTTATCTTAACTATTTAAGTATGGGGTTATATTGTTTACTATTAAGTATCCATAAACAAACATGCCTAGCCTACCTATACTAGGTACCTATATCATTTTCAACTGAAACCCGATCAGACTGTTTTTTTTTATCCACAACGGGGTAGCACTTAGCCTTCATCACACCTGATGGTAAGTGGTGATAAGGCTGAAGGTGGAAGCGCACTACTCCCGGAATCCTCCATCACTGAGGAACTGGCTATCTTATCTCTAACTGCCGGAACACAATAATGCTGAAACATCATTGTTATGGCGTCAGAATTAGATAAGATAGTGGTAGCTAGCCAGGCGAACTAAGAACAAGTCCTACCACCAACCAAACCGAATACAATATGTACCCCCACTGGTAATCGAACCCGGGACCTCTTGGCCTGAAATCGGTGGTGTGAACCACTAGACCACAGAGGCGGTGTACCTATTTTCCAAAACTGCAACCTTACTGCAAGTATATTGTTATACTTGTTCTAATAACCTTTTAGCGAGTTGTCTGTCGCGTGCACACAGCACTCGTCACTTTTGCATCATAATGCCACAATAGTGGTTACAAAACGTAAGACTAACGCCAGGAGACGCCCTCTGGAGCTCATAAATAATTCGCGGTTGTGACACCGCCGCCAACACTATCGGCACCCGCTGATGTATCGGATAAATAATGCAACTATCACAACGACAATCTGATAGGTCGACTGCATTTTTGAGGTTCTGTTATCACCATATTTTGTTGCTTATACACCGTGAAATTTTACTTGTTGACTTCCCGAAAATTACTTGAAGTCCTTATCAATACAAACAACTATTACTATGAGAACAACTCTGAAATCGTGAAAAAATGTCAGAAAAAAGATAAAGAAAAATAAATAAGAAAAAAAAATCTCGAATAGCTAGCCTATATCATTACAAGCTTTTTATTAACTTGCCATGTTAGTTAGTATGTTAGTTATTATGTTAGTTAGTGGGGGACAAATCTTGTAAGCTTAATTTGACCCACTTCCCAGTGTCTGATGGAGCTGAAACTTTGTATACAGGTTTGGTTCAGATGACAATACAATATTAAAGTACAGTCAGCAAAAAAGCTTGTCATAAAAATGAAATTTTTACTAAAACATTTTTTTTTAACTGAGACCTGATCCCCGTTGTGGATAAAAAAAATATATGGATAAGGGAATGGGCCATGCATGACCTACCCACGCGGACCCAATACGTATCAATGACTATTGACGATTGCAAACGCAGGTGTCTTTCAAAGCACGGATCTTCTATATGATGATCTACAGTTGATCAAATTTTGGTTACCCATCTTGTGACTGACCATTGCGAAGGTTGCTTAACAAAATCAATTACAGGCTCTGCGCACTTACCAAGTAGACAATTAAAAATAATTTATTCATAATGAAGGAACCCCATTCATCATTAGCAGTTATCACAATACTGAGGAAGTGTTAATTCAAAACCGGAGAAGCTCTTATAGCTCTCATCCATCTTACACTAAAGCTTGTAGTATGTTTCTGCATCTTTTAAGTAGCAAAAATGTATTTTGTTTTTACAAGTAAATTGAACATAAAAAGAAATATACAAGCGTCTTCTGTAAATAAGTACAAAAATTTTCTTAACAAAAACAAGTGAGCTTAAATAATTCATAAAAACCCTTGTTGTGGTGAAAACAAATTGGACTATGCACAGATTCATTCTTATTAAATTTATATGGTTAAAATAGATATTTCTTTCTGATGAAACGAACGAAAAGCTTGAATGTGAGCGTTTTTGTTAATATAAACTTAATTTTCATTACAGGTTGTTCGAGGGCAACTCGAGTGTGCTCCCGAAACGTAAGTCTATTCTTTTACTCAATAATAATTATTATACAGACAATTTTCATATTATTTTCTATGGTGAATATAAATTTTGCTTTCCAAGCTCGTGTACCCAGACAGCGCTTACTTTAAAAAATAACACTTTTAGTCGGTGATTCATACTTCCTATCCTACTAATATTATATGTGAAATTTTAGATGTTATTTGGATGCTTGTTACTCAATCACGCCAAAACGGCTGAAATTTGGGACACAGATACTTTGTAGCCTGGAGAGGAACATTGGCTGTTTTTTATCCCGGAAAAACATCACATTCCCGCGGGATTTCGTCATGTAGTCCACGCGGGCGAAGCCGCGGGCGGAAGGCTAGTAATAGATAACTTACAAATTATTTTGTAGCGTTGTTTGTTGTTGACTTGTAACATTTTTAGTCGGCACTTATAATAGACTAGCGGATCCTCGCGGTTTCACCCGCGTGGTACCCGTTCCCGTGGAAAGAAGATGTCCAAAAATGTATGAGGTCTGGGCCACGTCTTTGTACAGTATACCAAAAAATAGATAAAGATACGATAAACAGTTTCTAATTATTCATTTTCCTTAAAATCGCTTTATTTTCTGGAAGGAACATTAAATAAAATGCAAAAACACATCAACAATTCATCATGGCGGAAGAATGAAGATGTCATTTTGAATTTTTGACGTAGTTTGTCTGGTCTGTCTTGTCCTGCCACTGTCAGCTGTCAGTCAATTGAAAAATGACAACAACTAACAGCACAGAGCAGAGTAGAATAGAACTCAACTCAATGACAATGACACTGACAGTTTTTTTTACGAAAAGTTGCCATTTAAGATGCCTTATTTCGAGTAAAAAATATTGATTTGTTTTTAATAATAACCATTTAACCGTGCATTCTATAAAATTATTTATATTTTTCTCAGAGTAAGTATTTTTTTCACCATGCTTGGGGATGGTGTACAAAGACGTGGCCCATATTGGGACATGTCCTTTAGGGATAAAATATGGTTCACCCTTGTTTGGTAGAACAACGTTTCGTCGAAAATCGGTTCGACTAATTTTAGTTACAATAAAGTCATTTCACAGAATTATTCATTTGATCGAATGCTTATTTGTCATAATTTTATTTCGTATAATTATTTATTTGGACGAATGTCATTTTACCGAATTTTCAATTGCGCTAATTTTATTTGGACGAATGTCATTTTACCGAATTTTCAATTGCGCTAATTTTATTTAAACGAATGTTTAACTAGACTAATAATGATTTAGTCGAAAGATCGTTAATATTTGAGTGGCTCGGAAGTCCTGTAGAACACGTGATAGGTTAGAAATTTAAGGCGATCGCGAAGCGCAGCGAAGCGATCGCCTTAAATTTCGTGGTTATTTTTTTTTGTATCAATACAAGTTATGGATTGTTTCACAAAAAAAAAATAACTACGAAATTTAAGGCGATCGCTTCGCTGCGCTTCGCGATCGCCTTAAATTTCTAACCTATCACGTGTTCTACAGGACTTCCGAGGAGTACAGGGCTTTTCTTCCAAACGTTTTTATACCAAACGATTATTATATCAAATGAACATTCTATTTTATGATCATTAGCGCAAATGTTGTTATCGCAAATGAATATTCGATGAAATGAACATTCTATTTTACGATCATTAGCGCAAACGTTGTTATCGCAAATGAATATTCGATGAAATGAAAATTATGTCAATCGATATTATACAAAGTGATTATTTTCTCAAACGTTGTTCGAATTAGTGAAATTCGGTCAAACGTTGTTCTGCCAAACAAGGGTGAACCATAAAATATAGCCCATGTCACTCGGGAAGAATGTATAGCTTTCTAATGGTGAAAGAATTTTCTAAATCGGTTCATTAGTTTCGGAGCCTATTCGATGCAAACAAACAAACAAACAATCAAATCTTTCCTCTTTATAATATTAGTATAGATAATCTACACATATATCTGGTTACGTAGTAAGTATGTTGTGTTTGTAATATTTTGGGTGACTTGCCACAAAATCCAAAATCCGAATCTTTCTGTCTATTTGTAAAGACAATTTTTCTCAAAAGTTATTAGTATCAAGTCGAACTTTTTATAAAATACCTTTCCGCCTGTCAAAACTTTTATAATGCAATTACAGGAGGTACTGCAGTCACCAATGAAAAACTGCGAACAGTGTATTTTTGCATTATGTAACTACGGTTCGCGCAATGCAATTTTCAAATTAGCTCTGTGCAGGCTTTTAGTAATTTCGCTTGTTTTTGTCAATATTTAAATATTGTCAAAAATAAGCAAAAATATTAATTTCTCTGAACACGCTCGTTATCAGCCCCTATTCTTTCACTGTTGGATAAAGGCTCTCCTAGAGTCACGCTCACCGACATGTTTATGTGAATATTATCTATTTGCAAAAAGGCATAAAATCAGTTATTTGTGCCAGATGGGTTTGATTCTGGCGCAAACGGATTTGCTTCCGCCAACGAAGGATTTGTCGCTCGCACGCATGAGAAGACTATTTTCTATCCCATGGACTTTTATGGATTTAGATCTGTCTCGTTTTCTGTTGACAGACTCTTCTAAAGGAAGCTTAAATGTTTTTTTCTAACATGCAAATTATTGTATTATTTTCATTTATTATATAGAATTTAAGTCCCAAAATTAGCTTAGGTAAAACAAATTACAAACAATGTTACAAAAAAGTAGTCTTGTTTTAGTAGATACAGCTACGACTAACCTATGCTCTACTGAAAGCGAAACTAGAGAGAGTGCCAGATAACTCTGCGACTAGGGTGTTTATGGAGCTAGTTACACAATTTTTTTTTTGTTGTGAGATTATAGAGATTAGTATTCGATTTCGACCGCGCGCAAACTAATCTGGCGCGCACTCTAAGTGCAATGAGAACTCTATAGTACGCATGAGAACCCAAGTCTGCAAGACCGGGAAAATACATATTTTCCCTAATTTTCTCGTTACCCCTACAAACAAATTGTTTTGAGCAACTTGAACACTCTATGGCGAAATCATATAAAGTCATTGCCGGTATAAAAACACATTTCATCTGTTATGTTCACTCACGAATATTTCGAGTTTAATGACACACAACTGCTTGTCAAGTGTCACACGTCGAGTGGTTTAAGAAAGTGACAAGATATTGGGGGGCCTGAAGATTCGTCGCTCGCCCCAAATATTAGTACAGGCGACAGCACATTAAAGCTTACATATTTAACTTTAAGGCTGCCTGTCCATAGAAGCGCAGCGAGCTGGCGGAGCGGAGAAACAGAGAAATTTTAACCAATAGGATTGCATAAAACCTCCGCTCCGCCCCAGTGGACAGGGATTTGTGTGCTAGTTTTAAAATTCAAACATTTTTGGAAGCGGAGCGAGGCGTACAGGCTCCGTAGAGTACGCAACTCCTCTTCGCTCGCTCGCTCCGCTCCGCTGCTTTGCTCGCTCCGGTCTGCCTCGCTTCGCGTTAATAAAATCTTCTTTAATAATAATAAAATCTTTATTTGGAACAACTTACATTTAACACATTTAGTTTAACGTTAATAACTGCAAATAGTAAATAATACTGCGTCGCAGAATCGACGGACACACTCCTCTCCGCAACACTCAGGGATTTGTGTGCTAGTTTTAAAATTCATACATTTTTGGAAGCGGAGCGAGGCGACGGAGCGAGGCGTACAGGCTCCGTAGAGTACGCAACTCCTCTCCGCTCGCTCGCTCCGCTCCGCTGCCTTGCTCGCTCTGGTCAGCTGCCTCGCTCCGCTGCCTCGCTTCGCGTTAATCGACAGATACACTCCTCTCCGCAACACTCAGGGATTTGTGTGCTAGTTTTAAAATTCATACATTTTTGGAAGCGGAGCGAGGCGACGGAGCGAGGCGTACAGGCTCCGTAGAGTACGCAACTCCTCTCCGCTCGCTCGCTCCGCTCCGCTGCCTTGCTCGCTCTGGTCAGCTGCCTCGCTCCGCTGCCTCGCTTCGCGTTAATCGACAGATACACTCCTCTCCACAACACTCAGGGATTTGTGTGCTAGTTTTAAAATTCATACATTTTTGGAAGCGGAGCGAGGCGACGGAGCGAGGCGTACAGGCTCCGTAGATTACGCAACTCCTCTCCGCTCGCTCGCTCCGCTCCGCTGCCTTGCTCGCTCCGGTCAGCTGCCTCGCTCCGCTGCCTCGCTTCGCGTTAATCGACAGACACAGTCCTCTCCGCAACACTCGCTCGCTCCGCTTATTTGGACAGGCAGCTCAAGCTTCGGCCAGAAAGACGCGCCAAGCGTTTGCGAAGCGGGAGCGTCAGTCCCCAGTTTCGCGTCGGTGACATTGTAATGTAGTTTTGACCGGTGCTTTTACAAGCCCTTATCGCATCTTACTAATATTATTAATGCGACATGGACATTTCGATGTTTGTTGCTCAATCTAAGCGAAATGGCTAAGCGGCTTTGGATGAAATTCGGCTTAGATCAGAGATAAATATATAATGGTCTGGAATATAGACTATTTCTTACTACGGGAAAAATCTTAATGCCACAGAAAAACATAGTATAGTTTACGCGGGCAAAGCTTCGAGCTTAAAGCTAAGCATATAGCTGTTTTCGTAGTGACATCGTTTAAGCTTAAAATGCCATTGTAGGTTAATGGCGGTTGGATGCATTGTTGATTAAATTACGAATATTATAATACGTCTCACCTTGTAATTGTTATTTAAATATAAACCCACATCTACATCTTCAAACTAATAACAGTGAAGAATGTTAATGGAAATACAAAATAACTTGAAACTATATCACATAGCTTTTATATAAGTACACTAGCTTTCCGCCCGCGGCTTCGCCCGCGTGGACTACACGACGTTATCCCCTGGGAATGTGACATTTTTCCGGGATAAAAAGTAGCCTTTGTTCCTTTCTAGGCTACAGAGTATCTGTGTCCCAAATTTCAACCAAATCCGTTTAGCCGTTTCGGCGTGATTGAGTAACAAACATCCAAACTTTCACATTTATAATATTAGTAGGATAAACTCTGTTCAACGAGAGATGATAAATATTATGATACGTTTCCAAAAAGCGTTACTGTCGCTTATTTATCGCAAACTGTATGGCGGCCGTCGCTTATTGCTTTCGCCCTGTTTTGTGGTAAGAGGTGCAGTTGTTGTAAACCGCGGCCCAAACAGGCGAGCGGACGCCGCGTCAATTTTGCCATTTTCTCTATTTAAATAATTCTTCTTCTTATCGTTTCGACCGTTCAGTTTAAAGTTAAACTTTTTCGGACCAATACTGTGCTACTTGTATTGCGTTATTGGTGGAACTGTATTATAGGTCCTCAAGCGTACAGGATGAGGAGCACGCAGGGCAGGACAAAAGATGTGCCATTGTTTGGGGGGAGGCACCACATTCACAACTATCGTCGTCCGTCGTCAATATAACCCCACCGACAGAAAATGTCCCTGCTTCGTCCGGTCTGAGTCTTCAGTATATTAAGGACTTCTATATTTGCCAAGGCAATAAAAGGCCGGGGGGGGGGGGGGTAGACACTCACTGAGAGTGGCTGGGGGCTTTAAATAATTAGCGGACTGCAATTAGTAATGAGTGAAGAAACCCTGAATTTATCAACTCTTGTTGAAGAGACTTTATGCGAATGTAGGCTACAACTAAAGAATTAAATTTATAAATTTTCATAATTTTTTATTACGATTTTATTTTTATGAGATACTTACTTACCATAATAGTGATTAATTTTGAACTTGTAACTTTAAAAAAAGTCAAGCCATCTGCCTTGTTTTATTACTTGCAAACACTAGTTTCGCTACAGGTTGTCCGGTAAGTTTTTTACTTATTTAAGTTCACGTTTTTCCTCAATAGCAATAAGTAGTAACAAGTTGGAAACAGTTGCGAGAAAGTAGTTAGTTATCTCCCGTTGTTAGTAATTAAAGTATTTACTGGCGAGTCTTCGATTATTTCCGCTGTTTTCACATTTATTTATGTTTTGAATTGATTACGAAGAGATTTATCAATGAAACAGTAAAGTAATGAAGTTATAAGTAATATATACTCACGGCATTTTTTAACAATATGGCTAATTATAAAAAACACAACATTTGTTTGTGACCAAAAACTTAAATGGCGACTTAAAACCCCAAACACACTCTCCATTACACCACGAAGTATAATATAAAGTGTATGAATTGAAGCGTTAATATTATTAAGCAGGCCGCCTGTCGAAGGATCTCTGTCAATATCATCCGGGGTAGGCTCGCTAAATGGATTAGGGTAAACAGCATAAAGAGCCTTTTGTATCCGAAATTAAATGTCAGCCGACGTCATTATTCAGCCCCCGCTTGACACGCACGATCGTCTGCTACTGTGAACTGGGACCTTTATGCTCGACGATAATTATGGAAACGATCTTTGTAGCTACAGAATTTTAATACTTTTGAATGATATTGCAATTGTTGTGATAAGTATAGATACTTTTCAATAATTAGGACGATGAATATTGTAAATAGACAATTTGTTGTTTCGGGTAAACAGCATAAAGAGCTTTTTGTAACCGAAATTAAATGGCAGCTGACGTCATTATTCAGCCCCCGCTTGACATGCACGATCGTCTGCTACTGTGAATTGGGATATTTATGTTCAACAAAAATTAGGAAAACGATCTTTGAAGCTACAGGATTTAAATAGTTATTGCTGAGGTAGAATTTGCAGTGTTAAGTATAATTAAAAATGTTTGAATGTATTGTACTTATATCTTGATAAGCTGGTTTTCATATCAAATGAACGTTTTATAGACAAAAGCACAATAAAACATATGGTTTACATTAAGAAAGGAATTTTGATTCTCAAACACACAATAAGGGCGTTTGTGCATATTATAATAGTAAGTAAGTTAAGTTAAGTTAAGTAAGTTGTTATAATAGTAATAATTTATTTATTTCGTGTAGTTAAGGGTTTGAAACATAGAAACTACACGAAATAAATAAATTCTTACTATCTTTTGCGCCAATAGCCTTGTTGGCAGGTAACCACATTGAGAAAACAGTTACTGTTGTTAACACAGATCACCATTTGCGAACAAATATTGAAAATCATTTTCTTGAAAAAACCCTTTTTTGCTATTCATATATTAAAAACCTACTAATTGGTCTTCCATTATAAATGTTTCACAAAAAGGCTGCAATTTGGTGTTATTTTCTGCTTCATTTTATAATGCCACAACAGTTCGTTTTGCTCTATTTATTTGCCAGTTGCCAGTGCGCAATGCGAAATGGTTTAATTTTAGTATTATTATTACCCAAAGTAACTGCGAATTTTATAACGGTACTAGCGGCCGCCCGCGGTTGCACCCGCGTGGTTCCCGTTCCTGTAGGAATATCAGGATAAAAAGTATCCTATGTGTTATTCCACCCTATAATCTAACTCTATTGCAAATATCATCCAGATCCGTTTAGTAGTTTTTGCGTGAAAGAGTAACAAACATACATCCATACTCACAAACTTTTGCATCTATAATATTAGTAAGACTCCATCAGCTGATATATAATAATAGACTTCACCCGCAAGTATAAAAGCAATAACATAATAATCAAACGGAATGTTAACAATAGATGTAAAACATTTTGTCAAATCCTAATGGTAATTAAGTAGGTATTCACGCTTCAAAAAAAATCTGATAAACTAGTGTGGATTTCTCCAAATTACCTAAAAAAAATATTACAAATATTGGCATAACAAATGAACAAGTCAAAATAAAATATTCAGTTGAAAATAAATGATACCTATCCAAACGAGTCGTCTACAAAGGAATAGAATAATAAATGAGCCGCCCTTACGAACCATGTAAATCACTCTGTCAATCTCATTTAATCGAATGCAAATAGATTTTTTGCGAAGATATTGCAGTCTATCAATTATGCATTCCCTAACAATCTGGCTCCTCAATTTACACTGAAACTTATCTGCAGCATTATTCACTCAACATCGAAGCAAGATTGATGTTTTGCTTGGAACCGGTTTGGCGGTGTTAATTTATAAATTATAGTATTCCATACTGTTCAAATAAAATGTTGTTTTTGCAAAAACGAATAGGTACCTTTCAAAACTAATTTTATTTACTCGTTCATTGATACAATGGGAAATCGCTGCCTGTAAAAAGGTCTTAAAAATTATAATCAAATACTTCTTTCAAGGCGAGAGTTGCATGAAAAGTAAAATCTGTAAAAACAACTCTACTGAAATCATTAAACTCCGTTTGTCTGCTTTATATGTCTAAACTAAACGAGTGATGCTACAAAAACATTTTAACATTATGTTGACGTATTTTTTTACTAAGCAATTGAAGAAACCTCCAAAGACATCATGCAGCTTAAACGAAGAAACAAATAACAATTCTTCATACAACAACAAAGTAGTCTCCATAAACACGCCGATCATTATTTTCTAATGCAGACGTCACGCCAATATATGCAATATAAAATCACAAATACGAGTATACTTGGCTTCGTGCCGCTTTCCTTATGATTAGTCGACTCGGGCTTATATCGATTCGTGTTCTTAAAAAACTATTAATTCCTATCCAATTAATTATAAAGCTTAAAAACAACGCGTAGCATGCAACTTAAACTAAGAGACAAAAACCAAGTGTTCATACAACAACAAAGTCGTCTTCATAAACACGCCGAACATTCATAAAGCAGACGTCTCGCCATGATATGCAATATCAAAACACAAATATGAGTACCTATAACTTTGGCTTCGTGCCGCTGTCCTTTTGATTAGTCGACTCGGGCTTATATCGATTCGTGTTCCCTAGGAGAGGATTATAATAACCTGGAGGTAATAATGTTTGTGAATACTCTATATTTCATGGAAATTGGGTGTACTGTATTACTGTACCTACAGGTGACATCAGAAGAACGTCATTTAGTAATAACTTCTGAATTCATTTTACATACAACATTACATTACGTTAAAGGACACAGCACATTACATCAACTCGGAAAGGGATCGACACCGTATCGCCTTTCGCCTCGCCGTCAACCAGGCGTCAAACTAACGCAAGCACGTAACCAAACCGGATCAGCGTCGGTACGTCGGCTCGGCTACGGCTAGGCGACGCCGCGCTTACGGCTAGGCGACGCCGCGCTTACGGCTCGCCGCACAGTGGTTCCATATAAAAAAAAGAATGAGAGAAAAAAATTATAAAAAAAAACAAAAAAAAATGGGAATAAAAGATTTAAAAAAAAAATGATGTTCATTTTCATTTTCAGACCACTGTGCGTAGAGCCGTAAGCTCGGGTACGGAGAGACGTGAGCGCGTGGACGACTAGCGGTAAGCGCGGGGATAGCAAGTTGAGCGACCCGCAAAGCGGTTCGTGAGCTGGTCCCGAGGCGAGGCGATTACGTTACGATTCCGATTAGTGTGCTTTGCGGTAGGGGGTTACATACAAAGAATACTGAACCGCTCGAGTTGATACGGTGTCGATCCCTTTCCGAGTTGATGTATGTGCTGTGACCTTAATTCTCAATTTACCTGTCAAGAAACGGAAGTAGCGGAAATGCCTTTTTTAGTATCGGTGATACAAACAATCCCAAAGCAGTAATCCACGTAAGCGCGATGAGTCAACTTATGTGAAGGTACTTCTGAGACTTCGGTAACTTGAATTTATAAAGCACACAGGTGCCGACATCTCCATTTTATCAGAGAAGTGCAAAAGTAGCCTAAAAGTTAACGTTTAATCTCCTGTAGTTCTTAATAATGTTCTAGCCTAATCAAAATCATAGCAAGACCAAGACATGTTTATTTCATTCCGCACTAAATAAATTACTTGATTCGATTGCTATAAGTCAGTTCTGTTATTTATCACTAATGTAATCAATTAAAATTTATTAGAAGAGAATTAGCGATTGAATGGGTTACCCTTTTGCTCCGCATAAAATGAGCTTAGCATTTGGTAAGCAAATTCGATTTATGACCGAACCTACAGAAATGTGTACATTGTGCAATACATGTGTGTAAGTCGTGTGTAAGATATAAATTAAAGATATTCAATGAATTTTCGTTGCAAAGTTCGACCACGGAGGAGACGAGTAGTGTGTGCACCAGTTTTCAAGGTATTGCTATCTCTGACGTCCCATGTTCAATTCCCGGTCGGGTATATATTAGTGTTTGGGAGTTCTCGACAAGTCTCGGGACACGAGACAGCCTATGATCAAAGTTCCGGGGCTTCCCGGAACTTTGAGAGTTTAGAATAAAATTAGAATCGAGCAAATCTCTGGAGAAATGTATTAATGGAAAGGCATTTTTATTAAAAATCAACATTTATTAACACTTTTTTAAATACCAATCTGTCCAAGACCAAGCCGAATAGACATGTCTTGGTCGTCGATTTCGAGACACGAGACGTCCCGGGACCCTAGCTAGCCTTAAAATAACTTTTCGATTTTTTTTTGTATCTGGGTATAAGTATTTGGTAACACCCGTCGTTATTTCCGTCTGTGTTTCCATGACCCAGGTAGTTAAGCTGCTTCATTTGGGGTTGGAAAAATGTCAATGCGATGGTGTCTAATTTAAAAATAATACCTACTTCTTTGCTGCCAGTATTGTGGCGTGTCGGCCCGCCCTAGAATGACCACCGCGTATTTGTCAAAATACAGTGGATTTTGACAGCTAGTATCGATAAATTGCGGTTTAATTTCCTGTTACGGTGGTAATGCTACTAGGGCAGCTATTTAAAAGATTGCTTTTATAAACAAAAGTAACGGGACTCAACGCGACATTTATTATGAAGTACCTACATATTATTATGTACTTACAGCTTGACGTTTCGGCTGTGTTGCTACAGCCGTGGTCACAAGCAGACTGGCGGTGCGCGGCGAAAATCTTATAGATTGCTTTTGTCATTCTCATTTTTTTCTTACCTATTTACAATACATGAACCAATACAGTGAATCCCATGGCGCAGTGGTTACTGCGCTCGGCCTGCAGTCGTTGAGGTTAAGCAACTTTTGCAATGGTCTGTCTTGGAATGGGTGACCAAAAACTTTTCATCCCGAGCTCCTCGGAAGGCACGTTTAGCCGTTGCTTGGTCCCGGCTGTATTTGCAGTCGTTAATACCCATCAAACCGCATTCGGCCCGCGTGGTGGGTCATGGCTCATTCTCCTTATCCATCCATAAGGAAGGCCAGTTCCCCAGCATTAGGGACACTAAATAGCTGATGATGATGTAGCAATACAGTTCCACAGTTCCAGTTTTAACCGCCACTGTGGTCTAGTGGTTCACACCACCGATTTCAGACCAAGAGGTCCCGGGTTCGATTCCCAGTGGAGGTACATATTGTATTCGGTTTGGTTGGTGGTAGGACTTGTTCTTGGTCCACCTGGCTAGCTATCACCATCTTATCTAAGTATACTTAGCTACAAAGTATACTTAGCCGAGTTCAATGAAAATTTGGTAGAATTATGAATACTATTATCAATGCTAATTAAATAAGTGCAACCTTGCCTATGGAGATTCTTATCCGTGGTTGCGCAACGACCGCTCCGTACAGTAGAATGCTTCTTTTGTTTTAAAATTAACAAATGACTTCTGCTAAGAATAAGGCGGCATTAGCGAGAATGCACCTTTGTAGAGCTTAGTATAACCTCATTGTGTTTAATTAAATTATAGTATAAGTAACAGCGTGGATCTTTACTCCCTACGGGCATAAATAAGGTAATCGTGCCTCGCCTAGAGGTTTTGCAATCTTCCATTGTTTATTGTACATAAATGCATAGTACTAGAATCATTCGGCATTTTGTTGAGCCTGCACACACAAGGACGGTTGTGAAAAAGGCCAATACGTCAACAGTGACTTATTCATAGACTCAATAATATGCAGAGTATATTGACACAAAAACGACGTTCATGTCGTAAATTGAGTTCAAATGTGTACTCTCGAACATTTGTATGTAAATAAAAGTACAAAAAAGTAAATTCCTTTCAAGGGATAAACGACTGCTGGAATTACAAGTTTTGTGCACCCGATTTATTGCTCAAATAAGAAGAAGAGATATTACGCCCAGTCTGTCTGCTGAGAATCGGGCTATATTAAAGTTCAAAGAAAACGTACTTGCTAAAGGTAAATATTTATCTTTTCTTAAGCAATAACAAAAGTCTAAAGACATATTTTTACAATCATTTCTTAGATTTGCGGCTTTATTTATCGAATAATAATGACTCGATTTTTTTGTCTTTGGCACCCTTGCAGTACTCATGGTCGCAATCGCAAGTGACATGAATGTTTTTTGTTTTTTCTAAATACTTCATTTTCAATTTTTCAATAATAAAAATTGCATTGTGAATGCAAAGCGTAAAAAAGTAACAAGTAATATTAACTTAAACAAATCCAAAAACTAGACACTGTTTGATACATTGGATCTGTCTATAAGCACAAAGTTTATTTCAATTTACTTAACTTACCTACTTTGACTTGAGAGATGACTTCATAATTCCTTGTATTATTTACTAACTCTGATCGTTTGCATAGGTAGGTATATTGTTTTTCTGTTTAGTTACCAGATTTTGCCGTCCATGTTAATATTAATACTTACTAATTTATACCCTCAATGCCAGACATCTTTGCTAGGTCATACAACCTACGTGACCTGCTAAATTTATATTACCACTGATACTTCGTGACTAACCATGCAAATAGTATTCGGAATAGCCTGTTAAGAACAACGCCGACAGAAATAAATAATAGCCATAGAATTACAATCAGTACCTGTGAAGAAACTTGCGAGATGGCAGGTACACTCTGTCGATTGAGATCGACAAGTATTCGATACGGGTTATCAAATACTGTTACATTATTGGATAACAATGGAATAGCTACAATCATAGCTACAAAATAACGGCGGCACAGCTACAATTGCACAATATTAAAATCAGAGAAGAATTTATTAAAGTCCAAAGATATCAAATCAATAAATCCGATACTACTAATATTATAAATGCGAAAGTTTGTTGAGTATGGATATATGGATGTATGTTCGTTAATCTTTTACGCAAAAACTACGGATCTGGATGAAATTTGCAACAGTGATAGATTATAGGTTGAAATAACACAAAGGATACTTTTTACCCGAAATTTCCACGGGAACGGGAACCACGCGGGTAACATTTGTTACATTACTGGATCTGAATGGTATAGCTACAATCATAGCTAAACATAACGGCATAACTACAATATAATTGCACAATATTAAAATTAGCGAAGAATTTATTTAAGTTCCAAGGATATCAAATCAGTAAATTACTTATTACCTACTTATATTTTATAAAATCGGATTAATGTATTTATTGCAGAAGATCACATTGAACATAAAACAGAACATTTAAAATGTTAAAATGAACACCGGGTTGTGCTAAGCAAAATTACATCCTGCAACTCAAAATTACGTAATTAAAATACTCAAATATAGGTACTGGCGCAATTGCAACCAGAAAAAACAAAAACTTTAAAAGTATCACGTAATTTAAACGCATCTTACGAGGAATATTAATCTAACGTCTGTCCTATTAGCAAAGCCTGTCTGGTTAGACGGCATGTAAGAACATACGGTACATGACTCCTCCTATCCTTGATTACTTAACCGTTTCTAATCTTACAGGAAATTATTCAGATAAACGCGCCTAATCGCAACACTAATCGGTAAATCAGCGCACTGAACTATAACATAATCGCCTTGAGAATAAAGATTTCTATTTTTTCACAGGGCGTAGCGTTTGCCCAAGAATGTGGCAACTGGCAAGAGTTGGAGGGACGCAGTACTTCATTATACATTGCACGCCTCGAAACGATTAATCAAAGCGACTGTAAAAGCGCGCCTTCAAAGTAGGTGAAACAATACGAGAACTCATTGTTTAGGTTTGCAAAATGCCGCCTGAATACGTTATCTGTAAGAAGTGCAGCTGATCGTCGGGCCTCGTGGGAGCTTCCCACGCCGATAATTACTCGTTAACCAACAGTTTACGCCTTGTCACAGCCTCGAATTAGCTTGGATGGCGTTCAACGGTTAATCCCGTCTAAGCTAAGGCTTTGCTGAGAGTGGAGCTAAGCGGAGAGGGACTGACGGACCCACAAAACACGGAATTTTTCCGTGTTCTGTGGACGGACCGTTAGACTCTGCATAAGCGTCGCCGCACACTGGCCACTAAAAAACGCCGCCACCGATCACTTTTCATACATAGTCGTCATTTGTTTCTTATTCTAGCTTCAAGTGGCGGCGTTTGTGCATATATGTGGGTCGTGTTCGGCGACGGTAAATGTCGAACTTCGGATATTCTTAGACATATACATACATACATACAAAGACTCGGCCGAACATAAATAGACAGGGAAAGAATTTGTCAATAAGCTTCATTCCCAATAAAAAAAAGGTTTAGCTCTACCTATCTTAACTAACAATTGAGCGAATTAACAACCAAGTAATTTCTAGAAACAGGTTCCATTACTAGTAAAATAAATATAAATAATTCAACAAAAAATATTAAATCTCTTGTCACTTTCCTAGACTGATTGAGATACTGACAGTCATTCCAAGAAGCAATACCATAAAAGATCCAATTTAAATTACCTAAACTAATGGAAACATCATTAATAATTTACATGAGGTGGCGTTACAGTTTCATAATTGCTAAACGTAAGGCATTACTTATTCATTTATAACAACGACTGTCTCAATTTGTCATCGTAATTCGTAGTATCAATGTCTGATGTACTGGTACACGCTATTGTCTCTCTTGTACTGGTAATATTATTCAGAGCCGGAGGCGTGTAGCATTTAGGACACTTTTAAGCGCAACCTTATACATATTTATTCGCCCCGAGTATGTGATGGTAGTAGGTACATACCTATACATTTATCCGCCCGATGCATAATTGAATAATGCAACAAGCGATTAATCAAAGTTATTGAACCATTTCATTAATTCTCGTAAAATGTGATTATTTTATACATGCATCAATTATAAGTAGACATTTTCACATTAACCTGATTAATGCATGATTTGTGCAATATGCCTCCTATCTACGTACCTACATGCCATTATTGTTGGCAAAGAAATGTCACGAATGCAATCATCGAAAATCACGATGAGAATAGGAGATACGCAATAGAATTCCCTGCCGTCGCACAATGCAATGTTGCGAGCATGCATATTTCCACATAGCCTATTTTCATCTTCAACTTCGACTCGGCATGCGAGAATCCCATTGGCAGATCGAACGTAGCGTCTCGTTCCGACTCATTCATCTCGACAAATAAATAAGTACGATTGTGTTAACGCGTAGGTCTACATTGCATATTCCTCACGGTTCGCGGTCCCCAAGTACCAAATTTATTTTTATGTATATTTTTATTGTTTGCGGTGAGGATTGTCGCCTCCTTAGGGGCTGTTTGTATGCGGTCTGAGAAGAATTACGCGCGACCGAGCGGATCCACTTTAGAAGTAGCGATAAAACAATTTGTTTAGAAAATGTGCTGTATTATGCGGCTGCATATGACACTGTATGAAAGGAATCTGTAAGCTGGAGGGGTTTTAGTGTTTATTTCATAGTGGGACGTGTCCATTGGGTGTGCTACGAGTTCACGGGTCGCGGATGAGATGCATTTTTCCATTTGGAATGAATGCAATACTCTCTTATATTACCAGGTTTCGTACTCGATTTGCTGTGTTTTAAAAATAAAGTGGTATTTGTATTATTTATGTGTTTAAAGTTTGTTCTTCATAAATGCGTAGGAATATAAGATGAATTAATGACTAATATCATTTATCAATGAAGATCGGTTTTATTTTCTTAATTTTATATGAGTTGTATTTAATTAATTTATAATATTGATAACCTCATAAATAAAACACTTTCACGGATTTTTTCACGCAATTTATTTAACAACTTAGTTAAACTTTAGTTGTTTTTTGAGATTTTTGTTTTTTGATGTTTTTGATTTATTTATATGGACAGTTCGCGCAGAAATCTAAGATGTGTTTATTGATAACCTCCTTCATTTTTGACGTCGGTTAATAAAACCAGTTGTTTTTAATCTTTGGTTGCCTAGAAAAGATTTTTGCTTGAGCAACGCAGCCGGCTTTTCTCTAGTTTTGTTTTCCAAACTTTTTGATTGAGTACAATATAGTTTATCTGCTATCATAACGTAACATTCGTAGAAAAAAAAACGTCTTTTAGCACCTCATTTATAACGTCGAGGTTTACACAATCGCATAATAATAACACATATCGTTGTAAACTGCGGAGTTATGCATCCGATATTCCAGCGCCCGTTGTGAATGGACCCTTGATTGTATAATTTGGTTAATCTCGCTCCTAATTGCGCGAAGTCTGCTAGTTTTCAATTCCATATCTACTAGCGTTGTTTTCACACAAATTGTGTGAACACACCTCTACAATTGCACGGCTCAGTGGTTCTATGAGTAATAAGGGAATAGGGAACTTTAAAACTTGTTACACTATGCGAGAAACATTGATTTACTTTTCAACAAAGGGGAAAAACTTGCATACATTATGGGAGAATTAACGAGCATCCGGGACTACGCTCACTTTACTATAGGCTACGAAAATAAAACTCTACAGTCCCTTGAAACCCCAAGCTAATATTATTCAATTTAATAATACATACAAGAATATCATTTTTTGAATAAATACTGCCCTTTAAACTTCCGTGCCCATATGAAACGCTCCTGGCTGGAGGAGCCGGAGAGCACGAGTCAGAAATAAAAGAGGGTATATGAAATTAAGTGTATTTTATTTTCCACAATTAGACCGTGGGTTCTGTCGCTCGGGGATCAGTGCAAAGAACAAGTTGGGAGGACTTAACTTAGGGACTTCCTAAAGAGGGGAGAAGTCGCTGTAGCCTAGAGGCAGCGGGGTCTGGTCCGGGGTAGGCCGGAGCAGAGCAGGGTCCTGGCGGTTAGGCGCGCAGGAGCAGGTGGAGAGCGGCACGAAGTAAGCAGGTACTCGGCGTGTAGGTAGACCGGAGCGGGTAGGTACCGGAGTGACTCGGGGATATGTTGCCCGGAGATACGACCCCTATTATGTTGGGGCGAGAAACCAGAAAAAGGAGAAATCTTTAGCGAATTCTCCTTTATATATTAAAAATCTTCCAGAACATTCTGGCTGTAAGTAGGGTTATAATTTTTTTGCATAGATAGATTCAACTTGTCATTGGATTTTAATCATACAGCCAAGGCACCGACTAATTACGTCGCGAAGATTTCAGAATTATCTGGAAGATTAATTTAGTAAAATCTATGGCGCGCGTAAGACAAAATTGCTTCCAATAGACTATTTATGTTGTTACGTTAAGAAATGCAATATAAATATGCACGAAACTACAATCAAAGTATTTCGCATACAGATCACAGTCTGCCACGGAACGCGCGGCGGTTTATAGCTATGTTACTTCGGAACATCGCAAACAAACAGACAGCTGAGTGGCATCTGACATTGACAGCTCCTATCACATAAATACAATAGAACTGAATAGACCATATTTGTTTATAATTGTAATGATTTTTTCATAAAATTAATAGTTGGTGCGATTATTATGGATAAAACAATGAAAGAAGTAAGTAAAAATGGCAGCCGTTACATATCCCCCTTTTTAGAGAAGGATTTTGCCTGGGAAAAATCCACTAAGAAACACAAAACCACCGAATACAAAACTAAGGTTTAGAGTAGCAGTATACAATAAGATAAGCTAACTGTACGTTATCGACAGTAAAAGTAACACCATAAAATTGACGAGAGGTATCGACAACCAGTTCAAGACTAATCGAATAGAACGGTACAAGGACCAAGAATCGCAAGACAGGAGAAGAATTCCAGTTATTTAGTGTAACTGAATCAACATTCCCGTTGAGAATGCTAATGTTAAAACAATGCGAAATTAAAAATAAAATAGTCGAGAGATAAACTTCATGCAGACACAATTCAAACGAACAGGTTCCCTAGCTATAAATGTATTTAATTAAAATTATATTTATGTATAATTTTATGCAATAAAAGCCCTAGCTAAAAATAATCAGATTAAAAAGTAAAAAAACGATGACCAACAATTTATTCAATACATCTAAAACAAAATTTTGCTATAAAAAGGTAAAAATAACGACGAAGACTAATACTTTGTAGAATTTCTATTTAAAAAATTTATTTAATTTAGGAATAGTTATTTATTTTAAAATCTTTAATATGCCAGGAACCTAGATTTTTCCCATTCATATCTTCAAGTTCATAAACTAGAGGAGATAGTTTAGATTTAATGAGACATTTTATATATTTAGGAGCAAGTTTTTTAGAAAACTGCTTATCCTTATCACTTTGATAATAAGTTTTTCTCCAAACAGTATCACCAACGTTAAAGTTATAGTTTTTGCGACGAAGATTGTAATGCCCAGAGTTTCGGGAATGAGACTTGATAAGAGAACTTTGCACTTGGTCCATAATTTTTCTAAGTTTACCAGTGTTTTCAGCATACACATCCCTAGGCGCAAAAACAATTTCATCGGACAGATCAACATCAAGATAGTGAGAACCGCACGGCACTAACTCTCTCCCGTAAACCAGAAATGACGGAGTATAACCTGTGACTTCACTGACGGCTGTATTAAGTGCGAATTGTATTTTGGGAATGTTGTTATCCCAGGACCTGTGGTCCTCTTCAATTAAGGTGGAAACAGCAGTCATGATGGTTTTATTATAACGCTCAACCGTGTTTACCTGTGGAGTATATTTAGGAGTAAAGCGTACGTTTGGTATTTTATATTGAGAAAACATGTGATTAAGCTTTTGACTGACAAACTGCTTACCGTTGTCCATCAAAACAGTACTAGGAATGCCATGAACAAGAAAGACTTTCTCTTCAATTAAACTAGTTATAATGTCGGCAGTAGCACGACGGATAGGAAACAAAAGCGAGTATTTCGAAAAACAACAAGTGACTACAAGTAGCATAGTATTCTGTTTTCTAGATATAGGTAAGGGACCAACCAAGTCCACACTAATCATTTGGAATGGTCTAGAACATTCCTTAGGTCGTCCCATAAATCCTAAGGTAGGATGATTTGCATGTTTGTGAGAGTTACAAGCATCGCACTCATTAACAAATTTTACGACATCTTTATGCATGCCAGGCCAGAAGTAATTGAAAGAAATTCTTTTAAAAGTTTTAAATATCCCTAAATGTCCAGAAGTAGGATTATCATGATAGTCTTTAAGTATATCAATTCTAGATTCTTTAGGAACAACTTCCTTCCATTCAAATTCTCTAGTTAAGGGATTTATAGTTTTTATGAAGCGATATAACTTATTATTATTTATTTTATAATTGGTAAAAGAGGTAGGGGAATTTTGACAACCGGCAAATAGCTCCAAATACCAGGGATCAAGTACAGGAGGTGAAGAAGATCGGTTGACGCTATCTATAGCCGCTACAGGCACCGCACGGGACAACGAATCTGGAACGACATTATCCTTGCCACGTCTGTGTTTGATGTCGAAGTTGAACGCAGAAAGACGTACTCCCCATCTGGCAAGTCGACCTGTAGGGTTATTAATATTTAGAAACCATTTTAAAGACGAATGATCAGTAAAAACGGTAAATTTCCGGCCATTATCCAAATAACAGCGCCAATGTTCTATAGACACAATTACTGCGAGCGCTTCCCGCTCCGTAGCGCTATAGTTTCGTTCTTGTGCCGACAAGGACTTGCTCATATAGGCTATAACTTTCTCTTCGCCATTTAAAATTTGAGTTAGTATAGCTCCAATCCCGTAATCACTAGCGTCGGTATGGACTTGAAACGGTTCAGAATAATCCGGACAAGATAAAATCGGAGGGGACGTTAAACACTCTTTGAGCTTCTTGAAGGCAGTTTCTGCTTCTGGTGACCAGGCAAAAGGAATTGCATTCTTACCCTGAGAGGTAAGTTTGTTCAATGGTGCAGCCAATGAACTAAAATTGGGAATAAAACGACGATACCAAGAAGCAGTACCTAAGAAACGACGAACTTCCTTCCTGTTAGTAGGAGTAGGATAATTCACAATGACCTCAATTTTCTCCGGATCGGCGTGTAGCCCATTCGAATCGACCATATAACCCAAATATTTTAATTTTTCTCTGAAAAATTGACATTTTTCGAAATTTATAGTTAAATTTGCGAACTTTAGTTTCTCCAAAACTCGTAAAAGTAAAGAAATGTGCTCCTGAAAGGAATTAGACACAATTACTACGTCATCAACAAATACATAGACCTTATTTTCGAATTCAGGACCATAAAACAGCAAATCTACCAATCTTTGCTGCGTGGCAGGTGCATTGGTCAACCCAAAAGGCATAGACTTAAATTGGAAGGTTCCTCTAGAGGGAATATAGAATGCAGTCTTACATCGGTCTTCAGGCTTAATTAATACCTGCCAGAACGATTTAGATAGGTCTATACTAGATAGATACTTAGCATCCCTAAGGTTATCTAGGATTTCAGTTATATAAGGTAAGCTGTAAGCATCTTTGCGAGTGACAGAGTTTAGTTTCCTACTGTCGAGACAGAATCTATACTCGCCATTCTTTTTGGGAGTAAGAAGCACGGGATTAGACCAAGGGCTCTCACATGGTTCGACAACATCTTCTTTCAACATCTCGTCCAGTTGATCGGAGAGAATTTGTTGCTTCTGAGGGGACATTCTATAGTAACGTTGTCGAATGGGAACAGAGTCACCTGTATCTATAGCGTGAGTGATCAACGAAGTACGACCTAAACCACATTTTTCATAGGAAATGCTACGAAATTGAGAAATAATATTATCAGCGTTTTCCTTTTGTTCGTTGTTAAGTTGAGCGTACGAACAAATTTGTTTAGGATCGTCAAGAGCAATATTAGATATATTAAATTCGTTAGACTCATCCAGCAAAAGGCTATCGAGTTCACTCGGAAACAACTCGAACTTCCTCCAGAAATCCATACCAAGAATTAATTTGTTTTTAATTTCCGGCACAACAAATAATTTAATATGAATAGTTTTATTTTTAAAATTTAAAGGTAGAATAACATATTTAGAGGCAGTAAAAGTTTGACCGCCAGCTGCAGAAAGCTGTAACGGGTCACAAGAATAAAGTTTATTATTAGGATTTAATATATATTCCTGATAATTATTCCCAAGTAAGGATATGCCGGAACCGGTATCTAAAAGACCAACGACATGATTATCACCAATAATAACAGAAATATACGGTCGAGAAAAATTAATTTCAGATTCCGGGATTGGAGACTCAGAATGACTATGAGATAGATTAGATATAATAGATAACCATTCTTTCCATTCAGCTTCATCGCAACGACTAGAGAATCTCGAGCGAAGCTGCCTAGTTTCACAATCCCGATCAATTAGTTTTTTTGATTGGTGGGCTTATTGCAATCCGGACATTCGGGGGTGCGAACACCATCTTTGCCACACTTAAAACAAACTATTGTTCGTGGTTGAGTACAGTTTTTCAAATTATGCGTGTTAGAACGACATCTAGGACAATATATATTATCATTGTTCACAGCTGAAACAAATGACTTATTAGTTTTAGTAAAAGGTTTATTAACAACCGGAGTGCTAGTAGCACCGCGGTAAACGAACTCCGTAGCTAAGTTCGACATATTAGAAGCAGAAGGCTCAACAAAATTTGCCACTTGACACTGTATTTTTTCAACGTGTTGACAAATAGCTTTAAGATCGTCGATGGAGTTTATCACCGAAGACGGAGTAAGAGCATTAGCGTAGCAAGGCCTAATATTAGTAAGTAAAATTTCTAATTTATCTTCCTCTGATATTGGTTTCGTGAGGCGAGAAAACATAACCTCCATTACCGAAAGATATATAGCAATTGGTTCGTTAACACCCTGGGTACGAGCTCTAATATCCGATTTAAATTGAGAGTCATAGTTTTTCGGAAGAAAATCAGCCTTCAGCAAGGCTACTAACTCTCCCCAGGTATTTACTTTTGGCCTGGCACAACGAAACCAATACAAGGCGTCGTCGGTAAAAATTTCGTAACCAAACGACAAAACCCTACTATAATCTATGCCCCTAGCTGTGACAAACTCGTCAACCTTTTGAATAAAGGAAACAACACAAGTTTTCCCGTTGAATTTAAGTTTAGTGAAATCGGAAAGAGCCCGATCGATAGTAACATTAATAATAGACTCCGTCGCGTTGACTTGCTCTCGGCTGGAAGTAGAAGGACCGGGGAGCAAAGGGTCACCCGCATTCGCGCCTGAGACAGGCGTCTCCCTAGGCTTTAAAGTGGACAGTTCCCTGTCCTGGGCCCTCAAGCCGCGCTTGCATTCAGCAAGGGCACCCAATAATAACGCGTCCTCGGCTGCATCAACTCTACCGAGCCGATGAAAAACGTGGTTAAGAATAACCTCCGTTCTCAAATAAACACCTCTATCAAATTTAGATTTTAATAATTCAAGGTTTTTATTAGATTTGTTTAATGCGGCTGAGATGCCGTCTAAGTCGTCAGCAGAAGACAAATGCGAGGCTAAAATCTCCTCAGAAGGAAGTTCTTTAGAGATCTTTGTAATTTGCTTCCTTAAATCGGCCACGTTATCAGCCGGTGTTTCTCCGCGAAGTCCGACTTCGTATTCAAGTTCCGACTTTTGTAAGGAAAGAAAATTTATCTTACGCACAGCCATATTTAAGTACGTTAGGTGAGTCTTTTGCGCGACGAGCCTACTCAAGTGCAACCACTACTGAAGTAACAAAAGGGGTATGTGGGTAACTATAACAGTTGTAAGTTCAATTTAAAAAAATTACAATTTAAATGAAGAAAGTAAATAACCTCCTTGTTTGAAGTAGGTTAAATGAATATCAATGGCTTTAAGTTAAAAAGTAAAAAAAAAAAAATATTTATTAAGGAAAGGTAAGTAACCTTTTTTTTTAAGTCGGTTAAAATAAAAATCACAGGCTTCCTGGTTTAGAACCAAGGAAAGGCTGATATTTAAAGAAAATATTACAGTTAAATCACCACGGTTAGCCGTTCGTTACACAAACTCGGATAAAAAAATAGGTACCCACATACGAAGCACAAAAATAAATAAATTAATAAAGCACTGATCACCAAGCGAGCCTGAATGAGCTGGGCGCCACTGAACCGCTCCTGGCTGGAGGAGCCGGAGAGCACGAGTCAGAAATAAAAGAGGGTATATGAAATTAAGTGTATTTTATTTTCCACAATTAGACCGTGGGTTCTGTCGCTCGGGGATCAGTGCAAAGAACAAGTTGGGAGGACTTAACTTAGGGACTTCCTAAAGAGGGGAGAAGTCGCTGTAGCCTAGAGGCAGCGGGGTCTGGTCCGGGGTAGGCCGGAGCAGAGCAGGGTCCTGGCGGTTAGGCGCGCAGGAGCAGGTGGAGAGCGGCACGAAGTAAGCAGGTACTCGGCGTGTAGGTAGACCGGAGCGGGTAGGTACCGGAGTGACTCGGGGATATGTTGCCCGGAGATACGACCCCTATTATGTTGGGGCGAGAAACCAGAAAAAGGAGAAATCTTTAGCGAATTCTCCTTTATATATTAAAAATCTTCCAGAACATTCTGGCTGTAAGTAGGGTTATAATTTTTTTGCATAGATAGATTCAACTTGTCATTGGATTTTAATCATACAGCCAAGGCACCGACTAATTACGTCGCGAAGATTTCAGAATTATCTGGAAGATTAATTTAGTAAAATCTATGGCGCGCGTAAGACAAAATTGCTTCCAATAGACTATTTATGTTGTTACGTTAAGAAATGCAATATAAATATGCACGAAACTACAATCAAAGTATTTCGCATACAGATCACAGTCTGCCACGGAACGCGCGGCGGTTTATAGCTATGTTACTTCGGAACATCGCAAACAAACAGACAGCTGAGTGGCATCTGACATTGACAGCTCCTATCACATAAATACAATAGAACTGAATAGACCATATTTGTTTATAATTGTAATGATTTTTTCATAAAATTAATAGTTGGTGCGATTATTATGGATAAAACAATGAAAGAAGTAAGTAAAAATGGCAGCCGTTACACATATTTTGGCGAATAATTTGTATTTTGTAATCCGTAATAAAGCAATTAACGAGTAAATGATGTATGATGAATTTTAATTAGATCATTGTTTTACCGGTGCAAGCGACTTCAACGCAATTGCACCGCGGCCACAGAATAATTGCCGCGGCCCACCACTGTCACCATAACATAATTACAGCTAACATACGTGCGACAGAATGTGGGAAAAGAAACGAGAACCCAATTATAACACTTGTTAAATAATCACCTCATAAACTGTTATTAAAATCGTCAATTGTCAACTTTTTCTCAGCCTATACAATCTGCTAATGAGATGAGAAGAGAAAAAGAGATTTATAGATTTAAAACCAGGTAAGTAGAACCTCGTTCTAAATGTTCAAAATTAGAAACAAAAAAAAGAAGAAAAACAAAAGAGCCTTATAGATACGAAAGCAGTTATGCAACCTTTGCATTAATTTGTATGAATTGCAAAAAGGTTGAACGTAGAATGTAGCATGCTTGAGCATCGGAAAACTCAAGACTCGATCAATTTAATCTCAAAATTTGCTGCATACGTCCAAAATGGGGTAACCTCTAAGCCGTCTGCAATTCCCTAACGGAATCCGAATAATTCAACCAGCATTACGGGGCGGGGAGTCACGTCCTGTCGCCTAGATGTAGCAAAATGTTTTCGCCTGACGACGCTACAGGTCCTTTCCTTTTGAGCGAATCCGGGAAACTCCGCTTTGAAAGCAATCAACTCGGTGTTAACGTTCAAAGTAATTTCTTTGGCTTCGTGCGCACCGATAGTTGGACAAATTACGTGTCTACATAGACATTGATCGCCTTACTTTAATTTGTGAAGCAATAAAATGTTGTAGCAGACTTTTTCTGGGAACTGCAGACGGGATCTGTTTATTGTATTGCTACAAGTACTTAGAGTAATTTTTTTAGAGATTATCATAAGATACCTTTCTTAATATTCGAATGAAATTGATAACTATGTAATAAAACATCGCTTTCATTTATGCTTGCACATTTAAAAATCCAAACTTTTTTATCTGAAACTCCAACTAAAACCTAAAATAAAGGGAACAACTGAGTTGCACACACACACACACTTAAACTAAACTACGTTAAACAATGTTTTGTGTGCATTTCAGTAAGTATTTTTAGGTGAATTTTTGTAGGTTAGGTTAGATTTGTGATCAAATATATAAATGTCTTAAGTCAGAAAATCCCGATAAACAACCATGACAAGAAAAACCATTCAAAACTTCCGTTTACTTAAAAGTGAAATTAAGCACACCACGCAACAATGCAAGTTCCGAGTACAAATTAAAATTTGTCACTTTCGTTCACACGTAATGACGCAAAGCTTTGTCTCCCACTGACACAGCACTAACTTCTGGTTCCGCTCAACAACCGATCCAGATTCCAGACAGGTAAAAATCAAATTACTGAACTAATTTTCAAACAAAATTGTAAAGTAAAAATCTGTGAATTCTTTAAGCAAGTTAAGCAGCTGATTTAAACTTAATGAGGTCGTTGTATATGAAGTTTAGCATGATTACGTACTTAATACGTATCAGAAAATCATCAAAAATCTTTTTCTCCAATATGTAGATTGCTACTAGCTTATAACGTCTTTATCCTTCAAGTGAATCACTTTTGGGCTACTACTGTACCCAATTTCAGTATGCGCGTTTCAAATTCCATTTGAATAAAACATCAACTCAAGTAGATATTTCACAAAAACAAACGCCACATTTCGCAACTGCTTTCCATTTGCAATTTACTACACTTTCCATCTCGACAAAGATAATAATCAGCAATGTCTACCAGTAGATAAAACAACAGTTTCCCTTATAAAAACAGAATCGCAGGTAATTAAGTTTCCAGTAACACACGTAAAATAAGTTTTTACCCTTTAGTCGGGCGCAGTAAATAAAACGCGGTCGGTGCAACACCTGGGGTGGAATGACATTAACAATTTCAACTTTAAGTAGTTGCTTTAAGTGCTATTATCACGGAGCTAGGGTATCACAGGATGTGTGGTCCTCAGTACGTCGACAGAGGAGAACACAAAACCCAATTAGCGATTATAACGTACCCGCAGTTTTACTCCATTTTAATACAGTGGAGTGTTTTTGTGAACAAATCCGGTTACGGATGCAAATTCGAATGCTTTAGCGCTGGTAAATGGATCTTTGTCACATTGTCCCTGGTAAAATTTACTGGGGAAAATGCACTTAGTTGGACGAAATGCAAGAATATTATTTAGCGCTGGAAACGTGATTATAATTGAGAGGGTTTTGGAGGACGAAAGAGTCATGTCTAATAAGTTAATTAAGCATCAAGAGACACTATGGCCATTTAGATGACAACAAATAAGTTGCATGTGGGTGACCTTTCACGACATAAACGAAGCTTCGTGTAGACATGTAAATCTAAGTAATTGGCGATTGTAGTTAATCATGGCGCAGACTGACAAAATGACCACATTACCAATCTCATTCGATATTCTCACATAGAGTGTGGTTTTTTTTCTTTTTTTCACTTAGACGTAATAAACATGTATACCTACTTATGAATCCTCAACATTTTAATACCGCCCATTCAAGACTTTTTTAACTGACACGAAGAATACTGATTGTAGATTAGTGTTTTTACATAACCAAGATGAGTTAAACTATGTGCCTATATCGCTCCTTGGTTTTCCAGTCCTTTTGTTTACTATATTATATAATAGTGGCTCCCCGTGGTTTTACCCGCGTAGTACTCGCTCCCGTGGGAAAATCGGGATAAAATATACCGTCTGTCTATCACTCAAGAAGAAAGTAGCTTTTGGTAGCAATGGTGAAATTTTTTTTTAAAAACGGTCCAGTGGTTATAATTTTATCCATCACAAACATAGAAACAAACAAAAAATCAAATATTAGATGCCCTTTAAAAAATTAGTATAGATATAAAACCATACCTTTTTAAACATTTACTCACTTTCCACGTTTTATAAGATGAGAAATAAAAAAAAACCTTGCTATGGAATTTCGACTTGATTAAACGCTATAAACTCTTTTATTTCTGTACCTTAAACTTATCCGTTAAAAGCACACAGTTCATAGGTTGCAGGCCTATAACAATTCCTGGCTGAGCTTTTTACATCTCTGATAAGTTCTTAACTCAGATTTATGAGTAAGTAAGCCGTAGAAATTAAGTCGGCCGTAGTTTTGTTTGGAAGTTTATGCGGCTGTAAATTTGGGAAAGCCACGCCCCGCGATCTAGCATGATAGCTTGTAAAAAAGGCAAGTTTGTGGTGATTTCTAAGTTGTCTTTGAAAAGATTAAAGAGTAACATAGAAAAACTTTAAAATTGATAAAATACCTTATTTCTTTTCAAGAAACAGACCCCTGTTCTTCTGCTGCGGGGTTTGAGTCCAGTCTGAGTAAATTAGACTATCTTCTATGGCGCATTTATTAGTATGCCCGCTGTCGCCTATTTGATGCAGTAGGGAAGAGCTGAACTTGGCGACTGTTAACTTGGCGATTGCCGTCGCCGGATTCTGGGAACGGCAAATTTAACTCTTTAGTTCCAAGTGTTTGAACTATTGACCTGGTGAAAAAGAAGACCATTTTCTACCGGTACTTCCATTTTCGACCCGATGAGTAAGAAGACCATTTCTTCTATTGACCAAGAACTGTGTCGTGCCGTGCGTATCATAGGTGTATTAAAAGGCACTTCACAAGGCGATATGATTATTAACTTGTATTATTGATTTGTAGAGTTTTTGGTAGATACTTACGTAATAGTTTTAAGGAATAAAATTACGTTAGTGTAAGATTTGCATGCTAGTGTAGTTGGCTGAATGGGAGAAGCTATAAAATGTATGTCATCTGTTGCCTGTAATATGTTACTCCAATCAAGTGCCAATAAATACATTCAAATAAATACATTCTATACTATTCTAGCATAAAATCGATTCTAAAATCGTAATGTCCATTACCTTCTCTCATAGTAAGTTGTATTTAAGAAATCTACGACCTAGACTGAAACACTCGCATATATTTTACTGTCGTCATTAAACACATGTTGTTTTTTATATAAAACTTTTTAACAGCACTGGCTTATAAACATGGCAATAGTAACAACTAATGGCTTCAACCCCACAGCCATAAAGATACGGTCTAAATTCCCTTCCGCCCCACCACATCAGATTTAGAGCCGATTCGTGACTTGACTTGGCTTGCACTTTTAATAAAGTAATTTTTGCCCCCTTGCGTAATACCTACTGTCATTATTCGGTGCCGATACAAGAGCGTTAAATAAAAGAATAACTACTTACAAATACTTAAAATAAAAGTACTTTATTTTCCATGGCATTGTTTTCCCAGTTCAGAAATGCAACGAGTTATATTTTACACCCTTATGCGTAATTTGTCCCACTTCGCGTGAAAGCTCACTATAAAATGAATTTTACTTAAATCACATGCGTACCTATGTAATTCATTAGTAAGTAAACGTTATAATTATTTCAAGCAATGCATAATTACAGCCAGAAGATAATTATTATAAAATATAGATTTTAACACGAAAACCTTGAAAGCTCATAAAGTAATTAAACAAAGGCGGAAGAGTCGTGTGATAATTTCGGTTATTTTCATAACACGTCGTCTATTCGCACGTTCTAACCCGTCGATGTTAAGGGGCCAATTACGTAATCTATCGCGGTTTTAGGAACACGGTAATTACGAAGCGCGTGCCTTTTGATGGACACCATGGAAATTATACAGGCGTGATTCCGCTACAGTCAATATTTCGCCACTAGATTGCCCATGAGTATGCACAGTGCGAAACAATCGGACTGATTACAGTTTTTCGCACGCAACGCGCGGGCTTGCATCAGATAACAGTTTATTACCATTATTGCTGGTAAACACTAGTATTCGATAACCTCTGGCCTTCCCTTTCCAATAATATAGTTCTTAAAGGTAGGAAATAAATTGAAGAGATTGTTAGGAGACAACCCTTGTCTATACTAATATTATAAAGAGAAAAGATTTGATCGTTTGTTTGTTTGCATCGAATGGGCTCCGAAACTACTGGACCGATTTAGAAAATTCTTTGACCATTAGAAAGCTAAAAAATTCATATAGCTATATACTATTTTTTTCCCAATATTCCCACTAGTGTTTTATATACTCACGGTGGAGTTAGAGATGTGGTTCAGTCAAAGCATATTATGCAGACAATAATTATATAAAGTATTGTGCAGAGTTACAAAATAACTTTCAACTACTATTAAAATAATATAAGCAACCTATAGCCAACCACCCAAGCTACCCAAAAATGAAGTACACCAATGCTATTTAAATAATTAAATATATGCAATTTTAATTTAACAAAATATTGACTTTTATTACAATCGAAATTACGACCGTGCGTATGGCAATACTCAGACTCATTGAAAAGTCGATCTGCTTTCGGGCAATAAAAAAAATATCCATTATTTCCTCAATCCATTTTAAACGCGAAACAAGCGCATAGTGGAAACAGTGGTTTATCCATTAACTCCTGCAGCAATGTTTTATGCATTTACCCCGCAAATGCTATCACAATGTTCATAACAGCTCAATTCCGAAAACACAATAAGTTTCAGTATGTTAGTTGAGCTCATATATTTTACTCGTAAAGTCGTTTACAAATACTTTATTATCACTGTCTACACTGGAAGCGTAATTATTATTCTTCAGCGTTCTCATTAAATTTTCATTTACCGTGTTAATGTATTAAAACGTTAATCAGCTTAATCGCAGTTGAGCCGGATAGTAATGTGATTAACGGTGATGCGTATAAAATCAGCTAAGTATTATGTGGTGTGGAAACCCCAATTTCCATTTGGACTAAATTATAGGGTCTAACATCTGCGTGACGGGCGATCTATTGAGTGGCGGCCAGTGACAGTTATAATTCCCGTGGTATAGGCGAATAAATAATAGTTTTAGTGTGGGGGTGCTTTGAAAAACGGCTCAAGGAACTATCGATGATAAAACCAAAGTTTCAAATCTCTTGACCATTGTTGTTATAAGCTTTAAACATACGGTAAGAGTAAATAATATAATGTAATTAATATGATATAAAAAAATAATATATGCAAATATGTGACAATATCTCAAGACAGTTAAGAAAATACTGATCATGGTTAAGGTACACTAACCTGTGAATCTGGTTGCAACGGAAATGTTAATCTTTGCAGCAGAGATATTCCAGCAGCAACAGATTTTATAATGATTTGTATCCTCAAATTACCGCCAATGTTAACGAAATCATGAATCCGATACATTATATCCCACACTTATCCCTAGTTTGTTGGTCCTTCGATACACAGAGCGCGCCGGACGCTATTTCCCAGCGGACAGACCGAATCATAATCATGTTTGCAGCCGGCTTATTAGCACAATTTAGGTAAGTGTAATCGGCAGGTGGCGTTGGTACCCGTAACTATACGTATTATAGTTGGTTAGGCTTTGTGTTACTGTACCTAAATAATAGATAGTGGTTTTGTAGTGGTCGATGCAGCTCGAAAACTACCCATTAACGCATTTTAAGAACAGTTTGATAAACACTATTCATATATTATCGTCTCCTCTGTAAAGAAAGTTATATTTTAACCATACATACAAATATTATAAGTGTGAAAGTGTGTTTGTTTGTTTGTCTTTCACCTCAAAACGGAGCAAGGGATCGACGTGTATTTTGGTACAAAGAATACTTTGGGAGCTAGAGAGTGACAAAGGCTACTTTTTATACCGGAAATATATCATGTTCCCGTGGCATAATAAGCCGCGTGCGAAGCTGCGGGCGGAAAGCTACTCGTAAATAAATATTGATCAATTTATTCAAATATTATCAATGTAGGTACCTGCTCATGAAATTATAAGTTCAAATATTGTTGTCGAATATTTCTGATTAACAGATTTAAAAAGAGGGTGGATATAAGTTGAGATGCACGGTCAGTAGTTAAATACATACCAGGTCATTAACCTTCTAACCTCTACTCTACCGATACCACTTTTCACTTTCACTGCCATTTAGACTTGGAAGAAAGCCCTGTATGATCTTGATGTATACAACCAACCTCCGATACATCCAACCCCTATAAATCAAAAGTTGGTTCTGTTCGGCATGTTTCATTCAACGTCAACGTGCTGACTGACTCCAGTCACGTTGATCCCGTCCGATTAGCCGCGTTCGATGGCGTCGGAATATTCCATTGTTGGGAATGCGAGGTACACTTGTGAGCTGACGATGCTCTTTTGTTAGTTTCACAGCAGAACGCTAGAAACTACAAGGTATCTTTTGTTCCTCGTATAAATCAAAAGTTAGTTCTGTTGAGTATATACACCTTCAACGTCCCGACTGACTGGTGCAACTGACGTTGATCCGATCCGATTAGCCGCATTCGATGGCATCGAAATATTCTATTGTTTTGCATGCTAGGTGCACTTGTGAAGTAGACGATGCTATTTTGTTCGGTCTGCAGAACAAGCCACAGTATCGTCATTCTCATCGCTGTGCGCCTCATTACTACTGAAGGATTTTCTGGTTTGGTACTCATTAAGAGACGAGATAATTATTTTGTTCTCGTAGATTTATTTAAGAGGATGCAGTTTTCGTAAAATATATTCGTGTGCGCTTTTAAATGTTTTAGTACTCGCCAGAAATTGTACAGAAATTAACATTAATAGTACAGCAGCAGGTCTAATGTTAAATTCTGTTCACATTTTTTCAGCAGAGTTAGTATAATGACTAAAAGATCTAACCTACTAACTATACTTCCTGTTCTATTTATTTTCGAGATAAACGGTAGACTTTGCCCCAAGTACCTATCAACGCATTTCTAGAAACACAAAAAAAAACATGTTTTATACAAAGAAAAATGCTAATTGCTATTGAACGTGCAAAAACATTATCAATAACTTTATCAGATATCTTTTATAAACACAAAAAGCTCCTCCTGAAGTTGTTGTATTGCAATTACGCCCCTTTTCGTAGGATGCGACGATATTATTATTTCTTCTTTAAAACAATACACATACACGTGATCTATAGAGGTATATTGAATTGCACCAAAAATATTGCAAGGCGTTCGTCACTTCATCCACGATGAATCAATAGAACACACAGGAACACCTGAGCTTCTATCAATAAGGTTCTATTCAAAGCCTATATGGAAATGGTTACAACTTACAACATCCTCTAGAATCGTGACAGCCAAGCACAACGTCCTGCTCATACAACATTCATTTATACACATCGGAAACGTTATATTCGGATCTCGACGGCTCTCAGACACATAATTGTTTCAAATTGAAGATATTGCCTCGCCATATTCTATATAAAGGCTGAACCGAACGCTTAGTGCCTAAGCCAAGTTCCTTTGATAACCCCATTAATTACGAAGGCATTTGTCTGTTTTCTATATAAAGACCTCGTCAATTATCAGCTTTTGAAATTGAATTGTGGGTGTAGATAATTTGGTGAATAAATCGTCTGCCTTAATTATATCCTCGTCTACGCGATAATTATCTTGAAAACGTTTAACATTTTTATTAACACGTTACTATCAACACATTTAAATTAAAATTTTCAACACATTCAGTTTTGGCAAGGTATCAAATGACGATCGCTAAGAGCTTGATTAACTTGCTGTGTTTTGGGCTCTGCCCCAGGACACAGCACATTACATCAACTCGGAAAGGGATTGACACCGTATCGCCTTTCGCCTCGCCGTCAACCAGGCGTCAACCTAACGCAAGCACGTAACCATACCGGATCAGCGTCGGTACGTCGGCTCGGCTACGGCTAGGCGACGCCGCGCTTACGGCTCGCCGCACAGTGGTTCAATATAAAAAAAAAGAATGAGAGAAAAAACTGATAAAAAAAATAAATAAAAAATAAAAAAAGACAATTTTAAAAAAAAATTACAGAAAAATGAGTAAAAAAAATTAAAAAAAAATATGTTCATTTTCATTTTCAGACCACTGTGCGTAGAGCCGTAAGCTCGGGTACGGAGAGACGTGAGTGCGTGGACGACTAGCGGTAAGCGCGGGGATAGCAAGTTGAGCGACCCGCAAAGCGGTTCGTGAGCTGGGGGGCTACCGCGTAACTTTATGGGTATGAACTTCTTACGTTTTTGGGAACTTTAAGTCAATTTTTTAAAGAAAATAGCCGCTATCAGTTCCTAGTTTTGTGATGTCGGGAATAACGATAACTAGCTAGCAACGTTCAACAGAACAAAGTAGCAAAAATCTATCAAAATTAAGGAATTCAAATGACAGTTGAAGCCATATCCATATTTCTTAGCTGGTAGCCCCTCTGGTCCCGAGGCGAGGCGATTACGTTACGATTCCGATTAGTGTGCTTTGCAGTAGGGGGTTTCATACAAAGAATACTGAACCGCTCGAGTTGATACGTTTACGATCCCTTTCCGAGTTGATGTATGTGCTGTGACCTGTCTTGACGCGATCGAGTTCATATTAGCATTAGGATCGAATCAACTTCAAAAATCTGTTATTTTGGTACTTTCAAAACGCTTGCTGTGGTTTTCATAGACTATTTTGACATTATTTCGATCATGACGTGATTCGATTCTGTTGAGAGTAACCCAGCTGGTAACATTTTAAAGCCTGACCAGAAAAACAAAAACCTCGCCATGTTGGGGAAATGTGACGAACTAAATTTTTCTATAGACTTTAAAATTTGTAACAATGAAGAGGCGAAAGTGGCGCCTCAAGCCAGTTTTTTTTTATTTTTCTGGTCAGGCTTTACAAGGCATAAGTATAGAGTTCATTATTCTGCTCATGGGCTTAGTACTTCAAGCTGAGTGACGTGGCGACGTGCTCGCGAATAATCAGCGGCATATGAACCGAGGCGAGGGAGCCATCGCGCGTCGGCGTCGCCGGCCGGAATCGCAATGCGTCCTGCAGCCGCTGCTGATGCGGCGGCAATCAAAATGCCATTCTGTCTACGATTCAACTAGATTACTGCAGCGCCCGACCGAATGTACAGAAAACCGGCGCAAAAACAAACGATGCGTTTTTAATGTGTCGTAAATAAACAATGCCAAATTTTAGGGTAATTTATCGAATTATAATTTGGACCTAATTGTGCTTTGATATAAAAGAAATTAAGATTCTAATCTAAAGAAATATAGGCGCATCTCACGCATCAAATTTGACTATACCGGATTGTCAAATATTGACTATCGATTGTCGGTCGCCGTAGCCGAAATCGGCCGGATTACATCATCATCATCATCATCATACATATATTTTTGGTTCTCATAACAAGACTGCCTACAAACTTATTTTGAGAGCAACGAATACTGTTGTGATGTTTGTTCGTTTATTTCACCGGTAAACAATGAAATTACTATTTATCAGTGAGAAATCTAAAAGTCGTATTGAATGGGCTCGGTGATGTCAATCTGAATTGCTTCAGTCGCTTGATTTAGCGTCGAGTGTCGTTGAGAAATCTATCTGAATTCATTAAATATATAGACACTAACTACTCTCTACCTGATTAATTCAATATTTGGACGAGACGGGGAGGTCAGTCTAAATCGCTCCAGTCGCTTTGTTTAGCGCCAAGTGTCGACACATAAGTGACGCATCAGCGACGTGAATAATGCTGACAAATGAACCGGGAGCCACTCGAGAGTCGGAATGCATCCTGCAGCCGATTTATCGTCGCTGGTTCAACGTCAATCAAACGTTATTCTCTAATTACGGAGTTTCTAACAAACGCTGTTAAAATTAAAACAGATTTTGGTGTTATTTTTGGAAATTGAGCAAATTTAATAAAGTCTTTGAATTTACAGTTTAAAATTATAATGAAAGACACTTAAATCGGCTAGGTACGGGAACGTCAATCTAAATCGCTTCAGTCGCATTGTTTAGCACCGAGTGTCGACACATAAGTGACACAGCGACGACGTGAATAATGCCGGCAAATGAACCGGGAGCCACTCGAGAGTCGGAATGCATCTTGCAGCTGAATTATCGTCGCTGGTTCAACGTCAATCAAACGGAGTTTCTAACAAACGCTGTTAAAATTAAAACAGATTTTGTTGTTATTTTTGGAAATCGAGCAAAATTAATAAAGTCTAATTGAATTAACAGTTTAAAATTAATGAAAGATACTTAAATCGGCTAGGTACGGGTACGTCAATCTAAATCGCTTTAGTCGCTTTATTTAACACCGAGTGTCGACACATAAGTGATGCAGCGACTTGAATAATGCCGACAAATGAACCGGGAGCCACTCGAGTCGGAATGCATCCTGCAGCTGAATTATCGTCGCCAGTTCAGCATCAATCAAACGTTATTCTCTACTGTTATTCTCTACCTGATTTAAATCAGATTACGGAGTTTCTAACAAACGTTGTAAAAATTAAAACAGATTTTGGTGTTCTCTTTGGAAATCGAGCAAAATTAATAAAGTCTAATTGAATTAACAGTTTAAAATTTTAATGAAAGATACTTAAATTGGCTAGGTACGGGTACGTCAATCTAAATCGCTTCAGTCGCTCTGTTTAGCACCGAGTGTGGACATATAAGTGACGCAGCGACTTGAATAATGCCGACAAATGAACCGGGAGCCACTCGAGTCGGAATGCATCCTGCAGCTGAATTATCGTCGCCTGTTCAGCATCAATCAAACGTTATTCTCTACCTGATTTAAACCAGATTGCGGAGTTTACACCTAACGCTGTTGGAAGTAAAAACAGATTTTGGTGTGCTCTTCTTTATTGAAGAACACACACTTAGAAACAAAAAGGAAAACAATAAATGTACACAAACACCATACGAACTTTTAATTTGAAATTTGAGCGTATAATCTGCTTTTCAGAGTATGAACTTTCTAAGTAAAACTGAAATTATTATCAAAATTAATTAGCATTCGCTTTTTGATTGAGTTGATAAAAGATTTTCCGTTGAAGCCACCAAATAAGTATTACTACTTCTAGTGTAACTAAAACACGCTAACAACGATTCGTAGTCTAATGAAATTTATTCGGATGTTACACTAACAATTCCACATTACACGAAACTCGTTGCAAATTCCATCACGCAAGCGACTTCTAAAACGTAGGAGACAGATCTATTTGCTTTTGATACGACAATACGACAGTTGGGGTGTTATTTTCGCATTGTCGAAGTTACGATTTGGAATTGCGTGACGCGGATGAGTTGGAAGTGTTCTCCAATTGAGTTTTGATTGTGTTTCCCGACAGCCGTATCGAAATCTAGGTCGTCGTTATTCATTCGACACACGCCATTGAGCCCTTTATATTCGGTGGCACGTCAAAAATCATCCACTTACCCTTTATTCGGATTAGAAGAGTGGCCTGAACGGTTGTTACTGTAACGGAAGGACATTTTATGCTTTTTATTATATACAGTGATTATGGTTACATACAGAAAATACAGTCACTGTCAAAAGCAATCGATTTAAACTTTGATGAATGCAGTTGTATTTGAAAATCAATTTCATTTAATTAACATAAATACCTAAAAGTTTCTACCTTTTGAAAATTTTATTACTTTCCGTTGCGAAAAGTTGTTTATTCAAAGGTAAAAATGCATTGCAACGCATACAATTGTGCACAGGGTTGCATACACAATACGGTATTTTACTGATTTTTTTTTATTTCATAAAACGTTTTTCGAAATATTAGCTACACAAAACAAGTTTTCATTTTGAATTATCTTGAATATTTTCAAAGATATAGGACTTCAAACTTTATAATTAGACAAGGACAGGACGCTATCTTAGTGACGTCAGTGGGTTAGTAGCGTCATAGTCACGCCATAGAAGATTTCGTTTTAGAAAGAGACAGCTACAGTCAAAATCAAACAGACTATAATTCTTTTATTATAAATCAGATTCAAATTATTTTTTCACATTTGGTATTCTTAATTGCAATATTTTTTAACGTCATCATTAAATATCTTCATTTCAACAACAGTAAAATACCCTATTATCATTATTGGGTAGTAGTTGTAACGTTAATATTAAAGTTTACAAGAAAATTATACTATTCTTTATCGAATTTCATATTCAATTATTTTATACCTCACATTCTTAAAGTCGTAATTATTTTTACAACATTATTAGTTTTAAGAGTATTGTGTATTTTTACATCAGACAGCTTGCTATATACACATTTGCATGCAATTTATTCAATTCTAATTGCTCTACAGAAACTACAATATCCTATTCAACAGAAGTAATTAAATACAATTACATTTCCTTCGCGTTATTAACAACGCGATCATCGATCATACTCCTCGAAATTACAGAAAGAACACAATCTTCTTAAATTTTTTGTAACTGCCAATCCTGATTACTAGAAGTATAAGTAAATGACGACCGATTTGGCGCAGGGGTAGGCTACCCACCTTCTGCGCCAGTGGTCTCGGGTTCGATTCCCGAACAAGGCAAATATTTGTGTGCATGAACATGTCTATTTGTCTTGGTCTGGGTGTTTACTATGTATACTAAGTATGTATTTACAAATAAAAAAGTATTTAAGTATATATTTATCCGTTATCAAGTTATCCATGATACAGTTTCTTAATGAAATTAACATGGGCTTAGATAATTGGTGTGAATGTAAGAAGTTATTTATTATTATTATTTTTTATAAGGGCCCTTACAGACCCCCGCAGTGCACACATGCATAACATCTAGTGCATGTCCATGAATAATGCGCCTGTCACGCGTGTTGGTGAATAAATGCAACGTTGCGTAGGTAACTAAGTTCTAGAAAACGTAAAATAAATATGGTTAAAAATTCGCTATGGGAAATAAAATTACGTTCGCTTGTGGCAAAACAAAAGTTTTAAGCCCTGTTCTATTTTTTGTTCTGTAAGTATAATAATCAGTAGACCATACAATTTGAAATTGTACTGTAGCCGTAGCACCAAAACTATCGTTACGGTAATCGTATATAAACTGTACCGACCGTAAAAAGCTGTCAAAGTGCTGATGTCAATGTCTTTTGAATTTTAGTTCCATAAACGACCAAAAGCGGCGCTGCGCTTTAAAACAAAATAATAAGATCACGATAACGATAGTTTTTCGTGCTTGGAGTACTACACTAGCTAAGTGACACTACAAAATACACTACACTAGAAAATTAACAGACAATTTTCTATGCGTATTCGAAAAGTGATATTAATCTTTTTTGCTCCTGGATAAAGACCAAAAGTTATTCTTTCTTCTATAAAATCTATGACAATAGTGTATATTTCTCCTATCAAAACAATGATGAAGTGATGCAATACAATGGTTACTTCATCGTATTGTGTGATTATTAATAAGTGAGGACACTTAAGGCCACGTTCGTGGGTATGAACGGAATCTAACGTTATTGTTCCCAATCCCAATTCAAATTCGTAGTGAATTCATAAAAATATGAAGGTACTAGTCTGCATGACCCTACGATTGTAAACTTACACGGTCTTAATATAAATGCACGGTGACAATTGAATAATGCTAACAGTTGAAATTTAATTTGATTGTATACGAGAATACTCTGAAATGTAATTAAACAAAATGAAATTCATATTATAACTCTTCATTTTTTGTAGGTACTAGGTAGTAGTAGGGAGTTAATCGATGCAGCCATTATGGAATTGAATTGAAATATATCATAGTATGTTTATTCCGTACAGTAAAACCTAAAACAATGGTGTTAAGTGCTTAAGTACCGAGGGCTATTACCGAACGCACGCTGAACATTCGCGTCCATGAGCGGAGAGAGCTTTAACTGATGATTTATTCACAGCTATATGAGCTATACGATGCGCGCCGCTAGCCGACAGCGTAAGCCCCGCGATCCTATAATTTGCATGTTTTGCTAAAGCAATATCAAATATCGGAACTATACCGTCTTAGCTGTATCGGCAGGCGTCGTAATTACTTCGACAAGTCCTACGTTATTACAACGGCATTCAGCCGAACAGCACGGGACTCTGAATAAATTATTCATGAAAGGATAATCGCGATTAAAGTGTGTATACCCGAACTCATTCATATTCGAAGCTTTAGCTTCCCACGTCAATTATTGTCGCTTTTGTATGTGGAAATTTAATGTAACCCCTCGCAGTCTTTTGAATGTATCTGTTTTGATCAGGTGCGCTGGGTGCCTGCGCTCTTCTTTACGTGTCAATTGTACAGATTGTATTACGGATAAAGCTTTATTGTTTTCTTTTACTAAATATCTTTGAAACTTTATTCAAGTCAATAAATATAATAAGATGATTCATGTTGAATCCGCATTTTATAAATTGCTATTATCTAATTTAGTACACTGATGTATCAAGTCAAAGAAATAACATGAAAATATTATGAAATGGCATCATAATAGAACATGCAATGGAGAGGTTATCGTAAACTTGAACTACATCTGATATCTAATACACTCATTTTGATTTGAGTGGATCAGTTTAAGAAATAGTATAAGTATAAGAGTGCAACAAAAGCGATATAGCTAATAAGATAACTGTGTGTTCCTTTTTAATATTATTTGTAATGAAATTAATCCTCTGTTTAATATTTAAACGTGGTCTTAAGTATTAATCAATATTTTAATTTTTCTTACTCCCCATACTTGAGAAATTATCTTTATTTATTATTTTACCAATCTTCTCCAATATCCGGAAGTGGTGTCAATGGCTCATACAAGCAACGAGAGTAGGCTCTTCCTCGTGCTCATGTAACCGGCGATGTAACGATGACCCCCTCTCACGTCCAACATTACTGCCTGGATTAAGAACCTCTTTCTAAAGTACTGAGAGCCTAGTTAAGTGGCATTCGATTATAATTTATGTATGGAACTGACGTCATTTTCGTGGTCTAAGCGCACTTTGAAAATCGAATTAATTTAATTAATTAAAGAGTTCCGAAAAGTAAAGAAGCTTCAAAAGCGCCTCGCTTGCTGGTGGTGGCCCGCGCTTAAATCTATTAACCTTTAGCTTTAAACCTGTTTTAACTTTTTGTTTCTTAACGTTTTCCTTAAAAATATAGTTAAAAAAAGTATTAACTTATTTAACGTTTTTAACATATTCCACGTATTTCCATATTCCATTTTCATTAAAATGTTTGTATTGGATTGGACTGTAAAAAGAAATTTGTCAATGAAATATCAAATTAAGAGCTTGTTTACCTATTTTACTAATGCAGCTGTTGTAGAAAATGCTTTTTTAATGCTTTAGGTGAAGAAAACAAAATACAAACAAGTGGGCAATTTGAAAGTGATAAGGTAGGGCGGGGCAATTTCGACTGGTTTGACGCACATACAATTTTCTTGCATCAAAATTTTCATCAAATCAAACATAACCTGGTTATAAATTGACTTTTGGTGATTATTTATGGCAAACATCCATAAAAAAATACATGTTATATTTATTTAAAAACGTTTTTAAACATAAAATGTCGGAATTAGTCGAAATAGCCCCTTTTCGGGAAATTCCAACTATTTCTTTTAATTTCTCACCTAGTCGTCTGAGAAAGCTCTAAGTTGAATTCAGAGTTGATAAACGGAACTGTTTCGTAAAAACACACTTTAAAAATTAAGAGAACCTATATTATTATCAATTAAGGGCTTTAAAAAGTAGGTCGAAATCGTTTAAGTATTAAAAAGTGCTTTATTTGTGGCACTTAGTTAAGCAGGTATAAGAGTTTGAAAAAATATAGTTAAATATATAGGTATGTCAATTGTATAGTAGAAACTATTGAAAAATGTCGAAGTTATAAAAGCAATCGTCAAAGATATTTATCGACGTAATATCGAAACTTGTACAACACTGTCTTTTCTCACTTTCATATAAAATTTGACGGGAAATTCAGACTGTCCAATGTAGTTGGAATTCCCCGAATTAACATTCACGTGGGGTTATTAAAACTAATACCATAACTTTTTAAATACGCAAGGAACACAAGAAAAAACATAAAATAAACAAAAGGGGGGTTTCATTATCCATCGTGCCTTGAAAAATCGAAGATTGAACCATTTGAAGCACAAATAAATCTTAAAACCTTAGGGCACTTGCTTAGACGTACACACCAGAAAATGGTGGCTGGCAAAGTATCATTGTTGTAAGCGTCATGCACATGCCTAGCATCACCATCTATGTTCGAAGTATAGTAACTTGCTTTCGGCTTCCTGTATCTATATACAGACATCTATATGTCACTGTTTCAAATAACGGATAACACCGAAGTTATTCAAGGTAGTTTGAATTGCCCCACAGTTGTAATTGCTCCGCCCCACCTTACATAGAATGTCTCTTTTGTCCTATATGTACACATCTTTCTTTAGGAGCAATGGCCATCTGATTATAATTGAAAAATACTTTGCAAATATATTAGTGGCACTTTACATGAATATCTGGTATTCCATTTCAACCCTTTACCACAAAGAATTCACTTTGTTTATACTTTCCGAGAAGATGCCTGATTCGAATACTAATGTGGAGATAGACAATGTTGGGTACATTCGACAAAACATCAAGCTAACAAGAACTACTAAACCCGCTTTTATTACGAAAGTAAGTCTAATGCCCAATGTGTAAATCTTTCACCATCATTATTATCAGCCATTCGAATGTAGGTACTGCTGGGGCACAGAATATACTGGAATAGAATAAAAAACGCTTATTGGGTACCAAACCAACACATACAAAAGAATTAGACAAATATTCACAGGCCTTCCTTATAACGAGTTGGAACTGGGCGTCGAACCGCAACTGCAAGCGACATGACGCCGCGCCATACTAGTTTGTAGTTGATGTTTCTTTGTTTTGTATGAAATCGAGCGTCGACGCTTGCAGTTGTCGTCCGAGACGCCCGGTTCGAACCGATACCCATAATAAAAGCATGGGCCGTGACATGCCAGCCAGCCTAGCCAGTTCCTCAGTAATTGAGGAATCCGGGAGTAGTGCGCTTCCACCTTCAGCCTTATCACCACTTATCATCAGGTGTGATAAAGGCTAAGTGCTATTCCGCTGTGGATTTAAAAAAAATATCTTGCTTTCCAAACCACGGGAGAGATTGTGACAGTGGATTTTTGGCCACCCATCCACTGGCCAGGGTGCCTACCATCAACTCTTATTGCGGTTTTGTTTAAGACCTAAACTGATCTGCTTCGCTTATTCGTACCACGACAGCTTAATATCAATGACAGCGATTCAGTGATCATTCAATGACATTTCACAGCCGCTGAGCTGTCATCAACTCTTATTACCACACTTTTATTAGCTTCACTTGTAACTAAGTCACAATGTAAGAAAATCTTGGAAATCAATTTTAACCTACTTCTAATTGTCGTATTGATTTGAAACTTTGCAAGTCTATATGAATCCGATGACAATACAATAATTTGCTACCATCGAGCTGATCTGATGATGGAGTCAAGAGGTGGGCAATAGAACTCTTCAATAGCTGCTAGGAAACCCCTCGAGTTTAGGCTCATATCTTTTGTTCTGATGAGACCTATTCGCTACATTTGATGGTGAGGGTCTGATGATGGAGCAGGGAGGAAGCCAGTGGCACTTCTTAATGACCACTAGGAAACCCCTCGAGTATGGCCTCCGTTGTTTCGTTCTGATGAGACTTATGAGTCGCACTTGGTGGTGAGGGTCTGATGATGGAGCAGGGAGGAAGCCAGTGGCACTCCTTAATGACCTATAGGAAACACCTCGAGTTCTGGCTCATTTGTTTCGTTCTGATGAGACCTATTTGCTACACTAGGTGGTGAGGGCCTGATGATGGAGCAGGGAGGAAGACAGTGGCACTCCTTAATGACCACTAGGAAACCCCTCGAGTTTGGGCTCATTTGTTTCGGTCTGATGAGACCTATTCGCTACACTTGATGGTGAGGGTCTGATGATGGAGTAAGGATGAAGTAAGGGTACGGCTCGTGCCTAACTAATAGAATCTGGTAACTAATAGACTCCACTTGAATTTGTAAAACAAATACATACAATCACGCCTTTGATTTATAATGTTTACGGGGTGGGCAGACACATGAATGGACTGTGAAATCGATTACCATCCATCCATAGCTTGCCATTTATTAAACTAAAAAGTAAAAAATAAATATATAGTTTAAAAAACTATAAAAACACACTTTTATAGGAACAGAATAAAAAGTACAAAATAACCGACTATTCAGTAACTGAAATTAAAAAGCGTGGTGCGCCCTTTGCAAAGCATGCATTCAAGTACTTAATATTGACAACGCGCACCACGCTTTTTAATTTCAGTTACTGAATAGTCGGTTATTTTGTACTTTTTATTCTGTTCCTATAAAAGTGTGTTTTTATAGTTTTTTAAACTATATATTTATTTTTTATTTGACTTATAACTCGGCCAAGCTAACATGACACCTGCAGGTTATACCCGTCCCTTTCACTCTCCGGGCATGACATAATCGAGTGAAAGAGACGGGTAGAGAAATAAGGACACAAATCGTTCGGTCATTCACTAGCAATTCATTTGCGATCCAGTTTTTAGAAGGTCAGAGTACGAAAGAAAGCAATTCATTTTAGGAACCTATTCTGCATCGCGCTATTTTTGAATCGCTGTCTTAAAGTTGATGGTAGGCACCCAGCATTGTGAAAGTTGCAGGCTGAGCGTGCTAACCACTGCACCACTGGCTTCGTCTTCGGCGTAATCTTATATGGTGTAGGCTGTACAAAACCAAGCTATGGAATACTTATCGTTGGAGACTATAGAGTACATTGTAATGGAGACATAGTGTTGTGTGAAATACAATTATGTTGTATCTTCAAAAGCAATAGGTTTTTATTGTTATGGCGATGTTATGATCTCAATATGTGGCCATAACTAGTGATGTACGTCTGGGAATATTGCCACTGCCGGCAATTTTCCACTCCCAATGTGCCCGGGAAATTTCCGGGCACATTGGGAATATTGCCCAAAATTCCCAGTAGACTTGTTGTCGTTTTGTTAAATTATATAAATAAATAATTTATTTTTCTTCTGTGTCTTACAATTTTATAATTTGTTGATAATTATGGCAAGATTATTTTGTTTTGTTTTCTTAGTTTGTTGAATAAAAAAATAAACCATTTTATATCAAACTGTTTTTCATTTCATATGTGCTTACCTCTGATGTTGGTGGCTATTTATTACGAAATTCAATATAATCAAACAGTTTTAAAGTCTTGTTTTAAATTGTCTTGCATGGTAAAATATTCATCTTCAAAATGTTGCTTGGGAGTATTGCTGGGAACTTTGGGACACTGCCGGCAACGCTGCCGGCAAAATTTCCAGTCCTTGGGAACGTGCCCGGGCACGGTACATCACTAGCCATAACGCATATTTATAGACCACCTTGACAGTCACTTTATGTAGGACTGGTAACAAGAAATCAATTAAGGCTTGCATCTCTCAATAATTTACCCACTTCCTTAGCAATTCAATAACATGAACGCGAATACATATTTAAAAAAAAACATTTATTTTGCTCTTCAGTCAAACTAAGAAAATTGAAAATATAATGTTTCCTTAGTGGCCATTAGAAAATGTTATGTAATTTCCTTTTTATTATTTGCAGGTATCTACATTTCCCGCATTAGCTGGTTCACTCTCTAAAAAAGCTTCACTGTAAGTAAATTTTAATCGTTAAGACTAAGTACAAATATTAGAAGTTTTTAAGCTGGAATATATTCATTCTCATTCGTGCAGCTGCAAAGAGCGCCAAGCGCCCCCGGGCCCAGTTTAGTTAATCCCCGTTTTAATAGAAAATTTCTTTATGTAAATGTTAATTCGAAAAAAGTCTCCGCTCGTTCTCGGAAAACGGTTACTTGGATAAAAAAATCTATTAGCCGAGGGAACTGAAAAAATGCATTGAAATGATCCCGTCTCAGTTCTTCTTTTATGCCGCTGTAATAAGGAGATGAATTCAGCGTGGCCTATTTTTTGAGCGATTAATTATTGATCAAAGAAAATTTTAGAATAATATGTTTATCTTGCACAGTCTCTATCATATGTATTTAACAATCATCGTCATCGAAACAATCCCACATGAAAACTAAGTGCATAATATTGTAATTTGTTTAATACCTTTTAGGAATATAAGTTAATCGAATAAACCTTCAGCACAACGTCTTCTAATGCATTTTCACGTAATTGCGTATAGCATTCCACAAATAATTTGCTTCGTCCGCCAATAATAATAGCTTTAATTGCTCGGTTAGTTGTAGTCGTGAATATGTTATAGCCATAACGTGCGGTTATCCACGATCGAGAAAATACATTCATCAGAAGCGTAGGGCTGCTCTAATCCGACGTCACGAATTTTGTCACTTTGTGTAACCTTGCATAGAGGTGGGATATGCCTACACCCAACCCACGCCCAATAGTTCTCACAATCAAGAGCCCACCAATTAACGGCTTTTATAATGATTGATATCGCATACATCAACGCACTCTATAGCCAGAATCGCCTGCGCATTCGTAAACAATGAGTCTGTACTTACACCCTTGACTTTTCGATACGGTCGAGGTCACGATTATAATAGTTTTATTATACATAATTTTCAATGGAAATCAAGGAAGAGATTACGGCGCTATGACTACTTTATCAAATTGATAGGTTATAGACATTTGAAGAACACAGCTCACAAAACATGTTAATAGAATTATATTCAATACATATCATTACTGCGCTATTGTACGTCATCGTTTAATTCAATAACGAAATACTTGTTGACTGAGTCACTCATCAAGTTAAATACAATATTAACCTTACTAATCAAAAGTTAATATTTGCATGTATTGTGTAGCTTTACTGCAAATTTAATGTGAATCTGATAACAATCGTATTTTCAATGCCACTTGTTTGATTTATCCATTACCATTATGCCCTGGGGAATCTTGTTGAATGTTTTGCTCAGATGTGACTTTTTGAATGAAAAGGTTGATCGTGTGAAGATGACCGGCCGTTGACGTGTTTAGACAAGTCAAAATTACTTTAGCAATTAAACATTGCGACTAGTTAGCGACGACTCAGTAATTGACGTGAAGCGGCCTTTGCTTGTCTGAGTCCATTCATGAGTGACTGCCTCGCTGACAATGATTCATGCACTCTTTAGCAAATAGTCGAATATTGATAGAGGTTAGGTCACTAAAGCATATAGGTCAAACGACAGTGTGTATTTGAAAAATATATTAACCATGTAGCCTGAAATACGAATAGGGATCTACCTTAACCACTTTGTCTAATGAATAAAAAGTATTTAAATGAAATTAAGAATGTTAAATAAAAGATCGCGAATAGGTTGGCTAAAGTTTTCCTTTCCAGCTATGTTTAATCAATGATTGCAATCGAATCAAATCGATATTGAATTACATTCATCTGTTTTATGAATAATTTTTAACCATCCGATAGAATGGAGTCTACAGGATGTAAATACGTTGGGTTGGCTACGTTATTCCTGGCAGAATATGGGGTTGGCAGCGATTGAAAGTTTAATAAAAAAAATGAGTAATTTGTACCAATTGGTTTATTAAATAATTAATTCTGTATGTAGGCTTCATACTATTGTTATAAAAAATATTTAAAAAAAACCTGTGCAGTTTTCGTAGAAAAAAAAGTTAAGAAAAAAATTAAATAATGTGTATGGACAGAAAAATTATAACCAACACGCTCGCGATATATTATTTAGCATACTTAATTTTATATAAAACACGTTTCATCAACTAAACAGATGGGTGAAGGGCGATCCCTCCCTATACGTATCTTACGCCAATGGAAAGGAAAACTATCTCTTTGTTAGTTATCTAAATTTCTTTCGGACTTAAAACATCTACTGCTTGCTTGCTTATTACTAGGCCTCTTTTAAAACGCTTGTCAAATGGGAGTGGAGATAGTAAATAACACTGGCCAAAATTTCAATAGATTGTAGGTACTGCCAGTCTTTTGGTTTGGCTGTACGTACCAGAGTCGCATATGCATATTTTCCTCTTAAAGTTTCCATGAGAGATTGTTAATAATTGTAATCAAGATAATCAGAATTACTCGTAGTCATTCTCTGTATTTTAACTCTCAGTATAAACTTTAATGTATTTAACGCAAAACATTAACGATAATGCTACTGTAAACATAGGACCTTCACCGGAGATAAAGTAAAAGATAAAATTAAAAAGGAACTTACGAAATTATTCATATTTTACTGTCAGTTGCATCACTTAAACTTTGCCGTGGGATTGTAATAAACAAAAGACAATTCTAGACATTCTTTTGTAAATAATAATATAATAACTTAGAAAAACTTTAAACCCAAATCCGTAATAGCATTATTCATATCAAATCCATTTATGAATTGGAATGAGGAAGTAAGGTCTGGAATTTAATAAAATTTTTGGATCACACTTCATAATTTTGCAGTGGGGATATAAAAATGTCACGGCGCGGAAGTACGATTTAATAAGTACGATTCGGTGCGTTCAAAATATACGCTGTAGCTAATTTAGCGTTTCATAAATAATTTATTTCGGCTCCTTGACATTGTAATTCGTGGCGTGATAAGGTTTCCCCGCCCTCGGGTCCTGTATTTAGCGGGAAAGAAACAACCCTTATCGGTGCCGAGAAATAACAGTAAAATTAACAGCATTCTTGGAAGTTTAAATTTAGTGGGAGATGTTTATTAAAATTCTTACCACGAACCAGGTTCGAGTTCAACTGGCTAAAATTTCAAATCAATTTTCATCGGAGCCTATTATAAGAGAAGATTAATTTCATATTGAATTAATTCAGCGAATTGTTAGGAATTCACTATTTTAATTTTAATTTAGTTTTAGGTGTATTCATTTTTGAGAACTTCTCCAAGATGACTTTTCATATTTAACGACTTGTTCTCATCAAGGTTCTTGCATCTTTTTAGCCGATGGCAGATGCCCATCACTTTTATCTATCTATCTAGCTAGACTCTGTGGTTTATTTTGAACAGGGTTAAAGTTTTGCGTACCGCCTGATCTTTGACTGGAAAGCACCTCATCATTAACTTTTATGAACCAAAGCTATAGACGAAAAGCTCTTCAAAATATTTCACAACACCTACTTTGTTTACAGCTATTGTTAAAGTGATTGATAGTTTACAAATTTTGGCGTACAATAATTGGATGTTCGGAATGGGATCGCGAACACAATAGCTTAGAATAACTGCGACCTTGTTATATCTTTTCAAAACATTTGGGGCAAAGGTTATCTGAAGCAACGGGCGGTCGCAAGTCGTACTTAAAGGTACTCGAGCCACTTAGCTGTGCTGCGGAATACCACGGGAGTCACGGTCGATCGCACAAATCAAGATCCTGTCGCGGCTTGTTTAGATCAGCCTGATTTAATCGCGTCCTCATTGCTACCTGCCCAAAGTATTTTGTGCTGTTAATATTTACTGAGTGAAGACACACCTTATCATCCCCTTGAAAACAGATCTTACATTTTACAAGTGATGTTCAATGGTTCTCGTAACTTGCTTGAAGGTGGTTTTCCTTCTTATTCAAATCTTTGAAAATTATTAATATTTTTACACAAATAATTACGGGTAAACTAATTAAATAAATACCACAACGAACTACCTTTTCCTGAAATTCCGCATTCCATTTTAAGGTCTTTGATAACAACAGCGTTGTCGGGGCACAACCAACTGCAGCATCGTTTAATATTATCCGGAACAATTCATCAAAAAGCTAATTAAGTCGGTCGGTGCGATGCTCCACCCGTGAGCCGGTGACAGCAGATTAAGTTCAACTTTAATTACGAAGCACTATTCTAGTCAACCCGCTATTTTACTACCTCACTGCCACCCGGCCCCGCTACCTCTGAAAGCCCACCACACATGGAAGACTAATAAACTAGACTGAACTTTTAGTTTTGGAAGTTTATAAAGTAATTCAGACAGGAAGGCAGAAGCCAAAGGCACTAATAAACGTAGTTTTCACCATTTACTTTAATGAATAAGCAAACCCTCATAATACTGAAGACTCTTAAGTTTCAAGTAGGTACTAGGACAAAGTATTTTTTTAACAAATATCTTGATATACCCGTGAAATGGATACGTGGAAAACTTATGTAACAATGCAATCACCCATCTCAGCAAGTCTTAGTACCGTTACAGAACATCAAGATTATACGAATTGTGGTCATTAAAGTTATGAACTTTGTGCACGGTAAAATTCGACGTTATTACTTTCCTGGATAGTGAAGGGCCTATGAAGCAACCTAGAGCGGTTAGTAGGACAATAAGTCAGTGCGTGAAATGGCAATGGCAAGATATTTCATTTCACGAGAAATTTCATCTCTTGTAATGGTTCCGACACTAAGACTAAGGCGCTAGATGATACAAAAAGATAAATAACCTCATTCTACACCATTTTCAGCTAGTTTACGAGGTGCCTTACCAAGCTTGGCTAGAGGGTCCTAACTCAGCCAGATTTCGTTACCGCTTAAGTATTTTTATGAGGTTCATCTTCATGCAAAATTGCTTTTTATTCAATTCACGTCCTAGAGAGGCGGCGATAAATCAGATTTTGCGCTGCAGCCTGCCCATATGAATCTGCTCAATGGCGCGGGATTAATGTCTGATTTTATTAACATTCTTTTAATTTTACGGTATCACGTTAGTACGATGATTTATCTTCGTGTTTTAAATATCTTTGACGTGAAATTGTAGCAGGGAAATGTTAGGATTTATAAATATTGTATATGCATTTACAAAAAAAACTTTGATAGAAGAAACCACCAGCCATGTAAGTCGCTTTCAGGCTGGATTCAAAACCCTGCCCTGGAAAACCGGCCCAATGCTCTGACCAACTAAGCTACCGAAAGGCCTACAAGACTAGTCGAATTTATCTATAACTCTTGACATTGTAGGCCAGCGTTGCTTCATCAATGTGAGGAAACCCTCGCATCCATAAGAAGCATTTTTACTAATGTTTAAAAATCGATTAAGATGAAACAGCCATTAAATTAAGATTTTTAAATAATGTTCATGCATTCAATATAAAAAAATTCTATCATATTTACAGAGAAATATTATTAAATTGATAGGAAAACCGCACCAAAGACATTGTTTTAAATCTCTTCGTACTTACTGAATTATTATGTTTTATACTGTAAATTGATAAATTTATTCATTCAAAATAACGAGCTAGAATACCTTATCTAAATATTTGACAAATGTTTATTTGAGTACAACGCGAGAGACTTGAGTGATTTATACCTCATCCACAAAGACGCCGTCACTTTCATTATCTGTGTGGTTAATCAAAGAGGAGCTACTTCATTTAAACCTGTAGGTGTACCGTCTCTGACTGACCCTCGTCAAGGTGCTCTTCAACTATCCGCCGTATAGTTACTCGAATCCTATTAATTTAACAACCACAATCAAGGAAAGCGAACATTGTAAAGTACAACGTGTAACAATAAACATATTGCAACATTAATTTGTAGATTAAATAAAAATAAGTTTTTAGTAAAAATTTCATTTTATGACAAGCTTTTTTGCTAACTGTACTTTAATATTGTATTGTCATCTGAACCAAACCTGCGTACAAAATTTCAGCTCCATCGGACACTGGGAAGTGGGTCAAATTAAGCTTGCAAGATTTGTCCACCACTAACTAACTAACATGGCAAGTTAATAAAAAGCTTGTAATGAATGTTGCTAAGCACAAAATTTTTGAACGGCTGGACCAATTCGGGTACTTATATATATTTTTTCCATATGTTCCTTGAGGTCCATTTAAGGTTTTTATGGAGAAAAGAAACATAAAATTGCGTGGAAAATAGTCAAAACAACACTTTTCTTTTCCCATACAAACCAGCTGTCAACACAAACAAAACGGAGCAAAACGGATCGACGTGTTTTTTGGTATGGAGATAGTTTGGAAGCTGGATGGTGACATAGTTTAGTTTTTATCCCGGAAAAATATAAGGTTCCCGCGGGATATCGTCGTGTTGTCTACGCAGGCGAATCCGCGGGCAGAAGACTAAGTAGTTACAAATAGATTTTCGACCGGGATTTCTACTAGTGGGACTAGTGTTTTTTTACTATTAGAATTTTTCCTATAGATACTTGTATAATTGCATTGTGCATGCATAAAATAATAAAAAAACAGAATTCCATTAAGTACTTATATTAAATATCTATAAGTCATTTGTTTTAAATAAAAACAATTATATGACAATACATGTTTACTTATGTGAAATAAGTTTTCAGTAAAAATTTCATTTTTATGCCAAGCTTTTTTGCTGACTGTACTTTAATATTGTATTGTCATCTGAACCAAACCTGTGTACAAAATTTCAGCTCCATCGGACACTGGGAAGTGAGTCAAAGTCAAAGTGAGCTTGCAAGATTTATCCCCCACTAACTAACAAACTTACTAACTAACTAACATGGCTAGTTAATAAAAAGCTTGTAAAATAACAATTATATGGTAATTAATAATCTGTTACTTATGTATTTTTTTTATTGTTCTGTAATTTTTTAGTTTACGTTAACAAAATTGAATGAATTTGGTCAACCAAACTCATCCACATTGTTAGTGCAATGCAAACGTTGTCAATAGCATACAGAATGTTAGGATTGTTTAATTGGGTATTTGACTGTTGTTGAAATGTAGATATTTAATTATGACATTCAGAAATATAACACTATTGAATAACAAATGTGAAAAAAGAAATTCAATCTGTATAACAAGCGAATTATGAGCTACTTAATTGTGACTCTAGCTATCTCTTTCTAAAACGAAATTTTCTATGGCGAGAGTATGGCGCTATAGAAATGTGACGTCACGTTTCTATAGCGCTCTCCTTGTCTAATTAGAAAGTTTTATTCTCTATATCGCTGAAAATATGCAAGATAATTGAAAATAAATACCTATGTTGTGTTGCTACTAATGAAATGAACATTTTAAGTCAATAAAAAAACTCAGTCAAGTACCCAATTGTTAAGTCGACTTTGTTAACTAAATACGACTTATTTACAGTATTCCCATTACGTGAATCTGCATCGGAGTGGACTCCATAAATATGGCGATTCTTATGTGGAACTAGATATTTCTTCCCTTAATTGGCCGAGTGCCACGTTGTTATACGCTCCGTCGAATCACGGGCTTAAGAGCCTGTTTTATGGGCACTGACTACAGTTTGATTGCAAAAATTCACTTTACGTTCAAAAAGATTATTTAAACGAGGTAGCACTTAGTCTTCATCATACATGATCTTACGAAAGATAAGGCTAAGATGGAAACGCACTACTCCCGGAATTCTCATCCACTGAGAAACTGGCTATCTTATCTCTAACTAAAAGAACGTAACGTAAGAGACGATAAATACGGTGTTGGTAGGCGCCGGAGCTCATTTGGTGTTGGTTCTTCGCACGAACTAGCACGAACTATCTCCTGAGGATGCCCCGGGTTGGGGCGAAACACGTGTAGAGTAGTCTAATCGGTGACGGTGCAAGGTGTATTGCTGTCTTGCTAGATGCAGGTATTGTGCACTGGTGTTTTCGTGGTGTGCATGTGCATTTTTTTGCGGGCGGGCGGGCGGTGCATCTTGCATATTGTGTTTTTTGCGGAAGTAAGCTACATATATTTCGTTTTTCACAATTATCTCTAACTGCCAGAACACAAAAACACTAAAAACATCGTTGTTATTACGTCAGACCTCAATAAGATGGTGGTACTACTAGCCCGAAGGACTTGGATCAAGTTCTTCGGGCCTATCCGAAGCCCAACTGGAAATCGAACCTGGGACCTCCGGCTCTGAAGGCCTACTCTGAAACGCAAAATCCGAAACTTCGGTATATCCGTCCATCTCACTCTTTAGTCAGGACAAAATCGAGTGAAAGGGCTACCAAGTTTCGATTTTGCGTATCAGAGAACGGTTCTATAAACGTGTGGTGTGAACCACTGGACCACTGAGGCGGTTACATCAACGATGGCATCAGACACTTTCGGTGACAAACTTAGGGAAGAACATAAAGTCAACGTTTGTGCGCTCAAAACTGTTAATACCCTGAAGTTTCCGACGATACAGTAGGCAGTAAAAGTTGTGGCATTTCTAATAAAGACAATATTAACATCCCCAGTGATAATTCCAGGCTTGATTAAAACGCGGCAGGATTAATAAACCACGTCGATACTAAACGCCTCCTAATGAGACGGCTCTAGTCTTCACGACTCAGAATTGGAAATTAGAGCTCGTTAAATCCACCAGAGGGCTGCGTTAAAGTGGGTCCATGATTAAAAATGGTTTTTATATTACTTTGTAGGTACTTACCTACCCTGTTTTGAAAAAAATGTGTAGTTTTTGAAATTTATTAGGTACATACAACACTAGCCGCTCCCAGAGATTTTACCTGCATGTTTACGTTCCCGTGGGAATATTGGGATATAGGTATAGTGGCTTATAATATTCTGTTCCAGACTTAAATTTGTCTCTGTGACAAATTTCATCCAAATCCGTTCAGCTGTTCCACCTTGATTGAGCTAACTCGCTCTAAATAACATAAATAAATAAAAAAATATTTATTCACTGAGACATAATAAATATGTACTTATGAATCGTCATCGTCAACATTTTCCTACCGCCCATTCAAGACTTTTTTACTTCTACAGGTCATATTCCATTAGGATGTCATGCCAGCAGTCTTAGCCAATAGCTAGTATTCCTAATGGAATATGGCCCTTGAGAGAATTCCGTCCGATAACAAACATCCATTATTCCAAACTGTCGTACTCATTTCCAAGGAATACCATAATTTTAAAGGTAGTTTTTTTTTCTTTTTGCAATGAGTAAAGGAACTTGTTTTATAGGAAAAAATATTCAATGGCCTTAATTTGAAGTTTCAACTTAAATAGCATCCGGTATAATTCACGACAAGCTACTTTACTTAGAATCGTGGTGTTGCAGATCGACGAATAGTCACGATCAAGACATATTATGACATTTAATGTGCTTCTAAAAGTCGTCCTTCGTTTAAAATCAGATTTATTGAGAGTTCGGCTCGTTTCAAGTAGGTCAGCCACCCATCATGCTGCCGATTTTATAGCCAATGAATGACGAAGACAATCAGATGCTTATTGAAATAATTAAAAGGTTGGAGATCAAGCTTTATAGTCCTCAGGTGCATGGCTGTGCATATTATTTGTTAAACAGTTGCAGTATTCTCAAAATGAAGAGGTAGAAGTAGTAAGCACTTAATGGCCTATAGCTATTTTTTTTCAATTCATTTATTATTATTCAAGTAACATTGACTCATGAAAGTCGCTATAAAAGTAAATTAATTTATTTTTCCCCTTTTTGGTTTCCCACTTGTAAACGCGTGATTACGTATAAGTGCATTTTTTTATTAAACCGAGAGGTAAGAACTGTTAAAAACCTGCATGTAGGAAATCATTTAATTTCATTTCAGAAAATGAAGTTCTTTAAAAGAATGTGCAGAGGGGAATTAGTAGCAAGCGATCTTCGACCACAGTCTCGAAAAAGGGCAATGACAAAAGCAAATTACCCAATTTTGTTTTCTTTAAAATATCAAACAAGCCCAGATCGTCGCGGTAAGCAAAGGGAGATGTCACGTGAATGTTAATTCAGCCTGATTAGTATTCAAGGCGGAACAACCAGAGGCGTATTTACCTAAGGGCCAAGGGGGCCATGGCCCAGGGCGGTAGACTGCTAGGGGCGGCGCAAGCCGCCCCGCTCAGCTCAGCGCACCCGCTTGTCATCGGAAGTCGGAAGAAATTCAAAAAGCTTGCTAATAAATTATTGTCAACAACATCTAAAACTTATAAATCTAATAATAAAAACCTAATCATTGTCTGGTTATAAATAACAACTAGGGTGATCGATCGCTTCGTATGACGAGGAAGGGCGGCTCGGACCGCCTTTTTACCTTTATATTAGTTGTATTTTTACTTTTTCGAAAGAAATTAAAATAGCTTTAGTACCTAAATGTCAACAAAATCTAAAAGTCATAATAATTACTGTTTGGTTGATATTGGGGCGATCGCATTGCCAGTTGCAGCAGGGCGGCTCTGCCGCCCCGCTCAGCTTGGCGTTCCCACCTGTTATGATCTTTACTTAAATTTTATTTTTCATTTTTCTGATGAAATTGAAAATGTTTACCAGGGCGGCTCGGACCGCCCCGCTCAGTTTTGCGTGCCCAGCTGTTATGATCTTTACTTTTGATGAAACTCAAAGTTTACCAGGGCGGCTTGGGCCGCCCCGGTCAGTTTTGCGTGCCCAGCTGTTATGATCTTTACTTCTCTGATGAAACTCAAAATGTTTACCGGGGCGGCTCGGGCCGCCCCGCTCAGTTTTGCGTGCCCAGCTGTTATGATCTTTACTTCTCTGATGAAACTCGAAAAGTTTACCAGGGCGGCTCGGGCCACCCCGCTCAATTTGCGTGCCCAGCTTTTATGATCTTCACTTCTCATAAAACTCTAAACGTTTACCAGGGCGGCCCGGGCCACCCCGCTCAGTTTTCCGTGCCCAGCTGTTATGATCTTTACTTCTGATGAAACTCAAAAAGTTTACCAGGGCGGTTCGGGGCGTACCGCTCAGTTTTGCGTGCCCAGCTGTTATAATCTTTACTACTGATGAAACTCAAAAAGTTTATCAGGGTGGCTCGGGCCGCCCCGCTCAGTTTTGCGTGCCCACCCACCTGTTATGATCTTTACTGAAATTTTATTTGTCTGATGAAATTCGAAAAGTTTAGGCCGCCCCGCTCAGTTTTGCGTGCCCGCCCACCTGTTATGACTTTTACTTAAATTTAATTTCTTATTTGTCTGATGAAATTCAAAATGGTTACCGGGGCGGCCGGTCAGCTTTGGGCCATATGATCTTTACCTATATTATATTTCCCATTTGTCTAAAGAAATTCAAAAAGTTTACGTAAATTATTGTCAACAACATCTAGAAGTAATAGTAAAAAAATTTTTTTTTTAATTTTTTTTGTTTCATCAGAGCTGTCTTAGTAGTCCGGTCAATTTAGACATCCGAAGATACATTAATTCGCAAGAAACTCAAAGTTGGTGAAATAGTTCAAAACATAATTATAAATTAAATTTTCGTAATCATATGCAAAGCTTAGATGTTTGGACGTTTGTACTCAATCACGCCAAAACAGCTGAATGGATTTGGCTGAAATTTCGGGCACACAAAGTTTGTAACCTGGGGAGGAACATATGCAATTTTTATCCCGGAAAAAATATCACATTCCCGCTGGATAACGTAAAAGTGAAAGTTTAGATGTTTGGATGCGTGTTACTCAATCACGCCAAAACGACTGAACGGATTTGGCTGAAATTTGGGTCACAGATACTTTGTAGTCTGGAGAGGAACATAGGCTACTTTTTATTCCCGGAAAAATATCACATTCCCGCGGGATAGCGTCGTGTAGGCCACGCGGGCGAAGCCGCGGGTGGACAGCTAGTCTGCTATAATGCAATCGTTTAGAATCACAACATACCCGTGAAATAGGCCTACCGGGGAAACCACGTTAAAAATACGCGCTACCTCATAAGTAGGTAACGTGGAAACGTGCATATGATGCACATGATTGATTACAACTTTTCCAACTTTTTGAATCGTTATATTTCAGAAACGGTGGCTCTTAAGGAAAAAGTATTGATGCATTTTTTGTAGATAATTACATGGTCTAAAATTTTTGTCTGAGCTACTTTTATGATAAAACTTATCGTTTTGCTGGAAATCGCGAAATACCCATTTTTTTACCTTTGACCTCGAGGTTTTTTTTCCAGGTACCGGATCGATGAGGACTTTTTAAATTTCATTTATAATTATGTTTTGAACAATTTCACCAAATTTCAGCTTCTTGCGAATAAATGTACCTTCACTCTCATTTTTTGGTCTAATTTGACCGGACTATAGAGCGCGCGCGATGTTTATTTTATTTTCTTGAAAGTATGGGGCGGCTTACGTATCTGGCCCAGGGCGCTAAATATCAAAATACGCCTCTGGGAACAACAACTAATAAAAAGGGGCCACCGTGGGGAAAATTGAAAATATCCGCAACGGTCAGGAAAATGAGGAGCCCTCTTCTCGCAATGGAATTAGAATCGGGAGAATCTGTAGGCTCGTCACGTGACGCGGAAAGTTTGTTTACGTTTCCATTTGATTATAATCTAAACGGAATTCTGTTAACGAGCGGTAGACGCGACAATCGCGGTCCTATGAGCTGCGAATTGGCTCGTTACACAAAAATCTGTCTCGGTTTTGTTAATTCAGTTAATTTTACAGCGGAAATCCGAAAGGTATACTATAGTCGGAACAAAATCTTAGAATGGAGTCACGTAATGGTATTACTATTTAAATATAATAGTATCTTCTTCTTTGTCCAACCCTTAATCCCAGTTTATCTGGGGTTGGGTCTCTCAGTACATTTCGGTCCATATTTTTTCTGACTTTATTCCACCAAGTGCCTGCTGGTTTTCTTCTTCCCTTGGGCTGGTTTTGTATGTTTAGAACTTTCTTCACAAGGTATTCATCTGCACGCCTTTGGATATGGCCACTTTGTCTACGATAGAGGTTACCCTGAAGGACCCTCTGATATACTCATAACGAAACTATTTCTGCACAATACCTGCAGCTGCACATAGCAAGACAGTGACACACCTTGTACCTTCACTGATTAGACTACTCTACACGTGTTTCAACCCGGGGCGTCCTTAGGAGTTGTTACACCGTGTAAAGTCCAGCACCGAGTCGCTCGGCGGGCAGTGCATCTTGCAAGTTTTTGTTTAAGCTACAATATCTCTATCTTTTTTCAAAATGGATAGGGACTTCCGCCAAGTTACGCCTGCTTCAATTAAAAAAAAAAACAAAGAAACAGCCATAAGAGGTCTGATAGCAGAGCATCTGAAATTTTAACACTAATCGCAAAGCCGCTTTTATTTGGCTAGCGTTTTGTGATGACTCCGGGGGGTTTTGCCTTCAAAAGCTCTACAATATTCTAAATTGGAAAGTTTTCAATGACAGAAAATGACAATTCAATTGCTCTCTGAAAGAAAGGTCCATTCATTCTAGAAGCAACTAGATAGCCCTTATTTCTGCCATAGTTAAAGTTACCATTCACAGACAATACAGACGCATGCAATCACGAGTGCATTACAGTACAAAACAACAGGATCTGCGCAACTCTCATTTGCGGTGGGCACCAGTTCGATTCCCGGCCGACAAGTGCACTCGCTATGCCACTCATTCAAATGAGCCCGCTACCGGATATTTTTAAAACCCAGCCACTTTCCACGCAACCACGGCTTTTCATTTTCCCTTGATTAAGCCTTTTTCTAATGGCATTCGCAGTTTGATGGGATTGCAAGACTGGGATTGCAATTCTGCTCCAGTCAACTTTCATTTTATTAAAAGACTAAAAACTTAATCTAATTAATGTTTAGTCAACTTGAAGCATGTTTATTTAGCATTTTTTTTTTATTTGTGACATTGATTGATTAATATTTAATATTACTAGCGGCCGCCCGCGGTTTCACCCGCGTGGTTCCCGTTCCCGTGGGAATATCGGGATAAAAAGTACATATAAACCTTCCTCTTGAATCACTCTATCTATTAAAAAAAACGCATCAAAATCCGTTGCGTAGTTTCAAAGATTTAAGCATACAAAGGGACATAGGGACAGAGAAAGCGACTTTGTTACAAGCTTTTATTTAACTTGCAGTGTATGTATGCATGCATGTATGTATGTCCGTTCGTCAAATCTTACAAGCCTTATTTGACCCACTTCCCTGTGTCCAATTGAGCTGAAATTTTGTATGCAAGTTTGGTTCCGATGACAATGCAATTAAATATATCTTCTTCTTAGCGTTTCGATGGCAAACACTATATTGTTGCAGTCCAGAATTTGGCCACGTTCACGGCACTATCCGTGGCACGCATTAAATCCTCCCGCGTGCAGGTTTCAGGGCATGCGGGGCACGATATAAGATGGGACATCGTTTGAGTGTCACCACAAATACAATCCATATTAGAGCCATCCGAGAGTCCCCATCGGAACATGTTGTCTTTGCTCCGGCCGACCTGAGTCCGAAGCCTATTTAAAGACTTCCATATCGGCCAAGACAATCCATGTCCAGGAGGGAGACTCTCGGAAAGTGGAACATACGGCGTCGGTGGAGTTATTTTTTTACGCCAAAGGTTGCATCTCGCCTGTGCAGGGTCCGTTATTAAGGGATCGACACATTTTAGAAAGTCGTTTCGGCTTTTCAATCTGTGTGGCACTGAAACGTGTCCATACATGGGGTGCCGAGGGTCGTCCTGCATTTTTGCTCTCTCAAAGGAGCTCGCAATTGCTCTGCGGACGTCTGGGGGCGCTATACCAGCCAGTGGGTACAGCAGACTTACCGGGGTCGGTTTTAGGCAACCAGTGATGATCCGGCAAGTTTCATTTAAGGCTGTATCCACGAGCCTTGCATGAGCGGATCGGCCCCAAACAGGGCATGCGTATTCGCCTGCAGAGAAAGCTAGCGCCAACCCAGACGTCCGCATAACATGCGGCACGGCTCCCCATCGAGTAGAGGTGAGACGCCGTAGCATATTATTGCGAGCATGAACCTTCTTCTTGAGGTTCCTACAATTTTGCCGAAAAGTTAACGATCTGTCCAGAACAATGCCATGAATAACAAATTAAATATATAATCAGTATAGTTATCAATTCAGAATTCTTGCAAATTTTCAAGTTCTATATTCTTGTTTTGTTGTGATGGTTACTTGACACATTGTCAATGTACCATAAAGTTATAATCAGCAAGCATTCAGCGAGCGCAATCTTCATAGAGTGCGTGTCAGATAACTCTGCGACTGGGGCGTTTTTGGCACTAGTTACAGTACATTATTTTGTTCTAAGCTTATGGAAAATATTAGTATTCGATTTTGACCCCGCGCAAACTTATCTGGCGCACACTCTAAATTCAACTAGTAATAGAACACACGTCCCAACTCGACACCCGATTTGAATTGGTTATTTGAGAAAGAACATGAGTTGGGAGGCAAAAAACTGTCTGTTAAAAACACATACCAAGCAGTAAAAATGTTTGATGCAGTTTTGAAAAGTATGCTACGAGTATAATATACTATTTACATAAATTTGAGATTATCAAATTATTATTATTTCTATTAAAACAATAATTTAAAGTCCCTAGACCTAGGCTTTTTCTCAATTACTCGATTAAAAAAAATCGACATTTAATTAAAAATGAAGTTTCCCTGTCAGTTACAGGCCACTCGAAATAGTTTTGAAGAATTTTTCGTCATTCTTTTGTGACAGGTAGTTCAATTTTTTTCAAATCCAAGACCTTTTTTTGTTAATAGGTCTTTTTCTTTACAAGCCCATTGCATTGGCAAATCCAGGTGATTTCTGTGGGTATTTGATAAGAAAAAGTGATGTGATACAAGGCCTTGTCCAGTGATGTGATACAAAGCCTTGGCCAAGGCCAGATTTGGTGCAGCTTTTTTTATTTGATTTGATTTTGATTTGGTATGAACGTGTGTAGCACGGATTATATTTGCTTTACAGCAAAGTTCGTCCGCACCAAATCGGCGGTTAGGTCTGGTCTGGACGTGTGTAGCCTATCAGACCCTACTAGGTGTCACTCATGTGTCACTTTCTACCATGTAATACTTCCATGCTTTGCACATAAATAGTTCACTAAAGTATACGACAGATGGCTCCAAGTTAATACAAGCATTAGTCTACCTACAGAAAAGAAAAATCCTTTTTTTCTATAAGTAGGTATACTATGTTTATCAACTTTGATAGAAACTTAAATGTGTCTTGTTATTACTTATGTATTTATTTTTGAAATACTTACTAAAATTTACAGCTGAAAATCAGCGTTTGCTTGCGTTGCAAGACAAGTAATATGACGCTGAGCTGCGACCATTGAGTACTGCTGCGGCACACACACACATTTTTATTTGGAACTTTTTGTCTTATTGGGTCTAATTTGTGTTTTCTATTCTTGTTCGTAATACAGTGCTACCTACTTTTATACCTATGTAAATATGCCTTGTATTTAATGAATATGGTGTGTGTCTGTAGTAAGAATCTACAATCCCTTTTTGGTGGTAAAATATATTTGTGTGTTTGCAGACTTGATGCAGTTGAAGAGCTAGACTGTAATAAATTAACTGGCAAACGACCATGCAATAATGATGCATTAAATGAAATGAAGCGACTTACAAACACGTCCAATAATAACTAAAAATACAAAAATAAATTATATTTAAAAAAACCTTTTATTTAAAATCAAGCTTTTATTCAAATGTCCTAAAAAGAATAAAATTAATTTTGTATCAAGTCAAAACCAACAAATTTATTACATTAAACAATCTATATGTTTTAAAAGCTTGTCGCGAGATTGTATTGTTACTTTGTACTTGCACTTGCTTATTTGTACTTGCACTAAACACAAATGCTTTTACTTATATTTGACATATAAAATTAAAGCAGCACGCTGACCACATGCACACACTCAGACCTCAAGACTGATATAAATGTTTTAATTTTCAGCTGTCTGCGTCTCGAGGTGATGGCTAAAAATCAGTGTTATTGCTTCCCGGCATGAAAAATTACTGAGCCTAGCTAGACCCTACTGGCTGCTGCACACATAGTTTTATTTTTAACAAACTACTATTATAATATTGTACTCTTTTTCATTGTACTTTATTGTTAGGTATCATTATCGTTTTTCTTACTGATTCTTTAATTTTTTTATAAGTGTTATTCAGCAATAAACGATATATCTATCTATCTATCAACTTTCCTCGTAATACCACTATTTTTTAATTAAGAATATAATTTAAGAGATTATTCATTAATCTTACATAAGTATTTAAGACATACATCTTAAAGTATGAGATGCAGAATTAGTAAACACCATTTTCAGCAAAACCTATCTGTAAACAATCTTGAGTAGTTTACTCAGTTTGTCAATCAACGACAAAATGTGAAATAACACTGAATCCGTCAATCAAAATAATTAATCACATCAAACCAATGCATCAGACAAATTAGCAATACATACATTAAAACCAAATTGTCCCAGTACAGATTCGGCTTGTAAATGATAACCATTGAGGTCGATCGTATTAATGTGCTTAGCAAATTAACATAGGGAATTACGGTGCAGTGGGTGGTTATTTGTTTGTATTAATTTGCAGATTGTAGGTAACGCGGGGGTCACCGGGTTAACATTAACATGATCAAGTACTTGTGTAGAACTCACACTCCTTTCAAACGCGTAAGGCCACTAGGCTAGGCATTGTAGTCTAAAACTCTTAACATTATTGCGCTGCTAGAAACAGTATTATTCTCAATAACTAGCACTAATCAAGAACATACTGAGAGTTCTAAATAGTTTTGAATAATAAACTTAGAAGTTTTATATAATTTTCATAAAACTTGTTTAATTATATTGACTTATTGTATACTTAATTATTTTATACTAGAAAAATCTAGTTGTCAACGAGTTTACAGCTAGCGTTCCGCTCGCGACTTCGTCTGCGTGGACCCCCTTTTTACCCCCTTAGAGGAGGAAATCTGAACATCGTGTGCTCCCCTACACTCCTCAGGAACATACATGCCAAATTTCAGCTTCTTGCGTTCAGTAGTTTAGGCTGTGCATTATCTGTCAGTCAGTTAGTAACGCAAGAGTTTTATTAAAATTATTTTTATAAAAAAAAACCGCCTTCAAAAAAATTACATAAAAAAGTAAGAAATAATCCCTCACCAAATAACGTAAGTACTTTGAAGTGGGGCGTGAAACATGTAAATTTTTTTGTTGTTTTTGTTAAAACCCGCCTGACTTCAAAGTACTTACGTTATTTGGTGAGGGATTATTTCTTACTTTTTTGTATTTTTTTGAAGGCGGTTTTATTTTTTTATAAAAATAATTTTTATTTTACTCTTTTTAGTGCATCGTGCAATTTACGTGTATTCTGGTAAATAGGTATGTGATCAAACTGAAAACCTCCTTTTTTGAAGTCGGTTAAAATACCTTGAGGTATCCCCTTTCCAACAAAACAAGAATCGTCTAAATCGGTTTATAAACAAAGGAGTTATGCCTAAAGTCTTCGAGTAATCGGTGTACATACATATAATTAAAAAAACGCGACGAATAGATAACCTCCTCCTTTTAAATTTTTGAAGTCGGTTAAAAACAGATTGCTAGCGGATCCTCACAGTTTTACCCGCGTGGTACCCGTTCACGTAGGAATATCGGGATAAAATGTAGCCTTTGTCACTCGGGAAGAATGTAGCTTTCTAATGGTCAAAGATTTTCTAAATCGGTCCAGTAGTTTCGGAGCGTATTCGATGCAAACAAACAAACAATCAAATCTTTCCTCTTTATAATTTTAGTATCGATATCATCGAAATATTATTGTGAATGTAAAATTTCAATCGTAAAAAGCATTTTATTCGAAATATATGCACCAATTTAAGCTGTTACATGAAATTAAGCTTCTGTACTCTCAGCATTCACTAGTGTGGCATTAGCATGAGCAATTGTAATCTCGGCCCCTATGTTAATGTGACCAAATACGCGATGCATGCATTAAACATCAAACGTCGGTATTGGCATATGACCCTCCCATGGCCACAGTTAGTCGCCCTAGGCTGCTAAACTGTACTCGCAACTACAAATTAATATCATTGAATACGTGGAATCAATTTCACGAAACAAAATTATTTTTATAAAAAAAAAAAAACCGCCTTCAAAAAAACCACATCAAAAAAGTAAGAAATAATTCCTCACCAAATAAATAACGTAAGTACCTACTTTGAAGTCGGGCGTGAAACATGTACAATTTTTTTGTTGTTTTTGTTAAAACCCGCCCGACTTCAAAGTACTTACGTTATTTATTTGGTGAGGAATTATTTCTTACTTTTTTGATGTGGTTTTTTTGAAGGCGGTTTTATTTTTTTATAAAAATAATTTTTATTTCACTCTTTTTAGTGCATCGTGCAGGCAATTTACGTGTTTTCTGGTAAATAGGTATGTGATCAAACTCATAACCTCCTTTTTCGAAGTCGGTTAAAATACTTTGAGGTATCCCCTTTTTAACAAAACAAGAATCATCTAAATCGGTTTATAAACAAAGGAGTTATGCCTACAGATACGTATTAAATTCACATAAAGTGGTAACGAAAACGACAGTATTTTCAAGATTTCCCGAAAATTACTGAAGCGATTTCAAAATTTCAAAAAATGGGACCAACTTGGAAACCAACCTGATGTAATAACGTTTGAACCATTTCAATCGGTTCAGCCGTCATCGAGTAATCGGTGGACATACACAAAAAAAAAAAAAACATACATACAGACGAATAGAGAACCTCCTCCTTTTTGATTTAGAAGTCGGTTAAAAAGACAACTACGTCTTTTAAGTTAATGCCTCAATTGGAAACTCTGTGCGATTGTTTATTTATTTAAAAAGTACGTTATTACTTTTTTCGATGCGGAATTTCCTAGGTTTTGACCTGAAAACATGTTTTGTTAATTATAATATTTTTAATAAAAGAACCGAAATAATCAATTTTTAGTATGAAACCCTGGCAATTTATACCCGTTGTTTTAGTTATCTTACATGCTTAGATTACACGTGACAAATGGTTTAATAAATAAAACTACATCAAATTATCATTATCTTTTTCATTACCTATCTGGTACGACGTTTTTTATCTACAACGGGTTAGCACTTAGCCTTCTTCACACCCACAGAACTAAGAAAGAGGTCACACCTGATGTTAAGTGGTGATAAGGCTGAAGGTGAAAGCGCACTCCCGGAATCCTCAATCACTAAGGAACTGGCTATCTTATCTCAAACTGCCGATACACAATAATGCTGAAAACATCATTATTATGGCGTCAGACTTAGATAAAATAGTGATAGCTAGCTAGGCGGACTAAGAACAAGCCTACCACAAACAATCTATACTTCTATACTAATATTATAAAGAGGAAAGATTTGTATTTTTGTATGTAACGAATAAATTCAAAAAGTACTGGACCGATTTAGAAAACTCTTTCACCGTTAGAAAGCTACAGTCTTCCCGAGTGACATAGGCTATATTTTATCCCGATATTCCCACGGGAACGGGTACCACGCAGGTGAAACCGCGGGCGGCCGCTAGTATAATATATAATACAATTTGTGCCCCCACTGGGAATCGAACCCAGGACCTCTGGGTCTTATACCGGTGATGTGAACCACTAGACCACAGAGGCTGTAAATGAAAATGAATCTACATTTTTGGCAAGTGCAACCTATATATTAAATTTTATCCGTCGCTCGGCATTAACAATGATTTATTCAGCATCGTTCGCATAATTAACAATATTATTTACGACCCTCATTAAACTTAAAAATTAACAGACAACCTTTCTTAATTAAGAAATACAATACTATAAATTCTGTAAACATTGCGATCCTTAATCAAATATTTTTATAATCATTAAAAATATTCAGATTAATTCTATAAGCAAGTAATTTAGACCAATTGAAAAATTCTATTCAGACCTCTGCACTTAAAATTAGTATTAGGGATTTATAGATTTAGGTATTTTCAGAAATTACGTTTTAACATTATTATATTACTATTTATGAATTTTACTATCAATAGTACAAATAATGACAATTAATTATACCTAAGTAAGTACGAAGTCTTCATTTATTTTGATTGAATCAGGCTTCACTTGGCGGAAGTCTCTACCTATTGTGAAATAGTATATTATGATACAAGTGAGCTTAGGTTGCTCATTATACACGAGGCTGTGGGTTGCAGCCCGAGCCGCAGGCGAGGGCGTAAATCAGCTGAGTGTCTAGTGAGTAAGTTGCTCACGAGTTTCATACGCACTTTTTCAACACACTTGCGAGGAAAAACAAACATTTATTGCATACATATTGTATTAACCTAATATTAACTAAGGGAAAAAGCGCGCAAGTTCTTTTTTTTGCATGCGCCAAATGTGAGGTGATTGATTACATACAGCCATACAGCCTACGTCAAAATAATTAAGTATAATAATAGTGATAAAATGCAAATGTTTTATAACAAATTATTGTGAATTATTAATAATTTGATAATAATATACTCAACTAGCTTTCCGCCCGCGGCTTCGCCCGCGTGTATTACACAACATTATCCTGATGGAATGTAATATTTTCCGAGATAAACTATGTCATTTTCCAGCTCCCAATCTACCCCACTACCAAAAATCACATTGATCCGTTACTCCGTTTGGACGTGAAAGACGAACAAACAAATATTACCTACTTATTGATTTTCCCGTGGGAATATGATACTATCCTGTGGTAAAAAGTAAAAGTAGCCTATTATTATCCTTGCCAGGATCTCAAATTATTTACTTAAATACCAATTTCTGCCCCCAAATTAGCCCGCGCTTAATTATTTTTCCATACAATGAGATTTCCCGCGGTAAAAAGTAAAATACATCCTTTCCAGGGCCTTAAACTGTCTCTATTCTAAATATCATCCTTCCCATAAACTCAAACTATCGCCTTAAATACCAATTCCATTCTACCGATTTGCTTGAGCTAAAACTTATTTTACCATGGTAATGAGCCTTATTCCCGCGGTTACAATTGGTCTATGTCCTTCCTAGCATCAGGACATGGGTGTCGCGGTGCTCCTATCAGTAGGAGTACTCGGAAGCACTGTCTCAAACTATCTCCGTTCCAAATTTCATCAAAATTGGTTCAGCCGTTTTGACGTGAGCTTATATAATTTCGCATTTATAATAATAGTAGGGATAGAAGATATAGAAATATGAATGGCCGGCCGCGACTACGTCCGCGAGTACTACATCGCAAAATTTTGTGTCAGAAAGTAGGTAGATAGGCATTCTCTAAGGTCTCATCAGTACCATCATCAATCTTTTTTAATGTCCCCGCCGCTGGGGCACAGGCCTTCATATAGATGGATACGGAGAAAGGGCCATGACCTTCCACACGGGCCCATTGAAGTTATGGTGTACTAACCAATCCAAATGCAGCTAGCAACATCGGCTTATCGTGTCTTCCGAAGCACGATAAATTTTTTAACAGCAATCCCATGATAGACCATTGGAAAAGACACATAACCTCATCGATCGTAGGCCGAGCACGCTAACCGTGGTTTAGGCATAAGAAGGTAAAGATACCTAGACAAACAGGAGCTACTATCGTATGAATAATATTCGGACATTCTCCTACTCTTGATCTACCAAAATGCAAAAATCAAGTCAATACTTTGCCAAAAAATGTGTAATACTGATTTTCTTGAGTTCTATTCCAATGCATAAAGAATGGTTGGCTTTGCACGAAAATGAGCTGTCATGGGACCCATGCTTCATTATATAAAGTGAACAAAAAAAACTGTATCCCATGGGAACTGTACTGTTACCCGAGTTAAAAAAAACCGTATGAAATTTTCCCGGCCAGAGTTCAATTATCCCGATCGATTTAGCCATTTAGTTGTGATTAAGCCATACACTTCCAAACTCCGTATCCTTAATACCCCCCACCCACCCTATACACCCTGTATAGGGTGGGTGGGGGGTAACAAATTTAGCAACTAATCGGGACATTTTGTATGGAGAGTCGAAATATTTTTTTTATTTCCGGCAATAATTCTTGCTGTGCGTTGTTTAGCATGATGGCCTGAAGCCATGGTTAAAGTTTTTTCAACGGTGCCCCTAACACCCTGTATAAACATTAACCCCCCTTTCTACCCTATTAGGGTTTTTTTTTATTTTGCCTAAGCAGATCATTTTTAATGATGACCTAGTATTCTTCATACCAATTTCCATACTCCCAAGTCTAAAAATGAGGAAGTTTTCATATAAGCCTTAATTCCCCCTTTCTACCCTATTAAGGGTTTTTGTATAACTTCGTATAAGCAGATCATTTTCAATCGTGACCAGTATCCAACATACCAATTTTCATACTTCTAAGTTTAGAAATGAGGAAGTTCCATATAAGCTTAATCCGCCCGTTTTACCCCATTATCGGGGAGTTTTTTTAACTTCGCTTACGCAGATAATTTTCAATCGTGATCAGTATTCAACATACTAATTTTCATACTTCTAAGTTCAGAAATGAAGAAGTTCCATATAAACTTTATCTCCCCATTTTACCCTATTAAGGGGGAGTTTTTTTTACTTTACTTACTCAGATCATTTTCAGTCGTAATCAGTATCCAACTTACTAATTTTCATGCTTCTAAATCCATAAATGAGGAAGTTCCATATAACCTTAACCCCCCCATTTTACCCCTTTAGGGGGGGAGTTTCGTAAAATCCGTTCTTAGCGGACGTCTCCTATGCATAATCTACCTTCCTGCCAAATTACATCTTCGTTGGTCCAGTAGTTTTCGAGATTTCGTGATGAGTGAGTTATGTCCCCTCGATTTTATATATATAGATTATGTTTTTTGTCTTAATTAGGGACACATTTATTTATTCTAAAAACGTAAATGGATTTTCAGCCGTATAAAACCTCTTTGTTGTTACAAAAAAAGAACTGTATCTATTACCCGCTGAAATTGAAAATGCTCTGTTGACTCGCATATAACTTGCAGTTAGGTACTAACTTAACTTTGTAGGGATACTGTATTAACCGGTTAAATTGAAAAGTCTCTGTTTACTCGCATATAATTTGCAGTTAGGTACTTACTTAACTTTGTAGGGATAATTCTATTACGCAACTAGTACTGTAATATTATTATGCACGCGTGGGTTATAGTTCGGTTTATGGCCCTAAGATCGATGTAATAAGGCTCACTTTATGAGCAAGTGTGTTGAAAATGAAATTTATGGCCGTTTTCACCAAAATTTATGAATCGCCTAAGTCTTTGCTTAACTACTACCTGAACATGTTAGCTCGGCACCTGGCTTGTAAACGTCGCTTACACTCAGGTGCCGAGTTAACTTGTTCGGTTCATGCACCGCGCGCCCGCCCGTACAAAAATGCACTTGTACTCCATGAAACTATTAATGCATAGTAAATAATTTCATTATTGCACATATATTTCTTTTTTCACAAATAAAATAAGTAGGTATTCTTCTGAATAGTACGTGCAAAAATTTATCATTATAACAGATTACTATAACGACTGTGTTATTATTAATCTCCTCCATGTTATAACAGGTAGTTAGAGTCGAGTAATAGAAGCAAAAACAGCGAAGAGTCCGCATAATCTTGGTATCAGTTCGCGGTTATGGGTACTTGACGGGACTTCGCCATGTTCTCAAATCTGAAATTCAAAAACCGCAGCAGACAGTTAAGTGGCGAAGGAATAACATTATGATAGAAACGATACAATTCTGAGTCTAGCTAAGACGCTATAAGCTAACAGTGACTGATGTAGTTTTAGGTGAAAATGGATAAGAATTAGATTAAACAACAATGTATGAAGTCTCGTTTAGTTCTGTTTGTGAATTGCAAATCAGTTCCAGAAAAAGCTTTAAAAAACTTACCATTACGACAGGCAATATGTTGTATTATCTTAATTTCAGTTTCATTACAATAACAAGGGCTGAATATAATTTGATTTGTATTACATTTACTTTTAAACTTAGTTTTTAAAATACTTGTACCTATAAATCAGTTTGTCAATCTACCATAATACCGTACAGCATTATTTGCACTTTTCACTTTAGTATTTCTCCAAAAATAATACGAAAACCGAATCGAACACCCTCCGAAAGCACAGGGACTAATGAATTTAAATGTTATTCAATTAAATGCACATGAATAATTCAGCAAAGAATGTTAATGCCCTAAAGAATACCAGCCTCCCAAGACTTCTAATTAATTACTTCACAGCCTCTATGTCGCTTTATTTTTACTATAAAATAACAAATGCTAATTCAAAACGGGCCTATGATTTGCATTTCCATCCCCGAAGAAGATTTCCGAACCCAAATTTTCAGTGAATCAAAAGACATTTCTGATTGGAGTAAATTACGTATCGCAATACTGGAAGACTCGGTTTCGGTTCTAGTTCATTGGTTATTCAAAATATTGCGGATCGAATGTAGGTACTATAGACATATTTACCTATTATTGAATGTATTTTGTAACATTATTGAAAATGCTTGTGAGATAAGTCTAATACGTGTGGTCGAAATCGAATAAGTACTGATCTTTCACTATACGTAACCTTAGAACAAAAAATGTCCTGAAACTAGCGCCAAAAATGCCCCAGACATGCGCAGAGTTATCTAACAAGCTATCTACTTCAGGTATTAATAATTATTGAGCACACATTATTCAATGTATACTCATACATTCTTAACAGCCATCAGAAAGACGTTTTCGTGTATTCTTGAACGAAATCTAATTGTAACAAAAGAAGCAACAAGCTTCATTAGCAACAGTACAGTAACCTTTCGTCAAACTTGAAAACAAACAGCGTTCCTTGCTGAATGATTTATTAGTGAGGTGCAGAAAAAGTGTAAGTTCAGTGCTTGCACACCGCCAACAAATAGCTTTAAACAATGTTTGCGCAATTGACTTCCAAAGCAAACTTGCCGGGTGAACGCTCGGCTAAGCGCCTCAGCGCACCGCTGAATAATTGTAGGGTACTGCCATCACCTAACATAACTCTTTTGTTGGGTGTCATCAATAAATAAAGAAATATGGTTTAAGTGCATATAAAACAAGCAATAGGTACAAAAACTAATACGCAAACAGAATAATGAAAAATTTTGAATAAATTAGGTACTTACTTACTGATTAATGAATGTTTTAAAGTTAAAGCTCTAATATGACACATTATTAATTTTTGGATACTAAACCTTTAATAAGTACAAGAATAATGAAACTTTTGAAACTCCACAAACGTCTTACAAAATATTTAGCATCGCTAAATTTTAATTTTAACTTTATGACTTTTTCATGAAGGAAACAAACTATCTTAGAATGACATGATAAGAAGAAAAGAATTTTCATCACACAATATCCTTAACAAATCTGCACCTTCTCAGGCGATAAAATAACAAAAGGACAAGTGCCACCCATAACAACGGGGCAGGGTTCCACACATAAACTCTATGAAAATGCTTTCATTTTACTAAAAGGGTCTCCGCACTTAGATCCGTCGTCGCAGCGTACATAGAATAAACTTCTCATTCCTTAGAAATCAAGACTATAAGGTTTTATGAAACAGACTCATTCATCCCACTCCATATATGAAATGAACTCATTTATTACAGCTACGAGAATATCGGAGTGAACATTAACATACTAGTAGCGCCATCTAGTTACAGGCGACGTAAAAAATATCCGTAGCCATACAACTTTGTCACGAATTCCACTACTAAAAGCCACAGTAAAACACAAAAGCGTGTATAAAATGAATCGTAGCTTTAGCGAGTCGACTTTTATTGACATAGCAAGCACATTCACAGAGAAAAATATATTTACCAGGTAAAATTGTTCACTTGAACTTGCGAGCTTTGTAAACATTCATCACCAGTTAACGAAAACAGTGCGATAAATTGTAGCAAATTTTTCCACAGCTACTGCTTACAGTAGTGGAGATATTCTGTGACATTTCAGGCTTGCGAGCAAGGTGGGATGTAAATATGTTTGTGCACAATCCTACCACAGTGTATGGATTGACAGTAGGTACATTGTACAGAGTAGGTCATTGAATTGGTTTACAAGTATGCCGTGGGTACTTTGATTGTGAGCAGATATATCGAATTTTAGTTAATTCTATAATCAGCTTCCCAAATCATGATCTTATTAAGATGTTTAGTTTTAGATAATTCTTCTTAGGTGCCTACCTACATTCTATCGAAAGCTCAACGCGATGCACTCTAAAATAATAATAATAAAAGTTACTCTATTGTTCACAAACACAAGCATACATAAAGAAATCAGTAAACAACACAGAATGGTAAAAAAGGCAGCCTTATAGCTAAGCAGCAATCTCTTCGAGGAACTCTTGGTATAGAATAGGGGAGTGGGTCCGCTTTTAAAAGGACCAGTATGTTTTTATATGTATAATTAAAATGTATGATAGCATATTATATATATTTATTCTTTATTATTGCATGAAAATAAAAAACATACAAAAGGCGGACTTAATGCCCTTAGGCATTCTCTACCAGTCAACCGGAAAGAAAGTGACAAAATGCTGTGGCGGCAATAAAATAAGAATAACAGTTTTTTTAAAGAAACCGTATTAGTTAAATAAACACATAATAAAGCTAAATTATACATACAATCTTATAAATAAATAATACATATATACTGATACGATAATATACATACATATACTTATACATACATACAATACAATACTTAACATACCATGACATGTGTCAGAGATGACGAGACTAATGTAGAGAATTTAAGTAATGCTCTCGCACCAACCGCTTAAATACGAACTTGCTGGGGGCACTGCGAATTTTCAGGGGCAAAGCGTTCCAGAGGCGAACTGCCGAAAGGGAGAAGGAATGGGAGACGAAGCCAGAAGAATGGGAAGGAGTTTTTAGAAGAAGATTCGAACTGGAGCGAAGATCACGATGATGGGAGTCGCCCAGAAACTGAAACCTGACTTTCAGGTATTCTGGGGTAAGTGGATCGAAAAGAAGGTTGAGGAGAAAATACATAACTCTAAGGTTCCTACGCTCACGAATAGGAAGCCATTTGAGTTTCTGTCGGTAGTGAGAGATATGGTCGTATTTACGTAACCCATATATGAAGCGGATACAGTTGTTGAGAAGACGATCCAACTTACTGAGAAGATTCTCGTTAAGATCAGTGCTGCAAATATCAGCGTAATCGATTATGGGAAGGACTAGAGCCTGTATTAACGCGATCTTAGTGCTCGAAGGGAGAAAAAACTTAAACCTATACAGAGATCTAAGGGCGTTGGTTACCTTCAAGGAAACGTCATCAATATAAGCTGTCCAGGAGAGACACGAGTCAATTTGACTTGATGCGAGTAGGGTATTACATCACTATTATATTTTAAAGGAGTAACATCGCTCAAGTTAAGACTTGCTATTCGCCGTGAACTGCCAACAATGATAGCCTGGCATTTACCTGAGTTCACGGAGATACCGTAGTTGGACGACCATTTGAAAATCCATCCAACATCACGGTTGAGTAACGCAACTGCATCATTCAAACAGTGAGCATAGTGTTGTGCGTAAATTTGTAAGTCGTCGGCATACAAATGGAAAGAAGAGGTTAAATGGACAGTAAGAGAATTTATAAATAATGAGAAGAGAAGAGGAGAGAGAATACCGCCTTGCGGTACACCAGCCTCCAAGTCACACCACTCGGACAATGTCTGATCAACACGGACGGCTTGCTGGCGTCCGCGAAGGTAAGAGGAAAACCATGATAAAACAGTAGATGAAAGGCTTAATTGGGAGAGCATGGTGAGAAGGAACTCGTGGTCAACTGCGTTAAAAGCGTTAGAGAAATCTATCAAAACTAGCACAGTCAGTCGCGAGGCCTCACACCCGTCTCTCACGTCTTCTAATGAGTGCTAAAGTGGTACTGTGACCAGGTCTAAAGCCAGACTGGAAGGGGCTGAGGAGATTATTGGATAGGACAAAGGATGAGAACTGTTTGTGTACAGCAGCTTCAAGGATCTTGGAGAGGAAGGGAAGGATTGAAATAGGTCCGTACTGGTTTAGGGAATTAGAACTTTGGGTTTTAGGTAAAGGGATAACGATAGCTTTACGCCACGGGGTTGGAAAAGTTCCTGAGGAAAGGGAGTGATTGATGATGAAAGTTAAAACGGGAATTAAGCAGTCAAGCAAGAGGCTTATCATAAGTCTACTTACATCATCACAGCCAACAGCATTAGACTTGATGGAATGGACAATCTTGCGGACCTCATCTTCAGATAAAGGTGTAAAAGAGAATTCAGGTGCAGAACATGAAGTCGCAGCAGAGATGTTGGAAAGAGTAGCAAGTCTAACGTTGCTTGCGAGGGGGTTGACGAATGAGAAATGTTTGTTCAGTTCACTTGAAGTGAACGAGGGCTTGTGTGGAGCACGAGATTTTCCAATCCCAAGCGTGCGCAAAAACTTCCAAATATTGGCAGGAGTAGATTCGTGGACGTTATTGTGTATGTATCGGCGTTTGGTCCTTCGAACCATCTGGTTGCACTTGTTACGGGCAGATTTGAAAGATTCCCAAAAGTCGTCAGTACGGTGCTTTTTATAAGTACGGAAAGCTCGGTCGCGCCTTCTCATTGCCATACGCACGGCAGGAGTTATCCACGGCGCAGGGGGCCGTTTGACCTTAACATTCTTGAGCGGCGCATGTGTGTCATACAGCAAGAGAACAGCAGAGTTGAAATGGTCAACCATTTCGTCAATCGAAGTGGAGTTAAGATTGGGAGACCAGTCGACGGAGCACGCATCTGATGTTAATTTTTCCACGTCCAGTCTAGCAAAGTTGCGCATACAGACTATAGATGGCTTTGGCTTGGGAGGTTTTACCTTATAAGCTAAGAATAAAAGGTCATGTTTAGAGAAGCAGGGAGCAGGCACTTGGCCATGTTTAAGAACGAGATCAGGAGAAGAAGTAAGAATATGGTCAATCCAAGAATCATCAGTGTAGAGATTGTGGTGAGTGGGACCAAGAGGTAGAAGGGAAAGATCAGCTGAAGTTACAAGGGACAGAAGCTTTCGTGAGGCAGGTGATTGTTTGAGGAGATCGGTATTCAGGTCACCCATGATTATCAGGTGTTTGTAATCAGTGGAGAAAGTATGGAGTAGGGAGTCTAAATCAGAAAAATAGTTAACAGTTGGGGGGCAGTACACGACTCCAAGAACAACCTTAACACCCTTGAGATCAACCTAAATAAATAAGTACTCCATACATCCAATATTGGACGATGTCGATAGTATGCGGCACTGAAACTGACTGGCAAGGTAAATGGCTACACCACCACCGCCCATACCAACACGGTCATTCCTAATTAAGGTGTAACCGGGAATAGAATAGCAAGTACTGTTAAGGCAAGGCTTTAGCCAGCTTTCTGAAATCAGGATTGCATGAATGGGACCTGAAGAAAAGGTGTCAAGCAGGTCGGTATGGTGGCAGGGTATGCTTTGAGCATTAATATGGCACACACTAAGACAATTGGAGAGGCCTCCAAACTCACGATCCAGGGTTGTCTTTACTGAGTCGTCAATGGAACTATCAAGAGATCGGAACGAGGAATAAGTACTATCCGCAGTCCGCAGGCCGTAACAAGTATTATCTGTGATGATAGCAACAAAGTAAGGCAAAGATAGGAAACCTTATAAAAAACATAGGGAGTTAACGTAAGACAGAGGAAAGGAAATAATAACTTCGAATACATACATAACAATGATATTTTCAGCATTATTGTGTTCCGACAGTAAGAGATAAGATAGCCAGTTCCTCAGTAATTGAGGATTCCGAGAGTAGTGCGCTTCCACCTTCAGCCTTATCACCATTTAGCATCAGGTGTGATGAAGGCTAAGTGCTACCCCGTCATGGATAAAAAAAGAAGAAAAAATCTTATGTGCATTTTTATAAAATACTAGCTGTTGCCCGCGACTTCGTACGCGCGGTGTAGTGACTTTTGTGTTAGTTTAGTTTATGTGTGTTTTTTGCTCAGATTTCATAACGCTCTTCTTGAAGTCCTATTCTCTACTAAAAGGGTCTAAAGAATATCGAATATGCAGGCTAGGGTATGAACATGGTATGTTGTTATCATATGCTGCATGAACATAGTTGAGCCCTCATTCAAAGAGCTGTCCGTCTGTCAAGAAACTTTTTCTCAAGTATGCGTGGGAGGTATCAAGCTAAAATGTATGTCAAATTAAATACTGAAGTCTGCAATCCCTTAGAGGCGACAAAAAAAACAAACTTCTCTTCTCTTCTTCATAACTCAAAAGGGCCACTTGGATCTCGATTTTCTTTTAAATCCCATTTAGCTACTTGTTGTTACCGATCCCGATTTAAATTTAAACCGCTATCTAGTTCGGTTTAGGCTGTCAAATCTCGATTTACAGTAAGTTGTGATAACTTATCTATATTTTCATATGGTTTTTATACGCAAAAATGCATGTATCACACATCACAGAATTATCAGCGTTGCAGGTGATGTACATGCTGCAACTTGTGCTGAGCAGGGTCCTTTTTAGTTTCACATTATTTTAGTTTCATGTTAATTTGAAATATTGTTTTTGTATATTTGTGGAACTGAATAAATATCTTTGAATTTGAATTTAACAGTGTATAATGATAACGATTATTTTGAACAGCCGTTCTTCGTTCTTCGACGTTGCTTGCTAGCGGGCAATAGATCTATTCTACGCGAGGTTCATAAGACTGAACCACACCAAACGATCCATCTTAAGTGGCAAAAAGTAAAATTAAAGTGGCAACAGCGGGGGCTTTCACCCTACTTAATATAGATAATCATTCGAATGTACTTTTGTGAAAGGTATATCGTAATCTTACTGACTTCCCGCGCCATCTATTGTTTAGTAGTTATGATGCGAAAGAAGTGAAAAGCATCTTAAAGTGGCAACAGAGGGGGCTTTCACCCTAATTAATATAATCATTCGAATGTTCTTTTGTGACCCCCTGTACACACTGGGCGCTCGGCGAGCGTTTGGTGAGCGTACGCGAGATATTTTGTATGAGAATCTGTAGTTCTGCTACTGCCCGCTAGAGGCGCTGTACAGATTTGCATACAAAATGCAACGCCAACGCTAACGCTAACGCCCAGTGTGTACCAGCTCTATGAGGTATATCGTAATCTAACTGACTTCCTGCGCCATCTATTGCTTAGTAGATATAATGACGTAAATAACATGAAATTATTTTTATGATTTTATGTGATCCTGGATGGGTTTTAATTTATATTATGTTTTGAAGCAGGTAAAAAAAAATAACATGATTCATTATTAATTGAGACAGCGATTAAATATAACGTATTTTCATAATCATGTGGCGCCATCTATTTTAGTAAGAATCTGATTTTGTATTTTCCCGTGGGAATAAGGGCAATCCCGCAATAAAAGGTACCCTATATGTTGACCCGGGTTATAAGCTATTACTACACAAAATTTGGTAAAAATCCGTCCAGTAGTTTTTGCGTGAAAAGCGAACATACAAACAGACAAACAGACAAACAGACAAACAGACAAAAATTTTAATATCTATCGTTTTGGGGTCTATATCCTGTACACATCACATAGCAGTAATTTTTTTTTTTATATTTCATGTACAGACTTTTTGTCCGTTTCTGTTTTATTATATGTATAGATAACTATAGCCTACATAATTGCAGAGGTTAGGCAGCTTTTGAATAAAAGTTCAGGCAACCTCCCTGAATACACCAGATCTGCCAGACGCCTTATTCTGAAGTCAGACCGACCATTCTGCATCTTGTGTACGCTGTGGCATCCAGCGGCCGGCTGATATATTGGTACCGTGTCAGTAGCCCGGTGTCTGCCGCCATAATAAATTTTGTGACAAACAATATCCCGTGCCTTTGTCTGGCCGCGACGCTCGATCGGCTACAATATCGCGCGACCAGGTGCCTGTGTTCTGTCTATTCATCGCCATGAAGATTTATTCGTATAAAGCTTCAAACGTATAGCCGCAACCGCGTATAGTTTTGGTAAATGATGAGAAAAGAGAAATAGCTTAACAACAATAATGCTGGGAACTTGTGATACTAACCATTTGAGGAGCCCGTGATGCAGTGGTTAGTGCGGTCGGCCTGCGATCGTTGAAGTTAAGCAACTTTTGCAATGGTCGGTCACGAGATGGGTGTCCAAAAATGTATTACCTCGGGTTTGGAAGGCACGCCGTTAGTCTTGACTGCGTTTGCAGTTGTTAAAACAATCCGCATTTGGCCCGCGTGGTTTATCATGGCTGTACGAGCTAGTACATTGACCGCGGCGCGGCGCAGCGGGGCCATTCTCCTTATCCATCCATAAGGAAGGGCTGTCCCACAGCAGTGCAGCCTTATAATGGCTGATGATGATGACTTACCATTTGGAAAAAATGATCGTTTATTGTTATATTAAAATATGATATTCAGTCTAAGCTTGAGACAGATACCAGGCCAACAAGACAGCAGTGTAATGAAACTCAACAAAAGAACAGACCTCTAAATCGAGGAAAGGATATTTTTTTCTTTATTCGTTCCGTTTGTCCAAGGGCGTAGTCTTGAAAATATTTGTTAAGAAAGTTTGATTGAAAACATAAATTCCATGCATATAGAGTAAGTCCCTAGACCCGAGCGAGACATAGAAAAACCTTTCTTAAAATAAGCAAACGATTAGGTTTTATATAACATTCGCTTGCTTCTGATAACCCATCTTGAAACCAGCTTTATAAATTCCCTGAACGTTTCACGGTCACAACGATTACATAAAGGTGCGCCATTACGCTTTCCCAGGAACTTTACAGGTATCATGTCATAAAAATTTATTGAAATATATTTCAAGCTCCACCCTGAATAAAAATTATTTCCATATCACATAAATATCAATATACCCTTGAAGTTATCGGGAGGCAATTTCAGGAAATACCCAAAGTACTCGGTCGGTTAGTAAATATAATAAAATATAGGGTTCTGTCGCAATAAATACTTGTTCCGGCGTTGTGACTAATCCAACTTTATTTGACCTTTGGCCCACCTTCGACCCACTAGCTTGAAACACGCTGTAGTATTAGCGTAGGAGCTTGTGTCTAATTAGGAACATAAAAAATGTGTATTGTTATTTTTTTCTACTACAAAATCCAATTTGTTTGCTGAAAACATTTTATTTGGCAGAAACATAAAGGGTGAAGGTTGCAAGGCAAGGTTTAATGTTTTTGCTTACTTAATAATATTTTGTTCGTTAATTTTGGTGTGCTATTAATAGGATTCCATTTATTTTATATCCAGAGATCGTCCACGAATTCGACGAATTATCGAAAATTCAAAAACCAAAAACAACTGCCAATTTATTTTACCATCACAATAGACTTTTATATAAAAACACTTCTAGGTTATTACTGAACTAGCGATTCCTCGCGGTTTCACCCGCGTGGTACCCGTTCCCGTGGGAATACCGGGATAAAATATAGCCTATGTCACTCGGGAAGACTGTAGCTTTCTAACGGTAAAAGAATTTTCGAAATCGGTCCAGTACTTTTGAGTTTATTCATTACATACAAAAATACAAATCTTTCATCTTTATAATATCTGGGGGCACGGGAGTGCCCCCGCCAAGTCGAGCGCGAAGCAAACACTGCCGTAACATGCTTTACTGGAACCATTTCGCCGCATTTTTAGGCCCCTATTTGAGAACCTGTGGTTAATACCAGAACGCAGAAATTTTCGTCATCCAGAAAGCTATAATTACATACTTAATATCCAAAATTTCAAGTCTGTAGGTCATTTAGTTCCGAAGTTAAGCGAAAGCAAAGTTTCGCATTTATGACACTCATGCCCGAATACTCGTACGCTACTTATCTTTCGGAGCGTCTCAAACATCACCCTGTCACTTAAAAATGTCAAACGTATGAAAGAGATGCCATGATGTTTGAGACGCTCCCAAAGATGATTTGCGTACGACAATTCGGGCGTCACTCATGATCATCAAAATAGAACTAGTACTTCCCATAAACTCAGAGAGCTGAAATTTGGTACAGAGTTAGGGTTTAATAATTTAATACATAATTTCTAGTTACACCAACTGCATAAATAACTTTGTAATCCTATATAAATATATAGGATTACAAAGTTACATTTGCAGTAAATAAATCAGTATACCTGTATTTATTACTTATGTGTAATAATACCTAGCAAAAAGATATAAAATCTCACCAAAATCATCCTATAAAAAACTGACCCAACTCTCGCTGGAGCTGCTTATTTCTTTACAAAAAGCGTTGAAATCTCTCAGTAAAGTCAAGCCAACTCTAATGTTCCTTTCAGCGATTTCTTTATTGATATAGTTACGTTTTAATTTTATGTGATTTTGTCGTTGACTTGTGCCCGGCCAAACTAACCATCATGTAGAATGTTTAACGTCCAAAGTCACATAAAATTAAAACGTAACTATATCAATAAAGAAATCGCAGAAAGGAACATTAGAGTTGGCTTGACTTTACTGAGAGATTTCAACGCTTTTTGTAAAGAAATAAGCAGCTCCAGCGAGAGTTGGTCAGTTTTTATAGGATGATTTTAGTATAGACAAAAAATATCCGTCTCAACCTAGATAACAACTGCCAATTATTTTTACGAGTAGTTAGCTAGTTTTTTTTTTATTTGAGTATGTATCTTTCTCTATACTAATATTATAAAAAGGAAATATTTGGTTTTTTTGTTTGTTTATTTGGATGTTTGTAATAGGTAAAATCATGAACTGCCTACTGAACCAATAAAAAAATCTTTCAGCAGTATAAAGCTACATTATCCTCGAGTGACATAGGCCACCATCCCGATATTCCCACAGGAACGGGAACAGCGGGCAATAAAGCGAATCTCCACTAGTTTGTAATATTAAAGGTTAATAAGACATTTTTGAATAATGGCGTGGAGGTTTTAAATATCACAAGACGTGGAGACCTTCAACGGCGCGGGCGCCGCCCCACGGCTGTTCGGTTCAACGTGGTATTGTTCTTGACGCGCCCTCTGCTGACTCAGTGCTGCAACACAGCTTGGGTCCTTTTGAAATCACAGTGTTGTATTGTATGTCTGCTTTTATTAAAAGCTTTTTTGGTTTTGAGAATCTTAGGCGTACATTAGACGGTCATGCGACCGTCATTCAAAACCATAACATAAACAAACACACAAAACTGTTTTTTTATTAGTTTCCGATCTATATTTTTAATTTTTGGCATTTACAATGCAATTTTGTTCACAATTATTTTATCTAAAATGAAATATTAGATAAAAATCGGCCCGACTCATAACTTGCTCCTGTGCGACTCGAAACCAGGGCCTTTCACTGTCCAGACGAATGCTCTGCCCACTGCCCAGTGACTTTGACTGAGAACGACACAGAATGACTCAGTTTTAATATATTTTTTCTCATCAACTCTGAATTGTATCCAACTGAAAGCTACTCTATGACTACAAAAATCTTATTTTGTTATATTTGTCCCTTATTCGAGTAGGCTCAAATCTGCACTCGTCCTCGTAAGCCAAACAATGATTCACAGTGCATTGACATAATGCATTCCTGCACATCTCTACGGAATGCATTTACTCACTTCACCGAGGAAGTTGCAGTCAATGTTGGGAAACATTGTGATATTAAACTGATAGCGGTTAGAATATCACGATTTTGTAGTTACCGCCAAATGCTAGCTCGCTTATGGCATTCCATAATTTTATCTTAAGATGGATAGGGGTACGAAATAATGGCTTGCAAGACGTATCTATATAATTGCCCACATTAGCTTGAAAGCTTATGATGACTGTACAGATGTACAGAATTACAGGAACATTTTGTGGACATGGAAATTTATGGTTTGATGTAGGTACCTTTTGATTTGATGCTGAACTGTAGTGCGCTGACCTCAGATAATTATGGCTTTAATATAATGGTGTTAATGTTACCCTAAATGCAGCTTAAGGATAGAAAGAGAATTTTAACCATTCCACTCTTATAATTTTATAAAATGTGAAAAGATCTGTAATAAATTTCGTGCAAAAAGTATTTTTGTCTGTTTAGGTCCCCAAAGCATCCTTGGCTTTTTAAGGCACTTCGTACAGTAATGGGCCACAGTATCATGAGGTATGTTGAGAGTGCATAACTTATTTTTACTCATTCCCACATCAAGGCACTAGCCATAAACATTAAGTGGGATGGTTTTCAGTAATTTCTTACATTTGTTCATTACTTACTACGTCTGTAATTTCCCTAGTAAGTTACATAAAATTACCCCATTTTCGCCGTCAATTTTTCTGTTTAGGTCCCTAAAGCATCCTCGGCTAATTTAAGGCAGTTCGTACAGTAATGGGCCACATACGGGCCCATTACGGCGCGGCGTGTGCCGGGCCTTCCGGCCGGAGTGATTAACGTAATTAACGATATCGCGGCAACTGCCAGGCCCACTCCCCTCGATATGTATGCGAGCTTTGAACATACTGGGTATGAATGAAGGATGGAAATGTACTCGTGTTATGTTTGCTTGTCGATCCTAATAACAAAAGACAATGAATTTTAAAATGGGGTTACATTATTTTTCTAATCTAGATAAGCCTTTGCATGTTAAATTTATAAATGCCCATATTTTATTTAATCATACAGCTTACAGTTTTTTTTCGAACGCGTATCAAATGATTCACTTCCAATAAATGTATCAAAAAGGCTCACCGAAGCAATCACAGTAATAGGAAGGTCGATTCGCCGAAAACAATATACATTATTAAAACAGCAATTCCATTTGAAATGAATTCGACGGGCTCACTCGTAACAATGTTAATAAAATATACGTCGATCGAACACCTTCATAAACTCATTACGTACGTTTTATACATTTTTAATACGAATATTCGTCACGCATGTAAAGTGCTTGCTCGGATTGAACCTTTCGCCCCTCGTATTTGCATTCAAACGAGATGAGGCCGAAAACAAAATGAAAACTCGTTTTGGACATCAACATTCGCTGTTTAAAATTCTTCGAGTTGTCCCGGGAGTGGTACGCGCGCCCCCTGAATCCAAATCGAGTGACAAGCAATACGTTCGGCGCCGCGTGATCACGTTCATCATACGAGTAATTTTCGCTGTCGGCGCACACGAATTTATTGGAAAATTAAACGATATTACCATTTCATTCACCGCTCCGCGCGCGGTGCCCGTAATAACCTTTAACGATTCAATTCTCTTGCGTAATAAAAAGAAAATTTTCGTACGACCTTCCTCACAATTTGAATTGAGTTATGTACGTTTGTATGAGGTAGGAGTTAACCTCGCGGACGTAAAACTCAGGTGCAGTCAGATCACGTCAAAGTAGTAAAATAATAAAACTTTATCCTTCACGTCAACGTTTTGAATAAAATGCAAAACGTGTCTGGGATGCAGCCAAAACTGCTAGACGCGCCTCGGGCGGCCGGTGCGCTCCCGCCTGCACTATGTGCGATTGGGAATGCACCTCCTAAAGCGCCCTGTAAACGATCTTTGTTCGTCAAACTTACGTGTTTGTCAAAATATTTGATGGTGTGCAGCTGTGTTTAAAGCGTTTGTCAAATTTTCCACGTGTTTGATGAAAATCTTGATTGATGCCGTGTTTGAAAACAAGTTTGAAGGTGTGCGGCGGTGTTTGTCAAACAAGATTTCAGTTTTGCTTTGACGTTGCCAGGACGATCAAATATATTTGACTAACTTGTTTGATGTTTTGTTTGACCGTCTGCGTTAATGTTTGATGAAAACGTCTTCACGTATTTTGACCAAAATTTGACAAACTGTGATAAGCAATTTTTATCGTTTACAGGGCACTTAAGGCGATAATTCCCGACCGAAATAGGCAGCTAACGCTTGCTCGGCTGTGCGCGATACACTACACGCGGACGCAGCGGCAGCCGTTGAACTGTGAACTCGCGAGCGCCACGCAAACCTAAAGTAACTTAAAAATTAAATTAAAAAAAAATAACTTATGACGGCCGGAATCCCACTGCTATTATTATTTATTATTATTTTTCTATATTATTTGTCATTAACTAAAACCAAGTATACTGCAAGTAATAGGATATTTGGATTACGATTAGACGGATGTTTCGGATTTTATAATTTTAAGTGATTACCTATACTTACAGTATAATAAAATATTTAAGTAAGTATATCAAATTAAACTAATTGCACTAATCAGTGTGAAAAGCAAAAATTTTGGTTAGGTAAGTTTAATGTTTAATGTTTTACGCTGTTTAACGCTTACTGTTTTCTCATGTGCTAATGATGTACTGGGTTCGTGTGTTACGCCCCCGGTGTGTGACGCCCCCGTGGTGGAAGCCCCCGATTTCGTTTAAGTGCTATAAAATTTATTAGGTAAATATTTTTATCCAAAGTACAGTCAGATAGAAAAGTGTAACCTATTATAAAAATGTTTATAACTGTCTACTTACATGAAATGATTCAAAGTCTTAGTTTTTTTATATAAATCTTTATTAATAATGTCGGTGAAACCACAATTTGCTTATCTGTAATACCACATTAGTCAAGGTACAATTTAAAAATCACAACGAAATAAAATGATTTGCATATGGTATGTAAGTAAAAGGTATGTAATTTTTAATACCTTATAAATAAATGATAAGTATGGGTATCTACTTAAGTATTTACAACATTGATAACAAAAAATCAAACAATAAAATATACCAACTTAACATGCAAAATCACAGATCCTAAAAGAAAATTAAAAAAAATCACAATTAAATCTAAGAATGTTAAATATAAGAACTTTGTACTTAAATCTTACTTAAACATATAATTTAGCCATTAAATATAGAGGTATCTTCTTAAATAAATATTACAACATTGCTAACGATAAAATTAAACTAAGTAAACTTAAATTTAGTCATTATGTAACAATTAACATGCAAAATATTTTTTTTTCAGTCTATGTAATTATTATTAATATTTTAGAAGTGAAAACTTCTCTAGCGGAGTTGTGCATTTTTTGTGATACTTAAGTACTTAGGTAAAAATGTTAGACTCGCGTCTGGATCACTTGACCGTCAGATCAAAAATTCGTAGACGGACACGTGACCTGGGGGCCAAGTCTGCTAACGTTAAGTCATAATCGTGTCTCAATCGTGTTTCAATTGTAGTTCAATTGTAGTGCTTTTTTACACTCTAGTTACAAGAATTATGACAGTGTGATGTGATGTTAATGTAGTGTGTGGTGTGACCACCAGTAGTATTGTGAAAAAAGTCCACATTTCTTGTAACTAGTGTGTAAACAAAAAATCACATCAAAAAAGTAAGAAATAATTCCTCCCCGAATAAATAACGTAAGTACTTTGAAGTCGGGCGTGAAACATGCACGATTTTTTGTTGTTTTTGTTAAAACCCGCCCGACTTCAAAAGTACTTACGTTATTTATTTGGTGAGGAATTATTTCTTACGTTTTTGATGTGATTTTTTGGAAGGCGGTTTAATTTTTTTATAAAAATAATTTTTATTTCACACTTTTAGTGCATCGTGCAGGCAATTTACCTGTATTCTGATAAATAGGTATGTGATAACCTGGGCCCCAAGTCTGCTAATTTTAATTTAAATAAGATTCTATTGATATTCAATTGAGACTCAATTACGATTCCATTACGATTAAAACAAATTGGGTATTCTATAAAAACTTGTACGTCATCGTAATTGAATCGTAATGGAGTCTCAGTTGGATAGTTACCTTCGGGTATGTATCATAATAACTACGGTCGTTTCGACTATGGTCGAAATAACTACGGTCAAAAGACCTACTGTTCAAAATAACTATTGGTCGTTACACCTATTTTTAAAATAACTATTTTTTAAAATAACGGTTTATTAAGTTTAAAAATAGTGACTCATGTACAGACACGAGCAATAATATTATGTATACAATACAACATAGAACTTTGTCACACTGTAGCGTTCCAAAAGAAAACGATCAGTGTCACAGAAGTCATTCAATATTGTAATATGATATAGTCCTATGTTGTATACATATTATTGGTCGTGACTGTATTGCTGTTAGGTGCGAGGAGCGAAGCGACGAGCATGTTCGGTTTACATGAACATACCGCGCGAGCCGAGCGAGCGAAGCGAGCGTGCCGCGGCAGCGGCCGGCAAAGCGCCAGAAACGACTATATATATATTCCCATTTCCTATTAAACTGAAGTAGGGGTAGGGGTGGTGTATAAAGTCGATTCTGGCGCTTCGCTCGCTCGGCTCGCGCGGCGTTTTGGTCACTGTTCTAACCTAACCTAACCTAAAACGTCTGTTACATTTTGTTGGGTGGCAGGGGGCTTCGACCCCCGAGCCCCCTTGGCGGGGGGCTTCGCCCCCTGTCCCCCCTTTTGTTTTTCCCAAAAGATATAAAAATTTTGAAATAACAAAAATTTTTTGAGCAAAAAAATTAAAAAAAATATTTCTAAATGTCCATCGGATGCCTCCTAGGTATCTCCGGAGTACCGTAGGGGATCGAAAATTTTGTTAGATTTCAGCTATGACGGACCGTTTTTGAGATATTTGCATTTTTATAAAATTCATTCTTGAAAATTTTGCAAGTCCCCGCTTCATACTAAAACAGTCAAAAATTTTATGTTTGCGACACCCTAACCAAAAAAACAATCCAACGCGCCCAAATCCATTTAATAAACTTTCCAATTCATAAGCTTGTTGTAGGCGAGTCGTTCATAGTCGAAACAACCAGTAGATGAAATGAACATTAGGCCAATCGTCCGTTAGTTGAATCAACTGTAGTTCAATCAACCGTAGGTGAAATTAACAGTAGTTGAGTCGTTCAATAGTCATTACGAAAATATGTGAATCGATCGTAGTTATTTCGACCATATCAAAATCAAAAATCAAAATCAAAAATCATTTATTCATTTTAGGCTGATACAGCACTTGTGAACGTCAATGAAGCTACGCTATCGGTTCGCAAATCCTACGGCGGGAGGCCTTGTAACGAGAAGAACCGGCAAGAAACTCGCCAAGGGCAATTTTTTTCTCCCTGTCATATTTCATACAGAGTCGTCAAATTGAAAAGTGACTTTAACATAATATAATATGTAAAGTCACTTTCCATCACAAATTAATCTTAAGTTTAAAAACAAAATAAAAAAACCCGGTAATCATAGCAGTAAATAATTTTCAATAACTAAGACATAGACATCCAAAAGGTAGTTTCTTTAAAATACACACCAACCAAAAACGTAGCAAATAAAATTATAAATATAAATGCCAAACAAGGGTAATAAAACTTTGAATAGTTTAAGAACATAAGAGTCAATAATAAACAGTGCCATACAAGCCACGATAAAATAAAACTAATAACAATAAAACATTAAAAATCTGCATATTTTGAGACAAGAAGCCAGGAGCAGACCCATCCCACTGGTAGCACTCGTTCACGAGCATGACGCATGAACCAGCCATCGCTTCGCTTAACCATATTTTAGGGAACGTAACGACCCGCCTCACACGACACCACCGCAGAAATGTTTACAGAGAGCATGACATACTCAAACTTCTCATCTCAAAACGCAGAAACCAATATAAGAATGTACCCAGTATTAATAATTTTGTTAAACACGACTCACAATTAACTAGAGAAAAAATCCTTCTCAGCTTATGACCAAGTTGCTTTGTCATTTAAGTAATCACTTACAGTATAGTAGCCCTTCTTGAGGAGGCAATTTTTTATATGATTCTTAAACTCTTCAAAGGGTAACTCCAAGATATCACTTGGAATCTTGTTAAAGATGTGTATACCTTGACCCATGAAAGACCCATGTACCTTCTCTAATCGGTACCGAGGCATTGAAAGTTTATCCCTATTTCTTGTATTGTAACCATGCAAAACGCCATGTTTAGTATACAAGTTAATATTACGACGCACAAAAATAATACAATCCTACTAATATTATAAATGTGAAAGTTTGGATGTTTGGATGTTTGGATGTTTGGATGTTTGTTACTCAATCACGCCGAAACGGCTGAACGGATTTGGATGAAATTTGGAACACAGATACTTTGTAGCCTGGAGAGGAACATAGGCTACTTTTTATCCCGGAAAAATGTCACATTCCTGAGGGATAACGTCGTGTAGTCCACGCGGGCGAAGCCGCGGGCGGAAAACTAGTTTAATATAAATTGAGATGCAGCTGTCAGTATACCAATTTCTTTGAACTTCTCCCTAAGAGAAGTTTTAGAGCTTAGTTGATAAATGGCCCTTATTGCTCGTTTTTGCAGAATAAATATAGCATTAATGTCAGCTGCTAATCCCCACAAAAGAATGCCATATGACATGATGCTATGAAAATAACTAAAGTATACAGTCCTAGCAGTTTCTATGTCAGTTAACTGTCTAACTTTTCTAATAGCGTAAGCTGCAGAGCTGAGCTTACCAGCTAATGCAGCAATATGCGAATGCCACTGAAGTTTTCTGTCTATAGTTACACCCAGAAAGACTGTTGATTCAACTAAATCTAATTTTTCATTATTTATTACAATTTCTACGGGTGGAGATTGTACATTTGGTAAAGAGAATAGAATGCATTTCGTTTTCTTTGCATTAAGCTGTAGATTATTAAAACTAAACCAAGTGAGTATTTCCGAGAGTGCTTTGTTTACATCGTCAAAATTAGATTGATTTCTGTCAATGTTAAATATTAAGGAAGTATTTTCAGCAAACAAGACAATCTCACATAAGCTATTTGCAAAGAAAGGTAAATCGTTAATATAAACCAAAAACAAGAAAGGGCCCAAGATAAACCCTTGAGGTACACCTAGCTTTACATCAGAACCCATTGATTTTACCCCATTTATATCAACTGTCTGAGTTCTGGAACTAAGATACGAGTGTAATAGTTTTTGGGCATTATTTTTTACACCGTAATGATTTAGCTTCAACAGCAGCGTCCGATGATCTACACAGTCAAAAGCGTTGGACAAGTCGCAGAATATGCCAAGAGCATTCTGCGACCCCTCCCAGGCCCCAAAGACATGCTTAAGAAGTGCAACCCCGGCATCAGTAGTAGACCTACCCTTCGTAAAACCCAACTGTTTGTTATGCAAGAGGTTATTTAAAGTAAAAATAATGACTTATTTTAATTTTTAGTTTTTTGCATTCACAATGCAATTTTTATTACTGAAAAATGGAAAATGAAGTATTTAGAAAAAATCGGAGTCCCATCGGAGCTAGTTGTGAGACGGGTCGATTTTTTCTAAATACTTCATTTTCCATTTTTCAGTAAAAATAATGAGTTAATAATTGCTCCAGTATTATTTTTTCAAAGATCTTGCTCAAGGCGGGTAAAATAGATATTGGTCTGTAATTACCTGGGTCTTAGTCGTAATGACCTTAGTTATTATGATACATACCCCATTGAGAGTCCTGTCAAACAAATGTCAAATGAGAGTAGAATACGATTGTAATACGATTGAAGAGCAGACTAGCAAATATTCCGATGGCAGTTCAATGGCAGTTCAGTCGTATACCATTGGTCTTAAGTTAGTAGCAGAATACCAAAAATGTCAAAAACCGCTATTGAGATCCAATTAAGATTCAATTAAACCATTTGTAAATTAGCAGACTTGGGGCCCTGATGTAATAACGTTTCAATCATTTCAATCGGTCCATCCGTCTTCGAGTAATCGGTGGACATACACAAAAAAAAAAGAAACATACATACAGACGAATAGAGAACCTCCTCCTTTTTGATTTAGAAGTCAGTTAAAAAGCACTACTATTGAACTACAATTGAAACACGATTGAGACACGATTATGACTTAACGTTAGCAGACTTGGCCCCCTGATCGAAAAACTGTTACAATGTTATTAGAATACGAAGGCAAATTTTGCCACCGTTTCCAAAGTTTTGATAGCTTAGAAAACGGGCGGCATTGTAGCCAGAAGACCTCGGTTCAAATCTAGTCTGTATTTTACACTGGCACTCCCGGAGTGCAACCTGTTGTTTTTTTTTTTGGTTAAAACATCTACATAGTTAAATAATTATACCTGTAACACATCATACTCATAATAATCATGAACATGAAATAATTAAATTTAATTACTTATTTACTTAGTTCATAAACACTTTTTTTGTCGACTGTATCTGGTACAACTTACTTTTATTGCGATAAAATCGGCTGTTATAACTTAATTGAAATTCGGGGGCCTCCACCACGGGGGCGTCACACACCGGGGGCGTAACACACGAACCCGATGTACTCTAGGGTAAGCATTGTACCTATATAATATTATTTACACCAAAGTAATTCCGGGGTATGGAGGCCTGGTGACCTGTAAAACGAGTCGTAACCTGAGTACGGGCACCAGTCTCCACAATACTAATATTAACTTAAAATATGTATACAACAAAACCTTAACTGTATCTTTATTATTGTGGAGAAAATAAAGCATTTTATTTTTTATTTGACACAGTAAAATATCACCAATCGAAAAATAACGGCCGGAAGCACTAGATAAATAACTGTAAAATAACATATATTTTTTACAAATTTTGAGTAGTTAGTTGTGGTTTGCGAGTAATCCATAATTTTAAATACCCTATTTTCGGGAATCGGCGCCTTAAGGCAAAGGGCCAAATGTTAAAATGCCTTGCGGTAATGCTTAGGTATATTACTCGCTTAATTTTATACGAACACCAAACGAGTAATTTTCTTATATTCATTTTAATTATTTATTACCAAATGTCTACTTTACAAAATTGATTTGATTAAAGTTAAATGCTATCACAAAATTTGAGCCTAAAGTATACGTTCTCTTACTTGAGACTGAAATATTTTTTCTACGAATATAATTCCAATATACTTACCAGACAGGAGCAAACCTTATGAGTACCCGTCCTCGAGAGCTTGTTTACTTAACATAATATTCCGTGCGGACTACAAATTCACTCGTATCCTCGCGTATTATTGAATAAAATCCTCTCTTCATATGCATCTGGCTGAAGTGTATCGAAAACTGTGCCGCGTAAACAAACAACCCGTTGGCCAAACAAAGAACACCAAACAGTATATTGCTGATACAAATAACGCAATATACGGGAACGATGGCTTCGTATTCTCACTTTATAAGACTGTCGTACTACGTACTCGTAACACATTATTTACTATGTACAGTCAGGAACAAATTCGGTGAACCACTTCTTACTTCTTTTCGTGTGGCTAGTGCCTCGCCATTCACGCACACTTCACTGCTCATAGAACAACAGCTATAACTACTTGCGGGGCCTTTAATATTTTTTTAATATTCGTAATTCGTTCGCAGCGGCCCGAAAAATAAGAGTCATAGAAAGTTGTATTCAAGGATCACGCGATATCGAATGATGGGCCATATCATATAGCCGCCAGTTCATTCTATATCGCGTGATGGGCCGTGAACTTGTTAAAGTAGGGTAGTACAACATAGTATTATATTATCTGTGGTACAACGAATGAACAATCAGGGATTGGGACTGCAAGTGAACCGTGAGACGCCAGCCACACGAAAAGAAGTAAGAAGTGGTTTACCGAATTTGTCCCTGACTGTAGGTACTAATAGCAAAGTAAAAATCTATCGACTTATTTAAAAAAACTCGTAACGATAAGTGTGGTAGGTATAAAATGGAAAATGTATTATTCAGCAAAATGTTTATCTCCTCATTTGATATTTTGCTCTCCGAGCGACTTGTCGTTTTTACGACTTGTAAGTTTTAATAGGCTATAAAACTGTTAAGGAACCTTACATATAGAAAATGTTTTTCTTTTTTGATAGTTAATTGTCTTGTTATACAAAAGAATCTGTTCTTAAACGAAAAAGATGATATTCGGTATAGGAATACAAAAAAAGTATTCCATAAAGATAAAAATATCGATACTCGTGTATGCGCAGACTTCATAACTTTGGTTTATTTGAATAAAGTGCCTACTCACATCAATAAATTAAACATTTACTTAGCTTTACGAGTAGTACCTTACTGCGAAACATTAACAATACTGCAAGTAGTAGTAATATAAGTTTAAAAGCTTTAGGTAAGTACTTGTCCTAATAACCTTACAATCCTAACATACACTATTGGCAGTAGAGTTCTATATCGCACAGGAGCAATAAGCAAACATGACAGGAAATAGACAGAAATAAAATTTACAACATTGTACAGTAGTAAACTTGATTCAGCACATTGGACAGTAGCTTCGCACAAATAGTATCTGCGAGATGCCGTAACACAATTACCTACATTGCAAAATCCACTGCAAATGCATTTTTGATCATTCTCAATTTTGTGTTCTCACATTTTCTGATATAAAGTACTTACATACCTGGGAAACAAACAATAAATATATATGTCACCGGAAAATAACAAGAACCGCAAATTTATAAATTTCCTGGGAAATTTATAATTTTCCGGAAGTCCTGTAGAACACGTGATAGGTTAGAAATTTCGTGGTTATTTTTTTAGGAATAAATTTGCGCTTTTTATTATTTTCCGATAACATATATATCATAATATCACACATATTGATCTGATTCCGATATAATAGAAACTGATACAAATATATAATTAAACAACTAGGTAACTCCTAAAGGCAGCCTCCAGGGCACACCTAACCGTGGCCAATCTGGAAATCGCTCAACCGCCTGCGTACCAAGGTTGGCCGCTGCAAGCACATCCTGCAAAAATAGGGGATTGTGATGTGACTCGCTCGGAGGGCGGATGTGAATGGGGAGCCATCGCAGAATATGACTCATCTTTTGTGTGTCCCCTGTGCCCCTTCACCTGCAATGGAAAGTGCAAGTAACCTGTTAAAGTATGAAAGAAGAAGAAACTATATTAACCTGGGAAACAAACAGAGACGCTAGCTTTCCGCTATCCTTTTCCCTCATTTATATCAGTTTTGTTTAGTTCTTTATCGGCTAGGGTCCGGATTCTGTGGCGGCCCGACCCAAGTTGGCATATAAATTCAGCTGAGCCTTGTTGTTTGTCGACAATGGGCGAGCACACATAAATTATCGGCCAACATTCGTCTCAAGTTCACTAACAACTATCGCCTAATATTTACGTAGTGCAGACACAGACAGACGTACTTTCGAGAGGGGTGTTGTAAACAATGGCCGTAGACATAGATATGTTGAACAATCTATAGTAGTAATTTTTGTAAAGTTATATTGTGTTGTTGTTATGTTATTTTGTAACAATATAAACATACAATGCAGCTAATAGTTAATATGTACTTGCTTATTTGACCATGAAATGTACAGTTATTTTCTGCCGTAAAGGGTAAGTGTATATATTCTTTGGTAAAGGCCTATTATTATTGTAGAAATATATGACGCAAGATAAAGACTGAAACATTTCAAGTTCCTTTAATACAAAAGCGGAAACTAAATTAATTAAATACCGTTAAGCGTCTTGCAATAATTTTACAAACGAATGAAGTACGAGTACTTAAGCAATATTTCCTTCTTCGAAACTCTTTGTGTGATCCACGAAGACAGTTACAAGCAACTTTTCTCTGCAAATCATCGTTACTTGGAAATCTTTCTCGTATCACGTAAAAGTTTTCTATTAATTACTAAGCTCCCTTCGACTTCGTCTGTATGGAATTACTTGTACATTTTCCACTGAAAATGATATAGATCACATTCTTTTTTTTTATCCTACTCTGGTTGAAAGTCATGACTTCATTATTTCAGTGGTTTTGACGATGCGTTCACTGTTTTGACGTGAATAATTAAAAGGCAAGCAGATAGTTATATTGTAAGAACTACTGACGAAGCACTTCACAGTCAACACAATGTAACTACATTGTAACAGTATTCTGTGAAATGCCTCGGACAGGAAGGATGACAGACGCACTGTAAGCAATCTGTCGATCCTTAGAATTAAGATGATGCAACATTTTATTTCTTTATTATTTAATACCGTAGATCGGGCAGTTCGACATCCAACTCTGTTGGACTCACTCGTGTTTAAGTTAGTTTTTAAAAAGATATTTCCACGCTCCGGAAAGTTAACTGGCGCAGCCGGTAGGATAGCTGACTGTTTGTCATACGCGGAAAACTCTCGGAAAAGTACGCTAACATCGTGGAAAAACCGGGAAAACAGTTTCGAAGCTTCGTAAAATCCGAAATCGTCGCTGAAGTTCGCGTGTGTGCAGCAGTTCGTGTGTTTCAACACCGGGATAGGCTATCCTCGAACCAAATAAATTTGTTAACGGGAGTAATTTACCTAAAATCGGTAACGTGCGAAAATAAGGTGCAGACTGGCATGTAAGTTGTAAAATTCTTCTACATCCTTTCCTATCCTTTATCCTAGTGTTAGATTTAAGAAAGTGTTATTGTGAAAATTAATTTTGAAAAGTGAATATAAAGTAAACGAATTTAAGTTAAACATTTAAGGTATCTACGCGATAAAATCTCGCGATTTACTTTGAATATTATTTTAATTAGATAATAGGCGATAAAATCTCGCGATTTGCTTTAAATATTATTTTAATTAGATAATAGGCGATAAAATCTCGCAAATTAATTTAAAAAAAAAAGTCATATTTTAATTAGATTTAGATAAAGTACTACGCGATAGAATCTCGCGGTTACTTTATATTAGCTACCTTATTCTAAGCTTGTGTTATACAAACTATATTTTTACATTTTATCTACAATGGAAGACGAACTAGTTTATCCGACACCACACATCCCTCGCGAAATGCTAAACCTTATACCTGAATATAACGGGAACACAAAAACTTTAAGTTTGTTCTTAAGGAAATGTGAATTCGTTATAGCCAAATACCAAGGTGCAGCAAACGTTAACGATTTTCTTATTCAGTCAGTAACTAGCAAATTAACCGGGAAAGCCGCTGCTCTGATCAGCGAGCGAGGCGAATTTGAGACTTACGATGAAATAAAGGAAATTTTAATTCAACATTTCGGAGACCCGCGAAGTGAGGAATGTGTAGCGATCGAATTAGAAACATTAAAAATTAGAAACAGTGAATCATATCTAGAATTTTGTGGTAGAATCCAGGACGTGAGAGCAATTCTTATTTCAAAAGTTAATCAGAATCCGTCAGCTACTTTAAAAGAAGCAAAACGAATTATTTATGATCATACTTCCCTAAACGTTTTCTTGTACAATTTACCCGAACACATGGTGCGAATAGTTAGAATTAAAAATCCGACCACCCTAGAAGAGGCATTAAGTTTCGTTTTAGAAGAGGTTAATTTCCAGGAACAGTATAACCTTCGATCAAAGATGCTCCAAAATAGACCATCAAGCACTCAACAAAATATATTTAAACCGCCAATTCCGCAGAATGCTCAATTTAAATTTGGTATGCCGACACTTCCGCCAAATCAATTTAAATTCGGCATTCCGGGAAATTCCAATAATCTTTTCCGACCAAATCAGTATTTTGGTAATCGACCTTTAAATACAAATGCATTTAACCAACCGCGACCAACAGCACCACAATTTAATAATTTTACAAAACCACAGTTTGGTGCGAGACCCCAATTTAATGCAAACACACAATTTCAACCAACTGGCTTCCGTCCGCAAACAGGTCAATTCGGCTATAGACCTCAAACACAAGGTTTTAGACCACAGCCAGGTCAATTCGGATATAGGCCTCAGCAACAATATCAAGGTTACCGTCCTCCTAATTTCTCTAATGACGTTTCAATGAGAACCGCACCCGTAAAACCGCAACAGTTTCCAGTAAATGAAATATCTACTGATGAGACTGATTATTATAATAACCCCTATTATTGCGAAACCGAATTTGATGAAAACATGTATGCTTATTATAATGAAAATATGCATGCATATGCAGAACAATATCCCGATTCTTGTGAAAATGAATGTAATGATAATCCACAATTAGAAAATAATCAGGAAAAAGTAGATTCTATGGAAAATTTTCAAGTAAATTGCCTCCAAACCAGCCCGAGGTAATCGAAATAAATTCAGACAATACTCTTAAATTACCTTATATATATGTACCTGATATAGATGCTAAGTTTATGTTAGACTCTGGAAGCACACGTTCTTTTGTTAGTACATCTAAGGCTAATGAATACTTCAATAACTATAGATGCTACGAACCGTTTATGGTAACTAGTACGCATGCATCCAGTGTTCACAATGACGTAGTTAATATTCCACTTTTTTCAATTTTTAAGGAACCATTTACACATAAATTTTATATATACGATGTAGATAAAAGATACGATGGAGTAATCGGTTGTGATCTTTTGTCCCGTCTTAAAGCAAATATTTCCTATAACCATATGATGTTACAAACAGACAAAACAAATATTCCAATAGTATATAAAAGTGATTACAAAATTATATTAGAACCACGATCTGAACATCGCGTTAAATTACCCGTCAATCAGGAAAACGGCGATGCAATTATCGAATTTAAAGAGTTTTGTAAAGACGTTCGTATGCCTACTGCCTTAGTTTCTTGTAAAAATTATTTTGCTGAAACCATCATACAAAATGCAACAAACAATTTGCTAGAATTAGTTATTACAGCACCCTTCAAAGTATCACAATTTTATGACGAAATTCAGACTAACTATAACGATGACTATACAAACGTAGAGACAGACACCTTATTGACCGACAACTTAAATAAGCTTCGTTTAGACCATCTCAACATAGAAGAGCGAAGAGAAATCACTCGTCTATGTGAGGAATATAAAGATATATTTTATTGCGAAAACATACCACTTACCTTTACCAATCAGGTTAAACACCAAATCAGAACCGTAAATGAAGATCCAATTTATATAAAACCTTATAGACAGGCACCAGCTCAAGCACAGGAAATATTAGATCAAGTAGAAAAATTATTGCAAGATAACGTAATACAAGAGTCGCATTCTCCATGGAGTGCCCCTGTCCACTTAGTTCCCAAGAAATTAGATGCTTCAGGTGAAATAAAATATAGAATGGTCATAGACTACCGACGTTTAAACGAGATTACTATTGACGACAGATTTCCACTTCCGAACATATGTGACTTATTTGACAAATTAGGTAAAAGCAATTACTTTACAACGTTAGATTTAGCTTCTGGATACCATCAAATTGAAATTACAGAATCAGATAGAGAAAAAACCGCGTTTTCTACACAAAATGGTCATTATGAGTTCCTTAGAATGCCATTTGGTCTGAAGACAGCTCCGGCAACGTTTCAACGAACGATGAATAACGTGCTGAGAGGATTACAAGGAATACATTGCCTTGTTTACCTAGATGACATTTTAATTTACTCGAATGGACTAAAAGAACACCTTCAGAAATTACGTACAGTATTTGATCGACTAAGACAGACTAACTTGAAAGTGCAATTAGACAAATCCGAATTCCTTAGAAAGGAAGTACAATATTTGGGACATACATTGACAAAAGACGGACTGAAACCTAACGACGACAAAATTAAAGTAGTTATGGATTATCCGATTCCGCAGACACAGACTGAAATAAAACGATTTTTAGGATTCATAGGATATTACAGACGTTTTGTAAAAGACTTTTCAAAAATATGTCAACCTTTAACTGCATGTCTAAAAAAGGGCAAAAAGGTAATTATAGACGACAAATATACAGAAGCATTTCAGAAATGTAAAGAACTTTTGATAAATGCTCCAATTTTACAATATCCAGATATGAGCAAGCCATTCATTCTAACAACAGATGCATCTGAAGTAGCGCTCGGCGCAGTATTGTCACAAGGCTGTATAGGCAGCGATAAGCCTGTGGCATACGCTAGTCGTACGTTAACAGATACAGAAAAGAAATATAGTGCGATCGAACGTGAGTTGCTGGCTATTGTTTGGGCCACAAAACACTTTCGACCATATCTATACGGTAACAAGTTCACAGTATATACAGACCATAGACCTTTGATATGGCTTAGCAATTTAAAAGAATTAAATAGTAAATTAACACGTTGGCGTTTACGTTTACAGGAATATGATTTTAATATTATCCATAAAAGTGGAAAACAGAACGCAAATGCGGATGCGTTATCACGCCTCCAATTCAATGCATTAGGTAATGAGGATAACGATTCCATGATTGTTAACGTGGACGATAATGAAGAAAAATCGTCTAATTTAACAAAACAGGAGATCGATAACTCAGACACCATAACTATTTCCGATTCTGAGGAAACAGCTTCAATTAGTTCCGATATAGATATCGATCCAACTAACTATCCAGTTCGTTCCGATAATTCAAGTAGTATTCAAACTGTACATTCTGCACAAGAAACAGAATCTTTAGGTATACCAATATTACATGAAGCAATCGATACAAAACCAAATCAGATATTAGTATTTTACAAATTTAGTCAAGATATGCAAGTAACAGATGTATCCCGCGATAAGCAAAAAGTTATAGAAGTTTTCTTACCGTTGGGAAACGATCAAATAATAAAAGATTTTCTGAAACAATACATTAAGCCTAAAATCAAGCATTTTATTTACTTTGAACACCCAGAACATAGGAAACGATTTAGTAAAATCATTATCGAATTATTTAAAAAGGGCACTGTTAATTTTATTGAATGTACTGAACGCGTAGTTTACGTAGAAGATGAGCAGGAACAACGAGCAATAATTAATAAAATACATGACGGAAAAACATGCCATCGTGGAATTACTGAAACAGTTAAAAGAATTAAAAGAAATTACTTTTGGCAAAACATGCATGAAATGGTGACAGCAGTCATCAACTCTTGCGAACAATGTAAAGTTTCTAAATATGATAGAAAGCCCATCAAACCAGTTTTACAATTAACACAAACGCAAAATGCACCATTCCAGGAAATATTCATAGATACATTTTCAATTTAATCAAAAACATATCTAACAATTATCGATGCTTTTAGTAAATTAGGTCAGGCAATAGAAATCCCATCCAGATCAACACCAGAAATTGTTAGAGCACTAGTTAAATATTTCTCTTTTTATGGAACACCACAAAAAATTAGTTCAGATCCTGGAACCGAATTTAATAATGCTTTAATTAAAGAACTAACAGATTTACACAAAATAACATTGCATATTGGGACGCCAAATAACCCGAATTCCATGGGATTGGTTGAGCGTTTCCATTCCACTTTAATAGAAATATATCGAATAGCTAAGTACGAAAGAAAATATACCGATGCCGCCACAGTTATGACATACGCAGTTATGGCATATAACAACACCATCCATAGTACTACTGACTTAACACCATTTGAGGTAGTTTTCGGTCATACCGAACTAAATACAACATTTGATACAGATTTCCAGAAAAATTATCAACAACAACTTATTAAAGATCATAGAAAAAGAACTCACGAATTATATAAACATTTATCGGAAAATGCAGTAAAATTAAAGAAAAAGGTAATCGATAAACGAGGTGGAGAGATAGCCCCTGAATTAAAAGTAGGACAAACCGTATTCGCCAAAGCAGTTAATAAGCGACAATCTAAAGACAAACCTAAATATCAAAAGGCTATAGTCACGGGCAAAGCAGAACGTAATATTTTACCTATTAAAGTAAACGACCGCGATACGAAGGTACCAATTAAAAATGTGAAACGTCCTTCGCAGGTGGTGGACGAGGTGGTTGAACCTACTGATATGGACGTCGATAACGCAACGGCTCCTAGGTCAAACTCTCCCCAGCCAGGGACTTCAACTGGTGGAAATTAATCAAAATCCGGGAATCTTACCTTTTCAACAAGGTCAAGCATTTTTACAACGCGATCAGTGGTCCATTATAAAAACAATAGATTTAGAAGGTTTCGAACGCGATATTTTATTCAACATTGAAAAATATTCGGAATTGAACGATATTACTAATCGTTATAGCAATAATAGTTTTTATCAGTTTGAAATTAAGGAATTAGAACAATTAGTACAGTACTTACGCGATGAAACAATTGAGAAATTCCAACAACTGAGCCCCTCAAGAAAAGTAAAACGAGGACTCATTAACCCAATCGGTTCAATTATCAAGTTAATTACAGGAAATTTAGATTACGACGATGCCGTTAAATATGACAAACTTATTGCAAGTATACAAACCCACGAACAGGAAGTCTCCAATAAAATCACCATAGTATCTGAAATGTTAGACCATTTTCTAAACTCCACAAAAATTATTGATGAAAATACGCAACTTATGAATGAGCGTCTTGTACGAATTGAAACAAAACTTAGTGACCTCTCTGTTAAAGAAAATCAACTCGGTTATGTTACATATCTTATTGGTATTCTAAACATGTTCGTTGCTAACTTTCGAACCATGTATATTCAACTTAGTGAAATAGAAACTGCTCTAGCGCTCAGTAAAGTATCAGTTCTCCATAAGAGTATTTTAAACCCAAATCAATTATTAGAATTACTATTAGAAATAGCTCAACATGATAATTTAATGTTTACCGTAAATGAACAAAATCTGATTAACCTGGAAGAAACTTTCTCTGTAAAAACTTACATTACTAATAATGTTATAAGATTTATTATAGATATACCTTTAGTTGACAATGTTACATATAATTATTTTAAACTGTATTCCCTTCCCATATTCTATAACTCCATAAACCTAACCTATATTATAATCCCTGACTTTCCTTACCTACTCGTAGAAGGATTAAAATACTTACCGATAGCCAAACCGTGTAAAGAAGTTACAGACAAAGATTACCTGTGTACTGAAGACGACCTCGCACTTTACGCCGATAAAACCTGCATAGAACAACTGATGACGTATTGTCCAAATCCATCTTCGTGTTTACCTAGATCAGTCAACGTGGAAGACCTGAAACTTCAAAAGATTACAGCAAATAGTTGGATTTTATTCTCCAAGTTTAACAAAATTATCTCACAAAACTGTGATAGTAACATCATCCATGGGCAGATACGAGGAACATACATACTAACCATACCAGATAGATGTATAGTATCCATAGAAGGAATAGAAATCCGAGGACAACGTTATTACTCCATGTTCAAGAAAAACAAACCTTTACCTGTAATAGCATTACCCCATTTACCTGAAAATCAGCAACAAAATTCTACGAACTATGAACCTGTGAATTTGAAGAAAGTAAATCTGGACGACATTCAGCATTTAAATTATGTACTGCAAAAAGGAATGAAAAGTGTGAAAAGTGACAGTGTACAACCAAGTGAAAGTGTTGCTACCATTGTATTATATGTAATACTTTCCGTATTAATTCTAATTTTCATTGTGTTAAAACGTAAGATAATTGTAAGAAAATTATGTAAGAAAACTCCTTCTGAAGTTAACAATGAAACGGAAAACCCTGAAACTTCACCTAATCAAGTAAATGAGATACCCTTGATACATTTAAAAAAGTAATTATTTTAGTTAAAAACAAAGTTTAAATTGTTAAAATTAGGTAAAGTTTCCAATGAGTTTCCTGAAAAATTATGTTTTTCAGATAAACTTCATTCTAAGGGCGGAGGAGTTATATTGTAAGAACTACTGACGAAGCACTTCACAGTCAACACAATGTAACTACATTGTAACAGTATTCTGTGAAATGCCTCGGACAGGAAGGATGACAGACGCACTGTAAGCAATCTGTCGATCCTTAGAATTAAGATGATGCAACATTTTATTTCTTTATTATTTAATACCGTAGATCGGGCAGTTCGACATCCAACTCTGTTGGACTCACTCGTGTTTAAGTTAGTTTTTAAAAAGATATTTCCACGCTCCGGAAAGTTAACTAGATAATCAACACAACACTAGGTAAATAATTAGTAGTGGCAGAAAAGTTTTACGACGTTCTGTGGGCCTACCACAAGCTCTAATAGCAGTTATTTTTAAGTTGAGAGAGTGAGACGCCGCTATACGGCGTGTAAAGCGGCATCTCACTCTCTCAACTTAAAAATAACTGCTATTAGAGCTTGTGGTAGGGCACCTGGGTGCCTACCATCAACTTTCAGACAGCGATTCAAAAATAGCGCGATGCAGAATAGGTTCCTAAAATGAATTGCTTTCTTTCGTACTCTGACCTTCTAAAAACTGGATCGCAAATGAATTGCTAAATGTGAATGACCGAACGATTTGTGTCCTTATTTCTTCTACCCGTCTCTTTCACTCGATTCTGTCATGCCCGGAGAGTGAGAGGGACGGGTATAACCTGCAGGTGTCATGTTAGCTTGGCCGAGTTATAAGTCAAATAAGAGTTGATGAGAGCTCAGCGGCTGTGAAATGTCATTGAATGATCACTGAATCGCTGTCATTGATATTAAGCTGTCGTGGTACGAATAAGCGAAGCAGATCAGTTTAGGTCCTAAACAAAACCGCAATAAGAGTTGATGGTAGGCACCCTGTTCTGTGGGCAGGCTGCACTCATGTTATGATGATCCTTGGGGTATTATTACCAGCAGTGGGTGTCATACGGCTGATGATGTAAAGTGCCTAAAATACATATTATTATAAATTGTTGTTTTTCTTTTCATTATTCCATGGACAGATTTGGCTCCTTCACTGTTATATATAAGTATCATAATTTTATTAGGGTATACATTCGGAGTAATGTATTACGTCTCGATAGCGGAACCTTTTGTGTTCGTATCATTAGCGAGACAGCAACTTGTATTTATAATTTCGAGCGTGAGTTTGGTGATACACGCTTAGGTGCTGTGTTTGAATGAAAGTCGAAAGTTATTTTATTTTATCCATTTTATTATTAGGTAAGAAAAATTTACTCGTGTCTGAATTTTTTTATATGATGTGTTGTGAAAACACAATAGGTACAGTCACGAGCAATAATATGTAAGTATACAACATAGAACTATGTCACTATGAAGCATTCCGAAAGAAAAGGATCAGTGTCACCTCAGTGTCACAGAAGTCATTCAATATGACATAATCCTATGTTGTATACATAATATTATTGCTCGTGAGTGTACATAGTTACATACTTATATTTCTTATAATTTTGATGAGCTGTGTGGGAGCACGCTCCTGTATCACCCCTTATAATATTTTGGTCACCCATCACAATGGTGACCTTAGCTAAAGTTGCTTGACATCAGTAATCGATGCCTCCAAGTGCGTAGTAAACACGTCGGTGGTACAATGGCCCACATGAGCCGAATGAACCACAATGTATGGAACAGCTGATTTTTTTTCGCAATGTGGCACTTGGTCCAATTGTTAAAGTTGTTTGTATTGATGGGTACTTTCACCCCCTGAAGTATGGCCTATATTTAAACAAACACCCTGTATAGCCATTCGCCTCATACTTGGTCACCCATCCCAAAAGTGACCTTTGCCAAAGTTGCTTAACATCAGCAATCGATGCCTCCAAGTGCGTAGTAAACACGACGCCGTACAATGGCCCGCATGAGCCGTGTGGGAGCGCGCTGCTGTATAGCCGTCCGCCTCATTAAATTTTGTTTGAATAGAGGGATGAACCACTATGTACTTGGTCAGATATGTACAGACAGCAAAACAGTTGAATGATCACATTTTTTCCAAGTGACCGAATTTAAAGTCAAGTTCAAAAATACCGTGAAACAATGTCATAAAGTAAGATTTATATTACTTATACCTGTTTTCGAGATATACCTACTCGAAGACAATAAACCAGATAAACTTATATCCCCTTTTCTCACGACAAAAGATAGTCTCTGCTCTTTTACAAATTTTCCTTTTCCTAATACAATATCTACGTCAACTTCATTGCAATCCGAATAAAAGTTTGGAAGTCAGGAGTTTCTCCATTTGATTTTATGTTTCTATATACATTGTTGTACATGTATATATTGTTTCTATTTGATATGAAGAAAGCGCCTATTTTGTTTTGAGTTAGTGACTATAACTAGGTACTATTAATATTAATACTTAGTTCTTCTTGCTGAAAATAGTAACATCAGATCTACGATGACGTATCACCGCAGGATTTTAAAATTAAATTAATATTCATAGTTTGCATGGGTGGGCCATTGCTATGAAGTCCACTACAGTAACTTGAATAATATGCGACAAACAACAAGATTTATAGTGTTTTCATATTGAGAAACAGGGGAATGCAATATTAATTCCGCTATATCACGATCTCAATTTATAACTTGAGGTGATTACCATCAGGCAATATAAAATAGATCGTGAAACAAGTAAGTTTTTCTCCAACTTTGCATTGGTTAATATCGGGATAATACCTATAACCAAGCGAAATACTACCAAGTAAATTATTTGATTATTTTCAACACACTTGCTCATAAAGTGAGCCTTATTACATCGATCTTAGGGCCATAAACCGAACTATAACCCACGCGTGCATAATAATATTACAGTACTAGTTGCGTAATAGAATTATCCCTACAAAGTTAAGTAAGTACCTAACTGCAAATTATATGCGAGTAAACAGAGACTTTTCAATTTAACCGGGTAATACAGTATCCCTACAAAGTTATGTTAGTACCTAACTGCAAGTTATATGCGAGTTAACAGAGCATTTTCAATTTCAGCGGGTAATAGATACAGTTCTTTTTTTGTAACAACAAAGAGGTTTTATACGGCTGAAAATCCATTTACGTTTTTAGAATAAATAAATGTGTCCCTAATTAAGACAAAAAACATAATTAAGTATATTATTATCAAATTATTTATAATTCACAATAATTTATTATAAAACATTTGCATTTTATCACTATTTATTATACTTAATTATTTTGAAGTAGGCTGTATGGCTGTATGTAATCAATCACCTCACATTTGGCGCGTGCAAAAAAAAAATAACTTGCGCGCTTTTCCCCTTAGTTAATAATTAATATTAGGTTAATACAATATGTATGCAATAAATGTTTGTTTTTCCTCGCAAGTGTGTTGAAAAAGTGCGTATGAAACTCGTGAGCAACTTACTCACTAGACACTCGGCTGATTTACGCCCTCGCCTGCGGCTCGGGCTGCAACCCACAGCCTCGTGTATAATGAGCAACCTAGGCTCACTTGTATCATAATATACTATTATGTATGATTTTCTGAAGAATCGTAATGTGTTCACTGAATAAAAAATGACGCTTAGTATTCGTAGTATTAAATAATATGTTTCTTCATTAAAGTTGAATTATTCATATTCAACTGAAGTAATTACACCGGCCTTTATTGAACGTCTAAAATTACGCCAAAGCTTCGGAAACCCTACGTCTTAGTAGATCTTATACCGACAAAAATGTGCAAGTAGCTCACCAAACAAAACAAAATACTTTTTTCACTTCTCATGCTCGTAAAGTTCGTGTTTATGTTGGGTATAGGCTGCATAAAATCGCTTTTTATGCTCTAGTGCATAAAGTAAAATCTTCGTCTATGTCACAGACTCTAAGACAAAGGTCGCCAGGTAAACAGTCAAACACGCAATTAAACTTCGTTAAATAAACTTGTTGTTTCATTCTGTTTCTTAAATTTTGTACATAATCCATGTTAAATTACTAAATAAATAAAACTAGGCAAAATTAATGAGTTTTGTAAGAAATAAGTATTTCAAGAGCATTATGGACTACGATCTATGCTAAGTAACTGTGCTGCCACTTCCACGTATAAAAAAAGAAAAAGAAAGTTTTCCCGCCAATATGGCGAGTTCTTTATTTTTTCTTTTTTGCAATATTGTAATTTATACACCTCACACTCGAAGTGAAAAGCAGAGTGTATAACTCGTACATAAAACCCATTTTACCCTCGAATTGACTATCCATCCTCGCCTACGGCTCGGGTGGATATATACGTCTCGGGTAAAATGGAATGTTTTATGCACTTGTTGTACAATCTACTATTATTCTGACCTTACTCCGTGTAATACGAGCATCGGCTGAATAGTTCGAGCCGGGGCCCTACGCCACAAACATCACCGCTCCATCATCGCGCCCATCTCGCGAGCAAACACCGCCATTCACACACACAGGCAGACAAACACATACATACACTTTTACTTATAAGTAGCGACAGTTGAGCTTTCCCACCAAAGAAAATTATGCCATATGCCTACTTTTACACTTAGCTACTACTAAGTCTGCAGAGATCTCTCACGTCTGTATTTGCCTACAACTTGATAATACTTAGTAGGAATAAATATAAAATAACGAAAAATATTACAGATTGTGTTCAAAACTATGACACTGACTAAACTCACCATCACTTTGTTTTTATATTTTACAAATATAAGCACGAGTCCTCGGACTTATTAGTGCCTATACAGAGTTTATTCATTTTAAACAGATTCTAGCGTAAAAAACTTTTTCAAAATATGCAGACGTAACATTAACTTTTGTGTAAAGCACCACTCGTTCAACTTAATATGTAGAGTTACTTTAGAATCTAGATGGTTAAGTACATTATTTATGTGTGCGGTAAGCTTGACACTTTCACTGGGTTCCATTCATCTCGCGCGTCACAAAGGGACCCAGCTCTTTGCAGACATCTCGATGACATCATAAATAGCATGGAGTATGTACGTACATCATTTATTTGTATCTTGTAGCTTTTGTTCAACCTCTACATAATGGGTAGAATAAGAATAAGGTCATCATCTTTATACCTATTTGAAATGGTCGTATTCAAAAATTATAAGTTTTAACAACAGCTGAATTTATAAAGATATCGTCTAGCAAGAAAATTTGATCTTTAGAGGTATGAGATCCTTATGTCATTTACCTAGTACGTGGGTAGTATACATTAAGTATAATTCGAGGTACCTAAGTCATTTTAATGACACATAAATTGATGGGAGGTTGGTACTCTTGAATATCATAACAGAAAGAAAGAAAGAAAAAATCTTTTTCACTTCATGCTCACCTCATGCTCGTGAAGTTCGTGTTTATGTTGGGTATAGGCTGCATAAAATCGCTTTTTATGCTCTAGTGCATAAAGTAAAATCCCCATCTAAGTCTCAAACTCTAAGACAAAGGTCGTCAGGTAAACAGTCACACGAAATTAAACTTCGTTAAATGAACTTGTTAAGTATTTTATTCTGTTTCTTTAATTTTGTACACAATCCACGTTAAATTACTAAATTAATAAAACTAGGCAAAATTAATGAGTTTTGTAAGAAATAAGTATTTCAAGAGCATTATGGACTACCACTGGTGCTGCCACTGCCACGTATAAAAAAAAGAAATCTTCCCGCCAATATGGCGAAGTCTTTATTTTTTCTTTTTTGCAATAATGTTATTTATTTTCCTTACACTCGAAGTGAAAAGCAGAGTGTATAACTCGTACATAAAACCCATTTTACCCTCGAATTGACTCGTCTCGGGTAAAATGGTACGTTTTATGCACTTGTTGTACAATCTACTATATTTGATACTCAAACAAAATAATTATTTTCTTATGTTATCACTTTAAAAGAAAAACTGCATACATCAAAATGGTCTGCGCTCAGCATATGTCCTGGTATTAACCAAGACGCTGGTCTTCTGCGGATGCCATCTCATAAGCAATAAAAATAAACATAAAAAAATGACCTTGTGGCGCTGCTGGCCTAACGATGCTATATTCAGAACCCAAACGATTCAACACAGTCAACCGTAATTATGTGTCCGTTACAGACTGATTTCTAATCTCTCTTGATGATTATGTTCCATCTATCGAGCTTTCTAGGAATATCTACCGGGTGTTTGTCTTGGAGCGCAGCATAAATGTACATCGAGCAAATGGCTTTGCCGACAGTCGAGGCCTAGTGAGCATTGAAATGCTTTCAATGCGGCGCTATGCTGCCGGCAGCGCACAATACATGCCAATCTACGCGGGAATTCGGCTTAGATGCCTCTACGTCTACGCTTTGGTAGGGCTGGTGCGTCTATTGACCAGGCAATATACCGCTGCCGGCTATCGCAATATTAAAGTAAGGTTAATTATAGAAGACTGAGCTATACACTGCGTATTAGCGCTATCTCTTTTACAATCTTACTTTAACTGCTTAACATTGCTCTACTCTAACAGCTCATAGTAAGGCCCCAGTACTGCTTCTTCACTGAAAACGGCCAATCCCAGTTGCTGTAATAATATAGTCAGAACTTTTTTGTACAACGTTATTAAACAGATTGATGCAGTTCGTGTGCTCTATAAAATTTGATAAGTCCATTGCAAAAATGAATTCAATATTTTTCAACAATTTAGTTTTTTTTAAATTAGAAGTAAGTTCATACCTAAGTATTTTTATACTATAGAGCTTCTATATACGAAAACTTACAAAGCGCACTTATCTACAGGTACCCCTACGTATAAGTACCTACTTATATCATAAAGAGAAATGATTTCTTTTCTTGTTTCTTTGTATGTTTCTAATGGATAAAGTCATAAACTACTGAACTGATTTCATCAGTAGAAAGCTACATTATTCCCGAGTGACATATGTTATATTTTATCCCGATATTCCTACAGGAACGGAAACCACGCGGGAAATGACGCGGGGAGCGACTAGTAATACCTAGATAATTTCTTAATTAATATAACGTGGATCGCAAAGTCACCTACTGTTCGTTCTTTCATCATAACTGAGTGGCTGACTGACTGTTAGGGTACTGTATGGAGGCATCTCCAGATTCTTATATTATATAGCTTTTGCCCGCGACTTCGTTTGCGATATTAAGATAGTTGTGCGTTTATTTTGAATGTCACGGATTACCAATATAGTATCAGGGTATTTATTTATCAGTAGACCTTATTTTTTAGTTCCATGCTCACTTATCTTTTGATATAGTGACTCAATCAAAGTCTTTGATCGCTTGGTTTTTACTATCAATTAACATGCACTATGAATGAAAGCTATCTATACCCTCCAAAAATAGTGTCTCTACCTTCAACCTAAATGGAAATTCCTTAAGAAACTGAAACACTTTGTAGCATCCTGTATAATGGGAATTTTCCAAAACCCTTTCTTTGTGCTTATCTACACCATGAAAGGTATTCCCCATACAAACTGGAATACCCTGTAGCACCCTGTATAACGGCAATTTTCCAAAACCCATTCTTAGTGCTCACAAACATTATAAAAGGATTTACCCTCCAAAAATGGTGTATTTATCTTTAGCCCTATACATATCCCCATACAAATTGGAACACCCTGTAGCACCCTGTATAACGGAAATTTTACAAAACCCTTTTTTAATGCTCACCTACACCATAAAAGGTAAGTATCTGGATAGATACTATCTACCCATTAAAAATGGTGTCTCTATCTTCAACCCTATACAAATTCTCATACAAACTTGAACAACCTGCATCCTGTATAACGGGAGTTTTCTAAAATCCTTTCTTAGTGCTCATCTACATCATGAAAGGTATCTACCATCTAAAAATGGTATCTCTACCTTCAGCCGTTACGGCTCTACGCCTATGCCAACAATGAATGAATCAATCAATTTTGAGTTTTTTAAGTATACTTAGATATCTTTGTAACTATTTGGCCGCTTGCTCATTCTCTCCAGCTAGAGACAAATCCGTATTCTTCAAATATCTCTATTAGCTGTGTGATTAGTGACTACCAGGTAGCCTCTAAATAGACCCCGGACGATGGTCGGCCGCAGTAAGCCAACCTGTCTAGGTGGGTATTCTTGTTCGACGCGGACTTGAATAATGTGTAGGTTTGGTGCTGTTCTTCAGACGATGGAACATTTGATATAGTGCCCTGCGTGTCCAACCAGCTGCACGCAGGAAGACCTAATGGACGCTACCAACGCTGCGATCCGCGTAGCCGAGTTTTGCTCCGACACTGTTTAGGTTATGCTATCGGGTCGATAAGAAGAAGAAGAAGCTGTAATTTACTGATTCATAAATAGTAAAATCGCAGTCTAAAATAAAAATCATAGTAAGATATTAACAGAAATTTTTGATTTTATAAATGTCTTTAAATATTAATTGTAAGATTGAGGAGTGTGAGATAAAGTGAAATACATATTTTTTTATCAATCAACCAAAAAGTACTTTACTAGCGTTTATTTTATTTTTTTAAATGTACTGACAGGAATGATTTTACGCATTTCACGAACTCGCCATAGACACCACGCAGGAATACCCACTAAACCCCTCACTTCGCACCCACAGAGGCTAACCTGGACTTGTGGGATCCGGAGCGGACGCTCTCGGACTGGTCAGGGGCTAACCCGGCATATCCGGGCCTGCTCACGAATTGGAAGATGGCTGAGGTTACACTCGTACCTCAGTGGCCTAAAAAATACCTATTCTCATTTAAAAGCTATTTTTACTTTGTTGAAATGATAATATAAATGTTGCAAGCAAACCAAATGCGAACTGGCGACCGCAATCTGCGGAGTACGAGTAGTAATTTACGCTGTGAAGAATGCTGCTGCAGTTTGCATTCGTATTGTGCAGTAATTGCAATAACTTAAAAGAAACTTGTTTGGAGTAGAATTACATTAAGTTGAATAATATTCTATTTAAAGTAAATTCTTGTTAGCATCTTCATTAGTACCTATGTCAAAAATAGTGGCGAAGTTACGGGGTTCTAAGAGGCTAAAATAACATCTAGGTACCTACAAAAGAAGTGATTCAACCTTTTGCATTTACAAATCTATTTTTTGTGTTATATAACTGTGTCATAAAAATCGTATTATAGGAATGCTTAAAATATACCATTCCTTTTAACATCAAAGCTTAAGTGTTCGATGATGTCGATACATTTTCAAGCATCCTCTTTTTGCAAGCTTTTTATTAACAGCTTGCCATGTTAGTAAGTTAGTGTTAGTGGGGGAAAAAACCTTGCAAGCTTAATTTGACCCACTTCCCAGTGTCCGATGGAGCTGAAATTTTGTATAAGTACAGGTTTGGTTCAGATAATAATAAAGTGTAGTCAGCAAACAAGCTTGTCATAAAAATGAAATTTTTACTAAAAAAATTATTACTAATAGTGAGTAACAAATCTTGCAAGCTTAATTTGACCCACTTCCCAGTGTTCGATGGAGCCGAAATTTTGTTTACGGGTTGGGTTTAGATGACAATATAATATTTAAGTAGGTACAGTTAGCAAAAAAGCTTGTCATGAAAATGAAATTTTTACTAAAAACTTATTAAAGTAAAAAGGGCATATTGAAAATGAATTATTAGAAAAAATCGACTCATTTAATACTTCATTTTCAATATTTTCAATAATAAAAATTACATTGTAAATGCAAAAAAGTATTAAATAATATTGCCATGGGGCTTAGTTCTAGTTCTCACTGGAACCTTATTCATCTCATCATTATTCGTTACAGTAATAAATCAGAGAAAACCCTGGAGAAGATAAACTGATTGAGTGGAAATAGTATCAAGCTGTTCAGTATGCGAGTCGGCTTTTAGCATAACGTATTGCATTCAATTCCGCAACGCGAACCCAATTTTAAACGTACACAATAAAATGTTTTACCACCCCATATTTAAACATTATTTTGTCGAATAAAATTAAACAGCGACGCTTATAAATGAATATAGACGGTATCATTTACGGTGGCAACAAGCAATCTGGCAAACATGTTTATGTTAAAAGCTGTATTGGTTTTGGGCAATGAATTGGGTTCGCCGCTGGGGAAACGGCGCGGCCCGCCATTTCATATATCGGATAATTGTTTTGTCTGGTGAAGCGATGCGGACACTACACAACAGCCTGATTTAATAAATTATTTGAGGTATCATTTCAGCCGTACGACGCCCACTGCTGGGCATATTTGAGGTAATATTAACGTAATTGTAATGTATTCCCCACGCTCGCCCTGCTCGCTCGCTCACTCGACGCTAAATTGATAACTCGCGGCTGAAATTTAGTTTGACGATGCAAGCGGCGAAATGAGCTGATCGATCGTGGCGGGCAAACACTATGCAAATATAATTCAAATGGGTCTGCGATACAAGCTGAAATCATAATAGGAGCCTCGGAGTTGGCAAACAAGCGAGACCAAAGTTTAATATCGCAGTCACTTGTTTTCTTCGAAAATTGGTTGTTTTTGTTTTAGCAAATAGGATTGAGATTGACTTAGCAATGTGATGCAGAAATAATCTTTAATTATATGGATTCCAAGAATCATCAAAATATGAATCACATTATACTTATATTGCTGTGTATGCGCGAGTGAACTTCTTATGTTAGTCACTCAGGTAAAGATGGTGTCTCTACTAATAATCGTGTTAATTTTGTTTTATTTTTACCTAGATATAATTTTTTACTGCTACAGATGCGTTTTATTAAACTCCTTTTCATTTGTTTCAGGTACAGTGCACAAATCAGTGGTGCGCTCAAAATGCGAGTGCGCCCGCACCGCCGCTGCTGACAGTACCGTTCGTGCCATAGCAACCAGCCATGGAGCACCGGCTCGTAGTGCTGCTGGCGGTCGCCGCCCATCTCTGTTAGTATTCAAAACTAATTAGCAAAAATTTCCCAGTTAAAGCCAGGAAGACGCATGTATCCAATCAGTGCGATCAGAATTTCCACAACACCTTACGATCTATTTTTTGTTTTTATGTTGAATATTTTTTTCTTTTATTACGTAATATCTTTTGTGTGCCCTCAAGTCTAAGACGTGCTTAAAATATAGTATCGCAAAAACATTCTCAAGGATAAGCCAACCCTTTTAAAACTTATATTCTGTGAAAATTTATGTCTCATTTGTTCGCTAAATCCCAAACGGGTGACGTTAAATGCTAGACTAAAGCAAAAGCGAGACTTGAAATCCTTTTTAATAAAAAATACTCTGCCAAAGTAATTGGTATTGCAAAAACCGGGTCAAAGAAGGGCGAGGTGTGATAACTATCTAAGGTGGACTATCTCAGACCACTTGGTGGCAAATGGGCTGGAAGTAACAGGGATATAGCGACACGAACCGCCTGAATTTGTTACCCACTTTCCAATTCGAGAAAGCAATGCAAATTCCATTTTGCTACTGGTTTTATTAGGTGAACTTTGAACGCCTTTCAACTACTCACTAGAGTCTGATTCAATGTAAATTCTCTTTCATAAACTACATATTGTGTCTCGTAACTCTTTATTGTTCTGTTAAAATAACAAAATTCGTATTTTATTCATGAACTTACGTCGAAATAAACAATAATGCTTGTTGAGACAAACACGGTTTTTCACGATGGAAGTTGCATATCTTGCGGTTATATAGGTACTTATCCATAGTTAAATCATGTTTCATCATTTCAGCCGTACGACGCCCACTGCTGGGCATATATTATGATTATAGACACTCAATATAACTAAATGAAGACTAGAGGCTATGACAACAGATTTTTAGGCTATGTGTAACTGTATCACAGATCATTTGCCAACCAATGGTACTGAAGTAACGTCGTTACGGAGTTTTCGTCTTTATCGAGACATTTCCCCGCGAGCACTTTGCATAAAAATGTCGTAGCTGAACTCAATGTTAAAATATATGTTTTATGTGAAATCCCGACGAGATTTACTTATCGAGTCTCGGGGTAATGGCCTTAATAAACAGATGAGGTTCTTGACTCCCACATGTGATAGTTTGCAATCGGTCTGTAAATCAGAAGATACCATAAATGCTGAGATGGGAACTATTATCGTCTACTTCGCAGACTGAAATGCTTTTGTACCTAGGGTGGGTCGATGTACTCAGAAAGGAGTACAAAAACAGATCATAAATAATTTCAGATTAGACTTTACTTCGACGCTTCTCGTAACGACTCCGTAGCTCAGTGGTTAGAGCAGTCGCCCGGAAAGTGAAAGGTCGTTGGTTCGAGTCCCAACGGAGCTGAGGGCCTACTCTGAAACGCAAAACCCGAAACTTCGTTATACCCGTCCCTCGCACGCTCGAGTCATGACAGAATCGAGTGAAAGGGACGGGGCTAACCGAAGTTTCGGAAGTGCGTTTCAGAGTAGGTACAGTCCCTGGTTGTGAGACGGGTCGATTTTTTTTCTAAATACTTCATTTTCCATTAGACTTTACTTGTTCTATGATTAAATGTCTGACAATTATCATTCATCACTAACCTTTATGAAATATGTAACGACCAGACCATTCTATAAAAAAAATACTGCTATATATTTTAATCATCATGGCATTAATGTACTGTCTATATGATAGAGTTCCTTCTTCAAATCTTGGTTATTAACTAAACATTTTAACTTTAATTTTCAGGTAGTATAGCCTCCACCGAAGGTCCCGTATACGATGGCGGGCAGCCCCTCGCGGCCAGTGCGCCCCCAGCCAATAACGTCATCACGCAGACTGTGTACGGCTTCTTGGACTTCACCACCACCATAGGGAACACCGTCATGGTCTTCTCCCCTCATTCCGCCCCACCACCAGGTTACTCTTTTGTAGCTTTAAATAAAATACCAAGAGTTTAAAACACCTGTTAAGTGAAGTATAAAATCACTCTACCTAAGTTATTTTCAACAAACTATAAATCTATATCTAGACTTAAAAGTAATTGTGATTTTTAATATATGACAATTAGGTAAGCTTTTACAAATATTTACCTCGATTTTTACTTTTTTCAGAACCACCGAAGACTGAAAAATCTGTCCAAGAAAATATTATAGAAACTAAGCCACCGCCTCCGTCGGTAACAAGTGTGAAACCTGAAGCCATCAAACCTAGTAAACTTTCTGACAACAATAAAACTAACAAGCCTTCAGGTCCCGCAGTTATATCCAGTGCAATATCAGTAGTTTCTTCTCCACCTAAAAAGGAAGTAAAAGTTGCTAATGCTCCAAAATCTGTAATCAAGGAACAAAAGCAAATAATAACAAAAGTTGAAGTAGTTGCAGGACCATCTAAAATTGTAGAAAGTAGCTCACCAAAAGCAACTTCATCTAAACAAAGCAAACCCAGTAATTCCGGTGAAAAGAAACTTAAACAAGAAGCCATAAAAAGTGTCACAAACGTAGTCAGTAGCAAAGTTGAAGTTAAACAAGGACCACCGGCATCTATTATAAATTCAAAAGTTAGTAGTGTAGTACAAATTAAGTCGAGTAAACCTGAAGAGGAACCTGCCATTTTAATCACAAATAACAATATCGGTGAACCAGAGTACGATTTCTTATCGCGTCAACCGTCAGAATTTGTGGAAGAAACCTACAAAGTTATTAATATACGACCTTCAAAGACTCATGGACCGAAACCAAAACATAAGAACAGAGTTCATCCACCTACTCCACAGCCGGAAGATGAAGATCATCCACTTGGCCTTGTGACAACACTTGGTGGAACTATAGTGAAAGATGGACTTACAACAGTTCATGAAACAAGCGTGATAGGAACTTACATTTCTGGAAAATACGCGCAAGTATTAAACAGTAATTCCAAAGTTCTGCCTGCAGGGCATAGAGCAAAGATAGCCCCAACCCCTACACATAGAATTTTAAAGACCCCTGCACCTGGTTTGAAAAATCTCAGACATAATCTAGAACCTACTCCGTCATTAAACGATGATGATTTTAGCAAACCAACACGCAGACAAACAAATAATGGTAGTTCCTTTAAAAATCGTCATAGAGTGCAGAGCAATTCAGAAAATGACAACCATGCTAACATCCAACCAAGCCAGGGTAAAAAGTTTAAAAACCGAAACAGCTCGCATTCTCAGCGAACTCAAAGGTACTGTAGTTTATATTTATTCAAACCATCCTCATAGTATTATTGCCGACAACCTAAACATTTAATGCTTACATAACTAATATTTTTACCATGTAGTTTCCCATTCTTAATATTAATTTGGAAAAGTTCGGTTTGTCGACAATAGTTATTTTTATTTTCAGTACTCGTTATGGCCGTCCTGCACCTCAACTGGCAACCGTCTCTGTTTTCAGTGAATCTCCATCACCGTCATCGTTCTCCAACCGAAGAAAAAATAACCGCAACTCCGGACATAAGACGGTAGTCACTCCATCGAGCAATGACAATCAGTCTAAACGGGGATTCAAACCTCGCGTACAAGCTACTCCAGTTGAACAAGTCACACCCGCAGGATCAACTAGTGTATACAAGTTCAAGTTAAATCGCGCACCAGGTTCAGGACGTTGGCAATACAAAACGAGTCCGAAACCGAAAGTTACCATAAGAAAAATGAATCTAGGTGATGATGATCAAACTACACCGAACCCGAATCCATTCATTGATGAAATCCAAGCAAACGACGTTTTACCTCAAGCAAGATCCGACAACGACCTGGAACTCTCGGGCTCCCAAAGTGGACCTGGCACCCTTCTCGAAAGCGATCCCGATGATAATTCAATTGAAAAGCCCCCTCCGGTCGAAACTCTGAAAGTCGAAATATCTACTCCTGCTGACTTTCGAGATGTTTATTACGAAATTGCTACCATAAAGTCGCCTTATACTTTCCAGGTTCGTATCACAAAAATAACTGTTTGTATGTTCAATGTTTCGATTTTTCTAATAAAATTATTGTTTTTTTTTTCTTTTTCAGGTCGGACGTGTTAAAAACACTCGTATCATTACCGTGACATCAACGATAGAAAGACGCATTGAGCCAACATTGATACCAACCTCGCAAAGTTCTCTCAACGAGCCGTTGACAGAAAACATATTAGCGACAGCGTCCCCGTACGGAAAAGATCACAATTTGGATTCAAGTATCGCAACATTACCTGCTATCACATTATCATCTGACATGGAAACTCCACCACTAGAAACCGTTACTGAAACTTTCAGTACAACTCAACACATGTTGAAGACTCATATATTACCAGTGGTGAGAGAACCTAATATAACTAGCAGTTTAACTTTCATACAGACCTATGAAGTCACCAGATTTGTAACTGCTACAAAAACACTACCGCCAATGGACTTCTTCCAGTTTATACCAAGCAAAACACTTAAAGAATTCAACAGCCGTCTGGACGAGGCTGGTTCTGAACTTCATTTAGAATTAGATTTCGGTGACAGCAATGAAGATGAAGATGGGGTTCCACGTCGAGTATTCCCACCTGATTTGGATTTGGCGAACATTGGATCTGACTTTGACTTAGCTGAAGTAGATAAATACGGTGTCCCGGACAATCACTTAAGACTAAAGAAAGCACACGGACAAAACAAGCACAATCACGTGACTGAAGCCCCCACCCCGCCCACTCCCGCTCTCACACCGGAACAAGCTCAACAGCTAGCGTTATTGAGACTTCTAAATCCGGCCGCAGCTGCTCAAATCCCCAACGTCGTAACAACATCCAAGCCAATACTAAAATACGAGACAGTATACGAATCGCATGTGATACCGGTATACGATGGCAAGAACACTGTGCAGAGTACTATTTCAAGACCGGTAGCAACCATAACCAAAACTGAATATGAAATTGGAACAAGCAGCCTGCCAGCGCTGCCTTTACAACCCATCAATCCTCTTTACCCACAACAACAATTCACCGTCACGTCTACACCCGTAGTTGTGAACACAGAAGTGGTTGCAACAGACAGCCAAATTCTGAAACTGACGTTCGGTGCTAAGACGGTGTACACGACGTTGTTCACGACCAAGGTGGTGCCAACGGTGCTCACTTCCTACGTTACATCGTCCATTCCCGTGCAGCATAGCGCAGGCTTCCCAGGCTACTACCCGGCGCCATTTGCACCCTTCCCATACGTAGGTTAAAGGATTTAAAACAAAATATATTTCGCCAGTCGAATAGTGAAAATATTTAAGTTTAAATGTAGCTCGGGAGTGTTACGTAAACTGAAACTGTTCAATGTGCGGTTCAATGTGAATGCGTTATTGTAGTGCACGTGATAAACTATATTGCGAGTGGGTGAGCTGTAAACTGTAGAAAGCAGCTGAATGTTAGGATTTATAGCCTTTGTGGAAAACACGAAAACTCTAACCTAGTATTTTCTTCCAAAGTTTTCCTTGCGAGCGCTGCGAGACGATGCGTGTTTCTGACGCTCGTCGCGTGAAGAGGAATTCTAACTGACGGCAAATAAATGTAACAATTTGTATGCAGCCATTTTTGTAATCAGTAAAAGCTTTGTAAATAATATTATTTATAAATAGTTTTTTGTATATAGGAGAATGATATAAATATTTTGTACGTATTTTTAGATTTTTAGCTAATTTAGGAAATAATTGTAAAAAATCAAAAATTAGTTATAAGTTTACATACTAAAATTGTATGACAGTTTTACGATACGAAATTTACGGATAAAGTGAATTAAACTGGGTTTTGTACATTTTAAATAAATGGATAATTAAATAGTTTATTGACTTATTTTTACACCTCGTTTAAAAAGATATAGGTAAAGCTCTTTGGACATTTTCGCACAATTGCACACTTGTTTTAATGATAAAATTATTTGCAACATTTGCTTTGTCATTATTTCAGTTATTTCGGTATCTAATGATATCCTAGTAAAGCAGCAAAATTGTATAAAGTTAAAAGCTATTTAACTCTTAAGATAAATATTTCGTTTTTTATTTAATCATTCAAGTGGAATCATGTTGATTATTCTACCAGTCTAAGTTTACTGAACATGGTCGGAGCGCTAAATTCTCAAAATGAATTTGATGTAAAAGAGATTTAAGTATAAAACGATATAATTCAGGATTGATCACAACGATCTCCAGTCAACGTAAAAGGCAATCAAATGAAACAAAAACCGGCAAAGGTACCTCATGGATATTACAAAACCAAATTACATTTTTACCGTTTCACAAAGAAAAATAACCAATTTAGTCCAGATCCTGAGCGTAATATTTCACTGAGTTGAGAGGTTTATTTCCCATGATATCTTAATTAAAGCCATTTCATACTAAACAGGGCGCCGAAAGAAACAAAGAGGCCTCAAGTTATGAAACTAAGATTAATGGCAGCTGTTTTGTAAACTTAATAAGCAAACGTTAATCTTTGGAAAACATTTTCTTTAAAAAAACTGCCACTGAATAGAAACGGGTAAATCCATTAAGTTCATTCAGCATTACTCGACTGTTAAAAATGATTTTTCGTAACAAAAACAAGATTTTTTTTTTGTAAGCAAAATGTTTATGAATTAGTTATGTAATTTTTTTTCGTGTGTAAAATCGTTTGTGTATCAAAACAAGCAGTTTTTCTACGGGACTATAAAATATTGATTAAATATAGGAAAAATGTGATAGTAAAAAACCACGAGCCCTATAAGTATCTTTCAGGCGGGATTCGAACCCGCGCCTCCGGGGAACCGGCCCGATACTCTGACCAACTAAGCTACCGAAAGGCTTACACGACTCGTCGAATTTTGCTATCACTTGTTACGCTGTAGGCCAGCGTTGCTTCATCAATGCGAGGAAACCATCGCATCCGAAAGCAACATTTTTACAAATGTTTAACAATCGATTAAGATGAAACAGCCATTAAATCAAGATTTTAAATTATTTTTAAAATTCGACGAGTCGTGTAAGCCTTTCGGTAGCTTAGTTGGTCAGAGCATCGGGCCGGTTTCCCGGAGGCGCGGGTTCGAATCCCGCCTGAAAGCTACTTATAGGGCTCGGGGTTTTTACTATCACATTTTTCCTATACTTACAGAATTGACATGTTTTCATTTTTAACAAGGTACCTTAAATCGAAAACCATTTCGAGATTTTTCAATTTCTAACACTGTACATATTTTTTCGGATTTTTAAATCACTTATTTATTGAAATATTCGGAAAAAAGCCCCTTTTATCTTGATGAAGGAACTTTATAATGACATTCCTTTGCATAACATAAAAAAACGCCTCTCATTAAAAAAAAACTGTCGCTGCCAAGATGAGTAATGAGTACAAAAATTATACCCGCCTCTTTCACTCAATTCTGTCATGCCCGGAGAGTGACAGAGATGGGTATAGTTGTAGTGATACTCTTCGCTAAACCTTACCTGTTTTGTTTATTGTCATATTTTGACATAGATAGAACTATGGACTTGCAATATCAGTAAAAATAATATCCTACGTAAGGAAGATTAAAAAAGCTAACCTTTAATAACTTTACTAAACTAACAAATTTAATGAAAATTATGAAGGTGGCTGAAGGATTTGCTATGGCAGACATTCGCAACCTTCCCAAAGTTGACATGATGATGTTATTGGAATATGCGTGAACACGACTCATTTAACGTTGCGGAAACAAGGGGAGCTGAAGTTTTATTTTCATCGAGAGATGCCTACGTAGAAACTTCAATCTTCTGTAGGCTATGTGGAAGTAAAACGAGAGCAAGCCATGTGTACCATCAAGGGCAGAGTAATTCCTGAACACAAAGTTCGATCAAAAATGTACATAGTTAGTACATTATAACTCAATGATAGTTAAAGCAGTTATTGATGAGAGCTTGTTTGAGAAATTCTCCAGTGTTGGTTGTTTCGTTCAGTAGTTACTCTACTCGCCATTACATGTGTGGTGTGAAATATCAAGTCAGGCTATAGTTTAGTATTAAGTACCTACTTATTTTTTGTTATTTAAAATAGAAGTCTGTGTTTGATAATATTTAAAAAGTAGTCGTGTTTTGTCTGTTTAATAAAATACAATTTCATTTTGATATGCGTTTATTTCAATCTTTATCTAGTTCCTGATCTAGGAATCTACCCTTCTAAACTACTAGAAACTAGAAAAATGTCTGTACATTGAATATATTCTAGAAAAAAACAGTTGGATTAGAGACAACTGGGACATAACCAATGCAAAAAAAACACACAAACACAACACCTTTTTCTTGTGTATTTAGGAAGGGATTTAAATGTCCTGATGTTGAAGGAAATGTTGGATCTTTATTAACATTTTGAAGTCTTCTTGGTAAGTACTTGGGGTTTTAGTCGAGGTCTTGTGACTTTATTCTCCATCCAATCCCTGTAATTTAGTACACACTACCACATGGTACTTTATTTTTATATAAAGCAGCACACCACTGTGAACGTGTGGACATGGGCACGTAAAAAAATGCTTTTTTGGGCATTTTAAATCTGTATTTTTGCAGCCAGGAACTACACATAAAATTAAGGGATCTAATTCACGAACACTTTTTTTCCATTTTGAATTAAATTTACGAGTTATGAAGAGAAATAACATCAAATAAAACAACTTAAAACCAAACGAGAAACCGTAACAACACAAACAACAAACGTCATTAGTGTCACGTTGACTTGACGACGTCAGAATGTATTTTTTTAAATAATTTGCAAAGGTATGTCCGCTAACCTGCCTTCTTCCTGGACCTAGGCTCTTTTTGAATGAGTAAGTTTTCAAATTAATTTTACGATGACTAAAAATAAAAATTTTGGAAAAGGATAAAAATACGAGTCTCCACTTTTTAAATGTTATTTCTAAATAGCAAATAAAAACACATGATAAATTTTATGAAATGTTGTCAATTGCATTGTGAATGCATAAAAATAATTTAAAATCTTGATATTGATTAAATTCAATATTTTTATCAATATTTTTGCAGAAGATTAAATAAGTAGGTACTGAATTTGTATTACTTATTTCATGAGAAAATATACGAACGAATGAAACAGCGGTTTCATTTTCCACAAAAATGCATGTGCAAATGTATGGATTTTAATATGGAAATTTGTTAAAATTTAAATAAAAAAATAAGTAGTTAAAAAAACTATTAAAACACACTTTTATAGGAACAGACTAAAAAGTACAAAATAAACGTCTATTAAAGTGTGTTTTAATAGTTTTTTAAACTACTTATTTATTTTTTACTTTTTAGGGTTCCGTAGTCAACAAGGAACCCTTATAGTTTCGCCATGTCCGTCTGTCCGTCTGTCCGTCTGTCCGTCCGTCCGTCCGTCCGTCTGACCCCAGTCTAGCTCATAGACTCTTAGTACTAGAAAGCTGTAATTTGGCATGAATATACATATTTACCACGCCAACAAAGTGGTAAAGTAAAATTTTGAAAAAATTTTTTTTTTGTTTTATCTCCCCTTCACGTGAAGTGGGTATGTAATTTTTTTTTCTTGTCTACCCCATAGTGTGGGATGTCGTTGGATAGCAATTTCAAAAACGTTGTGTATTCGTGAAGACAGTTTTTTGATTGAGGCATTTAATTGTGAATTATTAAGCTTTAAAGTTAAGTCAAATTTTGTTAGAGTCAAGTAAGTAAGTTTAGTTTTACAAATTCAAGTGGAGTCTATTAGTTACCAGATGCGCGAGCCGAACCCTTACTTCCTCCCTGCTCCATCATCAGACCCTCACCAACAAGTGTAGCGAATAGGTCTCATCAGAACAGAACGAAACAAATGAGCCCAAACTCGAGGGGTTTCCTAGTGGTCTTAAGGAGTGCCACTGACTTCCTCCCTGTTCCATCATCAGACTCTCACCACCAAGTCTAAGTAGCGAATAGGTCTCATCAGAACGAAACAAATAAGCCCATCTCGAGGGGTTTCCTAGTGGTCATTAAGGAGTGCCACTGACTTCCTCCTTGCTCCATCATCAGACCCACACCACCAAGTGTAGCGAATAGGTCACATCAGAACGAAACAAATGAACCAGAACTCGAAGGGTTTCCTATTGGCCATTAAGGAGTGCCACTGGCTTCCTCCCAGCTTCATCATCAGACCCTCACCACCAAGTGTAGCGAATAGGTCTTGTCTGAACGAAACAAATGAGCCCAAACTCGAGGGGTTTTCTTGAGGTCATTAAGGAGTTTCACTGGGTCCTCCCAGCTCCATCATCAGACCCTCACCACCAAGTGTAACGAATAGGCCTTATAAAAACGAAACAAATGATCCCAAACTTGAGGGGTTTCCTATTGGTCATGTAGGAGTGTCACTGGCTTCCTTCCTGCTCCATCATCAGACCCTCAACACCAAGTGTAGCGAATAGGTCTCATCAGAACGAAACAAATGAGCCAGAACTCGAGGTTTTTCCTATTGGTCATTAAGGAGTGCTACTGGCTTCCTCCCTGCTCCATCATCAGACCCTTACCACCAAGTGCAGCCAATAAGTCTCGTCAAAGCGAAACAACGAAGCCCAAACTGGAGGGGTTTCCTAGCAGCCATAGAAGAGTTCTATTGCCCACCTCTTGACTCCATCATCAGACCAGCTCGATGGTAGCAAATTATAGTATTGTCATCGGATTCATATAGACTTGCAAAGTTTCAAATCAATACGACAATTAGAAGTAGGTTAAAATTAAATTCCAAGATTTTCTTACATTGTGACTTTTAAATATATCTCTTGATACATCTTGATACTTGAACCAGCAATAAGTGGAGACAAACGGCAACAGCAGACGATACCGGGACTTGTAAACTTTGCTTGCGGTTAACTTGAACATTTTTCACACTGAAAACTTAGCCTGATAAATGGTGATTGTTCAGGATGTATAAATTTGTCCCCGTCCTCGCTACTGATGTTTGTTTTATTTAGATTTAGAGAAGAAATGGATAAAATGGACAAATTGGATAAGTAAAGGTATAAAACTTTGCTCAAAACGCAAGAGGCAACTCCTGTGGAAGTGCAGAAAAACACGATGTATGAAGGATAGATATAATTTTAAATCTTATTCAAAACGACTCAATCGTATAATAAAATTGACACAAAAATCACAAAATGACTTTCATATACATACTGCCCACAATAAGGTAAAAGCTAGTTGGGAAATTATTAATAAATACAATTCAAATACACCGAAAGAAGAGATAAAACAATTAAATATTGATGGTAATATTATTGATAATCCAAATGACATAGCCAATTTATTCAATAATTTTTTCATTGACCAAGTAAAACCTTTGACGAATAATGATAATACTAGACATTGTTTTAATTCATTGACGTTTAATAATTGTAATTCTATTTTTATCAATCCTATTACACCATTTGACATAAATAGCAAAATATTATCATTAAACAATACGAAAAGTACTGGGTATGATGAAATTTCCACTGAAGTCATTAAGTATGTGTCCCATGCTATATCTCCAGTGCTGTGTCACATATTTAATCTATGTATTCTTAACGGTATTTATCCGGACAAATTAAAGAAGACAGTTATTAAACCTTTGTTCAAAAAGCAAGATAAAGAAATTATGTCTAATTACAGACCTATTGCAATGTCACCGGTCATGTCGAAAATACTCGAAAAATATATCTACGATTGTCTTTATAGTTATCTTGAGAAACATAATATCCTTGCAAATGAACAAACAGGGTTCAGGAAGAATAAGAATATTAACATGGCTATATATAAGTTTATTGAGGAAGTTGTAACTAAATTAGATAGGAGTGTTCCGGTATGCGCGTTATTTATGGACTTAACTAAAGCGTTTGATTATGTTGATCACAATATATTAAAAGCAAAATTATCGCGCTATGGCATTAGGGGCAATGTTTTAGATTTAATAATGTCGTACTTGAGCAACAGAGAACAATCAACGCTAATCTCGAAAATATGTCCCAAATCAAAGACAGAGATTAAATACATGTCAAATTATAGACAGGTATATTATGGTGTACCACAAGGTAGTGTTCTGGGGCCACTCTTATTTTTGATATATATCAATGACTTTCCCTCAGTGGTAGCTGCACCAATGATTTTATTCGCTGACGATAGCACAGTCATATTTTCAAATAAATGTTTATCCCTACTTGAAACCCACATAAATAATGCACTTGGTGAAATTGTTAATTGGCTAAGAATGAATAATTTATTAATAAACATAGACAAAACTAATATCATGATATTTAAAAATAGATCGAGAAATACCGTATCAATTGAAATTAAACATTCTGAGAATACGATAAAAGAAGTGGAAGTTACTAAATTTTTAGGACTAAACGTTGACTGTAACCTTAATTGGAAAGAGCATATTGAGACTGTTTGTGCTAGATTAAGTAGATTCTCCTATGTTCTATACATGCTTGCTAAAGTTGTCAATGCTAAGACTGTCTTAACCGCATATCATGCGTACGTAGCATCTACGCTTCTATATGGTTTGATATTTTGGGGGAATTCAGTTCACAAAGAGTATGCATTCAAAGCTCAAAAGAAATGTGTAAGGGCTATTTGTAATTTAAAACAAACTGACAGTTGTAAACCGCATTTTATATCCCTTAAACTTTTGACATTGCCTTGTATGTACATTTATGAGATAGCTGTATTTGTAAAAGGAAATTTAAATTTATATGCGAATTTTAATAGTGCTAGGCTTCGTGATGGACTTTGTATGCCACGTAATAAGACAGCACTTATGAATAAAAGTGTCCTGTGTATGGCACCTAAAGTGTTTAATAAAATACCATCCAAAATTAGGGAAATCGATAACCTCAACAGATTTCGATGTAAATTGAAAGACATATTAGTTGACAAAGCCTATTATAGTGTTGAAGAATATTTAGAGGATAAACATTTGTAACTTTTATATTTATTTGTTAATTTGCATGCCACATGGTGAAATACGGATTAAGCTACATACAATAATATATTAAATACCTCTGTACTACCTGTATTTGCAAATAAATCGATTTGATTTGATTTGATTTGATTTGAAGATACAGGAAAGTGTTCTGTTTAAAGTTTTAGCGTTTGTTTTGTTACTTATATGTCTTACTGAAGAAGCTGACATATAAATAAATATTCAATTCTTGGAAGTTGTCATCCACATAGGAAAATGTTGTATGGGTCCTATGACAACTCATTCGTGCAAAGCAAATACTTCTTATAAAGAACTTTATAGAGAACTTCTAGGCAATTGAAGAAAAATTCAAGAAAAACGGCATAAACTTTTTTAATTCAGCCTATGTTAGAAAATTAGAGATGAAAATATGAATCACGAATGAGCTGTCATAGGACGCATGCTAAATTTTAAGCCCCCCAGTACAGGTTGGCTGACCATGGTCGGTGACCATGACCGGCGATCATTTAGTGACAGTGTTCACACGATCGCCGGTTTCATTCTGCGATGGACTGGCCGTGAGGATGGAGGATGGATGATAAATGTTGCCAATTAACATTTACAGTGCTTTTAATTTCTTACGAGAATTATTTTATATAATAGAGTCTGGATCTTGTATAATATGTATAGATAAATGTAATTACGCTTTAAAGCAATAATAGACATATTTATCAAAACACCCAGACACAGAACAAACAAATACTTACATCATGTCAATATTTCTTGGGCGGGGGTTGAACCCAGTATAATAATAATAATGTATTTGATAGATTTTGACAGATAGATTGATTCATAAAGTAGAGAAATAATATCTAGGATAGAATTCTACACGCAAACGCGATAGCAACGCTTGCGCATTGACAAACTTACACTCGGGGTACAGAGCTACTTCGAGACATCGGGAACATCGACGAGTCGCGGAACAAAGGTATGTTTTAAAGAAGATGTAAGTAAACAACTTCCAACATTATTACGCTATCTTACTTCCTATCCTACTTAGAGAAAAAAATCTTTCCGTGCTCTGTGCCTACTTCCTTCCTACTAATAATAAATGTAAAAGTTTAGATGTGAGGATGTTTGTTGCTCAATCACGCCAAAACGGCTCAATGGATTTGAGACACAGATACTTTGTAGCCTGGAGAGGAACATAGGATACTTTTATCCCGGAAAAATATCAAATAACGTCTTGTAGTCCACGCGGGACGAATGCACTTCTATGACATTTTATTTCCATACCTATTTATGTAAATGGAGGCTGCGTTGGATGTTCTGAGCTAGTGTATGGTGTATTTTATTAGGGTATAAACTCAGTCCTTATGGCCGTAGTGCGAAGTGTTTGGGTGCTTTTCATCAAATAGTTGTCTGCTTTCATGCTATACAATGAGAGATTACCCTGAGTGTATGTTATAAGTAGTTATAACATATTATCGCTTAAGGTTCAGGGAGACATTCAGGGGCCTTTCTATAAACCGTTAAAGCAATATTCTAATAAGATTGTGAAAGAGATGACGCTGTACGCAGTGTACCTATAGCTCCATTTTTTATTCAACATTACTTTAAAATTGCGATAGCAGGTGATGGTATAGTATACCAAAACCTGATACCAGGTATACGCGCAGTTTTTATGGTGCAATCAATTTAGATAGAGGACATCCCACCGAGTGAGTATAACATGGAGCTTCTGAACCTTACCTACTTTGAAAAACTGACTAATATTATTTACTATCGCCTTAGTTTAATCAACGAGGATGACCTGTGCATTTGATGATGAGATGCAGAACAATGTCAAGTTATGTAGGTATCTATTTACTTTTTTAGTTACTTGTTTTGACTGAACCTCATTCGCAATCGAATAATTATTTTTTGTGTGCATAGTTGGTTTAATCTAATCGTATGAAATCACAATGCTTACTTGATAACCTGACAATTATTATAAATATACCTAATTGATAAAACGTTGTTATCTTGATTACAAAGAAGCGATACATAAGCAAATGTATTGTGCCGAATTACTGACGCAAGTTGTCGATACTGCATTATTTTCCTGATATTTATTTCACAACATGGCATAAACTTTTTTAATTCAGCCTATGTTAGAAAATTAGAGATGAAAATATGAATCACGAATGAGCTGTCATAGGACGCATGCTAAATTTTAAGCCCCCCAGTACAGGTTGGCTGACCATGGTCGGTGACCATGACCGGCGATCATTTAGTGACAGTGTTCACACGATCGCCGGTTTCATTCTGCGATGGACTGGCCGTGAGGATGGAGGATGGATGATAAATGTTGCCAATTAACATTTACAGTGCTTTTAATTTCTTACGAGAATTATTTTATATAATAGAGTCTGGATCTTGTATAATATGTATAGATAAATGTAATTACGCTTTAAAGTAATAATAGACATATTTATCAAAACACCCAGACACAGAACAAACAAATACTTACATCATGTCAATATTTCTTGGGCGGGGGTTGAACCCAGTATAATAATAATAATGTATTTGATAGATTTTGACAGATAGATTGATTCATAAAGTAGAGAAATAATATCTAGGATAGAATTCTACACGCAAACGCGATAGCAACGCTTGCGCATTGACAAACTTACACTCGGGGTACAGAGCTACTTCGAGACATCGGGAACATCGACGAGTCGCGGAACAAAGGTATGTTTTAAAGAAGATGTAAGTAAACAACTTCCAACATTATTACGCTATCTTACTTCCTATCCTACTTAGAGAAAAAAATCTTTCCGTGCTCTGTGCCTACTTCCTTCCTACTAATAATAAATGTAAAAGTTTAGATGTGAGGATGTTTGTTGCTCAATCACGCCAAAACGGCTCAATGGATTTGAGACACAGATACTTTGTAGCCTGGAGAGGAACATAGGATACTTTTATCCCGGAAAAATATCAAATAACGTCTTGTAGTCCACGCGGGACGAATGGATAATGATGACGCGGGATGAAGCCGCGGGCGGAATGCTAGTATGACCATTACTAGATAAAGGATTTTGTTTTTACAAATATTATCATCCTACTCCTACTAATATTATAAATGTGAAAGTTTAGATGTTTAGATATTTGGATGTTTAGATGTTTAGATGTTTGGATGTTTGGTACTCAATCAAGCCAAAATGGCTGAACGGATTTGGCTGAAATTTGGGACATAGATACTTTGAAGCCTGGAGAGGAACATAGGCTACTTTTTATCCTGAAAAAATGTCACATTCCCACGGGATAACGTTGTGTAGCCCACGCGGGCGAAGCCGCGGGCGGAAAGCTAGTATTTACTATTTACACAAGAAGTATGATTTTCTCAAACTTGAAATAACGTGACATCTTGAGACAATATTAAAATAGTTTAACAGGAAAATAATAACGCTAACAAAAATGAGCTCCAAACAAACACGATAGCCTAAATTGTACGTAGCTTGAAAAAAATATATCGATACAATAGTAGATAAAGTATGAAGCGATCAAAATGTGCGCTCTCATTAACGACCCAAACCCAAGGGTGAGCAGAACTGTCTATTCCGTCGGGGTTTTGCAAATGACAGCCGTTGTAGGCATCAGCCGGCCTCGAGGCGTCTATCAAATATTGGTGGCTTCGCAAAATAACGCCCCTTTGTTAACGAGAATTCGTAAGATACTTGTTAAGATAAACAAATGCGAATCATGACTCGATATGGAGGACGGCCGATCTACTTTGCTTGAATTTTCAAAACCTATTGTCTTGGTCTATTTTAAGTAAATTTTCGATGTATTTTCATAAAAGTTCATAACAAAATTATGTTAATCCTTTTCTGTTTTTTGTCAAACCTTTACTTTCAACAAACGGAAATCGATTTAGGTGCTGTACATCGAACGTCCGTATGTTCATTTGAATTTGAGCCAGCGGATTAGTTAGCATTCGAACCAATTAAAAGAACTGAGCTGCAAGCATTCTACAGTCGGAGGCTTAAAATCGTATCGATATCATCGATTGAATGGCGATCTTTTCTTTGTGTTGGCATTCGGGACACAGACCTAACAGTGAACTTAATGACACCCTTTGGGACAAATTTAATTTTTGAAATTACTTATTTTAATTTTGAAACCCGCACGCGTTAACTGTCTCTACCAATAATATGTTAACATTATTAAACTACAGTATACTATCGAGGCAAGGCGCTGGATGCGGGCAGTGCAAGACCGATCGTTGTAGAGATCCTTGGGGGAGGCCTATGTCAAGCAGAGGCTTCCGTCGTCCGGCTAATGATGATGATGATGATGACAGAACGACGGCACATTCAATTTTAATAACTTTTGCGTACACTAGGTAAGAAACTACACTACACTAGGTACTGAAACTTTCTTTAGAAGATAATACTTACCTTATTTATTTATTCACAACGGGGTAGCACTTAGCCTTCATCACACCTGATGATAAGTAGTGATAAGGCTGAAGGTGGAAGCGCACTACTCCCGGAATTCTCAATAACTGAGGAACTGGCTATCTTATCTCTAACTGCCGGAACACAATAATGCTGAAAACATCATTGTTATGGCGTCAGACTTAGATAAGATGGTGGTAGCTAGCCAGGCGGACTAATAACAAGTCCTACGACCAACCAAACCGAATACAATATGTACCCCCACTGGGAATCGAACCCGGAACCTCTGGGTCTGAAGTCGGTGGTATGAACCACTAGACCACAGAGGCGGTTAAGTTACCTATGTGCTATGGTGAAAAACGCATTGATGCTCGGGACTTAACGCGTATTCGAGTCAAATTATCTCAATACTTACATTTTGTTTGGCGATAGATAACCAATCTATAATCTTTAATCCAAATAAAACGGTAATGCATGTTAATCCTTTGATAAACCATTTCTACAAGCGGGACAACCCATCAAAATCTCTGCGAGCATAGCCACCAACACCACCTTTTTACTATTCAGCGCAGTTCATTTTAAACCAGCAATATTTTTCAGCGGTGACATATCTGTTCGACCACAAATCTGCGCGAGTGCTCGCTCGGCTGATTGAACGAGGTTAGACGAAATCGGCTTATCGTCCTATGCGAATGGGGAATAATTTCATTGGAGTATTCGCAGACGGCCACCTGCGCTGCCGCCATGCAAAATTGACAATGCACTTCTATGACATTTTATTTCCATACCTATTTATGTAAATGGAGGCTGCGTTGGATGTTCTGAGCTAGTGTATGGTGTATTTTATTAGGGTATAAACTCAGTCCTTATGGCCGTAGTGCGAAGTGTTTGGGTGCTTTTCATCAAATAGTTGTCTGCTTTCATGCTATACAATGAGAGATTACCCTGAGTGTATGTTATAAGTAGTTATAACATATTATCGCTTAAGGTTCAGGGAGACATTCAGGGGCCTTTCTATAAACCGTTAAAGCAATATTCTAATAAGATTGTGAAAGAGATGACGCTGTACGCAGTGTACCTATAGCTCCATTTTTTATTCAACATTACTTTAAAATTGCGATAGCAGGTGATGGTATAGTATACCAAAACCTGATACCAGGTATACGCGCAGTTTTTATGGTGCAATCAATTTAGATAGAGGACATCCCACCGAGTGAGTATAACATGGAGCTTCTGAACCTTACCTACTTTGAAAAACTGACTAATATTATTTACTATCGCCTTAGTTTAATCAACGAGGATGACCTGTGCATTTGATGATGAGATGCAGAACAATGTCAAGTTATGTAGGTATCTATTTACTTTTTTAGTTACTTGTTTTGACTGAACCTCATTCGCAATCGAATAATTATTTTTTGTGTGCATAGTTGGTTTAATCTAATCGTATGAAATCACAATGCTTACTTGATAACCTGACAATTATTATAAATATACCTAATTGATAAAACGTTGTTATCTTGATTACAAAGAAGCGATACATAAGCAAATGTATTGTGCCGAATTACTGACGCAAGTTGTCGATACTGCATTATTTTCCTGATATTTATTTCACAACATGTTTATGTGACAATGTGTCGAACATTTAGTTATTCAGTTTTCGTCGCCTGTGTTTTGCTTTCATGTAAGTACTATGTTATTTGTCATAATAATACGTTTTATAATGCTAAATTCATCGACGTTGAATATAAACATTTTGTAGGTTTAGTTAGATTGATTATTTTTATACTTACGTGTCTAGTCGCGACAAATTATATTCTAAACTAGCTGTGCCCGCGACTTCGTCCGCGTGGAATAGTGACTTTCGGCAGCATTTTTAATTTTTAAGGCTAATAAGCTATTTTGTTTTTTTTATTTATTTATCCTACTTATCCTACTTCCTACTAATATTATAAATGTGAAAGTTTAGATGTTTGGATGTTTAGATGTTTGGATGTTTGTATGTTTGTTACTCAATCACGCCAAAACGGTTGAACGGATTTGGCTGAAATATGGGACACAGATACTTTGTAGCCTGGAGAGGAACATAGGCAACTTTTTATCCCGGAAAAACATCACATTTCTGCGGAATAAGGTCGTGTAGTCCACGCGGGCGAAGCTGCGGGCGGAAAGCTAGTAATATTATAAATGTGAAAGTTTAGATGTTTGTATGTTTGTTACTCAATCATGCCAAAACGGCTGAACGGATTTGGCTGAAATATGGGACACAGATACTTTGTAGCCTGGAGAGGAACATAGGCTACTTTTTATCCCGGAAAAATGTCACATTCCCGCGGGATAAGGTTGGGAAGTCCACGCGGGCGAAGCCGCGGGCGGAAAGCTAGTTTAATATATATTAGTACAGCGCTATGAATGCTATGATACATATAAGCACATTAAAAATTTACATAACATAGCCTTCCGGCCGCGGTTTCGCCCGCATTTACTACACTACGTTATCCCGAGGTAAAGTGATATTTTTAGTCTATGTTACTTTCTAGCTCCTAAACTACCCGCACATACTAAAAAACACGTCAATTCGTTGCTCCGTTTTGATTTGAAAGACGGACATACAAACAAACATACTTTCACATTTATAATATTAGTATAGACTGTATGTCAAAAGAAAAAACTTATAACGCTGAACAACTTCTCTTAAGATGCTATATTTGTATCTCTAATAGTTTAGCTGGGTTCCACATCAGGTAAGCCAGACCTTCGATATTTTTCCGTCAATAGAAAATGTTCATTACGTGAAACAACTTTTCTTAAGACGCCATGTTTGTATCTCATATAGTTTATCCTGGCTGCTAGGGTTCTACATCAGGTGAAACAGACCTTCAAACTTTGTACGTCAATAGAAAGTGCCCATCACGTTTGACAATTTTCCTTAAGACGGTATTTTTATATCTCTCATAGTTTGGCTGGACTGCTATGGTTCCACATCAGATACTACGATCTTCAAAATAAATTATAGCCTATATGTTGGCGAGGGCCAATAGCTGTATAACAAAAAAGTTTCATCAAAATCCGTTCAGTAGTTTTTGTGGGTTTGTCACCAACTCGACACGAGAGACTGGGCACACGTGTGTCCAGTTGGTGAAACTCAAAATTAGTATCACCTATTATTTCGTCATCTGGACACGCCAAGATTTTGACGCGTGTCAAGATAGTGAAACTTAAATTAAATAACTTTTATGTTTTCTTCAACTGGACACACGTCTGCATTTTATCCATTTCCATGACAAAGTACAGTCACGCAAATAAATGTTCACATGTTTTGTTTTGTTCAATGTTGTATCACAATCATCATCGGCCACTAAACTGTAAAATTATTCGCTACTTGTAAATTTATGAAAAAAACATTTTGCCACCGATAGTATTCGAAAGTCACATCTCTATGCTTGTATCTTCAACGTATCGAGTTTAATTACATTTTGGTGTTTTCGGCCGGCAGCCAGTGGCTAACAATGACGTAGTCTGCTCTGATTGGTTGATAGGGATGATAATCTGAGATCGATTAATCGAAAAATCGATTTCTTAGACCAAAACTTTTTTTTTTAATCGATATCTATCTTGCACTCGATCCAGTGAAGCGATATTTCATCCTAGAAGTCGTTTTTTTTTCTGTTACGATAACAACCATAAAATATTTATAATTAGTTGAATTTACTACCCAAACATATTTAAAAGAAATAAGTAACAATTCTTTTTGAATCGCTTGGACCCTAGTAGAAAGCACAGACTGTTGTTTATAATAAGCAACAGCTGAAATAATTATAAAAAGAAATAATGTCTTATATTTTATACCTGATATTGTGATGTAAAAAAACTTAAATTAGTCAGAAATTATAAAAGATCGATTTTAGCCTCTTTGTTTTTATGATTGGATTTGTGACGAAAATACAAACTCTAAAAGCAAATAAAAACGGGAGATTAGAATAGAAAGAATTGAGACCGCCTCGATATTTTTGGAAATTGATTTATCAAACGACGATTTGAATCGATTCTGAATCGATTGCCATTCCTAATCTGTACCTTTTTCGATTACCGGCAACATTTTCACAAACTTATAATTATTTTACTTTTTGTCTTCGCCAGTGATGAGCGGAATCGCTTGGATCCCAGGTGACTGGACATACTTTTGTTCTTGATAAGTTTGGACGTAAAGCACTGGGAACTCTAACTATACCATATAAGTAATTTTGAATTTGAATGGAACCTAAATACATGTCTTTTTATACCTGATACTTTGATCAAATTTATTTATTTTTATTTTATTAAAAGTACATAAACAGAGATACAGTAGAATACAGCGTAGATCAATAGAACACAGGCATAGGTACACGATATGTTGTAGCTCTAGGAGGAATGTACTGTTAAACAGGTTTGTTGTAAATCAGTGTAAGTAATACAAATTAAAACATAATAAATGGCTGTTTCATCTTAATCGTTTGTTAAACATTTGTAAAAATGTTTCTTTCGGATGCGAGGATTTCCTCGCATTGATGAAGCAACGCTGGCCTACAGCGTAACAAGTGATAGCAAAATTCGACGAGTCGTGTAAGCCTTTCGGTAGCTTAGTTGGTCAGAGCATCGGGCCGGATACCCGGAGGCGCGGGTTCGAATCTCGCCTGAAAGCTACTTATAGGGCTCGTGGTTTTTTACTATCACATTTTTCATATACTTACAGAATTGCATTGTGAATGCATAAAAATAATTTAAAATCTTAAATTGCTATATTTCCAGTGTCAAATATTGTTTTTACAGAGAGCAGATTAGTATCGATCACTGTATCGAAAAAGTTAAGTAGAAATATCTTTATATTGTCTTATATTAATATTCTATGTTATACAGTTGATTTTATTGATCTCTAAATTATATTAGTCTTAATTGTGATACAATTACGTTATTTATAACTAAAATATTATATTTCTAAAGTGGCAAATATTGTTGTTACAGAGTTAAGTAGAAAGATTATTGTTTGTAAAAGTGATGTTATAAGTAACCTCTTTTGATGATTATTCTGATATAATATTTTATGCCACTTAGAGCTGCTAAATGTTGAATGTTGATTTTTCTGTGATACTCGAAGTAATGATTGTTAGGTAAATTTAGATTATTTGAAGTACCTATAGGTAATCAAAATAAGTAATATTAGCGAAGTGCACTTGTCTTCATATTAATAAATCTTATTTTTTTATTTTTACATATTTGTTTTATTTGTTTTATTGACAATTTTAAACTAATAACGTTTTTCAAACAAAAAAGTGAGGCAGCTTTTTCAGCTTTTAATTCCCCAGACGAAACGATTATTTACTTGACTGTACTTTTGTTGCATAAAAAACTGGGTGTGTCCAGTCGGCGAAAACATAAAAATGAGTTATTTTAAATTTCACCATCTGGACACGCGTCAAAATTTTGGCGTGTCCAGATGACGAAATAATAAGTGATACTAATTTTGAGTTTCACCAACTGGACACACGCGTGTCCAGCCTCTCGTGTCGAGTTGGTGACAAACCCGTTTTTGTGTGAAACGCGGACAACAGACAGACAGACAGACAAAAAATTCAAAAACTATATTTTTGGTATCTGTTTCGTTTAAGAAGACCCCTGGTGGTATTTTTTTCTATTTCTTTTCAATGTACAGAATTGGATTGTTTACAGTTTTATTATAAGTAATAATAATAGATATAGAATAGATAGAATAGATAGATAGATTGTATCTCTTATAGTTTAGCTGGGCTGCTAGGGTTCCACATCAGGTGTGCCAGACCTTCGATATTTTACCGTCAATAGAAAATGTCCATTACGTGAAACAACTTTTCTTAAGACGCCATGTTTGTATCTCATATAGTTTATCCTGGCTGCTAGGGTTCCACATCAGGTGAACCAGACCTTCAAACTTTGTACGTCAATAGAAAGTGCCCATCACGTTTAACAATTTTCCTTAAGACGGTATTTTTATATCTCTCATAGTTTGGCTGGACTGCTATGGTTCCACATCAGATATTACGATCTTCAAAATAAATTATAGCCTATATGTTGGCGAGGGCCAATAGCTGTATAACAAAAAAAGTTTCATCAAAATCCGTTCAGTAGTTTTTGTGTGAAACGCGGACAACAGACAGACAGACAGACAAAAAATTCAAAAACTATATTCTTGGTATCTGTTTCGTTTAAGAAGACCCCTGGTGGTATTTTTTTCTATTTCTTTTCAATGTACAGAATTGGATCGTTTACAGTTTTATTATAAGTAATAGATAATAGATATAGAATAGATAGAATAGATAGATAGATTGTATCTCTTATAGTTTAGCTGGGCTGCTAGGGTTCCACATCAGGTGTGCCAGACCTTCGATATTTTTCCGTCAATAGAAAATGTTCATTACGTGAAACAACTTTTCTTAAGACGCCATGTTTGTATCTCATATAGTTTATCCTGGCTGCTAGGGTTCCACATCAGGTGAACCAGACCTTCAAACTTTGTACGTCAATAGAAAGTGCCCATCACGTTTGACAATTTTCCTTAAGACGGTATTTTTATATCTCTCATAGTTTGGCTGGACTGCTATGGTTCCACATCAGATACTACGATCTTCAAAATAAATTATAGCCTATATGTTGGCGAGGGCCAATAGCTGTATAACAAAAAAAGTTTCATCAAAATCCGTTCAGTAGTTTTTGTGTGAAACGCGGACAACAGACAGACAGACAGACAAAAAATTCAAAAACTATATTCTTGGTATCTGTTTCGTTTAAGAAGACCCCTGGAGGTATTTTTTTCTATTTCTTTTCAATGTACAGAATTGGATCGTTTACAGTTTTATTATAAGTATAGATTCTTAAGAAATTCAACTATTGACGATCCACAATAATTACTTTCTTAAAAACCGAAAAAAATCATTATAAATAACAACTAATTCTAGCTTGCTTAAACAGGACTCAAACCTGCAACCTTTGGTTTACCTACTGGGCGCTTAGCACCATAAAGGCAAAGGTAGGCTTTGGTCCTACCGGGAAGGACTAGACAGGGTTATTTTTTAGCACCATCTAAATTTATATACTATAATCTTTGAAGAAGTTTACGACACACCTTTTTTTTTATTATCACTCAGTAGTAAAACATTAATATAAAGACATTGAAAGTTGAGATTTTAATAGTAGTTTATGTGACTGTCGCATAAGGAGGGGTATTAAAACACGAGTGGGAGTTTAATTTTTTAATAGTATTCCACGAGTGTTTTAATACCGAGTTATGTGCAGTCTCATACACTACTTTATCTACACTCATTACATTTATTATATATTTCAAAAATAAAGCAAATCAATATGAATTATAAAATGTGAATTGGTGCCAAACCCCACTGATAGGAGTCTAAACGGCTATTCCTTCTAAATTCAAAATTCTAATTTTAAAAACGTTTCTGATTGTTGCCGGCTAAAGAAGAGCTTGAAAAAGTTGGAAGTCAAGGCCGGTAAATCTTACGGTTGCCATGGAGACTGTAAATTTAAGAAATATAAGTGTTTTATAATGAGTGACAGCTGTATCCGGGTGTTGCATAATGGTCATTATGAAACACCCGGATACAGCAGCTTTATTTTTTAAAGTTGACTATGGCATAAAGTGTATCAGTATACGTTCAGGCTTGAGTTCATAATTCAAAAATTATAACATGAGTGTAGATAAATTATTTTTATGCATTCATTTCATTCACAATCGAATCAATCAATCCCGCCTGAAAGCTACTTATAGGGCTCGTGGTTTTATTACTATCACATTTTTTCTATAGGTAGGTACATTGAAAGTTATCCTAAATAAAACTGCGCGCGCTAACACCACAAACACACTGTGCATAAAAAGTTTTTGGCAAAAATTTTACCTATCTATTTTGTTTTTATAAATGGATTCTTTGAATGACACTTAGGGTGACTTTCACCACTGATATTTAAACGTGTTTAACGCTAAACGTGTTTAAAACATATTTCTGTTTCTGTCATCTGTTTGAATGTGACAGAGTCAGAAATACGTTTTAAACACGTTTAGCGTTAATTGCGTTTAAATATCAGTGGTGAAAGTCACCCTTAATGCTTAGAAAAAATAGATTGTGCTTCGATCAACAATACACATCTAAGATGGTGTTAAAACTTAATATGATTGTATAAATGATCATTTAAATTGTAATCCTTATAAATAGTCAATCAAAAAAAAATTCATGCTATTACAAATGGCTAAATAGGTATAAGCTCTTAAATTATGACTACCAACTTCTCTGTATTACACCCTATTTATGGCAAATAATAAATAAACAACAGCTAGTAATAAATAAATAATAAAAAATAACCCTGTATAAGTGACCCACCGTTTTGTTTCATCATAATTATGTCTTGCGATACTTTCTCTCAAGAAAAAAATGCAGATTCGAATACCGTCCGTCTTATAGATGGATATCGTACATTTTTTCTTACAAAAACAAAATTATTGTTGTGTAGGTACAATGATATTGTAGTTCCTTAGAGAAAAAAAATTTTGTTGATTGATGCTGTACCTACCTAGTCGTAGTTTAGAAAATGATGGAACGAATTCAGTGCTTACTACCACCGACTTGTGTTTCGATTCGACATTTCAGGTGCCGCGGTAGCGTTAGGCCAGACCGCAGTCCCCCGGTGTTTTCAGTTCACCTGGTTGGGGCCGCGATTCAACAATCAGAGTGTTTTCCTTAACGCGACATGCCAAGATGCCACCAGACTTTCTGCAGGAGTTCCTTGCAGAGAACCTTTGGTAGTCTCGGGTAAGTTACGAGTACGTAAAGCAAAACATCATCTTCGTCTTCTTCGTCTACTCTCCATCCAATCTCATAATGCAGCAGTTTGGAATGCGCTAAATCCTATTCCTTACTTTGTAGATCTATGAAAATTTTATCACATGACCTCAGGTCAGAACTAAACTTTGTACTAAAAAACAAGTCGTCGAGAGTTGCTCTTTCTTAGAAGAGATTACCAATTTCCACAGACGAAGCTAATACTTTGCTATTTTTCACCACTGTTCTATTTTATATAGTTCCGTTGCTGATACTCAATTAAAATACTATTTCAGAGGATGGAACATGGCCTGATGTCGACTACATTTGGGCCAATTACATGCAGCATGCGACTTGCATCCCTGCCGCGAACGACGTCTGTGCAACCTACACATACTATTTCAACGGCCATGGTATCATTTCTTTATTATTTCATTCATACCTAAAAAAACTCCGATTAGGGCTGTTCTAAGGCTCTCTACTACTTTTATAGGTAAACCAATTGAGGCCAGATTCTGCACCTTAATTCTCCAACCGGTATGACCATTGCAAATTGGAGTCTTTATCTCATGTATGACAAAACAATCGATTTAATGGAACGAGCCCTATAACGTTACAAACGAGAAGGGTGGAAGGGCCCTGTAAGTTCGGGCGGGACGTGTACACATTTGTCCACGCAAATAATTAAACTTCATTGTTTTATCAAATTATGCGAGCATGCATTTAAATTCTCAAAACCATTATATAAGTCCCTTAGGTACTCAATTAGTTTTCTGCAATTCGAACATTCCAACTGTTCTACTGTGTTATAATATATCATTCGATGAACAGTGGGCCTACCATGAGTTTTTCTTTCCGTTTACTGTGTAGTAAACGGGAGACATTTTGTATGAGAATCTGTAGTTCTGCTACTGCCCACTAAAGGCGCTGCAGCAGTAGTAGATTATCACACTAGTGCGGTTTCCGCTCCGGTGTGGACGGAGATGCGGCGTGAGTTTGTTATACACTGAGGATTTTGTACGCACATCAAGATTTTACAGCCATATTTAGTTAAGAAGCGCACTACCACAAACCGAAGGAGCGGTGTGCGGTGCAGTGTGAGAATTAATCCCAGCCAGCCTACTTAGCAACACTAGTCTAAGCAAAATAAGGTTTCATCATCATCATCATCATTTCAGCCGTACGACGCCCACTGCTGGGCATAGGCCTCCCCCAAGGATCTCCACAACGATCGGTCCTGCGCTGCCCGCATCCAGCGGCTTCCCGCGACCTTGATCAGATCGTCGGTCCACCTTGTAGGGGGCCTGCCCACGGAACGTCGTCCGGTTCGCGGTCCCCACTTGAGAACCTTTCCGCCCCAACGGCCATCGGTTCTCCGCGCTATGTGTCCCGCCCACTGCCACTTCAACTGAGCAATCCTTCGAGCGATGTCGGTCGTTTTAGTTCTCCTGCGGATCTCATCATTTCTGATTCGATCGAGCAGGGAAATACCAAGCATCGCTCTCTCCATTGCTCGCTGGGTGACCTTGAGCCTTCTTATGAGACCCATAGTAAAAGACCACGTCTCGCTTCCATAAGTCATAACTGGCAACACACACTGGTCAAAGACCTTAGTCTTGAGACATTGAGGAATTTTGGACGCAAATATATGCTGGAGCTTCCCAAACGCTGCCCATCCGAGCTGGATTCGACGAGAGATCTCTTTCTCGAAGTTCGACTTACCTAATTGGATTGTCTGTCCTAGGTAGACATAGTGGTCAACAACTTCGAGTGTAATGTTCCCAACATTAACTGGAGCGGATGCAACATGGGCATTGGACATGATTTTCGTCTTATCCATGTTCATCTTCAGACCCACTCTTTGGGAAGCATTGCTGAGATCTTCGAGCATTGTGTTCAGGTCTTCCAAGGTCTCAGCCATGAGAACTACATCATCGGCAAACCGCAGGTGTGTTAGGTACTCGCCATTGATGTTAATGCCGAATCCTTTCCAGTCCAGTAGCTTAAAAATATCCTCCAACGCAGCTGTGAATAGTTTCGGAGAGATGACGTCTCCCTGTCTCACACCTCGCTATAGTTGGATAGGATTAGAGCTCTGGTTCTGTAATCGGACCGACATGGTGGCGTTTTGGTATAAGTACCTCAGCACCTCGATGTACCTGTAGTCTATTTGGCACCTCTGGAGAGACTGCAGCACTGCCCAGGTCTCGATCGAATCAAAGGCTTTCTCATAGTCCACGAACGCCAAGTATAGTGGCAAGTTATACTCTTCGGTCTTCTGTATAACTTGCCGCAGCGTATGAATGTGGTCTATGGTACTATAACCTTTTCGGAACCCGGCTTGTTCGGGAGGTTGGAAGTCGTCTTTTATCGTGTAGTGCCGGCACATAAAAAGAAATCAATAAGGTCGTCTCAAATAAGGTTTGGGCACCTTTAAGAAATTTATTTTTAAATAATAGATAGTATTGCCATTTTTTGAGCACTCATCGTGATTTTGTAGGTGCGTTCGTGAGAAATGCCTACCTAAAGCACAGAATAATATTCCTAAAGTTGTGTTTTGGCCGTTTATAATTATTAGACAAAAAAGGCACTTTAGGTGAATATTATAATTTAATCTATGGATACCATTTAGATTATGCAAGGAATTTATAATACAACAGGAAGGTGCACTGCTGCTAAAAAACGGTCCTAATGAGATAGTAAGAACGAGGTCAGTTTATCTCACTCCATCCCATTACGGCGGCCACGAACATGCGCGACGGGCGGCGGGCGGCGACGAGCGAATTGCGATCTTGACACAACGAAGACGGAAAACGTCAGAAAACGTAATTCGGCTTGTAATGTTGCTACTTCAACATTCTGAAATCTATCATTCAAATTCTTTTCTAGGATAAGCTATAAAAAAATTAAACGACCTGATACATTTTTATGCTTAATACGGTAATACCTAAATTAATATGCGATGTATTCTATTGACTAAAAGTAATACGAAGCGGAAATTTTACGAAATTTAATTTTTATAAGGAAGGTTGTGAACCATAAATCTACTAAACCTGTTATTTAAGAGTGCTGGCAATTTTAGAGAAAGGGACACCCTCACCTCGTTCTTGCGGTCTCAGCTGGACCGTTGACATTTTGTATTGAAATATAAACCTTATCTCTTAAAATTAAAGTGTATTTTTAAATACACAAAAATACGGAGTGCACCTTCCTGTTGTACGTAGTACTTATAAATTCCTTGAGATTATGATATGCAAGTAATCCCTGACGGAAAAACAATATTCTGCACATTACGACGTTTTTTCTATCACGATTAAATATCGTTGTTATAAAGCTGGAGACAATCTGATATAGAATATTCGAAATAAATCGACATTGACAAGAGATTTTTTATTCCTCAATGAAAGCATTCTAAAAGACTCTCACATGAACAAAATCACCAGTTTTCCTTTTTTTGTTTACACCCCGTATTTTCTTACTTTATTGATTAATTAACCAACAAGTAGGTACGTAGTAAATATCAGGTATTATTTTAATACCCGGATTTTTAAGTATTCATTTATGTTATTCTAAATTATCACCCGAAGTGCTTTATTTGCAACCTACTCCATACAAAAACATTTATTTTGACTGGACTACACTTGTTTAATTTACTAACAATTTCTGCTAACAATCTGCTCCTGGTGTTTACAGTTGAGAACTCAACCTACATGTGCACACGAGCTTTAAACGAGGCGGGCCAAGCGATCACCAGCGGCTGCTACGAACAGAGAAACGGCAGTTTCGTGACGAGGGCCTGCTTCTGCCAGTCCATAGCGGGAGGCCTACCCTGCAACGATGCAACAGTCAGCTCTGTCCTATCCTTCGCAGCATTTTCTGCCGCTCTAACAATTGCAATATTTAAAACTTGAGAAAGATTTCATTAAAAAATATTGTTACCTATGCCTTTCTTTGATAATTAAATATTAACCTTATGTTGTTAATGAAATAAGAAAATAGAAAACCTAATTATTATCTACTGCATTTATTTGGTTATTAAAACTAGCGTTATATACAAAATATCCTATCCAACTACAGCGAGGTGAGAGACAGTGAGACGTTGTTGCTCCTATCCTAAACTGTTCACATCACAGCTGCGTTGGAGGATATTTTTAAGCTTCAGCCGGCCTAGCATGAGCGGCTTTTATCACGTGATATGATATGGTACGGCATGCCGTATACGTACATTGTACTTACGTTGTACCTACTTAGGTACATTACAAATATCGAACAGTCCTAGAGGGCGGAACTTTTCTGCATTTTATGAAAAGAAATGCTTAGCCAGCACTCTCCATATTAGGCTAGCATCTCAATATTAATGAGATTTTTCACACAAAAAAAAAATACAAAATAGCAGACAGTCCTAGAGACTGGAACTCTTTTGCATTTTATAGAGTGACATGCTATTTATCATTCAATACCTTCTCTGAAGCCAGAACTCTCGATAGTAGGGTAGCATCTCACTATTATTGAGATTTTTTACAACAAAAAAAATATAAGTATCAAAATTTAAGACAGTCCTCGAGGCTCTTCTGCATTTCATAGAAAGTGATGCTGGTTACCATTTCAAACTTTTTTCCAAGCCAGAACTTTTTATAGGAGGCTAGCATCTCACTATTAAAGGGTTTTTCACACAAAAAATATAGGTAACAAAACATCCGACAGTCCTAGAGGCCGGAACTCTTCTTCATTTTTAGAGAGAGATGCTGTTTATCATTTAAAACCTATTTTCCAAGCGAGAACTCTTGATAGTAGGCTAGCATCTTACTATTATATTAATATTGAGATTTTTCACACAAAAAAAAACATTACAAAATATCGGACAGTCTTAGAGGCCGGATCTCATCTGAATTTTATAGACAGAGATGCTGGTTATCATATACCTGTATTACTATTTTCCAAGCCAGAACCAGGCCTGTCTCACTTCCATACAAGCGGCGCAAAATCCCCGAGATATTTACCTACTATTCTGGAAAACAACCTAATTTCAACCTTTTGCATTGCGTATAGCGTTTATAGTACAATAACTGTCTGCCGTCTCTATGATGAGGTGAGGTGAGATATTACTACCCTCACACGCGAAAGAAATACCTTTCCAGGTATTTGGCAATCGCTAAAGATGAAATTACTATTGCAAGTTATTTAATTTTTAGTATTTTGCATTCACAATGCAATTTTTATAATAGAAAAATGGAAAATGAAGTATTTAGAAAAAATCGACCCGTCTCACAACTAGCTCCGATGGGACTCGAACCCACGATAGTAACACGATAGTGTGAGGGTAGTAATATCTCCACATTGATGAAATTAACGCTGACTATACAGCGAGTAAGAAGTATTGGATAAATTCGACGCTTCTCGTGACGACTCCGTAGCTCAGTGGTTAGAGCAGTCGCCCGGAAAGCGAAAGTTCGTGGGTTCGAGTCCCATCGGAGCTAGTTGTGAGACGGGTCGATTTTTTCTAAATACTTCATTTTCCATTTTTCTATTATAAAAATTGCATTGTGAATGCAAAATACTAAAAATTAAATAACTTGCAATAGTAATTTCATCTTTAGCGATTGCCAAATACCTGGAAAGGTATTTCTTTCGCGTGTGAGGGTAGTAATATCTCCACATTGATGAAATTAACGCTGACTAATCAGCGAGTAAGAAGTATTGGATAAATTCGACGCTTTTCGTAACGACTCCGTAGCTCAGTGGTTGGAGCAGTCGCCCGGAAAGCGAAAGGTCGTGGGTTCGAGTCCCATCGGAGCTAGTTGTGAGACGGGTCGATTTTTTCTAAATACTTCATTTTCCATTTTTCTAATGCGAAACAAACTTGAATTAGCATCAAATAGTTTCTGTTGGAATTTGTTATTCTTTGTCACAATATTCTATTGTTGTAAATGTATTAAAACTATTATCAGTATGGTTATAATTCAAATACACATGTGCATTTCACACTTAAAAATGTAATTTGTCTGACGTGTTTTATGAAAATAAAAGTGTTTGATGAAGGGAGAATTGCACCCCTTGGCGAGTTTCTTGCTGGCTCTTCTCGTTACAAGGTCTCCCGCCGTAGGGTTTTCTGAACCAATAGCGTAGCATCCTTGACAATCACAAAGGCTTACTAATAACTTGAATAAATGAAAATGTATATTAATTATTGAGTTATTTATTGTAATACCTGACCCATAATCTTAACACAAGTGGGCTTATGAGGCTTGGACATATCTGTTACTTCAAGTATGTATCTAGAATTAGGTGTTATTGTTGATCGAAGTATAGAATATAGAAATATAGAATGTTTGACAAACGCTTCAAACAAGCTTCAACTTCAACTTCTATGGTGAAGGGCTGCGTTCATGACGATATTCTGCCCTCCCCCCCCCCCCCCTCTAACATACCTTTATGTCATGTCGCAGTGACATCTCCGTCCAACTGTACCTACATAGAGTCCGTCCGTGCGCAATCTTCGCTGGGATCGTACTCTGAAACGCAAATCCGAAACTTCGGTTAGCCCCGTCCCTTTCACTCGAATCTGTCATGGCTGCAGAGTGACAGGGACGGGTATAACGAAGTTTCGGGTTTTGCGTTTCAGAGTAGGCCCTCTGGTGCTGAGTAGTAGAGCTGGTGATTAGTATTCGATTTCGACCGCGCGCAGCCGCACTCTAAAACTGTCACCTAGTCCATTTGACGGCTTCGTGTTATTGTTGATCATGAAGCTCGACTTAATACTGAGGTAACTGGAGTTCTCACCCTGAATAACAAAGTGTACCCAGCAAATTTGTCAATTATGTATGTAGTGGCTGTCAGTAACAGTTGTCTCATATGACCATACGTATTTTTTTAAAGTGTAGGTGAGACGGAAGACAGCCAATGTGTAATTTTTGGGGACAAAAAAGTGTTAGTACTGCACTCTCCAGTTACCTCAGTATTAAGTCGAGCTTCATGTTGTTGATCGAAGTTAACCGTCAGTTAATATTTATGTGGCGTTGCATCTGAAACGGAATTAATTATATTAGTATTAAAATAATATTGTATAACTGATTCATTACATACATTTAATATTAAGCAATAGTATAACTTAAAACTATAAACACAAAATTATATAACTTCATTACTTACATTAAAACTTATAATTAAATCATTTATATACATTTATACAACTATTATAAACTCATTAGATTAACATAATATTATTGTAATAGATTTAATACAAATTAATTTTAACTATAAAAACAGAAATTGTAAAACTCAAGAAATGCTATAAATTAACTTACCTCAATTTGTATCGCAGCTCCCGAGACGCATGCGCGCTTATCAGTTTCTTTTGTTCTCCAAACCAGCTATAAAAAACAATGCGCCCCGCACTCGGCAGCGCGCGCGCACCAGTGCTTTGCCAGACGTCTTTGAGTTCACTCGTTATTCATTTGCCTAGCGCTTCCCGCCTTTTTATAATTTGTGTTTACGTTCTGCTTGTGCAAAGCAAACCATAGAATAGTGCTTTCGTTTCTTCCTATGCTTGTATGGAATGCTTTTTGGATTGCCTACATTAAACGTAAGTCAAGTGCAGTCCGTAGTATTATTCAAGTGAAACCCTCACGACAACAAAATACTACATTGGTGACCACCGAAAGAAGAAAAACCAGCCTTCTGATTACTAAGGATTACATTAGTCCATAATGTCTAAAGATACAGAAAGCCAATCACCCGGTGATGATATTTTTGAAGACCCGCAACATAGTCCGCAACGTCATTCATCAACGGCAGCCGGAGGAGAAAATGTCACAAGTGCAAATTTAAAAAATTCGGGTGAGCTTTTTAAAGTTGGTGTTAGAATGCCACCTTTTTGGTCAGACTGTCCAGGTATGTGGTTTGCTCAAATAGAAGGACAATTTTTACTAGCAGGCATAAATTCGGATACGACAAAATTTTATTATGTGACCGGAAATTTAGACCATCAGTATGCTATCGAAGTTGAGGATATTATCCAGAACCCTCCCAAGGAAAATAAGTACGAGACACTAAAATCACACTGATTAATAGAATTTCTGCTTCTCAGGAACAGAAAATTAAACAACTTTTAGATTACGAGGAACTAGGAAGTAGGAATCCGTCACAGTTTTTACGTCATCTGCGTCATCTTGCTGGTCCAAAGACACCTGACGAATTTATAAGATCTATATGGGCAAGTAGACTCCCTGCAAGTATCCAACCCATTATAGCCTCACATGGTGACATGGCGTTAGACAAACTCGCTGAGCTCGCAGACAAAATCCATGCGATTGCATCCACCAGTTCCACAGTGTCAGAGGTAACTCCATCTACTTCTTTTCCTTCACAAACGCACACTTCGACAGTAGCAATGGAAGCTATGGCAGTTCAGATCGCAGAGCTTACTAAGAAGGTTGAAACTCTGATGACTCATCAGGCGAGATCACCCTATCGAGGACGCGGTAATTATAGATCACGCTCACGTTCTCGCTCGTAATCTAATTCTAGAAAAGATGGCGTCTGTTATTACCATAATAAGTTTGGATCTAAAGCTACGCGTTGTACCATACTTTGCACCTACAAGCCGGAAAACAGCAACGGCAGCCACTAGTGGCGGCTACCGACTGCCTTGCTTGTAACGGCCGCCTCTTCGTCACGGACAAGCGCTCAAAGTTAAATTTTTTGATTGACACTGGATCTGAATTATGTGTTTTTCCTAGGACTGCGACTAAGGGTAGGCGAACTGCAACAACCTACGAATTATACGCAGCCAACAATACTATCATACCTACATATGGATACATAACGCTTGATTTAAATCTTGGCTTACGTCGTGATTATAGTTGGAAATTTGTGGTAGCAGATGTAACAAAGCCGATCATCGGAGCTGACTTTTTAAGCCATTACAACTTATTAGTAGACTGCCGTAATCATCGACTTATCGACAACCTTACCACTCTCTCAGTTGCAGCAGTTCATTGCAAGGACACTTCAAGCGAAACTGTGGCCATCAAAACTGTTTCTGGAGCTTCTACTTATCACGAGCTACTTCGGCAATAGCCGGAGATCACCAGACCAGCAGGTACTCCCTCAAAACCTAACCAGAATACGAAGCATTTTATTCGCACTTCATCAGGACCTCCAGTCTCAGCCCGTCCACGTCGTTTAGATCCCGAGCGCCTGAAGATAGCACGCAAGGAATTCGAAAACATGATCCTCGATGGCACGGCACGAAGGTCAGATAGTCCTTGGTCTTCACCTCTCCACTTGGTTCGCAAGAAAGATGATGGTTGGCGTCCTTGTGGAGACTACAGAGCCTTGAATGCAAGAACAATTCCAGACAGATATCCGATCCGACACCTAAAGGACTTCTCCTATCAGCTTGCAGGCGCAAAAGTCTTCTCCAAAATAGACCTGGTTAAAGCTTTCAACCAAGTGCCAGTACATGAAGACGATATACCTAAGACTGCAATAATCACGCCGTTTGGATTGTTTGAGTTCCCATACATGACCTTCGGATTGAGAAACGCAGCTCAAACGTTCCAACGGCTCCTAGATGAGGTACTACAGGGGCTTGATTTCACCTATGCCTACTGTGATGACATTCTGGTCTTCTCAGCGTCTGAAAAAGAACACCTGGAACACCTGAAAGTTGTTTTTGACCGTTTTAAGCAGTACAGCTTGTTCATCAACTCATCCAAATGTATTTGGGGTGCTGAGCAAGTAACTTTTCTTGGTTACAAGGTTTCAGCAGATGGCACTCGCCGATTGAAAGAAAAGGTCGCCGCTATTTCAGAATACCCTTTTCCCAAGACTGCAAAAGAGCTAAGACGTTTCCTCGGGATGCTTAATTATTATCGTCGTTTCATCCCACATGCGGCTGAAATTCAAGGACCTTTGAACGCAGCTTTGTCCGGAAAAATGAAAGGATCGGCACCTGTTGAGAAGACAGAAGAGCTACAGAAGAGTTTTAATGAGAGTAAGAGAAGCCTATCTAAAGCTACTTTACTTTCTCATCCAGACAGTAGCGCAGACCTTTCCTTATTTAGAGACGCATCCGATCACGCTATTGGTGCTGTACTCCAACAGAAAAAGCACGATTCTTGGACACCTTTAGGATTCTTCTCCAGAAAACTTTCACCTTCGCAGAAGAAATATAGCCTTTATGACAGAGAACTGCTGCAATTGACGAAGGAATCAAATATTTCAAATATATGTTGGAAGCCAGAAACTTTTCAGTGTATACCGACCACAAGCCCATCACTTTTGCGTTTCAAACCAAACGAGAAAATTGCTCTCCTCGTCAATTCAGATACTTAGATTTTATATCTCAACACACCACTGATTTAAGACATATACCTGGTGAAAAGAACGTTGTAGCAGATGCTCTTTCCAGAATAGATGCTATAACTCCTGGAATTGACTACGAAATGCTCGCACGGGACCAGGCTCAAGATCCTGAGTTACGGAATTTAATCGAGAAAGGTACAGGACTGAAACTTGGGAAAGTACCTCCATACAATGTCTATTGTGATGTTTCTGGTGGAACCAAATCCTCGTCCTTATATCACTCCAAGGTTCAGGAAACAAGTTTTTGCTAGTTTACATAACCTCAGCCACCCAGGAACCAGTGCTACAGCAAAACTGGTAGCTGACAGATTTGTGTGGCCTGGAGTTAGAAAAGACTGTACACTATGGGTTCGTCAATGCGATGATTGCGAACGCAACAAAATATCCCGACATACTTCCTCTCCCTTCGTACATTTTCCAGTTCCTAATTCCAGATTTTCCCACGTCCATCTCGATTTAACCGGCCCTTTGCCATATTCATCTGGTTACAGGTACTGCCTCACTGCCGTCGACAGATACACTCGTTGGCCTGAAGCATACCCATTGGCCGACATCACCGCAGAAAGTTGTGCTGCCGCCTTTGTGTCCTCACACCATAACCACGGATCGAGGTCTGCAGTTCGAGTCGCACCTGCAGGCCTACTCTGAAACGCAAATCCGAAACTTCGGTTAGCCCCGTCCCTCTCACTCTCGAGTCATGACGGAATCGAGTGATAGGGGCGGGGCTAACCGAAGTTTCGGATTTGCGTTTCAGAGTATGGTACCTGTTTCAGACCATCTCCAAGTTAATCGGCGCCACGCACAACTCAACTACAGCTTACCATCCCCAGTCAAACGGTATGGTAGAGAGAATGCACCGTCAACTGAAGGCCGCCATCACATGCCATGGTGACGCACAATGGACCGAGTCTTTGCCCTTAGTACTCCTAGGTATGAGGAGTGCCTGGAAAGAAGACATCAAAAGTTCAGCTGCTGAGTTGGTTTGTGGACAACCTCTTCGACTGCCAGGTGAATTCTTCACTCCACTTTCTGAACATTCCCTGGACACAACTGACTTCACAAACCGTTTGCGACGACATATGCAGAAGCTTTCACCATCTCCAGCCTCATGTCATAACAAGAAAACATTCTACTTACCTAAAGACATGTCTCATACGGAATACGTCTTCTTGCGCCGTGGTCCTGCAAAGAAAACGTTTGAATCGCCATATACAGGTCCATACAAAGTTGTATCACGTGACAATAACTGCAAAACCAGAAGGTACTGATGCAAGGCAAGGAGATCATAGTTTCTGTGGACAGGTTGAAACCAGCCTATATAGAACGCATACCTGATTCAGATGCACCTCCAATCACTGTAAACCCTCCATCACTCGAACAGGTCCTTCTGTCAAAAAAACTAGAAGTGGAAGAACGGTACGTTTTCCTGCTACTATCGACCGTGAAACGGTCTCGGGCCGAGACTCTCGGCAGGGGAGTGTTGTGGCGTTGCATCTGAAACGGAATTAATTATATTAGTATTAAAATAATATTGTATAACTGATTCATTACATACATTTAATATAAAGCAATAGTATAAGTTAAAACTATAAACACAAAATTATATAACTTCATTACTTACATTAAAACTTATAATTAAATCATTTATATACATTTATACAACTATTATAAACTCATAAGATTAACATAATATTATTATAATAGATTTAATTCAAATTAATTTTAAATATAAAAAAAGAAATTGTAAAACTCAAGAAATGCTATAAATTAACTTACCTCAATTTGTATCGCAGCTCCCGAGACGCATGCGCGCTTAAGGAGCGCGCACATTATGCCGGGGCGCAGCGGAGCGGGCCGCAGCGCATCGCATTGACGGATTTGAGTATAGCACATTAGTGACGGGCCGGGCCGCAGCGCATTGACGGATTTTGATTATAACCAAATTCAAACATCCAATTTCTTCTACTACTGCCGGTTATACCCATCCCTTTCACTCTCCGGGCATGACAGAATCGAGTGAAAGAGACGGGTATAATTTGTAGGTATCATGTTATCTGACCGAGTAGTACGAGAAAAATCCGCTTGCTATAGCACACTGTGTCGGGGCGCAGCGGGGCGGGGCGGGCCGCATCGCATCGCACGCACGCAACAAAATCCGCGGCGGATCATGCGGCCCGCTGCGCCCCGGCATAGTGTGCGATAGTTCATATAAAATACATACGAGCGATTTGGACGGATTTTTGCGCTGCGGCCCGGCCCGCTGCGCCCCGACATAATGTGCGCGAACCTTTATCAGTTTCTTTTGTTCTCCAAACCAGCTATAAAAAACTATGCGCCCCGCTCTCGGCAGCGCGCGCGCACCAGTGCTTTGCCAGACGTCTTTGAGTTCGTAGTATTATTCAAGTGAAACCCTCACGACAACAAAATACTACATTTATATTGACAGAATACCGTCCGCCATTACGAAAGTTGATTTAATTTAACTTATGTATTTGAAGGTGTTTTTCACATGGGCTCAATACAAAATTGATCATTGATCGACTATATGAAAAATAAATAAATTTATTGCGAAACCGTGAGAGCGCAACTCTAATAGCCAAAGAGAAATACGGAAGCGCCAACTCTCAATCGCGATGTGACGTCACACGTTAATTTCAACTCAAAGGGTTCACCCGAATTTTTCACGAAGGCCGTACTTTGATAAGTGGAATGCACCTTTAGTAATGTATCCAAACATTATTTATTTTTCTTAAAGTTGACCTGACGTGTCTTTTGTCAAAAGCATGTCAAAAAAGTGTCAACGTGACGTTTACATTTACATTGTGATGCTGGTTTGATTGATGCCACCGTGGAAATTACAAACTAGATTTTCCTATTTATCTAAATCAAAACGGTGACAAAATGTATTCAGTGTTAACAAGAGGCAATGCTATTTTAACGTACACGTTAAGTGTTCTAGCATGTCTCACATTTCTATGTTTTCTCTCCACACTAACCGTGGATTACAGAACTGCCGCACAAATGAACACTGTAAAAGTAGTAGTGTAAGTTTTTTCACAAAAAAAAATAACGAGGTGGTTGTGGTTAATATTAATAGTAATTTCTTTGTTACAGTAAAAATGTTCCAGATTATGCAGCGTCTCGAGAGCGAAATGACCTCGGTTTCCTAACTTTCGATTTAAAAACTGATTTGTCCCACCTATTCAACTGGAATGTAAAGCAACTGTTCCTATATCTGACTGCTGAATACATCACACCTAACAATGAATTGAACCAAGTCGTTTTGTGGGACAAGATCATACTGCGAGGAGAAAATGCATTACTAGATTTTAAGAATATGAACACAAAATACTATTTCTGGGATGATGGAAATGGTTTGAAGTAAGTATCTTAAATATTTAATAATATCATTATGAACCTTGGAGTTATACACCTAAGAGATTTGCATCTTTATCTTCTAAAGATTGCAATGAATTTTCACACAAAATCAGGTTTCCAAGTGAAAGTTGCCGATTCTGTTTTATATTTATATCGTAAGTTCCACAGCTTCTTTATTAACTTTAAATTATATATTTCCAGAGGTCACAACAATGTCACACTCACCCTGTCATGGAATATAATTCCAAATGCTGGTCTCTTACCCAACATCCAAGCTATTGGGCAGCATTCCTTCAAGTTCCCCTCAGAATACACTCAGACGAAAGTATGATCCGAGAGGATATACCATTATGACTATGTATTTTAGTTGAGATTGAGATGTTTTTGGTAAGATGTGGAATTATACTGCTTACAATAAGACGTGTTTTGTTTTATTTTGATTCCATTTTTTAAATAATTCAATCAGATCAAAATTGCAGATCAATAGCTTGATCCCTAGGGGGGTCAAAAACCTATCCCAGCGTCTGCTCCATCTAGTTACATTGATAGCTACATTAATGTAACTATATGTGAAGACTTGTAAATGGCTGTACTTTATTTTATACTATTAGTAATAAAAATTTGCAAGTTTTCCAAAATTTGTAAAATAAAAATAAAATAGTTGGACTTTTTCTTCCAATTAGTTACATCTTAAAATAATTCTCCAATTTAGTAACTTATATATTTACGATGTAATTAATTGGAATAAAAAATTTATTTAGTTACATTAAATGAGTATTCCGAAACGGCGTAATTATGATATTTACGATGTAACTAATTGGAAAAAAGTTACATTAAAGGCCTAATCAGACGTCGGACTGTCCTCCGGGTACTTTTTTGTCCATCGATATAGATCTCTTATAAATTGTATCGAATAACGCACACGAAGAACTAAAAGTACCGCGGACAAAAAGTCCGCGAAATTACCGCGGACACCAAGAGACTGGACTGGACAAAAGTTCGCGGTAGTCCGCGAAAAAAAAAGAACGAATGTAACTAGGCACAACAACGCACACAACGAACTTTAGTCTGCATTGAGCGCTCGATAGTGAAGTACGTTTCCGGGCAACAAATGACCGCACACCGTATGCGTTGAGTCCGCGCGACAAGTCCTCGGAGGATATATTTTGGACGAACTGGGACTTTTTGTCCGCCGGGGACAAAAGTCCCTAGTCTGAATATGCCTTCAATGAGGATTTGTAAATTGTGTAACTACTTGGATTAAAAATTCCAACTAGTTACATTAATGTAACTAGATAGAAGAAGTGCAACAGATCAATGTCATCATAATAATATAGCTTAAATGACTCGTAAAATTATTACTGTTAATCAGCTCAAAATCACAACTGCTGCAGATAGTAGGTTCTCAGATTGATTATTAGAAGTTCTCACTTGCCCACTGACAACTGTTTATAAATCTTGTTGAGAAATTCTTACATTACAAGTGAATGTCAAAATAGAAATACCCTCAGATTGTCCTTTTCTTTTTAGCATTCAACACACAAACCTACTCTTGTTGTCTGTTGCATATCTTTTCATGTGTCAGCCACTTCCACAGATCACCCTGGTAGTAGCAAGCTACACTTCCAGTGACCTCTATTTATTAGTGTACACTTCCTATCGTTTTAAAACAATGATTGTAACCTAAAGAATACACGAGAAGTTCAGGACAGTTTAAGAGGTATTAGATAAATAAAACTTGTATATGTATTGTAAGTATATTTATCAATTACATATTATAACATTTATCTTTTGCTCTACATTTGTTGCTCTATAGCAGAAAAACTGTTGATTTTGTATCATTAATTCATCAGTATATCTACAAACAATAATATGAGATATACATAACCGATTGCAAGTCATGCAATTACTGGATTAGGTATTTATTGTATTTACAATTCAGTAAGAATGCATCATATCATAACTTGTACATTTATGTATGTTTATGTTGTGCTATTATTAACTTTTTCTGTTACTCCATGGTGGTAATCAAAATATTGCGCTTTTTAAGCTCTGTTACAAGTACATGACTAATAAAAAAGCATGAAGAGTGATAAACCTAACAAGGTGACCATTTCGTTCTAGCATACCAAGTTAAACCTATAAGCTATACAATCTCATATCAATAAATTTAGTTCTAGATGTAAAGGGTTCACGTCAAAATAATGCCTAATAATTATAATAAGTAGGTATACATATTAATGAGGTAAATGTATTTTTATAAGTAATCTTTAATTTTTCGGATCATCCACAACGAAATAATTCACAATACTAATCACAAATCTAAATAAAATTATGTAGGTACCTACTAAAATTACATTACACAGGTAAAATTTAATTTATTACTATAATTATTTATTTATATAAGATTTAATTAAGTATTTTATTCCTTGATAACAATTAAGATACAGGGATCAACCAATTTTTAAACCTTGTGAGTAGGTAATTATGAAAACAATATGTAAACCTAGATTTTCATATTATATTTGATTTGCTCCACCGACATAGGTATATAGGTCCGCTTTTCCTTACTTAGTAATGTTGAAAAACATGTCTCATAGTAAACAATATAAGGTATTAATTTACTTTACCATACGTAATGATTAAAGTCACCTGACCCGAGGGAAATGCGTCCAAGGAATAAATGCAGATTTTTTAATTTGTCACAAACTAAACAATAAGTATAAGCTATATGAGTATTTCGTTTAGTTTGTGAGAAAATTCAAAAATCTTCATACCCCATGGACGGATTTCCCTCAGGTGGCCTTTTATTATAAAAAGTTAAAAATAAGCAGGTATATAGATAAAAAGGTAAAGAAAACAGGCTTTTCATCATTATAACATACTAACGATCTACCGCCACTTCCACGATGACATTTAAGGATGATTTATATTATATTGATGATGTTAGGAAATGATTTGTATTAAATCGTGCACGAGGGGCGGATGGGCCACGGATTTGAAATTTAACATAGTTACATTTTGAATGAAGCAGTTCATAATACACGGCGCATCGTCCATACTGGCACATCGTGCTGGCCCGCGCCCGGCACGATCTTAATAATACAAATCATTCCCTAACATCATTCCCTAAAGCTAATATTACACGGTTCATTTCTGCTTTCAAATTGAATGAAGTATTGCATTGAACGTTGAACGCAAAAGTGAAAATATTGAGCAAGCTCAATTCTTTCAATGCGATTGAATGTGGTTTAACATTGCCATTGAATGTTACATTGTTTACATTGTTCAATTTGGTTGCTTCGTCCAAATTGAAAGGCAGAAGTGAACCGTGTAATACCGCCATTACATACCAACTTTCATTTCTCATTTCACCCCCATGTCCTTTCCCATAGTTCCTATTTTCTCTAAACCGAAAATTCGTTACAATCAAACGGGTTTTGTTTATAACAATAACTGTGTTAACACTCTTTTTTCTCAGTTTTTAAAAATTACAATATTAGTTGAAATACATAAACATTGGGCAATGATGAAGCATCATTATCTAATCTGCCCCCTGATTCATGAACCGTCGAAAACGCTCTCGACAGCGGAATGTATGCACTGTCTCTGTCACTCACTATCAATAAATTAGACGAAGTACGAAAGAAGTAATCGAATCCGATTCCGTCTCCGACGGTTCGTGAATCAGGGCGAATCATTACACTACTAAACATGAAAAAAAACATTATTACAACAATACATTTTTGAATCATTTCAAATAAGATAAATTTTTAATTGAAAATTACCTTAATAATTTATCCCTTAAAAATTTGACAACTACCTTAATTTAAATGTATTTAAAATTAAACGGAAAACATTTCCAATGCATGTTTTAATAATATAGAACACTGATATTTATTTCGACCATCTTGCCATACAAGATAAGGCCCTTTCCAATCACCTGCTATCGCAATATTTAAGTAAGTTGAAAAAAGACGGAGCATACACTGCGTTTAGCGTCATCTCTTTCACAACTTACTTTAACATTGCTGTAACCGCTCATAGTAAACCCCAGGACGGCAAATTTTTGAAAGGAAAAGTGTGACATAAACTTTCAAAACAATTTCATAAGGTATCACTTACTTTAATGTATATATTGCTTGTATGCCTCGGGCATGTATAGACAGCAATTTACGAAGTCCTCTACAAGCACAGCTACAATACTACAGTCGTTCCTAACCTTTCTTAACATCCAAAGCTGATCTCACTACAGCGCATGAAAAAATATTGCATATTTTAATAATAACTAACGCTTCACTACTTCACTCACAGCTGATGAACCGCAATTTGAATCATAGCGTAATTTTCTAATCTACGATTAACAACACGAGGTAATATTCAATAAGAAAACAAAACACAGTACAGATAATTGCCTGTTGATGTGAATTGACTAGTTATTTGTGTGATAGTGTTCTCTATGGCAAAGTATAGTTGAACTAATTGAATCATGTTCATGACCCATTTAGCTAATAATTGGTTTGATAACGACAAAACTTTAAAGGTCAGTGTCAATGACAACAAGCTTGAATTGCGACCGTATTGAATTCTAATATCTGTTAGAAAACGGAACTTACGGTAGGTCATGATTTAATTGGTTCTACCGTACAAAGACCTGATTCTAATTATTCTCAACATAATTCTATTACAGTTTTATGGGTCCCCATGAGTACTGCCCTTACAAAATAACAATTGAATAAATCTAGATAAAATTCGAGTACTATCAAAAATCATTGAGATTGTGTTCACTATTATTTACGCAACAACATATTAAAATTACGAGTATTATAGTAAATTACTGAAAATATTGGTGAGCAAAATGTAGAAATTAACCTACTGGAAAGGTGACCTAACCTAAAGAAAATTAAGAGAAAAAAATGTTTCTGTGCTCTTCACACAAAAAGGACAGTGACCCGCAACCGAGCATGTTCCATAGGCGAGCTACGCGCTCCGTCGCGCAGCGCGGGATTGCAGAGTATGCAAGAACACCAATAGGCGGAGCTACTTATCATAGATCATGGATAAAATTTGTTCACTTGGATCCATTTTTCCATACCAACCGCTCCTACGGAGTGTGGTCAGGCGTCTGTCACTCGATGTACTTGCGGCCTACACTCGCTCGCACCGCCGGCGGTGCAAATCCATAGAAATGGTCCGCAAAAGAGCTTAGAATATATGCGATAGAAAGACACGTGGACGTTCGTAATTAGCGCCGTACAAGCTGAATTCCACTTTATAGCGTTGTAATTAGAGTTGCTATTTATTTAAATGGTTTAGCGGAGTGAAGTTACTGTACCAGTGTACTATTATTTATTCTGTGGTGTGGTGCGCACTTTTGCCGCGCGCAATCGGAGCGCGTTGGATCGTTCGGTGTAGCTCCGCCTACTTAGTATTGAAAACACGCCACTCACTGAAAACGCGACGCGGAACGAGAGCGCAATACGCGCCGCGCTCGTCTCTCACACGTCGCAAGTGTGAGAACCGCCATAGTCTACTGAATCCGCTCATAAGCATCCGAGCAAACTTTCGTAACATAACAGCTCACACTAAAGATCACAGTTTCTACCATATCGAGTGATTTGGTAATATATCATTATTATTACGAAATGAGGGCTGAACATGTTACACTTCACTAATACTTCAAATTTAAAAAGATTATATACTTACTAACAATTTATTACGTTACTTTCGATACTTACAACCGAAATTTTAATGAAACATTTCCAGGACGACGAGTCGGAAATATTCGCTGTATTCTGTTCTGTCACAATTACACCGGCTATTACAAAATGTGAAATATGAAAAATCGTCAGATGTCAAAAGACCTAACATCCAAAAACTGTGAAAAGTTGTATACTGGAACGGCGAGTATCTTCGAGGGGCAACGGCTCGGCCGCACGCGCGACGTCACTTCGGCTGAAGGCCTGGGACCGGGAGGTTCGCGGCAGGGCGGGCGACGACGGCGGAGGTGCGGACGAGCGGCGCTACTGGTCTACCTACATTAGAAATACTTTATGCACACACGCGATAAAAAAAAAACATTATTTAGATGTTTAGCTTAACAGTTATTTCTGCTAGTAAGCCTAGCATGACCGCCCAAAACGTGATATATATTGCATGATATAGCGTCCTATCGACATTCAAACGTCAAAACCCATCGTCTTTGACAGTTAAACGCGATAAAGCGCTTTATCATATCAAGGTTTGATGGTCATGCTAGGGGGGCAGGCGTCAAATATTTAAAGAAACAGCGCCCGATCGCAGTAATCTTATGACGCATTAGTCAGGTGTAAGTGCAGTTGACGTTCACGCGACGTGCAATAGCGTTTTAGATAACGCGCGGCATTGACAGAGCGACAACGTTTTCTGTTCCGGTGATAATCTTTGTAACTAAAACAGTTTTCATACGACAGTCTATTTTGACAGCTAATTTCGTATTGCAAGTGGCTCCTCTGTCATGGATGTCACCGGAACAAACAGGATTGTGGGACTATAGGTTTGCGTGACGTGTGCGTCGCGCGTCATTATGTCATTACGGCAATACGAAGTCAAACGTCATGTCAAGACGCGCTGCATAGAATTACCGCGATCGGGGCGCAGTACAGACATGAAAAAAGGTGCGAAAATAAGAATAATATAAAGATAAAAATCCGTGGAAATTCAATAACTTATTTTAAAATGACATATAAATAATAATGTAAGTAAGTAAGTAATACTTAAATAAAATATATAATAATATACATAATATGGCATGAAGTAAAATAAAAATAATATAGTGTACAGTCGAACCAAATGAATCATGTCATGAATGACCCACCCCTTGTGTAAATTCTGTAATCTCTATAATCAGGGGGGCTACCGGCTAAGAAAAATTGATATGGGTATGGGCTTCAACTGTCATTTGAATTCCTTATTTCGATAGATTTTTGCTGATTTGTTCTGTTGAACGTTGCTAGCTAGTCATCGATAAACCCGACGTCACAAAACAAGGAACTGATAGCGGCTATTTTCTTTATAAAATTGCCTTAAAGTTCCCAAAAACGTATGAAGTTCATATCCATAAAGTTATGCGGTAGCCCCCCTGAGTCCGAATCTGAATCAAATACACCGGCCTCATACATTTCAACATCACTTTCGTCACTAAGCAAATCCATATTTTCTCAATTTTCTAAAAATAAATACAAGGACGTAACGAATTATCGCCAAAATTCGAGAGATCTTAGGCGGAATCCTAAACGATAGATAAGTAGACTATCGTCAGTAAGCTGTCAAAGCGTTAATGAAACGTTAGATTTGGGTGTTCTATGGAGTTTCTTATCTTTGGTTAAAGATAGAACCTCCCAAAGATAGATCAATGCTTTGGATAAAAAATTCTATCTATCTTTGATTATTGAAACAGTAAATTTGACGGATAGCTACTAGAGGTTGAAATTTTAACAGATAGTAAGGGATAGATAGGTTATTGAAACTGGCCGATAGCTAATAATTTGGTTAATAAAAAGCGTCAAAACTAAAAACGAGTTTTGTTAATGTTCTTAATGTGAAAATTAATTTTGAACTAATTTTAGAATCTGTTAAAAAATAAACTTAGCATGGGTCATGATCATGATTCAATTAGTTCAACTGTACCAAACCTAAAATAAAAATAAGCATGATATTTAAGGGGAAGGCACTCATGGGATAGGGATAACTCTTCCACTCGTTACCTAGGCGTGCGTTGCGGTTGGGGCGCGCGTTCAGAGGCGGCAGGGCTCCACCTTCGGGCGTCACGCGCCCGTCAGCGGCGGCCCGTCCGTCTGCACGTCCTTGTCCTCGGTGGGCGGCGCGCCCCCTCGGTCCGACCCGTACCGCCGCGACAGATCCAGCATCTCCCTCAAACCCTTAACACAAATTGATGAGAAAACAAATAAGTTTTTAGTAAAAATTTCATTTTTATGACAAGCTTTTTTGCTGACTGTACTTTAATATCGTATTGTCGTCTAAAACAAACCTGTATACAAAATTTCAGCTCCATCGGACACTGATAAGTGGGTCAAATTAAACTTGCAAGATTTGTCCCCCAGTAATTTACAAACTAACTAACTAACTAACATGTCAAGTTAATAAAAAGCTTGTAAAAAAAGGTAATTCTCATCGGCAAGATTCTCATCGTCATCTGTGTGGAGAAGTTTTTCATGGCATTAGTGATTTTATTTATAGTGCAGTAAAGGTTAGCGATATTTATTAGCATTCCAAAAAGCCACAAACAGCATGAGAACGCTACTAATGGCAACTATGTAGCACATTTGAATTTTTTCAAGGTTTTTAATTGATAGGAAATAGGACTATGGGGAGCGTTTTTTGATTTTTTCATGACAATTTACATTTTTCAGATTAATTCTTCAAGTTTTAATATATCTTTATAATGTATCCATCAAAATTGGTCTAGCTAGAGGTTCAAGCAAGGGTAATGTATGCTTTTACATAAATAAAGAGTATCAAGTCTCAATGCTTTTCGTTATACCTTGTTCTCAGTGATAAGCCTTTGGTAAAGCTCTTCCTCTTTTCTGGAATCCCCGTTGTCATCCATATTGACAGCTTTGTACATAATACTTGTCATCTCATTAATTCTTTCAGCTTGTTGACGAATCAACTGGAATTCGCAGTACAAGAGATGTTAAAATAAAGATGTACTTATCATGATAAAATGGTGATTTATTGTCTTAGCCAATATTATGGATATTGATAATGGTATATCTTTCATAAAGTTTGATAAATTATAAATAAAAAAGTAGTAAGTACCTGTGTTTTGGTAAAACTGTCTTCTACAAAAAAGTGTTTTTCTAATTTACAGCTATGGAAACAAAATAATACTAAGGGTGACTGGGACTAAGTGAAGTGTACTTTGTTGGTACACAACTAAATCTCATAATTAATTCTGTAATAATAAATAGGTAAACATATCTATAGTGTCTCACAAGCTTCTTTTCATAACTAAATTTATCAATCATTACACTGTAGTGTACACACTCTAAATAATTCTTACAAAAAATAATTAATGTGTCATTATAGTTTGTAGCCTACCTCCTGCTGCTTCTCATTAATAGCAGCTGTGAAATCTATTCTCGACTCCCATATTCTCTTTTCAGTATGCTGACGATATTTTGACATGATCAGTTCCAAAGCTCGTCTGTGGTCTTCCAGCGCTGCACGCAGTTCGCCGTTTTCACGCTGAACATCTCTCATTAGACGGGATTCTCTTTCTATACTTGCGATAAGAGCTCCTCTCGGTCTTTCCCTTGATGCTTCATTCAATGTGTCCACTTCTTCTTTGTACTGTAAATATAAATCAATTTTACTTACTTTATCTAATTCTAACCTTGTTTACAACATCAGCCATGTAGATTATTCAAACAAATGAAACCACGTAATTTACATAGGTATTTAAAACTAAACAGCAGCCTACCAACATGACTTTCCAAACAGAAATACCTAAAATAGCAAGTTCTTTTTGAGTCCAAAAACAGAGGCTGTTAACTACAGACTATTTGAATGTCCTAATTAATATTGCAGACAGTTAATTCAATTTAGCATACTACACTGCCACAGATGTTTGTGACGTACATTGTGAGCAAATAGAAAGTAAAATGTACAGTTGTTTTTAAGTCCCCAATTATACACATTTTTTGGTAGGAATTAGCATTACAGTAAATAGTTTACCTGTTTCATAGTATGAATTTGCCTGTATGCTGTTTGAGTTTCGGTCAACAAAGCATCCGCTTCAGTCTCACGTTCTTTGAGACGGCCTGCAAGTCTTTTTGCGTCCAAAATAATTTGCTGTATAGTCAGTGACATCTGAAAAAGCTAGGACTATAGAAACCACTCAAATCGAAATGAGATTGTATTTTCTAGATTAAACTTCACAAACCCTGGTTTCCAAAAAACAGTGAAAGCTAAATAACGTTTCATCTAAGTAATTTCACACAAAGTGATGAGCAAGACCCAAAATTTAATTGAAACTCCAAACGACGCACATCAGCTGTTTCGCGATGATTATAGACGGGCGGCCATTAGCTTTCTTTTGAAACGGGCTTGAGCACCCGTTCACATAAAGTTCTTCAGGTAAAACCAAAAAACTTTACGCTGCATTACACTGTTCAATTGGTTAGAAAGAGATAAGGAATATACGCCGCTAACTTTGTAAATTGTTCGGATAATAGCAGCCGTAAAGTGACATGACCTTGACAGTTTATCCATGGACAATATTCTTTCTTTTTTAAAAACAAGTCTTGTTACTGGCAACAAATGTCTAGTCTATGGTCTGGATAAAGAAAACAGACTAGAGTACGCGACGCGCCACCTATAGCATACAAGACTAGTATACTTTAGCTTTTTTCATAGTGTAATGTCCTATCCTATGGCCATATGGCCTTTTGTTGTGGGGTTCAGCAGCTAATGCTGGAAATATATTTATACTCCAAAAGAGAGCTGTTTGCGCCATATACAATCTTCGGCGAAGAGATTGTGGAGGAGCCACTAGCAATACAAAATGGACTGCCGGCAGTCAACAGTATATTATTTAGTACCAAAAAATAACCACTGTGTGAAATAAGTTTGTCGCAATGTAGACAAAATGTCACCAACGTAATTTTAAAAAATTTGCTCATAAACGCTAACCCCCTGTACACACGCGCTCGGCGAGCGTTTGGTAAGCGTACGCGAGTTATTTTAAATGAGAATCTGTAGTTCTGCTACTGCCCGCTAGACGGCGCTGTACAGATTTGCATACAAAATGCAACGCCAACGCTAACGCTAACGCCCAGTGTGTACCAGCTCTTAGAGCTGGTACACACTGGGCGTTAGCGTGTGGCCAGTACGTAGAGTGTGTGTCATGCCGCGTACACACCGCGCCAACGAACGCCAACGAAGGATATTCAGCGTTGGCTGCCGCACGTTCGTTGGCTATCGAAGGTTATAGCACACACAACAAACGTTGAGCAAACGATCGTTGGCACTCGATTCCGGCTCCAGTGCCCAGTGTTGCCAGAAGGTTACTTTTTTGTACATTTCAGGGTTTAGGTGTATTTTTTGACAAGACCTCGCTGGCAACACTGTCCAGCTTGGCAACTGACCTCTATTATTAAATTATTATTTACACACTGGAGTCATACTGGAGGCTGGACTGGACTGGCTGTCATAAAAGTGCCTATTTGAGTATCGCTATTTTGGCGCTGTAGGCATATAGGTACGAGTTGTCGCGAAGGGTTCGCGAGTATCAAAATTAACCCAACAATAATTGTATATAGCAACACTCAATATAAACCATAGAGCTAATTTCCGATCGGTAAGTGTCAACATTTTTCGCTCCAACGTCGACTCGCTTTCAAGTTTTCAAAGTGTGAAATAGTGGTATGTGTGATCTTCGCCTGCTGCTCGCCGCCAGCCTCAAATACCACCTAAGTTAAGTACTCAGCATTATACAAACCTTATTTAGAATTCAAAATCAAAATCAAAATGTTTATTGACATAAAATTACAAAAACAGTTTCAATATCCATAAACATAAAAATAAGCAAAAGCCACTAAAATATTGAATTTTGTGAACTGCTGTTGCCCGTAGTAGGACAACCTGTGTTACAGGCAACAGGGGCCCCACCCACAAAATGAGAAAATTGTAGGCTTTGAAAAATAATAACTTAATAAATATGAATATAATACTAATTAAAATCTAAATCATAAGTGTGCGTGCATGTAGACATGCGTGCATGTAGACTCACATGAGCCGCGCAGTAATGAACTGAAACTTGCAACAGTAATAAGTAGGGGGAGAAAATGAGAAAAAAAAAAAAACTAAATTTACAGCGTTGTCCACTAAATAAGAATAATATAAAAAATATATATATATATCTATTAAACAAATCAAATACCTTAGAATTTATACATTTAAAAACTTCTCTGTCTCGTCATAATCCATACTTTTAAGCCATTTACTTACTTTTATTTTACAATTATACTTCGTCAAAGAATGAATTGATAATCCCGAATTAAACTTATTATACATTTTTGCGCTCAAGTACTTGAAGTTTCTCCTAGCAAATGTGGTTTTAGATGTAATAAAGGGACACGGACGTTTGGGCCTTCTAGTAACCATTGCGGAAGCTGAATTCCCAGGTGCTGCAAGAGAAGTGTGACACCGAAGAGTAGTCCGTAATATATATAATTGCCTCACGGTGAGACAATCAAAATCCCTGTACAATTCTCTAGTGGGGTATCTATACGGTTTCCGCAGCAAAACCTTCAGAACGGCCCGTTGCGCTCGCTCCAAGTTGATAAACTTTGTTTTAGAAGATCCCCCCCAAACCGGAATACAGTATGTTAGGAGTGATTCAAATAATGAGCAATATACAGTTTTAAGGATGATTGGGTCAGCTGAATTCCTTAGTTTTTTTGCAATAAAGATTAATTTCCTTAAACGGCCAGTTAGAGATTGTACATGCTCATACCAATTAAGACATTGGTCTAACTGTACACCGAGATACCGAACAGTTGATGATCTAGAAAGAGAAGGGCAGGAACAGCATGAAGATTTATTTGTCAAGAGGCATTGGTGAGCTTTAATTTGTATCGTATCTTGGGGAGGCTGTGAGGAAGGCTTGATTGAGAAGGTGACAAACATAGTCTTATCTAAATTTAGAGTAAGAAGATTATGAGAGAGCCAGTTCATGATCTGAGCGAAGGCTCGCTCAGCATGTAATTTTACTTCATCCCAAGATTTTCCATATGCAAGGATAGCCGTGTCGTCAGCGTAGGAGAAAAGGCTACAGTTAGTAAGCGATAGTTGGCAGAGATCGTTGACGTAAACAAGAAATAAGGTAGGCCCTAAAATACTGCCCTGCGGGACACCACAGCATATAGGTACCTCATCACTTAAGTATTTATCAATACGAACACATTGCCTCCTATCCGACAGATAGTCTGAAAAAATATTTAATACAGATCCCCGTACGCCGAGAGACTCCAATTTCCTTAAAAGAATTGGAATCGAAACGGTGTCGAATGCCTTGGAGAGGTCCAAGAACATTCCAAGACACTTACTCTTTTCGTCCAACTTCTGTACGGCAAGTTGAGTGAGGGAGATCACTGCGTCCTCTGTAGAAAGCTCTTTCCTAAAACCAAACTGGTTTGCTGAGAGAAGTTTATTAGACTCTAGGAAGCCTACCAATGCATTATTTAGTATTCGCTCTAGAACTTTTGAGAGAGCTGGCAGCACAGAGATAGGACGGTAGTTCTTAACTGTGCTCCTATCGCCACTCTTAAAAATAGGGTGTATTATTGCTTTTTTTAGTGCTTTAGGAAATATACCACAGCTAATAGATAAATTGCATATGTGAGCAAGAGCAGGCGCTAAGTAATCACAAGCAGATTTTAATAGTTTCACCGAAATGCCGTCCCAACCAACCGCACTGTCAGAGCGCAGAGAGTGTATTATTTTTTTAATCTCATCTGCATCAACCGTTAGAATGGCCAGAGAATTTAGGGGAGAATGACAAGTATTGACAGGGGGGGTGTTATGGTTGGGATAAATTTTGCTGGCCAGAGTAATGCCTATCTCAGAAAAATATTTATTTACTTCATTTATTGAATTTATTTGGGAATCACTTATGTTTAGGAGTTCAGTCGGTTGTGAATTTATTCGTTTAGTATTTGTAATATTCTTTATAATTTGCCATGTCTTTTTCGGGTTTTTGTATGCTTTTTTAAATTCAGCTTTCTCATATTCACGTTTTAGGGTCTTAAGTAAGTTATTACAAAAATTGCGATAGCGTTTGTAAGTTATATTTAGAACAAGATTATTAGGTTCTTTCCTCACTTTTTGTTGCATGATATTTCGATTTTGTATACACCGCAATAATCCGGGGGTTATCCAAGGCTTGATTATCCTTTTTCTTGATGGAATTTGAGTAGGTATCGAATGTGCAGAAAGCACATCATTCAAAATCTGGATTAGACGATCGGTTGCATGATTTGGATCGTTAAGTAAAAGAATTTCTGAAAAATCCGTGCCTGTTATTGATTCCATTACAGCTTGAAAATTAACACGAGAATGAGAGTAGTTAATCATTTTAGGACTACGGCCAAGATTAAGTCCAAGTAAGACTGCTTGATGATCTGTGATTGATGAGTCAAGAACTAAGGTTGTTGCTGAGTTATTGGTTTTAAGTAAAACATGATCGAGACAATTATTGTTTCTAGTGGGAAATGTATGAGCGGGTAAAAGTCCATGAGATACTATTAAATTAAGATATTCATCAGAACGTCGATCAGAATTACCAGGTTTGATATCAATATTAATGTCCCCAATCACAACAACATTCCGGAATGAACGCAGTTTTGCTAAGCTATCATTCAGATCACTTAGAAAGGACTGTATATTTTTATATGAAGGAGGCCTATAAAAGGCAATTATTGCTGTTTCATGTCCTAGTGTTAGTATCAAACAATTAGATTCTTCGACTATTGGTTCATAGATTGCGGTATGAGTCAATGTTTTATTAACGTATATAACAACTCCCTCGTTTTGACTCTTATTTTTAGACGTCATATGGGAATTATAACCATCCAGATGCGGTAAAGAGACTGTTTTCTCTAACCAACATTCACTCAAGATCAGAATATCACAAGTTAAATTAAGTGATGTGAGTAATACAACAAAGTCGTCAAAGTTCTTGTTAATACTTCGGATATTAAGGTGAATGATAGTTAGCGAATTAGTTATGTTATCAAGATAATCAAGACATTCTCCGGGCTTACATATAAATGATTGAGAGACTTTTATATTATCGAGTTCTGAGTTTATATCTAGAAAATTAGCCATTGGAGTGGGAGATAAACCAAAAAATTGAGACTGAGAAGTATGGATTTCTTAATGTTAGTAGAGAACTTATTAAGATGATATTTGAACAATTAAAGTGGAGATACAGCTGCATTACTAGAAATTTTAAGTTTGAATGAATACAATAGTAAATAAATGTACTGTTACAGATTATTAGAAAAGTGAAATTATAATTATAAAAAGTTTGATTACTCGGTAGATATATAAAAATAAACAAAAATAAAAGAGAAAAAGTACCTAGTCATTGCTCCTTAAGTAAATTAGCCAAGCACTCTTCAGTTTTGATTAGGATTTGCTTGGTCGCCGGTTCCTTGCGGAGAAATATGTTGCCGTTAGACGACCAACAAAACATATAATTATGTTGTTTTGCAAATTCTCTGGAAGTGTAGAGCAGCTTCTTCAAAGTGGGGGAGAGATACTCGGCAACAAAGATCGGTTGTTGCTCGCCAGATATTCCAATGAGCGACGTATTCAGTCTTCCCTCATTTGTTTTGTTTTTATTAAAAGTTTTGGAGGATGCCAAAAATAGGTTCTTTGTATTTACACAAACAAATTCTGCAACAATTGGTTTGTTAGTCCCGGGTTTTCCAGGCAATCGACGTATGTCCCTTATGTCAGAAGCATTCACGTTTTGATTGATTGCTGAGCCGACCTTAGTTACAATAGTTACAAGATCCATGTAAGTTTCTTTTGCTGTGGCCGGAACATTTCTAATCTCTATGGAGGCACCACGTGCATTGAGTTGAAGATCCCTCAATTTGTTTTCCAAAGTCTCTGTATAATTTCTAAGTTCTTTTCGTTCTTTTTCCAGAGATTCAATTCGGTTCTTCATATCTTCATATTGTTGATTTATGAAATTAAGAGACTTCTCTATATCTTGGTTGGATTTTTGAATCTGAACGTTTTGAGATTTTACCTCAGCTACATCGGAGACTAGTTTGTTTAGGATGCAATTCTGATTTTCAATAAGTTTCATTAACTTAGCATCACGAGAGTATATCATTTCAAGTACATCCGCTTTAACGGGAGACATTTCCATTCTGGGTCGTTTAGTTCGGGGAAGTATGTTGATGTTTTCATCCGCAGGGTTAGGTTCTGATTCGGACTTGGTTAAGTCAGGTTCTGATTGAGTTTCGGCGAGGTTAGATGGCGGCGAGTATTGATCGCGTGGCATTTTGTGTACGGCTCTGCGTCTTATTTCGGAAAGCCAGTTGGTTTAAGTTACATAAAAGCAGAAATAAGCATCAGCGTACAAGTAATAAGTTCCTGAGAAAAGTAAATAGCAATGTTGCAGCAATAATTTAGTGCTAATGAAACTCCTTCAAAAAGTATAGAGCAATGTTACACGCAAGCGTCGATACTGGCAGGTAATTTCGGCTGCAACGCACCCAACACCGGTGGTAGAATGGTACGCCTGCTCGGCACACGCACGGCAGGCACTGGATCGATCCTAGGTCAAGACGCGAACTTTGAGTTTTTCTTACTTGACACCGCTGGCGGCTTCGGAGACAGGACGATGAACACTTCACGTAATGGGGCAAAGCCCTAGGGCTCCACTTATATTTAATTAATAAAATAAAATATTTCAAGACACACAAAACACGTCTGCTCTAAGCGAGGACCGGTGAGAGGGGCATAGAATGCATAATGTTCCTGTTAAGGATCGCGTTGATAAAGGACGATGGAATGGTACGCCCACGAAACTCGCTGAGCTGATGGGATGTGGTACAGTTTCATCGTACAGAGAGGTAATGTCCTTACAAATCACTGTTGTTTTATGTCATAAGGCGTGTGCAATTCTGTCCCTTGTCAGGGAACTAAGATTGGATGAGTATCCATAAAAGAATGAGCCCTTGAAGAGCTCGCCCGCACGGCCGCCTGCCTGATAGGATGGCGGCCTGCATGTTAAGTTTGCGCAATCTTATCACGAGGTATAAAGGTTGGTCTGAAAAGACCGTAGTTGAGACTAGGGCGTGTGCCGACCGTAGGGTCTGCACTAGTACACCTATTGAGACACGATAAGACCTGCCGATGCTTTCGGAAGGTAAACAAGCTATAAAGAGGACTGAGGTCCTTCACAAAGTATGTGAGATTGCACTCCTAATGACATAACAAACTCAAGTTGATATGCTAAATTTCATGTTGATTACATGTGTTACTTTAATGAGAATATATGTGCTGAGTGCTTAATGATTGTACATGACTGTATGATCATAAGAATTGTCTAACCGCAGGTGTGTCAACCTGATCAAGATGGCGAGGGGGCTAGAGTCTGGCTGAGGGACAAATCATCATCATCCAGGTGAGACAACTGACAGACCTACTTTGCATCATTACCTACCTTAACTGCATGAATACTCTTGGCCTCCTGTATCAGATTTCTATATAATAATATATTAAGATAAAGCGAAGCAGATAATTTATAACTAATAAAATCCATTAACTTTTGATAAGTACATAGGTACTTTATGAAAGAACTCTGGCAACAACCTGTATGATAGTTTGATTTGTGTAGGCTGTCATACAGATTACAGATGTAATTAAGTAATGAATGTAAGGTCACATATGATACCTACTATGTATACACAAATTTGGTGCAGATGTGCTGGGATTGAAATTTGATATAGATAAGTTGGAATTTATCTGGGGAAAATAAGGGGATAAAGAATTGGATATAGTTATACCTACTTACTGAAAAATAATTTAAGTAGTATAAATTCAAACAAAACAATGTTTAGTACAGATCTCAAACAAAGCTTATCTGATATATGGCCGAGGAGAGTTTAATGAGAATTCATTTGATGCAATAGGATGCATTTGTCAGCTGTCTCATCGAATGATAACAATACCTATAAAAAGATAAACAGATAAATACTCATGAAAAACAATGAACAAAGTGCAACAATTTACTTTATTAGTAAAAGTCATGCGGTCACACCTACACACTTACTTACTATAAGTTATTATTTCTGATGGTATGAGTGAAATTCAGTTTTACTAAGGTTGTGAACATTGATCTAACAAGTTACTACTGTTGAGTCAGTGTTAGCAACTTAACATCAAAACAATCAAAATTCCCGCCAAGTGTTAAGTTTAGGATCAGCGCCACGGAAGTGTCAGTGAATACACGCAGCGCTAGTGTGTTAAGATGTTGCAATTTTCTCCGCAGGTCGCTACTATACTTACACGAAAGGGTCATTGTAATTGTCAACAAACAAATTGAATGTCATTCGAAACATTTTCAATAGTTTAAAGTGAAACAAAGAAAGTACGAATTAGATTTCAACAGGTAAGACAACAAAGCATCACAAGCATTGTTTGAAACTATAATTTCAAGTTTAAACCATATCTTTAAGTCAGAACAACCAATTGTCAGGAAAAATTTTGCGGCAACCTATAAGTCATATAATTATGTTGAAAACAATCTTCAAAGTTTTTATAGACAAAGAAAATGTGCTTAATGATGAAATAAAATATCAGTAAAAGGTGTTTCAATGAGGACTCTAGCTGTGTGAATCTTTATTTAAACCTAACTTTTTATCATTCTAATAGGGACACCGATACTCAGTACCTACAAACAATACATATAAAAGTGTACTATTACAAGAAGACATTGAGTAATAAATTGAAGTCAAGGTTCAGGTATGTAAAACTGTGATCACACACCATATTATTTCAAGCACATACAGGACTAGTCACTTGATAAAACTTCCAACATTAAAGTAGAAGCTGACTAGCAAAGATTGTTTCAGATAGCATGTCAAATTATCATAGAACATTGTCGTTGTAATTCTTATACCAAATCAAAACTAATCATAACCCAATGTTTACATACTTATGGTTTACATGACATTTTCACCAAGCGCACTTAAGTTTTCACATAGTGTCACATACCTACCAAGTTGAATATTGTCATCGCTTCAATTAAATACAACTCAAAACATTGACAACAAAGATAATATGAGCGTCTCACACTAACTTTTATTATTTGAGTACTGACAGGTGTTATAATTATCACAACAAAATACTACTTAAGTTAGCTCACTAAGATTCTTAAAATTATAAGAACAGAGTAGCATCAAACTAGACAAATTCTGATCAAACTCAATAGCCTAACGGTAAATAGTTGGTTAATGCTGTGAAAAAATGATACACAAACAAATACATAAATAATGACCTACTTACCTATCTATTACAAACTACATGCATACATATTTGATGTTCAGATGTTACATACACTGTGAGAATGTAGTATCTGTGCTTATGGATACATAGTGAAGTGACAATCAGTGTTCATGTTCAGTGTTTACACACTGTGCTATAGTTTGATAACCTATGGTCAAAAGTGAAAAATTATTGGTGGTCAATATGGTATATTGAGTGTACAAAAAGCAATAAAATGATTGTGATTTCATGCGTTTGATAAAGTTAGTGCTAAAATACAATCTAAACACTGTGTGACCAATAAGAAGTGTGGCCTAGTGAACTTTCTTGTGTTCCCAAGTAACTAAGTCAAAGGGGCACTGTAGTGTCATAGCCAAGTAACTAAGTCAAAGGGGCACTGTAGTGTCATAGCCAAGTAACTAAGTCAAAGGGGGCACTGTAGTGTCATGGTCGAGTAACTAGGTCAAGGGGGCACTGTAGTGCCAGAGCCAAGTCTAGATAAGATCAAATGTTTTAAAGGTAACAACAACTAGCTCAACTAGTGCTATGATTATAGACTAGGTTGAGTAGTATAACTTACTAGAGATGTTTCACAAAATTGACTATGGGATCAAGAAGTCACTAAATAATTAAAACTTAATACTTGATTAATTATTTCAAAACAAGTTATGAAAGCACTATTATAGATGAATATTATGATTTTTACTGTAAGGTAATAAGAGTGCTAATCTACAAACACACTTTTCACACACAGTAAACGCATAACAAAGTTAAAATTAAACAAGGCTAACTATAATGAGTCTGACTAAAATCAATTATTACTGTGTCATGCATGAATGAGTTATAAATGGTATACAGTATTTACGATGATTTAGAACAAGCAAGGATCGTGTCATCAAAATTACAAGCAGTAATTCACCGATTTAATAGCGAATTGTATCAATATTTTAACACTTCAACAAATCCGGATGCGGATGAGATATCCAGTATGACGACAGAACAATTAAGAGGAGAGGAAGCATTAGCTGAACTAAATGTAAAAATACAAGTCAAAAAGGACAAGGCTGATTCTTCTTCCAGTTCTAGTCAGTCCATCAGCAGAGGAAAGCTACCTGAATTGAACTTGCCCACATTCTCCGGAGATGTTCTACAATGGACACAATTTTGGGATCAATTCTCTTCCAATATTGATCAAAGAGCATTAAGAGACGTCGATAAGTTATTGTACCTAAAGGCTTCTGTGAAGGGTGAGGCTAGGACAATTTTGGATGGTCTTGAGACCACAAACGAAAACTATAAAATTGCTGTAGCAACTTTAACAGACAGATATGGAAAGAAAACCCAAATAATCGATGCTCATTATTCAACACTTTACAAACTTAAGAGAGCAGACAAACAAGAAGACTGTAGAAGAATATTAGATGAGATTGAAAGACACCTTCGTGTATTGAGCTCACTGGGCGAAAATACAGAACACAACCATCTGAGATTCTTAATCCTGGAAAAGTTTCCTGAGGATATAGTATACGAGTTGAAATTGAAACTAAGTAACGACACTATCGAAGAAATGAGAAAACAACTCCATATTGTACTCTCAGCGAGAGAGGATGCTAAAAGAACATCTGAAAAATTCAATTTAGAAGATACCAGTTATACAACAGAAACGCTTCATATACTAGAACCTAGAAATGAGAAAGGATCAAAAGTCCGAAAACCAAATAATATAAGGAAGACAGATAAAGGAATTAAACGTAGTGTAACTGCTTTCAACAAAACCTTTAACACTAAGAGGAAATTTCAATTTAATGAAGAGAAGTATGGGCATGGATCTAATCAGAAAAGAAGGAAGCTCTACTGCATATTTTGTAAAGGAGATCATTTTAATGATGAGTGTACAGAAAGTAAAACTCTACAACAAAGAAGATTAAAATTAAGAAACCGTTGCTTTATTTGTTTCCGTGAAGGCCATCAAACAGGCTCCTGTAAGTCTAAGCACATAACCTGCAGACACTGCGGTAAGAAAGGCCTCCATAATAGAGCACTTTGTCCGAACAGAGAGTTCCCAAGGAAGGTGACAACAAAGAATGAGGTACCAAGGAAGGAATCTACCAGTACAATGCACATCTATGAAAAGGGAGCCACAATACTACAAACTGCTATTGTTAATGTCAAAGGACCTGAGAATACCTCAAAGAAGTGTCGTGTACTGTTAGATTCAGGCAGTATGAGAAGCTATGTTACGCAAGATGTCGCGCAGGACCTTAATTTAGAAACCGAAGAAGACAACCACCTCACAGTATTCACCTTTGGTTCGAACAAACCTCAAGAACTAGATAGCCCGTTGGTAAAACTTCATATTCAATCAAGAACTCATATGCGAAGGACAGTATATGCGAATGTCGTACCATCTATTACACGCAGTATCTCATCTTATGGCAAAGAATTGACCAAATGGAACCATCAAAAGGATTACTTATTGGCGGATGATGGATCTCTGTCAGATAAGGTAGATATTCTGATTGGAAATGATTATTATCATTCACTTATGTCAACCGAAAAGGTGAAATTACAAGAGAACTTGTACTTAGTGAATTCCGACTTAGGATGGATATTGTCAGGCAAAATAACGCATAAACATGAGGATGAGTTATCAATGCTCACATACTTCCAAGCACCCTATGAAACTAGATTAAACGAGCCTGATCTGCCATTAGATAACACATCAATGAAAACTTTGTGGGACTTAGAATCTCTTGGAATTACTGATTCTCCAAATGCTAACCGTGAAGAAGAAGCTATTAAGCATTTCAATGAAAACACCGAATTCATAGAAGGAAGATATCACGTTAGCTGGCCTTGGAAGGAATACCCACCTGAATTACCAACTAACTACGGTCTGGCATACGGACGCCTGATAGGACTAATGAAACGCCTAGACACAGAAACTTTGTCAGCCTACGACCAAACACTAAGTGATCAACTGCAAATGGGTATCATTGAACTAGTACCTAGAGAAGATACAAGTGATCATCCCATCCACTACCTTCCTCACCATGGAATATTAGCACCAGGTAAGGCTCTGAGAATAGTCTATGATGCTTCAGCTAAAACAAAGGATACAAAGAGTCTGAATGAATGTCTATACTGCGGTCCGATGATGTTGGAGGATTTGACTGGACTACTGTTGAAATTCCGAAGTCACGCCGTAGGCATGACGGCAGACGTAGAAAAGGCATTTTTACAGATTGGTCTAAAAGAAGAGGACAGAGACGTCACTAGGTTCTTATGGTTGAAAGACATCAATAAACCCGCTACTGAAGACAATCTACTACACTACAGATTTACCCGTGTTCCCTTTGGGATCATATCCAGTCCATTCCTTTTAAACGGTACGGTTAGACACCATCTTCAAAGGTCGAATGGAGACTACGCAAAACAGTTAGCTAAAGACATATATGTTGACAACATAGTCACTGGGGTAGAAACAGCAACAGATGCTTTAAACCTTTATAAAGAAAGCAAGAACATGTTTTTAGAAATCTCAATGAATCTTCGCGAATGGAGCTCCAACTCCAAAGATTTTATCGAACAAATACCTGATGCTGCCACACAAACAACTGTAAAATTACTGGGTCTAAACTGGGACTTGAAAGAGGACGTACTTTATCTTAGAGCTAGAGTCAACGAGAACAATGAAACCACAAAAAGAGGAGTCTTAAGAACTATTGCAGCTATTTATGACCCCTGTGGATTCTCTGTACCAGTCATGTTACCAGCTAAGTTACTACTTCAACAATTATGGAAGAAACAGATTAAATGGGACACACCATTACCAAAGGATCTACTTCACAAGTGGACGAACATCTCGAAAGAAATGAAACAAGTAGAAAACATATGCCTACAGAGAAATATTACTGTACCCAACGAAAGAGAGGCACAAATACACTGTTTTACTGACTCATCTACAGTAGCTTACGCAGCAGTAATATACATAGTACAGAAAGGCATAGTCAACTTCATAATAGGTAAATCACGCTTAGTTCCTATTAAAGACCAAGAGAACTTAAAGATTCCACGCTTAGAGTTATTAGGCGTTCTAATTGGAAGTAGACTTATAAAATTCGTACTCAAATTCTTACCATTGAACATAACCCAGTTAACACTGTGGACAGATAGTCAAATAGTGATTGATTGGTATCACTCTGAAAAGTTACTTGAACCTTTTGTATCTAAAAGACTAGAAGAAATAAAGCGCAACAAAAATCTGATAGTAAGATACGTACCGTCTGGACTTAACCCGGCAGACGTAGCGACACGTCCAACCGCCTCAGAAGAGGAAAGGAACAAGTGGTTATCTGGACCCGAATTTTTAAAACAAAACCCTAGACACTGGCCTAGTGGTCCGATAAGGGATACTTCTCTTCTGATGGGGGAGGGTCTGTTGAACACAGAAAAACAACCAAAAATAACACCGTCAGAGAGAGAAGCAATATCAAACGAAATTTTAGATTCACAACTGCAAGAGATAAAAGAACTACAGAAAAGTACATTTCCAGAAGAGTATGGAGGAAAGAAAACAAACCTATCTAAGAACTTAGGATTATTTATTGATACTAATGGAATTCTAAGATGTGATGGAAGACTCACACATTCAGATTTATCCTACGATGCAAAACATCCCATACTACTACCAAAGAACAGTGAACTTACCGAAAGAATAATTAAGGAAACTCATGAGAAAAACCTTCATGTTGGAGTACCACATACATTAAGCCTTATAAGACAAAAATTTTGGATACCTCAAGGAAGAGCAAAAATTCAAAAAACGCTAAGCAAATGTACAAGGTGCGTAAAGCATGGAGGAGGTCCATATGAACTACCTAAAACTCCAGCGTTACCGGCTGAAAGAGTAACGTTTAATACACCATTTACATACGTCGGTGTAGACTACTTTGGGCCGATGGTCATAAGGTCAGAAAATGGTATAAAAAAGAGATGGATTTGTCTTTTCACATGCCTTGTGATACGAGCAATACATTTAGAGGTTGTCAAAGATCTAACCACAGACGAATGTCTTATGGCATTCAGACGCTTCATTGCTACTAGAGGAACTCCTTCACTTATATTAACTGATAACGCACCTCAGTTCAGACTGCTAGCTGAGGTAATATCAGAAAGAGAATCGACAGAAAAGATAAAATGGAAATTCATTCCTCAACTAGCACCCTGGCATGGGGGCGCGTACGAAAGACTGGTAGCAGTGGTAAAGCATTGCCTAAAACGAACTCTTCAAAAACATATGCTCGGAGAAAATCAACTCTCGACGATCATCAAAGAAGTTGAAGCCGTAGTCGATACCAGACCACTTACGTACGTGGGAGCCGATATGGACCACATTCTGAAACCAGCTGATTTCCTAACACCAGGAAAATGTTTGAACATTCAATTACTCATGGATTGTTTGCCACTCTCTGGTTCAACCATTAAACAACAACTCATCGAAGGATGGAAACGTGGAAACACGATAATGAATGAGTACAAAGAAATGTTCATCAGCCGATACCTTCTGAGCCTCAGAGAAAGGTACGGAAATTCTCCCAAACAAGCAAGAGTGAGGACTCGTGAAATTCCTCAAATCGGAGATGTGGTACAAATTAAAGGTGAAACGAGAAACCGCGAAAGTTGGAAAATAGGAAAAATAGTAGAAATATTAAAAGGAAAGGACGGTTTATGCCGTGTTGCTAGAATAAAAGTCGATAACAATGTTTTCACACGATCAATTGCTCATTTATATCCTCTTGAAGTGGAAGAGGAAGAGACACCACAAATTTCCATTGACAAAGCACTAAATCAAGTGGATCTCGAGAACATAAGCGTTGATGATAGAGACTCGATACAAACGCCGTCTATCGAGATTGAAGGTGTCGACACTAATCCAACCACAGAGATAAGTGATAAATCAAACGATGATGAGAGCACGAATACAAACGTAAGACACGACTCAACACAAGACGCGAGAAAAGAAATAGAGAACGTTAGTACGTTAAATGACACTGAGCTTGCAAAAGACTATAATGAATGTGATCTAGAAAACGAAACAATAGATAACCATGAATGTAATAACCAAACAAGCGATGAGAGATCGCGTCGGGCCGCTGCAGTCCAAGCAATGGAGAAGATCCATAAATGGACTCGCGACTTGATGACTACTATAGTGTAAAACTCGCGAGGCGGGTGTGTCGCGAAGGGTTCGCGAGTATCAAAATTAACCCAACAATAATTGTATATAGCAACACTCAATATAAACCATAGAGCTAATTTCCGATCGGTAAGTGTCAACATTTTTCGCTCCAACGTCGACTCGCTTTCAAGTTTTCAAAGTGTGAAATAGTGGTATGTGTGATCTTCGCCTGCTGCTCGCCGCCAGCCTCAAATACCACCTAAGTTAAGTACTCAGCATTATACAAACCTTATTTAGAATTGAATGCATAATGTTCCTGTTAAGGATCGCGTTGATAAAGGACGATGGAATGGTACGCCCACGAAACTCGCTGAGCTGATGGGATGTGGTACAGTTTCATCGTACAGAGAGGTAATGTCCTTACAAATCACTGTTGTTTTATGTCATAAGGCGTGTGCAATTCTGTCCCTTGTCAGGGAACTAAGATTGGATGAGTATCCATAAAAGAATGAGCCCTTGAAGAGCTCGCCCGCACGGCCGCCTGCCTGATAGGATGGCGGCCTGCATGTTAAGTTTGCGCAATCTTATCACGAGGTATAAAGGTTGGTCTGAAAAGACCGTAGTTGAGACTAGGGCGTGTGCCGACCGTAGGGTCTGCACTAGTACACCTATTGAGACACGATAAGACCTGCCGATGCTTTCGGAAGGTAAACAAGCTATAAAGAGGACTGAGGTCCTTCACAAAGTATGTGAGATTGCACTCCTAATGACATAACAAACTCAAGTTGATATGCTAAATTTCATGTTGATTACATGTGTTACTTTAATGAGAATATATGTGCTGAGTGCTTAATGATTGTACATGACTGTATGATCATAAGAATTGTCTAACCGCAGGTGTGTCAACCTGACCAAGATGGCGAGGGGGCTAGAGTCTGGCTGAGGGACAAATCATCATCATCCAGGTGAGACAACTGACAGACCTACTTTGCATCATTACCTACCTTAACTGCATGAATACTCTTGGCCTCCTGTATCAGATTTCTATATAATAATATATTAAGATAAAGCGAAGCAGATAATTTATAACTAATAAAATCCATTAACTTTTGATAAGTACATAGGTACTTTATGAAAGAACTCTGGCAACAACCTGTATGATAGTTTGATTTGTGTAGGCTGTCATACAGATTACAGATGTAATTAAGTAATGAATGTAAGGTCACATATGATACCTACTATGTATACACACGAGTGTCTATGTAACTAAAACTAGCGATGTTCAGTCAGTTGTGGTAATGATTATGTCAAAATTAGTTCTCGGGACACTCGTAGTGGCGCTTCAAATTGCCACACAAAATTAGCTTTCATTTGTATGGAGACAGCCTGTCCAGTGTGTAATAATAATAATAGAGGTCAGTGAGCTTTTGGTGAGCTTGGCTTTATTTTAAATTTAATACTAGCCTTCCGCCCGCGGCTTCGCCCGCATGGATTACAGAGTACAAGCTTTTCCGAAATAAATATTAGCCTATGTCCTTTCGCAAGGTCAACTCTATCTTTGTAGGTACCAAATTTCATCAAAATCAGTTTAGTAGTTTAGGCATGAAAGCGAAGCAGACTGACAGACAGAGGTACTTTCGCATTTATAATTAGTAGTAATACTTAAATATATTACTTGGGTAAGTATAAACAATATTTAAGTATACTATTAAATATTAAATTTAAATAAATTGTGCACTCATTATAAATACCAATTTATATTTTACTCAGCCTGCTATAATATTATAAATTGAATGATATGTTTGATGACGCTTGTAAAAATCAATATTGGGCGCACACACAAAATCGCAGCAATCAAAAGAATCATCAATAGATGGATTGATTGTTTATTTGCATATAAATCGCTACTGTACTTATTGAAATGTTAATCGGTCTAGTCTACCATATCAACATCTCCTTTCAAATTGCTTTCAAAGAAGAACATACGAAACTATCAAGACCAAAGTGTTTCTAACATAAACACAAAATTTTTATTAGTGTTTTTATGAATTATTTAATATTTAGGGCTTACATTGAATTGAATAATAAAAAATATTTTATTAAATTTTGTTTTATTTTGTACTTTCGTACTATATAGGGTAAATTTTTGTTTCCAATTATTCACTTTTGGAAAAAATAAAACTAAAGTTTCATTACACAATAACATTTGCACTTTTCACTTTTCTCATAATCTTAGCTGTATTTTAAGTATTTCACAGTTGGATACATTTTATTTTGCCGCAGCTTGTAGAAATTGTGTCAGCATGTTTTGGAAGCAGTCTGCTAAGAACATGGTCTTATACCGGCTGATATTTCCTTCATCATCATCATCATTTCAGCCGTGATATATTACAAATTATTTCCAACATGAGCTAATTTGGATTTCTTCCAGTAGCACTGTGTGTCAGTACTGGATGGTTTTTCACTGCGCCTGTGTATTCACATCTGGAGAGCAACAGCATGTTTGGATGCTGATGACTTTTCCTTCTTTTTCATCCACTATCGCTGCATATGATTTCGAGCGGACTTATGTTCTGTACACTCCTTCAAATCAATTCATTCATATCGCGCCGAAGTAGGTATATCCAACGGCAGCATCACCGTAAGATTATCTTGCCGACCTGAAAAGACAGGGAACGTTAATATTTTATGTTGAACATAACAAAAATAATAAGTAGTTAAAAATATGAAGAGTTACACTTTTGAGGTTATGTTATTTTCGCAATGATTACTTGTAGGTATTTGATTATAAATAATGTAGTGGTTGACAAACTTACACGGATGTTTTCTTCACATTCCTAAATTCAGCAGCACAGTAATCTGAATTAGAGGCAAATAAATTGCCGACCATTATTATGTCTACTCCTGCCTGGGGCCGGACATTGCGATTATCGGCTTTCGTGAAGCGGTTCACAATAGAGAAGGCTGTGCCTGGTTCCATGGTAGGTATTATTCAATGGGCACTTTCGATGACTCTTGAAACGGTTTGTTTGGCTATTATCACAAACTTTTACAGTGTTTTGCAAACAAAAGCTAGAAAAAACAATCTAGAAGAACAGAAAAATGATTCACAAATGACAAATAATCACCTCATGACCTCACATTTGACGTCACGCTCACGCGCTGTGATTGGTGGTGTTTCGCTAGAGATTACACACAGATTAAACTCAACGCTCTCGCTTTTGGTAGAAACTATGCTTCAACTGAGCGTTCGTTCGTTGGCCTTCGGCCGCCGTCCACACCGAGTTCGATCTAATGGCTCAATTCCTTTGATGTTACCGCCACGCTCCGGATCGCCGGCACACGCCAACGAACGATCGTTGGCCTTCGCCAAACCGTCCAAACAGGGGGTCTACCGGCTAAAAATATGAAGTTCAGATCCATATTTCTGATTTCAAGCCCAGACCCATAATATGGGCTTCAATTGGAGCTACCGGCTAACTGTTTTTCCGGATCTGGATTTCGCGAGTGAATGATAGTCGCGTCTTGTTGCATCATATCAAATAAATACCAATATTTAACAAAATATTATTATTTCTCTGCATTTTTTACTCTTATTATTTATATTTTAAATGACAACGGACAAAGTCGATAAAAACAATTAATTTAGTTCTTCATAGTATTAAAAACAAGTATTCCTAAAATAAATAATGTACGTATCAATTAATAACCAAACGCAAATGACAAGCCTTTCTACAGTATTCCACTTATGAAATATCTTTGTCCAATATGCATTTCATCAAAGAATTTATCAATGAAACCATTCGAAGTTGTCCTCGTCCAATTTCTTGGATCAAATATTTGATAAGTGGAATACCACCCTTAACTTTACTTTTTGAAATAACACAAAATTAATAAAATATAACGAAAAAGGCATATCTTTGAGGGTCAACTATGGTTTCTCTTCGATTTGTGTGCGCTAATTACGTGAACAATTTGACAAATGACCCCGTCATGGCAAAATTTTGTAGAATTTTGGATTTTTATTGTTTGGTTGGGTATTTTGTGGTTAATGTTCTTCATTTCCTCTTATGATACTACCCGTAAGGCTCATTATCAGAGCAAGGTTGCAGATATTTATCAAGATTTAAAGAAAAGCAGACCGAATGTTCCTTATAAGTTTAATATTGACATGATGGAATGGACGGCTACTCCAAGACAAGAACATTGTTTATAAGATGATAATTACAGAGAAAATTATTCAACAGAACCTTTAAAAGATAAACAGTACAAAGTATACCGTAATAATGTCTTAAAATATGTGTTGTGAACTTGTGACAATAACAACTTGGTTAATAAATCATGATGATACCATTTTGCAGTTCTTTATTTCTGGTTGTTAATTTCTTGTACTTACTTACCTACTTATACCTTTGTGTTTACATAAATTATTAGTATATTGTGACAAATTCAGACTAAACAAAGCCAATATTCTCAATTAAGAAGTGCCACAACACAACCCTTCCAGAATTGAAAATAAGCAATGTTTAGTTTCTTGAATTCATATTTTTAACACTTATTTATGTAACATAGGTAGGTACTTATTTTTATCATTATCTTTATTTTATATAAATTTGCTATGAAAGAGAAATAAAATTACTATCATTTATGAGGATGATTAAATAGTTAGACCTGTAAATACATAAGTTATTTATTTCTTCAGCGGCCAAATGTTATTTTATTTTCTATGATTTTTCAGTTTAGCACATTTTATGTTTTCAGTTGCTAACTTAAATATAAATAAGTGGGTTTTTGACATTACAATATAACAGCAATTAAGAAAATTAACAAATTGTCTATCAACTCATAATTTTATTTGGAAAATATGAGCTTTAAGCGCTGTCTCCTAGAGTTGCACACAAAAGACAGGTATAGATGTGCATTGTAGCTATGCTATATTGTACTTAGTAAGTACAACATAGCATAGCATATTATGTAGTTGTACTACTTACTACAAAATACTTTTACAAAATAGCACATAACGTGGATTAGGTACTTTGAATAGAAATTGCTAAATAAATAGGTTAATAATATGGATTATTTATTCAGTAATTCTAAAATAATTGCATCGTCCCGAAACGAAATACAGACAAACTAGAGTTAGTCTGTTAAGTATAGAGTATCTAACAAATGATAACAGATGGGAGCTTTTATTGAAATTTATAACTTAAACTTCTATCGATTAGGTTAAAAATAAAAATTTATTTGTTCGACAGAAATGATTAAAAATAAGCAATGATTAAACTGTTCAAATAAAATAAAATTCCTTTATTTCAGACCATATCTTTGCTTACTGACTATTTTAGTACAAAATCACAATATTAAAATTAAAATTGAAAAAGTAAATTAAAATATGCTACTTATGTTAACATAAAGTTTCACCTAGCAAAATATGGAGAGACTAACTTCTCTCCACTCTCCTCAGAATGCCTTTGAAATAAGAAGCCAGATGCACTGCAGAAACGTGGAAGCGCCAACAAGGATTTAAAGATGTTACTGTATAACACACGCAGGGCATTGTAGGAAAGCTGGATAAAGTTTGACCACAGACTACTGGTATAAAAATTTTGACAATAGGCTTTAAATAAAGTAAAATTTACTTCTACTGTACATCAAGCAAACCTGTGTCTCACCATGTTACCACTGACCAACAAAGCCCTGCATCCCTATCCATCTATATCAGAATAAATTGTCATACAGAGTTTCAGTTACTATATGCCCAAGGTATTTAAACTGACTTACACGGCCCAAAGGAATCCTGTTCAAAAGTAACAGGGGCACATTTTCAAGTCTCTTAATGTTACCCCTGAAGATCATGAATTCACTCTATTTCTCGTTGTACCTTAGGCCGTGCTTCCATATATAGTCCTCGCAGGAGCTTTTTGGGCCACCCAGCGATAGGCAGAGCAGCACAGCACCATGTCATCAGCATAACTGATATTATTCACACAGACATTATCTATATAACAACCATGTGTGCTGCTCAGCCCAGCGATGAGCTTGTCCATATATACATATATAAGAGTGAAGTCAGCCCATCCTGTCTAACACCACATAAACTCTTCAGAGCATGTATTTCCCCACTTTACCACATTTTTCTGATTACCATACCAATGTGCCAGTAGGTACATTTATAACCTCAGCCAACGAGAAACATCTTTAAGTTTTGTCCAAAGGTCCAAAGCTTATCATAACTTCATAACACACAAGATCAAATGCTTTGCTGAGGTCTTAAAACATGCATTTATAGGAAGGAGTTAGCTTTATAACATAATAAATAACAGAGAACTTTAACACAGCTCAATATCACTTGTAAAATAATATGTCAATCAAATGCACTTTCCGTAGACAATATCCACAAAAAAGTCGCTATTGATAATATCACACAACACAATTACTCCAAGGAGGATAATAAGTATTATCTAGCACTTCAGCACACTTCAGCCAGAATGGTGGCTAGGCTAGGCTAGTGATTTGGTTTAATTTTTGTGTTTCGGATAAAAATCCTCAAAGCAGTAAAAACAAAATATATAACCGTACCTACATAAAATAAAACTTTCCTATTTTTGATTTACATAGTATCTTCATTACTTTAGTTAAATGCCTAATTTTTATCAAAAGTAGGTCAACAATTTATCTTTAAAGTTATGTAAATTCCGATAACGAAACAAGAAACGAAAATTTGAATTTCGCGGGTAAAATTCCATTACATGACTTCGAGAGAAAGGAACAGCGAAATAGCAATTTGTGTTTGTCTCTTTCGCTCCATCTTTTCGCTCTGCTTTTAAACTCTCTTCTGCTAAAGTTCAACGTTTTACAAGTGCTAGGGGTATATTTACTATAAATGAAGTTGATTACACTCAAAAGTAGCAAGTTACTTCACACAAATTGAGAAATTAAACTTTTCCATGAATCTTCCGATACCAAAATACTCGCCTGCTTCATTTGACATTACGATATGAATCTGGGTTTCGAGTTTTTACTTTTTAATTTTTACAAAATACCGATTCTGGGCTTCAACTGTCAAAAATGTATAGAGAATTTTCTTCGTCATTCACTCTTTTTCTGACATATGGGTATGGGAAGAAATATGAAGTCCATGGAATTAGGCGGTACCGCCAAGTTCAGATTATGGGCTTCAAATGTCAAATAAAGCCCATATCCATATCCAGATTTTTTAGGCGGTAGACCCCCTGGACCAACGAAGGGCATCGAAACCCATTCGTTGGCGTTCGTTGGCGCGGTGTGTACGCGGCATCAGATAACTCTGCACGTGCCTGGCGCGTTTTTGGCGCTAGTTACAGTGCATTTTTTTGTTCTAATGTTATAGTATTCGATTTTTACCGCGCGCAGACTTAACTGACGAGCACTCTAGATACCTACACCAAGGAATTTATAAGTACTACGTACAACCTACACCTACCTACCATTTTTTATGTCATTTAACCGGCTCTGGCTACTTAGGCCTTCAGCCGTAGGTACCATCCAATAAAATAAAGGAATATTAAAAATAGTTTTCTATCTAACTTATTTATTAATTTATTTACTAGGAAAGCTTACATAAATGATGATTGATTAAAATTAAAAAATTAATGGTATATCATTACATTTTATACCTGTTACTTAAAGAAAGTTAATTACAAGCTCTCACAAATAGGAAATGTCTCCATATCAAAATACTAGCCTTCCGCCCGCGACTTCGCCCGCTCGGACTAAACAACGACGTTATCCCGCGGGAATGTGATATTTTTCAGGGATAAAAAGTAGCCTAAGGCCCAATCTTAGATCGTGGTTGGCCAATCCAAGATGGATCGTTTGGTGTGGTTCAGTCTTATGAACCTCGCGTAGAATAGATCTATTGCCCGCTAGCAAGCAACGTCGAAGAACGAAGAACGGCTGTTCAAAATAATCATTATCATTATACACTATTATGTGTGATACATGCATTTTTGCGTATAAAAACAATATAAAAATATAAGTTACGATAAAAAAAATAGTTATCACAACTTACTGTAAATCGAGATCGGTAACAACAAGTAGGTAGCTAAATGGGATTTAAAATAAAATCGAGATCCAAGTGGCCCTTTTGCGTTATGAAGAAGAGAAGAGAAGTTTGTTTTTTTTTCTCACCTCTAAGGGATTGCAGACTTCAGTATTTAATTTGACATACATTTTAGCTTGATACCTCCCACGCATACTTGAGAAAAAGTTTCTTGACAGACGGACAGATCTATGAATGAGGGCTCAACTATGTTCATGCAGCATCAGCATATGATAACAACATACCATGTTCATAACCTAGCCTGCATATTCGATATTCTTTAGACCCTTTTAGTAGAGAATAGAACTTCAAGAAGAGCGTTATGAAATCTGGGCAACAAACACACATAAACTAAACTAACACAAAAGTCACTACACCGCGCGTACGAAGTCGCGGGCAACAGCTAGTAATATTATAAAGAGGAAAGATTTGTAATTATGTATTCATGTATGTATTCAGGTACAGTCAGCGTCATAGATACAGTGCCATCCAAAGTAGTGGTGGTACTAAGTATGGTGTACCGAACTATTTGACCACTTTGGATGGCACTGTATCTATGACGCTGACTGTACCTATGCATCTATGTAACGAATAAACTCAAAACTACTGGACCGATTTCAAAAATTCTTTCACTTTTGAAGCCTATGTTAATCAGGAAGAATGCTACATTATTCCTGATTAACATTAGGCTATAAAATATTTTGAAAAACTTAGGGATCCGTATGAAAACTTCGATAATGTAACTCGAGGTGTGAAAAAAGATAAGTACTTACCTTAAAAATCCTTAAACCGCGTACGCTGCTAAAACTATTGACAATAGAGCAAAGTAATGTACCTACTACAGTTTTATAGACGATATCAATATCAGCTATAAAAAAGTCCGCAATACCATATGACCGTATATCTATTACAGTTACCTACGTTACCTACGTCACAACTTCACAAGTAAAGCCCCGGTAAAAACTATAAGCCACATTATTCGTACTTTGGTATTAATCCTTATCCAAATAAATCATGTCGTATTCAAGTTTCAATAGGTGTACCTAGGTACCTGTAGGTTACTCTGAAATGATTGATGAAATCGGACATTCCATTATTCCAAAGATATAACGGATTTTGTCCTGTGTTCCAATCCCTTTGCTTGCGACACGCGGAGCGCGGACCGAAAAGTACGAGAGGCGTGTGCTATGCACATCAATGAGATAGGTATCCCCGCGGCTGGGTTTTCCCGGAGGATCCCATTCCCCGAGGATCCTGTCCCGGAGGATCCCGATAATAACAAACGTAAATGTAATCACACTTATCGCATTCGGGATGCTCCGGGACAGGATCCTCGAGAATGGGGTTCTCAGGGAATAACCCCCCCTCCCTACGCAGCGGACGCTACCGACATTGAATGTTTTGACTATTTTCATATTTACCCCAAAATGTTTAAAAATAAATGTCCACCCGTGCGAAGCCGGGGCGGGCCGCTAGTAACTTTATAAAATTTACCTAGATGTTTTCTTTGCACGGGTTACCGTTTACCGTTTCGAGCGTCATTTAAATTTGAAATAGGTAGGTAGTGAAAAAATCACTTCATCTTGATTCATCTAACAATATTATAATTTTACTAGCGCTCCGCCCGCGACTTCGTCTGCGTGAAATTTTGATATTTACATGACTTTGATCTAAAAAAGAAATTGTACCTACTTATAACAAATTATACTTACTTATTTTTATAATTAAATGAATTAGGTGAGACAAAATTGGTACAGTAGTTTTTCAGTTTATTCGTCATAGAGGCTCCGTGCAGTTTTACCCGCATATTACCCGTTCCCGTAGGAATATCGGGATATAATGTAGCCTATGTAACTCAGCCGGCCTAGCATGAGCGGCTTCTACCACGCGATATGATATGATACGGCATGTTGTCTTGCTTACCCCACTAAGGTGTAAGCAAGACGGCATGCCGTACCATATCATATCGCGTGATAAAAGCCGGTCATGCTAGGCCGGCAGGAATATTATAGCTTTATATAGGTAAAATAATTTACGAAATCTGTCCCGTAGTTTTTGAGCTTATCCAATAAAGCGTCTACACGCGGTTTTAGCCGCACGGTACCCGCTCCCGTAGAAATACCGGGATAAAAATATGTAGTCTATAATTATCACTCAGAAATAATGTAGCTTTATTTAGGTAAAAGAATTTTCAAAATCGTCCAGTAGGTTTTGAGTTTATTCATCATCCCCATTTTACCCCCATTAAATGTTAAAATTCCCCATAGGGTTAAAATTCTAAAAATCCTTTAGTAATCACTCACGTCATTGAAGAACGAACTATGTAAGTATGAACTTTTAAGTCAATCCATTGAAGAAATAAAGAGTTTCATTCAAACTCGGACCCCCTTTTTTACCCTCTTTGAGGGGTAATTTCCAAAAATCCTTTCTTAATGTTTACTTACGTCAATTGAGGAACGTATACCTACACAAAGTTTCAACTGAATCCATTGAAGAAATAAAAACTTTCATACAAACTCTGACCCCCTTTTTTACCCCCGTAAAGGAAGAGTTTCCGAACGTCCTTTCGAACAGCTCACTTACTTATGTCACTTGAAAAACCTATACCTATACTTACAAAGTTTCAACTGAATCCTTTGAAGAAATAAAAAGTTTCATACAAAGTCTTACCCTCTTTTTTACCCCCTTAGAGGGAGAATCCTCTCTTAGTGCTCCCCCCCTATGCTCTCCAAGAAATATACATGCCAAATTTCAGCTTCATGCGCCCAGTAGTTTCGGCTGTGCGTTGTCTGTCAGTCAGTAACGCAAGAGTTTTATAAATATAGATATCAAGATTCGTCTGTTGCCCTTCCTGGGGGCCAATTCTGCTAACGTTAAATCATAATCGTGTCTCAATCGTGTTTCAATTGTAGTTCAATTGTAGTGCTTTTTTACACACTAGTTACAAGAATTATGACAATATGATGTGATGTAAATGTAGTGTGTGGTGTGACCGTCAGTAGTATGGTGAAAAATAGATGATCAAACGAACTACTGTGAAGTTCGATCGCTATTATATGAGTCGTTTCATTCGAAGATATAATATTTACAGAGTAGTCCCTTTAACCTACAGGCAACTTCGCACGTCTTTAGAGATTAAAAAAAAAAGTTCTCTAATCTGTCATTTACTGTTCTGTGGTCAGTTTGACGCCATTTTTCTCATTTCGTTTAGAGCAAGTTCAGAGTAATAGCGGTGTTCTAGAACAAAGCTTAACTAGTGGGTTTGTAAACCTCCGCCTGCAGCTGAGGTTTACTGGGCTGGGCGGGTTGCTATATCTTCGAATGAAACGACTCATATAATAGCGATCGAACTTCACAGTAGTTCGTTTGATCATCTATTATATTTCGTCGTTTCATTCTTTGATATAATATTTACAGAGTAGATGTTTAGAGATTTAAGTTTTGTTCTAGAAGTGTTGATGGGTTGTTTTTATAAGAATAAATAACCATCTCAATTAAACATATTATGTATTTGTTCATAAGCAGAATGTAAACAATCAACCCTTAAATAATATTAAGTTTTCTCCGTACAAATTAAATACCTAGTCATAAATCAGCAACAAAAAAAAAAGTAACTAATCATTAGTAGGGAACGTTACGGTTCTCGCGAAGACATCTTCGCTTTCAATAGGCCGGTTATAGAACCGAGCAAAGGCTGTGTAGATGTAGGTACTTGTCCAACCAGCTGTCTTTCTTATCTCGTCTACAAACACTGAGTCGTGAGCAAGCACGGTCGAGATGGAGGCGTATCGTATGCTATCGCCACTCTCTCCCAAGCTCCCAATAGCTTATTTAACCCAGCGGCTTATAGACTGCGAGCTGGTGCGCTTGTGGAGTTTTTTGTATTTTAACAACAGTTTGTCTGCATTCGAAGTAATCATATTTTTTGAAAAATATATATGATCGACGAGGACTGAAGCAGGGCATATATTTATTTTCTCGTGAAAGAATGGCAAGTACAGCATGGGTTGTTCGCGGTCCGGGACCGAAGTTTTAATAATGTCGGTTATGGCTATCTTAACACCGTCTTGAGAAATGAATACATTTTCTAGTTTTATAAGCGTGAAAGTTTGTACCCTGTGCATTGTACAAAGTGTTCTTGTCTAGGCTCAGTACTAAATTTGGGTATCAATTAGGTATGTGGTTGAGAAGAAGTTGTGGGTCCCAAGTAGAGGTATATTTAGGGCGACTTGGTTTAACTTTGTAAGCGCCTTTTAGAACTCGTTAAATACACTCATGTGAGCCGATGTTACTGTTTAATGGTTTAAGAACAGTGAAACGGTACGGCGCGGGACGGTGATTTAATATCAACGTAAGCTTCGTCAGATAGCTCCCATTCAGTATCGGGGTTGCTTTTACTTGACTAGATATCTGAGCCGTTATTTTTTGTGTTTACTTATGACGCGTGTAGCCAAATGGCGATGAATCTACCTACATCGTGTCAACTTCTTTAAGCGTGGAAATTTTATTCCATCTACCTTGACGGTTAATGTAGCATACTACTGTAGTATTATCCATGCACAGTAATATTGCAAAATATCGTCTTCCTTTGTAAAAGCTTTCATAGGACAGAATGTTGTAAAAGAGTTATTGCGGCACCAGTTTTGGTCTTCTTAAAATTAAATTTTTGCTTTGCATTTACCGTTATGGCGCTGCAATGCCAAAAACTTCTGGCGTTCTTAAAGTTAAATCCTTATTTAGCTGCTAGACAGACCGAAATTAGAACACCAATAAAATTAGCAAAGATTCTTATTGTACGTTTCAGTAATTTTAAATAATTTCTGATCGTTTGTGCAATGTTTCTGCGTTTTACAGCGAGAAATGTTGCGTATCATAATTATAAAAAGCCTTGGAAAGTACAGACTTGAGAAGGCGTTAACACACTTTTTTCGCGGTTTACAACAAAACCTAAATATTGTAACGATTTAAGAGTCGTACCGTACGTAGTCGTACGGAAGTGTCCCCGATGCCTTATGTTAAGATTCTTTTTACTAACCTTCTATGGGCCACAGTGTTGTCTGATAAATTTAATAAAGAATTTATTTATTAAGCATCGTCGAAATAAATTTACTGATTTATGACCTTGGCTTCTAAGATAGGACATAATATAACCTCTCTCATAATTTTGGTAAAAACCCTGGATGCTGATGCTACGGATAGGCCGTAAGGCAAGTCAGTAAATTCGTCGATAGCTAAGTTTGAATTTGGAGCTTGAAAATGAAATCTTAAATATTATTCGGTCTTCCTTACATATTGGAAGTCATAAATACGCCTCTTTGAGATCAATCGGTGCTACAAAACTACCTTGTGGTATAAGTTAAGGAGATGTTCTATAGTCTTCCATTCTAAAATAGTTTTTCTTCTCAGTAAATTTATTTAATGATTTAAGATTTCAGACAAAGCGTTTACCACCACTAGACTTGGGTGCAAGGAAAGTTCTTGATATGAACTGGTCAATTACCGGGGAACATTGTGAAATTGCTCCAATTCAATTAATTTATTTATAGCTTGGACCATCTTGTGACTTTCTTCGGGGGTAAATTTAGATTAAAGCACGACAGACTGTCACTTCCGTACAAGAGGGTATATAATATCCGTTTTGTATCCATGATAGTACCGTTTTGTTGTATGTTATATGAAACCAACAATCATAAAAGTATTGAATTCTGCCAGCGTGTACCTTTGTTATTGTGGCCGTGCACGGGGCCTGGGTTGATTGTAGTTCTTCGCATGAGACGAAGCAGGCTGAGGGTAGGTTCGTCGCGGTGGCGGCGCTAGCCTCTGTCCTGTCCTGTGGTTTGACCTCCCCGCCGCCCCCCTGTTTCACGGGTACTGAGGAGGTCCTGACCGGTTTCCCTGATGGGCAGGACGAATGACTGTGGACTGGACTGCAGAAGGTTTCTGAATTGTGAATGTTTTCCAAATCTGTGAACCTTGTCGTTCGATTGCCTTACTGGCTTTTATATTTTCGGATGATGTATTACCCAATAAAGAGTCATATCTATCGGAGTCTGGTAGGACGTGCAGGAAATTATTTTCTAAACTAGATGTAATAAGTTTAATCCTATCTTTCGTTAGGAAAGGGTGTAAATCAATACCAAAATGCGACAGTCGTCGCTTAAATACTAAAGAGATTGTATCTTATCGTCTGAGGAGAGCAGTGTGTCCATTGCTCTATTTACCTATTGCCGAGGTACCCATATCAAGTTGTTGTTGAAAACCAAGAAACATTTTGTAGCGTCCCCTCACGACGACGACTTCAGAAACTGCGGCAGCAATCGCTGCATCAAGTTCTCTTTCTGATCTTTTGGTAGACCTATTTTTCATAAAGGTGTCCATAAATTAGCTAAGCTGAATGGCATCTCCAAAATCAGGCGTATCGGACGTAGACGCCCTCAACGCTGACAATATTATTGTGGATCGAAAGTTATCGATGTAATTTCTTGAGTGAGCCGTTTGCGATACTGCGGCATCCAAGGTTTGTTGGATGGATATTTCCAAAGATTGTTCGATAAAGTCCCGCATCGTTTTGTATGATATTTATTGTATCCAAAACAAACATACTCTTTTTTGCCAAAAAAAACAACATGAGGGTGGAATGTAAAAAATAAAATTCTAAGAATAATTTAATAAATTATTATGGCTTAATAATTTATATTGTCCCGCAGACAATAAACTATAGATAACGTGCATCTATCCTAGAATGCAGGTAGATTCTACTTTATGTCATAATATGTGACCCATACTTAGCCCGCAGCTAATTACGATATCGCGGTTGACCCCCAGTCAATTGCGACTTAGTTTGATTTCATGTAACTTAATGAACTGTAGATAACGTGCGCCTATCCTAGAACGCAGGTAGATTCTACTTCATGTCATAATATATGTCCCATAATTAGCCCGCAGCTAATTACGATATCGCGATTGACCCGCAGTCAATATCGATTTAGTTTGATTTTGACTAACTACCTAAATAAACTGAAGATAACGTGCGTCTATCCTAGGACGCAGGTAGATTCTACTTCATGTCATAATATATGACCTATAATTAGCTCGCAGCTAATTACGATATATCGCGATTGACTCGCAGTCAATCTCGATTTAGTTTGATTTTATGTAACTAAATAAACTGTAGATAACATGCGTCTATCTTAGAACGCGGTTAGATTCTACTTTATGTCATGATATATGACCCATAATTAGCTCGCAGCTAATTACGATATCGCAATTGACTCGCAGTCAATCTCGATTAAGTTTGATTTTATGTAACTAAAAAAGTGTAGATAACATGCGTCTATCCTAGAACGCGGGTAGGTTCTACTTCATGTCATAATATATGACCCATAGTTAGCTCGCAGCTATTTACGATATCGCGATTGACTCGCAGTCAATCTCGATTTAGTTTGATTTTATGTAACTAAATAAACTGTCGGTAACATGCGTCTATCCTAGAACGCGGGTAGATTCTACTTTATGTCATAAATATGACCCATAATTAGCTCGCAGCTAATTACGATATCGCAATTGACTCGCAGTCAATCTCGATTAAGTTTGATTTTATGTAACTAAATAAACGCATCTAGTGAAATCACTTGTTAATGTTCACCAGTGAACAACAAGAAACAAAAAAGTATTAATTGTATCTTATTATCTGATAAATTTAGTTAACTATTGTCTAGCTTGTTAATAATTTGTATGCACAAATATTCGAATAGGAATTGATAAAGCACTATAAACGTACCTGTGGCATTATCTTCATTCTCTGAAGAATATAAACGTTGGACTCGTTCAACATTTTCCTGTGCGCTGCGTTTCGGCATTTAAAAATAGACGCGTGCGCTCGTTGCCTCGCACGAAAAAGGAATGAGAAAAATGGCGTCAAACTGACCACAGAACAGTAAATGACAGATTAGAGAACTTTTTTTTTTAATCTCTAAAGACGTGCGAAGTTGCCTGTAGGTTAAAGGGACTACTCTGTAAATATTATATCAAAGAATGAAACGACGAAATATAAAGTACACATTTCTTGTACCTAGTGTGTAAAAAAGCACTACAATTGCACTACAATTGAAACACCATTGAGACACGATTATGACTTAACGTTAGCAGAATTGGCCCCCTGTTATACTATCGTAGCCTAGTTCTAAAATATTATAAAACTAGTGGACCCGGTGAACTTCATATCACGGTATCACCTTTTTTGTGAAATGGGGCTACGGGCTAAAACATAATGGATATGAACATGCATGGGCTTAATTTGACAATTGAATATAAATGGCATAGTCTTCAAATGTCAAAGGAAGCCTATGCCCATACCCATATTTTTAACCGGTAGCCCTTCAGTGCACAATAGTCCAAAAATAAAAAATAAATGCGAAACTTGGATTAAGTGAAACAAATTAATAATGTAACAATAAAGACTTGGCTCGGAAACGAAAGAAAAATTTTGAGCAGGTAGTGCAGTTTCAGTTCAGAGTGTGATGTAATAGAAGGTCTGCATTAAAATATTAATTTTATTGTTAAGATAAACATATTTACAATATTTATTTATTAAACAATCCAAAAAGTCATTTTTACAGCTAATACTTATCTCTTCATTAAAAATACTTTAAATTTGTAACAATAGGAAAGACACAACAGTCTCAAAACTAAAGAAATAATATTTAAGTTACCTACTTGTACAATAACGCATTGATATAAAAATGAATTTTGTCTAATGGAATACCACCCGTATTCCACTTATCAAATTATTTGATCAAAGAAATTGGACGAGGACGAATTCATTAATAGACATTATCATTGATAAATTCTTTCATCAAATGCATATTGGACAAAGATCTTTGATAAGTGGAACTTTAACAAACTAGCACAATAATTTAAGAGGTTACTATTTCAAAGGTTGTTTTTATTGAGGAACTCTCTGATAAGTTTGTTGACTTTTTCCGGCTCCTCTTGTTGCATAAAGTGGCCGCAATCCTCAACGATTTTTACATCGATATTATCATACTCCTTCTTCATGATTTCTTGAATTGATGATTCGATGTAAGAGTCTTTGTCAGCGTAGCACACAAGCATAGGTACGCCTCCTTTTCGTTCCTTCTTTGGTAACGAATAGACGAGATTTGCCCTGTAGTAGTTGATTGGAGGGGTGAAGGCGACTGCAATGGAAAAACATAATATTTAAGTACAAATAAAATTAAGGCTGTACTTATAGCTTTTAGGGATGATACAATTATACAGGATGGAATTATTTCAAACAATAGTAAGAAAAGTTCTGGAAATAATGGAAATACATAGCTTCTTCACTGATCCATTGCTTTTTTTGACAAGTAACAAATCAGCAATTATCCATACAAAAGTACATATTGACTCGACTCGACATCGAATCCATGATGTCTTTCACTGTTTTCCTTTCATTTACTTTTTCATGTTTTTAATTACAGGGTGTTGTTTTTTTTCGTATGTCAGCCGGTTCAATAACTGGGTCTGGCAACTTTATTTTTAAAATCTTTGAATGCAGTTTTGTTCTCTTTAAAGAATAAAATAATGTTTAATTTCCCTCCAGGTTAATTGAAACAATTTTATTTCCATTGTATCTATACACCTCTAAAATTTAATTAGTAAATACAAAGATTTTAGGGGATGATAAATAATAAATTTAAAAAAATAGTAAATTGTATTACAAAGGGAGCAAAATAACATATTTACGGCAAGTGCGCTATTTTGAATCCAGAGCGCAGTGAAGGATTCTAAAGTAGACTCCTGAACGCAGCGAGGGATTCAATATACGTCGCCCGAGGTGAAAATAATTTTGCGGCCACTCGGCGGTATAATTATTACTCAATAAACTCTACTTTTCATTTCGAATATAAGGAAAGTAAATACACTCTGCTTTTCATCCCCCTCTATAAGAAAAGCAATAAAGACATATAAAACTATCTAGAAAAATAAAAGAAAGGTGGCGGGAGGCTTCGCTTTCTCTGTTTTTTCTATAATAGGTATATAAACAAATTGAAGTTTTAAAATGACAAAAAAATTTTTTGATAAAAAAAAGTTGCATATGTTCCTCTCCAGGCTACAAAGTATCTATGTCCCAAATTTCAGCCAAATCCGTTCAGCCGTTTTGGCGTGATTGAGTAACAAACATACAAACATCCAAACATCTAAACATCTAAACATCCAAACATCCAAACATCCAAACATCCAAACATCCAAACATCTAAACTTTCACATTTATAATATTATTAGTAGGATGTACGCATACAGAAAGTACTGAGGATAAGGAACCATTCTCAAAGAAATTAGAAGCGATTTTCACGCGCTCACGGCACGTTAAAAATGACTAACTTGCCGTTGGAAATATTCCTGGATTCTTGCAGACCCTGAATCAGCATTATTTATTCTACAATCTTGTCAAATTTGAGCGACGGGGGACTTTGTCGGGTTACATAAGCCCCGTTGATCGGACTAAAGTCCGTTCGGTTAGATAGTGTCGGTACACCCGCACGGCATTGTGGCTCTTGCAATAAAATACAGATATAAAATAATAAACTCAAGTTGGGTAACAAAGTAAATTTTAATGAAAATTTGGATATTTTTATATAAAAGGAAGTTAAATAAGTGATTTAAAATAATAATAATAATTACCTATTAATTTTTTATATGATTATTATGATTACTCATCATCGCTCGAATTGTCACAAGTCACAATCGTCGTTACCACCTGTATTATTTTATAATAAACATCGATTATTTAAGAAAATGTAATTTAATAAATGCCCAATCCCAGACTCCAACTCCATTTGCGGGTGTACGTCGCACGCGGTTTTTTTTGTTTATGCGGCGGCATCCTTTGACAAGAAGCGGCATGGTGCCAAGGCGGCGCGATAAAAGAGCGACACTATCTAAGCGAATGGACTTTACCTACCACTCAAAAAACGGAAGTAGTGGAAATGCCTTTTTTTCGTATGTGATTAAAGGATTGTTTGTATCACCGGTAAACAAACAATCCCTTAGGAGTTAGCTCTAAAGTTAATGCCCATTGTCCAATATAAATGACAAATAATATCACTTTCACTTATAGGACGAATGTCATTTATATGGGACAGTGGGCGATTTTAGAGAACAAAACTTTTTATGATTAAGGCTTTGAGAGAGGGTAAGGAGGGTATAATATATTATTACTTACACTGTTTTCCAAACCAATACTTGTAGCACTCTATATCTTCTGCTGTGACTGTCTTTTTGCCTGGGACAAGCATTGCGCGATCGAATATGTTCAAGTTGTTCATGGACAGTAGAGATTCAGGCAGGTGCGGACAACGGTACAGGAAGACATACCTAGAACAAAAATAATGATTACTTACATTAGAAAGGTGCAAGATTGTCTTGTCTGTATGTGAACTTGTCTGTCTGGTTATCCTTTCTATGAGTTTTGGTATAAAGACCGTTTAGAAAGGAATAAGGCTTTCGTAACGCAAACTTTTATAACAAAAATACATTCTGAAACAGTATGGAGTATTTTACAGGCTTTGAAAAAAAATATCACGGGAGTTCTATAAAAGTAATTGCAAGCAAATGACAAATATGACGTCGGGATTATTGCGAGACCTGCGATTAAAGATCCGCTCATTATATACCTTCCGAACATATACATATAGATATCAGTGTGATTGCCAAAAATCTATAGGTAAGGTATCGCCGCTGTCATTATTTCCACCAGTACCTAGATTAGGAAGAGCGAATTAACCACAAACGTAATAAAGTCTTCTTTGTTTTTCGTTACTCATTTATACACCAGCTATATTACTCCTTACCAAGACTTCCTCAGCTGCTTAGAATCGACTCGTATCCGCTCGTCCCATGCCTCCCTGGAGACGCTGGCCAGCATCACGAGGCCGCTCACCACCTGGGGGTAGACGTCGCGCAGCCTGCAGCCGACGATGCCGCCCCAGTCGTGCGTCACCAGTATGCACTTGTCACGGCCTGTTCAAATGTAAAGTAGGTCAATTAAGGCTATGATTTCCGAAAATAGGGTATTTTAAATTATGGATTACTCGCAAGTAGGTACCTACACCTAATTTGGAAAAAATATATGTTATTTTTCAGTTTTTTATCTAGTACTTCCGGCCGTTATATTTTCCATTAGTGATACTTTACTGTATGAAATAAAATCCCAAACATCCGTCTAATAGTAATCCAAGTATCCTATTACGTGCAGTATACTTGGTTTTAGTTAATTAAAAATATACGAAGATAATTGTCTTGGAATAGCCGAGGGATTCCGGCCATCATAAGTTTAAAATGTTTATTTATTTTATTTTTAATTGAATTTTAAGTGATTTTCCATTCGTGGGGCGCTCGCGAGTTCACAGTTCACTGCCGGCTGCCATTGCGTCCGCGCGAAGTGTATCGCACGCGGCCGAGCAAGCGTTAGCGTGCCTATTTCGGTCGGGAATCCTATCCTTAAAGACTTGTAAGAGAACGGGGTCTTGCAGTTTTTTTTTACTTTAATGCAAGTGACACTGCATTTAAGACATTAAATGCTGACCCAATCGTGTTGTGATTTTGCTCAACAATGTTACTAATTAAGTTCATATGGATTTCATTATGAAATAAATAATTTATTAACTTATGCAGAAAAGTTTTATCATGTAAATCACGTAAACAAGTTGTAAAAAAGATGGCCTTCGATAGTTCCACATACCCAACTGATGAATGAGATCTTTTATATCTTCTATTAACACATCGATGTGATATTCGTCTTGACTTTCTGGCCGCTCTGAGTCACCGTACCCTCTCATGTCCACAGCTATACACCTGAAAAAACAAAGTGTTGTTTAAATAAGTTAGATACTCTACACATTCACAAAATCTTATCAGATTCGGGTGTTCTTGCCGTACGATATTTGATATTTTTTTAGTGTCGATAAAAAGTAATTTTACAGTAAGGTATTAAAACGATTCAAATCAAATTAAGTATTATTTTCTTTACGGCCATTACTAACCACTTACTAACTTCTATGATTAAGATATTATTTTATTTCAATTAAAAAAATAACTTGCCAATAATCTTTATTGAAATCGACGATCTGGTGTCGCCAGGAGTACCAAAATTCTGGGAATCCATGAAGCATTATCAAGAGTGGCTTGGTAGGGTCTCCGCTCTCCACGTAGTGCAACTTTATATTCTGAAAATTAAAAGCAATGTGGTTAACTTGGAATGTAGGAATTTCCACTCATTACTGTGGTACCCTATGTACGTTACAAAGGTTCTTGAGGTATTAGGTCTTTACCTATGAAATTGCCTTGCATCATGTATTGCATAAACACGAGAAGTTGATCTTTAGTAATGTGTTGTAATGTCTAGTGTTTATAGTTAGACGTCTGAATAATAAAAGCCATACTAATTACTGATATAAACAAACGGAGATCAATATAGGTAGAAAAACTTTCATGTATCTGTCAATAGGGAGGTATGTTTACCTAGAATTATGATTAAAATCTATCCAGCCTGCCATTGTTAAAGCGTTGCGCAAAAACGTAGACTCTTTTGGTACGTTAGTAATATTATAGTATTCTTTGCTTTTGGTCTCCTGTGTGAATATTAAATTAGTCCCTGCGCAGACGAAGGATACCTGCGACACACTTTAAGTGTCCAGTTTCACTGATTTCGTATTCACTGGTAGCTTGTATTCCACTTTTGTGTCCACGTTTTGACAAAAAAGAAACGTATGCGCTGCGCCCAAATGCGGATAAATCTGGTATTTTGCCATGACGTCCACCAGGATCCCCTGGCTTGATCCCCTAGGCTAGGGGGTCATAGTGAGCTCAGCAGTTCATCAGGATCCCCTATAGGCCTCATCTTCTATATCTATACATATAAATAACTCTTGCGTTACTGACTGACAGACAATGCACAGCCTAAATAACTGGGCGCAAGAAGCTATTTGGCATGTATGTTCCTTGAGAAGTGTAGGATATTTATCCCCTAAGGGTGTAAAAATGGGGAAAATAGTTTGTATGAAACTTTTTATTTTTTCAATGGAATCATTTGAAATTTTGAGTGGGTATACGTTCCTCAAGTGACGTAAATAAGCATAAAGAAAGGATTTTTCATGTCTCATAATCTGAAAGTAACTCCTAACTTGCCTAAAATGCGGGTTGAAAGTGGTATGTGGCGGCCCTAGGGCCGTTATGAAATTTAAAAAAGGAATAGGAGGGGTCATGTCAAAATCTGTAATAGCATCTACACACGTTCCGACCAGACCAAATCTACGCTACACACGTTCCGATTTGATCTGGGAGCAGACCAAATCGGATCGGAGGTCGGATAGGAACGTGTGTAGAGTCTTATCTCTTTGGACATTTATATACCAAAAGTATACAGGCAAAGGTACAGAAGCCTATACAGCCATGTTTTGCTATTATATAAAATAATTAATATCGTAGAATTATTATTAATATCTAAAACATTGTTTTTTTTAAAGAATGCGTTTTTAGAAACAGATTAAACCAAATAAGTTATTTGTAACATAAAAAATCAGGCTATTAATTTCATGGAATTGCATAGAGTACGGGTCAAACACCAAACAAGACTGTATGGACTTAGTTTCCCTTGCCTTCCTGAAACAGAGAAAATGAACAAAAAAGTTATAGTCTTTCGAAAATTCCGCGGCCATAAGAAAAATATTTTTTAGATTATTTCTGTTTATTTTTACTTTCCTCATATTCAAAATGAAAAGTAGAGTGTTTACTTCGGGCGTATGGACCCATAACAGTCTCGAACTATCGGCGCCCTCACTTCGTTCGTATTTTGACTGTTATGGTTGCCATACATCCCTTGCTAAACAATCTACTATTGGAAATTACCCTTCTAAGAGGGTAAAAAAGGGGGTTCGAGCTTGAATGAAACTTTTTATTTCTTCAATGGTTGACTTAAAACTTCTACATAGTTCGGTCTTCAATGACGTGAGTGAGCACTGAAAAAGGATTTTTAGAATTTTAACCCCTTTAATGGGGTAAAAATGGGGATGATGAATAAACTCAAAAACTACTGGACGATTTTGAAAATTCTTTCACCTAAACAAAGCTAAATTATTCCTGAGTGATATAGAGTACCTACATATTTTTATTCTGGTATTTCTACGGGAGCAGGTACCGTGCGTCTAAAACCGGGTCTAGACGCTTTATTGAATTAGCTCAAAAACTACGGGACAGATTTCGTAAATTATTTCACCTATATATAAAGCAATATTATTCCTGCCGGCCTAGCATAAGCGGCGTTTATCTATTATTGACACATGGCAAGAGCCTATATCTTGCTTACACCTTGGGGTAAGCAAGACAGCATGACGTGCTATATCATATCGCGTGATATAATGATCGTCATGCTAGGCAGGCTGAGTTACATAGGCTACATTATATCACGATATTCCTACGGGAACTGTTATAATGCGGCTAAAACTGCACGGATCCTCTATGGCGAATAAACTGAAAAACTACTGTTGAACTACTACACACACACCTAATTCATTTAAGTATAAAAATAAGTATAATTTGCTATATACGAATTCTTTCTTTTGGTCAAAATCACGTAAATATCAAAAATTCACGCAGACGAAGTCGCGGGCGGAGCGCTAGTTCACATTATAAAGTAATATTTTAACATAGGCTTGTAATTTTATTTTCAACACACTTGCTCATAAAGTGAGCCTTATTACATCGATCTTAGGGCCATAAACCGAACTATAACCTACGCGTGCATAATAATATTACAGTACTAGTTGCGTAATAGAATTATCCCTACAAAGTTAAGTAAGTACCTAACTGCAAATCATATGCGAGTAAACAGAGACTTTTCAATTTAACCGGGTAATACAGTATCCCTACAAAGTTAAGTTAGTACCTAACTGCAAGTTATATGCGAGTAAACAGAGCATTTTCAATTTCACCGGGTAATAGATACAGTTCTTTTTTTGTAACAACAAAGAGGTTTTATACGGCTGAAAATCCATTTACGTTTTTAGAATAAATAAATGTGTCCCTAATTAAGACATAAACATAATTAAGTATATTATTATCAAATTATTTATAATTCGCAATAATTTGTTATAAAACATTTGCATTTTATCACTATTATTATACTTAATTATTTTGAAGTAGGCTGTATGGCTGTATGTAATCAATCACCTCACATTTGGCGCGTGCAAAAAAAAAACTTGCGCGCTTTTTACCTGTACAGTTGAACTAATTGAAACATGACCCACCCAAAGCTTATTTTCGAACAGTTATAAAAATCAATATGGTCGAAATTCAAACTTGATGACATTGAAAATGACCTTTATTAATATTAGGTTAATACAATATGTATGCAATAAATGTTTGTTTTTCCTCGCAAGTGTGTTGAAAAAGTGCGTATGAAACTCGTGAGCAACTTACTCACTAGACACTCGGCTGATTTACGCCCTCGCCGCAAATGAGCAACCTAAGCTCACTTGTATCATAATATACTATTTCAACACACTTGCTCATAAAGTGAGCCTTATTACATCGATTAGGGCCATAAACCGAACTATAACACACACGTGCATAATAATATTACACACAAGTGTGTAATAGAATTATTCCTACAAAGTTAAGTTAGTACCTAACTGCAAGTTATATGCGAGTAAACAGAGCATTTTCAATTTCACCGGGGGTAATATGTACAGTTCTTTTTTTGTAACAACAAAGAGGTTTTATACGGCTGAAATAGTATATTATGATACAAGTGAGCTTAGGTTGCTCATTATACACGAGGCTGTGGGTTGCAGCCCGAGCCGCAGGCGAGGGCGTAAATCAGCCGAATGTCTAGTGAGTAAGTTGCTCACGAGTTTCATACGCACTTTTTCAACACACTTGCGAGGAAAAACAAACATTTATTGCTTGTACATATTGTATTAATTAACCTAATATTAACTAAGGGACAAGTTTTTTTTTGCACGCGCCAAATGTGAGGTGATTGATTACATACAGCCATATAGCCTACTTCAAAATAATTAAGTATAATAATAGTGACAAAATGCAAATGTTTTATAACAAATTATTGTGAATTATAAATAATTTGATAATAATATACTTATTTATGTTTTTTGTCTTAATTAGGGACACATTTATTTATTCTAATCTAAAGTATCTAAAGTAGCCTAAATTACTCCTTATTACATCAGCTACCTGCCAGTGAAAGTCCCGTCAAAATCGGTCCAACCGTTTCAGAGATTAGCCGGAACAAACAGACAGACAGACAGACAGACAAAAATTGTAAAACATGTCATTTTGGTGTATGTACCGTACATATGATCATATGCATGTAGTAAAAAGCGGTTATTTCAATGTTACAAACAGACACTCCAATTTTATTTATTTGTATAGATTAAAAAGTGCACTCTTCTCTTACTGAGACATCCTTTATATATTACTAGCCTTCCGCCCGCGGCTTCGCCCGCATGTACTACACGACGTTATTCCGCGGGAAGGTGATATTTTTCAGGAATAAAAAGTAACCTATGTCCTTTCTCAGGCTCTAGACTATCTCTGTACCAAAATTCATTCAAATCGGTTCAGTAGTTGAGGTGTGATTGTGTAACACACAGGCAGACAGAGACGCATTTATAATATAAGTAAGGATTATATGGTTAGGTATTTTTATTATATGTGACTTGAAAATACATAGCGTTGGTAGAAGAAACATCTATAGATCTCGTCTTATAAACGTCAATCAGTGTTCACCTACCGAGATAGAGTTCATACTTTCCTGTCTTTCACCTCAAGCTAGGGCTGAATGGCTTCACTTCCTTTGCCAATGAAGCTCCTACGAGACAAACTGCTTGTCAATGCCATAGCGTCTTTTAGATTTCGCGCGATAAACACGTCAAAATCTTTTCACTTATCATAAAATAAGTTTAAGTTCGTTTTTAACATAATGTGAAGTTAAAAATAAGAAAATATATTACGAAACATACCAGTGGGTAAGTTTTTTGATAATTTATGTGACAAAAACAACGAATTTTGATGTTCGCGAAAACCGCTGCTTCGGAGGAAGAGCGTGTTTGATGCATGTTTTAGCCGAATCATCTTCCTATTATCGGATAATCAGGAAGGTTTCGCCCCTCAGCCGCCGCTAAAGAAGCGTGCAAAGCGGCCTCGAACAAAAGACTTACAAACTCAGTAGTGTTTTTGCCACATTGTATTTCTAGGTTAACAGCTAAATTGCTACAATATACGGTCAATACCAATTCTATGACCGTTGATACTCACACCTGGTTAAATTTATACATTTCAAGATCAAAATATCAGTTTTGGTTAATCCCTACCCTACCTGTCAAGTGTTAAATAACCCAAAGGTGGTTAAAGAAAGACTTGGATAGATAAATAACAACAAACAGTTTGTTGGCTAATCTTGAAAAGGGATTTTACTCACGAAAAGGTTGAGTAGGTTTTTCTACATGTTAGCTTAAGAGAGAAGGATGTACTGTGCCACTTTATTAAGTACCTAGGTACCTATATTATGTATGCCTTTGTGTCTACCGCAGACAATTTTAAACAGTGCCTCGGAGGCAACTTTGCATTGGGAGCTCACGAATTCCAATTGGGCCGCAGTGCAGCCAAGTGAATTAAATCCAGCTTCCATCTTAATATGTACCTAAAGTTAACATAATCATAATCAATTGCATCATGACATGTGCTGAGAATATGATGTAAAAATAAGTGACTAAATAGTACCAGAGGTATCATGAGTACATGACCCTGTCACGGTACTGCGGTGACAGATTTTATTTCATAAATGAAACTATTAAGAAAGAAAATCATACAAAGGGACCAAAAATAATTATTTAAGGATGATTACAGGTATAAATAACTTATTAATATAAAAATACTTTAGATAGTTGAAGATTTGCTTTGTAAGAAAGCATTATAACCTGTAATGTATCCCTCGTGTGAGGCCTTCGCAATTAATCTTGATTGTAAGGAAAAGATACAAAGTCAATTTAAGAGCTATTAGAGCTCTATAAATAAAGAACCCTAGCCTTTGTAAGTGGCTTTACTTGCTTAAATTCAGTTACTTATATCTATCTTTCTATGCCAAATTTTATCAAAATCGGTTCAGTCTGAAATTTGTGCAGTGTCTACTTGAAACAATTTTCGGTGTCAGAACACTTTCGGGAAATCTTGACTGAACCAAGCTGAGTTATCATATAAAAATGGGTAGAACACTGTTCAGTACCTAACCCTACTAACTTTTGCAATTTAGAATGAAACCATAAGATAAATACCTACTAAAAAGGGACTTCACAGCTACAATAATAAATACCGAAGGATAAATAGTAATTTATTGTTATTTGCTTGAAGATGGCAAAATAAAATAATTTCTACATTACAATGCTATCGGAAATTTCAGATACAAATATTCAATGTGAGTTTACACAGTAAACTATTACTTACAAGAAGCTAATATTAAATTACATTACATGTCATGTAAGTAAAAACATTTAAGTACTCTAATTTGGAATCCTTCAGCTCATTGAGAAAGTTTTTGTCATTCAACAAGTGCATCTAAAGAGCCAGTGCTGTTACTGATCAATTGTATCAGTTTGAACTGTGTGCTCAAACCACTGAGTGGCTTGTGTTAAAAGTTGTCTAAAATCTTTCATCTCAGTTCATGTCTATGCGTCTATACCTTGCAATGCCTTGCAATGGACACCCTGGGAATAGGAATAGTGCTTTACACTATTATTTGAACTGGTCATTGAGTTCTAAGTATAATGTTTAACTCAATGAGACTGATACACAAATATTGTCCCTCTTGTAAATAGTGTAAGACGAGTTTTTACTCTCAAGTTAAAATAAATGTATTTCATTATACAAAACATTGCATTCAGTTTGTAAAATATTCAAACAAGGCAGTGTATGTAATATAATAATATTTACTGTTGCCACAGACGTTTTCAGCTAGGTAATTTATGTTAACCACAGATTGCATTAAACATTTCTTTTTACAGTCTAAATGCTCTAATTATATGTACAGAACTAAAATAGATGAAACTCATATCTAAAAGTGACTATACATGAGTATGATCTAACAGGAGTATGACCTAAGAGAGGTTTCTTTGGTTAAAACATAATTCTGTTCAAATTAGTAAACATACCAGTCTAGTTTGTTACCGACCATTAAACAGAGAGTAGGTTACTCTATGAGCGATCAGAACATGTTTGGACTATTTAATCTTGCAAACATAAAAAATAATTAATTAATAATTCTTTGAGGTAAAAACAAAACATACCTTCTGCATTTCATCAGGAGCTAGTTCAGTTACTGAAAGCTATAGTTAACTCCACAAGGTGGACTAGGAACTCTTTATAGTAAAGAGAAAGTGATGAACTTTTGAAATATCAGATGCAGGTTGGGATGCTTACCTTCTTAAAGGCGGAAGTTATTTGTCAGGGAAATGGTCCCTGAGACAAGAAATTTGGGGGGTTTGTACCTAAAATAGATGTTTGCATTGCTCGCCTATCACTTAAGGCAAAGAATACTATAATATTACTAACGTACTTAAGGTCTGAATCTGCGTCATACGCACTTACACATCCAGTCGCATATCTGAATAACCGTTCTCGAATTAACAGCAAGGAGATCTGCTTGAGGCGTAATCTCGCACCTGAACTTTGGTTAGCTGTCTCCGGAACAAGGGTGTTTTTAAAAGTCCTTCTTAAGATTACTTAATGACAAGACTATTTGCATCATGCGCATCATCACGCCTAGTCAGACATCTGAGCTTTATTTGCCCACCTCTGAAACGAAGCCGATACTCTCCCAATAGCGCTTCTCGAATTACAGCAAAGCTCTCAGTAACAACAGCTAAATGGCTTACCATCACGCTGTCGGCGGCGTACCTCTCGGGGAGGTACTACGGCACTGCCGACCGCCTATCACGAGAACGACCTGTGCCGGAATGGCAGTTCATGCCCCAGGCCTCGGAGGCTATAATCAAAAGTGGGGCGTCCCATGTCAGGTGAATCGAGTTGCCGAGTTGTTTCCCACTACGTTACCTGGCACGCTAATAGCTCGCCAATGTTTTGTTGCGCTATCACCTGTTCTGGGCAATCCATACTGGCGTGGGTTTTCGCCAACGAGCCCCCAGTGTTTTTTGAACAGCAGACCATTCAATCCACTGCACCCCCACCGAACCGTCCCCCGCAAATAGAATTTTTGGTACAAAATTGGGGGGGGGGGGGGGGGGGGGTAATCCCCCATGTCCTAATGGACAGAATAGCATATAGCTCCAGCAAGGACATGTGGAACAGGAGGTTTACTCAAAAGAGAAACCTTCTGTAAACAGCTGCTGTCATACTTCTCATACAATTTTTGACAGCTCCATCAAAAATATGTAGGACACAGCTAGGGTTGCCACCTTTTTTTTTGGAAAAATTAAGTACTTTCATGTTCTCTATTTTCCTCATAAAGTATAGAGTACAATTACCTCGAAATAAAGTATAATACTTTATTATAAAGTATGGGTAGCAACCCTAAACACAGCCTGCAAGGATTTCAATATTAACCAGTGGGCTCTACAGGAAATCAGGTAGCATGGTATCTTGCAGATCTATTGAATATAGTAATTATGCTCATGAGCACATATATATAATACATCAACACCACACAATGTTTGACGCATGCCTGACTGAGCGTCATAAGACAGACCATACAAGACTCAGAGTCGTAGGTACTAAGCCCTCAGAGAGTCTATACAAGTTGCATTCGGTGAGATCACTCGTTCTGTGGATGTTATTGAATATGAGATTTATAACTTTCTTGGCTTATTTATAATGTACTTAATACTTAAATCAATAAATTTTTAGATTACGGAATTGACATATTATCACGTGGTCACGTTGTCTTTGTAAACGATTGCAAATAAAGTTTAAATAAATAAACATAAAATGCCTCACGGTGAGACATTAAGCTTAATGAATAATATAATCGCTTCAAGAATATTTTTTGGGTCTTTTCTACGCCTGTGACAATCAAATGGTTGCCATCTGAAAAGGAGTGCTTGTTGTCACATTACCTTACTAGAACTGCCAGAAGAGGGATAGTGATGATTCGCTTATTATGACCAAATCTGGGCAAAGGACAAGTGAAGTTCATTTAACTTACTATGGGCAGAAGCTCTAATTCAGATATTTCAGGTCAGTTCACTGCCCTTTCGGGACTGGAAAAACACCAGCTGCAGAGACTGATTGGAGAAAGTATCACACCAGTACTTAATGAAGCCTATAATCAATCATCTTTTTCAAACAGATGTTCAAGGGTAACATTCCATGCTATAAGTTGGACAGATAACCCTTATCTTGAAAATATAATAATCTAACTACTTACATAATGGATGCACAAGCATTTTATAATTTAAAAGTTTAGTAAGGTATACTAAACATTTTATTATACCACATGTTATATTGATTAGTCTTGAGAAGAATAATCACACTATTATTTAATTTCAGTTGCATATGATAGTGTCTAAGCATTAGTTTATGCAAGACTGTCAGTAAGAAAAAGGTTTATTTTGGTTAAATTAATAACAACTTACAAGAAGTTTATGAGTTAAGATATTACTTAGACTTTTTATTTTATTTTTTGTTGATCATATCGACAGTCAGTATTTTAGTCACTGATTGTACTTACAATATTTATGAATAATCATAAGAAATTCATTTAATTGGTTCATTATGGTGGGAAATTCATAATCACATAGCGTCTGTATTTCTTTCACCAGCAGATATCAAACAGGTCTTCTACCAACGCTATGTATTTTCAAGTCACATATAATATAACTGTTTTGCATTCCAACAAAACAGATATTATGTGTGTGGGAAAATACATAGCGTTGAGCAAGTTGCTTGCAGGTGAAGACACTATGGCATTGACAAGCAGTTTGTCTCGTAGGAGCTTCATTGGCAAAGGAAGTGAAGCCATTCAGCCCTAGCTTGAGGTGAAAGACAGGAAAGTATGAACTCTATCTCGGTAGGTGAACACTGATTGACGTTTATAAGACGAGATCTATAGATGTTTCTTCTACCAACGCTATGTATTTTCCCACACACATAATATCTGTTTTGTTGGAATGCAAAACAGTTATATTTTTTATTTACATTATAGGTAATGCTATTGATATTAATTAATTAAAATTACATAAAAATAATTACGACGACATTGTTACTTTTTACAATGTGAGTGGGGCATAACATTATGAAACCACGTATGGGGGATCGAGGTAGGGTATCCTGGTGGACGTCATGCACCTAATTTGGGGAGGTTTCACAGAAATTAATTGTATCTCAGTCGAATGAAATAAGTAATTAGGTACGGTTAACTGGGGTTACTTTGATTCGAGGCGGTGGCTTTGTTGACAACGCTTATTTGACTGAATTATTATTGTTTTCCATTTTTTTCAACTGACCTTTGGTAGCCTAAATATAACTATAGATAGATAGTATGCCCATTTCTTACTTAATTACGAATATTACTGGTTTTATACTATATCACTACATAGTATAAAACAAAGTCGCTTTCTCTGTCCCTATGTCCCTTTGTATGCTTAAATCTTTGAAACTACGCAACGGATTTTGATGCGTTTTTTAAATAGATAGAGTGATTCAAGAGGAAGGTTTATATGTACTTTTTATCTCGATATTCCCACGGGAACGGGCACCACGCGGGTGAAACCGCGGGCGGCCGCTAGTTATAATATAAGTTATCAAAGTAGCCCCATTTTTTTCCTAAAGTCCCCCGGTCTACGGTATACCTATGTAGAAAATGGCCGACTGAAATGAAGTAAAATACCTACCTCCTCACCTTTCTCTACTGACATATTTTGAAATTATTTATTTAAGAAATTCGGGCAAAGGGCCAAGGTTAAGTGAACGGGTCGAATTCACCCGTTTTTCAACAATTCGCCTGGCTTCGTCAGGCCTCCCAATCCGGTTACCCGACGAGATGGTTTTTGTTTACCTCAATCAATATAAATGCTATGTCAGTAGTTGTCTGTCACACACAATCAATGGTGTGATTCTCCGAAGCCATAGGCATTCGTTAGCTTGGTTTTCATTGAAATGACCAACGTAATAAATAAAAATACATTGGGCTGCCGAATTTGAGCAAGTCATTCGCCGTCTCGTCGTCGTTCGTTCATGGGCTGTAGGTATACTGCCACATTATAGGCTGTAACAGCTAAGTGTAATTGCGCCTTGAAATGAGTTTCACTTAAAAACCTACCTACATTCGGAATATTTTACTTACGCTGCACCGCTCGCTCCTTTGCGAGTTTATCTTTTCCTTAACATGCAATACGAATTCATATCGCACTTTCTGCTTTGCGAAATCACATACCTAGCTGTGTTCGCAGTTTTGTTTTTTTTTTATTTTAGCCCTTTTCCCTCCCTTTGGACTCTACCTATATACCTAATTATCTCGAAATGGGATATTAAAACTATACCCGATTAAAAATATTGATTTCTCAACATTTAGGTACCTATATACTTACAGAATACGTATAGAACTAGGTGTAGTTGTTGATCGAAGTACGTCAATCATCAACTTTACATAAAATTATAGTTTTAGTACCCACACGTTGCAAGGTCAAGATGTGTTGGTCTTGACTTTTTTACAGAAATGCAAAGCTTAATTATTAAAAAATGTAACAAAACAATGTTCTTTATGATCTTCTAGCGAAGCGAAGTGGATCTGCTATACTTACAAATAAATAAAATTCGAGTGTCTGTTTGTAACATTAAAATAACCACTTTTTATTACATGCATATGATTATACTTATAATTATACGGTACATATACCAAAATGACATGTTTTACAATTTTTGTCTGTCTGTCTGTTTGTTTGTTCCGGCTAATGTCTGAAACGGCTGGACCGATTTTGACGGGACTTTCACTGGCAGGTAGCTGATGTAATAAGGAGTAGGTAACTTAGGCTACTTTTATTTTACAATTTTTGTCTGTCAGTCTATCTGTCTGATTGTTCCGTCAAATCTCTGAAACGGCTGGACCGATTTTGATGGGACTCTTACTGGCAGGTAGCTGATGTAATAAGGAGTACCTAACTTAATTCTTAGGCTACTTTTTATCGCGGAAAATATCACATCCCCTCGGGATAACGTCGTGTAGTCCACGCAGGCGAAGCCGCGGGTACATGTTTACGAGAAGACAAGTATGGTAAACTTTACAAAATACCACATGAATCCGTGACTTCCATTCTAATGACACAGCGCGCAGCGTGCGTGCCTGTGCATAACAACGCATTTGCACTGAACGCATTCAATCGTGCACGATCATATTTATTACGCTAAAACATCAGCACGGAACCTGTTCCGCTTTCTGGTTCAAACTCTTCCGTGGACCTGAATAAAATGTAACAGGTTACCTGTAGAGCGAGCGAGAGGAGTGATGTTATCTCGTCAGTCACTTAGAGCAGAAAATTAGAATTAAATCCCGGTTTCTATATTTGGAAAACTATCAGTCTGGGTTACGAATGGTAGCGTAAGCAAAAACCGATCCGATTTCACATAGTTTTTTATCGGATACTTAATCCTTAATTACTCGCGTGGGGTATATTTTACCCCAGTGACGTTTTGAAACGTTATTATAACTCCACTAATTTTATTTTAAACTAGGGGATCCCCGCGGTTTCACGCGCGTGGTACCCGTTCCCGTGGCAATATCGGGATAAAATATAGCCTATGTCACTCGGGATGAATGTAGCTTTCTAATGGTCAAAGAATTTTCAAAATCGGTCCAGTAGTTTCGGAGCCTATTCGATGCAAACAAACATACAAACAAACAAATAATCAAAACTTTCCTCTTTATAATATTAGTATAGATTTAACGTAACGACGAATATGTCCTCCCATCCTGATTCAGTCCCAAACACTACTCCACGCCACGTAGTATAAACTTCGTTGTTATTTTATGAGATCGCGTCTGGGGTAAATATTGCCCAACGCGAGTGTTAGTGCGACTTATTTTGGCAAGTTATTTGTATGACTTTTAGTTTGTTTTGATAAACTTAATATATAATCTTAATAATAAACCTAATACAATACATAATAGTTGCCTGTTGTTGCTATGAAGGAACGGAAGTTATGGAAGAAGAATTTCCTTAACTTTCAAACAATAACAAAAAAACAACCACATTTAAAATGAGATAAATTGATGAGAGAAAAATGAGAGAAAAATGAAATAATTTGGATTTCTAGCTCTAGGTTTGTAAGATTTTAGTGCGTAGTTGACGTCACGTCGATGACGCTGACGACACGCGACCCTCGACGCGACCACTTTTTTACCCTGTTACGGCGAGACGACGCACGGTGACGTCACGACACGTCACGTCTGGTATGATAAGGTGACGATAAAAATCAAATTCAAAACATCATTTATAATTTTACAATGCACTTGCTCGAAAAGAGCGTTTTCCAAGCAGCAAAGTCGTGCGCAAAGTGCCACTTTTCCGCACTACTAGTGCTTTTTACTTTTCAGTTTTTTTTTTAATTTTTAACTCCTGTCGTCGGCCCGACCAAAGAGTTTTTATTCTTCGAAAAAAGTTTTCGAAAGTCAAAAGTTTTAGGCAAGGTACATGAAACCGGATACTTTACGAAATGTGTTTTAATTATTTTAGATTTTGATTTCGATCAATAAGTACCTACCGATATACTACTATAATGTCTTAATACCATAGATTTAGTACCATTAATAGCACCTAAATTACGTTTCCACACTTTTATCACGATTCCAATTTTGATATAGGTAGTTTGGCAGTTATGGACCGATTTAAAAAATTCTTACATCTATATAGCTCTACATTATTCCTGAGTTACAAAGGCTACATTTTTTTTTATATTCCCACGGGAACGGGTATCAATATCAATACCTGTTGCTTCCATTATGGTAGGGCAAAAACATGGGGATAACGCGAATACAGGATCATGCGGGTAAAACCGCGCGGAACTCTTTAAAAGTCGCGTGAATATTCTAATTTCCATGCCTACGAAACTTATGGCGGAGCCCTAGTACCTACCTACATGAAAATGCGTTCGTAGTTCAGACGTGAAAAATTAACAGACTGACAGAGTTCCTTTCGTATACTACCTATATAATTTAAGTTAATCCTATAAATATGCCTTTTACACACTCAATTCGAGAATTTAACTCCGTAGTTCAGACGTGAAAAATTTACAGACTGACAGAGTTTCATTTGCATACCTAAGTATATAATTTAAGCTAATCCTAGAAATATGCCTTTTACACACTCAATTCGAGACATATAACTACGGAACTTTTATGAATTTTCTGATAACATTAATTATCAAATAAGTAATGATAATTATTTCGATAAAATCAAAATATTAAGATTATGTCTAGGTAGTCACATATTTTTGTATAAAATTAGGTGTGATAATATTTAAAATATTATTTTATTTCGCGGTATTATGATGAGTATACACCTAATTCGCTTACACGTCGACTGTTGCATAACATTTCGAGATCGATTTGTTTTTATTAATTTAAATAGATTTTAATAGGTATAAAAATCGATGATAACATTTTGAACGCGATTTTATACTTATAGTTCCCGTGGGAATTTCGAGATAAAATATAGCCTATAACCTTCCTCGATAAATGGATTATCCAACACAAATAGGATTTTTCAATTCGGTCCAGTAGTTTCTGAGATTAGCGCGTTCAAAGTTTTAAAACCTATAGCGCGTTAAAACCTATAGTTTTCGAAGAAACAGTACCTATGTTAATTTAGAATGCACCAAATTTGCGTAAAGCCACATAGTCAGATATCCAAATCTCTACAAACATTCATCCCCTATTCTTTGTATTTCTGTAAATATTTTTTTGCGACACAGATTTTATAGATGAGACAGATGCGTGTGTCCTTTTAAAAAAAATGCTTTACATTAGAGTTTATAATTTTTTAGGAATACTTTAGGAAAATATTCCAGTATATTAGAAGCATAGTTGGCAGCTAGGTATAATTTACTTAAATGATGATTAAAAAAAAATGGTTTTCTTCTGAGGTGTTAACACCTGAATTTTAGATTTATTTGCATTTCAGTAGTCAAGTTAACTATTTCAGACCGGAACCCATGCTCCAGGTTTATTATGTGAAATTACAGATTGACGCTTCGGCTCTGCGCCAGTGTGAGTTGAGCCTAACGAAAAGTATCATACTAGTTTACGAAATATTTGATTTTTGCTTTCGATTCCATACACTTAAATTTATTAATAGTTAATAACTAAATATTTGAGTTATATGTTTACGAGTTTTCATTCAGTAGACTGAGGTAGGTCATAATACTAAGTAGTTGAGATAGAGCTACACAACTATGTATAATAAAAAAAGATATGGCATGCATGTTGCACCGTCTACCGTGCAATGCGTCGTTAATCATAATTGCCCCCACTTTATGCAACTATGAAATCTTACTATCAAATGTAGTTAGTATAGACACTAGGTATAATATGACTGAATAGTTTAAAAGTTTGATTAGAGAAATAAATTAAGATTTTGGATTATTTACAATTTTACAATGCAATTCTGCAAGTTTAGGAAAAAATGTGATAGAAACAAACCACCAGCCCTACAAATAGATTATCGGGCGGGATAAAGAGCAATAAAGTCACTTATTAATGCGCAGTGTAATTATTGTAATTAATTTTCACACAGTTTTTTGATGTCACGGTATTTAGTTCAATTTTATGATTTTTCGTTTATCCAACTTTTGTGACCTTTCAGGAGCCGATAAAAGTACCTATGTCCACAAGATTTTGCCCTTGTGCCTCTACGTTGCTCAGACTTATTTTACCGTTTATGAAATTGAAACCGCTTAAGTTACTTCTAGCTAGATGTTTTAAATATGCTTTAAATATAGAATAGGTACATACTTACATTAACTTTGATATATTGGTGAGTCCCATACTTAGGATCGACGAGGCTGGCTGGGGGTATGAGGTTCCTTTTCATCGGAGTACTTATGACAAATGATTTCACATAATTAACACTAACTATGAACAGCGCAAATAGACTGTAGTAAACAGTCAATAAATTGATCATGACAAAACGCAATATAAATTCACCGGCGCCCATGATGAAGCGATGATTAAATAAAAAAATGTAAACTAATCACGTCTGCAGTTGCGGGTGGCGCGAGACAGACTGACTTATAAGATATAGGTATAAAAGGAAGATTTTGCTATGTAGCAACAAGGCCACCTATTGTGTGTTTTACTTCATTGGAGTTTCTCTGTACTTTTCTATATGTCTTAAACCTTATTTGCTAAAGACTAAGGCCTTCAAAAAAGTTTTATCAGTTCTAGCCGCGGAAGTCTGAAAGTCGTGAGTTTCCCCGATAACTGGTTCTTATCGGTCCTGTATATAGTTATTCTTTAATCGGTTACTTCGTGAAGTTCAAAGTACAACCATTATGTAGTAAGATGACTCAATAGTATTGTGGACAGCGTGAATAAATATTGGCAGAGAAGTCAGTAGTGGTCAAATTATGAAAGACTAGTTGCAAATATTAAGTAAGATAAAGAGTCAAGTTGATACTTTTCAAGGGTGACAGGCAATTCCCATTACCAAGAACTGAAAACGAAAATTTGATTTGTTATTATGAGCAGCAGGAAAATAATTACAAAACTTTTCCAAACTTTAAATTAATCGCCAACTAAATGGTTTTCTTCTCTTGTTTTGCCTTTTTCACTATAGAACCGTTAATCCGTTTCTTGTAGTAGAGCAGAGGTACCCTTTGTGGCCACTTTTAGGATTATTTGACTTTTAAGCACTAAGTACTAAATGGTCTTAGGTATTTAGGACAAAAATTATATCTTAAATTATATATAATTTATCTGCCTTTAGGGCCTAAACTCCGTCACGCGGACGCCCGCTTGGTTCCATACAAAAGTGCTCCGTCGCGGGCCCCGTGGCGGGCACCCGTCGCGGGCAGGCGGGCCCCGCGCCCGCGCCTTGTGGCCCGTTTCCCCGCGACGGTAACCCGCGCGGGTGCCCGCGACGGGGCCCGCCGGCCAGCGGTAGCACGCACGGGCTTGTTCAGTCAATAGCCATACCGTAAGGTACTAATATATATTCTGTTCAATAGCGCTATGTGATGCGGTTCCACGGCGCCCGCGCGCGTGTCCACGCGGCCCGCGCGCGTGTCCACGGACGGAGACCCGCGACGTGTGCCCGTCGCGGACGCCCGCTTTACTCATTTTAGGCCCTTAAAGGTACATTTTTAATTTAAAAAGTGAAATAGTTTTTTTGTATATAACACAAAATGTGTGAGAGGTGCCAAATGTACCGGTTTTGGCCACTTATTGATAGTTAAACTTTTGTAAGTATAGCGAAAAATCAAAACCAAACCCAGGTTAAATCAATATAATAATATTCTATTGCGCTAGAAACCAATTGCAAAACAAAAAAACAAAGGTTTATAAAGTACTAGCTTTCCGCCCACGGGTTCGCCCGCGTGGACTGCACGACGTTATCCCGCGGGAATGTGTTACTTTTCCGAGATAAAAAGTAGCCTATGTTCCTCTCCAGGCTTCAAAGTATCTGAGTCCCAAATTTCAGCCAAATCCGTTCAGCCGTTTCGGCATGATTGAGTAACAAACATCCAAACATCCAAACATCTAAACTTTCACATTTATAATATTAGTAGGATTTCATCCATAACAAATTTCTTAAAATTTTCATACAAAACATTTTTTAAAACAGAAAATGGTATTCATTGAAAAAAAAATCGTATGACATAAGAAATTCTAACGGTTGCTATTATTACCTTAAAATACCTTTTCACTTCTCATGCTCGTAAAGTTCGTGTTTATGTTGGGTATAGGCTGCATAAAATCGCTTTTTATGCTCTAGTGCATAAAGTAAAATCTTCGTCTAAGTCTCAGATTCGTCTAAGACAAAGGTTGTCAGGTAAACAGTCACACACGCAATTAAACTTCGTTACATAAACCTGTTATTTCATTCTGTTTCTTAAATTTTGTACATAATCCATGTTAAATTACTAAATTAATAAAACTAGGCAAAATTAATGAGTTTTCTTAGAAATAAGTATTTCAAGAGCATTATGGACTACGAGTACGATCTATGCTAAAGTCACTGTGCTGACACTGCCACGTATAAAAAAAAGAAAGCCTTCCCGCCAATATGGCGAAGTCTTTATTTTTTCTTTTTTGCAATATTGTTATTTATTTTCCTCACACTCGAAGTGAAAAGCAGAGTGTATAACTCGTTCATAAAACCCATTTTATGCACTTGTTGTACAATCTACTATATTTTAATCGCCTTTATCAAAAATGGCGAAAAGTTGCCAAAACCGGTACAGTGGCCAAAACCGGGGCTTCTGCCCAACTTATACAATACTAGCTTTCCGCCCGCGGCTTCGCCCGCGTGGACTACACGACGTTATCCCGCGGGAATGTGATATTTTTACGGGATAAAAAAGTAGCCAATGTTCCTCTCCAAGCTACAAAGTATATGTGTCCCAAATGTCAGCCAAATCCGTTCAGCCGTTTTGGCATGATTGAGTAACAAACATCGAACCATCTTAACGCTCACATTTTTAATACTAGTAGGATTGATCCAAAGAATTTTTGTATGGGCCAAATAGTTAGGTTGCCCTTTCCTACCTTTTATACAAGACGAAAGTAGGGTTAGGGTTTTGGTTGTCTTGTTTCGCTCAACAGAACAACACCATTACTTCTTAAGCAGACCTTTACCTAATATTATCCATAATATGGCATTGTCCTAATAGAACGTGACTACGCGATTATCGCGCGAGTAAAGGAGTGCGGCCGTAGCGTTTTAGAATATTAGTCGCGCGCCTGCATCGCGTGAATACTACCAATTTAATTTATTTTATTTTATTGGTATATTCATAATAACAATTGATTGAATGTTGTTGTTTTACATTCTTAACGTTTTGTATGTTTTAGGTACGTACTAGGCTTTGCTAGACAAATCAATCAAAAAAATTATGCACTGCATTAATTTGAATACTTATTCGATATCAGTACGTTTAATCGCAGATTTGTACGACTAAAATTCGCGCGAACTTGCGATAATCGCGTAGTCGCGGTTTATAAGTTAGGACGACGCTTCATGTGTATAATTTTGTTTGGTGATATAATGTGACTCGATAGTCACGTAGCAGTAATATGTAGGTAGGGTGCAAAGCAACTTCATAAGCTTAAAATTACTCGTGGAACCACTAAAAGTGGGTCATCGCGGTGGGTCCACGAGTCTGGAGCGAGTTTACTATCGTGTTTTGGTTTTACGATACGGCTATTACGATACAAAATACGAATGAAGATTACATGGTAATGGCCCAATTCGATAACGAATTAAGATACGAATGCATTACGATTTATTTTTGATAGCATTTTGTTGAATTTATTTGAAGCTTTATTTGAATGTATGTTTTTATATCAATATTAAGACTCAGTAAAACAAAAAATAAATGACACATTTTTTATTTGATTTATATTGTTTGATAATAACGTTAGTTTTTTAAAAGGTCCATTTAGCAAAAAAGTAAAATTAATTTGTTTCATTTACTTTAACAATTTTGTAAAAGAGTCGTAGTTTATTACAGGCAAATTAATCTTGAGAAAACTAATCGTTGTTTCACTCGAAACTGTAAAAAATATGGAAAAGAATGAATCGTATATAACGTATCGTAATGTTTACGATAGCGAATGATCGTAAAAATTTACGATAATCGCCGATATACGATTTTCGTATCGGTATCTTTGCATCCCTAGTTTTGAGGTTTTGGATTTAATAAAATTTTGCTTTGATTAAAATTTTACATACATTCACTACACAATATATTATCAGTCAAGGAATTTATTGCAGAATTTAAATTATAGCATATGTTATGTTATTTGGAGGTCAAGATTTATTTACTTCGTAAAGTAACATCGTAAGTACTACAGCTAGTCGTCTATTGTGGCGATCGCTGAAATGGAACAGCAACCACGGTAGCGCGGAGGTCAACAAACGACTGTAGGTTTGAGTCCTGTCTGCTGAAGAATTAGTTTTGTTATCGTTTTGCTAGAGGTTCCCCTAAATATCATATTTCCTATTACAAATCGTATTAATTCTATCCGTATTCAAAATTTCATCATAATTGGTTTATCCGTTTACGCTAGTTTGAGTCTTACAATCAATCTTACAAAACTTTCAGTTTCACTTTATTGCTAGCACTAGGATAAGCTATAAGGTCTTCTGCTATTCTGCCTTATAAAAGACATCAACGCGTGATATTATTCTCGAAGTGACTGGAACGCGTCAACTTAATCTGGGTTATTAGAGGACTAGGATAAAACTATTATTAAGGGCTTCTACAATTCTGCCTTATAAAAGACATATCAACGGGTGATATTTTTCTCGAATTGACTGAAACGCGTCAACTTACTCTGGGTAATCTATATATATAAAATTGAGGGGACATAACTCACTCATCACGAAATCTCGAAAACTACTGGACCAACGAAGATGTAATTTGGCAGGACGGTAGATTATGACTAGGAGACGTCCGCTAAGAACGGATTTTAGGAAACTCCCCCCCTAAAGGGGTAAAATGGGGGGTTAAGGTTATATGGAACTTCCTCATTTATGGATTTAGAAGCATGAAAATTGGTACGTTGGATACTGGATACGACTGAAAATTATCTGAGTAAGCAAAGTAAAAAAACTCCCCCTTAATAGGGTAAAATGGGGAGATAAAGCTTATATGGAACTTCCTCATTTCTAAACTTAGAAGTATGAAAATTGGTATGTTGGATACTGGTCACGATTGAAAATGATTGCGTATGCGAAGTTTTGAAAAACCCCTAATAGGGTAGAAAGGGGGGATTAAGGCTTATATGAAAACTTCCTCATTTCTGGACTTAGGAGTATGGAAATTGGTATGAAGGATACTAGGTCATCATAAATGATCTGCGTAGGCAAAATAAAAAAAACCCCTAATAGGGTAGAAAGAGGGGTTAATGTTTATATAGTTTGGGTGGGGAGGTATTAAAGATACGGAGTTTGGATGTTTATGGCTCAATCACAACTAAACGGCTAAATCAATCGGGATAATTGAACTCTGGCCGGGAAAATTTCATACGGTTTTTTTAACTCGGGAAAAAGTACAGTTCCCGTGGGATACAGTTTTTTTTGTTCACTTTATTCAATGAAGCATGGGTCCCATGACAGCTCATTTTCGTGCAAAGCAAAAATTTTGACTTGATTTTTGCATTTTGGTAGGTAGTAAAAGTAGGAAAATGTCCGATTATTATTCATACGAAAGTAGCTCCTGTTTGTCTATTTTATTATATTTGTATCGTTACCTTCTTATGCCTAAACCACCGATCTGGCTTTCATGAAATTTGGTATATAGAGCAGTGGGTAGCGGGTTCGGCCTGCGATCGCTGAGGTTAGGTGACTTTTGCAATGGTCTATCATGGAATTGCTGTTAAAAAATAATATCGTGCTTCGGAAGACACGATAAGCCGATGTTTCTGGCTGCATTGGGATTGGTTAATACACCATAACTTCAATGGGCCCGTGTGGAAGGTCATGGCCTATTCTCCTTATCCTCTATATGAAGGCCTGTGCCCCAGCAGCGGGGACATTAAAATAGATTGATGATGGCACTGATGAGACCTTAGAGAATGCCTATCTACCTACTTTTTGACACAAAATTTTGCGTAGTCGCGGCCGGCCATTCATATCAATCTACTATTCCTACTATTATTATAAATGCGAAATTGTATATGCTCATGTCAAAACGGCTGAACCAATTTTGATGAAATTTGGAATGGAGATAGTTTGAGTGAGTAGAGAGATAGTTTTGATTATAATAGGCTATTTTTACTTTTTACCACAGGATAGTATCATATTCCCACGGGAAAATCAATACGTACTTAGGTATTATTTGTTTGTCCGTCTTTCACGTCCAAACGGAGTAACGGATCAATGAGATTTTTGGTACGGGGGTAGATTGGGAGCTGGAAAATGACATAGTTTATCCCGGAAAATATTACATTCCATCTAATGTCGTGTTAAACACGCGGGCGAAGCCGCGGGCGGAAAGCCAGTTTATTTATAAAATAATAGCGACTTATCTCAAATCCAGACACGGGTTTACTAAATACTGTAAGTACTAATTTTAGTAAATTATTTTAGATGGATACATTATGATTATGAATGTCAAAATTCCTCGTGCTCAAATCGGCGAAAGCGATGGAGCTAACGAAATTTTGTTTTCCGTTAAGGCTATTGCGGCGATCAAACTCAGAATTTTCAATGTTTTTAAATTAAATTTTCTGACAAAGTATCATTGCTAGGCCTTCCAAAATATTATATGTGATAGATCTTTTCTTTATGAAGGGAAGTTACTAAAATTTATTTGAATCAAATAAATACAATGTACTAAAAAAAAAAATTTTCGAGACCCCTTTTTTCCGTCTTAAACTCAATTATCTCAATAACTATTTGAGTAATCAAGCTAATTTTTTTTGTGTAAGTAGTTCTTAGTCATATCTAGGGAAGTTACTAAAATTTTTTTTTGTAAATTTTATAGTCAATAACCAGTATCCCAAAATGCATCGTGCACCGTTTCGCAGCATAATTATTCAGTCTCCGCCTGGCATTGGCGGCGTTTGGACGTGGAGACTGTATCGCTCCGATTGCGCCAAAATTGAAAAAAAAAACTCACACTAGGATCCTAATTTTTTTCAATGATGCTTATTTTGCTAGGAAATATTGAAATAGCGCTTCAGGATTGGGTATAGATGAGTGCTTTGCCATTTATTGCATAACCATAGACCTATGTAACCTAGGACAAGTTATTTTACTCATTACCTAAAGCAAACATCAATAGTTTGAAATAAAAGTGACGGATAATATTGCCTAAGATACTTAAGAGCCCATAAAAGTTGTACCTATTTGAGTACCAATATTTTGTGTTGTAGGTACATAATTAGTCTAAGTTTCTTACTTCTACTACTGTATATTAAATATGTTCGTTTTAGGTTCCTCAAAATTGAAAATGTGAGAAAATTAAGAGTAGGTGTAAAAAATTGCATCAAGAAATAAGAAATTCGCTTGTTGAAAAAGTTTTTTACAAAGACATAATGTAAAAGCAATTCTTAAAATAAAACCGACGTAAGAATTTTATATACCTAGTTGATCTAATATCACCATTACACCAATTTTATGAGACTGTGAGAAGTCCAGCTTCTTTCCTTTGAGTGAGGAACATAAACCGCACCAACTTGTGTAAATTTCAGGTTCAAAACATTTTTATTACTGATTCTCTTATCCATTATTAGTACAAAATAGAGCATGCATACAATTTCTTGCAAGAAATGCTCTCGCGGTTTTGAAATTCGAAATTCGAAATCCCCACAACAATATCTAAAACCGATGGTTGAGGCGCCAGTAGCAATAAAAAGAATGAAAGGTCTGTCAGCTGTATTGACAGTTTAAATTCTCAAATTTAACCACCGCGTCAGATAAGTTTGCGGAGTTCTGTAAGGAGACTTGCATAGTCGGAGTAAAATTTTTGATACTCTAATGAAATATTGCATAGGTACAAGTACTTCCGAAGGAGGAATATTTATTTAATTATTTAAATTTCATTGCACAAAGTATAAACAAATGGCGGGCTAACTTTAAACTGACTAACATATTATATCAAAGATAATAAACTCATAAAAATAAATAATCTCGAAGAAGTTTTATATACACTCTCTGCCACAAATGTCATTTATTAAAAGTAGGTGGCTAAAACGTCAGTGATTAGATTACATACCCTTTGGAAGCGGCCATGGAAGAAATGACAGTTTTGTATAAGTAGTACGAAACCAAACCGTTTCAGCTGCTCGACCCTGATGTTGTCAAAGCCAGCGGCTTTACCTTCTTTGAGCTTATCAAGGGCAAACTTGAGCTCTGTTTCTGTAAAAGCCTCGTCCAAGTGGTTAACCTTTACCAGGGTCTCGTGTAAATTTCTTCTGGAGACTTTTCGTGGAAGCTTTCCCATTTTGGAGTAAGTGGTGAGCGATCTGGTTTGTGGTCACATTGGAATGACGATCAGCGATTTTAGGATCATTATTTAGTTTCCTTATAAAACACCATGCCTTCTTGCTTTTATGCGTCATATCTACGCCTTCGATTAGCTTGTTCCACTTTTTTCTCGTTGTTTCGGATATGCTTCTAGCAATTCATTCCCAAAATCGATGGTGTCCTGTGAGATGGGATCTAATTCATACTGGTCTTGGTATGTCATCCTATCATATTATATTTTAAAACATATATTTGATGCTTGGGAGAGCAAGCGAGATGTATTTGGTATTTATTGTGACCTCTCCAAAGCTTTCGATTGTGTTAATCACCAAACGCTTTTAAGGAAATTAAAACATTATGGTGTCTATGATAAATCGGTTAGCCTTATGCAATCATATCTATGTGAAAGAACACAGAAAGTAGTTATCAACAAAACTGAGTCTACTGGAGCCTCTATCAACATGGGCGTACCCCAGGGGTCAATACTGGTCCCTTTTGCTGTTTTTAAATTTATATAAATTACCTTCCTTTTTAAGCAAAGAATTTATGCGAGACAGTGCTATTTGCTGATGACACTTCCTCTGTCTTTAAAGTTGACAGAGGTAATAATGTTCTGACGAAGTAAATAGTACTTTATCGAAAGTTGCGCATTGGTTTCATAGCAATAATCCATTCCTTTACCATGGTACCATTAGACAGTACCATTGATGGAACTGTGGCAATTTCTTTTTGCCGTGGTACCATCAATTAATCTATCATTAAACTCAAAAAAAAAATGTGAAAAAAAATTCCCTGCCAAATGTAAGACAGGTTGATATTCACATAAAATTGGATGACAATGTAGTAGAATTAATTATCAGTACTAAATTTTTAGATATAACATTAGATTATTGACTTCAATGGGACCCTCATATTGAAGCCTTGGCCGGTAGACTTCGTTCTGCGGCATTTGCTGTTAAAGAAATAAGGCTCTTAACCGATATTGAAACGGCAAGGTTAATCTATTTTAGCTATTTTCAGAGTGTATTATCCTACGGCATATTACTTTGGGGTTCAGCAGCTAACATCGAAAGTATTTTTGTGCTTCAGAAAAGAGCTATTCGCGCCATATACAAACTTCGGCCAAGAGATTCTTTAAAAGAAATCAACATATTAACTGTTGCAGGACAATACATATATGAGAAAATGGTATAAGTGAAGAAGTATCTCAATATATTTGTAAAACGTAGCAATGTACACCAATTCAAAACAAGATATAAAAATAAGATTGCCGTTCCAAGGATTCGACTTGAAAAAACAAGAAGTTCGTTTTTGGGGAAAAGCGTAGCTAGTTTTAATAAAGTTCCACAGAATTTAGTAGAGCTGCCTTTGCACAAATTCAAAAGTCATGGCAAAAATCGCTCATGGGCAAAGGATATTATAAAGAAGACGACTATTTGAAAGACCGTAATGCATGGATTTGATGTAACACATAACCTTAGCTGAACTAATGTAATATTATAATGAAAAATTTGTAAAAGTTAACGATATAAATCTTTGGAAATATCGTTACTCCAATTATTAAAGCTGATAAGTTTATTGCGCCTATTCTTCTTATCAGTTAAAAAAGTCTTGAACGAAAATATTGACGATTCAAAAGAGCTTATTTATTAAGTCAAGTTGAATAAAGATATTTTTTATTTTATTTTATTATTTTATCCTTCAGGTCGTAAGGCCTGGCACATAATTGGGTTCTCCGTATTACACCACTTACTGTCTTCACGCAATGGTGATCTATGTGATCACTGGCAAAGATTAGATCAGGGTTTTAACCCCTTTTCCAGCGACCGCTAGTTTTGGATCATGGATCAAAGATAGTAGGTATGTGTCCATCGTGTGATCCTCTGTGGCCGGACCACATATCAGTACCCAAATGCTATATAGTGCAATAACAGCTACCTGTAGTCTACTTTCATAGGAATGTATTAAAATTAAAAGTACCTCAACAGATAATGAAATATTCAGTAGCTTTTGTGGTCCGGCTGCAAAGCAGTGCTCTCTGGCCGGACCACCTCGAATTCAGAAAAGTGTGATGCACTTTCCAAGAAACTAATACCTCAAAAAAAGCTACTTAAAGAGTACCTTCCATACATACAAGTGTGGTACGATAGAAGTCATTGGTTCCGAAGTTACTAGTCGTAGATTGTGGTCCGGCTGGAGAGTATACTCTGCAGCAAGTCATTTTGATAATTTTAAACATCAACTATGCGTGAATCTATTTAAAAATAATCTACCTTTTCTCTACCTCTCGTTGCTACTACTTTTTCTCTCGTGAAGCTATTAATTTGTTTGACTATCCGCAAAATATGTGGCGCGGCTAGGGAGAACTACTTTTGCGCGAATAAAACGAAACTTGACTTTTTCTTCATAACAACCAATACTGCATAAAAAGTACTTTATAAAAAAACCTTGACTTCATTTAAAATCTTTTGTTTTAAGTACCACTAACGATTTACAGGAGGTTCGCTTGCACTATTAAGGAGAATGGGCAAAAATGTTCGAACACACTTCATGGTGGCGGAGCGCGTTCACTTCAAGCATGCACAGTGCATTGAGTTATAATGCACCAATGGCACAGTGACGTTATTTTGGTTTATATTATTATTTACATGGTATTTAAGATATGTACATAGTTTTTCTTGCCAAGTTTTCTAAAAATAGCTGACAATATACAAAAAATAACTTTTATTTAAAAAAAAAAATACTTTGAAGCCAAATCTAGGTATAATTAGCTTTTTTTCTAAGTGGATTTCAGAATCGTCGTCATGCAAAGAAATGTTTCTCTAATTGATTGCTTTCTAATGACATAAAGCCCAAAGGGCTACAATATTTTGTCCAATTTGTCCATTCTCCTGTACAAATTTTATTATTGCTGTGTTAGACCTTTTTGCAGCAGTAGTGGCATCTTCCATTATAGGCACTGTGCACAAAATTAAAAAATTTCAATAACAACCATTTCTCGTCAGCGAAATACAACTTTGTTTTTCATAGAGTTTGTATGAATGACAAAGATCCATTTGCGGTTTTTGAAAGTGTGTTATATCTCAAAAAGTGCGTAATATATCTCGTTCAAACTAAAAAATAAAGTATATTTTTACGAGATTATTTCACTAATTTAATTCAAAAGTTAGAAAGGCGGGGGGAGGAAACCCATTTTACCATTTTGGAAGGCTATATAATATCAAAAGATTGACTTTGAAAAAAAAAGTTTGAAAAATCTTTGTCCTTTTTAACCGACTTCAAATTCAAAAAGGAGGAGGTTCTTTATTCGTCTGTATGTATTTTTTTTTATTGTAAAATGTACCGGTATCCTAATTATTAATGATACACTAAACGATCTTTTAATATTCGAAATTTATTTAAGTCTTGATTTAAATAACATTTCAGACACTTTAAATTTCAAGGGAAATTATTTTCACTGTTCTCTGTCGTTGAATATTTACCGAATATTCGCCATTATGTAGCTCATTGCAAACGTTTTGATAATACCTGGGAAACTTATGACAATTTAAATTCTAAAGTAACAAGAACCAAAAATGAGCAAATGGTTGTTCATTGTTGTTCGCGCCGCGCTGCGAGCGGTGCGTTGTCATTGTCAAGGTCACGGGCGACACGCAATGCGCTCGGGCCGCGTGCAGACCAGTTGGCCGTAAGCAGCCGTGAGACAAGTTCGTGTGTTTCTGTAGCGACGTGCCGCGCAAGTTACCTACCCATATTGGGACCGAGATTTCGTTTTGCACCTACTAGGGCTCCGGTCGGGGTACGGACTTGTAACCCGTGTGTGTTCGCTTTGAAAAGCGCCGGGAAAGTTTTAGCTGCCTATTAGGGCATTGTGTAGTATAAGAGTGTTAGCTGTAAGAGTATCCCATCGGGGGTTGTGTGGAGATCGTTTTGCCCGGCGCGCGCCGGCGAGACAACGTTCAGCCCCCCTGGATTACGGACACTATTTTCTAGTAAGGTAGGACTAGTTTTAATTTACTTAATTTTGCATGGGAAACCTTCGTTTCAATAAACTGTGGAACACAGTAGATGTGGTCATCACAATTGTGCGTGATCATATTTTTGGTAGCAGAGCGTACCTAGTTGATATAATTAGTTAATTTTCATATTAAAATTAACTAGGTACATAAAATTTCATAGTAAAAATAAAATTATTTTTTTTTTGTTAAAAAGGGTATTTCCGATCCGATTCCCGATCCGATCCGATTCCCGATCCGATCCGATCCGAGACGAGAAGTACTAAGAAATTGTTCTAGTAAATTCTCGAAGCGAATGTTTCTCACTTGGTGGATCCGATAATAGATAGACACTTATATAATTGTTGTCACATACTAGTGATTTGATACGAGTTTACTCGCCTAGATGTGTATATTTTTTTTTGTGTGTCCGGATTTATTTGACGAATAGTTTCGTTCGAAAGTGTTGTTTATTAGTACCACATACTAGTGTTTGTTCCGAGTCCGCTTGCCTAGTTAAAAAAGTGGAACTAGTTTTAATTATTAGTAGTATTAAATTACGAGTATTATTATTAAAAATAGTTTTGTTTTCGTTTGTTGATAACGGTTTAGTAGTTGATTTGCGAGGTATGCCATACCGTTAATCCTATACGTTTTGTTTATACCGTTATATTGTTAGCCCTTGAAATTGGTAAGTTGTTAATAATTTATGAAAATAGTAGGGTCCGTGTATGTCGTCCGAATTTTAATTGTGTTTTATATTATCGTGACGCGACCTATTTCTATTGTTTTTTTTGTTGATGTTTACCACTTTTATATTTCTTTGTTTGCTTTGTTTATAAAACGGATTATAAATGGCTCCTACGAATCCGCTCGCCGTATCCAGGGCCGGCATCCAAGGAGTTTTGCGTTGGCTTGCTTGTGCGGTCACATTAATAGACCGAGCCGACCGGGTAGGCGCGTTGCTAGCTCGGTATGGCGGGCTGGCAGCTCGGCTGCAAGACCTGGAGCGCCACGCCATGGAGTGTCGCGCGCATTATTTGGAGAACCCCCCAGCTGATGATGCCGTGTCGGAACAGCTGGAGCAGGATGTAGCCCAGGCCTATGAGCTGGCTGACCAGTTCACGGAGGCGGCTGAGAGGGCCCTGGCTGTTCGGAAGGGGGAGCCGGTTTTGAGCGGGGAGGTCAAACCTACCCCGACGGCGTTGCTAGGCCGATTGCCTACATTGGAGATTCCCACTTTTAATGGGGATCTGTCAGCCTGGATGGGCTTCATTAACCTGTTTGACAGCCTAGTGGATTCACGACGGGACTTATCCCCTAGTGAGAAGTTGGCCTATTTGCGCTCCTCCCTGCGAGGAGAGGCCAGCGCGGTGATCCAGCACCTGCTCATCAGTGACGACAACTACCAGGTGGCTCGCCAGCTTCTGGTTAGCAGGTACCAGAATGTCCGGTTACTGGCGGACACCCACGTGGCCACGATTTTGGCCCTCCCGCGAATCACGCGGGTACACCTGTTACGGAGGGAGTTGCTGAACCCGCTACTGTCAGCGGTCAACTCCCTAAGGCGATTGGACCTGCCGGTGGATCAGTGGTCCTTTATACTGCTGCACATAGTCCTCGCCAAATTGCCCGCTGAAATGAAGGGGCGTTTCGAGCAGAGGTACGGAGGCGACAGCGCCTCGTATCTCCCGCCCTTCGCGGACCTCCTTCGTTTTTTGGAGGACGAATGTAGGGTGACGGACCACCTGGAGCCCGCCCCGGTTCCAGGTGTTGGTCGTATGGTGGCGGCGAGGGAACAGCCCCGTCGCCCGACCAATCGCTATGCTGCCTTCCAGCAGTCCCCTCCCCCCGCACCGAGTGAGCGGTGCAGGTATTGCAGGGGAGATAGGCACGGGGTGCACGAATGTGCCAAATTTAGAGGCCTCCGCCCAGAGGGACGGAGGGCCGTTGCTAGACAGCGCCAATGGTGCTATAGGTGTTTGGGGGGACACATGCAGTCGGCGTGTCCCCAGACAGAGGATTGTCGTCTTTGCGGAGGGAGGCATCACCCCCTCCTTTGTTTGGACCGCAAGGACGCCGGGAGCGACCGGGGTTCGAATTCCTCGCGCACGGGCGGGGGCCCGGCAGCCCGGAACCGGTCCCCTAGAGATTCGGCGGGGCTTAGCCCCCCCGTTCAGTCCCCCCCGGAGAGGGGGAACTATAGGAGAGACGCCCCCGCCACGGGCGGGGGTAGGGGGGTACCACAAGAGTACGCCACGGTGGCGATGGGCACGGGCCCTATTTGCTACTCCCCCCCCCTAATGGAGAGGCCTCGATTGGGGTACTATGTACCGAGGCACGCCCCACACGGGTATTACCCTGCACCTAGGAGTGCTGTTGGTCGGGGCCAGTATGTACCCGATTGGGACCCGCTCGCCCGGTACGAGCGTCCCACATTTGGCGCGCCGACTCAGGCGCGAGGGGGACAAGTACCCCCCCAAAATTTTTAATGGCGCCCCTGTCGGACCCAACCACCCCTCCGGAGCTTGTGCTGTTGCCAACAGCCTCCGTGAATGTTTGGGGACCTAAGGGCAATGTTGTCACGGTGCGTGCCCTTTTGGACTCAGGTGCCCAGGGGTGCATAATGTCCAGGTGGCTTGTCCGACAGCTGGGTCTTTTGCTTGTGCCGCATCACGAAGCGGTACGGGGGGTGGGAGACTCGCGGATCCCTGATCCGATTGGTCGAGTTGAGTTCTCCTTCTCCCCCCACTTCACGCCAAGGCCGAAGATCGGTGCTTCGGCGATAGTTTTTGATAAGGTGGTTGGACCACTCCCGCAAGTGCGAGTGCCGCCATCCACGATTGAGCTGACGTCTGGACTGGCTTTGGCTGATCCTTCCTTCCACCGACCGGGCCCAATACACTTGTTGATTGGTGCGGATGTCCTCGGTCGTGTACTGTGTGGAAGCAAGCGAGTTTTGCAGACAGCCGATCTTGTCGCCTTGTCCTCGTCGCTGGGTCATGTGGTGATGGGAAAGGTACCACAGACACCAGAGACCCCGTCGGTAGACCGCCAGACCATTGTCGGTTCTACTTTGTCCGACGTTCTCCAAAAGTTTTGGGAGGTGGAGGAACCCCCCACTGCCAAGCGGTTGGATCCGTTAGCCGAGGAGTGCGAATTGTTCTACCAGAACAACACTGGGCGCCTCCTCTCGGGTCGCTTGATTACCCGCTTGCCCTTCTTGGCGGCTCGCCCTCCTTTAGGGAGCTCCCGACCGATGGCCGAGAAGAGATTGTTGTCCATGGAGCGTAGGATGGCCAGGGATCCCGCATTCAAGGAGAAGTATATAGACTTCATGCGGGAGTATTTGGACCTTGGGCACATGTCCATCTCGCAGTTGGACTGGCGTAAGGTGGAACATTACTTCCTGCCACACCACGCTGTTTTGAAGACTTCCAATGGGAAGATCCGCGTGGTCTTTGATGGTTCGGCGCCCACGTCAACCGGAGTGTCGTTGAATCAGTGTCTGCATGCGGGGCCGAAGTTGCATCACGATGTCTGTGATGTTTTGACCAACTTCCGCCGGCACGCTGTCGTCTTTGTGGCCGATATCCGCATGATGTTCAGACAGACCGTGATTCACCCGGAGGATAGACGATACCAGCTCATCCTTTGGCGTGAGGATCCCCAGGATCCGATGTTGGCTTACGAGCTGAACACCAACACTTATGGTTTGCGGTCGAGCCCCTTTGTGGCGATCCGTTCGCTTTTGGAGCTCGCAGAGCGCGAACGGCTACGCTATCCCCGGGCATCTGCTCTTATTGAGGGGGGGGCCTTATTTGTCGACGATATCTGCACGGGGGCCTCGAGCTTAGATGAGGCTCTCGTCTTACGTGATGAGCTGATTGCGCTCTTGAGGGCTGGTGGCTATGAGTTGCGGAAGTGGCTGTCTAACTCACCGGACCTCTTGGCAGATTTGCCTAAGGACCACCAGCAAGAGCCGCTCCTCTTTGAAAATCCGGAGACTCCAGACATGCTGTCTGTTTTGGGAGTCCAGTATCGACCAGTCCCGGATTTGTTCACATATAGATTGGAACTGCCAGACCCAAAGGTCTGGACTAAACGCACGGTGCTGTCTACTGTAGCCCGTACCTTTGATCCGAACGGTTGGCTCAGCCCTGTAGTGTTTTCGATGAAGTGCTTCCTACAGGAGCTCTGGGCTGCGGAATTGTCATGGGATGAGCCCCTCTCTGGTAGCCTCCTACGAGAGTGGGTGAGGTTCGTGTCATCCCTACCCGACGTCAATCGGGTTTGTATACCGAGGCAAATGCTGCCTTCGGGAAAGTTTAAAGCCTCCCTGCACGGCTTTTGTGACGCGTCCGAAAGCGGATACGCGGCAGCCGTTTACATCCGAACGGTGGATGCAGCAGGCGTTGTCGCCGTACACTTAGTTACGGCCAAGAGTAAGGTCGCCCCCCTTCGGACTAGGCTAACCATTCCGAAGTTGGAGTTGTCCGGCGCCACTCTCTTAGTACGGCTACTCAATCATGTTGCCGACACCTTGGGAAACGGTGTCGACTTGGAGTCGATATTTGCGTGGTCTGACAGCCAGGTCGTCCTTTGTTGGCTGAAGAGTTCAGTCCACACCCTTGAGGTTTTTGTGGCCAACCGGGTCTCACAAATTCAGACTTCAAAGGCCCCGTTGATTTGGCGCCACGTACCGGGCGAACTGAACCCCGCAGATTGTGCCTCCCGCGGCTGCGAGGCGCCTGAGTTAGTGGACCACCACCTATGGTGGAGTCCATCATGGTTGTTACGGCCTGAGCGCTCATGGCCTGCCACCCCGGCTGTGGCCAGAGTCCCAGACCTAGGCATGCGTGTTCACGCCGTGGAGACGGTGGCGGCTCCGCAGATGGAGTTTTTGTTAGACCGCTACAGTTCTCTTGATAAGTTGCTCGGCGTGACTGCTTGGATGAGGCGCTTTGTGCGAAATTGTCGCCAGCCTCAGGAGAAATCGTTGTCTCCGGTCCTCGCCCCACAAGAGCGGCAAGACGCTCTGTTGCATTGGTTGCGAGTGACGCAACAGCGAGAGTTTGAACCGGAGCTGAAAGCCCTGCGCTCAAGTAAGCCCAAGCTGAAGGGACCCTTGGTGCGGTTGAATCCCTTCTTGGACAGTACCGGATTGCTGCGTGTCGGAGGTAGGCTCAGACATGCCAACCTGCCGTACGGATCACGCCACCCTTTGCTGCTCCCCAAGGATGGACCGTTAGTTAGACTGTTGATTACAGACCGACATGTAAAGAATGCTCATGCCGGTTGTAATGCTTTGACCGCGCTCCTCCAACGAGAGTTCTGGATTTTGTCAGCGCGGAGAATAATCCGATCCGTTATTTTTCGTTGTCTCCCGTGTTATCGTTTGCGCGCCGATACGATGCAGCCCCAGATGGGTGATTTGCCTGCCGATCGAGTGAACGAATCGATGCCCTTCTCAGGAGTTGGAACGGATTTTGCGGGGCCATTTACCGTTAAGACATCGCGGCTTCGTAATGCTAGAACGGAAAAGGCTTACTTGTGTGTATTTGTTTGTTTGGCCACTAAAGCGGTCCACCTGGAGGTGGTTAGTGCCCTCACCACAGAAGCCTTTGTAGCCACGTTGAATCGTTTTGTGTCTCGCCGCGGAATGCCGTCGTTAATCAGGTCCGATTGTGGAACCAATTTCAAGGGCACCGATAGGTATTTAAAGGAAGTTTGTGAATTTTTGGATAGGAATAATTTTGAGATCGGATCCACACTCTCTCGCAGAGGGGTACGATGGCAGTACTCCCCGCCATCCTGCCCCCACTGGGGAGGGATTTTTGAAGCAACTGTAAAGGCCGCTAAAACTCACCTTCGTCGCGTTATTGGGGAGACGGTCCTCACGTTTGAGGAACTCGCGACCGTATTTTGTAAGGTTGAGGCGGTCCTCAACTCGCGTCCGTTGTGTCCGTTGTCTTCGGACGCGAATGATTTAGAGGCCCTTACGCCGGGCCATTTTTTGATTGGCAGACCGCTTAACGCCTTGCCGGAATATCCTTATTCCGAAGTGGCCTCCGGACGGCTCTCGCGATTTGAATTGCTCCAGCAGCTTACGCAGAGTTTTTGGCGCCGTTGGCATCTGGAGTATTTGCACATTTTGCAGCAACGCGTTAAGTGGTCGGATAGGACGACCCCACCCAAGACAGGAGACCTCGTGTTGGTAAAGGATCCAAACCTGCCGCCCCTCCGCTGGCGTTTAGGACGCATTGTTCAGCTTCATCCGGGGTCGGATGGTGTGCCCAGGTTTGCCGAGGTCCTGGTGGGGGACTCTGTTTTGAAGCGAGCGATCGCTACCCTCTCTCGCCTGCCCTTAGATTGAGTTGGCGGACAGTTTGCTACTGTCCGGGACGGGGGGATGTTCGCGCCGCGCTGCGAGCGGTGCGTTGTCATTGTCAAGGTCACGGGCGACACGCAATGCGCTCGGGCCGCGTGCAGACCAGTTGGCCGTAAGCAGCCGTGAGACAAGTTCGTGTGTTTCTGTAGCGACGTGCCGCGCAAGTTACCTACCCATATTGGGACCGAGATTTCGTTTTGCACCTACTAGGGCTCCGGTCGGGGTACGGACTTGTAACCCGTGTGTGTTCGCTTTGAAAAGCGCCGGGAAAGTTTTAGCTGCCTATTAGGGCATTGTGTAGTATAAGAGTGTTAGCTGTAAGAGTATCCCATCGGGGGTTGTGTGGAGATCGTTTTGCCCGGCGCGCGCCGGCGAGACAACGTTCAGCCCCCCTGGATTACGGACACTATTTTCTAGTAAGGTAGGACTAGTTTTAATTTACTTAATTTTGCATGGGAAACCTTCGTTTCAATAAACTGTGGAACACAGTAGATGTGGTCATCACAATTGTGCGTGATCAATTGTATTTTATATGCAAAATTGTAATCTATATTTTTAGGAAAATCTCCTGGACATGACAGCCTTAGTGTTGAGCACCTGAAGTACGCTGGCGTTCATTTGCCACGCCTGCTTGTTATGTTTTTTAATTTATGTGTAAGTCATTGTTACCTGCCAGACGAACTTATGTATACTGTAGTTGTACCGGTTATTAAGAACAAAACAGGCGACGCCTCCGATTTGTCTAACTATAGGCCTATATCACTTGCGACTATCATAGCTAAAGTGTTGGACAGTTTGCTTGATAAGCACTTGGGTGAGCACCTGAATATTCATGACGCACAATTTGGATTTAAACCGGGTCTTTCAACTGAAAGTGCGATCCTGTGCCTCAAGCAAGCTGTGCAATACTATACAGCTAGAAAAACACCAATATATGCCTGCTTTTTGGACCTCCCGAAGGCGTTCGACCTGGTTTCTTACAACGTTCTGTGGAACAAACTGAAAAACGACACTACATTGCCGCCTGAACTGTGTTCTATATTCAGATATTGGTATGATAATCAACGTAATAGTGTTAGATGGGCAGGCTCGCATTCGGATGTGTATAGAGTGCGGAGTGAGGCAGGGGGGGTTAACCTCACCTAAGTTTTTTAACCTATACATTAACCAGCTAATCGAGGGGCTCAGTAGTATCGGGCATCGGGTGTCACATAGATGGGGTATGTGTCAATAATTTGAGCTATGCTGATGACATGGTGCTGCTGAGCCCATCGATTGGTGCCTTGCGAAGACTGATACAAATGTGTGAATCATATGCGATGGCCCACGGACTCAAGTATAACTCCACAAAGAGTGAGTTGATGGTATTCAAAGCTGACTGCAAAAATTACCAAAAAATACCCACTGTGTCTCTTTGTGCTGTTGCACTAAAAAGAGTCGTTAAATTTAAGTACTTAGGCCACTGGATAACTGAAGATCTGACAGATGACATTGACATCGAGAGAGAGCGCAGGGCGATAAGTATGCGTTGCAACATGCTGGCTCGCAGGTTTGCACGGTGTAGTAAAACGGTTAAGCTAACGCTATTCAAGGCTTGTTGTCAAACTTTCTACACGTGTGGCCTGTGGGTTAGCTTCACGCGGCGTGCTTATAGCGCACTGCGCGTGCAGTATAATAACGCGTTCAGGATATTGTTTGGGCTGGCGCGATACTGTAGTGCATCCACAATGTTTGCTCAAGCGCATACAGATTGCTTCTACGCAATAATGCGCAAGCGAAGCGGGTCGCTACTATCGCGCGTGCGCGCCAGCCCGAACAGTATCGTGCGCGCGTTAACCGAATGCTGGGACTCGCCGATACTGAAGCGTTGGATACACCTACACACGGCAGCGGCGACTTCCTAAGTAGGTGTGATATTTTTGTACTTTTGTGTAATCTTGAATGTATACTAACACTAGAATTAAGTACCTATGTTACTAACAACTATGGCTAATTCCGAAATAAAATTATAATAATAATAATAAATAATAATATACAGTGTGGAAATAAAATACCGTGGTTGGAGGAAAAGTACCCTTAATATTGCTGATGGCAAATTTTACTGAAAGGAAACATTCCTTTATTTTCAAAAAATAAAACTGCATTTAAAGATTTTTGAAAAATCACCTGCTTGAGCCCGGAATCAAACCGGTAAAATGTGAAAAAAAAACATCCTGTATTTTATGATACCAACCGAAAGAGTCATTCATAACGATCGATTTGTTTAAAACAACATAGTATCTCAAATTAAAGAAAAACCATATTTTTTTATTGTAAAGCTTACTTACTATCTAAAGAAAATAGTTTACCTAACTTATAAATTGCTCAAAATGAGACCAATTTTCACGTATGCACAGACGTATTTTTGACTAAATTCGTTACGTGTCGCCTTTTGTATCGAGTTTTGGTGAATATTTGGGGTGCGTCATGAATTATATAATTTTATTTCAACAGCGTTTATATGACATAATAAACGTTAGTCATAGAAATACTTCAACTAATTTCATTTTACATAATATTATTTAACATAAGTTAGGTTAGCGAAACGAGCGTGCCGCGGCAGCGGCCGGTGAAGCGCCAGAAATAGTTATTCGTTGATTATACGAAATGAACGTTATATGAAATGATTTTATGTAATATAATTATTATATGTTTTCAATAATTTATACAATGTAAGTGTTATAGTAAATGTTTATTATATGAAACGTTTTTATATCAAATGTTCATTATACGGTTTAAAATTATATATTTTGAATTTATATCATTCATTGATTATACGAAATGAATGTTATATGAAGTGATTTTATGTAATGTGTTATCATACTTTGTGAATATTATATCATATATTACACACCCGAATATTTGAAATAATATTTTGAAATTCGGTTTTCAATTCCTCTACTGACAGGTAGTATCTTTATTTTTCTTGGTCTTTCTTTAATTTAAGATACTATGTTGTTTAAAACAAATTGATTCTTAAGAATAACTCTTTCGGTAGGTGTCATAAAATACAGTTTTTTGTTCAGATTTCATCGGTTCGATTACCGGCTCAAGCAGGTGATTTTTCAAAAATCTTAAAATGCAGTTTTCATTGTTTTTGAAAATAAAGGAATGTTTCCTTTCAGTAAAATTTGCCATCATCAATATTAAGGGTAGGTACTTTTCCTCCAACCACGGTCTTTTTTTTCCACCCTGTATATAAAGTCGAAAGGTGATGACTTACTCATGACAAAATCTCAAAAACGACTGGACCAATGAAGATGAAATTTGGCAAGAAGGTAGATTATGACTAGGAGACATCTGCTAGGATTTTGGAAAACTTTCCCCTGAAGGGGTAAAATGTGGGATTTAAGGTTATATGGAACTTGCTCATTTATGGATTTAGAAGCATTAACATTGGTACGTTGGATACTGGTTACGATTGAAAATGATCTGCGTTATCAAAGTTAAAAAAACTCCCCGCTAATGAGGTAAAATAGGAGGATAAAGTTAATAAGGAACTTTCTCATTTCTGAACTTAGAAGTATGTAAATTGGTATGTTGGATTGTTAGTTGGGTAGTTACTGGTCAGGATTTAAAGTGATCTGTCTATTATAAAATAGGTAAGTAATACCTAACAGGTGAACCTATTCTTGCCCATTCTCCTTAATAATGCAAGCGAACCTCCTGTAAATCGTTAGTGGTACTTAAAACAAAAGATTTTAAATGAAGTCAAGGTTTTTTTATAAAGTACTTTTTATGCAGTATTGGTTGTTATGAAGAAAAAGTCAAGTTTCGTTTTATTCGCGCAAAAGTAGTTCTCCCTAGCCGCGCCACATATTTTGCGGATAATCAAACAAATTAATAGCTTCACGAGAGAAAAAGTAGTAGCAACGAGAGGTAGAGAAAAGGTAGATTATTTTTAAATAGATTCACGCATAGTTGATTTTTAAAATTATCAAAATGACTTGCTGCAGAGTATACTCTCCAGCCGGACCACAATCTACGACTAGTAACTTCGGAACCAATGACTTCTATCGTACCACACTTGTATGTATGGAAGGTACTCTTTAAGTAGCTTTTTTTGAGGTATTAGTTTCTTGGAAAGTGCATCACACTTTTCTGAATTCGAGGTGGTCCGGCCAGAGAGCACTGCTTTGCAGCCGGACCACAAAAGCTACTGAATATTTCATTATCTGTTGAGGTACTTTTAATTTTAATACATTCCTATGAAAGTAGACTACAGGTAGCTGTTATTGCACTATATAGCATCTGGGTACTGATATGTGGTCCGGCCACAGAGGATCACACGTGTCCATCAACCCATTCTTCAACGTTCACTCCGTTGTCATCACTGGTTCTGTATCCCCAGTTCTCGCTATGGCTATTAAAATTACCAAGGACGAATCTAACCGGATGGGCGTTAAAGTTCGGCGGACAGCTGAAGAAATACGGTGCATTGGGAAGTTTGTAGACTGAAGTGACCGTACAGTTACTAAGTTCGGTAGTAAGGATCTCTATGTTACTGGTGTTAGTCTGATACACAGTGCGTACCTCTTTATCTGGCCTGGCGAATAAGCACTCCCATACTGTCGATGGGGGACTTCAGCTATGAGTTTCATCTCCTGAGTCATTTCTCAGATATGCTTTAACGAGTGTGCATCTGAGTTGCATAACCTCATTCCGCCCTCTCCTTTAAACTCACGCTCAGAGAATTAAGTACTCCTTCATCATGCCTGGAATACCCTACCGGCTTCTGTTTGCCCGAGTACCTACAACCCAAACCTCTTAAAGTCGCAAGTGAATAGGCATCTTCTGGGTGAATCTATTCACACAAAATTTTATTCAAGTACTATATCCAACCACATTATAAAACTACCTTTGTGAGTTCACTCAATTCACGCGACTAATTTAATAAACATTGTTTAACTGTTTAGAATTTTCCGAATATCAGTCAATCACTTTACAATGCAATGGATGCACCCATTATTGTCTTTTTTGCTGTCGCCTTTCGTTGTCATGTCACACATATCACAAAATTGTCTTTAGATTCATGTTAATGAATATGACAAAATTTTAACATATACTTGTGTTGCTGTCGCTTCGGTATTAATTTTTAATTAGTACAAATATTTCAGCATATCGCATAATATTTAAACAGAAAAAAGAACCTGACGTTAGGCAAGTTGTAACGTTTTTTACCCATTTTTAGAGCACAAGGGATATGATGCGTACATGGCGAAAAATAGTGACAGTAAAAAATAAAGATATTTTAAAATGAGTAATGAAAAAAGGTTTTTTTAAAGTGGCTGATTTATAACCTTACGTGGCAAGTTTACATTAGTAAACAAAGTATCAATTATTTCAGTTGCGCTACATTACGATCTCCGTGGTCGATTGGTTTACGCACCGGTTTTCTAGGTGCCACTATCTCTGAGGTCCCGGGTTCGATTCTCGGACGGGTAAATGTCGAAAACTAACTTTTAGATATTTTCTTGTATCTGGGTGTATGTGATCGTTGCTTCAATGACACAAGGTATTGTATTATTTGATATTATCATTTTTGGTATTGGAATAATATGTATTTTATTTTATTTTTTTTGTACTTAAACAATTTTTTTTTTCAGTGTTATTTGTAGCAAATGTTGTAGTTTTGCCTGCGAAGATCATTTCGATAATGGATATATTATCGAAATGATCTAGAGATAGAAAATAAATATAAATAGCTGCTGCTGTGTTCTGCATTTTGAAGAATCGTTTGAAGTGACTATCTTTGTTAAAAAAAGCTTAATATCTAATATCTACTCTTCCTACAAACCGACGTTTACAATAAATATTCATAATAATTCTTCTTGTATTCTACATAAGATAATTTCCTTAGTAAAAGCGCACATAGGTGATATTTTAGATGTAAATAGAATGCGCGCTGCATGCCGCGTCTACACGTATTTCTCAGTCTACGAGAGTGCCGCGGCCGGAGTCTTACCGATCCCAGCACCCCCTCGCTTGTGTAAGCAACGGCCATCGACGATATTTTTTTTACCTATGCTATATCCTTAAATTAGAGTAGACCTGCAGGACAGAGGTGTATATTTTTTAACATGATACCACACAAATAGTGTTTCGTTAAAAATGAAGTATTAGAAAAAATCGATTAGCTCCGATGGGACATATCCCGATAAAATGAAGATTTTCAATAGGTAATAAAAAATGCATTGTGAATGTAAAAAAGTAAAAATACTTACAGTGTTTCATGTCAAGATGATTGTTAATGAATGACTAAACTAAAAAAAATTGAAGTTTAACCCATTGACGCCGGACCGGCCGGAGAACAATGGAAAATCTATTTTCTCATTTCTAGGGCGTTGAAGGATGAAACGCTTATAGCCCTGCTTGGAAATAGCAATTCATATTAAAAACTGGAAGGAAACATACATAAACAAGAGATAAAAAGAAAATAAAAGCTTTATTCATAATACAACACGATACAATAAATAACTTACTTGAAAAATAGGAATATTTATACTTCGTCGTGCAAGCTACAATATTACTACAAATGGTGTTATTACTTTATTCATTTTTACAAAATTCATATTGAAATTCAATGTAAATATTTTCAAAAGTATATTTCTATTTACATAACTCTACGTATTCGAACAAATGTCACAATATTGGAATTAACTTGAAAAATTTGTAAAGTAAATTAGCTTTCTATTTGTCACAATAATCTAATGAATTCTCACATTACATTGTTGTCAACTAATTCATTAAAAGAAAGATCAACAAAAATGTCAATGACAATATTAATCTCACTCAAACGGCCTAAGGCCGAGGCTGCACCGCGGCCGTATCGCGATAGCAACCGAAGCGGCTCGTGCGCTCTTATTTCATATCGATGCCTGTTATTTTTGACGTATGAGCGTAACATTCGTAACCTTTTTCTCCGTTTAAAAAAAAGTAATTTCGTGTTTCGTACCATAATTATTTGCGTTGTGTTTTAGTTCGTGTGGCGTCATCTTATTATTGTTAACGAAGGCGCATGAACAAATTCGCATGTTATTTCTGCAGTGCGGCCGCCGACATAATGATCTTACATGTAACAAATGTCTATTAAAATGAAAATAATGCTAATATTTCAGATCAGGTGATTGAACTACAATTAAAATTTAAGAAATCACACTAGCACTAACACAATAACATTAGGTAAGTATATGTGGCACTGAATAGACGTACAATTCCTTTGCAAATGCTTCAAACTTAAGGCATAAAATCTATTATATTTAACAATACTTTGTACTACGAAAAATTTTATGAATATGCTAGAACCTACGCATAAAACTTAGTAAAATTAAGTATAAACAATTTCTTTCTTCTTGTGAATAAATACATTAAACTTTATATAAAAGTTCTATAAGTGGCTCTAATCAAATATTTATTTGACGTACTACCTACGAACCTATTGTGAAATCAATAATTGCCTAATGCGATGAATCATCTCGATCATACATATCAACCGTTGTATTAACTACTTTCTGTTCGCGAAAACCACGACCTTGTGTTTAATTTATTCAGGGTGAAAATCGGAATTCACACCTCTCAATATATCTCTATGTGCGGGAGTAATTCTGAATAGATCTTCAAATAACACATCAACACAGTCAGTTGGCTGTGGCAAATGATCAAAAGGCGCGGGCCTCCATGGATTGAGTCCGCCGAGCAACGTCATTTCACAGTTATAAGGGCTTGGCTGAGGATTGTCACTTTTCGAATCATCTTTTTCTTGATTAAATCTTTCCATTGTTTCTCTTTCTATCCTCTCCAAACGGTCCATAACTTTAGACGGATCAGCATCTCTTGTTCTCTCGGTGAAATCGATGTTAATATCAATCCTAAAACAAGAAGAAACTGAAATTATTAAAATACTCATATCATTTTATGATTATGATAGTTTCTGATAATCGTTATAGTTTAAAGGTCGGCAATATAACACGAGTTGTAGATAAACAATGTTTTAACTCGATATCAGATAATAAAGCATTTAATTTAAGAGCTATCAGATTAAAAGTATCAAGAAAAAAATTAAAGATCCCGTTGTTGTGTAGCGAATAAAATAAGTACAAAATATCGTCTCTACTTATTCGCCAATACACGATGATTTGTACAGTCGAATGAATACGGTATTTTACTGATTGTTTTTTTTTATTTCTTTAAAATGTTTTTCGAAATATTAGCTACACAAAACAAGTTTTCATTTTGAATTATCTTGAATATTTTCAAAGATATAGGACTTCAAACTTTATAATTAGACAAGGACAGGACGCTATCTTAGTGACGTCAGTGGGTTAGTAGCGTCATAGTCACGCCATAGAAGATTTCGTTTTAGAAAGAGACAGCTATAGTCAAAATCAAACAGACTATAAGTAATTCTTTTATTATAAAACAGATTCAAATAATTTTTTCACATTTGGTATTCTTAATTGCAATATTTTTTTACGTCATCATTAAATATCTACATTTCAACAACAGTAAAATACCCTATTGAAATTGACCAACTATGCAAATAATTTGTTTGAAAGCGTCAAAACTATAAAGGTCAGTGTCAATGTCAACAAGTTTGCATTTCGACCGTATTGAATTTTAACTTATGGTGGGTCACGATTCCAGTGGTTTGAATGTACTTAACTTACCTACAATATAACTGAAAAATTAACTAAAGATGTGTAAATCAGCCTTTGAATTCTTTACACGCTTTATACCTATGCACTAAACCAAACTAGCCTAACTATCCAAAATAATATATCAAAATTAATAAAATCGTTTACAGAGTTTTAGATAGTTACCGATAATAAAATATTGACATAGAAAAGGAAATCTAATGCTTAATGATTTCGCAATAAATAAAATAACGGGCACACACCTATTAAATTGATGTCAAGTTGTCATTAAACAAAGAATTGGGAAATTTCTACTTGCGTAAATCACACACGAGTGCCATCATTCAAATTCACGTAATAAGTGTACAGTCATCAACGTATGAAAAATGATAGTTTCCACAAGGAAACTGACGGTTTTGTTTTTGGTGTTTTTATTCGGGACGGAAGTCAATTAAAAATTTACATAGTAAGCAACTGCGAAACCTACATTTTTACTAGACTAACCCAAGGATATGTACGTAGCTTTTGCAGCAATTTTTTTAAGACTTGAAAACTGTTCTAAAGCATGTTAAGCATGCATTATCATGGTTTCATGGTATTTTAGGCATCATAAAATGCAATATCTATCAAAATAACGAGCATCCGGGGTTTTGTTGACGGCACATAAAACAAAAAACCCATTAGAAGAAACAATTATTTATGTCCAGTATAATTGCCAAATGTATTAGATTTTTCTTTATACAATATTTTTTGCATGAGGAAAAGTGTGTGAATAAAGTACAGTTTTCAAAAGGATAAACAAGTTACTGTTTTTTGTTTGGTCTGTAATTAGTCGGGTCACTTTGAATTTTTTATATGTTGTTAAGACCTAAACTAACATTAAAAAACCAGATTTGCAATTTCCAAAGTGGTGTGCGAGCGGCGGTGTGCTCAAATAACCTCGAAAATTTCGTTCTAAATTTGCTACAATTTGAGACTAGGGCGAGCCTCGTACAGTCATTGGTTCCCAAGAAACTGCTCTTCAAAAAAGGCTATTTCTTCTCAATGGTTTGGGCGCTGAAGAGACAAACGTCTACCTTCAGAAGAGCACGAAGGGCGAAGCTGGTTGCTGTCACTACTCTACGACCTCCTACAACCACCAGGACTCCCAGCGATCACAAGAGACGGTAATATTTACCAACGCGTTTACCGCGTGCGATACCACCTCAGCACTGTTTGGCCAAGGAAAGACCAAAATCGCCACACTCCTGAGCCAGAGTGAACCACTTGCTGAGCAAGTGGAAGTCTTCCTTCGGCCAGACTCCACCCCATAAGCCGTGAGAGAGGCAGGCATCAAGTGCTTTGTGGCACTGTATGGTATGGGGGTGACATCGCGAGGGATACCTTGGATTCCCTGAGGTATAAGACGTTTGTCACTTCAACGAGCATAAGCCTCGCCCGATTGCCACAGACGGATGATGCCGCAGGCCACCATGCAGCAAGGTACTACCTCCAAGTGCAGAAGTGGCGGGGAGTCAACTTGAATCCCACTGATTGGGGGTAAAAGCTGTCTTGTCAGGGGCTCAACCTCATCATCACCACCATGGATCCCGCACCTCCTGCCCTTCTGCGTAAAATTTCATGTAAATGCAAGAAAGGGAGCTGCTCGTGCAGAAAGGCTGGGCTCCACTGCTCAGTCCTCTGCCAGTCATGCGGTGGCAAATTATGCATCAACGTCCCGGATGTGGAGCTGAAATGCTCAGACGATGAAGATGACCCGACTAAAAACTGGGCGCCTATCCCAGCGTCCATCACGGCCATTCAGACACCATCTTCGGGTTAGAGTCAAATTCACCGAAAAAAAACTCACCGAAAAAAACTCGCCGAAAACCAAACTCACCGAAAAAATCTCACCAAAAACCAATCTCACCGAAAACCAAGCTCACCGAAAACTTTTCTCACCGAAAAAATCTCACCGAAAAAAACTCACCGACAACTTTTCTCACCGAAAAAAACTCATCGAAAATAGCTCACCGAAAATCAAACTCACCGAAAACTTCTTGATTTACGACAATCTGTATCATCTAAATCGAGACGTATCGATCGGGTAGATTTCTGCTCATATTCATATTAATGTAAATAAATAAAAAATAATCAAAAATTAAGAAATATAAATAAAGAAAATTAAAATAACGACTCCGTAGCTCAGTGGTAGGAGCATTCGCCCGGACAGTGAAAGGTCGTGGATTCGAGTCGAGTCCCATCGAACGACTCTGCAGCTCAGTGGTTAGAGCATTCGCCTGGACAGTGAAAGGTCGTGGGTTCGAGCCCCATCGAATGACCCCGTAGCTCAGTGGTTAGAGCATTCGCCCGAACAATAAAAGGTCGTGGGTTCGAGTCCCATTGAACGACTCCGCAGCTCAGTGGTTAGAGCATTCGCCTGGACAGTGAAAGGTCGTGGGTTCGAGTACCACGAGAACGAGAACTCACGAACTTTCACTGTCCAGGCGAATGCTCTAACCACTGAACTGGTTCGTTCTTCGTTCGTTCGTTTGGTTTTCAGTGAGTTTTTTTCGGTGAGTTCGGCCGACACCCTATCTTCGTGCGAGCCCAAGCCCGGGCCATCTAAGATAAAAAAAGGCATAATTTGGCAACCACTGCCATGATTTATATTAATTATCTTTTTTTGTGTTTAATTTGTAAATTTTAACTGTTTGATAAATAAAACCATTTATTTTCCAATATCCCCCAAAATCCACTTATGACTGCATTTAGTTATCTGCCGTTTTTGAGAAAACCGCTAAGCATAGGTTATTTTTAATACTACTTCATTACAATAATATTTGACATGGGATGCGTATTTTAGAAGATATAACACAAAATAAATAAAAATTTCGAAAAAAAAAACACTTGAATTTTTAATTGAATAACTGCACCTTGAAAACCGATGGCTATATGGAATTCGCTTTAGTCTCAAACTGTAGCAAATTTAATCTACTTTAATAATATGCATAGTGACTATACCGGTCAGACCCTATCTTCACTTAGTTATTGAGCAAAAACTGAAAAAATTTCGTTCTTTTTCGATTGGTGATATTTTACTGTGTCAAATAAAATCCCAAACATCCGTCTAATCGTAATAGTACATGGAAATCGTACCAAATAAGGAGTTCTGATTTTTTTGTATGTTAGTAGTGATGAGATAGTAATGACAAATCCAAGTTTTCCACCTCGAAAGCCCTTCGGATCATTGTTAAATACTTAAAAATCCATAAAATTTTCGGATATTTTTCAGTTTTTGTCAGTTTTTACCACCAAGGATCTGAGTTACGGCAAATGTTACTATGCACTGTTTAAAGTAGACTAAATTTGCGATAAAAAGAGAATAAATTAGTTTTTTTTAAATTTGCAAAATCACAAAAAAGGAAGTACCTATAAGTTTTTTTTATTTTTCGTCAACTTTGACCTCTATTAAAAGTTTTTTTTTAGTTATTAAAGTCCATTAAATTTCGAACAAAATGAGATTAATTATGTAAATTTACACCTGATAGTTCCTGAGACACAGCTGTTCAAAGTTATAGAGATAGGTAAGTAAACAATTATGTAATAGAAGGGTTTGCAAAAGGTAGTAAGCCCTACAGGAAGAAGGATCTGGGAGGTGTTCCCGTTCTACCCTGTTAATGACATCACCTTGAAAACATACCAAAGATGTAAGGTTGTACCAGCAGATGTGGTTGTAGGAAAGCAGAACTCAAATGTTCGGCTGTTTGCAGCTACTGGATTAGGCCAATCATGCGAGAACATACCAGACCTGATGTGTGATGACATTGATGAACCATTGATTGATAACCCACCATCAAAGGACGATTTTGACCTTCCTGAGCAGTTCGATGAAGAAATTATACCTCAGCAAGCTGCCCCCAAAAAGTGTGCTGTGGATTCAGAGGACGTGCCTGGTCCATCAAAAATATACATACAATGTACATAATTGATCCCACCACCTCCTAGATCCTTCTTCCTTTAGGGCGGACTTTATTTTGCAAACCCTTCTATTACATAATTGTTTACTTACCTCAATAACTTTGAACAGCTGTCTCAGGAACTATGAAGTGTAAGTTGGTATTACTAATTAGTCTCATTTTGTTGAAAATTTCATGGACTTTAATAATTAATCATTTAACTTTTGCCATAAACCCACTACTATGGGTCAAAATGACGAAAACCAAAAAAACTGTAATACTTCCTTTTTTGAATTTTTGCAAACTTTTAAATAGCCCTATCTTAAAAACTATTTGACTTACAAAAACGAAGTTATTATCTTTTTATTGCAAATTTAGTCTACTTTAAAGTAACTTTTGCCGTAACACAGGTCCTTGGTGGTAAAAATTGACAAAAACTGAAAAAAACAGGAAAATTTATTGGATTTTTAAATATTTAACAATGATCCGAAGGGCTTTCGAGGTGGAAAACTTGAATTTGTCATTACTATCTCATCACTACTAACATACAAAAAAATCAGAACTACCTCATTTAACGCAAGGCAAAATGTACGATTTCCATGGACTATAATCGAAATATCCTATATTACTTGCAGTGCAGTATACTTGGTTTTAGTTAACGAAAAATATACGAAATTAATTGTCTTTGAGTAGCCGAGGGATTCCGGCTATCATAAGTTTAAAATTTTTGTTATTTATTTTTGAATTGAATTAAGAGATTTTCGATTCGCGGGGCGCTCTCGAGTTCACAGTTCACTGCCGGCTGCCGCTGCGTCCGCGTGAAGTGTATCGCGCGCGGCCGAGCAAGCGTTAGCGTGCCTATTTCGCTGTCGCTGCCAGAGTCGTTACATGTTTTGCAATGGAGTCCATTTATTCATACATACCTATCATAACACCCCGGGATGAATGGCAGTTTCTACGGATTGACATGAAAGGAGAATGCCGGATTCCGGGCCATGATGCGTCTTAACTATTTTATACCACAAAAAAGGTAATAAAAATGCTTTCATATGAAACAAGAAATAATTAAAATAAATGTGGCGTTAAAAAGTTGTTACAGCCAATATATTAGGAAATATGTTTTATTTTCATTGTTTGACGAAAAAATCCAGATACTTAAATAAAATTACCTATTAAAAAAACACTAAAAATATGTAACAATAGAAGCTGAAACTTGATAAAATCATGTTATAAACTTGAAAATGCTGTTCAAGTTGTCAAAGCTCTAAGTGCCCTAAAGGAGCCCACAGACGGTCAGTTCGTCTGTCGGCCTAGACCGGATCGGCCGTCTGACGTACGAGACCTCCATCGGCCACACACTAGACCGGTCATTCCCTGCGTCAATAGCCGACTTTGAGGCCACACACGAGCAGTTGATAGCCGATAACTGCGGCCACACACTATACCGGCGGATTAGCTGTCAGTTCTAAACCTTTTAAGAAACTGTGAGTGTGTGCCGATTGCGGCCAACTGACAGGCCGTTGCCGACAGGCGAACTGCCATTTGTGGGGCGCTTAAGTAAGGTAAGTAACCCGCTTGATACGTACATGCCTAGCATGCCAGTTACTGGTGCTAATGTGACAGTGACGTGCGAGTAAAGAAGCTGGGATGCGAGTCTGCCTACCCGATTTCTCTGCAAGGGAAAAAATCAAATAGCTTGCATCAAATCAAAGTGCTTGGCGCTAAGCAAGCCACCTGTCGGTGCGTACGTGCGTGCGAGGCCTAATAATACTTACAAATCTCAAAAATTCTCGTAAAAAGAGCGCTTAACAACAAGCAAATGATGGAGGAAACTATATTGATTTCAAAAGACAAGGTACCTATATTTTTGCGACAAAAGAGGAAAATAACAAAACGTCATTTAGGTAAGTAATACGAAAATGTCAAAAAATTATAACCTCAAAACGGCTCCTTGAGATTGAGATTTCTCTTTTCTCCCGCATTACATTTTAATGATATTTTTCCCACATAATCACGAGAAAATTACTATAGATTAACGGTAATTTCATCAAAGCGCAAACATGGCCTAACTTGTATGAAAAAATCGGCATTCTCCTTTGCCATTTCCCATTTTTTCAACTTTTTGGGAAAAATAGAGAACATTGGGAACCCTGTATCTAGGGAGTTAAACAACTCCCTAAATTAATTCCTAAATTAGACCCAGAAAATTAGGTTACGACACAAACTATGAGGAATTTTGTACCTTTTAGAATCGCGGACAAACATATACACGGTATTTTTTTTATCAGCCCAGATAATTTCAGGGATTATTCTGCTCATGAAAACAAACAAATTTTATTATGGGACCAAAACTGAAATCGCGGAAAATTAGATGTTCCATACATTTTTATTAAATATTTTTGCACTTTTGTATGGAACAGCTGTAATATACAATTACAAACATAAGTACAGGTCAAACTAGGAACCTCCTTTTTTTTAAATCGCATAGAAAGACGAGAAATTTCTCAGAGAAAATATATGTGTCGTATCCGTTGTAAAGATAAGGGTGAATTTACTATGTATTTCAGATTGACGCTTCGACTCTGCGCCACTGTGAGTTGAGTAAAAGTTTGTCCGATTTAAAAACACCAAAAACAAAAGTAGTAATAAATACCGATTTTACTTTACAAGTTTATTCGATGATTGATCAGCTCTAAAGTAGAAATGAATGTATGAACGAATATTAATCATATTTTCCCACAGATACAATGAAATGGAATGGCAGACAGTAAAGGCCGGTAATTCCCATTAGATCTACGGAATTGTGACGTGATTGTCATTTTATCGATAAAGTTCCATGATAAAAAATGCAAATTATTTCATTACCTATAGGTAGTAGTCATACACCCAATTGCAGGAAGCTCCATTAAAGTTAAAGTTTCATTAAATCTATTGCTGTCACTTTTTATTTCTTGACAACGAAAAGTGACAGCAATAGACTTAATGAAGCATTAACTTTAATGGAGCTTCCTGCAAGTGGGTGATAGTCATAATGATATAGTCATAATGTATTCTTACCTAAAGTTCCATTATGCGATTGAACTCTTTTTAAACTTTTATTATTTAATATTCGAATAATTCCTGTTTCATATGTATTTGAAGGTCTTCATAACTTTATGTTTTCCGATTATGGTAAGCAAATACTTAGCATAGAAACGCTAAAGTTTCCAATTTGTCCTTTGGTAAGGAGAGAAATTTAATTGCATTTGTTCAGTCATAACTTATTTTTGATCCAAGGTCATAACATAACACTCTCATAACTCATTTATCAACTAAAAAAACGTCAGTTTCATAGAAATCATAGTAACTCCCAGCCCTATTGCGTTATAACATAATTCAAATTCAGCTTCAAAAATTGGTTAATGCAATCTCTTTTTTGTAATATAAAGTCAAAAAACCAAATCGAGTTTCTTGTGTAATAGTAAAGCAAAACCAAAAATTGTTGCGTTATAGAGCAGTTTCATTTCGAGGTTGAATCTATAGCTGCAGATTACAAAATTGCGACATAGGCCAGTCAAAATCGACATCAAACATCGCAAACACGCATGTATCTACGATTTTTTTATATGTTGTTTGGTTCCTTGAGAATAGTTTACACCCAAGTTTGCAACCCTGAAAACCCTGCTACCCCCATGGTGCTCGAAAAACTGCGGCACTTGTTTCAGTTTTTTCGAAAAAAATATTCGAAGGAAGCGTTTTTCATATATGGTCGCTTGTTAATTTAATAAAGCTAACTAAATTTACTACATACAATTAGTGCGTAACCTCAGCACTCTAGGTCTATTAGTTGCAGAGATACAGCTAGTCAAATGTAGGCATTTTTTTAAAGTGAAAATTTTGTGTTTATCACGTTGTGGGTCGGCATAATATGGTGTTGGATGGTCCACATTCTCGTCCTCCTCATCCAGGATGATATATGGCGTTGGTGCCAGCGGCCGTGGCTGTGTTCCCTCATCTCCTCCGTCGAGGTTCATCAAGATCTTCGCGCCAGCATTTTCTATTTCTTCCTTGTTGGAGTTTGGATCAAGGAAAATGCTGGCGAGGTCTTTCCAGTCGGGGTTTTTTTTTAAGGACGTTGCACCACTTCATCTTGCCTTGCCAGAAAAGGGCAGAGGTTGTGTCACACCCACTGATGGCATGCAGAAATAAAACCGTCCCGCGTGGAACCTGCATTTCTCTATAAAGGAATCTGCTGGATATTGGATGTAGTCTGTTCCACCTCTACTGCCTTTCCGAGCACTGTGGGAGAATTGCCCATCTTTGACTTGCTGTATCTTCGCAACCAATGGACATAGTGTGCTCAGGTTTCGCTCAAATTGTAGCCAATAAATACCCAATTGCAGGAAGCTCCATTAAAGTTAATGCTTCATTAAATCTATTGCTGTCACTTTTTATTTCTTGACAACAAAAAGTGACAGCAATAGACTTAATGTAGCATTAACTTTAATGGAGCTTCCTGCAAGTGGGTGTTAGTTATCTTTATTAAAGTGCAGGACAAAGATACTTAAAAACGCTTCCATAAGGTAGTTCTTTCAAAAAAACTGAAACAAGTGCCAAAATTTCGCAGTTTTTCGAGCACCATGGGGATATTGGGTGCTAACTACTCTCAAGGGTCCTAACAACAAAAAAATCGTAGTTACATGCGCGTTTGCGATGTTTGTCCTTTTTTGTACCGATACTGACTGGCATAACATTAGGAAAAAATATATGATTTTGAAAGGTATATTAGATGCATTAACAATACCTTTACCCTTAACATTTACCCGTCCGGGAAACGAACGGGACCTCAGCCTTCAAAACCGGTGCGTTCATCACTCAACCACTAAGGTCGTCATATTACCTGAATGTCCTACAATAAGTCAAAACTGTTAAGTCTAATTTTAAGTAATTTCATATTGTATGACTGTTTTTTGACCCTGATGAAATAAAAAAATTTAAAAAAAAAATACATCCATTTATTATAGCTTAGCTATCGTATCTGTGTTTAAATAACTAGAGGTATGTATGATTTTTAGTTTTATTAAATGAACTCATCACTGTAAGTACAACTTGGATAACGAGGACCCTTTTAGTACCTATATTATCTTAAGGCCCGTGGTATCGCCAACGACCTTGGCCATAGAAAAGTGGCCAAATTTTCCCGCCCGCTACCCGCACCAAAACAGCTTAAACACACGTTTCGTCAAAACTATGTATTATTTTAAAACGTAAAATGCTCAGTTTTAAGTTAAACAAGTTAGCAATCTTTTCCTGAAAGAAACGTGAAAATATCACTTGTAGTTTAGAAGCAGTAGCGTATTTCAAGTTGAAAACAGCTTCATTTCAATGTTTTTTGTAATAGTATCTTAAAGACTATGTTTTTTTTAAATGCTCAGATTGAAGTTTATATATCAATATTTAATATATATTAATTCTGGATTCATCAGTAGGCAAATTTATGAGTTTTAGGGCCTCAAAAATGATCGTTTCACGACTACATGCACCTTAAAGAGAAAGATGTTTGATTGACCTTTGCTGTAAACGCGTAAGCCACTCTTGTAATAATGTCCTCGCCAATGCAATGGGTTAATCACTACACAAAACTTAAACACCACTAATTTTTAATTACTTAGTACAAAGATTTTAAGGGGATGGAATAAAATTGTCTATCAATACAAACATATTTTACTATGGGGCCGTCCGGCCACGTAATCGCGAAAAAAATCAGCTGTTTAGTCGAGTCGATGTTGTATCTACTTTTTTAATACAGTTGCTCAAAAAGTGGCGTATTGCAGGGACGTATAGCGTTCGGGATGTAAGCTATTAAACACTCGAACTTTTTCTTTACCTTTCCCGAACTCGTGGGTTTTCTTTCCCAACTGTCAAAATATTGTCTATTAAAAAGAAAAAACCAACCACGAAGTTTTTACAAAAAAAAAATCATAGAAGTTTTTATGATTCATGCAAATATTTCTAAAAAGAAGCTACTAATTTGTTTTAATATCAGATTTAAATGTAATTTTAATTATACATTAAATAAATATTAGTATCGGCCTAATTAAATTTATGAATATAAAAAATAGGGCAGGCGTACCGGTTTTGGCCACTGTACCGGTTTTGGTCACTTTTCACTTTAAAGTTATATAAATAGGAATTAAATAATTATTGCTTATATTTATTAATGGCGAATAAAAGATTGGACTTATAGTTAATAATTACAGCACTTAGCTTTTTTTATGTAGTACGATATTTTAGAAATAAACACGTGTTATAGTACATGGAAATCGTACCAAATAAGTGGTGTTGCCTTGCATTAAATGAGGTAGTTCTGATTTTTTTATATGTTAGTAGTGATGAGATAGTAATGACAAATCCAAGTTTTCCACCTCGAAAGCCCTCCGGATCATTGTTAAATAGGTACTTAAAAATCCATAAAATTTTCGGATATTTTTCAGTTTTTGTAAATTTTTACCACCAAGGATCTGAGTTACGGCAAATGTTACTATGCACTCTTTAAAGTAGACTAAATTTGCAATAAAAAAAAGAGTAATTTAGTTTTTGTAAGCCAAACAGTTTTTAAGATACGGCTATTTTAAAATTTGCAAAATCACAAAATACGGAAGTATTACAGTTTTTTTCATTTTTCGTCAACTTTGACCCCCTAGTAGTGGGTTTATGGCAAAAGTTTTTTTATTACTTATTAAAGTCCATTAAATTTCCAACAAATTATGAGTAAGAATAAGAGTAATTATGTCAATTTACTCCTGATAGTTCCTAAGACACAGCTGTCCAAAGTTATAGAGGTAGGTAAGTAAACAATTATGTAATAGAAGGCTTTGCAAAAGGTAGTAAGCCCTAAAGGAAGAAGGATCTGGGAGACGTTTCCGTTCTACCCTGTTAATGACACGCAAACCTTAATCACCTTGAAAGCATAGCAAAGATGTAAGGTTGTACCAGCAGATGTGGTTGCAGGAAAGCAGAACTCAAATGTTCGGGTGTTTGCAGCTACTGCATTGGCCAATCATGCGAGAACATACCAGACCTGATATGTGATGACATTGATGAACCATTGATTGATAACCCACCACCAAAGGACGATTTTGACCTTCCTGAGCAGTTCGATGAAGAAATTATACCTCAGCAAGCTGCCCCCAAAAAGTGTGCTGTGGATTCAGAGGACGTGCCTGGACCATCAAAATTATACATACAATGTACATAATTGATCCCACCACCTCCCAGATCCTCCTTCCTTTAGGGCGTACTTCATTTTGCAAACCCTTCTATTACATAATTGTTTACTTACCTCAATAACTTTGAACAGCTGTCTCAGGAACTATCAAGTGTAAGTTGGTATTACTAATTGGTTTCATTTTGTTGGAAATTCAATCATCATCATCATCATGTCAGCCGAACGACGCCCACTGCTGGGCATAGGCCTAGGAATAGTTAAATTATTAGTTATTAAAGTCTATTGAATAGGAAATTCAATAGACTTTAATAACTAATAATTTAACTTTTGCCATAAACCCACGACTATGGGTCAAAATGTCGAAAACTAAAAAAACTGTAATACTTCCTTTTTTTGAATTTTTGCAAACTTTTAAATAGCCCCATCTTAAAAACTATTTGACTTACAAGAACCAAATTATTCTCTTTTTATTGCAAATTTAGTCTACTTTAAAGCGTGCATAGTAACTTTTGCCGTAACACAGGTCCTTGGTGGTAAAAATTTACAAAAACTGAAAAAAATCAAAAAATTTATTGGATTTTTTAATATTTAACAATGATCCGGAGGGCTTTCGAGGTGGAAAACTTGGATTTGTCATTACTATCTCATCACTACTAACATACAAAAAAATCAGAACTACCTCATTTAACGCAAGGCAAAATGTACGATTTCCATGGACTATTATGTTTCAAAGTTAACATTTTGTAAAATTCTTAAGCAAAATTTTAAGGGTAAAGGTTTTGTAAAATCATTTTTTTTCGACAATAAAATTATTTTATGGTTATTTAATATTTTATATCATATTGGAATATGTTTCTTCTAGATGGATTAAGTGATGTTTTTTCACTGTTCTTACAAAAAGTTGGGAAACAATAAGTGGCCAAAAGTGGGGCTAGAAATTTTAGCATTGTGCCACCTTTGGCCACTTTGGCATTAGTAGAAAGTTTCCAACCTATCATAAAGTTCATTTATTTTAAAAGACTCACAACTCACTTTTGTTAGCTAACGTAATAGAAAATTTGCGGATTGAGGCTAGTGAAGGCACTAGCCTACACTAGCCTCAATCCGCTAATTTTCTTTTTATCAAGTGATAAAGGTATACCTATAAAATTGTAGTAAGGAGCTAGCTGTGATTGAAATACTATTTCATGTAGTGTTTTAGTCCAGAACTCTAATAAGACATCAATTAAGCATAAACTCAACTTATAAATATAGTAATTTTATGAAAGTGGCCAAAACCAATGCAAACGGTGTATTTGGCCCCCTCCGCAGAATTTGTTCTAAATAAAAAAAACTATTGATTTTGTTTTTACTTTGTAGATTGTACCCTTAAAGGTCGATAAATTATCTATAACTCTACATTATAAATTTTCTCTAAAATACTTAAGATCATTAAGCACTAAGCGGTTAAAAGTGAAAAAATCCTTAAAGTGGCCAAAACCGGTACGCCTGCCCTACATAAAATTGGCTGTATGACCACAGATTACTAAATATGGTATGACGTGCACTATTTACCATAGTATCTGCTTATAGGAGTTTGCGCAAGTAAGTGAAAAGAAAATGAGGGACCTTGTAGAATTAAATAATACCTATGATACAACATTCTTAAATGTTGGTTTCCAAATGCATCAAGAGATGGCGCCACCGGAAGGTTGCATCGCGCTAACGATGGTGCATTGATTTTATATAGACAAACGTATTTACTGGAATAAAAAAGCTTGCTACCGAGACTAATTGTTTCACTTTTTTGACTCCCCCTTGGGTACTATTTGTACATGGTCCTTCGGAAGCGGATGTCAACCGCGAACCGCGATTTTCGCGTACTTTTGTGAACTACAACTTGCGGGCAGTGGATCGCTGTCGCAAACGCAAGTAACAGGAGCCGACCGAAGCTAAGCGCAGCATCGGTCCGCTTCAGACCGTGTCTTTCGTGCGTGGGAGACGCCGGTCAGGTCACGGTGGGCGGCGCCCGCCCATCATCAGCGAAGCAGCATCAGCAGTGCAGCAGGTGATCCTGAGGTGGAAGGGAAGTCAAGGCGTCCCTCCCTCAGGGCGTACCTATTTTATCACTGTGAAGGTGTTTGTTTACAAGTGTAAAGTGAATCTACATAATAAAGTGTAAGTGAACCAAAACATGGAAACTGTAAGTACTTTGAACCTTATTTGTTAGAAGAAATTAACTCTGAAGAAATTCGAGTAACTTTGAAACTAAATAATATTGGACATTCTTGGGACTTAGAAAATTTGCGTGTTAATTTTAAACTTAGTTATATTTTGCATGATAGAAATTAGAACTTAGAATAATTTGCAAAAAAAACGGAGGTACGGGGAATCCATGCCCGATATCAGTCCGAACTCATTTGCATTTCAAAACACTTAGAATTTATAGTTATTTATTTATTTTAATATCTTTAGTAAACAAACAAAAAGTCATTATAACAAAATTAATGTTTACAATTTTTTTCATTGTTATTAACTTAAAACATAAAAAGACTTCATTTTTGTAACTTGGTATATTATAAAATTGTAAAATGGAGAACCTTATAAATTTTCAAGAAAACCTGTATGAGCGCATGATTAAAGCTAAAACTAATTTTAAAAAATCGCCTAAAGAGCGCATAACTAAAGAATATGTTAATGGTAGATTAGAAATTCTTGAGCAACTTTGGTTTGAATTTTTGTCCGGTCACAAAGATTTAATGAGAAACTACGCAGCTAAAGAAATTAACGCTTCATCATACATTACTAACGATGTCTATGACAAAGCTGAAGAATTTTATTTAGAGTATAAATGTGATCTTAAAACTTTATGTAACAAATTTGAATCAAAAAAGGAGGCTCAAACTACTGAATCGAGTTCAAACTCTTCAAAAAAAGCAAATGCGAACTATCCACAAATAAATATTCCTTACTTTTCCGGCAACTATCAGGAGTGGACGTCGTTCAGATCTCTCTTTAAGTCCCTTGTTATAAACAACGATTCTTTTGACGACGTTCAAAAACTACATTATTTAAAGGCATATTTAAAGGGGGAACCGGAACAGTTAGTCAGACATGTAGCTATAGAAGAGGGTAACTTTGATCGATGCTGGGATATCGTTAATGAACGGTACAATGACAAAAAATGGATGTGCCATAACATTTTAAAACGATTCATGAGTCAGAAAAACTTGACCACGGAATCTGGTTGTGGATTAAAAGATCTTGTCGATACCACCAATGAATGCCTTGCATCATTGGGAAGTTTAGGTGTAAAAACTGACGCCTGGGATGTTATTGTTATTCACATTATTAATTTGAAATTAGACCCAGAAACACGGCGACAGTGGGAATTCCACGTCACCGCGAAAACAACTTCTAATGAACTGCCTACTTACCAATTATTTGAGAGTTTCCTTAAAGAACGATTTTCCGCTATTAACCGCCTTGATTCAAAAACACAGTCACACAACAAATCTTATCAAATTTCAAATGTAAGTACTAAGATGAAGGCATTACACATTGCAACAAACTGTTGCGTTTTTTGTAAAGGTGACCATAAAATTAACCAATGTAATAAATTTCACAAATTGACGGTGGATACCCGCCGCAAATTTGTATTGGACAATAACTTGTGCTTTAACTGTTTGGGTGGCAATCACTCTGTAAAGGAATGCCATAGTAAAGTCAAATGTCGCGTGTGCAAGCGCGCACACAACTCGCTCTTGCATCCTAAAGGTGAGGACGTAACCGTACGAAACGATACAAATGAGAGTGTTGCCTCTTCGAGTGAAACTTCAACACAACTTGTCTCATGTGTGGCGTCAAGTAAGATCATGCTCCAGCGGGTATTACTTGCGACGGCGCTAGTCGGGGCAGCTTCTCGAAGCGGTGAGAACATCATACTTCGTGCCTTGATCGACCAGGGCTCACAAGCCTCGTTCATCACCGAATCTATGGTGCAGTACCTAGGGCTGAAAAAGGTATCGGCCACAGGACGAATATCAGGCTTAGGTAGCGGCGTAACAGTCGTGTCCAAAGCCGTGGTCAACATTGAAATAAAGTCTCTTCAGGATCCTAATTTTACGATAACTGTGAACGCACACGTAATTAATAAGTGCATCACATCTTTTCTACCCAGCAAAAGGGTAGAAGCCTTACAATGGGATGAACTACAATCCCTAAACCTAGCCGATCCTGAATATCATACTCCAAATAGGATCGACATACTTTTGGGCGCAGAAGTGCATGCGCAAATCATTCAAGATGGTATAAAAAAGGGACCGTTTGGGACACCACTTGCTCAAGCAACGAGCTTGGGGTGGATCATATCCGGTGTAGTCAACGGTTCTGTCAATCCAAGTTATCAACTAAAGACATTCCATTGTTATGATCGTTCAGAGGACGACAATAACTTCTTAAAAAGGTTTTGGGAACTCGAGACCGACATTCCAATGCCTAAGCAACGATTGTTCACAAACGAAGAACAATATTGCGAAGTGCACTTTACAAAAACCACTCGTAGAGATGCTGACGGTCGATACATTGTTCGACTTCCATTCAAAACCGAAACTCCTCAAGTCACGTCGTCTCGAGAAATTGCAAAAAGAAGACTGGAATCATTAGAAAATAAATTAATCAAAGACAAAACTTTAAAAGGTAAATACACAGAAGTTATCGAAGAATACATAACACTTAATCATATTGAACTTATTTCAGAAAATGAAATTGAGAAAGAAAATGCAATTTACTTACCTCATCACGCAGTCGTGCGAGATGATAAAACAACTACGAAGGTACGAGTCGTTTTCGACGCCTCCTGTAAAGGAAAAAACAACTTATCACTAAACAATCAATTACTAGTTGGACCAACTATTCAACCAGAACTCAGACACGTTATCATCAAGTGGAGAATGCCACCTATTTGCATGTCAGCCGACATCGTGAAGATGTATCGGCAGGTGAAAACAAATGAACAAGATAACGATTTTCAAAGAATCCTATGGAGAAAAAATCCTAGCGAAAAGATACAACATTACAGACTTACCAGGGTGACGTTCGGCACAGCTTCCGCTCCTTACCTTGCCGTGAGAGCACTTCAACAAGTTGCACACGATCACGGTGATGAATACCCTGTGGCAGCTCAAGAAACATTAAATAACTTCTATGTAGATGATTTTATGACAGGAGTTCAAAGCGTAGATGAAGGAATTAAGCTATTTACGGAAATGAATGAACTATTGAGCAAAGCAGGATTCGAGTTACAGAAATGGAGTAGCAATAATGATGAACTTATGGAAACAATGAAAGGAAAAGGAGTGAACAAGGTGGCAACAAAAGGAAAGGATAAGGAAATAAGGGAAGATGAGTTAATGAAAATAATGGGACTTACCTTTAACCGCAGCGAAGACAACTTCCGTTTCGTCGTGAATCTCCCAACATTGCTGGAACCTGTAACAAAAAGGAAAATCATATCAGATATTTCACGTCTTTATGACCCAATAGGGTGGGTAGGACCTAGCATAATATTAGCTAAAATCATGATACAAAAGCTATGGCTTGCAGGTATAGACTGGGACGAAGTCGTCCCAGATCACTTATTGAAAGAATGGTTAACTTACCGTAATGAACAGATAAAACTTAGTGAAATTCGAATACCTAGATGGGTTGGCGCTTCCAGCAGTGATCGCGTAGTCGAATTGCATGGTTTTTGTGACGCCTCAAAGTCGGCTTTTGCAGCAGCTGTGTACATTCGAACTGTCGATTCTGCAAACAAGGTCAACGTGTCATTAGTCACTGCAAAAACCAGAGTAGCGCCTGTAAAACAAGTCTCTATACCGAGACTAGAATTATGCGGTGCAGTACTACTTACCAAATTGTTAATAGAAGTCGCAACCGTACTAAACATTACCAAAAACAACATACATGCCTGGACTGACTCAACGGTTGTGCTCGCATGGCTAAACAAACACCCCAGTAAGTGGAGTGTGTTTGTAGCAAACAGGGTTTCAGAAATTCTAACCAACCTTGATCCACAAAACTGGTCTCATGTCAACTCAAGGTTTAACCCCGCGGATTGTGCATCGCGAGGTCAGCGTCCATTTGAACTTATTAACAATACTACGTGGTTCAATGGACCAGAATTCTTATCTAACGACATTATAATCTATAGTAAACCGAAGTCAATAGAAACAGAGCTAGAAGCTATCAAATCTCATTGCACTACTTTAGAAAATAACGACTTGTTGAACAGATTCTCTTCTATAACTAAAGCAAAGCGAGTGACGGCCTATTGTATGCGATTTATAAACAACTGTAAAAAAAATACTACTAAAACTACAACTACTTACCTTAACACTACAGAACTAAATGAAGCTTTAAACATACATATTAGAAATTGTCAATCTACTAACTTTAGTGACGAAACAAAGAAAATTAAAGAAAAGCAAGACTTACCAAAGAAATCCAAAATCAGGTCACTGACTCCATATCTTGATGAGCATGGCATATTAAGGGTAGGTGGAAGGTTAAATCAAGCCAATCGGTTAAATTACAATCGGAAACATCCCATCTTGATAGCCAAGCAGTGTCAGCTAGCTCGACTTATTATAACAGACGCTCACAAAAACACTCTTCATGGTGGACCACAGGCTACCTTAAGTTACATTCAGACAAGGTACTGGATAATCGGTGCAAAACAGTTGGTCAAAGCACATTATCGCAACTGTGTCGTCTGTGTCAAAAACGCAGCCATTACTAAATCTCCTTTAATGGGTCAGCTACCGCCTGCTAGAATCACACCATCACGAGCATTTAGCAACAGCGGCGTCGACTATGCGGGGCCAATCCAAATTAGGACAAGCAAAGGTAGGGGCCACAAATCTTACAAGGGTTATATCGCTCTATTTGTCTGCATGGCAACCAGAGCCATTCACTTGGAGGTCGTTAGCGACTTAACCTCAGAAGGGTTTCTGCAGGCATTCAAACGATTTGTGGCCAGGCGTGGTCATTGTTCGCACTTATGGAGCGACAATGGCACAAACTTCATAGGAGCTTCAACAAAGCTCAAAAGGCATTGTATTGCAGAGCAAAAACAAATGCTCACAGAAGTTGCCAAAGCATTGGCAAACAATCAGTGCGAATGGCATTTCATACCGCCCCACTCTCCCAACTTTGGTGGGTTGTGGGAAGCCGGGGTCAAGTCGGTGAAAACACATATGGCCCGGGTCATCGGTAACTCCACACTGACATATGAAGAGATGGCAACCGTCCTCTCACAGATAGAGGCTTGCCTTAACTCTCGCCCTCTGTCCGTTGTCATGGGCGATCCAGATAACCTAACCGTTCTCACTCCCGGGCACTTCTTAATAGGAGAAGCTCTCTTGACAGTGCCTGATCATAGCTTTGAAACCGGGAATGTCAGTTCATTGAGAAGATGGCAGCACACTCAAAGAGTATTCCAATCGTTCTGGCGACAATGGTCGCAAGAATACCTTACCAAATTTTTACAACGGTATAGCCCAAAGTCGACAAATACGCGACAACCAAAGGTCGGCGACATGGTAGTCGTAAAAGAAGATAATATGCCTCCATGCCGTTGGCTCTACGGCAGAGTGATTGCTGTCCATCCTGGGTTGGATCAAATAGTGCGAGTGGTCACTTTAAAAACCAAATCGGGCTCTTTGAAACGACCCACATGCAAATTGTGCATATTACCTATTGCCGCTGAATAGCTCCTAATATTGTATAGTTTTTTAATTACTTTGTTAAATTTTATACTTAAGGAACATTTACCTTTACTTTTACTTTTATTATTGTAGTCCATTTATTCGATGTAAGCTTCATATTTTATACATTCCATTTAACCTTTCATAATGTATTTACTTTATAGAATAGAATAGAATAGACATTCATAATGTATTAACTTTATAAGGCCAAAGGTTAACTTTGCCCTTGGTGGGCGGTATGTAGAATTAAATAATACCTATGATACAACATTCTTAAATGTTGGTTTCCAAATGCATCAAGAGATGGCGCCACCGGAAGGTTGCATCGCGCTAACGATGGTGCATTGATTTTATATAGACAAACGTATTTACTGGAATAAAAAAGCTTGCTACCGAGACTAATTGTTTCACTTTTTTGACTCCCCCTTGGGTACTATTTGTACAGACCTTATTTCTTAATTTTCTAAATTAGTTTTTTCTGGTTTTTATTGTGGTAGGTACTTAGTATGGTGGAATTAGTGCAATAATGTGGCTTTAATGGAAAAAAATGTGGTAAAAGAGAGAAATTAGGAAAGGCGCTCCTGTAGGATTCGGATTGCTTTTGTTAGGTTTCATTTCATTTCATCTCATTTAATTTTATTTTCATTTCATATCAATAAAAAAATTCTACTGAAGCCTTGGCTGTATGATCATAGTTTCCTTTGCCAACCCAGAATGGGTGAAGAAAACAAAAAAAGTCTCTGCTTATATTCTTTTACGATTAGTTAGTTGAGTTTATTGTGTTTTATTATTTTATTAAATTGCTTCATTTTTTCGCAACTGTATTAAAAATAGTTGTTCAGTACACGTGCGGAACCGTCATTGCAACTTGTTCCGACTGTCAACCCTCACCTTCGGCTGCGCCTCGGCTCGGGTAGACATTTGTCGAAACTCTTTACAATGACAGGCTTTCCGCACTTGTAATGAAATATACTATTTTATGCAACAGCCGAGGGCTGAGTGTAGTTATTAAATACGCGTTAGTATTAAATTTTGACAGATAGATTGTACCTTATTGTAAAGAAATAAGATCTATAATACAAATCTTAGCGCGAACACCATAGTAACGTTGGCACATTGACAAACCTACACTCGGGGTCCAGATTTGTTTCGTGATTGACCCATAGTAAATGTTGTTCCTATTAAGGACACTATCATCCCCTAAAATCTTTGTACAAATAAAAAAATTAAAAAGTGGTGTCCAACTACAGCTATCGTAGTACAAGAGAGTAGTTAGCGCTAATACCTAAACCGTTTAAGAATTTTCGAAGTTGTAGTCGTAACTGCTGATGACGATGACTGAACATGAAAACATAATAGAAAAATCCACTAGACTTGAACCAAGTAGGTATCTTGGTATCTGGACATCTAAGTTCGTGGTTCAAGTCCCGCCCGAAAATCTACTTGTCAAACTATAGCTTTTTTTCCTATTTAAATTTTTCCTAAATATAATCCGCGAACCGGACGACGTTCCGTGGGCAGGCCCCCTACAAGGTGGACCGACGATCTGGTCAAGGTCGCGGGAAGCCGCTGGATGCGGGCAGCGCAGGACCAATCGTTGTGGAGATCCTTGGGGGAGGCCTATGCCCAGCAGTGGGCGTCGTACGGCTGAAATGATGAAAATGATAAAATATAATTGCATTGTGAAAGCATAAATATAAAAAATCTTAATAAATATAAAAATCTACGTTTTATAAAATACGGCCAAACCTACTGGGAGTACCTAAATAAAGCACCTCACCCTGTTTCTTCCCTGAAGCGATCCCAGTCTTCGAGGCGCGGCACCCGCGGGATTTCCTCAGCGAGAGCTCTGGCTGCATCTTCCATCGCTTGTTGCACCATCTCCTTCTCGATGTCCGCTTCTACGTATCACAAATAAGGCAACGCAGGGATAAAACAGCAATTTTTGCCCTTGCGGTAATGGTGCCCCCTGCCCACTGATTCACAAACCGTCGGCAACGGAATTCGACCTATGTATTTGCCTTTGTCTATTCTATAGGGTTTACCCTTGTTTGGCAGAACAACGTTTGATCGAATTTCACTAATTCGAACAACGTTTGAGAAAATAATCACTTTGTATAATATCGATTGACATAATTTTCATTTCATCGAATATTCATTTGTTATAACAACGTTTGCGCTAATGATCATAAAAAAGAATGTTCATTTGATATAATAATCGTTTGGTATAAAAACGTTTGGAAGAAAAGCCCTGTACTCCTCGGAAGTCCTGTAGAACACGTGATAGGTTAGAAATTTAAGGCGATCGCTTCGCTGCGCTTCGCGATCGCCTTAAATTTCGTGGTTATTTTTTTTTGTGAAACAATCCATTACTTGTATTGATACAAAAAAAAAATAACCACGAAATTTAAGGCGATCGCTTCGCTGCGCTTCGCGATCGCCTTAAATTTCTAACCTATCACGTGTTCTACAGGACTTCCGAGCCACTCAAATATTAACGATCTTTCGACTAAATCATTATTAGTCTAGTTAAACATTCGTTTAAATAAAATTAGCGCAATTGAAAATTCGGTAAAATGACATTCGTTCAAATAAAATTAGCGCAATTGAAAATTCGGTAAAATGACATTCGTCCAAATAAATAATTATACGAAATAAAATTATGACAAATAAACATTCGATCAAATGAATAATTCTGTGAAATGACTTTATTGTAACTTAAATTAGTCGAACCGATTTTCGACGAAACGTTGTTCTACCAAACAAGGGTGAACCATTCTATAGTGCGTCGCCGTAGCCGAAATCGGCCGGATCACATCATCATCAGTGCGTGACAGAGAGAGAGTGCATACATTCCGCTGTCGGGAGCATTTCCAACGGTTCGTGAATCAGGAGGCAATGAATAATTGTTATACCTAAGCATTTATAGTACATTACGATTGACATTACGATTAAAGTGACCTAAGTGGCACTTAATTGCACGGTAGTGAGGGCGATACCGTCGCGCTTTGCAATTATGTTCCACTTAGGTCACGCGAATCGTATAGGTACTATTATATATAACTGTGTGACCTTAACCTACACTTAGGTATCGCTTATCCGTGACCTAGGTAATTAATACACAGTGTAATAAAGAGCCACCTAGGTCACGGATAAGCGTTACCTAAGTGCGGGTTTAGGTTACACAGTGCTATAAAATCAGTTGCGTAGTTTGACTTTGTTTCATAGTAAATAGGAGGAAATAGCATAGTTTTTTATTTATTTAATACTTACTTTGGAAACTTTCAGCTAAATAAAATACCTCGTATTGAAATCAGTATTCAACGGCTATACATGGCAATTTGGTAGGTTTATTTAATATTACTCCATTATTCAAAAATATACCTACGTTAATGACAAAAATCTATCAAACTTCATCATCAGCATCATTTATTATACATTTACATGCAGCACCTATCAGTTCATAATTAAAAATTGACGTGTAAAAAATAAAATTCAAAAAATTATACCTACAAAATTTCACAATAAACTTGTCGAGGAATCTGGTTTTGTAACTATAGGGACAATACATTTCGCCATGTGTGCAGGCATTAAGCAAAAAGATAAGTCGGCAAATATGTCCCCATTATGCCTTATGAGTTCGCCTCGTTACGTAAGTGTCACCTTCGCATCATACCTTTTTATTCGTTTGTGTGAAGGAGGTTAGTAAAAAAAGTAAGTACTTAACGAGTACCTACTTAACATAATTTAATAATACAAAAAATGTTTGAATACAAAAAAGTGGTAAAAACACTAGCTTCAACAAAAACCGATTCAATATGCCCCGAATTAAAGTCATATTCACACATTCACATTCCAAAAATCACGTCGATCCGTTGCTCTGTTTGGCCGTGTAAGTGAAACAGACAAACAAACACACTTTCAGATTTATAATATACCATGCCCATGGCATCGCCCGCGTGGACTACACGACTTTATCCCGCGGGAATGTGATATTTTTCCAGGATGTAAAGCCTATGTCACTCTCTAGCTCCCAAACTATCCCCATACGAAAAATCAAGTCGATCCGTTGCTCCGCTATGACATGAAAGACGGACAAACAAAAACACTTTCACATTTATAAAATTTTGTACGGATAGTATGGATAAAGAATAAGGAATAGTATGGTTCTTTCTAGGAGCCCGTGACACAATGGTAAGAGCGCTCGGCCTACGAGATTAAGGCGATACTCGGAAAAATTATGCTGAAGCGAGATAGCAATGAGAAAACGACGCGCGCGGGAGTGAGACCGATTTTGCAGATTAGGCAAAAAAAAACAAAAATCACTTCGTATTAAAAAACTATAGCGATTTTTAAAAAATGCTTCTACACGATCCTTAATATTATTGGTGTCCACTAATTAAACCAATTTCCAATAGTATATGTAACCTCATTTAAGGATAATATTAAATTTTCGTATTTTTTAGAAGTCATTTCGAAAAGAAAAAGTGTCGAGGCAAAATCATAAAATCGTGTTTCTGAAACAATACAAATTTAGATAAAGGTATGAAGAAATATATATCTTATTACCAGAACACGATTTTATGATTTTGCCTCGACACTTTTTGTTTTCGAAAAGACCTCTAAAAATACGAAAAGTGAAGATTATTCTTAAATGGGGTTACTTACACTATTGGAAATTGGTTTAATTAGTGGACACCAATAATATTGAGGATCGTATAGAAGCATTTTTTTTTAAATCGCTGTAGTTTTTAAATATGAAGTGATTTTGTGTTTTTTTGCCTAATCTGCAAAATCGGTCTCGCTCCCGCGCGCGTCGTTTTCTCATTGCTATCTCGCTTCAGCACATTTTTACTGAGTATCGCCTTAAGCAACTTTAGCAATAGCCGGTCACGGGCTGGTCATTAGGGCATGTAATATCGGAAGGTTTTCAATTCCAATACTGACTTCCGATAATATATCTCAATCAAATTGCAAGTTTTCTTTATAAATAGCGCGAATGCTATATGAGGTTGACTTAAGGGCAGGCGGTAAGTGAAACGCGTAAAACAGCTTTCGGGGTTTTAAACTTGTAACATAGAATTATCGACAGAAATTACTTTAAAAAATATAATAGTGAACAGGAAAAGTTACTTTACAATAACACCGTGGAAAATTTTAAATATTTAACTCACGTTAATGGCAAAAAAATCGCAAACTTCACTAAAAACAGCGAAATCAACGTTTTCTGTTTTAAAGATATTGTTAAAGAATAAAAATATTTTTAATAATATTTAATGTTAAATCAAATGGCAATGAAACATAGAATTGATTCACCGCACGATATTTGCCGTTTTTTATTTTATATTGGGAACAATCTGGCTTCAAACATTGTCAATATTAAAGCGCGAATTGCTCATACATTTTCGTATGGAACGCGGAGATAAATAAAATATTGTATAAATACAAGCCACACCGGGGGTAAAATTCAGTAAGCCCGCTGATTTCAAGGTGAGAGCACGTCGCTTTTTCCCAGCTCCTGAGCTACGAAAATTACGAAATCAGACTATCTGTACGCAAACTCTTTGAGCGGTGGTAAAGAAAAGGTAGGTAAAGTCAAATTTTCAAAAATCCGGCGATACCTACCAATATCGGAAGATAATTAGTTTTCCACTCAACAATTTATTTGGTACGTCATCACAACAGATATCTGGTCAAATGCTGGAGCCAGGAAGTGGCTGATGGAACTACTCACCAATTTAATGTAACCACTTCGAGTTTGGGCTTGTTTGAATCGTCTTGATAGAAACTCTAGTGCCAAACAGTTTCGAAGGTCATGCTGGAGTCAGGAGGTGGTTGATGGAACTCTTCAACGACTCAACGTAACCACTTCGAGTTTGGGCTCTTTTGAATCGTCTTGATGAAAACTCTTGTGCCAAGTAATTTCCAAGGTCAAATTCTGGAGCCAGTAAGTGGCTGATCGAACTCTTCATAAATTCAACGTAACCACTTTGAGTTTGGGCTTGTTTGAATTGTCTTGATAAGAACTCTTGAGCCAAGTTGTTTCCAAGGCCTATTGCTGGAGCCAGGAAGTGGCTGATGGAACTCTTCAATGATTCAACGTAACCAGTTTGAATTGTCTTGATGTGAACTCTTGACAAGAAAATAGGAACGCAATATTAAAAATATCAAAAAATCCAAGATGGCGGCCAACTTTTTTGTTTATGGGCCGATTTTGATCAAACGCGGTTTATGGTACTATTTTGATAAGAAAACAGCAACGCAATATTAAAAATATTAAAAAATCCAAGATGGCGGCCAACTTTTTTGTTTATGGGCCGATTTTGATCAAACGCGGTTTATGGTACTATTTTGATAAGAAAACAGCAACGCAATATTAAAAAATCCAAGATGGCGGCCAACTTTTTTGTTTATGGGCCGATTTTGATGAAACGCGGTTTACGGTACTATTTTGATAAGAAAACAGCAACGCAATATTAAAAAAATTAAAAAATCCAAGATGGCGGCCCACTTTTTTGTTTTTGGGCCGATTTTGATGAAACTCGGGTTTGGGTACTATTTTGTCATGAAAACAGCAACGCAATATTAAAAATATTAAAAAATCCAAGATGGCGGCCAACTTTTTTGTTTATGCGCCGATTTTGATGAAACGCGGTTTACGGTACTATTTTGATAAGAAAACAGCAACGCAATATTAAAAATATTAAAAAAACCAAGATGGCGGCCAACTTTTTTGTTTATGGGCCGATTTTGATGAAACGCAATTTACGGTACTATTTTGATAAGAAAACCGCAACGCAATATTAAAAATATAAAAAATCCAAGATGGCGGCCAACTTTTTTGATTATGGGCCGATTTTGATGAAACGCGGTTTACGGTACTATTTTGATAAGAAAACAGCAACGCAATATTAAAAATATTAAAAAATCCAAGATGGCGGCCAACTTTTTTGTTTATGGGCCGATTTTGATGAAACGCGGTTTACGGTACTATTTTGATAAGAAAACAGCAACTCAATATTAAAAATATTAAAAAATCCAAGATGGCGGCCCCTTTTTTTTGTTTATGGGCCGATTTTGATGAAACGCAGTTTACGGTACTATTTTGATAAGAAAACAGCAAAGAAATGTTAAACATATTAAAAATCCAAGATGGCGGCCGACTTTTTTGTTTGTGGGCCGATTTTGATAAAACTCGGTTTTTTCAATACTTAATACTCAATACTCAATCATTTTATTGCATACCACAATGTAAATTAAGATGTGACGATTTTGTACTATTTTGACAAGAAAACCGTTCTTAACACAATGTAAAAAAATACAATAAAATCAAGATGGTGGCCGTTTTTTGTTTTTGTTTCTCTCTTTTCGCTTATTAAAATGTAACAGGTTTTTATTTGAAAGCTTGAGACAGAGTCAAGTATCATCATCATCATCATGTCAAGTAAAAGATTTAATTAATTATTAATTTGCTTTAACACAAGCACAGTAAATTACGGCGTAACATCCTTCGTAATTTACTGTGTTTTTGACAGCTGTAAACCCTATTTAAAAAAATAAAAAAAGTAAATAAAATAATAATTGATATTAAGTTACAGAGTTTGAAAATAATGATTGTGACATGGGATGATTTTGATATATAGACGAAGGCGCTTTTTTTTTTATTATTCTATATTTAATTAAGGGACTTTTGTTTTCAAAAACATGCCAGTCCCATCGAGCCTTGTTTGCTAACATTACAAATTAAACTTAAACCTATTTATATTTAGAAGCAAGATCACAGAGCATCATAGCGGGGCTCGAAACTGGCTGCGCTAGGATGCTCTGTAATATGCCTACATCTAAAGATATTTTCTTAATAATTTTTTTTATAGCATCTCTTTCGGTTTCTAATTTTATACATTCCAAAAAACATGCCAGTCCCATCGAGCCTTATTTGCTAACATTACAAATTAAACTTAAACCTATTTATATTTAGAAGCAAGATCACAGAGCATCATAGCGGGGCTCGAAACTGGCTGCGCTAGGATGCTCTGTAATATGCCTACATCTAAAGATATTTTCTTAATAATTTTTTTATAGCATCTCTTTCGGTTTTTAATTTTATACATTCCAACAGTACATGCTGTATATCATCTAATGTGCCACATACATCACAATTGGGTGAGTCTACTTTTTTCATTAGGTAAGCAAATTTTTTTGAGGGGAAGTGACCCGATCGCAGTCTTTGAGCCAATATGACTATCTTTCTTTTCAAGCTATAGTTGGCAAACCAAGGAACTCGCAGGGGCTCGCACTGAATGGTTTTATACCAAATGCCTTTCTCTCTTGACCTAACATCAAAGTGCTCCTTCCAACTTTCATAATTAACACGCCTAAACTGCGGGACTGCTTCTGAATAACCTGGCAAAATATTGATTGGTGTACCATGCGTAATTGCATCCTTAGCTATCCGATCGGCTTGCTCATTACCATATATTCCAATATGTGATGGTATCCATTGCAAACTTAAATTTAAGCCTTTCCTGTTGCATTCATCTATCATCTTTAGGATAGCATAGGCTATCGAGACACCTCTGTGCCCAGAGGCGCATCGAGCCAAGTGATACAATGCACTTTTACTATCTGTAAAGATAACGATGTATTGCTCATGTATAGTCAGTGCATATCTTAGTGCTTCGGAAATAGCAATCAACTCCAATGTCATTATTGAGAGCCCGTTATTTACTTTAAGTAATTTTGAGGACGGCACATTGGGATCATAAAACGCTGCACCCTGCCCACTATCGCATTTAGAGCCGTCCGTGTATAGTCTATACCAACCTGTATACTTCTCACTTAATTCTTCAATAACAGAACACTTTAATGATGTTGTTTCGTAATTAGATTTGGCCTGGTTAACTGTATCCAACTCAACTCGAATTACATTATGAGTTTTGACCCGAGTAACCCAAACATCTAACGAGAACATTTCTAGGATGTGGGACTGAGCGATATCTACGTCCTTGGTGTCGTTGTAAGCTTTTATCAAAATTGGTTTCTTTTTCTTGTCCCAGTATCTACATTCACCAAGGGATCTTAGAGAATTGAGTAATCTGATAGTTTCATTGTTAGACCAATAGATTGTGCTTTTAAACACTATTTGAAGGCGAGAAATTGTCTTCTAAGGAAGAGAGGTAAGACGCTCAATTCGCTCTCCATCACATGAATTGGCGTGCTCTTTATAAAACCTCCCGCGATTCTAAGGGCCTGGATTCTGAAGGCGCTTTAAAGGTAAAGAAATATGAATCGGCTTATTTTAAATCTGAATATTTTTCTTTAACAAAACTTCAACCCATTCAAACGTCAGGAGTAGGTCAAATTTACCTTGCAAAATTTCATGGCAGACAGACAGACAGATACAATTATAGCTGCAACTAAATAAAACATGTAATATATTTTATTTTGATACTTCTAAAATGCTAACCATAATTATTTATTTTATTTTATTTCGCAATACACTAAAATGTACCTGCCACATTTTAATTTTGTTACAACCCTTCCGTAATTACGGAAATACCTATACAGACGTCGGTATCAACTAACTTCAAGGGCGTTGGCCTACTATATAAAAAAATGGTTATACTGTGGTAATTGTAACATTTATGTATATATAAATGCGTTGCTGTTTTCTTGTCAAAATAAAACCAGAAACTGAGTTTCATTGAAATCGGCCTGCAAACAAAAAAGTTGGCCGCCATCTTAGATTTTTTATACTTTTAACATTGCGTTGTTGTTTTCTTGTCAAAATAGTACCAGAAACCAAGTTTCATCAAAATCGGCTCACAAACAAAAAAGTTGGCCGCCATCTTGGATTTTTAATATTTTTAACATTGCGTTGCTGTTTTCTTGTTAAAATAGTACCAGAAACTGAATTTAATCGAAATCAGCCAGCAAACAAAAAATTTGGCCGCCATCTTGAATTTTTATATTTTTAACGTTGCGTTGCTGTTTTCTTGTCAAAATAAAACCAGAAACTGAGTTTCATCAAAATCGGCTCACAAACAAAAAAGTTGGCCGCCATCTTGGATTTTTTATATTTTTAACATTGCGTTGCTGTTTTCTTATTAAGATAGTATCAAAAACCGTGTTTCATCAAAATCGGCAAAAAAACAAAAGGTTGGCCGCCATCTTGGATTTTTTAATATTTTTTATATTGCGTTGCTGTTTTCTTGACAAAATAGTACCAAAACCCGAGTTTCATCAAAATCGTCCCGAAAACAAAATAGTGGGCCGCCATCTTGGATTTTTTAATATTTTTAATATTGCGTTGCTGTTTTCTTATCAAAACAGTACCAAAAACCGTGTTTCATCAAAATCGGCAAACATTAAAAAAAGTTGGCCGCCATCTTGGAATTTTTAATATTGCGTTGCTGTTTTCTTGACAAAACAGTACTAAAACCCGAGTTTCATCTAAATTGGCCTACAAACAAAAGAGTTGGCCGCCATCTTGAATTTTGGAATATTTTTAACATTGCGTTCCTGTTTTCTTGTCAAAATAGTACCACAAACCGAGTTTTATCTAAATCAACCTACAAACAAAAGAGTTGGCCGCCATCTTGGATTTTTAATATTTTTAACATTGCGTTTCTGTTTTCTTGTCAAAATAGTACCACAAACCGAGTTTCATCTAAATCGTCCTACAAACAAAAAAGTTGGCCGCCATCTTGGATTTTTTAATATTTTTAACATTGCGTTCCGGTTTTATTGTCAAAATAGTACCACAAACCGAGTTTCATCTAAATCGGCCTACAAACAAAAAAGTCGGCCGCCATCTTGGATTTTTTAATATTTTGAACATTGCGTTGCTGTTTTCTTGTCAAGAGGTCTCATGAAGACAATTCAAACGAGCCCAAAAATGAACTGGTTACGTTAAATCGTTGAAGAGTTCCATCAGCCACTTCCTGGCTCCAGCAATAGCGCTTGGAAACTACTTGGCAAAAGAGTTCTCATCAAGACAATTCAAACGAGCCCAAACTCAAAGTGGTTAGGTTGATTTGTTCAGGAGTTCCATCAAACACTTCCTGACTCGAGCATCAGATCTTGGAAACTACTTGGCACAAGAGTTCTTATCAAGACAATTCAAACGAGCCTAAACGCGAAGTGTTTATGTTGAATTGGTGAAGAGTTCCATCAACCACTTCCTGACTCCAGCATCAGACCTTCGAAACTACTTGGCACAAGAGTTCTCATCAAGACTATTCAAACAAGCCCAAACTCGAAATGTTTACGTTGAATTGATGAAGAGTTCCATCAGCCACTTACTGGCTTCAGAATTTGACCTTGGAAACTGCTTGGCACAAGATTTCTCATCGAGTCGATTCAAATAAGCCCAAACTCGAAGTATTTACGTTGGATCGTTGAAGAGTTTCATCAACCACCTCCTGACTCCAGCATCAGACTTTCGAAACTACTTAGCAGAAGAGTTCTCATCAAGACTATTCAAAGAAGCCCAAACTAGAAGTGTTTACGTTGAATTGATGAAGAGTTCTATCAGCCACTTACTGGCTCCAGAACTGGACCTTGGAAACTACTTGGCACCAAAGTTTTTATCAAGACCATTCAAATGAGCCCAAGCTCAAAGTGGTTACGTTGAATTGATGAAGAGTTCTATCAACCACTTCCTGATTCCAGCATCAGACCTTCGAAACATTTTGGCACATAAGTTATCATCAAGACGATTCAAACGAGCCCAAAATCGAAATGGTACGTTGAATTGTTGAAAAGTTCCATCAACCACCTCCTGATGACTCCAGCATCAGACATAGGAAACTACTTGGCACAAGAGTTCTCATCAAGACTATTCAAATGAGCCCAAACTCCAACTGGTTACGTTGAAATGCTGACGAGTTCCTTCGACTGTCTGTAAGATGCTGCATCAGCCCCCAGATGGCAAACATGGCAAATCAAACGCATCAAATACGTAAAGTTACTTTCTGACAAAAAAAGTTATTAATTTTTTTAATTTTCTGAATTACATTTTTTCGTGCTAGGGCGGAGATGTTTGTGTGCGTGAAGGCACACATATACAGATTAGCTTCGTCAATACCTACGCGCTGGCTTACAGCCGGCCCTTAAGTAAGCTAGATGACCATTGCACGGCGGGGATGTATGTCCATAATCTCATAATCTGAAGCTTGTCCGTGATTCGAATGGCACGTTATGCCATTGCTTCCAGCTGCATTTGCAAAGTCAAAGTCAAATTTGTTTATTCAATTTAGATTGTTATTTACAATACTTGTGAACGTCATAGAAGCTACGCCATCGGTTCGTAAACCCTACAGCGGGAGACCTTGGCGACCTTGCAATCGTAAATACCAACGAATCCACATTGGGCCTTCATGGTAGGTCAGGGCCTAATAAAAAAATAGCCCGTGGATGGCTGAAGAGATTTCCTCAGCCATCCACGAGAAAAGACCCTTGCCCCAGCGGGACATTAAAATAGTTGATGATGCTTCACTTGCCATTATTACTTATTTTAAAAACCTACTATTTACCTAGCATTTAAATATTTTTCTTATTATTACAAAATAGTCTAACATTTTGTTCATATAAAAGACATCAACGACCACATGTCATTCTTCTAATGTTTTAATGACTTTTTCACATCAGTTATGATTTTTTTAGGAAATAATCCAATCAGTTACACGGTTGTTGGGAAATTTTAAATCCTTTTGCACAGTAAAGACGCAAAATAATAATAAATTCAGCAACCGCCCGCCGGCAATTGAAAGATTAAGACTAAATAAATAATATTATGGCAGGCAGTCGTAGTCGGTGTTGTAAGCTTATTCCAACAATCATCATCACCGCTGCCCTTTACTAAGACAAAAACGTTCCTAATGGATAAAAAGGGTGCTTAGTGTAAGTAAGTAAGTGTGCTAAGCCTAACCAGTGTGTGATTAATTGCAAATACAATGTTTTGGTCACTCATCCCGTGACCAACCCTAGTAAAAGTAGCAGCAATTACTTTAATTAAGCAACAGCGATCGAACTCCTTTTTGTAGCAATAACAGTGCAAAAATAGGGGTGTTATAATAAGTTTGACGTGTCTGTGTCTGTCTGTGGTATCATCGTAACGATACTGAACGAATGGAAAGGTTTTGATGCGTTTGTTTTATGTGATCGAGATGGTTATTATCTACAATTTGTGAAAATTTGTTTAGGCGTTTCAACGTCATCAGCTCTTTTAGATAGCTGCAGCACGGATCTACACGCATTAATGAGTATTTATTTACTTACAAACATGTGTGTAATTTAAAAAGAATGAAATTAAAATTTTAAGTATCCCCGACACGAAAAAAATTCTAAAAAGAAAAAAATATATTTTTTAATTTTTTAGAGACTATCTGTGTCGGGACTTGATTATTATTTTTTTATTTATATCTTTTTAGTACATTTCATATTTGGAGCTTCCTTATTTATTACACATACTACACAGGAACATGTTATGAAAAAAACCATTACAATTTAAAGATCTAATTGGATGAACACATACATTTCTTCACTTCTAAAAAACATGTTTTTTAAATTTATTCGACGCAGCGCACGCACCTGATATTTTGCGGAGACGGGCAGTTGATGGCCGACGTAAGGCGTGCGCCAGATTTCCGCAGACAGCTCCGTGGGACGTCAACTTGCTTCCACTTGAACGCCAATCCTCATCTACATTGAGACACGTAATAAATGGTCATAAATGATACCTTGTGTACAATTTTATTTATGGCATATTGGGTCAGTCAATATATCGTAGGGGACTGCCGGCCGGCCGTCTCGGTCGGTCGGTCGGGTCATACAAACTTATCGAATTCTTTGCATTTATAAAGATTTAATATGTGTATACTATTTAGCTTATAATGTAAGTAAGTATATTTTTTTACATTAAATTAATTTAAAAAATGTAAAATAAACAGATTATTTTTCTATTTTACTGTAAAGAATAAGCGCTCTGATGCATCTTTTTATGTGAGCGTTAGTTATTGACACCATAATAATGAATTATCTAACTAACACGTGGCTGTGAAATAGTGTTGCGTTTGCGCACAATAAATGCGGTCTTACGAACATTACGCCAACATAAACAACAGATGCTATTATATGTGATTTTCCTCTTAGGTGCTCATCTCACTTATTTTTGTACGGATACTGAAGGACCGATATATTACAATTACACACGATAATGTATGTATGGACATTAGACATACCCATTAAGGTGTTAAGTATCTGTAGCCGGGACGGTGCGTCTATAGATGGGCGGTCGTGTGCTGTGCGAGGCCTCGGAGGCACGTTGGGTCTGGACGGCCGCTGTCCGGCGCCCTCCGTGGTCGCTGGCCGCCGAACACGACGGACAGCTGCCAAAACAGGTTCGGTACCATCACCGCTACCTGCGACGCCTTCGTTGGAGCTCTATGAAAATTTAATCAGAATGAGGGAGTCTGAGAAGGTGAGAAGTAAGGCTATGTGTTGGGGCAGTCGTTAGTCATGTTCTGTGCGAGGCCTGTCGTAGGCACGTTGGGTCTGGACGGCCGCTGCGCTGCCCTGCACGTATGCGTGTCTGTACCATGGTATCATCATCGCATGCATCGCTAGATTTGTTGGGCATGCACTGTGGTAATACTGTCTAATCAAAGAGACAAATGTATTAAAAAGACACGGTGTACGGACACGCCAAAATGTTACAAGTGTGGACGCACCTTAAGTTACACGCGATCCGTGCAATAAGTTGTATGTCTACTAAAACCTACTATCAGTTGTAATTGAAGTTACACGGAGTAAGCAAAATAATCTTACATAGTTATTAAAACAGCCTAATTTTTGTTGTTGTTTGACTACAAAATAAAAAAATACTTCAATGATTAATTAGGAAAACCTAAAAAAGTCTCTAGGTATCTACTAAAAAGATTTTCAGCGCCCCATTCGCCTGCGCCTGACATGCCTATCTGTGGTTACTCAATTACACAGGGCACGCGTAAAGGTCATAGCCCACTTATACCGCACCGCTCCCACCCAACCAATGAATGATCAGTCAAATATAAACTTAATGTCGTGCACTGTAGACGCACTTTAGCTTGCGGCAGGCTCGCTTACCGCGCGCCGTCCGCTGTCTGCTATTGTATATTTTTACTGTAAAGTGCATCTACAGTGAACGATATTAAGTCCATATTTGGCTGCTCCTACTTTGGTTGGGTCGGAGCGGTGCGGTACAGTACAAGTGGGCTATGACCTTAACACGCGTCTAAAAACTCTAAAATCCCAGAGTTACAGTAACATGGCAGGCCTATTCCTTGACTTGACGACCGATTTGGCGCAGGGGTAGGATAGGTAGCCTTCTGCGCCAGATACTCGGGTTCGATCCCCGAACAAGACAAATATTTGTGTCCATGAACATGTCTATTTGTCTTGGTCTGGGTGTTTTCTATGTATATTAAGTATGTATTTACAAAAAAAGTATATAAGTATATATTTATCCGTTATCTAGTTTCCATAAATACAGTTTCTTAATGATAACTACTTATGATACTTGGTAACTAGATAATTGGTGTGATTGTAAAAAGTTATTTATTCCTGAAAATGTTCAGGAACAAAGTCTATTTTTTTAAAGTGCCCCAATAAAGAAGGTGACTAGACGATCTTAATAAGACCTGTTAAGATTAATTAGTGTACCTATCTCAAGACAAGATACACTAATTGTGCCTCACAGCAAAGGGTAGCAAAGTGAAAGTTGTTCTTAAGCATAAGTACTAAAACATGATACATTGCACAAAATACCTAGGTACTTGGTATAGTGATTAACATGCTGTAATAAAAGAGAACGGCTCAAAATGGCTTGCTTTCCACATATTCATTACATACCGTCTTATATGTCAAAGTGTCAATAAGGGAAAAAACACAAATCGAATTCAAATTACCTACATTGAAACTAGGTGCTTCCTGCTGCTTTAACCGCTTGGGATTCATTTCCGTAGGAATATTCATGGCCATGGATAAGTCTTTGCATAACTAAGTACTACCCGAACAAGTTAACTCGGCACCTGGCTCGAAAACGTCGCTACACTCAGGTGCCGAGTTAACTTGTTTGGGTAGTAATAGTAAGTAGTTAAGCAAAGATTAGGCGATTCATAAGTTTTGGTGAAAACGGCTTTCAGAATGAAATAAAACCTAAATATAGGGCTTTTGGCGTATCTTGGTTTTTACAGAAGTGTGAGTGACCGCGAAAAGTAGAGACAGGCAAAAAAATTGAGCAACTCGTCAACTCGTCCCACATGTCTACGGCCCATTTAGTATGAGATGAACGTTTTTTTGTTTGGAATTTTTTGCGTTATTTTAAACGTTTGGTAATGTTAGTAAGACAAGTAAATTTCTTTTAAATTATATTTTTTATTTTTGTGATCTGACAAAATTACTAAAAATAATATAGTCTTAATATTTTTAAGGATAACCATTTACTATGTTATTTTACAAGCAAACGCCCAAAATTAATATCATGCGCATACATGAATAGAGTAATATGAATTTTATTTTTTTCAGCCTCACATTCCATCGCCTTAAAAAAATATATAAAAATAAGAAACTTAATTAAGCGTGCCGTGCATAATCTGTGAATTGTTAACAAAAGTCTACTTATATAATTTGTTAAGTTGTGAAACAAAAGTGCAACAAAACAATCAAATCACGGGTCTTGTAAATAAAATAAAATTGTGCAAAAATTTCGGAAAAAGCAACGAGATAAATCACACAAAAACATTTTTACAAATACAGACAAATTGTAATCATGATTAAACACGAACAGATTTACTAAATTTAAAATAGACATCACAGAAGCACAAAATAAAGAGTTTACAGAAGGACCGCTCCCACTGTTTTTGAAAATCTATACCCATCCTTGTCTGACTCACTAGGGTTGCTTCTGTATTGATTCTGAATTTAAAAAGGAGTAGGTAGTATAAGTTAATAATCATACATACATCAATTCGTTTATACATACATCTTAAACATGTTTACATGCCTTAGAGGCTGCTTAGATGGTAAACCAGAGCATCTAATATCCATTTAAAGTCCCGACGCCACACACGACGAAGACAAGATCCTATATTATGTTGTAATGTATTCCATTCCTATATGTTATAATGTACTCTATGAACAAGATATAAATATGGTGTAATAGTTATCCCACTAAAAACATAAACGTGAAAAAATCACTAAGTTCGACGAAAACATTGTAAAAAGGGTGCCAAGTTCAGCGAAAAATAGTTGAAATCTAAATGGGTTACAAGTTCCATAATTTTTTTCATTCATGAACTTCAAATAATTAATATTTTCTTAAATGTTGAATTTATAACTTGTCATCTTCAAAAATTGAAAAACCTTTATAACGCAGGAACTATATCAAGCAATAGTGGTAACTATTTTCAAAACAAGTGTATTTAAATACCTATGTTGTGTGTTTTTATCGTATATATAGGTAAATAAAAAAATATAGTTTAATAGTCAAAGTCAAATTTGTTTATTCAATTTAGATTGTTTTTTACAATACTTGTGAACGTCATAGCTTTCTTTTTCTGGGAGAATTTGCAGAAAGGTGAGCTGCTGTTTATGAATTTGAGTCACATTTAACTTTTTCATATTGAGTACAAGATTCCTTAGTCTCCACAGTTGCTTGCGATTCTTTATTTTCATTTTTTTTACAGGTAGCAAAAGTTTTGGATTAGTGCCTTTTTTCTAGACAGTTCGGTTCGATGTCTTGATTATAGAATTGGTTTCGAAATGGGCCTCACAAACTCAGAGATATGTTGACCATTTGTTGTGTAGTTCTTCTCGATCAATTCAACTTAACCATAAGGTTCGTCTGAAAAGAAATCATTTGATTTTTAAAATGAACTAGTTATTTTTGCAACGAAAATAGCCTATGGCACTCCTACGATTAAGACGTTAAAATAAATAGGTACACGCATAATCGTGGGTGGACCGTTTTCTCCTGAACTTGGCTGGCACACTGCCGTGCGTCAAAAAAAACTTTACTGCAAGTAAAATGTTATTTGGTGTTTAATAAATGGAGTCTCTAAAATGTAAGTAGGATCTCTTAGCACTGCTAAAATAAAAGAAAATGCAACGACAACTTTTGAAAAATTCGTCAACATGACTTGTGGCTGTGTTCGCTGAACCGCCAAGAAGTTTTGAGATACTATAACATCTAAATAAGGACCAGCGTCATCATTGAACGACGCCCACTGCTGGGAATAGGCAATAGGCATCCCCCAAGGATCTCCACAACTATCGGTCCTGCGCTGCCCGCATTAGTAATTAACTAATTAGATTATGTGAGACCCAATATATCTAGGTACCTACTTAACTAAACCACAGTACCCAAATACTGGCGTTTTACCAGCGAACGATAAGATGAATGTGTATGGTTGATCGTCGTTATCAAAGCGGCTAGTTCCAAAAGTACCTAGGTATACTCACCTACCAACAAGAGAAAACAGTTTTACATAACTTACCTTTCAATATCGTTTGGAAATTTAAAGAACGTGTATGCACAGTTTTTAGTCTTATTTACACAACCAAATACACTGCAACTGTAATAATATCGGTTGGTTATTTTGTTAATTAATAGTAAAATAGGTATATAAGTGTCACAGTGACACGTAGCGGCGCGGACGTGAAGTGATCAATTGAATGCTCTTTGGAACTTGCGATCACTGACCTCTTTGCGATACTCGCGACTGAGTACTGTCCCAAACTGCCCCATTTTGCCTGTAAATGTGACGTCTATGTGTGCGTGACGAAAATGGCACCTTGTTCTAAGCGGACTCTCTGCTAGGGCGACCGCCCGCGTAGTTACTTTGTGACAGAAGTCAAGGACAAGCGAGGTTCAAGAAACAAAAAGTCAACCCCGATGCTCCCCCATAACTGTTGATTATTATCTGTATGACTATTGCTTTGCTTATTATTTATAATTTTAACTTTAATATTAAACCTACATTTATGTATGTTCTATTTATCAAATTTGTTATATATTTTTTCTGATGTACTGTATTATGATGATTAAATATTTACTAATCTTACTGCGTATCGTGTTCGGATGCTTTCTCTGTTTCAGGCTCTCGAACCATCTATCAACGTTTCGGCTCAACGACTGTCGGATCAGGTGCGAGCCATTCAACGGGGTCACTTGTTGGATGACTCTGTACTTGATCGGCTCCGTACAGAGGTGCAACGTAACCATATCAGTACTACTGCATCGCAGGCGGCAACTCAAGCTTCTGCCGCGACCACATTACAAGCTGGCGTTGCTGATGGTGGTGGTGGAGATGATATGGTTACTACTGTAAGTCCCCAATACAATGATGTATTGAGGAGTACTCTTGAAGATGTAGTTCTGGAATTTCGATCGGCTTCGATTCACCTTAGACCTCGGCTTCCGCGTTTCACAAAAAAAATAGGGCGCTGATGTGTGCTTTAGATTCACTACTATCAAATTACTTTGATAGTAGTGAACATGTTTTAAAGAGAATAAGTGATTTTATCTTTTTATAAACTCAATGGAAATATATTATTTAACATAGACAAGAATGCAAAAAGGGCGAGTGAGGTTATATGAACAATACTCAATTCTTTGTATTCTATTACTATACAACTAGTTTGTTGGGTTAGCCACGTGTGTCGCTTATATTAGACCATGTGTGTCTAAGCTTGAGTAGTAGGTAGTGGCCATTTGCCGTAAAGTTATTAATGGATTTAGACAGTTTAAAGTTTCATTTTGCAGACGCTTAACAAAAGTAATAGGTATCAGAAAAAGGCCATACCATTTGATTCCTTGTTTAGTTGAAAATTGTTTCCTGTTTTAGGTAATAAGCAAAATTGTACTTAATTTAAGCGATATTCTGTATTGTGATGGAAATTGTGTGCCTATTGCGTAGTTGAGTCGCCATGTGTGCCTATAGCCTAGTTTAGTAGCCATGTGAGCCACGACTCAGCCATGTGTCTCGCTAGTGTATTCACTACTATCAAATTACTTTGATAGTAGTGAAGACCTGGTTGATACTCATTCGATCTTGTATTGTGCGGCTATTACGGCTTGTCGTGTTGCTCATGTCAAATTTCCAAATACTGACACAGCAACACGCCCTCGTCTGGCTGTACCAGCCTGGCAGTGTAGGATTGAACGTCGTATCAGTGAGGCTAGGGTACTCATCGGTAAGCTCAGCTGCTTTAGGGAGGGCAACATGCGCCCTAGGGTCATGCGCTTTGTGAAGCGTGCATTCCTGGGGACTGGTATTAGTCCTCAAAATTACATTTCATGTGTCACAGAGCGCATCGACTTCCTGAAGCAGAAAATTTGTGCATGGGCTAATCGTATTCGCAGGTATAGGGTGCGAGTCGATCGCTTTACTCAGAACCGCATGTTCGAGAGAGATCAACGATGTGTTTATGCATCCTGGGAGCGATCGAATCAGAGTGATACTGATATGCATCGGCCGGATGATGATGCCATGATTTCTTTTTGGCACAACATCTGGTCTGTGCCTGTCACTCATTCTGAAGGCGCGTGGATAAGGGATGTTGAGCGTTCGTGTGAGCTCATACCTGAGATGAATGAAGTAACCAATGACTACCAAGACGTAGTTTGTGCAGTTCGTTCCTTACCCAACTGGAAATCTCCAGGCCCGGACGGACTGCACAATTTCTGGTATAAATGGTTACCTAGCTCGCACGTTTGCTTAGCATCTCAATTTCAAAGTGCTTTATTATCTCGATCGCTTCCAGAATTTATGACAACAGGCATAACCCATCTGCTCCATAAATCTGGTAGTACTGCGGACCCCAAAAACTATAGACCTATCACCTGTCTGCCAACAATTTATAAAATTCTTACGTCCATTTTGAGGTCGAAGATTAATAAACACATTGATCAAAATTCTATTATGTTCGCCTCTCAAAATGGATGTAGGAATGGGGCCCGTGGTACTAAGGAGCTACTTCTCATTGACATGGCTATTAACCAACAGGTTCGTCGAAGCCGAAAGAACCTGTCGACTTCCTGGATAGATTATAAGAAGGCCTATGATTCCGTGCCGCATTCGTGGCTCATGAGGGTGCTGGAGTTGTATAAAATAAATCCAACTCTACGCTCTTTCTTGATATCGTGCATGCGAAAATGGAGAACGGTCCTTTTCTATCCAGGATCTCGACGGGTTCTAGGTCAGGGCGACCCTATAAAAATAGAGCGAGGTATCTTCCAGGGTGACGGTCTGAGTCCATTGTGGTTCTGTCTGGCCTTGAACCCTCTGAGTACACTTCTCGAGAGTTCAGGATTAGGCTACCGTTTACGGAGAAATGGTCAAGTAATATCACACCTGCTATACATGGATGACCTGAAACTATTTGCCCATAGCAGTTCTCATTTGACAGCGTTACTGAAGGTAACTGAAGCTTTCAGTAACGCCATTAAAATGGAATTTGGTGTGGACAAATGTGCAGTCATGCATGTAAAGCGTGGTCAGATAATGGAATCCACGGGTATACAACTCTCGGATTCTATTAATCTTAGATCTCTCTCCGTTAACGAAACCTATAAATATTTAGGTATGTCACAGGCATTAGGCATCAACGATGCTGACATGAAACAGTCGTTGCGTGAGCGTTTCTTGGGGCGCCTCTCAAAAGTCCTTAAAAGTCTTTTGTCTGGCGGAAACAAGGTTCGCGCATACAATGGATGGGTCATGCCGCTACTGATGTATTCCTTTGGCATACTTAAATGGACTCAAACTGAACTGGATGCCCTGGATAGAAAAGTTCGTACATTGCTAACAGCACACCGCATGCATCACCCACGTTCATCGACCATGAAATTGTATATCCCGCGGAAGTGCGGTGGTCGTGGCTTAGGCATATAATCTCCGGTTGTTATCGTCTCGCAAACGGCGAGTATTTGCATAGACATAACCAAGTGGCCAGGATAATACACCAACAACTTGCTCTGAAACATAGTCTTGTGGCATCCGAGGTGCCGTACTACAGGTATGCACCAGAACAGGTCCTTGAAAATAGCCATGCCACATTGTATTGGGATCGATCTATCATTACAGACAGGACTATTGTAGCTAATAAGCCTGATATTGTATTGATAGATCGACACGAACGCCGCGCAATAATTGTTGATGTCACTGTTCCCCATGACGACAACCTTGTAAAAGCTGAAAAAGATAAAGAAAACAAATATCTTGATTTAGCTCACGAGATTGTAGACATGTGGGACATTGATTCAGCAATTATTGTTCCGATAGTCATATCTGCCCATGGTCTGATAGCCAAGAGCCTCGATAAACACCTTAAGAGGCTTGCGTTAGGTGGATGGATCGGGAGTCAGATGCAGAAGGCAGTACTTCTGGACACGGCCCGTATAGTGAGAAGGTTCCTGTCTCTGGATCCTTAACCATCGGTAGCCGGGACCCTGATCTTGCTACCGTTGGGGAACTGCATTTTTGTATTTTTAAATGTTATATTTTTTAGTGTTATACATTGTAAAAATTTTATGTTTAGAAATATAATTTTGTAAGTATTTAAAATGTAATAAAGGGAATAATAATAAAACACTTTATTGCAAAAAGAAAACACATAACAAAAAGAAGACACTACAAAAGAAGTACAGAAAAGGCGGCCTTATTGCTAGGTAGCAATTTCTTCCAGGCAACCTTGAGTGGAAAAATAATAATCGTCTGAGGACATAAAGGGGAAGGGGGAGTGGGTGCAATTTGAAGAACATTATAATATATTATATAGATATAATTAAAAAGAAATAGGAATAAAGAAAAGAAAATTTAATGATAGTAGGAGTAAGAGAGGAAATAAGATAGGTATTAAGAATAAGATAGGAAATGCGTTCGGACTTGATCACTAAAAGATTTAAGAGATGGAGCCTTCCTGATACCTTCTGGAAGAGCATTCCATAGTCGAACAGCATGCAAAGAGAAAGAATAGGAGAGGAAATCTGTGGAATGGGGTGGAAAAACAAGAGTAAGATTTGAGGAGGAGCGTAAGGTACATTGGGTGGAGGAGGTGTGATATCGGAAACACTCTTTAAGGTAGTGAGGAGTGGTTGGGTGGAAGAGGATGGAATAGAGAAGCGTAAGAGCATGTAAGTCCCTGCGCCGGCGAATTGGAAGCCAATTTAGCTTTGAGCGGAAATGCGACACGTGGTCAAATTTACGGAGATTAAAGATGAAACGGATACACATATTCTGCAGACGCTCCAGTTTGTTGAGCAAAACCTCCGAAAGATCCGTGTAACAGACATCAGCGTAGTCTATGACAGAAAGGAGAAGAGACTGGGCAAGAGTAATTTTGGTTTTAGTGGGTAGAAAGTTTCGTAAACGGTTTAATGAGCTGTATGCAGCAAATACTTTTTTTCTAAGAGCATCGACCTGAGGAATCCATGAAAAACAATCATCAAAAATTACGCCAAGGTTTCGAACAGATTTAGATAAAGGAACGACAGTGCCATCGAAAGTGATAGGAGGTAACTGCCCAAAATCAATCCTCGAGACGTAATATGGACTACCAATAATGATTGCCTGAGTCTTAGAAGGGTTTACAGTAAGCCCAAAAGACTTACTCCAATTGGTAATAGCAGCGAGATCGATATTGGTAGCCGATTTATTTAATCAAACGAATCAGACTTTTTAATATTTCCACACTTTTAGTGCAGATTATACAATTTCTTATTAAGATAATGAAGGCGGATGAGTTGCAGACTAAAATTTTGTATTTTTTATTTTATTTTATTTTATATGCTTGCTCTTGGTTTCACCAAGCTGGCTTGGCTGAATCATAGGGTTTAAAAGAAGCCTAAGATGGAGCGAGCTTGCCTAGAAGCAGCCTATTTACTCTAGTTTTAAAAATTACAGGGTTGTAGTCATTAGGGAAAAGAGACGCAGGCAGGGTATTCCATTTTTTTGCGGTGCGCATCACAAAGGAAGAAGAAAAGCGCTTGGTACGCATCCGCGGAGTGTTAACCAAGTAAGGATGAAAGCATGCTGTGCGTCTAGATTCTCGGTGGTAGAACGGGTATGGCAGAATGAGCTTATAAGCACAGCACACTCTCCGAAGTACAGCCTGTAAAATACCGACAAGCAAGCCACTTTAGTTAGTTAGACTATGGAGCTTGGTTTTTACCAGCTCATCGTCTGGTTTTACGTTCCACTGAGTCAAGTGCAGCTAACTGGTATTTAGCCGAACCATCCCAGAGGTGAGTGAGAGCAATACTCCATGCATGACCAGATTAATTAATTTAGATTTCTTTCAACTCGTACTAAATGGGCCCTAGGCATGTGGGACGAGTTAAATTTACTGCTGCTGCTAACGGTACCCGTCGCGTAGCGTGGCAGGGTTGCATCGCGCGCGGGAACATCCGCGCATCAGGCCGAATAATCTGTATGAAGGGATGCGCCGCGCCTCAGCCCTATTGTTCATTCCACACTATCTGTGTGAACGCACACTAACGTAAAATCCATCTTAAACCAAAAGAACTATACTTAACTTCGAAAGAATTTTCTGCATAAATTCGAAATCGGTGCAATTATTCCAGGGATCCTCAAACATATAAAGAATAAATTTAAGTCTTTATAAAATTTGAGTAGATAATGAATTACTGGACTGAATCACTTCAGTATAATATAATTCAGGATCTCTTTTACGAATTTTACCTAGCGATATTGAGACATCCTACCGTCTATTACAGGCTACTGGCTATTACTTAAATTGAAAATCCGTATAAAACTATAGGTATGAGGCCTTAGGCCGTAGCCTTAAGGCCTCCGATATTATCGTAAAAGCTATTACAACTGCAAAATAATGCGCCGAATGTCGTCATGAAGTCTCAGCAGTATTATTTGCGGTTGTAAAAGTGAAACGCCGAGCCGCAACGTCACTGTACTATCGTATGAAATTCCCGCTTGCAACACTAATTTAATCTTGCGATAAAAGATATCTCGCCTTAAATCTTAAAGAGAAACCACAGGCAAATGTCAGGTACCTATTTAGGTAAATATTTAAAATTATTTGTTAATTGTACAATGCGATGCAATGCAAACTTATTGGCGGTGTCTACTGTGAAATAGGAGCTAATCATTGCGAAGTACCTACACAGTTTAGTATGTGGTCGACTGCTCTTAACGGCTAACTTCACGAACGCCATAAAGTTTGAATGTCACTGTATATACAGTGGCGGATTTACACATTTGCCGAATGTAGGCACTGTAGGCTACGTATATAAATTTGCTTTATGTGAATTGATAGCTCGTCATATTATTATACGAGGTATTGACAGGACACAGGACAAAATATTCGTGTAATTTGCCGCCCCAAAAAATCTGTTATAGTCTACTGAGCCTACTGGTACATCCGTCACTGTCACTGTACCAAGATGTGTACAAACAACCTTCACCTCAATAGAAGGAAACTGCGAGGACGGTCCCGGTTCTGGTTCAGCTGGCGGTGCCTCGTCTGCAGGCTGCATTAGCTGAGCCACCTCACTATCGCTTGCTTCGGAATCAGAATAAGACCCCAGCACTTCATCCAAGTCATCTATCAAAAAAGATATTTGGACTTCGAATATCATATTGACATCAAGGCACCTAAATAGATAATAATGTTTTTTTTAATGTATTTTTAATAAGAAACAGAAATACATTTTATATTTTACAAAGAAGTAACTACTGTTTAAAGAGTTTGAGTATAGTACCTAAAGGATTCATACACAATAAACAAACAATATTTTGCCTTACATAAATTGTTCTAATTTAGGTATTAATTAATTACCTATTATTAAGAACGTTTCTGCACTGCATCCGCTTCGAAACGTCCGAGAAACCAAGAAATGTCGGCTCCGAACTAAGTAGTAGGTACCTACTACTTATTTTCATTAGAGATTGCGCAATAGATCCGAGCCCGTCATACGAACTCCGAAACTCGGTTACGGATCGGTGGACGCAGTTTTCAAACGGTCTAAGATTGTACTTACAATCAATGTCTGAATGCAAAGGATAGTCATCCAAATAGACGAGCATCGGTAGCGATGCTGCTACCCTTGTGCGGTAGTGAGCGGTGTTCGCTGCTGGCGTGCCCGTCAAAGTAAGACGACGAAGAGATCCGCACACACCCAGTGTCCATATACGATGAGTGTCACCTATAGGATTGCTAGGAAAAGAAATATGTAATTTTAATTTAGAACATACTAACGAAAAAGAGTATACTTTGTATGCTTACTTATCATATCAGATAACAAACGACAAAAAGAGTTATACTTAAATACTCATCAAAAGAAAATTCTAGATGAGATACTTTAAGTGGATATGATTCTGGAGTGTCGTTTTTAACATGATGCAAAATGCATAAAAACTTACTCTGCTAGGTTTAAAGTGTGCAATTTCTGTAGCGCAGCGAGGGGCTGCAAATCTTGAAGTCGATTTCCAGCAGCAAAGAACTCACACAACGCGCCCAAACCCCACACTCCGTCAAGGCACGTTAACCCACATCGATTAACACTCAAAACCTACAAATAAAGCGAAATAGATAAAGATATAGGACTGTAAATGGTAAATAGTAAACCTACGCTTATTTTCACGCCACATTTTAAAATGGAAGAACTCGATACTACATACAATGGATAGTGCGCCAAGTCGTTGCAAGTTCTGCGGTTGTTCCCGAACACAATTTTTATATTTAAATCGTATCGTTGATAGCAAAATTCATAATAAATTTTCCATTTACAAAGTTATATTTTACGCTCATTGGATTTTTACCTTCAGATGGACCAAACCAATTCCAAGATCGCGTAGAGATGACAAGGCGCTTCCATCCAACGTCAAAGACCGGAGATGTGGTGCTAGGACGTGCAGCCTCCTCAAGCCAACTCGTTCAGCGACCACTCTCAACTTTGCTTCCTTGATACGTAACACCTCTTCATCTGTAGTAACCCCGCTACATTGTTTCTGTAAACGAATATTAGATAATTCTTCTTAACTTAATAACGGACTTTTAACGTCCATAAAAGCATTTCTCGATCAAAGCTCATTGTAGCAAGCGTTGAAGCAAGCAAGGAATTTAGCGTAGATATTAAATGAAGACGATAACTATCCATCCCAAAGCGTAATGATTATGATTCTAGAAACGTGAATTGGCTACTTGTGCTCAAATATCACTAGCGAATAAAGCGCCTTGTCCATTGTTGGTCCGTGAATTAAAATGACAAAATTTTCGGGAATGAACAGTCCCGAGACCAATAATTTCATACATGAACATAATTTTCGTACTAGAAATGCCTCTACCGGCCGGCGTACAGTCTGCTTGGCACGAAAAGTGTCCATTGAAAGAAAACTTACAAGCCGTTCTTTCAAAGTCAGCTCTCTGGGAATAACAATTCGTTTGTAGCCCGACAAACGCCGCTCCAGCTCGTCCTGTCCTAGCGACTGTTCAGGGTCTGGCGGCGGCATTGCTAGGGCCCTGAGAACATTGCTTTTAAAGAATACTTACAAGTAGTTCTATCAAAGTCAGCTCTCTGGGGATAACGATTCGTCTATAGCCCGGCAAGCGCCGCTCCAACTCGTCCTGTCCTGGAGGCTGTACTGGGTCTGGCGGCGGCATTGCTAGGGCTCTGAGAACAATGTTTGTTTTTTATATACTTATCACCTAAGTACCTAAATTATATAACACATTATTTTATATTTTTAAGCAATACGTGTGCGAACGCCGACGGTATCTATTCTGTAAAGTCGAAAGCAAGTCATCCTAAGCGGAAACCACCGAGTGGTAGCAATGAGGGGCTGCTCAGGGTAAATTTAAACTTATTGTACCTATAAAGAAATCTGAGATTATCGTCTGAAATGAATTATAACTGTCATGAATTTGAATATACCGGGCAAAAAATTTACGAATGCGTTCACAACTTTTCTATTCACGTTTTTTGAAACATGCCTAGGTAGGTACCTAAAAAGCGGCGTTGCTCGCACATTTTGCGGTTCCGGTGAACTTGCACTAGAAATTTCCGACAGAGACGGTGATTCAACGATGCTTGGTGTTTGAGGCACACTACCCAACTCGACACAAGGCGCTTCGAAGGCTGGCATATCGGACGTTTCTGCAATTTTATTCGTAAAGAATTTATTTAATAACTCATTGTACTGTATCAAGTTTACTCTAAAACATTAGGACCCACCCTACCTATTATAGTCATTCGATGTGGTAAAAAAGATAGACTTACTAAATAGGTGCCTCGATTTGCCCTGCAACTATTTCCAATAGACCAAAAGACTTATTTGGACTTGTTCTTGAACTTAATAATATTTATTCTTGAATTTTAATAAATAAGCACGAATCGTTTCCTTTTCGTAGTAAATTAAGGTATTTCGTGATCAAGTTATTTTTGTTATTTTCAACATCTTGTTTACTGGTTGCTATTGGCAACGTTTTGGCAACCATTGACAACGCTGATTTGACAACACAGATATTTCATTAAAGGGCCTTCTGGGGGCTTACCACAAGCTCTTATAGCAGTTATTTTTAAGCCTTAAAAAAACTGCCCTGCTTATCGGTACCATGAACCATAACAATAGCAGCACTGTTAGTCCTAGACGTTCACCGGTCAAACAGCGTTGCTAAACGTACCATGAGCTCACTTTAGCACGCCAACAGGCCTGCCAAACTGTCATAATTAGCAGTTTTTAAAAAGTTGGTCTCAAGCAGCTATAAAAAGCCTGCTAAGGTTCGTATTCCACTTATCTCAAATATTTGATCAAAGAAATTGGACGAGGACGATTAAAGATCTTTGATAAGTGGAATACCACTGATAATTTTGTTCGTTATTAAATGAATGATCAAGCAATTCTGTGGTTTTTGGAGGACGCAAGCTTTCCGCAATAGAAAGAAAAAAGCGTGGCGTAAACTAATACGAGAACCAAGCAATCCATGGGAAGTTTACGACAAAATGGATTTTATTCGGAGGTTTTGGTTTTGGTTTCGGGGCCCTTTAGACCTCTGATGCCCCTGATTCACGAACCACCAGAAACGGAATCTGATTTGAATTCTGTGCTTTGTCTTTGCCTATTCTATAGTGAGTGACAGAGACAGTGCATACATTCCGCTGTCGGGAGCATTTCCAACGGTTTGTGAATCCGGGGGCTGATACTCGGCAGCAGCGGCAACGAAATCTAGAGATTAATCCGTTCAGGCAAGAGTGAGTGAGTTCTACCCATTCAAGAATTTAAACAAGAGTCTTACAAGATTCTTATTTTCTCGAACTTTGTAACATTTAAATTATTTATTTTAGGTATTGTCTGCTTTGTCCTTTTTTGCCACCGGCTTCTCTGAAAAACCTGTGGCTGTGGGGGACATTGGGGGCATTCCATGGCACAACAAACCGTGTCAATTAGGTTACTGCTGCATTATTGTGAAACGTTCCGAGCGCTTTTTTCTTCGAACTTAAAGTCCGTATTAAAGAACGACACTCACTCAAGTGGAGATCTCTTCTCAAGTATAGTTAGCAAGGAATGAATGTATTCGGTGCATGTTTTCGCATCCCTTTCTAACTGAGCTTGAGAAGAGCATGGAGAAGAGATATCCACTTGAGTATCGTTCTAGAATACGGGTCTAAGTAACTGTGTTAACTTTGTTTGTTGAAATTAGTCACTTTTCCAACTTGAAACCAAAGCTTCAAACACATTTGTAAAAAAAAAATTAGTTGCGAGTAACGTTCGGAAACTAGAAGTGACGCTTGTTTATAAAACTCTGTCAAGAATAATATTTAAAACCATTTTTTTACACTGCCGTTCAATTTTATTTCCATGAAAACATCTTGTTTTAGGGTTTCCTTTGCATTGTTATTGTATTTTATTAATAAAATGTTACTTTAATACGAAACGGTATTTACCGGTAAAAATCATATTTAGTTTTCGAACGCAAACAACATTTTGGCTCGACAGGCCAGATACAATCATTCAATAGCAACAGCAGTGCAGCAGGCCTGCTAAAAGACTGCTAATTTTGGCTTATGGTACGATTAGCAAGAAGTTTATTTTAAACCTTTCAATAAAACTGCCCTGCATTTGTTCTGTTTGCTAAGAGCTTGTGGTAAGCCTCCAGGAGGCTTACCACAAGCTCCTGAGACAAGCTCTTAGCAAACAGAACAAATGCAGGGCAGTTTTATTGAAAGGGATGCGAAAACATGCACCGAATACATTCATCCCTTGCTAACTATACTTGAGAAGAGATCTCTACTTGAGTGTCGTTCTTTAATACGGACTTCTCCACGAACGCTGCGTTCGTGGAGCCCTATGATATATAAGTATCAGCCCCAGGATTCACAAACCGTTGGAAACGGTCCCGACAGCGGAATGTATGCACTGTCTCTGTCACTCACTATAGAATAGGCAAAGACAAAGCACAGAATTCAAATTAGATTCCGTTTCCGGTGGTTCGTGAATCAGGGGGTATCAGAGGTCTAAAAAGCCCCCAGTACAGGTTGGCCGACCATGGTCGGCGACCATGACCAATACATCGTACATTGACACTTTTGAACGAAAAAGTTTAAAAAGGTTCTTTCAAAAGTGTCAATGTACGATGTATTGGTCATGGTCGCCGACCATGATCGGCCATCGTGTACTGGGGGCTTAAAGGGCCCCGAAACCAAAACCAAAACCTCCGAATAAAATCAATTTTGTCGTAAACTTCCAATCAAGGAATTTATAATACAACAGGAAGGTGCACTGCTGCTAAAAAACGGTCCTAATGAGATAGTAAGAACGAGGTCAGTTTATCTCACTCCATTCCATTACGGCGGCCACGAACATGCGCGACGGGCGGCGGGCGGCGACGAGCGAATTGCGAACTTGACACAACGAAGACGGAAAACGTCATTCGGCTTGTAATGCTGCCACTTTAACATTCTGAAATCTATCATTCAAATTCTTTTCTAGGATAAGCCATAAAAAACTTAAACGACCTGATACATTTTTATACTTAATACGGTAATACCTAAATTAATATGCGATGTTTTCTATTGACTAAAAGTAATACGAAGCGGAAATTTTATGAAATTTAATTTTTATAACGACAGTTGTGAACCATAAATCTACTAAACATGTTATTTAAGAGTGCTGGCAATTTAAGAGAAAGGGACACCCTCACCTCGTTCTTGCGGTCTCAGCTGGACCGTTGACATTTTGTATTGAAATATAAACCTTATCTCTTACAATTAAAGTGTATTTTTAAATACACAAAAATACGGAGTGCACCTTCCTGTTGTACGTAGTACTTATAAATTCCTTGCTTCCAATGGATTGCTTTGTTCTCGTATTAGTTTACGCCACGCTTTTTTCTTTCTATTGCGAAATGCTTTCGTTCGTCCTCCAAAAACCACAGAATGGGAGATTTTCTGAAAGCTCAGCCACTAGATGGCGCTGTCCCACCTATGCAGTTAGAAGGAACGGAACGTTAAAAATTTTACTTTGACGCGACTTTTTACGTAAAACGGAACGTCAGACAGATGTTATTTATTTACCTATATCTTTAAATTTACCTATTTCGTTTCTGTTCCTTACAGTAGTACTTATTTAATATATTATTAGTTTCCTTTGGGTTGTTAAAAAGTAATTAATTTAAATATGTTTCATACCAAAATATACCATAGACATGTACATACTTATTCAACGCCATCTAGTGAAGCAATTGGAAGCTTTTTTTTTTTAAATGGCCTCTCAGAAAATCGCTCATTAACGAACAAAATTATCAGTGGTATTCCACTTATCAAAGATCTTTAATCGTCTTCGTCCAATTTCTTTGATCAAATATTTGAGATAAGTGGAATACCACCCTTAGCAGGCTTTTTATAGCTGCTTGAGACCAACTTTTTAAAAACTGCTAACTATGACAGTTTGGCAGGCCTGCTGTGTACATGTCATAGAGAAAGATAAATATATATAGTAATAGAGAACCCACTCGACACATATTTTTGTCACCTCATTTTGAACGTCCGCCATCTTGTCGACAGTGCTGCTCTCTGTAAATTGGTGTCATACAAAATAGCCTGTACTAAAGCTACCCAGCTGGCCCTATTTGCTAGAATGAAAAGTGGATGTAATTTCCACTTTCATTTGAGTTAGCGAAAGGACAGCCATCGTAGTTCTAGTGATTTAATGAGTTAGCGATAAAAATAAAATATCCAGTTTTGATTTGGATTTTTATTACATACTGTATCTATAAATCTATATCTATATATGTTTGTATTTATTGTATAAGTACATCTTCTTTCTAAGACTAAGGTTGACGGAGTGGTTGTGGTCATGGGCCGCTAAGTTGGTAGCGGCTTTTGCGATGCTCCTCCAAATCTCTCTATAGTGGCACTGCGTGTGCATTCTGTAAGGGCACACTTAGTTGTAGACTTGATAAGACTTGATCATCTTGTGGGTGATCGGCCGCAAAAACGTTGACTCTTCCTTGTTTCTTCAATCGAATCATTCCAAGGAGCTTGCGTTATGAATGATAAGTCCAAACATTCTTAGAATTCGCACTTGCACAATCGTCGAAAGTCTTTGTTTGATCCGAAGCTCCTTTTTAGTGGAAACATTTGTGCGACGAGCAGTCCGTTTGATTATCGTGAACCACATCTCAAGGGTATCAATCTTCTTGTGGTACCTACTTTTGGTGGAGCATCCATGTTTCAGCTCCATTATAAGAAAATAGGAAATAGTAAGCTTTTCGTGAATAGAACCTTGGTGTTTTTGATTATGCGGCGATCTTTCCATATCTTCCGTTAGCTTTTCGAAGGCTAATCTGGTTAGGTTAGGGCAGCTCGTCTTTTTATATCTTCTTTGCAACCTTCGATCAACAATAACACCTAGGTCTGTGCAACTTCCAGAATTTGTGATTTTAAATCATCGTCATCAGTAATATGTATCACTTTGTACCTACTTAAATATTACACGGATTCACCAACACACACTTGTCTCAACAATGTTTTCAACATAATATCGGACTGCTTTTACAAAAATATATTAATTTAGCAGCTAACTTTTGCATAAAAATCCGAGATTGACAAGTGACATTAATTGACATTATTTTGAATTGTATTGTAAAAAAGTTCGTCCTTTTTGAACAGGCGAAGGCATCAAGCCATACTGCCAATTCTTGAGTATTATGTATGTTATTATAGTTTCTTATGTTTTCATTAGAATGTAGGTGTGTTACATTCTAATGCTTCTTGGAGTATTTGGCGTCAAGTATGTCGAGTCGGTCTTCTCGGTAATTCTTGCTGAGGTAGTCACCACTACAATAAAACACTCGGCATCACGTTACCGAGATAGCGCATATTTTAATCATTCCACACATCGTCCAGTTGCGTAAACACTTGGGGCACAAAACCACACCTATCTTGAGTCACAAAGTCCACTATGAAACAAATTGCGATTAATTAAAATATCCACTTAACCTAACCCGCCAAGATGGCGCCAAAAACTCCCATTATTTTGATATTGTTGTCTTTTCTTCTTTTTAATATTATTTCTGTTTTCAGCCAGTGCTTCGCAAAATAAAAATCTTTATAGAAACTAGAATGCTACTTGGTATTTTGAAATTTGATTATTAAATCATATTGCAATATGTAAATCATTCATCTATACGTTTTTTTCTATTTGTATTTAAAAACTCTAAACTAGAATATTTCTAAACTTTACTAAGTACTGTTCCACAGAATAAAAAAAAGAAACACAATAGCCATCTATCGCGGCAAAACAACACCTCTTGGTACACCACCACCAATCTGTCAAAACGGTTGGTACACAAAGCTGTCAAAACTTTATGTTCTAAGTGTGCCCCCCCTGGTACATGTCCAGCTCGGTTCCACTCGCCATTTCTTTACCAAAACCACCTGAAAGGAATGTGACGAGGATGTGATTTCTTATTTCAGTAATCATTTTTAATGTACCGGCTTCCCGGCAGAATTATTGACAAAAATTGGTGGGCCAGAGGAAGACATGCTGTTGACGTTACTTTTGAGACAAATAGTCCAATTCCAAGAGCATCTCAGAATGTACCGACCAGGGGGGGCACACTTAGAACAAAAAGTTTTGACAGCTTTGTGTACCAACCGTTTTGACAGATTGGTGGTGTTGTACCAAGAGGTGTTGTATTGCCGCGATAGATGGCTATTGTGTTTCTTTTTTTTATTCTGTGGAAAAGTAGTAAAGTTTAGTTTTTAAATACAAATAGAAAAAAACGTATAGATGAATGATTTACATAGTGCAATATGATTTAATAATCAAATTTCAAAATACCAAGTAGCATTCTAGTTTCTATAAAAAATATTTTTTTTGTGAAGCACTGGCTGAAAACAGAAATAATAATAAAAAGAAGAAAAGACAATAATATCAAAATAATGTCAATTAATGTCACTTGTCAATCTCAGATTTTTATGCAAAAGTTAGCTGCTAAAATAGTATTTTTTTGTAAAAGCAGTGCGATATTATGTTGAAAACATTGTTGAGGCAAGTGTGTGTTGGTGAATCCGTGTAATAATTAAGTAGGTACATAGTGATACATATTACTGATGACGATGATTTAAAATCTCAAATTCTGGAAGTTGCACAGACCTAGGTGTTATTGTTGATCGAAGGTTGCAAAGAAGATATAAAAAGACGAGCTGCCCTAACCTAACCAGTTCAGCCTTCGAAAAGCTAACGAAGATATGGAAAGATCGCCGCATAATCAAAAACGCCAAGGTTCTATTCACGAAAAGCTTACTATTTCCTATTTTCCTTGAGATGTGGTGCACGATGGTCAAACAGCCTGCTTTTCGCAGAAATGTTTCCACTAAAAAGGAGCTTCGGATCAAACAAAGATTTTCGACGATTGTGCAAGTGCGAATTCTAAGAATGTTTGGACTTATCATCCATAACGCAAGCTCCTTGGAATAATTCGATTGAAGAAACAAGGAAAAGTCAACGTTTTCGCGGCCGATCGCCACAAGATGATCAAGTCTTATCAAGTCCACAACCAAGTGTGCCCTTACAGAATGCGCACGCCGTGCCACAAATAGAGAGATTTGGAGGAGGATCGCAAAAGCCGCTACCAACTTAGCGGCCCATGACCACAACCACTCCGTCAACCTTAGTCTTAGAAAGAAGATGTACCTACTTATACAATAAATACAAACATATATAATTTATAGATACAGTATGTAATGAAAATCCAAATCAAAACTGGATATTTTATTTTTATTGCTTACTCCTTAAAATAACTAGAACTACGATGACTGTCCTTTCGCTAACTCAAATGAAAGTGGAAATTACATCCACTTTTCATTCTAGCAAATAGGGCCAGCTGGGTAGCTTTAGTACAGGCTATTTTGTATGACACCAATTTACAGAGAGCAGCACTGTCGACAAGATGGCGGACGTTCAAAATGAGGTGACAAAAATATGTGTAGAGTGGGTTCTCTATTACTATATATATTTATCTTTCTCTATGGTACCGACGAAATGTATGTCTCAAAGGTGTCACAAATGTTTTGTGACAGCTACAGATGCATTAAATACTTTTGTTATTTTTTTTTTTTTTCTCTTTATTTATGGCAACAAACAGTCGTACACAGGCGTTGGAATCACCCATAGAATAGGTCAAACCTTAGTGGCCGGTAGCCCCGATACCCATTCATTGGCTATAATTAAGACCGCCATTTTGTTGGGGTGCCCCCATTGGCTAAAATTAAGGTTGTCACTTTTTCAAGAATTTCAAGATGACGTTTATTTAGTTTGTGTTTTTTTACTCATTTCGGTTTACTAGTATTCTATAGATGTTTTTCCACTTTTTCTCAGATATTTCATTACAGAAATATAAATACATTATTCGAAGATGCCTTCGGTACAAGTAAGTAAATCTATTTACGTAGTTTTATGTATCAATTATTTATTACATTAACCTAAATTTGAGTTTTGTTGTTTTAGGTAATTCCAAGAGGCAACATTGTATTTCTTAAAACTAACCAAAACAAAAGAAAATACAGTTCACAACTTAACCGGAGTAAAGAAGATTCGGTTTCTCAGAAAGTTATGAAATTTATCAAAGGTCGCAATAGTCGCAATAGTTTTTACAAGTGCGTCATTGCTGGCACCACGGAGGCCTCTTTAACCAAAGTTAAACTGTGGGAAAAGTCTGCTACCCTTTCACACCCATATGTGCTCATCCAGGGAAAGCTCCCTCCTGGCGTTGAACTTCCCAGATCATTATGGAGATCTTTAAATAGACTCCGTACCCAAGTTGGTCGAAGTAAAGGAAACCTGTCCAGGTGGGGCTTCACCAATAACACGGATCTCGCGTGCAGGTGTGGTTACTCTCCACAGTCCCTGGCCCACCTCATTGATTGCTCTTTATGCCCGGACACCTGCACGTGTGAGGACCTCATGTTGGCTGCAGATAATGCGGTGAGAGTGGCTCAGTTTTGGGCCAACAACATATGATTTTGTACTTGTCATTGACATGTTGAAGAAGAAGTTATGAATGAAAGGTAGGTAATGTTTGTTTATTCTTTTTATATGAATGTAAGTAAGTAGGTATGTGTAATTAATTATTGATTAGTTTTGTTAAAAAAAACCTTCCTAATACCTTATTTCAATATACATTTAGAAGTGATATCATATGGTGATAATGATAAAGCACAGTAGATTACTTGGGATTAAATCAGTCGTCACATTTAACAAGTTTCAATTTAGTGAAGTTGTTAATACCAAGTTAAAAGAAAATAACAGTGTAAGTAATTCAATAACTTTGTCAAAACATTTAAAATGCCTTATCATCAAATTCATATTTCTGATTCTGACAAACAGAACAGAATTATAACAAATGTACCAGTGGGATAATATATTATTGTTGTCGGTACGAATGATGGTTTATTGTAATTGTCTTATGACTATGTTATAACTGTTACTGCTACCTACTATCTTAGATCTTACTTAATTATATATACTACCTCTCATCAGTCATCATCATCTAACTTAATAACAGTTATTAACTATAAACATTGATTATCTATAACTTGTGCATAGCGGCACAACAAACAAAATGTGCTTTATACACACTACTCTTTCTTGATTTACAAACTTTTCAGTTAAACTATCACTTAGGTATCTGTTTATAAAATGTTATGGCAGATTATAGTAACAATATGTAGAATCTATACTAACCAAATCTAATCTTTTCAGATAACTTGAGTCTCAACGAGGTTCGAGGAGTGCTGCGAAGATGCCCGTGTCTGCCTATTCTTGCGGTTATAAGTTATCAAATCAGAATTATGGTGCAAATTACTGCTGTTAGTTGCTATATTGATTACGTTTACTGCATTAAATGTTTAACTATTAGAGTTAGGTTATTGCGTCTTGCATTGAAAGTGATATTAACAGTAAATAATGAAATTGCAGATACTAAATAAAACTACTAGGAAAAATAGCATTAGAATTTGTGCGTAAAAAATATTTGCAAGCAGTTTAATTTTTCTTGTGGCTGATAAAGTGTTTATATTTCTTAGTTTATCTATTAAGTCAATTTAGTAAGTAATTTCATTACTCTCATTCTTTGTCTTGTATAAATCTCAACTTATACTTATGTACTTTGTATTTGATAAAATTATAATGTCAAGTAATAAATGCCTTCTATCATCAAATGTGGTTTTTATTTGAGCAGAATTTAAAATAGTATATTACTAGGGTTGTACCAAACGTCGATGATTTGCACAACTATCGATAACGAATCAAGGGTCGATAGTTCTGGCAGCACTATGTTGTCAAAATCTAATCGGGGCCCGTCATTCACTAACAAACGGCCGCTATAAGGCTTGATTCCTATCTGTACTAGTCTATATAATTTGTGGTCGTACATGGAAATGTTGTAGCAAAGCGTAGTTAATGTGGAAGCTATTTAGAGAAGGAACAAACACTTATTATTTATAAGAACAGACTTTTATTTACAACATGAAAAAACGATAAGCAATAGGTACAGAGATTTCGAAAAGAGTAATCACAGTGACATTTGACACAAGATAATAATCGAGTCAAAGACACCATGTAGGTTGCACTCGCTTGCTTTCGGATCTCCTTCAACACGCCCTCTAAAACAATGCTAGTGCAGACCTGATGTTCACAAAGGTGGGCTTCGGCAGTCCTTTGGTCATGATGTCTGCGACCTGATCTTTAGTCCCAATCCTTTTAACAAATATTGCTCCTGCAGACACAAGTTCTCGGACATAAAAGTGTCGGATGCGAATATGCTTCGTCCGTTTGTGGAACTCCGGGTTGTGTGCCAATCGTACAGCTGCTTCGTTGTCAACATGAAGATTCGGCACACTCTTTATCTTTGTCAAATCTTCAAAGATTCTTGTCAGCCAAACTAATTCTCTGGCCCCTTCACTGGCAGCCACTAATTCCGCTTCAGTAGTGGACAGTGCTACTGAAGTTTGCCTTCTGCTTGTCCATGATACTGGACCTCCGGCATATAGGCATACAATTCCAGTGGTGGATCGTCCGGTAGTAGCATCACCACCATAATCGGCGTCGGTATATCCTACCAGTTCTGGCTGTGTCAGGGTCTTCGGCTTATACTGGATCCCAAGAGACGTAGTTCCCTTTAGGTAACGGAGTATACGTTTAACTCTGTTCCAGTCACTTCTGGTTGGCTTTTCTAAGTTGCGTGATACTACACCAATATATCGGCGATATCAGGACGGGTTGCGACCATGAGGTATGCTAGTGCACCAACAGCTTCGCGATACGGGAAATTATTCTCCTCGGTGTTTCCTTTCTCCACGTCCAATTGTGTTACAGACGATTTTTCTGCGGCGTCAATCGGTGTTGAGATAGGATTACTATTAGCCATATTAAATCGTTCAAGTACCTTCTTTGTATAGGCTTCCTGGTGGATTACGATCATGCCGTCTTTACATTGACTGATTTCCATTCCTAAGTAGTATGTCGCGGGATTTGTCGTAATTTTAAGTTTTGTTTTCAGCTTCTCTAGGAAGTCATCGGCAAGCTGTTTGTCTGAAGCAGCCACTAATCCGTCGTCGACATATAAAGTAAGTAATATATGATATTCATGCCTACTGATATGATTTACCTACTTAATGTTTTTGTTGTCACTGTATTTTCTATAACATTTTCTCTCTATAACATTTAGTATGAAAAAACGAGTGGATACTTACCTTTATTTTGGTGGTGTAGAGGAGGTGACGGATATCTGCGCTACCGTGGCGTTAAAGTAAGAAAATGGTGGCGAATTTCTACTTCTACGCCATCGTCGCGTTGAGAAAACGATTCATATCTCTGTAAATAACGTACGATTTGAGTGGCATTCTAGCTCCAAACATGGCTTTCACTTCTACTTACATGGTGCACTGATAGGTTTTATTGTAACAGATAAACTTAATTTTTAGCACGCAAAAGTCACCTCTCGAAAAAAATGTGTACACAATCCGAATCCGACGTTCACATGTCTACTATCAAAAAAATGGCCACCATCGAGCCGCTGTCCATTTATTATAGAAACTCAGTGTTGCCACTTCCCGATACAAAACTTCCTGAACCGAAACCTTCATAGACATATAAAATATCGGTGGCGTTGACAAAGTGGCGTAGAATTATAGTTTTTGTCAATAAACTGATTCAGAAGATTTTTCAAAGAAAGTCTTAGGAAAGTCGTTATGAAATGAAAAGCACAGATAGCCATTTATATAAGTATTCTTTACATATTAACCGTGTCTAAATAACTCTCATACTTTTTGCTACACCATTAATCAAAATGCACCTCTACCTCAACGGATATGAGTTTTTGTGGGATATTCCTACCTTTTGTCATGTTTTGTTCGAAATATATTTTTGGTTGATTATCCGAAGTGAAACAATCATAATGTCCACTTGAGCCTCTTTGTTGCTTAATTCGAAACTGTTGTCGCGAAGGGTTCGCGAGTATCAAAATTAACCCAACAATAATTGTATATAGCAACACTCAATACAAACCATAGAGCTAATTTCCGATCGGTAAGTGTCAACATTTTTCGCTCCAACGTCGACTCGCTTTCAAGTTTTCAAAGTGTAAATCGTGGCATGTGTGATCTTCGCCTGCTGCTCGCCGCCAGCCTCAAATACCACCTAAGTTAAGTACTCAGCATTATACAAACCTTATTTAGAATTGAATGCATAATGTTCCTGTTAAGGATCGCGTTGATAAAGGACGATGGAATGGTACGCCCACGAAACTCGCTGAGCTGATGGGATGTGGTACAGTTTCATCGTACAGAGAGGTAATGTCCTTACAAATCACTGTTGTTTTATGTCATAAGGCGTGTGCAATTCTGTCCCTTGTCAGGGAACTAAGATTGGATGAGTATCCATAAAAGAATGAGCCCTTGAAGAGCTCGCCCGCACGGCCGCCTGCCCAGAGGCGTATTTACCTAAGGGCCAAGGGGGCCATGGCCCAGGGCGGCGGGCTGCTAGGGGCGGCACAAGCCGCCCCGCTCAGCTTAGCGCGCCCACTTTTCTTCGGATGTCGGAAGAAAATCAAAAAGTTTAAGTACTAATAAATTTTTGTCAACAACATCTTAAACTCAAAAATCCAGTAATAATCATTGTTATGATTTTTACCTATATTTTATTTCTTATTTGTCTGATGAAATTCAAAAAGTTTACCAGTGCGGCTCGGGCCGCCCCGCTCAGCTCTGCACGGCCACCTGTTTTGATCTTTACTTACTTTTACTTATTTCTCGTTAATTTCTCTAATGAAATTCAAAAAGTTTACCAGGGCGGTTTGGGCCGCCCCACTCAGCTTTGGGTGCGCTTGTTATGATCTTTACCTATATTTTATTTCTAATCTGTCTGATAAAATTCAAAAAGTTTACCAGGGCGGCTCATGCCGGCCACCCCGCTCAGCTTTTGGTGCCGATTGTTATGATTTTTACCTATATTTTATTTCTTATTTGTCTGATGAAATTCAAAAAGTTTACCAGTGCGGCTCAGGCCGCCCCGCTCAGCTCCGGTTGCCCGCCTGTTATGATCTTTACCTTAATTTTCTTTCTCATTTGACAGATGAAATTCAAAAAGTTTGCCAGGGCGGCTCAGGCCGCCCCGCTTAGCTTCTGGTGACCGCCTATTATGATCTACACCTTTATTTTGTTTTTCATTTGTCTGATGAAATTAAAAAAAGTTTACCAGGGCGGGCGGCTCCGGCCGCCCCGCTCAGCTCTGGGTGCCCACCTGCTTATGATATTTACCTTTATTTTTTATTTCTCATTTGTCTGATGAAATTCAAAAAGTACCAGGGAAGCTACCGAAGACGTGGCTCACTCCGCATTTCATTTGACTTATTCCCCTACGCGTGGGCGCCTTCGAAGGATAGAATATCAGGCGGGTGTCACGTGCGCTCTCAGCTGTGCACCCGACACGACGTAGTAGGTACACAACACAAGAAGAAATTAGTTTATTTTCTCGCCAAAACACACGTGTTTTTGGCCCATTGAAAATTGGTAATATTAAAACTTTATTGTGCGGCCTTCGGTTCTCTTAACAAAGACAGAAAGAGACCGGATTTAAAATTTCATAATTTTATATTTCTTTTAAAAATGTCATTATTTTAAATTAACTTATAATTAAAATTTCATTAACTTATATTACGTTCGAGTAGCACTTTTAAAATACTAAATTACAAAATATCCACTTTCTATATTAAAAAAATATATGCGCTGATCATCTAGCATTGTATAATGTATACTTAGTATTGACACGGTGGTTATTCTTTTTAGTTACACAAAACATTAATTTAAACACAGAATTTCGACGTTACATTGCAGTCAAGTACCCAAAACCAATTTGGGATAAGCGTATGCCGAGTTATAGAACTATTACGTATAGCTACGGTTAATTTTCGCTTGTAATGAACGGGTAGGCGTTTTAGACGTGATTTTCGCGTGGAAAAAGATTGATAGTTTATAGTAACTGTTTCGGAAGTGAGCCTTCTGTACCTTTACATTATTCTGTGCTACCGGCAAAAAAATATAGCTATGGACATAGGCGTCATTTGACATTTTTAAGCCCAGCAAATATGCACGCCGGAGCTTCCCAAACGCTGCCCATCCGAGCTGGATTCGACGAGAGATCTCTTTCTCGAAGTTGGACTTACCTAATTGGATTGTTTGTCTGTTATGATCTTTACCTATATTTTATTTTTAATTTGTCTGATGAAATTTAAAAAGCTTACAAGGGTGGCTCAGGCCAACCCCTCAGCTTTGGGTTCCCGCCTGTTATGATCTTTACCTTTATAATATTTCTCATTTGTCTGATTAAATTCAAAAAGTTTTTTGGTGCCGCCTGTCATGATCTTTACCTATATTTTATTTCTAATTTGTCTGATGAAATTCAAAAAGTTAACCAGTGCGGCTCGAGCCTCCCCACTCAGCATTAGGTGCCACCTGTTATGATCTTTAACTATATTTAATTTCTTATTTGTCTGAAGAAATTCAAAAAGTTTACCAGGGCGGTTGGGTGCGCGCTTGTTATGATCTTTAAATATAACTTATTCCCAGTTGTCTAATAAAATTCAAAGAGTTTACTATGGTGGCTCGGGCCGCCCCGCTTAGCTTTGCGTGCCCACCTGTTATAATCTTTACTTTTTTATTTCTCATTTGTCTGATAAAATTCAAGAAGTTTACCAGGGTGGCTGGGGCCGCCCCGCTCAGCTTTGAGTGCCCGCCTATTATGATCTCTATTTTTATTTTAGTTCTCATTTGTCGGACAAAATTCAAAAAGTTTACCAGGGCGGTTGGGTGCGCGCTTGCTATGATCTTTAATTATAACTTATTCCCAGTTGTCTAATAAAATTCAAAGAGTTTACTATGGTGGCTCGGGCCGCCCCGCTTAGCTTTGCGTGCCCACCTGTTGTAATCTTTACTTAAATTTTATTTCCCATTTGTCTGATGAAATTCAAAAAGTTTACCAGGGTTGCTATGGCCGCCCCGCTCAGCTTTGGGTGCCCGCCTATTATGATCTTTATTTTTATTTTATTTCTCACTAGCGGCCGCCCGCGGTTTCACCCGCGTGGTTCCCGTTCCCGTGGGAATATCGGGATAAAAAGTACATATAAACCTTCCTCTTGAATCACTCTATCTATTAAAAAAACGCATCAAAATCCGTTGCGTAGTTTCAAAGATTTAAGCATACAAAGGGACATAGGGACAGAGAAAGCGACTTTGTTTTATACTATGCAGTGATTTGCCGGACAAAATTCAAAAAAGTTTACCAGGGCGCCTCAGGCCGCTCCGCTCAGCTTTGTGTGCTCGCCTGTTATGATCTTTACCTATATTTTATTTCTCATTTGTCTGATTAAATTCAAAAAGTTTACCAGGGCGGCTTGGGCCGCCCCGCTCAGCTTTGTGTGCCCGCTTGTTATGTTTTTTACTTTAATTTTATTTCTCATTTGTCTGAAGAAGTTCAAATACCTACCTAATTGTCAACAACACCTAAAACTCATATTAAGTAAAAGTAAATAAACAAAAAAAAAAACTACAATGATAAGTTGATTTTTTTATTTTTTGTTTCATCTTAGAGCGCGTGCGATGTTTATTCTATTGAGTGTTTTTTTGTTATTAAAGTTTTTTTTCTTGAATGTGTGGGGCGGCCCACGTAACTGGCCCAGGGCGCCAAATATCAAAATACGCCCCTGCGCCTGCCACTGGATGGCGGCCTGCATGTTAAGTTTGCGCAATCTTATCACGAGGTATAAAGGTTGGTCTGAAAAGACCGTAGTTGAGACTAGGGCGTGTGCCGACCGTAGGGTCTGCACTAGTACACCTATTGAGACACGATAAGACCTGCCGATGCTTTCGGAAGGTAAACAAGCTATAAAGAGGACTGAGGTCCTTCACAAAGTATGTGAGATTGCACTCCTAATGACATAACAAACTCAAGTTGATATGCTAAATTTCATGTTGATTACATGTGTTACTTTAATGAGAATATATGTGCTGAGTGCTTAATGATTGTACCTGACTGTATGATCATAAGAATTGTCTAACCGCAGGTGTGTCAACCTGACCAAGATGGCGAGGGGGCTAGAGTCTGGCTGAGGGACAAATCATCATCATCCAGGTGAGACAACTGACAGACCTACTTTGCATCATTACCTACCTTAACTGCATGAATACTCTTGGCCTCCTGTATCAGATTTCTATATAATAATATATTAAGATAAAGCGAAGCAGATAATTTATAACTAATAAAATCCATTAACTTTTGATAAGTACATAGGTACTTTATGAAAGAACTCTGGCAACAACCTGTATGATAGTTTGATTTGTGTAGGCTGTCATACAGATTACAGATGTAATTAAGTAATGAATGTAAGGTCACATATGATACCTACTATGTATACACAAATTTGGTGCAGATGTGCTGGGATTGAAATTTGATATAGATAAGTTGGAATTTATCTGGGGAAAATAAGGGGATAAAGAATTGGATATAGTTATACCTACTTACTGAAAAATAATTTAAGTAGTATAAATTCAAACAAAACAATGTTTAGTACAGATCTCAAACAAAGCTTATCTGATATATGGCCGAAGAGAGTTTAATGAGAATTCATTTGATGCAATAGGATGCATTTGTCAGCTGTCTCATCGAATGATAACAATAACTATAAAAAGATAAACAGATAAATACTCATGAAAAACAATGAACAAAGTGCAACAATTTACTTTATTAGTAAAAGTCATGCGGTCACACCCACACACTTACTTACTATAAGTTATTATTTCTGATGGTATGAGTGAAATTCAGTTTTACTAAGGTTGTGAACATTGATCTAACAAGTTACTACTGTTGAGTCAGTGTTAGCAACTTAACATCAAAACAATCAAAATTCCCGCCAAGTGTTAAGTTTAGGATCAGCGCCACGGAAGTGTCAGTGAATACACGCAGCGCTAGTGTGTTAAGATGTTGCAATTTTTCTCCGCAGGTCGCTACTATACTTACACGAAAGGGTCATTGTAATTGTCAACAAACAAATTGAATGTCATTCGAAACATTTTCAATAGTTTAAAGTGAAACAAAGAAAGTACGAATTAGATTTCAACAGGTAAGACAACAAAGTATCACAAGCATTGTTTGAAACTATAATTTCAAGTTTGAACCATATCTTTAAGTCAGAACAACCAATTGTCAGGAAAAATTTTGCGGCAACCTATAAGTCACATAATTATGTTGAAAACAATCTTCAAAGTTTTTTTTAGACAAAGAAAATGTGCTTAATGATGAAATAAAATATCAGTAAAGGGTGTTTCAATGAGGACTCTAGCTGTGTGAATCTTTATTTAAACCTAACTTTTTATCATTCTAATAGGGACACCGATACTCAGTACCTACAAACAATAAATATAAAATGGTACTATTACAAGAAGACATTGAGTAATAAATTGAAGTCAAGGTTCAGGTATGTAAAACTGTGATCACACACCATATTATTTCAAGCACATACAGGACTAGTCACTTGATAAAACTTCCAACATTAAAGTAGAAGCTGACTAGCAAAGATTGTTTCAGATAGCATGTCAAATTATCATAGAACATTGTCGTTGTAATTCTTATACCAAATCAAAACTAATCATAACCTAATGTTTACATACTTATGGTTTACATGACATTTTCACCAAGCGCACTTAAGTTTTCACATAGTGTCACATACCTACCAAGTTGAATATTGTCATTGCTTCAATTAAATACAACTCAAAACATTGACAACAAAGATAATATGAGCGTCTCACACTAACTTTTATTATTTGAGTACTGACAGGTGTTATAATTATCACAACAAAATACTACTTAAGTTAGCTCACTAAGATTCTTAAAATTATAAGAACAGAGTAGCATCAAACTAGACAAATTCTGATCAAACTCAATAGCCTAACGGTGAATAGTTGGTTAATGCTGTGAGAAAATGATACACAAACAAATACATAAATAATGACCTACTTACCTATCTATTACAAACTAAGTGCATACATATTTGATGTTCAGATGTTACATACACTGTGAGAATGTAGTATCTGTGCTTATGGATACATAGTGAAGTGCTGTTACAATCAGTGTTCATGTTCATTGTTTACACACTGTGCTATAGTTTGATAACCTATGGTCAAAAGTGAAAAATTATTGGTGGTCAATATGGTATATTGAGTGTACAAAAAGCAATAAAATGATTGTGATTTCATGCGTTTGATAAAGTTAGTGCTAAAATACAATCTAAACACTGTGTGACCAATAAGAAGTGTGGCCTAGTGAACTTTCTTGTGTTCCCATATAACTGAGTCAAAGAGGCACTGTAGTGTCATAGCCAAGTAACTAAGGCAAACGGTCACTGTAGTGCCATAGCCAAGTAACTACGTCAAAGGGGCACTGTAGTGTCATAGCCAAGTAACTAAGTCAAAAGGGCACTGTAGTGTCATAGCCAAGTAACTAGATCAAGGGGGCACTGTAGTGCCAGAGCCAAGTCTAGATAAGATCAAATGTTTTAAAGGTAACAACAACTAGCTCAACTAGTGCTATGATTATAGACTAGGTTGAGTAGTATAACTTACTAGAGATGTTTCACAAAATTGACTATGGGATCAAGAAGTCACTAAATAATTAAAACTTAATACTTGATTAATTATTTCAAAACAAGTTATGAAAGCACTATTATAGATGAATATTATGATTGTTACTGTAAGGTAATAAGAGTGCTAATCTACAAACACACTTTTCACACACAGTAAACGCATAACAAAGTTAAAATTAAACAAGGCTAACTATAATGAGTCTGACTAAAATCAATTAATACGGTGTCATGCATGAATGAGTTATAAATGGTATACAGTATTTATGATGATTTCAGATTCATACCAGTCAATATAATTTAATACCATGGAGGAAATATATTTGGATAGACTAACTACATTTGTGTCAAGTATAAAAAATCTAACGAGTAATTCTCGCGCTCTTTGTGCTTTGAAGTCGTGGTCAGACGATGATTTAGAACAAGCAAGGATCGTGTCATCAAAATTACAAGCAGTAATTCACCGATTTAATAGCGAATTGTATCAATATTTTAACACTTCAACAAATCCGGATGCGGATGAGATATCCAGTATGACGACAGAACAATTAAGAGGAGAGGAAGCATTAGCTGAACTAAATGTAAAAATACAAGTCAAAAAGGACAAGGCTGATTCTTCTTCCAGTTCTAGTCAGTCCATCAGCAGAGGAAAGCTACCTGAATTGAACTTGCCCACATTCTCCGGAGATGTTCTACAATGGACACAATTTTGGGATCAATTCTCTTCCAATATTGATCAAAGAGCATTAAGAGACGTCGATAAGTTATTGTACCTAAAGGCTTCCGTGAAGGGTGAGGCTAAGACAATTTTGGATGGTCTTGAGACTACAAACGAAAATTATAAAATTGCTGTAGCAACTTTAACAGACAGATATGGAAAGAAAACCCAAATAGTCGATGCTCATTATTCAACACTTTACAAACTTAAGAGAGCAGACAAACAAGAAGACTGTAGAAGAATATTAGATGAGATTGAAAGACACCTTCGTGTATTGAGCTCACTGGGCGAAAATACAGAACACAATCATCTGAGATTCTTAATTCTGGAAAAGTTTCCTGAGGATATAGTATACGAGTTGAAATTGAAACTAAGTAACGACACTATCGAAGAAATGAGAAAACAACTCCATATTGTACTCTCAGCGAGAGAGGATGCTAAAAGAACATCTGAAAAATTCAATTTAGAAGATACCAGTTATACAACAGAAACGCTTCATATACTAGAACCTAGAAATGAGAAGGGATCAAAAGTCCGAAAACCAAATAATATAAGGAAGACCGATAAAGGAATTAAACGTAGTGTAACTGCTTTCAACAAAACCTTTAACACTAAGAGGAAATTTCAATTCAATGAAGAGAAGTATGGGCATGGATCTAATCAGAAAAGAAGGAAGCTCTACTGCATATTTTGTAAAGGAGATCATTTTAATGATGAGTGTACAGAAAGTAAAACTCTACAACAAAGAAGATTAAAATTAAGAAACCGTTGCTTTATTTGTTTCCGTGAAGGCCATCAAACAGGCTCCTGTAAGTCTAAGCACATAACCTGCAGACACTGCGGTAAGAAAGGCCTCCATAATAGAGCACTTTGTCCGAACAGAGAGTTCCCAAGGAAGGTGACAACAAAGAATGAGGTACCAAGGAAGGAATCTACCAGTACAATGCACATCTATGAAAAGGGAGCCACAATACTACAAACTGCTATTGTTAATGTCAAAGGACCTGAGAATACCTCAAAGAAGTGTCGTGTACTGTTAGATTCAGGCAGTATGAGAAGCTATGTTACGCAAGATGTCGCGCAGGACCTTAATTTAGAAACCGAAGAAGACAACCACCTCACAGTATTCACCTTTGGTTCGAACAAACCTCAAGAACTAGATAGCCCGTTGGTAAAACTTCATATTCAATCAAGAACTCATATGCGAAGGACAGTATATGCGAATGTCGTACCATCTATTACACGCAGTATCTCATCTTATGGCAAAGAATTGACCAAATGGAACCATCAAAAGGATTACTTATTGGCGGATGATGGATCTCTGTCAGATAAGGTAGATATTCTGATTGGAAATGATTATTATCATTCACTTATGTCAACCGAAAAGGTGAAATTACAAGAGAACTTGTACTTAGTGAATTCCGACTTAGGATGGATATTGTCAGGCAAAATAACGCATAAACATGAGGATGAGTTATCAATGCTCACATACTTCCAAGCACCCTATGAAACTAAATTAAACGAGCCTGATCTGCCATTAGATAACACATCAATGAAAACTTTGTGGGACTTAGAATCTCTTGGAATTACTGATTCTCCAAATGCTAACCGTGAAGAAGAAGCTATTAAGCATTTCAATGAAAACACCGAATTCATAGAAGGAAGATATCACGTTAGCTGGCCTTGGAAGGAATACCCACCTGAATTACCAACTAACTACGGTCTGGCATACGGACGCCTGATAGGACTAATGAAACGCCTAGACACAGAAACTTTGTCAGCCTACGACCAAACACTAAGTGATCAACTGCAAATGGGTATCATTGAACTAGTACCTAGAAAAGATACAAGTGATCATCCCATCCACTACCTTCCTCACCATGGAATATTAGCACCAGGTAAGGCTCTGAGAATAGTCTATGATGCTTCAGCTAAAACAAAGGATACAAAGAGTCTGAATGAATGTCTATACCGCGGTCCGATGATGTTGGAGGATTTGACTGGACTACTGTTGAAATTCCGAAGTCACGCCGTAGGCATGACGGCAGACGTAGAAAAAGCATTTTTACAGATTGGTCTAAAAGAAGAGGACAGAGACGTCACTAGGTTCTTATGGTTGAAAGACATCAATAAAACCGCTACTGAAGACAATCTACTACACTACAGATTTACCCGTGTTCCCTTTGGGATCATATCCAGTCCATTCCTTTTAAACGGTACGGTTAGACACCATCTTCAAAGGTCGAATGGAGACTACGCAAAACAGTTAGCTAAAGACATATATGTTGACAACATAGTCACTGGGGTAGAAACAGCAACAGATGCTTTAAACCTTTATAAAGAAAGCAAGAACATGTTTTTAGAAATCTCAATGAATCTTCGCGAATGGAGCTCCAACTCCAAAGATTTTATCGAACAAATACCTGATGCTGCCACACAAACAACTGTAAAATTACTGGGTCTAAACTGGGACTTGAAAGAGGACGTACTTTATCTTAGAGCTAGAGTCAACGAGAACAATGAAACCACAAAAAGAGGAGTCTTAAGAACTATTGCAGCTATTTATGACCCCTGTGGATTCTCTGTACCAGTCATGTTACCAGCTAAGTTACTACTTCAACAATTATGGAAGAAACAGATTAAATGGGACACACCATTACCAAAGGATCTACTTCACAAGTGGACGAACATCTTGAAAGAAATGAAACAAGTAGAAAACATATGCCTACAGAGAAATATTACTGTACCCAACGAAAGAGAGGCACAAATACACTGTTTTACTGACTCATCTACAGTAGCTTACGCAGCAGTAATATACATAGTACAGAAAGGCATAGTCAACTTCATAATAGGTAAATCACGCTTAGTTCCTATTAAAGACCAAGAGAACTTAAAGATTCCACGCTTAGAGTTATTAGGCGTTCTAATTGGAAGTAGACTTATAAAATTCGTACTCAAATTCTTACCATTGAACATAACCCAGTTAACACTGTGGACAGATAGTCAAATAGTGATTGATTGGTATCACTCTGAAAAGTTACTTGAACCTTTTGTATCTAAAAGACTAGAAGAAATAAAGCGCAACAAAAATCTGATAGTAAGATACGTACCGTCTGGACTTAACCCGGCAGACGTAGCGACACGTCCAACCGCCTCAGAAGAGGAAAGGAACAAGTGGTTATCTGGACCCGAATTTTTAAAACAAAACCCTAGACACTGGCCTAGTGGTCCGATAAGGGATACTTCTCTTCTGATGGGGGAGGGTCTGTTGAACACAGAAAAACAACCAAAAATAACACCGTCAGAGAGAGAAGCAATATCAAACGAAATTTTAGATTCACAACTGCAAGAGATAAAAGAACTACAGAAAAGTACATTTCCAGAAGAGTATGGAGGAAAGAAAACAAACCTATCTAAGAACTTAGGATTATTTATTGATACTAATGGAATTCTAAGATGTGATGGAAGACTCACACATTCAGATTTATCCTACGATGCAAAACATCCCATACTACTACCAAAGAACAGTGAACTTACCGAAAGAATAATTAAGGAAACTCATGAGAAAAACCTTCATGTTGGAGTACCACATACATTAAGCCTTATAAGACAAAAATTTTGGATACCTCAAGGAAGAGCAAAAATTCAAAAAACGCTAAGCAAATGTACAAGGTGCGTAAAGCATGGAGGAGGTCCATATGAACTACCTAAAACTCCAGCGTTACCGGCTGAAAGAGTAACGTTTAATACACCATTTACATACGTCGGTGTAGACTACTTTGGGCCGATGGTCATAAGGTCAGAAAATGGTATAAAAAAGAGATGGATTTGTCTTTTCACATGCCTTGTGATACGAGCAATACATTTAGAGGTTGTCAAAGATCTAACCACAGACGAATGTCTTATGGCATTCAGACGCTTCATTGCTACTAGAGGAACTCCTTCACTTATATTAACTGATAACGCACCTCAGTTCGGACTGCTAGCTGAGGTAATATCAGAAAGAGAATCGACAGAAAAGATAAAATGGAAATTCATTCCTCAACTAGCACCCTGGCATGGGGGCGCGTACGAAAGACTGGTAGCAGTGGTAAAGCATTGCCTAAAACGAACTCTTCAAAAACATATGCTCGGAGAAAATCAACTCTCGACGATCATCAAAGAAGTTGAAGCCGTAGTCAATACCAGACCACTTACGTACGTGGGAGCCGATATGGACCACATTCTGAAACCAGCTGATTTCCTAACACCAGGAAAATGTTTGAACATTCAATTACTCATGGATTGTTTGCCACTCTCTGGTTCAACCATTAAACAACAACTCATCGAAGGATGGAAACGTGGAAACACGATAATGAATGAGTACAAAGAAATGTTCATCAGCCGATACCTTCTGAGCCTCAGAGAAAGGTACGGAAATTCTCCCAAACAAGCAAGAGTGAGGACTCGTGAAATTCCTCAAATCGGAGATGTGGTACAAATTAAAGGTGAAACGAGAAACCGCGAAAGTTGGAAAATAGGAAAAATAGTAGAAATATTAAAAGGAAAGGACGGTTTATGCCGTGTTGCTAGAATAAAAGTCGATAACAATGTTTTCACACGATCGATTGCTCATTTATATCCTCTTGAAGTGGAAGAGGAAGAGACACCACAAATTTCCATTGACAAAGCACTAAATCAAGTGGATCTCGAGAACATAAGCGTCGATGATAGAGACTCGATACAAACGCCGTCTATCGAGATTGAAGGTGTCGACACTAATCCAACCACAGAGATAAGTGATAAATCAAACGATGATGAGAGCACGAATACAAACGTAAGACACGACTCAACACAAGACGCGAGAAAAGAAATAGAGAACGTTAGTACGTTAAATGACACTGAGCTTGCACAAGACTATAATGAACGTGATCTAGAAAACGAAACAATAGATAACCATGAATGTAATAACCAAACAAGCGATGAGAGATCGCGTCGAGCCGCTGCAGTCCAAGCAATGGAGAAGATCCATAAATGGACTCGCGACTTGATGACTACTATAGTGTAAAACTCGCGAGGCGGGTGTGTCGCGAAGGGTTCGCGAGTATCAAAATTAACCCAACAATAATTGTATATAGCAACACTCAATACAAACCATAGAGCTAATTTCCGATCGGTAAGTGTCAACATTTTTCGCTCCAACGTCGACTCGCTTTCAAGTTTTCAAAGTGTAAATCGTGGCATGTGTGATCTTCGCCTGCTGCTCGCCGCCAGCCTCAAATACCACCTAAGTTAAGTACTCAGCATTATACAAACCTTATTTAGAATTGAATGCATAATGTTCCTGTTAAGGATCGCGTTGATAAAGGACGATGGAATGGTACGCCCACGAAACTCGCTGAGCTGATGGGATGTGGTACAGTTTCATCGTACAGAGAGGTAATGTCCTTACAAATCACTGTTGTTTTATGTCATAAGGCGTGTGCAATTCTGTCCCTTGTCAGGGAACTAAGATTGGATGAGTATCCATAAAAGAATGAGCCCTTGAAGAGCTCGCCCGCACGGCCGCCTGCCACTGGATGGCGGCCTGCATGTTAAGTTTGCGCAATCTTATCACGAGGTATAAAGGTTGGTCTGAAAAGACCGTAGTTGAGACTAGGGCGTGTGCCGACCGTAGGGTCTGCACTAGTACACCTATTGAGACACGATAAGACCTGCCGATGCTTTCGGAAGGTAAACAAGCTATAAAGAGGACTGAGGTCCTTCACAAAGTATGTGAGATTGCACTCCTAATGACATAACAAACTCAAGTTGATATGCTAAATTTCATGTTGATTACATGTGTTACTTTAATGAGAATATATGTGCTGAGTGCTTAATGATTGTACCTGACTGTATGATCATAAGAATTGTCTAACCGCAGGTGTGTCAACCTGACCAAGATGGCGAGGGGGCTAGAGTCTGGCTGAGGGACAAATCATCATCATCCAGGTGAGACAACTGACAGACCTACTTTGCATCATTACCTACCTTAACTGCATGAATACTCTTGGCCTCCTGTATCAGATTTCTATATAATAATATATTAAGATAAAGCGAAGCAGATAATTTATAACTAATAAAATCCATTAACTTTTGATAAGTACATAGGTACTTTATGAAAGAACTCTGGCAACAACCTGTATGATAGTTTGATTTGTGTAGGCTGTCATACAGATTACAGATGTAATTAAGTAATGAATGTAAGGTCACATATGATACCTACTATGTATACACAACTGTTACCAAAAATTTGCTAAATATCATACTTTTCAAAATACTGACCGCGGAGAAAAAAGTTTGTGAAATCAGCAAAAAATGGCGGCCTCACCCATTTACAATACATATTGAGATGTTTTAATGACATGAAAAAATGAAAATTAAAACAGTTTTACAGGTTCAGTTGAAAAAAAAAAATAGATAAAATATCAATTGGTTTAGTTTATAGGGGAATACTGAATTATAAATTGTTTGATAATTTTAGTGTTAAAGATTTCTCTAGCTTACCAAGCGTAATATTAAAGAGATCGATATCATTAAAGTCATTATTGTACATGTTGGTGGAACGATAAATAAATGAATTTTGTGTGTACAATTTAGTAAGTGCTGGTGGAACAAATAATAATCGCTTGCGAGAGGACCGCATCGGTATACGCGTACGGCTTACGAAGTTAATTCTGCTTAGAAGTGCAGAGGAATCAATAATATTGTTTAGTATTTTATACAGAAATATAACATCAAACTTTATTCGCCTGTTTTGAAGGGTTAGTAGATTATACTCTTTTAAAGAGGATTCATATGATCCACTATTTAGTAAAAGCGGTAATTTAGTGACTTTACAAACTTTTTTTGCACTCTTTCTAATCTATTAATATGGATTTGGTAGTAAGGATTCCATACTGTACTGCCAAAATCTATATGCGTTTGGAATAGAGAAATAAGCTTTTAAGTTTATTTAAAAGCATGCTTTTATATGTCCAGCTCGGGGCCACTAATCAAAACCGAAATACAACTAAAACAAAAATTATAAACCGTTCTAGTCACCTTAATAGCTCATGAATCTGATTCGGTGACTTAATCATTAGTTTGAAAGAAAATTTGAAATTATTTTTTCTATGAAGCTCCGATTCGGGTGACCATTTCGTGTTCAACTTTAGGACACATTATGTATTTATTATACTTCTATATTTAGTTCAGACGGCATAGTTTCTGCCTAGACGTAGCCATCGCATAAGAATTCGGTTATGTTATGTACACTCTGATGTGCCGCCGTGTGTAGCTAACACACGGCGGCACATCAGACTGTACATGTTGACCTTGAGACCGCCTTTATGCCCTACGTAATAAAAGCTGTTATCGCAGTTAAACTGTTTAACCTGATGTGCTGTCGAGTCTACATTGATAGTAGGTATTTAAAGTTCTAAAAGGTAGTTAGGTAGATATATCTTGAAATACATTTCATTTATAAATTAATAATACCCAATGTCTCACGTGAGATGTCGCTTGTGTCAACACTGTCAACAAACCGCGTGAAGTTTTATAACCTTAGACAAGCTTATGTGCGGTTTCATATACAGGATGATCCATCGGGACGGATCAGTATGGGAAAATTTTAAACCATAAGAGATAGAGATATTTGTTCTAAGGAACCATGTCGTTGATTTTAGAGTTAAGAATAACTGCATTCAAAGATTTTCAAAAACTTAAGCATGCCTCGGGAATCGAACATTGTCAGTTTTTAAAACAAAAAATGTTATGTTATTTTATTACGAACTAGCGGCCGCCCTCGGCTTCACCCGCGTGGACTACACGACGTCATCCTGGGTTATTAAATAAAGGACAATGAACATTTTTGTATACATGGCAGCTGTCGTTTCTTTTTTTCTTGTGGCCATCGACCAAACATTGAAATATAATTTATTGGCAGCATTACAGAAAATATTTGCAAAGAAAGTATACCTGTAAACTCGGGCCGAACCATAAAGTTAATATACCTATCGGAATAGAGGAACAACCACGAGCTGTCAAACGAAACCGAAATTGGATGGCATTTGTGTGTGTAAAATTGTTTATGTATGCGTGTCAGTGATGTACGTCATGTCGCTTTTCAGATTAATATCGATAATATTAAATAGAGTAATAAATAAATATATATTGGACAACATCACATTCATTGTTCCAATCCAAGCACTAGTATTATGGAAATTGGAGACAACGACGGGTATTACCACATACACCCAGACCATAGGCAATATTGAAAAATTCGTTTTCAACATTTACCCGACCAGGGATCGAACCCAGGACCTCTAGACATAGCGGCACCTTGAAACCGGTGCGTACTCCACTCTGCCACGGAGGTCGTCTAATAATTATATATCAATATATAGTAATATTATTAATATAACTAAAATATGATGGGAAGGGATTTTGCATGCCTAAAACTACGATTTTGCAGTGAAGTATGCATATTTAAGAAAAACTTGGCCTGGCCATGCTTCGCACAATCCTTTGAACAATTTGTTGATGTTTCCACAGTGACAGTACGTTTCACTCCTCGCGTTTGGAAATATTTTTCATCAAAATGCTTACTATATAATATGCAATTATCAATCTAGTCCATGTTTTTCTGGTATCCAAGTTAGTATGAAATCTGAAAGATACTTATATTACTAAATAGCTTTCCGCCCGCGGCTTCGCCCGCGTGGACTACACGACGTTATCCCGCGGGAATGTGATACTTTTCCGGGATAAAAATATGTTCCTCTCCAGGCTACAAAGTACCTATCCTTTTGCCAAATTTCAGCCAAATCCGTTCAGCCGTTTTGGCGTGATTGAGTAACAAACATCAAAACATCTAAACTTTCACATTTATAATATTAGTAGGATGATAGTATAGGTACCTATTCTAACAGTCAAAAACTGATGCCTATGGATCAGTTAAGTATCAGTATAAGATATTTCAATAGCCTATCTCCCGGTAAAAGAAAGCTTATCCTGGTTCTGTTACTGCAACCGTTGTTATTTGACACTAATTTACAAAAATATCTAGGCAACTAAACTCAGGTAAGGTAAGCCTATCTTTACCGAGGAGTAGTTTATTGAAACCGGCCATAAATAATATAACAGTAATGCCGATATTACACGGTTCAACCAAATTGATTAACTTTGGTTGAAAGGCGCAGAAGTGAAAGACACTGCTGGTCGCCCTCCCGGTGGTAAAGTAAGTTACCGGATTGCAGGGTTATCGAGTCCTCCCCCTCTCTTCGGACTTCAGATAACCCAATGATATCCCAATGTAACTTACTTATTGCCTCTTCCAACTCTACGAGCTTCGCGTCGAGCCTCAATGTGCGCGTGTTGTAGGTTGCCAGGTCGAGTCGTCGGTGTTGGTAGCCGGAGCCTACCCGGAGATTCTTAGCACCCCCTGCCCCGCCGTTACTATAGCCGCTACCGTAGCTAGGAATAGCGAGGCCGCCGGGGACTGGGGGCCGATATGTTGGTTGTGTTGTCATTTTAGGGGGGGTTGTGCCATAATCGCCACGCTTGGCAGGCGGGTTGGCGATCGAAGTATTGGCCTTTTGTAACTGGAGACGCTGCTGCCCATCTCCTGATGGCAGTTTTCCCTTAGTCGCCTCTTACGACACCCACGGGAAGAGAGGGGGTAGTGCTATTCTATTTATGTGCCGGCACTACACGGCACGGCATTGGCTTCATCCAAATTGAAAGACAGAAGTGAACCGTGTTATATCGTCATAATACATATTCGTTTACCGCGTGATAGACAGTGGACACGAAATATCGATAACTAGATGCAGCCCTAGTGTAAAACGAAAATTATTTCTTTACACAAAATATTCGTAAATTCTGCATTATACCGACATTATAGCGACCTTTCGCTATCCGGGCGACTGCTCTAACCACTGTTATGAGACGGGTCGATTTTTTCTAAATACTTTATTTTCTTGCAACTTGCAATAGTAATTTCTTCTTAAGCGATTGTCAAATATCTGGAAAGGTATTTCTTTCGCGTGTGGGGGTAGTAATATCATCACATTGATAAAATTAACACTGGCTATACAGCGTGTAAAAAGTATTTGATAAATTCGACGCTTCTCGTAACGACTCCGTAGCTCAGTGGTTAGAGCAGTCGCCCGGATAGTGAAAGGTCGTGGGTTCGAGTCCCATCGGAGCTGGTTGTGAGACGGGTCGATTTTTTCTAAATACTTTATTTTCCATTTTTCAACCAAAAAACCTCTAAAAACAACTAAAATTTAACCAAGTTATTAAATAGATTGCGTGAAAAAATCCGTGAAATTGTTTTATTTATATGGACAGTTCGCGCAGAAATCTAAGATGTGTTTATGAGATATAAGTAATAAGCAGTAAACACTATTTGAGACACATTTTTAAAAACAGCAAATGTAACTTTGTCCTTCATACAAACACTATGAGAAACAAAGTTAAGTTCTAGCTAGTCTCACTCGGTTCGGCTCGAGTTTACAGGTATAGTTTCTTTGCAAATATTATCTGTAATGCTGCCAATAAATTATATTTCAATGTTTGGTCGATGGCCACAAGAAAAAAGAAACGACAGCTACCATGTACACAAAAATGTTCATTGTCCTTTATTTAATAACCCAGGATGATGTCGTGTAGTCCACGCTGGCGAAGCCGCGGGCGGCCGCTGGTTCGGAATAAAATAACATAACATTTTTTGTTTTAAAAACTGACAAGGTTCGATTCCCGAGGCATGCATAAGTTTTTTTAAAATCTTTATATGCAGTTATTCTTAACTCTAAAATCAACGACATGGTTCCTTAGAACAAATATCTCTATCTCTTATAGTTTAAAATTTTCCCATACTGATCCATCCCGATGGATCATCCTGTATATGAAACCGCACATAAGCTTGTCCAAGGTTATAAAACTTCACGCGGTTGGTTGACAGTGTTGACACAAGCGACATCTGACGTGAGACATTGGGTATTATTAATTTATAAATGAAATGTATTTCAAGATATATCTACCTAACTACCTTTTAGAACTTTAAATACCTACTATCAATGTAGACTCGACAGCACATCAGGTTAAACAGTTGAACTGCGATAACAGCTTTTATTACGTAGGGCATAAATGCGGTCTCAAGGTCAACATGTACTGTCTGATGTGCAGCCGTGTGTTAGCTACACACGGCGGCACATCAGACTGTACACAACATAACCGAATTCTTATGCGATGGCTACGTCTAGGCAGAAACTATGCCTTCTGAACTAAATATAGAAGTATAATAAATACATAATGTGTCCTAAAGTTGAACACGAAATGGTCACCCGAATCGGAGCTTCATAGAAAAAATAATTTCAAATTTTCTTTCAAACTAATGATTAAGTCACCGAATCAGATTCATGAGCTATTAAGGTGACTAGAACGGTTTATAATTTTTGTTTTAGTTGTATTTCGATTTTGATTAGTGGCCCCGAGCTGGACATATAAAAGCATGCTTTTAAATAAACTTAAGCTTATTTCTCTATTCCAAACGCATAACAAAAGTATTTAATGCATCTGTAACTGTCACAAAACATTTGTGACACCTTTGAAACCATAAACTTATTTATACTAGAGTATAATAAGTTTATGTTTGAAACATACATTTCGTTGGTACATTCTGAGATGCTCTTGGAATTGGACTATTTGTCTCAAAAGTAACGTCAACAGCATGTCTTCCACCAATTATTGTCAATAATTCTGCCGGGAAGCCGGTACATTAAAAATGATTACTGAAATAAGAAATCACATCCTCCTCGTCACATTCCTTTCAGGTGGTTTTGGTAAAGAAATGGTGAGTGGAACCGAGCTGGACATGTACACTTTTATTGTGTTAAGGCTGATTTACATTTGCATAAGTACAGTAGCGAGTTAAGAAATCAGTCAGTTAAGTAGTAAGTTGTAAGTAGCGTCCAAACGCATAGGCGAGTAAGCTGCCGTTCGAGAAGAAGTGTTCACTCCGCGACGAAAACAACAGTTGTAGGTTATTTTACTACGCTTCGGGGTGCGGAAGACGCACGGGCGGGCGGGGTGGACTTGCACTTGACTTGCCGAAAAAATAGAACCTCATCCTATTCTCTGTACTTAATCGATAAGTTCTACTTGACTGGCAAATCCCTGTCCAAACGATGAATGAACTTAACTCGCCAAGACCGTAAGTTAACTCGCTACTGTACTTATGCAAATGTAAATCGGCCTTTAGTGTGGTGGAATTAGTGCAATAATGTGCCATTAATGAAGAACAATGAAGTATAAGTGAAAAATAAAGTAAGGCGCTCCGTACGATTCATTGCTATGCTATTCCCGAGTTTAACTCCCATGAGCATCGAAATGTTTACGAACCACCCGCGCATTTTAATGAGTTAGGTTAGGTCAGCAAGTAATAGAATTACTGAAGACATAATTATTAAGAAAAAAACGTAAGAAGAAGTATTACTAAAGACATATTTTCAAGGCTGAAGAAAGAAAACTTACTAATGACGAGGTAGTATGGTCTCAGACCTTAGCCTGTTCCTTTAGGAACGAACATATATGACACATAGATATGACATTATATATTTTAAAAAAAACTGACATCTGTCATCCCAGTATTGTCTGTCATAAATTTTTCCCGCTTTTTCTCTAGTTTGACCAAATAAAAATTAGGTTCCTAATTTTTTAGACTTGTTTTTATACAATTAAGTTTATCATTTTAAATTATATTCTCCCCATAACTCCGTAAAAAATGGTGGCAGAAAATGTTACAAACCCCAAACATGAAGAATGTCAGTATCTAGATTTGATTCAGAAAATTATCGATAGCGGTAAGTTTAGCCTAATCTTTTATTGTATTACCACCTTCGATCAACAATACCAGGCTAAAATAGATGGACATGAGCCCCTCAGTATTGTAAATCGAAGATTACCACGCAATACCTTTTCATTATTTGAGTGTAACATGTTTCTCATCAGGTGACAAAAGAGTTGATAGAACAGGAGTTGGTACCCTATCAATTTTTGGAGCCATGCAGAGATATTCGTTAGCAAGTAATACGTTGCCGGTTCTAACCACGAAGAGAGTTTATATGAAAGGTGTTATTCTAGAACTGTTGTGGATGCTTTCTGGCTCCACTGATTCTAAAACCCTCAGCTCTAAAGGAGTTCACATATGGGATGCCAATGGCTCGCGATCTTTTCTGGACAATCTGGGTTTTACTGAAAGAGAAGAAGGTAATAGTGAATAATTAACATGGTCCTCCATGAAATACTAAAATATCAACTTAGCATTTTAGGAACAGAATGTAACATTTCCCATTGTAGGTGATCTGGGTCCTGTCTATGGATTCCAATGGCGACACAGTGGTGCAGAATACGTTGATAGCAAAACTGATTACTCAGGTCAAGGAATTGATCAGATTAAAAATATTATAGAGACATTAAAGTAAGTATTCAGAGCCTTGTTGATATTATTTATTGGCCATGATTTCGTAAATATTAACTTCATCATCATTTCAGCCGTACATCGCCCACTGCTGGGCATAGGTCTCCCCAAGGATCTCCACAACAATATTAACTTATTGACAATTAATTTTAAAACTTTCAGAAGAAATCCAGCTGACAGAAGAATGATATTATGTGCATGGAATCCTTCAGATTTGAGCAAAATGGCTCTACCTCCATGTCACTGCTTAGCTCAATTTCATGTTTCCAGTGGAAAGTTATCATGTTTGTTATATCAGAGAAGTGCTGACATGGGACTGGGTGTACCATTTAATATTGCCAGCTATGCTCTACTTACTCATATGATTGCACATCTTACTGGCTTACAGGTAAACACCTTCAAAACTTAAGTTAATTGAGATAATGTCATGATTTTTATTATTTTTTATAACAATAACAAAAAACTAAACACAGAGTCAGTCTTATCCTAAATTTGCTATGCCTATGATCATTAATGATAAGTCTTGTTTAATTGTTTTATGTCAATAACTACTCATTCACTTTAAGGGCCGGCTGTAAGCCAGCGCGTAGGTATTGACGAAGCTAATCTGTATATGTGTGCCTTCACTCACACAAACTTCTCCGCCCTAGCACGAAAAAATGTAATTCAGAAAATTAAAAAGTAATAACTGTTTTTTTTGTCAGAAAGTAACTTTACGTATTTGATGCGTTTGATTTGCCATGTTTGACATCTGGGGGCTGATACAGCATCTTACAGACAGTCAAAGGAACTCCTCAACATTTCAACGTAACCAGTTAGGAGTTTGGGCTCATTTGAATAGTCTTGCTGAGAACTCTTGTGCCAAGTAGTTTCCTACGTCTGATGCTGGAGTCAGGAGGTGGTTGATGGAACTCTTCAACAATTCAACGTAACCACTTCGAGCTTGGGCTCATTTGAATGGTCTTGATCAAAACTCTTGTGCCAAGTAGTTTCCAAGGTCAAATTCTGGAGCCAGTAAGTGGCTGATGGAACTCTTTATCAATTCAACGTAAACACTTTGAGTTTGGGCTCGTTTGAATCGTCTTGATGAGAACTCTTGTGCCAAGTAGTTTCGAAAGTCTGATGCTGGAGTCAGGAGGTGGTTGATGGAACTCTTCAACGATCCAACGTAAACATTTCGAGTTTGGGCTTATTTGAATCGTCTTGATGAGAACTCTTGTGCCGAGTAGTTTCGAAGGTCTGATGCTGGAGTCAGGAAGTGGATGATGGCACTCCTGAACAAATAAACGTAACCACTTTGAGTTTGGGCTCGTTTGAATTGTCTTGATGAGATCTCTTTTGCCAAGTAGTTTCCAAGCTCTATTGCTGGAGCCAGGAAGTGGCTGATGGAACTCTTCAACGGTTTAACGTAACAAGTTCATTTTTGGGCTCGTTTGAATTGTCTTCATGAGAGCTCTTCATGGCAGCCAACTTTTTTGTTTGTGGGCCGATTTAGATGAAACTCGGTTTTTGGTACTATTTTGACAAGAAAACAGCAACGAAATGTTAAAAATATTAAAAAATCAAGATGGCGGCCAACTCTTTTGTAGGGTCAATTTTGATGAAACTCGGTGTTTGGTACTATTTTGACAAGAAAACAGATACGAAATGTCAAAATTATTAAAAAATCCAAGATGGCGGCCAACTTTTTTGTTGGTTAGCTGATTTTAATGAAACTCAGTTTTTGGTACTATTTTGCCAAAAAAACAGCAACGCAACGCAATATCAAAAATATTAAAAATCCAAGATGGCGGCCAACTTTCTTGTTTGTGGGTCAATTTCGATGAAACTCGGGTTTTGGTACTCTTTTGTCAAGAAAACAGCAACGCAATATTAAAAATATTAAAAAATCCAAGATGGCGGCCAACTTTTTTGTTTGTGGGTCAATTTCGATGAAACTCGGGTTTTGGTACTATTTTGTCAAGAAAACAGCAACGCAATATAAAAAATATAAAAAATCCAAGATGGCGGCCAACTTTTTTGTTTGTGGGTCAATTTCGATGAAACTCGGGTTTTGGTACTATTTTGTCAAGAAAACAGCAACGCAATATTAAAAATATTAAAAAATCCAAGATGACGCCCAACTTTTTTGTTTGTGGGTCAATTTCGATGAAACTTGGGTTTTGGTACTATTTTGTCAAGAAAACAGCAACGCAATGTTAAAAATATTAAAAAATCTAAGATGGCGGCCAACTTCTTTGTTTGTGGGCCGAATTCGATGAAACTTGGTTTTTGGTACTATTTTGACACGAAAACTAAAACGCAATGTTAAAAATATAAAAAAATCCAGGATAGCGGCCAACTCTTTTTTTATAAGCCGATTTCGATGAAACTCGGTTTTTGGTACTATTTTGACAATAAAACAAGAACGCAGTGTAAAAAATTACAAAAGGTCAAAAAGGTTGTTAACTTTAGTTTTTTCTCTCTCTTTTGCCGTTATTAAAATGTAACACGCTTTTATTTGAAAGCTTCAAACAGTGACTAGTACACAATTAATATAAATTGAAATATATTACATACTACGTACACAAATGTTTTAAATGCGAAAGTAACTCTGTCTGTCTGTGTGTTACGCAATCACACCTAAACTACTGAACCGATTTTAATAAAATTTGGTACAGAGATAATCTAGAGCCTGAGAAAAAACATAAGCTGCTTTTTAATGCGAAAAAAGGGCTGTAAGGGGTTGAAATAGGAGACGAAAATTTGTATGAAAATTACGTTAATTTTAAAGCTAGAAACTTGAAACTTATTATTTAGGCTTTTGATTAGATACAAATAAATACGACATTCAAAGTTTGTATTAATTTTACTCTAAAGGTGGTGTCCACTAATTAGATGCGTTCGAATAAATAAAACTAAATTTTTACTGCCACAAAAAATCTCCATTTTTATTCGACCATGTCACAGATTGCATTTACACGGTAGCTTCTAGAAATGGCACAGAGAAGAGCATTAAAAAAGAGGACGGTGCGATTCTAACTTTTAATTTAAAATTGGTGGAGCAAAATTACTGTAAATATTGAAAACTAAGCAGGTGGTAAAAATAGAGAACGAAAGTTTTTGTGTAATGACGTCGACAAAAAGCTTACGGCCCACAAAATAAAATGATAATAGAAAAACAAAGATTTACGGAGTCATTACAAAATGTGAAACTGAAATTAACGGAAGTAAGAAACTTTCCAAACGCCGCGCACCATACACAATGAGCGGCGGCGGCGTAGCGCAGCGTATGTGGGGGAACGGGCAATATGCCTAAGTGTATTTGCAAAATAATATGCCAAAAAATAAAAAAATGCTGCCGAAAGTCACCATACCACGCGGACGAAGTTGCGGGCACAGTAAGTAAATGATACTTATAAAGTTTCAGGGTTATAAAATATGTAATTGCGATATGGGATTATTTTGATATTGACGAAGGAGCTTTAGTGGCTTAGAAATATAAAACGGCATATTTCCAATCTGAATTAAATATTTTTTAAACTTTTTAGTTTTAACTAATAAAAGCTTGTATATTTTTTTTGTTTATTTATTTTTTTTAGTTATAATTATTAAATTTTTACTGTTGAACTAAATCGAGACCAACAGAAACTTAACAGGCCATCATAAAGGATTGCTTATAGAAAATTTCATGGCATTGCTATTGACCGTTGCAGAGTTCTCGCGTCCGGGGCCAACCTTAGGTGCACCGTGCAGGATCACCCACCATAATTAAATGCATATATAAAGAAAAATGGAAATGGGTTCGAGTCCCATCGGAGCTGGTTGTGAGACGGGTCGATTTTTTCTAAATACTTTATTTTCCATTTTTCTATGATAAACACTGCATTGTGAATGCAAAAAAGTAAAAATTTAAATAACTTGCATATATAAAATTTCGTGTCAGTGCTGTTGACCGTTGAAGAGCTTTCTCGTCTGGAGTCAATTTTACTGTTTTCATGTTTAAGTAGTTCCAAAAATAAACTTTTATCAAAATCGGCCCATAAACAAACAAAAACGTTGGCCGCCATCTTGGATTTTTTATATTTTATAATTGCGTTCCTGTTTTCTTATCAAAATGATACCATAAACCGTGTTTCATCAAAATCGGCCCATAAACAAAAATGTTGGCCGCCGTCTTGGATTTTATAATATTTTTAACATTGCGTTGCTGTTTTCTTGTCAAAATAGTACCAAAAACCGAGTTTCATTCAAATCGGCCCACAAACAAAAAAGTTGGCCGCTATCTTGGACTTTTCAATAGTTTTAACATTGCGTTCCTGTTTTCTTGTCAAAATAGTACCCAAAACCGAGTTTTATCAAAATCGGCCCACAAACAAAAAAGGTGGCCGCCATCTTGGATTTTTTAATATTTTAAAATTGCGTTCCTGTTTTCCTATCAAAATGATACCATAAACCGTGTTTCATCAAAATCGGCCCATAAACAAAAAAGTTGGCCGCCTTCTTGGATTTTATAATATTTTTAACATTGCGTTGCTGTTTTCTTGTCAAAATAGTACCAAAAACCGAGTTTCATTTAAATCGGCCCACAAACAAAAAAGTTGGCCGCCATCTTGGATTTTTTAATAATTTTAACATTGCGTTGCTGTTTTCTTGTCAAAATAGTACCAAAAACCGAGTTTCATTTAAATCGGCCCACAAATAAAAAGTTGGCCGCCATCTTGGACTTTTCAATAGTTTTAACATTGCGTTCCTGTTTTCTTGTCAAAATAATACCCAAAACCGAGTTTTATCAAAATCGGACCACAAACAACAAAGTTGGCCGCCATCTTGGATTTTTTAATATTTTTAACATTGCGTTGCTGTTTTTTTGACAAAATAGTACCAAAACCCAAGTTTTGCCAAAATTGGCCCCACACACAAAGAAGTGGGCCGCAATTTTGGATTATTTAAAAATTTTAACATTGCGTTCCTGTTTTCTTGTCAAGAGTTCTTATCAAGACAATTCAAACTGGTTACGTTGAATCATTGAAGAGTTCCATCAACCATTTCCTGGCTCCAGCAATAGACCTTGGAAACGACTTGGCTCAAGAGTTCTTATCAAGACAATTCAAACGAGCCCAAACTCAAAGTAGTTACGTTGAATTTATGAAGAGTTCCATCAGCCACTTACTGGCTCTAGAATTTGACCTTGGAAATTACTTGGCACATGAGTTTTTATCAAGACGATTCAAACGAGCCCAAACTCGAAGTGGTTACGTTGAGTCGTTGAAGAGTTCCATCAACCACCTCCTGACTCCAGCATTACCTTCGAAACTGCTTGGCACTAGAGTTTCCATCAAGACGATTCAAATAAGCCCAAACTCGAAATGTTTACGTTGGATCGTTGAAGAGTTCCATCAACCACTTCCTGACTCCAGCATCAGACTTTCGAAACTACTAGGCACAAGAGTTCTCATCAAGACGATTCAAACGAGCCCAAACTCGAAGTGTTTACGTTGAATTGATAAAGAGTTCCATCAGCCACTTACTGGCTCCAGAATTTGGCCTTGGAAACTACTTGGCACAAGAGTTCTCATCAAGACTATTCAAACAAGCCCAAACTCGAAGTGTTTACGTTGAATTGATGAAGAGTTCCATCAGCCACTTACTGGCTCCAGAATTTGACCTTGGAAACTACTTGGCACAAGAGTTCTCATCAAGACGATTCAAATAAGCCCAAACTCGAAGTGTTTACGTTGGATCGTTGAAGAGTTCCATCAACCACCTCTTGACTCCAGCATCAGACTTTCGAAACTACTTTGCACAAGAGTTTTCATCTAGACGATTCAAAGTGGTTACGTACGTTGAATTGGTGAGTAGTTCCATCAGCCACTTCCTGGCTCCAGCATTTGACCAGATATCTGATGTGATGACGTATCAAACAAATTGTTGAGTGGAAAACTAATTATGTCCTGATATTTGTATCGCTTTCCGGATTTTTGGAAATTTTACTTTACCTACCTTTTCTTTACCACCGCTCAAAGTGTTTGTGTACAGATAGTCTGATTTCGAGTGTCAGAAGCTGAGAAAAAGCGACGTGCTCTCACCTTGAAATCAGCGGGCTTACTAAATTTTGCTGCTAGCGCGGCTTGTATATAAACAATGTTTTATTTATCTTCGCGTTCTATACGAAAATGTATGAGCGAAGCGCGCTTCAAAATTGTCAATCTTTGACGCCAGATTGTTCTCAATTTATATAAAAAACGGAAAATATGGCGCGGTGAATCAATTCTATGTTTCATTGTCATTTAATTTAACATTAAATATTATTAAAAAGATTATTTTTCTTTAACAATATCTTTAAAACAAAAAACGTTGATTTCACTGTTTTTAGTGAAGTTTGCGTTTTTTTTGCCATTAACGTGAGTAAAATATTTAAAATTTTCCACGGTGTTATTGTAGAGTAACTATTCCTGTTCACTATCATATTTTTTAAAGTAATATCTGTCGTTAATTCTATGTTCAAAGTTTAAAACCCTGAAAGCTGTTTTACGCTTTTCACTTACCGCCGGCCCTTAACATTCATTCAAGAACAAACATCTCGTACTTATATCATGATAAACTAACCTTTAGAAACCTTTCAACTTTCCTCTGCTTACAGGCTGGAGAATTTGTTCATACAACAGGTGACACACATGTGTACTTGAATCACATTGAGCCCTTGAAAATTCAACTGCAGAGAGAACCCCGGCCTTTCCCAACATTAAGATTTGCTCGTGATGTTAAGTCTATTGATGACTTTAAGTTTGAAGATTTCATAATAGAAAGTTATAATCCACATCCCAAAATAGACATGGAAATGGCTGTTTGAAAGTACAACATAATGTGGTGGATTTGGACTAACCGTATTGAGAGTGTTGGCTGAGCCACCACAATCACAGCTCGAACATGCTAATGACTTAGCTAAGCTCTTCATTTACTTCTAAAGCCCTGAAACAGGGGGGCTACCGCGTAACTTTATGGGTATGAACTTCATACGTTTATGGGAACTTTAGGTCAATTTTATAAAGAAAATAGCCGCTTTCAGTTCCTTGTTTTGTGACATCGGGTATAACGATAACTAGCTAGCAACGTTCAACAGAACAAAGCAGCAAAAATCTATCAAAATAAGGAATTCAAATGACAGTTGAAGCCCATGCCCATATCCATTTTTCTTAGCCGGTAGCCCCCCTGTTCACATACATATGTATTGTGAAGCCCGACATTGGCCAAGAAATTTAGCCTTACTGCTAAAAGTGAAGTAAGCAAGGTAAAATATTGAAATACAATTTGACATGTTTCGATAGGCGTCATTTGACGGCGCCGGCGGCGGGCGCCGCTGCCATGGCATCCCATATAATTTAACAGATTAAATTGCAGTTTTGACAATAATTGTTAATAATATTTTTTTGTAAACTTTTGCACATTGACAATAACAACAAAATATGCTGGTGATTTGTATGTAACAACTAATGTAATCATATTTTTGCAAATAAATATATTTATGTATAGAAATATGGTTTAGATTCGAATGTCGGAAAAAATACCAGGGCTTGAGAGGTTAAACTAAGCTTAACTTTTATTTTCGTATTGTATTACTAGACTTAAGTTCCTATAGTTATTTCATTTCTGAAGAACAACATTATTTGAACTGACATGCAGAAAATGTAGAATTAATTTCAAATACTTACTTAAAAAAATACTGGTAATTATGATAAAGAAAAAACAATTTATTTTAAATTCTTATAATAAATCATACGAAATAAAACCCCAAATGGCAATTCAATTAAAAAATAAAATAACTAAGTATGTATATTATAAAACCGTTAATTAAGTAAATCATAATTGCTACAGCTACACATTTTGTAAAATTTCAACAATATTTAACAAATTCATATTTTATCTTACAGCTACATGAACATTTTACAAGTTTGTTGTATAATAATTTTGTACATGTTATACCCATAAGTCTTATTAAATAATCATAGTGTCTGTGGGATCGGATAAATTTCTAGACACATTTTAGGTGTTACCTACAGCTCAATATGTATGGGCGAATATTTTCAAAAGTATTATATTTTATTGTAAGGTTTAAGTAGTTTATTGCAATGTCTAGATCTGCCAACATTTTTGTGATATTTCATGCACTAATTTGTTTTCCTGTATTCTTGTCTACAAACTTATTAATGAGAACTTACATCATGATCTCTCAAAAAAAAATGTTACAATGGAGTTGCAAGTAGATTCAAATGAAAATTTAATTGCATCTAATTATTTTAGGTAGTCATCTTAATAAGCTATTTCTACACGGACACTTTGCTAATACCATACAGCTCTGAATTACTTAGTCTTGTCTTGTCTTTAAGTTGACTAACCCATTTTATAAATTTATGAATAAGATGTTTGGAAAAGAATATGTCTAAGTAACAATAAAATATAGAAGTACATAAGTATTGTTGTATTTAATTGTATGTGGTACATACCTTATTTATTTTAGCTCATACACTTAAACAGTTGATAAGAAAGTTGAAAATAAAATAATATAAATAATGTGATAAAGAGAATATAATTGCTCCCTTAAAATAGTTGAAAAGAAAACTAGTTTTAATACATGATGATTTCTTTTGAAGCCGATTATGTGATATCGATAATGCCTTAGAAATTAAATAATCATCAACACATTTGGTCATCTTGTGGTCCTGCTGCCTGTAATACATAAAATTAACTTGTAAACAGAATAATATTTTAATACTTTGACATAGAAGTGCATCATCAAAGGCCCTAATTTTGACGCCTTATGCGAAACTGGAATGGCGCGGCGCCCTAGGTAAGACCGGTGATTCCCAGTTGCCACCACCAGTATCCCTCAACGGGTGGCGGCAACGACTACTTTTTTTTCTAAAATATCCCATTTACCACGACCAGTATTTTTCCTAAGCAAAATCAAAAGTCGTGGTTGTTAATTTTTTTACCAATGAATATTAAAGCTCTTTTCTTTCTTCTGACTAGCCCAAAATTAACCCCTTTGCAGAAAAATGGGCACTTGTTTATTTTCATCCCAACATGCTCACTTCATGGTCATTTAAATAAAACTGGTGTATGTCCAATATGTATATACAATATTTTTTGTGTTAAATGTGTTGGATAAATGTTTGATTTTCCAATAAATCATTTCAAACCACTTTGAAAATCACTTCCAAACGTCCAGTTAAACAGTAGTTTTATAGAAGTATGGAATGTGAACAAACTTTCTCTCTTTTTCTGCTGTGGGGGAATAGGGAAGTGTTTGTTCTTATTTGAGGCTTTTATACGAAAGACTTTTTGCATTATAATATTGGTGATAGTGTAGAGAAATAACGAGTAAGTAGATGATTTGCATTGACACTGAAGTGAGCGTGTTTGTATGAAATTAAGGCAAGTGGCCATTGTTTTTTTCTGCAAACAAGTGTAGTTATCCTTTTCTATTCAGAATGTCTATTAACGTTCTCAGTTATACATAAATATTCATACAAATCTACTATATTTGTCAAGGAAATATAAGTTTTCAAGTTAAAGAATTAAATTGGCGGATGGGATATTTTCGGCTAATTCGCAGTTGCCCCAGTTAGGGCGATACTGGTGGTGGCATTTTGGAAAACCGGTTTAGGGCCTTTTTCCTGTAATGCGGATAGGCGCGCCGCCCGCGTGCGGCTCTAGTCTACATGGGAGCCGGCCACGTACTGTCATTTCAAACGTATTTTTTTCCTCTCACACGGGCTGCACGCAGCGCGGAACATTCTGTCACACGACCCGGACTAGATCCGCACGCGGGCGGAGATCTTCATGACAGGAAAAAAGGCCCTAAAACTGAGGGCCTACTCTGAAACGCAAAACCCGACACTTCGGGATATCCGTCCCTCTCAATCTCGAGTCCTGATGACAGAATCGAGTGAAAGGGGCGGGGCTAACCGAAGTTTCGGATTAGCGTTTCAGAGTACCTACGGTCCCTGGTACGGCGCTTAAGCAGCTTAAGGCGAGACTTTTAAAAAAATGTACAAGTTAAGAAAACATGATTTGGCGCCATCCCAAAGCAAACGTCCTAGCTAGACTGTCACCTTAGCTAAGATTCTGACCAACCGGCGCTCATCGGGCCGAACGCGGTCAGCATTTTACCAGATTATACCTAATAAAATGCCGACCGCGTCCGGCCCGAAGCGCGATGCGAGAATTTTACCATTAATCTTAAGTTGTAAGAAGATGGCATATCAATAGTAACTTATTCCATTCGCTGAAAACTCACTTGGCTGACAGTAGAATCCTCATTTCTACTACTAGGCACAGGTAAAGCAGCAAGTTGCTCCACTAAAGCCATGGTCATCTCTGATTCAACATTTATTTCCACCCACAAAGTATCTGAAACATAAATAATATAAGTAATTAATATTAAAAAAAAAAAAATTTACAACTACTGCTGGTTTGGTACATTCTAACAACCTTGCTTAGGAAGGGTGATATTTATTTGTACTAAATTAAATAAAATTATTTGTAATTAATTGAAGATTGATAACATACAGTTATTTTGAATAATAATTATAACAAACTAGGTGTTATTGTTAATCGAAGAATAAAACATAAGAATCTACACACCCAAACTTTTATAAATAAGTCACATTGATGTGTGACAACAACTGTGACCAAAACTTTTATATATTAAAGTTTGTGCGGTGTAGCATAGTGCCTATGACAGCTAATTCATGCAAAGCAAAATGTTGCTTCTGCACAAGGAATAGGGTCTAATTTTCTAGCATAAGCTGTTCTAAAAATTTCTTTTTCACTTCTCATGCTCGTAAAGTACGTGTTTATGTTGGGTATAGGCTGCATAAAATCGCTTTTTATGCTCTAGTGCATAAAGTAAAATCTTCGTCTAAGTCTCCGACTCTAAGACAAAGGTCGTCAGGTAAACAGTCACACACGCAATTAAATTTCATTAAATAAAATTGATTAATACCTAACGTATTTCATTCTGTTTCTTAAATTTGTACATAATCCATGTTAAATTACTAAATTAATAAAACTAGGCAAAATTAATGAGTTTTCTAAGATATAAGTATTTCAAGAGCATTATGGACTACGATCTATGCTAAAGCACTATTATTTATTCTGTGGCTAAAGTCACTGTGCTGCCAATGCCACGTATAAAAAAAAGAAAAAAGAAAGTCTTCACGCCAATATGGCGAAGTCTTTATTTTTTCTTTTTTGCAATATTGTTATTTATTTTCCTCACACTCGAAGTGAAAAGCAAAGTGTATAACTCGTACATAAACCCATTTTACCCTCGAATTGACTATCCAACCTCGCCTACGGCTCGGGTGGATATATACGTCTCGGGTAAAATGGTATGTTTTATGCACTTGTTGTACAATCCACTATTTCTGCTTCTCTTAAGTTTTATTCCAATAGCATAGGAATTTTTTGCTTTGCACGAATGAGCTGTCATAGGCACCATGCTACACCGCACAAACTATAGTCACATCATAAGTTCATTATAATAAGCTATGGAATTGCGTAAAGTCAATCGTATTCATTCAAATTAATACGATTACCTTATATACGCAATTGCCCCCAAGGTTAGGTAAGGTTACAACTGTGACCAAAACTAACCGCGGCAGCGGCCTGCGACGAAGCGCCGCGCCGCGCCGTCTGTCTTTGCTGCGGGTGCAGGCACATGCATGCATGCTGCATGTCATTAACTATCCCTTATTTTGCTATTTAAAAAGTATTATGGTTTTAGTGAAATTCGGAAATACTAGAAATTAAAATATTAAATTGTTTAATGGGTCATTAATGGCACAACACAATGGTTTAAAATTATTGTTTAAATTCATGGTAGGTAATTGCTAATTTTGCAGATTTATTTGAAGTCCACTGCTATTAATCTCCCATTCCCGGAATTCTTCATGCATGCCATTTAAATAATATGATACCAAGAATTCCAGGAACAGAAAAGTTAAGGGCTACAAAAGATTTTACAGTTCAATATCATACAGATGTTTTATCTCATGAGTGCGGGTGAGCCGCACTTGCGTGTGTAAATGTATATTACACATACACACACACCATAGAGTAACTTTATATAATAGGAAATGGGGACCAATCTTGGACCCCTTTATTGGAAGTGCATAACTAGCGCTATCTGTTGTCTGGTGTATAAACACAAATAAACACATAATTAGTGATAAAAAAGTGACACCTAGGGCCTGATTATAACAACTTTAGAATTTTTTGGCTTAGTAGTTCCCATTTGAATGTATGAAGATTGTGACCCCTGGCTTTGGCACACGCACACAGGAATGCATGTATATACACATTACAACTCTACTACAAGTATGCGAGATTAAACATCTGTAGTATTGAGAAGCATTTTTGTGGTGAACAAAGCATTACTCTTTTACTCACCATGTCTGGGTTTATTTTTATTTATAAAGAATAGATAATCATCTTAAGTTTAAACTAAAATATTAACACAACTCACCTCCTATTTGCTCTCCTTTATCATTAACCAAATGAAAGTAACCTCTGTGGTTACCAGGTATTGTTGGAGCCACCAACTTCAATGTGACTGTGGTAGAATGTCCTGGGGGTAACGGTGGCACATAATGTGGTGATGCACCTAAGGCCTCACCACCAGCCTGTATTATTCTACAACTACCTGGCCATGCCTCCGTTCCAGTATTAGCAATGCTCCAATTTTGTTCAAAACTAGAACAATAAAATATATAATGACAATTGGTTTCCAGATAGTACAGTCTTATATGAAAGAGTGACAAAAACATTAACAAATTAATCACACCACATGACACATACAGACAAATACCAGAGTAAAAAAACAACATGAAGAATATAGCTAAGAGAAAAAAAACAATAACAGACAAGCACATGGTGTGACGTTAAAAGGCCCTGACTGACTCCGTACAAAACTCCCCATATGATATACATAATTATTTTTCCTTTGTTAGAGTTATCAAAGTAAGTTTTCAATTATCAATGAATAACTGAATCATTTATTAATCTACTTACCAACTACCAGGACTAACAGCAGTTTCTTGACTTTGAGCAGCTTTCAGGGACATAGAAGGAAGTTTTGGCGGTAAAGTATAATCTAAATAACAGCAAATTGCAGCCTGTAAATTCCTGCAATGAAAATTTATATTTATTATAACCACATGTAACATTTATTTTGTCTGCTAGTGGAAAATTGACCAAATATTAAATAAAGTTTAAAAAATAATTCAATTTCTAAGATAATAAAATTTCGTACCAATTACTCATATCCAAAAAGAAACTTGCTGTATTGTAGCTCAAAGAAGGACCTAATAGTCTTTGCATTTGTGTTATCAATTCCTCTCTGTCTGTAGTATTCATGCAACTAAATTGCAGGAGCAGGTTTTGGTCAATTTCGCCAGAAAAGGAAGAGCCGTCAACATCCATTTTGGGGATTATTATGAAGCACAAAAAAGTGTTTTTTATTTACCCCTTCACAAAATACTGACATACCCCTTTGTTTATGTTGAACAGCTGACTGTAAAAGCAACTAAACTAACTCTTTACCAATAACACATTTTAATATTTTTACACCCATGGATGAATTCTTTACCGAATGAAAAGCCTCACATTTAATTTAATTTATGAATTGAATGCTAGCAAGATTCACGCACATCAATGAAATGAAATAAATAATGATGGCTCCCGTTTCCCGTTTCGTTTCATTCACTGTCAGTCCAGTTGTCAGTCAATTGTCATCAACCTGTCATTGTCATTTAGGAGCCCACACACAAACAGTCAGGGGCCCTATCGCCCTATTTTGCAATAAGAACGATTTCATTACAACTCCATTTCAATCAGTTTACGATCGTGACATAAAAAGGTATCGCCCTAACGTTCACAAACGGATGGAAGACGGATTGCGATGGCATTGCGATCGTTTGGATCGGTGAATGAATGATACCAGTGATGTTACTTTTATGAATGAATCTTTTCAAAAATAGTGTCAAGTTGTCAATGTCAGTGTCATCCAACTGTCAAATACAAGGGATTTTTGGCGGTTGATTTTAGTGGTGCGTTTTTCTCAAACATGTATTGGTTTTTCTGTTGAGGTGCAGGCTAGTTTTGAAATTCCAACTTTTACAATATTTTTTATTGGCGTTTCATCATTTCAACCGTAAGACGCCCACTGCTGGGCATAGGCTTCCCCCAAGGATCTCCACAACGATCGGTCCTGCGCTGCCCGCATCCAGCGGCTTCCCGCGACCTTGACCAGATCGTCGGTCCACCTTGTAGGGGGCCTGCCCACGGAACGTCGTCCGGTTCGCGGTCGCCATTCGAGAACCTTTCCGCCCCAACGGCCATCGGTTCTCCGCGCTATGTGTCCCGCCCACTGCCACTTCAACTGAGCAATCCTTCGAGCGATGTCGGTCGTTTTAGTTCTCCTGCGGATCTTATCATTTCTGATTCGATCGAGCAGGGAAATACCAAGCATCGCTCTCTCCATTGCTCGCTGGGTAACCTTGAGCCTTCTTATGAGACCCATAGTAAAAGACCACGTCTCGCTTCCATAAGTCATAACTGGCAACACACACTGGTCAAAGACCTTAGTCTTGAGACATTGAGGAATTTTGGACGCGAATATATGCCGGAGCTTCCCAAACGCTGCCCATCCGAGCTGGATTCGACGAGAGATCTCTTTCTCGAAGTTGGACTTACCTAATTGGATTGCCTGTCCTAGGTAGACATAGTGGTCAACAACTTCGAGTGTAATGTTCCCAACATTAACTGGAGCGGATGCAACATGGGCATTTGACATGATTTTCGTCTTATCCATGTTCATCTTCAGACCCACTCTTTGGGAAGCATTGCTGAGATCTTCGAGCATTGTGTTCAGGTCTTCCAAGGTCTCAGCCATGAGAACTACATCATCGGCAAACCGCAGGTGTGTTAGGTACTCGCCATTGATGTTAATGCCGAATCCTTTCCAGTCCAGTAGCTTGAAAATATCCTCCAACGCAGCTGTGAATAGTTTCGGAGAAATGACGTCTCCCTGTCTCACACCTCGCTGTAGTTGGATAGGATTAGAGCTCTGGTTCTGTAATCGGACTGACATGGTGGCGTTTTGGTATAAGTACCTCAGCACCTCGATGTACCTGTAGTCTATTTGGCACCTCTGGAGAGACTGCAGCACTGTCCAGGTCTCGATCGAATCAAAGGCTTTCTCATAGTCCACGAACGCCAAGCATAGTGGCAAGTTATACTCTTCGGTCTTCTGTATAACTTGCCGCAGCGTATGAATGTGGTCTATGGTACTATAACCTTTTCGGAACCCGGCTTGTTCGGGAGGTTGGAAGTCGTCGAACCTGCGAGCGAGACGATTCGTAATGACTCTCGAAAACAACTTGTAGATATGGCTCAGAAGCGAGATGGGACGGTAGTTTTTCAAGAGAGTCTTATCACCCTTCTTGAAGAACAGCATCACATCGCTTTTGCCCCATGCCTTTGGCGTTTTGCCCTCGAGGATGACAGAGTTGAAGAGCTTCTGGAGGACCTTAAGTATCGGCTTACCGCCCGCTCTCAGAAGTTCTGTTGTGATTCCGTCATCGCCCGCCGCCTTGTTGTTTTTGAGCTGCTTGAGAGCCATTCTAATCTCGTACAGGCTGACGTTCGGGATATCTTCGGTATAGTGTCGGGTAAGCTTGGCTCTAGGTTCTGTAGCCTTACTTTCAACAGGTGTTTGTGTTGTATTTAATAAAAGATGTAGGTATTGAAATGATGTTATTTATTAAATATCAAAGCACACGTTTTACATACAACAAGGAATACAGCCATGACAGACATCTTGGGCGGAAGTGGTTGTCCGCTTGGTGTTGTCACTACAAATTATATTTAGTGATACCACTAATATATCCATATGTCACATCTCCCCCCTTACAGATTGTTTCCCCAAACACATAAAATAACATAAACATGCTTAAAACTAACGACACAAGTTGTTACTGTACATAATCTTTAAACCTCAATGGTGTCCTAACTACCCGACCCGATTTTGTAGTCACCCTACTATTACTAGTTTGCATTTGTAAGTTTTGCATTGTAACATTATCATTTACATTATTAGAACTATTATTCTGGATCAGATTTGTGTTATTACTACATCTGTTGCTATTATTGTTAATAAACAAACGATTTGGTTTGATAACTAAACCATTTTTACTGGGATTTAGAAACTTAGAATTCCTTACTAAAATTTGACCACCTTCATTTTTTACAACATAAGATCTCGGGTTGTCACATTTATTGATAATTTTTCCTTGTTCCCACAATTTACTCTTATAATTTTGCACTCTAACATTTTCTCCTACCTGTAATTCCTGTTTGTTCTTACATGTTTTATTATAATATTTTTTTGACCTCTCTTTAACTTTTAAAAAACTTTCCTTTACATTCACCGGCAACTTTGGTTTTAATAACTCTGTTTTACATGGCAACATAGTTCTAAGATTTCTATTCATCAGCAATTCTGCCGGACTATATTCTAAATTGCTGATTGGTGTTGTTCTATAATTTAGCAAGGCAAGATAGAAATCTGAACCCAATTCTAAACATTTTTTCATGGTATTTTTTATGATACCCACTGCTTTTTCAGCCAAACCATTACTTTGTGGATAATGTGGGCTTGAAAAAACCAACTCAATATCAAACTCATTTGCAAAGTTTCTAAAGTAACAACTATTAAACGGCATATTATCACTAACAATACATTTTGGAATGCCATGAGTAGCAAAAATGACCTTCAACTTCTTGACAACAGAACTTGCCGTTTTATCTTTTAATTTTAATACCTCTATCCATTTTGAATAGTAATCAACTACTATTAAATAGTCTTTGCCATTAAAGAAACAGATATCCATACCTAACTTTAAAAATGGAACATTAGGAACCTCATGACAGATGAGTGGTTCTTTACAATTATTAACTCGGAATTTTTCACACACTTTACAACAAAGAACAAAATTTTCCACATCTTGTGACATTCCTACCCAAAACAATGATTGTCTTATACGCTTCTTACATTTCACCACACCTAAATGTCCCTCGTGCACAATAGCCAACATATCTTTTCTTAAAGTGTTAGGAACCACTATCCTATTTTTGTAATACAAAATATCATCTTTTACACTAATGAAGTCTTTTAACTTATATAAAACTTTTAACTCCTTTACATTTATATTTTTATCATTTTTAGGCCATTCTGTTTCATACCAACTTATACACTGCTTTAACACATTATCATTATTTGTCTCATTTTTTAACTGTAACAACCTCCTATCTGACACTGACAAATCATTTTCATAACTATGAACAGTTTCCATTTCTACACTATGAATTAATTCTTTCAAACTATGATCTATTTCTGCATTATCTTTTATATAATTTCTAGACAAAAAATCTGCTATATACATTTTACTGCCAGGCACATATTTAACTTCAATATCATACTTTATTAACTTTAGTACCATTCTCTGTAACCTTGAACTTATTTTATTAATGTCTTTGTTAACAATCCCAATTAAAGGTTTATGATCTGTTTCTACAACAATTTTTCTACCATAGACAAACTGATGATATTTTTCTAAAGCTGCGCACATGGCAAATAGCTCCTTTTCTATAGGAGCCCATCTTTTTTGGCAATCCGTATAACTTCTGGAGTAAAATGAGACAGGTTTACCATTTTGAAGTAAGCAAGCCCCTAGAGCGTCCTTTGAACTATCAGTTTGTAATACAACTGCACCATCCTTGACCAGAATTCCTAATGTTGGTGCACAAGTTAACCTATTCTTTAATTCACAAAATGCCTTTTCTTGCTCGAAACTCCAGACCCATTCAATATCCTTTTTGAGTAAACAACGAAGTGGCTCTGTTACTTTGGAGTACTCTGGTATAAACTTACTTACATAATTTGTCATTCCTAAAAACTTTTGCAACTCTTTGATATTCTTAGGTGCAGTTAGTTCTGTAATAGCTTTGATATGCTCTGGATCTACTTGTATACCTGACTTAGATACAATTAATCCTACATATTTCACATAACTTGACTTATACTGTATTTTATTCTCATTAAACTTTACATTGTATTTTCTTGCTCTATCTATGACTTTCTGTAATATTTTGTCATGTTCTTCATCATTCTTAGTTGCAATAATCACATCATCATAATATATATAAACACCTTCTATGTTATCAAATATTTGTGTATTAATTTTTTGCATTATCTCAGGTGCAGAAGATATTCCAAAGGGAAGTCTTAAAAAACGATACCTGCCATATGGTGTGCCGAAACTGCAGCATTTGTCAGGATCATCCAGACTTATCTGAAAAAACCCATCTTTTAAGTCTAAAACTGTAAAAACTTCATTTCCTGATAAATTGTTATAAATTTCCTCAGCTGATGGTATTTGATATCTTTCACGCTTAATACATGTATTAAGTTCCTTAGGATCTAAACATAGCCTCAACGAACCATCTGGCTTTTCTACAACAACCAAATTATTTAACCATTCAGTAGGAACTTCAACTTTTTCAATGACTCCTAAGCTTTCATACCTTCTTAAAGTGTCTTTTAATCTAGTCTTAACTTTTTCAGGAATTCTTCTAATATGTTTTACAACGGGCTCTGCTTTATCTGACAATTTTATTTTATATGAACCAATTTTTCCTAACCCTGTAAAAACATCCTTATTTTTATTGATAAATAACTGTTTTTCTTTGTTATCTGTTTTATAACAACCAAGTGTATCCACTTTCTTTATTAAATTAAATCGAATACATTCATTTAACCCTAAAATTGGCTGCACTGGCAAATCTACAACCGTAAAGTTAATTTTAGTTTTATAATTTCTAACTAAACAGCCGAGTTCAATTTCCCCCGACGGTTTAATTTTTTGACCATTATATACTACCAAGAGTTTATAACTATTCTGTAACAAATTACTACTTACTATTCTATTACACAAAGATAATGGTAAAATATTACACTCAGCGCCTGTGTCCAGTTTGAAAGAAACTACCTCTCCTTGTACATCAATATTTTCTGTCCACTGGTTATTTTTTCCACTTAATAATGCATTAACTTTGTAATTGTCATACCTGAACACAACATCATCATCGTCATCTTCACTTTCTTCTTTTAGAGCCATCACCTTCCTTGCCCCATGAGAATCCTTCTTATTTCTACACTGTGCTGCAAAATGATTAAACTTTCCACAGCTCGCACACTTTTTTCCATAAGCCGGACATGCTCTTATTGCATGCTCTCTTCCACACCTGTTACATTTATAAAATTTTTGGGTCAGCGACCCAGGTTCTTGCTTTATCGCTAACACAGCGTTTTCATTACTTTCCATTTTAACCATTTGTTGTTTTCCTTTTTCTATTTGTCTTGCTATATTTATAGCCTTGTCTAAACTTAAATCAACTTCTTGTAGAAGACATTCTTTAACTTGCTTCTCCCTGACCCCTATCAGGATCATCATCGTTGTGAGTCTGTCCTGCACATTCTCCAGCTCACAGGCTGCTGCCCCTACTTTTAATCTTGTTATGAAGTGATCCACAGTCTCCCCTTCATACTGTCTTATTTTCAGAAACTCATAAGTGTTTAACATTAAATTTTTCCTAGGTTCCACATAACTTCTAAAATTATCTACAAGACCTTGTAAGGTTTCTTCTTCACCTTGTTTCGGGAACGTATTATATACCTCCACCGCTTCCTCCCCAGCGGCATTAAGAAAAATAGCAATTTTTCTTTTTTCACTGCACGTTTCCAGTCCAGATGCACTGATGTATAATTGGAAAAGTTGAACAAACCTTCCCAAACTTTGATTGGGGCCCGAAAGTACTAAGCCCCTTGGTGGCTTTAGGCCCTCCATGTTTAAATTGACAAGAAACGCGTCCCTTCGCGAGCTTCGGTACAACAGGTACGGTACCTATTTCTATTCGACACACAGTCACTTTTTGTTTTATTGGTTCTTCTTCACCTGACACCATGTGTTGTATTTAATAAAAGATGTAGGTATTGAAATGATGTTATTTATTAAATATCAAAGCACACGTTTTACATACAACAAGGAATACAGCCATGACAGACATCTTGGGCGGAAGTGGTTGTCCGCTTGGTGTTGTCACTACAAATTATATTTAGTGATACCACTAATATATCCATATGTCACAGTGTTTGCGTGGAGTACAACTGTCCATAGAAACTCTCAATCTCCCTCAGGATTTCAGGTGTTGATGAAATGATACTACCGTCCTCAGCTTGCAGCCTCGTCAGTTGACTTTGCCCTATAGCCAGATCTCTAGCGAACACTTTGGAGCCTTTGTTCCGCTCAATGGCCTCTTTAATACGCTCGGTATTAAATTGGCGAAGGTCGCTTGTCAAGGACTTGGAGATCTGCCTATTTAGCTGTCGATAACGAAGGGCATCCGCTGAGTTCTGTAGTTTCATTTCGTTTCTCTGATCCATGAGTCGGATAGTGTGGCTGGAGAGTTTCTTTAATTTAGGACGGTGGGTTTTGTAGTGCTTGGACCCTACCGTGCAGACAGTATCCACCACCACGTTGTATAGATCGTCCATATCGATGCTGTTCTCAAGGGCTTCGAAGCGGTTTTGGAGCTCGAGCTGAAAGCACTCGGGGTTTTGAATTTGAGCCGGTATAGGTCGGAGCGTAGATTTTATTAGTCGAGATCTTTCCAGCTTGACGTTGATATTCAATGTGCCTCTAAGCATGCGGTGATCGCTTCCCGTCTTTACGGCGTTGATGACAACGACATCATTGAATATTTGCTTCCTCGTTGACATAATAAAATCTATCTCGTTTTTGACTTTACCGTCCGGACTAATCCAGGTCCATTTGCGGCTTACGGGCTTCTTAAAGAAGGAGTTCATCATGTAGAGGTTCTCCCTCTCCATGAAGTCTGCCAGCATCTGGCCCCTTTCGTTCCGTTGCCCAAATCCAAATTGCCCCACTCTCAACTCATCACCACAGCGTTGCCCCAACTTAGCATTAAAATCTCCCATCACAACCGTGTAGTGGGTTTTATAGCTATGCATGGCTTTAGAGATCTCCTCATACATAGCCTCCACTTCGACATCGTCGTGTTTCGAGGTCGGAGCGTAAACCTGAATGACATTCAGCGAATATCGTTCCGATATTCTGAGTATTAGGTACGCTACCCTGCTCGAAACACTTCCAATGGTGATCACGTTGTTGACAAGGGATTTATGGACGATAAACCCGACACCACCTTGGGACTGTTGGTCGCCCTCCCGGTGGTATAGTAAGTTACCGGATTGAAGGGTAATCGAGTCCTCCCCCTCTCTTCGGACTTCAGATAACCCAATAATATCCCAATGCAACTTACTAATTGCCTCTTCCAACTCTATAAGCTTCTCGTCGAGCCTCAACGTGCGCGTGTTGTAGGTTGCCAGGTCAAGTCGTCGGTGTTGGTAGCCGGAGCCTACCCGGGAATTCTTAGCACCCCCTGCCCCGCCGTTACCATAGCCGCTACCGTAGCTAGGAATAGCGGGGCCGCCGGGGACTGGGGGCCGATTTTTGTTGTGTGTATCCATATCGGGGGGTTTTGCCATAATCGCCACGCTTGGCAGGCGGGTTGGCGATCGCAGTATGGCCTGCTGTTAAATGGAGACGCTGCTGCCCATCTCCTTTGGCAGTTTTCCCTCTGTCGGCTCTTACGACACCCACGGGAAGAGAGGGGGTAGTGCTTGGCGTTTAGTATTGGCCTTTACTTTGAATTATTTCGTAGTACTTTTCAAGTTTTAGCGCGCTTGGCTTGCGATCGTTGAGGTTAAGCAACTTTCGCAATGATCGGTCACCAAATGGGTAACCAAAAAACTTTTCATCTCGAGCTCCTCCGTGCTTCGGAAGGCACGTTAAGCCGTTGGTCCCGGCTGCACTTGCAGTCGTTAATACCCACCAATCCGCACTGGGCCCGCGTGGTGGGTCATGGCCCATTCCCCTTATCCATCCATAAGGAAGGCCAGTGCCCCAGCAGTGGGGACATTAAATGGCTGATGATGATGATGATGATGACTTTTCAAGTCTAGTCCAGATTTTTCAGGCGAGCAGCTCTTAAGTCGGCCTGGTGGGCTATTTCCAGTTTCCACGGCCGCAAATGAGAATAAACTCATCACTGGGGAAGACGCCTTTGTCTTGGTAGGTAGCCTCCTTCATACGGGCTCTTTTCGGGACCTCCTCCCTCTCCGCTCTTGGGGGATGTTGGAAGGTGCCGAGTGTCTTTCTTGAGCCGTTTAGAGTCAAGTAGCACCCGTCACTTTACTTCATCTGATTTTCACTTTTTTGTGTATTTTCGACACGGTATTATTGTTTTCCGGAATTAACAACCACTGAGCAAGAGAATAAATACGTTTTAACAACTTGAAACACACAGAATCTTACTAAAATCCGCTAATAATTTCTGAATAATGTTGAAAAAACTGCCTCCGACTAGCTGTTTATTTTGACATAAGCGAACGGTCAGTTATCGGCTGCAATGTAATCATTTTACGTTTAAAAACCTAGCGCGATTCGAAAAAAGGAATGGTAATTGAATGGTAATGGTATTGTTGTCGTTGAGAAAATAGCGCGATACCAAATTGTCAAATAAGAGCAATGTAAGTGTAATATAAGCGCATTTAGCATAGGGCGATAGGGCCCCAGGTCGCCTGTCGGTCGTCCTAGACCGGGGGGGCTACCGGCTAAGAAATCTAATAATTTATTCTCTTGCTCAGTGGTTGTTAATTCCGGAAAACAATAATACCGTGTCGATAATACACAAAAAAGTGATAATCAGATGAAGTAAAGTGACGGGTGCTACTTTACTCTAAACGGCTCAAGAAAGACACTCGGCACTGCCTTCCAACATCCCCCAAGAGCGGAGAGGAGGTCCCGAAAAGAGCCCGTATGAAGGAGGCTACCTACCAAGACAAAGGCGTCTTCCCCAGTGATGAGTTTATTCTCATTTGCGGCCGTGGAAACTGGAAATAGCCCACCAGGCCGACTTAAGAGCTGCTCGCCTGAAAAATCTGGACTAGACTTGAAAAGTCATCATCATCATCATCATCAGCCATTTAATGTCCCCACTGCTGGGGCACTGGCCTTCCTTATGGATGGATAAGGGGAATGGGCCATGACCCACCACGCGGGCCCAGTGCGGATTGGTGGGTATTAACGACTGCAAGTGCAGCCGGGACCAACGGCTTAACGTGCCTTCCGAAGCACGGAGGAGCTCGAGATGAAAAGTTTTTTGGTCACCCATTTGGTGACCGATCATTGCGAAAGTTGCTTAACCTCAACGATCGCAAGCCAAGCGCGCTAAAACTTGAAAAGTACTACGAAATAATTCAAAGTAAAGGCCAATACTAAACGCCAAGCACTACCCCCTCTCTTCCCGTGGGTGTCGTAAGAGCCGACAGAGGGAAAACTGCCAAAGGAGATGGGCAGCAGCGTCTCCATTTAACAGCAGGCCATACTGCGATCGCCAACCCGCCTGCCAAGCGTGGCGATTATGGCAAAACCCCCCGATATGGATACACACAACAAAAATCGGCCCCCAGTCTCCGGCGGCCCCGCTATTCCTAGCTACGGTAGCGGCTATGGTAACGGCGGGGCAGGGGGTGCTAAGAATCCCCGGGTAGGCTCCGGCTACCAACACCGACGACTTGACCTGGCAACCTACAACACGCGCACGTTGAGGCTCGACGAGAAGCTTATAGAGTTGGAAGAGGCAATTAGTAAGTTGCATTGGGATATTATTGGGTTATCTGAAGTCCGAAGAGAGGGGGAGGACTCGATTACCCTTCAATCCGGTAACTTACTATACCACCGGGAGGGCGACCAACAGTCCCAAGGTGGTGTCGGGTTTATCGTCCATAAATCCCTTGTCAACAACGTGATCACCATTGGAAGTGTTTCGAGCAGGGTAGCGTACCTAATACTCAGAATATCGGAACGATATTCGCTGAATGTCATTCAGGTTTACGCTCCGACCTCGAAACACGACGATGTCGAAGTGGAGGCTATGTATGAGGAGATCTCTAAAGCCATGCATAGCTATAAAACCCACTACACGGTTGTGATGGGAGATTTTAATGCTAAGTTGGGGCAACGCTGTGGTGATGAGTTGAGAGTGGGGCAATTTGGATTTGGGCAACGGAACGAAAGGGGCCAGATGCTGGCAGACTTCATGGAGAGGGAGAACCTCTACATGATGAACTCCTTCTTTAAGAAGCCCGTAAGCCGCAAATGGACCTGGATTAGTCCGGACGGTAAAGTCAAAAACGAGATAGATTTTATTATGTCAACGAGGAAGCAAATATTCAATGATGTCGTTGTCATCAACGCCGTAAAGACGGGAAGCGATCACCGCATGCTTAGAGGCACATTGAATATCAACGTCAAGCTGGAAAGATCTCGACTAATAAAATCTACGCTCCGACCTATACCGGCTCAAATTCAAAACCCCGAGTGCTTTCAGCTCGAGCTCCAAAACCGCTTCGAAGCCCTTGAGAACAGCATCGATATGGACGATCTATACAACGTGGTGGTGGATACTGTCTGCACGGTAGGGTCCAAGCACTACAAAACCCACCGTCCTAAATTAAAGAAACTCTCCAGCCACACTATCCGACTCATGGATCAGAGAAACGAAATGAAACTACAGAACTCAGCGGATGCCCTTCGTTATCGACAGCTAAATAGGCAGATCTCCAAGTCCTTGACAAGCGACCTTCGCCAATTTAATACCGAGCGTATTAAAGAGGCCATTGAGCGGAACAAAGGCTCCAAAGTGTTCGCTAGAGATCTGGCTATAGGGCAAAGTCAACTGACGAGGCTGCAAGCTGAGGACGGTAGTATCATTTCATCAACACCTGAAATCCTGAGGGAGATTGAGAGTTTCTATGGACAGTTGTACTCCACGCAAACACCTGTTGAAAGTAAGGCTACAGAACCTAGAGCCAAGCTTACCCGACACTATACCGAAGATATCCCGAACGTCAGCCTGTACGAGATTAGAATGGCTCTCAAGCAGCTCAAAAACAACAAGGCGGCGGGCGATGACGGAATCACAACAGAACTTCTGAGAGCGGGCGGTAAGCCGATACTTAAGGTCCTCCAGAAGCTCTTCAACTCTGTCATCCTCGAGGGCAAAACGCCAAAGGCATGGGGCAAAAGCGATGTGATGCTGTTCTTCAAGAAGGGTGATAAGACTCTCTTGAAAAACTACCGTCCCATCTCGCTTCTGAGCCATATCTACAAGTTGTTTTCGAGAGTCATTACGAATCGTCTCGCTCGCAGGTTCGACGACTTCCAACCTCCCGAACAAGCCGGGTTCCGAAAAGGTTATAGTACCATAGACCACATTCATACGCTGCGGCAAGTTATACAGAAGACCGAAGAGTATAACTTGCCACTATGCTTGGCGTTCGTGGACTATGAGAAAGCCTTTGATTCGATCGAGACCTGGACAGTGCTGCAGTCTCTCCAGAGGTGCCAAATAGACTACAGGTACATCGAGGTGCTGAGGTACTTATACCAAAACGCCACCATGTCAGTCCGATTACAGAACCAGAGCTCTAATCCTATCCAACTACAGCGAGGTGTGAGACAGGGAGACGTCATTTCTCCGAAACTATTCACAGCTGCGTTGGAGGATATTTTCAAGCTACTGGACTGGAAAGGATTCGGCATTAACATCAATGGCGAGTACCTAACACACCTGCGGTTTGCCGATGATGTAGTTCTCATGGCTGAGACCTTGGAAGACCTGAACACAATGCTCGAAGATCTCAGCAATGCTTCCCAAAGAGTGGGTCTGAAGATGAACATGGATAAGACGAAAATCATGTCAAATGCCCATGTTGCATCCGCTCCAGTTAATGTTGGGAACATTACACTCGAAGTTGTTGACCACTATGTCTACCTAGGACAGGCAATCCAATTAGGTAAGTCCAACTTCGAGAAAGAGATCTCTCGTCGAATCCAGCTCGGATGGGCAGCGTTTGGGAAGCTCCGGCATATATTCGCGTCCAAAATTCCTCAATGTCTCAAGACTAAGGTCTTTGACCAGTGTGTGTTGCCAGTTATGACTTATGGAAGCGAGACGAGGTCTTTTACTATGGGTCTCATAAGAAGGCTCAAGGTTACCCAGCGAGCAATGGAGAGAGCGATGCTTGGTATTTCCCTGCTCGATCGAATCAGAAATGATGAGATCCGCAGGAGAACTAAAACGACCGACATCGCTCGAAGGATTGCTCAGTTGAAGTGGCAGTGGGCGGGACACATAGCGCGGAGAACCGATGGCCGTTGGGGCGGAAAGGTTCTCGAATGGCGACCGCGAACCGGACGACGTTCCGTGGGCAGGCCCCCTACAAGGTGGACCGACGATCTGGTCAAGGTCGCGGGAAGCCGCTGGATGCGGGCAGCGCAGGACCGATCGTTGTGGAGATCCTTGGGGGAAGCCTATGCCCAGCAGTGGGCGTCTTACGGTTGAAATGATGAAACGCCAATAAAAAATATTGTAAAAGTTGGAATTTCAAAACTAGCCTGCACCTCAACAGAAAAACCAATACATGTTTGAGAAAAACGCACCACTAAAATCAACCGCCAAAAATCCCTTGTATTTGACAGTTGGATGACACTGACATTGACAACTTGACACTATTTTTGAAAAGATTCATTCATAAAAGTAACATCACTGGTATCATTCATTCACCGATCCAAACGATCGCAATGCCATCGCAATCCGTCTTCCATCCGTTTGTGAACGTTAGGGCGATACCTTTTTATGTCACGATCGTAAACTGATTGAAATGGAGTTGTAATGAAATCGTTCTTATTGCAAAATAGGGCGATAGGGCCCCTGGGGGGGTTTTGACGTCGGGTATAACGATAACTAGCTAGCAACGTTCAGGGGGCTACCGGCTAAGAAATCTGGATATGGGTATGGGCTTCAACTGTCATTTGAATTCCTTATTCTGATAGATTTTTGCAGCTTTGTTCTGTTGAACGTTACTAGCTAGTTAACGTTATACCCGACGTCACAAAACAAGGAACTGATAGCGGCACACTGTGCGACAGTCCACTTTGACAGTTTTATGTCCAGTGCCACAAACTTTTCTGTTCCGGTTTGGTTCCGGTGGCCAAAATGTGAAACTAACGTGTGTTTTTTTTAATGTCATTTTGCTGTCAAGTTGATGTCCAACCATAGCGCTGCTGGCGGCTGAAGTTCTTAAAAGGCCGGTTAAATTGCTACAAAAAAAAGAAAAACGTACGTAGCGCCGCTGCTGTCACCGGAACAGAAAAGGTTGTGGCACTGGTGTCCTACCACAAGTTCTTATAGCAGTTATTTTTAAGTTGAGAGAGTGAGACGCCGCTATACGGCGTGTAGAGCGGCGTCTCACTCTCTCAACTTAAAAATAACTGCTATAAGAACTTGTGGTAGGCCACCTGACAATTTTATTACTGTACCTCTGTAGCTCTGTACTATTTGCAAGGAATTTATATTACAACAGGAAGGTGCACTGCTGCTAAAAAACGGTCCTAATGAGATAGTAAGAACGAGGTCAGTTTATCTCACTCCATTCCATTACGGCGGCCACGAACATGCGCGACGGGCGGCGGGCGGCGACGAGCGAATTGCGAACTGACACAACGAAGACGGAAAACGTCATTCGGCTTGTACTGTTGCCACTTTAACATTCTGAAATCTATCATTCAAATTCTTTTCTAGGATAAGCCATAAAAAACTTATACGACCTAATACATTTTTATGCTTAATACGGTAATACCTAAATTAATATGCGATGTTTTCTATTGACTAAAAGTAATACGAAGCGGAAATTTTACAAATTTAATTTTTATAACGAAAGTTGTGAACCATAAATCTACTAAACCTGTCATTTATGAGTGCTGGCAATTTTAAGCCCCCAGTACAGGATGGCCGACCATGCTATGGAATTGCGTAAAGTCAATCGTATTCATTTGACAGTTCATATTGTATCATAATAAATGTCATTCCATACAAATTGCAGCCGATTGAATACGATATGAACCGTCAAATTAATACGATTACCTTACGCAATTGCACCCAAGGTCGGCGACCATGACCAATACATCGTACATTGACACTTTTGAAAGAACCTTTTTAAACTTGTTCGTTCAAATGTGTCAATGTACGATGTATTGGTCATGGTCGCCGACCATGGTCGGCCAACTTGTACTGGGGGCTTTAGAGAAAGGGACACCCTCACCTCGTTCTTGCGGTCTCAGCTGGACCGTTGACATTTTGTATTGAAATATAAACCTTAACTCTTAAAATTAAAGTGTATTTTTAAATACACAAAAATACGGAGTGCACCTTCCTGTTGTACGCATAAACTTATTTATACTAGGGGTAATAGACGGACAATGGTGCGAGTGAGAAACCAGTCCTTACGGCAGAAGCTATGTGCGAGAAAGAGTTGGAAGAAAATGACAGCAGAACCCGATTTGACTTATTTAGTCTATATAATTTGTGACTTATTTAGCGTCTTTTATCATCTTGATGAAAAGCGTCCACTCGATTATTTTGTGATTTTTATCGCGATCGCGTCGATTTGACTCTTATAACTATATAAATCAATAATGGTGTAGTGTTCTGTGTTGAATTGTAATGTTACTTACGACAATAAACCAAATAAACACTAAATTCACAGGTAAATAGGATGTAAGCGAAGCGAAGAGTTATTAATCTATGGATATAGGATTGTACAATTGCCATTTTCATAGTTCATATTTTAGTTGATTATATTCCCAAATACACTAAGTGCCACATTAATATCATACTATTTACTGCCTATTTTCTAAATAAAGGCTGATTTTTCAACTTTATGTGTTAGATAAAAAGATATTATATCCGTGAACTTGAGAAAATATGACGTAGAGGTTGATCAAAAATTATCGATATTATTATCGATACTCATGTCGATGGTTTCCAATATAACTTTGTTTGTCTTTGTGAACATTGATAGTTTTATTAAAAGCTGATTTTAACCGACACTTTTTAAATAGTAAATTATACCTACTTCAGTACCAACTTAACAATATTTTCAGGTTTCCTGTAAATCCAGTTTAAATTTAATCCAATTAATAAATAGAATAGACTGGGTGAATAAAGCACTGGTTTCCAAGGCAATGACAAATATATTTCGTATCCACAAGCCCTATATCAAACTGATACAATAAACCTATACCGCGACTTAGAATGACACAGTGACATCTATTGATAATTTTAGATACTATAAAGTTTGAATAGGTGTTAGAAGTTAGTAATTAACGTAAGATTAAAATAATAAAAGCAACATTAAACATTCCGCCCACCATGGACAGAATGTACATAATCACTTCCGCCCACCATGAACTTACCTAATTAATGTAGAAGTGGACTGTAAATACCTTCGATATGTTGGTTAGTTTTTCGCAGTGACCAGAAGTAATTATCAAACATATAGGTAACCAATTGACAATAACTATATACACCAAACTTAAACTATAACATGGAAATTAGGTAACAAAACAAAACAATATACACAGCTATTAAGTAACATACAAAAATAACACAAACAGTTATTAGGTGAGACTCAAAAAGACTATACACAGTTATCAGATAAGTTTCAAAACACAACAATAAGATACAAAGCACAGTATTATTTATTGTTAGTTACTTACAGGTAATATACACACTTCAGTAATAGGGCGTTTAATTACAACGCCTTTGCATTTAAGACTCACAACCCTCGTAATGTTGTCCAAACCTGGATGTTTATCGGTGATAATACCTAAGAGCCATTTGGTTGGAGGTAGCGTATCCTCTTTTACAAGTACGATATTACCATTGCTTGGCTCTGGATTTTGATATGCCCATTTGTAACGATGCCTAAGCATAAGAAGTGGGAATTTAGATTTTTATATTATTTTTATGCATTCACAATGCAATTTTGCTGGAATTTTTGTGGGAATTTGCTGGTAAGATCATGGTATGTTTTTTATCTACTCTGATTTCTACCTTCTCAAGATGACCTCGAACCTTCAAGATGCTTTCATGATCCAGGAAAGGTGCGGTAAGTTTACTCTGCTTGTTAATTGTGGTATTCTTCTTTAAAGAAGTGGTATTCAGTGGTAAAGAAGTGGTATTCTTCTTTCAATCACTGTTTTCATTTGTTTTCATTATAGAAGTGCTCACTTTGGCTCTCTCTGCTACACAGATATACAGCGTTTCAGTTAATTTTCTAATTGTTAACCATAATGAAAATCTAACTGTTGGTGTCTTTAATTTAGATAAAAATCTTCTACAGTAATAAATTACTTCCTTTATGTTGAAAACTTGGTTCAACGATGACTTTTCTTTGGTCATAATTTTAGAAATTGTTTCCATTAGCCAACCTGGACCAGTTTTCCATAGTGGAAGGTTATTACCTTCGTTAGAGCTGACACCACGAGACCGTAGTCGGCTGGGTTTTCGGTAGATAATAAATGGGACCACTGATTTCTATCTATAGTTGATAATATTTCAGATACCCGGTTTGCAAAGATTGTTTTCCAACGGCTTGGGTGACTGTTTAACCAAGCCAATACAATCATTGAAGTAGTCCAAGCGCGTATATCTTCTTTAGGTATTTTCAACACTGTAGAGACTTCTCTCAGCAACTTTAACATCGTGGTAGCCGAAAGTTGGTAAGTTATTTTATCACGGTAGGTTAACCATTCTTTTAAGAACTTGGGTGGTATCATCTCTTCATCCCAGCTTATCCCAGTAAGCCACAGCTTTTTAATAAATATTTTTGCTTTCACAATTGCTGGAGCTATCCATCCCATTGGATCATATAATTTTGCAATGTCACTAATCACTTTTCTTTTTGTTACAGGTTCAGTTATAGGTGGTAGCTGCACTGAATATTTGAAATCATCAGAACGACAGTTCCAGGTAAGTGCCAATATTTTGATAATTTCATCCGTTTTTAGCTCTAGGTTGCTCGTTGTAGTCTTGATATCGTTACTAATGCCGCTAAGTAATTCATCACTATTGCTTGACCATTTTTGCAACTCGAACCCCCCCAAGCTTAAGAGACTATTCATCTCTTCAAAAATTGCTTTACCTTCTGATACTGACTGACAGCCAGTTAGCAAGTTATATACATAAAAATCTTCTAAAACTATTCCAGATGCTAGAGGAAACATCTCTCCCTCGTCATGAGCTACTTGCTGAAAGGATCGTACTGCAAGGTAAGGAGTAGATGCAGTGACGAAAATGACTCGTAACATCCAACAATGTTTGATTTCTTCATCTGGAGTGTCCCGCCAAATTATGCGTTGATAATCTGCATATTTATCTGCTACTTTGATTTGATGATGCATTTTGACAATGTCTGCTACTAACGATATCGGGTGAAGTTTCAATCTCATGATAATATGACGTAGGTCCGATTGTAAAGTTGAGCCGACCATTAATTCACTATTAAGAGAAACACCATTGAAATCTCTGCATGAAGCATCGAAAACCACTCTGACCTTCGTTGTTGTTCTTTCGTCTTTGACTACAGCGTGGTGAGGTAGGTAGACACTGCCCAAATTGTTAACCTCATCGGGTGGTACTGGCTCCATATTACCGAGTTTCAAGTACTCCAAGATGACATCAGTTTACTGGATTTTCAAGTGCGGAGATTTAAGCAATCTTTTTTCCAACATGAAGAACCTTTTGGTAGATATTTCTTGAGAATTTCCAAATTTGCACTTGATTTCGGGGTCCTTAAATGGTAATTTTACTGTGTAACGTCCTGACGTATCACGTGTGGTAGTTTCTTTGAAAAATTCTTCACAACCTTGTCCCGCGGGAGTAAGATGTTGTTTTGTGTCAAACGGCGTGCTATCAGATTCAAGTTCCCAAAATTTCTTGAGATCAAATTCTTCATTGTTCACTTGAGTGTGTAGAGTGACTACTGCACTAGAACTTGCGGTGGCATTCGTTTGTTCGCAAACACTTCCTGATAGAATCCAACCCAATTTGGTATTCTGCGCTATAAGTGACCCCATTTGTCCTTTGATTAACCCTTCGGTTATGATTTGGCAGTACACTTCGGCGCCTAGCATTAAATCAATTTTATTTGGTACGTCAAACTTTGGGTCTGCTAACGTCATTCTTGGTAAGTTTGGCCATAGTTTGACCATAAGCTTTCTTTCAGGTAGGAATGACGTTAGTTTGTTAAGTACATAAGCTTTGACCATAATGGTAAAAGTCGGATCTTGAATTGAATGCAGTTTGAGTGCAACTGCATGTTTGGTATTCAGTGATATGTTCTCATCACCTCCTACCCCTGAAATGACACTATTGGTAGGTATCTTCTTGAGTCCCAGAAGCTGAACTGCAGCTTCTGTGATAAAGGATGCTTGTGATCCTTGATCCAGTAAAGATCGTAGTGTCATTTGAGATCCTTGTTTAGTTTCAGCTTTCACTAAAGCCGTTGCTAGCAAAACTTGGTTTCCGTTGTTGGAAAAACAAGTGATAATGTTGTTTTCAGTGGTCACGCCTGATGTTGTCGCTGTTGCTGCAACAACATTGTTACTTTCTGACGGCAAGGTGTTGTTCCCTGACACGTCAGAATTGTTTATGTGCAATAATGAGTGATGTTTTCTTTTACAGATTCGGCATCTGGTGGGCAAACGACAAGTTACAACTGAATGATTCGCGCCTAAGCAGTTGTAACAAAGATTCGAGGTTTGAACAAAATTACGACGGGCTAATAAATCGTTCTTTGCAAATTCTTTACAGTTTCCTAACTTGTGATTACAATCGGAGCAAAAGGAGCAGGGGATAACATTTTTATTTTTGGTATAATTGACTACGTGATGCGATTGGGTTGTTTTTGTAATTTTAGGATTCAAGAATTCTAATGACCTAAATCTGTGCTCTAAGAACTCTAAAAACTGAACCAAAGTTGGCAATTCATTGGAAGATTCGCTGATTGCTTCTTCCCATCGTTTTCGCGATTCGGTATCCAATTTTGATGATAAGATGTAGATAATGATTGCGTCCCAGTTTTCAGTGTTAATGCCAACATTCCTCAAAGCGTTAAGACATTCATTTGTTGTGTCGAATAGTTCCTTTAGAGCACTTGACGTTTCATTTACAATATTCTTCTGACCAAAAAACTTTTTAAAAATGCAATTTGTAACATATTTCTTGTTATTGAATCTGTGCTCCAACAATTTCCAGCACACAGCGTAATTTTCGCTGGTAATAGGCAGATGTCTCAGAAGTTGCTCCGCTTCACCAGCCAAATAACACTTCAGATAGTAAAGTTTTTGGACTTCCTGAATGGTCTGGTTATTGTGTATTAGAGAGGTGTATAAATCCCGAAAGGTGGTCCATTCTGCGTAATTTCCTTTAAATGTTGGTATACCAATTCTAGGCAACTTGAACCCAATTGGTTCGGTCTGATTCTGCACCTCTGAAGAAACTTGTATGGGCACCTTTGTCAATGTTTTGAGGTTCTCCTTTAAGTCGGTTTTGTAGTCTGTATACAAGTTTTCCGTCAGTGTGTAAAGATCTTCAGTGTTGTATGTTGACTTTTCGAATACGGTTCCATCACACTCGCAAATTAGCCTCTCGTGTGTTTTCTTGAATGACAACCACTGCTCTTGTAAGGTTTCTGTTCTTGTTTCAATGTGAGAGATAGTTATTCTTTCTTTTGGAGACTTCTTGAAATTTACATAACCTTTATTAATTTTGCTGTTGGTATCTTTCTGTAGTCTGACCAATGCCCCCATCGCAAGATAAGTTTAAATTTCGTTGTTCTTTGTCAAAAATTTAAAGTTTGGAAGTTGAAATTTTTTCTAAGTCCAGTGAGCAAAATTAGCGAAATTTTCTAAGTGTTTGAAAATTGTAGACTTAGCCGAATTCGGGCATAGATTTCCCGTCTCAACAGAGTATCGCTTAAAATTTAGCAAGTCTATTGACAACTCTTCTACTAATAATACTCTAAGTTCTACTTGCTAAAGTCGATAATCGCTTGAAATCTTCTATCTTCTTCTAATATAAAGTCAGCTGTACTTACAGTTTTTCCGCCCATACAACCTTTGCTCACTGTCACACTACTGGTTATCCACTTTTCCACCAGACGGCACCACTGTCGCTCGTTCTTATTCCGAATATCCGGCTCGAAGGACCATGAATAAAGCACTGGTTTCCAAGGCAATGACAAATATATTTCGTATCCACAAGCCCTATATCAAACTGATACAATAAACCTATACCGCGACTTAGAATGACACAGTGACATCTATTGATAATTTTAGATACTATAAAGTTTGAATAGGTGTTAGAAGTTAGTAATTAACGTAAGATTAAAATAATAAAAGCAACATTAAACACTGGGAGCTTCGCCAAAACTCTGTGGTGTGCAGCAAATATTTCAAGCAAAACTGCAAAGAAACCTTGAGAAATTATTTAAATAAAATTGTTCTCTTCAGAGGACAATAATTAATGTATACCTAAATGTTCAATGGGTTTGGGAAAGGTATAATTATTTATTTATTTTTGAAGTATATACATTTTAACTTAAAATATGTCATTAATTTTTTTACCGTAGCCCTTCAAAAAACTTCACAATGAATTTTTAAAGATTCGTAAAATTGACCATCAAGTTATTTACATTTTTAAATTTTTGCATGCACAATGCAGTTTTTATTATAGAAAAATTGAAAATGAAGTATTTAGAAAAAATCGAGTCATTGATCGTTGTATTCGTCGTCGTCGTCGTCGTTAACGACTCCGTAGCTCAGTCGTTAGAGCAGCCGCCCAGTAGCCCGATTCTCGTAAATACAAACAATCTAAATATCGTTGTAGTTCAGAAGTCGTTCGATCGAAGTCCTATCCAGTAGGCCTAGTACGAGTTTTACTAAAACCTAAACTACGATAGTTTTCGTTTAAACGCCAAACTTTCAGTTTACTACATCATTGGTAGTATGAGTGACTGTAGTTTAAACTATATCGACCATCGACTATACGATAGAACGAACGAACGATATAGAGTGAATCTATATACTTTTTCTCACTTCTACACTACAAAATAGATAAAGACGCAACACTCAAATACTTTGACGTTTTCCTTATAGTTTTAAGTTCAAAACGTCAGTCAGTGTTGTTTTTTTTGTGGTTTTCAGACTAAATAAATGAAAATACATTACTTATTACATAATTTAACAAATTCTCAGTGTCTGAAGTTTGTTCTTCATATGTCGCGAACAATTCCTTCGCAATTTGAGGTCATGTTGTGATCATGGAAAGGTAATTAACAAATTTTGTACGAACTCATGTTACACATATTTTTTGCATTTTAAATGCTATTTACTGGTTTATTTAACAAGATATTTACACTAGAAGATATGAAATACCTCTAACACGTAATCTCGACCGAGAAAATTAATCCAATATTGTTTAAATAGGTATGAAATATCTTGAAACATTTGTTTATGAAAGCGGTTTACAATATTGCTTAATTTTTCAGAAATGGTGACAAATCAATTTGATGAGGACTCCCATGGATGAGTAACGGCCCACAACAAGGGGTTATAACTCACAAGTGTCCCTAATTTGGACACAACCGGCAGTTCCAAGCCGGCTGAAAAGTGGACAAAGGTATGTAGCTATATTTGGTTTTTCATGTCAATAAAAACATCATTGCATGTTGACAAGTTTGTTTAATAATAATTGGTTTTTCTGTTTGCATGTAAAGATGTGGCAATACAAATGGAAGGCAGCCAAAATCCACCGCTCTATCAGTGGAACAGGTGGTAGCCCTGCATGCAGGCTTTTGCAGGCATCCACACAACCTACGAAGCAAGACATACCATGAATAAGACATCTGAAATAAAGAAGATTAGGAACTAAGTTTGTAGTCTATAAGTATATAAACATAAATTTAACAATATATAAGTTTTTTCATTTTCCTTTGTTTGATTTGCCTCCTTGCTCGTCTTAAGTGAATGACTTGAGGGTGGGTAAGGGCTGTAGTAACCTTGCTGATAAATCCACTCATAGCTTCTTGCAAAAAGTGGTTAGCCAGCCCAACCACCCGTTGGCATTGGCAGTCTCCGTTCTCATAGAACAATAACGCAGACAACACCGAAACAGCAAATTTCTAATTATTGTTATACTTATGTATAGGTACCTATATTGGTCAAAAGAAAGTCAATCAACATAGATGAGAAATAAACATACCTTAGTTCTCTCTTTGTGATTTTTGAAAGCCGCTGTAAGTCCTTAATGTGCTACATAGAAATGTAAAGGCGGCATTTTAACACATTATATTCACACTAGCCTTCCGCCCGCGGCTTTGGCCGCGTGGACGTTATCCCATGGGATAGTGATATTTTCCGGGATAAAAAGTAGCCTTTGACTCTAGCTCCCAAATTATCCTCATACCAAAAATCACGTCGATCCGTTGCTCCGTTTTGATGTGAAAGACGGACAAACGAACACACTTTACATTTATAATATTAGTATCTACCGATTTTCCCATGTGAATGAGCCTTGTTCCCGCGGAAAAAAGTAGCCTATGTCCTTCCTAAGGTCTCGAAACTATCTCGTTTCAAATTTTATCAAAATCTGTTCAGTCGTTTTGACATGAAAACGGAACATACAGACAAACAAACAAAAAATATACACAATCTTCGCATTGCATCCTACCTAACCTACTATTTATTATCCTACTTAATATTATAAATGTGAAAGTTTAGATGTTTGGATGTTTGTTACTCAATCACGCCAAAACGGCTGGACGGATTTGGCTGAAATTTGGGACATGGATACTTTTTAGCCTGGAGAGGAACATAGGCTACTTTTTATCCTGGAAGAATATCACATTCCCGCGGGATAACGTCGCGTCGTATAGTCCACGCAGGCGAAGCCGCGGGTGGAAAGCTAGTTATAATATTAGTAGTTATTATTCTTATTTTTATTTTTTGCCATCGCAATGCAATTTTTATTATTGAAAATGAGTTGCTCCGCTACTTAGCGACTCCGTAGCTCTGTGGTTATAGTATTCGCCCGGACAGCAAAAGGTCGTAAGTTCGAGTCCCATCGGAGCTAGTTGTGAGACGGATCCACTTTTTGTAATACTTCATTTTCAATATTTTCACATAAATTCACGTTAAAAACAATTATTTCTATGAACTCACTAAGTAATTTTCAGTGACGAAGAAAACTATAAAAGTTTTGGTTTTCGTTTCCGTTTACTATAGGTTAGATGTCAAACCAGTAACTCATACTACCAAATTATCAAAAACTACTCGAAAACTTACAAAGTTTTCGAAAACTTTTACTCGATTCAACTCATACTGCCATTTTTAGTTCGTAATAGTTTCCGCTAGAGGCGCTAGTGTGAAATGTATGAAAACAAAACGATACCATCAAACTGTTCGAAAACTATCAAAACTCATACTAGGGGTACAAAATCGGTATTCTCGTGTTGCTTGGACGAGTTTCGATAGGACTTCAACTCAATAGGATCGAAACTCAGCGACTTTTCAATCGAGAGGTATTTTTTGTATATTTTTTATCAAAAGTCGAAAACTATGTGGTTTAGGAAAAAAAAACATGTTTCAGGATGTGCAAGCAGCGCTCTTTCATTTATGATACCCCATTTATGCCCTAGTAGCCCACTTCGATTTTTTAAGATCCCCTTTCAGTCTCTGTTGCAAAATAATAAATAATAAATAATAAATAATAAATAATAAATAATAAATAATAAATAATAAATAATAAATAATAAATAATAAATAATAAATAATAAATAATAAATAATAAATAATAAATAATAAATAATAAATAATAAATAATAAATAATAAATAATAAATAATAAATAATAAATAATAAATAATAAATAATAAATAATAAATAATAAATAATAAATAATAAATAATAAATAATAAATAATAAATAATAAATAATAAATAATAAATAATAAATAATAAATAATAAATAATAAATAATAAATAATAAATAATAAATAATAAATAATAAATAATAAATAATAAATAATAAATAATAAATAATAAATAATAAATAATAAATAATAAATAATAAATAATAAATAATAAATAATAAATAATAATATAATTTGTACCGCTTTAATTGTTTTCTGTTTCCCAACGGTTGACTGGCAGAGAATACTTTTCGTATTAAGTCCGCCTTGTATTTACATTTTCTATGTATTATGTACAAAAGTTTATTAAATAAAATAAAAAATAAATAATAACAAATATGCTAGCCCCAAGCTTATTTTTCACATACAAAAGGTCCAGCTAATTGAACTTTTGTCCAACGACACTTGGATCGCTTATTTTGATGTTTATTCGTTGAAATCCGATCGAAACAAAGGTCATCTATATAGTAGAATACCTTCGAGTTATCGTTTTGAAACGATTGAAGGACGATTAATGTACCAGAATACACTTCGACGACACTTCGATAGAATCGCTGCCGCTCAAGTTCTATCGACAGTTGTGAATACGAAAATGGTTTGAACGACTAAATCGCTACGATATCGTCACGGTTTTTATTACGAGAATCGGGCTACAGATAGCGTAAGGTCATGGGTTCGAGTCCCATCGGAGCTGGTTGTGAGACGGGTCGATTTTTTCTAAATACTTCATTTTTAGTTTTTCACGTGCTAGTGTTTTCGTGACAGCCACTATGCGTGCTTGATTGTATTATTCAAGAAAATTATCAACATGTCTCTACAAAGTACCTAAGGTATTTAAATACTGTATTGTGCCTCTATGTACGAATACTTCGATCAAAACGCAGAATAAAAATATTTATTCGTTAAAAATCTAAATATTTGGTGCAATGCTATGAAAAGGGACTCCAAAATTCCAGAACAAGTTTTATTAAAAAACAAGATTTCAACCAGTGCAGTTGTGCGAGTAGGTAAGTATGACCGGCCGGTGCGGTATACGGGCGGTCGGGAGGAATGACGTCGAACGTGGTAAAAGCCGATTGCTAGCGAACAACCGAGGCAATAGTGTTTTAAACAAATTAATTTTTACAATAATTTTGTAAATACTTATCGTATTGATGTGAAATGACCATTATCATTGAAAAATGGAAAATGAAGTATTTAGAAAATAAAATCCATTTTCCATTTTTCAATAATAAAAATTGCATTGTGAATGCAAAAAAAGTAAAAATTTAAATAACATGAACTTTATTTTTATTTTCCCATGTCCATTGAAGTACAATTCAATTCAATTCAATTCAATTTATTCATTCCATAACAATACATACAATTGTGTCGGAAATAAAGTTAAAAAATAAATACAATATTAATCAAAAATAGTAGTAATACAATAATAATCAAAAATAGTAATAAGTCAATCAATCAAAATACACTTCATATCATATGAATTATTAAATCTTGTTTGTGTTTTATTTACATTATTGTTATCGACAACCTAAAATCGGCTTGAGGGCAGCTCTAAAACTCACACACACGTTTGCAAATTACACACACTAGCTCATGTCATTTTCGGTCTCACAACCAAGCGAACTCTGTCCGTCTATTACTAGAGTATAATAAGTTTATGGTTGTACGTAGTACTTATAAATTCCTTGACTATTTGTATGCTTGACACCTTTGAGTATTCAAAACCTTGACACCATTGCTTGACACTCACTTCAAAACAAACTAAAATAATACTCTCTGTCACAACACTTCGTCAAAAACAACAGTTTCTAGAAAAATATTTCTATATACAGTGCCACAAACTTATCTGTTCCTGTCATAGGTTCCGGTGGGTGGCCAAAATGTTGAAACCATGAAGCTCGACTTAATACTGAGGTAACTGGAGAGTGCAGTACGAACAAAAACCACCTACACTTTAAAAAAATACGTATGATCATATGCATGAAGTTTGACTTAATACTCTGAGGTAACTGGAGCTCTCACCCTGAATAAAAAAGTGTCGCCAGCAAATTTGACATTTATGTATGTAGTGGCAGGTAGTGGCTGTCAGTTGTCTCATATGACCATACGTATTTTTTAAAGTGTAGGTGAGACGGAAGACAGCCACTGTGTTATTTGTGGTATTCAAAAAATTGTTCGTACTGCACTCTCCAGTTACCTCAGTATTAAGTCGAGCTTCATGGTCATATGAGACAGCTGACAGCCACTACATACATAAATGTCAAATTTGCTGGCGACACTTTTTTATTCAGGGTGAGAGCTCCAGTTACCTCAGAGTATTAAGTTAAACTTCATGGTTGAAACCATGAAGCTCGACTTAATACTGAGGTAACTGGAGAGTGCAGTACGAACAATTTTTTGAATACCACAAATAACACAGTGGCTGTCTTCCGTCTCACCAACATTTTAAAAAAATATGTATGGTCATATGAGACAGCTGACAGCCACTACATACATAAATGTCAAATTTGTTGGCGACACTTTTTTATTCAGGGTGAGAGCTCCAGTTACCTCAGAGTGTTAAGTCAAACTTCATGGTTGAAACCATGAAGCTCGACTTAATACTGAGGTAACTGGAGAGTGCAGTACGAAAAATTTTTTGAATACCACAAATAACACAGTGGCTGTCTTCCGTCTCACCTACACTTTAAAAAAATACGTATGGTCATATGAGACAGCTGACAGCCACTACATACATAAATGTCAAATTTGCTGGCGACACTTTTTTATTCAGGGTGAGAGCTCCAGTTACCTCAGAGTATTAAGTCAAACTTCATGGTTGAAACTAACGTGTTTTTTTTTAATGTCATTTTGCTGTCAAGTTCATGTCCAACCATAACGCTGCTGGCAGTACAGGATCATGGATGGCCGATCATGTTGGCCGACCATGATGGCCCATCGTGTACAGTACAGGGGCAGTTTGCGTTGCTCGCAGACTCGCAGACGGCAATCACACGCAAACCGGCCCTGTACACGATGAAGTTTTTGTCTCACCATAATATCTATTTATAATAATATATTTATTATCTTTTTATCAATATTAAATATATTTACGACCCATGCCCAACACCAAACCCATCCTTCCTTCTCCCACACTGAAACTGGCAGAATTATTCCTCTGTCAAGAGGAGTGGATTGCCACAACAAAATAAAGAAGAAGACTTTGACATTGACATTGACAGTTGGTGAGCTGAGCTGAGTGAAGAGAGAGAGTGCACGCAGAACTTTTATTATTTGGAGTTTTGCTATGTAGATTGAGATTGAGATTCCTTGTTAGATCTCAAGCTGTTTCTTGCGTTTTCACTTTCAGATGTACCTACTTACGCACTTCCACCCATCTGTGCCCTGCCCATGCTCCCACCTCCCTCCCTCTCACTCCTTGGTCACTCAAATAGCTACAAAGTAAAGAAATACTATAGCTAAGGCCAGCCATGTAAAAGTGCAGTAGATAATTTGTGAATAGTGTAGCGGTGGTGTAGTGTAGAAGCCTTTCTCTTTTGATACAGATCGTTATTGCAGCAATAAAATTACCAAGAAAAATCTGAATATGTAACTTCATAGTGAAAATCCTCCTGCATACACTTGGCGATTGATTCAAAATGCAGGAGCAACAAAAGAAAGTTCATTATTGTCCACATGAAGGTTGTAATGCTACTTTTAGTAGACCTTACAGAGTAATGGATCATATTTATGCAGCACATACTAATTTGGTAAGTTTATTGTTAGGCAATTTTTGATAAACATTTAGAAATAAATTAAGTACTTAACACAAAAAAAGTTAATCAAATATTTGCAGGTATATTTTGTTTCTGATCACATCATACTAAATCAAATCAACCAAATTATGGTCACTTGATTTATATATTGAGTCAGTCCAAAATTTATGTAAATAATCAGATTCTTCTAAAACATACTGTTTCATCTGTTTTTCCTTCAGAGAGCATATGCTTGTCAAGAAGCAGGCTGTACAAAATCATATTCCAACAAAAGCCATCTCATCAGACATTTTAATACAGTGCATAAGCAAATCCAGAATGATGTTCTATACAGGTAATTTTGACCTTTTACATACATAATAAAAATGTTGAATTTTTTTATGAGCAAGCAGTTAACCATTGTTGTATTTGTGGTTCATACTATGTGATGTTAAATTGACTTTTGAAATAACATAGGTATTAGTTTCATTTTGCCTATTAATTTAAATCTTTTGACTTTTCAGTTGCCCTATATGCTTGAAAACTTTTGTAAATAGACAAAATTTAAAGAGACACTTAAAGGTTCAACATACTCTTAAAAATCAGTTTATTTGTGATTTTTGCAATATGGGCTTCAAAAAGAAGAATCAACTGAGAGCTCACATGTATCAACATACTGGTATAAAAGCATTTGTGTAAGTTCTGATATATTATTCTGTTTTTTTTGTATTTAGGTTACATTTTTTTTTCGATTATGTATAACTTTTCTTCTTCAGGTGTAATATATGTCCTGACAAAGGCTTTGTTACTTTATATGACAAGAAACGGCATATGCGATGTCATAAGACATATGATTGTATAGAATGCCAACTGCAGTTTAATGTTTGGTCTCAATATCAAAAACATCGGAAACTTGTACATACAGTCTCAGGTACTTAAATAGTGATATATATTGCAAAATGTAATCTAAATATATTACTGGCTTGTAATATATTTACATTGCATTTAAGTAATTTCAACATTTCAGAATACATTTGTAATGAATGTACAAGGAGTTTTAAACAAAGAAGTCATATTGTTCAACACCTCAAAAGTCACAGTCAGGCACATATGAGCACATTGTACAAATGTCCATATGAAAACTGTCCAAGGTAAAAAGCTGAAATACCATATTAATAGTTCATTATTGTTAATAAAATTAACAGAACCATATAGCTATTTAATCAAACCTGTAAGGTCATAACCATAACTTTACCAAACTTGTCACATTCAGTATTCATCTGTTTCTGTATGCTTTACAAACAGTAAATAGTGTAAAACTTTTTATAGTCCAAAGCATAAACAGTAAACTGAAATTGTAGAATAAAATCATATTGATTTATGTTTACATACTTCTTACCTATTTTTATATTGTATAAGCACGATAGAATATAAAACTTCAAGATGAAAAAACTGAAATGTGTAAAAGTTTAAACTACTTTTGGGGGGTACCTACTATAAAGTAGGGTTATTGAGTTTCACTGAACCATATATTTATTCACTTAAATTCATCAATAAAAGTTATATATCAATCTTTTACTTTCAGACTTTATACCAGAAATAGTAATCTCAGACAGCATATTTTGATTAAACATGTAACTCTCATACATGAATGTGTCGTTTGTAAGGCCCATTTGTCCTCTAAGGTAAGTTTTATCAAGCAGTTTTTTAAAGCATCTTATCTTAAGCCTTAAAATTACTATAAACTCTTTACTTGCCTAGATAAGATTAAAAATCCTTTGTAATATTTTGCCTCAAAAAACCGCCACCCCGCGCCAGCTGCTGCGTTTCCAATGGGTATTTTCCCTAAGATATGTGGCCTATTTGAAGCAGGGTATTGTGGACAACAGGTCGCGAGTTCGATGAACATAACTATATGTGTATCATAACAGTAACTTACCTACCAAGAAAAGTATTTAACGTTTTTATTCATGATCTAGTATCCACAACACAAGTTCTTGAATGAAACTAACTTTAGGCTGGCTAGATAATAGGTGCGATTGTAAGAAATTTATTTATTTTGCCTGAACATATTCATATCACAACATTCACAACTCACAACCCACATTGTTTCAGGCTTGTTTAAAAATTCACATGAGAAGAAAACATGAACAGCCTCCGAAAGAACCCCCAGTACGGAAGACTAAAGCTACTGGTCGAAAGGAGAGAAAGGACAAAGGCATATCTAGGTCTTCAACTGCTCTTAAATTAGCTGGATGTGAAGTGATTATCGAAGAAACTGACGAGGAGTATATTAGTCCTGTACATATAATACAGCCCGATTTAAAATTTTTGGCGTCTCGAAAAATCGCGCGAGACAGTGCGCAGAACACAAGCCCATGTGCGTCGTCTCTGAACATCGCGCGAGACTATGCACAGAACACAATCTCATGCGCTTCATCTCAGATCATCCCGAGAAACGATGCGCAGGACACAATGTCATGCGCATCATCTCTGAACATCGCGCGATCCTATGCGCAGGACACAGTCACATGCACATCGTCAAAGAGCATCGTGCGAGACGATGCACAGGACACAATTCCAGGCGTATCGTCTCTGAACATCGCGCAAGACCACGCACAGAACACAATCTCAAGCGCATCGTCTCAGAACATCGCGCGAGATCATGCACAGAACACAATTCCAAGTACATCATCTCAGAACATCGGGCAAAACGATGCACATGGCACAATTTCATGCGCATCATCTCTAAACATCGCGCGAGCCTATGCCCAGGACACACTCACATGCACATCGTCCCAGAGCATTGTGCGAGACCATGCACATGACACAATTCCATGCGCATCGTCTCTGAACATAGCGCGAGACTATGCGCAGGACAAAATCTCATGCGCATCGTCTTTGAACATCGTGCGAGACCATGCACGGAACATAATCCTATGCGCATCATCTTTGAACATCGCGCGAGACTATGCGCAGGACGCAATCTCCTGCGCATCGTCTCAGAACATCGCGCGAGATTATATTCAGAACACAATCTCATGCACATCGCCTCAGAACATTGCGCGTGATTATGTTCAGAACACAATCTCATGCGCATCGTCTCAGAACATTGCGCGAGACCATGCACAGGGCACAATCCCATGCGCATCGTCTCAGAACATCGCGCGAAACGATGTGCAGGACACAATCTCATGCGCATCATCTTTGAACATCTCGCGAGACTATGCGCAGGACGCAATCTCATGTGCATCATCTTTGAACATCATGCGAGACTATGCGCAGGACACAATCTCTTGCGCATCATCTCCGAACATCGCGCGAGATTATGCGCAGGACACCATCTCATACGCATCGTCTCTGAACATCGCACGAGACTATGCTCAAGACACTATGCTAAGCACGAATTCACCTCTCTCACCCGCAAACATTTAAATTTTTGCGTGTGGATAATGGAGGTGGCGGGTGCTCTGATGCATATAGTGGCTAACTACACGACCGCCATTAAGATTAAAGCGCACTGTATAGCTCCCGGCATTTATCTTGAACCAACCCATAGACAAAACAACCTGCGCAGTTGCAATATTTAGTACAAATTTTCTTCTGCGCAGATTTTATTGTCTATGGTTTGGTTCAAGATAATTGCTCAGACGTGTATCAAGTATTATCACGTTGTTATGTTTTATTGTAGATATTTATTTTATGAGACGTAAGATTTAATATATAACGTATCATGTAAGGAAAAACTATTTAATGTAGTTTAAGTTAGTAGCTAGGCTAGTAAAAATTACGCTGACTTTAAACTTTAATAGAAATAATTATTTCTCATAAAAAACAATTGGTAAAAGTTACTTGTTCATAAATGTATCAGACTGATTTTTTTATCATTACATTCATTATATACTATGTCGCTTTTACATATTCAAGTACATCAACATTTTATTTTTATTTAAGATTAGTTTGTGTTGTATAAGAGCTAATTTTTCCTTTGATGAATAATGCTTTGAGTAAGTATATTAAATTCATACTCATTACCAATATTATAAATGCTAGAAGTATTTGTCTGTTTCTCTACCTGTCTGTCAGTTACCTTTTCACGACTAAACCACTGTGCCGATTGTGATGAAATTTGGCATAGGGATAGAATTAGACCTTGGGAAAAGTACTTTTATCACTTTATATTAAGACTAGCGGCCGCCCGCGGTTTCACCCGCGTGGTTCCCGTTCCCGTGGGAATGTCGGGATAAAAAGTACATATAAACCTTCCTCTTGAATCACTCTATCTATTTAAAAAAAACGCATCAAAATCCGTTGCGTAGTTTCAAAGATTTAAGCATACAAAGGGACATAGGGAAAGAGAAAGCGACTTTGTTTTATACTATGTAGTGATGTGCTTTTCTATGATACAGCGTTAGGTACCTTTAATTATTTTTAGAAAATGAAGAAAATACTCTAAATCCTAATCATTTATATTTACATAGTAACTTTTTTGTTGAATTCTGGGCCCCCGGCCTTTCTTTTGGTCGCCCGTTGCATTTTACCTATTATGTTACTGCGATCTTCATAGAAAATATATAGTTTAAGAAAGTATAGTAGTACTAGATATCCGTATATTTTGCTTCCAAGTGTAATATGTACCGTAGTGTAAAAGCGTATTCAATATAATAGTATAGTCACGTATTGTGCTGTATATCTGCTGAGCTGGGACGTGCGAAAACAACTTGTACAACATGATGGGCTGTCGATTACTGACATTTTATTTTATCAACAAAACTGCATTCAATGCGACTTTTTTTTAAATAGTTTCTCTTGAGAAATGTTCAACATTGACTCGCATGTCGCATGACATCGAATATATATATTACCCGTATATATATATTAGTCTATGATCGAATGCATGATGTCATACATTGAGTTCCTTTTATTTTATTCATCATGTGTGTAATGGTCGGTACACACGCAGCGACTTTGATCGATGGCGACTTGGTATTAGTTAGTTATTAGTATCGATCATAAGTCGCCAGCGACAATAAATCGCTGCTAAATTCACGTCCACACATGATTTGGACATCGCCAGCGAGTCGCTATCGACCAAAAGTCACTGCCGTGCGTGTGGACCGACCATTAAGATATATTTTTATCCTTAGGATTGATCATCAGATAGGATTTGACGACCGATTTGGCGCAGGGGTAGGCTACCCACCTTCTGCGCCAGAGGTCTCGGGTTCGATTCCCGAACAAGACAAATATTTGTGTGCATGAACATGTCTATTTGTCTTGGTCTGGGTGTTTACTATGTATATTAAGTATGTATTTACAAACAAAAAGTATTTAAGTATATATTTATCCGTTATCAAGTTTTCCATGATACAGTTTCTTAATGAAATTAAAATGGGCTTAGATAATTGGTGTGAATGTAAGAAGTTATTTATTTATTTTATTTATCATTGATTGATACGATAAAATTGCAGGATGTTGTTTGTTCGTATTTTTGCCGGTTCGATGAATGCAGTTTAGTTTCTTTACAATAATTTTATTATGGAATGGTTCTTTTTACAGATGTTATACCTCACGAGCGCGGGTGAGCCTCGCTTGTGCGGGTGAGCCACGCTTGTGTGTGTAAATGTACATGCACACCATAGAGTAACTTTTTACATACTTGTAGGAAATAGAAACCAATCTTGGGTCCTTTTATTGAAAGTGCTTAACTATGCTATCTGTTGTCTGGTGCAAACAGCGTTTGATATATAAATATACGCACTTAGACACATTGTTGTTAAAAAAGTGATTATAACAACTTTTTTGGCTTAGTAATTCCCATTTGAATGTATGAAGATTGTGCCCTCTGATTTTGGCACACGCACACAGGAGCGCGTGTCTATACGCATTACAACTACAAGACTAAGTGTGGCTCACCCGCGCTCGTGAGATAAAACATCTGTAATGAAATGCGCTATCCTCCAGTACTTTCCCTCCACCTTATACAAATAGAACTTTGTCATATTAAGTACCTATGCATGTATACTGTATACCGCGTTATTTTGCAACCCGATTTTATGCCGATTTATAACCGGGCTTCACCTGCGAGACGCCTAACGTTCATATAATGGTATGATTAGCGTTTATTAAATTGTGCACTAAACTATGCGATAAATGTGTGGCCTCACTCATTTGATGTTTGATTCTAGCGTCCAGCAGCTTAGCGCGTGATTTGGGATAAAAAAATCAAAATTGAGGCGACTGCAGTGCTGCTGTAATAGATGGATTAGATTACATTGAATTTATTAAATTACCATGCCAGACTCATTTGTCCACCTAACCTAATTATCATTTAATGGTCGTAGAGTATTACTTCACAAAGAGCTTTTGAATGTGACCGTGTTTTGACAAGTTCGTCTACCGAATGACTGTAGTACGTGTAGCCAACGCATTATGATGGGGCCACACTATGGGGATTTGCCGATGTTCAACTTCGCTTGAATTGTCGCGAGAATTATTGCTTTAAATTTATCGCCATAGTGTGGCCGCTCGATCGCAAAAATTCACGCGATAATCGCCACTCGAGCTATCGGCATAATAAGGCATACGGTGTAGTGAATGCCGTAGTAAAATTTTCGCTTTAATTTTTGCGATAACGTGGCTACACTGTGTTGGAATTTGGCAAATCCCGATGTCTATTGGCGTATTCCCATAGTGTGGCCGCAGCATTAGAGGCCCGCTAAATCCCTTTGATGAGTCGAAAGTTACCGCCGCGCCGCCGTCTGAGCTATCGCATAACGTCTAACCAATGTCATAGCAAATTAGCGCGCTAAGACCCGGCCACACCTGCGTACTACTTATATCAAATAGCGCGCTAATTAATGGCATTACACGGAGGTGAAGCCCCAGCATTGCGCTTATAAATGTGCTGTCTCTGTCCACAAAGGGTGTAATAGTAGGTGGCTGTCCAACATCGATCCGAGCCTGTATTCCAACGGGAATACAGGTAGACACAAAAATCATGGGGACAACGGTCCCCATGATTTTTGTCCTCGTGATGGGGACAACGGGAATTGAATAAATTTATAAAATGTGTTCCCGTTGTCCCCATTAATGTGGAAAAAAATCGTGGGAACAACCGAACGACATAAGTGGCTTATTTATTTCATAATCATGACGTTCTGTTGTCCCCATAACTTTTTCCCCATCATGGGGACAACGGGAACAAATTTTAAGGGGACAACGGGAATATAGGGATCCGAGGTCCGATTGCTATACATGTTTAAAGATCGGGGACATCATTATAATCTTGCATAGTTATTTATTAAGTAGAATAAAATTACTACCTAAATAAATAAAATAAAATGACTTCCTCTACATAAACAAGTCTTTTATTGTATTAAACGACTCCAAGTCTCCAACTCTGTAGGCTATATGAAGACCGCGTTCGCTTGCGTCGGTTAGTGCGTATATTTAACAGGATAATGAATTATGGTAACTTGTGCTAAGCTAATGGGCGATTTTCTGAAAGCTCAGTCACTAGATGGCGCTGTCCCACCTATGCAGTTAGAAGGAACGGAACGTTATAAATTTTACTTTTACGCGACTTTTTTACGTAAAACGGAACGTCAGACAGATGTTATTTATTTACCTAAATATTTAAATTTACCTATTTCGTTTCTGTTCCTCACAGTAGTACTTATTTAATATATTATTAGTTTCCTTTGGGTTGTTAAAAAGTCATTAATTTAAATATGTTTCATACCAAAATATACCATAGACATGTACATACTTATTCAACGCCATCTAGTGAAGCAATTGGAAGCTTTTTTTTTTTAAATGGCCTCAGAAAATCGCTCATTCGTGATTTGTACAATATTTCCAATTAAAAATAAAATAGTAGTGTGCGCGTACATTGTACGCGCTAAGGCGCACACGCGCACACTAAGTACTAATTTTATTTTTAATTAACATTGTAAAATAAACAATGAAAGGAGGCTCTAAAGGACAGAAAGGAAAGGAGGCCCCACTTTTAAGAGTTCCGTAGCCGAATGGCAAAAAACGGAAGAACCACTTAATAATATTCATACGAAAATGGGGGGCTCCCCATACATGGACCTGCGGGGCTACCGGCAAAGAAATATGGATATGGGTATGGGCTTCAACTGTCATTTGAATTCCTTATCTTGATAGATTTTTGCTGCTTTATTCTGTTGAACGTTGCTAGCTATAGTGCGTCAATCTTTTCTGTTCCGGTGATTATCTTAGGAACTAAAACAGTTTTCATACGAAAGTCCATTTTGACAGCTAATTTCGTATTGCAAGTGGCTCCTCTGTCACGACTGTCACCGGAACAGAAAAGCTTGTGGCACTGTAGCTATCGTTATACCCGACGTCACAAAACAAGGAACTGATAGCGGCGATTTTCTTTATAAAATTGACTTAAAGTTCCCAAAAACGTATGAAGTTCATATCCATAAAGTTACGCGGTAGCCCCCGGGGGCTACCGGCTAAGAAATCTGGACGTTGCTAGCTTTGGCTTTAGTCTGTGTAAGTCAAGTGGTAAAAATCTATGGTAAAAACTTAAAAAGTTTCCCATTTGATGTGTTGAAGAATATTATTTTAAGTATTTCTTTCAATACTCTCCGTTTATTTAGCGTAATTAAATGAAATATAAAATGGAATTCACTCTTAATATATTTACACTCAATTGCTGGTAAGTACCAAGTACTGTTCAAGTTACAGTAGTTCTAAACAATTTGAAAAACTTTGTTTTCAATTTTCAAGCTTATTGCAATTTGCGCTAATACATGATAATTTAATTTATTGATTTTACCTTATTTCTGTCTTCGTTAACGTAGTGTTAACGAAGACAGAAATAAGGTATTAGCTGTAGAACTAATACTATTATGAGAACCTGAAGACACAAAGAAATGCTCATCATCATGTCAGAAATGCTCAATTCTCTTTAAATACAACCCAATGTATATAACAGATAAATATAAAGCAAATCATAAATAATTCTAGTTAAGATTCAAATGTTTTGTAAAGTAAAGGTTTGTAATTTCATTTTACAGGGGCATTCCTGTTGTTTCAAAGAATCGCAGGGAAAGAATCAATGCTATATCTAAATACTTAATTACAAGTAAACATACTATTGTTTGCTTACAAGAGATTTGGAGTGAAAATGACTATTTGTCTTTAAAGGAAAACTTGAAAAGCAACCTCCCTTATTCCTATTATTTTTATAGGTAAGTATTTCTGTTAAAGATGTTTTTAATAAGCCTTGTCAAGGGATCTTTTCCCCCTCTTCTTTTATTTGCATAATTATTAAAACTTCAATCAAAATACTTATGCTCCTATTAAAATTAAGTAATTTAGAAAAGAACACAAAATGCACAAGTTGCACTCCCAACAACATAATGTTATTAAAGTTTAGGGTTGATTGATATAGACCTATCGATAGGCAATAAACGGACTGAATTCTTACCAATAACATTAAATTTTTATTGATAAAACATGTGGTGTCCATGACACAAGGACAGCAAGTATTAAATGTGTACCACAATACATGCTTAGCATTCTCAACTATATTGTAAAGAAACTAAAGTTGAATGGTAATGTTAAGTCTACTGATCTCTACCCTACTATTATGTAACTTTTATCTTTTAATTAATGTAATTGGTGTTTTGTATAATACCGTTTTAATTGAAGTAAATAAATAAATAAATAAATAAATGTCATAGAAAAATGGAAAATAAAGTATTTAGAAAAAATCGACCCGTCTCACAACCAGCTCCGATGGGACTCGAACCCACGACCTTTCGCTATCCGGGCGACTGCTCTAACCACTGAGCTACGGAGTCGTTACGAGAAGCGTCGAATTTATCAAATACTTTTTACACGCTGTATAGCCAGCGCTAATTTCATCAATGTGAGGATATTACTACCCCCACACGCGAAAGAAATACCTTTCCAGATATTTGACAATCGCTAAAGAAGAAATTACTATGGCAAGTTATTAAAATTTTACTTTTTTGCATTCACAATGCAATTTTTATCATAGAAAAATGGAAAATAAAGTATTTAGAAAAAATCGACCCGTCTCACAACCAGCTCCGATGGGACTCGAACCCACGACCTTTCGCTATCCGGGCGACTGCTCTAACCACTGAGCTACGGAGTCGTTACGAGAAGCGTCGAATTTATCAAATACTTTTTACACGCTGTATAGCCAGCGCTAATTTCATCAATGTGAGGATATTACTACCCCCACACGCGAAAGAAATACCTTTCCAGATATTTGACAATCGCTAAAGAAGAAATTACTATGGCAAGTTATTAAAATTTTTACTTTTTTGCATTCACAATGCAATTTTTATCATAGAAAAATGGAAAATAAAGTATTTAGAAAAAATCGACCCGTCTCACAACCAGCTCCGATGGGACTCGAACCCACGACCTTTCGCTATCCGGGCGACTGCTCTAACCACTGAGCTACGGAGTCGTTACGAGAAGCGTCGAATTTATCAAATACTTTTTACACGCTGTATAGCCAGCGCTAATTTCATCAATGTGAGGATATTACTACCCCCACACGCGAAAGAAATACCTTTCCAGATATTTGACAATCGCTAAAGAAGAAATTACTATGGCAAGTTATTAAAATTTTTACTTTTTTGCATTCACAATGCAATTTTTATCATAGAAAAATGGAAAATAAAGTATTTAGAAAAAATCGACCCGTCTCACAACCAGCTCCGATGGGACTCGAACCCACGACCTTTCGCTATCCGGGCGACTGCTCTAACCACTGAGCTACGGAGTCGTTACGAGAAGCGTCGAATTTATCAAATACTTTTTACACGCTGTATAGCCAGCGCTAATTTCATCAATGTGAGGATATTACTACCCCCACACGCGAAAGAAATACCTTTCCAGATATTTGACAATCGCTAAAGAAGAAATTACTATGGCAAGTTATTAAAATTTTTACTTTTTTGCATTCACAATGCAATTTTTATCATAGAAAAATGGAAAATAAAGTATTTAGAAAAAATCGACCCGTCTCACAACCAACTCCGATGGGACTCGAACCCACGACCTTTTTCCTCCTCGACGAACCTCGACGGTTGTGAGACGGGTCGATTTTTTCTAAATACTTTATTTTCCATTTTTCTATGATAAAAATTGCATTGTGAATGCAAAAAAGTAAAAATTTTAATAACTTGCCATAGTAATTTCTTCTTTAGCGATTGTCAAATATCTGGAAAGGTATTTCTTTCGCGTGTGGGGGTAGTAATATCCTCACATTGATGAAATTAGCGCTGGCTATACAGCGTGTAAAAAGTATTTGATAAATTCGACGCTTCTCGTAACGACTCCGTAGCTCAGTGGTTAGAGCAGTCGCCCGGATAGCGAAAGGTCGTGGGTTCGAGTCCCATCGGAGCTGGTTGTGAGACGGGTCGATTTTTTCTAAATACTTTATTTTCCATTTTTCTATGATAAAAATTGCATTGTGAATGCAAAAAAGTAAAAATTTTAATAACTTGCCATAGTAATTTCTTCTTTAGCGATTGTCAAATATCTGGAAAGGTATTTCTTTCGCGTGTGGGGGTAGTAATATCCTCACATTGATGAAATTAGCGCTGGCTATACAGCGTGTAAAAAGTATTTGATAAATTCGACGCTTCTCGTAACGACTCCGTAGCTCAGTGGTTAGAGCAGTCGCCCGGATAGCGAAAGGTCGTGGGTTCGAGTCCCATCGGAGCTGGTTGTGAGACGGGTCGATTTTTTCTAAATACTTTATTTTCCATTTTTCTATGATAAAAATTGCATTGTGAATGCAAAAAAGTAAAAATTTTAATAACTTGCCATAGTAATTTCTTCTTTAGCGATTGTCAAATATCTGGAAAGGTATTTCTTTCGCGTGTGGGGGTAGTAATATCCTCACATTGATGAAATTAGCGCTGGCTATACAGCGTGTAAAAAGTATTTGATAAATTCGACGCTTCTCGTAACGACTCCGTAGCTCAGTGGTTAGAGCAGTCGCCCGGATAGCGAAAGGTCGTGGGTTCGAGTCCCATCGGAGCTGGTTGTGAGACGGGTCGATTTTTTCTAAATACTTTATTTTCCATTTTTCTATGATAAAAATTGCATTGTGAATGCAAAAAAGTAAAAATTTTAATAACTTGCCATAGTAATATCTTCTTTAGCGATTGTCAAATATCTGGAAAGGTATTTCTTTCGCGTGTGGGGGTAGTAATATCCTCACATTGATGAAATTAGCGCTGGCTATACAGCGTGTAAAAAGTATTTGATAAATTCGACGCTTCTCGTAACGACTCCGTAGCTCAGTGGTTAGAGCAGTCGCCCGGATAGCGAAAGGTCGTGGGTTCGAGTCCCATCGGAGCTGGTTGTGAGACGGGTCGATTTTTTCTAAATACTTTATTTTCCATTTTTCTATGATAAAAATTGCATTGTGAATGCAAAAAAGTAAAAATTTTAATAAATAAATGTCAATCAGCACTAGTACTAATCAGAAAAATGTTTTAATTCCAAATAAGTTATTTCTTTTACCTATAAACCTTATTTCTGCAATTGTGGCATCAATTGTGTGCTTATATATTCTTGATGAGTAGGTATACAAATTACTTGGTTGCTTATTTTGTAAATTAAAAGTTGTTTCAAAGTTTGATGACTGACTTTAAAAACCAGTAACTTATGTACACCAGACCAGAACATAATATACCTACTCTCTGCCGAGAGATATGTGCTCTGGCAGTCACAATCATGATCAGAGCAAAATTAATAGATATTGAGTTAAAGAAAATAATAATATGTGTACCTAATCGAATATATTGTTTCCTTCTAACATAATTTAAAGTTAATATTATTTTATGTTTGTTTATGTATAATAGATACCTAAACTCAAAACGACTGGACCGATTTTAAAAATTATTTCACTATCATAATTCAAAAGGCTACATTCTTCTTGAGTGACATATTATATTCAGATATTCCCACGGGAATGGGTACCACCCGAGTAAGACCGCGCGGAGCCACTAGTATTAAAATATTTGTGAAAGAAATTGTCTGTCTGTCTGTTACTTTTTCATCTCTAACGACATAAATGATATTACAATACTGTGTTCACAGTTCACACTAATCAAAGAAAGACAACAGAATAACTATACCATACATCTTTTATAGTAACTTAAATCACTAAAATCTACACATAGTTGGTATTATTGCTATTTCATATTATTCACTATATTTTTAGTGGGGTCCTTGGCTCTGGATTATGTATATTTTCCAAATGGGTTATTCAAGATGTATTTTTCCATCAATGGTCCCTAAATGGGTACATTCACAAAATTCACCATGGAGACTGGTTTGGTGGAAAAGGTGTCGGGCTATGTCGTATTAAATGTGGAGAACGGATGGTCAATGTTTATTGTACCCATGTAAGTAATTATCAGTTTACTTTTCTGTACTTTGTAAAATTTAACATGGGCCCTATGACAGGTCATTCTTGTCGTGCCAAGCAAATAGTTCTTTATGCTATTGGAATAAAGCACAGAAGAAATGAGGCCCTATTCCTTGTGCAGATGCAACTAATGCTTTGCACTAATGAGCTGTCACAGCTTACACAGTTTAACAGTGAAAAAACTATCTAAAATGTTTGAATTCATTTATTTAGTGTATTTGTCTGCATGTATGCGTGTAGGTACTGTAGAAAAATAAATAAAATAATACTTAAAAGTTATGGGTAGACAACCAGGGGCTTTTGCATATTCTGCTTCATTATACCAGTTACCACTGTGTTAATTAATAATGTTTTAATTTGCACAGTTGCATGCCGAATACCACGAAGACGACATCTACTTGGCACATAGAGTTCTGCAAGCCTACTCCACGGCTGAACTCGTGAACTTGACCAAAGCACCTGCAGATGTATCTATTCTTGCTGGCGACCTAAATACTGGCCCTGGTGACTTGTCTTATAGGTAACTATAACTATTGACTTGCAAAACGAATAGGCAATAATCCAGACAGGGCAATATATAACATTTCTATCCTGATTTCATCACGGAAGTAGAAAACATGCGCATATCTATTACATAAAAAAATCTGTCACGTCTGAAGTACCTATTTGCCCACAGGATCATTACCCAACTGCCTTCATTAACAGACCCCTATGACTTGCCTTGTGAAGAAACTGATTCAAGAGTTAATAGAGAGCCTGGCACCAGCGAGACTGCCAATAATAGCTACACTGACAGGAGACAGGCTGAATCCGCTCCAGAGGGCAAGAGAATTGACCATATATTGTTCCATGTTAGTCCATCATGGGAGGTAAATAAATTAAAAAATATTCCATTTCATCACCATAAGCAGCAGCCATTTAATGTCCCCACTGCTGGGGCACAGGCCTCCCTTATGGATGAAGAAGGAGAATGGGCAAGTTCAATGCGGATTGGTGGGTATGTGGGTTGCCGAGACGGGCCGCAGACCGCTAACTGCAAGCGACACTACTTGTTTCTATGAATCTCTATGAAGTTTACGCGCCGCGACTGCAGGCCGCAGTGCTGCCGTGCTTGGAATCAATTTCATAGAGATTTATAGAAACAGGTAGTGTCGCTTGCAGTTTGCGGTTGCAGTTTGCAGTCTGCGGCCCGTCCCGGCAACCCACCTTTAACGACTGCAAACGCAGCCGGAACCAACGGCCGGCTTAACGTGCCTTCCAAAGCGCGGAGGGAACCATTGCGAAAGTTGAACCTCGACAATCGCTGGCTGAGCGCGCTAACCACTGCATCTACCAATTGGGTATTTGACTGAATTTTTTTTATTGACTTGAAATGTTCATTTAACTAGTAGCAACACAACAAAGGTATTTATTTTCAAATATCTTGCATATTTTCAGCGATATAGAGCATCAAACTTACTAACCAGACAAGGAGAGCGCTATAGAAACGTGACGTCACGTTTCTATAGCGCCATACTCTCGCCATAGAAAATTTCGTTTTAGAAAGATATAGCTAGAGTCACAATTAAGTAGCTCATAATTCGCTTGTTATAAATAATACATATTGATTTCTTTTTTCATATTTGTTATTCAATAATGTTATATTTTCGCATGTCATAATTAAATATCTACATTTCAACAACAGTCAAACACCCAATTATCCATTTATACACCTCTACATTTTAATGAGTACATACAAAGATTTTAGGGGATGATAGAAGTCCATCAATACGAACAATTTTTACTAAGGGGCCATCCAAGGAATCGCAAAAAAAAACAGCTGTTCACTACATTTTAGTTGAGTCGATGTTGTACTTTTGTAGGTAGGTCGTACCATTGTTCGTATTGATGGACACTATCATCCCCTAAAATCTTAGTAGTAATTAAAATTTAGAGGTGTAGGTACTTATGTATGTAGAGAACTTCTAAAAACCATCAAAATGCGTCACCGCAGTTTTAATAAACGACTGTTTACTTTATCTACAGGCTAAAGTGATCAACTTTGGGAATCCATTAGAAGACAGAGTCCCTGGTGAACCATTCTCCTACTCTGATCACAATGCAGTTACACTGGAATTGAAACTGAAAGCTGGCCAGCATAAAGGGACTCAAAAACAACTAAGCAAAGACTCCGGCTTCGACGTCACAGTAGCACAAGCCATAAAAGTTTGCGAGGAAGCCACTGAAATAATTAACAAATCCAAGAAACTATTTCTGACCACGGGTGGTTTGTTATTCATGTTCCTTTTGGGTACCGTCGGATTCTGGCCAAACAAAATAATTTACGATATCATTAAAATTATTATGACAGGTTTCTGTTTCTACTACATATTGATGGGAACTTTGTGGAATAAAATTGAACTGAACAGTCTGAAGGCTGGGCTCAATGCTTTACAGAACTTTAATAGGACAAGGAATGAAGAAACTTGCAAACCAGTGGAAGAAATAAAAGATGTTGATTAATGGCGAAAACAATTATAACGTAATAATATCAGCTAACAAATATATCAAAATATAATTTGTTGATCGAAGTTCCACATATATATGTAGGTATCATCGCGAACCAGGATTGTTGAGCCACTTGCATATTTATACATTCATAATTTAGATGTGCTATACAATTCGGGCATACACGTTGATACACGTTTGCATTCCATGGTTAAATTGAGATGTTTTCAAGTGGCTCAATAATACCGGTTCGTGACTATACAGCCACGAGCAATATGTAAACAACATAGAACTTTGTCACATTGAAGCGTTCCGAAACAATAATAACTGTTTAATACCTCAAAAGTCATTCAATAGTGTAATATGACATAGTCCTATTTTTTTCACTTAATATTGCTCGTCGTAACTACACATATTCAAATTGTAAAAGGACTGTCACACAACAAATTAAAATCACAATCGGAGAAAGTTAACAAACTGTAGTTATATTCTTGATAGTTTAATATTAGGTATGTAAATGTGATAAACAGAAAAAAGGAAAGAGATAAGTATTATATATTTTCTAAGCTTTTGAAACTAGGTACCTATGTTATGAAGTAAAACATGTAGGTAGACTACGATTAACTCGCATTATTTAACATATTAAATACGACATACTTTAGATATTCATATCTATAATTATGTGATATCTATTTTATAAGGCGAGACTCGGCAGCCCTTGCTCAATGTCTTATTTATTATTAAGTATAACTTAAAGTCTAAGGCCCGATTTCACCAATGATATTTAAACGCGATTAACGCTAAACGTGTTTAAAAAGTATTTCTGTCCCTGTCACATTCAAACAGATGACAGAGCCAGAACTAAGTATTAAACACGTTTAGCGTTAATCACGTTTAAATATCAGTGATGAAAGTCGCCCTTAGATTAATAACTCTTCGCTTCATTCTAAGCTTGTATAAGCTAAAGTAATGATCTGATATTTCAATAAAAATATAATGGTTGCTTTCTTCACCCACACACACACACAACAGAAACTCGCACACAAGAAAAAACAATTGTAGATGAACAGTCTAATCAATTGAATCATGATCCATTTTGATAATTTTGAAAGCATCGAAACTGTAAAGATCAGTGCCAATGTCAACATGTTTGAATTTTAATATCTGTTAAGGCCCTCATCGAAAAGCGAGTAAAACCGCGTCGGTAAAGCTCGCCGGTGGATCATTGCAATATCGACGAGCGAGTAAAACCGCGGTTTTACTCGCTCGTCGATCGATCAGGGCCTTTAGATTATGAACTCATGGTGGATCACGACTATTCTTAGTCTAGCTAGATATTTGATCTCTTTTCATGTATGGAAACAACTTTGTAACTGCAACTAGATTATAACCATAAACTTATTATACCCCTAGTGTTAATTCGTTTATGATTATAACATGGCAACAAACTCTTAAGGGTTCCACAAATATACCTGTCAATTAGCCGCAACAGATCACCCACTCACAGTTTTACATACAAAAACAGAACGTTTATTCGACCGAACGGATCGGCCTGTTCGATCGGGCGATCTGTTAGGGCGCTTACACATTATGCCGCAGCGGCAGCGTTTTTGCGTTTTTCTGTAAGTACATAGACTCGCCTCCGCCCGCCGCCGCCACCGGCACCGCCGTGGCCACAAATTATATAGACTAGTACAGATAGGAATCAAGCCTTATAGCGGCCGTTTGTTAGTGAATGACGGACCCCGATTAGATTTTGACAACATAGTGCTGCCAGAACTATCGACCCTTGATTCGTTATCGATAGTTGTGCAAATCATCGACGTTTGGTACAACCCTAGTAATATACTATTTTAAATTCTGCTCAAATAAAAAACACATTTGATGAAAGAAGGCATTTATTACTTGACATTATAATTTTATCAAATACAAAGTACATAAGTATAAGTTGAGATTTATACAAGACAAAGAATGAGAGTAATGAAATTACTTACTAAATTGACTTTATAGATAAACTAAGAAATATAAATACTTTATCAGCTACAAGAAAAATTAAACTGCTTGCAAATATTTATTATGCACAAATGCTAATGCTATTTTTCCTAGTAGTTTTATTTAGTATCTGCCATTTCATTATTCACTGTTAATATCACTTTAGTTTCAATGCAAGACGCAATAACCTAATTCTAATAGTTAAACATTTAATGCAGTAAGTAATCAATATAGCAACTAACAGCAGTAATTTGCACCATAATTCTGATTTGATAACTTATAACCGCAAGAATAGGCAGACACGGGCATCTTCGCAGCACTCCACAAACCTCGTTGGGACTCAAGTTATCTGAAAAGATTAGATTTGGTTAGTATAGATTCTACATATTGTTACTATAATCTGCCATAACATTTTATAAACAAATAAGTGATAGTTGAACTGAAAAGTTTGTAAATCAAGAAAGAGTAGTGTGTATATTTCATATTTCATATAAAGCACATTTTGTTTGTTGTGCCGCTATGCACAAGTTATAGATAATCAATGTTTATAGTTAATAACTGTTATTAAAGTAGATAAGCTTTGTACATAGACTGATGAGAGGTAGTGTATATATAATTAAGTAAGATCTAAGATAGTAGGTAGCAGTAACAGTTATAACATACCTAGTCATAAGACAATCACAATAAACCATCATTCGTACCGACAACAATCATATATTATCCCACCGGTACATTTGTTATAATTCTGTTCTGTTTGTCAGAATCAGAAATATGAATTTGATGATAAGGCATTTTAAATGTTTTGACAAAGTTATTGAATTACTTACACTGTTATTTTCTCTTGACTTGGTATTAACAACTTCACTAAATTGAAACTTGTTAAATGTGACAGCTGATTATTTAAATTTAATCCCAAGTAATCTACTGTGCTTTATCATTATCACCATATGATATCACTTCTAAATGTATATTTTTTAACAAAACTAATCAATAATTAATTACACATACCTACTTACATTCATATAAAAAGAATAAACAAACATTACCTACCTTTCATTCATAACTTCTTCTTCAACATGTCAATGACAAGTACAAAATCATATGTTGTTGGCCCAAAACTGTGCCACTCTCACCGCATTATCTGCAGCCAACATGAGGTCCTCACGCGTGCAGGTGTCCGGGCATGCATGCAGAGCAATCAATGAGGTGGGCCATGGTCTGTGGAGTGTAACCACACATGCACGCGAGATCCGTGTTACTGGTGAAGCCCCACCTGGACAGGTTGTCTTTACTTCGACCAACTTGGGTACGGAGTCTATTTAAAGATTTCCATAATGATCTGGGAAGTTCAAGGCCAGGAGGGAGCTTTTCCTGGATGAGCACATATGGGTGTGGAAGGGTAGCAGAGTTTCCCACAGTTTAACTTTGGTTAAAGAGGCCTCCGTGGTGCCAGGCATGACGCACTTGTAAAAACTATTGCGACTCTTTAGCCTTTGATAAATTTCATAACTTTCTGAGAAACCGAATCTTCTTTACTCCGGTTAAGTTGTGAACTGTATTTTCTTTTGTTTTGGTTAGTTTTAAGAAATACAAAGTTGCCTCTTGGAATTACCTAAAACAACAAAACTCAAGTTCAGGTTAATGTAATAAATAATTGATACATAAAACTACGTAAATAGATTTACTTACGTGTACCGAAGGCATCTTCGAATAATGTATCCATATTTCTGTAAAGAAATATCTGAGAAAAAGTGGAAAAACATCTAAAGAATACTAGAAAACCGAAATGAGTAAAAAAACACAAACTAAATAAACGTCATCTTGAATTTCTTGAAAAAAGTGACAGCCTTAATTTTAGCCAATGGGGGCACCCCAACAAAATGGCGGTCTTAATTATAGCCAATGAATGGGTATCGGGGCTACCGGCCACTAAGTTTTGACCTATTCTATGGGTGATTCCAACGCCTGGCCGTGGCGTCGTGTCAGGCCTATTTCACTCCCCGTGTCGGCTCGAAAACGCGGCGGCAACGCCGGCGTTGTAAATCCATAGAAATTAGGTCCGCAAATGAGCTAGAATATATGCGATAGAAAGAGATGCAACGACAACGAGTGGCCGTTCGTAATTTGCCTGCGCCGTACAAGCTGAATTCTACTTTATTACGTTATAGTTAGAGTTGCTATTTATTTAAATGACTTAGCGGAGTAAACGATCTGTTACATAGTAACTATTAAGTAATCTGTGGTCGTGTGTAAGGCTTCATACAAATCTAAAGGGGACTAGTACAGCGGTGCTGTGGTGGGGCGTGGCGACGGACGGTACCGCTGCCGCTGCGGCATAAAGTGTAAGCGCGCTTAGTGCAGGCGTTGGAATCACCCATAGAATAGGTCAAAACTTAGTGGCCGGTAGCCCCGATACCCATTCATTGGCTATAATTAAGACCGCCATTTTGTTGGGGTGCCCCCATTGGCTAAAATTAAGGCTGTCACTTTTTCAAGAATTTGAAGATGACGTTTATTTAGTTTGTGTTTTTTTTTACTCATTTCGGTTTTCTAGTATTCTTTAGATGTTTTTCCACATTTCTCAGATAATTCTTTACAGAAATATGGATACATTATTCGAAGATGCCTTCGGTACACGTAAGTAAATCTATTTACGTAGTTTTATGTATCAATTATTTATTACATTAACCTAAATTTGAGTTTTGTTGTTTTAGGTAATTCCAAGAGGCAACTTTGTATTTCTTAAAACTAACCAAAACAAAAGAAAATACAGTTCACAACTTAACCGGAGTAAAGAAGATTCGGTTTCTCAGAATGTTATGAAATTTATCAAAGGCTAAAGAGTCGCAATAGTTTTTAAAAGTGCGTCATGCCTGGCACCACGGAGGCCTCTTTAACAAAAGTTAAACTGTGGGAAAACTCTGCTACCCTTCCACACCCATATGTACTCATCCAGGAAAAGCTCCCTCCTGGCCTTGAACTTCCCAGATCATTATGGAGATCTTTAAATAGACTCCGTACCCAAGTTGGCCGAAGTAAAGACAACCTGTCCAGGTGGGGCTTCACCAGTAACACGAATCTCGCGTGCAGTTGTGGTTACACTCCACAGACCATGGCCCACCTCATTGATTGCTCTGCATGCCCGGACACCTGCACGCGTGAGGACCTCATGTTGCCTGCAGATAACGCGGTGAGAGTGGCACAGTTTTTGGGCAACAACATATGATTTTGTACTTGTCATTGACATGTTCAAGAAGAAGTTATGAATGAAAGGTAGGTAATGTTTGTTTATTCTTTTTATATGAATGTAAGTAGGTATGTGTAATTAATTATTGATTAGTTTTGTTAAAAAAACCTTCCTAATATCTTATTTCTTTATATGGTGATAATGATAAAGCACAGTAGATTACTTGGGATTAAATTTAAATAATCAGTTGTCACATATAACAAGTTTCAATTTAGTGAAGTTGTTAATACCAAGTCAAGAGAAAATAACAGTGTAAGTAATTCAATAACTTTGTCAAAACATTTAAAATGCCTTATCATCAAATTCATATTTCTGATTCTGACAAACAGTACAGAATTATAACAAATGTACCGGTGGGATAATATATGATTGTTGTCGGTACGAATGATGGTTTATTGTGATTGTCTTATGACTATGTTATAACTGTTACTGCTACCTACTATCTTAGATCTTACTTAATTTTATATACTACCTCTCATCAGTCTATGTACAAAGCTTATCTGCTTAATAACAGTTATTAACTATGAACATTGATTATCTATAACTTGTGCATAGCGGCACAACAAACAAAATGTGCTTTATACACACTACTCTTTCTTGATTTACAAACTTTTCAGTTCAACTATCACTTATTTGTTTATAAAAAGTTATGGCAGATTATAGTAACAATATGTAGAATTTATACTAACCAAATCTAATCTTTTCAGATAACTTGAGTCTCAACGAGGTTCGTGGAGTGCTGCGAAGATGCCCGTGTCTGCCTATTCTTGCGGTAATAAGTTATCAAATCAGAATTATGGTGCAAATTACTGCTGTTAGTTGCTATATATTGCTATAATTTTTCTTGTGGCTGATAAAGTATTTATATTTCTTAGTTTATCTATAAAGTCAATTTAGTAAGTAATTTCATTTCTCTCATTCTTTGTCTTGTATAAATCTCAACTTATACTTATGTACTTTGTATTTGATAAAATTATAATGTCAAGTAATAAATGCCTTCTTTCATCAAATGTGTTTTTTATTTGAGCAGAATTTAAAATAATATATTACTAGGGTTGTACCAAACGTCGATGACTTGCACAACTATCGATATCGAATCAAGGGTGTCGATAGTTCTGGCAGCACTATGTTGTCAAACTCTAATCGGGGTCCGTCATTCACTAACAAACGGCCGCTATAAGGCTTGATTCCTATCTGTACTAGTCTATATAATTTGTGGCTTAGTGTGTGGGACGCATTTTTCAATGCATTTGATGGTACATTTGCTAGAGTACAACGACAACGACCAAGCCTTCGGATAAGGACATATTGAGCCCACGTATGCAAACGATATTTTGACATTTCGAATTTCAAGTAGCATTACTTTTCTCGATGATTTAGTTAAGACTCTTGAGATTGTATGAAAACCGTGAAATCAGAAACATACATACAAGACGTAGCATTGCGAATAATAAGTAAGTATGTTTCTGATTCAAATATTGTTATCATACGAATTGAAGAGTCTAGATGTCTGCGTTGCATCATTATGTTGCATATGTCAGCTCAGTATGTAGACCTTTATTCATATGTTTACAGTAAGAGCGCTTTTATCGCGTTTATAATAAGTTTAGCTTTATGATGAACTGTAGGTACATTCCCTAATTCACTACTACTGAGATTTTTAAGTTGCCACCGTTGTTATGTTACTTAATAAGAGGCTATTTACACAGTACTTATGTGCAATGCTACTTTTATTTGTATCTATTATGTGAACATGATAAGATATAATTTAATTCATAAATAATTGCGATAGGTATGTATATTTACTTTTTTATTACTTAATATTTAATTGAAATAGTATAAGTAATATAATATTATTATTACTAGCTGATCCGGCGAACTTCGTACCGCCATATCGACAGCACGCCACCTACCGCGTCCAATTGTAAATGTAAACCATTTTCGTCTCGAATCCACCACCACAAAAAAAAAAAAATCGGCCAGCCGTTTAGGAGGAGTTCAGTTACATACACACAGAACACTACTTATAAAGATAGTTAAATATTTAAGTACGATATAATGCCGATTTAAATTATATTGTTCAAATGTTTAAATTGTACTTATTACTAAACTGACAAACAGACCAATTTTGTTTATTGTATTAAATAAAATAATCATAAATAAAACGTAAGTAGTTTCATTTGATACTTATATGATCGATATTATAATATTTTATGTCTAAAAATGTTACAAAGAGAAAAGATGACTACAGTGAGTTTTTTTATCAAAGTAAAAGTGTGATAACGCTGATAACTAAAAGTTGCCTACAAATAAATTCGTTGTTTGTTGGCATACTATTTGATAACCTGTATTGAGAACAAAAGATCATTAAATATTATTAATTGATTCTTTATTTCATGAATACAAGAGGCGGACTTACATTAAGCCCGCCTTAAGCATTCTCTACCAGTCAATCGTAAAAGATTGTGGTATGTGAAATAAAGGTCTTGGCGTGGTGACAGTAAAAAAATTGGTAACTAGGTAAACTAAAAAATAATCTATTATTCTGTTGGTCTTCTTCATCGGGTTACTGCTTACTCAAAAACGTGTCCACGTACGGATACGCAGCCGCGCTTAATCGGAAACGTTAGACGAGCGTTGCGAACCCTGACCTCGTGACCTCACTTCCAACCAACATGACACGCTAGAGTACTTAGAGTATACGAACGAGCACTCTAGTAGACCTCTCGCTGAGATGGTATCACGTCACGATACGATCAAGAAGTAGGTACTTTTGGTAAGACATCAACTTCACAGATACCTACTCTATAGAAACCAATCATCTCTCATCACCAGCAGCCATTAATTAAGGCCCACCTGCTAAGGCACAGGCCTTTGAATAATTACGTATAGAAAGTAAGTCCGCGGACCCATTTTGAAGCACCTTTTATGGAGCCAGATTCAATGTAGGTACACTTCGGAGTTACAAGTGTACGTGTGCGTCCGAGCGGAAGTAAGTAATCGTCACGCACGAGTGTGAATCGGTTTAGTGCTTCACTTTTGACAGAGCGCTTTTATGAAGACTTTCTATACGTAAGAAATTATTCTAAGGCACGGGCCTTGCTTATGGATGGATAAGGAGAATCAGCTACTATACTTTGTAGGTACCTGGTACCAGCTTTGTACAATGTAGCATGGGTCCTTTGACAGCTTATTTGTGCTTAGCAAAAAGTAATTTATGCTATTGGAATTAAGCTTAAGAAAAACAGCATAAGACATTTTTTGCAGTTTATAGTAGAAAATTACGACCCTATTCATTGTACAGAAGTCACATTTTGCTTAACACGCCAATGAGCGGTCATAGGACCATACAGAAAGATGTCTAGATACATACATAGTAAGTAGGTAAAAGTCCCTTCCCGCTGCCGCACCGTCGAAACGCTTGAATCTTTTAAACTTTACAACTGATTTTGAAGCGGTTTTCATTAATGGATAGAGTGATTCAAGACGAACATTTTTATTGTATAAATATAACGCATATTGCACCCGGGCGAAGCGGGCAGGTCGCTCGATTACACACAAATGAACTTAAATGAAAGTTTCATGTATAAAGAAATATTTTATTTTATAAAATTCAACAGTTTTACAAATCCAGCTGGATATTGCAAATTTATATCACAATTCATATGAACTATTAGTAGGTAATAGAAGTACATATCCTTATTAATACCTTAAATATAAACTATGTTACTTTTAAGAGGTTCCAAGTGTTATCTATAATAAAAATATAATAGAACTAAATAATTCATAAAAATCATAATTGGCTCAGACATAATTTCATGTCTGAGATAATGCACTCTCGGCACTTTGGTTTTTCTTATTTAATAAGACCAGAATCAATGTCATCTTGTACTTGTATTATTAACTTTTATTTAGTTTTTTTTTTTAAACTGGGAATGTTGTGATGAAAGTATTGTAGATTTATTATCATTATATTACTAATATTACGCATAAGAACCAATATAAAATAGAATATTCATACTTTCGGCTCGTTATCATTTCTGTCGTGACCTATTAGGGGTTCAATATCGGAGTTTCCGACAGTTGCTTGTAGGGAACCATATGTTGTGGGTCTCGTTTCGACCGGTGGCACATCAGCCTCTTCAGTCAAGCTCGGCGCGGAGCTGGAAGCAATGGGCTCGGCCACCAGACGTGAGCTTTCGTCGTATCCTCGTGGCATGTGGTACATTGATTTGCCCCTCAGTCTTCTACTAACTGAGCTTCCTATAAGAAAGAAATAAAACTCATTAACATCTTGCTAACATTATAAATGCGAAAGTTTGGATGTTTGTTACTCAATCGCGGCGAAACGCCTGAACGGAACTGGATGAAATTTGGCACAGAGTTAGATTATAGTCTAGAATAGCATACACGTTACTTTATACTCCTGGAAAATATTTCATTCCCACGGTAAAAAATGTGTAGTTAACACGGGAAAGCCACTGGCGGAAATTAGAATACTTACTGAAAAATTGAAAATGAAGTATTTTTGAAAAAATCGACCCGTCTCACAACCAGCTCCGATGGGACTCGAACCCACGACCTTTCGACCACGACGAGAACGACTCCGTAGCTCAGAGTTTAGAGCAGTCGCCCGGATAGCGAAAGGTCGTGGGTTCGAGTCCCATCGGAGCTGGTTGTGAGATGGGTCAATTTTTCCAAAAATACTTCATTTTCTATTTTTCAATAATAAAAATTGCATTGTGAATGCAAAACAGTAAAATTTTTAATAATTTGAATACCTACTGCTAAAAGTTTTGGTGGAATGATGTTTGTTGGCTTTATCCCGATATACCTACGAGAACAGGAACCGCGCTGATAAAATCATGGAGCGCAGCAAGTTGTGATAAATTATCTTTTTTATAACTTTGTCATGTTTAGTTTTTAAATTTAGTTTTAAATTAATTCAGGCACATGCAATAATCATATTAATTACATTTATATGTATTATAAATCCGAAAGATTGGACGGCGTAACGCCTGAACTGTTCTGGATGGAATTTGGTGCAGAGACAGAGTATAGTCTAGAATGGCTGCGTCCATTAATTACGTTAGGCATTTGGGGGGAGTGGGGATCTAATCTCACGTGGGGGAGAGTGAGGGTCTCGGCAAATATCACGTAAGTATTTTTTTCCCACAAGCAACAGTGTGAAATTTTCTGGAAACAAGGTTGCAAGCTTATGGTTTTATTTCGGCGAGTGGGCAGCAGGATTGTACAATCTAATTCCGCCATTACCCTTCTTCCATCAGAAAACCAGACGTACGAATTAGCGCCACCATTTTTGGTGTATATTCCAAAGACACGGACTATGCTAGAGAATAGAACTCTTGTCTGAGTCTGTCGTGTTTCTCGGTAGAGGTACAATCTGGGAGCCGTCAATTCGCGAGAAAACAAGTACCATCTTCTTAATCTAGGCAAGCGCTATTCATTATAGATCGCATCATCGCTTAACATCAGGCGACATACCGGGCAAGCTCTTGCCTATTGATAATAAAAAAACTGGGTTAAAATAAGTAAACCATCAGTCTCACCACGGGGGGCAGGAGGCGAAAAATTTTCAAAATTGCCTGACTTAATTAATGGACGCCGGCCCCCAATAACTTTTCTATAATAATTAATAACTAATTAATAATAACTTTTCACTCCAAAAAATATCTCCTTACCATAGAAAAAAAATATTGAGCTCACACAGGCAAAGCTGGGAGCTGAAAGCTATTTTTGAAATATAATGATGCAACCTAACCATACAAAGACATAACAATAAAATTTTGATACTTTACCTACAACTCCAAAATGTTCCGAGATATCTCTCTTGACATCAGACACATCCCACATTGCTAGGAAGGAGCCAAGACATGATGAAGAATTTTCCGGCGATACAAATGGTTTGTATGAGAAACTGTAGTGGTGAGCAATTGCTGCCAGAAACATTTCTATACAAATCAAGAAATCCTGCAAATTAAAACACATGTATCACTTTATCCTTGAATAATTTATTTCATTAGACATTTCTATTTATTTAATTATGATAGTATAATGGGAATCAAAGCAAAAACATTAATTTATTATTAATATTAAACTAAGCTATTTAAACAAGATTACATACCTGCAACATAGAAGATTTGATTTTAACTTTAGTAGGATCATCTATATTAAATATTATTGAGATTACTCCACAATATACTAAAATATTGATTATAACACCTTGGCTGAGAACAAATAACATTTATTTAATAAAACAGTCACATTTTTTAAATATAGAGATAAAATGACCAACAATATTTAATTAGGTATGTTACTTACAAAAATGAAAAGAAGACCACTGCTTTGATACAAAGAAATTTACCAATAGGTTTCATTGGTTTCAACTCTGCTCTATTTGCTTTGTAAAATAATACCAGGCAGTACATGGCAACAAATTGGGAGAAATTGTTAATAGCTACCATGTATGGGAAGGCAACTTGAGGGCTAAAGTCACTCTCTCCATAAACACCGCATAACTCACAAATCATTGAGATGACTGTGGTGATGGGTCTCACTACTGTATATTGCAGAATACCATGCTTGCAGTTGTGAACAAATTCTCTGTAAAATAAAAAACAAAATATTGTAATTGAAAGTAAGTGTATTAATTATAGAAATAGTATTTGTGATTCTATATGATACATTTTTAAATGCAGTGCACAATTTTTTAGAAATACAGTTTTAACTCTTTCAGCTTTAAGGAAAATTTATGAAAGCTTTGAATTGTATTTTGTTGCTGTGCCGTATAGATAAAATAAAAAAGTTGATGTAAGTATAGAAAGGAAATTATATTATAAATAATGTGTTAACCAACAAGGTACTAATACTTTTTGAGATGTTACATTACATCAAAACAATTAATTAACTTAGAAATAAAAAAACTACTTATATAAGTAGGTAAATAGAATGAAATAAATTTTTTACAAGATATTTTTGGTGCATTTTTCTAAACAATTTAATTTAAATTCTGCCTAAACATAATCATATCAAATGTTTGTCATAACTGTCATGATTATCTTCTTCAGATAAAGCAAATAAAGGTTCCAAAGTTGATTTTGAGACCTTTTCTGAAACTTTGCTAAGATTTCATAATTTTCCCCAAAAAGTAACATTCATTAAAAAAATTCGAGTTGCATATACCTACAATCTGCTCCTAGAGACAAGTACTATCAACTCTCACAGTACCTAGGTATTGATGCCTTAATTTTTTTGTTAACACCTACATAAATATTTAAAGTCTTGTTACAATTCACCTTCCCATTTCCCACGGTGCTAAACAGCACAGTGGAAATATGTGATTGACCTGGGGCTTAGTTTCAAGAACAGCTTCCAAATCATGTCCTTCATTCAGATAGTTCAGCAAGTACTTCATAAAGTTGTAAATAACATAAGCTTCGTAGCATTCTCTTAGAGAGTCGACATATATTGATTGTTCGGGAAACATAAGACCTATCCACGCATTTAATGCATAAATTGGTACCATCCATAGCACTCTGAAATAATAAGAGAGTCGTTAATAAATATTACATTTTATTATGGCCAAGAAAAACAGATACTATCTTAAGTAAATGCAGATAAAGTTATTTCTATACCTGATAATATGTTTCTGTAAAGATGGTTTGGTATAATGCACTACATGTTGAGTAATTTGCCAAATTGATATGGGCAATGCTAATAAAACAAATCCACCGCCAATTAATTCAACTTTTACATTTTCGTTTGACTTATTGTTTATAGAATGTACAATAAGTAATGGTACTAAGACAACTATAAGAATAACATATGCAGCAATTAGAAAAGGTCTGATCCATAATCTCCATTGGTGTAAACATGTTGTAATCGAATGAGGACACATTTCTTTGTCTTGGTAAATTTAGTTTCACACTATTTTACAAATTCTGGTAATCTTAACACCCATAATAAAGAAAGGCAAATCCAGTTATTATTTTTCCCACGCAAATACCACTTCCCTTTATTTATTTTGCAATACGTTCACATTCACAAACACAACAACTGTACAAGACTGTACAATAAAAAAATATGATGATAGTAACACAACTGACAATGACAATGAAAGCACAATGACAGTGACGTGACAAACACAGATTAGAAACACCTTCATTCAACAGCTGAGTCAATGAGTGAAAATGAATGAGATAGGAATATAAAAAACTGTGGTAGAGCGGCGTCTCATGCCCCCAGTACAGGTTGGCCGACCATGGTCGGCGACCATGACCAATACATCGTACATTGACACTTTTGAACGAACAAGTTTAAAAAGGTTCTTTCAAAAGTGTCAATGTACGATGTATTGGTCATGGTCGCCGACCATGATCGGCCATCGTGTACTGGGGGCATGACTCTCTCAACTTAAAAATAACTGCTATAAGAGCTTGTGGTAGGCAACTAAATAATGTGTGACAGATTAGTGTACCCATGAAGTTTGACTTAATACTCTGAGTTAGCTCAGTATTAAGTCGAGCTTCATGAGTGTACCTATACCAATACGTGCAGGATTTGAAAAGTAAAGTGGCCCATTCACGGCAGGCCGCTTTGCCGTCCGTCGCTTTACATAAGGGGGCTACCGAGTAACTTTAAGGATATGAACTTCATACGTTTTTTGGAACTTTTAGTCAAATTTATAGAAAAAATAGCCACTATCAGTTTTTTATTTTATGGCGTCGGGTATAATAATAGCTAGCTAACAACGTTTAACCAAAGATATTATAATATAACAAGATTGTGCACTATGAAAATAAAAGCAATGTCAATTCGATTCTATGGAGTTACAATAAGGTTTATTTTCGTATGACATTACGATAAACGGAAAAACGAGCCGAGCGAGAGGCTCCTAAATAGGATTGCATCCCTGTCTACTGGGCTGCCACCATGAAATATTTTTGGTTGTAGTAGAACTTAATTCAAATTCATATTTCCTGTTCTCGAGAATTTTCAAAATATTAATTAATTAAAAGAAATGTTAAGCTGATAATAATAAAGTCCATATCATTTGTATTATTTAAAACCTTGAAAAACTACTTGTTTAATGTAAGAGTCGGTGTTATGGTAGTTTTAATTATAATAAATTTGCAACACTTTGCGTCTGGACAATTTTAATAAAAATAAAAACATCATCAATATGGCATATGGCGAAGGCAAATTAATTTATGTGTGTAACGTTAGTGTGTGGATCTTAATTATCATTTTAAAATTGCGTTTAAATCAATAAAAATGGTTCTCACTTGATGTGTGAAAGGATGCAAAAGCGTATCATATAAACGTAGCGGTGTATCTTTTCGTAGGTAAGTATTTAGCCAAAGTTTTATTCTTGCGTATAGTAGGGTGTCCATTTCATTTGTAATCTATAGACTGGAATTTACTTTCTTACTTAACCCAAACATTAATTTTCATTGTTTCAGATTTCCTAAAGATGAAGAAATTAAAACGAATACGCAAAAAACTAATCTTTAAAATTAATTGGACACAAAGCCTCCATGCGTCAAAAGATTCGCAAGACAATTTTGTTTAGCAATGTATAGTCTAACTAATAAACGGATTTTTATTACTGTACGTGGACTTTTTATTTCTATCCATTTTAGCAAAATACGCCTATCAGAAATACAGACATACTATGCGATTATTATAAGAATAGGATAGGGACACCGCCATGTTGTGACGTCAAGCTGTCAAAGTGCTGTCAAACTAACTTCACTTCACTTCAGTATGGTGTGCAAAAAAATGAATTTATCGTGAATCAGGGGGCTAATCATGTCATAGCTTATGATAAATAATGATGTTCGTGCAAACCAAAATATATGAATAATTTGCCGATAAATACAAATCATTAACTTGATTTTTTCGGAAAGTATAGGACTCATGAAAGTATACTTTAACGAAAATGATCAGGTAATTTGAATCTCAATCAAATCAAAATTTTGTCATATCTAACTGAAACCATTTTTTCATAAGTATTGTTTATTTGTAAGTAAGTACATTCTTCTGCGGGGTACTTTAATACAATGCTACAATAACACAGAATAAATCGAATTTTGATTATTTTTACTGGTTAAAGTATTTAAATAAAACAGGAATTCAAGTTATGTAAATAATTTAATAATCAACTTTACAATAAAATTGGTAAATTGCGGGTCTAGTGATAAATTTGTATTGGTCTATCATGGTAGGTAAAAGGATTGACCAGCTAGATTCTGCACTTTGATTGAAGTTAGATTCGGCAGAATCTAACTGTTACCAGGGTGCGCCCAGTGCGCCGGGTATTGGTATCACGAGGAACGATTAAATCGAACCACTCGGGGAGGCGCTAGGCGCCTTTCGTGAATTCGCCAACTGTAAATTAAAAACACATTATGCTTGCTAATGCTATTGCACCTCTTCTATTCCACTCATTTGAGAAACATCGTCCCGCTGGTCTGAGCTGCTATTGCAGCTGCTACTGCTACAAAGACATTGAAGACTTTTCCTTCTGACATTGCAATTGCAAAGTACTGTAGAAATATGTTCTAGTATTTTATCAAAGCTTTGAACAAATACTCAAATACCCGTGCTACACATGTGTCCAAACATTTGTTCAAATGTTTGTGCTAATGTCTGGCGCCGGCATAAAGAAGGGCATGAGTAGTAAAATTGTGTAGGAAGAAAAAGGGAAGTAGGTGGATTTAAAAAATAAAAAATTTCGTTTTGAAAGTGGCAATACCCAAACCACCTTCTGCCAAAATAAAAAAAAAAAAAATTTTGTTTTGCACTTTCGTGCGAACTGTACCTGTTCAGAGTGAAGTTTGTCAACAACCCGTCCTATTCTTATAATAATCGCATAGTATATCATATAAGTACATACAGGTCAAACTGACAACCTCCTCTTTTGAAGTCGGTTCAAAAGTAAGTATGCGTATCCATATCCATATCCATACTAATATTATAAATGTGAAAGTGTGTTTGTTTGTTTGTTTATTTGTTTGTTTGTTTGTTTGTTTGTCCTTCTTTCACGCCAAAACGGAGCAACGGATCGACGTGATATTTGGTATGGGGATAGTTTGGGAGCTGGAGAGTAATATAGGCTACTTATTATTCAGGAAAATTGAGTAAAAATTGTAATTTTCTATGAAAAATCGTTTAACTGTCGTACCTTCGATACAAAACTGTCATTTCATTCATTGCCGTTTCCAAAGAGTATGTAATCACTGACGTCTGCGCGGTCAAAATCGAATACTAATCTTTTCTATAAGCTCAGAATAAAAAAATGTACTGTAACTAGCGCCAAAAATGCCCCAGTCGCGCAGAGTTATCTTTTTTTTTTTTTTTTTTTTTTCTTCCTGGCTCGCACGGTTTGTGCATTAGCCAATGACAAGTAGTTAAAGGTAGGGAAACCAAGGAAATTTAAAATATAGGAGATTGTCGAAATTTAGGAAAAATAATAGGATCAGGGTAAGGATACGGTTTTAAGGATAATTACTTAAATAGATAGATAAAAAATAATAATGAATAATAAAATACATAAGGGTAATTAATATTTATTAAGGTTATAATTTAATATTATTTTCAGTTAAAAATTTAGAAATTAAATTAAACAAGTGTGTATTAATGCAGCTCAATAGGGTTGGGATTGATGTAGGGAGAGGAACACGGAGGGATACAAGGGAATCTAAAAAAGAGGAGCAATCATGAAGCGAACATTGGAAAAAAATGTGATTCAGGTCCTCATCACCAGCACCACAAGCACATAAACTGTTGTTGCAAATTCCTATTCTAGTAAGGTGGGATGCAGTACAAACATGTCCTAAGCGCATTCTGATAAGGCTGGATGTAGCAAATTTACTTAACTGTATTTTAGAGAACCATGGCTTAAGAGGAACTGTTTGTTGAATTCTTTTATAAGCTTTTCCTTTAGTAAGGCTTGTAGTATTCCATTTATCTTCCCAACAGACATGTAAATGCTCCTTGGGAAGAGAAATGAGATCCGGCACTATATTTTTAAAGGGCAAGGTATCACCAGAATTTATTGCGTCCTTAGCAAGCTTGTCGGCAATTTCATTTCCTTTTATGTTATGATGGCCAGGTATCCACGCGAAAAGAATGTCATATCTATTTTCTTTACAAGTTAGTAACAACTGTCTACACTCTATAATATAAACAGAAACTAAGTTGGATTTAAATGGGAATTTTTGTAAAGATTGAAGAGCGCTCTTGGAATCCGAAAAAATAATTGCTTTTTTAAGTTTTGCTATTAGGACATATTCTAGTGACTTTAGGATTCCAAAGCATTCTGCAGTGAAAACTGATGTCTCAGGTGGAAGGTTAATTTTTTGATGGATGTTATATTGCTGATGGAAGACACCAATTCCCACTGAACCAGAACCGGAGTGTTTAGATGCATCGCAATATAAATAATGGAAGTCCGGCCAGTCACTATCAATAAGATGTCTTAGGCTTGCATCAGGGTTTTGGTCATTTTTTAAACAGTCTAAACTAAAGAGGACATTGGGTTCAAGAACTAGAGCTGGGTAGTTTGCAGAAAACAAAGGAAGATATTGTGATCGGTGAGTAGGGGCTTGCAGGGAGATAAATTTTCGAAAACTAACGACTAGACAGGGGGGAGGTTTATTGGTCCAGAAAGAAGAGGTCTCAATTTTTCCTGATAATTCTTGTAATTTGTTATATAGAGGATGGTTCGAAAATTGAAATGCACGGAAGAGGAATTTGTCGCACAACATTTGCCTTCTTAACTTTAGTGGGGGTTCTGCACATTCGACCTGAAGAGCATTTAGTGGGCTAGATTTCATAGCTCCACCTATGAGTCGTAGAGATTTAGATTGGATATCATCCAATTTACTTATGGCAACTAAGCTACACGGCTCTAAAAAGTAAGCCCCGTAATCGAGGATGCTTCTGATGATAGCGTTATATAAAAGCCTAAGATTAAAAGGGTGGGCGCCCCACCAAACACCTGAAAGACATCGCAAAATATTAAGTAATCGTTCGCATCGTGCCGAAGCATAATAGCAGTGTGGTAAACCTGTTAATTTCGAATCTAAAATTAAACCTAAAAATTTAAATTCGTTTTCTGAGGGAATTAATTGGCCGTCAAAAAAAATCGAAAATGTAGGTGGACTGCGCATTTTAGTGAATAAAACTGCACAGCTTTTACTTACAGAGAGACTTAATGCGTTTTGATCCAACCAAGTTTTTAAAAGCTTCAAAGCGTTGTTTAACAAATATGTTAATTTAAATATAGATCGGCCAGATACATAGATAGCTAAATCATCCGCATATTGTAACACATTCACGTTGCCAGCGATAGAAAATTCAAGGTCATGAGTATATATGGCGTAAAGAATTGGGCTAAGTACCGAACCCTGTGGTAGGCCTTTCCACGTCAGTCTAGATTTGACCTTTGAATCACCAAAATGAATTTGTATTTGCCTTTCTGAAAGGAGGTTAATGATAAAATTACTTAATAGGTGGGGGACCTGAAGCTTATCTAATTTATCTTTAAGAAGCTGTAAATCGACATTGTCATATGCTGCAGAAATGTCCAAGAAAGCTGCAAGTAAAAACTCGTTATTTGAAAAGGCTAATCTTATATCAGTAGTGATAATGCCTAGGCTGTCCATAGTGCTCTTTCCTTTTCTAAATCCATATTGGCTCGGAGCCAGCAGCCCCTGGCTTTCTACATACCACTCCAGTCTGTTCTTGGCCAAGTGTTCAGCCAACTTAGATAGGACTGACGAGAGAGCTATAGGTCTATATGAATTAGGATCTAATGAAGGCTTATTAAATTTCAAAATAGGAATAATTTCCTGAATTTTCCATGAAGGAGGGACTTCACCAGACATCACAACACAATTAATGAGATTTAACAAATAAATTAAACTATTATCATTTAAATGAGTTAGGAAGGAGTATGGAATACCATCAGTACCAGGAGCTGAATCTTTAACATAGGACAGCACACCTTTCAACTCAGTCAAAGTGAATGGCGAGTTAAGATTATTTAAGTCCTCTATACTATTGCGACAGGGTAACTGAGGTGATGATGATAGTATAAGTTCTTGAGGAACAAATGGCGGAGCTAATTTGTCCAGTAATTTTTCGGCTACACCCTCATCAATACATTTTGGGACGCGTACTTTAAAGGCAGATCTAAATCTACGAATGTTATTCCAAACCTCGGAAGCGGAAATGTCAGGTGATATAGATGAACAAAAGGTCCTCCAACCTTCCCATTTCTTTTTTTTAAATAGACTGCGGATTTGATTCATTATTTGTATCAATATATCATAATTTTCGGAAGAACTAATATCTTTATAATTTATTTCGGCCACTTTTCTCTCTTTTATTGCTCTTGTACATTCACTGTCCCACCACGGGGGAGAAGGAACATACCCATTTGTTTTTTTCCTTGGGAAAACTTCGTCAGCTGCTTCTAACAAAACTGAGGCAAAAGCCTCGGCACTTGTGTCCGGTTGTTTTCTTGTATGGGAGGAAGGGCGGAAACCTTTAGTTCAACTTGCTCCCTAAACATTTCCCATCTGTCACTGTCACTGTCATTTTGGTTAAGTTTATATTTCAAACGGGGTGGGCGTCTACTTTGATTTTTTATCATAGTTGAAGGAAATTCAATTAAAATGGGAAAGTGGTCACTACCAAACGTGGAAGATAGTGGACTCCACGTCAAGGTGGAAGCTAGATTGGGACTACAAATTGTAAGGTCGGGCGCACTGTCGCCTTCATGAGGCAATGTTCGCCGTGTTGGAAGTCCTGAATTAAGGATGCAAAAGTTATTTAGTTCCGAAAAATCTAAAATTCTGGAACCATAACAGCTAGATTTGGCACTGCCCCATGCTTGGTGTTGAGCATTAAAATCTCCCATTATAAAAATGGGTTTTGGGAGTTGAGAGATGATGGTATCTAGTTCATTGTACACAGAGGATGTTGGATGAGGTATGTGTATGGTGTTCCACACAAACTTTAAATGATAACTTGATTTAGAGATGATAAAGGATTTAATTGTATAAATATGATAAAATGATAAGTAAATGAGTACACGCGATGATTGCTTAAAGTGAACTGAATAATAATGCTTACACATCGAAACAATTAAATAGCTATTAAAATTAAAATATAACTCAATTGGCGTGAAATGCTGATATGGCGCTATGTACGGTTATTGCACCGTACATGCTCCGGGAGAGGAGATGAAAGGATGCTGTTATAAGGATTGAGAAAATTTGTGAATGATAGTAATGAATGCTTAAATATTTACATTTCAACTTAAATATTGCACAACTTAAATATTTGACAACTTAAATATTGCACAACTTAAATATACGACAACTTATTTATTAAAATGATTATAAAATTGAGGCGATGTTGCTTTGTGGACCCGAGCGTATGTAAGGTCTTCCATCTCGATTTCCTCTTGATCTGACGGGCCACTCGCTGGTAGTTGTCGTGATGGTGATAATGCTGCTGCGTCAGGTTGGTGGAGGCGCGCGCGCCTGGCTGGGGGCGGCGGCACGGCGCTCGCGCGGGCGCGGGCGGAGGCGGGGGGCGGCGAGGGCGCGCGGGTCGCGCGGTGTGTCGTTTCGCCCGCCGGACCCAATGCGCTGACGGTGTTGTTTCGACATCGGCGTATTCTACGCCAGGCAAAGATAACGCCTATGATGCAAATTGTACCCAAAATTATGTTGATCAGTACGTATTGGGTAATGTCGTGAGAAGAAGCTGTGTTGTAGATTTGCTGAACCTCTGTGTCAGCTTTCTTCATCTGCTCTATCTGATTTGTAATCGACTTCGAATGCTTTTGGAAATCTTGGTGGTCTCTGGTTTCATTTGCTTGACTTTCAACTGTGTTGGTGTACGTCGGCAGAAACAATTCGATGATATGATTTATTGGTGGTATATTTATTTTTAGTGCGTCTACTGTTGTATGAAGGCTATTTTCTCGCTGCTTGTGAGAATAAATAGTAAATGTATCACTTTTAATGCTACATCCTTCATTAAAGTCGTTTTTATTTGTGACATCTTGGAGCTCTTTCTTTATCGAATTTATTTGTTTTTTGCGTGTTGATGATATGTTGATTAATGAATTTGTGCTGCTTATTCATGTTTGCTTCAACTCTTTGTAGTAAGTTGTGTTCAGCTTCCACTACAGAGGTCTGATTTTTCCATAATAATGCAATGTGTTTCTGATTGCTTCGTAGTAATTCGATATCTCTCTGATATTGTTCTGCAAATTGATCATCAAGTACGCCGATTAGTGAACGCGCTATACTTCCGAGTCCGTTGATAAGCCCGCGCCGCGCACGTGTCGGCGCCGGCGCTACGTCGTCAAACTGCTGACCAAGCAACAGGTGATTGTAGTGGTCCAGTTCTGTATAGCCGTGTAATATCTGAGTCATAATTGCTTCGCAAAGTGGTTGTTTATTTTTGTCACATAGAATATCCAAGTTGTTGATATATTTTGATAATATTTCGGCGCCTTCCCAGTATGGAACCATATCATAGAACACGATTAGCTTCCATTCATCTCTTGCTAGATGCATACTGGAGATTTTATCGAAGTAAACTGCTTGTTTATCCTTTAATCGTGCTATGTTGTAGGCGCATTGCGTTGGTAGAATGAGCATCAAAGTTAGTAAGGTGATAGCCTGTTCGGAAAAGATCGACGTTTCTGAACGCATCTCTAATGTCACGTCAAATTGACATTAGCTGTCACTTGAAGTTGACAGTGACACTTGATTGGAATTCTTCTTGGAAAAATGTCGGAATAATTTTGCTGAATTTGTTAAAAATCGCTCGCGTTGAATGTGCCTGGCATATCGAGTTTGAAAAATCTAAAATTATCCTGCCGATCCCGTGTTGTACGACCACGATTTTGATGCCATCCTGATGAGTGGCCGGTCGCGATGCTTTGAAGGATAATCATCCACCACACGTGTTGTTGCAGGGGCAATATATATCTTGACAAAAGGCTCCTCCGTGTGTTATTGTGTATCTATTGTTGAAACGCCCAGTGTCTTGTGAACGCTGTTATTTGTGTTGTGAGTAATGTGACTAATGGGTAAGGTCTGCAGAAGAAGACGAAGAAAGGACCCCAGGGGCGCGCGCGCTCCCTTACACCACCTCTGTCTCCACTGCCCAGGACCACAGACAGTATGTAAAATCCACCTTACTTCACAATATAGATTAAGCGCTGTGTATCGCAGTCCAATTGTTCAGTTACATCCCGGCTGAAACCAAGTTTTTGTCCGGAGTCTATATTAGTAATACCAGCTTCCACTGCGCTAGCTGACTCCGCGGTATAGGCAGGGGTGTACTGAACATTTTTTGGTAGCAAGAGCGTAGCTTGAAGGCCTGAGAGGCCCACGCCAAAAGTTTGTCTATTAATCAGTGCCGTTTGATGACCATCTGGTCCGGACTAGATTAATTTGTACTTGTAAATGGTAATTAACTTGCATTTGAAAAGTAAAGGGCATTCCTTTGTTATTGGTTCCATGTCTTGTAATTAATTGTCATGTATTGAGGTTCCAAAATGTAAACAGATGCCTTTCTTTGTTCATAATAATTATTATTTAGTTTTGTCAGCAAATTTGAGTTGTGAATATTGACAAGTTTGTTGCTAAATAATAGCTAATAAAAGGTTAGCTAATAAGTTTGCACTCAATACTTAGTGAAACTTAAATGATTTAAGACATTGTTTACACATTGAAACTTATTGAAACTTGTGCTTTGAAATAATTAAAATCATCTTGTTGTGTTGATATCCAAGTGAATTTCAATAGTCAGTGATTTTGAGTGAATTTCAATAGTCAGTGAGTTTTGTTGTTTTCTGATAACCTCCAGATATTTAAGAGTTTGTGTCATTATAAATACTTTGTTGTTGTAATATTGGAATTTTGTGGTTAGTAATAACCTCCAAATATTGGAGATTTTGTGTTATAGTGAATATTTTGAATTTGTTGTTTTTGTTGATAAATTTGTGACGTTACAATGACGGCCTCCTCTGCTAAAGCGAAAATACGTTCTGAGTTACGGTGGTTAGCGTCTGCAGTCGCATTGTTGGATCGACCTGATAGGACGGAGGCCTTGTTGAACAGATACGTAGATCTGCCCGTACGTTTGGCTGTTGTTGATGAACAGTATGCCTTTTTTTTGGAAAGGACTGTTGAGGCCGATGTGGAAATGCGACAAGAAGTCGATTTGGATGTGGACCAGTGTTATGATTTTGCGGACAGAATTACCCAGGTGGCTCGGCCTTTGCAAGTGGCAAGAGAGAATGAACCGAGCCCGTCCCCGGTCACATCTAAAAGTATGCCCCCTCTCTTTGCTAGATTGGCCCCCTTAGACTTAAGGCGTTTTGCTGGTCGTCTAGAGGACTGGGAGGGCTTTATTAATATTTTTGATAGTCTGGTACATGCCCGGGATGATTTGACCCAGGGCCAGAAGTTAGCTTATTTATTATCCGTGTTGGAAGGGGAGGCCCTTGAATCGGTTCAACATTTGGCCCCCTCGGATGAAAACTACCCTATTGCCAGGGATTTGATTGCCCGTCGGTACCAGAACGTACGACGTCTGGCGGACAACCATGTTGCCGCCATTTTGAATTTACCCCGCGTTGCCAGCGTGATGCACTTGAGAGTGGCTTTGTTGAATCCGCTGTTGGTTGCCTACAACGCATTGAAAAACTTAAAACTCCCAGTGGAGCAGTGGTCGTTTTTGTTACTGCACATTGTCCTGGGAAAGTTGCCGGACTCTGTTAAGGTCCGTTTTGAGCAGCAGTATGGTGGGGATAGTGCGACTTATCTGCCACCCTTCTCGGACCTCTTGACGTTCCTGGAAGGAGAAAGTAGACTGGCAGATAATTCCTCTCTGGCCGGTCCTATGGGACCCGAACGACCTGTGCCACAGAGTAGATCCCCCACCGGACCCCCCCGTAGGGGGCGTATGGCCCCTCGCGCGCCCGGCCGCTATGCCGCCGTCCAGGAGACCGCCCGCTGCTTGTATTGTCGGGAACCGGGTCACAGCACGACCCGTTGTGATAAGTTCCTCGACCAGCGCGTCCAAGGCCGTCGAGCGATCGCGCGACAACGGACATGGTGCTACTCGTGCTTGGGCCTGCACATGCAGCGCGAATGTACCCAAGCGCACCCATGCCGCTTTTGTAAGGGCAACCACCATCCCCTCCTCTGCATGAACAGCCCAGAGGGCGGCGGAGCGCCGCAGCGCGTCGCTGCAGGATCACCGCGTATGGGTGGGGGTCTCGGACCCCCCGCGGTGTTTGAATCCCGCAGCAGTTCTAGTGGCCACCAGAGTGGCCCCAGACGCTCTCCGCCACGTTTGGAGCCTCAAACGGGCGGGGGTCCCAGGGACCCCCCAATGGGAAACCGATCCCCAAGGATGGGGATGAGTTATGCGAGCGTTGCCGGAGGTCGTAGAGGCCCCCCGCGACGTTTTGAGCCTCGCACGGGCGGGGGTCCCAGGGACCCCCCAATGGGAAACCGATCCCCAAGGATGGGGATGAGTTATGCGGGCGTTGCCGGAGGTCGTAGAGGCCCCCCGCGACGTTTTGAGCCTCGCACGGGCGGGGGTCCCACGGACCCCCCCATGGGAAATCGGTCCCCAACTAGGGGGTTCGATTTTGCGAGCGTTGCGGGAGGTCGTAGAAGCCCCCCGCAACGTGTTGAGCCTCGCACAGCCGGGGGTCCCCGGGACCCCCCCTCTGAAAATCGGTCACCGTGCCCCCGCGACTATGGGGCGACGTACACGGTGGATGATAGGCACCGATTCTCGCCGCCGCTCGCCGAATACCCGCGTTTGGAGCGGCGCCCGCCCCGTCTTCAAGGGGTCGGGAGATATAACCCGCCTGATACCGGGCGAATTGGACGTAGGCAGTATGTGGGAGATTGGGACCCACTGGATCGCTATGAGCGACCCCCTTACCATGGGGGGACGTCTGGGGACCCCACATACTAGCAATCAACGTGTTTACGGTCGATTGTAGCCACCCCTCCAGAGACCGTTTTGTTGCCCACGGCCTCTGTGCTTGTCAGGGGATTGAATGGCGACCTTGTGGAAGTTCGCGCCTTGTTGGATTCCGGTGCTCAGGGGTGTGTTGTGTCATCTTGGTTAGTTGGGCGGTTGGGCCTCAAGGTGCACCCCCACACGGAAGGCGTGAGAGGTGTTGGCGATGTGAAAGTCCCCGGGTTGTTAGGGCATGTTGACTTCACATTTACATCGCGTAATAAGTCCACGCCAGGCATTAAGACCTCGGCGATTGTGTTGGACACAGTTGTTGGCCGTCAACCTTCAGTTGACTTGGGACCGAGTATGTTGTCTTTGGTGTCTGATTCCCCACTCGCCGATCCAAATTTTTTCCGCCCAGGCCCGATTGATGCTCTCCTTGGAGCCGATGTCCTGGGGCGAGTTTTGTTGACGGGGAAGCGAGTTTTGCAGCCAGATGGCTTGGTAGCTCTGCAGACGACACTCGTTACAGTTGTGATGGGCCCTGCTCGCCGCGTTTTGGATTCCCTTGATGAGGATCGCGGTCTTGTTTTTAATGTGTCTCTCTCCGAAGTGGTGCAGAAGTTTTGGGAGGTTGAGGAACCTCCACCAGCCCCGCGGGTTGACCCAGTAGCGGATGAATGCGAGTTGTATTACCAGAATAACACTGGTCGCCTCCGCTCTGGTCGTTTGATCACCCGTCTCCCCTTTCGTGCCGGCCGACCTCCTCTGGGCGAATCCCGACCGCTAGCGGAACGTAGGCTAGTGGCGATGGAGCGTCGCATGAGCAAGGATCCGGTCTTCCGCCAGAAGTATGTTGAATTCATGCGGGAGTATGAGGAGTTAGGGCACATGTCCGTGAGCGATTTGGATTGGCGCTCCGTTGAGCACTTCTTTTTGCCGCACCACGCCGTTTTGAAATCCGGAAAGATTCGGGTGGTCTTTGACGGTTCGGCTCCCACCTCTACTGGAGCGTCCTTGAACCAGTGTCTGCATGTAGGTCCCAAGCTGCACACGGAGATCTCAGACATTTTGACCAACTTCCGGCGGCACCAAATTGTATTTATGACTGACATCCGGATGATGTTCAGACAAACGGTCATCCATCCAGAGGATAGGAGGTACCAATTGATTTTGTGGAGAGAGAGTCCTAGGGACCCCTTGTTGATTTATGAATTGAATACGAATACGTACGGTTTGGCTTCGAGCCCGTTTGTTGCGATTCGTTCTTTGTTGGAGTTGGCCGAGAAGGAGCGCTTGAGATACCCTCGCGCCTCCGCCATTTTGGCCAGTGACGTCTATGTGGATGACATTTGCACGGGCGCCTCATCTGTCTCAGAGGCGATTGTCCTGAGAGACGAACTCACCGCCCTTTTGAAGTCGGGAGGTTACGAGTTGAGGAAATGGATATCCAACTCGCCTGATGTACTGGTAGGTTTGCCCGAAGAGCACCAGCAGGACCCCCACCTATTCGAAAATGTTGATAATCCCCATGTGGTGACCGTCCTTGGCGTACAGTACAAACCGGTCTCTGACACTTTCACGTATTGTGTGGATTTACGACCACCGAAAGTCTGGACCAAGCGTTTAGTATTGTCTACTGTCGCACGTACCTTTGACCCCAATGGGTGGATTTGCCCCGTGCTGTTTATGGCCAAGTGTTTCTTGCAACGGTTATGGGCTTCGGGTGTGTCGTGGGATGAACCCCTCTCGGACGAGTTACTCCGAGATTGGTCGAGCTTCGTTTCATCCCTCCCCGAGATTAATGAAGTGCATTTGCCGAGGCTATTCCTCCCTTCTGAAAATTGTAAAGTTACTCTTCACGGCTTTTCCGATGCCTCCGAACGTGGATTTGCTGCGGCCGTGTACCTCCGCACCGTTACTGTTGACGGAGTTGTTGCTGTGCATCTGGTGATAGCGAAAAGCAAAGTCGCTCCCCTTCGGACTCGTCATACGATCCCGAGGTTGGAATTGTGTGGAGCTGCCCTCCTAATGCGTTTGTTGAACCACGTATGGCTCACATTAGGTCGATCTATTAAGATACAAGAGGTTTATGCTTGGACGGACAGTCAGGTCGTCCTTTGTTGGTTGAAGGCTCCGGCGCACACCTTGGACGTGTTTGTGGCCAATCGAGTGTCGCAGATTTGTAATTCCGACATCGAGTTGATTTGGAGACACGTGCCGGGAACCATGAATCCCGCGGATTGTGCGTCTCGGGGTTGTGTAGCCCCAACCCTAATTAACCACCCCCTCTGGTGGGGCCCACAGTGGTTGATGCGGCCTGAGTCGGAGTGGCCGCCCTCTCCAGCGTTGTCGAACGTAGCCGTTCCTGATATGCGGGCATGCGTCCTGGAGACTAACCCCGCCGGGGAAAAGGATTTGTTGTTGGATCGGTACAGCTCCTTACAGAAGCTGCTTGGTGTTACCGCTTGGATCAGACGTTTTGTGTACAATTGCAGAAACCCACGCGCGAGGCGTGATTCGTCGGTTCTCACTCCGGACGAGCGTAGGGACGCGCTCTTGTTTTGGGTCCGGAGAGTACAAGCTGATAGTTTTGTGTCCGAGATTGAAATTTTGCGTTTAGGCCGTCGCAAGTTGAAGGGCGCGGTATCGCGATTGAATCCCTTCCTGGACGAGAGTGGGCTTTTGCGAGTCGGCGGAAGACTTCGAAATGCGAACCTGCCGTATGGAGCTCGTCACCCCCTTTTGTTACCTAAAGCCGGACATTTGACTCAACTGATAATAACAGATCGCCATGTGAATGCACAACATGCTGGCTGTAATGCTTTGTTGGCCATTTTGCAGCGTGAATTTTGGATTTTGTCTGCTCGTCGAGCCATTCGCACTGTGGTTTTCCGTTGCCTGCCTTGTTATCGATTGAAGGCCGCGACCATGCAGCCCCAGATGGGTGATTTGCCTGCTGACCGCGTCACGGAATGTAGAGCTTTTGCCGGAGTCGCCACCGACTTCGCCGGTCCCTTTACTGTAAAGGCTTCGAGACTGCGTAATGCTAAAACCTATAAGGCGTACTTGTGCGTGTTTGTGTGTTTGTCCACCAAGGCTGTCCACTTGGAAATTGTCTCGGAATTGTCTACCGAAGCCTTTGTCGCCGCCTTGAGCAGATTTGTTTCCCGTAGAGGACTGCCGTCATTGATACGTTCCGATTGTGGTACTAATTATAAGGGAACGTGTAATTATCTTAAGGAAGTAGTTAAGTTTTTTGTTGATAATAAAATAGACATTGGAACCACCCTCTCCCGGCGTGGGATAATCTGGAAGTTTAGCCCTCCAGCTTGTCCGACCTGGGGAGGAATTTTTGAAGCTTGTGTAAAGGCTGCCAAGACACACTTGCGTCGCGTGATTGGAGAAACTATTCTCACGTTTGAGGAACTTGATACGGTATTTTGTAAAATTGAGGCCGTCCTCAACTCGCGACCCTTGTGCCCGTTGTCTTCGGACCCGAATGACCTGGAAGCGTTGACCCCAGGTCATTTCTTGATCGGACAGCCCCTTTTGGCTTTGCCTGAATATCCGATTCAGGATGTAGGATCCCATCGTTTGTCGCGATACCAACTTTTGAAACAGATGTCCCAAAACTTCTGGGCACGTTGGTCGATGGAGTATTTGCATATCCTACAACAGCGCGTGAAGTGGACAGATAAAACCACCCCACCCCAGACTGGCGACCTCGTGTTGATTAAGGATGCTAACCTGCCGCCCCTATGTTGGCGAAGGGGGCGCATTGTTAAACTCTACCCCGGAACTGACGGAGTTCCTCGTTTTGCTGAGGTTTTGGTTCGAGATTCGGTTTTGAAGAGAGCAGTTAGTGGGCTCTCCCGATTACCCGTAGATTGACGTACCGTTCTTAACGGTCCGGGGCGGGGGGATGTTCGGAAAAGATCGACGTTTCTGAACGCATCTCTAATGTCACGTCAAATTGACATTAGCTGTCACTTGAAGTTGACAGTGACACTTGATTGGAATTCTTCTTGGAAAAATGTCGGAATAATTTTGCTGAATTTGTTAAAAATCGCTCGCGTTGAATGTGCCTGGCATATCGAGTTTGAAAAATCTAAAATTATCCTGCCGATCCCGTGTTGTACGACCACGATTTTGATGCCATCCTGATGAGTGGCCGGTCGCGATGCTTTGAAGGATAATCATCCACCACACGTGTTGTTGCAGGGGCAATATATATCTTGACAAAAGGCTCCTCCGTGTGTTATTGTGTATCTATTGTTGAAACGCCCAGTGTCTTGTGAACGCTGTTATTTGTGTTGTGAGTAATGTGACTAATGGGTAAGGTCTGCAGAAGAAGACGAAGAAAGGACCCCAGGGGCGCGCGCGCTCCCTTACACCACCTCTGTCTCCACTGCCCAGGACCACAGACAGTATGTAAAATCCACCTTACTTCACAATATAGATTAAGCGCTGTGTATCGCAGTCCAATTGTTCAGTTACATCCCGGCTGAAACCAAGTTTTTGTCCGGAGTCTATATTAGTAATACCAGCTTCCACTGCGCTAGCTGACTCCGCGGTATAGGCAGGGGTGTACTGAACATAGCCATTGTTTTTAAACTTGCACTAATACCTTTTTTACTTCTTGTTCGACTTTGTTTTGACGTTGTTTGCTTATTGTTAGGAGTGTTATTTTCTTGATTATTTTGCTGTGGTTGCTCATTTCGCGTATCGATGGGCAACACTGATAATTTAACAACTGGTCTCTGTATGATACCGTTTTTGGTTTTGAGACTTACGACCCGTACGTGACCATCCTTTCCAGGGTGGAGCTCCACGACTCTTCCAAGGGACCATTTTCCGGGTGGTAAGTTAGCATCTTGTATGATGACTATGTCACCTACTTTTTGATTTCTCTGTGACTGCTGCCACTTGCTTCGGGTTGATAATCGACATAGATATTCGTTTTGCCAACGTTTCCATAAATCATTAAAGATCTTCTGAGTAAGCTGCCATCTCGTTCGCTCATCTCGCTCTGTTTCGATGATGCTGAGCGTGGGGCCACACGCTAAGAAATGGGACGGGGTGAGAAAATCTATGTCTTCAGGATCTTCAGTGATGGCACAAAGCGGTCTAGTGTTTAGGCACGATTCTATTTGTGCTAATAATGTGGAAAACTCTTCGTAGGTGAGTTTTTGCTCACCCAGCACTCTACGAAGAAGATGCTTGAGGCTCCTCACACAAGCCTCCCAGAGTCCGCCTCCACTGGGCCACGATGGTGCATTAAAATGAAATTCTATTTTCATGTCAGTGACTTGTGAATAGAATTCATCGTCCAGTATTTGTTGCAGATTTAAATACTCTTGCCGTAAGATGCGACTGGCTCCCACAAAGTTGGTTCCGTTATCGCAATAGACATGGCGTGGTGCTCCACGCCTGGCTGCCATGCGTCGGAGAGAAGCCAGGAACGCTGATGATGATAAGTCCGAGACGAGTTCAAGATGGACCGCCTTCGTGACCATACAAACAAATACTGCGATGTATCCCTTGGTTGTCTTAACTCCTCGACCCTTGTTCGTCTTCACATCGACGTAGCCAGTATAGTCGACGCCACAGTTATAAAAAGGCCGAGTTGGATTGATGCGGGCTGCTGGTAAGTCACCCATAAGTTGACATTGTTTGTCAGGTTTGTGCTTTCTACAGATAACACAGGCTCGGATGTGTTTCTTTACTGCTCTGTTACCCCCAATCACCCAATACTGTTGTCTCAGGTATGATAAGGTAAGTCTTGCTCCTCCATGGAAAGTGTTTCTATGGGCTTGATTGATAATCAAGTTTGTGAGATGACCATCATGGGGGATGATTAAGGGATGTTTCATGTCCTCCTTAATTTGTGCATGCTTGATTCTACCACCAACTCTTAGTAATCCTTCTTTGTCTAAGAAAGGATTTAAGTTGAGAATTTTGCTCTTCGAACTGATGTTTTTCTTATTTTGGAGACTGTTGATTTCATCCGTAAATTCAAGATATTGATAATATTTAATGATCATATTACTGGCTCGTGTCAATTCATTCACTGTTAAATATAATTGTTTTTCTGATAATTGTTCGTCACGTGACACCGCTCGTAGTACCCAGGCGAGTACTCTGGTTACACGCACGAAATTGCTGTATTTGCATGTGATATCTTTAATTAAATTATTTTCATTTATAATTGCCACGGCTGTAGTTGAATGAACTTTGCTTGTTTGTTTTGTTTCTTGATCTGTTACGTAAACTGGACATTCTTTCTGATCTTCCGAGTTGAATGAGGTCAACCACGACGGTCCAGTCCACCATAACGAATGTTGTTGTAGCAGTTGTACACTTATTCCTCTGCTGGCACAGTCGGCTGGATTCTCTTGTGATTTCACGTGACGCCAACACGCTGGCGGCATAACTGCTTTGATTTGCTCAACCCTGTTCGCTACAAATGCCTTCCATCGATTAGAGTCACCTTGAATCCATCCTAGTGCTGCGGTGGAATCTGTCCATCCAAACATTTTGATAGTGTGATTAGGCAAAGTTTCAACTAAAGTTTTCATTAATTTTGACAGTAAGAGACATGACATTAGTTCGAGCCGCGGTAATGTGACATTTTTCTTCACAGGTACTAATCTTGCTTTCGCCGCGCCGATGATAACTGATGCGTGATGACTACTATTTTGATCTTGTTGATGAATTTTGTAGTAAATGACACAGGCGTAAGCTTTAGTTGATGAGTCACAGAACCCATGTAGCTCTATAGTGTCGTTTTCGTGACTTCGTATCCAGCGTTGTACCTTTATCTGATTAATATTTGCTAAATCTTCACTAATTGATCTCCATTCTTTACTGATATCTTCGGGTAGCTCACTATTCCAATGAATGTCGTGTTGCCATACCTTTTGAAATAGTAGCTTCAATTTAGTGGTAACAGGAGAGAGCCATCCCAATGGGTCAAAGATCTTTGATATTTCCGACAGTAATAATCGTTTGCTAAGCGATTTCGGTGCAGTGCTCAATTCTAATTGAAAGAGCAACATGTCTTCTTGCGGGTTCCAACGTAATCCAAGAGCCTTTGTTGATTCAGGGTGCTTGAAATCGAAGGATGCTTGATTACTGTCAGGTTCATTTCCCTTTGATAAGTCAATGTTGTTAGATGACCATTTGCGCAGATTGAACCCTCCAGACTTGAGTAATGCTATCAAGTCAGTTTTAAGTTGAGATGCGGCTTTGATGTTGTGGCTACCCGACAGCAGATCGTCCATATAGAACTCATTTTCTAGTGCTTGCTTAGCTCTGTTTGAGTACTTATGACCCTCGTCCATCGCTAGTTGCTTTAGCGTCATCATCGCAAGAAACGGCGCAGCTTTTGAGCCATAACTTACGGTAGCTAAATTATATTCCTGTAAAGCTTGATTGTAGCTGTTATTTTTCGATTGATATGTTGTTGGGTCTCGCCATATAATCCTGTGTAGGTTCTGATCGTCGGGATGTAATTTGATCTGTCTAAACATCTTTTCAATGTCTGCGGTAAAAGCTATCTCGTACTGTCTCCATTTCAAGATTATTGACGACAAATCTTGTTGCAGATTCGGACCGCTAAACATTAAGTCGTTCAGACTAAGTCCTGATGACGTCGGCGATGACGCATTAAATACTACTCGTAGTGCAGTAGTCGCCGAGTCGGGGCGAATGACACAATGGTGCGGTAAATAATAAGATGGTGTCTGATTACCGTTGCCTTTGTTTACATTTTGCATATGACCTAGCTTGATATATTCATCGATAAAGGCCTTGTAATCATATGATAATTTTTCGTTCCTCGTAAACTTTCGTTCCAGTTGTCTAAATTGGGCTATTGCTCTATTTTTTGACTCTCCTAATTTTTCCAAAGCGTCTGGTTTCATAGGAAGCCTTACGATATAACGACCGTCTGATTGTCTCGTCGTTTGTTCTCTGTACTGTCGAACACAATGATGATCTTCTAGCGAATTTTCTGATGTTTCAGGTATATCTTCGATTGACCAAAATCTGTGGATTTCTTCGATGTTGCTGAGTACAACGTTGCATTGGTAGGTTTTCACATTGCCACATAATAACCATCCAAGCTGAGTTTGTTGAGCAATGGGTTGTGTCTCATTGTCTCCTTTGATGATCCCTCCCATAATGATAAGAGAGTAGATGTCTGCACCCAGTAGGAGGTCCACAGGTTTGCTGATGTAAAACTCGGGGTCTGCTAGTTTGATGTGATCGATATGCGACCAAGTTGGTTTTGGGAACGTCTGATTAGGCAAATTGTTTATAAGGTTGTTCATTATTATCACATCTGTACTAAAAGTGAAGTCAGTATGTATGGCTGATGCTGTTATATGAATAGAACCCTTGCTGTTGTTTTCTTGAGATCCCAGCCCAAACACCACACCCTTACAGTGCCGGCGAGGTGTTCGGAGTCGCTGTGCTGCATTCTCAGTAATCAGTGATATTTGCGAGCCTTGATCAATGAGCGCCCGCATGGTGTGTTGCGTACCATCTGCTGCTTGTACCTTGATTAACGCTGTTGATAGAAGCATCTCGGAAGCTCTTTGTTGTGATACGTTGACGCTGTCTGCATGTTTGTAATCCGAGCTGCTTGATGGTTTAGGGTATGCATCATGTAATAAGGTGTTGTGTTGTTTATTACATTTACTACATGTTTTTGTCGAAATGCATTTGTTTCCCTTGTGATCATATAAACAGTTCACACAGATTCCCAGGTTATTGATAGTTTTCAGCTTCATGATAGGAGTCATTTCCAAAAAGTCTTTACAGTTGAATATTCCATGTTTCGCAGTACAGTGAGGGCAACGAACTGCTGACGACACATGTAATGCCTTCGCAATCGGCTTGTTCGGTTGATATGCATTGTTCGCAGAATATTTATTGTAATTATAATTATTTTGTGAAGTAGGTTTCTTCGCACCAAATGATGAATTTTGCACGTTTGATTTTTGCGTAATATTATCTTGTTTGCGTTTGGATGCTTCCAGAGATGTAAATTTGTTTTCCAAAAACTCAAAAAAATCTTCTAATGATGGTAAGTCTCTAGGGTTTTTCACGGATTGGATGTATTCCTTGTGAGTTTCAGTATCCAGCTTCTGTGACAGGATATGAACTAGTATCGGGTCCCAGGTAGTGATGTCTACTCCGAGTGATTTAATGGCATTCAGACACTCTTTAGCTGTGTCATGAATTTTTTTGATAAGTGGAGCTGATTGCTGCTGCATAGATGATAAATTCATAAGTAGGTTAATGTGAGAGCTAAATATCAACTTAGTATTGTTGTATCTATGATTTAAGATATCCCAACATATAACGTAGTTTTCTGAACTAATATTCAGATGATGTATAAGCTTTTCTGCCTCGCCTCTTATCTTGCTTTTTAGAAATTGCATCTTCTGCGCATTTGACATGGATCGGTTATTATGGATGGTTTCATAGAATAAATCCTTGAATGAAATCCACCTATGATAGTCACCGCTGAAAGTTGGTATTTCCATAGTCGGTGTAGAGTGCGTTCTGAAGGATGCTGACCACATTTTCTGATTTAATACTTTCTTAATTTCGTTGTATTCCCTTTCATACGTGTTGAATGTTCGCTCGTAATCCTTATCCTCCTCGTACAACTCGCTGTCGATCTCCCAGTGTAAATAGTCGATCGCTGCCCAACGAGCTTCGATATGCTTTAAAATATCTTCAAACTCCCATTTCTCCGAGATATTTTGTAGGTCAATGTTGGTAACCGTACGAGAGAACGCCTTAAAATTGCTTTTCTGTTTACGAAGCATTTCATCCAACTTACTGTTAGTACTGCTGCTCTTCACTTCTTTCGGCTGTGCACCTTGCTGAGTTCTTGGTTGAGGTACGAGCTTAGTGGGGGCGTCGTAGAAAGCGCCACCGTCTGCTGGTGTGATGATGGTTGAAGGCTGTACTGGCGGCGGGGTGATGGCTCTGCGCGGGGTTAGTGGCGATAATACTGATGTTGGTTGCGGCTTTGGTGTGCCGACAATGATTAACTTACTAATCAAAGGCTTCTCAGGCTTATTGTGCTTCAAAGGATCTTCCGTGTGCGAACAATAAAGTTGTAAGTATTGTCCTACGTGTTGATAGAAATCCTTAGTGCGTTGATAATAATTACGCTGGAAATATTCATGCTCGACACTTTGATAGTCGATTAGCTGCTGATGATTGCTATTAAACTCGTTCCAGTAGGTGTCCAGGGTTGTAATGCGCCTCCGGATGCTCGAGTACGTCTTACGTTCAGGTCCATCTTTATTAAAGTTGGCATAAACGCTTTCAATGCTTTGCATAAGCTGATACTGCGTGACAATGATGTCTTCCATTTTTCTTGATTTCAAATTGTTGAAGAACCAAGAAAGGTCGGTTTCAATTCAGTGCTATTGTAATTCTGGTGGCTATACTGAAGATGCGCCTTCTCAATCGCCCGGTGAGACCCGCTTGTGGGAGGCCGGTGACCGATCGCTACCACACGAGAACACAAAACACACAAAATTGATACGAAACACTTTGAAGATGTTTTCCTCAGGTTGCTTGTAGATTGATGATGCTTGAAGATGTTTTCCTCAAGTTGCTTATGATGTGAACGTCACCGTAAAGTTCCACGTTTCACTGATAGTTCAAACTTCACACGCCACGTTTTAACACGAATGTTCGACCGTAATCAAAACGCACACGCGAAGTCCTTATTCTCGAAGGACCAAAAAGATGTATGGTGTTCCACACAAACTTTAAATGATAACTTGATTTAGAGATGATAAAGGATTTAATTGTATAAATATGATAAAATGATAAGTAAATGAGTACACGCGATGATTGCTTAAAGTGAACTGAATAATAATGCTTACACATCGAAACAATTAAATAGCTATTAAAATTAAAATATAACTCAATTGGCGTGAAATGCTGATATGGCGCTATGTACGGTTATTGCACCGTACAGTATGTATAGTGAAACAAAACAGATATTGTTAATGGAAGCGGCTATGATTGACATGTTAACACTATGAGTAATAGGAATGTGCTGAAAGGAAACAGAATCATTAACTAGTAGAGCTACACCACCATAGGAGTCAGAACGATCTTCTCTTAAAGGAAAATAATGAGAAACATTAAAAATACTATTTGGTTTAATCCATGTTTCTTGTAATGCTATAATTACAGGTTTATACACATTGATTAAGTGAAGTAAATCACTTTTTTTATTATTAATACTTTGGCAATTCCACTGAAGGATTGATGCCAGATGATCCATTTTGTTTTTTATTTACAGTATTTATATTTACAGGTGCAGCGTTGGACGGTCCAGACAGGTTTTCTGTTTGGGACAAAAAATTTATTAAGGCAATAATAAGGTCTCTAGTCGACATATTGGAGAAAGGGTTATTTTCATTTAAAGTACCTACTGTTGGTAATGGAATATTATAATCTTTAGTTAAAACATCATGAGTTTCTTTGTCATAGCCCTTAGAACTAATTCTGTGTAATTTAGGTTGAATAAAGACTGTTTTTTTATAAGATGAAGTTTTATTAGGATTAGCGTTATATGTTTGTGATTGGGGAGCAATGGAGGATGTAAGCACTTCAGAATACGATTTTGTGATTGGAGGGTGAAGCTTAAGGGCTTCAGCATAAGAAATGCAGTTATTGGCCATGGACTCTTTTATTGCTTTTTGTCTGGCAAATTCGGGACACTTCCGGTTGGTGGCATAATGAGATCCAGTGCATAGGCAGCAAGTTACATCATCATCATTGATTTGGCAACTCTCACCCGAGTGGTCATTTCCACACTTAAAACATTTAGGCTTTGACCTACATTGACTTTTTATATGGCCAAAGCGGCAGCAATTAAAGCATTGAACAGTGGGAAAAATATAAAGGTCTACAGGAAGAGAGTTATAACACAGGAACACTCTTTTCGGTAGAACCTGTCCATCAAAGGTGAGGACTACTGTCTCTATAGGAGTGAAACTGACCTTACCTTCTACAGATTTTTTTCTGTTAATGCGCCTAACTTTTAAAATATTTCCACAGCCCATAGGAACAGAAATGTTTTGTAAAATTTCTTCTTCAGCCCAATCTATTGGTACACCCCTTACAACACCCATGCGAGTAACAGAAAAAGTGGGTATAAACGCTTTGTAATTACTGTCCTTTAAGGCTTGGTTAGTGATAAATTTATTTGCATCGTCATACTTAACGAATGAAATTACCAGTCTATTTCTACCAATTTTTTTGAGAGATCCATTTACAATGTTTTGGATATTATATTTTTTTAAGAAACGACCAAAAGAGATTGGATGCAAAGATACATTTTCATCTGGTGTAGACTGTATTTTTTGAATGTGAACGTTGTATGGAGATGCATCAGTTGCCTCATATATTTCCCTACCAACTACAGGGCGCGTCATAGGCTTGTTTGACATATCAAGAGTTGGGTTAATTGTTTGTGTTTGTGGTGCTGAGGACATAGGAGGAATCTTAAACGTTTTTGGTGAGTTATTTTCGCTAATCTCGCAATGGCAGTCAACTTCGGTCAAAACATTAGAAGCAGATTTGTGATGCCTCCTCTTTTTGTGACAGTGTTTGCAAACTTTACGTGACGCTACTCTTTTACGTTTTGTTTGGTTAGTAACAGAAGTGTCCGAGTCAAAAAGAGAACCATCAGTGTCCATTCCTCCCACACTTTCATTGAATGGTATAATTACATTATGAGAAACCTGGGGGACTGTCCCCCCAGGGTCCTCCGGATCAGTCATAAAAGTACGGATCTAATAACTCACCAGATCTGCTAATATGATACAAAAACACTAATACTAAATATATACAGAATATAAACAATATTTACACTATCAGATCCTACTATTTACAAAGAATTAAGTGAAAAAAATCTAAAAAAGCCAAAAGACACAACCGCTTCGTTGAAGGTTTCCCGCGCTTTTCCAGAGTTATCTGACACTCACTCTACTTCACAGAGTAATTTTTTATATGTAGGAAATAGAGACCAAGCTTGGGCCCCTTTATTGGTAGTGTGTAACTAGCGCTATCTGTTGTCTGGTGTAGGCAACTTTTGATGTATAAACACACACACAAGATGTTGGTGACCGGGTCCACTATTATATGGTAAAACAACGTTTGCCGGGTCAGCTTGTAAAGCATATGTGTATGTGTCGATTGTCACATTATTGCCTCATAAGTAATGCAAAGTACCCTCTATGCTTTGCCGCGCGGAGTCCTCATCTTAACTAATATTATAGAAAGTGAGTTCGGACTTTATGGATGTGAACTTCATACGCTTTTGGGAACTTTAAGTCAATTTTATAAAGAAAATTGCCGCTATCAGTTTCTTGTTTTGTGACGTGGGGTATAACTATAACTAGCTAGCAACGTTCAACAGAACAAAGCAGCAAAAATCTATCAAAATAAGGAATTCAAATGACAGTTGAAGCCCATACCCATATTTCTTAGCCGGTAGCCCCCCTGCACCCTGCACAGGGGGGCTACCGCGTAACTTTATGGGTATGAACTTCATACGTTTTTGGGTATTTTAAGTCAATTTTATAAAAAAAATAGCCGCTATCAGTTCCTTGTTTTGTGACGTCGGGTTTAACGATAACTAGCTAGCAACGTTCAACAGAACAAAGCAGCACAAATCTATCAAGATAAGGAATTCAAATGACAGTTGAAGCCCATACCCATATCCATATTTCTTAGCCGGTAGCCCCCCAGAACGTGTAAGCTCCGCAGGGCGGCTACCGCGTAACTTTATGGGTATGAACTTCATACGTTTTTGGGAACATTAAGTCAATTTTATAAAGAAAATAGCCATTATCAGTTCCTTGTTTTGTGACGTCGGGTATAACGATAACTAGCTAGCAACGTTCAACAGAACAAAGCAGCAAAAATTTATCAAGATAAGGAATTCAAATGACAGTTGAAGCCCATACCCATATTCATATTTCTTAGCCGGTAGCCCCCCAGAACGTGTAAACCCCCCAGTACAGGATGGCCGATCATGGTCGGCGACCATGACCAATACATCGTACATTGACACTTTTGAACGAACAAGTTTAAAAAGGTACTTTCAAAAGTGTCAATGTACGATGAATTGGTCATGGTCGCCGACCATGGTCGGCCAACCTGTACTGGGGGCTTAAGCTCCGCAGGGCGGCTACCGCGTAACTTTATGGGTATGAACTTCATACGTTTTTGGGAACATTAAGTCAATTTTATAAAGAAAATAGCCATTATCAGTTCCTTGTTTTGTGACGTCGGGTATAACGATAACTAGCTAGCAACGTTCAACAGAACAAAGCAGCAAAAATCTATCAAGATAAGGAATTCAAATGACAGTTGAAGCCCATACCCATAGCCATATTTCTTAGCCGGTAGCCCCCCTGGCAGGACAGTGTGTGTGCTATGTCCTGCAAGCACTGCACCGTGACCGCACCCGCCCCGCACCGGACTGCAGGCAGGAGTGATCTGTGCAGGATAGTGAATGGGTTCCTTTAGTTAGGTACCGGGGGGGCTACCGGCTAAGAAATCTGGATATGGGTATGGGCTTCAACTGTCATTTGAATTCCTTATTCTGATAGATTTTTGCTGCTTTGTTCTGTTGAAAGTTGCTAGCTAGTTATCGTTATACCAGACGTCACAAAACAAGGAACTGGGGCCCGATTCTCAGGCATTCGAACTTTTTCAGTGTGGTAATTCGTATGTCGAACATTTTGTTTGTGGTTTCTATTGAAAAGTTAGAACGTTTCAAATAAACTAAGCTGTCCCACATGTCAACAAATTCATTTTGACAGCTAAGTTCGTATACGAACATCTATTGGTCTGTAGCATGAAGCTCGACTTAATACTGAGGTAACCTCAGAGTATTAAGTCAAACTTCATGGTCTGTAGCATTCGTAGCGTTCGACTGATTTTCGATCGAACTTTTTCGATTGAGAAATTCTGACAATACACAAACTGTGCTAAATTTGAATTTCGAGCTTATAAATGTGAACTTTTCTCGATTGCCTGAGAATCGGCCCCCTGGTAGCCTACCACAAGCTCTTATAGCAGTTATTTTTAAGTTGAGAGAGTGAGACGCCGCTATACGGCGTGTAGAGCGGCGTCTCACTCTCTCAACTTAAAAATAACTGCTTTAAGAGCTTGTGGTAGGCCACCTGATAGCGGCTATTTTCTTTATAAAATTGACTTAAAGTTCCCAAAAACGTATGAAGTTCATATCCATAAAGTTACGCGGTAGCCCCCCTGTTTAGGCAGTAGAAACAAAACAAGTTTTATTCGAATAATTTTAGTACGGTATCGTTGTTAAAATGAATGAATACATAGATGTATGAATATTCATTCATTCCGAACGACATTAAAAAGAGACGGGAAATAGGGTTTTAATATGAAGAGTAAGTGAAATAGCAAATAAGTCAAGTGACGAGCAAAGATTGCATGTGTTGCTAGAATGAAAATAAAAATAAAACTGCTCAGAAAAATCTTCACAGGTGTGTAATTTTATCAAAATGGGTTTGGTCAAAAGATCATAATTTACTAGAAACCCATTTAAATAGCTTCAAAAACATGTGATATCGTAATTTAAAGTTTAAGTAACACAGTCAGCGCGCGGGATCCATTAATTTGTGCATTTACAGTTATACGCGTAACACGTATTTTGTGCATCAAGTTTAGCATTGAATTAGGCCACATAGCGATCTCTCCCTAAAATACCGCTGTTCAGCCTGTCGACGTATCAAGCTAGCGTGAGTATTTATTTTATGGCGTTTGTTTTGGAATTAATCTTGGAAATTGCCTATTGAATGTGAAACCTGTAATAAGTCCTGTAGCTATGGTATAAAAATAGTCTATCGCAAGTCGATAATTTGTATGTTTTCGTAAATGGGTCAACTCGCCATTCTGAAAAGAACCAAATTGATTTGTGATAAATATAACGTTGTTTCACTATCAACGCAAATATTCGTTTCAAGTGCTATTTTGAGAGTTGTATTCAGCACCGAAGTGTTTGTTTTTTGTAGTTGTAAAGAGGCGGGAGAGTGATGTTCAGAAAGGCCGCGACCTGGTAATGTGATGTCATCAAAAGGGGAAACAGAGGCCGATTCTGGCACCGTGTCGCCAAATTTACCTGCGACTATAAAAAATGAACCGGTAAATTAAGCTTAATTTATTATGTTTTTACTTCATGAAGGTATTTATTTGCAAAATATTTATGTATCATTTATTAGTTTCAACATTTTCAATAACATATATTTGGTTTTCATCAGTTCTATGAGCCTGAATATTAAAGATTTCATTGTTTGTTTTGCTTACTAACATGAAGGTATAAATATTATGATAGGTACTATGATAGTTTTTAAGTAGGTAGTTGTTTTGGTACCTACCTGCCTAATAAAGTTCATATAGCAGACAAAAGAGACAGATTGATTATACAGGGTATGAAAAGAACTTTTAACGAAGCCATAATATATACATAGTGTACATCAAACTAAGAAACATTCAGTAAAAATAATTGCTGGGAAACTACTTTAATTTTTAGGTATTAAAAAACGGGTGTTTTCTAAGAAATGCAATGAAATGCGTGCAAAAAAGTGTGCATGTGTGTGTGATTGCCCCGTGAGTTGTGTGAACTCTACAGCTGATTTGAGCTGTACGTACATGTGTATTTGTGTGCGTGTGCAGCAGTGGCTGCTCTTGATATTCATTGCATCTTCAAATTCCATAAGCCTATTTGACTAAGAATTTTTTATAATTTTTATAATGTTTCCTTAAACGAAAGTTTAGTAATCACATTTTACATTTATTTTTGTCAAAACCGATGTTACAATATTTTGACTTTGACACTTGATATCTCAGTAATCAGAAGAGTCTCAGGTATGGCCCAGTACAGAAGAATCTTCGTAATAATGGACAGAATACGTGGCTCTCTGATTCGTTAAGCTTCTTTTCATACCCTGTATATTTCATAATTTGGATAAACTTGTAACATAATGATTATACAATTCAAATTAATCTGGGAATCAGTTATTATAACCACAACTATTAAGAACATATTAAGTAGGTATTCTTTGCAATTTCTCTATCTTTTGATGAGTTTGTCCACTAAGTTAATGTTGTTCAAGATTGTTTTTAAACTGGAAAGATACCTATTCAATTATTTAATTTGCTTTACACTCGGAGTTGTCTTTAACTTTGCATGTCTATTCAAGTCGCACTCTGACCAAAAGATAATAGAGAAACATAAGAAGATTGGAAAGTTCATTACAAACGTGGATGATTGAAATGTCTTTTAAATTTATTCCTGTAAACATACAAGTTTCTATAAAACTTTTATACATAAAATACCTGATACAATTTTGGTTTAGAGATGACAAATTATTGATTGAGATGATAATTTATTACCAGCTACTTAAGTTTATTGGAATTTCCAATAAAAACTCAAATTCACTTGGTCATTTACCTCATAGTTATATTTTGCTGTTCCTTTTAATTTATTTTCTTAGACAATTTAGTTATTAACCCTTTGAATAACCCTTTTGGCCCAAGAAATTTTAGATTTAAAATAGCATTACTTAAGTAGTTTAGATGGCTGTTGTTATTCCTAATTAAATAAATAAATAAATAAATAAATTAATTGATTTGTCTTTTTGTATATTACTTAACATTTTCAATGTGCCACATTTGAAACTATTAATAAGTTCATGGGTTAGGTTAGGCCCCCGGTGTGTGACGCCCCTGGTGTGTGACACCTCTATGGTGAAGGCATCTGAAATTGGCTGTATAATAGCTGGTCGACTTAATTACAAATCGGGTGCCTCCACCACAGTGGCGTCACACACCAGGGTCCTAACTCACAAGTACCTAAGTAGTAATTGAAAGACACTGTATTAATGTTTTTATGAATTTATTTGAGGCCAAACCATACCACATCTGCATTTACAATTTCTTTGCAGCATTATCTTAGCAAAATTTACAAACTTTCATTAATAATGTATTCAAATTTGTCTTTTAGGTAGCTACAGCAAGTGGGAAAGAGACTCCAAAGAGGGGTGGTACATTACTAAAATGTACCACATGTAACAGTTTTAGTACATTAAGCAGTCGAGCCCTGACCACACACATGGCGCAGTGCTCGCCCGACAACAACAATGTGGCGGCGGCCCAGAACGCCGACGCCCGCCCTCATAGGAAACTATTCGAATGTGATGTGTGCAACATGAAGTTTTCAAACGGTGCAAACATGCGCCGACATAAAATGCGTCACACAGGAGTCAAACCTTACGAGTGTCGCGTTTGCCAGAAAAGATTTTTTAGAAAAGATCACCTGGCGGAACACTTCACCACACACACCAAAAGCTTGCCTTACCACTGTCCGATATGCAATCGAGGGTTCCAGCGGCAGATCGCTATGCGCGCCCATTTCCAGAATGAACATGTCGGACAACACGACCTCGTCAAAACTTGCCCCCTTTGTAGCTACCGCGCACCTACCATGAAGAGTTTGAGGGTGCACTTTTTCAACAGGTACACAAAAACCAACTCGCATTATTGCATTCCCAATATCTTGTAATACCTAAAACTTGTATAATTTCCTTTGTTATACAGACACGGGATAGACCTGGACAACCCGGGTCCCGGCAACAACTCTGTTTCCCTGCTAGCAGCCGGTATAGCCAACGCGGCATACGCCGACGGCACGATGGATCCCGCGGCGATCAGCGCTCTGGGCGCCCTAGGCTCGGGCCTCTCCGTCTCGGTGGCGGCTGCGTACTCCGACAGCGGAGATAGCAACGGCGCGCGGTCAGTGGACAACGCCACACCGCCTATGCACTACTTAACGCCACACGTCGAGATATCGATGGCTGACAACAATGAGACGTTCTCGCCAGGCCAGACTAATCATTCAGGTAATATAATTACATATTTAAATTAAATATTTTAATGTTATGTTATGTTATGTATTTTATACAAATGATTCGTCCAAATACTATGGTTCTAATTGAGTATATTATTGCTTCTATTTTTGCAGCTAGAGAAGGTTGTATTCTTGTAACTTGTAATTATTTTTACTTCGATGCCATTTTTATTAGTATTAGAAAAAGGTCGACCCTTTCTAATATCTCATTTTCAATATTTTCTTGTAACTTGTTCAGTTTTTTAAATTGTTTAAAGGGCCCCACAGACGATCAGTCTGCTGCTTGCCGTCCTAGATCGGATCGTCCGTCAGACGATCGCTCGGCCACACACTAGACCGATAATTGCCTTTCGGCAATAGTCAAAAACCGGCTTTGAGGCCACACACTAGCAGTTGATAGTCGTCAGTTTTAGTATTAATCAGTAGTTTCTGTCCGGTCGATAACTGTCGACATTGGTCCGCGCCACCCACCGGCCACACACTGTGCCTGCGCATTAGCCGTCAGTTCTAAATCTAAAGAGAACTGTGAGTGTGTGGCCGATTGCGGCCAACTGACAGACCGTTGTTGCCAACAGGCGGACTGATCGTCTGTTTTAACACACACCATTTAGTTTAACAACAAGATTTTAAAAAAAATTATAATGGCGCGTTTACATTAGGTCTGCCGCCGAAACCGGCGACTGCATTCTGTTTGATCGGATCAGTTACAGTTTATTAGGTTTACATTGGTTGGTTGACCGCTTTCGGTTTCGCTCTTTCTCTTGCTCTCGTCTCCAAAAATGGGCTGCAACCGTATATAGCTAACCAAACCAAATACCCGTTTACAGTTAAGAACTTAGCCCACTTATACCGCACCGCTCCCACCCAACCAATGTATGAGCGGCCAGATATGGACTTAATGTCGTGCTCTGTAGATGCACTATAGCTTGCGGCCGGCTCGCTTACCGCGCGCTGTCTGCTATTGTATGTTGTTACTGTAAAGGGCATCTACAGTGAATGATATTAAGTCCATATTTGGCTGCTCATACTTTGGTTGGGTGGGAGCAGTGCGGTATGAGTGGGCTAAGACCTTTAGTCGTTGACAGACTGCAGCCGTAGACTAACCAACTAATGTAAACAAGCCATAAAAGGCATTGATTAAGATTGTAATTAATTTCATGTTATTTGTTGTCTTTTGCCAGATTCGCGTATGAACGGCGAAGGCCCCAGCTCGCCACAGTCGGGCGATAGCGCGATTGCCAGCAGCTCGCTTTCTGCCGGACTGCCCACAAACATCACTCCCTCAATTACGCTCATACCTATAAAACAGGTAATAATAATTAAATAGTTTCTCATTCATTTATTTAAAGAAGGTCTAGCGGGCGCCCGCGGTTTTAACCGCTTGGTTCCCGTTCCCGTGGGAATATCGGGATAAAAAGTATCCTATCCAGGCTATCTAGGTACTATCTGTGTACCAAACAACCAAATCCGCTTAGTAGTTTTTGCGTGAAAGAGTAACAATCATCCATACACACAAACTTTCGCGTTTTTAATAATATGTAAGGAAGTAAGGATAATCTCTTATTTACACTGTGTCCATACACCAATACTGCACCATTCCCTTGTTTGTTGTGTCTACTGAAACGCTGTTAAGGCGATACTCGAAAAAATTATGCTGAAGCGAGATAGCAATGAGAAAACGACGCGCGCGAGAGCGAGACCGATTTGCAGATTAGGCAAAAGAAAACACAAAATCACTTCGTATTAAAAAACTACAGCGATTTTAAAAAAATGCTTCTATACGATCCTAAATATTATTGTTGTCCACTAATTAAGCCAATTTCCAATAAGTGTAAGTAACCCCATTTAAGAATATTCTTGAATTTTCGTATTTTTAGAGGTCTTTTCGAAAAGAAAAAGTGTCGAGGCAAAATCATAAAATCGTTATTAGAAACTATAAGAATCTAGATAAAAGTATGAAGAAATATATATCTTATCACCAGATTTGTAACAACTGTAACCGTCCTATAGTTTTAAACCAAAAAGTCCATACTTTTTCCGAGTAGCGCCTTAAGGACAGTCTATCGATCCTTTAGTAGTTGCTGACAAATCACACTTAAAGCACGCGCGTTTACGATGCATTACTTATTTATTACACTATGTTCGCATGTGCGTCCCACTAAAGAACATCAGACATAGTGTTCGTCAAAATTTTTCGTGGTAAACGTATTTCGTTATTCTGTAGACGTTTCGTCTAATTTGTAAGGTGTTCGTGTTCGCTTTGCTAATTTACGTCCATACGTACGAACCAAACGTTCCGTGTTTGATTGATGTTCGTGTATCGTGCCTACCATAATTTGTTCGTTCGTGCGTTAAACATAGCATCGTGTCTACCATAATTTGTTCGTTCGTGCGTTGAACATAGAGGTATAATGGATAAAGTAGGGATGACATACGGCTGCCTGTAAGCGGAAACGTCCGACGATTAGAAAGAGAGAAAAGATCGCACGCAGTGCTCTATGTCTTCCTACCGACTTCTAATCGTCCAATCATCTATGATAGGTTGATAGGCTAGCTAGGCAATTGGAAGATTAGACGTCAGTAGAGAGAGAGTCAGATACGGTATCGCGATCTGGAGCTGGAAGTCTGTCTGGCTCCCCTTCTCTATCTCTATGGCGTAGAAGCCTTAAGGTGCTGCTAAACTAGAGCATTCACTTGTAACAGAACATCGAGCTTTCGCCGTTTTTAAATTTGTCGAACTGAACAACGAACAGAGCCAAGCATAGAGTCAAACATGGCAACGAACATTTTCATGATCTTTCTAGCGAACGCTCTAGTCGATGCTCGTCAAAAGAATATTCTTCATTAAAAATAATGACAGAATCCCGGCTCACCAAAAAATTTGAAGTAAATTTACTGGCCTTTCGTTAGAATGTTCACCAGAACGCTCGATAGAATGCTCGCCAAAACGCTCTCGTTTATTTTTCTGTAATTTAACATTCGCAAGAATGTTCATTACAAGGGAATGCTCTAGTTTATCAGCACCCTTTAAGAATCATACGTAAACACTGTTGTAGTTCTGTAGTTATTAAGTCCTCTTTCCTTATTCCAGGAACCAAGTGGACACGACGATTCTACTAGCGAAACGCGCGACGGGGAATCGAACGGCGACAAGCGCGGCGTGTCGTCCTCCCTGATCAAGGTATCGCCGCTCAAGAGCTTGCTTCGTGAAGACCTGCGCAGACGCATATCGGCTCGCGGCCGCGCCCGTGGCTCTAATGTGCGTATGCAAAGTGTCTATTTACAGATTTATTCAAAAAAATTATCAACCGCAAACGAAACATGACACATTTTTTTATAAAAAAAGTTGTCGTTTCTAAAGTTACTCGATTTCTTCCAAATTCAATAGGGCGCGTTTTTACATTAGGTCGGTGACGAGAGAGTTGAACCGAAGGCGATCGCTGAATTCGGTGGCCAACCAAAGTAAACAACCCAAAACGCTGGCATGCTTTACTTGTATTATTGCTTAAATTTCTTAGAATAAAATGGGAGTTTTCATGTTGTCGTTTGTTTGCAGGCATCAAGAGCATCGCCATCCGAAGGCGGCGTTATAACATCAACACATGGCGACGCTTCTCTCCTCCCATCGTCGCTCGTATGTACATTTTGCTCTATAACATTCCCCGACTCGACCCTATACTTCTTACACAAGGGCTGCCACTGCGACTCCAACCCCTGGAAATGCAACATCTGCGGCGAGCAGTGCTGCAACGTGTACGAGTTCAACTCGCACCTGCTGAGCAAGAGCCACCAATGACTGTTTGCTGGGGGGCCGTTCGACAATCACTGACTTTGTGTTTGATAAATGCACTTCGTATAAAATGTGTGCATAGTCCGCAAGCACTTCAAATTTACTTCACCTTTTCCTTTTCTTATAATACATAATGTTTATGTAGTTGTTAATTTAATTCTATCTAACTTTCTTCACCTGTCCGTGAAAGGCACTGTTAGGTTGAAGTGCTTCGAGTATGCTCTACACTGAACGTCCCCCCGAAGCTATTTATTTTTAAAAGTGCAAATTACGTCAAGGTATATTTAGTGGTAATTCTTTATAGGTAACTGAGCGTGGATATTTATACGGATATTTTAGTACTTAAATGGAAGATTATTAAGAGATAATTTTACAAATTGGCTTTTATGCTCGTCCATACGAATTATCAACATATCCAATAAGAAAGTAAATTAACGTTTATCGGATGATTGGGTAAGATATCATTTATTGGATGGCGGTTTAGACCGCAAACGCGGTGATAAATGTTTAAAAATCAATGAGTTGAAACGAAACATTCCAAATTGTTACGTATGCATTCCTCATAAATGTGAGATTGGGTTGGCTTTATTTAGCCTCTGGAGGGGAATTATAGTGACTGTACTTTAAAAATCCCTTAAAATTAGGTTTTGTTTTTATTTTCCTATTGCAGTACTTAACTGTATATTTCGCCGTGATTAAAAACTAAAATTTAGAGTATTTTTGGTGCGATAGTGAATTTTACAAATGTTTAGATTGTACAAATTAATATATTTTTACATTTCACTGTTGACAAGATGTTATAGAAGGCATAGCCTATATTTCCGTGATTATTTATAATTATTGTGATTGTGTACAGACAGGAATTAAAAATTCTACATTCCATTTTATTTATGTTTTCTTTTTAAAGAGCATGTGATGCAAGTCCACGACTAAATACTTAATGTACAATTTTATATATTTTATGGTTTCTTTTTCTTGACTATACTTTTAGTTATATTTACTTGGTTTTAATTCCAATTTGTACTTAAATTTGTTTAAAAATATATTTGTAGCACTTTCTGTTTGAAGATCGGTTTGGGTCACGTGTTTTGCATTAATGGACATTCCTAGATCCTACTTATTAAGAACTTGCTCAATAGATACAGCTCAAGTATGGGAGTTGTGTTCTCGCACAAAAGCATAATATTTGTTTCCCATACAAAAAACGATGATAAACTTCTACAGAGAGTTGCTTGTGCTTGAATTGGTGCCTGTATATATGTGAATTTATATTGTGTAACTTAATAATCAAGTTCGCAGATGTCGTTGGATATTGGCAAGTGACATTTATGTCTAGAATAGTATAATTATGTAATTTAGATCTCTTTATTCCGTAACAAATATCTAATTGACTTACTTTCATTACCATTACTTGTATGTTAGAGAAGTGCTCAACCTCGTGGTGAAAGATTATATCTACACATACATACTGTATCGATGTACAAAGTCTCATATCATGAAGTAGTAAGCACTTCCGAATTTACTGGCGCTGGAAGTCTAAAACTGTTAATTAAATCCTAGACTTATTTGATTAGTTACTTTAATATAGTCGTTATTACATTCCTTGTGTACCTTTTATAAAAAATTGGTTAATCCGTTCCATTTCCTTATTAACGTATAGGTACGTACCTTGAGATTTACATTCCTTTAGGTGATAAGTACTTAATATCGGTTGTGGTCTTGCCTGTTAAGTTTACGAAATTGACTTAGATGGAACTGAAATTGTTTACCAACGAAGTTATGTTTTGTTTTGTTATTTTGTCATTGGTATTAGATTTAATGGTTGCGGCGTGTGGTAGACCGTCCGTTGTTACATGGCCCTAGTGAGTTACCTGAAACATGCAACACATTATTTATTTAAAGAGATTCTTATATGCTGTTTCATTGTTGGTTATGTAGAACTCGGATACTTAATATTATTATATATATTTCTACCGCAGCCGCCGCAAATAAAATAAGTTAGGATAATATAAGAGCTATTAAAATAAATAACTAATTGGTAACCCCATTGGGCGCCTTTACTTAATCCGTCCATATCTAATGATAAATTGCCTTTAATATTTAATAGAGTAATATATTTTATAGAGTTTAGATGTAATTAACAGCAGATCTTAAGTATAAAGTGTTTACAGAATTGCAGAGGTTTAAAGATGATTATTTATTTATCTTATATAAATTTATCCGTTTTACGGATGAGATAAAGCTTGATACAGGAAATGAATATACATGTAGAAATACATATCTCAAATACTTATCGAGCTTAGTTTTGTTTGTAATTCGGAATTATATTGTTGTTTGTTGCAATTTAAATTAAATATTTTATTTTTGTGTGGTATAGTGTAATACAACTTTTAAAGTATTTTAGTGTTATTTTAGAGCAGATAATGATTTTGTTGTCAATATCTAGTAGTAACAGTATTTCATAATGAAATAACCCATATAAGAATTTTCAAAATCGTTTATTGTTTTTGTCCATAAATGTAATTTTTATCTAGGATTCATTCTATTGTAATATGTATTTAGTTTACTCATAATTCTGTCAAAAGCTATTTTAATGTTAAATTCAATCTTGTAGTGTAGCAGTCCTCACCTTAATACCAAATCACAGCTTACCAACATTTAAATTTTTAAGTTGTTACTGTAAGATAGATAAATTAACGTGGTTGAAAGCAATTATTTGTATAAGCGGGTTGATAATGTCGTTGATATTTTGCTGTTACATATATTACGTTATTATTATTACAGATGAATAATATCATTTTTGTAATTATTAAAGTTTAAATCGGGGAACCAGTTTTGAATATAAAGAGTGATAGTTACTATATCAGATTTTTAGCAGATTGTGCCTTAGAAGATTATTTACATCGTAAAATACATCGTATCTATGTTTTTGAATATTATAAAATGTCTATAAATGTGTGTATTTGCATTAAAAACAAATAACGAAGGTCAATGTTTATAGAATATTGCAAATTAGTATTTATAAATTATAGATTTTGGCACTACAGCTATTAAACTAAATTTGAATCATATTGAAAGAATACTACAGTATTCGTTGGCGCGACAAATCAAGAAAATGATACTTATTACCAAGTATGTAGCTCTATTTATTTACTTTATATTAATTTGGTAAAGGGTCTAATAAAATATTAATAAACTATGAGATGTAACATTTTTGTCTGTATTAAATATCCTTATCTTGTTTTACTGGCGTAAAAGATTCTTGGGGTAGGCCTAAGGGCTCAGCAGTGAGCGTCGTATGTCTGATGATGATGATAGCTTTTCTTATATCAAACAAGTGTTAATTGTAAAAGAAGTTGGATTAATAGGAAAAATCTAATAGAAAAAACCCACACAACTCCAAGGTAAATTTTCAAATCCGGTCCAATGCTTTTCTATTACAATCTTTCCAAAATTTGCAGAATTGCATTGAGAATCCCTAAAAAAAATATTAAAATCTTAGGTTGTATCACTGAGAGAGGGGCTTCATGTGGTCTAGTGGTATACACCACCATCATCGTTATCAGACCTAGAGGTCTCGGGTTGTCACTTGTAGGGCTGGTAGTCTCTAATAATAATAATCATCTGGAGCGAATCACCTCTCTTCTCTTTCTTTTCTAGCACTGGACCGATTTAGAAAATTCTTTCACCCTTAGAAAGCTACAGTCTTCCAGTAAGCCTAGCATGACCACCCAAAACGTGATATGTATCGCATGATAGAGCGACTTATCGACATTCAAACGTCAAAACCCATAGTCTTTTGACAGTTAAACCGGATAACTTATCATATCATATCGAATTTTGTTGGTCATGCTAGGGGGGCTGAGTGACATAGGCTATATTTTATCCCGATATTCACACGGGAACGGTACCACGCGGGTGAAACCGCGGGCGGCCGCTAGTAATTAATACTTAGTAATGTTTTAATTCATCGACTAAATTATCTCATTAATAATGATGCTATGCTCTTGATCGGTTTCGGCCACGCATAGATATAGTATATGCGGCCACGGCCATAGAAAAATATACTCCTAGGCCACGGCGACCTAGTCATTCTGGTCGGCTGGCTACCGGCAAAAAAATATGCCCTATGCCTATGCTAATAAGCCCTTAAATGGGCATAATATAGTCTTCAAATGTCGCATGAAACCCATGCTCATAATATCCATATTTTTAGCCGGTAGCTGATTGGCGGCCCTATCGTGCGCTTTCATTTAGCTGCAGTGCAGTAGCCAATAAAAATAACAGATACTTAAATGATTCTCAACGGGAGCTGATAAAGAATAGGTATGTTTTGTTGGAGACACTGTTCCGTAAGTGGGCTAAAGAATATGGGTGGGTATGGATGGACTATGGACACGTGGGCTTCAAATGTCAAATTAATGAATCCCATGTCCGTATCCTTATTTTTAGCCAGTAGCCCCCCGGTTGATATCGTAAGGCACAGCACAGCCTTCTCTATCGTCTTCTACACGAAAGGCTGTGCGTAAGGTAAAACCGCCCGTTCTGTCAGTTTCCGTCACACACCCTGTCGACTACGAGTTTGACTACGGTAACGGTTAGTTATTTTATTTCAGTAAGAGCCAACGCGCACTTGTGATTTTTAGTCGACCGATAGTTTAGTCGGAATCGTGACGATCGTGATTAAACTCTCGGTTGATAGTTGGGCGATAGTTTAGTTGAATGCAGTGCGCGCGCTCACATAGTCCTTCATGCACATTACTGACCGATAGTTGTGCTGTGCGATAGTTTGATCGGTCGATTTTTAATCATCAGTGCGCGCACTGCCGTTTAACTCTATACTGTATCCGAGAGCGATCAAACTATCGCCCGATTAAAAATCACAAGTGCGCGTTGGCTCTAAGTGCCTGTTTTACAATGACAGTTTTGTATGGGCTATCTGTCAAGTAACAGCTACATAATGACCTAAGACTTACATACGCTATTTCATTTTAGAATTTAACTTCCACGATAACTCCAGTAATTTGGCTGTATGGATAAAGTTTCGTTCGCCCTCAAACTACTTTCCGTCAAGTGTCAACTGTCATGCATGTCATCTTGTCATTCAATTGTCATGTCAAATCTGTGTGTTGATCGTGTTGATGATAGAAATATATATAGGTACTTTACTTTCCCAAAAGTTAACTTTTTATTTTACAATAGTTTCGTATTGTTGAAAGTAAACTTAAAAGGTTTTGTGTTTAACTATCGATTGAATCAGTGTGACCGGCGTTAAGGGAATGGGAAAATCGACGCAGGTTGATGGAGATAACAACCCCACTGCGTCCCCTGAACCGGACCCCACAAAGTTGTTAGAAGCAGCGTTGTTGCAGATGGATGGGATTATAGCTGGTAAGTATCGACACACATCGTCAATATCTCTACAAACTACAAGTAATTTAGGAAAATCACGTTATCCTATAACTTGGTCAAACTAGTCATGGTTCAATGACTATTGAGATCACCATTTCCTTAATAAAAATTCCATGTTGATACCAAATTTGTCACAGTACAGTTCTAGATTAATTCCATTCATTCTTACAAGAAGTATAATTTTTATAACAACAAGAAGCTCAGAAGTAAATCAATTAACAAATAAGAAATAAATATTGGACACCATCCACATACATTGTTCCAATATCAAACTACAGTAGTTTGAACACTAGTTTTAAGTAGTAGTAGTAGACATGTATGTATATCTCAGAAACTAACCAAATAAGTTCTAACTTAACTTATTTACCTATATTAATAAATGAAAAAACATATCTTTCAGTTCATAAAAAAAGAGATAAAAAAATTTGCACTGGCTAGGCTGGGCTTGGGTTTTTAGATAGCTAGATTTATATATAATATTGCTAGATTTTAAATTTGGGAAATTCCAGAATGGTTTTATCCTTATAAACTTTGTCCATAAGCCAATTATATAAGTTTTTTTTAATTTCCTCCTTGCGTTGTTTTCTTCATGCTGAGGATCGCGACCTTCTGGAATTCCTCCTTTTTATAGCCAAACCTAATTAAAAAGTATTGATGATATCTGATCAATCAATGGGCCTTAGTGTCTTTTGCAGAAAATTAAATCAGTGCCATGGAGAGACAACTTCTTTGGTGTCTGATAATGCATTTCATTATAAGATAAGATTCTATCATTATAGTACTGGATAACACAGACAATTGAAGCTACCATAATTTCATAAAATAGTGATAAGACAATTTAAGCTTCTCTTACTTATACAGGTACAATGAATTTCTAAAATCAAACTAAATAACTGAAATAAAAAATTTCAAGTTGATAGCATTAGTAGTTCTCGAGATGTCCATTTGTGACAGACAAACATAGTCTCACCATAAGGGCTCCTTTTTACCATTTTGGATCGGAACCTTGAGTTATTGTTGATCGAAGTTCGGAACCCTAAAAAGTGATATTGCTTGAGCTTTGATTATTCAAAGAGCACACAATGTGTCGTATTCAACAGCATATGATTTATGATTAAAGTGAAATCTTGATTAGATTAACTATTTTTGACTCAAGGTAGTCAAACATTAATTGTTATATTAATAGTATAACCAAGTAGGTAAAATTAATATAAAATAAGAGAAGCTACAATTTAATTGCGCTTTGTAAGTATTGGAAGGGTTATAAATATTATGCAAGGGAATACACATTTTACTTATGATAGGCTTACAAATAAAAAATTAAACAATTGGGCAGAAAACGAGTCCTTTCTTTAGACAGATGGTATACTTAAAACTGAAAACTTTGCGTATTACAAGAAAATACGGTAAGTATAGATATGAAATACAGACAAGATGTTTTCTTGTTACACATTATTGTAATACAGACTAAACAACAAAACCATGAAATAAACAAATAAACCTAGTGGAATTGACAACTAAGGCATTGTCATTGTGTAGAAGGCACATGGCCAAAAGGGGTGGTTGCCGCGGGAGGGTGCAATCTGTTGAGCGGAGGGTGCCGGCGGGCGGCGCCAGTCCGTCGCCGCCCGCCCGCCCGGATGCGTGTCGGCTGCGAGCGCACGCAGGTGTACGCACCCCCTTATTGTCACCTTATCACGTTATAATATACAATAAATTTCCGTGAAAAGCCTGTCAATATTATAATAATTGTAAACATAAAATTTTATGGCAATATTTTTCATAAGTAAATATGTTCTTATGTTTGGAGCATAAGTAAAATGATTGGTCAATAATAAAATGATGCATTTCCTAATTTTCTTTTGTATTTAAATAATACTTTCGAAGTTATGTATTACATTAAAAATATGTGTGACTAATTAGTAATTAATCATTAAATACACATTATAAATTATTGAAAGCTTATAAATATGAATGTTATATGCCATTGATATTCGTGTCTGAAATCTTTCTGAAAAGAACAAGGGAATTTTATCACAGCCGGGTTTCGTCGAGATTAAATTTTGAGGCGATGCGATGCTTATCGCGCGGCCTTTTCCAATATCCAAATATTTACTGAGAACGTTCTCTTTTGTAATCTTTGGGGACGTAACACATTCTTTTGTAGTCATACAATGCGGCTCTTGACATCGAAAACGTATAAAAATAGCGTAAAAACTAAAAGACAGTTTTAACGAATTCTTCAGACTTCCGCGTTTGTTCTGATAGGTTCATAGTTTAAATTGCCCTTTTTGTCAATTCGACCAAACACTAAATATTTCCGAAACAAAATTGAAGATTACCGGATCACCTTAATGGATAAACAGTCCCTTTTCCGGAAAAAGGGGCGCTGAAATAACGAGTTTCCTCGAAAAAGACGCGTCAAGACTGAATAGGTTTGAACTCTGCAAAATTACGTACGACTTCGCTTTTTATAGCATGTCGTAGAAGTAATCCTTGTTATTTATTTGATTAAATCCACAAGCACAACGTGTCGTTAAGATCATTATCATTATATCATCATCTGGAATATCTAGAGAATAGTAGGTATTTCTTCTCGCTGAAAATTTGAAAATACAGTTTACAAAAGGATACCATGCCCGTGGCAGTTATTGAGATCGTGCCAAAACGGGAGCTCATTTTCCTGTTACGCGATATTCCTAGTCGGGTTCCACGACCGCTCTCCTCGATAAGGACGTCGCCATTTAACCGTTTTTGAGTCTAGCACTAGTATTCATTAATTCAGCCAATAGTTGAGTTACTGAATAGAACCGAATTAGTTGCTACTCCTCCGTAACAAACGACTAAGCATTTGTCCTGACATAAGCAACGTCCCGTTTATTTTTCTGTCCATCAGGACGCCAACGAGACGTGCCGTAATTGCTGTTTAAACAGTGACAGAGTTCTCCATTATGTAGCAGTTTATCTCTGTCCTTCTGTTGTACGAGCAACAGGTTCCTACTTCGTACGGTAACTCATCTGTGTCGACTAAAATCGAACCCCTGTTACATCCGCCTCCCCCTCTTCACAAAATAATCCCGGTGCGATGTGCCATCTATTATGATGGAACTCGTACAATACGGGAAATGTGTTTGTGTTATAATTATAACTATGTATGGTGTTCTAACTTGAGTTATATGTAGTAAGGGAAGGGAATGGACGAATGCTTTGTTCTTTACACGTGGTGTTGTAAAGAGTATTAATGTGTTGAAGTGGTAGTTTGTAATGAGTGGTGTATTTTGAAAGTGTTGTGATGTGTGCACCGGAGTGACCACAGCAGTCAGCATGCCGGGTTGCTGGCACCTCCCGGAGCATGTGACCCGCTGGTGGCTGCTGGACGTGTGCAGCCAGCGGCTGTTCAGGAACGTCGATACTGCTGATTCGCAGATTCCGCAACGTATGTATCGGATGGGGATACTAGCTTAATATATCATTGTCAGATACAGTTGTTACTTGAGTAACAGGAGTTACTTGTTTGAACAAGAAGTCGGTTAAAAAATTGTGTAGGTATTTACCTTATATTGCATACCTGATGTTGAATTTCAAAATAGTCAAGCAAGAATAAATAACCAAATAAGTTAAATTAATTCAGTTATAAATTCCTAAATAGCTGTGTCCGCCGCGATGTTTTATGAAATACTTAATAATTGTAATTTTCGGCACTTCTATTCTATACGGCCCAAGACGTTTGAAATGATACTCGAATCACATTTCATTTCTACCCTTAACCACGGCGACACAAGCTGCCGGGCAAAAATCAAGCTTCCACAATAAATAGAAAAGTCATTGCAGTCCGTGACCACGGACTCTGAAGTCTCAATGCCTAGAATTGACTTAACTAGTAATCGAACCCATTATATGATCATTGTCTGCCAGGTGCTTGAACCAATAAGAAGGCGGTGTTCGGTATTTCGGCAAAACAAAAATATCGAAATTTAAGACAAGAGATCCGAAATCCTAAATCACGTGAATGTTATTACCAAACGCCATAGCGTTTGGTAATAACATTCACGTGATTGACGTGATGACAACCACGAAAGTTATGGTATGGATTGGTATGGATATAATGTTTTGTTTAAAGTTTAGGATGAAGAATGTAGGATGGACAAAATCTACTTCAACAAATTCAAAGGTAGACGAAGATTTCAAAATAATTGTAACATTTGGAGACTTTACAGTGAGGTAAGCTTTTATAACGAAGGCTAAAATGATGAGGATTTTTTTCCTTTTGTGCTCGTCGCTAAAGCGTCATTGTTCCTAGGCGGATGCAATTCACTCGGTCCCCGCGCAATTTGCGCGAGTGGAGTAATTTCGAAGAGATTTGAGTCGCAGCTCGCCGGGTAATAAATGAAAAATGAGTTTTAGACAGTCATTACAAATTATATACATACTGATATTATAATAATGTGATAGTATATTTGTCTGTCTTTCGCGTCAAAACGGAGCAACGGATCGACGTGATTTTTGGTATGGGATGGGGATACAAGAGACTGACATAACATAGGCTACTTTTTATCCCGGAAAAATATCACATTCCCGCGGAAAAACGTCTTGTAGGTAGTCCATGCGGGTGATGCCGCGGGCAGAAGCCGCGGACCGCGAGAACTTACATACTTAAATACATAAAATAAACAGAGCTTGAGATTTCTTAGGTAATAAACACTCCTTAAACTTATGAGTTGTCGTAATATCTCATTAGCGAATGTTACAGCCGTCGTTTAAAATTTAATTTAGGCCAGCAAGCGTCTGAAGATTGTGTTTCTCAGTTCGCCGTTCACTTCCGTAAAACAATACTGTAACTGATATCTGAGTTTCATTATCAATCGCACCTCGCTACTGCGATTGAATATACACATGTTTAGCCAGTTTTGTTAAGTTGATCAGACAATCGAGTTGACTATAGTTTCCTACGAAGCGAAGATATAAAATAAAAATCTTTACAAGTTCTATTCGTGTGAGATGGTGAGCAATTTTGAATCAGTGAATACTAAAGTGATAGAAAAGAAATACAAGTAAGCTTATGGAAGCTCCTTCCTAAGCAAACCGATTGTATGAGGCGGAGATCAATGTTTAGTAAGTTAACCCTAAGTTATTACTTACGTCTAGTAATATCAAAATATGTAAGTATTGAAAGTAAATACCTACATATTTTGCTGGTATTTCCGTAAAAGTATGTTATCTAATAAAAAGTACTTCAAGTTCGTAGGTACTAAATAATGTTTATAAACACATAATCTTATGTACAGTCAAGACTCGAGCATAAATATCGATACAGCCATCACGTCAAATTAAATGTATTGGTATGTCGCAGGCAGATAGTTGTATCCGCCGGATAGTTAAGTATGGCGGCAATAATTAAAAAAATTGGGTTTATTTATATTCGTCTTACATACGCAGAAAATTAGGTTTAAATTCGGTTAGGTTAGGTTAGTGTTGTGATCAAGCGATGAGGAGCTCTGCGAAGCGGGGCTCCGACAACTTATGGGAAGATAAAATAGCTTACGGAAAAATGATCGGCCTAGGCGTTTAATTAAACGGCGGATTTAACTATTTTGCTGCGACCTTTGTTAGTGTCATAATGGTGTACAGATGTTTTTGACGCCATGGTAGCATATTTACACACGAACAATATGTAAACAACATAGTTTCGTGTCATAATACCTATGTAGGTATTATGACACGAAACTATGTTGTTTACATATTGTAGTAGAAAGTTATTATAATGTTATTGAATGGCATATTATGTAGTACTGATGATTTTGTTTTGGAACGCTTCAATGTGGCAAAATTCTAATATGCTATAAGTAGTTGTTAACATTATAACTGCTCGTGACTGTACATGTAAAAGTTTCGCATGTTTTTTTACGTTTGATTATTTTGATCCACCCTAGTCTGGAATAATAAGGTTACCTAACTAATGCGTTTTAGGTCTCGGAAACTAGACGGGCAACCCTTCAATGAGATAACTTTCTACTTTTCGAGCGAGGGTATCACTGAATACCTACTTAAGTATATTAAAAATAAACTATTGACAAAACGTGGATACGCCCAAGAATATTTAATTATAATCCGAATTTCGCACGTCCGCTCACGGATCCCTTTACGCAATTTTGTATCATTCGACTTGGAACTTTAATAAATTAAGTTTTCATTTTGCCGCCGTCTTTGATGATTTTGGTTTTTATCTTCTTGGCTTGAAAATAGAACTTTCTATAAACATAAGCATACTTACTTACCTATGTTATAAAGTTAATTTCCGTGTGTTTGTATAAATCGACGATTGTGGATTTAATCATTTTTCATTAGCTAAAATACTGGTAGGTACCTAATTATACTTATTCAGTTATTTCCAGGCACCGAAGATTCCATGTGTTTTAATGAAAACATAGTGTGGGATTTGCGAAATACGAAACATAAATAATAATAGCTTTAATTTGTGGCAGTTAAACGATTCTCAAAACCTACCTAAGACTGAGAAGGAATAATTAGCTCCGTCTCATAACTTTTTTTTAGGAATACTTAGTGCATGTATTTTCCTGATTTCTAAAATGATTAACGCTGTTTATAGTCTGCTGACACTATTTTTAAGCTTTATAATATGCTAATAACACTGATAATGTCGTTTATTGCAGAGGCGGGCGGCGGTACAGGCGGCGGCGTGACCGGTCCTGGGCGGGCGGCGCGCGCGCGTGCCCTTGAGCTAGCTCAGCAGCTAGCCAGCTCGCTACAGCACGCCATCCCGCCACCGCCCCGACCGGACTTCACCACCGCCAGCGCGATACTGCGGTGGCTGCAGCAGAACAACAACTCGGTCGCACTCGTGAGTAATGTGCGTTGTCATTTGTTATTTGCACATTAGCGCGGCAGCTTGCCAACTTGCTACAGCACGTCATCCCGCCACCGCCCCGACCGTACTTCACCACCGCCCGCCAGCGCGATACTGCGATGGCTGCAGCAGAACAACAACTCGGTAGCACTCGTGAGTAATGTGCGTTCTCATTTGTTATTTGCACATTAGCACAGCAGCTTGCCAACTTGCTACAGCACGTCATCCTGCTACTGCCCCGACTGGACTGCGGTGGCTGCAGCAGAACAACAACACGGTCACACTCGTGACATGAGTAATGTGCGTTGTCGTTTGTTATTTGCACATTAGCGCAGCAGCTTGCCAACTCGCTACAGCACGCCATCCCGCCACCGCATCGACCGGACTTCACCACCGCCAGTGCGATACTGCGGTGGCTGCAGCGGAACAACAACACGGTCACACTCGTGACGTGAGTAATGTGCGTTGTCTTGTCATTTGTTATTTGCACATTAGCGCAGCAGCTTGCCAACTCGCTACAGCACGCCATCCTGCCACCGCCAAGACTGGACTTCACCACCGCCAGCGCGATACTGTGGTGGCTGCAGCAGAACAACAACTCGGTCGCACTCGTGAGTAATGTGCATTGTTATTTGTTAGTTGCACATTAGCGCGGCAGCTTGCTAACTCGCTACAGCACTAGCACTTCATACACGATACTATCAAAATGCTGCCAAGGCTGTCAAGGTATCCATACTTTAACTACATAGTTTTTTCCCCAATACCTATTGTAATTTAGTTCCGTTAAGGACTGTAGAGGCGCTGCTTTGGTTTTATACAAAATAATAGGATTATCATTAGGGACCAGAACAAGAATTTTTCGTGCTTTGGGGTCATCGAGTTAAATATAATGCTTGGGGTACTGTTATTTTGAAATATTACGTACATCATCCAATAATTACTCGTCTTTTTGCCTAGAACACGATAAAATTAAAACTAGTTAATCGTTTTCTGAATTGAGGTAAGTCTGTGATCTCAATAAACTGAAAATCTTTAAAGAATATTTATCCAAGAGTATTTCATGCAGTACAAAGTACTTACTTACTAAGAATATTTTACATAAACAAAATATTTACAAAAAGTCTCATTCAACAAGCTGCCAAAGCAGCCATTAGAAGCAAAGGGAAAAATGTTGAAATGGGGTCACAGCACTTATTCATCCATCCACCACCCACATCAGTAGGGGGCAAATTAAAGCTTAAGTAAAGAATCGATGTGTGGATACAGTTTAAACATTACCAAACCATTTGTAGCGATTGCCCTTTCAAATGCTTAAAGAAAATTATTCGTTCAAAACTTAATATTTTTGATATAGGTACTTTACTGTTTAATTTAAGAGAAATCAACTGAAAATGACAGTCATATCTGAACGCATAGCAATATTTCTTTTAAAACATTGTTACAATAAAAGCCAAGCCCGAGAAACCATAACTTACCGACATTACGGCCAGCTTTACGGATTTACTAGTATTTTGCGGTATTATTACAGAGTGAAACTGGAACTTCACTTCATAAGCTTTAAGCCTGCATTTTCCAGGGCTCTACCTAACGGATCGCTATTACGATGTCGGTCCATAAGTCCGTACATTTCATAAAATTTTCACCAGTTGACTGAATATAGAATCCCAGAGAAACGCCGATAAATATCATCTTTCCGTTAGAAACCCGAAAGAAATTCTTTTCAGTATTCAAACAGCAAAAGTCGTAAGAATTTAAACAATAAGGCTTCCGAAAAGTTAGCAAGTCATTTACATTATTAGGTACGTGTCATTGTTAAGCGTTTCTTTTACAACGTCGATATTGTAACGTGCCTCAGGTGCTCGCTTAGAGCGCGGCTTACGTTTAAGCTCCACCGCTCAGGGCCCTTTGCGAGCGGTGTGTGGAAAGCAACTAATTGCGCACACAGAACCTTTGCTCGCTGATGTGAGTACACCTTTGCATATTGCGGAGGTAAAACCAGGTTGTTATTGTTAGTATTTGTTTTAAACTTTTACCCAGTCTAAATATGAGCTATATTTCGTGGTGAACATGCTAAATTCAGACTATAGTACCTAAATAACTCTAGTCTGAATTCTGCACGTTGGTTACGTTGTTTTGTTTTCAATTTAAATTTTGAACTGGTAGAACTGTTCTTTGTTTATGTTTAATGGCGTGACTGTTGCAATGGATAATGTCCTGGGGGCCAAGTCTGCTAACGTTAAGTCATACCTAATCGTGTTTCAGTTGTAGCTCAATTGCAGTGCTTTTTTACTCACTAGTTACAAGAATTATGACGGTATGATGTGATGTGAATGTAGTGTGTGGTGTGACCATCAGAAGTATTGTGAAAAAAGTACACATTTCTTGTAACTAGTGTGTAAAAAAGCATTACAATTGAACTACAATTGAAACACGGTTGAGACACGATTATGACTTAACGTTAGCAGGCTTGACCCCCTGGATTACTGAACTGAGTCATTTGATCCCCAATTCCCCATTCAAGAAAAATAATCATGCGATGAACATTTATGCTTTTTCCGTATTTGTGAGCGGCTCCGTCACTCAGGGCCCTTTGCTCGCTCATGTAAGTGCACCTTTGCATATTGCGGATTGTGGAAGAAAAACCAAGCAGTTAGTATTTCGTTTTTAACTTTTACCCCGTCTAAATACGAGATATATGCCGTGTTTATTACTCTCTCAATTATGCACGTTGGCAACGTTCTTCTCTGAAGATAAAATCTCATTGGTTAGAACTGACTCAACTGACTCATTCTGCTTGACTGGCGCAATGGATAGTGTCCCTTGCTCACTAAACAGCAGTCATTCGATCCCCATCCGGCACAAATAATCATGTAATGAACATTAATGCTTATTCCGTATTTGTATTTTAATATCTGTGTTGATATTGTAAGAAATGGGCCTCAGGTCAGGTGGTCCCTTTGCAAGCGGTGTATGGAAAGCAACTAATTGCGCACACAGAACCTTTGTTCGCTGTAACTCATAATTATTATGAGTTATATGCTTGTTATATGCCACGATTATTACTCTCCTTTGAATTATGTATGTTGTCAACGCTGTAGTTGTAAAACTTTAGAACTGGTCCTGGTTTGTTCAATGGCTTGATGGTGTAATGTATTATGTCCCTGCTTACTAAACAGAAGTCATTCGATCCCCATCCAGGACCAGGATAAACTTTATGCGATAAACAATGAAATGTCCATATTTGAATGTTATTACATTATCTACGAGTCGAGTCGATATTGGAACGTGCCTCAGCTCGCTCGCTTGCTCGCTTAGAGCGCGGCTAACATTTAAGCTCCGCCGTTCAGGGCGTGTAGAAAGCAACTGATTGTGCACAAAGAACCTTTGCCCGTTGATGTAAATGCACGCGCAATGAGTGCACCTTCGCATAATGCGGTGGTGAACCCCTGCCGGTATTTCGTTTTAATCTTCCTGGGGAGCTACCGGCAAAATATAATGGATATACCTAGGCATGGGCTTTTGACATTTGAAGACCATTTCAAATTTTTTGAAATATCTTCGACGGTTCTATCTAATAATGCAATACAATACAACACAACCATCATTATATTTGAAATGAATTACAAAGGTGCTCTTCAAGTTTAAGTTGCTTTGACACAAAGTGTTTCGCCACAATTGCAGCCAGTTAGCATCTCCTGCGGTATGTAGTGTCCGTATAATTCGATAACCGCAGCGTCGGACATGCAAAGCATATTCGAGCCGCTCGCTCTAACTAACCAAGTTATCCGACAAAGCGATAGCTCTAAAAACTGCAACTCGGTTCCGTTGTCTTTGAGAGATTTAACTAAGTACCCAATTAAGCTGTAGGTAATTTAAGGAGATACTCGGAAAAATTATGCTAAAGCGAGATAGCAATGAGAAAACGACGCGCGCGGGAGCGAGACCGATTTTGCAGATTACGCAAAAAAAACACAAAATCACTTCGTATTAAAAAACTATAGCGATTTTAAAAAAATGCTTCTATACGATCTTAAATATTATTGGTGTCCACTAATTAAACCAATTTTCAATAGTATATGTTACCCCATTTAAGAATAATCTTGATATTTCGTATTTTTAACCGACTTCAAAAATTGAAAAGGAGGAGGTTATCTATTCGTCGCGTTTATTTTTAATTTTTTATATGTATGTACACCAATTACTCGAAGACGGCTGAACCGATTAAAATGGTTCAAACTTTATAACATCAGGTTTTTTCCCAAGTTGGTCCCATTTTTTGAAATTTTGAAATCGGTTCAGTAGTTTTCAGGAAATCTTGAAAATACTGTCGTTTTCGTTCGTTACCACTTTATGTGAATTTATTACGTATCTTTAGGCATAACTCCTTTGTTTATAAACCGATTTTGATGATTCTTGTTTTATTGGAAAGGGGATACCTCAAGGTATTTTAACCAACTTCAAAGAAGGAGGTTCTCAGTTTGATCACATAGCTATTTACCAGAATACACGTAAATTGCCTGCATGATGCACTAAAAAGAGTGAAATAAAAATTATTTTTATAAAAAAAAAATCCGCCTTCAAAAAAATGACATCGATTAAAAAAGTAAGAAATAATCCCTCACCAAATAACGTAAGTAAGTACTTTGAAGTTGGGCGGGTTTTAACAAAAACAACAAAAAATTGTTACATGTTTCATTAGAGGTATTTTCGAAAATAGAAAGTGTCGAGCCAAAATCATAAAATCGTGTTTCTAAAACTATGCGATTCTAGATAAAGGTATGAAGAAATATATATCTTATTACCAGATTTAAAACAACTCTAACCGTCCTTTAGTTTTATATCAAGAAGTCCATACTTTTTCCGAGTAGCGCCTTAATTCGAACAATATTTAACACGGTGATTTTATTTTGAATAATATAGACAGTAAAAGGTAATTTTTGCTTTTTGACTATATTTTATTATACTATATTTTTGACGATTTCGTTACTGTTTTAATGTGAATTTTAAATACTTCGTAGGTAAGTATAAATGTCAGTTCTGTATTTCAAAATACAGGTTAACTTTTGAAGTCTAGTTTTCTCTTATTCTAGTAATTTACCATTTGATTCTTGACTTTTGCATTATCCCACTAATATTATAAATGCGCTTCTTTCACGCAAAAACTACTAAACGGATTTGGTTGAAATTTGGCCCACAGATAGTAGATAGCCTGGATTAAAACATAGGATACTTTTTATCACGATGTGTCATACATATCTTATACTGTAACACAATCATATTTATTTTGTAGAATGAAATTATAATATAAACATTCTGTTCGAGTTTTAAGTTGCTATTGACGCAAACTGTTTCGCCAGTTAAGTTAGCATCTCCTGCGGTAGTGTCCGTAGAATTCGATAACCGCAGCGTCGGACATTCAAACCATATTCGAGTAGCGCCGTTCTAACTAACCAAGTTACATATCCGACAAGGCGATATCTCCGAAACTTCATCTTGGCTCCGTTGTCTTTGAGAGATTCAAGTACGGCCATACGGCCTACGGAGTAATCGAACAACATTAACTCTGTGATTTTATAAGAATAATATTGAAAGTAGAAGTGTTTGAAAATATTGAAAATGAGGTGTTAGAAAATAACTCCGTAGCTCAGTGGTAAGAGCTTTTGCTTTGACATGACAGTGAAAGTTCGTTGGGTCGAGTCCCATTGGAGCTAGTTGTGAGACGGGTAGATTTTTTCTAATACTTTATTTTCAATAATAAGAATTGTATTGTGAATGCAAAAAAGTAAAAATAAGTACTTAGAAGTTTTTGTTGCTTATATCGTTAATGTGATAATATAAAATTTTCAAATCACTAAACCTGTGGTACCTATAGGTATATGTCAGCGTCAGTGGTTGTATCTGATAGATCATAGCACACAATGACTTTTGAAGTCTAGTTTTTGTCTATAGCGTAACAAAGTCGATCAGATACAGGTTCACCGAAGTTTCAACGTAGTTATCTACACAGGACGTAACCGTAACCGATATGCCTTCGCAATGCAATAGGCGATGTCACTCCACTGGCTTGACTCGAACCCATTCTGTATTAATGTCACGTCACCCTTGAAACACAGTAAAGCTTGATATGACAAATCTTGTTGCTAGTGTTGGTGCTTCATTGCTGTTGATATGTCCATTTACAATTGTACATCTTAATCTTAAATCATAATTTTTCGTGAGAACTGCAGAATAGAATATTACTTAATCCAGTAGACCCCAAACTTTTTGTCGCGTAGACCAGTTTTTCAGTCAGTAAGTCCCTATATTATTGCATTTTTGCGAATTGATGAATTGTATTTTTGAATAATATTTCAGCTTTAATGAGATCCACTAGCTGGATCACCAACCTGATTTTACGATGTGTGTATATTTTGTATGTAGGTTTTTTTTTTTTTTTTTATACTCTACGGGGTAGCACTTAGCCTTCATCACACCTGATGATAAGTGGTGATTAAGCTGAAGGTGGAAGCGCACTACTCCCGGAATCCTCAATCATTGAGGAGCTGGCTATCTTATCTCTAACTGCCGGAACACAATAATGCTGAAAACATCATTGTTATGGCGTCAGACTTAGATAAGATGGTGGTAGCTAGCCAGGCGGACTAAGAACAAGTCCTACCACCAACCAAACCGAATACAATATGTACCCCCACTGGGAATCGAACCCGGGACTTCTGGGTCTGAAATCGGTGGGATGAACCACTAGACCACAGAGGCGGTTAAAAATAATATTCAAACAGAATGTGAAAAATGATGATTGAGGGAAACCCACGTAAACGAAAGGACTCACAAAACTGCGAATTCGCATCGCATCGCAAGAATCTGCGATGCGCTATTAGCCCGAGAGCCAAACTAATTCGTTCTATGGAGACTCAACAATAATTCTATATCAGTAATTTCTTAACATTGAAAATTAGCTTATCTAGTTTAATAAATAATTCATTAGTAATCCACCAATATTTATGACCGCGACATTAAAAAAAACAAATACAAAGCTTTAAAAAATCTATAAAAAAATAGGCAAAAATGGTATAAGTGTTATTCACTTTACATTTGAATACATTTATTATTATCTTTCGTAAAAGTATATAATCCCCCTATATTTGTAAATGAAAAGCAAATAAACTTTAAAAAAAACTCTCTACGTAAACTCAAATTGGCATTACACCTATGTTAAAAATGCTATCAGAAACAACCGACTTCTTCCTAAAGTATTAGTTTCCCGTTTTATATCTTTATGGATTTCGACTTTGGTGCTTAGATATGGTGAACATAAACACATGTTAGCGATAAAATTGGTGATAGCATATTTGCTGAAAGAATTGCACCATTTTCGGGGTATAACTTTTTTTTTATACCTTCCAAAGCGATATTATGTTGGATTTCAAAATATAGTCTCTTAAAATTATATTTAAGGGCCGTTTACAAAAATTTGGCCTGTTATTGAATTTTTTACAAAAATATCGGATAGTTCTTGGGGTATATGCTAATAGACACCTTATTGCCTGTCAAATACTTGACACGCATCGCAGATTCTTGCGATGCTATTTCGTAATTTTCTGTGGATGCTCAAAACCTGAAACCAATCACGAATCTATATCTGTTATTGATCAAGCATCGAGAGCGCAAACCACTCTGCAGATTCCAATAAAAATTTAAAATTCGATTAGCGCACTAGGGTACCAGGTGACACGTATGCGATGAAAGCGCTTTGTTTACTGGCCAGCATTCAGCGGGCTGAGGCCTGAATGGACCCCGGTGCACCACTTAGGCATTCATTGCCGCCTCCCTCTAGACGGGGTGATTAACCTCCCTTACGCTGGAATACTGAATGCTGTGCTGAACGTTCCGCAGCCGCTGCCGTTCCGAATAGTTTCCTCTGAACTTGCAGTAGCAACAACTAATTCAATATACTTACTAATGGCAACAACTCAATTGTGAATATATTGTGCTGCTCGTACTAGGTCTTGCTTTTAGGGTAAAATCAACTGTCTCCGTAGTTGTGAATAGTACAAGTTCACAACTACAGAGTCTTACTGATTTGCTTCTTTGACTTCCGATGATATTTATTACGTCTACTTTTAATTTAAATTGAAAGACTAATAAAATGTGGCTAAATTTTATCCGCAATTAGGACTTTGGTGTTTCTGTAAAGATTTTTCTCAACTCATTCATATGAAAACGACGTCCTGTGTGTAACTTCAAGTCACGCGTTAATCAAAATTCCACGTTATTGGTGCGCGATAGTCCTTGTTCTGATATAACTGACCCGCCATCATCCCGCCATGTAATATTTCATGCGTAAATTGCTGTATAAACTTCGATTACTGAAAAGTTTTCTTATTAAAAATTAAGCTCTATGAAACAGAAACGCGATGATTTATTATACTTCCTCAAGGAATAATAAAAACAAGAACCAACGTTCTAGTAAAGAATGCTTTCTCGTATAGTTTTACAGGCATTGATTTTTGCAACTTTCCTGCACTTATTTCGATAGGTATTACTCAGAAACTTCAGTATGACTTGCATGCACTCTATAATTATGTAGGTACTTGGGCATTTTCAATTTAAAGTGTACTCTACTTTAGAAATTGATTTTATTTTATATGTTATTTTTTTTACAAATTTAACCATAAATTAATAGGACATATTATAATTAATTATAGAGAAAACTAAAAAGGAATGCGGAATTCGCGGTATTTTCGCGATAATATCGAAACAAAACTGACTTTGTAGCGAAACTGGTTCCATTGTGTGACTTAATTTAAAAGCAAAATAAAAGGAAACTGTGAGACTAATTAATGAGCCTTTTTTAAATTTATTAATGCTAATTATACATGTGATTTATTGATAAATCAAAGAAAATAGCTTTAGTTTTAAGGATTAACACTAAATTAATATTTTTTTGTTCAGTTATGTGACTGTGTCACTTTTTAGTAAGTTATTTTTTAACTTTAAAATCAATATATTTTATGTTATATGTGTAGCTTTTTCGAAAAGTAATTACATTTACTATAATCATATTTTAGGGCCGCACAAATTTAAATGGTAAAAATCGCCTAATTTCATATATTAACTCCATAAATTTGAAGGGACAGTTTGACAAGGTTGCGTTCACATGGTTTAAAGATGGCCTAAATACCTTTTACAAATTATAGTTTTTATAAGTAAAGATAATTCGATCACTCAATGTTAACCGTACTTCTCAATATGGAACAATTTGAGTTTATTAAGTATTTATTCAGTTAAAATAAAATAATTGGTGAAATAATCGAAACAAGTAGTTATAAAAGATGAATAGTACTTATAAGAAATAAAACAATAATTTTAAATATTCTTTTCTAATACTTTTATTACTCTTTTAGTTTCTTTATTTTAATTAGTCTTATTAAAACTTGTCAGTAAACTAATTAATAGGAACTGTCTTAGGTTATAATCACATTATTTCAGATCACAAGGCAAGACATTACAAAATTGGGGCCAAACTTGAGTTGACCTAGCACCTTCGCCGCTGCTGTCTGTAAATTTGATGAGGAAATAATAAAAAATAACAAATTGTAATTTTAGTAAATCATTAATTTGGTCAATAAGGATTTCCAATATGAAATAAGCTTTACGCTTTCCGACCTGTTATGACTTGCCGTTCCGATATTATGTGACCGTAGAATAAGTCACAAAACGGAAGTCACATAAAGCTACTTTCTTGTAGTTTTAAATTGTTTAAAAATTTGCCATCGCACTAGCACTATTAACTTTTTGATATCAAATACTATATAAACTTTGTAATGTGTCTACAATAACAATAATTAAAGAAAAGGGAATTTTAACGGCAAAACATGGTCACATACCTGAGCAAAGAAATCGAAACACACAACATTTCAACAGTTAAGTCCACGCTGTCACGAAAATCAGTATGACAATGTAATCAAAATAGCGTCTCACGATGAAGGACGACTGGTTTTTGCTATTTCGAGCGGAATTTTTACACAATGAAAAGATTTTTTTGTTAAAAAAGCGGTCACAAAACTGAATGTTCCAGTTAGTCAAAATTTTCGATTTTAATTAAATAATTAATTTTTGATAGAAATAATGTAAAAAATATATTAATGAAATTTTTAACTGATAAATTAAACATTCAAAAATTGAAAAGGTATTTACTAAACCGCTCGCATACAAGGTAACTTTTGGAAAATAAAATATTTTCTGACGCCTGTTGGGAAGGGGACATGCAGATTTGATGGGCTTCAACACTTTAAAATCTTCGTTAATGTTATATTTAGTGAATTATCAATATAAAGCCAACTTACATATATATTTAATAATATGCTTATTTCACTTAAATTAATTGATTCTGCTAGAAGTCATTCATCCCACAAAAATAAGCGAATAAATCTGAGGGACAAGGCAAATACCGCAGGTACACTTTTTTTTGAAATTGCCCACTTGCTTATATTAGTTTAAGATATAGTGAGAAGAAATTTCTACCCTAATATGTTATGAAGTAGTTCTAATTTAGATAATGTCTAGCAAATAGTTTGACTGGCTAAATCCTGTACCTGATGTTAAATTTAAAAAAATCAAAGGAGAATGTTCAATAAGAAAACCCAGGCCCGGCGCAAACGAAATTTTCCCTAAGTTTATAGGTAAACATAAGTGATTAAGCACTGTATAAGTAGTATAGGGGGAAACATTGACATGAAATTCAATTTCAATCCTTAATTGCTATTCCACAATGGTTGTTAGTGAACATCAACTTGTGTGAGTCGAAATTTGAAAGGTATAAACTTGTAAGCAAGCGTTTGTTCCCTATAAGTTATTAAATTGAGTTATACAGGGTAAATTTTTAATCAGTGCACAAATTTTTAAGATCGACTCAGAATCGGTAAGCGAACAACTTTGTCCTAGAAACATAGGTCGAAATATGACAAAAATTTTTTGACTCTTCATACAAATCGGACTGATCACGTGATCAATTTAGTATGGGGAGTCCAAAAATTTTTGTCGTATTTCGACCCATGTTTCTAGGAGAAAGTTGTTCGCTTACCGATTCCGAGTTGATCCTAAAAATTTGTGCACTGGTCAAAAATTTATCCTGTATATCAAATGAAGGCTCATTTTATTCCCAATTGAACCGTATTAATTTTCTTTAAAAAAGACTACTTTTTATTTAAATCGAGCCAACCATAGAAAGAAAACTCTTTTTAATTAAGCAACCTATTATGGTTGAATAAGAATAAATTACTTCGATTAAATAACTTACAACAACGCCTATTTACTTGTGTTTGTACATACTTTGTACAGGATTTAATTACTTATACAATCCATGTGCGATGTATCAATCTAGCTAGGCAGTATCTAACAATTATTCTTCGTTTGAATTAAATAACAGATGAGGGTAGATCACAGAACACAGAAAATTTGGATAGATATTTTCCTATACCGGATCTCGTACTAATGTTGCTATAAAAATATGCTTTTAATACCCGGTGTCATTGCAGCTTTTTTCATAGACTTCAAGATACGATATAAACAGCCATTTGCCTACATAGTTTTATCAAAATAAATCCATCTTCTCTATTTACTTTATTTTGATCACTCCCCTCATTCATAAGCGTGATCTATAATAGCAACGTGACATCCTGGTGAAATTGTTCAATTAAGGTTAATTACAATTTCTCCGTGCCCTACCTTACCTGTAGATACCTTGCTTGCGTACTATCCGCATAGCATAGTATGGGAATCTGCAGCATGCTCTTTTTTCGTTGGACATATTAGTTATTTAATATTTGCCTTGAGGTTGCCAGATTATCTTTCAATTTTTTTTATTATTTCCCTTGTTTTCCCTATTTCCATACTAATATTATAAATGTGAAAACAAACAAATACGTTTGTCTGTTTGTCCGCCTTTCACGTCGAAACGGAGTTACGGATCAACGTAATTTTTGGTATCGAGATATTTTGGAGGCTGGAGATGGAGAGTGACATAGGCTACTTTTTGTCCCGGAAAAATATCAAATTCCCGCAGAATAACGTCCTGTAAGTCCACGCGGGCGAAGCCGCGGGCGGAAAGCTAGTTAATCAATAATCCCCAAAAGCAACCAACGTTATATTCTGCTGGAATAGTTCAATTAAGGTTAATAACAATTTCTCCGTGCCTCGCTGGCGGACTACACTGCTAACACTGAATACCTTGCGTATCCACATAGTATGGGAATTAGGCAGCTTGCTCTTGATTTGGGATAGTTATTAATTGGTATTTGCCTTGAGGTAGCTAAGTGGTTTATCGGTTTATCTTTCAACATCCTTATTTCTTTTCAGTTATTGTTTATTACTTCCCTTGTTATTAATTAATAAGCAACGTTATATTCTGATGAAAATAGTTCATTAAGGCGCTACTCGGAAAAATATGGACTTTTTGATTTAAAACTATAGGACGGTTACAGTTGTTACAAACCTGGTAATAAGATATATATTTCTTCATACCTTTATCTAGATTCGTATAGTTTCAAAAACACGGTTTTATGATTTTGCCTCGACACTTTTCCTTTTCGAAAAGACCTCTAAAAAAAACGAAAAGTCAAGATTATTCTTAAATGGGGTTACTAACACCATTGGAAATTGGTTTAATTAGTGGACACCAATAATATTGAGGATCGTATAGAAGCATTTTTTTTAAAATCGCTGTAGTTTTTTAATACGAAGTGATTTTGTGTTTTTTTTTTGCCTAATCTGCAAAATCGGTCTCGCTCCCGCGCGCGTCGTTTTCTCATTGCTATCTCACTTCAGCACATTTTTTCCGAGTATCGCCTTAATTACAATTTCTCCGTGTGCCGGCCTGCGGCCTATCACTGAATACCATGCGTACATCCTCTTGGTATGGGAATTTGTGCATCAGGCTCATGTTTAGTTATAATACTTGATATTAGCCCAGAGGTAGTGTTATACATTTGAATTCCGACCGAATGTTTAGCCTGCCAATATAAAAGTAGCTAATTGAAACCTATACTTATCACCTAACTTGGAAATTGCACTTCTATGTGTGCAATGTTCAAAAAATTGTCCGTAATAATTTTATAAATTCTAAGGATCCTCCCCATCCCTCCCCCTTCATCTTTGCATGCAGGAAAGTGCAATAGTAAATATTTTCTACCGCTTGTTTGATTTTCCTAGATTCATAAAATCACGTTCATTGGAGAATATACAGCTGTCACGAACTACACGCGATACAAGAAAGGTTTTGTTTATATCGAAACGTCAAAAATGACATTTCACCGTAGACAAACATATTGTTCAGCTATAGGAAAAATGTGTGATAGTAAAAAACCACGAGCCATATAAGTAGCTTTCAGGCGGGATTCGAACCCGCGCCTCCGGGAATCCGGCCCGATGCTCTGACCAACTAAGCTACCGAAAGGCCTACACGACTCGTCGAATTTTGCTATCACTTGTTACGCTGTAGGCCAGCGTTGCTTCATCAATGTGAGGAAACCCTCGCATCCGAAAGAAACATTTTTACAAATGTTTAACAATCGATTAAGATGAAACAGCCATATGAGATTTTATATTATTTTATGCACTCACAATGCAATTTTGTAAGTATAGGAAAAATGTGTGATAGTAAAAAACCACGAGCCATATAAGTAGCTTTCAGGCGGGATTCGAACCCGCGCCTCCGGGAATCCGGCCCGATGCTCTGACCAACTAAGCTACCGAAAGGCCTACACGACTCGTCGAATTTTGCTATCACTTGTTACGCTGTAGGCCAGCGTTGCTTCATCAATGTGAGGAAACCCTCGCATCCGAAAGAAACATTTTTACAAATGTTTAACAATCGATTAAGATGAAACAGCCATATGAGATTTTTTATTATTTTATGCACTCACACTCACTCACTGCATGCAAGTAGCTTTCAGGCGGGATTCGAACCCGCGCCTCCGGGAATCCGGCCCGATGCTACTTATATGGCTCGTGGTTTTTACTATCACACATTTTTCCTATACTTACAAAATTGCATTGTGAGTGCATAAAATAATATAAAATATTGTTTAGCTGTCAATTACATACACTTTAGAGGGAGACAAAACGGTTTGTCATGCTGCTCTTGCGAGTGGCGCCTACACTTTTACCATAGCAAGTGTTGCATTTCTGCCAGAGTGCCAAGTGTGATTCAAGAAGGTGCATTTTAAATCATCATCATCAGCCTTTAAATTAAATTATTTCCTGCTGCTGGGGCACATCTCTTTCTTATGGAGGTTGAGCTTTCATTCCAGGGCTGATTTACGCTGATTGATTGCACCGAGACTTAGCACCGGGACTAATCGCTTCCAAAGCAGGGAATTATAAATAAAGTCTGCAAATTATAACTTCATCATTTCAGCCGTACGACGCACACTGCTGGGCATAGGCCCAGAAATTATAATACTTATTATTAAATGTTTTATGTAATACTAGCGGATCCTCGCGGTTTCACCCGCATCGTACCCGTTCCCATGGGAATATCGGGATAAAAAGTACATATAAACCTTCCTCTTGAATCACTCTATCTATTAAAAAAAAACGCATCAAAATCCGTTGCGTAGTTTCAAAGATTTAAGCATACAAAGGGACATAGGGACAGAGAAAGCGACTTTGTTTTATACTATGTAGTGATTATATTATCAAAAATTAATTTACACTACAATTAGTACCGTTCTCCAATCCAAGTCTATCGATTTTAATGAATCTGCCAACTTCTTGAGTAAGGGACACATCTATAACAAATTTTAATTAAAGTATCGCCATCGCTGCTCCCGAAGGCGCGCCAAGTCGAGTTATTCAATATACGCGAACTTATTGAATATTGGAAATAAGTGTCGCTCACATTTCCCATGGAACGACGCGCGCGACGGCTTTAAAATTATATTAAACGCATTACCTGATAAATATAGCTATCTACCACTCCAGAGCATTATCTATTGAAATGGTAGCTTTAATTTCATATTGATTTCAATAATAAATACCGGGAAGTACTTTTGTACCGCAATAGTTCTTAGTCTTCAGGTCAGCTATTTTTATGTTTGGAAACATGCATGTCGCGTATTAAGATTACAATCATATTAATCATTGAAATTATTGTTAATACTAACGGCCGCCCGTGGATTCACCCGTGTGGTTTCCGTTCCCGTAGGAATATCGGGATAAAAATAATACTAACGGCCGCCCGTGGATTCACCCGTGTGGTTTCCGTTCCCGTAGGAATATCGGGACAAAAATAATACTAACGGCCGCCCGTGGATTCACCCGTGTGGTTTCCGTTCCCGTAGGAATATCGGGATAAAAATAATACTAACGGCCGCCCGTGGATTCACCCGTGTGGTTTCCGTTCCCGTAGGAATATCGGGATAAAAATAATACTAACGGCCGCCCGTGGATTCACCCGTGTGGTTTCCGTTCCCGTAGGAATATCGGGATAAAAATAATACTAAAGGCCGCCCGTGGATTCACCCGTGTGGTTTCCGTTCCCGTAGGAATATCGGGATAAAAATAATACTAACGGCCGCCCGTGGATTCACCCGTGTGGTTTCCGTTCCCGTAGGAATATCGGGATAAAAATGATTCTATGTGCTATTCCAGCCTATAATCCATCTTTGATGCAAATTTTATCCAGATCCGTTCAGTAGTTATAGCGTGAAAGAGTACCAAAAATCCACACATCCATACATCCATACTCACAAACTTACGCACTTATAATATTAGGGGTTAAAGTATCAAATTGCCGTTTTGTATGGAGATTTTTGTAGTTTTTTTTTCCCATACTAACGTTTTTGTAATTTATTCAACGACTAATATTATGTAACTTTACAAAATTTTACACACGTATTTATGGGCATTTTAACTACTAAATGACATATTCGTTAAGAGCAAAAAAAATATTTTCACTAAGTTACAACTAATAAAGTACAAAATTCTGGAAACAAAAATAGTCGTAACTTTCGAGATAAGTTTTTTCTAAGTAAATAATCAGATATCGTGGTTATTAAATTATCAAAAGCTGCTCGATACGGTCTTAATGTAACGCAATTTTAAAGAAATTATGTATTTTTAATGTCATAAAAGTTGTTAAGTTATATGTACAAAAGAAAAAAACGACAATTTCATTCTTTAACCCCTATTATTAGTAGGATTTATAATATACGCCCAAATCTTTTGTACAGATTCGTCCATGGTTTGCTTTCCTTTTTTTGATTCGGCCTAAAAGAAATGTGTGATGTTAGTAAATGTTGAATTATTTCGTTGAGCATCCTACACTTCAATAAAAATTTTTTGCTCACTGACTCAATGCGTTATTATAGTTCGTGATTGTATACCCATATAATTTAATAGTTCAGAAAAAGCCTTAAATTCTTCTCAGAAAAGGTTGGACCCGACCCTCGTCGCCATCGGCCTCATCAACGCGCGGCCACGAAAGTAGGCCCTGCTTCCGGTGCCTGACACCCGTTTCCGTTCAAGAATATTCTCGAAACATTTGCCACCTGACTGATTCGCGCCTTACAAAATATCGAGGCTCTGTCGTGTCTGCTATGGACATAAGTATGTATAAGTTCAAAAACCATGATACTGGTTTTTTATCCATACTCTGCGTCGCCCTATTTCCGATTCAGTACAAATAATATTGCTTTTAGATTTTCAAAATTGAAAATGAAAGTAGAAATTGACTTAATCTTAATACATGTCTCAGTCTCATACGCTTTAGTTAGTCTCATACGCTTCAACGAATACTTACAAATTGGCATTTTATGAAGCTTGTTAAGAGTTTCTTCATTTTTATTTTCTCATAAATGCTTACAAGCACATACTTTATGCTTACTTATACCACAGAATAAGCAACTTATTTATACTAAAATGACTTATAAGTACATATTTGCTGGGTTTCATATTTTTATTATCACGGCTAAGTATCTGTTTACATACCTGAAAATAATAGGTAACTAATGTAATTCAAAACTTCATAGCAATCTGTCATCATTTATTTATCAACCGACCGATCGACTTGATTATAAAGTTGTATTAATGGCAGTAAAAAGTCGTAGCACAAATCAGACTCGCTACGAAATATGAAAGAAAACTCTCACCTTTCCGTAGCATGCTACAAAAAGGAGCAAAATACATCAAATGCTTTTATCATACCTTGCACTGCCTGCCTCTCGCACCGAGTTAAAGAACTAGGCTGTCTTTTCCAGGGGTAAACTACCCAATAAACATTTAGGCTGACAAAATTTCTTTTTACCAGTTAATTATCAGCTATAAGCTTTATAAACGATGAATAAAAGCGTAAAAATATACTTAGGACTGTACTATAGCATTAATTGTGTAGTGTTATAGAGTAGAGCTGGTTTACGGCTGTCTATAGTCGAAATTATTACTTATGGCTTTTAAATAGGACGTAAAAACACTGAAATACAGTATGTAGTGTAAAAAACTACTACAAGCAAGGTTAGAAGACTAGAGCAGCATATCGACTGGATACTGCTCTTGAATTCTACTTCTGTATTGCCTAATTCTGTTTAAGAGCATTGAATATTGCTATCATCTGCATATTGGTGTAGAAGTACTCTATTATAAAGTCGTGTTAATAGGCTTGATAACAACTGTTCAATGGTTATCTAGGACACCCTTAGAAAGCAAATCTCTTTACAAGAGTGTAATACAATGCCGTCTGCTTCATAAAAGTTCAGTCTTACCCTATTCTAAAGCTGACGCGATTAGCGTAAATTTTTCCCTATTGTATAGCCCCCGGTGTTACTACAGATTATTATAATTTTGGTAGTGCATAAATTGAGAATTATTCAGCTTATCGATTATTTTAATGCCTAAGTAAAACTTATGTACCTATCGCTTAATGTCAGTTTTGGCTAATTGCATACTGTTAAGGGTGATTATATTCATTGTTCATTGTGAATATAAAACTATGGAAAAAATAAAAAAGGACCGGAGGAATAAAAATGAAACTAATAAAAGCATATTCACAACGTGAAACAGTAGAACTTTATACGGAACAAAGTATAATTGTACAAGGTCAGCCAATTCAAAAGTTAGCATTGTCATCATGCCAGGAGGGTTCCGTACAAACAACCAAAATTATTGGACAATGATAATATAGCCATACGTACTGCTGAATTTTGGATCAGTAACAAGCAAAGAGGGTCCCGTACAATCACAATTGGGTTGGATAGTGACGAATAGTGACTACTTACAAAAATTGACTCGAAATTCCTGAATCTGAAAGTTCATCAGATGAAGAGGAAGCAGATCGCCTGATCGCCATTTATTATTTCGCAGTAAGATTAAAAAAGTAGGCTATAGACAAGAATATTTCTCAAGCTGCAATAAATAATTTAATTGAAATTGTAATCGATAGATTTCAAGATTTTTTACCGCAGGATTTTTTACCCTTGGATCAACAATAACACCTAGCTCTAGATACATACTTGGAGTGACAGATATGTCCAAGCCTCAGATATGTCAATAATACTAAGGTATTTCATACTTAGAACGCTTCTTGTCATTTATAATGTAAGATCGTAACATTCGTAACCTTTTTTCTCCGTTTAAAAAAATGTCAGTCTGGCCATATAATGTTTTCATTTAGTTCGTGAGCCTTCATCTAGTACTATTGTTGATCGAAGGCAGGATCCAAGAACATTTCTCCATAGTATCCCATCCATAGTAATTTATCCATACAATAACAGTAACAATGCAAAATGGGCCCTTTAAAAAAATTTTACGTTATTACAAATAAATAAATCAAAAATATTTAATTTATATTTGTTTTACTCAGTCTTAATATTGATATAAGTAAATTCAAACAGAGCTTCAAATAAATTTAACAAAATGCTATCAAAAATAAATCTTTCCCTTGGTTGGTTTGTTGGGTTATCTAATATTTCTGTTTATTGTATACTAGCTGACCCAGCGCGACTACGTTCCCGTGGCCCTACCCCCTACCCTACCCTACGCTTCCCCTACCCTACCCTTCCCGTACGCTACCCCTACCCCTACCCTACCCCTACCCTACCTCTACCCTACCCCTACCCTACCCTACTCCTACCCTACCCCTACCCTACCCCTACCCTACCCCTACCCTACCCCTACCCTACCCCTACCCTACCCCTACCCTACCCCTACCCTACCCCTACCCTACCCCTACCCTACCCCTACTCTACCCCTACCCTACCCCTACCCTACCCCTACTCTACCCCTACCCTACCCCTACCCTACCCCTACCCTACCCCTACCCTACCCCTACCCTACCCCTACCCTACCCCTACCCTACCCCTACCCTACCCCTACCCTACCCCTACCCTACCCCTACCCTACCCCTACCCTACCCCTATATCCTTCCTTGGACTTCCACGAACATTTCAAGACCAAAATTAGCCAAATCGGTCCAGCCGTTCACGCGTGATGCCGTGACCAAGGGAAATAGGGATTCATTTTTATATTATATATAGATGTCTACTCTACTTCAGCATTTCTCTTGGAGATTCTTAGTTGTATCTTTTATAATTATATAATAAACCCAATCACACGCAAACAGTAGGTACTATTTTAACGCTTGATCAGTGATCGCGGTGAAGGTCTTATCTGGGTTGATGTGATCTCCAGTGAATTGGTTTCTTCTTTGTTTTAATTGAACCCTAAATTGCTGTAATATTTACATACTTAATTTACCCTTTTAAGAAGCTATTAGAGTAATTAAATTCTAACGTACAGACATTTTTACTTTATAGGCTGTAGTATATTCTTAAATTACGACTTAGTTACGCAAAAAGCTTCATTATCGAGTATTAAACGAGGAAGAGCTGTTTAAATTGGGACGCCATTAAATCATAACCTATAAACATGGTTTCATATTTCATAAGATATTTTAATGTTAGTTTTTGATTTTTTTTGTGAAATATACAGAGCATTTTATCAGAACACTATACACAATTAATTTATTTTAAATTGAAAAGTACTGGGACCTCATAAAATTAGTCTCAAGTTGGGTTAAACGGTTTTCATTACATATATATTTTCGATAATATCTATTATTTTGAGGGCGCATGAATTTTGGCTCACTATTAGTATACATATTCACGAAAAAGTTGCAGCCGCAAGCAAAATAACAACCAAAAACTAATAATCGGTACTTACCAATAGCAAAATAAATATTTGTTCACTTCACAAATTATAGCGTGTCCGACATATCCGATAAATAAAATGTTAGAAAATAACTATGTCAGAGATTCATTCGAAATATTATTCTTATATTCAGACGCTTTGTAGCCTAAAACTGTACAAAAGAATAAAACACGCAAAATTTGAGAACAATATCTGTATAATCCTACTAATATTATAAATGTGAAAGTTTGGATGTTTGGATGTTTGGATGTTTGGATGTTTGGATGTTTGTTACTCAATCACGCCAAAACTGCTGAACGGATTTGGCTGAAATTTGGAACACAGATACTTTGTAGCCTGGAGAGGAACATAGGCTACTTTTTATCCCGGAAAAATGTCACATTCCTGCGGGATAACGTCGTGTAGTCCACGCGGGCGAAGCCGCGGGCGGAAAACTAGTGGTATATAATTAATCTCTAAGTCAGCTAAATGTTTCGGCTTGTACAGCTATTGCACAGCTGTTAGACAGCTAGATCTACACTTAGAGCTGTATAATTTGGGGCCTCTTTTTGAGTTACAACGTCTGAATATCCGGATATACAGCCCAAATACAGCAAAGTGGAACAGCCTAAAGTCTTTAAAATTTTCGTAGTACAGCGTTTATACATATATATATGAAAGTTATCTGGGTAGGCTCTAATGACGTCCTCCAACATTCAACAACACAACAGCAACGGTCGACGTATGCAAAGTTTCGCTTCGTTAATTGGGTTATTGCATTCCACGCCAAGAAATAAAATACCATCGCGTATTCTGTTAAGTGTCGTCAGATTTTGAACTGTAAAAATATGATAATAAAGCTATTGATATTAATTAAAACTACATATCAATCTGTTATTTATTATCGACCATCAGATAAACTTAATTGTAATGCCAGTAAAAACTCGTAGCTCAAATCTATGCTACGGAATATGAAAGAAAATTATAACCTTTCCGTAGCATGCTACGAGAAGGGGCAAAATAGTAGATTGTATTACAAGGGAGCAAAATAATATATTTACAGCGAGGGCGCTATTTTGAATCCAGGGCGCAGTGAAGGGTTCTACTTTAGAATCCCTCGCTGCGCTCGAGATTCACTCGAGCTGACTGAACGCAGCGAGGGATTCAATATACGCCGCCCGAGGTGAAAATAATTTTGCGGCCGAGTAATACACTCTGCTTTTCATCCCCCTCTATAAGAAAAGCAGAAAGAAAACTCAAACTACCTACCTTTCTTTGTCGTTCGGATACATCATAGCGCTAGTCGGGCAAGAAAAAAAAAATCAGTTTTGAAATAAAAAAATAAAAAAATAAAAAAAATATATGTCCATCAGATTCCTTATAAGTATCTCCGGGGATGCCGTAGTTTCGGCTGTGCGTTGTCAGTAACGCAAGAGTTTTATATACCTAATACAAAAATGCATACCTATTCGCTAACTAAGCTATGTTCTGTTCCTATTTATATCATAGTTAAGTCAGTAACATCGTTTGGCACAGCGGCATAGTAAAAGTATATTTTACTATGACAGCGGGATACTGGCGCTATGCAAAGAGTAATTTAAAATTCACAGCGGCTCAGGACTCAGCCGCGCCGCTCATTATTACCTCATAGTGATGGGTGTGTAACACAGATACTTTTACATGCATCCTCATTTCACCATAAATATAGCATGAGGATGACATAAAGCAACACGTTTTTGACTCGTGCGCTGTTTTTTTGTTCGCCAACGATAGCATCCACAAACTAGGTCGGGGAAAACATTGGAAAATTTTACGTGTTTTATGTCGCCGGCTCGTGGCAGCCTTAGACATAGTGGCAGTTTACACGATAACTATGAGTTAAGAGATTTTTTTTCATTTATTTATTAATAGATCCCGCCCGTTGCCATTAGCCGCCCACCAGCCCTCTCGGGGTGTCGACCTGATATTTCCTACAGTGCACAGAAACAGTGCACTTATTAAGCTAAAATGTTTACACTGTAACCACCGTACATTTTAAGAGCACATTTTAATTAACTTTCTGGTGTGTGTAGACTGTAGAGTGGTGGTAGGCTTTGGGAACTGGCTTAATTAAAAACGTGTGGGATACCTAGGTTGTGTTTTGTTTTGGGAACATGTTTCTTAAAATGATTTCTTCTGTTATTTTATTTTATTCGTTAATCGTGTGCTTATGCCTAATTAAATATATGTATTAAAATAATATGTGGGTTTGTTTCGAAATACTGTTTAAGTTTTAGTTGAGAATAGATAATAGCATGCATCCCACTCAGTGTTAATTTTATTTCAGTACAAAGGCCCACCACAAGACGATGTGACATATTTCAGCATCAGTTAGCAACAATCTTTCGTTGCCATCGGTTTTTTGTGAGTTATTTTGTTGTGTCTTCTGAGTTTTATTTTGTCTATATCTGTTCAATGTTTTGTGTTTATAAACGTCTGTTGGTGGTTTGTTTGTCGTTAAGGTAACTATTTATCGGAATTATATTGAATTAATCTTAAAATGCTTAGTGTTTCTTGAGAATTACTGTTCACCGAAACTTTTCATTATAACTTCTCGTACGGAGTACTCGGCTTCCAAATAAGCAAGTGTTTGTAAATTGTGTCAAATTCAAATCAACAATCGATCAATTCGTTTTTGCCAAGTGTTTTAATACCGGCTATGTTGTGAATACAGAAAGCTAATTAAAATCAAATAAAAATCAACCTAAACTATTTATTTACTATCAACTACCATTTAACAATAGCCTATTATGTACAAAAATATGGCTTTGCTCTTCACATAACATAAATGTGATATTTGAAGTTTTACCTAGCAGTAGGTACTTCGACCAACAATAACACCAGCAGTATAAACAAATTAATGCTATTTCGTTCGTCCTGAAATACACCGTTTTATTGATTTATTTTGTGTGTCTCTCGAAGCGGAAAAGACATAATAAAAGCTTGCAACGTCTGTAGGCCGCAGCACTTCTGTCGCTGTCAACTTCAGGCTGAACTTGCAATTTTGTTTTGTTTTCCTCTCGTGGCAACTTTGTCGTTCCGCTTTAGTACATTTTTTAACTTTATGAGCCTCTTAAACTGTGTTTTTAGTTTAATTATTCACTGTGTAACGTCCCATCTACTGAGATAAAAATGATGTTTAGTAACATGGAGTAAACCTTGTAACAAAAATTATTCCTAGACAAAGGGCATCACACAGTCTCCATACATTTTTGGGCTTATTTTGAAAGTGCATTGAACTTAATATAAGGTCCTTATTAAGGCTGCGATTCCCCAAAATAGGGTATTTTAAATTATGAATTACTCGCAAATGACAAGTACTTAAAATTTGGAAATTAAACTATGTTATTTATCTAGTGCTTCGCCGTTTTTTTTTGATTGGTGATATTTTACTGTGTCAAATAAAATCCCAAACGTCCGTCTAATCGTAATCCAAATATCGTATTACTTGCAGTATACTTGGTTTTAGTTAATGAAAAATATACGAAAATAATTGTCTTGGAATAGCAGAGGGATTCCGGCCGTCATAAGTTTAAAAAAATATTATTTAATTTTTAATTGAATTTTATGTGATTTTCGATTCGCGGGGCGCTCGCGAGTTCACAGTTCACTGCCGGCTCCCGCTGCGTTTCCTTTACTTACCTCCCTATTTATTTATTCTTCCTGTAGCACAAAAGTAATCTCATTTCAGCGGCAACTTTTCCATTTTCCGGGTCCGGATACCAAACGTCCTACCTACCTACTTGTTATTCTAGTGTTGTATTTGTCAGTGAAACATACAAATAAGGCTTTGATACGTGTGTTTTAATTTCGCACTGCAACTATACTTTCACTTATTTAGTTTTTTTTGTTACATACATAAATGCATACATATACTTATGCAAACTTTTTAGAAACATCGTCCTTGGAGAGTTTTTCCTGTCAGTTGTTTTTCACATTGAACTAGCCTTTTGTGTTTGCAAATAAAGGAGTCACTCCCTCTCTCTCTCTCTTTTATCGCATACGATTTCTTCTAATCTTTACATTAGCATGTTCAAATCTCATATTCAAATTAACTTTCAGATTTATTAAGTAATTTTTTCCGGAAAAAGAAACTATTTTTAACGTCCTATAAGGGTCGAAACAGACTGTCCTTAGTTAATTAGTTGACGATACGCTCCACAGCCACTTGCTTTTGCATAAATTAGATCTGGAGACAGCGGAGTACCCACGCTACGCCGAGCCTTGGCTCGTATCAGCGCCTCAGAGGCTTTTCTGCCAGCAATAGTGCATTTTACTATCCTGAAAATTGTTCCTGTTTTATGTATGTTCTCATTTATGATTTCCCTTAGCCTAGGGCGGCAAATAAGATAGTTTTACAGATAATTATATATTCTTTATGCATAGCTTTGTAATATATTGTAGTAAGATGAGAAGCAGGTCAGAAGCTAGCCGAAACTAGTTTTTTTTATTTATTTCTGGAGCAGGGCAACTTCTACTTTATATTAGTAAATTGTGAGCGTGGCGTAGAGTCATCAACTCATCAGTATATTTTTTATTTTGGTTATTTATACAGTGTTTTGACAAATGATAATTTGAAAATATTGAAAAAGTATTAGAAAAAATCGATCCGTCTCACTAGCTCCGATGATACTCGAACCCATGATCTTTCACTGAAAGGTGACCAGAATATTTTCAAAAATTAAAATTGCATTGTGAAAGCAAAAAAAAGAAAAATAATTAGAATTGGTAATTTATAATTAAAAGTAAATATTTAGCAATTTATACTTATAGTTTATGAATATTTTTTTGTAAAGTTTGTAAAGGACTGTAGGTTGTAAAAACTTAAATTATTACCACGGTATTTTTCGAATAGCTCTGATTGAAAAGGAAATACCTATACAAATCTGACAATCTTACACATGTATCTCAACATGTGTGTCCATACCCTGATTCTAAATAATTTTTCATAGCGATATCTTGTTTAACGCCTTTCATTAACAAGCCGGAAACCAGCTACAGCAGTCTATCGGCAATCGTATAAATACACCCGAGAGCAAAAGTTTCGGGACACTAGCATTTACTAAAGTAAATAGAATATTTTGAAAACGAATAACGCTAGCGTATTGTAATAAATTGAACCTTTTAGACAATTTAATGTTATTAAAATAAAGTGCATTACATTTATTTATTACTGATAGTTTATAAATTATTTTGTTTAAAACGACAAAGTAAAAATGGCGTCCATTTGCTTGCAAAACCAAAACTGGAAATATTGAACTTTTTATATTTATCTACATGTAATTTTGACACATTTTACTACTTTGGTATTACCCCCATGTGCTGTCTGCACAGCTGCAATGCGATTCGGTATGCTGTACACAAAGTTTCTGAAACACTGTTGGGGAATGTTCTCCCATATTGTTTCAACTCACGTAGCGTAATTGAAGGAGGACCTCGTTGCCTTACGCGTCATCCAAGCTCGTCCCAGGTATGCTCGATTGGGTTGAAGTCGGGACAACGTGCTGGCCACACCATGGGACGAATACTCACATCATACAGGTAGTCTTGTCTTGCACTACACGAACAGTATGGAGACGGGTGTTATCCTACTTCCTACTAATATTATAAATGTGAAAGTTTAGATGTTTGGATGTTTGGATGTTTGTTACTCAATCACGCCAAAACGGCTGAACGGATTTGGCTGAAATTTGGAACATAGATACTTTGTAGCCTGGAGAGGAACATAGGCTACTTTTATCCCGGAAAAGTGTCACATTCCCGTGGGATAACGTCGTCGTGTAGTCCACGCGGGCGAAGCCGCGGGCGGAAAGCTAGTCGTGCATAAAAATAGCATTATCACCGAGTCTTACCATAAATGGACCGAGACGTGTTTATTTAGGATTTCTTTCGCAGTACTAGCTCTGTTCGACTTTCCGTAGAAGATCCAGCCCACACGAGTGCGAAACCACTACCATATGACACCTTTTCTCTTCATTACAGGCTTGCATAAATCTTTCTCCTGGTCATCTGCACACCTTTGCCCTTCTGTCGTGTTTAGACAGCATAAACTTTGATTCGTCCGAGAACACGACTTTTGACAAATCTTCAATCGTCCAATCCGAGTATTCGCGTGCACAAATTTGTCTTGGTGTACGATGGTGCCTTTCAAGTTTAGGACCAGTTGCTGGTCTAAATGGTTTTAAATTAGCTTCATCAAGTCGCCGTCTTACAGTCCACCAAGCATTAGGATTGCTTTCACCAAGCCCTAAAAATGTTCAGTCAATGCTGTTCCTGTAAGAAATCGATTCGCAGCATATAGTCTTGACAAGATATCGATCCTCCCGTGCCGTCGTACACCTGGATCTGGCTGTTGTTGGTCTGCGTAGGTTTGAACCAATTTCTAGAAACCGCTGACGGACACGCTGAACTGTTGACAACGACACACCGACTATTCTTGCTGTTTCTCGCTGGCCTCTCCCATTTTTCCAGCATCGTGAAAATTCTCGTACATTCTTCGGGTACAGTAAGACTTCTTTTATACACATTTTATGACAGAACAAAACAATAGCAACTACGATTGCGAAAATTAGAACTTCTAATTCTAATTTGAACAAAAACGATAATTTTTGAAGTGAAAACTTCTTTAGCGGCGTTGTGCACTTTTTGTGATGGGTCGTCAAGATCACGTGACCGTCAGATCGAAAAACTGTTACAATGTCATTAGAATACGAAAGCAAATTTCGCCACCGTTTCCAAAGTCGTGATAGCTCAAGTTAGAAAACGGGCGGCATTGAAGCCAGAAGACCTTGGTTCAAATCTAGTTCGTATTTTTTTCTTTTTTTTTCATATTTTTTTTTTTGTGAAAAAGTTTAAGGAGTGCAACCCGTGGTTTTTTAATAACATTACTGCACGGCAACTAATAAGTTTTTAGACGTGTAATGAAGGATTTTATTCGTTTTGAACATATTGAAGTAAATGCTAGTGAGCCAAAACTTTTGCTCTTGAGTGTATACGGTGTAGAATTTAGTAAACATTTCTGCTCTAGATGCGAAAAGCATTCCAACACATTATTGGCTATATTTAGATTTTGTAACACGTGTGCTCCCTCTCTCCCGGTCCCAGGGCATTAAAATCTCGCTTTTGCTGGATATTCCCAACTGTTCAGCTGTCGTTCTATTTCCGATACAAAAGGCGTTTTCTGTAATAATATTTTCGTTTTATGTGATCCCTTTCCGAGTTGCCTATTTCATTTAAGAAATTAGGGTACTCGAACGATTTCATGTTTTGGTTAATTGATTTATGGATTTTATTTTCGGAGGACGTTGCTGCTATAAGGCGTCAGGATAACATCGGAAGCAAGTTATGGATTGTTTAAAGTTTAGCAGTGGAAGATATGATTTTGATTTAATGCCAACTGCTCCGATGTATTACCCGCCTCAACCGCCATATAACCCAGACTTTGTAATGGAAAATGAAGCATTCGACCCATCCATGTGGGCTTTGCGTGAGACAGAACATTACGTTAAGAGCAGCGAATACAGCAGTGATTTGGAGAATTATGAATTGAACGGGTGGGGGCACCATCGCCGATCTTTGTATGAAGGCGTTAACTGGCCGGTGAGTGAGCTACAGTTGACTTGTGTAAATCGCGTGTTAGCGTGTTTGCATCGCTGCTACACTGCGCTACGCATTGTTTATTTTTAATAATAACTCATTATACCATACGATACAACTTTTTGTGTTTTGTGAAATAACGTTAAAACAGTTTTATTTTGGTGTTCAAGCTTTCGGTTTTAATCTTGTTGCGTCAATAAAAGGATCAAAGTGGAAGGGTGTCCGGAATGCATCAGCCGCATATACCCCGATCTATTTCCGGGCGCGTGTGTCGGCCGTGTTCGCGTAGGCGCCGTTCATTTTAATCCAAAACATGCGCGAGATCGGCCGCGGGGGCTCATTAGTAGCAGCCACCATAGCGGCATTGCACAACCGTACCAGTATCGATACGAAACCTCGGAGTGTAAAACCGCGAGTGAACTCCATCGAGTCTCGAAATGTGCTTCGGCCTGTGACGGAAGAAGTTTTTCGGGAGGATCTCGCACGACGCGCGTCGGACTGCAGTGAACGACCTTTATCCACAGCGTCAGAGGCCTCAGAGCGGGACTCTGCTTCCGTGCAGTCGAGTGAGGAGCCGCCCCCACAAGAGAGTACGTAATACACGAACGTTGGACGAGTTACTGACGTAGTATATTACTGGATCGCGGCCAAACTTTAAATAGAGACACGTTCGGTGACTCGTACAGAGAGTTTTGTCACGCAGTGTCATTTGTGCAGAGCCTCATGTCCGACCGCGAATACCTGACGGAACCCTTTGACGAGAACGAGGAGCGCGCGGCGGCGGGCTACGTGCACCCCGCCGTGCGCTCCTACATGTACTCGCCAATGGGTGAGTGGAGTCGAACTTGAGGTTCTTATTGTGTAAGTGCCAGTACCATTATTGATATTTTAATTATCTCGTGACAGGCGGTGACTCCGATAGTCCTGATGAAGCGACAGTGAAATGCCAGACTGCATGGCCAGATGGTGCCATAGCAGCCCGAGCGGAATCGTCGTCCGACACCGAATCGAGCTCGAGTGACGATGACTCTGAAGGACGAGACTATGAAACGCAAGGAAATGATGCGGATTATCGCACTTTAACCCCTAATAGGCGGTTGGATAATTCCACAAGACGCGATGAGGATTTCATGTGGATGCCAACGGGAGAAATAATGGAAGAACCTGTGCAGCAAAAAAATATGAAAGAAAGTGAATTCTCAGCTGGTAGCTTAGAGAGAAGACGCCGTACGGCGGGTGACCGAAGTGATAGAGATCGTAAAAGTAGGTCATCGTTGTCAGCAGCAAAGCCTCCCCAGCATCCAACGAGTGTCCGCGCCTCGCCGCGTCCACGGCGCCCGCGCAACGAAGACACCCCTCCAGAATTACAGAGACGTTGGAATTCCTATGAACATTTCCGATATCCGCCTGAAGGGGGCTGGTGGGGACCTCCCATGTGCTGGTGTCACGGGCCCCCGGCGCCCCCGCCGTGTTGCATGCATGACCGCGCTTGGCCCTCACACCCTTCACTTCCACCGACACCAGCGCGACCTTACAAAGTACAGGTGAATGCCTTGCGAACTAATATTTCTTGCAATTTACTTAAGTCTGTTTGCTCATTCACCTATTTTAACCAAATCAAATTTCTGATTTGTGGTGCGTACCTACTACGAATTTAATTTTTTTATGGTTTTGTTGTGATGCAATAATTTTGTTTGTTTTTGTTATTCTTATTTGATTTAAGAGCTTTGCTCTTGTCGGTTTGTTTTTGTTAGACGCTCAAAAAACTTTGTACTTGTATCAGGCTGATGAAATGCATTTGAGTTGTGTAAACCGTGTGTATAATGTAAACAATTAAGAAAGTATAAAATATAAACTGAATTATTTTTATACAATGTCTAGCTAAAGTAGGCCAGACTACAGTGACTGAGACAGCTGTTAACCTTCGGAACTTTAACTATTTTGTTCAGCAGCCTAGCTAGCCTGTCGCTTTATTGACACGGTATTCCTTTGATAAACTATAGGTAACGAAAAAAAACCGGTTGCGAGTTGCGAGTTGTTTGTTTCTTGTTCATCCTGCAATAAAAGCAAAAACTTCAATGTATGATTTGAAACCGTGTAGTTCAGCTACGAATTGCAGTTGATTTCTCTCGCCGGCGGCGCCGATAACACGATATACCACTATGTATAAACCTAACCTTTTATATAATATCTAAACCTAAAGACCTTTTGGAAATCTGTATTATTTTTATGTTAAAAATATAATTCTTTTAATTAGCTGTTGTGTTTCCGACAGTAAATGACTCGAAACTCCTAGCTGCGGCTAGGTGCTTGGTGAAAAACCAAATCTTTTTATTGGTAATCTCAGTCATAGTATACGTATTGTATTTTGTCGAAGCACAGTTTTGTCTTGAATGGAAAGCTAGTCCATAAATTTAATTCTGCACATGAAGCTCCTCCTGCCTCCTCGCTAGATCTTCACAAAAATGGAATAACAGTTCGCGTCGAAAGTTAGCACTTTTAAGTTATGTCGACGGAAAAAATCATCTGGTCAGCGCAGAGATATTCTAATGAAGTTGTACTATTTCCAGAGCGATGCCGAAGACCGCGTGCGACGCCTAGAGGCTGACAAGGAGAGCTTGCAGCTGCAGGTGCAGGTGCTGTCGGAGCAGATCGCAGCGCAGAACGAGAAGATGAACGACTTGGAGAGGGCGCTGCTGGACGCTCGACACAGGCTGGACGACGCCGACCAGAGACTGCAGAAGGTGAGTTGTTGATCTAATGCCTTTTTATTGCGAAAGACCATGGGAACACGAAAGATATTTTTGTTTTCCTTTTTTTTGTCCACAACGGTGTAGCCTTCATCACTCCTGATGTTAAGTGGTGATAAGGCTAAAGGTGGAAGCGCGTGCGCGTACCCAGATTCCTCAATCACTAAGGAACTGGTTATCTTATGGGTCAGGCCGTAGATTTTGCCACATTCGAGGGTACAAAAGTCTCCGCCTCATATAATTTTAAATATAGTACTCTTAGAAATTTCTCAATCTTATCATCGTGTTTCCTAAGAAATAGCAAACCAAGGCAGATATAGATATTTGGATAAGTTTATAGATTTGGAAAACTATTTGACATTTCCCTCCCAAAAGTGGCGGATTTTTTATAAAAACCGCGAATCCGCATTGGTAGGTGTACAGCTTAAACATCGATAAAATTATCATTTTTTAACTTATTGATGAGCTGTTTGATTTGACGTTATAAAATAATAATAAGGTTGCCATTCCTTTAATATCTTTGCGTATTTCCTAAGAAAAAAGATAAATTTTCGGCGATAAGATTTTTTTTTTGAAAAACCATTTCTTTGCGCTACTTATATTGCGCAACCATTTTCACCCATTCTATGGTTTTAAAACATTTATTAAGATTTTGTTTGAGTGCTGGCATCACCAATGTATCGTATTCTATGGTCAATGCAGCGTTGACGACCATATTTTTTGACATTTCGGTGTCAACTCCGATCAAAGTGAAAAGTGTCGCCTACTTTGCAGAGTGCATTTTTTGAGATTTCAAGGTAAGTTTTTGATTAAAACTTATAATTGTTGTTGCGCATGGTTTAATTAGATGTGTGTGATCTGTATATGTTAAATTAACCTTGTAAAATAGCATATTTTAAGAGTTATAATCGATTTCATTTGCGCCTCGGTTCCGCAAAACTGTCTTTATGCCAGTTTGCGATACCGGTTGCGTAGAAATTGCGCCACTTATTTTACGCTATTGAATAATAGTGCATGCACACAAGGTTTTCAAGTGTTTTTATTATTTTGAAATTAGTTTTAGCTGTAATTCCACTAAAAAACATGACTAGCATTACTATTAATTGATTTGTTAGCTTTTATTAATATTTGTAAATACAGGGTGTTCGGCAGAACGTTAAACATACGAAAATAGGGGTATGTGCGGTGGTCTGCTACCTAACCAGCCCCAAAGATTTTACCTAGGTCCAAAGTTTTTTTTATTTTGTATTTTATAAGTTTTGGAATTTCGTCACTTTCATACTAACTTTTAAACCCATCTAACTTTTTTCTTTATTGACAGATCTATTTTTTTTTTTTGGCATCTTAATGGTTGGCAGGTCCTTTTAAAAGTGATACTTCAAGCAGGTTGTTGCTAGAGTCAAAGTAATGGACTCTCAAACATTGAAAAGAGTTGAAATAAATTTTAAAGTTGTATTATATTTATATAATTAATAATGAATAATACCAAATACCTCCATCTAACAAATTAAATGTATTATTTTTTTGTAAATTGAACAAATCATACATAGGTACTTACTAGTTTTTGTCATCCTGTTTAACTTTTCATTGTGCGCAATATATAAAAAAGAATTACTCATAGGTACATTATTGTTAATTATTAATTAAACATACTTACATACCAACATCGTGTTTCTTTTTCTAGTTTGATGCAATACCTCTTGTTAGTACATGTTTGTTAAATAAAATCACATTAATGTACGTGCTCCTTAATAATTTTGCGCTACCATTTTGCGCCACTTTGTGCGACCGACTCGTAGAAACTTTTGCGTCACCATTGCGCTATTTGTGGCAAAATCTACGGCCTGACCCTTATCTCTAACTGCCGGAACACAATCATGCTGAAATCATCATTGTTATGGCGTCAGACTTAGATAAGATGGTGGTAGCTAGCCAGGCGGACTAAGAACAAGTCCTACCACCAACCAAACCGAATACAATATGAACCCCTACTGGGAATGGAATCCGGGACCTTTGGGTCTGAAATCGTTGGTGTGGACCACTAGACCATAGAGGCGGTTAAATGAGTCACATAATTGTGTGACTGAAACCTGGCAGATACGTCTAGTTTAGATTAGCTATATACCAAGAAATCACAATTCTTAAATATCATAAGATTTCTACTTTCTTGCGTGTCACTAAGTCACTAGTTCAAAAGTGTGCAATAATTTTCTTTAGTAGTAGGTTCAAGTGACATCTTGTTAAGGCACAACTTGTAGCAATACGAATGGTTTAGATGAGACCCCGAAGAACGGGCGAATTTACCTAGTAAAAGTAATAAGATTAACTATAAATGAAAAATAAAATAAAAAAAATGTTTATTTCTTTACCACGGGTTACAAATTATTGACTAGGGTGGATTCCTTCTTTTGCAATTCACAAAAGCAAGTCCAATTTTGTTGTATATTGCCCTTTATTGTTCTCAAACCTCAACGACCACAATTCGGAAGTTTAGACCCACTATAAATAAATAAATAAATAATAATAATAAATAACTTCTTACATTCACACCAATTATCTAAGCCCATTTTAATTTCATTAAGAAACTGTATCATGGAAAACTTGATAACGGATAAATATATACTTAAATACTTTTTGTTTGTAAATACATACTTAATATACATAGTAAACACCCAGACCAAGACAAATAGACATGTTCATGCACACAAATATTTGTCTTGTTCGGCAATCGAACCCGAGACCGCTGGCGCAGAAGGTGGGTAGCCTACCCCTGCGCCAAATCGGTCGTCAAAACTAAAATATACTCGGTCAGAATTAACCGCCTTGATAACAGCAGCGTATCAGTTGCCTGAATAAATATTTAATATAATAAAAGCAACACCGGTATTCGTCATGTTATTATGGCAAGGTGGTAAGCCGTTTAACATTCAGAACGGCCTAGATCCCTCTGGAATGGGACTATTGAATAATCATGATAGTGTGGGCTGAGCTAGTCTAGCTTACTTGAGACTATTTGGTATTCATAGCAGATATAACTAAAACCAGCGTTATGAATTCGCAGGATCTTTTTTTTCTCGTAGTTACTAGCGTACCCGGCAGTAATATTAGTTTGCCTGGATACGTGTTCCTATTCTAATCGTGCCCGTGCTCAACTCAAAGTAATTACCATAATGTTTATTCGGTCTGCAGTATGTTGTGCTTGGCATTCTAATAACATGTGATGTCATGTTATCGGGTAAACATGTAGTTATGGATATGTATTGAACTAGTAATTTTAGAGTCGCGAACAATTTTATTGTAATTGTCGTATTAAAATACTTGCATTTCTAAATGAAAACTGATGGGCGTTAGTGCACACGCAGTGTTCGATCGAGCATACAATTTGTTAACAAGACAACAATTAGCGGATGAAAGTGAAACTCTCATTTTCAAGTCGTGGTTTATGAATGACGTGCAGATGCGTAAATGTTTATGTACTTATTACTAATATTATTATGAAACGTGATAAATAACGTCTGAAATTAAAGTTAAATTTACTCCTAGCTGTGGCTCAAAGTAACGATGAGTCAAACGCGTTGCGGAACGCTGCTGGTGTACAATCGCGGGCTTACAATTATTCGAATATTTTACCTACACACCACACGCTAACGATCGTCAATTGATTTATCTCAATTAAAGGTATTTTCACACTTATGCTCTGAAATGTTAATATTATATTTGAGAAAAGAATGCAGTACGTGGCACTTTTCCGAGGTAAACATTCTAAATTTGAAAATCACTGCAGTAATGAATTTCAGTACTTACTTACTGCACTAAAATCAGTGCAGTAAGTAAGTACTGAAATTCATTACTGCAGTGATTTTCAAATTTAGAATGTTTACCTCGGAAAAGGTACTACCCAAAGATATTATTACCAAATTTTTTTCTTTATTTTTTCTTTCGTTATTCCTGTGTATAAAAACAGAAAAAGCAAAGAGACATTTGCACCATACAGCCACATTATTATTATTATTATAAGTATAAGTAATTATTATATCTTAATTAGGTAAACTTTTTTTTAATACGGTGCGCACAGAGTATATTACTTCGTATTGTACCACAAGCGCTATGTACCCTTAGCACGAACATCAATCGAAAAAACAAAATGAGATTTATCATAGACAAAATATCCTTTACGAGTAATTTTGTATGGGAAATATGTACAGCGCCATCTACCACCCAGAAGCGGGTATTGAAGTTGCGCATTTTAGTAGCAAGTAGTAAGTATCAATAGGCTGTATGACCGTTCCACTTGGCCTCACAAACCAATATTAAAAAAACGGCGGGAATGATTTTCAGCGGTTGATTTGATATCAGGAGTTTTTGGCGCCATCTTGGCGGGTTAGGTTAAGTGGATATTTTAATTAATCGCAATTTGTTTCATAGTGGACTTTGTGACTCAAGATAGGTGTAGTTTTGTGCCCCAAGTGTTTACGCAACTGGACGATGTGTGGAATGATTAAAATATGCGCTATCTCGGTAACGTGATGCCGAGTGTTTTATTGTAGTGGTGACTACCTCAGCAAGAATTACCGAGAAGACCGACTCGACATACTTGACGCCAAATACTCCAAGAAGCATTAGAATGTAACACACCTACATTCTAATGAAAACATAAGAAACTATAATAACATACATAATACTCAAGAATTGGCAGTATGGCTTGATGTCTTCGCCTGTCCAAAAAGGACGAACTTTTTTACTACTACTGATTTGATATCAATACAGTTTATTTATATTGTGTTATAAATTATCAAAATGAGTTCTGCCAATGAAACATATACAGACATTGTATGTACCTACTCCACCAAATTTGAGAGCAGAAGCAAAATGAATAACAGAAAACTTATTGCCAGCAAAATCAAAAGAAAGATATGTACGAAAACCTACGATCTGATTTGGAAAAGTGAAAAAAGGCGCATACGTTTTCGGAATCTGTGTTGTTGGCGTATTTTAATGATACCTACATCATTAAAATAATATTATTATGGGCGATTTATACATAAGTGTGTCCGGGAAAACAATAACATTTACATTTAATAATTGCCCGAACATGTGTGATATAAATTTTAATAAATATTATTTAGTTAAACAGTTTTTTTGTATTTCCTCGCATTTCTTGAGAAAAGCACTATACAAGCCTTGTACGGTAAGCAAATTACCTTGCCTCGAATGATTAAAGCCCTCGCCTGCGGCTCGTGCTTCAAACCATCCTCGACAATGTAATTTCTTACTTACCCTGTCCTCGGCTGTAATGTACTATTTCACAAGCTATTGCATTACATTGTGTGTGGGCCAGTGAGTATCGGAGATAATTACCATCGTCAGCTTATTGGGCGATTCAACATAATTAGGTTCCAATTAATTCGAATAGGTAGGAATGGAATCATTATCTCGGTTCGTCCTGCTGGGTGCTGGCTTCTAATTTCCTACTAATCTCTGTTGCCATCTAATTATTATTGTTGTTAGAAATATAATCTTGAGATAATGATATTTATTTAATTGATGTGATGATGTGACTGTTTCTGACGCATCAGAAATATTAAGATTAATTAACCTTTAATAGTCTTAATTTCTATAATTGAATCAAATGCCACGCGAATGTAGTAGTGGTAACGATATAATAATTTTACTAGATAACTCAGACAAGGCAACATCACTAAATCACTTTTACAATGAAATCATTGCATTACTGTTTTCATTTCTTTCAAAGTCCTCGATCGGCATGGCTTAAATAAATATAATAAACATGTCTGGCAAGAATGGGCGATAGAAAACAAACCCATTCTAATTCCGTAGTTGAAATGGGCATAGTGTCTATATATCTCGCAAACCGCGCCAGATGCGCTTTTTGTAAAACGTCTGAGATACCTCGCCGCCATAAACCGAGTCATTGATAAAGTAAATTTCATATAGGTTGATTGTGTTTTCGTTGCGAAGCCAGAAAATGGAATGTTTGAATTTAAACAACGTAAAAGCTTTAGTTCGATCCGCCTTTAACTTTTACTTCATTTAGCTCTCCGTATTTAATATGGATTTGGGAACGAATAATGTACAGTCACGAGCAATAATATGTTAACAACATAGGACTATGTCATATCACAAATATTGAATGAAGTTATGGTACAGATAGTTTTGTTTCGGAACGCTTCAATGTGACAAAGTTCTATGTTGTTTACATATTATTGCTAGTGATCGTGACGTGACTATACTCGTGAAATACCAAGTAAGTAATTTTAATTATTTTCATTATTTATTTTTCCTTACAGGAAATGCTCCAGCGGTCGTCTTTAGAAACCCAGAAACTGGAATTGCTATCCAAGCTAAGCGAAGTCCGGTTGCGAGTAGCTGAGCGCGGGTTGCTAGAGCGTTCGCCGCCGCCAGAGGGCGTTGTAACCCCACTAGCCAGGCCAGCGCCACCTAGGGTAAGGGTGTTTAAATAAGGCTTACTTTGCTGTTACTATTTTTATTTGCGGGCTGTGTTTTATTGTGAACTAGCACGCAAATTGCGCAAATTGAGAGATCGGCTTAAGAGAGGGAGTAGCTGCAGCAGCAACACATATTTCAAATACTATTCCTTTTCAGACGCCACCAGCGAACTACGGCCGTCAGATCGAGCGCAACACACACATGTACTCGTCTTTGCCGCGGTCTTCAGTGCTGGCGGCGACGGAGCGCGTCGCGTTCGGTAAACTGCCCACCAACATGGCGGGCGCGCGCGGGCGCGGCCACTCGGTGCCCAACCTAGGTCTCTGCTCACTGCGAGCCGCATGCGACACCGCCGATAGGGCAGCCACTGACATTTTATACCCCTACTCTCTCTGCTGTTTAATACCTCTAGCAGCCATACCTTCCTAAACAAGGTCTCTGCGAGCCGCATGCCACTGAACCCTCTGCCCTGGCAGCTACAAGTTGCCATCCTTTATTTTCTGCTCATTTCGAGCCGCATGTGACAGCGCTGATAGGGCAGCCATTGAACTTTAATACTCTTTGCAGCCATTGATGTTTATTGCCCCTTGCAGCCATTACTTGTCCAGCCTTGATCTGTACGTACCGCATGCCTTAAAACTGATGCCAACAGGGCTGCTAAACTGTGTGAACTGTGGGGTTCCCTGTACCCTTGCAGACTCACATTGTCCAACCTAGGTGTCTCCTCACTGGGAGCCGCACGCGACGCCGATATGGCAGCCACTGACATTTTATATCCCTCGCAGCCACTGATGTTCTATACGCCTTGCTCTTATACCTTGCTCAAGTCAGATATCCGATCCGTGAGCCGCATACGTCACTAGCGCCGCTACAGACAATACTGAAATTTTGTGACCTCTTGAGCTGTGGTCCAACCTTGACCACTGCATAAACGTATCGTGTGATCGTGTGGCTCAGACTAGATAGATGCCATGCTAGGTTTCCTGGGTTTATCCTCTCTCTCTTTTTCGAGTAGGAGCCAGTTGTGAGACGGGTCGATTTTTTCTAAAATACTTCATTTTCCATCTCTCTCTCTTTTCCTAGAATTGGCCTGCCCAACCACATAAAATTCCAAGCTACATTGCTGCAATTCCATTTACATGTCAGATTTTTGAACAGGTTTTCCAATTAGATGATATCACATATTATTTAAATCAGTGGCAACTCTAAGTGTCCCTACTACAACTTACATATCCCGGCTTTGCCTATAAATGTTGCATTGTGTCTAACGAACGAGTGACCCCGCATGCGTGACCCGATTGTACCGTCCCAGAGTCATGGAACATGAAGGGAAAGTACTTATTGGAGATAGCAAATTTCTCTAAAAGCAAACATTCCTATATTTTTGGCAAGAAACAAAACTGCTTTCACAGATTTATTTAAAAAATCACCTTTTCCATAGAAAAGTACACGTATACCCGACTCGACATCGAATCTATGATGTATTCATTGTTTTCCTTTGATTTAATTTATTGTCATTCTTAGAGAGATTTAATCCTTATGAGTTACCCTATCGATTGATGTCATAAAATTATCTGGTGAGATGCTTGAGTTTGGGAAGCGTATTTAAAAAAATCTTTGGATGCAGTTTTATTTCTCGCTAAAATAAAGGAATGTTACCTTTCTGTGAAATTGGCTATCTCCACTATTTAGAGTACTTTCCCTTCATATCCCTTGACTCTGGGACGCCCTGTATAATAAAATAAGTGTTGTTCAAACTAAAATGTTTACTTGCGATTAATAGTTCTGTTATGGTTGTATTTCCGATTTTATGTAACTATCATCATCATCATCATCATGTCAGCCGAACTATAAATTAAAATATTTACTGTTTTACCCGATTTGATCAATATAACCTACAGTTTTTGATACGTTGACAGTTGACATAAAATAGAACTAAGTGTGCTTTTCTCTGATACTAGCTTGTAGTTTATTTTTAATTGGTTTGCACGCTTAGTAATACATTTCAATTTCAAAAGCTCTCTTGGGTTCATCATGACTATACAAGACGTTCATGAGTTCAATGTTGCAAGTAAAACAATAATTATTTTAGTTCTATGTGTTGTAGTTGTATGTAAAGTTGTAAAATAATAAAATATATTAGATAAAGGATAAACCACAGAACACAAGAAAAAAGTAAAAGGAGAATTTTATGCGTTTACTGAAAAAGTGTTGTCTCAAAAACAAGCCAAGTTACCATGGCAACGCGATGAAATCCAAAATCGTACAAAGGAAATGTATGGATTAGTTTTGCTCTCCGCATAAAAGGGTGGCATGCACGTGCACGTCCTGCCAACTCGCTGCTTTTATCCGTATACAACGTGTTAATGCAATAACCGAAAAGCCCATACACCCCAACTTATTTTTTTTTAAATTAAAATAGACTTATATTAAAAAAAATTAAAGAGACTTCCAAGACAGTCATGCTGATTGGTCTTCGTGACTTTCGGGCAGATTTTAAGCTCTAATATTTCGTTTTAAGCTCTAGGTATCATCATCGTAAAAGAGCACGCGATGGGTCGCGCGCGTGTTGAATAAATAGGCAGTAGACACAAAATTTTTTAGAAGCGACAAAAAATGAAAACCCGTATCAAAAATGTGTGGAATCGATTCTACTCTCGATTCTGAACAAACTATTTTTTCAGTTTCGGTTAAAGTATTAACTCGTTGTTTTCTATCTACCCCAGAATATTAATACAAGAAGTAGGTTAAATAAAAGGAGTAAGTATGTCGCGCATTTTGTCCCGAATGAAGCATGAATCGAAAACAATCTTGTTACCATGACAACTGGAACAAATTCAAAAGCGTACACAGGTAAAATGTAATGGAGGGTTTGCTGATTTGAGCAAAGGGTTTTTCTACGCTTGTCCCGCCCAGTTACTATTTCTAACGTTTTCTTCGTGTTCTGTGGTTCTCCTTTTAATGTGATAAGTAGAGATCGGATAATCGGATGCATATTTACCTAAAGTTGAGGTGTTGGCTGTTATGGAATGCACTTTTGTATCGAAAAATCCCGGGATTTCGGAATTGACAAATATAGTGTTTTGGTTATATAGAATCAAATCTGGTATTTACATATATTCAGATGTTGGCTAAAATGGAATGCACTTTTGTATCAAAAATATATCTAAATAAGTTTTAGTAAAAATTTCATTTTCATGACAAGCTTTTTTGCTGACTGTACTATAATATTGTATTGTCATCTAAACCAAACTTGCACACAAAATTTCAGCGCAATCGGACACTGGAAAGTGGGTCAAATTAAGCTTCCAAGATTTGACCCGAACGGACATACATGCATACATAATACATACACTGCAAGTTAAATAAAAGCTTGTAAAATAATAACTCCTTTATAATTTTACATTTTTTCACATACTTTTTCAAGTTTCGAAACATATCTCAAACGAATAATAAATAAGAAATTATAAAGAAAAACCATTCAAGTTCTTGATTATTAAAGTAAAACAGCATCACCAATAAAATCCCGCGATCAACTAACAGTAGTACCTGTACCTACCTATCGTATTAAAGGACTAAGTAAGTTGAATGTTTAGGATTCACAGTATCTATGTAACTTCACTGCCTCCTACCACGAACGTAACTCATTGGCATACTTAAAGTTGCAAGTACGTATGTACCTAAGCGTCATATTTTTGTGTACACCTATGAAACATACACCAATCAACAGAGAAAACATTTTTAAACAACAAATAATCTTTGACCAAAAATCGTAAATGATGTACTTTTTGAAATATTTCACTTTGTCATTTTTAGGTAGGTAAGGTACTTGGAACTATAGATACCTATGCCAGGCTCCATATAAAAAGTTGGAATCTTTTCAGTGGCTGTCAGGCATTGGTAAGTATTGTAGGCTTTCTCTTGTTTTTAAATTTGTCGTATTGTCATTGGCGTTGTCAATAGAAATGGACAATTCACGTGCAACGTTGCTAGATTTCCATAGCTCGGCTTGTAAAGTACGCGCAAAATAACTTGGCGGCCCTGAAGTTCGCGCGGAATGCTGCGCAGTAGACGAATACAGGTGTGCCCGGGGTAAGATTAGAAAATAGTTACTACGTAACAGATAAATCCTTCTATATATACAAAAGCTAAAATACCTACGCTATATTAGCCTACAAAAATCGCTGTAGAACCGCTGCAAGAAGAAACATATTCTACGGACGTGCTCCAAGAGTCGAGATTCCCGCGTAGGTACTTCGCTAGAGTACGTCATCGAGCGAAATCGTCAAGGTTGTACAAAGAACATAAATTAAACAAAATGGCTGGCTTAAAGCACAATTTAATTCACTCCATTGCATTATTCATAAATAGTAAAGTTTATTTCACAACTTTACTATTTATGAATAATGCAATGGAGTGAATTAAATTGTGCTTTAATTTTATAAAATGATCTATATTTTTTATTCCATCTTTGAACTCACGGTTATTAAATTTTAGTAGCGAAAATATTCTGAATCGTGTGAACAATTTACAATAATTAACCATCGTATCGTTAGTCAAGATTTTATCTTTAATAACTATATAGGTACGTAATAAAATTGTATCGCAGCGTTTTATGCGGGAAACGCGTGCGAAAGCCCACTGCTGATCGGCTCGGTTACGAGCTACTTAGCGGTAGGCACATAGCGCGTGACCTTGAGCGAGTGAGGGCGTTTGTGCACTACACTGAATTTTACCGATCCGGAATCCGAATGATTAATTATTAAAATACAAGCATCCGTTTTTTTCCGGATCGGTAAAATTCAGTGTAGTGCACAAACGCCCTGACTGGGGCCTGCCCGGGCTTGGTGTGCGGGCGGAAGCACGGCGTGTCTCGTGTCTCACTCTGACGCGTACGGATACGTCTGTGCAAACAATAAAGAAGGCTATGGTATTTCTTAATGAATGCGAGTGAGACGGCAAATTATACATAAATAACTGCTTGTGTGCAAGTAGCGACCCGAAAAGGGTATAGACCCATAAAGTATTATTGTAAGTACTTATTGTTTTATTTAAACTAACACTCACCACTCTTCCTTTAACACTCTACATACTCATAAATCGCATTGGGAACTTAACTAAACTTCAAGTAAATACGTATGAATAGTTGTGTAAGTAAACCCGGAATCCCGGAATTTATAAGTATAAATACCACATGCTAAAGGCTTCGTTGTTACACCATGTTACCGACTAGCTTTGCATTCCCCAATTTTCTGGAATCCCGAGATTTATATTTAAAAAACATTTTAAGAAGCCGCTTCCATAGTTAGTTAGCCAAATATTAACTTTAGGTAAATATGCATCCGATTATCCGATCACTGGTGATAAGTAACTCTAGACCTAATTAGAAAAAATATATTTTATCGTTACTTTTTAGCTGAGAAAGAAGAGGCGATACCTCGTGGTAGCCCTTCGCCATCGTTGCGGGAAGTTCGCTCAAGACTCGGCAGCGGCGGCGGCGTGCGGCTCGAAGGCGACGACGGCACTAGGGCTTCCCTGAGAGTGTCGGCGGCGCGGAACAGAACGCACCCTATGCCTTGGTAATAAGACTCAAAGTGGAGCGATACCTTACCGTTACTTTTTAGCTGAGAAAGAAGACGTTAATCTACGTGGTAATTACGGAAAGTTCGCTACAGGACTTCGTAACAGGGCCCCATTCCATAAACAATGCGAAGATCCATGTATATTTCCATATACAATGTGGAGACGACAATGCAACAATAAATTAAATGTCGTATATCTGATAACGGGCCCAGACTTAATAAAAAAAAACTGAGTGTGTGGCAGATTGGGCCAACTGACAGGCCGTTGCCTGCAGGCGGACTGTAGTCTGTGGTGCCTTTGACATTGTGTGGTATTACAAATGGTGTAGTATTTTATATCGGTTTTGGTACAATTTAGTTTATTTGAAAAAAATAATTATCGTAGGATTTTATTGATAGTTTCAAATCATAACACTTGTATGAACTAGTGCCTGCCACCAATGTTATGATTTAATTGTCGTATCTATTGTCTTAATTGTCGTCTCCACATTGTATATTCTATATGTGAAAAAAATTTATTATCGCTCTTTCTCAGTTTCTTTAGCGCACTAAATTTTAAAGTTGAATTAACTCATATTGTAGCTTCACTTCGCTCTAATATTAACCCATTAATTTTGTTATATTTGTCTCGTCAGGCAAACAACAGACTTGCGTCAATGGGACTGTGAGACCACGTGTGGTTGGCTAGAGTCGCTCGGCCTAGAAGTGTACGTGCCGCCGTGTAAGGCGTGGCTGGGTGCTACGCCGGAAGCGAGAGGCGTTATGGCCGCGGCCTCTCACCAAACCATTGAGAAGGAGTTAGCTATTAAACATCCCTTACATAAGAAGAAGATCGTGTTGGCTTTAACGGATTTATTGGTGAGTGGACTAGATATGTTTTTGTGAAATAACTACAGATAGAGCGTAAAGCGTGGCTCGGTTCAACGTCTCAAACGAGTGGCGTTATGGCAGCTACTTGCCACCATACTATTGAGAAGGAATTGGCTATTATACACTCGCAGGTTCACCACGTCACCTAAACTAGGTCCATGGCCGCCGCGCCGGTCATATTAATTACGTAAATCAGTGTACTTTTAACCGTGCATGCAATCGGATGCACTCATCAACATCCACTATCATTTATCGTAAGACTTAAAAACTTCTGTGAAAATTTAATAAATTCAGTCTTCCTAAGCAATCGTTATTATTTAACATTTCACTAAGCTCAAGCACCGAACATATGGTCCTTCGAGCCGGATGTAAACAAACATGAAGTTTGTCAGCTTACCAAAGACTATAGAGATTGATTAGTGATGTGAAAATTCGATAGCAGATTCCACTCCTTAACTTTTTTAAATAGAGCTGTTAAGTCATTTAATTAAAGGAACGTAATGATTACAGTTAGGGTGAGGCCAGACGAGCATGTTTTTGAGTTGTTAGATTTCTGCTTAGCAGAAATTTTGTTGGTCGGCAGACATCTCATTTTGCGTCGCCCCGTGTGAATCAAATAGGACTTTTCTATGAAACCGACGCAGAATTTCTGCGACCGAAATTCTGCTCACAAAATTGCGTTCGTTTGGCCTCACCCTTATTTGCGTACTAGCTTTCCGCCTGCGGCTTCGTCCGCATGGACCACACGACGTTATCCCGCGGGAATGTGATATTTTTCCGAGATGAAAAAGTAAAAAGTAGCCTACGTTCCTCTCCAGGCTACAAAGTATCTGTAGCCAATTCTGTCCCAAATTTCAGCCAAATCCGTTGAGCCGTTTTGGCGTGATTGAGCAACAAACATTCGAACATCCAAACATCTAAACTTTTACATTTATAATATTAAGTAGGATAAATCATGATGCGGGCGTTTGGTTTGTCAGGGCGGTCACGGCGACCCGATACTGACGCTGGCAGGCACGCTGGACACGGCGTGGGCGCTGCGCTGGCTGGAGGACGTGGGGGTGTGCGGCGCGCGCGGGGCGGCCGCCGACGCCGCGCTGGACGGCCGCCTGCTGCACCGCCTCGCGCACCAAGAGTTGCATACGCACCTGCGCGTCACGCACGCGCTCCACGCGCTCGCCATCAGGCGCGGTACGTACAGTGTAGTATAGACACGGCGTGGGCGCTGCGCTGGCTGGAGGACGTGGGGGTGTGCGGCGCGCGCGGGGCGGCCGCCGACGCCGCGCTGGACGGCCGCCTGCTGCACCGCCTCGCGCACCAAGAGTTGCATACGCACCTGCGCGTCACGCACGCGCTCCACGCGCTCGCCATCAGGCGCGGTACGTACAGTGTAGTATAGACACGGCGTGGGCGCTGCGCTGGCTGGAGGACGTGGGGGTGTGCGGCGCGCGCGGGGCGGCCGCCGACGCCGCGCTGGACGGCCGCCTGCTGCACCGCCTCGCGCACCAAGAGTTGCATACGCACCTGCGCGTCACGCACGCGCTCCACGCGCTCGCCATCAGGCGCGGTACGTACAGTGTAGTATAGACACGGCGTGGGCGCTGCGCTGGCTGGAGGACGTGGGGGTGTGCGGCGCGCGCGGGGCGGCCGCCGACGCCGCGCTGGACGGCCGCCTGCTGCACCGCCTCGCGCACCAAGAGTTGCATACGCACCTGCGCGTCACGCACGCGCTCCACGCGCTCGCCATCAGGCGCGGTACGTACAGTGTAGTATAGACACGGCGTGGGCGCTGCGCTGGCTGGAGGACGTGGGGGTGTACGGCGCGCGCGGGGCGGCCGCCGACAGCACACGTACAGTGTAGTACAGACGATTTATCTCACGAGCGTGGGTTTCCTACGCTTGTACGGGTGGGCCACGCTTGTGAGTGTAAAGGTCATAGCCCATTTAGACCGCACCGCTCCCACCTAACCAAAGCATGAACAGCCAAATATGGACTTAATATCGTTCACTGTAGATGCATTTTACAGTAACAATAAAAAATAGCGAACAGCGCGCGGTCCGCGAGCTTACCGCCGTCAGACTGCTCGGTAGTTGACGCCTCGCTGACGCCGCGCGGTCCGCGCGCTGACTGCTAGCGGTCGCTGCGCCGTCGCCGCCGCGCACCTATAGAGGGAATAGCAGTCGACGCGTGGACAGCTGGGAGTCTGCTAGCTGTCGCCGCGTGGATTGCTGGGTTACTGCTAGCTGTCGCCTTCGTTTAGTGCGGTGTTGGGTAGGAGCGGTGCTGGAGCGGTGCGGTATAAGTAGGCTATGACCTTAAATGTACATGCACACTGTCTTTGCCTGCGTAAGCGTAAGCTCGGTAGCGCCCAGTTGTGGCCGAGTCGCCGGCCGACGCACACAGGAGCGCGTGTCTATACGCATTACAACAACAAGTACGGCTCACCCGTATTCGTGAGATAAAACAACTGTACCAATAAATAAGTCGCACGTTAGTACATACTATAAAAGAATATGCTATTTTGGTAATAAGTTGGTGTGGTGAGAGGCATTTCTAGATAAAGATGGCTGGAATGAACTGGTCTGTTAGTATCTGGACACAAAGTACCGAAGGTATTGTATAAAAAAAATTTAAAAAATAGAGTACGTGCGACGTTATTGATTAAAAAGTCACTCGTTGCGTTGACTACTGGGGTTGTTTTTGTATATGACGATAATTATAATTATTTCGATGCAATTTCTTACAACGCCTACTAATCGAGATTTGATTAAATTGGCTGATAATATATCTACACAGTCAAAACAGCATACAAAATAATAATAATTCTAATAACAGGTATCCAAGTGTTGCGAGATAACAAATTCAACCCCGAGACGATGATCAGACGCGCCGTAGAAGGCGAGACCACTGTCATAAGCGGCAGCGACGCGGACAGCGGGGAGGCGACCACGCCTAGCAGTGAGCTGGCGAGGTGGTCGTCACATCGAGTGATGCAGTGGCTGAAGGAGATAGACTTGGCGGAGTACGCGCCTAACTTGAGAGGAGCCGGTACGTTATACACTAAGGACTTTACTTTGATAATAGGTCTTTACCTATGAAATTGCCGTTTTGTATGGAGATTTCTGTAATTATTTTTTTTCCATACTAACGTTTTTGTTATTATTTAACGACTAATATTATGTAAATTTACAAAATTTTACACACGTATTTATGGACATTTTAACTACTAAATGACACATTCGTTAAGAGAAAAAAAATTTTTTTTCACTAAGTTACAACTAATAAAGTACGAAATTCTGGAAACTAAAATAGTCGTAACTTTCGGAATAAGTTTTTTCTATGTAAATAATCAAATATCGTGGTTATTAAATTATCAAAAGTTGCTCGATACGGTCTTAATGTAACGCAATATTAAAGAAATTATATATTTCTAATATTATAAAAGTTGTTAAGTTATATGTACAAAAGAAAAAAACGGCAATTTCATATGTAAAGACCTATTATTAACATGTATACATACATAATTGGCCGGGAGGCGACCGCTCCTAGCAGTGAGCTGACGCGGTGGTCGTCGCATCGCGCCATGCAGTGGCTAAAGGAGATAGACTTGGCGGAGTACGCGCCTAGCTTGAGAGGAGCCGGTACGTTATAGACTAGGGACTTTACTTTAATATAAACATATAATTATGTAAGTACACATACATAATGGGCGGGGAGGCGACTACGCCGAGCAGCGAGCTGGCGTGGTGGTCGTCGCATCGCGCCATGCAGTGGCTGAAGGAGATAGACTTGGCGGAGTACGCGCCTAACTTGAAAGGAGCTGGTACGTTATAGATTAGAGACTTAACTGTGATATAAACATATATGGATACATACATAATTGGCGGGGAGGCGACCACGCCTAGCAGCGAGCTGGCGAGATGGTCGTCACATCGAATGATGCAGTGGCTGAAGGAGATAGACTTGGCGGAGTACGCGCCTAACTTGAGAGGAGCTGGTACGTTATACACTAAGGACTTTACTTTGATATTAACATGTATACATACATAATTGGCGGGGAGGCGACCACGCCTAGCAGTGAGCTGGCGCGGTGGTCGTCGCATCGCGTCATGCAGTGGCTGAAGGAGAAAGACTTGGCGGAGTACGCGCCTAACTTGAGAGGAGCCGGTATGTTATAGTCGAGGTTAAGTCGTTCTTGTTGACACTTAAAATAAGTCATTTTAGACTAAGGACTTTACTGTGATATAAACATATATGTATACATACGTAATTGGCGGGGAGGCGACCACGCCTAGCAGCGAGCTGGCGTGGTGGTCGTCACATCGGGTCATGCAGTGGCTGAAGGAGAAAGACTTGGCGGAGTACGCGCCTAACTTGAGAGGAGCCGGTATGTTATAGTCGAGGTTAAGTCGTTCTTGTTGACACTTAAAATAAGTCATTTTAGAAACAACCAAGTTTATTTTTTTATAAAAACAAATTTGAGGTCCGAAGATATATAACCTTTCAATATTAAACTTGGAAACAATTGGGTACCAATTAAGTTTGCAAAGAAGTTACGTCACATTTTGCTATTATGCAATTGATTTGCGTTCCTACATGATACAAAACAAAGTCTTTTGTCATCTATCGTATGGTGTTAATATTTTAACTCTAATAATAATAATAAATAATAGTACTTCTGGACACGGCCCGTATAGTGAGAAGGTTCCTGTCTCTGGATCCTTAACCATCGGTAGCCGGGACCTTGATCTTGCTGCCGTTGGGGAACTGCATTTTTGTATTTTTAAATGTTATATTTTTTTAGTGTTATACATTGTAAAAATTTAATGTTTAGAAATATAATTTTGTAAGTATTTAAAATGTAATAAAGGGAATAATAAATAAATATTTAATGTGAATCGTATAATCAATAATCTATTCAGGCGTGCACGGCGGACTGATGTTACTTGAGCCGCGGTTCACGGCCGAGCTTTTGGCAGCGTTACTCAACATCCCCGCGTCCAAGACGCTCCTGCGAAGACATCTTACGCAGAGGTATGTTGCTTGGTAGATTTATTTATACGTTTAGAAGATATTAAAATTTTTACTTTTTTACATTCACAATGCAATTTTTATTATTGAAAAATGGAAAATGAAGTATTTAGAAAAAATCGACCCGTCTCACAACTAGTACACAACTATTAAGCTGGCTTTACAGCGCGTAAGAAATAATGGATAAATTTGACGCTTCTCGTAACGACTCCGTAGCTCAGATATCAGAGCAGTCGCCCGGATAGTGAAAGGTCGTGGGTTCATGTCCCATCGGAGCTAGTTGTGAGACGGGTCTATTTTTCTAAATTCTTCATTTTCCATTTTTTACGTTTAGAGGAGTTAAAAACTAATATGATTATATTTATCCAAACGTTAATCAGTTTTAGAGAATACTATGGTACTTTTTGCGCTTTAAATAATTCAATCAATAGCTGAACCCCAAGCACGAAAGCCTCTCGTTCTCGTAATCTATACTTACCTTCCATCAAAATGCTCCCAAAGCTGTCAAAGTTCTGCCTATTGGTTTTAGTTTCGTGAACGACCGTAGCGGAGCTTCTCTGGTTTAATCTTACCGCCTGGCCACGGGACAGCGCGGCGGCGGCGGCGACGAGCGAATTTGGTACTTAATACTGCTATTACCAGTACGAGACTTTTTCGAAATTGGGGTACAGAGACTACTCCGAAACTTCGTTAGCCCCGCCCCTTTCACTCGACTCTGTCATGCCTGGAGAGTGAGAGGGACGGCAATAACGAAGTTTCGGATTTTGCGATTCGGAGTAGACCTGCTGCAGATCAGGTTTTATTATTTTTTCAAAACTGAAAAAAGTATGTATCTAAGCGACATTAAACCTGATATCCAACGTCTTGAAGTTCACCTACCATCGTTGACAGAATAAAATATACAGAAGATTTGTAATATACAACTTAAGCTAGCCATATTTTTTTTTAGCGTAAGGTGAAAAATACACGATTTTAATATCATATTATAATTAATTTGACTTTATTTCAGGTTTAACGATCTGCTTGGCCGAGACGTGATACAACAGAAGCGGAATGCGGAACAAACACTAGGTTACCAACCTTTGACTGCGACTACCAAATATAAGGTATGTTTGATTTTAATTATTTACTACTGAAACTTATCTAAAGTGACTCCTAATGACTTATTATTGACTTATTATGATACTAGCTAACCCGGCGCGACTTCGTTCGCGTGGCCCTACCCCCTACTCCACGCTACCCCTACCCTACCTCTACACTACCCCTACGAACTTCGTACCGCCTTATCGACAGCACGCCACCTACCGGGTCCAAATGTAAATCTAAAACATTCTCGAATCCACCTGAAGACGCATAAAAAATTTCATTAAAATCGGTCCAGCCGTTTAGGAGGAGTTCAGTTACAACGAAAAGTGGGATTGATTTTGTATATAGATAACAGTTCGGTAGCCCATAGTTACGATAAAGCAACTTTAGTCATTATCAAAAATGTATTCATCTGTGCTTCGGAAGGCATATTAAGAGGGCCCTTCCCGTCATTGTTAACAAGAAGTTGACAAGCTTGTTGTTTCATGCAGCGCAATGACAGTGAGTGAGTGAGCGTGAGAACGCGATAACTTTGAACGAAAAATAGTGTGCGGAAACTTGTTCCAGGAATGAGTCACACCAACACATCAAAATATGACTATAAAAATTACTGCATTTAATGCGCGAACTCGTGCAAGTACTAATAGTTTTTGTTTCATCGAAATCTGGCCAGGATTTCCAAAGATACAGCGTTGTAAAGTTTCACCAGCTTTTGAAAATTTGCTTTCCTTGCGCGCTATTGCGATGACGTCATGTCGCACTGACATCTCCGTTTGCGGCTGTTGCGGGTGATTTCCGTCTAACTGTACCTACATAGAGTTCGTCTGTGCGCAATCTTCGCGCAACTCGTGCGTTTTTGACGCTAGTTACAGTACATTTTCTTCGTTCTAAGGTTATGGTAAATGATTAGTATTCAATTTCGACCGCGCGCAGGCGCACTCTAAAACTGTCACCTACTGTCGATACCGAAAGACATTTATCCCACAAACTTATCTGACCCAGTGGTGGAGGCGCCACTAGCAGTATAAAATTATCGAAATGGCTGTCAGTTTTTAGGGTGCATATTTAACTACCAAGTCAGTTAAGGTTGTAAGTACATTTTGTTTTGACGGTTGCTATATGTAATGACAGAATCCCGCCCGCCATTACGAAAGTTGATTTAATTTATTATTCACGAAAATAAAACATTATTTGAAGGTGTTTTTTCACATGGGCTCAAATAACTTAAACATTTCATTGATCGACTATAAGAAAAATAAATAAATTTATTACGAAACCGTGAGAGCGCAACTATATAGCCAAAGGATTCTTTCTATGTAGGTATACGGAAGTGCGACGTGACGTCACACGTTAATGCCATTGGTTCACCCAAATTTTCCTCGGAGGCCGTACTTTAACGTTTAATATCTCAGTCATTTTTGAAGATAGGAAAAAAATAAAAACGGATTCTTTTTTCTCAAGTTACATATTTTTTAGATATGCTGATAACAAAAATCATTGGTGTGACTCATTACGTGTTTTTCAGTAAGAATTACAAGTTTGTGAAATAAATATTTGATTTAGAATGTCCATTACATTTTCAAGGGTTCGATCATAATATTTTCTTTGCTTTTAAAATTTATGAGTAGTGATGAACGCCCAAAGTTCAGGTAAATTTTTTGCACAAAATCAGATTTTTGGAGGCTTGTACTGAATTTGTTTCTTCAAATTTTGATTTTTTATTTCGATAGAAACCTAGATATAGTGCCTAGGATACCTATTAGTTCAAAAGTTTCAAATAAAGATCTGTTACAACGCCATAATCACGTAAGAGCGTTTGTATGAATAGAAAGTCGGGTTGGCCGCCCTTAAGCCGTTGGTCCCGCTAGATATTTAGTTAAATATAGCCACACTCACCAAACTGGATCTCATTCTCAAGGAAGGTCAGTGCTCCAGTATTGGGGTACATTTCCGACCTCCGTGGCCGAGTGGAAGAGCCTTGAAAATCGGTGCGAACACACCGATTTTCAAGGTGCCGCTATCTCTAGAGGTCCCGGGCTCGACTCCCGGCCACCGGGTAAATATTGAAAACGAGCTTTTCTATATTTCTTCGGGATTGGGTTTATGTAGTAATACCCGTCGTTGTTTCCAATTTCCTAATTCCTAGTTTCCTAATAGAAGTGCTCAATTTACTATAGTTTATGCGGTATAGCGTGGTGCCTATGACAGCTCATTCGTGCAGAGCAAAAAGTTCCTTAGGGTCGGCGCAGACAGAACTCCTCCTCGCGGAAATTTTTGAGGTCATTGAAAAATGAACCATGTCACCATAGCCTAAAATACAAAATCGTATGAATAATATGCGCACAAGGCGACGCGGACTTCTCTGTTGATATTCATACAATTTTGTATCTTGGGCTATGGTGACATGGCTAATTTTTTCAATGACCTCAAATATTTCCGCGAGGATTTATCCGTTCCGTATGCGCTGACCCTTAAGCTATTGGAATAAAACTCAAGAAAAGCAGCATTAGAAATTTTTAGTGCAGCTTATGCTAGAAAATTAGACCCTATTCCCTGTGCAGAAGCAACATTTTGATTTGCATGAATGGGCATGGTCATATGCACCATTCTACACCGCACAAACTATAGTTTGGTTTTGGAACAATGTATGTGATAATGTCCAATGTTTATTTATTTATTTAAACATATCTGATGATGACGTCACATTTGGCAGGTGCCAAAGAAGAGCCAGTTCTCCCTGAAGCGCAAGAAGAGCAAGGGCGAGCTCGACCTGGTGGACCTGGTGTGTCCGCTGCACGACGACTCAGGTGACATGCCCACCAGCCCAGTAAGTTGCTACTAACACACTAATACACGCTTCTTTTAGTTAGTGCCAAATCAATGAGACGAAAAGTCATTGACCTCTCTACGACATAAGATTACAAATACCCTCGTGAAACTGAAATAGTTTGAGATCAATATCATTATGTATATTCTAGTACAAGGATGTCAAAGACCTATTGCCTCAATCATTTGACTGTATATTTAATAGAATCAAACTTGACAAAAATTTCACATTGAGACGGTCTGTGTAATTACTGCAATCCTGCGATCCAAATTACTTGTATTACCGTAGCGATGATGGTTTACTTGGCGAAAGTCTAGTAATTATATCTTTCTGTGAAACCAGAGTACCTTCACGGATCAAAAAAAATATGTGGAAGTGATATGTACACATTGAGATACGATGAATATACAAATACATTCTTAGCAAAAAAAGACTGACTGCAATTTTGTTTTTGCTAAAAACTATATTTTCTGATTTCTAGACAAAAAGCTCTGATTTTGGTAATCTTTTCACTTTTCACACTATTTTTGAGTTAATTTTGAGGATTTGGAATCCATTAAGTTTGTCACATTTGGCTTTTAATTGCACAAATATATTTTTTTTCTGTACAAAGGTATGGTGTTTGTGTTTTAACAAATTTAACAAAGGATTGATTAATAAAGGTTGTGGACTTGAAACTAAACTAGTAGGTATTGGGCGTGGTGCGTTTGCATCTGATGCTTTTTATTGCCATGTAATCGATACAAAGATGAAATATTTCGCAATAATTGTAATTATTTTTAAATCTAAATGTAATTGTTTTCCTTGTAACTAAAATGTGTTAAAAAGTGTTACATAGTTATAATTTATAGTCTTTAATGGAGAATTTAATTAATATTTCTGAATTTCATGACTCCGCCCACTAGGTTTTGTCTGCTAAAACGGGCTAAAACTAAGCTTACAGATCAAATTCTAAATGATAACTTATCGAAGAATTTATTATTTGCAGAAAAACGGGCACTTGATTTTCATAGAAACATTCTCACTTCATGGTCATTTATATGAAACTGTCAGTATATTTCTACAATAATTTCTATGTCAAATGTTAGAATGTTTGAAATTCTGATAATAAAATTATTTGAAAAAACTTTGAAAATCTCTTGACACTACCAAAATTTTAAAAATGTCGTAAATCATTTGTTTAGTTTCATAGAACAATGTATGGAGCGTGAACAAACTTTCAATATTTTCCGCTGTGGTGAAATGGGGAGGTGTTTGTTTTTATTTGAGGCTTTTAATCGAAAGACGAGTCATTTTACATTTTATAGTGTAGAGAAATAACGAGTAGATGATCTGCAATAGAGACGTGCAGTGAGCAGGCATGTTTGTATGAAAATGAAGTGTGTATTTTAATACATTAGATATTTTTTAAATTGTAATTATTTAGATATCCTCAAAAATCCCTACCATACTAATTTAGCAATATACTTACCATAAACTCTCGTTACTTCAGACGATGAGAGTAAAATCAGCAACAGCGGGCGTCGCGTCGGCTGTCTTTCCCCCGCGTGACGACAGCCGCGCCCACTAGCGGCCTAGCCCCGCCCACTACGCCTTAGGGCCTTGGCCTTTTAAGGGCCTTACTAACAGTTGTTAAAGCAATAACATTAAATGTAGTTGTTTTATCTCACGAAGTTATGTGGATTTAATGAGTTTCACATTTATAACTTTAAGTTACAAGAGAGTCGACTTGAGATTTCGTGAGATTAATCTGTATAAAAATGATACATTTCAAATAAAAGCGTTATATGAAGAGTAAAATCGACTTATACGAGAACAATATCACAAACAGTTTTCATATTGCTTTCACACTAGTAAGGATGATTAATCAACATTGAACTAGTCTTTTGCAGTAACTTTTGAAACAACACTGGATTTCAAAGTTTTTAATACTCGTAAGTGTAACAATTTGAGGTTCGAAATCAATTGTTTTTTGGGTGTTGTACACGCAAATGAATTGATGACTTCATCCTATGCCACTGCCTCGATCAATGGCGTAGAACGTCAGGAAAACAACCAAAATACACAATATAATATAAAGTCAAATATCCGTTTCGAAATAGCTTAGGTACTAAAATATACACAGTACTGGATAGTTCTATGTTGATTATTTAACATTGGCCCGGCCCTAAAGCGCATATTTGAGGCTTCGGTGCTCCCGAAGGCTGTGCATCTGTACCTGTACCACACGATCACGATCGCAACATGTTCACAGGTAATTTAAAAGCTCCTTCTTTATTTATTTTTTCTATAAATTTATCCCCCGTCCTCATTTAAATTATATAACTCGTATAGTAGTTATTTTTTTGTATTCACTTTTATATAAACGTAGACCTGAATTGAGGCACAATATTTTATGTTTATATGAATCTTTGTACAAAATCGGGTATAACGAAAGTTAACATCACAAGCTGTGCGATATAAGGTTCACATGTTATTTCGTCTAATTGAAACGAAACGAAAAATTAAATTAGTAATTTCACACAAAAATACAAAATATTTTGGAACCAAAGCGGTGCTAAATTTCAGCTGAATTCGAGTTCTGGCTAAACAGTTAACAACTTTGTGCATTTCGAGATTAATGTGACAAATGAAATATTTAGATAATAGGGTATTATTAATGTCTATATTGAATTCGAGTCTTACTGCCAAAAACAAAATATTGTTTGTTACTAGTTGATAAATAAGAGGTCTAAAAAGAGTTTTATTTATTAAGTAATATTAAATTATGATAACCTTTGTAGTAGAGTAATTTTAAGTCCATAAAGTTATTTTAAATGGCCAAGATTTATTTAACTGTTGAAGTATGTTCTAATTTGGAGAGAATGTGTTTTATAACTGATTGAATTGATGCAAATGTATGGACAATAGAACATTCCATTATTTCACTTTCAGTTTTTAGTGAAATATTTGCCCATAAAGTATTACAGCAATAAGATGTTTAAACAGGTAACTAAAAATGCTGTACTTAGATCATTTTATAATAAGTAGCTTAATATAAAATGACTGAAAGTTGACAATATTAAAGTGGTTTAATTTCTATGAATAATTTCACATTTTTATGAAGTAAAGCTCACATTACCATTAAATAAGCATTTGATTGCATTCGAAAAACGACAAGTTACACGCTGTTTTATAAAATTATTTGTAAGTGTTTTGAGAGTGTATTTATATATCAGAAGTTTAGAATGCAGGTGTGTTTTATGCGCTGAGAGCGAATAGTTTCTAGACTTAATAACATAATGTTTTCTATTAAGTCACTCAGCATTATTATAATTGCTAGGTATTTTATAATTAAGCTATTTAACCTGACCAAATATGTTCAAACCTGCTAGACGATTGAACAGATCATAATGGAAAACAAGTAGGATCCTGAACCCTGTAGATATTATTGAAATAGAACTTTTTTACCGCTTTATCATTTTCGACAATAATTATATATTTTTTACTGAGATAATATTAGAACATGGATGCAAATTATCAAGTCCATGTCTAATATAGTAGCACAAATTAAGGATAAATGTTAATGAATAGAATACCAGAATCCTGTTCCTTACATGCTGTGCCAAATGTTTTTTACCCAACGTAACAGACCCTTGTCTTCCATATGTAAAATAAGTATCGTTTACACTGCAGTGTATATTAAGCTCTGTTGAATAAAAATAACTTACTTAGAATTTTTTTTTGTTCTAATGCCTTTGTACGAATCAACGGCGCGTGCTTATCTTAGCTGAATATATCATATAAAGAACAACAAAACGTTTGTACAATAATGTATTAAATAGATTTTACAATAACTTAGTCATAATTAAAAATTGAAAGGACATGATTGTTTTATTCCTTGTTTTCGAATAATTGTAGTGACTTTGGATATGCTGTTTCGACGTTTTTGAGAATTTTCAGACCCTCTGAAATGAATACAATTTAAACTTATTAAGGAATCAATGTAATATAATAAATTCTAACATGGTAAGTGTGAACTTCGTTAAACCTGTAATAGGTTCAGACGAAGGTCAAGGCCTAAGTCGGGGACAAATTCGGTGAACCGCACTTCTTACCCTTTTACTATTTGGTTATGTATTAAACTTGGGTAGTACAATACATCAACAATTACGGATAGGGACGGCGAGTGAATGATGAGACGGCAGCCACACGAAAAGAAGTATGAGGTGGTTCACTGAATTTGTCCCCGACTGTACCTAAGACTAATCATTCAAGGTTATTTTGGTGAACATATCGAAGTGTATAAAATAGGGTAAATTAGCCTAAAAGAAATACTTCTATCCTCTCGGACCAAGCAAAGGGCAGCGCTCGGCATGCAGTACACTCGGCGTGCAGTAGAATCACAGAACACGATAGATTGATGTATAAACATAAGACTGACAAGTGAAAATGGTGATGGTCAATATGAATAAAGGTGGGTAGAGTCATACCTTTTGCGCGACCTTTCCTTCGCAGTTCCGCGATTCTTTCAGCTTCACTGTCCTCTTGGTAGTCTCTCTCCTTCCTTTGCATCTCTTCCTCTGCTTGTTTCAACAGTTGTTCTTCTAAAAATGTTAATTCTAAAACAAAAAAATGTGATACCGAATCGTTCTACAGAAAGTTTCTCTTAAAGTTTCGAGAAATATAGTAGGTTTCATAAAGTAAGGTACTCCATCGAGAGCTGGTTCACCACCACGTTGGTTTGGAAGGTTCTGTTCATACCAGGAACTACTAACTCTCAGACTAGTAACTGACTTGTGAGTCTCGTCTCGGGTCCATCCCGATCCAAGGGCCGTTGAAGAAGGTCCCGGAGGTGGGGCGCGCTTTCGGTTCGGGCTCCATCAGGTGCGTCACATGGTGCTTGCAATCCGTGGACAGCTGGCACAATACGATGGTTCGAAAGGTTCTGTTTATACCAGGAACTACTAACTCTCAGACTAGTAACTGATTTGTGAGTCTCGGGTCAATTGCGATCCAAGGGCCGTTGAAGAAGGCCCCAGAGGTGGAGCGCGCCTTCGCCTCGGGCTCCATCAGGTGCGTCACATGGTGCTTGCAATCCTTCGACAGCTGGCACAATACGATGGTTCGAAAGGTTCTGTTCATACCAGAAACTACTAACTCTCAGACTAGTAACTGACTTGTGAGTCTCGTCTCGGGTCCATCCCGATCCAAGGGCCGTTGAAGAAGGTCCCGGAGGTGGGGCGCGCTTTCGGTTCGGGCTCCATCAGGTGCGTCACATGGTGCTTGCAATCCGTGGACAGCTGGCACAATACGATGGTTCGAAAGGTTCTGTTTGTACCAGGAACTACTAACTCTCAGACTAGTAACTGATTTGTGAGTCTCGGGTCAATTGCGATCCAAGGGCCGTTGAAGAAGGCCCCAGAGGTGGGGCGCGCCTTCGCCTCGGGCTCCATCAGGTGCGTCACATGGTGCTTGCAATCCGTCGACAGCTGGCACAATACGATGGTTCGAAAGGTTCTGTTCATACCAGAAACTACTAACTCTCAGACTAGTAACTGACTTGTGAGTCTCGTCTCGGGTCCATCCCGATCCAAGGGCCGTTGAAGAAGGTCCCGGAGGTGGGGCGCGCTTTCGGTTCGGGCTCCATCAGGTGCGTCACATGGTGCTTGCAATCCGTGGACAGCTGGCACAATACGATGGTTCGAAAGGTTCTGTTTATACCAGGAACTACTAACTCTCAGACTAGTAACTGATTTGTGAGTCTCGGGTCAATTGCGATCCAAGGGCCGTTGAAGAAGGCCCCAGAGGTGGGGCGCGCCTTCGCCTCGGGCTCCATCAGGTGCGTCACATGGTGCTTGCAATCCGTCGACAGCTGGCACAATACGATGGTTCGAAAGGTTCTGTTCATACCAGAAACTACTAACTCTCAGACTAGTAACTGACTTGTGAGTCTCGGGTCCATCCCTATCCAAGGGCCGTTGAAGAAGGTCCCGGAGGTGGGGCGCGCTTTCGCCTCGGGCTCCATCAGGTGGGTCACTTGGTGTTTGCATTCCGTCGACAGCTGGTTCACCACGTTGGTTCGGAAGCGCCATTTGCGAGTCACCTGTTTACGTAATAAACATCATGAACTATCGAGTCCAAAGCAATGAAAATGATTTGATTTGAAATTCTTTAAAAAATCCTATAAACTGTTACAACGATACAGATACAATAAAAAGCAAATTGCCAAATATGTAACGTCAAACACAGTTTACAGTTACAGTAATATCGATAAGTCTTAGGAACCACCTGATTCATCGTTCGAAAGTTAGTTTAATAAGGTAAGACCAAATTACCTGTTTCTCATATAACTTTTTCACAGAAGTGTCATTGAACGGTAGAGCTTTATTCAGCATGGTGTAAAGAATGATGCCCAAGGACCACATGTCAGCCATTTTGGGGAGATACGGCATACCCTTGAGCACCTCGGGCGCCGCATAAGACAGGGATCCACAATAAGTCTCGCTAAGAACATCCCGATCTCGGTGCCGAACATTCCGCGCAAAGCCAAAGTCAGTCAACTTTACATTGTAATTGGCTGTGATCAATATGTTTTCGCATTTCAAATCTCTGTGCGCTATATTCAGCGTATGTAGGTAATGGATAGCCGAACTGATCTGTCTCATCCAAAGCCTGCTTTGGTTCTCTGGTATAGGTCCGTTTTGAGTGATGAAATCTAGCAAGTCCCCGTTCTCTGCGTACCGTAGGAATATGAAGTATTTGGATCTGCGTTGGAATATATTGGAGACGTGAACTACGTGGGGATGGTTGACGCGGATCAGGACGTCCAGTTCGCGCGGAAGGAACTTTGTGAGGTAGTCTCGGGGGGCCTCGGCGGTGTCGATCACTTTGCACGCTAGCATCGCATGACGGGTCTCGTCAATCATATGCGTCGCTTTGTAAACCTGCAAAAATGTAATGCTGGGAGATGATTATCATTTCATTATTGGTGCCTATAATGTCTATCTTCCTACTTCGTATTTTGTATTGTCCATACTAATATTATAAAAAGAAAAGATTTGTATTTTTATTTTTAACAAATAAACTTAAAACCATAAGACCGATTTTACTAAAAATTCTATCACTATTACAAACAGAGAGCTTCAGTCTTCTTGAGTATCATAGCATAGGCTATATTTGATCCCGATATTCCCACGGGAACGCGCGTGAAACCGCGGAGAGCCATTATTTATAAATAATCTTTTATAAATAAATCTTTAATGAGCTATAATTTTACTAACGATACGGTATATGATTGATTAATCAGACGTTAGTAACAAGTAGGTAGGTAGTAACAGTGTCGACAATTCAAATTTAAACGACTCCAATAGCATTACGATTCTAAATGGCAGTGTGGAAACTTCAGCTTCTGTAATTAAGTCCGATTTACAATGGTTTAGAGTTTAACGAAGTAGATAAATAGGTACAGTGATGTAGACCGATCGGCGAGTAGCGAGTGTCGAGGCGCTCGACACTGTAGGTTGATTACTTATTATTATTTATTTACTTGACCAATGTAAATCGGTCATACAGTGCAGGATTACCTTGGCATAAGACCCTTGGCCGATATTTTTCTCTAATATGAAACCTTTCTCTTGTAACACCAATATGTCAGAAGGAGCGATGCAAAGGTCGGCTTTCCCAGTCCCAGTTCCAGCGCCCATTTATGTAACTCGGTCCACAACTCATTTGGCTTAGAATTTAACGAAGTAAATAAGTAGGTACAGTGATGTAGACCGATCGGCGAGTAGCGAGTCTCGAGGCGCTCAACACTGTAGGTACTTGACCAATATAAATCGGTCATAAAGTGCAGGATTACCTTGGCATAAGACCCTTGGCCGATATGTTTCTCTAATATGAAACCCTTCTCTTGTAACACTAATATGTCAGAAGGAGCGATGCAAAGGTCGGCTTTCTCAGTTCCACCGCCCATTTATTTAACTCAGTCCACGTCTCATTTCATTTTTACTTTTGTCGGCAACATGTTCAGATGGAATATGAGAAAGATAAAAATTTGATAAATCCTACATTTTTATTTATTTTACAAACATTTAGTTTCTTTGAAATGTCCCGCACTTGAGTGACAAGTGACATTTCTTATTTTTCTTTAGTTGTCAAAGTATGTTTTTATTTGGATTTATGTAAGCGGAAGTAAGACCTTCACAGAACCTATTTTTCGCTAAACATAGTTTAATTAAAATAATTATTAGATTTGGCACAAAAACTCAAAGGTAGTAACCATGAAGTTTGACTTAATACTCTGAGGTAACTGGAGCTCTCACCCTGAATAAAAAAGTGTCGCCAGCAAATTTGACATTTATGTATGTAGTGGCAGGTAGTGGCTGTCAGTTGTCTCATATGACCATACGTATTTTTTTAAAGTGTAGGTGAGACGGAAGACAGCCACTGTGTTATTTGTGGTATTCAAAAAATTGTTCGTACTGCACTCTCCAGTTACCTCAGTATTAAGTCGAGCTTCATGGTAGTAACCGAGTGAAAATGTTCATAGATTTAATAAATATCATTAAAGAACCTACTGCTAAAACTTGATAAATCAATCACCTTTACTTACAGGGTACTGAAATTCTTGCTACGCTACGTGCGTCGAATCATGGTTATTCTGCCAAAGCCACATCCCAAAATATAAATAAAAAATGGAATAGTACGATATCGTTACAGGAATTTAAATCTGCTGCTCCTGGTCCTTCAACTGAATCGGTTTATTTGAACTAGAAATAGAAAATTTTATTTGGTACAAACACGATTACCGTCTTATTTCGTAAGTCGTTAAAGTAAGTTTACTGACTAACAAAACTCACCACATCGAACCACTTTGAGTCATTGACATTACGGTTTTGTCGGGGACGGCTATTGTTCCTTCTTTTTCGGGATTAACCTCTGTCTCCATTTTTTTTATAAGCTGACTTTTCTCTTCCTTTGCTTTTTTGAACGCCATCGTTTCTTGCGGCGACCACTCTGAAAAGTCCAATCTTTACAGTCCAATCTTTACAAACGCCTCGTGTTTATATTGACAAAATCGAGTAGAATAAACTGAAGTATTTACCTAATAACCTCGAGTCCATAGCTACCCAGTCACTATTTATTACTTTATCTATTTTGATTCTAGTTATATGACTTGGATCCAACATTAAAGTCATTAAACGCTTGCAGCTTTCCGAAGTGGTATCGGCGTAGCGTGAACGAAACTTCCAATTCCTATTCATCTGTGCTATATAAAGTTGTTTTATATTTTTGTCTTCGAATGGCATCGCTCTATTAACCATGACGTAAAGAACTATACCGAGAGACCAAACGTCTGTTGGTTTCGGGCGATAAGGGGCCCCCTGCAATATCTCTGGCGCGGTGTACGACAGAGATCCGCAGAATGTCTCGCTGAATATATCATTCATCGACTTATCCACACAAAACCGAGCGAAACCAAAATCGGACAGCTTCGCGTTATGGTTAGCTGTTAACAAAACATTTTCGCATTTTATGTCTCGGTGGGATATTTCAAGTTCATGCATATATTGAATTGCTAAAGCTAGTTGTCGCATCCATATCCTAGCCTGGTCTTCTTGAACAGCACCTTTTTGAAGTATATGGTCTAGCAGATCTCCGTGCTCCATAAAACGCATGAATATGAAATACTTGTATCTTCTTTGAAATATGCTGTGAGTGTGTACCAAATGCGGGTGGTTCAGTTTTATTAGCATTTCTATTTCTCTTGGTAAAAACTTTTTGACAAAGTCTTTAGGTGATGTATTAGTATCGATCACTTTGCAAGCTAGTATAGATAATTTGTCATTTTTATTAGGATTTCGATACTCGGCTAGATATACCTAAAGACGAATAAAATATAATAACTTAAGTAGCACTAAACAACGGAATTATTAAATTACACAAACCATACATTTTGATACAGACCTTGGCATATGAACCCTCGTTAACCTTCTTTATCATTTTATAACCTCGCGTCGCTAGCGTTAATTGTTCGGATCCGGTAAGCTTCAAGTCTTCCTCAATATGTGACTGAAATCATCTGTTATTTTATTATACTATTAAAGCTATATCACCTTCTATACCCAGATTCAAAAGGTAGGTAACAAAATTGAATACCTTTGATTTACCCTCCATCAGGATTTTTCTTCGCCGATAGAGTCGCTAGCGATTTTAGCATTTCACTGGGCTGTGGCAAAAACATATTTTAAAATATTGTACAAACTTTACAACTAATAGGTAGGTAGACACAAATAATAGTTACTTACCTTTTCACCTGAAATTCTATGCGGCCCTTCATAGATGTCCCCTTGCCTGTGAGGAGGACTATTTTGGTAAATCGAATGTCTTCGACGTTCGTCTTGAGCTTTTCTTAACGCGGCTGCTTCTACTGCGTTTAAAGCTAAACCGTAATTGCGTTAATTCTTACTACTTAATTCATTACTTTTATATGAAACACTCATAATATAATGGGTAATACTTGCGATCAATGAGAAACTTTAACTTACTAGTCAATCTATTGTCCATAGCAATCCATTCAGAATTCAACACGTTGGTCGCGGTGTGCCTCAGCCCCGCGTCAGGTTCCAGTAAATGCTTTACCAAAGTCTTGCACTCGAGCGACAAAATGCTAGCCACTCGCGATCTGAAACGATACTTCTTGGCCATCTGCTGCTCATAAAGCTTGCGCATTCGCGTATCATCAAATGGCATAGATTTATTGAGCATAACAAACAGCACTACCCCTAATGACCACAAGTCTGTCGGTTTAGGCTGGTATGGTTTCCCACGAAGAATCTCAGGCGCGGCATAGGACATAGAACCGCAGTATGTATCGCTCCAAGCTGGCTGATCGTTCTCATCTACACAAGACCTCGTAAACCCAAAGTCTGCTAGTTTAACATTGTAATTAGCAGTTAGTAACACATTTTCACACTTAATGTCACGGTGAGAGATCTCTAATTCGTGTAGGTACTGCAATCCCAAAGCTAACTGTCTCAACCAAACTCGCGACTGATTCTCTGACACGCAACCGTTCTTCAAAATGTAGCCGAGCAAATCGCCATTCTCTGCAAATCTCATAAAAATGTAGTATTTTGTTTTTCTTTGAAAAATGCTATGAGTATGCACGAGATGAGGGTGGTTCAGACGTATTAGAACATCAATCTCGCGTGGTAAGAACTTTGCTACAAAATCCTTAGGAGCCTTTGATGATTCGATTATCTTGCAAGCTAGAGTGGCTCTGTGGCTCTCTTTTCCTGTATATTCAGCAGAATAAACCTGTTAAAAAAGGTAATCATGATACGAACAGAAGTAACGTATATTTACGTATGTTATTATTCATTTAATTCACGTAAAATTACCTAGGTACCTTAGCGTAAGCGCCTTCACCCAAAAACTTGGTCAGTTTGTAACCTTTAGAGGATAGTGTATTTTCTTCAGATGGTGTTGTTTTCAAATCGGACATGATACGGACACGAGGTCAAGCACCAAGCACTCGGCCCTACAAGCGGCACCCACTAATACCGTTACAGTATATGCTGGTGACCCACTGACGTCCGGGAGAAAATCAGGCAGCATTTTTATGTTTTTGTAACTTTATCGGCACTATAATTTTGATTTACATTTCGATTTAACTTTGATGTTGACTGAAGGAAGACTGACTGTCTATGGTAAACTTCTCGTTGTCAGATTGAAAGGTGGATTGTGTCAAAGAAAAGAAGAATAAAGAAGGAACTATAGCATAAAGGCAGAAATACACGTTTCAACATTAGTTTTTTTATGTGATTCGTCAAACCGTTTCCGTGATAAGCGCGCCAGATAAGTCTGCGCACGGTAGTAATCGAAAACTATTTTTTCCATAGCCGAACAATAAAATGTAATGTTATCGCGCCAAAACGCGTAGTCGCGCGCAGAGTTATCTGGGACCTTATTGCGAGCTGCAAAACTGTAAGCGAAATGGCGCTATACGCAGTGTATAGCTCCATCCTTAATCAACATTACTTCAGTATTGCGATAGCAGCTGGCGGTAGGCCCCCTTGCACGCACTCTATTCGTCATTTCGGTATTTAACTTGTTTGTAATGCAAAGTGAAAAGTGTATGTATCTCATGTTATGAATAAGGAAAAATAGCCTTTTATAATAAAACAAGCTTGTTTGCATCAGTCTTTAATAAAAATAGGTTTATATTATCTCTTAAAAGCTATCTATTAAAAATAAGTTTCAAACTATATTCAATTTTTTTTCAACTATAAAAACAAAAACATATCTGTTCTGATACAACAAGAGGATGAACAAACAAAAGCACATAATTTAAACACTTAATTACCATAAATAACGCTACACCTGTAACTGCTTTTTGCTTAGAAACTCCCCGGCTAGAGATATCCTTTGCAAGAATGACGGTGCGGGCGTTAACAACAACTCGTACTTATTAACATCTGGGTGGTCAGGGTATCTATTCTCCCTTCGGATTCTTTCTAGCATTCTCTGAGGTTCACACTTCGACTTTGTTTTCCAATCATTGTTTAGGAACTCTTGTATAACTTTTGGTAACAATTTGAAGGCTTCTTTTGCCTTGGTGACACTAGGGGGCTGTAAAGTATCCTGCGGCTTTTCAGCAATTATTACATCGTCAACTTCTACAGTTGTATTTGGTTCTACTTGGGAGCTTTTTTTATCAGTTTCTGATTCTTCCTTCCTATCATCTGGAGCCAAACTACTGTTGTTGTAATAACTTGTGATACGATCCTTTACAATATCCCTAAGGGTCGAGTCATTATTCTTTATTTTCTCCCTTTCCGTTCCATCAATGTTAACATATCCTGTCCTTGTTTCTGTTTTTATAAGGACTTGATTCTGATCTATTTTATTTTTATCTGGGACATTTTCGGATGAGACGACTACGATTTCTTCAACTTTTTGAGGCTCAGGTGGAACTTGTGTTTTATTCGTTACATTTTTATTGGTTGTTGCATCAATCATAGTCATTATTTGAATGTTATCCTCTTCTTCAAGAATTTGATATACCCGATGAACTTCGCTGATATTTATCCTGCAACAAGAATAAATAATAAGTATGTGCAACGGTATGTAAAAAAAAGGAGTTAATATTCTTCAATAGAAAGACTTCGAAGTACTTTTTTAACTATGAATTACTATAATCAAAGGGCCAAATTATAAAAACATATTACAACACCAATGAACCCTGAGCAAAATCAACAGTCAATGGGTCAATGGGCCTCTGCATTGATATTGAATACACAATAGAACGAGCGTTGGGTCGAGCAAGTAGGTTGCTAGTTTCCGCTCGGAAGATGACCAAAGAATAACTCGCAATAAAATGATTGGCTCACCCTTGCCGCACCTCATGGTAGCAATCTAGCAATACATCATGGTATGGTCTTTCTATAGGATGGGCCTCGGTATTGAATATGTATCCGCCCACATCAACGACGCAGGCGCCGTTGGGCGTGTCAATGACGGTGCCGTGCCAACGATGAATGACTTATTACAAGCATGATTAACTCACCCTTGCCTCGCCTCATGGCAGCAATACAGTATAGTAGGGTCAATGGGATGGGCCTCGGTATTGAATTGAATATGTATCCGCCCACATCGACGAAGCAGGCGCCGTTGGGCGAGTCTATGACGGTGCCGTGCTAACAATGAATGACTTATGACAAGATGATCGACTAACCCTTGCCTCGCCTCGTGGCAGCAATACAGCATAGTAGGGTCAATAGGATGGGCCTCGGTATTGAATATGTATTCGCCCACATCGACGAAGCAGGCGCCGTTGGGCGAGTCTATGACGGTGCCGTGCTAACAATGAATGACTTATGACAAGATGATCGACTCACACTTGCCTCGCCTCGTGGCAGCAATCAGCATAGTAGGGTCAATGGGATGGGCCTCGGTATTGAATATGTATCCGCCCACATCAACGACGCAGGCGCCGTTGGGCGTGTCAATGATGGTGCCATAGTAACAATGAATGACTTATTACAAGATGATCGACTAACCCTTGCCTCGCCTCGTGGCAGCAATACAGCATAGTAGGGTCAATAGGATGGGCCTCGGTATTGAATATGTATTCGCCCACATCGACGAAGCAGGCGCCGTTGGGCGAGTCTATGACGGTGCCGTGCTAACAATGAATGACTTATGACAAGATGATCGACTCACCCTTGCCGCGCCTCATGGCAGCAATACAGCATAGTAGGGTCAATGGGATGGGCTTTGGTATTAAATATGTGTATCCGCCCACATCCACGACCGCATTCGCCGTCGAGCGTGTCAATTACGGTGTCATATAATGAATAACTAATTACAAGCATGATTAACTCACCCTTGCCTCGCCTCATGGCAGCAATACAGCATAGTAGGGTCGATGGGATGGGCCTCGGTATTGAATATGTATCCGCCCACATCGACGATGCAGGCGCCGTTGGGCGTGTCTATGACGGTGCCGTGCCGGCCGGGGTTGTGGATGAAGTTGTCGGAATCGAACAACAGGTACAAGTATTTTGTAGTCTCTGCTAGGAAGAATGACTCCATTCGGTCTTCTTTCCGATGGTCACGGACGTCTTTGATCTGATAAAACATAAAAACTGCTTTTTATATGTGTGTCGTGATGAATAATTTATAACTATTTAATCCTAATTGAACAGATAACGTGTTAGCATTTGGAACCACTTGACCTGTAGTATGTCTGGTTTCAAAAACGTTTATCGGAATGCGTGACGACGGCTACCTGCCTTCTGCGCCAGCGGTCTCAGGTTCGATTCCCGAACAAGAAAAATATTTGTGTGCATGAACATGTCTTACACCCTTATTCACAAACATTACTTTGAGGTCTCACAGTGCGCGCGGCCGCACAGGTACAATTAGTGTTAGATATTTGGCGGGAGCGGGAATGACAGGAGCTACGGACGTCAATCAAACACGGAAGCCTGTTGCACACTGGTTTATTAACTAACAATATTGCACGCAGTACAATGCACGGTAGTCGCAGAGCGCCGGGAGGCAGCTATCATAAACTACCTACTTAACATCCCTTCCCCTAAGTCAGGAAATAGAAATTTACAATATCAACAAATTACAATAAAAATGAATGAATTTAACATTAACAATTAGGGCATGCAAAACCGGTTCTGGTTCCTTATTTTTAAAACCCGGGTTTTAGCCGAGTCAGAACCGGGTACCCGGGTTTTTTTCAGTTGTAAGAAGTTTTTTTATTATGTAAATTTTTACTTCTCAAATCATTAGGGGAAATTCGGCAGATTGGAATGACGTGATGATGCGTCAGTTCTTTGCATTTTTTCCTTGGTGGCAATGCTGCTTTTCTTCAGAGGAACCTTCGAAATGGGCTGACGCTGTCACCGAGATCATACTTCGGGGTATGAAATATTACATCCCATACTCCGATGTTCCCTCGAGCGGTAACGCTAGCCCCTGGTTCAATGCTGACTGTCGTAGCGCCGAAGTGCAGAAGGATTTAGCTTTTTAGCTTGGGCTGATGCTCAAGCGCAAATCGCCGGAAACACACTCTGAAGAAAGCTTATATAACCAAGTCGCCAAGTCTAGTAAACGAATACCTATTGCGCAGGGCACGTTTTGACCACATCGGCCGCATTGAAGCTAATAAATTTACTTATTACTAGTAGAGAGTTTTGGTTTCTAGCCAAAACTGCCGAATTAGATTCTGTCGCTCTTCTTTTCCACCTCTGCTGAAACCTGATAGATCGCTTTGCTCATACTGCGACTGAGAAAACAAACTTGTGTGTCTCTCTCTTTGATGTCGGTAACAAAGTTTCACCTATGAGTCTTCGTCCATAGAGGAGATATACAGATACGCAACAAAGAGGTACTCAAAGCTCTCCGTACTCTAGAGTACCTAGATGCGATCAAAGCTATAGTGGTCCCGATGGTAACCCAGCAATTGTTCTGCGCAATTGTGCACCTGAACTGAGTCCTGTGTTATCTCACCTGTACCGCCTCTAACTTGAGACTGGACTAGTACCCCAATCGTGGAAACTTGCAAAACGTGGAAGCTTGCCTGTGCCCAAAAAGGGCAGCTGTGCCGACCCTTCCAAATACAGGCCAATTTTAGTCACGACCGTACTCTGTGTGCCATGTCTCTTGGGCCGTCTCCTTGAAGACAACGACCTGCTCAAAGACCGCAAATTTTGGTTTTCGCGGTGGTCGGTCGACTGAAGATCTTCTTGTGTATGCCACCAATCTTTAGAGTGAAGCGATGGAGAAACATGGCGTATCCCTTGCCGTATCGCTCGACATATCCAAAGCCTTTGGTAAGGTCTGGCAGCCTTATAAGTAGGGCATCGAACCCGGGTTTACCCGGTCCGGAAAAACCCGGGTTTACCCGGGTTTTAAGGAATACAAAAAATCCGGGTTTGATTTAAAAAAACCCGGGTTTTTCGAGTTTTTCGGGTATTTTTAATACTTTGTGAAAAACGAATTATATAATAAATATATAAATAAATATTCTCTTACAATCACACCAATTATCTAAGCCCGTAGTTAATTTCTTTAGAAACTGTGTCTACGTGAACTTGATAACGGATAAATATATACTTAAATACTTTTTGTTTGTAAATACATACTTAATTACACGCATAATGACATATCTATGTCTCTGACGCAAAATGACATATTGTGACTACGCAGAATGACATACGCATAATGACATATCTTGGACTTGACATATTGTGACCACGCAGAATGACATACGCATAATGACATATCTATGACTCTGACGCAAATTGACATATAGTGACTACGCAGAATGACATACGCATAATGACATCATTCGTTCTCATTGTTTTTGATATTTATTTGTCTAAATAATATTAGGCGAATATACAATATGCCTAATAACATTATGCAAAATCAAATTAGCCCAAATGATAATTATGCCAATATAAATAGTATGCCAAAAAAAAATGGCAAAGTGTATTAATACGACAAATAAAATATGGAAAATTTGTTATGCTGCCAAAGCAAATTAGGAATAAAGACATTATGCAAAAAGGGGATCACATGCCACATACCACAACCTTTATGACACTGATACGTAGAAATTTATTACAAATCTACGCGCAACAAAATTTTACGTCTTTAATTCATGTCATTTCGCGTATGTGTCAATTCGCGTATATGTCATTTCACGTATTTGTCATTTCGCGTATTTGACATTTTACGTATGTGTCATTTTGCGTATGTCATTTTGCGTATGTGTCATTTCGCGTATATGTCATTTTGCGTATGTGTCATTTTACGTAATCAAAATGTGTCATAATGCGTGTAATTGATAGAAAACACCCAGACCAAGACAAATAGACATGTTCATGCACACAAATATTTGTCTTGTTCGGGAATCGAACCCGAGACCTCTGGCGCAGAAGGCAGGTAGTTTACCCCTGCGCCAAATCGGTAGCTTACTTCCGCAAAAATATCACCAACAAACCAACACCAACATTTGGTGTTGGTTTTCGCACGAACTATCTCCTGAGGATGCCCTGTGTTGGGGCGAAACCCGGGTTTTTCGGGTATTTTTAATACTTTGTGAAAAACAAAATATGTAGCTTACTTCCGCAAAAAAACAACCAACTAACCAACACCAACATTTGGTGTTTGTTCTCTCCGTGGTCTAGGAAATAAGGTTAGTGGTTCTAATGGAATCCCAGCAATAGTCCCGCGTAACTGTGCACCCTAGTTGTTTACTATCTTGAGCCGCCTCTCATTTGAGACAGGACTTGTCATGTTCCTCAGTCATGGAAGCGTGCCAATGTGCAGCCCATACCTAAAAAAGGTAGCCATGCCAACCCCTCTAACTACAGGCTGATTTCAGTCACGTTCATACTCTGCAAGACTACGGAGCATGTACTGAATAAACATCTATTTGCGTAACTTGAAACTAACGAGTCCCTAGTGACTTCCAGTATGGTTTTTGCCGCGGACGGTCGACTGGAGATCTTCTCGTGTACGCCACCCACCTTTAGAATCAAGCGTTCGATAGACATGGCGAAGCACTTGCTGTCTCGCTTGATATTTCCAAAGCATTTGATAGGGTCTGGCATGATAGCCGAATTGGCAAGCTTCCCTCATATGGAATCTCTGACGGCCTCTGCATCTGGATTACCGACTTCCTTAGGAACCGTTCAATTCGAGTCGTTGTGGATGGTCAGACATCTGACTTGAAGAACATCAACGCTGGAGTTCCCCGAGGTTCGGTATTATCTGCAACACTATTTCTGCTCCACATTAACGACCTGTCGGTGCCTGGTTCATTTGGTCATGACGATGACACCAGTGTGTCTAGCAGATATCTTTCAGATGCAAGGGCTACTAGTGATGAAGTTCAGTCTTGTCGAGAGTCACTAGTTGAGCAAACGAACCTGGCACTTCAGGCACTTCCGATTGGGGAATTGCCAACCTTGTCAGTTTCAACGCCTCGCCACGCAGGCATCTTTTCTCAGATAAACGGAGTCCCTTTTAACTAGCTCCGACTTTCCTGGGTGTATCCTTACCAGTAACCGAGAACCTGCAACTTGGCGTTACTCTATAATCGGACCTGAACTTCGGTGAGTATATCGACTCAATTGGTAAAACTGTTGCCAAAAAACTGGGCGTCCTCTCAAAGTTCTTTACAAAGCACAAATTCATCCGTGCATGGAGTACTGCTGTCACCTTTGAGATGGCTCCGCTAAAGTTTTAGTAGTAGTTTCACTTGTATCTTATTGCATTACCCGTGTTTTTAAGCAAATAAACAATTTTGATTCGATTTTTGAAGTACCAACTGGCAGTTTTAGATGCGTTTGAAAACCGCGCAAAGAAGTTCATTGGAGACACAACTTTAGTAAAAGCTAAACTTCAAAGACTCAGTCATCGCCGTAGAGTTGCTGTTGCTGGTCTGTCGGTGTTTTACCGGATTCACTTTGGAGAGTGCGCACAGGAACTGCATAATCTTGTTCCTCCAGCGCCTTTCCACCATCGGGTTACCAGATGCAGGTCAGCTTACCATCCATACATCGTAGACATACCACCTGTCCGTACTAAGCGCTTCGCCAGTACTTTTTGAATGCAAGCTGCTAAAGATTGGAATGCGCTACCTGCGAATTCGTCGCACCGATCATTCTTCTTCTTCTTATCAATACGGGCGGTTTCTGCAACTCGACGTCTATTGCGCCAATTTTGCGTCCGGAGGGTGCGCGGCCAGAACACTCCAGCCAGCGCAGATCAGCCAGGAACGCTCTAAGAGCTTTCACATTCGTGATCGCTTCCTGGACGCTGCCCGGCGAGCCGAGGTACCTCGCCCGGTAGGGGCCACCCCCCTGCATTCCAGCAGTACGTGGGCAGCTGTTTCTTCTTCCTTCATTCACCCTCTGCATAGGGGACTGTCGGTGACATCTAAATTAAAAAGATTTCTGTTAAATTGTCCATGACCAGTACTAGCACCTGTTACCAGGCGAAGTTGCGGTCTACACAGTTGTATCAGGGCCCTGGATAGGTTGTGCAAGTTTCGCCTGTCTGCACGAATCCAGCGAGCTCCAGTTAAGTTGGTGTAATTCTAAAGTGCGTTCACGGATCTTATTTGCAAACCAGCTTGTCGGGATAGGCGCGATCGGCTCCGGGCCAACAGGGGTCGAGCCGGATGCGCGTCTGGCCATTATAACCTTGGCCTTTTCAAAGAAAGAGTGAATGGGCATTGGGCACCTCCTGGGTAAGCATACAACATCCTAGACTGCATACTGTCTGCTATGCTGGATGGTGGTCAAATGGATGCATACTGCATACCCTGTACAAATATTTAAAAAAAAATTGTCCCGAAATTTATGATGGCCAGTCCTGCAAGTCTGTAAAGGCGCTAAGTTAGTAATCTATACTTACTTAGTTTTAAGATATTCTGGAAAAAATTAAAATCTATGATGACTTTTTTATATTAGATAGGCAACTGTTTTTGTAATTCTATTTTTAATTTATTTTAATCATTCCACATTCTTAACATCTTGTACTCAATGTAAAAATTGATATAATAACACAGTTTCTTTTATTTAATGAAATTATAACAAAAAGATCGAAAAGCTCGAAAAACCCGGTCTACCCGGGTTTTGATTACTCTTAGACCCGAAAACCCGGGTTTTCAAAATTGAACCGAGTTTCGATGCCCTACTTATAAGTAAGCTTCCCTCATACGGTATTACTGATAGCCTTTGCACTTGGATTGCTGACCTCCTCCATAATCGCCTAATCCAAATTGTGGTGGACGGTCAATCATCCGACCCAAAAGCCTTTGATGAAGGTGTTCAGCAAGAATTTGTCTTGTCTGCGACACTGTTCCTTCTGCATATTAATGACCTGCCGGCCTAGCATGAGCGGCTTTTATCGCGCGATATGATATGGTACGGCAAGTTGCCTTGCTTACGTACCCCACTAAGGTGTAAGCAAGACGGCATGCCGTACCATATCATATCGCGTGATAAAAGCCGCTCATGCTAGGCCGGCTGCTGGTGAACAATACTATCGGGTATGCAGATGACACCACCATACATAACTAGCAGATATATCTCAATTGCAAAGGCTACCAATGTTTTATCAATAGTCATTTTATTATCAAATATGTGGTTTGGTTGGAGTGAGTATCGCTCTGTAACTGTAACATTAACTGGTTTTACTATTAGTGAAAGTGATTAGTGTTAGCTATTATGCTATGCTTCCTCTAAAATACGTATTAAGGTTTTTAATTGACTAAATATTATGCTTATTAGTCATGTTTTATCTGGAACTGGAATATTATCACGTCCCATTTCTTATCACATCCAACCCGGTTAAACCCGGTTCCCATTCCTTAGAACCGGTTCTAGCCGAACTTCCAAATACCTGGGTAATCCCGGGTTTTTGAGAACCGGGAAAACCTGGTTGCATGCCCTATTAACAATATAGGTCTTATTCAACTACGTCATCACGAATCTGATCTGGGGTGGAGAATATTGGGCTAATTGCCCGTCGTCGCGTAGGACCATAATCAGCGGCGCGCGGTGGTGGCGCCGGCCGCGACGGCTGCGGTGGTGTGGTCGCTAGAGTCGTGGCAGGGCTGCCAGACATAACCGATTCCTGCACGGACTCGCTCACCGAATCTCCTTCCCCTTCTGGCTGCAGAGCTGTGGCTAAGTGAGCCTCAGGCTGCGATCCTAAATCTGGTAAGACTTCAGGATCCCAATCATGGTCGTTTCCCGGTGACGAGTACCATCTGGATCTAATCTGGTCTATGTGTCTTTTAACATCACATTGCAACTGTGGTACGTGCACTAAATACATAACCTGACCGATTTTTCTTTTTACAATTCCTTGAATTCAATTAAATTTACTGGCATTTAAATTTTTAGTTATCCATACTTCATCGTTCTCTTTAAATGCCGCCCTTTGAACTCCTTTATAATATTTAGCCTGTAAGGACTGATTTCGCTCGACCGTTCGAGTGAGTTCTGTGGACGACGGTGAGATGGATACTTAACAATTAGAAAGGGATGCAAATACATGCAACGAATACATTCATCCCTTGCTAACTATTACTATACGTCCGCGCGCACTGTGAGACCTCTAAGTAATGTTTGTGAATACGGGTGTAAGAGTCTTGGTCTGGGTGTTTTCTATGTTTATTAAGTACTTATGTATTTACAAACAAAAAGTATTTAAGTATATATTTATTCATTATCAAGTTTTCTATGACACAGTGTTGCTTAATAAAATTTCTGAAATTTACATCTATGCCAATCATAGATAATTGGTGTGAGTAAATGCGTCACAATTTCTCAATAAAATGTAAGTAATATTATTTCTTCTTAACTAAAATAAATAAATTAATATCATTGTGTTGCACAACTTCAAAGACTATTAAGAATAGAGGGATAAGCCACTAGAAGATAGAAGGGTGTAGAATTAATCTTGACAATCACAAGCTAAGAAACTACTAACCGTAGCATAACCACAGTGCGTCTTGGCGCTATGCTGGATACTCCTCAATATATCTTCTCCCATCTGCAGCAAGATCGGGTCCCTAGTTTCCCGGTACAGATACATTATGGACTCTATAAGCTCCGGGCGCAATGGATAACTTTCCCGGGAGGACGACGCTTCTCCAGTGCCCAAGTTGTACACTTCAGGAGTGAATCCGTACTGCTTCCAGATGCTGTGGTAGTTGTGGATAATACGCATGGCGGTATCGCTTTCACCTGATAAAACAAGAAAAAAAATGTACAGACAGATCTTGGTGTGAAGCCTGACCAAAAAATAAAAAACATGGGGAATGTTACGGACATGTGACGAACTAAATTTTTCTATTATACAGGGTGTAAGGGGCACCGTTGCAAAAACTTTAACCATGGCTTCAGGCCATCATGCTGAACAACGCACAGCAAGATTTTTTGTCGGAAATAAAAAAAATATATCGACTCTCCATACAAAATGTCCCGATTAGTTGCTAAATTTGTATGAAAAGTCGAATTTTTTTTTTCATTTCCGACGAAAAATCTTGCTCTACGTTGTTCAGCATGAGATGGTCTGAAGCCATGGTTAAAGTTTTTGCAACGGTGTCCCTAACACCCTGTATTTGACATTTATGGCGCCACAACCCAGTTTTTTTTCTGGTCAGGCTTTAGAAGAGTTTTACAGGGACAGTCTTTGAATATTAAGAAAAAAATTGGAGCCGAAATTTAATTGTGGATTGAGCGAAGCAAAGCTGAAGGAAGTTTGAGGTCATATGGAAAGAAAGAGAAAGAGAAAAAATTATTAACTCACAATATTATAATTTTAATTCAATTTATTCAAAAATTCCTTTTATTAATTAATACTTATAGATTTGAATATACGGCGCAGCTTGCAGTTCCTTTTTATTAATCCTATAATATAATGTGAATAAGATTAAGATTAGTGTGTCCATTAAACTATTTGATTCCTTGTATAGTTGAAAATTGTTTACTGTTTTAGGTAGTAAGCAAAATTGTACTTAATTTAAGCGGTATTCTGTATCTTTGTTGTCTGATTTAATAAATTATTTTATTTTATTTTATTCACTTTATTACATTTTTAATACTTACAAAATTATATTTCTAAACATTACATTTTTACAATGTATAACACTAAAAAAATATAACATTTAAAAATACAAAAATGCAGTTTCCCAACGGTAGCAAGATCAGGGTATTTTATTCCCTTTATTACATTTTAAATACTTACAAAATTATATTTCTAAACATTAAATTTTTACAATGTATAACACTAAAAAATATAACATTTAAAAATACAAAAATGCAGTTCCCCAACGGTAGCAAGATCAGGGTCCCGGCTACCGATGGTTAAGGATCCAGAGACAGGAACCTTCTCACTATACGGGCCGTGTCCAGAAGTACTGCCTTCTGCATCTGACTCCCGATCCATCCACCTAACGCAAGCCTCTTAAGGTGTTTATCGAGGCTCTTGGCTATCAGACCATGGGCAGATATGACTATCGGAACAATAATTGCTGAATCAATGTCCCACATGTCAACAATCTCGTAAGCTAAATCAAGATATTTGTTTTCTTTATCTTTTTCAGCTTTCACAAGGTTGTCGTCATGGGGAACAGTGACATCAACAATTATTGCGCGGCGTTCGTGTCGATCTATCAATACAATATCAGGCTTATTAGCTACAATAGTCCTGTCTGTAATGATAGATCGATCCCAATACAATGTGGCATGGATATTTTCAAGGACCTGTTCTGGTGCATACCTGTAGTACGGCACCTCGGATGCCACAAGATTATGTTTCAGAGCAAGTTGTTGGTGTATTATCCTGGCCACTTGGTTATGTCTATGCAAATACTCGCCGTTTGCGAGACGAGATTATTTTATTTATTATTATTGTGATGAAATTAACCTTACTATTATGTGAAGGTCATTTTTCAAATTTGACGACTCTGTATAAGTTAAAACAGGGAGAAAAAATTAGCCCCCTTTAGGCGCATTTGGCCCAATTCGCGATTGGTCCAATTCGCGTTTGGTCCAATTCGCGGTTGGTCCAATTCGCGATTGGTCCAATATAAAGTGTATTGTTATAAGGTAGAAAGAAATATAACCATGCATATTTGATCAAACGTATGATAGATAATTATAATATATTATATAAATATACACTTTTTACCTACCGGGCGGGACCTTAGCCACGTTATAGATTCCGTTCTATAACTTGGGAAACATTATCCATCTTGGCCTAACCGCGAATTGGACAAACTGCGAATTGGACAAACTGCGAATTGGACGAACTGCGAATTGGACAAACTGAGAATTTGACCAATTGCGAATTGGACTAAGTGCGAATTGGATTTTTTTTTGAACATTGGACCAATTGCGAATTGGACCAAATGCGCCTAAAGGGCTTCATTGACGTTCATAAGTATTGTTAAACAAACCTAAATTGAATAAACGAAATTGAATTTTTTTTTTTTTAATTTTATTTATATAAAACTAGCTTTCCGCCCGCGGCTTCGCCCGCGTGGACTTCACGACCTTATCCCGCGGGAATGTGACATTTTTCCGGGATAAAAAGTAGCCTATGTTCCTCTCCAGGCTACAAAGTATCTGTGTTCCAAATTTCAGCCAAATCCGTTCAGCCGTATTGGCGTGATTGAGTAACAAACATCCAAACATCCAAACATCCAAACATCCAAACATCTAAACTTTCACATTTATAATATTAGTAGGATAAAAAAAAACACAGGTGTACAACCAACTAGGCCCTCACCTCAGCATAGTCAGGGGGGTGTCACTCCGCAGTTTAGGTACGTTCGGACGGCGGCCTGCCGGGCAGGCGTATGGCATAGAAATTAGGTCCGCAAAAGAGCTAGAATATATGCGCTATGAAGAAGGTGCAACGACAACGAGTGGCCGTTCGTAATTTGCCTGCGCCGTACAAGCTGAATTCTACTTTATTGCGTTATTGTTAGAGTTGCTATTTATTTAAATGACTTAGCGGAGTGAGCTTCTGTTACATAGTAACTATTAAGTAATCTGTGGCATAGTGTTGCAAAAGTAAAAAAAGGCTATAAGTACAGTATGATTTTGAAATCATTGGCATACAAAAGTAACACCCTGTATATGAGGCAAATCCATATATAAAATAGTCGTCCTTGTTCAGTACTCTAGGATCGCTAGTTTGTTACCGATCAAGCTCAGCAGCCCCGGCCAGTAGGACTCCAGCGACTGGAACACGGGCAGCGTCACGTGCCCGCGCAGCATCGTCGCCCACACGAACCAGTCGTCTTTCTTCAGGTATTTGTCGATCGAGTGCCGCGCCTCCGCAAACATCGACATCATTTCTGGCTTCTCCAGCAATATTGATCCTGGGAATAAGGAGAAAGGATTAAATTTCAAACCGTGATCAATAATACAAAAATATTTGATTTTCACATTAAATGACGCATTATTTAAGAACAAAATTGGAAAAAAGTGGCGCTTCCAGAACAGAGAAAAGATATAGGTTTATAAGAGCGATTTGGAAAATGAACACGTAGACAGTCGTAAACGGCTAATAAAATTGCTAAGGTCGAGTTTACACAATAATTATTGTTGTAAATAGTTTCAGTACCAACCTTTTACTAGATACTCGTAGTAGGAGTCGACTCCACCGCCGATACCGGCGTCTTGCGCCGTCCAGCGTCCCGTCATCACGTCGATGTGGTTTCCTAGTAGACCGATGGGGGACCTGTGGTGGTACAATGCTTTGAGGGCATTATAAGCCACCTAAAACATGAAACAATTGAGTGAACTAAAACAAATGATTTTTAATGAGCGATTTTCTGAGGCCATTTAAAAAAAAAAGCTTCCAATTGCTTCACTAGATGGCGTTGAATAAGTATGTACATGTCTATTGTATATTTTGGTATGAAACATATTTAAATTAATTACTTTTTAACAACCCAAAGGAAACTAATAATATATTAAATAAGTACTACTGTGAGGAACAGAAACGAAATAGGTAAATTTAAAGATTTAGGTAAATAAATAACATCTGTCTGACGTTCCGTTTTACGTAAAAAAGTCGCGTCAAAGTAAAATTTATAACGTTCCGTTCCTTCTAACTGCATAGGTGGGACAGCGACATCTAGTGACTGAGCTTTCAGAAAATCGCCCATTGTAAATAAATAACCATAATTTCGTGTTTGTGGACTGTGAAACTAATGCCCGTTTGCACTAAACTCGGGTTGAGCTTGTCATAGATAAGATACATCTTAGCTTAGAAACAGCCTAAAACAGCCGAGCTAAAATTTTTGTTTGCACTGACAGACTACGTCGTAAATTAGTCATCACCTTGCTAAAAGAATGAATGAATGAATTCAAATATTAATTGTTTATGGATTTTAAACCTAGCGAGGTAAAGTAGGTCACTGGATATTTTTTTGGTTGAAACTTCTCATTGATTCCTTCGTAAGTTAAAAGGTGACAAAAGCTAAGGCGTTGTCTATTTTATTTGGTAGGAGTAATTCACCGAGAAAAGAAAAAGTCAACTGAGCTCAACTGTCAGGAAAAACATAAATACAGTGCGCAACCTTTTCTGTTCCGGTGGCCAAAACTAGAACTAACGAGTTTTGTTTTTAATGTCATTTTGCTAATACTTTCATGTTTTGCTGCTAAACATAAGCGCCGCTGTCATGGGAACAGAAAAGATTGTCGATCTGTAATGTTTTTTTTTAAATAAATGATGAATGACGTATGTCACATGTGTTGTGTCTCTATCTAGCAAACAAGAATACAAAAGCCACAAGCTTTTCTGTTCCGGTGACAGCCGTGACACAGGAGTCACTTGCAATACGAAATTAGCTGTCAAAATGGACTGTCGTATGAAAACTGTGAAACTTTTAGTTCCAAAGATAATCATCAACGCTCAAAGTGTACCTAGCCACTTCAATGAATTGCTCGACGTGTTCGCTGGTAGGAATATACATGCTGTTCTTATCTCCGAATCCTGGTTTAAGCCTAATCTTTCATCTTCAGCATATTCCCTCCCAGGTTTCAATCTAATTAGGAATGACCGCGTTGCTGGGCGTCGGGGTGGCGTTGCTATTTATCTCCTCAGCTCATTGAACTACAGAATAGTAGCTTCCTCCAGCCCTGGCTGTTCTGCTGAGTATCTCTTTCTTGAGGTTGGAACAGGGCGCAGTAAGGTTATCGTTGGTGTGGTATACTGTCCCCCTTCTCTTGACTATTTCACTGATCTTGAATCGGTTTTAGAATCATTAGGTTCTGAGTATGCACACCACATCATCATGGGTGATTTCAATACCGATCTCCTAGTACCCAACTCCCATCGGTCCCAAAAACTCCTGGATACAATTAAGTCGGCCAGTCTCCATGCCCTGCCTCTACAAGCCACTCACCATAACCTTAATGGTGAGGACACACTGCTCGACTTAATTCTTACATCCAACCCTTCCCTCATCCCATCACATGGTCAACATATAGCTCCTGGATTTTCCCGTCATGACCTAATTTTCCTGTCCTACATCCTGAAACCCCCCAAACCTATCCCTAAGGTCTTGCACAGGCGTTGTTTTGCACGAATCGACGTCGCCAAATTGGAGGAAGATGCTTTAGAGATTAACTGGGACCCTTTAATCAAAGCGACTTCTGTTGATGATAAAGTCCAGATATTCAACGACACGGTTTTAGCAATTTACAATGTCCATGCGCCCATCAGAAAGATCCGACTTAAGCGGCCACCAGCGCCTTGGATGACCACTGGCATTCGAATGGCGATGAGGCGTTCGGGACAAGGCTTTTCGTAATTTTAGAAGAAATCGTATAGATGACAATTGGAATATTTTCAAAGCCGCAAGAAATAGGTGTAATCAGATGATACGCAATGCTAAACGCCGCCATATTCATAACAACATCTCGTCCTCCTCTTCTGCCGATATCTGGAAATTCCTTGGAACTCTGGGTATAGGCAAATCGCGACATTTAGACTTGCCTAACTCTATTGGTCTTAACGATCTCAATCACCACTTCACCACTAATTCATCTAAACTTGATCATACAGCATCCTCTCGTACTGTTGCTTCTATAGGCAGTCTAACGCGTCCCAATATAACCCCGTTTCGTTTTTCTCCAGTGACCGATGAAGAGATCAAAAAGATTATCCTCTTCATAAAGTCCAATGCTGTGGGTTGTGATTAGTGATGTACCGTGCCCGGGCACGTTCCCAAGGACTGGAAATTTTGCCGGCAGCGTTGCCGGCAGTGTCCCAAAGTTCCCAGCAATATTCCCAAGCACCATTTTTAGATGAATATTTTTACCATGCAAGACAATTTAAAATAAGACTTTAAAACTGTTTGATTATATTGAATTACGTAATAAATAGCCACCAACATCAGAGGTAAGCACATATGAAATGAAAAACAGTTTTATATAAGATGGTTTATTTTTTTATTCAACAAACTAAGAAAACAAAACAAAATAATCTTGCCATAATTATCAACAAATTATAAAATTGTAAGACACAAAAGAAAAATACAATATTTATTTATATTATTTAACAAAACAACAAAAAGTTTACTGGGAACTTTGGGCAATATTCCCAATGTGCCCGGGAAATTTCCGGGCACATTGGGAGTGGAAAATTGCCGGCAGTGGCAATATTCCCAGGCGTACATCACTAGTTGTGATGGCATAAGTCGCCGTATGATACTTACATTATTGGAACACCTTCTACCCGCTGTCACCCACATCATTAACTTTTCCCTTGATTCCGGTGTTTTCCCTAAACTTTGGCAAAGAGCCTTTGTCCGCCCTCTCCCCAAAGTCCCTAATCCAACTCATCCCAACCAATTTCGTCCAATTTCCATCCTTCCCTTTATGTCCAAAGTGCTTGAGGCCTGCGTTCACAAGCAATTCTCCCATTTTGTCCATCAAAATTCCCTCCTTAATCCTTTGCAGTCCGGTTTCAGACCTGGACACAGCACCACTACTGCTCTCCTTAAGGTGACTGGTGATATTAGGGCAGCTGTTGAGGACGGCCAAGTAACTGGTTTGGTTCTTATAGACTTCTCCAATGCCTTTAATACTGTCAGTCACGACATCCTTCTTTCCATATTGTCCCATCTTATGGTCTCTGATGAGGCACTGGAATGGTTCTTTTTATATTTTAGAGAAAATAATAAGATCATTTTCACAGTAAGGCAATTTTATTGTGTCAAGTAGACAAGAGTGTGAAATACACTTCATAAACATAGAGTATTAAATTTAGAATAGTACAGGCTGTTCACAATGACAAAGGAGGTTTTAACACCCCCCCGCAATGTGAACACCCTGTATCTTCCCATACATGCTCCAAAAAATACAAACACGACATATCAAACGACAACATACCATAATATACACTAACACAGTAAAAAGAACTTTATGTACACCTTACTTGCTAACTTAACCATTTATACAGACATAACTTCCTACCAAAAAACAAACATGATAAAAAACCGCACAAAAAAAAAACTATAAACCTATGCTAAACCTAAATAATTTGTACATTTACAATGCTTTAGTTTCGGCAAAGGTTTAGTCAATATATCGGCGATCATGTTGTGTGTAGGTATGTATTTAAGTTGTATGTCATGGTCTGTAACTGAGTCTCGTATGAAGTGGTGTCTGATGTCGATGTGTTTAGTGCGTGAATGATATGTATTATTATGGGCTAATTTCATTGAACTCTGATTGTCAGTATGGATGACGATGGGATGGCACGTGACGAATAGTTCACTAATGAGCGACTGGAGGTATATTGCCTCCTTACAAGCTTCCGCGAGAGCCATATATTCGGCTTCTGTTGTAGAAAGCGCGACGGTTCGCTGCTTGCGAGCTTCCCATGAAATTGGGGCGCCGCTCATTAGGAAAACGTATCCAGTGAATGAACGTCGGTCCACAAGATTGTTTCCATAATCCGCATCGACATATCCTTGGGGATAGAATGGAGCATTAGGTCGAAAATGCAGTCGGAGGTCTTTGGTACCCTTAAGGTATCGAAGAATTCGCTTCGCAGCCTTCCAGTGTACCCCCCCGTAATGTGCATTGAACTGAGATAAGTATGAGACTGAGTGTGCAATGTCAGGTCTCGTACAAATTGCAATGTACATTAGAGATCCAATAAGTTCCTGATATGGAACTTCTGCATTTTCTTCATCTTTAGCCGGAAGATTTAGTTTTAGGCCAGGTTCTAGTGGGGTAGATAGAGTAATGGCATCTGTCATACCAAACTTATCAAGGAGTTTCTCGATATATTTTGTCTGGTCGAGAAATATGTTCCCAGAACCTTGTTCAATTCTCATGCCAAGGCAGTCCTTACAAGGACCAAGATCTTTGATAATGAACATTTTTCTGAGTTCCATTTTGAACTGATTTTTTATGCTGTCACTTGAACAAACAATAAAAAAATCGTCTACGAAAACAGCTACTACAAGGAGGTCATTGCCTTCTCTTCTGTAGTACAGACAATGTTCATTGGATGTTTGTATGAGTGATAATGTGCGCATTGCCTCACACACTTTGGCGTTCCATTGACGCGGTGCTTGTTTTAAACCGTAAAGGGCTTTTTTAAGTAGACATACCTTGCCTTTAGCGTTGTCAGAGAAACCTTCCGGTTGTTCCATGAAGATCTCTTCTTCTAAATCGCCATTTAGGAATGCCGTTTCGACATCAAGGTGATCTACCACCAACCCACGATGAGCAGCAAACGCAAATAATAGTCGTACTGACGATAGTCTAGCAACTGGTGAGAAAGTTTCACCATAGTCCACTCCAGCCACTTGGGTGAAGCCTTTCGCCACTAGTCTAGCTTTATATTTGGTGATATTCCCAGATGTGTCCCTTTTTAATTTGTACACCCATTTGCATTTAATGGTTTTTCTTCCCGAGGGTCTATCAACAAGAATCCATGTTCTATGTTTCTCCAAAGAATCAAACTCAGCTTTCATGGCTGTTAGCCATTTTTCTTTTTGCGGATGTTCGATTACTTCTTTATAAGTTTCTGGCTCTTGATCTGATGTCATGTAGAGGTGTTCCTCATATCTTTGAGGACAGCGCCTGTCTCGGATTGGATATCTTCTTTGAGATTCAGGTGCTTGCTCTAATTCTTCAGAAATATCTGATGAGACTTCAGGAGTAGGAGCAGGAGCAGCAGGCTTATCTGACTCTGACAAGTTTTCAGAGTTTGACTTAACTGGCGTCACAGATATAGCTGGCAAGGGTTGGAGTTGTGTTGAAGAAACAGGTTCATTGTCAAGAGGCACAAAGATTTCTTGGGATTGTGTTGGGAATTCCAATTCACCTTCAGAAGGTCTAGACTGCTGTAGTGATTTATTTTCTATGAAAACTACATCTCGCGCAACTATAATAGTTCCGAGGATTTTTCGGATCTACAAGTCGGTAGCCTTTGCTTTCAGTTGCGTTGCATACCCGACAAAGATGCAAGTTTGAGTTTTTGAATCCAGCTTAGTTCGTTTTTCTTTTGGAATAAGCATGTGGGCTTCGCAACCAAATACTCTCAAATGGGAGAGATTAATTTTCTTTTTAGCCCACACTTCTTCAGGGATTTTGTTTTTTAAAGCTTGCGTAGGTACACGGTTTTTTAAATAAATGGCAGTATTTACCGCCTCTCCCCAGTAAGCTTTCGGTAGATTGGAGTCTTTAAGCATAGATCTGGCTTTCTCAATTATTGTTCTATTTGCGCGTTCGGATACTCCGTTCTGTTGAGGAGTATATGGGACTGTAGTTTGATGGACAATACCATTTTCCTTTAAAAAGGTAGACAGGTCGTTGTTGACATACTCACGACCGTTATCTGAACGCAGAACTTTGATACGTTCGCCAGTTTGGTTCTCAACCAAATGCTTAAACTCTACAAACTTAGTAAAAACTTCAGACTTTGATTTTAAAAGATATCCAAAAGTTTTGCGACTAAAGTCGTCTGTAAAAGTCAATAAATATAGGGCTCCGCCCCACGAGTGTGTACTCATTGGTCCACATAGGTCTGAGTGAATTAGCTCTAAGACCTTACTCGATTTATTTTCGGACTTTTTGTACGGCTTTTTGGATAATTTCCCTTGTAGGCACGGAATACAATGTTCAGAAAAAGTTCCGTCGTAATCTATGCCTATGCATTTATTTTTTAAAACTTGCATACTCTTTGTATTTAAATGACCAAGGCGTCTATGCCAGAGTACTGGCACAAAGTAACTACGCGGGCGGTCGCCCTAGCAGAGAGTCCGCTTAGAACAAAGAGCCATTTTCGTCACGCACATATAGACGTCACATTTACAGGCAAAATGGGGCAGTTTGGGACAGTACTCAGACGCGAGTATCGCAAAGAGGTCAGTGATCGCAACTTGTTCCAAAGAGCATTCACGTCCGCGCCGCTACGTGTCACTGTGACACTACCTATTTTACCAATAATTAACAAAATTAATAACCGATATAATTACCAGTTGCAGTGTATTTGGTTGTCTAAATACGACTAAAAACTGTACATACACGTTCTTTAAATTTCCAAACGATATTGAAAGGTAAGTTATGTAAAACTGTTTTCTTTTGTTGGTAGGTGAGTATACCTAGGTACTTTTGGAACTAGCCGCTTTGATAACGACGATCAACTATACACATTCATCTTATCGTTCGCTGGTAAAACGCCAGTATTTAGGTAGGTACTATGGTTTAGTTAAGTAGGTACCTAGATATATTCTTTGTTGGCGCTCGACCGCCGCCCGCCGCCGGCCGGTCACAATCACAACTCGCAGCGGGTCACCATCACCACGCATAATCTAATTACTAATGCGGGCAGCGCAGGACCGATAGTTGTAAAGATCCTTGGGGGAGGCCTATTCCCAGCAGTGGGCGTCGTTCGGCAGACATGATGATGACGCTGGTCCTTATTTAGATGTTATAGTATTCTCAAAACTTCTTGGCGGTTCAGCGAACACAGCCACAAGTCATGTTGACGAATTTTCAAGTAAAAGTTGTCGTTGCATTTTCTTTTATTTTAGCAGTGTTAAGAGATCCTACTTACATTTTAGAGACTCCAGTCATTAAACCCTACCTCTTAACATTTTACTTGCAGTATTTTTTTTTTCATCTAAGCGCACGGCAGTGTGCCAAGTTCAGGAAAGGACGCCAATCATTAAATCCCAAATAACATTTCACTTGCAGTAAAGTTTTCTTTATCTAGGCGCACGGCAGTGTGCTTGCCAAGTTCGGGAGAGAACGCCAGTCATAATACTTACCCCAAATGACATTTTACTTGCAGTAAAGTTTTTTGCCGCACGGCAGTGTGCCAGCCAAGTTCATGAGAAAACGGAACACGCACGATTATGCGTATACCTATTTATTTTAACGTCTTAATCGTAGGAGTGCTATAGGCTATTTTCGTTGCAAAAATAACTAGTTCATTTTAAAAATCAAATGATTTCTTTTCAGACAAACCTTATGGTTAAGTTTTAATTGATCGAGAAGATGTACACAACAAATGGTCAACATATCTCCGAGTTTGTGAGGCCCATTTCGAAACCAATTCTATAATCAAGACATCGAACCGAACTGTCCTGAAAAAAGGCACTAATCCCAAACTTTTGCTACCTGTCACAAAAAATGAAAATAAAGAATCGCAAGCAACTGTGGAGACTAATGAATCTTGTACACAATATGAAAAGTTAAATGTGACTCAAATTCACAAACAGCAGCTCACCTTTCTGCAAATTCTGCTAGAAAAAGAAAGCTGAAAAACGATATTCTTGAGTGCAAGAAAAGACTAAAAAGAACAGCTGCGCTAGAAACAAATATGAAACCTGTTATCATCTCGCTGTTCTCCCGCTGTAGGGTTTGCGAACCGATAACGTAGCTTCTATGACGTTCACAAGTATTGTAAAAACCAATCTAAATTGAATAAACCAATTTGACTTGAACTATATTTTTTTATTTACCTATATACGATAAAAACACACAACCTAGGTATTTAAATACACTTTCTTGTTTTGAAAAAAGTTACCACTTTTGCTTGATATAGTTCTTGCGTTATACTTAAAGGTTTTTTAATTTTTGAAGATGACAAGTTATAAATTCAACATTTAAGAAAATAATAAATATTTGAAGTTGAACGAAAAAATTTATGGAACTTGTAACCCATTTAGATTTCAACTGAATTTCTGAAATTCAATTTTTCGCTGAACTTGGCACCCTTTTTACATTTATGTTTTCGTCGAACTTAGTGCCTTTTTCACGTTTATGTTTTTAGTGGGATAACTGTTATACCATATTTATATCTTGTTCATAGAGTACATTATAACATATGGGTCAGGCCGTAGATTTTGCCACAAATAGCGCAATGGTGACGCAAAATTTTCTACGAGTCGGTCGCACAAAGTGGTGCAAAATGGTAGCGCAAAATTATTAAGGAGCACGTACATTAATGTGATTTTATTTAACAAACATGTACTAACAAGAGGTATTGCATCAAACTAGAAAAAGAAACACGATGTTGGTATGTAAGTATGCTTAATTAATAATTAACAATAATGTACCTATGAGTAATTCTTTTTTACATATTGCGCACAATGAAAAGTTAAACAGGATGACAAAAACTAGTAAGTACCTATGTATGATTTGTTCAATTTACAAAAAAAATACATTTAATTTGTTAGATGGAGGTATTTGGTATTATTCATTATTAATTATATAAATATAATACAACTTTAAAATTTATTTCAACTCTTTTCAATGTTTGAGAGTCCATTACTTTAACTCTAGCAACAACCTGCTTGAAGTATCACTTTTAAAAGGACCTGCCAACCATTAGGATGCCAAAAAAAAAAAAAAAAAGTTACATGGGTTTAAAAGTTAGTATGAAAGTGACGAAATTCCAAAACTTATAAAATACAAAATAAAAAAAAACTTTGGACCTAGGTAAAATCTTTGAGGCTGGTTAGGTAGCAGACCACCGCACCTACCCCTATTTTCGTATGTTTAACGTTCTGCCGAACACCCTGTACTTATAGAATATTAATAAAAGCTAACAAACCAATTAATAGTAATGCTAGTCATGTTTTTAGCGGAATTACAGCTAAAAGTAATTTCAAAATAATAAAAAACTTGAAAACCTTGTGTGCATGCACTATTATTCAATAGCGTAAAATAAGTGGCGCAATTTCTACGCAACCGGTATCGCAAAGTGACATAAAGACAGTTTTGCGGAACCGAGGCGCAAATGAAATCGATTATAACTCTTAAAATATACTATTTTACAAGGCTAGTTTAACATATACAGATCACACACATCTAATTAAACCATGCGCAACAAAAATTATAAGTTTTAATCAAAAACTTACCTTGAAATCTCAAAAAATGTACTCTGCAAAGTAGGCGACACTTTTCACTTTGATCGGAGTTGACACCGAAATGTCAAAAAATATGGTCGTCAACGCTGTATTGACCATAGAATACGATACTTTGGTGATGCCAGCACTCAAACAAAATCTTAATAAATGTTTTAAAACCATAAAATGGGTGAAAATGGTTACGCAATATAAGTAGCGCAAAGAAATGGTTTTTCAAAAAAAAAATCTTATTGCCGAAAACTTATCTTTTTTCTTAGGAAAGACGCAAAGATATTAAAGGAATGGCAACCTTATTATTATTTTATAACGTCAAATCAAACAGCTCATCAATAAGTTAAAAAATGATAATTTTATCGATGTTTAAGCTGTACACCTACCAATGCGGATTCGCGGTTTTTATAAAAAATCCGTCACTTTTGGGAGGGAAATGTCAAATAGTTTTCCAAATATATACACTTATCCAAATATCTATATCTGCCTTGGTTTGCTATTTCTTAGGAAACACGATGATAAGATTGAGACATTTCTAAGAGTACTATATTTAAAATTATATGAGGCGGAGACTTTTGTACCCTCGAATGTGGCAAAATCTACGGCCTGACCCATATAGGAATGGAATACATTACAACATATAGGATCTTGTCTTCGTCGTGTTTGGCGACGGGACTTTAAATGGATGTTAGATGCTCTGTTTACCATCTAAGCAGCCTCTAAGGCATGTAAACATGTTTAAGATGTATGTATAAACGAATTGATGTATGTATGATTGTTGACTTATACCACCTACTCCTTTTTAAATTTAGAATCAATACAGAAGCAACCCTAGTGAGTCAGACAAGGATAGGTATAGATTTTCAAAAACGGTGGGAGCGGTCCTTCTGTAAACTCTTTATTTTGTGGTACTGGTGACTCTTTAGTTGGCGTATAAAAAGCATTCGACCTATCCATATCTAGCCTAAACATACCTTTATGGTTAGAGCCTGTCGCTATGACTTTACCTGTCAGTTGACATCCACCTGACAAAGTAATTGACGCCCCTTTTGATGTAAACAATACATCGTAACCAAAAAGCTTAGACTAAATACTGAGGTAACTCAGAGTATTAAGTCAAACTTCATGATCGTAACCTTTCATAACTAAGTTACTTACTGATAAAAGATTTGTGGCTAAGCCAGGAATATACAAAACATCGCTAATTTTATTTACACTATCGGAAATTTTTATATTTACAGTACCTTTCCATTAGTGAGAAGCTGATCCTTATTCGCAACTGTTACGGGAACGATATGGGAGGCCAAAGACTCGAACCAATCTTTCCTGTTGCTCATATGAGAGCTTGCACCAGAATCTAAGAACCAATCTTGTGAACCTGAGGATGAAGGTGTAATTAAACAAGATGAAAGTGTAAATTCAGTTGTATTATTTGAATAAACCTTTGTCGAAACTTTCTTGTTTTTAATCCTACATTCTGAAACCAGGTGACCTATTTTTTTACAATAAGAGCAGAACGTTTTCTTCTTATGCTTCGTTAGTAGAGCAGCCGTAGTTACAGGTCGATTTTCTTTGATACTTGAAGTGCAACCAGTTCGCGAATCTTCTTGTAAAAGAGCGGATACTACACTTTCCGATGTGATTTTCGTGCCGGAGTGTTCAAGGGCCATAACAAGTGGTTGGTACCTATCAGGAAGCCCTGCTAGCATTATGATAGCTAGGAATTCATCCTCCACTCCAGATCCTATTTGTTGTAGTTCTTGCTGTACAGCTAGTGATGAATTCAGGTAGGACTGCATATTGCCTTTGAACTCATTTGTAAGAAGCCTTTTCATCAATAGTAGTCTTCTTGTCAATCCACTATCAGCATAGGCCTTCTTCAGGCTGCTGAAAGTCTCGAAAGCGGTTGTCGCCGATCTAATGACTGGGTAGATGGATTCGTCACAGGTGAGACAGATTTTTGCTCGCGCCTTTGCATCTTTGCGTTTTGCGTCAGGATCTTCAACATTGACAGGCTTAATGACTACATCCCAAAGATCGAGATCCGTCAGTAGGCATTCAATTGCAAAAGCCCACGTGTTGAAGTTTTTGCCATTGAGCTTAGTAATAGATATACCTGATGACGACGACAGCTGGTGTGGACTTGACGTGGAAGATTGTGCCGGCTGGCTTGCCGATGGTAGTGACTTCTCCATAGCACAATTTCCTTCTCTTTCCTTATTGATTACAGATCAGCATCTGGGCCCATAACCTTTTATATTATAGAGAAAATAATAAGATCATTTTCACAGTAAGGCAATTTTATTGTGTCAAGTAGACAAGAGTGTGAAATACACTTCATAAACATAGAGTATTAAATTTAGAATAGTACAGGCTGTTCACAATGACAAAGGAGGTTTTAACACTACTTATCTTCGGGAACGCCAGCAAGCTGTACAGTTCGATGAGTCAAACTCATCGTGGCTACATTTAGATACTGGTGTTCCCCAAGGCGGCATACTTTCTCCTCTTCTTTTTTCAATTTTTATTAATTTCATCACTCTCAAACTTCAGTGTTCGTATCATCTATATGCTGACGACCTACAGATACATGCCCAGACACGTGTTGATGACATTAATAATGCCATCGATGCGCTAAACAGAGATCTACACCATATTAAATGTTGGTCCGACAATTACGGTGTTGCCGTTAATCCTGCCAAATGCCAAGCTATGCTGGTGGGTAGTCCCCCGTATGATATCCAGGGTGGACCTTACTAATCTGCGTCCGATTGTTTTCGACGGTACTCCCATCCCTCTCAGCTCTAGCGTAAAAGATCTTGGTTTGTGTGTCGATTGCAGGTTAAACTGGCAAGCTCAAGTATCTAGTGTTAGTCGGAAGGTTACTGGAGTATTGCGATACCTTTACCGCCTCAAAAACTTTTTACCGACGAATATCAAAGCAATGCTTGTGCAAACCTTAATATTTCCTATAATCGACTATGGTGATGTGTGCTACCTCGACCTGAATGCAGATCTACTCAATAAGCTCGACCGTCTTCTGAATAACTGCATTCGATTCGTCTACAATCTCCGTAAGTATGATCACGTGTCCGCGCATCGATCCCTTCTTAAATGGTTGCCCATTAGACAGCGCAGAAGTATGCGGGCATTGACCACTCTTTATTCTCTCTTAAACTCTCCTAATGCTCCCCTTTATCTAACTTCACATTTCCAGTACTTGTGTACTACTCATGATAAAAGCCTTCGTTCTTCGTCTAATCTGTTACTTAGCTGTCCCTCTCATCAATCTGATATTATTCATTCTTCTTTCTTCATTTACCCAATTCTTCTGTGGAATGCGCTTCCTTTAGACATCAGAAGGTCCACCAGTCGGTTTTCGTTTAAAACTAAGTAACGAAAATTTGAGCAAGCAGCTAACTCTTAAATCTTGATCGTCGTTATCTTTTATTTGTACCTATATATATTTATATATGTATGTATATTGTATGTAGTATAATTTATTATATATTTTATATTTATTATAATTATATAAATATGTGTAATATATATAATATTTATTATACTTTTATTATAAGCTATATAAGTTTATTTATTTATTACGTTGTATATATTAATATTTCTCTCGCCTTTTTTTAAGTTTAATGCTGGTTGTGCACCCTACCACTTTACTATCTCCATATCACCCTAAGGTTGACTGGTAGAAAATGCCTGAGGCATTAAGTCCGCCTATGTACATTGTGCATGAAGAATTAATAAATAAATAAAATAATCACCGGAACAGAAAAGCTTGTCGCACTACTCTTTGCTCACAATGCCACAGACAATAATTACTGATATAGGTATTTCTTAAGCCTTAAGCCCCCAGTACAGGATGGCCGACCATGGTCGGCGACCATGACCAATACATCGTACATTGACACTTTTGAACGAACAAGTTTAGGCGCTCGATATTGGGCCCGTAAGTTAAGAATAGCCAAAAGTGCATTTAAGAATGTCCTAAGGTTAGTGCAATCAATTTTTTTGTTAAGAATGCCTTAAGTTAGCTAGCTAGCTAGCTTATTTTTTTTTCCCATTACGGAACGGAGGCGGTATATGCGTTTGGGGTTAGATGTTGTTTGTTTGTTTGTGTGTTTGTTTGTATGTATGTCTGTTACCATTTATCTCCTAAACCACTGGTCCGATTTTAATGGAGTTTCAGTTATGGGTTTTGATTTGATTGGTGCATGTTCTTAGATAAGTGTTACGGTAACAACTCACCAGGGGGCGCTGCATTTGCTTGCGTAAAACCAAAACTTTTAGTCCGATTTGGATGCGGTTTCCAATAATGGGTTTTGGAACAAACAGCAACACGGTTTATAAATAATGAGTGCACTGTTTTTGATATTTTTCATATTGGTGTTCATTTAAAATACATTTTTATTAAATAACCGATGCCGATGTAGATTAAACTCCATTCAACGAAGCAAAAGATTTTTAGTAAACAATCTTGGTAAATATGTCTCTTTATCTAAATGCATTTAAAAATAAGAAAGATGAAAAAGACACATTATAAAATTGATAATGTATGTAAAAATTACAAACATTACCAATTTTATAATATGAAATCATGAAGTTACTTTGAATAAATAAGTATTTCATATTTTTGTTATTGCATTTTGTAGTATATGATATGACACATCAAGATTGCTTTTTTTGCTCCAGTGAATAGACTGTGGTACTTACCTCTTCAAATAATGGATCTCCAGTTAACCGACTGAGTGTTCCAAATTCAATGATGAATGTCCCAACTCCTGCAGTACAAGTGACACTCGTCTCTCCTGGTGGCACTCCAGATCGTAAATTGATTGTCCCATATGGCATACCAGTTGTGGTGTCAAAAGCTGCAATGAGCCTCTGTGCTACATCTTCAGCTAAACGTAAAAGAGGGCCGTTGCATGGCCAGCCTGGCTCCAACTTCATTCCAGTTCTAAAATACATTTAAGGCTTGAGCACACCAAACGCAGGTCAGAAGCAGCGCTGTTTGAATGCGGGCCCGCGCAAGTTATAATAAAAGAAACTCTATGAACTACGTCACACGAAATTTGAACGCGGGCCCGCGTTGTGGCGGCCATGTTAAGGCATAATCAGACCCGGCGGACAAAAAGTCCCTGTACGTCCAAAATATGTCCTCCGAGGACTTGTCGCGGACTCAACGCATACGGTGTGCGGTCATTTGTTGCCCGGAAACGTACTTCACTATCGAGCGCTCAATGCAGACTAAAGTTCGTTGTGTGCGTTGTTGCGCCTTCGTTCCATTTTTTTCGCGGACTACCGCGAACTTTCGTCCAGTCCAGTCTCTCGGTGTCCGCGGTAATTTCGCGGACTTTTTGTCCGCGGTACTTTTAGTTCCTCGTGTGCGTTATTCGATACAATTTATAAGAGATCTATATCGATGGACAAAAAAGTACCCGGAGGACAGTCCGTCGTCTGAGGGCCTACTCTGAAACGTAAATCCGAAACTTCGGTTAGCTCCGCCCCTTTCACTCGATTCTGTCCCGACTAGAGAGCGAGAGGGACGGGTATACCGAAGTTTCGGGTTTTGCGTTTCAGAGTAGGCCCTCTTATTAGGCCTTTAGCATGACACACCGAGGCAGGAGGACGTTCGCAGTGCAGCGCAGCGCGTCGAAAGTAGTTGACGATGAATATAGTAAAGAAATGTAGCTATGAACTGAAAAATAAAGTTAAAGAATATTTGCTTAAACTAAACTATGACGACACTGAACATCTACTAGATACATAAAACCTAACATAAAAATAAACATAATTTACACCCGATACTATTTAATATCTACCCATTATTTTTAACATAAAATGTAATTATAATAAATTTTTCTACTAAAACTAAACATAAAATAACTTTTAACCCATTTACTTAAGCACTTACATCTGCCATGAGTTAAATTATAGTGACAGCAGTGATAACTAGTATATATATATATATATATATATATATATATATATATATATATATATATAGTATAGATAATCCAGAACCTAGTTTACCTGATACCAAGTTTATCATGAGGGTGGAGAACCTGGTATTCTATATGACAGGCTTCGGCTTAGTGTAGATGTACCAGTCTCCTTACAAATAAATGTTCACATGATTGGAGATTGTAATAATTAGTGATAAGATTGTTATGTTTGTAAAGAGAAAATAAATTATTTTTTTTACTTTACGAGAGTTGTATAGTATTACTAGCTTCCGCCCGCGACTTCGTCCGCGTGGACATTCGAGAAAATACTTAGGGGACCAATAACCAGGATAAAAAGTATTATATGTTTTAATTTCAGAAAAATCCGATCAGCCGTTTTTACTTGATTAGGCGGGTCCTCCTATCTCACCAAGCGAGCAGCCTCGCGCGAGGCAGAACGTTTGCCACGTGCGGCCGGCCTCGCACGAGGCTGCTCACTTGGTGAGATAGGACGCGCCTAACCAAGTAAAAACGGCTGATCCCCTAAGTATTTTCTCGAATGTCCACTCCACGCGGACGAAGTAGCGGGCGGAAGCTAGTTTACTTATATAATTCAATAAGGACCTTTACCCCTGGGTTTGATTTTCGGAAAATTACGAAATGGGTTGCCTATTTGTTTTAAGAAGTAAGCCTACAAAGTTTCAAGTTGAAATGTCTATTTTACCCCCTGATTTTTCTTTTAAAATTTCACCCCTATTTCAACCTTTTAGGGGTTCATGTTCAGCGTGTTAAGCATCAAAATAAATGCCATTTTTGCAATCGTCATCCCATAAAACCTCAATAACGACATCCATATCGATTTAACTAGCTAGAGAGTGAGATGGACGGTTATACCCAAGTTTCGGATTTAGCGTGTCAGAGTAGGCCCTCTGATTAATCGCAGCGGCAATAACGCTCGCGAATGAGATACGCTCAGCGCGAGCCGTTTTTGAAAACCTGGTTGAGATCTTGATTAAGCGAGCCCTGGAATCATATTAGTTAGGGGGTCCCCCAGACTTGAGGGCTAGCCAGCCCCCTGATTTTTATTACCAGGTATTTATTTCTCAACAAAAACCTCATAGTAATGGGAGACTACAATGGGCAAATTGGTGAAAGACGTTCAGGTGAAGACACAGTCCTAGGGCCATTCACATATAGCAATAAAACCAGAACAAGAAATGGTGAGAAAATTATAGAATTTGCACAAGAAAACAACTTAACAATCTTGAACACCATTTATAAAAATAATAAAAAGAGGATGTGGACTTGGATTTCACCAGATGGGAAAACGAAAAATGAAATTGACTTTATTATGACTAACAGAGGTAACCACTTTTCAAACTTTAATGTAATCAGCAAACTAAATTTCAACACCAATCACAGACTGGTTAGAGCCGAACTGAAAACAATACAGCCAAGAAAACGTAGACCAAGACCAGATTTAAGAAATTACTCACTGGAGAATCACCAAATAGATCAAATAGCGAACAACTTGAAAGACAAACTCAAAGACTTCAAAGCGATGACTTCAAAGACCAATGTACAAGGAAAATATGACTGGATTGAGAAGGCTTTAAAATGGCAAACACAACAAAATAACAAATGTATAAAGAAAGGAAAAAGCTGGCTGTCAACAAAATCATTAGAACTATTAGAACAAAGAAATAGCCTATTAAGCGAAACAAATACAAGAGATAAAAGGAAACAGTTAGCATCAATCACCAAAGAAATAAGTGAAAGCATTAGGAAAGACAGGAAACAAAGTAAAATCAAAAATATTGAGGAACATATAAAAAAGACAGGAGGTATAAAGAAAGCATACAAGGAAATAACCAACACAAAAGACTGGATAGTAAAAATGAAAAACAAAAAGGGAAAATGGAGCCATCGAAGACAAGATATATTGGGAACTGCTACAAAATACTACCAAAAGTTATACGAAGACAATACAATACGGGAAGAAGTGGATTTGTGGGAGACAGCCGATATACCTAGTATACTTCCTGCTGAGGTTGAGAAAGCTATTGACACCCAAGCTAAAGACAAAGCACCAGGACCAGACGGCATCAACAATGCAATCCTGAAAAGAACAAAGACTTCCTTGATACCTATCCTAACAGACTTATTCAACGATATTATTAAGACCGAGACTATCCCAAAACAATGGACAGAATCCAACATTATCCTGTTATACAAAAAAGGAGACCAGTATGACATTGGCAATTACCGCCCCATCAGCCTTATGTCGAACATTTATAAGATATTCGCAAAAATTATTCTCAAACGATTAGAAGAAAAACTAGACGAACATCAGCCTATCGAGCAGGCAGGTTTTCGCAAAGACTACTCAGTGATAGACCACATTCATGTGGTGCGTCAAGTAATAGAAAAATATTCCGAATACCAGCTCACATATTACATTGCTTTCATTGACTACAGCAAGGCATTCGATTCATTGATTCATACAAAAATATGGGAAACATTAAGGGACCAAGGGATCGAGCACAAATACATCCGACTGATCAGAAATGTCTACAAACACAGTACAGCAAGAATCCAGCTAGAAAAGAAAGGGGAATTGTTTAAAGTGGAAAAAGGTGTAAGGCAAGGAGACCCTCTGTCACCAAAGCTGTTCTCGGCAGTGCTAGAATCAATATACAGAGCTCTAAACTGGGATAACTTTGGCATAAACGTGGATGGCTACCAACTCACACACTTAAGATTCGCTGATGACATAGTGCTGTTTGCCAAAACCGCAGAAGACTTAAACATAATGATAAACCAGCTGGCATTGGAAAGTGAGAAAGTAGGCCTGAAAATGAACCCTGAGAAAACAAGAGCACTGACTAATGGGGATAAAAACATCATTAAAGTGGGAAATACTGAAATTGAGTACACAGACGAATACATTTATCTGGGACAGTTAATAACGCAAAATGACTGCATAAACAATGAAGTTGAACGAAGAATAGCTAACAGTTGGAAAAGATACTGGGGTCTAAAGGAGGCAATGAAAGACAGAACACTTGAAATACATCTAAAAGGCAAATTATTTAATACTTGCATATTACCCGTTCTAATGTATGGCAGTCAAACATGGGCTTTAACACAAAAACACATAAAGAAACTAACAACATGCCAACATGCGATGGAAAGAAGTATGTTAAATGTCAAAAAATCAGACAGACTACAAAACAACTATATCAGAAGCAAGACCAAAGTCCAAGATGTTACATACAAAATCAAAAGGCTTAAATGGCGATGGGCAGGCCATATGATAAGAGGAAAAGAAAAATGGAGCAAAATTATAACAAGGTGGTACCCCAGAGAGGGCAAAAGGAAGAGAGGTCGACCACAAAGAAGGTGGGACGACGACATACGACAAGTCGCAGGAGCGACATGGAATAGAGTGGCTGAGGACAGACACGAATGGAAAAGGTTGGAGGAGGCCTTTGCCAACTGGCAAACAGACCTACAAAAAATGAGCAAGGCTCAAATACTAAACCACTAAGAAAATCCAAAGAAAGATGGTCTGAAGCGAAAGGCTATATTATTATTATTTATTTATTTCTAGTATTATTTCTCTTATACATAGGTAACATAATGTTATTATAAGTACACTGCACAAAAATTAGCTAACAGTGAATGTTACTTACTTGTAGGAAAGCAAATGCGCACTAAGTAATCCACCAATGATTCTAATATTAGTTTCAAATACTGAAACATTTATATCTGCATCAAAATCTTTCTTCTGAAGCACAATGTCAACCACTCTATTGAACTCTGTATAGTTTCCCATAATGGCCAGCGTGTCTAGGGCATCAATGAGGGTTAGTGAGTAGCTGCCCCAAGTATCTACTCCATCACAGCTGAGTGGTCGTAACTCATCGTAAGGGTAAGCATAATGCAAGTAACTGTCGTAAGCATGTTGGAACATTTCCCGCACCTCCTCCCTATAACAATGTTTATCAAACTTGTAGAAAAGGTTAACTTGCTTTTATGAAGAGTAAGCTATTAAAAATTGAAGTTAAAATACAGTATAGATTTACTTACCTGAGTTTTAGAATATCCTCCTTCTTATACTCTCTGAGTGTATTACATGAACTAGTACAGTAAATTATATATAAAATAACTGAGAAGAATATTCTATTCTGATAACCCATGTTGAGGATTTTTACTATTTAATTTATTCATTTAATCTTCAGTGGTTTCCATTAATGTGTCTTTACTAGAAGAAACATTATTATTTTCTTATAAGAATTGTATTTACTTAAAATGAAGAAATATCTTTCATAATCATAAGAACCCTTTACCATTATTAAGAATTAGGTACACTAGTTTTTCCAGCACCAGGCTTCAACAAACACAACTCTCATCTTTTAATTAGGCTTGGAAGAATGGTCAAGTTGGCTTAATAGCAACGTTTTACTTACCAATAAAATACTATTAAGCATACTTACCTTCTTCCAAGCCTGATATTTTAACTGCTACCTGGTAAAAACATTTGACTGATGACAACATGGTGAAATAAGTATGTGACATCACAATGCCATTCAGCCATATTCAGGGGGGCATGGCCCTGATCGGTAATCTATTTTTTTTATTACGTCTGGAAGAAGGTAGTATATGTAATAAACGTTTTATTAGTAGGTAAAACATTGCTATTTCATATCAAATTGTTTTAATACACTAAAATTTAGTGATAGATATAATAAGCGCAGTATTTCCCATAATCAAAGATTATAAAAGTAAAATACTTGATAATTTTAAAAATAATATAGGTATAAATATTTAAATTGATGGATAGATCTGAACATTACAGGATAATTTTAAAATGGCGAATTTGTTTTTCATTACATACCTACTACACGCTTTATGAGACAAAAAACCAACACATGTTGTCAAAATATATTTATCTCTTCCTAACAACAGGCATTTCCGCATATCTATCTCTTTTTCACCAAAATAATGTTAGTAAGAGACATATATACACAAACCCCCACTGTCAAAAAGAGATAAATAATTATTGCAAGCACTGTCTTGTGTATATAGGTAATATAGGTATAAATATTTAAATTGATGGATAGATCTGAACATTACAGGATAATTTTAAAATGGCGAATTTGTTTTTCATTACATACCTACTACACGCTTTATGAGACAAAAAACCAACACATGTTGTCAAAATATATTTATCTCTTCCTAACAACAGGCATTTCCGCATATCTATCTCTTTTTCACCAAAATAATGTTAGTAAGAGACATATATACACAAACCCCCACTGTCAAAAAGAGATAAATAATTATTGCAAGCCAGTTTTCTGTCTCTTTCATGCGTTCACAAGCATCTCGCTCATGCATGTCGAACTGGCAACAGCGCAAATGTCATCACAAATTATTTAATTTTTAATTTAAATTTATAATTTCAATAATAACGTATGAAATAAATCAATTTTCTTGTCTTTTAAAGATCCAGCATAGTTTTTGCAACTTATCTAAACACAGGAAGGCATTAAATTCATTATTTCAGGCGTAATCGAGAAATTGTCACAGCGCATTGACACGACAAGGGTCTGTGTGTGACTGAGTAAACTTCGGGCAATTACCTTACTTTTTCGTCGCCACTTTTTAGTTTAGATAACGTATCTACATATAAAACATCATTGAGGATAATTATATGTACTTACCTAATATCATGTAGGTACATCATCATCAGCCATTTAATGTCCCCACTGCTGGGGCACTGGCCTTCCTTATGGATGAATAAGGAGAATGAGCCATGACCCACCACGCGGGCTCAGTGCGGATTTGTGGGTATTAACGACTGCAAGTGCAGCCGGGACCAACGGCTTAACGTGCCTTCCGAAGCACGGAGGAGCTCGAGATGAAAAGTTTTTGGTCACCCATCCCGTGACCGACCATTGCGAACGTTGCTTAACCTCAACGATCGCAGGCCGAGCGCGCTATCCACTGCGCCACGGGCTCCTCATGTAGGTACACATACTTTATATCTCTAACACTTTAAATGTTAAGTTAATGTTACAGAAAGTTGATATTGAATTTAATGATTGTTACTGCTATTGAAATAATGTACAAAGATATGGATAGAAAGTGTTACATGTTTAAATTACTTACACTGTCTTTTTTTCTTATCATTATCGTTTTTTTAACTGTAATATCAAAAGAAAAGCTCCTATAGCTCTGCAACCAATATACAACATGAATAGGAACTTATTAACTTACATTAAATAAGGATGATATTATTCACAAATTATATAGACTACAAATTATTCTTTCTTCACGAAAATTATTTATTTTTATCATTTTTTTCTTTTGCCACTTGCCACCACAAATTATATAGACTAGTTTGCCACAACCATGCCACAACTCGCATCGCAACGTCAAAGCACGTCAAAGCGTCAATGTCAATAAAAATATGTCAAAAACAGCTGGCCTGGCAGCGCACAGATAAATAGCTAGTAATTTTTTTGTAGTGGCAATTCAATATTTGGCATTATTCTTCGAGGTTATCACACTGCCGGCGCCGTTCGGTTTCCGTGCCGTGCCACCATGAAGTTCGACTTAATACCTGTATATATAGTGTCTTATCTATGCTTAATACTGAGGCATAAACTTATTTATACTAGGGGTAATAGACGGACAATGGTGCGAGTGAGAAACCAGTCCTTACGGCAGAAGCTATGTGCGAGAAAGAGTTGGGAGAAAATGACAGCAGAACCCGATTTGACTTATTTAGCGTCTTTTATCATCTTGATGAAAAGCGTCCACTCGATTATTTTGTGATTTTTATCGCGATCGCGGCGATTTGGCTCTTATAACTATATAAATCAATAATGGTGTAGTGTTCTGTGTTGAATTGTAATGTTACTTACGACAATAAACCAAATAAACACTAATTTCACAGGTAAATAGGATTGTACAATTACCATTTTCATAGTTCATATTTTAGTTGAAAATATTTCCAAATACACTAAGTGACACATTAATACCATACTATTTACCGCCTATTTTCTAAATAAAGGCTGATTTTTAAACTTTATGTGTTAGATAAAAAGATATTATATCCGTGAACTTGAGAAAATATGACGTAGAGGTTGATCAAAAATTATCGATACTCATGTCGATGGTTTCTAATATAACTTTGTTTGTCTTTGTGAACACTGATAGTTTTATTTAAAGCTGATTTTATCCGACACTTTTAAAATAGTAAATTTACTACCAATTGAACAATATTTTCAGGTTTCCTGTAAATCCAGTGATTAAGTTAAACTGGATAAAATTAATAAAGAATAGACTGGGAGCTTCGCCAAAACTCTGTGGTGTGCAGCAAATATTTCAAGCAAAACTGCAAAGAAACGTTGAGAAATTATTTAAATAAAATTATTCTCTTCAGAGGACAATAATTAATGTGTACCTAAAAGTTCAATGGGTTTAGGAAAGGTATAATTTTTTATTTATATTTGAAATATGTACATTTTAACTTAAAATATGTCATTATTTTTTTTACCTTAGCCCTTCAAAATACTTCACAATGAATTTTTAAAGATTCGTAAAAATGACCACCAAGTTATTTAATTTTTTTAATTTTTGCATGCACAATGCAGATTTTATTATTTAAAAATTGAAAATGAAGTATTTGGAAAAAATCGACTCGTCTCACAACCAGCTCCGATGGGACTCGAACCCACGACCTTTCGCTATCCGGGCGACTTCTCTAACCACTGAGCTACGGAAACGTTGATCGTTGTATTCGTCGTCGTCGTCGTCGTTAACGACTCCGTAGCTCAGTCGTTAGAGCAGCCGCCCGGATAGCGTAAGGTCGTGGGTTCGAGTCCCATCGGAGCTGGTTCATTTTCGATTTTTCACGTGCTAGTGTTTTCGTGGCAGCCACAATGCGTGCTTGAATAATACAATATTGTATAGTCTTATACAATATTGTATTAATTAAGAAAATTATCAACATGTCTTCACAAAGTACCTAAGGTAATTAAATACTGTATTGTGCCTCTATGTACGAATACTTCGATCAAAACGCAGAATAAAAATATTTTTCGTAATAAATCGAAAAATTTGGTGCAATGCGATGAAAAGAGACTCCAAAAACTCCAGAACTAGTTTTAATAAACAAGATTTCAAGCAGTGCTGTGCGAGTTGGTAAGTATGACCGGCCGGTGCGGTATACGAGCGGTCGGGAGGAATGACGTCGAACGTGGTAAAAGCCGATTGCTAGCGAACAACCGAGTCAATAGTGTTTTAAGCAAATTAATTTTTACAATAGCTTTGTAAATACTTATCGTATTGAAGTGAAATGACCATTATTATTGAAAAATGGAAAATGAAGCAATTAGAAAATAAAATCCATTTTCCATTTTTCAATAATAAAAATTGCATTGTGAATGCTAAAAAAGTAAAAATTTAAATAACATGAACTTTATTTTTATTTTGCCCATGTCCATTGAAGTATACTTCATATCATATGAATTATTAAATCTTGTTTGTGTTTTATTTACATTATTGTTATCGACAACCTAAAATGAGCTTGAGGGCAGCTCTAAAACTCACACACACGTTTACAAATTACACACACTAGCTCATGTCATTTTCGGTCTCACAACCAAGCGAACTCTGTCCGTCTATTAGTAGAGTATTATTAGAGAAGGCTGTGGTAGAGTATAATAAGTTTATGTACTGAGGTAACTGGAGAGTGCAGTACGAACAATTTTTTGAATACCACAAATAACACAGTGGCTGTCTTCCGTCTCACCTACACTTTAAAAAAATACGTATGGTCATATGAGACAGCTGACAGCCACTACATCAAGGAATTTATAAGTACTACGTACAACAGGAAGGTGCACTCTGTATTTTTGCGTATTTAAAAATACACTTTAATACTAAGAGATAAGGCATAGATGTATTATTCCTGTAGATGGAGCATAAGAAAATGAACAATTCCCTCTATAATCGACTCTAGTCTCTCAAATGGCGACATGTCGTGTGTTAAAAAGAGATAACAATAGCCCAACGTGTGCGTCTTAATGAGCTGCGCGCCACATGAAAGTAAACGTCAAAGATAAGATAAAAGATAAAAATATTCTTTATTCACTTAGACATAGGTAATAAATATGTACTTATGAATCGTCAATATTTTCCTACCACCCATTCAAGACTTTTTTAACTGACAAGAAGAATGGGCGCAAGAAACTTGCCAGCGTTTCTTAGTTAGGTAACGACATTTACAAAAAAAAACATATCGTTACTAATACAACAATTGCTTAGTATAAAAATACATCATTTTAAACAGTGATTATGTTATGTGTTACATCATGACCATGCATTGCGGTCATTCAAATAATCGTCTACTTTATAGTATCCTTTGCTCATCAGCGACTCTTTAATGTAACATTTAAATTTATGCAATGGTAGTTCAATAATATGCTGTGGAACTTTATTAAAAAAGGATATGCTTTTCCCCAGAAATGAGGCTCTGGATTTTTCTAGCCTAAACTTGGGAACGACAAGTTTATCTTTATTTCTTGTGTTAAAGCGATGAATATCGCTCTGCTTTACAAATGTATTATAATATTTTTTCACATAAATAATATTTTCATAGATGTATTGTCCTGCAACAGTTAAAATGTTTATTTCTTTAAATAGATCTCTTAAAGAATCTCTCGATCGGAGGTTGTACATGGCGCGAATAGCCCTTTTTTGGAGCACGAATATACTTTGGATGTTAGCGGCTGAGCCCCACAACAAAAGGCCGTAGGACATAACACTATGAAAATAACTAAAATAGACTATTCTAGCCGTTTCAATATCGGTTAAGAGCCTTATTTTCTTTACTGCGAATGCGGCCGAACTGAGTCATATTTGTTTGTTAACCAGCTGGTTAACAAATGCTTCAGAAAGAAAAGCTTTTTTTGTACAAAAATATAGAAAGATTTGATGGTGTGGTGCGGTAAATCTGTTGTTTGTTAAGAATGGCCTGTACTGTTCCCAGTTATTCAAGCAGAGTGAGTGTTTTGAATGAGAATAATGAACACATATTATTTCAGAGGTAAGTCACACTCATTGTTTTGTGTTTTTGCGAATACATGTTTGGTCCGTATTTGCAAAAACTAAATCGCTGTACGTGTATATACAGTTTAACATTGACTTGGTTGAAGGAAATCGGGTGTTTTTAGGCTAAAAATATATAATTTAAAGCCAATTGGGATTTTTTGACATTTGACCAACCTGATAGTGTTGTAGTCCGATTTTATTATGTAATATCGATAAAAAATTGTAGTGTTAACAATTTTGTATTTAAACTAAATTTTTCTCAATTCTAAACAGATTTCCCACCGCCGCGCCGCCGTCGATGTAAAGGAAACGTGAATAAGAAACGTAAGAAAAGGCGACGATTGGAGACCTTCGCAACAAACAAGAATATGCTCGATGCACTTATTAAAGCAAATTGTAGATTTATACTTAAAAAATTGAATACATTAAGAGTATAAAAGTTAGCGTGAAATCTGTATGTTTTTACTTGATATCATTCAGCAGATAATTTAATTTAATAAATTGATTAGACATCTCGTTCAGTTTTACGACTATACCTCCTAGTATAAATAGTATAATTATCATCATTATCATATTAATGTCCTCACTACTGGGCCTTCCCTGTGCAAGAAAACACCACAGGTAGAACGGGCCATAAGTGCCATAACCCACCACGCGACCGCGAACGCAACGGATTGATGGGTGAGGGTGCCAACGACTGCTAATGCAACCGGGACCAACGGCTTAACGTGCCTTCCGAAGCACAGAGGAGACTGAGATATTAAAGTTTTGGTCACCATTCAGATGTCCAACCGCAACGAATGTTGCTCAACATCAACGACCGGATGCAGAATGCGCGTACCAATGAGCCATCGATCTCCTCAAGTATAATTATAGTACCTACTTCATATTTGGCACTGATCAAAATTAAAGGGCTTGCTTAGACCATGAAACTGAACAACTTTCTCTTTGAACCATAGCATACGTCGAAATATAAAAAAAATTATTCTGCCATACTAGATCCATCAGCTGAGCGTGCGCTATTGTCTGGAGGGAAGAAATTTTTGCCATATTCGACCTATGCTGAAGTTTCATAGCATAAACAAAATTTCTAAGGCCGTGAGCACTTTGGACACGATTAGTACCTACTAAAACTGACAGAAAAGCGGATTATGAACCGCCCAATTACATTAAGTCTAGCCGCATTGAAAATCGCGAAGCGCTCTATTCAATGCGGCGTACTTTCGATCAGCCGTATTGAATACGGCGTATCTTGAATCCGCCGCATTACAATGCGGTGCTGTCCAATATAGCTAGTTGCTATGTAATACGGTGAAATATACAATACGCCTGCGATATATACATATACATACATTGTAATTTTATGTATCACATTGCATTCAAATTATTTTTACATCTTTTATCGATAACTTGTTATAAAAAAAACCACAGCACTATCATTGCGTCATCATCATCTAGCATTGGATAGTCAAAATGGAGACATTCACTAATGTCGACGCAACAGATTAACATGTATGTCTCTTTCTATCTTACGACAATTTGATAGTGTTAGAAGGGGTACAGGATGGGTGAGTTATAGCTTATTTTTGTGATCCATCTACAGGAATAATACATCTATGAGATAAGGTTTATATTTCAATACAAAATGTCAACGGTCCAGCTGAGACCGCAAGAACGAGGTGAGGGTGTCCCTTTCTCTAAAATTGCCAGCACTCTTAAATACCAGGTTTAGTAGATTTATGGTTCACAACTTTCGTTCTAAAAATTAAATTTCGTAAAATTTCCGCTTCGTATTACTTTTAGTCAATAGAAAACATCGCATATTAATTTAGGTATTACCGTATCAAGCATAAAAATGTATCAGGTCGTTTAAGTTTTTTATGGCTTATCCTAGAAAAGAATTTGAATGATAGATTTCAGAATGTTAAAGTAGCAACATTACAAGCCGAATGACGTTTTCTGACGTTTTCCGTCTTCGTTGTGTCAAGTTCGCAATTCGCTCGTCGCCGCCCGCCGCCCGTCGCGCATATTCGTGGCCGCCGTAATGGGATGGAGTGAGATAAACTGACCTCGTTCTTACTATCTCATTAGGACCGTTTTTTAGCAGCAGTGCACCTTCCTGTTGTATTATAAATTCCTTGCACTACATACATAAATGTCAAATTTGCTGGCGACACTTTTTTATTCAGGGTGAGAGCTCCAGTTACCTCAGAGTATTAAGTCAAACTTCATGCGTGCCACCCTCTGAGTACGATTCAGTACTCAGAGGTGCCACCGGGGACGGAGATGCGGCGGCGTGAGGTGTGGTAATAAATAAACAATAGAGGTTAGTGGGCGTGAGACTACGGGCGGGCGGGACACTGCGGGTTTTGTATGCAAATCAAGATTAAAGTTAAGAAGCGCACTATCACAAACCGGAATGGTGCGGTGCAGTGTGAGAATCACCGACCCTTGCTTGACACTTAGTTCTAAGTCTTGCCGCGAAGCGCTAGTGTTCATGTGATCGCCGATTGTCGCCAGAGCACTAAAAAGAAAAATATTGGACTGCGTTCCGTCGTTTTGGTTGAAAAACAACCGGTTGTTTGGTTGCTGCACTCTGAGCCACAGAACCATGAAGTTTGACTTAATACCTCTGAGTACTGAATCCTATGGAGATGGCATACCTACGAAAAATTGAAGCATACACACACACAAGCACACATACCGATAAACCAAAATGGCGCCTTTCCGTAGTGCTGCCCTATTTGTACATCGATATATTTATTGATGAAGTTATAGATACAAGTATTTTTGTGACTACCTACCTATATTACCCTATATTTTATAAAAGCAGTTTCGTAATCACCTCGATAATTTAAAACGGAGTTATAGTGTATAATTATATACCTAGTTTTTTAGAATAATAAAACTTAATAATGTGCTTAAATTATACCTACATTTGCACATAATTAAGTTATTTATGACAATGACACAATGTGTATGTGTTTGTGCATGTACGCACACAATCATTGGCCCGACCGCGCGCGTGAGACGCAACAACTGTAAAGCCCCCAGTACAGGATGGCCGATCATGTTGGCCGACCATGATGGGCCATCGTGTACTGGGGGCTTCAAGGCGAGAAGAGCGGCGGCTCTTGTGCCCGAGTGCTTCGACATCAATAGTAATATCGTAAACAGGAAAGATTTGATTGGTTGTTGTTTAAATTTAATAGGTTCCAAAACTACTGAACTAATTTAGAAATTTCTTTGACCATTAGAAAGCTACATTCTTTCCGAGTGACATAAGCTATATTTTATCGTGATATTCCCATGGGAACGAGTACCATGCGGGTAAAACCGCGAGGATCCGCATGTTATTAAATTTATTGTTAAATTTATTGCTTGAGTAAATAATGTATCAAAAATTCAAACGCAGATACAGATTAAAAATAAGGTCCTGTAGTTTATTTACAAACAACCTTAGTAAAATATAGTTCATATTGCAGTAGTAGTAGATAAAAGACCAACCTACTATATTTTACTGAGGTTATAGTCTGTAAATAAACTACACGACCTTAGCTTCAATCTGTACGATTGTAGATACATTAATACTTAGCGAGCAATAAATTTGATTGAGGGCGCCCCACTTGTCGGCTCTACTCGCCTTTACTTAGAAACTGCAATTTTATGATCAAATTTTTTATGTTTTCCGAGTCACGGTCTATACACATGCGAGACCTCCATAGAATTCCAGATCAAAGATTCAAGAGATTCAAGATTCAAATTTGTTTATTTAATTTAGATTGTTATTTACAATACTTGTGAACGTCATAGAAGCTACGCCATCGGTTCGCAAACCCTACAGCGGGAGGCCTTGGAGAAGAACCGGCAAGAAACTCCAAGGGTTGTTTTTTTTCTAAAGTCGTTGTTAAAGGTCGCGAGAACCAGTTTAAGTAAAAAAAGGTAATGAAATAAAACAAAAAGCTCCATATTGTAAAAATCTACTATGTTTATACAACAAGGATTGGTTTTTTTACATAACACACATTACAATATAAATCACAAAGGAGAATGCCTACTAGGTACCTAACTACCATAGAAATAAATATGTAGTTTAAAAAACTATAAAAACACACTTTTATAGGAGAACAGACTAAAAGTACAAAATAACCGTCTATTCAGTAACTGAAATTAAAAAGCGTGGTGCGCGTATTCCTTACTTGAATGCATGCTTTGCAAAGGGCGCACCACGCTTTTAAATTTCAGTTACTGAATAGACGGTTATTTTGTACTTTTAGTCTGTTCTCCTATAAAAGTGTGTTTTTATAGTTTTTTAAACTACATATTTATTTTTTACTTTTTAGTTTAACAAATGCCAAGCTATGGATGGGGATAGTAATCGATTTCACAGTCCATTCATGTGTCTGCCCAAACTCAAAGGCGTGATTGTATGTATTTAGTTTTAAAAATTCAAGTGGAGTCTATTAGTTACCAGATGCGCGAGCCGAACCCTTACTTCCTCCTTGCTCCATCATCAGACCCTCACCACCAAGTGTAGCAAATAGGTCTCATCAGAACGAAACAAATGAGCCCAAACTCGAGGGGTTTCCTAGTGGTAATTAAGGAGTGCCACTGACTTCCTCCCTGCTCCATCATCAGACCCTCACCATTAAGTGTAGCGAATAGGTCTTATCAGAACGAAACAAATAAGCCAGAACTCGAGATGTTTCCTATTGGTCATTAAGGAGTGCCACTGGCTTCCTCCCTGTTCCATCATCAGACACTCACCACCAAGTGCAGCTCATAAGTCTCGTCAGAACGAAACAACGGAGCCTAAACTCGAGGGGTTTCCTAGCGGTCATTAAGAAGTGCCACTGGCTTCCTCCCTGCTCCATCATCAGACCCTCATTATTAAGTGTAGCGAATAGGTCTCATCAGAACAAAACAAATGAGCCTAAACTCGAGGGGTTTCCTAGCAGCCATTGAAGAGTTCTATTGCCCACCTCTTGACTCCATCATCATATCAGCTCGATGGTAGCAAATTATTGTATTGTCATCGGATTCATATAGACTTGCAAAGTTTCAAATCAATACCAGAATTAGAAGTAGGTTAAAATTGAATTCCAAGATTTTCTTACATTGTGACTTAGTTACAAGTGAAGCTAATAAAAGTGTGGTAAAAAAGAAATGTCTCAAAAAAAACAAGCATTATTAAGTAATAAAATAATAAACAGTTTGAATCGAGATCTTTACTAGCAAGCATATTTTTTTATATATTTAGAATATAGCGAAGCGACATCTAGTGGTAAAAAAATATACTTACTTTTAGCAAAATGACATTAAAAAAACACGTTATATATAAGTATCCAGTTTTTGGCAAACGGAACAGAAAACGTTGTCGCACTATAATTTCGATTTAGCCAGTGGCCTAATTAACGTCTTTTTCAAAACATAAACTGTCGTTGACGTTTGAAACTGTTTTTCAAAATGAAAAGAGCACATAAAAATAGTTTTCGTACGAGTCTTTAAATTTTCCTTTCGCATTGTATCCAGCCATATTTTTCTTTTTTTGTTATTTTAGGCAACCTAAAACAGTAAAAACAGTTTAAAATTAAAACACTCAATTTACACTTGAAATTTGAAAGCATCGATAATTCGATAAAAAAAATGCTATAAGGGCAACTCTAGCGAAAAACAAACAGATTTATATTTTCTTGAAATACACCAACAAAACTCACCAAAATAAGTAGTAAGCTAGATTTGGTATGAATTCTAAGTAAACTATTCACAGGAAAACCAAAACACAAGGCATTTCTTGTATTGTTTTAGTGTTTTTGCAAAATAAATAGTACGTACCGGTGTAATGTAATATTTGGACGATTTTCACTTTTTTTGATGCCACAAACTACCACATTGCAATTAGACATGTTCCTTGTTGCTTTCTCCCACTTATTAATACCTTTTATTCTTATGAAAGTCTCAAATTAAAAGACTTTTATCACAAAACACTGCAAATACAACTCGCGTTGACAGCTCACATACCGAGAAACTTAAATGGCGGCCGGCTTCAATCATGCATTACGATGACGTCACGTTTCAATGTTGCCAAAAAATAGGTCGAATAAATATATTGCTGTCTCTTTTTACATGAAGTATTGGAGGTAAGATAGAACAAGATGGCTACAGGTTTATGAGTACAATGTCGATTTAGCTCATATTTGTATAACCGATAGTTCTTAAAGAACAATATGCCATCTCCAATTCTCCATAGGATTCAGTACTCAGAGCTTAATACTCTGAGGTAACTGGAGCTCTCACCCTGAATAAAAAAGTGTCGCCAGCAAATTTGACATTTATGTATGTAGTGGCTGTCAGCTGTCTCATCCTTACTTCCTTACTTCCTTACTTATATTATAAATGCGAAAATGTCTGTCTGTGTGTTACACAATCACGCCTAAACTACTGAACCGATTTAAATGAATTTTGGTACAGAGATAGTCTAGAGCCTGAGAAAGGACATAGGCTACTTTTTATCCCGGAAAAATAACACATTCTCGCGGGATAACGTCGTGTAGTCCACGCGGGCGAAGCCGCGGGCGGAAATCTAGTATGACCATACGTATTTTTTAAAGTGTAGGTGAGACGGAAGACAGCCACTGTGTTATTTGTGGTATTCAAAAAATTGTTCGTACTGCACTCTCCAGTTACCTCAGTATTAAGTCGAGCTTCATGCACAGAACGGGTGAAACCATAGTGAAACTACACACTCTGACAGCTGTCAGAGTAAAATTTCACCGAGCCACGGAACGGCTAGAGCGCGCCTCGGAGTGCGTTCGAGTGCACTCGATCGAAGCGACGCGACGGAACGCACGCCAGCCCATAAACCATAAACATTATAGCGGTACCTATCCCGCGCTCCCATTGGCCAAATTTAAAAAAACATAGATTAAAGACTAACGTAAACTGCAACAGCTGAAATCTCCAAAATGTCTGTTGTCCGTTGACGCTACATCAACATTTTGGGGGTGAATTTAATTTATTGCATTTGCTTCTTTTTAGAATTATTAACGTTGTTTTATGAAAATGTGCTACTAAAACGTGTAAAATAACGATCATCTGCTTTGGTCGACATCATTTGTGCACGTGGCCCGCTAAAGCTGATCTGGTAATTCGTTTCTGTTTACGGAAGAAGCGGGACAATGGCATTCAGAATTCACGAGGATCAAGAAAATTCATCATTAGGGCTAAGAAAAGAAGATGTGTTTTCGGTGGCAAACCAGAGACGGGCATTAGGCGACCTTAGCCACTTCGCTTGCAATCAAAACCGGAATAACAAACTTGTGAGTTGGTTGATCATTTTTTAGTTTTTAGTCGTGTGCAAGAATTTCATGTTTTTATTCACACAATTTATTGCTGTAGCCCGGGCTGACGACTGGACCTTGCAAAGTTCAAGATGAGAACAGAGCAATACGTCAGATCAAAAATGAGAAGAACATTGTACCCCCTGTGGCACAATTCCGCGCCTTCAATGTGTATGAAGACAAACCAACTGAGGTGGAGTTGAAGAAACGCGAGCCCACGTTCAAGCACTTCGTCGCCAAAGATGTCAAGAAAGACAATTTCTTCAAAAATGAGGCTGATAACGTCAAGGCCCTATGTGCTCAAATCAAGAAACAACCAGATTGGCAGAAAGATGAACCTCAAATCAGGTAAAAAAATCTTGGGTTCCAATATTTCAAATCATAGCCATCTTGAATTAACATTTTGTAAGTTGTAGGTAGTTAATTTTTTTTCTTACAAGTTCAGCAGAACTTTCTAGCTTGAGTATGGAGTGATTTAAAGCACTTTATTCTGCCATCATTATAACCTCAGTTGATATACATATATATCTTAGTTATTTTATCTTACAGGCTTCCTTTGCAAGAAAAGAAAGATGTTGAATCACCTATGTCTGTGGTGGACACCAGCATTTTATCTATGTCCATTTCAAAGAATGAGAGCCAACTCCTTGATAGCATTTATGAAGAGGATGATGCAGATGATGCTACCACGGCCCAAACTGACCGAGAAATGTTTTTCCATGTGATAGAATATCGTCAAGATATATATGAATACATGAGAGAGATTGAAGTAAGTAATGTATTTAATTTTTCATACATACATTAACATCTCACAACTTATTCTATTTTACAAAATTAAAAATAATTAATTGTTATCATTCACATTGGGTATTGGACTCAAATCAAGATTTTTGTTTACCCTCATTTAACTCAATGCTACATATTCCCACAATCAAGCACGCTTATTTGAAAACAAAGTTACTTATTTCTTATGTATGTTTTAAGACAAAAAATAGAGCCAATCCCCGCTACATGCGCAAGCAGCCCGACATCACTCATGTAATGCGCTCCATTCTGATTGACTGGCTTGTGGAAGTTTGTGATGAGTATGGCCAGCAAAGTGAGACTTTACATCTTGCCGTGTCCTATGTGGATCGTTTCTTATCATTCATGAGCGTGGTGCGGACCAAACTACAACTGGTTGGAACTGCAGCCACTTATATTGCCGCGTAAGTATTGTTCAAGTCTTATAAAACTAGTTCTATACATTAACTTTAAAAGTAGTCTTCTCTCAAAACTATATGGGCTAGTTGAAACTCAGCAGTAACAGTGCGGTTGGGTGACCATGATCACGCATTTCTTATTTACATTATGGCCTGGGAGGATTCTCCTTCTTCTTTTTGTGCAATGGCTTTTCCCTTTCGGATTTCGCCACGCCAATATCCAGTTTCTAGCTCTGTTGGTTGTTTCTACAGACTCATTGCTTGTTTCGTAATCTCTTATTTACATTATGGCCTGGGAGGATTATGATTGTTGTCAGCATCATTTGACAGATGAATGATGACACATTGCTACTTTTCTGTGATAAGGTTTTTATTGGTGCAAAAAAGAAGTAGCAATGTATCACATCCATCTGTCAAATGAAGCAGCTATACCGATGCCGACGACACTTGGGCGGTAGCTCCACTGAGCAGACAGGTGTAAATAAATGTTAGAAGTTACCTTCTACCTGTCACAGAATATCACCGGACTAGTCTCAATAGGCTGGCACTCGCTCGACTTGTCGCACACGCAGCGCACGCATCTGCATATGTCGCCATCTGTCTCGCTTCGCGTGTATTACTTTCACAGATAAAGTAGTACCTCTGACAGCCCTAGCAGATTGAAGCGAGACGGCAGACAGTTATTGTACTTTGAATGCTATATGCATGAAGTAGGTAAATATCTTGGGGATTTTGCGCCGCTTGTATGGAAGTGAGACAGGCCTGGTAATGTATCCAAAATCCCTTCTGCCTGTGTCTGAACTAGCCCATAATGCTTTTCTTCTTTGCCTATAAACTTAGATAACTTTTTCCTACTTATTTACTTTTTGTTATTGAATCTAAAAGTCACATTCATTACTATTCTGTTACAGGAAATATGAAGAGGTATACCCACCAGAAGTGTCAGAGTTTGTGTACATTACTGATGACACATACACAAAGCGTGAAGTGCTGCGAATGGAGCATTTAATATTGAAGGTCTTATCCTTTGACCTGTCAACACCCACCTCACTCGCATTCCTGTCACATTACTGCATCTCCAATGGGCTGTCCAAAAAGACATTCCATTTAGCAACGGTAAGTATTAAATCATTCTTTAATTGACAATTAACTAATTAGGAACAAGAACTTAATTTCTCTTAGATTATTGTATAGTTTTAAGTACAGATTTTTATATAATAAATACAAAATAATAGAGAGCTGTTTCACATTTTTACATAGTATTTAACAAATTTTAATATGAAATCTGCTATGCTCCTCAACTTCAAACTTATAAAAGTTGCTAAAGTATGACTTTTAAAATAGCCTATTGTATACTTCTTGTTACAGTACATTGCGGAGCTAAGTCTGTTGGAGGCAGACCCCTACCTGCAGTTCTACCCCTCAGTGACCGCGGCGAGCGCGCTGGCCACGGCCCGCCACTGCCTCTTGTGTGAGCACTGCTCAAGTGATGACACTGATTCTACAGTGGAGAAGAATATTGTCAGAGGTAATACTGAAAAAGAGTCGGCCCGTGTAGTGCTCCTTCATTCAATGGTAGATAAAGAAAATCATAACTGTAAAACACATTATCGTTCCGTTCTCTTTGTTGGGTCTCTTTCGGTCCTGCAATGAATTTTGTCTTTGAATTGAATACTTGGTCTTTAAAGATGAAAAATTTTAGATCTACCGTTGCATCAAAAAGCGCTCCATGAGTTAATAAGAATGTATTTGTTCTTTTTAACCGACTTCAAAAATTTAAAAGGAGGAGGTTATCTATTCGTCGCCTTTTTTTTTATATGTGTATGTACACTGATTACTCGAAGACGGCTGAACCGATTGAAATGATTCAAACGTTATAACATCAGGTTTTTTTCCAAGTTGGTCCCATTCTTTGAAATTTTGAAATCGATCCATAGTTTTCAGGAAATCTTGAAAATACTGTCGTTTTTGTTACCACTTTATGTAAATTTATTATGTATCTTTAGGCATAACTCCTTCGTTTATAAACCGATTTAGATGATTCTTGTTTTGTTGGAAAGCGGATACCTCGAGGTATTTTAACCAACCTTAAAAAAGGAGGTTCTCAGTTTGATCACATACCTATTTACAGGGTTGCATGATTTAAATCACGATTTTTATTGCATGATTTTTTTAATAAAAATCACTGATTGAAATCAAAATCCGAAAAAGGAATTAAATAAACGTTGGGAGAGCATATAAATCAACTGTTATGTTCGAAAATAATGTTAATACAAAGTACGATAGGTGCAAGCTAAGTTGTTGATAAGAATAAAATCAAGAAATAAAAAATTTCGGAAGTCTAAACATACAAACACTCAAAACTCTAATCTTTTTTTCTGGTTAAAGTAACATTCACTTTTTTGGTGATGTTGACAGCACTATAGATAAATTCTACCCAAATAAAAATGTTGCACACAAAAGAAAAACTATGGTAATATTAGCAACACCTAATAAAAATCAAAAAAATCAAATAAATCTAAAAAATTGATTGACTGATTTTTTTGATTGAAATAAAAAAATCATGATTTTTTTCAACCCTGCCTATTCACCAGAATACACGTAAATTGATGATCATGATGCACTAAAAAGAGTGAAATAAAAAGTACATGTTTCACGCCCGACTTCAAAGTACTTACGTTATTTGGTGAGGGATTATTTCTTACTGTTTTGATGTAATTTTTTTGAAGGCGGTTTTATTTTTTTATAAAAATAATTTTAGCTGGATCTTGTCTATGTGTAAATTAACAGAAGCTCAAAATTCTGTCCCTTATACAAATGTGCTTTCGCTATAATAGAAAGCACAATTGTATTGTGTTGACGAAAATGATAAACCGCGTATTTTGCTGGGTGTCAGTTACTAGTATAGTATTATATTATCTGTGGTGTCAGTCAAGCCACCAATGCCATAGTTAATGAAGCTAATGTTTACGTAGATGGTTGAGGAAGGAAAAACTTAAAAACCTTGTCTTAATAAAACTCTGATTGGTTCTCAATTATTGGTGTTCAATGATTCACATAATTATTTTAAGTTACATTTGTTGCAAGCAATGTCATCAATTCATGATAGCTTCACACTGATGTAGGATAGTGTTAAATCATGCAGTTGCAAATGCAAGTGTGAGCCATAGTATTTACAAAATACTAGTAGATACCCGTGAATCCTTCCGTGTGTAATCATCCAGTTTTAATTTTCAGATGCACTTTTTGTGCATGTTTTTAACCCCCCAACTGAAAGATCAGACTGTTCAGATGTTTTAAGGTCATCAGCTCTTTTTGTTAGCTGCGGTAGTAGGGATCTTACGCGCATATTAATAGGTATTTGCACTTTATTTACAAACGTTTTGTGTGTAATTTAAAAAGAATGAAATAAAAATTACATTAATTATGCCCTGATAAAAAAAAATATTTTCTGTTGGTCAGAGGACCCCAAAACGAGGTGTGTTATAAGGGTATATGTTAGAGAACACAAAGGGGTGCGCAGACATACGTAGAGGTCCGTTGTGATTGCTAGAAACGTGCGCGGTACGCGTCCACGCTTGCAACGACCATGAAATGAAAGGCAGAATGATACATTGCATGTTATGTTACACCAATCTGGACGCATCATAAAGGCGGCCCTGACACACATCAGTCAGGGCCGCCGACTGGACCCTAATCCGTCAGGAGACAAAAAAAAATTGTTGCGTTCATTTTGTATGAATTCGTTCACACACGTCGTCCGTGCCCGGGCACTGAAGTTCCACCGCCAGTCCGTATGTGAACAAGTTCATACAAAGTTAATGCTACGATTATTTTTTTTCCTTTTAACGGATTACGGCCCTGATATATAGTACCTTAGGTACCTTTAGAGCGTTATCACACAAGCAAGTTGTGAGCAAATGAAAAACTGGGCGAGTGCCCAGCAAGCTCGCCGCGAACGACGCCGCGGGTGGGCAGCAAGTTCTTGGTGTAATTTCCATTAAAAATAAATCGATATTCTGCTCACACTCGTGTCTTCTGAACGCGAACGAGTGTACAAAATGGCATCGACAGCGCTGTTCGCCGCGCAATCGCCCCGCTTTCCACTCGCTCGCAAATCGCTAGTGTGATAAGTCCCGTAGTGTGCATAATTGAAACGCTTCCACAAATAAAAGATATGTTATTATTAATGTTTTAGCAGGTGTACTAACGAGCCACGAGTCGCGTGTGCCCGCGCACTCGTCGTGTATAGCAGCAGCGTGGCCCGCGTCGCTGGCGGCAAGCTCGGGCTACTCGCTCGCCGAGCTGGAGCCGTGCTTGCGTGAGTTGGCGCGCTCGCACGCGCACGCTCGCCACGCGCCCTACCAGGCCATCCCCGACAAGTACAAGAGCAACAAGTGAGTCAATATTGCACTCGTCGTGTGTAGCGGCCCCTGGCGGCGAGCTCGGGCTACTCGCTCGCCGAGCTGGAGCCGTGCTTGCGTGATTTCTCGCGCACGCCCGCCACGCGCCCTACTAGGCCATCCCCGACAAGTACAAGAGCAACAAGTGAGTCACGTATTGCACTCGTCGAGTGTAGCAGCCCCTGGCGGCGAGCTCGGGCTACTCGCTCGCCGAACTGGAGCCGCGCTTGCGCGAGTTGGCGCGCTCGCTCGCGCACGCCCGCCACGCGCCCTACCAGGCCATCCCCGACAAGTACAAGAGTAACAAGTGAGTCACGTATTGCACTCGTCGAGTGTAGCAGCCCCTGGCGGCGAGCTCGGGCTACTCGCTCGCCGAGCTGGAGCCGTGCTTGCGCGAGTTGGCGCGCTCGCTCGCGCACGCCCGCCACGCGCCCGACCAGACCATCCCCGACAAGTAAAAGCAACAAGTGAGTCAAATATGAATCCGCAGGAGAACTAAAACAAAACAACCGACATCGCTCAAAGGATTGCATCGTTGAAGTGGCAGTGGGCGGGATGCGGGACACATAGCGCGGAGAACCGTTGGCCGTTGGGGCGACAAGGTTCTCGAATGGTGACCGCGTACCGAACGACGTTCCGTGGGCAGGTCCCCTACAAGGTGGACCGAGACGATCTGGTTAAGGTCGCGGGAAGCCACTGGATGCGTGCCAAGCAGGACCAATCGTTGTGGAGATCCTTGGGGGAGGCCTATGCCCAGCTATGGGGATCGTTTAGCTGACATGATGATAATGACTGATATTATAAAAGTGAAAGTGTGTTTGTTTGTTTGTCCGTCTTTCACGTCAAAACGTCCCGTCTTTCACGTCAAAACGGAGCAACGGATCGACGACGTGATGTTTGGTATGACGTAGTTTAGGAGCTGGAGAGTGACATAGGCTATTTTAATCCCGGAAAGACATCATATTCCCACGAGATGACGTCGTGTAGTACACGCGGGCGAAGCCGCGGGCTGTAGACGTAAATAATTAATGAAATATGTGACACCAACACCATCACATACATTGTTCCAATCCCGAACTAAGCAGCTTAACCACCTGTGTTATGCCAATTGGAAACAACAGGGTATTACCACATACAACGTTTATTTCCAACGTTTACGCGACCGGGAATCGAACCCGGGATCTAAGAGATAGTGGCACCTTGAAAACCGGTTTTTGCACCACTCGACCACGGAGATCGTGGATAATAATTTGTGTAGTTTATATTCTTAAATTTGTTTATTTTTCTTCTGCCTAGTTTAAGTGTCGACCCACACGAACCACAACCACACCACATCGCAGCGAAAAAATGGGGTTACATGTAGGGTTGCCAGATCCTAAAATAAAAAAAGCCGGACTCAGCGCTGTATTAGGCCGGACATTTTGCCCTAAAAGCCGGACATTTTGCCCTAAAAGCCGGACATGGTGTTTGTGGAAAGCAAAACACACTATTTAAAGCCGGACTTAGAGCGCTTCTACACGTCCGTTTTTTCACCAGATAATGGACCGTGTTTTTACCCGATTCACGGTGGTCTATGGTTTCGGCGTAAATTGTTCGCCGGTCTGGTGTCCGTTGCATGTATACACATTCATTATAAAGCATACCTACACCACCGCGAATCCGGTAAAAACACGTTCCGTGTCCGGTGTAAAAAACGGACGTGTACAAACAAGCGCTCTTACCTACGCCGCCTCTCCTCGAAAGCCCGGGTATTTGGAAGTTCAGCTAGGTAAAATCAAAATCAAAATCAAAGGTAGGGTCGGTTCTAAGAAATGGGAATCAGGTTTAACCGGGTTTAATGTAATAAGAAATGGGATGTGATCGTTTTCCAGTTCCAGATAACATGACTAATTAAGCATAATATTTAGTCATCAAACAATATCGTGTTATATATGAGGTAACTATAGTATAATAGCTCTAATAACTTTCACTAATGATAAAACGCAAAAATCACGCCGCACGCACCACGGGGCAAAAAGCCGGACAGGCCGGACACGTAAATATTTGGCCGGACATGACCGCAAAAAATTATTTTTATAAAAAAATAAAACCGCCTTCTAAAAAACCACATCAAAAAAGTAAGAAATAATTCCTCACCAAATAAATAACGTAAGTACTTTGGAAGTCGGGCGTGAAACATGTATACAATTTTTTGTTGTTTTTGTTAAAACCCGCCCGACTTCAAAGTACTTACGTTATTTATTTGGTGAGGAATTATTTCTTACTTTTTTGATGTGGTTTTTTAGAAGGCGGTTTTATTTTTTTATAAAAATAATTTTTATTTCACTCTTTTTAGTGCATCGTGCAGGCAATTTACGTGTTTTCTGTTAAATAGGTATGTGATCAAACTCAAAACCTCCTTTTTCGAAGTCGGTTAAAATACCTTGAGGTATCCCCTTTTTAACAAAACAAGAATCATCTAAATCAGTTTATCAACAAAGGAGTTATGCCTAAAGATACGTATTAAATTCACATAAAGTGGTAACGAAAACGACAGTATTTTCAAGATTTCCTGAAAACTACTGAACCGATTTCAAAATTTCAAAAAATGGGACCAACTGTGAAACCAACCTGATGTAATAACGTTTGAACCATTTCAATCGGTTCAGCCTTCTTCGAGTAATCGGTGGACATACACAAAAAAAAAACATACATACAGACGAATAGAGAACCTCCTCCTTTTTGATTTAGAAGTCGGTTAAAAAGCCAAACATGTCCGGCTAAAGCCGGACACCTGGCAACCCTAGTTACATGTGAATAGTGTCAATGCAACTTGTCAATGTAAAATGTCGTTGTCGCTAGTAGTTGTGATGTGGATGTGGCCGGCCGCTAGTTCGCAGCGTCGTCGCTGGTGGTTGCGTTGTGGCCGGTATCACCCATGCGGTCGATAATGACCGACTGCAAAATGTGGTACGTGTGAATTGTACTATTCATACAAAACCAATACAAAATGTGCTCCGCTCACGTGTTGTGGTTATGATTCGTGTGGGTTGGTCCTAAGAAATAGAATGTCTTTGACGCTGTGGTAAACGCTTTTGGCCCACGGTTGTGGCGGCAACTTCAGCTAGTCGATGGGTCACTAAAAATTACTAGCTTGATAATGTTAAGCCATTGGTCTTTTTTTCGTTCTTTTCAAGGTCATCAGGAGTGGCAATGTTGTTGTTTAAATTATTTTGCCAGTTCTTTTTAGGTGTACTTTTCTTAATTGATTTAGTTCAAACAAGTAATCTTTTTTACAGGTATGAAGCTGTATCGACGATTGAACCGCGCCCCATGTTCCCAGTAGGCCCGTACCAAGCGCCTGCCCCAGCCAACAACGCGAGGCCCGCGGCCGAAGCCGCGCGGGCCAGCTAGTATTATTTAGAAGTTATTCCACAATGCGCAATGGACTAATGTTGGTTTGGCACGCCAACGGAAAGACTAAACTCGGTCTGTTACCGAGTCCAAGTGGCATAGTATATTTTTCTACGATTTTACACATCAAATGTCATTCCAAGATGGATAATGATTCTCGATAAGAAAGCATACAAGTAACAACTTTACAGAAAGTATTTATCGATGATGACGGCCAGTTTGCACTCGACACAAACAGGTGAGTAAGTTCTGTTACAATTTAATATCCAGTAATGTTGTGAAATAAGTGTGTGAATTGTTGTGTTAGATTTTAAAGAGTAACTGTTTCCAATAGAAATGAAAAGCTCAACTTTTTTATTACGTAACTTGCCTTTGGACTTTACTGTCATTGAATACATGGCATAACTTAATAACCAAAGAGATTTCAAATTGGCAATTTTGCCATTAATTAGTTTAATGATAAAATACACTGGTAATAACACCATTGAGGACTTCAGATTGCTAGTATATCTGTGCTTACCCAAGAACTAGTAATTTGCTTATCATCTATAAACACCTTAATATAAATAAGCTATATTAAGTCACCATGTGTTCAATTTGTGGAGTTCGTCTTCCCCGATTTAACTGTACAACGATTTTAATTCATAGGGTGATATGTAGTTAAAATGTTGGCAACTATTATAATGTATAATTGTGATCGAAAGCCGCGCGGATCAAGTTTCTAGTGAAATTAATTGTTATTGTATATGTATGGTTGTCATGTTATTGATATTAGTGTAACGCATTGATTGTTGTTAAATTTAACGAAATACTAATTTGTATGATGGACAATACTATCTCGCCTATGAATTCTAATTCAAATAGATTTTTCTCAAAATGCTACAGATGCATAGCTAGGTCCCCTTCTATTACTATGTTCCATTTGCAGTAATGTTTGTTAGTAAATTATTATTTTTGAGATAATTATAAGGTATGTTTTTAATATTGATAAGTAGTTTTAAAGTAATTTAATATAATATAATCGATATTTTTCTCCACTTTTGTAAATGGAGGTAGTACGAGTACCTATTTTGGTAATATATTAAAAGTACAATAAAGATAATTGGTTTCACTTTATCGCCATTCTGTCTTCGTCGCACAACTTCGCTTTTTACTACCTTTTAATTAATCATCCTCAACCATTTAATGTCCCCACTGCTTGGGCCTGATTGGGCCATGTATGACCCCCCGCACGGGACCAATGCGGATTGGTGGCTATTGACGACTGCAAACATCCGGGACCAACGGCTTAACGTGCCTTCCGAAGCACGGAAGAGTTCGAGATTATCAATTTTTGGTCACCCATCCCGTGACCGACAATAGTTGTTTGTTGCTTAAGGACCCCACAGACTATCAGTCCGCCAGCAGGCAACGGCCTGTCAGTTGGCCGCAATCTGCCACACTCACAGTTTTACATACCTACCTACAAAAAACCGAGTACAGTACCACAATCTTTTCTGTTCCGGTGGCCAAAATGTGAAACTAACGTGTTTTTTTAGTTGATGTCCAACCATAGCGCTGCAGGCGGCAGAAGCATGCAGAAGTCAGGGCCGGTTAAATTGCTACAAAAACGTACATAGCGCCGCCGCCGCCGCTGTCACCGGAACAGAAAAGATTGTGGCCGATTGCGACCAACTGACAGGCCGTTGCCTGCTTGCGGACTGATAGTCTGTGGGGCCTTTTAACCTTAACGATCGCAGGCCGAGCGCGTTAACCACTACGCCACGGACTCCTCCACCTTATTACTAATTTTATTGTTAGTTCGCAATTGCTGATTTTTATTGATGTCAGTATAAATAAAATTTAAAGTCTAGCCAGATCAGAGAGCCAGGTGTGTCAGGGCGACGTTGAAGAATGGTTTCCTTCCGCTCGTTTCTCTGCTGCCAAATAATTGTGAACTATGCGTGAACTGAAATAAGGTTGTTAGCTTGTCGGCCGCGGAAAGCGTTCGGTAGCCGCTGCGGCCGATCGTCTATTTGGGGAGCACCAGCGTCACCCGACGCTCGCTGGCCGCGTCTCTAGCACAGAATAAATACTACCAGTATTTCATCTTCATAGTAAAGGTCTGAACGCAGGTCATGACTGTTCCTCGATCTGGGTATGTTCTTGGAAGGATTTATATAAAGCGTATACCAAGATCCTTCCAAGTCTTGGAATCCAAGATCATACTGAGCTCCAGTACAGGCGATGAGTTAAATACAAGTAGCGGCACGTAAGTTTAGCGCTGACCGAAACGTGGAGGGTATGCGCAGAAGCAAAGCCATCTTCTATCTCACTCGTTGCACTCAAGCAACCGAGTAATAATAGCGGGCCATGGCAGAAGTCAAAAATAAGGTGCCTTGCGCCATATCATAAATTGGCAGCTATCCCCCGGTCTGCGCTAAACTTACGTGTCGCTACTTGTAAAATGTGGAGACGACAATGCGACACGAAATTCAATGCCGTAAATATGAGGACGGTCCTAGTCTGTATTAAGAAATAAAATATCTAGTAGTTTAGTCACAATGAAAAATAATTTGAAACTTTTTCTATACAATGTAGGTATAGAGGCATACTTCAGCTATTACTTCAGCGTTGTATTGTAAGTATTGCAAATGTTGTTGTATTTTGTACTTATCTGTTTTGGTACTGTTTAGTTTGATTGCATGCTTTTTTTAATTCATAGAAGTTTTTAAAACTTCCTAGACTATTCTAGGAAGTTTTGATAACTTCTATAATATAAATTTAAAAAAAATTGCTCAATAAAATATTTCTATGAACTAGTGCCACCAATGTTTTCAATTTTATTATCGCATTGTCGTGTCCACAATCCACATTGTATAACTTGCGTTCTGACCTTTTATCCTACTAATATTATAAATGCGAGTTTGTGAGTATGTACTATGTATGTATGGGTGTTTGTCTTTCACGCAAATACTTTAACGGATTTGGTTTAAATTTGGCACACAGATTGTAGATAGCCTGGATTAAAACATAGGATACTTTTATCCAGATAATCCCACAGGAACGGGAACAACGCGGGTGAAACGTGGGCGGCCGCTAGTATGAAGATATAATACTGGTAGTCCATTTATTCTGTGTAGCTAGTCTGCGTCCTCGTATGGATCGAAGGAAAAGCAACAATAGCTGTCGAAAAGATTTATTTTTAAGAAAAATATAATTCTATCGTTTTATAATCTCTTGATTGGCGAGGTTCTTTATAAGAATTTATTTGTACTTTGATAGATATTTTTTCGGTGGAACTGGATCACGAGGGATGCTTCTCTTGAGTGTAGACATTGCCGAAGCCTTTCTTGCCAGTAGTCGGACCTGAAAAAAAAACGAATATAAATAATAATGATAATAAGTAGGTAGTTTGTTGGCACTGTTTTTGGTTTATTTACAAGAAATCATTTCGTAAAAATACAAGCGCACATTTTCAAGAATTGTTTTTCTAGGTTAAAGCTTTAGAATTCCATGTATGATAAATACGCGTTTCAGTTTGATGATGGAAAAAATAAACACATATTTAAGAAATGACTTTCATAGTTGGAGTTTTCAGTCTTGTCTATGGTTACAATAGCGATATAAAATTGTAGAGTAGTAGGTGTTGATAGGGACTACCCTGCAATTAATTTCAATAACAGCAAGTATTCAGTTCATGAAATAACTTTAATATTACCAAATAACGCGGTACCCGCATCATATACCTAAATAGGGTTTTGTTTTGATCAGAATCTATATTTAAAGTTATTTCCCATTGGCGTATCTTCTGTGCAGAACGTGAAAGCAATCTACTTTAGTTGGTATTTCCAGGAAACGCCGAACATTCAAAGAAGTGGTATATTATATCGGCTAGATTTAACCTTCAAACGCGCGCCAATTCGGGGACTCGGGACGTCTCGGTCTGAGAGCAGAACAATTTAAATTGTTTATGTACGAGTAGGGAGCGTTTTGGAGCGAGACGCGGTGCATAAACATGATAAATCATCCGATTCTGTCGTTCGGTCGGTCTGTGTGTCGTCTCGAAGCCCGCAGCACCCCGCAGATAAGGTTGCTAATTATATTCATGTGTTTTAAATTATCGATGTGCGTGATTATCGATGATATTGTTAACACAACACGATGTTATTAGCGAAGATACTGTGTTTTTATTTTTATCGAGTCGGCACGGTGGCACTGTTGCAAATATCTTGCCTAGGGCTATCCACATTTTCTCCCCCTATGAAAAATAAGAATGGAACGACCCCCAATATTTATTACGTAAGAAATGTAGAGGCCAAATTATACGTGTTTGTTTTATTTTAATGTTTATTTTTCAAAGTTTCTTTTTTGGAATGTTTGAATTATAAAATAAATGGTATGTCAAATGGTCTGTATAGCAGAACATCTATTAAGGGTACTTACAAATTACAAAGGGTTCGTCTTAATTTTTTACTTTGCGCATTTTCGTAATTTTACGTAAGAATTATCAAAAGTCCCTCACAGTCCCTTGTAACAAAAAATAAGATAATTCAATCGCTTTCCGGTGGTGGTGGTAATTTATAGATGGTCCCTTACAAACTTTACAGCCTGTCAAGTCAAAGTATAACATGGCGTAGGATAGGAGTGGCGTCCTCACCGGATTACTCTTTTTATGTCAAAATAATGTTTTTTTTATCCACAACGGGGTAGCACTTAGCTTTCATCACACCTGATGTTAAGTCGTGATAAGGCTGAGTCCGGGAGTAGTGCGCTTCCACCTGAGGCGCACTACTCCCGGAATCCTCAATCACTGAGGAACTGGCTATCTTATCTCTAACTGCCGGAACACAATAATGGTGAAAACATCATTGTTATGGCGTCAGACTTAGATAAGATGGTGGTAGCTAGCCAGGCGGACTAAGAACAAGGCTGAGTCCGGGAGTAGTGCGCTTCCACCTGAGGCGCACTACTCCCGGAATCCTCAATCACTGAGGAACTGGCTATCTTATCTCTAACTGCCGGAACACAATAATGGTGAAAACATCATTGTTATGGCGTCAGACTTAGATAAGATGGTGGTAGCTAGCCAGGCGGACTAAGAACAAGTCCTATCACCAACCAAAAAGAGTAGGCCCAACATAAGTTCCTTTTTCTACCACTCGCCAACTTAACATAAATACTTGTTGAGACTATAAGAACTTTGCAGTGCACGCCCATTGCTTCTCCCTACACGAAACTCCTTTCACGAATAAATGATTTTTAATTTTTAATCATTTTTTTCAAAAATTCAAAATTTTGCTAATTTTTCTAAAGTTTAGTTGTTTGCAAAATTTCTTTGGAAGTGCAAACATCTGTTTTGAAAAAAAAACCGCCGCCTGTTTTGATATATTTGACGGCGCAACTACCTATATTTAGCCATTGTTATGACTTACGACTAATAAATTAACTTTTATTTTTTCCACATGAAAGAGAATCACCAGCACGTCGAGGCTTATGCGTAATAAAATGTTATGATATGACGGACTTCATAAGTTGTACGTCGTCGGTCGCTCAATAGAAAAAGTTTATTTTTTTCAAACGTGAAGATTAAAAATATACGTCCGTACTTATTCTTATCTACATAGAATATTGCAGGATTTTAATAGCTTCGACTCGACCCGGCAGATAGTTTTGAGATAGATACCTAATAACTAATATATGGTGCTTTGAGTTTCCGTTAATGGGGTAAGTAAATATATACTTTCTTTCTTTGAGAAATGTACTAAACGTACCTAAACCATTACTTTTTTCTGGCCACATATAAGAAGATAGCAGATGACTGCTAATGGTAAACAAGCAAGGCTGCTTATGTGTTGGTTGCCAGGCCGGTAGGTAGATTCCTAAAGAAAAATGGATTTACCCCATTAACAGAAATACCCCAAATCACCTTTTAACTATTGTAGGCAGACGAAGTCTAGAGTTAACACACCCACACACAATTTTGTATTTTATCACAGTATGTTAGATACTTCTTTTGGTATTTTTACCTCTTCTAGAAGTTACTAATTACTATATCAGTATCACGACAACGTAAGATATTTATTTTAAGCCGATAATTGTTAAGGCGCTACTCGGAAAAAGTATGGACTCTTTGATATAAAACTATAGGACGGTTAGAGTTGTTATAAATCTGGTAATAAGATATATATTTCTTCATACCTTTATCTAGAATCGTATAGTTTCAGAAACACGATTTTATGATTTTGGCTCGACACTTTTTATTTTCGAAAATACCTCTAAAAAATAAGAAATATCAAGATTATTCTTATGGGGATACATATACTATTGAAAATTGGTTTAATTAGTGGACACCAATAATATTTAGGATCGTATAGAAGCATTTTTTTTAAATCGCTATAGTTTTTGAACACGAAGTGATTTTGCGTTTTTTTTTGCGTAATCGGCAAACTCGGTCTCGCTTCCGCGCGCGTCGTTTTCTCATTGCTATCTCGCTTTAGCATATTTTTTCCGAGTATCGCCTTAATTCTGCGCTTGAAGCGATTGTTCACATTTCCATAAAACACTGCGAACTTCCTATCCATATTAGTACTGGAACATTTTATTACATGTTTGGGGTTCAGAATTATTGATTGGTTGGTTGATGTTATTGACATTTGAGGCAGGTACCACGCATACTAAAGAATACTGCCCTATGCCTTCGTCGTTACTTCCGGAGCCCCGTAAGGAAAGAAATACACTTGATGAACTTTATAATTCCCCGCACGTTGGCAATATTGCCAAGCTCCCAGAATCTCGTAGCTAGCTAGTGTTTGTTATCAAATGCAAATCGAAGAGACCAAATTTGGTCAGTAACTGCTTGCTGCATTGAGTCAAGTGCTTAGTACGTCTGACTTCAATAAAACAATTTAAGGTCAGGCTATGCAGATGTAAGATAAATGGGATTAATTTGTTACTTGGTAATGTACAAATTTAATAAGGTACCAACCTACCTAGATTACATTGACTTCTATAAAGCATTAATGGAACGTTAAAGATCATATCCTATCTATCCTAAGCTAAGTCATGCATCGCCACTTAATAGTATCAGCAGCCTATTTTATTCAGCACAAACGTAACATGAGATTAGTTTTGTGTTTCTTTTTCTATATTAGCTAGTTATGCTAATATTAAACGGTTCAACCAAATTGATTCACTTTGGTTGAAAGGCGCAGAAATACAGGCGGACATTGACAATGAATGATTCACTTTTACGTTTACATTGTTCAATTTGGTTGCTTCATCCAAATTGAAAGACAAAAGTGAACCGTGTATTTCCGCAATAAAATAAATTTGTTGCCGTGACAAGACAACCTCCAGGAAAACAATAAGCTTCAAGCTGTGCATCATCGCTGTTAAGTACCTACAGTATGAAACTGTAAAAGAATCAAAATTCAAAATTGCTTTATTCAATTTAGTTTGAGATTACAACACTTGTGAACGTCAAAGAAGCTACGCCATCGGTTCGCAAATCGGGGAAGAACCGGCAATAAACTCGTCAAGGGCAATATTTTTTTTTAATTGTAACTTTTATAAACCGACTTTAAAAATCAAATAGCTTGATATTTGTTTCATTTCACGATATTATCGTTTCCTATATATATTATATATTAGGGAGTCAGTTACAAAAGTCAGTAGGTACTTAAGTACCAACTACCAAGAGTACCAACTAAGTACCTATAGTACCTACCTAATCAACATTTTAGTATCGAGTGGAAAACCGCCTCTATGGTCTAGTGGTTCATACCACCGATTTCAGACCCAGAGGCCCCGGTCTATATTCCCAGTGAGGGTACATATATTGTAGGTAGTCGGTTTGGTTGGTGGTAGGACTTCTTAGTCCGCCAGGCCCGCTACCACCATCTTATCTAAGTCTGACGCCATAACAATGATGTTTCAGCATTATTGTGTTCCGGCAGTTAGAGATAAGATAGCCAGTTCTTCAGTGATTGAGGATTCCGGGAGTAGTGCGCTTCCACCTTCAGCCTTATCACCACTTATCATCAGGTGTGATGAAGGCTAAGTGCTACCCCGTTGTGGATAAAAAAAAGTTTTGGTACATACTTAGTAAGTACCTAAGCCTAATTTTGTTTGAATTAAGAGTAGGTAGATACCGCTAACCTAACTAAATATACCGTACTTCGCTCTTACGTCATCGACCGCTTTTCGTTTGTTTTTAGATGATTTATCGAACGTATACCGGAGATTCGATGGATTTAATTATTGAGTGCGCAAACATCGTGTGAAAGGAAGCTTTTGGGGCGTTTCCTGGGAGGCGAGAAATGGGGCCGGCCGTGACGCACGTTTTTACCTCTGCATCCGCTCCTCCGACGAATATGATTTTTTATAGATGTTACCGTAATTAAATCGGGGCTGAAATAGTTTTGAGTTGGTTTCCTTTCTACTTCTTTACACTGTCGAACTTCTGGTTCGAACCAGAGGTTTTGACCAGGTGAGACGGAATTTCGAGTTTAGGAATATAGCTACCACATTAGTCGCCGTACGCTGATTTTTCAAAATTGCATAGATAACTATTATTATGGGGCATTAAATACATAGACAAGAGCTTCGATATCGAAGAGAGAGAGGCATAATTAAAAGACGATTTGGGCTCCGGTAAACAATGTAAAAGTAGTAAGGGGAAGACCCAGGAAATAAAAGAGCAAAGTTATAGGAGCTGCCAATTAGTAAGACAATGCCCTGGCCATTGTCTTAATTAATGTCTTACTATCATCATCATCAATGAGCGATTTTCTGAGAGGACATTTAAAAAAAAAAAAGCTTCCAATTGCTTCACTAGATGGCGTTGAATAAGTATGTACATGTCTATGGTCTATTTTGGTATGAAACATATTTAAATTAATTACTTTTTAAAAACCCAAAGGAAACTAATAATATATTAAATAAGCACTACTGTGAGGAACAGAAACGAAATAGGTAAATTTAAAGATTTAGGTAAATAAATAACATCTGTCTGACGTTCCGTTTTACGTAAAAAAGTCGCGTCAAAGTAAAATTTATAACGTTCCGTTCCTTCTAGCTGCATAGGTGGGACAGCGCCATCTAGTGACTGAGCTTTCAGAAAATCGCCCATTCAGCTGTACGACGCTATATGCTTAGAAAATAATATATTTTAAAATTAATATTCAAGGACTATACCTACCTAAATAGCAATCAAGCCTGTGTGGGAATAAGTAGATAGATACGCAAAGTAGTTCAGTTAGTTATGAGAAAAAGTAAAATGCGTTACCATGCTGAGCATTGAACCCCAGACTTGTTATTCAAGGCGGGTGCGTGCTTCGTGGGATGAGCGCGTGTTATCAGGTGGTCCCTGAGAGCGATCGTCCGATTCGAAGTACGACGTACGAGACTTGTTTCCAATGTGAAATTGTATCGAATAGATGAGCCACAGCTAATTTATAAGAAAAACTTACATGTTATTTAAATTTTTACTTTTTTGCATTCACAATGCAATTTTTATACTTACCTAATTGAAAAATGGAAAATGACGTATTTTAGAAAAAATCGACCCGTCTCACAACTAGCTCCGATCGGACTCGAACCCACGACCTTTCGCTTTCCGGGCGACTGCTCTAACCACTGAGCTACGGAGTCATTACGAGAAGCGTCGAATTTATCCAATACTTCTTACGCGCTATATAGCCAGCGCTAATTTCATCAATGTGAAGTGGTTTCGAGAGAAACCAGATAAACCAGGTAGTCAATATCTATTCGTCGTATTTCTTGAATAACTTTTAAACTATCCACTGTAGTACTATAAAAAAAGTATATTTGATATCCTTACATCCTTACTATTCCTTACGTCCTTTCGTTTGATATTGCACACGCACGATACTTATGTATCCTACAGTACTAACGTAAAACTTTATTATTACATTTGACCCCGCTAAAATCACTGCAATCGTTTTGGAGCAAATTGGCTGCACACCGACGACGGACAGATGCACGAGGGATCCTATAAGGCTTTTGTTTATTGTCGAAACCCTAAAAATACTAAAGATGAGACTTGTAACTATTCTGCTCTGGGGACTAGGTTATAATGTTTGGACTTAATTGGAAATCCACCAAATATTCGAAGTCCTTTGAACATAAGATGATAACAATAAATTAATGAAACTATCCTCACCCGAGCTTTTAAAACAAATTCAAAGTTACATTGTAAGGTCTCTTTGGATTAGCCAAAATAAACAAACCTAGAATTCTCACAGAATATTTCAGTCTTTTTCATAAATAATAGAGAAACTACGTTGACATGGGAGGTCGCGGCCCATAAAAGTGCAGTGGAGACAGTGCTGCGCTGTCACGCATCCTCAGTCCGGTCACGTTGGGCGAGCCACGAAGAGCTCGTTACTTTTACTAGCCACTACGATGTCTTCACTATATACGATGCCTTTACAAATCTGACTACATTTACACTATCGGTAGACACTAAGGACGATGTATTTGGATTTTAATGGAGCATTTTAAATGAAGTTAAAAGTTGCATTGATTTATGTTTTGTTTCTTGTTCTAATTGACGATGTTACGTGCTAGCCGTTTTAAGATTTCTATAGGTACAGCTATGTTGAAGAGATATTGGCTTTATTTAAATTTTTACTTTTTTGCATTCACAATGCAATTTTTATTATTTTAAAATGGAAAATGAAGTAAAAAATGAATAAAATCGACCCGTCTCACGACCAGCTCCGATGGGATCCAGCTCCATCGGAGCTGGTTGTGAGACGGGTCGACTTTTTCTAAAATACTTAAGTACTTCATTTTCCATTTTTAGATCTTGACTTCTTTAATCTAGTTTCTTAGAAAATGTATTTAGATCTTGTCTGATGGCTGGCGCAGCCGAAATTTCATTCTGAAAACCTCACCATTAATCAACTTGATAAATCTTGAACATCTACATTAGGTAGGTATAGAAAGTGCTGTAAGAAAGGGCCTTCCGTATAGTATTTATTTTACTGTTGGTTAATGAATTAAAATAAACGTGCAAAAGTTCTAACAATAATGACATGTAATAATGATAAGTTGTCCACTCTGATGATACCTGTAGGTACTTAGATGATACTTAAGCTGAAAAGTAAGAATGATCAAAATTACTTTTTAGCAGATATTTTGATACTTCCGAAAACATCGGCAGCAGTTGTTTTTTATAGCTCTGGATGTCCTGGAAGATTATAATTTTTACTTTTCAATGGGTCTTTGAAAGGGTTTAACTGATAAGCGTCGCCGCACACGGGCCACTGTAAAACGCCGCCACCCGATCTAGTTTCCTTACATTTTACAAGCTTTTATTTAAGGCGATACTCGGAAAAAATGTGCTGAAGCGAGATAGCATTGAGAAAAAGACGCGCGCGGGAGCGAGACCGATTTTGCAGATTAGGCAAAAAAAACACAAAATCACTTCGTATTAAAAAACTACTGCGATTTAAAAAAAAATGCTTCTATACGATCCTCAATATTATTGGTGTCCACTAATTAAACCAATTTCCAATAGTGTAAGTAACCCCATTTAAGAATAATCTTGACTTTTCGTATTTTTTAGAGGTATTTTCGAAAAGAAAAAGTGTCGAGGCAAAATCATAAAATCGTGTTTTTGAAACTATACGAATCTAGATAAAGGTATGAAGAAATATATATCTTATTACCAGATTTGTAACAACTGTAACCGTCCTATAGTTTTAAATCAAAAAGTCCATATTTTTCCGAGTAGCGCCTTAACTTGCAGTGTATGTAGGTATGTGTGTCCGTTCGCAAATCTTACAAGCTAAATTTGATCCACTTTCCATTCCAGTGTCCGATTGAGCTGTAACTTTGCATACAGGTTTGGTTTGGATGACAATACAATATTAAAGAACAGTCAACCAAAAAGCTTGTCATAAAAACGAAGTTTTTACAAAACAGTTATTATATGAACGCCGGGGCGAGGCGCCGCCGTTAGACGTTCACTTGTTTCTTCTTCTACCTTCAAGCGGCGGCGTCTGTGGCATGTGTGCGGGGACGCTAAAACATTTCATATCAATATTACCAGCCACTTCCAAAATCAACAACGCTGCGCATGAAAGTTCAACAGCCCAATAAATCATCGGTCATATCGTATATCGTTAATAGTTGTCAAAAATCGGCGCGAACAGGAAGCGATAGGCTTCCCGGTCGGGAGCGCGCGGCGCGACTGAAGCGGGGCGGAAGCGGCGCGTCCCGGCGACGGTCCTGCATTACAAATAGCTGGCTAATGAACGCACGTGCGTCCAACGAGGGTCGAATACCTGTTACTGATACTAGGAGCTAGGGAGTAAGCTTATAATCCAATGCTGATGCGTACTTTGTAGGGCCGTAGGGCGATTCCGTACACCCATAAGGAACTAAGCGGAACCTGTGGTAAGAATGTCAAACATTTGGTTGGTGGATAATAGCTTTTAATAACAATTGGCATTTCCTGGATAGGGAGTCGAGAAGGGCAATAGAATACAAGCAGTTGATACGAACATTAATAAAATAATAAAAATATCATGGCAGTTCAATGGGAGAAGAAACTAATCAAACTTTACGTTTTCGATGGCACCCATTATAAGCGTATCCGCATTGTACAGCTAGACTTGAATTAAGTATAGGTAGGTACTATTGTATTGTGTATTATGTGTGTGTGTAATACACTATCCAAAGTGTATTGGAGGTTGTAATTGTGTTGCGCCACGGTCGTTAACGGTGCAACAAGGACTATGAGCATCATTAAAATTTGACCGGCATAGGGCGGGCGTGACGGCATGCATGACCTCGATTAGTTGAGAACCCTAGAACACCTGCTAGATCAATATTTATTAAACGTATTATCGCGCGAACAGTTGACATAGTTATAAATATTCTCCAAGACATTCAACTTGAAAACAATTTGGCATGATCCGACATGGTTGGATGGAGCAGAAAATTTGTGAGCTCGGTAAAACTTTATAAATTGGCACAAATTGAGTTCTGATAATTGGCACCGGTCCCAAATCCGTTATCGGTTCGGTGTTCCCGCTGCTGTTTGGGTAGCCAACAGGGTCATCCGTGTTGTTTGGCGAGCGTCACTAAACATATAATTCATATCGCGCATCACGACACGAGACGTAATGTTTGGTTTGGCAATGTGACCTCCAGTAGGTCTAGCACAACTTGCGCGCGACTCGAGTGAGAAAGAGTCGCGGGCACTTTCGACTAATCAGATCGCTCGTAGATAGTGCGCGTGACTTAAAGCGACGTTCTGATTGGTTGGAAGGAGCGTGACAAAGAGTCGCGCTAAGTTGTGCTAGCCCTACAGGCTCCAGTCCAGATCAGTCGAGTTGAAATAAGTAAATACAGACGGACGCACTGGGGCGCCCGCCTGCCGCCGCCCCGCCGCGTCGCCCCGCCTGCCATCAGCTCGAGCGGAGTGATTGGCATACGAGAAACATTATTGGACAGGAGTTAAACACGTAAATCAAAGCCATAGCAAACAATAAATAAGTAATTTTTCTAGTAGCAGAGTTCTGCTTTTGCTCTTGGCAAGAAAGTTGTTAGAAGCCTATTCTATAATATCTTATCGTTGTTCCATTCTACGTATCGAAGGACCAAATATTACTAATATCTTTCATATTACATAAGCAACGAGACTGCCGATTTTCTTACAAATCGTACAACATTACTTCTTCATAATAATTATATAGGTACTTCTTTTTAAGATAAATCTTAGAAAAGTAGCTTTGTGTTTTAATTTTTTATCGGCCGACTTCGCTTGCGTGATCTAGAATTCTAGATCCTCATACAATCTCACATTACCAAGTTTATCTACATGTATGATAACCGTAAAAAGTAATAGCGCTTTTTGAAAGGTCATCAATTTCGGAAGACGACCTGTCTAAGCTTTTGAAAGGGCTTTGAAACCTTTTATGCAAAAGGCTGGGGTCTGCCAAAGCCAAGTGCCATCCTTGTTTTTTTTTTTAATTAAAAAAGAAAAGCAATTACTAGTTATTTGCGCTTCAGATTCGAGACACTTCGGCGCGTCTCTGAGACAGTGATTTTAATCAGTTGGCACTTCGCCAGCGACAATCCACGAGGCGCAAGTGAGAGCCATGAAAGTTACGACCGTGTAAATGTTCCCTTTTTGAGCTGCGCATCGACAGTCGTCCTGTGAAGGTTACGACATGACATTCCTGGAGATTCAAAGTTAGTTGAGCCGTGTTGTACTTATTGCGATTATGGAATGTAAACTATTTCTTTGATGCTAACTATTGAAGCTATAAATGAATTATGTTTGACTCTCAGAGCCACCATTTGTTAATCCTTTACTTTAATTATAAGAGGAGGCGCTCTCGAGCGCAGTTTGAGGTAGTTCGATCAGCTCAGTAGCGCCACCAATAGAAATAAATCATTTACGATTTATCGAGCGTTTAGAATAAAAGTTTCGGTTATTTTGCGCAAATAGAAGAGTGAACTGCAATTTTTAAGTATTTTTTCATGGCCTCAAATATGAGCATTAAGTTATGGATTTTGATATTGCTAAATGTGGCGACTTTTGGCACTATCGAAACTCACGACTTATTGCTTAAGTTTGAGTTCTTGAAAGTATATTTGTAAAATGCATTTTACTCTTTTATTTGCGCAAAATAACCGAAACTTTAATCTAAGCCTTTAATAAAATGTAATTGATTTATTTCCATTGGTGGCGCTACTGCGCTGATCGAACCACCTTGAGGGAGAAAGATTTGGCTATAAATCAAATTTAAAGTAGATAGGCTATAACTACCTAAACGTAAACATATTCATTAAAGCAGATGCTTTTACAAAAGTCAGTAAGTTTTCTGCCATTTCACTGACTGACAGTGAATATGAAATAATACGTTGCGTTTTTTAGAGTGCTGCTAGGGTCGCATATTGGCAGGTTGTTGGTTTATTGGTCTTTTATCCGTAATGGATTTAGAAGCTAATTTTACATTGATATAACTTTGTGATATATTTTGTTGCTAAGTGCAGAAAAAACAAATTTGTCTTACAAAATCAGCTACTCTGCTCCTGCAGTATGTAAGGAAGCTACAATTTAAAATCTCTCTCATGGCTCCTAAATCCATACGGACGTATTGGTATACAGCCCGATTCAAACATTTTGGCCTGTGGGAACAACGCACGAGACGATGCATGCGCAATTCACAACTAATAGAGACGGGCTGCGCATTGAGCCTCACTTCAATACCACAGAATATTTAATAGTACTAGTCAATACCGCCAATATTATTGAATCGCACCGTAGAATCCGCGCCACACGACAAATGGCAGGCTTCGATCAATCGAAGATGGCAGGTGACTAAATTTTGGACCAAAATTATGACATAGGAATAAGGCAGGTACATTTCAGCAAATTGTACGACCTACGAGTACGACGACGATCAACGCCTCATCTGCAATGAGTAGGTAGTGGCGCGGACTCTATTGGCCGTTTTTACCAAAACTTATGAATCGCATAAGTCTTTGCTTACCCGAACAAATTAATTCGGCACCTCAGTGTAAGCGACGTTTTCGAGCCAGGAACCGTACTCTGAAACGCAAATCCAAAACTTCGGTTAGCCCCGCCCCTTTCACTCGATTCTGTCATGATTGGAGCGTGAAAGGGACGAGTATAACGAAGTTTCGGGTTTTGCGTTTGAGAGTAGGCCCTCAGGTGCCGAGTTAACTTGTTCGGGTAATGTTCGGGTAGTAGCTAAACAAAGACTTGGGCGATTCATAAGTTTTGGTGAAAACGGCCATACGTATTGTATTTGTATACCTACACTTATACAGGGTTAATTTTTGAACACCATCCAAATTTTTAAGATCGTCTCAGAATCAGTAAGTGGACAACTTTCTCCTAGGAACATGGGTCGAAATATGACATAAAATTTTTGACTTTTCATACAAATCAGACTGATTACACGATCGATTTAGTATGGGAAGTCCAAAAATTTTGTCGTATTTCGACCCATGTTTCTAGAAGAAAGTTGTTCACTTATCGATTCTGAGACGAGCATAAAAATTTGGACGGTGTTCAAAAATTAACCCTGTATTTGGTTAATAGTCAATAACTTACCTAGCAGAACTTCTTTTCCCACATGAACATTGCAGTAGACGTGGTGGTCCATGGCTGCCGGCTCAGTGGCCTCCACCCCTGCCTCCATCAGCTTCATCTTCGCAGTCAGATCCTGCATGTCTGCAACGTTTAGTAGTGTTTTATATTTGAACAAGGAAACTTGTTATGGTATTTTTTTCTATAGTTTCAGTCATTCATTATTATAAAATCCAGCATGTAGGTACCTATGTAACTTAATTATACCTACAGTACGAAAGTTCAAGGGATTTGATATTTTTCATGTTGTGTAAAGTTTTATCAGAGAGGAAATTGATAGGTAACTGTTGTAAAACTGAATTCCCGAGCTGCTTGAAAAATGGCAGATGTAGTAGGTACTGTGGTATCATATTGTTAGGATATGATACCTCCTTGCATTGTCTATGGTTGATTTATGTTTAAATCAGTATTCAAAAATATCGAATGCATTGTCATTACGCGAGTAGTTTGTTTTAGTCCAGACGATTCCGCGGTCGCGGGTTGTAGTAGATAGAATATAACGGCCATGGTGCCGAAATAAAGATTTATATCGCTAATACATTTATTATTCAATAGAATCCCAGTGTAGGGCTTCTCACATGGTTGAGGCGCCAAATTAGAATCACGCAAAACTACACATTCCGTATGTTGCAGATTACCAAGATAAACTAGGAAGACCATGGAGGTCTTATTGTTCGACGGCATCCACGGAGATGTCGAAGCTTTTTTTCGGAGCTACGAGGTGATGACGGCTCTGCAAGGCTACGAAGGCGAGGCCAAGAAAATCGTCGTCGGAGCTTTCTGCACGGGCGCAGCCCGATATTTCTACGACAAGATCGTCGATGCGGTGAAAGACTACGACGAAATGAAGAAGGAATTTGTCAGGGAGTTTAGTCTTGTATCGGACCCACTTGCTGAATTTTTTGCGAGAAAGCAGTATTTCAACGAAAATTCGTTGGAATACCTGTATGCGTTGGATATTCTGGCCGCTCGTGCTGGGAACGCAATTACAGAACAGTTGTTCATACAACAGTTCCTGCGGACAACCGACGACGTTGTCACACGCAACAAATTGATGTCGCAAATCTACGTCGACAAAACGCATTTGAAAAAAGTAGTGAGACAATTGTATAACCTTGAGTGCTTTGAGGAATGTGCCCCTAATATGCGTGATTCTAGTAGTGGTGATAAATCTAATCAATGTGTTTATTTTGTGCCGGAGTTAGAGAATGTGCCAACTCCCAATCAATGTGCCTCTCGCACGCCAAACGAAAAACCCCATGATTTTTATGAAAGTGAATTTATTGATTGTAGAGCTCAAGCCCCGATGATGCCCATCACGACATCATCTTGGAGGACGACTGAGACGTCCCCACAATCTGTTGATAATATTGTTGTAAGTAAAGAAGAGGATTGTATGCAGCTGACGTTGGTGCAGGACAATCACAACACAAGTAAGCGTACGCCGTTTTTACCTATTGAGTGTCGTGGTCAGAAAATAGACGCCTTGGTGGACACCGGTGCGAGTGTGTCGGTAATATCACAGACGGTAGTAGACAGTCTAGGTCTCAGTGTGGACATGGTGAACGCTGAACTACGAAATGTGAGTGGTGGAAAACTTTTAATAGTAGGGAAAACTAATGTATGTTTCTTGATAGATAACGTGTTGTTTACACAGCGATTCGTTGTTGTGAGGGACATTGTACCAAACATAGTGTTGGGTTGTGATTTTATTAGCGGGAATAGCATAATTGTGAATTTTGAAAGCTTTTGTATAAATTACAAAGACTTTCGTTTTCTATTTAATGTTGACATGAATTTTATGTTGACATCGATTGACATTGATGACAATGAGTCACAACAGTCACAAGTGATAGATGTCTCGAATGACGGATGTCAAAGTAATTTTCGAAAAAGTAATATGTCAGAAAAAAGTTCGCATGTCATTCCTAGATTAAAAAGTTTTTTTATGAATAAAAATAGGAATGACAGAAAAATGAAGAAAGGCGCGAAAAAGTTTGAAAAGTCGAATATGAATAGGATTTCGAAATCCAATATAAGTTCGTTATGTAATATTAGTTCGTTACGAAATAAGAAACGAATGAAATTTGTTACATATAAAATTAAATGTAAAAACAAATTTTCTTTTATAGATTCATTTTATAATAGGGATAGAAATAGGATAGGATTTTAGGATGTTTTATAATAGTGATTGTTAGATAGTTGAAATGTATAATTGTGTGATTTGTATTAATATGTGTTTCTTTTTCATGTACGGAAATACTGCACCATGTATAATTGTGTGATTTGTATTAATATGTGTTTCTTTTTCATGTACGGAAATACTGCACCTGAAGCCCACGAAGTGTCCTGTGGTCCACTTATAATATGATGTACTTGCTTATTTTTTTTTTAATGTTTAATTTAATAAAACAATTTTTTTTTGCGTTTTTACTAATTAGTAGACATCGTGTCGTGTCTCTTTAACTTCATGGGATAGGGCAGGAGGATGACCTATTATCTAGTTAGGAGTGAGAATCCTCTGACCTTAACTTATGTTGATATTGACATCACGTTTCGTTAATGATCTGGACCACAAAAGTAACACTTCTGTGTTTCATTTTATTTCCGTTTTAGTTAGTTTGTAAGTTGTTTCGATGTCACTTAAGGAACGAGGTGACGTCAACATTTGTTGGTGAGGGGGGAGGAAACCCTGATGATCCAATAAGGACCAGGGTCATATCCTGTTTGTTGCAGGATCCCTCTAACCCTGACTGGCAATGTTGTCGACACCACGCTACATAAACTGTGGTAGCCCCTAGTAGACAGTCTGCTTGAGGTTACCACAGGTTTATGAAGTTCCAAGCTTGTTGTCGGGCACCTTTTGAGATGAGGGGTTATTTTTGGGTAATTTCGTAGTCAATATATTATTGGTGCTTGTCCGACATGTTTGATCTTGGAATTTCGACTTAGTTAATGCTTAAATGAGCTAGGGTTAGCTTTGATTGTAACTACATATGATGTATTAAGGTTAGGTTGAAGGCTGGGCAGACCTTTTCCCTTGGTTTTGGTATGTCAAGCCAATGCAATGGTTGGTTTGTTTTGATTACAGGAAATTAATAATTATATCGACCATTGTCCTGGCTGTCCGTTAGTGAGGACCAGTCTTATTGATGTGATATCGTTCCAAGGTAGGCAGGGCCTTCGCTTTAGGGTAATCCATGTAGGAAAAAACATTTCTTTAGTAAGAAAGGTTTTTTTTGTTGTGGCGGCGGCATGTGGTATCATATTGTTAGGATATGATACCTCCTTGCATTGTCTATGGTTGATTTATGTTTAAATCAGTATTCAAAAATATCGAATGCATTGTCATTACGCGAGTAGTTTGTTTTAGGCCAGACGATTCCGCGGTCGCGGGTTGTAGTAGATAGAATATAACGGCCATGGTGCCGAAATAAAGATTTATATCGCTAATACATTTATTATTCAATAGAATCCCAGTGTAGGGCTTCTCACAGTACCTATACCACAGAATAGATATAAGTACTACCTATACCTAGGTAGGTACTTAACCTAGATGGAAAAATTTAAATTCAAGTAGGTAGGTACTGGTTTGATAGTGCATAGGTACACATAGCCTAAGCCCCCACGATTATTTTGGATGAGAGACTTAAACTCAGTTATATGCCTGTCTTTGTAAAGGGTGAAATAGGAAAAATCGTACGCCGGAAAATCTTAACTTCATGTTGGTAAGTACCTAGTTTTAGCCGCTTGTAGGTATTCAAGATTTATACTTTTTACGTTAAATAAGAGTGAAATGGGCGAATGAGGAACAAACATAAGTAGGTAGATAATTGGCGTTGACCTATCATCATCATCATATCAAGTTCGCGATCGTATCTCATATCATATCATTAAAAGTTCGAAATTGCTTAGAGCTTATGCTATGCGTTGTCAACAGTAAACGATGAAAACATAATAATTACCTAAAACTGTAGCTAGTGAAAAGGTATCAATCAGTTTCTATTCGTTCTAATTTTGGAACAGGCGGTTGCAGCTAAAAACCGTTAGGCATTGTTCGGCGCGGTCGGCTACGCAGGTCAAAATTAGTAGCGCACATGTTCAAACAAACATGATTGTTTACCCCGAGCGGCGCGTGCACGCCCGATCTGGCCGAAACCGCAGACTTCACAAACCCGTTTCAAGCCGAGATGCATCTAGCATCAAATTTACGTAGAGTTGCTCAATAATCATCTAGTTTTATCCCTACATTACATTGTACTGGTCGCACATTTTCAAGCCTGTACCTAAGTACTTTTGACAAATTATGATTGATGTAGGTACTTACCTATAAGTATTTTGGATCAGATAACAGATAGGTAGGAAATATCTTATGTTACGATAGTAAATCTTGAAAGAATGGAATTAATGAAATACCATTTTATGGCCTAATCATTTGAAATTTTATGAGAATTACTTAGATTAAAATATCCTATTTTGCGAACTTTTAATCTGCCAAAAATCTTTCGCTAGGACTAGGAGTGTATGCTCAAAACCACGATTTTCGTTTATTCGGAAATTATAAACAAACTATTTTATGGATAATATTCTTTAACACCTGTTGGAAGTAAAAGTAGATACAAGTTAAAAATAATGCAGCCTCTACATTATTGTAAACTTTCAGGCTGATTTGTTAATGTTATAAGCCAAGAGGGTGCAGAGGTGTAAATTGGCTATTGGCAGCTCTGCTGCCATAACATTACGTTCCATTCTCTTTCCATTGTCCATTATTTAGATGAATCATGTGGATTATTTCAGAAAACACTATAATTACTCGATGTCTTAGATTGAAAAGGGGCTATTGCATATCTTGAGTTGAGTACCTACACAAAGAAAGAAAAGTTAGGTAAGTAGGTACTTAAGTAAAAATATTAAAAAGGCGCAAGATAAGAAGCGCCATTTGAATTATTTAAACAATGAAAAAATTTCCTTTGTTTTTTCACAAATAAATATCCAAGCGGCTCATTGCTGTATTTTCATCACTGAAATCTTTTACAAGCTAACAAGGTTTACTTTGATCGTTTTAGAACAACATCGTCTCTAACATCAAAATGTGGAATAAATATTAATATTCCTCTGATGTCGTCGTTGCTTTGATTTGGATAATAAATACAACCAAGTATCGCTGCTCGCACCGGTCCTGAATAAATAAGAAACGTAGGCCCAAGTTGTGTAAAAAGTTTATTTTGATGACTTAATGCTGTCATGTTGAGAAACATGTGAGTTGAAGACGCCGAACTACACTTTGAATGGCAATTTTGCTAAAATACTTTTTAATAGGTACCCAGATAGATTTTATTGAAAACTGCGAGGTCTGTCTGTAGGTACCTACTATACTTTCCACGCATCAACTCAACATAATAATATATTTTTTAATAAGTAGGTAAGTACTTATATTAAATCAAACATTTAAATAAAATACTTTAATTATTTTGTATTTCTCTTATAAGTGAATAATGTATTTTTTAGACAAATAAATATGTTAAACCTAAAAAAACCTAAAACCTAACCTAAATTTACTCAGATAGTGATTTGGAGATGCCATATAGGTACTTTCCTACCTATACCTACACCTTTTGATACGATAATCTTGAAGGGTGTGAATAGAGGTGTAAAAGGGTGTAAACAAAGGTTCTTTGAGTAACAGAAAACTACTTAAGCCTATAAATAGGACAAATGCAAATTACCGCACTTCACTTAAAATAATTGATGTACCGTCATCAACAAAAGTGAGTATCGACATATTTAGGTCGAATAAATTGTTCGCATTGTACCTACTCTTAAATTTAACCCGCGTAGGTACATAATCATTGTATTCAAACAGCAAAAAATATAGGATGATTCTTCAATTAATTGTTTTTAAAACTCGGTAGGTACATAGCGACGTGCCTTGCCTACGTGTATGCCATAGTTATTTTAATGCTCATAATAAAATCAAAGTGTGTCTAGTAATCTACTGTTATATTATGCTAGTTTCTTGCGTGGGATGGCAATTGAAGACTTGTCTGGCTGGGCTCGTGATCTTGCAACAAGTATACTATTTTGTAAACTTGTGATACAAGGATTACATTGCATATTATATGATGATGTTGTTATAATTGTGTGTATTTACTAAGTACTTGGCAGTTAGTCCAGAATTATGCTAGTCTAATAACACTAACATGCACGCATTTAAGAATTTATAATCGTAACCAAAGCAATATTTTTTCAATGACAGCTGCGACATAATAATCATGACATCTTTTTTAGGAAAGGTTTTAATAGCAAATAACTCAACTGCTCAAACCAAGCAAGATTTGGATGATATCGACATTGGTCTGTGTTTTAATGAGATCGATCGTAAGCAATTGGGATTATTGACATATTTTTTTCTAAGATGCCAATGTATGTAGACATTCAAGAGTCTTTCAAGTGGTTGTCTGAAGAAAATTTAGAGCGGTGACGATTATCGTTATTAACATTGGGTAGAGGAAATTCTGGGAAGTAAGAGACAGACCAACATGGTGCAACGGACGGCGATGATCATCACTCTTACTGTTACTATAGTAGTATATCTGTATTCTGTACCCCTACTGTAAGTTTGTCCATGTACAAACTTTACTATCGCGTTTGAGTATATTTTTTATGCAAGTAATTGTAAAGAAATCTCGGAAACTAGAATGAGGAAAGTTGTAAGTACCTACCATAGACTAAACATAGTCACATATTATAGAAACGCTTAATAGAATTCTTAACGTTGTGATGACCTTTCCACATGGACAATAGCTCACCCAAGGGATACTGAATAACAGACTACCCATTTTGCTTTTACCTATTAGTGTCCTTATTAAACTATTAAAGGAGCGATCTACCTACCATAAAGTTATTTGCTCACCTGACTGGAGCGTCTGCTTCAGCACTCTCCACTGCTTTGCATGGGTGAGCGAGAAGTATAGCACCACTATAAAGAACACCACACAGCCACTAGCTGCTATCGTCACACCAGATGCCTGGAGGTCCCACCGGTCTCCGTCCTCACTATCATTTATCACTTCACTCTCGTAGTCCACGTATTCGTAATCGAATTCACTGGGCACATGGTGTTCACTTTTATTTGAGTTCTCATTGATTTTTTCAAACGGGAAGATTTGTATTTGGTAAGAAGGTTGGCAAATAGTGTCCCGGTGTAGCTCGCACGGATACCTGACGGCGAGGTTGCGGGCGGGGTCGCAGCGCGTGCAGGGGGCGCAGGTGCCCCGCTCGCGGTCCCACCAGGTGAGCCCGCGCCGGCACACGCTGTCACTCGACACATACCCTACTGCTAGTGTCACTACCAGCAAACATAACGTACTGTTTCTTCCTCGCATTACCTGTAACATAAAAAATACTTATTGTTTTCTTTTTTGTTCAATTACTCGAACGGAAATTGCTTTAAAAAATAAGACAGTTAACGAGTCCCTCCTTGTGCTGTGCTATTAAACAAACAAATCTTCTGAATTAAGAAAAATAAACTTTGTTTACTTTATATATAACTGAATAGTACCTACTTATAGTATTTTTTTTAAGTGTTAACAGGTTAGAAAAATGGAAAATAAAGTATTTAGAAAAAATCGACCCGACTCACTTTTTTTTTCTAAATACTTTATTTTCCATTTTTCTATGATAATAATTGCATTGTGAATGCAAAAAAGTAAAAATTTAAATAACTTGTTAACAGGTTATTAAATTTGATAGTAGAGTATGTTACTTACCTCCTTACTTAAATTCATGTATACTTTTGAATAAATACAAAGGACGACATCTCATTACCTACAATATTCACTAGAAAGCTCGGCTCACTTTCACCGAATTCACATTTTCGTAGTTCCATAAAATCGTATATCTCACAAATCGTTGTACATTTTGAAGGTTTAATAGTTTGAAATGGCGTTAAAATTGGTGTATTTTTAGAGTTGTCGAGTTATTTATGAGGTCGGTTCGCGGTAACGATACACACGCGTCTGCACATCGGACTCGGCGCGTCTGCGACTGCGGCGGGGCGAGACGGACGCGCCATCTCAATCAACTGAGCGTTGTTGGTTCGTTGGCTGCATGCACTGTCCCTCTCCTACTTCCCAAGCGGGAATTGAAGATTTGATTGCATTCCTGTATTGAGCAAATTGCAATTAATCAAAAAATCCTAACGAATTTGTGCGTATCTGTACCTACCATTTTTTTATAAGACGGTAGTTATGGCTCTGCTATGTAAAGGAAGGGACAAATTCGGTTAACCACTTCTTACTTCTTTTCATGTGGCTGGCGGTCTCTGTATTTGTTCTCTTCCTACGAAAATTCCATAATCACCGTATAATTAACTAGCGGATCCTCGCGGTTTCACCCGCGTGGTACCCGTTCCCGTGGGAATATCGGGATAAAATATAGCCTATGTTACTGAAGAACGTAGCTTTCTAATTTTCGAAATCGGTCCAGTAGTTTCGGAGCCTATTCGATGCAAACAAACAAACAATCAAATCTTTCCTCTTTATAATATTAGTATAGATATACACCTAGTACCTAGGTACTACTGGTACTACACACACTGATCCCCGCGCTTTTACAATTGTGGTTGGTACCCCGTACCCGTTCCCGTGGGAATATCGGTTTGGGATCTAGTAATAGTATATTATGATACAAGTGAGCTTAGGTTGCTCATTATACACGAGGCTGTGGGTTGCAGCCCGAGCCGCAGGCGAGGGCGTAAATCAGCCGAGTGTCTAGTGAGTAAGTTGCTCACAAGTTTCATACGCACTTTTTCAACACACTTGCGAGGAAAAACAAACATTTATTGCATACATATTGTATAATATTGCCTAATATTAACTAAGGGAAAAAAAACTAATTTAAAAAACTAAAAAAACCCGTCTGCGGTGCAATAAACTAAAAAGAAAAAAACAAGCAAAAAAAGAACGATTGTGGATTGAATATGTTCTTAGATCTTACTAGTAAATTGTATGCAGCGTTATATATATTAGGTACTTAATACAAATTTTAAGTAAGAGAATTCTCGGAAGCAAGCGGGATCCATTTGCGTATAAAATCTATAAAAATATCATGGATCCCGCCTGCTTCCAAGAATTCTCTTACTTAAAATAATAAATTATTAAATTTAATAATAAATTATTAAATGTTCTACCTACATGAGCAAGACCTCGCAGACGTGTCAATTCTTGTAGGGAGTTTTGGTCAAACAACTCCTATTATTATCGCCTCCTAACAAATAAACCAAAGAAAATAAAACTTCTAAACCAAAAATCTAACTAAACAACTCCTATCCTATTATAATAACATTACTATTACTATTATATTATAATAAACCAAAGAAAGAAAATAAAACTTCGTGACTAACTTAACTATCAAATCAATGAAAGAAAACGATTTCGTTAAAATTCGACGAACAATTTTTTTTAAAATTCATTAAAAATCACGTCATATTATTCTACCTAAAACAGATATTTTATTTTAACATCGCAATTCGCTATCATTATTGTACCTCAACAATACGGTATTTTACTGATTTTTTTTTATTTCTTTAAAACGTTTTTCGAAATATTAGCTACACAAAACAAGTTTTTATTTTGAATTATCTTGAATACTTTCAAAGATATAGGACTTCAAACTTTATAATTAGACAAGGACAGGACGCTATCTTAGTGACGTCAGTGGGTTAGTAGCGTCATAGTCACGCCATAGAAGATTTCGTTTTAGAAAGAGACAGCTATAGTCAAAATCAAACAGACTATAATTCTTTTATTATAAAACAGATTCAAATTATATTTTCACATTTGGTATTCTTAATTGCAATATTTTTTAACGTCATCATTAAATATCTACATTTCAACAACAGTAAAATACCCTATTCAAGTTATGTAAATTTTTAAATACACTCACTTTAAAAAATGGGACTACAGTCCCAAGGATCACTCTCAAACCAACTTTTTTGGGTACTGTAGTACCCAGAGGTCAATCGACGGGTAAAAAAAATCTGTATAATTATTAGACAATGGGAAATGTACCTATCTAACTTTCAGTATTTTATTTTTGCCAAATGTTAGCGCGTTTTAATCGACTATCAGCGCCATCTAGCTCTGACCAAAGAAAACAATCCTACTAATATTATAAATGCGAAAGTTTAGATGTTTGGATGTTTGGATGTTTGTTACTCAATCCCGCCATAACGGCTGTACGGATTTGGCTGAAATTTGGAACACAGATACTTAGTAGCCTGGAGAGGAACATGGGCTACTTTTTATCCCGAAAAAAAAAACACATTCCCGCGGGATAACGTCATGTAGTTCACGCGGGCGAAGCCGCGGGCGGAAAGCTAGTATCTATATAAAATTCAAAAATGAATGTTGATAAGCGCAAAACTCGAGAACGGTTAGGCCAATTCGGCTAATTTTTTTTTCATATGTTCTATAAAGCACGCGGGAAGGTTTTTTATGAAGAAACTGCGTGAAAAATAGTAAAACAACACTTTTTATTTTTCCCATAAAAACAATTAGCACTTATTAGTCGAAATTAGTTCAAAACATATCACTTATTTATATTTTCGTCATCGTCTTTGTAACCTCCTCATTTTGATACCCCACTCGATGGGATTAAAAAATATTTTTTTTTACAATGCACAGAATATATCGCCTAAAAGCCGCCATTTTGTTTTTTTGTTAATTTTGATGTCCCATTGTCACTCGGCCCGTTAAGACGAATCTGACGACGTATCATTTATTAAAATCGGTTCATCCGTTTAGAAGTTACGAGGGAACATAGAAACGGACACACATACATACAGGTCAAATACATAACCCTTTTTTGGCTTCGCCGCTAGGGACACGATTTTTTTTTCGATATTTTTGGTATCGAGTACTTTTTATTCGATACCGAGTACTTTTGTACTCGATACTTTTACTAATGATTACTTTTTGGCAAGTATCGTATCAAATAATTCATACTTAAATAATCATCAAGGATTTCTTCCACCGATGAAGGCGGGTTCGAGTTCGAGCTTCTGCTCTTTCCCCGGGCTTCATCTCGCGAGGCTACTGCACCCGTATATATATATTAGTCTATGGCTACTGCCCCACGGTGTTTGGTGCTACTTTGCGCGGCCGTTCTCGGACGTGTGGTGTGCCCCGTCGGATCTTTGCGGCTCTCGGCGCGGTCAGCCAGTCGAGTGAGACCCCATTGGTAGAAGCCCAGCTAGCGCCTGCGAACGGGCGCGCAAACGGGGTACGGGCTATAATTTTAGGTGGAGGTGTTGGAAGGGATGTGAGGATTGGGTGAGTTGGGTTGGGGAAGTGGCGGCGGCACAATATTGCGGGGTAGTGCCCACATCTTTCTGGCTCTGGTGTAGGTGTTGGTGGTGATGCTGGGGGATGGAGCTGATTCATCGGTTTCTAGCGGGCGCCGGCGGTGGTTGGGCATCAACCTACTTTCAGATTGTGCAAAGTACCTATTTTGGTTGTAATTTTGTCAGTAAAGAAAAAAGTTAATACTTAATTAATGTTGATTAGAATTTGTCAGTTCACTTGTTTGAGTATTGTAATAGGTTCCTATCATTCTTAATTTGAAGCTAGGCTTCATTATTATACACTTTTGTTTTATTGAACCTTAACCCTTGATTACAGAAAAGTATATCTCATCAAAAACATAAAATATGTGAAGTGAGAGCCAACTTCAATATTAGGAAATATGCCTTGGTTGCTGACTTCAACGACAAAAGATGTGAGTGTAAAGTGGTGGCCGAATGAAAAGAATGGATTTTTATGGTTGGCTATTTATTTAATGCAAGGTAAACGGTGTCGTGATAGTATCTCCTCTCGCCGGACAATTGTGCGGCCTTAAATACTATGCTACTATCTATAGGTATAAATATATTTGTATAAATTCATGCATTCACTAAACTTAACAACAGCGCCCTCTGCCACATATACTGTGCAGGAACCTAAACAATTGCTGGTACGTGCCAGTTTAGCGGTTAATCAAGTGACAAGCCGTTTAGACGCGATGCGGCTAGATGGCGCTGTTTTACATGCTGCGGGCCTTATTATTGCAAGAATTGCAATATTATGTACATTTAATATACTATATCTATGATGCACATATAGGTAACAATTATAGGCAAAATATCTAAAGCTAACAAGACTACTATAGGTATGTAATATCTAGGCACCCTGTTTCGGTTTGTTTTATCAGCTACAAGCTACTAAGTGTTATAATGTGAATAATAGGGATACCTCATAATTGAAATAGGTTATAAAATAGGTAACATAATTATTACTTATCAATATTGCTAAATGAGATTACTAGGAAATCATTACTTATCAATTGCTAAATGAGATTACTAGGTTGTAATTCCTAATACCTATCACAAAATAAACTACCTACTTATATAAAATACTAGTATCGGTTTGTCAAATACTGACCAAATCTAATTTTAATCTAGAATGCTAAGTTACCTATCAGAACTAATTATATTGCTAGTGCATTAGTGCATAAGTAATCATTAGTAATTACTAGGTATTATCTGAAACTTCTACCTACCTAACAAACTACTAACATTACCATGACAAACAGGTATTACCTTATAATAAAAAACAAACGGAATATCGCTTTATTTCGGTTCTATAAAATATTATACTTAAATCGACTTAAAATAAATACTTAGATTAATCTATCCCGTTGAGTGGCAAGACACATATAGTGTTGAAAGCGCGTTTGACGATTCCCTTGTGTGTCTTGAGTGTCACCACCCTGGTGACGTCGTCTTGCCCGTCGTGGGTGTCGATCACCAGTCCCAGTTGCCAGTAGCACGGTGGTTGTTTGTCGTTCTTGATCAGCACTACAGTCCCCACGCTAAGGCGTGGTCCCTTCGCGGCCCTCCACCTCGTGCGCTGTTGTAGGAGACCTATGTAGTCACGTGACCAACAGCGCCAGAAGTCTTGCGTCATCTGCTGTATTTGTTGATAATGGTTTAGCTTGTTTGGTGCTATGTCTCTGTAATCATAGTCGGGGAGACACGTCGGTGACCGCCCGATGAGAAAGTGAGCTGGCGTAAGGGTTAGGATATTATCGGAGTCGGAGCTTGGAACGGGACAAAGGGGACGTGAGTTCAGTATCCCTTCTATTTGAATTAAATATGTTAAAAATTCCTCATAAGTTAACAAGGCCCGTCCAACGACTCGCTTTAAATGGGTCTTACAGCTTTTTACAGCCCCTTCGTGCAACCCTCCCATGTGGGGAGTATAAACAGGTAAGAATTTCCACGTGATACCTTCGTTTGCATTAAATGTTACTATCTCATCTGAGTGACAGTTTAAAAATTCTAATAGTTCTGATAAATCGTTGTTTGCCCCGACAAAGGTAGTGGCATTGTCACTTACCAGTACCTGGGGTTTGCCCCTGCGAGCAATGAACCTACGTAATGCCGACACAAAGGCCTGGGATTCCAAGCTTGATATTAATTCAATATGAATCGCCTTAGTACTGAAACACACAAATATACCAATATAGCATTTATAACATTTGTAACCACGACCCCTACGGTCTCGTAGGGTAAAAGGCCCCGCATAATCGATACCTGTTGTATTGAATGGAGGTGACGGTGTGACCCTAGCCGCGGGTAGGTTACCCATAATGGGTGTAGTCGTTTGTGGATTAGCCCTAAAACACTTAACGCACTGGTGTACGATTTTACTTGCTAGACTTTTACCGTGTGTGGGCCAGAAGCGTTCTCGTACTGAAGACAATAACAGCTGAGGACCGGCATGGAATAATTTTTCGTGTTCGTCCCTAACTAGAAGAGTTGTGAGTGGGTGTTTATGATGTAGAATTGCGGGGTGTTTCTTGTCGTATGAGTAACTCGAGTTACTTAGTCGCCCCCCTACTCTCATTGTTCCATTTTCAATGAAAGGTCTCAAATCTAATAATTTGGATTTTTTCGGAATTAATTTATGTTGTTGTAATAAATTGTACTCATTAGGAAATGATTCTACTTGTGACAACTGAATTAATTTATTTAAAGAATTGTTTATTTCAATTACGGAAAGTGGGCCCACAAGTTTATTATTTTTTAACTTTAGATTAGTAATATATCGTAATAAATATGCAAAAACTCGTATCAGTTTGGTACCACTAGAGTATTTATTGAATAGCTTATTTATAAACAAATTCGATTCTGTTTCTGTTGTTATATTACAAAGCATTTGAATTTCGTTTTCTGTTTCGAAACTTATTGTTTGTGGTGCCTTTGACAGTGGCCACTCCGATCGTGGTTTTGGTAGCCACGATGGGCCCTGCCACCACAAGAGACATTGACGTATTTCGGCCGCTGACAACCCACGCGTGATAAGGTCCGCGGGATTGTCATGTGAACTGACCCAGTGCCAACTACTAATAATTGTTAATTCGTGAATTTCTTTTACTCGATTACGCATAAACTGGGGTAGTTTTTCTGGCTGTGTATTATTTATCCATGCTAAAACTATGGTTGAGTCAGACCATAAATAAACATTGTGAAAGTTGATTTTACTCGCTGTTTTAACTTTTTCATAAAGTGTGGCTAGTAACGCCGCGGCTCGCAGTTCGAGTCGCGGTATTGTTTCTTTGCGCGCTACTCTCGATTTTGAGCATAATAGGCGCACTTGTATGTTACCGTGTTTGTCAATTGATTTTAGGTAAATTACTGCCCCGTAGGCTGATATGGAACTATCGCCGAACCCGTGTAATTCGATTCGAGTACAATCGTGCACTCCTACGTGTCGCGGTATGTTAAGCGAGTTTAATGTAAAAATATTTTCATAAATAAGTTCCCACTCTTTGACTAGTGAAGTTGGCAATGGTTCATCCCACTCGGTTTTTTCCGCAAAGAGTTTCTGTATAAAAATTTTCCCTGTGACTAGGACTGGCGTTACTAATCCTAGTGGATCAAAAATCGATGATAAAATAGACAGTATCTTTCGTTTTGTTAATTGTCCCACGAGTAATTGTGGTTTCAATTTAAATTTCAAATTATCTGTTTCGTGGTCCCAAACAAGACCAAGAATTTTGTTTGAGCTGTCTCCTAATGGCATTTGTGTATGTGTGTGTGTGTCGGCTGCGCTAACTGCTTTTAAAATCGTAGGTGAATTGGATATCCACTTTCGAAGGTGGAAATTAGCGCTTTGTAAAATGTTGTCGATCTGACTTACTGTTTCTATTATTTTTGTTTCGTTTTCATCGCTATAATTCAAGTCATCGATATAAAAACTTGTCTTAATAGCTTCTGCTGCGTCGGGATATCGCGCACTGTTTTCGTGTGCGAGTTGTAGTAAACAACGCGTAGCTAAATGCGGCGCGCATTTTAACCCGAAACTTAACGTATTAAGTATGTAAATGTCTATCGGTTTATCAGGGTTCTCGCGCCATAAAATGCATTGTAATTTTCGTTGGTTTGGGTTAATGTAAATCATAGTGTACATGGCCTTTATGTCTGCGCATACTACATAAGTATTGATTCTAAATCGTAACAAGATATTCAATAATTCATCCTGTGTAATGTTTCCTTTATATTGAATGTCGTTTAGGGACAAGCCGTTATCGGTCTGACATGACGCATCGTACACTACTCGGAGTGGGCTGGTTGTTTTTTCATAATTAACTACCGCGTGGTGGGGCAAGAAATTACATGGGCCATCAGGAGGGTTCCGTACCTTCGTCATATGGCCCGCTCGTTCAAATTCGCGCATAATACTAATATACCGCTCTTTAAATTCTGGGTTATGGTTAAATTTATTTTCTAAAGCCTTTAATCTTTTATACGCGATATGTCGTGACCTCCCCAGCGAGGATGGCTCCTTCTTTAGGGGAATAGTCACTATGAACCTGCCATCAGTACCTCGTGAGTGTGTACGGAAAACTTTCTCACATTGCTTAGTATCATCATCTGGTAGGTTCATTCCTTCGTTACTATTTACCACAAAGTTGCACTTAAAACTCGAATAAGTAGGTTGAGTCATTGGTACTAGGCCCGATATGACCCAGCCTAACCGCGTTTTTTGTAAAATAGGTAGCCCCTTACCCAATCGGTGTTGACCTATACACAATAGGTGATAAAAATGTTCCGCGCCTATTATTATGTCGATCTCACTTGCTTTATAAAAATGTTCGTCAGCAAGTCGATATTTTTTAGGGATCGTTATGTTTTCTATATTTGTTTGCGGTATTTTACAAAGATTTGGAACGATAAAACACGAAATGTCAGCCGAGAATGTATCGTCCCTAGAGTGAACGGTTAAATTACAAAAGTATTTAATATTCGCTATGCTATCGTTAAATCCGCGGACCTCCGCGTCTATCGGTTGTTTCGATAAGTTAAGCATTTCATACGCTTGTTGCGTAATAAAGTTCGATTGCGAACCGGAATCTAAAAGTACCCGAAATGTTTTATATTGGTTATGGGTAACTTTTATATTGACTAGCGCTGTCGATAAAATAATCGACTTGTGCATGAATTGTTCGTTATTCGAATGCACAAGCGATGAGATACTAGATTGACTAATCAACGCATTCGGTTTCGGGTTAGAATGCGATACCGCTTCGCTCGATTCTAAATTATGTAATGTCGACGTGTTTTTCGGTTCGATATGAGAAGTTTCAGTACTAAATCGTTGTGTAAATGTTGAGTTATGTAGTAGCGAGTGGTGTTTGCCATTACAGGTTCGACACCGACTGGCCCTACAGTTCTGAATAATATGATTAGATCTAAAACAATTTAAGCATAATCTTAGTTTTTTAATTGTTCGAATGCGTGCTTCTACGTTAAGGGCTAGAAATTTAGGACACTGACTAATGTAGTGAGTTTCGCTACAGTTAGGGCATCGATTACTTGGGTTACCTTGCATTTTTTCATGAGCTGTCCGAGTCGTGGTCAAAAATGTTTTCCTTGTTGTATTCTGCTTATTATCGCTTGGTTGACTTTGGCTGCTATTTGGTTTAAGTGTTTCCAGTAGGTCAGCGCGTGCCCTTAGAAATGTCTTGAAATCCTGTAAATTAGGTAAATTTTTTGAGCCAACATTTTCCTCCCATTTTTGTTGTAGGGAAGGGTCGAGCTTGGAAGATAAAAAATAAATGATTAATAAATCCCAATTCTCCGTTTCGACATTCAAAGATTTAATCGTTCGCAGGTGCTTTGAAATGTTATCGATTAAACTTCTCAATGCAGTGGCTGTGGCGGGCACTGCTTCAATGTTAAATAAAGCTGTTAAATGATTTCTTAATATTATTCTGGGATTATTGTATCGTTCGCACAATAGTTTCCACGCTAACTCATAACTACTTTCGTTGTACTCTAATGATGCAATGACTTCTAGCGCACTGTCTTTTAGACAAGTTCGCAAATACTTATATTTCTGAATCGGTTTTAAGTTACTTTGGTTTATAATGGCATCAAAGGTATCGCGAAACTCCATCCACTGTTTTATATCCCCGTCATAGGTAGGTAAAATTATTTCTGGGTATTTAATATTATCACTATCAGATTTACTTTCTACCGTGATAGTGGATGCGTTTGTCTCCAGAGGCGATTCCTCCTGGAACTGACAATAACGCATCGAACAAGAGATAGCCTCGAAGTAGTTATTTTCGAAGGTTTCTCTTTCGTCTAATTGTGCCTCGTAATCGGCACATTCAGTTTCAATTTTGTCCTGACATTTTTGGAAATCGTCAAACACAGATTTAATTCTATCGGTACGCAATTTTAATTCTCTTAGCTGATCAGCGCTAGGCTGCGTAGCGGTGATTGAATTTAAATATTTTCGATACAATGTTAACTTTCCCTTGAATACTCCTCGTTTTTTCTTCAAGGATTGTAAATTAATTGATTCTAATTTAATGGTCCCGCGAGGTTCGGACGGGACCACGCCTCGTTCGTCCTCGGACGACATTTTTCGACAAAAAAGAGAATAATTGTATTAAAAGGAACACGTTAATTAATTAAATTATACTAAAAAGGGAATACTGAACAGTGGTGGGATAAAGAAATTGAAAGGGATGGCCAACTCAACTCACGTGCTCGGCGTGTACTTATCCGGGATCTCGGCTTTTTTGTGAAATATGCTTCGTAATATCGATTAATCGCTTGCTTCGTTGATAGTTTTTCATTCAGCGGCTCCCATCTACGTTGATTCTTGAGATTCTTCAAGATTGTAATGCGTGCGTGCTTCGGTACTTTTTCGTCAGGTTTGCAAAATGGCTGCTCCGATTTTGGCCACAAACCCAGCCTGGCCCGTAGGAGATCTCAGTGATTTGCTAGAATATGCTGAAATAAATCCTACGCGGCAGAACTTTTCGCGGACTACTTGTACCTAACTCAAACTAGGGGTCACCAAATGTAAAGTGGTGGCCGAATGAAAAGAATGGATTTTTATGGTTGGCTATTTATTTAATGCAAGGTAAACGGTGTCGTGATAGTATCTCCTCTCGCCGGACAATTGTGCGGCCTTAAATACTATGCTACTATCTATAGGTATAAATATATTTGTATAAATTCATGCATTCACTAAACTTAACAACAGCGCCCTCTGCCACATATACTGTGCAGGAACCTAAACAATTGCTGGTACGTGCCAGTTTAGCGGTTAATCAAGTGACAAGCCGTTTAGACGCGATGCGGCTAGATGGCGCTGTTTTACAGTGAGATCTAAATGGGTGCCAAGTTTAACGGTCAGTCCTGAAAATTTAGTACATAAAATGTTTTATAACAACTTAAAATATAATTTCTTCTTATAACTTTGTATAATATATTGAAGCCTAAGGTCTGACTTGGCTAGTTCTCGTATAAGAATTATTATTAGGTACTTACTGAAACAGTCATGGAAGAGCCCTATGTTCATCTCTAGTTTCTAGTCTACCAGCAAGCCAAATTTTCGGAAGAATACAGTAAGAACTTCGGCTTTAGAGCTTGCGAAGGCTATAATATATATATAATTCGTATGTATATGAAAACTAGCCAAGTCAGACCTTAGGCTTCAATATATTATCCAAAGTTATAAGAAGAAATTATATTTTAAGTTGTTATAAAACATTTTATGTACTAAATTTTCAGGACTGACCGTTAAACTTGGCACCCATTTAGATCTCACATCTTTTGTCGTTGAAGTCAGCAACCAAGGCATATTTCCTAATATTGAAGTTGGCTCTCACTTCACATATTTTATGTTTTTGATGAGATATCATTACTTTTTGTAGAGAAATTATTAGTAGGTACTTATTCATAATAAAATTAATACCAAATGTTTCAGTTTATTTTATTTGGCCAGTTATATTACTTTGCCCTTGCGTATCAGCTATTGACAATGAAACTAATTTTATGCTCGTGTTTGGTGTGGACGTAGAAATATAATTTTTAACAGATTTTCCTATTTCCAACAGTTTCTTTTTCCTAGTCGTAATAGTGTATGGGGTTTTCTTGACAAAGTTGCAGTAGGTATTTAATGTTCCTGAGCAGATATTACATTTCCATTTGCGTTTTGATTCTGGTTTCATTAAGCGATAAAGCTTTCCGGACAAACTCTTATCTTTTGCCGCACAATGCACTCATATAGAATCCTTGGCAGTAGCAAAGAATCCATACTAGTCAATACTTAATATACTTAATACTTATATACTTAATACTTAATATACTTAATACTTAATTACTTAATTACTTAATTACTTAATTACTTAATTACTTAATTACTTAATTACTTAATTACTTAATTACTTAATTACTTAATTACTTAATTTACTTAATACTTAATAATATTATAAATGTGAAAGTGTGTTTGTTTGTTTGTTTATTTGTTTGTTTGTTTGTTTGTTTGTCCTTCTTTCACGTAATAACGGAACAACGGGTCGTCGTGATATTTGGTATGGGGATAGTTTGGTAGCTGGAGAGTAACATAGGCTACATATTATTCCGGAAAATTGAGTAAAAATTGTAATTTTCTATGAAAAATCGTTTAACTGTCCTACCTTCGATACAAAACTGTCATTTCTTCTATTGCCGTTACCAAAGAGTATGTAATCACTGACGTCTGCGCGGTCAAAATCGAATACTAATCTTTTCCATAAGCTTAGAATAAAAAAAATGTACTGTAACTAGCGCCAAAAATGCCCCAGTCGCGCATGCGCGCAGAGTTATCTGAAGACGAACAAGTTTAAAAAGGTTCTTTCAAAAGTGTCAATGTACGATGTATTGGTCATGGTCGCCGACCATGGTCGGCCAACCTGTACTGGGGCACAGCGGTGACACTCCGTGTCCGTGAGAGTTCGAGCGCCGGTGACATTTAGCCAACGCTAGGGTTGATACCATGGATCTAGACTTAATACTGAGGTAACCTCAGTATTTAGTCTAGCTCCGAAATGGAATATAGACATATGCCAAAGAAGATTACACGTGGGATGTTATATAATTTAAACTTGTGTAAGAAGAAGAACATCTAGGTAATGAAAGACACGTTAAATTTTCAATCAACTTTTATTTATTAAATATCTTTACAAATGGGAAATAATAAAATTTCCGACAAAATAAAATATGAACGACATTTAATAAAATACTCAAATAAGAAACCGAGCAGCGTTATATTTTGTTTGCGAAAAATTAACTAAACTAGCGACAATTTACGAATGACTAATTTCGAGTCGAAAATACTTTATTGGAATATGTTCAGGAATACGTATATCTCTGTAAACAAGTATCATTTTGGTGAAACCGAAGGTTTTTCTGTGCAGTTATGGATAAGGTTGCGATGACGAATAACTACCGAAAGTATATCCTAAGAGATGGCACAGTGGATATTTGCCGAGCGTGCCATCGTCTGGGTGAGACACATAATCTCCGGTTGTTCTCGTCTCGCAAACGGCGAGTATTTGCATAGACATAACCAAGTGACCAGGATAATACACCAACAACTTGCTCTGAAACATAATCTTGTGGCATCCGAGGTGCCGTACTACAAGTATGCACCAGAACAGGTTTTTGAAAATAGCCATGCCACATTGTATTGGGATCGATATTATTCATTACAGACAGGCAGGACTATTGTAGCTAATAAGCCCGATATTGTACTGATAGATCGACATGAACGCCGCGCAATAATTGTTGATGTCGCTGTTCCCCATGTCATGACAAGTTGACGACAACCTTGTGAAAGCTGAAAAAGATAAAGAAAACAAATATCTTTATTTAGCTCACGAGATTGTTGACATGTGGGACATTGATTCAGCAATTGTTGTTTCGATAGTCATATCTGCCCATGGTCTGATTGATAGCCCAAAAGCCTCGATAAACACCTTAAGAGGCTTGCGTTAGGTGGATGGTTTGGGAGTCAGATGCAGAAGGCAGTACTTACTTCTGGACACGGCTCGTGTGAGAAGGTTCCTGTCTCTGGATCCTTAACGATCGGTAGCCGGGGCCCTGATCTTGCTACCGTTGGAGAACTGCATTTTTGTATTTTAAAATGTTATATTTTTTAGTGTTATATATTATTAAAATTTTATGTTTAGAAATATAATTTTGTAAGTATTTTATATGTAATAAAGGGAATAATAATAATATATGTACGTAAAATAAGCTACTAACAGTGGGACACAGATAATCCAAGTGTCCGAATAAAATTCTAAATCGTCCAAAGAAAATACTAAGTTAGCGACAAAAATACTGAGTGAGTGAATCAATAATCGCCCAAATAAAAATTAGTCCTCTCAATAATTATTTATTATCGACTGAATTTTAACAACTTTCGATTTTTTTGGTTTCCTAGTAGTTCCTATTTGAATGTATGAAGATTGCGCCAGCCCTCGGCCAAGGCATTCACCGACTGCCTGTTCCCCGCCCCGCGCGCCTCTCACGGCCCCCGCTCACATCCAGACACCCACACATAGCCGCAAGCGATTTTACGTGCACACATGCTTAAGTGTCGTTTCTTTTCGCGTAAGTGTATATATTCTTTGACTGGGGGCTTGACACTCACTCTACTTCACAGAGTAATTTTTATATGTACGAAATAGAGACCAAGCTTGGGCCCCTTTAATTGGTAGTGTGTAACTAGCGCTATCTGTTGTCTGGTGTAGGCAACTTTTGGTGTATGAACACACATACAAGATGTTGGTGACCGGGTCCACTATTATATGGCAAAACAACGTTTGCCGGGTCAGCTAGTACTATATAATTATTACTACGTAGCCACTGACCTCTATTATTTATACACTGGACAGGCTGTCTCCATACAAATTACAGCTAATTTTGTGTGGCAATTTAAAGCGCCGCCACTACGAGTGTCCCGAGAACTAATTTTGACACAATAATTACCGCAGTCGACAATATTTTATGTCAGCCAGTCCAGTGTGTAAATAATAGAGATCAGTGTATATAGCAGTAGTTTGTCTTTTACATTTATCATTTAGCGCTATCTCTTGACAATTTATGGATGTAGCCGTTTTTGGTGACATCTAATCTTGCTTATTGATTCTTTATTTGCTAACTAGCTTAAGCTGACCCGGCAAACGTTGTTTTGTCATATAAATTATAGTGGACTAAAGTAGAATAAATAATACTCGTAAGAAGACTATGTCTTATGTGTGTGTTTATACACCAAAAGTTGCCTACACCAGACGATAGATAGCGCTAGTTAGGTATACACTACCAATAAAAGGGCCAAGATTGGTCTCTACTTCCTACATATATAAATTACTCTGTAGAGTGCGCGTCAGATAACTCTGCGCGCATGCGCGACTGGTGCATTTTTGGCGCTAGTTACAGTACATTATTTATGCTAAGCTTATGGAAAAGATTAGTATTCGATTTTGACCGCGCGCAGACGTCAGTGATTACATAGGTACTCTTTGGAAGCGGCCATGGAAGAGATGACAGTTTTGCAGTTTTGTATCGAAGTTATAGTCTCACACTCCATTTGGTGTATAAACACACACATATGCAAATTACAAAGGCATATAAACACAGACACACACATAGGCATAGTATACATATTATTTATTTATAAGGAAACTTAGTGTAAATGGAACATAGGTTAACACTGCACCCTTTATTAACAATAAAACAACAAACACCTATGCATCACTAAAGGCATTAACAATGTTCAAAGAAGTCTTTTTTCAAACACAGCACATCACCAAAGAATTCTATATACACACTCAACACCAACGAGTCTTTTTCTCAAAAAGCGGTACTCCGAGCAACGAAACTATGTAATTGCTAACGGAATTACGGATCTTTACGAAACAGAACAAAGCAAATAACAAATTTAACAAACAAAAGTATAATTTAGATTATTTGACATTATTTTCCATAAGTACACTTTACTCTCATTAAATTTTATACTCTTCCATCAACTTTCAACAATATAGTATAGAAATAAAGGATTTTTCTCTTCTTTTCTAAACTGTGGGTGGGTGTATTAACTTGGAGCCATCTATCGTTTTTTGAACTTTACTTTAGTGAACTATTTATGTGCAAAGTGTGCACCTACAGGGAGAACATAGCAACTTTCGCATTTTTTGGCTTCTAGTTCCCATTTGAATGTATGAAGATTGCGCCCCCTGGTGGTCGGGTTATAGTACTATGCTCCGTTTTGACGTGAAAGAAGGACAAACAAACAAACAAACACACTTTCACATTTATCATTACGACTCCGTAGCTCAGTGGTTAGAGCAGTCGCCCGGAAAGCGAAAGGTCGTGGGTTTGAGTCCCATCGGAGATGGTTGTGAGATGATGGTCGATTTTTTCTAAATACTTCATTTTCCGTTTTTCAATAATAAAAATTGGATTGTGAATGCAAAAAAGTAAAATTTTAAATAACTTTATAATTTATATTAATATTAATAATTAATTTAAGCGAAAGGTCGTGGGTTCGAGTCCCATCGGAGCTGGTTGTGAGATGATGGTCGATTTTGTCTAAATACTTCATTTTCCATTTTTCAATAATAAAAAATGGATTGTGAATGCAAAAAGTAAAAATTTCAATAACTTTATAATTTATATTAATAATTAATAAATAATAATATGGATATCGTGCTAGAAATGGTGCAAGTTTGTAATTAATTTACCGCGAGGACAAACAAGTGTTTGGGTAACCTGGGGTTCGAACTTGGTTCCCTCGAGTCCTCAATATTGAATGGCAACTACGCCGTCAGCGCTAGCCGAACTTCAAGAGGTAAGACGAATTATTGGTATATAACAGAATAAAAACTATTACAAACTTATATTTGTACTTCATCTTATACAAGATCTTATACAGGATCAGTGCACAGGGAACGCAAATATAAGTTTGTCAACGTTTTATTTAAAAAAAATACTAGTTTCGGATTTTTTCCTTTGTATTCACCAGATTACCTGTCTGCATGCCAAATTTCAGCTTTCTAGGTCATCTGGAAGTTGGTTATAGTTTTGATTATAGGTGAGTCAGTGATAAAAATAACGATTTTTGGACGTAAATATCTAAATAACCGTTTGAGGTGTGTATATAAAATTTGGAGCACATATTTATCTCGCTATTCTCAATACATAAGCCAAATTTGACATGTTTCTGTGTAATAGTTTTTGAGTTATGAGAGGGTCAAAAGTGGCTCCAAATGGTTCGTGTTAAGATACACACGGTGCTGCTCGCCAGTTCTGTTTGCTTTTGAACTTGGCTTTGATACGCTTCCGCGTATCTAGATACTGGAAATAAGTATGGTATGTTAAAAAGGAAGATATGATGTTCTAATTTTATGTAAGTATAGTTTTTATATAGTTAATGATGGTAATGGTTGCAAAAAGTATTGAAATAATAATAAAGGCTGATTGATTTCTCTATGAACTTGTTTGAATTATTTATTTTTACATAATAACATTCTGAAATTGAGCCCTTTTTTTGGTCTTTTAAATGAGTACTAAAAAGTATCGATACTTCAAGGTATCGATACTTTTCAATCGATACTTTTACGAGTACGATACTTTTTTTTCGATACTACTCATGAGTACCGTATCGATACTTTCTATTCGATACCGTGTCCCTATTCGCCGCAGACGGGTAAAAAGCGCGCAAGTTTTTTTTTTTGCACGCGCCAAATGTGAGGTGATTGATTACATACAGCCATACAGCCTATCTACTTCAAAATAATTAAGTATAATAATAGTGATAAAATGCAAATGTTGTATAACAAATTATTGTGAATTATAAATAATTTGATAATAATATAGTTAATTATGTTTTTTGTCTTAATTAGGGACACATTTATTTATTCTAAAAACGTAAATGGATTTTCAGCCGTATAAAACCTCTCTGTTGTTACAAAAAAAGAACTGTATCTATTACCCGCTGAAATTGAAAATGCTCTGTTGACTCGCATATAACTTGCAGTTAGGTACTAACTTAACTTTGTAGGGATACGGTATTACCCGGTTAAATTGAAAAGTCTCTGTTTACTCGCATATAATTTGCAGTTAGGTACTTACTTAACTTTGTAGGGATAATTCTATTACGCAACTAGTACTGTAATATTATTATGCACGCGTGGGTTATAGTTCGGTTTATGGCCCTAAGATCGATGTAATAAGGCTCACTTTATGAGCAAGTGTGTTGAAAAATATATAAAATAGCCTAAGATGTCACTCAGGAATAATTTAATAGCTTTCTACCGGTGAAAAAACATTCAAAATCGGTTCAGTAGTTCTAGACTCTAGAGAATACCTCAATCATCATAACAATCGTTAACCTTTTATAATGGGTTAAGTTTAATAAGGGTTAAAGTATGAAATTGCCTTTTTTTTCTTTTGTAGCTACCTACATATAACCACATATAACTTAACAACTTTTATAATATTAGAAATATGTAATGTACATACATCTACATATAACTTTATTATTCTTATTTAAATTTTTTACTTTTTTGCATTCACAATGCAATTTTTATGGTTGAAAAATAGAAAATGAAGTATTTAGAAAAAATCGACCCGTCTCACAACCAGCTCCGATGTGACTCGAACCCACGACCTTTCGCTATTCGGGCGACTGCTCTAACCACTGAGCTACGGAGTCGTTACGAGAAGCGTCGAATTTATCAAATACGCTGTATAGCCAGCGTTAATTTCATCAATGTGAAGATATTACTACCCCCACACGCGAAAGAAATACCTTTCCAGATATTTGACAATCGCTAAAGAAGAAATTACTATGGCAAGTTATTTTAATTTTTTACTTTTTTGCATTCACAATGCAATTTTTATGGTTGAAAAATAGAAAATGAAGTATTTAGAGCAGTCGCCCGGATAGCGAAAGGTCGTGGGTTCGAGTCCCATCGGAGCTGGTTGTGAGACGGGTCGATTATTTCTAAATACTTCATTTTATATTTGTTATTCTTATATTTCCATAATAGCTACCTATTTTATTATTAACTAGCTTCCGCCCGCGACTTCGTCCGCGTGGAAATTCGAGAAAATACTTAGGGGACCAATAACCAGGATAAAAAGTATTCTATGTTTTAATTTCATAAAAATCCGATCAACCGTTTTTACCTAATTAGGCGGGTCCTCCCTTACCAAGCGAGCAGCCTCGCGCGAGGCAGAACGTTTGCCACGTGCGGCGGGCCTCGCACGAGGCTGCTCACTTGGTGAGGGAGGACCCTCCTAATCATGTAAAAACGGCTCATAATTGTCAAAAACGCTGACACAGGTAAATATTAATTTTCAATTGCCAGCCTAAATACAAAATTTGAAGTTGACGGACTTTCATACAAACATTCATCCCCTATTTCACCCCCTTAGGGGTAGAATTTCCAAAAATCCTTTCTTAGTGGATGCCTACACTGTATAACGTATCTATGTGCAAAATTTGAAGTCTCTAGGTTCAGCGGTTTGGGCTGTGCGTTGATATCTCAGTCAGTCAGGACTTTGAATTTTATATAAGTACTAGCCTTCCGCCCGCGGCTTCGCCCGCGTGTACTACACGACGATATCCCGCCGGAAGGTGATATTTTTAGGAATAAAAAGTAGCCTATGTCCTTTCTCAGGCTCTAGACTATCTCTGTACCAAAATTCATTCAAATCGGTTCAGTAGTTTAGGTGTGATTGTGTAACACACAGACAGACAGAGACGCATTTATAATATACTAGCTTTCCGCCCGCGGCTTCGCCCGCGTGGACTACACTACGTTATCCCGCGGGAATGTTATTCTTTTCCGGGATAAAAAGTAGCCTATGTTCCTCTCCAGGCTACAAAGCGTCTATGTCCCAAATTTCAGCCAAATCCGTTCAGCCGTTTTGGCGTGATTGAGTAACAAACATCCAAACATCCAAACATCCAAACATCCAAACATCTAAACTTTCACATTTATAATATTAGTAGGATATATAATATATAATATATACTAGCAGCCGCCCGCGGTTTCACCCGCGTGGTTCCCGTTCCCGTGGGAATATCGGGATAAAAAGTACATATAAACCTTCCTTTTGAATCACTCTATCTATTAAAAAAAATCGCATCAAAATCTGTTGCGTAGTTTCAAAGATTTAAGCATACAAAGGGACATAGGGACAGAGAAAGCGACTTTGTTTTATACTATGTAGTGATATAGATAGAAGAAGAAGATAAATATTGTATGAGAATCAATAATTTATCAACGAATTATTTTATTTCACTAAATTTATCATCTTCAACTTATTTCGAAAGTTTCCAGAACTTCGTAGGTAGGTAAGTACCTACTTTATTAGTTGTTTGTTACATGTTGGGCGTACCCAGCATTTACTTCAGGGTGGGGAAAACTTTTTTCGAATGTGTCATTTAGTACCTAATTAATACCTAAAAATAGAAGAAAGAAAATTTTGTTAGGAAAAAAGATGTAGGTACTAAAATCTCCATACAATTTGATACTTTAATCCCTAATCCTATCCTACTAAATGTGAAAGTTTGGATGTTTGTTACTCAATCATGCCAAAACGGCTGCTGAACGGATTTGGCTGAAGTTTGAGACACATATACTTTGTAGCCTGGACAGGAACATAGGCTACTTTTTATCCCAGAAAAATATCACATTCCCGCGGGCTAACGTCGTGTAGTCCACGCGGGCAAAACCGCGGGCGGAAAGCTAGTATAATTTAAGTGTTGATTATGTTTACCCCCATCCTCCCCAATTTTTCTATCTTTTACTTCCCTAGCTTCTAGACTAGAGAGGGAGGACAATGAACTCGCACGAGACCCTTTTTTTCCTGAAGGAAAAACCATCGCGTACCACCCCGCCCGGGGAGACCTGGGGGTTATGTGTGGGTGCTCCCTCCCCAAAACCCCCAGGGTGCTCCCTCTGCACATGGACGAAGATTACGCGGTATTTGTGCTGCTACTGTAGGCAATGAAGCTAGTGGACCCCTACAGTAATTCCTCAGTCAGAAAAAACTTTAGGTACAGCATGATAAAGTATCTATAAATTATAAGTAGAGTATAAATTTCCAAAAAATTATAATAATAGAAGGTTAGGTATTTTTAATGAAAGTCTTATTTGATGAATATCTTTTTTAGTAAAAATGCTCCGTCTAAACTTTCTTCATCGGACATAATTATTCAGGTAACGTATAAAAACAATATGAAATATCCAAAAAACTATACCAGCAGAGCTGAAACACCAAATTTTTATGAAATAATTGGTGACTTGTACCAGAAAATGTCTCAGTCGAACTTTTTTACGGTATTCAGTACCTATATAGCTATTGGTCCTCGCCAACAGATAAGCTATAATTTATTTTGAAGATCGAAATACATGTGGAACCCTAGCAACCCAGTTAAACTATAAGAGATAAGAGATATAAAAATATCGTCGTAAGGAAAATTGTTAAACGTGATGAGCATTTTCTATTGACGTACAAATTTTGTAGGTCTGGTAAACCTGATGTGGAACCCTAGCAGCCAGGTTAAACTATAAGAGATACAAACAAAGCGTCTTAAGAAAAGTTGCTTAACGCGATGAAAATTTTCCATTGACGTAAAAATAACGAAGGTTTGGTACACCTGTAAGCCTAGCATGACCACCCAAAACGCGATATGTATCGAATGATAAAGCGACTTATCGACATTCAAACGTCAAAACCCATAGTCTTTTGACAGTTAAACCGGATAACTTATCATATCATATCCCATTTTGTTGGTCATGCTAGGGGGGCTGATGTGGAATTACACGCCGTATGTCACAAACGCATTGCGTCACATACGCAGTTCGACATGAACGTTCTGATTTACTCAGTTTGTCATATATATACGCGATTTGTCATGAACGCGATTCGTCATCAACGCAGTTCGTCTTATACGCAATTTGTCATAATCGCAGTTCGTCATAAACGCGATTGGTCATCATTACAATTAACCTTACCAAGAACGACCACGGTTGTCGGCTAGCAATATTAAAAAATCATACCATTAATTTAGTTTTTTTTAAATGGGTGTCAATAGAATTTGTACGAAATTGTTTAATTCTCTATCTAATATACCTAATATGATAAAGAGAAAAAACTTGATTGAAAAATGAAAAAATGAAGTATTTAGAAAAAATCGACGTGCCTCACAACCAGCTCCGATGGGACTCGAACCCACGAGCTGGTTGTGAGACGGGTCGATTTTTTCTAAATACTTCATTTTAAATTTTTCAATAATAAAAATTGCATTGTGAAAGCAAAAAGGAAACATTTAAATAACTAAAGATTTGATTGTTTGTTTGTTTGAATTGAATAGGCTCAGAAACTACTGAACGGATTTCGAAAATTCTTTGACCATTAGAAAGCTACATTCTTCCCGAGTGACATGGCTATATTTTTATCCCGATATTCAAACGGGAACGGGTACCTATATTTTATCACGATATTTCAACAGGAACGGGTACCACGCGGGTAAAACCGCGAGGATCCGCTAGTATTAAAATTCAAAAAAAATCAAAATTAGGGTCCTGTTGTCAACAATATATTTTTTATGTATTTAATTAATACATATTTTATTGTTGACAGCGACCCTAAATATGTTGTATGTACACTCGACAGCATATCAAGTTAAACAGTTGAACAGCGATAACAGCTTTTATTACGTAGGGCATAAAGGCGGTCTCAAGGTCAACATGTATAGTCTGATGTGCCGCCGTGTGTACATAGTTCATTACTTAACCACAGAATAATATGACTTAACTAAGAAATTTGAAAAAATTAAAATTTTACATAGATATACTTTACACTACGTACACGTACACGCACTTAGCAGGTTTTTTCGGAAAAGTGATAGTCATTCTAATGATATAAAGTTTGAAGAAATTGAGTGACGAACTGCTTATGTGACGAACTGCGTTTGTGACAAAATGCGTGTGTGACGAATTGCGTGTGTGTCAAACCGCGTGTATGACAAACGGCGTTTGTGGCGAACTACGTTCATGACATATAGCTATAGTGTCAAATCGCATACCTATTATGTCGAACTGCGTAAGTGACGAATCGCGTTTGTGACATACAGCGTGTAATCCCTGATGTGGAACCCTAGCAGCCAGGTTAAACTATAAGAGCTAGCGCGCACGGGTGACTTTTGTCACCGTGACTGTTTTGTCTCTCACACCAATAGTATGAAAAAGTCGCGTCGCTCATGCGCGCACTTTCATACTAACCCGTAGACTTGATGCGAGTGACAAAATAGTTGCGGTGACAAAAGTCACCCGTGCGCGCAGCGGGCGCGCACCCGTTCATTTGCCACCGAGACAGTGAACGCCGCGTTCACCGCGATGTCTGAAGTTGCAAATACAGAAAAACTTATTGAATTGGTTAGAGAAAGGAGATTATTGTATGATTTAAGTCATGTATGTCATGTAAAATATAGCCAGCCTTTCTTTTGCTGAAATAGACTTCCTCTAGTTGCATTTTGCTTTTCGATGTAGGGCAGGCGTACCGGTTTTGGCCACTTTAAGGATTTTTTCACTTTTAACCGCTTAGTGCTTAATGATTTTAAGTATTTTAGAGAAAATTTAAATGTAGAGTTATAGATAATTTATCGACCTTTAAGGGTACAATCTACAAAGTAAAAAAAAACAATAGTTTTTTTTTATTTAGAACAAATTCTGCGGAGGGGGCCAAATACACCGTTTGCATTGGTTTTGGCCACTTTCATAAAATTAATATATTTATAAGTTGAGTTTATGCTTAATTGATTTCTTATAAGAGTTCTGGACTACACTAGCCTCAATCAGCTAATTTTCTAGTATGTTAGCTAACAAAAGTGAGTTGTGAGTCTTTTAAAATAAATGAACTTTATGATAGGTTGGAAACTTTCTACTAATGCCAAAGTGGCCAAAGGTGGCACAATACTAAAATTTCTAGCCCCACTTTTGGCCACTTATTGTTTCCCAACTTTTTGTAAGAACAGTGAAAAAACAACACTTAATCCATCTAGAAGAAACATATTCCAATATGATATAAAATATTAAATAACCATAAAATAATTTTAGTGTAGAAAAAAATGATTTTACAAAACCTTTACCCAAAACGTCATTGCTTTACCCTTAACATTTTGATTAAGAATTTTACAAAATGTTAACTTTGAAACATAACACGTGTTTATTTCTAAAATATCGTACTACATAAAAAAAGCTAAGTGCTGTAATCCTAACTTCACTACATAGTATAAAACAAAGTCGCTTTCTCTTTCCCTATGTCCCTTTGTATGCTTAAATCTTTGAAACTACGCAACGGATTTTGATGCGTTTTTTTTTAATAGATAGAGTGATTCAAGAGGAAGGTTTATATGTACTTTTTATCCCGATATTCCCACGGGAACGGGAACCACGCGGGTGAAACCGCGGGCGGCCGCTAGTATATTATAAATGCGAAAATGCGAATCTGTCTGTCTGTGTGTTACACAATCACGCCTAAACTACGGAACCGATTTGAATAAAAATTGGTACAGAGATAGTCTAGAGCCTAAGAAAGGACATAGGCTACTTTTTTATGTGAACAAAGGGCTGTAAGGGGTTGAAATAGGGGATGAAAGTTTGTATGGAAATTACGTCATTTTTAAAGCTAGAAGCTTCAAAATTATTTTATAGGCTTTTGATTAGATAAATAAATACGACACTCAAAGTTTGTAAAAAAAACTACCCTAAAGAGTGTGAAAAAGGGGATGAATTTTTTCGTGTGATGACGTCGGCAAAAAACTTTACGTAACGGATTTTGATGAAAGTTTTTTTGTTATTCAGCTATTGGTCCTTGCCAACATATAGCTATAATTTATTTTGAAGATTGCAATTTCTGATGTGGAACCATAGCAGTCCAGCCAAACTATAAGAGATATAAAAATACCGTTTTATGGAAAATTGTTAAACGTGATGAGCACTTTCTATTGACGTACAAAGTTTGAAGGTCTGGTACACCTGATGTGGAACCCTAGCAGCCAGATTAAACCATATGAGATACAAAAAATTACCGTGTATATTAAGTAAAAAAATAAAATAACTCATACTTATTATAAAACTGTATGCGATTCTATTCAGGGGGCTACTGGCTAAAAATTATGGGTATGGACATGGGCTTCATTTGACTTTTGAAGCCCATATTATGCCCTTAAAAGCACAAAATATGGGCATCAAATGTCAAATGAAGCCCATGTCCATATCCATATTTTTTTGCCGGTACAGGGGCTGTATACATTGAAAAGAAATAGAAAAAAATACCACCAAGGGTCTTCTTAAACGGAACAGATAGGTACCAAAAATAAGTTTTAGAATTTTTTGTCTGTCTGTCTGTTGTCCACGTTTCAGGCAAAAACTACTGAACGGATTTTAATGAAACTTTTTTGTTATATAGCTATTAGTTGTCGCCAACTTATAGGTAGGCTATAATTCATTAAGATCGAAATGGCTGATGTGGAACCATAGCAGTCCAGCCAAACTATGAGAGATATAAAAATACCGTCTTATGGAAAAATGTTAAATGTGGTGAGCATTTTCTATTGACGTACAAAGTTTGAAGGTCTTGGTACACCTGCCTGGCTAGCATTACCATCATTACTTCCACCTTAGTGGAGTAGGTAAACAAGACAGCATGACGTGCTATATCATATCGCGTGATAAAAGCCGTTCATGCTAGGCCAGCAACCCTAGCAGCCAAGTTAATCTATATGAGATAGCATCTTAAGAGAAGTTGTTCAGCGTGATAAGTTCTTTCTTTTGACATACTGTTTGTATTGTTTGTATATCCGTCTTTCACGTCAAAACGGAGCAACGGATCGGCGTGTTTTTTTAGTATGTGGATATTTTAGGAGCTAGAGAGTGACAAAGGCTAATTCCTATCCCGGGAAAATATAACTTTCCCTCGAGATAACGTCGTGTAGTACAGGCGGGCGAAACCACGGGCGGAAGGCTATGTGAAATAATTTTTACATGAATGAAATAATGAAAAATAATTAAATAGTTTTTACATTATGATACATGTGTTAATATGTATCATAGCGCTAAACTAATATAAGTAAGTATATACTATAAATACACAAAAAAGAAAAATGCTGCCGAAAGTCACTATTCCACGCGAACGAAGTCGCGGGCACAGCTAGTTATTAACTAAAAGTCCAATCTTTTATTCGCCATTAATAAATATAAGCAATAATTATTTAATTCCTATTTATATAACTTTAAAGTGAAAAGTGACCAAAACCGGTACAGTGGCCAAAACCGGTACGCCTGCCCTACCTAACATTTTGTCTGGCCAACGAAAGCTGTCCACGAAAAAAGGTGGCAATTTTAAAAATCCTGTTGATGTTAGCCCTGGATATACTCTGAAAAACTATTTTGATACGGGATGTTTATTTTATTAGGTTATTAGAAAATAACGAAATAAATAGATGTAATAAATTACGTAATTTTATGGTAAGTAATTAAGAATTTTTAAATTTGGCGCCTTTTCTCGTGGACAGCTTTCGTTGGACAGACTATTCTATTCTACTATCATATTATTCATTGAAGCTTCGACATGCGAAAATAAATATAGAATTCGCCTTGTTCTTCTAGAGTTTAATTGGGTGCACAAAAAAGTATTGACTTTCTTTTCCTTTTAGAAGCTTCTAGAATCCACAAAAGCAATGCTTCGTCTTCGAAAGATGAACTTTCTAGCGAAATGTTGTAGGTACAAAGACACGGATGAAACTGGAACGCAAGAAGTTGAACGCCACATGTGTGCGTTGGAACTCTCGAGCGGTCAAAACGCAGAACTCTTGAACTCTGTACGCGGAACTCAGGACTGCTCTCTGTCTGCGCGGACTCTTATACTGAGGTAACTGAAGTTGAATGAATAAAAAAGTGTACCCAGCAAATTAGCATTTAGTATGGAATGGCTGTCAGTTGTCTCATATGACCATACGTATTTTTTTAGTGTAGGTGAGACGGAAGACAGCCACTGTGTAATGAGAGATTTTCTGAGGCCATTTAAAAAAAAAAGCTTCCAATTGCTTCACTAGATGGCGTTGAATAAGTATGTACATGTCTATGGTATATTTTGGTATGAAACATATTTAAATTAATTACTTTTTAACAACCTAAAGGAAACTAATAATATATTAAATACTAGCGGCCGCCCGCGGTTTCACCCGCGTGGTTTCCGTTCCCGTGGGAATATCGGGATAAAAAGTACAAACCTTCCTCTTGAATCACTCTATCTATTAAAAAAAAACGCATCAAAATCCGTTGCGTAGTTTCAAAGATTTAAGCATACAAAGGGACATAGGGACAGAGAAAGCGACTTTGTTTTATACTATGTAGTGAAGTACTACTGTGAGGAACAGAAACGAAATAGGTAAATTTAAAGATTTAGGTAAATAAATAACATCTGTCTGACGTTCCGTTTTACGTAAAAAAGTCGCGTCAAAGTAAAATTTATAACGTTCCGTTCCTTCTAACTGCATAGGTGGGACAGCGTCATCTAGTTGTGATCTAGTGAATGAGCTTCCAGAAAATCGCCCATTTGTGGTCACAAAAAAGTGTTAGTACTGCACTCTCCAGTTACCTCAGTATTAAGTCGAGCTCCATGGTTAGGGGGTCTACCGGCTAAAAATATGAAGTTCAGATCCATATTTCTGATTTCAAGCCCAGACCCATAATATGGGCTTCAATTGGAGCTACCGGCTAACTGTTTTTCCGGATCTGGATTTCGCGAGTGAATGATAGTCGCGTCTTGTTGCATCATTTCAAATAAATACCAATATTTAACAAAATATTATTATTTCTCTGCATTTTTTACTCTTATTATTTATATTTTAAATGACAACGGACAAAGTCAATAAAAACAATTAATTTAGTTCTTCATAGTATTAAAAACAAGTATTCCTAAAATAAATAATGTACGTATCAATTAATAACCAAACGCAAATGACAAGCCTTTCTACGGTATTCCACTTATGAAAGATCTTTGTCCAATATGCATTTTATCAAAGAATTTATCAATGAAACCATTCGAAGTTGTCCTCGTCCAATTTCTTGGATCAAATATTTGATAAGTGGAATACCACCCTTAACTTTACTTTTTGAATTTATGTAAATAACACAAAATTAATAAAATATAACGAAAAAGGCATATCTTTGAGGGTCAACTATGGTTTCTCTTCGATTTGTGTGCGCTAATTACGTGAACAATTTGACAAATGACCCCGTCATGGCAAAATTTTGTAGAAGTTATTGTTTGGTTGGGTCATTTTGTGGTTAATGTTCTTCATTTCCTCTTATGATACTACCCGTAAGGCTCATTATCAGAGCAAGGTTGCAGATATTTATCAAGATTTAAAGAAAAGCAGACCGAATGTTCCTTATAAGTTTAATATTGACATGATGGAATGGACGGCTACTCCAAGACAAGAACATTGTTTATAAGATGATAATTACAGAGAAAATCATTCAACAGAACCTTTAAAAGATAAACAGTACAAAGTATACCGTAATAATGTCTTAAAATATGTGTTGTGAACTTGTGACAATAACAGCTTGGTTAATAAATGCATGATGATACCATTTTGATAGTTCTTTATTTCTGGTTGTTAATTTCTTGTACTTACCTACTTATACCTTTGTGTTTACATAAATTATTAGTATATTGTGACAAATTCAGACTAAACAAAGCCAATATTCTCAATTAAGAAGTGCCACAACACAACCCTTCCAGAATTGAAAATAAGCAATGTTTAGTTTCTTGAATTCATATTTTTAACACTTATTTATGTAACATAGGTAGGTACTTATTTTTATCATTATCTTTATTTTATATAAATTTGCTATGAAAGAGAAATAAAATTACTATCATTTATGAGGATGATTAAATAGTTAGACCTGTAAATACATAAGTTATTTATTTCTTCAGCGGCCAAATGTTATTTTATTTTCTATGATTTTTCAGTTTAGCACATTTTATGTTTTCAGTTGCTAACTTAAATATAAATAAGTGGGTTTTTGACATTACAATTTAACAGCAATTAAGAAAATTAACAAATTGTCTATCAACTCATAATTTTATTTGGAAAATATGAGCTTTAAGCGCTGTCTCCTAGAGTTGCACACAAAAGACAGGTATAGATGTGCATTGTAGCTATGCTATATTGTACTTAGTAAGTACAACATAGCATAGCATATTATGTAGTTGTACTACTTACTACAAAATACTTTTACAAAATAGCACATAACGTAGATTAGGTACTTTGAATAGAAATTGCTAAATAAATAGGTTAATAATATGGATTATTTATTCAGTAATTCTGAAATAATTGCATCGTCCCGAAACGAAAAACAGACAAACTAGAGTTAGTCTGTTAAGTATAGAGTATCTAACAAATGATAACAGATGGGAACTTTTATTGAAATTTATAACTTAAACTTCTATCGATTAGGTTAAAAATAAAAATTTATTTGTTCGACAGAAATGATTAAAAATAAGCAATGATTAAACTGTTCAAATAAAATAAAATTCCTTTATTTCAGACCATTTCTTTGCTTACTGACTATTTTAGTACAAAATCACAATATTAAAATTAAAATTGAAAAAGTAAATTAAAATAGGCTACTTATGTTAACATAAAGTTTCACCTAGCAAAATATGGAGAGACTAACTTCTCTCCACTCTCCTCAGAATGCCTTTGAAATAAGAAGCCAGATGCACTGCAGAAACATGGAAGCGCCAACAAGGATTTAAAGATGTTACTGTATAACACACGCAGGGCATTGTAGGAAAGCTGGATAAAGTTTGACCACAGACTACTGGTATAAAAATTTTGACAATAGGCTTTAAATAAAGTAAAATTTACTTCTACTGTACACCAAGCAAACCTGTGTCTCACCATGTTACCACTGACCAACAAAGCCCTGCATCCCTATCCATCTATATCAGAATAAATTGTCATACAGAGTTTCAGTTACTATATGCCCAAGGTATTTAAACTGACTTACACGGCCTAAAGGAATCCTGTTCAAAAGTAACAGGGGCACATTTTCAAGTCTCTTAATGTTACCCCTGAAGATCATGAATTCACTCTATTTCTCGTTGTACCTTAGGCTGTGCTTCCATATAAAGTCCTCGCAGGAGCTTTTTGGGCCACCCAGCGATAGGCAGAGCAGCACAGCACCATGTCATCAGCATAACTGATATTATTCACACAGACATTATCTATATAACAACCATGTGTGCTGCTCAGCCCAGCGATGAGCTTGTCCATATATACATATATAAGAGCGAAGTCAGCCCATCCTGTCTAACACCACATAAACTCTTCAGAGCATGTATTTCCCCACTTTACCACATTTTCTGATTACCATACCAATGTGCCAGTAGGTACATTTATAACCTCAGCCAACGAGAAACATCTTTAACTTTAAGTTTTGTCCAAAGGTCCAAAGCTTATCATAACTTCATAACACACAAGATCAAATGCTTTGCTGAGGTCTTAAAACATGCATTTATAGGAAGGAGTTAGCTTTATAACATAATAAATAACAGAGAACTTTAACACAGCTCAATATCACTTGTAAAATAATATGTCAATCAAATGCACTTTCCGTAGACAATATCCACAAAAAAGTCGCTATTGATAATATCACACAACACAATTACTCCAAGGAGGATAATAAGTATTATCTAGCACTTCAGCACACTTCAGCCAGAATGGTGGCTAGGCTAGGCTAGTGATTTGGTTTAATTTTTGTGTTTCGGATAAAAATCCTCAAAGCAGTAACACATTGAGTTATAATGTACTAACGTACTAGAGAAGCTATCCCAAACAAAAATCTTGTTGTATTTTTGCTAAGCTAAGAGTTAGCCTCGCGACCAATCGAAAGCGCCCGTGCAGAAAGCGGCAACCAATAGTAGTGCAACAGACATAGATCAAACATTGCAGAACAGACATAGCTTTTGTGCGTGTTTTCTGCCTACAACATTTTATGAGAATTCATATTTTAGTGTTGCCAGTGGCCGATAGTCAAAAGTAACACAAGGCGGCTCAAAAAGTAAGATTTTCACGAGAAAAGTAACATTTCTTATTTTATGTAGAAAACGACTGTTACTGTAATATTACAATTACACACAAAACATTTTTTTTATGAAGATTACGAATGCTCTGCCAAAAACGATCTAAAAAGTTAAATAACAAGTGCCATTGCAGTCGGGGGACCGTTTTAGGGAACTGAATGCAATGACACTTACTATTTAACTTTTTAGTTAATTTTTGGCATTGCAGTCGGGTTTTTTTATAATTTTTTTTCATACAATGCTTTAATATTTTTTCTTGTTTTACCTTTTTTGATTATTTTTTTAAGTTTTTAGGTTACAAATTGAGTTGATTTAACTTACATTATTTAATATTATAAATTTTATTGTAATCGAGAACCGTTTTCACATGCCTCCTCTCGAGAGTGCCTTTTATGTTTTAATGAGTTGCTGTTTGGCTTGTTACTGTTTTAACTAGTTTTACTCGTGTGTTGTAATTATAAATTTTTTCTGTGTCCATTTGTATTGGCCTTGGCTGTTTAATGTACTAAATAAATAAAATTAAAAATTAAATTAAATACATTTTAGTGACAAATTATAGTTTTGGAATGTGCTCCAAGTGATTACTTTCTCTGTGATGTGCTCAATGCTCATCAAGGCCTTTCATTTGATGCCCATATTGTAATAATAGAAAAAAAAAACACATTTGAAAGTGGTATCGTACAGTTTTGTAAGTATACAAAATAAACAGTACTTATTTCAGTTGCAAACAGGACCTCGTTGTCGTATTCCTGATTCCTATATCCTGAAATATGTACACACGGTGGCACATCAGACTATACATGTTGACCTTGAGACCGCCTTTATGCCCTACGTAATAAAAGCTGTTATCGCAGTTCAACTGTTTAACCTGATATGCTGTCGAGTGTACATAAAACCATGATAAAACCATAAAACTTTTACTTACTTTATGTAATGTTAGTTAACTTGTGTGTGTGTACAAGTCAACACGACGACAAACAAACCAAACCAACCACTTTAAACATTTAAAATATATTCTACTACTCGATCGACTTCAACCAAAGAAAGTTCACAAAACGAATGAGCGATTTTCTGAGAGGCCATTTAAAAAAAAAAAAGCTTCCAGTTGCTTCACTAGATGGCGTTGAATAAGTATGTACATGTCTATGGTATATTTTGGTATGAAACAAATTTAAATTAATTACTTTTTAAAAACCCAAAGGAAACTAATAATATATTAAATAAGTACTACTGTGAGGAACAGAAACGAAATAGGTAAATTTAAAGATTTAGGTAAATAAATAACATCTGTCTGACGTTCCGTTTTACGTAAAAAAGTCGCGTCAAGGTAAAATTTATAACGTTCCGTTCCTTCTAACTGCATAGGTGGGACAGCGCCATCTAGTGACTGAGCTTTCAGAAAATCGCCCATTGAGTTTAAAAAACCGTAATAAAGCTGTGCTACTATGATACTCATTCTTCAAGTGTGAGAAAGAGATAGAAAATAAAACGACGGCTCAAAATCAAGTTCACAAATGAAAACTTCCTTTGGTGCGTTCCGTTTCACGTTTATTTTTCGTTTGCTGGAAAGTATTTGAATATTTTTTATTAAGTCCTAAAAGTAACGTAAAAGTAAAATTTTGACGCGTGTAACATGGAGGTAACATGAAAGGGTAAAAAGTAACATAAAATGTTACAAAAGTAACATTCTGGCAACGCTGATCCCAAACAAAAATCTTGTTGTATTTTTGCTAAGCTAAGAGTTAGCCTCGCGACCAATCGAAAGCGCCCGTGCAGAAAGCGGCAACCAATAGTAGTGCAACAGACATAGATCAAACATTGCAGAACAGACATAGCTTTTGTGCGTGTTTTCTGCCTACAACATTTTATGAGAATTCATATTTTATTTAATTAATTATTTTTTTAAGATTAAACATTGACATCGTGAGAGAAATACTTACTAATCGAGTTTATTTTTGGTACTTATATACGTTTAAATACATGAATACTATTAATTATTTTTATTTTTTATTTTACATGCGTTTATTTAACTTGCAGTATAAATGTAAGTTCAATGTTCAAATGTTCAATAACAAAAAAAACATCAAACTTCCATCAAAACCTGAACCCAAGTAATCACCTAAAACCTAGTACCTAAAACGTTTAAACTGTCACTTCTGCACCACAAAATAACCAATTTTGTTAATCTATGACTCTATCGAAATATGGCCGTCGCTTAATTTTTCGGCGACCTAATGAAATAATTACTCAGTAGCATGTTATTAGATACTTTAGTGAGTACTTACTAGTGAAAAGTAATTCCTTGGGCTTTATTAGTATTTTTTGAGTTATTTAAACAGTACCTCAACCCACATATCGGCATTTTTAAATAAAATAGAACAGAGTACACACACGTGTTGTTGCGTCTATCGCTTGCCACAGACTAAACGAGTTGAGTCCACGTGGACTCAACTCGTGTTGCAAAGATTCTAGTTGAGATGTCTCCTCTATTCTTTTATCTCAATGAGCAGTAAAAACAAAATATATAACCGTACCTAGGTACATAAAATAAAACTTTCCTATTTTTGATTTACATAGTATCTTCATTAATTTAATTAAATGCCTAATTTTTATCAAAAGTAGGTCAACAATTTATCTTTAAAGTTGTGTAAATTCCGATAACGAAACAAGAAACGAAAATTTGAATTTCGCGGGTAAAATTCCATTACATGACTTCGAGAGAAAGGAACAGCGAAATAGCAATTTGTGTTTGTCTCTTTCGCTCTGCTTTTAAACTCTCTTCTGCTAAAGTTCAATGTTTTACAAGTGCTAGGGGTATATTTACTATAAATGACGTTGATTACACTCAAAAGTAGCAAGTTATTTCACACAAATTGAGAAATTAAACTTTTCCATGAATCTTCCGATACCAAAATACTCGCCTGCTTCATTTGACATAACGATATGAATCTGGGTTTCGAGTTTTTACTTTTTAATTTTTACAAAATACCGATTCTGGGCTTCAACTGTCAAAAATGTATAGAGAATTTTCTTCGTCATTCACTCTTTTTCTGACATATGGGTATGGGAAGAAATATGAAGTCCATGGAATTAGGCGGTACCGCCAAGTTCAGATTATGGGCTTCAAATGTCAAATAAAGCCCATATCCATATCCAGATTTTTTAGGCGGTAGACCCCTAGGGGGTCTACCGGCTAAAAATATGAAGTTCAGATCCATATTTCTGATTTCAAGCCCAGACCCATAATATGGGCTTCAATTGGAGCTACCGGCTAACTGTTTTTCCGGATCTGGATTTCGCGAGTGAATGATAGTCGCGTCTTGTTGCATCATTTCAAATAAATACCAATATTTAACAAAATATTATTATTTCTCTGCATTTTTTACTCTTATTATTTATATTTTAAATGACAACGGACAAAGTCAATAAAAACAATTAATTTAGTTCTTCATAGTATTAAAAACAAGTATTCCTAAAATAAATAATGTACGTATCAATTAATAACCAAACGCAAATGACAAGCCTTTCTACGGTATTCCACTTATGAAAGATCTTTGTCCAATATGCATTTTATCAAAGAATTTATCAATGAAACCATTCGAAGTTGTCCTCGTCCAATTTCTTGGATCAAATATTTGATAAGTGGAATACCACCCTTAACTTTACTTTTTGAATTTATGTAAATAACACAAAATTAATAAAATATAACGAAAAAGGCATATCTTTGAGGGTCAACTATGGTTTCTCTTCGATTTGTGTGCGCTAATTACGTGAACAATTTGACAAATGACCCCGTCATGGCAAAATTTTGTAGAAGTTATTGTTTGGTTGGGTCATTTTGTGGTTAATGTTCTTCATTTCCTCTTATGATACTACCCGTAAGGCTCATTATCAGAGCAAGGTTGCAGATATTTATCAAGATTTAAAGAAAAGCAGACCGAATGTTCCTTATAAGTTTAATATTGACATGATGGAATGGACGGCTACTCCAAGACAAGAACATTGTTTATAAGATGATAATTACAGAGAAAATCATTCAACAGAACCTTTAAAAGATAAACAGTACAAAGTATACCGTAATAATGTCTTAAAATATGTGTTGTGAACTTGTGACAATAACAGCTTGGTTAATAAATGCATGATGATACCATTTTGATAGTTCTTTATTTCTGGTTGTTAATTTCTTGTACTTACCTACTTATACCTTTGTGTTTACATAAATTATTAGTATATTGTGACAAATTCAGACTAAACAAAGCCAATATTCTCAATTAAGAAGTGCCACAACACAACCCTTCCAGAATTGAAAATAAGCAATGTTTAGTTTCTTGAATTCATATTTTTAACACTTATTTATGTAACATAGGTAGGTACTTATTTTTATCATTATCTTTATTTTATATAAATTTGCTATGAAAGAGAAATAAAATTACTATCATTTATGAGGATGATTAAATAGTTAGACCTGTAAATACATAAGTTATTTATTTCTTCAGCGGCCAAATGTTATTTTATTTTCTATGATTTTTCAGTTTAGCACATTTTATGTTTTCAGTTGCTAACTTAAATATAAATAAGTGGGTTTTTGACATTACAATTTAACAGCAATTAAGAAAATTAACAAATTGTCTATCAACTCATAATTTTATTTGGAAAATATGAGCTTTAAGCGCTGTCTCCTAGAGTTGCACACAAAAGACAGGTATAGATGTGCATTGTAGCTATGCTATATTGTACTTAGTAAGTACAACATAGCATAGCATATTATGTAGTTGTACTACTTACTACAAAATACTTTTACAAAATAGCACATAACGTAGATTAGGTACTTTGAATAGAAATTGCTAAATAAATAGGTTAATAATATGGATTATTTATTCAGTAATTCTGAAATAATTGCATCGTCCCGAAACGAAAAACAGACAAACTAGAGTTAGTCTGTTAAGTATAGAGTATCTAACAAATGATAACAGATGGGAACTTTTATTGAAATTTATAACTTAAACTTCTATCGATTAGGTTAAAAATAAAAATTTATTTGTTCGACAGAAATGATTAAAAATAAGCAATGATTAAACTGTTCAAATAAAATAAAATTCCTTTATTTCAGACCATTTCTTTGCTTACTGACTATTTTAGTACAAAATCACAATATTAAAATTAAAATTGAAAAAGTAAATTAAAATAGGCTACTTATGTTAACATAAAGTTTCACCTAGCAAAATATGGAGAGACTAACTTCTCTCCACTCTCCTCAGAATGCCTTTGAAATAAGAAGCCAGATGCACTGCAGAAACATGGAAGCGCCAACAAGGATTTAAAGATGTTACTGTATAACACACGCAGGGCATTGTAGGAAAGCTGGATAAAGTTTGACCACAGACTACTGGTATAAAAATTTTGACAATAGGCTTTAAATAAAGTAAAATTTACTTCTACTGTACACCAAGCAAACCTGTGTCTCACCATGTTACCACTGACCAACAAAGCCCTGCATCCCTATCCATCTATATCAGAATAAATTGTCATACAGAGTTTCAGTTACTATATGCCCAAGGTATTTAAACTGACTTACACGGCCTAAAGGAATCCTGTTCAAAAGTAACAGGGGCACATTTTCAAGTCTCTTAATGTTACCCCTGAAGATCATGAATTCACTCTATTTCTCGTTGTACCTTAGGCTGTGCTTCCATATAAAGTCCTCGCAGGAGCTTTTTGGGCCACCCAGCGATAGGCAGAGCAGCACAGCACCATGTCATCAGCATAACTGATATTATTCACACAGACATTATCTATATAACAACCATGTGTGCTGCTCAGCCCAGCGATGAGCTTGTCCATATATACATATATAAGAGCGAAGTCAGCCCATCCTGTCTAACACCACATAAACTCTTCAGAGCATGTATTTCCCCACTTTACCACATTTTCTGATTACCATACCAATGTGCCAGTAGGTACATTTATAACCTCAGCCAACGAGAAACATCTTTAACTTTAAGTTTTGTCCAAAGGTCCAAAGCTTATCATAACTTCATAACACACAAGATCAAATGCTTTGCTGAGGTCTTAAAACATGCATTTATAGGAAGGAGTTAGCTTTATAACATAATAAATAACAGAGAACTTTAACACAGCTCAATATCACTTGTAAAATAATATGTCAATCAAATGCACTTTCCGTAGACAATATCCACAAAAAAGTCGCTATTGATAATATCACACAACACAATTACTCCAAGGAGGATAATAAGTATTATCTAGCACTTCAGCACACTTCAGCCAGAATGGTGGCTAGGCTAGGCTAGTGATTTGGTTTAATTTTTGTGTTTCGGATAAAAATCCTCAAAGCAGTAACACATTGAGTTATAATGTACTAACGTACTAGAGAAGCTATCCCAAACAAAAATCTTGTTGTATTTTTGCTAAGCTAAGAGTTAGCCTCGCGACCAATCGAAAGCGCCCGTGCAGAAAGCGGCAACCAATAGTAGTGCAACAGACATAGATCAAACATTGCAGAACAGACATAGCTTTTGTGCGTGTTTTCTGCCTACAACATTTTATGAGAATTCATATTTTAGTGTTGCCAGTGGCCGATAGTCAAAAGTAACACAAGGCGGCTCAAAAAGTAAGATTTTCACGAGAAAAGTAACATTTCTTATTTTATGTAGAAAACGACTGTTACTGTAATATTACAATTACACACAAAACATTTTTTTTATGAAGATTACGAATGCTCTGCCAAAAACGATCTAAAAAGTTAAATAACAAGTGCCATTGCAGTCGGGGGACCGTTTTAGGGAACTGAATGCAATGACACTTACTATTTAACTTTTTAGTTAATTTTTGGCATTGCAGTCGGGTTTTTTTATAATTTTTTTTCATACAATGCTTTAATATTTTTTCTTGTTTTACCTTTTTTGATTATTTTTTTAAGTTTTTAGGTTACAAATTGAGTTGATTTAACTTACATTATTTAATATTATAAATTTTATTGTAATCGAGAACCGTTTTCACATGCCTCCTCTCGAGAGTGCCTTTTATGTTTTAATGAGTTGCTGTTTGGCTTGTTACTGTTTTAACTAGTTTTACTCGTGTGTTGTAATTATAAATTTTTTCTGTGTCCATTTGTATTGGCCTTGGCTGTTTAATGTACTAAATAAATAAAATTAAAAATTAAATTAAATACATTTTAGTGACAAATTATAGTTTTGGAATGTGCTCCAAGTGATTACTTTCTCTGTGATGTGCTCAATGCTCATCAAGGCCTTTCATTTGATGCCCATATTGTAATAATAGAAAAAAAAAACACATTTGAAAGTGGTATCGTACAGTTTTGTAAGTATACAAAATAAACAGTACTTATTTCAGTTGCAAACAGGACCTCGTTGTCGTATTCCTGATTCCTATATCCTGAAATATGTACACACGGTGGCACATCAGACTATACATGTTGACCTTGAGACCGCCTTTATGCCCTACGTAATAAAAGCTGTTATCGCAGTTCAACTGTTTAACCTGATATGCTGTCGAGTGTACATAAAACCATGATAAAACCATAAAACTTTTACTTACTTTATGTAATGTTAGTTAACTTGTGTGTGTGTACAAGTCAACACGACGACAAACAAACCAAACCAACCACTTTAAACATTTAAAATATATTCTACTACTCGATCGACTTCAACCAAAGAAAGTTCACAAAACGAATGAGCGATTTTCTGAGAGGCCATTTAAAAAAAAAAAAGCTTCCAGTTGCTTCACTAGATGGCGTTGAATAAGTATGTACATGTCTATGGTATATTTTGGTATGAAACAAATTTAAATTAATTACTTTTTAAAAACCCAAAGGAAACTAATAATATATTAAATAAGTACTACTGTGAGGAACAGAAACGAAATAGGTAAATTTAAAGATTTAGGTAAATAAATAACATCTGTCTGACGTTCCGTTTTACGTAAAAAAGTCGCGTCAAGGTAAAATTTATAACGTTCCGTTCCTTCTAACTGCATAGGTGGGACAGCGCCATCTAGTGACTGAGCTTTCAGAAAATCGCCCATTGAGTTTAAAAAACCGTAATAAAGCTGTGCTACTATGATACTCATTCTTCAAGTGTGAGAAAGAGATAGAAAATAAAACGACGGCTCAAAATCAAGTTCACAAATGAAAACTTCCTTTGGTGCGTTCCGTTTCACGTTTATTTTTCGTTTGCTGGAAAGTATTTGAATATTTTTTATTAAGTCCTAAAAGTAACGTAAAAGTAAAATTTTGACGCGTGTAACATGGAGGTAACATGAAAGGGTAAAAAGTAACATAAAATGTTACAAAAGTAACATTCTGGCAACGCTGATCCCAAACAAAAATCTTGTTGTATTTTTGCTAAGCTAAGAGTTAGCCTCGCGACCAATCGAAAGCGCCCGTGCAGAAAGCGGCAACCAATAGTAGTGCAACAGACATAGATCAAACATTGCAGAACAGACATAGCTTTTGTGCGTGTTTTCTGCCTACAACATTTTATGAGAATTCATATTTTATTTAATTAATTATTTTTTTAAGATTAAACATTGACATCGTGAGAGAAATACTTACTAATCGAGTTTATTTTTGGTACTTATATACGTTTAAATACATGAATACTATTAATTATTTTTATTTTTTATTTTACATGCGTTTATTTAACTTGCAGTATAAATGTAAGTTCAATGTTCAAATGTTCAATAACAAAAAAAACATCAAACTTCCATCAAAACCTGAACCCAAGTAATCACCTAAAACCTAGTACCTAAAACGTTTAAACTGTCACTTCTGCACCACAAAATAACCAATTTTGTTAATCTATGACTCTATCGAAATATGGCCGTCGCTTAATTTTTCGGCGACCTAATGAAATAATTACTCAGTAGCATGTTATTAGATACTTTAGTGAGTACTTACTAGTGAAAAGTAATTCCTTGGGCTTTATTAGTATTTTTTGAGTTATTTAAACAGTACCTCAACCCACATATCGGCATTTTTAAATAAAATAGAACAGAGTACACACACGTGTTGTTGCGTCTATCGCTTGCCACAGACTAAACGAGTTGAGTCCACGTGGACTCAACTCGTGTTGCAAAGATTCTAGTTGAGATGTCTCCTCTATTCTTTTATCTCAATGAGCAGTAAAAACAAAATATATAACCGTACCTAGGTACATAAAATAAAACTTTCCTATTTTTGATTTACATAGTATCTTCATTAATTTAATTAAATGCCTAATTTTTATCAAAAGTAGGTCAACAATTTATCTTTAAAGTTGTGTAAATTCCGATAACGAAACAAGAAACGAAAATTTGAATTTCGCGGGTAAAATTCCATTACATGACTTCGAGAGAAAGGAACAGCGAAATAGCAATTTGTGTTTGTCTCTTTCGCTCTGCTTTTAAACTCTCTTCTGCTAAAGTTCAATGTTTTACAAGTGCTAGGGGTATATTTACTATAAATGACGTTGATTACACTCAAAAGTAGCAAGTTATTTCACACAAATTGAGAAATTAAACTTTTCCATGAATCTTCCGATACCAAAATACTCGCCTGCTTCATTTGACATAACGATATGAATCTGGGTTTCGAGTTTTTACTTTTTAATTTTTACAAAATACCGATTCTGGGCTTCAACTGTCAAAAATGTATAGAGAATTTTCTTCGTCATTCACTCTTTTTCTGACATATGGGTATGGGAAGAAATATGAAGTCCATGGAATTAGGCGGTACCGCCAAGTTCAGATTATGGGCTTCAAATGTCAAATAAAGCCCATATCCATATCCAGATTTTTTAGGCGGTAGACCCCCTGCTCATTCGAAAATAATAAAGCCGTGCGTGGCTGTATGAAGCAATTCTTTTGCTGAATTGAGAAGATGTCATGTCATGACAGCTGCCTAAATGACAGTTAAATGACAGGCAGCCAGCCCTGCCTTGCTTTTTTGTACTACATCACAAATTATATAGCTAGTAGCTAGTGTCAGGGGGGGCACACTTAGAACAAAAAGTTTTGACAGCTTTGTGTACCAACCGTTTTGACAGATTGGTGGTGGTGTACCAAGAGGTGTTGTATTGCCGCGATAGATGGCTATTGTGTTTCTTTTTTTTAATCTGTAGAAAAGTAGTAAAGTTTAGAAATATTCTAGTTTAGAGTTTTTAAATACAAATAAAAAAAAACGTATAGATGAATGATTTACATATTGCAATATGATTTAATAATCAAATTTCAAAATACCAAGTAGCATTCTAGTTTCTATAAAAAATATTTTTTTTTGCGAAGCACTGGCTGAAAACAGAAATAATAATAAAAAGAAGAAAAGACAATATTAACAAAATAATGTCAATTAATGTCACTTGTCATTCTCAGATTTTTATGCAAAAGTTAGCTGCTAAAATAATATTTTTTTGTAAAAGCAGTGCGATATTATGTTGAAAACATTGTTGAGGCAAGTATGTGTTGGTGAATCCGTGTAATAATTAAGTAGGTACATAGTGATACATATTACTGATGACGATGATTTAAAATCACAAATTCTGGAAGTTGCACAGACCTAGGTGTCATTGTTTATCGAAGGTTGCAAAGAAGATATAAAAAGACGAGCTGCCCTAACCTAACCAGATCAGCCTTCGAAAAGCTAACGAAGATATGGAAAGATCGCCGCATAATCAAAAACACCAGGGTTCTATTCAAGAAAAGCTTACTATTTCCTATTTTCTTATAATGGAGCTGAAACATGCATGCTCCACCAAAAGTAAGTACCACAAGAAGATTGATACCCTTGAGATGTGGTGCACGATGATCAAACGAACTGCTTGTCGCACAAATGTTTCCACTAAAAAGGAGCTTCGGATCAAACAAAGATTTTCGACGATTGTGCAAGTGCGAATTCTAAGAATGTTTGGACTTATCAGCCATAACGCAAGCTCCTTGGAATGATTCGATTGAAGAAACAAGGAAAAGTCGACGTTTTCGCGGCCGATCACCCACAAGATGATCAAGTCTTATCAAGTCCACAACCAAGTGTGCCCTTACAGAATGCACACGCAGTGCCACAAATAGAGAGATTTGGAGGAGCATCGCAAAAGCCGCTACCAACTTATCGGCCCATGACCACAACCACTCCGTCAACCTTAGTCTTCGAAAGAAGATGTACTTATACAATAAATACAATCATATGTAATTTATAGATACAGTACCTATGTAATAAAAATCCAAATCTAAACTGGTTATTTTATTTTTATCGCTAACTCCTTAAAATCACTAGAACTACGATGGCTGTCCTTTCGCTAACTCAAATGAAAGTGGAAATTACATCCACTTTTCATTTGAGCTAGCGAATAGAGCCAGCTGGGTAGCTTTAGTACAGGCTATTTTGTATGACACCAATTTACAGAGAGCAGCACTGTCGACAAGATGGCGGACGTTCAAAATGAGGTGACAAAAATATGTGTAGAGTGGGTTCTCTATTACTATATATATTTATCTTTCTCTATGGCTAGTGTACTACATTTGATTTTGCATTGTGTTTTGTGTGTGTTCCATTTCATCGGATTGTTGTACAGTCAGTTAAATTGTGGAAAATTTAGTTTTCTCGTTGTTCTCACGTGCTTCAATAATTTATACCTCATATTAATAATTAAGGGTAATAAATAACTTCAATTTCAGTGATTTCACCCTACTGACATCTATTGTTGTATAAAATTTGCAAACACTCATATTCGTTTATAACTAGGTCACAAATATGAGCACAAATCGTAGAAGAGCAGGTCGACCTGAACAGGACGGTCAAGGTGATATTCAAGACCCTATTGTTTCCTCCACTGTCGAAGTTCCTTCTTATCAAACAGTCACTCAGCCGAGGATTATCGACCTTAGAAATCACCGCCCTGGACTGTTCTATCCACATCTTTTTCCAAGTACCTACCTAATCCTTTTCCCTTCCCTACCTATTCCTTAATATCTTTCATTTGTTACTGTAGTAGATCTGATTTTAATTAACCTAATCATTATGATTTAATAACAAAGATAACATGACCTTTATGTATTTACAGATACTTATACAGTTGTGACATCTTCTGATAGTAATTTATCTACATCAAAGGCATTAATACTAGTACTAATTATATTTATATCCTCATTAGTAGCTCTGGGACTTGTGTACAAACAATTTCCAGAATTAGAAGAGTAAGTACAGTTACAGTAAACTGTATGAATTAGTATTTTGTAATGCTTTTGGAAACTTATTGCATATTTTCATATTTCCAGGCATGAGAAACAGCATTTAAAGTTACCATGGGACTTGGATGATGCTAAACATTTAGGTCTGGTATTAGACCGCTATAAAGACAAATATTTTTATGAAGTATTATTTGGAGTATTCTTAGTTTATATATTGTATCCTTTTCAAATTTATGAAACCACAAAAGATAAATAAAATATACTAATATCTAAACTACCATAGTAAGAGATGCCTGCTAAAGATCTGTTGCCCAGATATTTGTTAAATGCTGGGAAAAACAGCACTAATAGGCTAATTGATTTAGATTGAATCAAACTTGTAGTTAGTATAAAAAATAATTGCTCAATCATTGTGTCTAAATATGTAATAATTCCTGAACTCTTTTTACAGTTTGCAAACTTTTGCAATACCTGGATCTATTTTTCTCAGTATTCTTTCAGGATTTTTGTTTCCATTTTATCTAGCACTACTGTTAGTTTGCTGCTGTTCAGCTATAGGTGCTAGTTTATGCTTCTTCTTGTCCAACCTATTGGGAAAGAGACTTGTAAAGATATTTTTCCCTGAAAGAGCAGCTCAGTGGTCAAGAACAGTCGCTAAGCACAAGAATAACCTTCTCAACTACATAATATTCTTAAGGGTAACCCCCTTTTTGCCAAACTGGTTTATTAATATGACTGCTCCAGTAATTGGAGTGCCTCTTGTGCCATTTGCTTTAGGAACATTTATTGGTGAGTTTTAAATTATCATAATATTGCTGACATATTATCTTGTATGTTAATTTAATATGGTTATTTTATTATTCTAGGAGTTGCACCACCATCATTTGTCGCAATACAGGCAGGCCAAACACTACACACTTTGACATCCACAAGTGATGCTTGGTCATGGACTTCTGTTACTTGCCTCAGTGTATTTGCCTTATTATCTTTAATACCAGTTGTATTAAAGGAAAAACTACGAGAAAAGTTTGAATAATTCAACCATAGTCACTTTGTAGCTAATTTATTGAATTTTCTGTTAATTTATGTTAATAAATTGATGTTTTGTACATTCCAATACTGTTTCAATTGTCATTGTTATTCCAGCATTTGTCAGCAATAGGATCCAATATGTGCTATAAATGTGACATTGCTTGATGTTGGTTGTACAACTGGTCTCCAATACCACCAGTTATACCATACTGTAACAAAAAATATTTTTAATAACAATCCTATTTATCTTAGGGTGTTCCACAGTCCACTTATCAAATATTTGATTAAAGAAATTGAACACGGGCGAAATAATGAATGGTTTCATTGATAAATTCTGATCAAATGTATATTGGAAAAAGATACACCCTTAGGCACTGAAAAGTGATAGAAAATTATCTTTCATTGTACTTACATAAATATGATTCTTTTAATTCTACTTTTAATGTTTTACACTGATGCTTGCATTCTTCAGCTGGCCTAAGGTGTATGATTCTATTACCACTTAGTGATAGTAGGAATGAGTATATGCATTCTGTATCAGGCACTTTAAAACTATTTTGGCTTGTGTCGAATATAATGAATCTTTCAGTGCTTTGCCCAAATCTAGGAACAATTTTTGGTCTAGGAATGTGCTGTCGTAGTACTCTCGCATGAAGCATATTGTTAAATTTCCTGTAAAATAAATCTCTTTAGAAAAGCACAACAAACATAGTGCTTTTTTCAAACACATTGTTAGAGGGTGCAATTTGACATACCAGATATACAAATTCTCCTCCAAATGTTTCTGTGTAAATATTTCATGAGGAGTTATAGAATATTTGCTTTTCTCTATTAAGATTTTAGCTGGATCCTTGTCAAAGGTTTGCTTGTTTTTAGAATATATTTCTCTAAGTGCTGTCATGTCTATCACTGATTGATCTGTCTGTAGACAAAACGTTTGTGTTAGAAAGGCTTTACACAAAATACATTAAAGATGTATTGTTAAACTTGCCTCATATATAAATGGTACATTCTGCGGTGATTCAAACGGTTTGGTAGGATTATGGATCTCTCTCACATTATTGACTGTACTGCAAGGCCAACAGTCCATGTCTGCTACAGTAAAAAACGGGTTCTGTATCAAACAATTTTCATGGTAATACTCTGAAAAAAAAAAAGAAAGATAATATTTACTTAGGTACCTCCCTAAATAAATAATTATCTCAATTTATATATTTATCTGAGTAAGTATATAGACTTTCTTACCAGTTAACGAAGGGAATAACGCTAGGAAAGGTATACTTATTTTCCTCAACAGTCGTAACCCAGGGTACAAGTATTCTTGTAAGTTACACACTAAGCAAGTGTAAATAGTCTTAAAGTAATAAATACAACATCCAGTAATTATTATTCCTACTAGTAAAAGTTTCAAAGGAAACTTCTTAGGCGTGTGTTGATCTGAATGTAATGGTTTTAAGGATTCAAAATATAATTTGCGAAACTCATCATCACATAAGCCAGCATCCAGGCATTGTCTCCTTAAGTTTCTTATTGAATTAGAATATTCTTCTTTTAAATCTGCGTTAGCCATTTTAGATCATTATTACCTACCATTAAAACATTTAATAATTTTATAGAAACTTGAACTGATGAACAATTTTCTTGATAGGTATCAAAGAGCATGTAATCACTACGTTTAATAGGTATCTTCATAGAAGGATAATACATCTATGGGTATCTTGTTTTGTTTGTTGACGTGATCATTGTCACTGTCAAATCTGTCAGTGTCAAACATTCATTTTTAATTTCCTCTCAGAAAATGGAAATTGAACCATACAGTACACAAAGAACAATGGTCAAATCGTACCTGACTATGGGCAAAAATCGGCTATGGATTATAAATTCAGTCATTATTAGTTAACTTTGGAACTACAATTGTTAAGCACCAAGAACTTGTAGTTCCAGAGAAATTGAGGGATGTGTAACAATAAAAAACGTGAATGGGTAATCATAATTATAGCTTTTGAACAGTCCTCACTATAGACAACAGACTTTGAAGACCATGGCAAATTCCATTTCACGTTCTTCCATGTAACATTCCCGCGTCGAATATAACGAAAAATATATATTTTCACACTTATGCTCTGAAATGTTAATATTATATTTGAGAAAAGAATGCAGTACGTGGCACTTTTCCGAGGTAAACATTCTAAATTTGAAAGTCACTGCAGTAATGAATTTCAGTACTTACTTACTGCACTAAAATCAGTGCAGTAAGTAAGTACTGAAATTCATTACTGCAGTGATTTTCAAATTTAGAATGTTTACCTCGGAAAAGGTACTACCCAAAGATATTATTACCAAATTTTTTTCTTTATTTTTTCTTTCGTTATTCCTGTGTATAAAAACAGAAAAAGCAAAGGGACATTTGCACCATACATCCATATTATTATTATTATTATATAAGTAATTATTATATCATAATAAGGTTAACTTTTTTTTAAATACGGTGCGCACAGAGTATATTACTTCGTATTGTACCAAAAGCGCTATGTACCCTTAGCACGAACATCAATCGAAAAAACAAAATGAGATTTATCATAGACAAAATATCCTTTACGAGTAATTTTGTATGGGAAATATGTACAGCGCCATCTACCACCCAGAAGCGGGTATTGAAGTTGCGCATTTTAGTAGCAAGTATTAAGTATCAATAGGCTGTATGACCGTTCCACTTGGCCTCACATCACAAACCAATATTAAAAAAACGGCGGGAATGATTTTCAGCGGTTGATTTGATATCAATACAGTTTATTTATATTGTGTAATAAATTATCAAAATGAGTTCTGCCAATGAAACATATACAGACATTGTATGTACCTACTGCACCAAATTTGAGAGCAGAAGCAAAATGAATAACAGACAACTTACTGCCAGCAAAATCAAAAGAAAGATATATGGGTCAGGCCGTAGATTTTGCCACATTCGAGGGTACAAAAGTCTCCGCCTCATATAATTTTAAATATAGTACTCTTAGAAATGTCTCAATCTTATCATCGTGTTTCCTAAGAAATAGCAAACCAAGGCAGATATAGATATTTGGATAAGTGTATATATTTGGAAAACTATTTGACATTTCCCTCCCAAAAGTGACGGATTTTTTATAAAAACCGCGAATCCGCATTGGTAGGTGTACAGCTTAAACATCGATAAAATTATCATTTTTTAACTTATTGATGAGCTGTTTGATTTGACGTTATAAAATAATAATAAGGTTGCCATTCCTTTAATATCTTTGCGTCTTTCCTAAGAAAAAAGATAAGTTTTCGGCAATAAGATTTTTTTTTTGAAAAACCATTTCTTTGCGCTACTTATATTGCGTAACCATTTTCACCCATTTTATGGTTTTAAAACATTTATTAAGATTTTGTTTGAGTGCTGGCATCACCAAAGTATCGTATTCTATGGTCAATACAGCGTTGACGACCATATTTTTTGACATTTCGGTGTCAACTCCGATCAAAGTGAAAAGTGTCGCCTACTTTGCAGAGTACATTTTTTGAGATTTCAAGGTAAGTTTTTGATTAAAACTTATAATTTTTGTTGCGCATGGTTTAATTAGATGTGTGTGATCTGTATATGTTAAACTAGCCTTGTAAAATAGTATATTTTAAGAGTTATAATCGATTTCATTTGCGCCTCGGTTCCGCAAAACTGTCTTTATGTCACTTTGCGATACCGGTTGCGTAGAAATTGCGCCACTTATTTTACGCTATTGAATAATAGTGCATGCACACAAGGTTTTCAAGTTTTTTATTATTTTGAAATTACTTTTAGCTGTAATTCCGCTAAAAACATGACTAGCATTACTATTAATTGGTTTGTTAGCTTTTATTAATATTCTATAAGTACAGGGTGTTCGGCAGAACGTTAAACATACGAAAATAGGGGTAGGTGCGGTGGTCTGCTACCTAACCAGCCTCAAAGATTTTACCTAGGTCCAAAGTTTTTTTTTATTTTGTATTTTATAAGTTTTGGAATTTCGTCACTTTCATACTAACTTTTAAACCCATGTAACTTTTTTTTATTTTTTTTATTTTTGGCATCCTAATGGTTGGCAGGTCCTTTTAAAAGTGATACTTCAAGCAGGTTGTTGCTAGAGTTAAAGTAATGGACTCTCAAACATTGAAAAGAGTTGAAATAAATTTTAAAGTTGTATTATATTTATATAATTAATAATGAATAATACCAAATACCTCCATCTAACAAATTAAATGTATTTTTTTTGTAAATTGAACAAATCATACATAGGTACTTACTAGTTTTTGTCATCCTGTTTAACTTTTCATTGTGCGCAATATGTAAAAAAGAATTACTCATAGGTACATTATTGTTAATTATTAATTAAACATACTTACATACCAACATCGTGTTTCTTTTTCTAGTTTGATGCAATACCTCTTGTTAGTACATGTTTGTTAAATAAAATCACATTAATGTACGTGCTCCTTAATAATTTTGCGCTACCATTTTGCACCACTTTGTGCGACCGACTCGTAGAAAATTTTGCGTCACCATTGCGCTATTTGTGGCAAAATCTACGGCCTGACCCATATGAAAACCTACGATCTGATTTGGAAAAGTGAAAAAAGGCGCATACGTTTTCAGAATCTGTGTTTTTGGCGTATTTTAATGATACCTACATCATTAAAATAATATTATTATGGGCGATTCATACATAAGTGTGCCCGGGAAAACAATAACATTTACATTTAATAATTGCCCGAACATGTGTGATATAAATTTTAATAAATATTATTTAGTTAAACAGTTTTTTTTATTTCCTCGCATTTCTTGAGAAAAGCACTATACAAGCCTTGTACGGTAAGCAAATTACCTTGCCTCGAATGATTAAAGCCCTCGCCTGCGGCTCGTGCTTCAAACCATCCTCGACAATGTAATTTCTTACTTACCTGTCCTCGGCTGTAATGTACTATTTCATAAAAAATAGTAGATTGTTTAGCAAGGGCTGTATGGCACCCATAACAGTCGAGTGTTTTGGCGCACGAACGAAGTGAGGGCGCCGATAGTTCGAGACTGTTATGGGTCCATACGCCCGAAATAAACACTCTACTTTTCATTTTGAATATGAGGAAAGTAAAAATAAACAGAAATAATCTTAAAAATATTTTTCCTATGGCTGCGGAATTTTCGAACTTTTTTGTTCATTTTCTCTGTTTTAGGGAAGGCAAGGGAAACTAAGTCCGTACAGTCTTGTTTGGTATTTGACCCGTACTCTATGCAATTCCATGAAATTAATAGCATGATTTTTTATGTCACAAATAACTTATTTGGTTTAATCTGTTTCTAAAAACGCATTTTTTTTAAAATAAACAATGTTTTAAATATTAAAATAATAATTCTACGATATTAATTATTTTAGATAATAGCAAAACATGGCTGTATAGGCTTCTGCGCCTTGCCTGCATACCTTTGGTAATTATCAATGTCCAAAGAGATACTTAAAGACTCTACACACGTTCCTATCCGACCTCCGATTCGGTCTGCTCCCAGACCAAATCGGAACGTGTAAAGCGCAGATTTGGTCTGGGCAAATCGGCTGTCGGATCGGAACGTGTGTAGATGCTATTACAGATTTTGACATGACCCCTCCTATTCCTTTTTTAAATTTCACAACGGCCCTAGGGCCGCCACATACCACTTTCAACCCGCATTTTAGGCAAGTTAGGAGTTCCTTTCAGAATATGAGACATGAAAAAGTCTTAAATTATAGTGATTTTTATGTCTCTTTACAAAAAGTATTTTTACTTTACTGAAACGGAAAATAACAAGCAATCAAAGTATGTATGTTTCAAGCGAATGATTTTTTATTTGCGTGTAAAGGAATGTCACTGACGTAATCAATCAAATGACAGATGTCAATCATTGAGTAGTAGAAAAAATCGTCCTTTTGTAGACAGGCGAAGACATTTATCCAAACTGCCAATTCTTGAGTATTATTGTAGTTTGCTGTGCCCATGTCATGTCATGCATGACTGTTGGACACCTTGAGCCCCCAGTACACGATGGCCGATCATAGTCGGCGACCATGACCAAAACATCGTACATTGACACTTTTGAACGAACAAGTTTAAAAAGGTTCTTTCAAAAGTGTCAATGTACGATGTATTGGTCATGGTCGCCGACCATGATCGGCCATCGTGTACTGGGGGCATTAGATAGCTGCCTTGGATGAGCTAGGCACCAAAACAGTATAATAACAGCACCAGCAGGTATTCTTGATAGTGTGGTTGTAAGAGAAGACAGAATAAATGTATACCTACTTACAGTACTTACCAATGTGATTTATTAATAAACATCCTCGTTATTTCATTTGAAATACTCTGAATATATTTTCTAATAGTTGTTTAAAAATTAGATACTTACCTAGTTCATTAAAATTCATTTAAGAAGATTTAAAATGTAAAATCATTTGTTCCTAACCTCAAAATATAAAAAGTGGAATATCTTTCTTTCCTGAAGTTTTAAATTATATCTTGAGCTACAAAAGTGATTCAGATATTATTAGGTCTATATTAATACAAAATTTATGCTGCCAATGGAAATTTAAAATCAGGTCCAAGTAGTATGGAATTTGGCCAATGTCCTTTCGAAATATTGAGAAAAATTGTTACCACGTTTGCGCTTCCGCTCGCAGGCGCTAGCTCCACTAGCTGGAGTAGCTGGGTCTGCCTCAAAGGGCTGAACGCACTGATGGAAGCCACACACGTTACGGTGGGGTACACCACTCGTCCGAGGACGGCCGCGCATGCGGCACCAAACGTATTTTTTTTTACCCTGTGACCAAACACCGTGGCGTGGGGCAGTAGCCTCACGAGATGAAGCCCCGGGAAGGAGCAGAAGCTCAAAGCCGAACCCGCCCTCGGAAGAAATCCATGATTGATTGAAAATATTTCTTGAACGGTAATATTTTTGTGCTGAAGTCGTGTACTTATTCACGAACGAACATAACATGAAAACATCAAACCCGAAATATTTCTTTTAAGAACTTTAAAGGCGGCGGTTCGCGCCGCGACCGCGACAGGAGACCATGTACCTACTGTGGGCCGAGACCGAGACAGCAACCAAAGCGACTCATTTCATTCAGTACCGTAGCCTCGGTCGATGTAGTCAGTTGTGTTTTTATTATCTACTAGATATGTTATTATCACTTTCAATGCAAAAACACAATAACTTAATTCAAACAGAACATTTTAACCATTTTGATTCCATCGCCTGCTCGCGACACGAGACACTACTGGTCCGGGGCGGCGACCGTCTTCCTGTCTTCGGTCTCGTGTCTCTGTCGCCTGTCTCGGTCACGCGTGCGAACTGGCGCCCGTACAAACCTAATGAATGACAAGTGCCTGCCGCGGTCTCCTCTCCTGTCTCGGTCTCCTGCCCCCTGATTCACGAACCGTCGGAAACGGAATCGGATTCGAGTTATGTGCTTTGTCTTTGTCTATTCTATAGTGAGTGACAGAGACAGGGCATACATTCCGCTGTCGGGAGCGTTTCCGACGGTTCGTGAATCAGGGGGCTGGTCCTGACGTGGTCGCGGCGCGAACCGCCCGCCTTTAGGTTTTAAGTAGTACCTGCAGTGCCGGATTTAAGCATAGGCAACATAGGCAGTTGCCTATGGGCCGCCACCACACCACAAAAAAAGTCGATAGGCTCAGTAGAAACAAAAAAAATACTGAGTTTTCTTACAAAATATAGTTACACGAAAAACTTATTTGCGGGGCTATTAAGGTTTTATAAATGCCCTCGAAGAAATTATTGAGGACGAAGAAGACACAGCTAAATCAAGAGCAAGCTGCTGGTCTACATGATAGGATGGCAAAGTTAGAAACAGCCATAAGTAGGTATATACAGTTTCTTGGGATGATATTTTGGGACATATAAACAAAGTCAGCGAAAGCCTTCAAAATCCTAGGTTTTACTTGAATACTGCTGCAGCTCAGCACTGCTTACTTCATTCAAAATCAACCTTCCTACTTCCTACTTAATAATATTATTAATGTGGAAGTTTTGATGTTTGTATGTTTGTTACTCCATCACGCCAAAACGGCTGAACGGATTTGGCTGAAATTTGGGACACAGATACTTTGTAGCCTGAAGAGGAACATAGGCTACTTTTTATCCCGAAAAAATATCCGCGGGATATTGTCATGTAGTTGAAAATAAAAGAGACAGTTATATGAAGTAAAAGCTTTCGAGCTAGTTGATTGCCGAAACTACGAAGAAAAAACGTTTTTGAAAAAAAAAAATGTAACCGCCTTCAAAACGGATCTTCAAACAAAAATTAACAAACACTAAAAAACGAAAAAAATAATAAGATTTTTTAATTTAAAGGACGATGATACGTGACTTTTTCTAATTTATCTTGGTACTTACTGGACTGTTTGAAGTCGGTGCCATCTTATACGTATTGAGGTAATTACGTCCTACACCTCACGCTTGGGACCGGGTTATATGTTTATATGTTAGTTATTTCACTCAGTATATTTCGTTCTTATTCTTTTTGGCTTGGCACCGACTTCAAACAGTCCAGTAAGTACCAAGATAAATTAGAAAAAGTCACGTATCATCGTCCTTTAAATTAAAAAATCTTATTATTTTTTTCGTTTTTTAGTGTTAATCTAGTAATCTATCCTCTAGTTTAATTTTGCCTACTTATTCAGTCGCTCTCTTCTTTAACTTGATCTTAATAGAAACTTTCAAAACAGTTAACCACAAACAATTTGAGGGCCTCCACCACATGCTCTGCCTATGAGCCGCCGAAGTCTAAATCCGGCGCTGCGTACCTGGATGTAAATAAGCAGAACGAACACGATCTCTACACAGTCAACCGACACATAACAAGGAAATTGGATCGTCTTATACATTTTGGATGAACACGGTGTTTGATCGTATAGGTATATAGGTAAGGTACCTGCCCCGTTCTTATGTCCGTAGGTATATTATTTTAGCCGGTAGCCCCCCTGCTTCTTCTATAAAGGCTTCTATATAATAAAACGGACTTCCGTCTGCCTGTAGTTCATCTTATTCCTGTGGGTATCATGAGCGAACGCGCACTTGTGATTTTTAATCGGGCGGTAGTTTGATCGTTCTCGGATTCAGTATAGAGTTATATGGCAGTGCGCGCACTGACGATTAAACTATCGACCGGTTAAACTATCGAAAATGACTGGCCGATAATTGTACCTACAATCAAACTATCGCACAACTATCGACCGGGCGTTGGCTCTGTGATCGCGCGCCCGGATTTTAAACAACTTTTAGAGCCAACGCGCACTTGTGATTTTTAATCGGGCGATAGTTTAGTCGGAATCGTAAGACGATCGTGATCAAACTGTCGGCCGATAGTTTGGTTTTGAGAGCCTGCGCGCACTTGTGATTTTAGTCGACCGATAGTTGGTCGATAGTTTAGTTGAATCCGGGCGCGCGATCACATAGTCCTTCATGCACAGGCCGATAGCTGTGCGATAGTTGTCCGATAGTTGTACAACTATTGGCTCTTACACAACACCATGAATATTGAATTCCTAAGGCATGTAGGTACCTACCTAGGCACGAACGCAAACCGAACACTTTCTTTGCATGTTGGTATAGGTACCTTTCTTTGCACTATTCTAGTTCGACCCTAACCTCACATCATCATCGTTATGATTTACTAACCCAAATAGTACAAAATACGATAAACTACCTATATTAATTTTCTTAATGATATTACGAGTATGATAGTATCATACATCATTACAAAATTAAATTAAAAAACCAACCGCGTCTATACTATTCCTCCATTCAGATTAACTTCCCTTGTTTCAACCTTTCAAGATATTTTATTTTCTGAAGCATTTTATGTCGAAGACAGTGGTGCAATGGTTAGCGTGTTCGGTGTGAGACTGTGGTCTGGTGGTGCTTAAACCTTTCACAATGTTAGATGCACTGCACCTTCGTGCTTTGGAAGGCCCGTTAAGCCGTTAGCCCTGTATTTGAAACAGCAGGCAGCTTTTAGAAATAAAAGGTTCACCAGTTTACCAATAACGCGGCTTCAAAGTAAAGCCCATTGTAAAGCCCAACAAAATAAATTGGTAGTAGGTAGCTGTGTCTTGCACTAGGTAGGTATTGACTTCTTTCACTGACACGATAAGATAAGACAAAATAGCTACAAGTTGGGGCCTTCCGATAACGCGACCGATGTAATAGAGACCTGTCAATATACGACGATAATAATATTATGTCCTCTGTCTACAAATGTACTAAATAATTGTGGTATAATAATAATTTTTGCAGGACCAAAATTAGTGATGTAATTTTCAGTGACTAGTGTTTAGATGACAAGTGAATGTGCAGTGATAAGTTGAAAATGTTAATAAGCTTTGGAAAATGCAGAAAGCTACCGTAAAATGGAAACCAATATCCGAGTGCAAGGTGCAGGTGCAGCGTGGAATTGGCCCCTCCTTTTGGCAGTCTTGTTATTGAACGTCAGTATCCATCTTTTCAAAAGTTAATCCCCGTTTATAAAGTTTGATTTTTCATAAATTGATTATCACGATCAAACGACGACGACGACGGTATGTGGTTCTGAAGCGCAATCCTCTTTTTAAATTTATACTTATGCCATTGTGAATACCTACTTACTTATGAGTGGGATTTTCAGTATTTTATAAATACTTCAAAGGTATTTTATGATTGCAAATAATTAATAAATGTTCTATCCATTGCAATCGTTTCCTTCGTGACTCAGCCTAATCCGTTTCGTAGCAGCTAAAAAGAGAGACCTTGAAATGAGATTTCAATGAGGAAATAACAACAGTCATTTAACAATCAAAATGTGATATGTCGCTCGAATTCAATCATTATTAGAAATTTAACGCTTTTGAAAGAGCAACCGTATTGAGGAAAGAAATCGTATTCTGAAATCATTGTCTTTCTTTACTATGATCAATATCTGTGATGTTAGTGTAGATTTTTCGATTAGCCAAGATTTAAACAATAAATCGATAAGTTCCAAATAAAATAATGATTTAGAAAATTATGTACTTGCTTTAAATCTCTAGTCACGCGATTTACTTATCAAATACGTAAAAATTTTGCTCACTACTACGTAAATACTTAATTTGATCGATTGATACGTAATTATAACAAGATTAATTTTGTTAAACGCATCATTGCTGATGTTCTCGATAGTCGAATACTTGTTCAGTTGTTATTGCTTGTTTTGATGCTGATGAGTCGATGACTCCTAGATATTGATATGACTGACATGGTATTAGCACAGTTAAGTATTAGTCAGTGTATCTTGCCTTTTACTTTTACAATATTCTCGTTCACACGTTATAAGTGTTGATGATGGTGATAGATGGACAGATGATGAGTGACGGACAAACATTTAAAAGTTAATATAGAGTCTAGATTCTAATTAATATTTAGGTATTTAAAGTCATAAGAATGTTGACATGTTTAATCCAATGACTATGTTGGGTGCCAATGGGATTATGGGACACGATAATTTCCGGGTTATATAAAATGCTGGTAGAAATTCATTCAAAAGTCACAGGACACTTCACAAATCTTTAAGTCATCCATCAGAGAACTAATTCAGAAACGAGTTAATTTAGAGTGGAGAGTAGGGTCGCCCGCCACTCTCATCTTTAACCCTGCTGGAGTGACTCCCTTCGTAATATGCAACATTGAGCTCAGTGGCGTGCAGTAGTTAGGCGGTCTGGCTTACGAGATAAGCTCTAACACCAACAAAACTAAACATAAATGAACAATGATCAATAACTATGCCCTTTTCGAGGCAGTTGTGAAATATTCATCCATGACGATGTTGTAGTACTTGAGCCGGTGCTTTTGATGTTTAAGCAACTTAGGTACGCGAGGGTTGATCATCGGATGGATATCGAAATCTTAAATCGAGCTCTTTTTAGCTTCGGAGAGCCGAACGTTTAACCGCTAGGCCTAATTGCATTTGCAGTCGTCATTCCCACATTATTAGCATTGGGGTCGCATGGAGGGCAAATCTCATCCTCCTTATCATGATCATGATCACAATGGAAAAGAGTGATGATAAGTCATTTAATGTATGTAAGTACTTCCGTTATTTTACAGATTTGTTTACCGAGCCTGGTCCTCTCCTATGGGACCCTTTTAGTACACTCAACAAAACTTGATATACCGATATGGGTCGGTCTATCTGCACCTGCAATTTTCGTTCTAGCCTATGGCCTTTCACGTAAGTATAATATCAATAAATAAATAATAAATAAATAAATTAAAATAAAAAAAGCCTTTAATTTCCTCTTAGTAAGTTACATACAAATTATAATAAAAATAATAATAAATCTACATTAAAGTTTCAGCGAGAAGTCACTTCACTAGTGAAAATATGAAATCGCAACTTGTTTGCTACAATACTCGTATGGTACCTTGATATGTTAGATAATATTTCTCAAAAACAATCTTAACTGATATCTCAGTGATTGAGATTACATCATGTATGCAGTGACTTAATTAAAAAATGAGAATTGACTTTACAGAATGCTGGTGCAAGGATGCAGCGGATTCGTGGGGAGGTTCCGTGGGGTACCGTGTCATGGCAGCCCTTGGTCTACTATTAGTAGTATCTGGCCTTCTCATATGTGTCTTCGTGCCCCACCACTTACAACCAGTGGTGTACGGAGTACTCGGTGGTAAGTTGTTTAAATAGTGATTGAACACCCACAGTAACACTTGAAATGTTTAATGTATGTATGTGTTTTCAGGGTTTGGTTCTTCCTTGATTTCGTCACAAGTAGACGCAATTATCTTTGAAACATATGATTTCCAGTTGGGCATCGTACGTGGACTATGTTTCGCCGGGCAAGCTGTAGGCCAAGCAGTGTTTCCCCATATACTGACAGCTTTAATTGATAACTATGGATACTCATATTCTCACATGATACTGGCTGGAATAATGCTGCAAACATTGCCAGCTGTTATGTTCTTAAAAGTTGATGAAAGTATAAGGAGATCAGTATCTTTTTCAAGGTATACTGACAAGACATACGCGTTATTTAACAATGAAGGTGCAAACGGATACACAAATGAACTTCAGTTACATGACTTAAGTAGAAAATGTTGGAAAAGTCCTTCTGATGACAATTTACATCGACAAGATGGTGACAACGAATGCTTTGAAGACCATGACGTAAACACAACCATAACACCACCACCAAGCCCTGAAGAGAAGAGAAGAAATATATTTGGAGTTGAAATACTTCCAGAAATACCCGAAGAAAGTGAAGAGAGTGAACAAAGTAATGAAGAAGAGACAGAAAGTGAAAAAGATACAGAAAATGATAAAAGAAAGCGGTTTAGTAAGGCTATTCAGAGACTGAGCACCATAGGAGATAGTTTTGATGAGTACATAACAAAGCAAATAAGACGTGACTCTGAGGAAACGGATGGCTGTGATGGCAAAGAATACTCTGAAATAGAAGTTACTTATGATACAATTGCTCCCGTTACAGATGTGGAAAGACAAAGAGTGTTTAATTCTTTTAGTTTCCGTTGCCAATCTGCTTATGCTAGTATGAAAAGAAGAATACGGATGCCTTCGTACAGAGTATACAGGTTAAGGCGAAGGTTAATCTATATACTGTACAATATCAATGATACGTTTATCAAGCCTCTCACAAGATCTTTATCATGTTGGCGTTTCTATCCTGCTCTGATGATATGTTTTGCTAAACTTGTTTTATCAGCAGTATTTATGGTCTTATTGCCAATGATTGCAACACAAATAAATCCCGTAGTATCGTTGACAGAGACAAACTTCTTGATTTCACTGCATGGTTTCACATGGATATGCTTCTTGCTGTGTACCCCATGGTTAGCACAAACATCAAAGAGCAATTTCAAATACATGTCGTTGATTGGTTTAATGGTCGGAACTGGAGCTTCTTTTGGTAAGTTGGCATAAAATCTACCAAATTTTCTGTTACCCGATGGTGTAGTAATTTTGTTAATTGTTATTAAGCTGACTTATTATTTTTCAGTAATGGCCGAGGCAAACAACCATGACTTTTTCTCAATTGGATGCGTGGTAGCTGGAGTTGGCTACGGTGCCATATCTTCATGTTGGGAAACATCAGCTCAAGATTTCGTTGGGGCTCGTAAATGGCCAAAGTTCCACAGCACCTTAGAAACATTATCCTCAACTCTTTTAGTTTTATTCGTTTTCGGTTTAAGCTATGTAGTAGACCGTGAAGGTGGTTTACAAATTGCCATGTTTATATTAGGTGTGACACTCGCTGTGATTACGTTTGTATGGTTAATAATATCCATGGTATCATTTTATATGACCAGAGTGAGATCTCTTAAATTGGGCAGACCATGGATATATTAATTAAACATCTGGTTCTCCTAATTTATTAATCAATTAATATTTTAAGTTATTAAGATTGTATGAATATTGTGATAAGTAGATAATGAAACGTTTGTAAGTTAAAATAAATTATTATTTTGTAGGTAACATATTATTGACTAGCGGATTCTCGCGGTATTACCCGCGTGGTACCCGTTCCCGTGGGAATATCGGAATAAAATATAGTCTTTCTCGATAAATGGACTATCCAACACAAAAATAAACTCTTCAGCTTTATAATAATAGTAAAGATTACATTATGTCATTTTCAATACAGATTCTTTAAAAAGCAATACAAGTGCAAATTATCTGAACTGACTCTTATTAGTAATAAACAAATCTAAATAAAAGTAATGCCCTGCTACAGTTCATTGACTTCTATAATAGATATAATGGAAATCCTTGATAATCAAAGGTAATAAAATAATGTACCTACCAGATAGGTAGGCCGAGTAACTATGTTCGAAATTTTCGTAGGTACCTACTTATCATATTTTACACCGCTTAATTCATGATCTACTTCAAAATACAGAAGTATTAAACTTTATTAGGTCATAAAGCTAAATGAGTTGATATTGCATAAAAACAACTCTTCACTAGTTATTTAAATTTTTACTTTTTTGCATTCACAATGCAATTTTTATTATTGAAAATGAAGTATTTTAGAAAAATCTACCCGTCTCACAACTAGTCCCACCGGAGCTAGCTGTGAGACGGGTCGATTTTCTCTAAAATACTTCATTTTCCATTTTTCAAATTTCTCCTTCTTGTAGAGCAAACAAACTTGACTATAAGTCATGTCTCTCAATGGGGTGACGATAATATGTTCTATTTTAATGGTGGATGGTTCGGCTAAATACCAGTCAGCTGCACCTGACTCAGTGGAACGCAGAGACAGAAAACTAATCGGAGGCGATGAGCTCGTAAAAACCAAGCTCCATAGTCTAACTAACCCATCGACGTAAAGTGGCTTGCTTGTCGGTATTTTACAGGCTGTACTTCGGAGAGTGTGCTTCTGAGCTACATGAGCTCTTTTGGCCATCTCCGTTCTACCACCGAGAATCTAGACGCACAGCAGGCCCTTACTTGACCCTTACTTGGTCAACATCCCGCGGATTCCCGCGGATGCGTACCAATCGATTTTTTTCTTCCTTTGTGATGCGTACCGCCGAGGAATGGAATACCCTGCATGCGCCTGTTTTTCCAAATGACTACAACCCTATAATTTTCAAAGCTAGAGTGAATAGGCTGCTTCTGGGTAAGCTGAAAGCTCGCTCCATCTTAGGCTTCTTCTAAACCCTAAGGTTCAGTGTGAAGCCAAGAGCAAGCCCATAAAATATATACATATATAAAAATGTTTAAAAAGAATACATTCTGCGACGTGAATATAGTACCTACATCAGAAGCATTCCTTTCTATTATTTTTCCGTATTTTGATGACGATATCAGAGTCTATGATAAACAACCGACAATGACTTTATTACTTTCAAATGAAATAAGAACATAACATTGTTCCTATTTAAATGTTGTAAACCATGAATCTAGATTATCCAAATGTGTTACAAATACACATTTAAAATCATAAAGTTATGTCAACAGGCTCTCGCTAGTTATTTAATACGATTGTAAAAACATCCGGTGATATAAAGCAAGATGTAGATCACATGTTTATTATGACTTGGAATTCCGGTGGAAAATACGTTATGAGGTGTTTATTGGAAGTATACTATGCTGCGCAATACTCGAGTATATTTTCCGATACTTATTGCAGCGTATAAGTTACGGAAAGTATACCTTGTTAGTGGGCAAATATCGAGTATATTTTCAAGCAATTTATACAAAAACTAGCTTTCCGCCCGCGGCTTCGCCCGCGTGGACTACACGACGTTATCCCGCGGGAATTTGTTATTTTTCCGGGATAAAAAGTAGCCTATGTTCCTCTCCAGGCTACAAAGTATCTGTGTAATTTCAGCCAAATCCGTTCAGCCGTTTTGGCGTGATTGAGTAACAAACATCCAAACATCCAAACATCCAAACTTTCACATTTATAATATTAGTAGGATAACAACTGGAAAACAGTGCTAGTTCAGACGCCGACGGGAACCGCGCGGTTAACACGCGATTTTGGTTACACTGCTGTCAATATTTCACAAGTTACTGACCCCGCTGATCCTGAGCGAACAGTGTAGAACAAATCGCGTGTTTAACCGCGCGGTTCCCGCCGTCGTCTGAACTAGCACATAAGTCCTGTAGAACACGTGATAGGTTAAAAATTTAAAATCCGTGGTCATTTTTTTTTAAATTAAAATAACCACGAAATCGTAATTGCCTGAAAGTTCAGTCAAATTGGACCAAAAAGTAAAAGTGTCGCCCAACGAAAATAAATTGCACATTATTATTGTAAACAGTGTTACGATAATTTTTTGTTACGACTTTAACAGTGTACGATTAGTGGCCAAGCAGTTATTCAAGTTTGAAAATGTAATTTTTTCTTCATTTTCAAACTTGAATAAAGCTTGGCCAAAGTGCGGCCAACAAAAATAAATTGCATATTATTATTGTAAACAGTGTAACAATCATTTTTGTTACGACTTCAACAGTGTACGATTAGTGGCCAAGCAGTTATTCAAGTTTGAACATGAAGAAAAAAATGACATTTTCAAACTTGCATAATTGCTTGGCCAAAGTGCGGCCAACGAAAATAAATTGCATATTATTATTGTAAACAGTGTAACGATCATTTTTTGTTACGACTTCAAAAGAGGCAACCTCGCTCACTCTCGTGTCTATTATTCATTGACCTAGTACCTATAGTTTCAAAATTTCTTTATTATCCGACGAGGTGTAAAGTATACTCGATTATCGCGCATAAACCAAGTATATGTATTCCAAACATATATTTTAATTACGCTCTTGAAAGTATACTGCGCTGCGCTAATGCCGTATGGGTGCAAGTTGGCATAGTATACATTCAATAAACGCCGATGAGAGCTACAAGAATAACACAGGATCAATGTGTTCTTAGGCTTATCTGCATTTCTTTCCGCGACAATCAAAAGCAATTTTTTTTTATTGCCGCCTAGATTTCTTTCTTCGACACCCTATTCGGTTGACTGGGAGAAAATGCAAGTTCGCCATTTGCTGTTCTCGCAATAAAGATTACTTACTTAAAATAATATAAAAGAACAAATAACTTCAAGATCTGTTGATCGGTTGATATGTTTGATGAGTTTAATATCATTCTAGTAAATGATATTAAACTTATAAAGCGAACTCTAGTGAGTTCGCTTCTTATCATTCATAATTATGAAATTTACCTCATGTAAATGTTAGTGTAAGACTAACACGGTTGTCAGAGAAAAACTGTGTGAGGCCGGAGGAAACTTGCTGTCGACACTATTTGCGTAATGTCACTGTAATCTGGATATGATATAAATGAGTCAGCCATAAGCTAACAAATCTTACACGACAATACAAATTATGTAGATTCTCAGTCAACCTTTCATTCGAATACAGTCTTGACGAGATAAACGACAGAAAGGTACGAATATAAAACGACGTATTGCGACAAGCAAACGAACGATGAAAAATGGCTTCTGGTTTCAAATCATTCAAATTCATCATACGAAATCTTATTTTGGTATGTAATACTGATCAAACTTTAAGATATGGTTAAAATAGTCATCAAGAATTTTAATCCTTTTTATGGTATTTCAGGTGTTCATTGCTTTGCCAGTGGTATCTGCGAATGTTGACTGCGGTGGCAAAGCTTTCCACTGCGTGAACTCAACACACTTCATGATATGTGTGGATTTAGGCGGTGGTGTTTCAAAAACGATAGACAGTTTTATTATTCCGTGTCCAGTTGCAACCGAGTGTCGAAAAACTAATCGCTACGAATGTGAATTTCCAAAGCCAGTGATATTAGAGACGGTAACTTCTACAAGTGCGCCTGATATTATTGAACTTCCGCCAACCACGACTGGTACAAGTGAACCAGGAGGTATCAGTGGATCGAGTGCTACGGTTCTTCTTCAATCTGTAACAGGTAGTACTGATCCAAGTGCGACTGCGCTGTTTAGTGTCACAACAGATATTAGTGTTATCGATAAAACTGAGAGTATAAAAGCATCTTCTGTTATCAATGATCCAAGAACTACTGATAACTCAATTAGTTCAATAAATTCATTAAATAATAATACTGAGCAATTTCAACCGCTAACAGAGAGAATACCAAGTAAAACACAAAATTTTGAAGTTCCATTAGGTGTCAGCGAAACGAATAAGTCCGAGCCTGAATTTTTCCAAGGTACATTTAAAATTACTATACCAGTAACAACTGAAATTTTAGGGACCTCAACGGGTACATCGAAATTAGAATTTTCTGAAGAACCACATGTTCAATCTGATGTCATTCCAGAGGTAGTTGAAATCACTGCACCAATCACAACAGACATTTTCCAAAATATGAAAGATAAAAGTGTAGCTAATCAGTCTAACATTTTTGAGGTTTCATCAGATGTTAGAGACAATGTGACAAAAAAGATTGGCATTAATCAAGATGCAACTGAAGCTAGTGTGCCAATCACTACTGAGTTTATTCGGCTTACGGAGCTTACAAGCTTGCCAATCGAAATATCTGATAGTATAAACAATGCGTTGGAGTTTAATACCACCACTGCATCAACTACAACAGAGATTTTTAAAATCAGCATAACAAATGAACCTGACTTATCTCAAAGCTCAAATGGAGTGAATAAATCCTTTGCATCACACTTGTTACATAGCTCAACAGATGGGAATATACTTAACACAACAGAGTTTTTAGAAACTTCAACTAATCCGATAGTATTAAATAAAGCGGACTTCGTCCAAGAATTTGATGGAAATAGTGCACTTTTTACGACTGAAATGTTTCAAATAGATGCAAATGACCCTAATATTACCGAGCAATTAATGTCTACGACAGAGTCCACGGTATTTAATGAGTTCTTGACAAATGAAACTAGTGTACCTGAATTGCTTCAAAGCTCAACAAAAGAATCCAAACCAACTCAAACAGAGGTTTTAGAAGCTTCATTAGACTTCAAGGTATTAAATAAAAGTACAGTCTTTCAAGAGCAAGATGAAATACGTAAACTTTTTAATACAGAGTATTTTCAAAAATCTACAGATGTATATACACTGCACCAAACTGAGCGTCCCGTAGCGTCGACAGATTCTTTCAAGTTTCAAGAACCAGACCGAACTACTGCACCTAGACCATCTGAACGATCTAAAAGTTCAAAAGATACAAGTGCGTTTACCAAACCCGCGCTTTTACAAGCTTTGACAGATTCTTCAAGTACACTAACAACAACTGAACCATTTCAAATGACAACAGACGTAAGTACTGTTACCAAAACTAACGTTTCTGTAGATTTTGCCGATTATAAAGTGCAAAATGAAAGTGTTTTTGTCCAAGAGGTACTTGAAACGAAACAAATAATTATAAATGATTTAAACGACACTGATTTTTTTGAACAACAGCCCAATTCTGGTATATCAAATATTTCAGTGTCTCTTCCAAATACTACTTCAACGAGCGCGCCTGTCAACAATTTTGAAAATGCCACGGCCAGTGACCAGTCTTTCGTTAATCAATCTACGGCAGAAATAGGCATTTCCAGTAATGAAACTACTATATCATTTGAAGTTAATATTTTGCCAACTTCAACAGACATTAATGTAAAGCATACAAAAGAGTTTTTAAATGAACCAGCTGAGACAACCTTTTTAGTTACTACAGAATTGTCACAAGCTTCAACTAGCGTCAATAGTTTCAATACAACTGGATCTCCGCAATTACACAATAATAGTGCTGTTACTTTTTTATCACATGGTGAAACCCCGTCAGCTGTTAACGATTCCAATAATGTGACTTTCGAGCAAAAGGGTAAAGAAGAAAAAATTAAATGGCCAAGTTTAACGCCTGCTATTAATGCCAATAATCTTTCTGCATTTGATACGGAAGTTAGCAATTTTAATGATAAATCCAATGCAATTATAACACACAAAGTCTATAATACAATACATAGTTCTACATCTAGTGCTGGTGAATCAGATATTCTTATAAATAGTGTTGCTGATCTAAACGATATAAAATTATTGACAACAACCAATACACCAATAGATAGTACCATGTATGACACGACGGAAAGACTTTTCTCAACTCTGCCAAGTCAAGACCTAACTACAGAGAGTGGTTTAAAGAAACATATTGAAACCATAGACGTCATAGAAACTAATGATATCACGCTTGACTTAAACGTATTTACTGTATTCACGCCACCAACAACAGCAATAAAAGATTATTCTTATTATAACAATGAATTACAAGAGAAAAATCCAATTACCACAGAAAAACCTACAACTTTCTTCAATAATGCTTTGGTATCGAAAACCGTACTTAGTACTAAGGAAACAATAGAGTTTACTGAAACAAATTTAGGTACGATCAATCCTTCGAGTAATGTTAAGACAGAAGAAATAGCACAGAGTCACATAGATGAAATAAGTAAAGGCACTGTTGACGTTTTAAGAACAACGATATCTTCTTATGATTCTGTTCACGAAATATTACCTTTTACGACAAATAATAGTTCTATCACTCTGGGTTTAGAATCTGAGAATCCGGTGGCAGTTAACTTACAGCCTGGTACAACAACTAACTTAGTTCAAGTAATTTCGTCTCCTGAACAATCGGCTAAAATTCAAAATGATACTACAGTTTATGCTGAAGCTAATCTGAACTCAACCAAAGATTATTTAAATATCTCACAAAGTAATCAAGAAACAATTACCATAAATGATGTATTTGTAACAAATGCGAGTAAAATTAATATGCCACAGGTAGAAACTAATAACAGTATCCCAACGACGAGGACGCCTGAAGAAGGAATTAACGACTTACAAAATATCAGTACCCTTCCTGTCGTAGATCATCAAATTAAAAGTTCTGATGCAAATACAGAAACATTAGTACCCAGAACTGCAACAGCAGCAACACAGATATGGAAAACTATAGTAGCTGATGAAAAAGAAATTCACGACTCTAGTAATGTGATAGCCAATGGATCTGACATATCAACAGGAGCAGTAAATATCTCTTTGGCAACAGTAGGTACAAAACAAGAACTTTTAGCGAACACAAAAATAGTGGAAAACACAAATGTTATATTTATATTTCGTGAAAAATCGTCATCAAATTTTACTACTAAAAAAAATATCTCAGAAAGTATTTATGGGAATAGCCACGATAAAGTTATTACACCGTCTTTTAATAACAATTATTATAACACTAATCTTGTTAATATTAATCAAGCAACTGCTACAGAAGCGGATTTACAGCATTCCACAGACCAAAACACCGCATCACTTGATATTCCAGAAACAAATTTACAACCACTTCTTGAAGGGAACAAAGACAATAATAGAGTTGGTCTTGAATTACATGACAACAATGTTAACTCACTTTTCACACCTTTGAAGGATCAATCAGCATACGAAACTTTAGTTGAAGAACAGAATACGCATCAGGAAACTTTACCTAATAATGATGTTCAAGATCTTTTACAAAATAAGAGTGTCAATCAGGATGTTGAAACAATATATAATGTAAATAAAAATAATAATGATTTTTTTGCTACCAACGATTCTTTTGTCACAGTGACTAAAGCCCAAGTTGGAGTAGACTCCATACCTACGAAATCATTGTACAGTGCAGCTAGCACTTCGAGTCCTCCAATTAACAAAATGGATATAGCCTTTCCAAATACCGAATATTTCAGTACAGCACAAACAACGGATACAAGCAATATTAGTTCCAAAATTGGGGTAAAAAAAACAGAGTTAAATGGAACCAACAATGATGCAGTAGAAACCATACAATCATCATTTCTTAGTAACATTTTCAGTGAACCAAGCATCGTTATGGTGAATGAACAGGTAGGTTTAAATAATACCACTGACGATCAATCATTAAGTGTAAGTAGATCAATAACAACTGAAGTAAATTTGAAGTCAAATGATACATTAATACTGCTCGGTAGCTCAAAAGATAATATATCTGAAAATACTTTCATTAATTCAACAGCAAATTCAACTAGAGATTCTGTCTACACAAGTCCACAAGTCGGTACAGATGTGTTAGCGCAAAACCAAACATTTGTGACAGGACCCAAAAATATTCCCAAAGATACTTTAGCACAGACCATTACAGCATTAAATGCAATATCAGGAAAAAATATAATCATAAGTAATGATGACGTTAGAAAAATTGCAGATACAACGTCGCAAGTATTTGGTATGGAAGATATTGTTACAAGAAATATTAATGATAATTTATATACTGCAGGGGCAGGTAACGAAAGTTTTATACATTTGAACACATTCAATATAAAAACAAACCATACTCTTTTTCAAAATGATTCTACTAGTGAAGTACTAAAAGCAAATAGTTCTCTGGTATCAAATAAAACGAACACCAAAACAGATACCCTGAAGGATGTTTTAAAAAATGCTCTTTCCTCAGTGTACAACATTTCTTACAACTTCGGAATGCCAAATGCAAGTGTAAATAACAAAATCAAGAACAATACAACTTCTGACTACGAACGAGTACTAAACCAAACCCATACAACAGGCAATGATTTTATAAACGCGGCAGTACCAATTGCGAATGAAACAGAATACAACATAACAAACAGTAGATTACCTGATAGCCAAAACAAAGACCAGGATAAAGTTTTACTTACAAAGGAAGAACGTAATGCGTCCCAAAATACGGAAGGTAATTTAACGGATTCTAGCGCTTTAGAAATCGTTTTAGATTCCAAAGGCGACCATAATCCAATTTTATCCACAAATATTTATCAAAAGAGATCGACTTCAACACCCGTCACTGACAACTTTTCTACCGGAACCTATCCAAGACAGCTAGTCGTATCTGAAAGCGACCAAAATCAAATTTTATCTACAAATATTAATCAAAACGCATCGATTTCAACACCCGTCACTGACAACTTTTCTACCAGTAGAATTGATTCAAGAGAACCAGTCGTAACTATACCTATTTATGATAGACTAGCACAATCTACAACTGTTAAAAAATATATAGAACAACGTAATGGAATTTTTACGAACGGAAACATCAATAGTACTATAACAAGAAACTCGCCACAAGTTCCAGGAACAATAAATACTGGCAACATTATGGTTACCAAAACTAACATTAACGAATCGATTTCAACACCCATCACTGACGACCTTTCCACTAGTATTTATTTAAGAGAACCAGTCGTAACTATACCGATTTATAGAGGAGTGGCACAAGCTACAACTGTTAAAAAAGATATAGGACGACAGAACCCAAGTGTTACAAACAGAAACAATAACACCACTATAGCCAGAAACAATAATATTACTATAGCAAGAAACTCAACACAAATTCCAGAAACAACAGATACTGGTAAAGTAATGGTTACTAATACTAATAAAAACGAATCTACTTCAATATCTGTGATGGACAACTTACATACGGTTTTAACTCGAATTAATTCAAGCCATCTTCTCGAAACTAATCCGATTTATAGTCATAGTGGAGTGGCACAAGATACAAATCTTAAAAAAGATATATTTAAACCAAACCAAACTGTTAAAAACGGAAACAATAATAACACTCTAGCAAGAAACTCAACTTCAATTCCAGGAACAATCCATGCTGGCAACGTTATGGTTAGTAATTCTAATAAAAACGGGTCGACTTCAACACCCCTGATCAAACTCAACTCAACTCAAACTTATCCAAGACAACCAGTCGTAACTATACCAATTTATAGAGGAGGACAACTAAACAATAATAATATAACTACAGCAAGAAGAACAACTCAAATTCCAGGATCAATAATTACTGGCAAAGTTTTGGTTACTAATACTAACAAAAATGAATCGAGATCAACAACCCTGATTGACAACCTACACATAGTTCCCACTCGAGTTTATTCAAGACCACTAAACCGAACTGTAGCAAACAGGAAGAATAATATCACTACAACGAGAAGAACAACACAAATTCCAGGACTAATAAATACTCGCAAAATAATGGTTTCCTTTAATTGTCGCAATCGAAATCGTGGTAGGTACTCTGATCCAAAAGATTGCAATAAATTCTATGTTTGCATAGGAAGACCAGAACCTATCATAGGTAGATGTCCAGTACATACGGTTTTCAGTGACCTCAAAAAACAGTGCACTAACAATATGTCCCATTGTGTAAGAGAAAGTGACTTTAAATGTTTACGCGCAGGACGATTTAGTGACATTTGGAAACAAAATGTTTATTACATATGCGCACAGACAAATGAACATTTCATAAGATATAAATTTCAGTGCCAAAATGGATATTATTTGAATAAGTCGTTGGTTAAATGCATTGCAGTTCCAAAATTAGAAATCCAATCTCAAACATCAATATCTCTCGATAGTAAGAGCGATATAAGTAATACTGACGATATGAAAGTGAAAAAAGAAGCAATTAAAACTCGGCCCTCACGTAGGTCTGGCGAGGATTTTGAGTGTGAAGAAGAGGGCAAATTCGCAGACGAGAATGATTGTAGACGTTACTATATTTGTACGAAAAATAAAAAATCTGAATTTCGTAGACGTAAAAAGAAATGTGATAGTGATGAATTATTTCACAAAGACCATAAAAAATGCGTAGATGCAGAAAGCTATGAATGTTAAGGGAAATTGTAAATATATTACAACTTAGTTATTAAATAAAACATGTCAAATTCATTTTATTATTTATTTTGAAGACAGTAGTAATTAGTTGTTAAAATTATTGTTTGCTATTTGATAACAGTATTTCACATATTTAAAATAAAAACTTAGCATATTGACAATGATGTTTCACTTACTAACCTTTTTTAACTTTATCCATTTTATATTTCTGATGGTCAGTTTCATTTCGTATTTTCGACGTCTTTTAGATCTTACATGCGAGGTTTTCTATACGCTAATCCCATATTAAACTGGTCTTCATCATCTCTCTCTAAAGTAAGGCAATACTTGCTTGAGAACACAGTACATCGGACCAAAGTCTCTCCTCGCACGGGTCTCGACGGGCAAAAGTATGCCGCACGCACTGGACTGTTGTCATTCGTCACGCTAAACTTGTAATGCTTGCACTCGATCGGCTTACTATCCCGCGATGAGTCAAATTTTGGTACACTACTTATATCGCCTCGTCGATTTTGACTCCCATACAGTTCAAGAATGGGTTTAGTTGTATTGCTTACAGGACATTTGTATTTATCTGGCGCTGAGCAGGTTCGAGTGAAGCCGTTAAATACTGTGTTACCGCCGCATTTGAACTTGATGCCTTGAAAGCGATTGTTATTTGGTATGCAAAGAATGTACCCTTTGCAATTCGGGACGGTAGGGTCGGCAATACGTTCGTTTCTGTGACAACGCAAACTTTTCCTTAGATCAGGGTCGATGTAATTGATGCTGTTGTCGCACACGTCGATCGAATCCTCGTTGCAGAACGTGTAAGGAGGGCATCTAAAGGAAGGTCCTAGCAAGTTGTCGCCTTCACATAGCCTTAACTTATTTACCCCGTCGCATGTGAAGCCATAAGGACCACATGAATTGAAATGTGCGCCATCAGCTTGTTTATAAAGTGTCACCTAGAAAGATAATTATTTGTTATTATTAAATATTATTACCACAGTAGCTTTATAGAAAATATTTACTCATGTAAGTAATGTCATTTCAGTGAGTTTGGGGACGGAAGATAAAAGAGAGACGTAGTGTCATCAGTTTTATATTGATTGATACTACAACAACCGAGATAGCTTTCAACATTTAGTTTAGTGTTCTATTATAATTAATTATGTTTTATTCATCCATAAGGAAGGCCAGTGCCCCAGCAGTGGGGACATTAAATGGCTGATGATGATGATAGTACTTTTGTAACTTTAGTTAAGCTATTTCAAAAGCGACCAAATCTATAAAAATGTCTTAGATCCTTATCATTTATACAGCCAGTAACCTTTCTGTGATAAATAACTCACGTATATTTCTTTTAATTTACGTCCCGTAAACACCAAAGTAAAAAAATTAATAAAGATGAAACTGCATTGCTAAATCACCTTAAATTAATAATACATCGCCGAGACCATAATTTACTGAACCTCGTACACACTTTTAGGATTGAATAGAGAATAAATTTTTTAACGAAGCCTAATTATGTAATTTAATTAATAAAAAATAATAACTTACCGTCAATACCAAAAGACAGTTCAACTGCAACATTTTTCCCGTATTCATAGTCAGGAAGCTAGCGACTACAACACTGCAAGGCGAATGCTCGAATAACGGCGGCGAACTTAAATTTCACACCTCAAACTCGGACAATTATCGTTTTTAACAGTCGGCAGTTTGGAGAAATGGGTCCATGTCACTGGACCAATGTGTCATCTTTGTTGTCAATAGATTTACTTTTACGCTTACTGCTGTATTGTGTGGCGGTAACGGTTGTAAAGTTTAACGATTCGTCATAATTCACTTTGTCAGTTGAGAAGAGTCGAGAAAGTATTTAGTAAGTTAGCGAAAGTGTGTGTTGAATGAATTAAGCTTGTATTATATACAAAGGCTAATCTTTCTGTCAGTAATAATAGAACTTGTGTATTTGAGTGTAACGAAGTAAATTACTAATGTAGAAAATAATTAAGGCTAGGATAATATGTCGTTAAACTGGATCACGCTGAATTCCAATAGAACTAGAAATCTTCCTTGACCATGATTATAATTATTTCTGTTAGGGCCTTTTCACATAAGCATATTATCGGCGCGTACCAGCTCGTTTTTGGAAGAAAAAAGGAGCGCTTTTGACATACGCGCAACACGAACGATGACGCGCTTCAACTACCAGAAAATCCACAAAGATATTTGAAAGTGCTCTTATCATAACTTAGCACCACCAAATAAGTATTCTAGCTACTTTACATCTTTTTACTAGATCTACCACTAGCTACAAAATACCACTGTAAATAAAAGCAGTATTAGTTCTATAATAATTTTAATAATGCTTATAAATACACAATAAATGACTACTCTACTCATCGTCAGAAGACTCACTGTCGCTGTCTGAGCTCGTCGAACTGTCTGATTCTCGGGCTGGGGTACCGGTCTTGGCACTATGAAAGAAAGAAAATCTTTCGTTGTTATAATTTGCTTAAAGGAGCCCACAGATGATCAGTCGGCCTGTCGGCAACGGCCTGTCGGTACCCTTAGTATGAGTTTGGCAAACAGTATTCGTAATCGAAAACTATCGCTCTATCTCTTTCATGTCCTTTGACTGCTTTACCGGCATGAACAGTTCAACCGAGTTTTCGTAAACGTTGACAGTTAAAATCAACTCATATTAGGGGTACTGACGGCCGTTGCCGACAGGCGAACTGATCAATCTGTGGGTCGCTTTAGAGGCTGACACGAGCCAACTAGCGCCGCCAATCGATTTTATTTTATTTATTCTAAATAAACCCAATTTAAAAAAAAAACCAGTCAAGGTCTTGTGCATGACGTTTAATATTTATTGAATAACTTTACAACATTACAAATTAATGTGTTCAATAGTTTAAAAACGGGTGTGTACCAAAAGTGGCCACTTTTAACAATACCGTTTTCTGTTTGAATGCTTTTCAAATTGTGTAAAGTTATTCAATAAATATTAGACGTTATTCACAAGACCTTGACTGATTTATTTTTTTAGAAATTGGGTTGGCTATTGGGACCTCTTACAGCCGAAACAAATAACCGCGTTGCGATGTGGAACCGCTGAACTCGCAACGCCACAGTGTCAAGTATTTTGTTAGACAAGGTTCTTAATAGCGACGACTTGCTGTTTTTGTGCACGTTCTGACGTTGCAACGCGGTTTCGGCTCTTAATGGATTTAAGAAAGATCTTTTAAGTAGTCAAATAGGAAGTGAAAGTTTGTTTGGGTATCAGGAAAGAATTTCATATTTGGGTAGATAATAAAAAAAACGTACTACTTAGATCTCAAAAGTAAGTAGGTAAAGCACTTGTGTTATGGAAACTGGAGGCAACATCACGCAAGCTGACAATAACAAGAAACAGGTTAATAACGCCAGTGATAGCAGCTATCTGTTGTTGAGAAAATAAATCTAGCAAAGGGAAATATGAGATGAAGGTTAGTATGTTATAGTAGTTGGTACTAATTATATGATAAGTACTACATGTGGTATCAGCATCGAGCTGTTGCAAAAGCGACTCTACTACCTGCGCCGGACGGTTCAGAATCGTGCTGAGCGTTTGTACGCTAGCCGGTAACGCCTCTTCGAAGCCGTTACGAGACTTGGGGGTTGGAATGGAGATTATGCCAAACTAGCTATACTTACTCTCCAAGGTCTCCCGCTGTAGGGTTTGCGAACCGATGGCGTAGCTTCTATGACGTTCACAAGTATTGTAAATAACAATCTAAATTAAATAAACAAATTTGACTTTTGACTCTTACATGTGGTAAACGTGAGAGTCAAGAGTGATGCAGTGAGGTTTCAATCGCGCCGCGCTGTTGCAATAACGTTTCTACTTCCTGCGCCGGACGGTTCAGAATCGTGCTGAGCGTTTGTACGCTAGCGGGTAACGCTTCTTCGAAGCCGTCACGAGACTTGGGGGTTGGAATTGAGATTATGTGAAACTAGCTGGTACTAATTATACTTACATGTGGTAGAGTGATGTGGCGACATCTGGACGACGCGCACATAACTATTAAGCGCGCCACCGAATAGTACGGAAAAACCTGCATCGCGCTTACGGAGTTCATACCAGCACTTAGCATATATACTATATACGATCTCTGTCATACAACCATCGGACAGTTGTCCCCGGGCTAACAACCCCTAGCCCGGAAGGAAGACACACCATCAGTCTTCCTTTAATAGTTACGATCATTTCTCATTTAAACAAGCATCGAGCAATGCAAGCGCAGACGGATGCAGTGAGGTTTCGATCGCGCTGTTGCAAAAGCGACGCAGGAAGTACTGCGCCGGACGGTTCAGAATCATGCTGAGCGTTTGTACGCTAGCGGGTAACGCCTCTTCGAAGCCGTCGCGAGACTTGGAGGTTGGAATGGAGATTATGTCAAACTAGCTGGTTAGTACCAGCTAGTTTGCGCTGCTCGATGCTGACCACATGTAAGTATAATTAGTATTATACTTACATGTGGTCAGCATCGAGCAGCGCAAGCGCAGACGGATGCAGTGAAGTTTCGATCGCGCCGCGCTGTTGCAAAAGCGACTCTACTTCCTGCGCCGGACGGTTCAGAATCGTGCAGAGCGTTTGTAAAATGGCGGGTAACGCCTCTTCGAAGCCGTCACGAGACTTAGGGCCGGCGCAGACAGATCGAAAAAATCCTGGCGGAAATTTTTGAGGTCATTGAAAAATGAACCATGTCATCATAGCCTAAAATACAAAATTGTATGAATAATATGCGCGCGAGGCACTATTACTTCTCTGTTGATATTCATACAATTTTGTATTTTAGGCTATCTATGGTGACATGGTTCATTTTTCTATGACCTCAAAAATTTCTGCGAGGACTTCTCCGTTCTGTCTGCGCTGACTCTTAGGGGTTGGAATGGAGATTATGTCAAACTAGCTGGTACTAATTATACTTACATGTGGTCAGCATCGAGCAGCGCAAGCGCAGACGGATGCAGTGAAGTTTCGATCGCTCCGCGCTGTTGCAAAAGCGACTCTACTTCCTGCGCCGGACGGTTCAGAATCGTGCAGAGCGTTTGTAAAATGGCGGGTAACGCCTCTTCGAAGCCGTCACGAGACTTAGGGCCGGCGCAGACAGATCGAAAAAATCCTCGCGGAAATTTTTGAGGTCATTGAAAAATGAACCATGTCATCATAGCCTAAAATACAAAATTGTATGAATAATATGCGCGCGAGGCACTATTACTTCTCTGTTGATATTCATACAATTTTGTATTTTAGGCTATCTATGGTGACATGGTTCATTTTTCTATGACCTCAAAAATTTCTGCGAGGACTTCTCCGTTCTGTCTGCGCTGACTCTTAGGGGTTGGAATGGAGATTATGTCAAACTAGCTGGTACCAATTACACTTACATTTGGTAAGCATCGAGCAACGCAAGCGCAGACGGATGCAGTGAGGTTTCGATCGCGCCGCGTTGTTGCAAAAGCGACTCTACTTCCTGCGCCGGACGGTTCAGAATCGTGCTGAGCGTTTGTACGATAGCGGGTAACGCCTCTTCGAAGCCGCACTCGGCTAGGTATTGGACAGCCGTCTGTGAATAAAAAAAATATTAATTTTAATTCTTCATGTGTGGGTTTATTTTATTTATTAAACTAGCTGTTGCCCGCGACTTCGTACGCGCGGTGTAGTGACTTTTGTGTTAGTTTAGTTTATGTGTGTTTGTTGCTCAGATTTCATAACGCTCTTCTTGAAGTCCTATTCTCTACTAAAAGGGTTTAAAGAATATCGAATATGCAGGCTAGGGTATGAACATGGTATGTTGTTATCATATGCTGCATGAACATAGTTGAGCCCTCATTCAAAGATCTGTCCGTCTGTCAAGAAACTTTTTCTCAAGTATGCGTGGGAGGTATCAAGCTAAAATGTATGTCAAATTAAATACTGAAGTCTGCAATCCCTTAGAGGCGACAAAAAAAAAAACTTCTCTTCTCTTCTTCATAACTCAAAAGGGCCACTTGGATCTCGATTTTCTTTTAAATCCCATTTAGCTACTTGTTGTTACCGATCCCGATTTAAATTTAAACCGCTATCTAGGTCGGTTTAGGCTGTCAAATCTCGATTTACAGTAAGTTGTCATAACTTATCTATATTTTCATATTGTTTTTATACGCAAAAATGCATGTATCACACATAACAGTGTATAATGATAATGATTATTTTGAAGAGCCGTTCTTCGTTCTTCGACGTTGCTTGCTAGCGGGCAATAGATCTATTCTACGCGAGGTTCATAAGACTGAACCACACCAAACGATCCATCTTGGATTGGCCAACCACGATCTAAGATTGGGGATCATGGATCGTGAATCTAATTTGTTCTCATGGTGCTCTTGGATCGCACGAGGCACGTCCACTTCGACCACTAATATGGAGCTCCAGTGGTGAAGCGCACTCTTGCCGCACGCGATTAGAGCGCGTATTATCGTTTTGCGCATATGCGCGCTTTCACGATTCAAACAGAAGTTCTTACTTAGTAATGCATAATATCAGGCCAATCATATTTTTACTATAAAATGTAAAAGAGATTGTGTGTATCCATACTAATATTATAAATGTGAAAGTGGGTTTGTTTGTTTGTCCGTCTTTCACGTCAAAATTGGTGCAACGGATCGACGTGACTTTTGGGAATATATATGAATATGGGAATAGTTTGGCAGCTGAAAAGTGACATAGGCAGCCATTAGACAGTCAATCTGGATCAATGATCAATGATCAATGATCGCGATGCAGATTGACTGTGTACGAAGGTGATTGACGGCTCGCGATCTTGATCGCAAAATATCTACAAAGTAAATCTCGATCGCGATCAAGATCACGATCAGTGATCGCGATCTGGATGTAATGGCTGCCTTTGGCTACTTTTTATCCCTGAAAAATATCACATTCCCGTGGGATAACGTCGTTGTTTAGTCCGAGCGGGCGAAGTCGCGGGCGGAAGGCTAGTATTTTGATATGGAGACATTTCTTCTTTAAGTAACAGGTATAAAATGTAATGATATACCATTTAATTATTTAATTTTAATCAATCATCACTTATGTAAGCTTTCCTAGTAAATAAATGAATAAATAAGTTAGATAGAAAACTATTTTTAATATTCCTTTATTTTATTGGATGGTACCTACGGCTGAAGGCCTAAGTAGCCAGAGCCGGTTAAATGACATAAAAAATGGTAGGTAGGTGTAGGTAACTACGTACTGGCCACTTAGCGTTTGAGCAAATTTTTCAAAACTACATTGGTGACATTTTGTCTACATTGCGACAAACTTATTTCACACAGTGGTTATTTTTTGGTACTAAATATACTGTTGACTGCCGGCAGTCCATTTTGACAGTTAATTTTGTATTGCTAGTGGCTCCTCCAGGACCACTGTCACCGGTTCAGATATATTTGTGGCACTATACTTACTGTAGCGACATCTAGCATCGAGTGGAAATGCGAAATATAAATTTTACATCAATAGGGTAAGAACTTTAGTTTTGGCCACTGCCCCGAGTGCTTACTTAGCTTAAAACATTTCGTTAATAACTTTTGCTTGATAATATACTTTTTATCTATGACTTTTAAGTCATAATAACAATAGTAATAATTCTTTATGACATAGGAATATTATTCAATAAACGCTTTTCAGTTTACATCGAATTAGATGTTTCTTTTATTTTATCTAAGTTAGTTAAGTATTGATTTCTCGATGTACCTATCTTTTAAAATTTGATTGACAAAAAACACATCAATCGGCACCCTTCGCACATTTTAAGTTTAAAAAATAGGTTTTTAATTGACTAAAATAAAACTAAATTTCGTAAGTATATGAATACTTAGTTATATGTTTTTACTATGTATGTCCACGAATTTCTCGAAATCTAAAGGCATATCGAGATGATTCTATTTGATTTAAATTAGGTGTATTCTAACTTTGGGAACAGTCTAAGATTCATCAAAATCGGTTTAGTAGTTTTCGTGGGTATGTTATTGTACAATATACACTAAAACTTAGGAAATAAATAGTAATTTAAAAAAATAAACTGACTGGCACCGACCTCAAAAAGGACCTCAAACAAACAGACAAAAAATTTAATATCTATCGTTTTGGGGTCTATATCCTGTACACATCACATAGCAGTAATTATTTTTTTTATATATTTCATGTACAGACTTTTTGTCCGTTTCTGTTTTATTATATGTATAGATTAGGATTGTTAAGCCCGATAATGTGGAATCAAGCGATAGGAACAAAATATTATATTAAAGGATATATAAGATACTAGCGGCCGCCCGCGGTTTCACCCGCGTGGTTCCCGTTTCCGTGGGAATATCGGGATAAAAAGTATCCTAAGTTACTCCTTATTACATCAGCTACCTGCCAGTGAAAGTCCCGTCAAAATCGGTCCAGCTGTTTCAAAGATTAGCCGGAACAAACAGACAGACAGACAGACAGACAGACCGACAGACCGACAGACAGACAGACAAAAATTGTAAAAAAAATTATTTTGGTATATGTACCGTATATATAATATAATCATATGCATATCGTAAAAAGCGGTTATTTTAATATTACAAACAGACACTCCAATTTTATTTATTTGTATAGATATACAAAATATTATAAAAAAGCGACTTAATAAAATATGCTGTAGAAAGGTACTGGACTTCTATAATATGAGACATTCCAACCAGTACTGGGGCCGTACCGGCGAACGCTCCGATAATCGGAAATCTGCCGGGCTTCAAATTGAAACAGATAAATCGAGCCCTAATCAGACCAAAATGGCAAACAACGATTCATGATGTCCGAGGAACATCGATATCTTCCAAATAACATCGGCAAATAGTACAATAAGAAATTAGGTACTTCGTAATTTATGTGCGGATTTACTGCTGCGGATCCCTTGGACAGCGTTTAGGACCAATGTTTCGATCCTGGAGGAACTAAAAATCAAGCAGAGATTATCGTCGACTGTGCAAATACGAATCCTCAAATATTTCGGACACGTTGTTCGAAACGAACAATCCATGGAACGACTCGTTGTCCAGGGGCAGGTAGAGGGCAAGCGGTCACGCGGTCGATCACCTACGCGTTGGACAGACCTCATTAAAGCTGCGACACAAACCTCCATAGTCCAGAGTTCCCGAGACGCTGAAAACCGCAACAAGTGGAGGCACATCGCGGGGGCTGCTTTAGCCAATGAAGCACCGTCATCAACCACGACCACTCTGCCAAGAGTGAACGACTGAGGAGGAGGAGGAATTTATGTTTTAAATTGAAGCCCGGCATCGTTCCGATTATCGGAAAGTTCGCCGGTAGGACCCCTGGTGGCTTGGGACTTTTGGAAGGCACGCCCACTGCTTCAGGCTGCTTTAACTTTTGTATCGCTACTGATACACTCTCCTAAATAACTAGCCTAGGTCTTATCGTTATCCGAATTTAGTGGGGTTGTTTTCTAGGAGATAAAAGTCTAAATGCGAGTTCAGTCACAGGTGGAAACCTGTTCCATTCAATTCAATCAACCATTTAACTTTCTAGTTTCCATTACCGTCTAACATTCGTTGACAACTGGCCGCGAGGGTCGTAGTATTTTTGGATGTAAAATAAGAACCGCGCGGTTTCCGCTCGTCTGAACTGGTCTTGAAACAGGCAAAACTCACAGCTTCAATAATCAGTTTCCCAACGGAAGCGGCCTTTTGTGCCACATCGGCCAGTACTTGTGGTTTGGAAGGCACGGCGCTGCTTCAGACTGCTTCAACTTCCGTAACGCTGCCGGTACGCTCTCCCAACTAGACTAGTACAGTACTTAACCTTTTCATAGTCTCTAAATCTAGTGACATTGGCTTGTAGAAGATTTTTAACCAGCAAGTCTATAATATAGAATACTCACAGCTGCAATTCCAAGTTTCCCAACGGAAGCGGCCTTTGTGCCACATCGGCCAGTACTCGTGGTTTGGAAGGTACCTACTCCTGCAACTTCAGATTGCTTCAAATTTTGTAGCGCCGCGGATAATTATTCCCAACTGGGCTCGGAGAAGGATTGTCTTAACAAAAGCTAACAAGTCTTCATTTGATACTTACAGCTGCAAGTCCAAAGTCCAAGTTTCCCAACAGTAGCGGCCTTCTGGGACACATCGGCCAGTACTTGTGGTTTGGAAGGTACTCCTGCAACTTTAGACTGCTTCACCTTCCGTAACGCTGCCGATACGCTCTCCAAACTAGGCTAGGACAGTCTAAATCTAGTGACATAGGCTATTTTAAACCAGCAAGTCTATAATATTGAATACTTACAGCTGCAATACCAAGTTTCCCAACAGCAGCGGCCTTCTGCGCCAAATCGGCCAGTACTTGAGGTTTGGAAGGCACGCCCGCCGCTTCAGACTGCTTCAGCTTCTGTAGCGCCGCGGACACGCTCTCCCAATGTGGTTCAGATTTGTCATTCACGTCGGAACACAGCTCGATTATGTTTGTTATGGCGGTGGCCGTTAATCTACAATAATAAAATAGATTTTGAGACTTAGCAATTTGATGTTTTACAGACTGAATCGTCCTCAGCCACTGTACTCGTAGGTAAACTCGACCAAGAAATTGCTTTATCACCTTTAGTTGTCAAATTCTTTGTATGTGTAAATCGATAAGGTCCGATTTACTTTTAAAGTTCAAACCATAAAGTTAATATACCTATCGGAATAGAGGAACAACCACGAGCTGTCAAACGAAACCGAAATTGGATCGCATTTGTGTGTGTAAAATTGTTTATGTATGCGTGTCAGTGATGTGCGTCATGTCGCTTTTCAGATTAATATCGATATCGATAATATTAAATAATTACAGTAATAAATCAATATATATTGGACACGATCACACTCATTGTAATACCAAAGTATAGTAGCTTAAGCACTATTATTATGGAAATTAGAAACAACGACGGGTAATTACCACATACACCCAGACCCGAGGAAATATAGAAAAATTAGTTTTCAACATTTACCCGACCTGGGGGGCTACCGCGTAACTTTATGGATATGAACTTCATACGTTTTTGGGAACTTTAAGTCAATTTTATAAAGAAAATAGCCGCTATCAGTTCCTTGTTTTGTGACGTCGGGTATAACGATAACTAGCTAGCAACGTTCAACAGAACAAAGCAGCAAAAATCTATCAAAATAAAGAATTCAAGTGACAGACCGGCTAAAAATCTGGGTATGGGTATCGGCTTCAACTGTCACTTGAATTCTTTATTTTGATAGATTTTTGCGGCTTTGTTCTGTTGAACGTTGCTAGCTAGCTATCGTTATACCCGAGCGACGTCACAAAATAAGGAACTGATAGTAGCTATTTTCTTTATAAAATTGACTTAAAATTTCAAAAAACGTATGAAGTTCATATCCAAAGTTACGCGGTACCCCCCAAGGATCGAACCCGGGACCTCTAGAGATAGCCGACACCTTGAAACCGGTGCGTACACCACTCGGCCACGGAGGTCATCTAATAATAATATATTAATATATAGTAATATTATTAATATAACTAAAATTCCCATCTTTGGAAGGGATTTTGCATGGCTAAAACTTCGATTCTGCGGTGAAGTATGCATATTTAAGAAAAACCCCCAGAGATTTTAAATCATTTATTATACACTAGCGACCCGGCCATGTTTCGCACAATCCTTTGAACAATTTGTTGGTGCTTCCACAGTGATAGTACGTTTCACCTCTCGCGTTTGGAAATATTTTTCATCAAAATGCTTACTGCATAATAAGTAATCAATTTAGTCCAGTTAGTTTCTGGTATCCAAGTTAGTATGTAATCTGAAAGATAATTATATTACTAATGATAGTATATGTAGGTACCTATTCTAACAGTCAAAAACTGATACCTATGGATCAGTTAAGTATCTTAAATGGAATTACATTCCCAGGTAAATCATATCTAAACGTCTTACAGGTACTTTAATCACAGTACCTAATACATATTCATTTTTTACCGCGTGATAGACAGTGGGGACACGAAATATCGATGGCTTGATGCAGCCCTAGTGTAAAACGAAAATTATTTCTTTACACAAAATATTCGTAAATACTGCATTATGTGTAATCAATATTTGCTTGTAACATAAATAAATGTTCGTTGAAAAGCATTATCACACTTCTTGCTTTAAATTCGAAGCGCATTGGCAAAAATAAACCTTAGGAAGGGAGGTGTCGGTTTGGAATAATTTACCTGTGAACTGAACATTTTGCGGGATTATTTCATTGTGTTGTACAACAATCAAGAACTGAGCAAGTCACTATGTTTCCATATCAATATTGGCTAAAAATATCTAAGATTGCACGTAAAATCCGAAAAAAATAAAATACCTTAATTCTCAGCGTGCTGATAAGTGCTGACGAACTGTCAAACAGTAGCCAAAAACGGTTCTGTTACGTTGCATCACGCATCTCCTTTTATCTCACAGTGTTGTTGCTAGTGACATCCCGCTCGCTCAGCCCTTTGTTTCTCTATTCCGCTAAGGTATATTAACTTTATGGTTCAAACTGACACTTTCTATTTATGTCTTTGTCACATAGTGCATGACGTTACTGAAATTTTATTTAGATCTGAGCTTTAGTGAAATTTTAAATGTATGGAAATTGCTAACGAAACTGTTATAGCACTTTCCTGGTCGACATTTACATTCCACTGTAATTGAGCAATGTAAATCAGTCATTACGAGATTTTATATTATTTTTATGCATTCACAATGCAATTTTGTAAGTAAGTATAGGAAAAATGTGATAGTAAAAAAAACTTATGGGGCTCGTGGTTTTTTACTATCACATTTTTCCTATACTTACAGTCATTACGAGTTACGTATTATTTTAGTTTATAGGTAGACATAGCCTTTCGCCAAATGACGCCCGATTCTATCAAAGATGAACTACATAATTCTTAAGTCAAAGCAAAACCACAGATTGAACAAATTTTTGTCAGACCATGGACTCGTTGTAAGTAATGTTAATTGTCTAAATTATATGTGAATATGTCGTTTTGTGTAAAACTAAGTGATCTTACTTTTGTTGCGGCGTTCTTCTATCTTGGTTTTCAGCACTCTTCTCTTCAGCCAGTTGACCGAATTTAAGAATGTCGGCCGCGGCATCTCTTATCTTAGCTTTGACGTCATCGGCTAGAAACAAAAGTATCGTGAATAATTCTAAGAAGGTTATTGTTTGTGAATACCATTAATCTAGTTCTTTGTTTACATAAATTAATTATATTAGTCAGTCAGGCTGCCTCTCTATCCTACTAATATTATAAATGTGAAAGTTTAGATGTTTGGATGTTTGGATGTTTGGATGTTTGGATGTTTGTTACTCAATCACGCCAAAACGGCTGAACGGATTTGGCTGAAATTTGGGACACAGATACTTTGTAGCCTGGAGAGGAACATAGGCTACTTTTTATCCCGGAAAAACATCACATTCCCGCGGGAAAACGTCGTGTAGTCCACGCGGGCGAAGCCGCGGGCGGAAAGCTAGTGTAGAATAAACTAAGCTTAACTTTAAGCACACTCCTATAAAACTACGATAATAGATAACATCATTTAAATATGCTATTTAAGCGTGAGGATGAGCGTACGATATGAATTGTTATGTTAAATTAGAAATATTATAACTGTGAATGTTATACAAAAGATACTTTGTTAATTTTCTGGTAGTTCCTCAAAAATACATCTTCAAAATTAAAAATTAATTCTTCGATTTTGACTGGTAAGCGTCAGCCGGCCTAGCATGAGCGGCTTTTATCGCGCGATATGATATGGTACGGCATGTTGTCTTGCTTACTCCACTAACGTGTAAGCAAGACGGCATGCCGTACCTTATCATAACGCTGGAGTTCATGAGGTTTTTGATAGACTAATTTAAATAAAATTTTATTCTCTTGTTTTCTGTACACTAATAATATATCTGGAGGGGCTATGGGCCAGTAGAAAGCTACATAATTTACACTTATGTACATACGTTGGTATTCATAGCAGTTGCACATAGCCTCGAGCAGCCTTTCCACAAGCCTGGTACGTTTCGCGATGCCGAACACAACCAGTTGTGACCACGCCTGGGCTAACCTGTCCCCGGCTCCTGCCACTTCTAGTGTTTTGATAATCTGTAAAAAAAGTGTTAAGTAGGTCATCTATAGGGGAAGTAGAGCCACTTGCCAACATTCTTAATTTTGCCGTGTAATGCAAATCAGGCAGGCGTACTTCGGGCACACGGCTGATTATCTATACATCTATACAAATCAATAAAATTGAAGTATCTGTTTTCTAACATTAAAATAACGGCTTTTTACTCCATGCATATGATTATACAGGGTGTTTTTGAAGTCATTGGCATCCATTCGGCCCATTAATGTACTCAAATGAAGGTATGTTTTTACGTGAAAAGGGGTGTTGTCCGGCGTCAGCGAGGGCGCAGGGATGTGGGCAAAACGTGCATGAAGCATGGGTGAAATTGTTTGTTTCCGTGAATACTGTGCTCGAACTTGAATAAATTCACGTTATAGTAGAGCCCGCGTATTGTCGTGAGGCCAATGAAGTAGTTTAAGGCTTGTATGTTATTTAAATATTAATTAATCAATGTTTTTTTTGTCAAATTGTTATTTTTAGTTATTTTAATTTTTATTTGTTATAATGATCAATTAATGAGTATTTTACAGTATTTTCAGGGATTTAAAAGAAATAATTCAACATCCTGGATTTGCCTCGTATTTGGGGAAAGGACTCTATATCATGAGTATGTTCTTATTTTAAAAGGATGCTAACGACTTCAATGTCACCCTGTATATACGGTACATATATTAAAATATCATGTTTTAAAATTTTTGTCTGTCTGTCTGTCTGTTTGTTCCGGCTAATCTCTGAAACGGCTGGACCGATTTTGATGGGAGGTAGCTGACGTAATAAGGAATAACTTAGGCTACTTTTTATCCCGGAAAAATATCACATTCTCTCGGGATAACGTCGTGTAGTCCACGCGGGTGAAACCGCGGGCGCCCGCTAGTAAATTATAAATGTTAGCGAGTGGCTCAAATTTGCCTATACTGATACTGATTCGACGGTACTTTTTTGCTTTGTGTGATGAATACAACTAGTAGGTATTATAAATTTAAAAAAGATGTTATGGCATATTTCATCTGTCAATGTTATTTGTTGAAGCGTGTTCAATTTAATTGCGCACACTTAAATAAGCTAGTTCTCGACTTAAGTTCTCGTATCATAATAATAATAATAAGTAAATACATTCTTACAATCTCACCACCTATCATTTCATTAAGAAAGTGTGTCATGGAAAACTTGATAACGGATAAATATGTACTGAAAAATACTTTTTGTTTGTAAATACATACCTAATGTACATAGAAAACACCCAGAACAAGACAAATAGACATGTTCATGCACACAAATATTTGTCAAGTCCGGAATCGAACTCGGGACCTCTGGCGCAGAAGGCGGCGTTTATAAAGGAGTACAAAACAAAAATACAGTCGTCGTCGATCGAAGCGCGATATAACCGAATTGCATGTGGACGGAGTCGCAGGCATCCACTAGGCATTTAATTTGATAAAACAAACATAGGTTAACTAGTCAGTATTATTGTAGTCAGGGTCAAAATGATCTGAGCGTTCAAACCTACCAAAAATATCTGAACATTTGACAAAAAAACACTCTAAGCACAGCCGTCTCTATCGTCTTCTACAAGCCGTGCGCGTAAAGTTGGCAACGTCGCATTTCTCGTTTTAAGTGAACCGATTTGACACCGTTTTGACAGTAAACCTCGAGTACTGAATCCTATGGAGATGGCATATCTTCTATAGATGTACAAATAAATAAAATTGGAGTGTCTGTTTGTAACATTAAAATAACCGCTTTTTACTACGTGCATATGATTATATATACTGTACATATACCAAAATGACATGTTTTATAATTGCTGTCATTTTCTTCCAACTCTTTCTCGCACATAGGTTATGCCGTAAGGATTGGTTTCTCACTCGCACATTGTCCGTCTATTACCCCTAGTATAAATAAATTTATGGTGTAGGTATGTCTCACTTTTTCGATGTATGCCACCTCCATAGGATTTAGTACTCAGAGGAGTAAATCGGTTCACAGCAATGTTGCCGTTCCGTATCATAGCATGGCTTGTAGAAGACGATAGAGAAGGCTGTGCTCTAAGCCTTCGATCAACAATAACACCTAGGTCTAGACTCTAGATACATACGAGTGACAAACACGGCTGAGCGAAAATACGCCCACTTGAGCAACTTGCGCGTATGTTTATAAGTTCATGTCATTTATGACGTAAGATCGTAACATTATTAACCTTTTTTCTCCGTTTAAAGGTGCCATAAAAAGTTTTGATTTAGTTCGTGAGCCTTCATCTAGTACTATTGTTGATCGAAGCTCTTAGCGCAATACCTTAGTGTACTTTCATGTTCTCAAACAACAAATGAAAATGCACCTTTACGTCTTGAGATACCTAAGGTTGACTTTGGTCAAATGTACAGATATTTTTGATGGGTTTAAAGGCTTAGATCATTTTAAAGCTGACTGTACCTCTTCCATGACCGAAGGTTCAGGCACATATACATTGGGTACTAAGGTATCTAAAAGTTGTGTTGTTCTTTCGAATGGTGCATGTCTGAAACAAAGAGATATGATATTGATGCATAAAACAAATTACAGCACGTAAGTAAAGTAAAAAAGGTAATGAAATGAATTAAGTTTAGGAACAAATTATCTTTTCTTTAATCAAAAGCACGTAACGTTTTCCATATAAACGTGAGCGCACCCATAAGTGTCTATTTATGCATACCGGGTTTTACGAACGCGCCGTCGTCGACGCGCGTTTGTACCGAGCTTAAATACGAGTTTTACAATAATAGGGTATTTTACTGATGTTTTTTATTTATTTAAAAAGTTTTTCGTTATTAGCCACACAAAACAACTCTCTTTGTGACGTCACCAAGTCAGTAGCGTCATAGTCTCGCCATAGAAGATTTCGCTTTAGGTGGTTTTAGAAAGAGTCAGCTATAGTTAAAATTAGGCAACTTATAATTTGTTTGTTATGGAACAGATTCGAATTATTGGTTCACATTTGGTATTCCTTAATGTTATATTTTTAACTTCAACTTTAAATATTTACATTTCAACTACAGTGAAATACCTTATTGCAAAGGTCTGCAAGCCGTACCTCACTCGCGTCCGTATCGCGTATGTATCGATACAAACGCGCATCGACGACACGGCACGCTCAAAAAACGCGGTGTGCATGGGCTCTTAGGCGAACGTAACAAGAGCGGATTTAGTTGCGCAGCTTTTGAAGCTTGATGAGTTGACTGCACATAACTCCGGTATAACAGAATACTTTTTTTTTATTTTTTTTATTCACAACGGTGTAGCTCTTAGCCTTCATCACACCTGATGATAAGTGGTGATAAGGCTGAAGGTGGAAGCGCACTACTCCCGGAATCCTCAATCACTGAGGGACTGGCTATCTTATCTCTAACTGCCAGAACACAATAATGCTGAAAACATCATTGTTATGGCGGCAGACTTAGATAAGATGGTGGTAGCTAGCCAGGCGGACTTAGAACAAGTCCTACCACCAACCAAACCGAATACAATATGTACCCCCACTGGGAATCGAACCCGGGACCTCTGGGTCTGAAATCGGTGGTATGAACCACTAGACCACAGAGGCGGTTATAAATTAATAAATTAAATGCAAAATATTGCTTCTGCAAAAGGAATAGGGTCTAATTTTCTAGCAAAAGCTCTATTAAAAAAATGTCTAATGCTGCACTGGTAGCATGATGAACTCGAGAAAGGTTTTATGTATATCGAAACGACGAAAATTACATTTCATCGTAGACAAATCTATTGTTCGGCTGTCAATTGTAGACTTTCGAGAAGACAAAACTCTTGTCGGGTTTGTCATGCTACGCGTGCCGGTTTTCTTGAGCTTTATTCCAATAGCATACAGAACTTTTTGTTTAGCACGAATGAGCTGTCAAAGGACCCATGTTACATTGTAAAGTAGACCAGGAAACTGCTTTATCAGTTTCAATGACAATTCCCATACATTTAAAATTTCGCTTGGCCTCATTTCCACCTGCAAGTAAGTCTTCTGCGATAAATGTCCGGCAGTCTGTCGGTGAGGTACAGTGAGTGATAGAGACAGTGCATGCATTCCGCTGTCGGGAGCGTTTCCGATAGTTCGTGAATCAGGGGGCAGATCGATTTACAGCATACAAAGAATTTTAAAACAAAAGGGTTTAATGATAAAGCAATTTCTTGGTCGAGGTTACAAAGTATAACAAACCTGCAGGCGCAAGTAACAAAATGTCTGTAATAAATGCTCTCCTTGTACGCGTCACCAACCAATTTGTAGTTGTCATCTTTCATTAGGATGGCGTGTAACCTTTCGGCCAGGTTTATGTCCTGAGAACAAATTAAATATTTAGTTAAAGCCTGAACAGAAAAATATAAAACTGACTTGAGGCGCCACTTTCACCTCTTCATTCTTACAAATGTCAAATTCTATAGAAAAATTTAGTTTGTCACATTTCCGCAACATGGCGAGGTTTTTTATTTTTCTGGTCAGGCTTTATTATAGCAATAAAACATGACTCTCGAAATCAAATATCAAATCTTTTCGATCAACCATACCACTAGACAACCGGTTGGAGTGTCCGCGACAGGAGATCGAGACCAGAAACCGCGACAGGAGACCGCGACCGGCACTTGTCATTAGGTTTTGTATGGTCGATTCCCGGTTGGGTAAATATTGAAAACAAACTTTTCAATATTTCCTCGGGTCTGGGTGTATGTGGTAATACCAGACGTTGTTTCAATTTACATGATACTACTGCTCCAGCTACAATATTTTGGTATTGGAACACTGTATGTGATGGTGTCGAATATTTATTTAAGTATTTAATTATATTTCTCCAGTATGTTTTACCTGCAAGTGATCGCTGCAAACACCCATAGCAGTAATGAAAAAATTCGTGTCCGTAGCTTCTTGTGGGGTTAATTTGTCTCGTCTTTCTAAATCTGTCACGATGTCGCTGAGTATGTCGATACGAGGACCCTCTGTATGAAAGAAAGAAATAAAAATAAATAAAACTAACATACCTTTACGCGTACATAAATAACGCTGTAATTATGTTCCTAAATGACCGAAACTTCAACAGTTTTCATGAATATACTATGACTTCTGCTATACTTGAAGGTTGAATTTTCGGACATAATATAAATTCGGAAATAGATTGGACTTAGGCAACTTAGGTGAAGGATTAGGCTACTTTTTGCAACAAAATGTTAGGGGCAGTGGATAAAACTTTCTACGAGGATATGGAATAGAATAGAGCATTGTTGCTGATGACGACTTATGTTACTTCGTAAATTAATCCTACTTATTTAAATAGAGGAGCTAGAGGGTCCCGTTGCGCAGTGGTTAGCGCGCTCAGTCTGCGATCGTTAAGGTTAAGCAATTTTCACAATGGTCGGTCACGGGATGGGTGACCAAAAAACTTTTCGTCCTGAGCTCCTCGGAAGTCCCGAACTGCATTTGCAGTCGTTACAGTCGTCACAAAATAAGATGCCCGTTTTGACACATGCTAAAGTGACGTTATTAGGCATGTAACCATACGAGTCTGTGATCGATTCTCGCGATTAATCGATTAAGGTTCTGAGTAACTAATCGATTATAGTAGGTTTGCAACTTATGTGGATTAAAAATAAAGTTATTATTATAAAATGTTTAACTTACTATATAGGTACTTATACTTTTAATAAACATATAATTAAAGTATAAATGGACCTTTTATGTTATATAAACTTGAATCGAATCCACTTAAATTGCATGATTTATATAAGAGCGAACGCGCACTTGTGATTTTTAATCGGGCGATAGTTTGGTCGTTCTCGGATTCAGTATAGAGTTATATGGCAGTGGCAATCGTCAGTGCGCTTAAACTACAGACCGATCAAACTATCGAAAATTACTGGCCGATATAGTTGTACGATCAAACTATCGCACAACTATCGGCCGGGCGGTAATGTGAATGAAGGACTATGTGAGCGTGCGCACTGCATTCAACTAAACTATCGCTCAACTATCGGTAGACTGCGCATTCATCGAACTATCGAAAATGACTGGCCAATAGTTACTTTACAATACAACTATAGTTATAGTTACAGTTATACAACTATCGGACAACTGAGCGCGCGCCCGGATTCAACTAAATTATCGACCAACTATCGGTCGACTAAAAATCACAAGTGCTCGCAGATTCTCAAAACCAAACTATCGGCCGACAGTTTGATCACGATCGTCTTACGATTCCGACTAAACTATCGGTCGACTAAAAATCACAAGTGCGCGTTGGCTCTAAAAGTGCAAGTATTTTAACTACAGCTCACAGCATAGACATGGTCATAGTTTAGCTACATTACTTATTATAGCGGCCTGTACACGTTGGCCCAACCATTGGCCAATACGTCGTATATTAACACATTTGAAAGAACCTTTTCAAACGTCTTGTTCGTTCAAGTGTCAATGTACGACGTATTGGCCAGTGGTTGGATCAACGTGTACAGGCCGCTTACGGTGAACGCACGCTTGTCCGATGCGAACGCTTCGAACAAGACGAACAAAACGTGTTTTTAGAAATCTCTGGAAAGGTGTGACGATTCGACATGGTGAGGTGTGCAAGGTTGTCTAGGTTTTATGTAAAGATTTTTTTTTCATTCGGTTCATTCGAAACGTTCTCCTTAGATAAGTGTGCGTTTGCCTAGAAACCGTTTTATCGAAATCATTGTTGCCAATTCATAATTTTACTAATGCTTTAAGCGCCAATCTAGTTTTCACACAAAAAAGATCAATTTTACAAATTAATCTATTAAAGTGGTTATAACGATTATTTCGATAAAACTGAATGATGCTGGAGAAACCCTGCACACAACGGTTACAACACTAGTATTTAAAAAAATAAAGACTGAGAACGTAACTGTTTTACGAGACGTTTCGTTGTGAATCGAATCTGCGTTTACTTTAGAATAAACGCAAAAATAATACGCGGAATACACTTTGCCATATTTTATGATACTTTCAAAAATGTAACATATTATTTTCATACACCTTTGATAAGTAATCAGCATATATTAGATTTTTTGGTTTTCGTAACAAGTTACATTCTAGGGTCATTGCCATGTGTCAAAACGGGCATCTTAATTTGTGACGACTGTAATACCCACCAATCCGAATTGGGCCCACGTGGTGGGTCGTCGCCCTCTCCTTATCTATCCATAAGGCCATTTCCCCAGTAGGGACAGTAATGATCTAAATAGACAGAACTTTTTGTGTTCTACTTACCTTACTTACAGAACAAGCATAGCAAGTAATAGTATGCAGATAACCCCGGTTGTACTCCCAATTGCCTGAACTCTGCTATTTGTTGAGCGAGCTGCAGCAGATTCCTGAAAATCCCTGAACATCGGGACGTCCCGCGCAAATCGGGACACCTGGCAACGCTAGCCGTGGCCCTCTCCTTATCCATCCATAAGGATGGCCAGTGCCCCGTAGGGACAATAAATGGCTGATGATGATCTAAATAGCAGAGCTTTTTATGTTCTACTTACTTTCTTTACAGAACAAGCATAACAAGTAGTAGTATGCAGATAACCCCGGCTGTATTCCCAATTGCCTGAACTCAGCTACTATTTGTTGTGCGAGCTGTTGCAGATTCCTGCCGCCACCCCACGCCGATATGGAGCGGAGACACGACGATAGTGTCTCTTGGTTTGGTGATAATCCCTGAATTGCAATTAATAAAAAAAGATATATTAATATGTCGGCTCGGGTCATGAATATGGACGTTTTGGAGTCGTAGAGTCCATACTGTTGACCCGAGTGAAGTTGTAACGGGACGCAGGCGCCCCCTGGCGGCGTTCTACACATCCTAGGAGCAACGAGTTGGAAGATCACTTTGGTTGGCGGCGGACGGCACTGCGTGAACAAGTCTCTATTGGAACTGTATCGCGTCCTTGTATCCGATTATTGTTTTATTGCTCAATACTGAACTATAGTTGTATCTTGATACCATCTTTTATTTGTCTATACACGCCCTATGCCTGATACTGGCCCCTGGCAACCGTGAGCCGACAAATATTATAAACAGGAAAGATAAGATTAATTCAAAAACTACTAAGTCTGACGCCATAACAATGATGTTTCGGCAGAGCCAGTTCCTCAGTGATTGAGGATTCCGGGAGTAGTGCGCGTCCACCTTCAGTCTTATCACCACTTAACATCAGGTGTGATGAAGGCTAAGTGCTACCCCGTAGTGAATAAAAAAAAACCGATATTGATTTTTTTTATTTTTACTAGGACAAATCTACATTATTCTCGAGTGCCTAAGGCCATATTTTATAACGCTATGAAACCTCGCGGAGCATATTATGTTCGGATTTCCCTGGGCCTAGATAAGTTTGATTAAGAACTTCTGTGGAGGCTAGACCGACAAACATATTAAAATCATTATGTTACGAACATGCTGCACCTGCACATAAAAAATCCGGAAATCAATCAAAAAAGCGTTCCTACGTGTTTTAGCAACATATAAAGATCATATTTTATTAAAATGTAAATAGTGAATAATTACAATTTTATGGTCCCTGCATATTCGTCATACTTCATTAAAAAAAAATATTCAGGATAGTTTTTAAAGGAAGTACTTATAATAAATACTATTTACCATTTCCCCCATTTGTGTCAATAACTGTTTCAGTGCGTCGATTCGTAGAGTGGTTCCTTCCTTTAAAAATCCGACGCAACCAAGAAGAGAGTTGAAGACACTTGTTGACAGTGGGATGCCTTGTTCAATAGCTTCCTGACATAACATGTGAGCCCGTTCTGCCTGAAAAGTCAAATTGTCATTTAGAATTTAAACTTTATTACATTAAATTAAGGTTTACTATCAAAATTCGATACACATTTGTAAACTTCACTGTAAACTCTTTTAATTTAAGCTATATTAGTTTTTTTTGTAACCCGAGTTCAACTCAACTCAAATTAGTATTAATTATTACTATTATATTGGGTAACTAGATTTGTTGATCAGATTTCTCTTATTTCAATTAGATTGACATAAAAGAGTTCAGAGTACTCTGATCTCTTATAAGTGAATCTAATTTAATCTAAATGAAATTAATTATTGAATGAGCGATTTTCTGAGGCCATTTAAAAAAAAAGCTTCCAATTGCTTCACTAGATGGCGTTGAATAAGTATGTACATGTCTATGGTATATTTTGGTATGAAACATATTTAAATTAATTACTTTTTATCAACCCAAAGGAAACTAATAATATATTAAATAAGTACTACCATAGATGTATTATTCCTGTAGATGGATCACAAAAATAAGCTATAACTCACCCATCCTTTACCCCTTCTAACACTATCAAATTGTCATAAGATAGAAAGAGACATACATGTTAATCTGTTGCGTCGGCATTAGTGAATGTCTCCATTTTGACTATGCAATGCTAGATGATGATGATGCAATGATAGTGCTGTGGTTTTTTTTTATAACAAGTTATCGATAAAAGATGTAAAAATAATTTGAATGCAATGCGATACATAAAATTACAATGTATATGTATATCGCAGGCGTATTGTATTTCACCGTATTACATAGCATCTAGCTGTATTGGAAAACAGCACCGCATTGTAATGCTGCGGATTCAAGATACGCCGTATTCAATACGGCTGATCGAAAGTACGCCGCATTGAATAGAGCGCTTCGCAATTTTCAATGCGGCTAGACTTAATGTAATTGGGCGGTTCATAATCCGCTTTTCTGTCAGTTTTTAGTACTAATCGTGTCCAAAGTGCTCACGGCCTTAGAATTTTGTTTATGCTATGAAGCTTCAGGATAGGTCGAATATGGCAAAAATTTCTTCCCACCAGACAAAAGCGCACGCTCAGCTGATCGATCTAGTGTGGCAGAATATTTTTTATTATATTTCGACGACGACCATAGCATATGGTCCAAAGAGAAAGTTGTTCAGTTTCATGGTCTAAGCAAGCCCTTTAATTTTGAATTATTTTGCCAAATATCAAGTAAGTATGATAATGATGATAAATATACTATTTTTACTAGGAGGTATAGTCGTTAAACTGAACGAGATTTCTAATCAATTTATTAAATTAAATAATCTGTTGAATGATATCAAGTAAAAAAATACAGATTTCACGCATTTTTTATACTTATAATGTATTAATTTTTTTAAGTATAAATCCACAATTTGCTTTAATAAGTACATCGAGCATATTCTTGTTTGTTGCGAAGGTCTCCAATCGTTTTTCTTACGTTTTTTATTCACGTTTCCTTTACATCGACGGCGGCGGCGCGGCGGTGGGAAATCTGTTTAGAATTGAGAAAAATTAAGTTTATATACAAAATTGTTAACACTACAATTTTTTATCGATATTACATAATAAAATCGGACTACAACACTATCAGGTTGGTCAAATGTCAAAAAATCCCAATTGGCTTTAAATTATATATTTTTAGCCAAAAAACACCAGATTTTCTTTAACCAAGTCAATGTTAAACTATATAAACACGTACAGCGATTTAGTTTTTGCAAATACGGACCAGTACGCTATAAAAATGTGTTCGCAAAAACACAAAACAATGAGTGTGACTTACCTCTGAAATGATATGTGTTCATTATTCGCTTTCAAAACACTCACTCTGCTTGAATAACCGGGAACAGTACAGGCCATTCTTAACAAACAACAGATTTAACGCACCACACCATCAAATCTTTCTATATTTTTGTACAAAAAAAGCTTTTCTTTCTGAAGCATTTGTTAACCAGCTGGTTAACAAACAAATATGACGTTTACTTTCAAGTGGCGCGCAGCTCATTAAGACGCACACGTTGGGCTATTGTTATCTCTTTTTAACACACGACATGTCGCCATTTGAGAGACGAGAGTCGATTATAGAAGGAATTGTTCATTTTCTTATGCTCCATCTACAGGAATAATACATCTATGAGTACTACTGTGAGGAACAGAGACGAAATAGGTAAATTTAAAGATTTAGGTAAATAAATAACATCTGTCTGACGTTCCGTTTTACGTAAAAAAGTCGCGTCAAAGTAAAATTTATAACGTTCCGTTCCTTCTAACTGCATAGGTGGGACAGCGCCATCTAGTGACTGAGCTTTCAGAAAATCGCCCATTGTCACTTCAATATTCAGTTTCTACAGACTTTGGTAAGCTTGAAGTTAGTTAGTTAGTTAGTTTGCTATCCTGGAAACTTACTTGGTAGTGTTTCGCCATACCCTGGATGACAGTACAATATGCTTCAGCTGTTTTTGGCTCAAGTGATGCAAATATTTTATCTGCAAGTCCTCCTAACCTGTTACAAATAATGGGCAAAATGAGATTCATTTTAGTCGTTTTTATAATTATATTTTTAAGTCACATAGTCAACATTAACTTATTGCTGGATTTACTATTTCAAACGAATACACTGCCTTTAATACATATCACTTTTGTAAAACTATTTTGAAAAAGTGTAGTACAAAAAAGCTTATTCTAGGATTTAATTACTTCCAAGTAGCTGCTTGTCTGTCTCTTGTGTTAGCAGAAAACCATCGCTCTTCCAGCCACTCCATGGAGTCTGGTTCTTTCTCATTGTAGAAGCACAAGAGTTGGAGGAACTGCAGCTTCAGATCATTGTCTGTAACAGCTTCTGCACCACCAAGCAGCTGGAATACTTTAATAGAATCTTCTAGAAGTGCATTATCAATGGTGTATTTTAAGTCTGCTTCTGTGACCTGAAAATAACATAGAAATTAAAGACATTCAACTTTAACTAAATAATATATGGATTAGAATGTTGCAATCAAATGTTGGTACTTGTTACTTGTTATTTTCATTGTAAATTTCAGTCTGCTTTCATATGCTGTATCTTGTAATTAGCTTATAAGTATCTACTTAATAATATATACTGTAAATGGTGCTGTAAGGTCCCCAAATAACATACATTACATAAAATAAAATACTAAATGATCTATTTTTACATTAAGATTAAATATCATGTTGCCTTTTTCAAGCTTAGTTAATGTTTGATTATCTTAACATTACAAACAGGGGCTGTGGGGCTTCAACTTAAAACAGATACTTAAATCAAAGTATGGAATCTCGTATTGTACTATTTGCCGAAGTTATTTGGAAGATATTTATCTTTCAGTGACATCATGAATCGAGTTTCGCCATTTTGGCCTGATTGGGGCTCCATTTTTCTGTATTAATTTGAATCTCGGCAGATTTGCCAAAGTTCGGAGTGTTAGCCGGTACGGCTCCAGTTCATTTTGAATGACAAGAAAACAAAACTTAAATGTTCAATTGTTTGCTCATAGTTTCTGTACTAGGAATAAGCATTACCTTGCTTTCATCATTATAAATAGGTTTTGGTTTGAAAGCGTCTATCATAGGGTCAGCATTGAAGAATGGCGTCTTCATCTTGTTTGGAGGATCCCATTCTCTGGTTGTGAACCATTCAGCATGTTCATCTCTGATCCACGCTGCTGCTTTGCGACCTGCCTCTGCAGATAGGGCATAGGCTCTCTTGCGATAATTTGACAGTGGAATTAAGTAAGGATCGTCATGGTACCTAAAATATAAATATAGAAAATTAGTATCAAACAGTTTATTTTATTTTGCAACCAACATTACTTTTATATGAATATCTTGCTCCTAAATGTTTACGAATATTTAAGGTACGACACGTGAATATCCCTAGAATTTTAGTTTCCAAACTTTAATGCACTTTATATTATTATATGTAGTACTTAAGTACATACTTTAATATTTTTTTAATAATTTAAGAAAATGAAAAAAGTTGAATTCAAACTATTGTTTTTTTTTAAATATGTAATGCTAAATTTTAAATTTACTTACTTGTAATGTGCTGCAGTAGGATCCGGACCGACTGTAGCTGCTAAAGCTTGTAAAATATCAGTAGGACCTCTGTGTATTCTTGGGGGAGGTGATACTCCGTCACTAGATTTACTGGTTTGTGGGACTTTCTGGCCCTCTAACGATGAAAGGGACCGACAAAAACAGCTGAATCTTAACCATTGTCTGTGAAAAACAAAGTTAAACATTAGGTTTGTTCACTGACTCTGACATAACCTCACTTTGTGTTGTTATCATTTACTCACCTTGGCACTATTATATTGGAATACATCTAGAAATTGTTTTTAACTATCAATTCAACTCTTTTAATTTAAAATGCAAGTTATGTTTAATTTAATTCTTATTATTTTCACAAATATTATAATCATAACCACCTTTTTGTATCAATCAACATCACTGTCACTCACAAATTATATAGACTCTGTCACTGTCCACTATAGCCCACAGATCACTATGGCCGTGTTCCGTTTTGAGTCAATAGTACTGTTGGCGCTGTGAGCGCTAAAAGCTGTTCCGATTTGATTATCGCGCTGACAGCACTGTTGACGCGATTTCAATTCGGAACGGCTATTTGCAAGCATCGCGAGCGAGCGTTGTTTTGATTTGAATTTGTAAGTAAATAATCACCGGTTTAGTATGGATATTCGTCAATTAGTAAACGTTTTATTGGACAGCGATGATGATAGTGATCCGTGCTTAAATTTAGAGTAATGTCTCTACCCGTCGTCTCATCTTTAATAAGCACTATCATTTTTCTGGCTTTCTGCTTCGGGATAAACAAATAAAATACCTAAATAAAACCTAAAACGCAGAGATTACTCAAACAAAACCACAACAAACAATGACGTTTGACAACAAAACGTCAAATATGACAGCCCGCTCACAGTGCTAACGCTTGAGAACGATATCACCGTGATCGCAAAATGGCGGCGGTAGTGACGTCATCCGTGACGTAATTACTGCTTTCGTTGTCGCGCTCACAACAAATCGGAACGATGTGTGAGCGCGATATCAGTGATATTATCGCTGTTGACGCAAAACGGAACGTAGCCTATATATGTAGCAAGCTACAGATACGACAAAGGTAAAAACTAGTTTCCCTAGCTTGCCGCGAAGCGCTAGTGTCGCCTGTTAATCTGTGGCATGCATGGCAGCGCGAGTAGGTACTAGTGTTGGGAAAACACTGGAAGGGTACGTCCATATCGACACTAGTGTTGTGCCATATTATCGATAGAAAGAACTTGCTTTCCATTACATTAAGATTATTTTTTTCAAAAATTGGTCGGACCATGACTCGCTACTTTGCGTTTTAGACAATACAAAATAAAAGAACTTTAAACTAACGCAGTGAGGTAACGCATAGTCATAGTCCGGCCAAATTAAGTTTAGGTTTAGGTCATGGAAAAAATAAATTTATTTATTAAATTACCACTTTATTAATTGCACACATACAGACAGAACATACATAAATGTAAACATTAACAAAACAGTTGCACAAAAGGGGCGGTCTTATCGCTTATCAGCGATTTCTTCCAGACAACCCTTAAATGACAAAGCTTGTAGAAGAAACAGGGGGGCTACCGGCTAAGAAATATAGATATGGGTATGGGCTTCAACTGTCATTTGAATTCCTTATCTTGATAGATTTTTGCTGCTTTGTTCTGTTGAACGTTGCTAGCTAGTTATCGTTATTCCCGACGTCACAAAACAAGGAACGGATAGCGGCTATTTTCTTTATAAAATTGATTTAAAGTTCCCAAAAACGTATGAAGATCATACCCATAAAGTTACGCGGTAGCCCCCCTGAAAGAAATAATAAATGGACATACTTAGTTAAAAATTGTTTTATATTTAAAAATAGGGTGGCAACTAAAGAAGGGGCATGGCATGAAGGGCGGGCAATCGCAGTAGTTCGCGCGGTCGTGCGCGAACTACTGCAATGCAAATTGCAACTACAACAATGTTAAGCAACTTTCGCAATGGTGGTACACCGCATGGGTGACCAAACATTTCTCCTTCCCGAGCTCCTTTGTCACGCAAGGTTAAGAGCCATTTCGCACTTTGCAATTGTCTCGCTCGCACAATAAAAAATTTTAAAAATTGTGGAAAACACATTATGTTTTTCAGAAAAGCGTTTCATTATATCCCTACAGCGCAATAAGGTTATACATTATTAAACATATTTCAGCATTGTCAATACTGCAATAATACTAGATCTACGAGCTTAAAGTTTTCGAAAATTTTCTTCCTAATTCTAACCAATACTCAATTTATTGTATGAATAAAATAACTTTTACAAAATATCCGTAACATTGCGTTGTAGTGACATAATGAAACACTTTTCTAAAAAACACAATGTGTTTTCCACAATCTATGAAAATGAGACAACTGCCAAATGGCTCTAATTGCGAAATGGCTCTTAAGCCACGTCGAGCCGTTGGTCCCGGTTGCATTTGCAGTCGTCAAAACCCACCAATCCGCATTGCGCATTGGGCCCGCGTTGTGCGTCATACATGGCACAATCTCCTTTCCCATCCTTAGGGAAAGCTGATGATGATGAAGGGTTAAGATACCTTAACCGTTGCAGCTACGTGAAAAAATTCTTGAAACAATCTATAAATTTTTGAGAAATTTTGAACTGCATTCAGATTTTGAAAAAATGAAATATGGTAGGCAGGAAAATGGTCAGTTTTGTTATGGCGCAATCATATTATAGCTACAACGGGAAAGGTACAGTCGAAGAACTTCCCAGGAGACCAGCAGAGTGTTTTAAAAAGCATCCTTTTAGGAGACAATTCTGTAAAAGATAAAGATAAGAATTATAAATTTCATCAAACATCAGGTTAAGCAAAGGTCAACATGTATAGTCTGATGTGCCGCCGTGTGTACATTATTAGTTTACTATATTATTAGTTTACTAGAGGTATAGGAGAGTAACAGAATTCCTAAATAAAGTAAGGAGATAAGGTAATAAATACATAACTAAGAATGAGTCTTTTTAACATGACTAAGTATGTAAAGTTATTTAATTGTGATTGTTTGTTTGTTTGCATCGAAAAGGCTCTGAAACTACTGGACCGATTTAGAAAATTCTTTGACCATTAGAAAGCTACATTCTTCCCGAGTGACATAGGCTATATTTTACCCCGATATTCTCACGGAAAGGGGTACCACGCGGGTGAAACCGCGAGGAACCGCTAGTCATGTATAAAATAGAAATAAAACTTATTTAATTTGGTAATACAAATATGGTTATACCTTTTTGTTTGGAATCAATTATAGGCCTCTGTATAGGATCGATAGATTACTAGAATCCCGTGAATTGCTCTCTTTATATCCAGATGAAATATTAGATGTCAACAGACTAGAATCAGATGTTGAAGGGAAGTCTGAAAATGTAAGAAGATTATTAAGATATGGCTTTTTTATTGCTATATGCTTGCTTTTCCACAGAGAAAAGGGCCAATTCCCATATTCACCCAAATCTTTATTGAAAATAATTATCAATAAAACAACTAATGGTTTTCTACATACACATTATGAAAATGATTTACAAAGTTACACAATTCTATAAATCGCTATCACACTCACTAAACTTTTAAAGGAATTGTGATAGGTTTCAAAAATAGACAATTAGGGGCAGACTACACCAACTAGTAAGGTGGAATAATAAGCACTCTTCAAAAAAAATTGGTATTTAATATACTATTGGTTAAATTTAGAATAGAATTTAAATATTTATATTATGAAATTGTTTACCTCTTGGATGCAGAATATAGTAAGACTCTGAGGGCATAGCAAGTTTATCTTCATGTTTATTAACTTTCATGAAAGTTATGCTCTTCTTTAAGATTTAAGTCTGAAAAGATATTAATACATTTAATAGTAATAGAAGAACAAAACATTAGTCACACATACATAGGCACAAATCTCGCCAATCTTGTAGTCTGCTCTGAAGTTGCTTCACGCAGATTGTACAGTCAAGTATAAATATTTTTTTGTCCGCTTATTTTTATTCTGATTTAAAAAAGCTAAAAGATGCTAAAAGGTTAAAATTGATAATAATTTCAATCAATAAAAAACAGTAGCTGATACCTATATTTTGCTATGTACAATCTGCACGAAGCAACTTTAGAGTGGACTAAGTTTGTTGCGACTTATAACAGCACTTACCAGTGACCAACGCAACGGCACATTATAAGAAATCTCATTTTTGAAAAGAGACATGGAAGTGCATCGAACATTTTTCTCTCGATATGTGAGTGGCAATCAGTTTTGTTCAAAAGTTGGTCTTCTGTTATCATCAGCAATGACGAATTCTGGGGTACCAAATATGACATCCACAGCATTCTGAGGTCTTTATCTCTAGGAAATCGTTAAAGGCAATGAGTTTCACTGGTTGTTGATTTGCAGTCAGTGACACAACACTTCCGACGGACGCCCCATAGTTAGTCCAAAACCTAGATGCTGGTAATAGGTTATAATGAAGCTAGCGTCTTTCCTCAATCAAGGGAGGGTGCATCAAATGTTTACAATTTATTTTCACAATAAACAAGCGTCGTAAGTCTTTAGTAAAGACTCTTTACTCAACCAAAAGGTTGGGTTGGGGGCCGAGGGCGTAATGTACAAAGATGTCAACAAACACCAAACTAAAGCGTCTTGATTCGACGGTCGAGTCGACCAAACGGGTAGGCGCAAGTTATTTGTGGGATTCACCCACAATCACAAATAAATTAACACAAAACACTCCCGTGTAAAAAGAGGTTATGTTATGACGTAATGACGTTTGTTCTTTTGACATTGACAACCAAAACAAAATGGCGGCACCCTGGCAAACATGGCGACGATCACATGAACACTAGCGCTTCGCGGCAAGACTTAGAACTAAGTGTCAAGGGCCTGCTATAGCCACAATATAGCTGTCAATGTCTGACATTGACAGACTCAGTGATGCCAGATGCCCGTCTTGGATTCCCCCCAACCGAAGTCTGGAAGCCCATGCTCATATCCATATCTTTTTAGCCGGTGTGGAACCCCCCAGAGTCTAGGGGGCTACCTCACCGGCAAACAAATATAGATATGGAAATGGGCTAAATTTGACATTTGAATCCCATATTTTGTCCTTATATGGGTATAATATGGGCTTCAAATGTCAAATGAAGTCCATGTCCTTAACCATATTTTTTAGCCGGAAGCCCCCTTGTTCTATAATATTTCAAACGGCTTTTTTTTGTAGTTCACTGCTGACCTTCGATCAACAATAACACCTAGTTCTAGATACATAGTTGGAGTGACAGATATGGCCAAGCGTATACTCCCACTTGAGAGTAGAATTATTAGATTATATTGACAGTGTCAATAATAATAAGGTATTTCAAACTTGGAACGGTTCCTGTCATTTATAATGTAAAGGAGCCCACAAACGGTCAGGTCGCCTGTCGGCCTAGGCCGGGGGGGCTACCGGCTAAGAAATATGGATATGGGTATGGGTTTCAACTGTCATTTGAATTCCTTATTTTGATAGATTTTTGCTGCTTTGTTCTGTTGAACGTTGCTAGCCAGTTATCGTTATACCCGACGTTACAAAACAAGGAACTGAGAGCGGCTATTTTCTTAAAAAAATTTACTTAAAGTTCCCAAAGTTATGAAAACGTATGAAGTTCATACCCATAAAGTTAACGATAACTAGCTAGAAACGTTCAACAGAACAAAGCAGCAAAAATCTATCAAGATAAGGAACTTAAATGACAGCTGAAGCCCATACCCATATCCATATTTCTTAGCCGGTAGCCCCCCTGATCGGCCGTCTGTGGGCTCGAAATTATCGCTCTATCTCTTTCATGTCCTTTGACTGCTTTACCGACATGAGCAGTTCATCCGAGTTTTCGTAAACGTTGACATCGACTGTTATTAGGGGGTACTTACAGGCCGTTGCCGACAGGCGAACTGACCATCTGTGGGGCGCTTAAGATCGTAACATTCGTAACCTTTTTTTCTCCGTTTAAAAAAAGTCAGTCTGTGCCATGTAAAGTTTTCATTTAGTTTGTGAGCCTTCGTCTAGTACTATTGTTGATCGAAGCTGCTGACTCAATTTTTTTGGAGTTGTGGCAGAGTAGATCACTGGCTGATTGCTATGTTTAATGAGTTCCGAGCGCTTAAACATAGGGTAAGCGGGGCAAAGTGTTACAAAAAAAATGCAATGTAGTGAAAGAAATATTTATATAATCAACATGTAATTGTTACGGAAATAAACTATACTGATCTCTTCTTAACTTTAATCTAAAAAACTCAAAGAATATTAGTAATAAAATAACCCTATTTAACACTTTGGCAATTTAATGAGATCGTTCGATTGTCACAATGAATGAGCCCCGTAGTTGGGGTAGTCTGTAACAGGGTCTGGGGCACAGTGTTACAACGTTTAAATGACAGGTAAAAGAGCTTTTAACAGATGTAATCTTTTTTAAATATTTTGTGGGAACGCATTATTATTATTATTATTATTTATAGGGGGGACGCCAGCGAAGCCGGACGGGTGATCAGTCACCTAAAGTCGGATTTTTAATTAGACGAAGTAATCTGACGTTTACTGGGTTGCCAGGTTTTGACAAAACATAAATAGTGACGCGGCAAAGTGAATGAATGAAACAAAAATATTATTATTATTTATATATAAATAAATAACACATATAGTTCTTTCGGTAGCTTAAGGTGTGGTTAGAACACCGGGCTACCGATATCGAGTCCCGGGTTCGAATCCTAGTTGTGCCATGTAGGCACTTTTTATTTTGTGGGTCGATTTTGATGAAACTCGGGTTTCGGTACTATTTTGGAAAGAAAACGGCAACGCAATGTTAAAAATATTAAAAAATCCAAGATGGTGGCCAACTTTTTTGTTAGTGGGCCGATTTTGATGAAAGTCGGTTTTTGGTACTATTTTGGAAAGAAAAAAGCAACGCAATGTTAATTTTTTTTCTCTCTTTTGCAGTTATTAAAATATTACACGCTTTTATTTGGAAGCTTAAGACAGTGACAAGTACACAAAAATTTAATAATAAATGATTTATGATGTTTTAGGTTTTAAAAATATGTAAGTAGACGAAGAAGCTTCGAGGGCTAAAATTATTTAAACTGTTTAGTTTTTTTATTATCAACTAATAAAAGCTTTTACCTATACATCTTTTTGTTGTTATATTAATTTAACTTTACCTGTTGAATTAAATCAAGTCCATCAGGAACTCAGAACGAGCTCTCATGAAGGATTGCTTTTATGAAATTTTAATGCATTGCTATTAACCGTTGACGAGTTCTCTCGTCTTGAGCCAAACAAAGGATGCAAGAGCCAGGTCACCATAATTGAATGCTAATATATAATTTCGTGACAGCGCTGTTTAGCGTTGAGGAGTTTTCTCGCCTGGAGCCAACCCTGGGTGCAGCAGCCAGGACGTGGTGTAATTTGGGATTGGCTTTTATCATTGAATGCACATACAAAATTTTGTGGGTGTACTTTTGACCGTTGAGCAGTTATCTCGTCTGGAGCCAACCCTGGGTGTACTTGACAATTACAATCAGGTCTTGCTTATCATAAAAATGCATTGTCACCGAAACCAATCCAACATGCAAAATTTCAGCCCATTCAAACGTCAGGAAGAAGGTCAAAATAACCTTGCAAGATTTCATGAGAGACAGACAAACACAGGGACAGGTAAACATAAATAAAATCTTGTAAAATATTATATTTTGATACTTCTTACCCCTAATTAATTATTTTTTTTAATTTCACAATACCTTCGGGGTAGTAAGAGATCCACATTCACATTTTAAATTTGTGACAAAATTTCCGTACTTTTCCGTAAACTTGGCAAAACGGCAAAAAAATCACGTTTGTTGTATGAGAGCCCCCTTAAATATTTATTTTATTCTGTTTATAATATTTGCTGTTATAGCGGCAACAGAAATACATCATCTGTGAAAATTACAACTGTATCTAACACGGTTCATGAGATACAGCCTGGTGACAGACAGACAAACGGACAGACAGACGTACAGCGGAGTCTTAGTAATGAGGTCCCGTTTTAACCCTTTGGGAACGAAACCCTAAAAATATAAAGTTGGCAACCATCTTGACCATATCTCATTTTTATTAACATTGCGTTACTATTTTCTTGTCAAAATAGTATTAACAACAAAGTTTCATCAAAACCGACCCACAAACAAAAAAGTAAGCCGCCATCTTGGATTTGTTAATATTTTTAACATTGCGTTGATGTTTTCTTGTCAAAATAGTATAAAAACAGAGTTTCATCAAAATCGGCTCACAAACAAAAAAGTTGGCCGCCATCTTGGATTTTTTAATATTCTTAACATTGCGTTGCAGTTTTCGAGTCGAAGTAGTGCCAAAATCCAAGTTTCATCAAAATCGACCCACAAACAAAAAAGTTGGACACCATCATATTCCCGCGGGATAACGAACGTGCATGGCAGTCCACGCGGTCGAAGCCGCGGGCGGTACCGGTGTTTTTTTGAAATAGATAGAAATAAAATATGATTATAAATATATAACACAGAAGATATCGGCAAATTATATTAAAGTATTCATTCATCATCATTCATTCCTGTGAATGAACGAATAGAACACATCACTATTACATTGAACATGGCAGCATTATTTCACTAAGTGACATTAGCAACTGTCAGATTACTTCGTCTAATTAAAAATCCGACTATAGGTCGGGACCATTTCACCCAGTTCCCCAAGTCCCCTAAAAGCTGAAAAATCAGGGGGGGAGGCGGGTTATCATTTACCCCACCGGCGTCGGACCCTCGAACCTACCTGTGCGCTTACAGTACCTGTTGAGTTGACTTATCGTTAAATTCTTTAGATCCTCTTCCTTAAGCTTGTCCGTTCCAAAGAGCTCCCAGCGCAGTGATGCGTACATCGGGCACTCTGCCATGAAGTGGTAGCTTGTTTCTTCTCTTTCTTTGCATTGCGGACAGATAGAGTCTTCTGTCCGTTTAATCACTGATAGGTGTCTGTTTAGTGGGCAGTGCCCTGGGGGAACGTAGGAACGCATAGAAATATTGCTGAATTTGTTTTCTCTAGCAGTAACGTTTAAAAGAGGAAGCACAATATTTTCAATATGAAGATATTAGAAGTAACAGTACTGTTGTTGTCATATCGGGTTCAAGCGCAAAATAGATGGTATCTTTAAAGTATACCTATCTTTTTCGTTATGCAGACCGTAATCCGTTGTACTCTTGCGATTTCGTTACATCTTCTTAAAAAATCCACAGTAAAGCTCAAATATTATTATGTTAATTGGGGTTCATTTTTACAGTGCCACACAGTGCCCCGTAACACTGTGTTTCCCCAGGCCAGGCAAAATAAAAATAACTCAGAATATGATTTTAAGATTATGTTCACGTCAAAACACTTTAACGGTAATTATCACATAACCGACGTCGTTCGGCTGACATGATGATGATGATCACTAATTAAACTGTAAATCGAGGAAAATAAGAATAACTTACCTAAATGCACAAGATAAGAAAAGAATTGGAAAACTTTGTCTTGAATTTTTGCACGTTTTAACACAGAAATTCTCTTTTTGGTCAAAAACTCTGAAACTCAGGAAAAACAGTGCAAATGACAACTGTTTTAAGAAGGCCGTTTATGCGCTTGTAAAAACTGTATTACATACAACAATATTAAAGTTATGGACAGGGACGGAGATAAATGTGCCCTGCCTTACCCTACTAAAAAACTCACTTGTATAATGAAAAAAGCTCCCAAATTCCCCAACGACCATTTCCCCTATAAATATGTTTTCCCCTCCCCCAAAATTACCGAACATACAGCTCTAAGGTCCCCCCCCCCCCCCTAGCTGGCATCATCATCTGTCAACACAATGTCGCTTTTTTTTTAAAACCATAGATAAGTTCGTCCATTACTTGTTCTGTGTTCGTTTATCAACATCAAGTTTATTGAATGGTCATTCATTTCATTACTTTTGAATACTCAAAGTTCATTACAAACGATTAGAAATCGAATAAAATTAAAAAATTACTGTTTATTCAACTTTATGCACCCAGCTCCGATCACATAAATTAAACGGTCTGTTAAAATAATGTTCTTTGATTCAACCTAATTTGGAATTTTAATTTCAAGTCGTGACTAGTAATTTTATTTATACTAATTAAAAGTCGCTTAACTGTATAAAACAGAAGTTCGCCAATAGTCTTATTTAACGCACGTGATTAGCTAACCAATCAACTAGGTAACTGACGATGACGGTTTTACAATGAGCGATTTTCTGAGACGCCATTTAAAAAAAAAAGCTTACAAAAGCTTCACTAGATGGCGTTGAACGAAGTATGTACATGTCTATGGTATGTTTTGGTATGTATCGTATCATATTTAAATTATTTACTTTTAAAAACCCAAAGGAAACTTAAAATAAATTAAATAAGTACTGATAGGTAGGTACTACGGTGAGGAACAGAAACGAAATAGTAAATTTATAGACTAAAGCTAGAAACACATTTCACTGGCGCAGCGCAGCGCAGCGCGATCGGTTTTTTACATTTAGTATGGCTAGAAACACATTTCTCTGGCGCAGCGCAGCGCAGCGTATCCGCTCGGCTCCGATTGCGCCAGACCCCCCACCACTTTTTAGCATTGTATCGTCAGATGGCTCGGTAGCGGACTGCGCAGCGGAGCTCTGCATTTTGCTTTTTATTACTTTTGTTCTCCGATTTCTCCGTCAATAATGGGCCAATTTAAAAAATATGTTTTGGGTAAGGAGAGTCACCAATCCATTATCATGTAGGGTTATTAATGAGAGATTTTCTGCTAGCAAATTAAAAAAAAAAGTTTATTTATTAGCTCGATAGATGGCGCTGACCTGACATGTTTCCACTCACCTCTATTGTTTATTACCACACCGAGATGGGCCTATTTCTCGAAAGATACAAGTTTACAAGTTCAAAAGCTTCGAAATGTAACATGGACTTGTAAATTCTGTTTCACGAAATAAATAACAAGTGTTTTTTACGGTAACAAAAAAGAGTGTCATTGGAATAGCTAATGACATATAAATGCAGTGCAGTGCGATGCGCGCTCGGAAACGGACGCGCACAATTGCATAGGTGTTAAATTACGCATTTGTGATTTACGTTTAGCGCGGCATAAGCCGCTGCGCCTAACTTCACTATGGGTTCCCAACAACTCATAGTGAACGAAGTATTGGCGTTCATCCAGAACGCGATCGACACTATGGACGAAGTCAGCATCGTGCAGATCTGCAAGTCGAACTTCAGCGAAGATGAGGTCTGCAGTGGCATGGCGTTGCTTTTCCATAGCATCGGTAAAGCCGATGTTATGCCATCTCGACGAAGAGATGGCGGTGCGAAGAGTCTCCAGGACATCATTACCCTTCTGAAGGAGACCGACCCGGACGACGTGCCAACATTCGTGGCGAAGGAGCTGCACAAGCTGCCCCCCGTCACATTCGACCACGTCGACGTCACCAGACTTCTGAAGGACATCATCTCCCTGAAAGCTAGTCTGGCTGAAGTCCAGTGTAAATTAGAGGCCTCTAATAACACCATAAGTGAGTTGCGTGCCCAAGTTGTGTTGTTAGGCAATGCCGCTGCGGTATGTAGGTCACCTGAGGCCACTAATGTGAACACTCGTCGCGGAGCGCAAAATGCTTCCATCAGCAGTTTTGAGTCGGCGCATATGGATTCGTCACCGGCCGCCGCCGTAACTAGTGATGCACCGCGCCCCGCCGCCCGCTCCTCCGCCCCGATGACGGAGACGTCACGCGTGAGCACGTCGACCCCTCAACGTGCTTACGCTGCTGTCACCGCTACCCGTAGGGGTATTGGTAGCAATAAACCCGCTCATCAACAACTTGACCGGGCTACAAAAGAGGGAAATAAACAACGATCGGTCTCCAAAGCTGTGCAACCAGCGCCGCGGAGACAGGATGCAGGATGCGATGATGACGGTTTCAAGAAAGTGGAAAGGAAGAAGAAGGCCTCTCGTCGTAACCTGTGCGGCACTGCCCCGACTGGACATAACCACCTGCTGCGGCCGGCTATCCCGACGACGCTGGTGTACGTGTCCCGCTTGCATTACTCCACAAAATCTGATGACATTGTGGAGTACATGAGAGTGAAGACCAAGTTCAATCTGAGGGTCGAGCGGTTGGAGTCCCGCCACAATGTGAACTTCAACTCATTTGTGGTGAGGGTGCCGACCGATCATCTGTCGACCTTTATGAAAGAAGACTTTTGGCCGAAGGGTGTCCTGTTCCGCCGGTTTCGGGGTCGGCTACCGGACACTGCATTGCGCAACACGTCGCCGCCGATTATACGTGTAAATAAATAATAATTATGTATAATATAAATATAATATGTATGTTAGTCTGTAAGGTATCTATTCTATGGGCCTGATTTTGTAAAATTTCATTGTGTTGCCTGAAATAAATGGTTTATTTATTTATTTATTTATTTATAAATGCATTGGCTGATAAATATTTTTCATCTCTCATATTCGAAAAGTGATGTATATTTAAGGCCTAATCAGACGAAGGACTTTTGTCCCCGTGGGACAAAAAGTCCCTGTACGTCCAAAATATTTCCTCCGGATACTTGTCGCGGACTCAACGCATATAGTGTGCGGTCATTTGTTGCCCGAAGACGTACTTCACTATCGGGCGCTCAATGCAGACTAAAGTTCGTTGTGTGCGTTGTTACGCCTATTTACGTTTGTTCTATTTTTTTGGGGACTACCGCGAACTTTTGTCCAGTCCAGTCTCTCGGTGTCCGCCGTACTTTCGGGGACTTTTTGCTTGCGGTACTTTTAGTTCCTTGTGTGCGTTATTCGATACAATTTATAAGAGATCTATATCGATGGACAAAAAAGTACTCGGCGGACAGTCCCTCGTCTGATCAGGCCTTTAAACTGAGCAGCGTGTTCAAAACTCTGCGTTGCACCCTAGGGTGTAAAAGTATTTTTAAAAATAGAACTGAATTTGGTTACAGTCAAACATAGAGTTACCTCATCGGCAATGAAAAAGTTTTCTACTGATGTAGTATGGGGTGGGGGGCCGGAACTGTTTCAAAAATAAATTTTATAAAAATGAGAATATCTCAAAAACGGTGCGTCGAACCTAAAATCTAACAAAATTTTCAACCCCCTATGGTAGCCCGGAGATACATAGGAGGCATCCGATGGACATATAATTTTTTTATTTTTTGTTTAATTAAACTTCAAATTTTTTAAATATAATAGAAAAAATAGAGAAGGCGATGCCCCCCGCCACCATTCTTTTATTTTTCTAGGTAGTTTTTGTTGTTTTTGTTGCTTTTCTTATTTAGGGGGATGAAAAGCTAAGTGTATTTACTTTCCATAAATTCGAAATGAAAGTAGAGTGTATTACTCGGCCGCAAAATTATTTTCACCTCGGGCGACGTATATTGAATCCGTCGCTGCGTTCAAGATTCTACTTTAGAATCCCTCACTACGCTCGGGATTCTACTATAGAATCCTTCACTGCGCTCTGGATTAAAAATAGCGCCCTCGCCGTAAATATGCTATTTTGCTCCCTTGTAATACAATCTACTATTATCTTAATGTCAATGTCACTGACATTACACTCGTTATTATAGTGAATCATGAAGTTCGACTTAATACTGAGGTAACTGGAGAGTGCAGTACGAACAATTTTTTGAATACCACAAATAACACAGTGGTTGTCTTCCGTCTCACCTACACTTTAAAAAAATACGTATGGTCATATGAGACAGCTGACAGCCACTACATACATAAATGTCAAATTTGCTGGCGACACTGTTTTATTCAGGGTGAGAGCTCCAGTTACCTCAGAGTATTAAGTCAAACTTCATGTAGTGAATGATTTCTTCTAAAATGGCCGCCAACTTGTGATTCTGATGTTCTACTAGAGTAAAAATACAAGTACTTCACTAGCTTTCTTACATAATTGTAGACTTGTAAAAATGGTTAAACAGGGCCCTTGCCAGCAAATTTAAAAAAAGCAAACCCATGTCTGATGAACGCCATCTGTTGAGTTTTTTGGAACTAACTTTTTTCTTTTTTAATCATCTGTCAGAAAATCCCTCATTATACTGTTAAAACAGTATTAAAGTGTTTTTAGTACACTATACTTTTTAATTTTATAACAAAAATAATGTATAATTCTGATTTGAAAATAAATTACACTAAATATTTCTAAAATCGGTTCAGTATTTTTTGAGTTTATCTATTACAAACAAACAAAATGTATTTATAGTATTAGTATAGATATAAATTGCATCTCGTATTCATTCATCATCACCTTATCATCGTAATCATCAACATATTTTTTTTGGATTTAATATGTTCAAGTAAGAACAGAAATTGTTTTCAAAATTAGAAGAAAACATAATGCAGATGTTAGCTCGGCAACGACTCGATTGACACTGATCAAAAATTTCGTCAGGACGCGCTGCGCCACACTAGTAAAGTGTGCACACCCGGGTCGACGCTGCGCTGCACCAGAGAAATGTGTTTCTAGCTTAAGGCGAGGATTCCCGACCGAAATAGACACGCTAACGCTTGCTCGGCCGCGCTCGATACACTTCACGCGGACGCAGCGGCAGCCGGCAGTGAACTGTGAACTCGCGAGCGCCCCGCGAATCGAAATTCACTTAAAATTAAGTTAAAAATTAACTAATAAAAAAGTTAAAATTATGACGGCCGGAATCCCTCGGCTACTAAAAAACAATCATTTTCGTATATTTTTCATTCACTAAAACCAAGTATACTGCAAGTAATACGATATTTGGATTACGATTAGACGGATGTTCGGGATTTTATTTGACACAGTAAAATATCACCAATCGAAAAAAAACGGCCGGAAGCACTAGATAAATAACTGTAAAATAACATATATTTTTTCCAAGTTTTAAGTATTTGTGAATTGCGAGTAATCCATAATCTAAAATACCCTATTTTGGGGAATCGGCGCCTTAAGGTAAATAAATAACATCTGTCTGACGTTCCGTTTTATGAAACAAAAGTCGCGTCAAAGTAAAATTTATAACGTTCCGTTCCTTCTAACTGCATAGGTGTGACAGCGCCATCTAGTGAGCTTATCACAACGAGCTTTCAGAAAATCGCCCAAAAGGAGATTATTGTATGATTTAAGTCATGTACGTCATGTTACATACAGCATGAATACAGCCAGCCTTTCTTTTGCTGCAATAGACTTCCTCCAGTTGCATTTCGCTTTTCGATATGGTACAAAAGTCTCCGCCTCATATAATTTTAAATATAGTACTCTTAGAAATTTCTCAATCTTACCATCGTGTTTCCTAAGAAATAGCAAACCAAGGCAGATATAGATATTTGGATAAGTTTATAGATTTGGAAAACTATTTGACATTTCCCTCCCAAAAGTGACGGATTTTTTATAAAAACCGCGAATCCGCATTGGTAGGTGTACAGCTTAAACATCGATAAAATTATCATTTTTTAACTTATTGATGAGCTGTTTGATTTGACGTTATAAAATAATAATAAGTTTGCCATTCCTTTAATATCTTTGCGTATTTCCTAAGAAAAAAGATAAATTTTCGGCGATAAGATTTTTTTTTTGAAAAACCATTTCTTTGCGCTACTTATATTGCGCAACCATTTTCACCCATTTTATGGTTTTAAAACATTTATTAAGATTTTGTTTGAGTGCTGGCATCACCAAAGTATCGTATTCTATGGTCAATGCAGCGTTGACGACCATATTTTTTGACATTTCGGTGTCAACTCCGATCAAAGTGAAAAGTGTCGCCTACTTTGCAGAGTGCATTTTTTGAGATTTCAAGGTAAGTTTTTGATTAAAACTTATAATTGTTGTTGCGCATGGTTTAATTAGACGTGTGTGATCTGTATATGTTAAATTAACCTTGTAAAATAGTATATTTTAAGAGTTATAATCGATTTCATTTGCGCCTCGGTTCCGCAAAACTGTCTTTATGCCACTTTGCGATACCGGTTGCGTAGAAATTGCGCCACTTATTTTACGCTATTGAATAATAGTGCATGCACACAAGGTTTTCAAGTGTTTTTATTATTTTGAAATTAGTTTTAGCTGTAATTCCGCTAAAAAACATGACTAGCATTACTATTAATAGATTTTTTAGCTTTTATTAATATTTATAAGTACAGGGTGTTCGGCAGAACGTTAAACATACGAAAATAGGGGTAGGTGCAGTGGTCTGCTACCTAACCAGCCCCAAAGATTTTACCTAGTTCCAAAGTTTTTTTTATTTTGTATTTTATAAAATTTGGAATTTCGTCACTTTCATACTAACTTTTAAACCCATCTAACTTTTTTCTTTATTGACAGATCTTTATTTTTTTTTTTGGCATCTTAATGGTTGGCAGGTCCTTTTAAAAGTGATACTTCAAGCAGGTTGTTGCTAGAGTCAAAGTAATGGACTCTCAAACATTGAAAAGAGTTGAAATAAATTTTAAAGTTGTATTATATTTATATAATTAATAATGAATAATACCAAATACCTCCATCTAACAAATTAAATGTATTTTTCTTTGTAAATTGAACAAATCATACATAGGTACTTAATAGTTTTTGTCATCCTGTTTAACTTCTCATTGTGCGCAATATATAAAAAAGAATTACTCATAGGTACATTATTGTTAATTATTAATTAAACATACTTACATACCAACATCGTGTTTCTTTTTCTAGTTTGATGCAATACCTCTTGTTAGTACATGTTTGTTAAATAAAATCACATTAATGTACGTGCTCCTTAATAATTTTGCGCTACCATTTTGCGCCACTTTGTGCGACCGACTCGTAGAAAATTTTGCGTCACCATTGCGCTATTTGTGGCAAAATCTACGGCCTGACCCATATAACATTTTGTCTGGCCAACGAAAGCTGTCCACGAGAAAAGGCGGCAAGAGTCGCGCTAAGTTGTGCTTTACTACAAACTGTAAAATTTCTTTAAATAAAATTCAACCTTATGTCCGACAGATAGAGTTCAGTTTCAATTAATAAATTTTGACATTTTGTAGTAAAAGACACGGACGAAAATGGAACGCAAGAAGTTGAACCACTGTCTGTGAGTTGAACGTACACTATATAATTTGTGGTTGAACGCCACTTGTGTGCGTTGGATAGAACTCTCGAGCGAGCGTTACGTTACGATTCCGATTAGTGTGCGTTGCAGTAAGGGGTTTCATACAAAGAATACTGAACCGCTCGAGTTAATTTGATAGGTACGTTTACGATCCGTTTACGAGTTGATATGTCTGCTGTGACCAGTCTGCCTGCGCACGGAATCTCTTGTACTTTACCTACCTATTTTATAGTGAGGGGAATGCATTGAGTTATAATTTACTAACGTACTAGAGAAGCTATCCCAAACAAAAATCTTGTAGTATTTTTGCTAAGCTAAGAGTTAGCCTCGCGACCAATCGAAAGCGCCCGTGCAGAAAACGGCAACCAATAGTAGTGCAACCAGACATAGATCAAACATTGCAGAACAGACATAGCTTTTGTGCGTGTTTTCTGCCTACACCATTTTATGAGAATTCATATTTTATTTAATTAATTACTTTTTTAAGATTAAACATTGACATCGTGAGAGAAATACTTACTAATCGAGTTTATTTTTGGTACTTATATACGTTTAAATACATGAATACTATTAATTATTTTACATGCGTTTATTTAACTTGCAGTATAAATGTAAGTTCAATGTTCAAATGTTCAATAACAAAAAAACATCAAACTTCCATCAAAACCTGAACCCAGGTAATCACCTAAAACCTGGTACCTAAAACGTTTAAACTGTCACTTCTGCACCACAAAATAACGAATTTTGTTAATCTATGACTCTATCGAAATATGGCCGTCGCTTAATTTTTCGTCGACCTAATGAAATAATTACTCAGTAGCATCTTATTAGATACTTTAGTGAGTACTTACTAGTGAAAAGTAATTCCTTGGGCTTTATTAGTATTTTTTGAGTTATTTAAACAGTACCTCAACCCACATATCGGCATTTTTAAATAAAATAGAACAGAGTACACCTTGCCACAGACAGACTAAACGAGTTGAGTCCACATGGACTCAACTCGTGTTGCAAAGATTCTAGTTGAGATGTCTCCTCTATTCTTTTATCTCAATGGGGGAATGCTTTTACGCATGGCCGTCCACGTTGGTGTGTGGACGCAATATGTACCTACTTATGTTAGTGGAATCGTATTCTAAGATAGAAGAAGATTAATACATTTCCTAGAACATGTGTTTTTAAGAATCTTCCACAAATTAACTTGTAACCTTTGACAAAGTTCGTTAATATTACAATTTCTAGGTATTATATAAAGCTTCTAGATTTCATACATTTCTTGAAAATTTAAAATGCAACCATCACGTAGTGCTTTTGAAAGTTTACTGCTTTGACTTCTAGATGTAGGTAGTTAAGTTTTGGTACTTATTATACAATTCATTGTGATGTTAAGTAGGTAAGTATAACTATCTGCGAGTCATATTTCAGCACAAAGGTATGATTATGGAATCATATCTGCTGAAATATGACACGTAGATAGTTATTCTAACGTGGGAAGAATATTAATCAGTAAAACCAATCAATAGTGAAGGAGAATAATCAGTGAAACCAGAGTTTCCTTTCATGAACACTCTATTTTTAAATGCATCGAGATTCGAGCGCTACTTTCTTCAGAACGCACGCATTATTAAAATTGCTAAATGAAAGTTAAATGTAAATATTTATGTTAAAATGTAGGTATTTTGAAGCCATAAGTACCTACCAATTTGAAATACTAACTACAAAATACCTCGGCATCAGGTACTAATATATATTCTGTGGCATCAGCGTCAGGTAGGTAGGTATTTGAAATACGAATTACAAATTACATTTTGAGCCAGTACTTAATTGAAATACAAATACCAAATACCTACCTATTTGTATTTTAATTACAAGTAATTCAAATACTGAAACCCGCCATCTTGATGTTAATATGGCGGGTCGCTCAACTTGCTATCCCCGCGCTTACCGCTAGTCGTCCACGCGTTCACGTCTCTCCGTACCCGAGCTTACGGCTCTACGCACAGTGGTCTGAAAATGAAAATGAACTAACCACATTTCAAAAAATCAGAATGAAATTCCGAGATTTGATCCCATGTCCACCTTTTTTCGATATGGAACCACTGTGCGGCGAGGCGTAAGCGCGGGGCGTTCGCCTAGCCGTAGCCGAGCCGACGTACCGATACCGACGTTGAGGGCCTACTCTGAAACGCAAAACCCGAAACTTCGATATTCCCGTCCCTCTCACTCTCTAGCCGCGACAGGAGCCGTACTCTGAAACGCAAATCCTAAACTTCGGTTATTAGCCCTGTCCCTTTCACTCGATTCTGTCACATCACAACTGGGGAGTGAGAGGGACGGGTATAACGAAGTTTCGGGTTTTGCGTTTCAGAGTAGGCCCTCAGAATCGAGTGAAAGGGGCGGGGCTAACCGAAGTTTCGGATTAGCATTTCAGAGTACGGTCCCTGAGGGCCTACTCTGAAACACAAAACCCAAAACTTCGGTATACCCGTCCCCCTCACTCACTAGTCGGGACAGGGACCGTACTCTGAAACGCTAATCCGAAACTTCGGTTAGCCCCGCCCCTTTCACTCGATTCTGTCCCGACTAGAGAGTGAGAGGGACGGGTATACCGAAGTTTCGGGTTTTGCGTTTCAGAGTAGGCCCTCTGAATCGAGTAAAAGGGGCGGGGCTAACCGAAGTTTCGGATTAGCGTTTCAGAGTACGGTCCCTGATCCGGTTTGGTTACGTGCTTGCGTTAGGTTGACGCCTGCAGGCGTAGCATGACGAACCCGACAAAGATTTTGTCTACCCCTTAATGTCATTTTTGACAGTTAAACAAAGAGTTTGTCTACGTTGGGATGTCATTTTTGACATTTCAACGTAGACAAAACCGCTCTCGAGGTCGTCATGCTACCCGTGCTGGTTGACGGTGGGCGAGGAGAAAGGCGATACGGTGTCTATCCCTTTCCGAGTTGATGTATCTGCTATGACCTTATCAGGCGCGTATTCTAGCTACGAAGATTTTTGATAATAAAACAAAAAATCTTATGAAATATTATCATTTTATCCATAAATATACTTATATTACCTAAAAGTTACATACAGACTATATTAAAATCATAATCAAACTAATAAAAAATACTAAAATCACTTGAGACTTCATTAAATCTCCAGCATTGCCAGTCGATTCCAATAAATGTATAACTTCCTCAGGTGCCTCAGTCGTCTGTTCGCTGAAGCATTTGAAAGAACTTTCAGTTGCATTCACACAAGCTTTTTCAATCGGACTAAAAATGTAGTCTGTCGGACACTCTATTGATCTAGCAGTCATGACTTCGTTTAGGCCTTCAACGCAAGCGATGTAAGTTGTACAGTTGTCGCTGTAAGGGTACGGGAAGAGGCCAATATCAGTGCAGGGAAAGTCTGGTACGCAGTTGTAGCTGGTCTCATTGGTGCACTGGTTGTGAACGTGGTTGTAAATGAAGCCGCTGGGGCAGGTTAGGTTGTATTGGGCAAAGGTGTTGAGGCCTGACATGAGGCAGAGGGCGTAGCCTCCGCAGTTGCCGGTTTGGTCCTGAGGAAACTTGCCGGGAGACGAACATTGTTTGGCACTCGTGTTCTGGTATAAACCCTGCAAGGAAATGTGTTTTTAAAGTAAATTCTGATAAAGTATTGTTACCGCATTTCCTAGTAGAATTATGAACTGTGCTATCAATTTTTTACCTAAGTAGTAAGTAGGTATACCTAAAACTTTATTAACCGCCTCTGTGGTCTAGTGGTTCATACCACGGATTTCAGACCCAGAGGTCCCGGGTTCGATTCCCAGTGGGGGTACATTTTGTATTCGGTTTGGTTGGTGGTAGGACTTGTTCTTAGTCCGCCTGGCTAGCTACCACCATCTTATCTAAGTCTGACGCCATAACAGTGATGTTTTCAGCATTATTGTGTTCCGGCAGTTAAAGATAAGATACCCAGTTCCTCAGTGATTGAGGATTCCGGGAGTAGTGCGCTTCCACCTTCAGCCTTATCACCACTTATCATCAGGTGTGATGAAGGCTAAGTGCTACCCCGTTGTGGATAAAAAAAAAAAAAAACTTAAGAAATGATGTTTAACGTGATGAGATTTTTTTATTGACGTAGAAATTTTGAAGGCCGGGTTAAAAGTATGAAAATTATTTTTTTATAAATAGAAATGTTTATCTACATATTTATGACCTGAAAACTTTCTCTTAGGTAGGTACGTACCTAAAATAAGGCAAAGTTTTAATTTTTGTACGTATTTGTTTCAAAAGATGGGTAAACAGGTGTGGTAACACAGAATAAAAAAAAATAAGTAAACATAGCTTTTATTATTTACCATAACAACATAACTAGATAATAATAAAACTCAGTTATTAAAAAAGGAAGTTACTTACAATAAGCAAAATAGCAATCCAAAATCTTAACATCTTCAGTGGTTGTTTGTCACTGCGACACTGTTTAATCAAATAATAAACACTACGTTCGTTCTTCAACTGTTTTATTAGTTTTTATCTTGTAAATTACTGTGTATTAGGGCTGCTTGTTTATGACTAACTTGTTTTAGATAAAGAAATTAATGCCTCCATAATTTATCTTTCGGAAACCGTTCAGCAGGAGAGGGCTGCGTGTCTAAGATCCCTTCAGTTCAGCATCTTATCAGATAGTGGTGTCATGTAAACCTCCTTGAACTTTATCGATGTTTGAAGCGAGCAGAGACGCCACATATCGATGATTAATTTATCTTTTCTTTCATAACTTTTGACTCTGGACATAGCTGTATTTTATACTTATGGAAAGGAAACAAGAAGTATTTGCACCGGGCGGCATCAATATAAAAAAATCTAATTGGGCATAAAGCGAATTGTAAATAAATTATATCAGATTTCGGTTACATACAAATACAAACTGAAAGTCTAGTAAGCTTTATTAAGGAAGCGATATTCATAAATCGCCTATCGACCCAGCTTTCGGCCGTTGACAATGAATGACACTATAGGCCTTACTAAGAATTTCTGAAACCTAAGTTACCTACCTATTTATTTTTATGGGATGGCATGGCGGTGCCCATATGGATTTCGCCAACTAACAAAGAGAGTGTAAGTAAGTAGGTGTATGCATACGTTGAGTTTGATTTAAATTTTGACAGATAGATAACCTTACTCCAAAGAAAAAAGATGTAGAATAGAATTATTATAAATTAAGTTATTTTTAGTTTATTAATTTGGAAACTCAACAGCTTATTAACAATTTTCAGTTTATACTCTAAACTTAAGCTAATAACAGAGTTCCACCACTTACGTAAAAAAGAAGAAAAAACAAACTTGACTATGTAGGAATTATAATATTTCTAACTTAAACAAAAACAAGGTTAAAGTTACGCAAGTTAAACTTACAAAGTTACGCATCCACGATAGTAACGTTTGCACATTAGGGGTATACACTAAATTGTATACGGCTCATTCATAACTAACTTGTGATGAATAAACTAATTAGTACAGTTATACCTATAGTTAGTGCTGGCTTAAGGCTTTGTACTAGCCTTGAAGACAGACGTGCTTGGGCAGGATGTAGTCGTAAGCTATGAGATTATTGGTCGAACTCCTGACGCAGTTACAAGCTTTTATTCAACTTGCAGTGTATGTATGTATGCATGCATGTATGTCCGTTCGGGTCAAATCTTGCAAGCTTAATTTGACCCACTTACCAGTGTCCGATTGAGCTGAAATTTTTATGCAAGTTTGGTTTACAATATTAAAGTACAGTCAGCAAAAAAGCTTGTCATAAAAATGAATTTTTTACTAAAAACTTATTTTTGCATTGAGCGTCCAGCGCCATTAGCTGTGCAGTTCACTTGGGCATCTATGTCGTACACGACCATTACGGCGAATACAACCTGCAGACATTTTATTGAGCATTCATTTGATCTTAATAATACCTATAAGTAGGTATTATATTCAAAACTGTGGTGGAGTCTAAATGTATACTTAACTGTCCTAACAGAACACCATCAAATTAACGAGAAACACAACCTGTATTATCGCTCTGATTTGGTAAAAAAATTGTAGCTAAAGCCTTATTGAAAATTTTTAGAACAAAGTATAGAACCAAATATTCTCTATCTAAAAACTTACGATACACGACACGATGCAATATTCACAAGTGAGTGACGCTTTCTGTGTCATTTTGGTAACATCAAAACTATCACTTAGCTGTGATTCCACTATGAAATTGGCGTTACCAGTCGATGGTCCGTCTTAAATATACGAAATCGTCGTACCATACAATAGCTATCAGACTAGTATAGTATTATATTATCTGTGCTATCAGCAAGGTCGCTTTCCTAGGAAATATTACAGCTAGTCATTTGAGGTGTCAATAGATCCCTATTAGGAAACTAATTTTTAATCCATAAATCCAATACATGCGGACTTAGGTAGTTCAGCGAAGGTTCAGCATAAGTACTCAGCCTCTTCGAGTATCTATGGCTGTAAAACAAGATGACAAAACACATCGTAAAAAGCTATCGACTGAGAAACGACTCTACGTTTGTGTTCAAGAGATAAGTTTGTTTGTCCAAGACTCTATTTTACCTAGATTCATCGCTATTTGTGTTGAAGAAAAGTGGAGGTGACAATTTTCGAGTTTTTATGCGCTGATGTCATGATGTTATTTCCTTATTGTACCTATTTTGTAAATAGTTCCACAACTCATTCTTCATGCTAAACACTTTCACATTTGCTCGTAGTTATTCTTATTAGCATTGAGGTTTGCATGTAGGATCTATAAATTATTCTACTTAAATGAGTAGTTTGAATAGATGATTAGATGATAGAGCGACTAGAGCACTACGCAGATCGCAGTTTAAAGTCTACGTGTATGGGCTAATTTTCATATCTATTAATACCCATTGGAACGTTCCCATAAGCTTCCGCTTACGAGTAAAAATAGCTAAGCGCAGATAATTACAGAAAATACAATTTATTCATTTAACAATAGGTGAATTAGGGTCGAGGAAGAACCCATGGGGAGAAAACCATACCTACTTGACTTTTCTGAAAAAGTCGATCTTCTATAAAGCTTTATAAAATTTAAGATTGCGGTTTGGATGCAAGAATAATACCCATGTTTTGTTCAGGAAAGTTCCTATCAGCTGTAGATAGATTAGTTGTATGATGTACAATCGGGGAAAAAATAGATCTATGATCTAATTGTTGATTTATGTTCCGTCTGTTCAAAAACTCCGTGTTTTGGTACATTACCAAAAATAATATTAGTAAAAATTGTACCTTGAGACATTTCACTATGTTTATAGCAGTTGCCAATTTGCCGAGTTAAAATTCTACTAAAATTATTGGTTTGTAGTAAGATAAGAACTAAGGGGGACTATAATTATATACCTTAAGTTCTTGATAGTACCAAAGCTATTAGAGGATTATGCATGTAGTCGTATAAGACTCCCATAAGCCGCGGATGGATTACAGTCGCGAATAAATGTTTATAATACCACTCTACATTATCCTTAGAGATTTTACAGACCATTGGCAGTATATAAAGTACGAATTTCATTCGGGAAATGTAGATCGTTGCAATGGCGAACAGAATTTGGATTGTAGTTAGCCTTGTAAGTTGTAATAAATAATTATCTCTAATTCATAATAAATATCTTTTTAAAATATAACTAAGTAATAATAATTTTTCTGTCACAGTCATTTTCAAAAATTGTTTTTTTACTTTATTCTATTTGAGGCCTTGATGTTTTGCTCTGATTGCATTTACTGTATAACAATCCATTTATGTACAATAATAAATATCGTCTCTGATTATATCTAAATTGCAGGTTTTATGCTTAGCATACGAAGCTTACGGCACAGTGGACTGCACAACGACGGGGGCCGGTCGCTTCCCCGAGCCTTCAGATACCACTTGCAAGCAATACACGTTCTGCGTCTACGACTCCAGTACTAGTACCTACTTGGCTTACAACTACACCTGCCCAACCACCTCTTTATTCAACCCTAGCACAGGGGCGTGCACCACTAACTACGTATGTAGCGTCAACAGTACTAACTCGACGACTTCGACATCCGTATGCACCGCTGATGGATACATTGCTGATGCAAGCTCGACAAACTGCTCTAGCTACGTACAGTGCGTCGAAGTTGATGGCGTCTTTATCGGAACCATTTACCCCTGTCCCAATAATACGTACTTCAATCCTAACAGCACCCTTTGCGAGACTGGCTATAGTTGTCCATTAACTTCAAGTTTCAGTTGTACTGCTGCTGGGCGATTCGCGAATGATGATGACTCCACTTGCAAAACATACTACATGTGTGTGTTAATGACTGACGGATCGTTTGTACAGTACAATTATACTTGTCCAAGCACTTCAGTATTTAGTCCCATATCTAAAGCATGCACAACTTCATACTTTTGTTTTTCTTTCATTCCTGTAGATCCTGCCCAATAGTTATTAACTTTGGATTTAAAGCCCATGGACTTGGACAGAAAATGGTAACGGTAGCTTAGTATATAATTATTGTAACTGAAATGGACTTTGTTTAGTTTATTAAGGTGTAACATATTTTTGATTATTATTATTAATTAAAACAAGAGATAATATTGCTCTATTGTGTTTATTACGTATTTGGTTAATTTATTTATTTGTAATATATTATACTATATTAAAGGTAATATAGCATTCAAATAAATTATTTTCTTTGCATGGGTACTACGGAGTATCTATCTACAACGCATCAACACATCACAGCAGGAGACTAGGAAAATTAAAATTTATAATTACATTATGCCTACCCACCACCCACACTATTCATTATCTTTAGTAGGTATTTTCGTTAGTGTTTGTATATTATATTCGGATAATATGTGAATGATCGTAAATTCGGAGATATAAGATAATAAATAAGTTACATTGGGTGTTCCAGCGTTCAAAGGAATTTCCTTTGTTTCCGGAGTCTTCTTTTATGTCTTAACTGGTACGGTTGTAGGTTCATATCAGATTTTTCCTGAATTTCACCAATTAGTATCGAAGCTAGCTTCCTAGCTGTTAATAGATTCGGGTTAGTTTTATTCAAAATGTTGCTTATATTGGGTAAAGATTCATCCATAATATGAAGTGGTTTGCGAGTTGTTTTCTTCATAGTTGAGTAAAATGTTCTAAAGTAATTTTCCCTTGCTTTGTTTATTACAGCAGCAGGGAGTTTGGGTTTATCCATGGCCCTTGTTCTTTCAGCTATAGTCACTGAGCCTAAAGTGTTTATCAAACTGGTCTTCTTGACATAATTCATAGGAAAAAATGGTAAATTCGTAGCACTTTCATTGAAAACTTTATTGAATTCTTCATAATCAAATTCGGGAAAGCTGGTAACTAAATATGTGGATTCGTTGACCCGGCGAACTTGATACGTTTTAACACTGATGGATATTGTAAAAAAACTAATAAGTATGCATTTTAATAATATGAAATTACTTACAGCGATCATTAAAATAGTATAAAAAATGAATGTTTAGGTTATGACTTTGACATTCATAGTTTTCATATTTTATATTTTTAAATTGTCTATTACGTCCTGGGTCAATCTTGACAATAGGTATATTTGCAAAAGAAGGAGGTTCCGAAAAAACTATCGAGCTTTCCCAAACCTTTCCAAATACATTGTAATTTTTGCTCGATTTTAAATCTACGAGAACTCTACAAACGCAAATAAGTAGTAAAAAGTACGGCAGAAGCGAGATGATATCGCATCCCCGAGTAAAAAGTGAATGAAATCAAACAATGGTCGTGGAGAGTTAGCTCTCGTGGCATGGGATCAAGGTCAAATTAGTCTGGCAAATCATTCATATACAATTCGAGCTTCCATGGGGTCTCCCACACCGAATCGACTCTATGTGCACGCGGTACGTTCGACTTTATATCATGTTTTCATAGATGACTTAGGTACGTCGATCTCGGGGAAAGACCATGAGACAGTTCCCAATGTTCTGCTGAGCGCGCACTTCTTAATTGCTATTTCCGCAAATGAACAAAATGCTCGTGGAGTAGGTTTTCTATTAGTTGCTTCTACACAACTATTTATTTAGCATGTTTAACGTTAAATATTTATTTAGATAGAAATACAAGGTAAAATATGATACCTACTTATTTTTTTTATTTCATGAACATAAAAAGTTCAGTGTCAACCATTGTTATTGAAATTTTTACTTTTTTGCATTCACAATGCAATTTTTATGGTAGAAAAATGGAAAATGAAGTATTTAGAAAAAATCGACCCATCTCACAACCAGCTCCGATGCTGGAGCTGGGACCGTACTCTGAAACGCTAATCCGAAACTTCGGTTAGCCCCGCCCCTATCACTCGATTCCGTCATGACTCGAGTGTGAGAGGGACAGGGCTATCCGAAGTTTCGGATTTGCGTTTCAGAGTAGGCCCCCTGGTTGTGAGACGGGTCGATTTTTTCTAAATACTTCGTAAACCATTGTCTTAAACAGTATTGTAAACTATGTAGGTAGGTACTTGACAAATCTAATAAATGTTGGTCTGGAATTTAAAACTTAGCTAACAAAGTTGATACTCACACGGCAATCTTTTAACGGCCTTATTTTCAAAAAAATAGTTTATTTTTATAATAGAAATAATAATGATCATTGTGAGTTGAGTTTTTAAAAAAATATTCCAATACGGCCGCGGCGAAAGAAACGTCTCTATGCGTCTCACTGTCCGCAGACGTTTACAAATAGCCTTTCATTCTACTACGAGCTTTCAAATAGTACCAATACACTTGCCACCCAGACATTCGTGGTCTTATTGATTTACTATCGATAATCTAGTTGATTGGAGCTCCAAACTTTTTATTATTTCACGAACTAGGTGATCGAAGTATTTCACATGAGATTTTCTTGGCTGGCTTACAAACAAGGAAAATCTTATTGTTTTTAGGCACACTGGCACAAACCTTTTTTGATGTTGAACATTTTTTATTATTCTGTTGACTTTTTTAGTTGTAACACGAATCACTATTGCAATAAAACGTAACTATAACGAAATGACTCTACTTAATAAATTGACTTTTTTTACATAAAAATAAGCTTACTTTTGACCACCATCTGGCGAAAGGACAAATATGAGGTCTAAGATGTAGCGAGTTCACCCAAGAAGCCTGTCCAATTGCAGCTTGAGCTTTGGGTTGTAAGTACTGGGGAAAAAAACACGCCGGCAGCGTATTTTATTCCTTCAGCAATTCGAATGATAAAGAAAGGACTAAAAACGCTCTGTGCGTTAGATTCTCAAATTATATAAAAGATAAGGCTTACAATTAATTAAAAGTATGAAAGAATAATAATATCAATCGTGAATGAAAAAAACAAGATACCTATGTGCGCTTGTAACATTGAATATAATAATTTAGCCATATTTAGCAAGATTTTTATCTGGACCCAACAGAAAAACCGCGGGATTTTTTTTAAATTAGTTTTGTGCTTCAATTGTCTTACAGACATTAATACTTTACTTACCTACTATTATAAATGCGAGAGTACCTCTGTCTGTCTGTTTCGTTAATGCACAAAAAACTGAACACATTTAAAGGAAATGGGTGGAGATTAGACCTGGGTTAGACGCAGCTGTATTTCGGAAGTTCACTGAATTAAATTGCATGTTCTGCATGTGAGCCGGTAAGTCTCCGGGGTGCGGGTGGATGTTGTGCATTCTGTTTTTGCTATTTTAATTACTTACATAGTTGCTAAGTGTAATATTACTTTACTCATTTTATTTAATTTTTTAACGGCCAGAATTAATAATCAATATGGCAACTAATCTGGATCATGCCTCTATCTGGGCTAGGAATAGGCTAAGTTTAGTCGTAAAAATTTAAAGGAATATTATAGCTAAAGTCTCATTCGATTATTAGCGTTTTAGCGCTATTAATAGAATTCAACTAGTACTATATTAACTTAATATTATAAATGCAAAAGTTTGGATATATGTTACTCAAACAGCTGAATGGAATTGGAAGAAATTTGATTTGATTTGAGGAAAATGTCTTATTCTCTCGGGAAAATATCGTAGCTCATGCGGAAAAAGCCGCGAGCGCAAAGCTAGTATACTAATGCGAAGTGAAGGTCGAGCTTTGTGGTAGATGCTGCTTTCCACCGGTCAATGCCCTGATGCAAAGATGCAACCAATTTCAACACGGGTCTCATCGCCGATTCCGTGCGTGCATTTTGTATCGCGTTTATGTAATCGGAATAACAAGCTGACGCGACACATTTAACGTGCTTTGTTTAAGAAACAAAAAACGTTTTCTAGAATTTGCTGTCTACAGATTTGCAGTGATCATACTTTTGTAAAATGCATAAATACTAAATAGGTATAAAAAAAGCATAGGCAGTGTTACTCGTGGCGATTTAACATTTCTAATGATACCTCCACAGAACACAGAAAGATTTTTCTCTTGGATACCTCATATATTCAAGTCCGTTAAAGCATTCAAAAGTTGTAGTGGAATAAAGAAACTCACATACATACATTAAAGATAAACACAATACACTTATTTTTTTGGCCAGTAAAAGTTACGTTTTTTTACCATTTAGGTTCTGAATCGCTGAACTAGTTTTAAGCAATATTTTTTGTAAATAAATAAAAAACAGATGAATTATGAAATTTGGACAACATCTAACTAATTATGAAATAGTTATTTTAATTTTTAGTTTCTTGCATTCACAATGCAATTTTTATTACTGAAAAATGGAAAATGAAGTTGTGAGTCGGGTCAATTTTTTCTAAATACTTCATTTTCCATTTTTCAGTAATTATTAAATGTGAAAGTTTGGGTGTTTGAACGGCTGAACGGGTCTGGATGAAATATGGCAAAGTGATATGTTTTAGTATAGAATAGCACATGTACGCTACTTTTTCCTCGGGAAAACGTGTCATTACCGCGGGAATATCATGTAGTTCACGCGATATTTTATAAATTTTGTTGCGAAAATAAATCTTGAAGACAGTTTCTCTATCGAACTAGCATACATTAAGTTATGTACTTAAATACATAGGTACGTTATCCTAATCTTTGTACTTAAGTAATTTTGTACTTAATCGTCTCGTTCGCAGGTTCGACGACTTCCAACCTCCCGAACAAGCCGGGTTCCGGAAAGGCTACAGTACCATAGACCACATTCATACGCTGCGGCAAGTTATACAGAAGACCGAAGAGTATAACTTGCCACTTTGCTTGGCGTTCGTGGACTATGAGAAAGCCTTTGATTCGATTGAGACTTCGGCGGAGCTGCAGTCTCTCCAGAGGTGCCAAATAGACTACAGGTACATCGAGGTGCTGAGGTACTTATACCAAAACGCCACCATGTCGGTCCGATTACAGAACCAGAGCTCTAATCCTATCCAACTACAGCGAGGTGTGAGACAGGGAGATGTCATCTCTCCCAAACTGTTCACAGCTGCGTTGGAGGATATTTTTAAGCTGCTGGACTGGAAAGGATACGGCATCAACATCAATGGCGAGTACCTAACACACCTACGGTTTGCCGATGATGTAGTTCTTATGGCTGAGACCTTGGAAGACCTGAACACAATGCTCGAAGATCTCGGTAATGCTTCGCAAAGAGTGGGTCTTAAGATGAACATGGACAAGACGAAAATCATGTTCAATGCCCATGTTGCACCCGCTCCAGTTAATGCTGGGAACATTACACTCGAAGTTGTTGACCACTATGTTTACCTAGGACAGACGGTCCAGTTAGGTAAGTCCAACTTTGAGAAAGAGATCTCTCGTCGAATCCAGCTCGGATGGGCAGCGTTTGGGAAGCTCCGACATATATTCGCGTCCGAAATACTTCAATGTCTCAAGACGAAAGTCTTTGACCAGTGTGTGTTGCCAGTAATGACCTATGGAAGTGAGACGTGGTCTTTTACTATGGGTCTCATAAGAAGGCTCAAAGTCACCCAGCGAGCAATGGAGAGAGCGATGCTTGGTATTTCTCTGCTCGATCGAATCAGAAATGATGAGATCCGCAGGAAAACTAAAACAACCGACATAGCTCGAAGGATTGCATCATTGAAGTGGCAGTGGGCGGGACACATAGCGCGGAGAACCGATGGCCGTTGGGGCGGAAAGGTTCTCGAATGGCGACCGCGTACCGGACGACGTTCCGTGGGCAGGCCCCCTACAAGGTGGACCGACGATCTGGTCAAGATCGCGGGAAGCCGCTGGATGCGGGCAGCGCAGGACCGATCGTTGTGGAGATCCTTGGGGGAGGCCTATGCCCAGCAGTGGGCGTCGTTCGGCTGACATGATGAAGTAATTTTGATGGAGCCTCTAGGTGGCTTACGGGAATTCACTTCAATCAAAGTTACTGATGTGAGATGAAATCATACCCAATAAATAAAACAGTATTCACCATTTTATGGCATATCTTTGCCAGGAATACAAAACAAAGTGGAATAATTTCACAATAAGAAAGACAATCTGGATCTCGGCCAAACCTAACATCCTTCAGACTATTCTGTAGAAAATCACAATGTTATGCAACTTCGTTTCTTCAAGTTGTTTGCGTATGCGCAGGTAAACGCGGATGCGTGCGATTTATTGAGTTGACCGCCTTCTGGGATGAAATAACGACATCAGTGTGTTGCAATAATTTGTGAAGTACCTACCTTAGGAATAGCGAATGCTGCTGATCCTAAGATACCAGATAAATAAAAAAACCCGTCTGCGGTGCAAAAAACTAAAAAGAAAAAAACAAGCAAAAAATGAATCGATTGTGGATTGAATATGTTCTTAGTTCTTACTAGTAAATTGTATGCAGCGTTATATATATTAGGTACTTAATACATATTTTAAGTAAGAGAATTCTCGGAAGCAAGCGGGATCCATTTGCGTATAAAATCTATAAAAATATCATGGATCCCGCCTGCTTCCAAGAATTCTCTTACTTAAAATTTGTATTTAGTACCTAATATATATATATATATATAACGCTGCATACAATTTACTAGTAAGAACTAAGAACATATTCAATCCACAATCGATTCATTTTTTGCTTGTTTTTTTCTTTTTAGTTTTTTGCACCGCAGATGGGTTTTTTTAGTTTTTTAAATTCGTTTTTTTTTAAGCTTTTTAGTTAAATGTTCTATGTATATGAGCAAGACCTCGCAGACGTGTCAATTCTTGTAGGGAGTTTTGGTCGTTAACTTCACGAAAAACCAAAATTCTGAACAACTCCTATTATTATCGCCTCCTCATAAATAAACCAAAGAAAACAAAACTTCTAAACCAAAATTCTAAACAACTCCTATCCTATTATATTATAATAAACTAAAGAAAATAAAACTTCTTGCTTGACTAACTTAACTTAACTTAACTATCAATGAAAACGATTTCGTTAAAATAAAATTCGACGAACAATTTTTTTTAAATTAATTAAAAAACACGTCTTAAAGGCACCTATAACAGATATTTTATCATTATTGTATCACAACCATTCAAGTATTTCAATTTTTTTTTTAATTTTCAAATACACTCACATATAGTAGATTGTACAACAAGTGCATAAAACGTACCATATTACCCGAGACGTATATATCCATCCGAGCCGTAGGCGAGGGTGGATAGTCAATTCGAGGGTAAAATGGGTTTTATGTACGAGTTATACACTCTGCTTTTCACTTCGAGTGTGAGGAAAATTTTATAAAAAACAATATTGCAAAAAAGATAAAATAAAGACTTCGCCATATTGGCGGGAAGACTTTCTTTTTTTTATACGTGGCAGTGGCAGCACAGTGACTTTACCATAGATCGTACTCGTAGTCCATAATGCTTTTGAAATACTTATTTCTTAGAAAACTCATTAATTTTGCCTAGTTTTATTATAGTATATTATGATACAAGTGAGCTTAGGTTGCTCATTATACACGAGGCTGTGGGTTGCAGCCCGAGCCGCAGGCGAGGGCGTAAATCAGCCGAGTGTCTAGTGAGTAAGTTGCTCACGAGTTTCATACGCACTTTTTCAACACACTTGCGAGGAAAAACAAACATTTATTGCATACTTACATATTGTATTAACCTAATATTAACTAAGGGAAAAAGCGCGCAAGTTTTTTTTTTGCACGCGCCAAATGTGAGGTGATTGATTACATACAGCCATACAGCCTACTTCAAAATAATTAAGTATAATAATAGTGATAAAATGCAAATGTTTTATAACAAATTATTGTGAATTATAAATAATTTGATAATAATATACTTAATTATGTTTTTTGTCTTAATTAGGGACACATTTATTTATTCTAAAAACGTAAATGGATTTTCAGCCGTATAAAAGCTCTTTGTTGTTACAAAAAAAGAACTGTATCTATTACCCGCTGAAATTGAAAATGCTCTGTTGACTCGCATATAACTTGCAGTTAGGTACTAACTTAACTTTGTAGGGATACTGTATTACCCGGTTAAATTGAAAAGTCTCTGTTTACTCGCATATAATTTGCAGTTAGGTACTTACTTAACTTTGTAGTGATAATTTTATTACGCAACTAGTACTGTAATATTATTATGCACGCGTGGGTTATAGTTCGGTTTATGGCCCTAATATCGATGTAATAAGGCTCACTTTATGAGCAAGTGTGTTGAAAATTTAGTAATTTAACATGGATAATGTACAAAATTGAAGAAACAGAATGAAATAACAGGTTTATAAAACGAAGTTTAATTGCGTGAGTGACTGTTTACCTGACGACCTTTGTCTTAGAATCTGAGACTTAGACGAAGATTTTAATTTATGCACTGGAGCATAAAAAGCGATTTTATGCAGCCTATACCCAACATAAACACGAACTTTGCGAGCATGAGAAGTGAAAACAGTATTTTATGTTTGCCAAACGTTAGCGCGTTCTAATCGACTATCAGCGCCATCTAGCTGTGACCAAAGAAAACAATATCTATATAAAATACAAAAATCAATGTTGATAAGTGAGTCGTATAGTATCAAAAATGGTAATCTGTACTTTTTGGCTAAAATAAGTTATTGGCATGGCAACACAAAAAATAAGTAATAAAATCGTTTTGTTATTGCATTACGTTACAAAAGCAGCAATCTACCATACAAAATACTCATCAAAGTTAGTTGCAAATCTGGCATTCTGCTATGGGCTTAAGACGACACATAAAACATTTTTTTGCATTTACCAAAAATTCTCTTAAAGTCAGATTACCGCTTTTGATACTAATCGACTCAAGTGCAAAACTCGAGAACGGTTAGGCCATTTCGTCTAATTTTTTTTTCATATGTTCTATAAAGCACGCGGGAAGGTTTTTATGAAGAAACTACGTGGAAAATAGTAAAACAACACTTTTTATATTTCCTATACAAACAATTAGCACTTATTAGTCGAAATTAGTTCAAAACATATCACTTATTTATATTTTCGTCATCGTCTTTGTAACCTCCTCATTTTGATACCCCACTCGATGGGATTAAAAAATATTTTTTTTTACAATGCACAGAATATATCGCCTAAAAGCCGCCATTTTGTTTTTTTGTTAATTTTGATGTCCCATTGTCACTTGGCCCGTTAAGACGAATCTGACGACGTATCATTTATTAAAATCGGTTCATCCGTTTAGAAGTTACGAGGGAACATAGAAACGGACACACATACATACAGGTCAAATACATAACCCTTTTTTGGCTTCGCCGCAGACGGGTAATAAATAAATAACTTCTTACATTCACACCAATTATCTAAGCCCATTTTAATTTCATTAAGAAACTGTATCATGGAAAACTTGATAACGGATAAATATATATAGGTACTTAAATACTTTTTGTTTGTAAATATACTTAATATACATAGTAAACACCCAGACAAGACAAATAGACATGTTCATGCACACAAATATTTGTTTTGTTCGGGAATCGAACCCGAGACCACTGGCGCAGAAGGTGGGTAGCCTACCCCTACGCCAAATCAGATACCCGTCAAGAGCGATGGTTATGTTGTATTTTAAGTAAACATCATCCAAAATATATTGAAAATCTAATATTTTTATTGTTATTTGTGTGGCTTTTCTAATATCAATATAAAATAAGATGTATTTGTATCAAACAGCGGAATCTTTATCTTTAATGCTAGCTAGCATTAGTCGTCAGTAATTTCTTTCATTTCATTTCGTTATAGGTAGAATTTTCATTCCATTTTCCTTATTAGAGATTAAATTACCAATAACATATCCGACGTAGAAACTATTTGAATCTGTATATTTTAGTTAGTTCTGCTTTAGGAAGTTTGAGCTGTGTAGCGTGATATACCTAACTATCATGATATGCTTACCTTATATCATCTTTTTTCATCGACCACTCCATTACTAATATAAATTAAAACGCAAGTAATATCCACAGGCATCTTTGTCGTTAGGTACTACATAATTTATGCGCTAACGCAACAACATAACGTATTGCCACTGCTTCTTTCCGGCAGGGAATTGATGTTCAATAATTACGTCAATATGAAAAGGTGCAGTCGATAACTAGAGTAAAAACATACTATGTAAAAGTGCGCTTGTCCGACCGTACGTGGGCAGAATAACATTGACTTGCGAAAGCTGAGACTAGTTATATATTAGTAAATAAAACGCGTATCGTATCGACTGCTCGAAATTTTACAATTTCACTGAATCGAGTATCTGAATACCAATTTCTGTGGAGATTTCACTATCTGTGAGATAGTTGATTTCGTGGTAGGAAAATTAATCTTTGATTTTGTAAAGTAAAACGTAAAAAACCAATTTAATAAATAAAAAATATTGGACACTATAGCTTAAGCACTCGTATTATGGAAATTGGAAACAATGCCTGGTGTTACCACATCCAGACTAGAGCAAATATTGAAAAGTTCGTTTTCAATGTTTAACCGACCGGGAATCGAACCCGGTACCCACAGAACACGAAAAGATTTTTTTGTGTACCTATAGAGATAGCGGATAGGTCGTCGTATACTTTTTAGGGTTTCTTACCTCAAAAGGAAAAACGGAACCCTTATAGGATCACTTTGTTGTCCGCCTGTCTGTCCGTCCGTCTGTCTGTCAAGACCCTTTATCTCGGTAACACGTGGAGGTATCGAGTTGAAATTAAAACCATATACCAAGGTCGACGGTCCCTTGAAGCTGTGAAAAAATCAAACTTGTAAGTTAACGTAAAAAAAAAGATATGGCCGTTTATGCCGCAAAAAATGCATATTCCGACACTCTCAAGGAAAATTTCAAAACTATAAAAACTACACCGTTGAAACTTAGTAGGTAGGTGTATTCAGGGGCGTGCATTGCATATGGGTCAGGCCGTAGATTTTGCCACAAATAGCGCAATGGTGACGCAAAACTTTCTACGAGTCGGTCGCACAAAGTGGCGCAAAATGGTAGCGCAAAATTATTAAGGAGCACGTACATTAATGTGATTTTATTTAACAAACATGTACAAACAAGAGGTATTGCATCAAACTAGAAAAAGAAACACGATGTTGGTATGTAAGTATGTTTAATTAATAATTAACAATAATGTACCTATGAGTAATTCTTTTTTATATATTGCGCACAATGAAAAGTTAAACAGGATGACAAAAACTAGTAAGTATGTATGATTTGTTCAATTTACAAAAAAAAAATACATTTAATTTGTTAGATGGAGGTATTTGGTATTATTCATTATTCATTATATGTATAAATATAATACAACTTTACCATTTCCATTCTTTCCATTACTTTGACTCTAGCAACAACCTGCTTGAAGTATCACTATTAAAAGGACCTGCCAACCATTAAGATGCCAAAAATAAAAAAAAATAGATCTGTCAATAAAGAAAAAAGTTAGATGGGTTTAAAAGTTAGTATGAAAGTGACGAAATTCCAAAACTTATAAAATACAAAATAAAAAAAACTTTGGATCTAGGTAAAATCTTTGGGGCTGGTTAGGTAGCAGAACACCGCACCTACCCCTATTTTCGTATGTTTAACGTTCTGCCAAACACCCTGTACTTATAGAATATTAATAAAAGCTAACAAATCAATTAATAGTAATGCTAGTCATGTTTTTTAGCGGAATTACAGCTAAAAGTAATTTCAAAATAATAAAAACACTTGAAAACCTTGTGTGCATGCACTATTATTCAATAGCGTAAAATAAGTGGCGCAATTCCTACGCAACCGGTATCGCAAAGTGGCATAAAGGCAGTTTTGCGGAACCGAGGCGCAAATAAAATCGATTATAACTCTTAAAATATACTATTTTACAAGGCTTATTTAACATATACAGATCACACACATCTAATTAAACCATGCGCAACAAGAATTATAAGTTTTAATCAAAAACTTACCTTGAAATCTCAAAAAATGCACTCTGCAAAGTAGGCGACACTTTTCACTTTGATCGGAGTTGACACCGAAATGTCAAAAAATATGGTCGTCAACGCTGCATTGACCATAGAATACGATTCTTTGGTGATGCCAGCACTCAAACAAAATCTTAATAAATGTTTTAAAACCATAATATGGGTGAAAATGGTTGCGCAATATAAGTAGCACAAAGAAATGGTTTTTCAAAAAAAAAATCTTATTGCCGAAAATTTATCTTTTTTCTTAGGAAATACGCAAAGATATTAAAGGAATGGCAACCTTATTATTATTTTATAACGTCAAATCAAACAGCTCGTCAATAAGTTAAAAAATGATAATTTTATCGATGTTTAAGCTGGACACCTACCAATGCGGATTCGCGGTTTTTATAAAAAATCCGTCACTTTTGGGAGGGAAATGTCAAATAGTTTTCCAAATCTATAAACTTATCCAAATATCTATATCTGCCTTGGTTTGCTATTTCTTAGGAAACACGATGATAAGATTGAGAAATTTCTAAGAGTACTATATTTAAAATTATATGAGGCGGAGACTTTTGTACCCTCGAATGTGGCAAAATCTACGGCCTGACCCATATAGGCATTTAAGCAGTGCCTACCTCGCAAAATCGAAAAAATTACCATTAAATTTTAGTATCCGTGCTCCCCAATTATTATTGGTTGAGCTTACTAAATTATGATACTTACCTAATTTTTATTACTTACTAGCTGACCCAGCGCGACTTCGTTCCCGTGGCCCTACCCCCTACTCCACCCTACCCTACCCGTACTCGACCCCTACCCTACCCTAACCTTTTTTTTTTTTATTTTTTTTATCAAGAGGAGAATGCGATCTTTAGGCATACCATTCGGCATGTTGGACTCGGTCACACCTAGGGCATGTTCCTCGCCGCGCCCAGCCCTCCCACCAAGCCTAATAGGCTTCGCGTAAGGGCTGGGTGGTTCTAACCTATGCCCCGCCCCCTAACGAGCTCGAAGGCTCGAGGGGGGGCCGGGCAGAAGGAGGAAGCGTCCTCCCCAGCTCCCCACGTGGCTACCCGCTCGTGGGGGCAGGCCAGGTGGGGCGAATAGGAGGATGCACCACTACCAACTAAACTCCTCTCGAAGACCTAGCGCCTTTCCCGGGTCTGTGGGATCGCGTTGTCACGCTCCACGTTACCCGGGGGAGGGTGGCCCGTTAGGGCCCCACCCTTGGGGGACAGAGGGCCTTACTGCGCCCCCCCTTGCGACACGGGGAGATCGAGTCGCAACCCTACCCTACCCCTACCTTACCCCTACGCTACCCCTACGCTACCCCTACCCTACCCCTACTCTACCCCTACCCAACCCTACCCTACCCCTACCCTATCCCTGCCCAACCCTACCCTACCCCTACCCCTACCCTACCCCTATATCCTTCCTTGGACTTCCACGAACATTTCAAGACCAAAATTAGCCAAATCGGTCCAGCCGTTCGCGCGTGATGTCGTGACCAAGGGAAATAGGGATTCATTTTTATATATATAGATAACCACTGACCTCTATTTATTCGTGCTTATAACAAAAACTTCCTTCATAAAAAACGCGCAGTGCGCGACAGTAGGCAGTTGCCCGGCTGCCTACTTGAATCCTATACAATTTACTATCACTGGCATTAATATTTTTTATTTAAATGAATACGACGAAATAAAAATGTCGTACTTCCCACGCGTAATACACTGACGTTCGACCTTCGCAATTTATCACCCTTATGTAGGCATACCTACAAAAGCACCGGCGGTGTTTATATTTAGTTTTGTTTTTTGTCCAAAGATGGCTCTGTACGTTTCTACATGGCGGTGATACTTTGTTTACTCTATTTACATATTTTGCTACCTACCTCCTTGTCCTTAATTTAATTGTTGTACAGTATTAGAGATGGGTCGTCGACGTATTTTTCGTTAACGAAACTAGACCGTCCATTACCGTCCATCGACTAGTCGATCAACTAGTTGAATTCGTCGACTAGTCGACGCGATAATGGAAGGAGTCTACGGGCGCGACGTTTCGACGGTGTCTTTAGTTAGTCTAGTTTTACGCATTATTTGACAGTTACAAAATAAGTTCATCCTGCACTGCATCGTTTAGCCAGTCCATCATCGTACTCTTTTGCGCAATATCAGAATGTTCTCGCGTTTTCACTCTAACAAGTCTAAAAAAATTACAAATATCAACTCCTACGCCATATTATACTTAAGGTCCAAATTGCTTTGTCCGACGATACTCAACGAACGCTTACGTTTCGCGTCATATCGTCGCGTTGTCAGTAGATAAGAACGCTGTGGACTCTGAGATTGGTCGTCTAACGTCTATGAATTCGACTAGTTCACGAATGAACTATAGACCGTCGAAGCGTCGATTGAACGTAAACCGTCTATTTAAACCGTTCGTTGATTCAACGCCCATCGCTATACAGTATACATTGCCGTTATACTTCGTTGGAATCGTTGGTGGTTTTATACACTGACTAAGGCACACGCCACATCACATAGTTCGTGAGAAAATTCTTTGAAATTTTGAATATTCAAAAATTATTTTTTATATTTCTGCCTTGCCTATAGGTTAGACACCACGCGGCGTATAGTGCCTACCTATTCTGAAAAGCAATGCACGCCACTGGGTGTATTCTGTGACCTGCTTTACGATTTTAATACAAAATAAAAAATTTAAGGGGTCTCCCCATACATGGAACTGAAACTGAAAAATATTTTTTTTGATGAAACATATTCGTGTGGGGTGTATAAAGATAAGGTCTTTAAAAATGACATAAAAGTTTTAAAACCATTTTTTTGGTAAAGTCTATCTTTTGAAAGATAAAGCCTTCCAAAGTGGTAAAATGTGTCCCCCCTGTAGATCTTAGTAAAAACTTTCAACGAAAATTGGTTTGAACGAGATATAGTAAGCACTTTTTGAGATTAGGTAACACATTTTCAAAAACCGCAAATGTAATTTTGTCAATCATATACCTACCTAAACACTAAAAAAACAAAGTTATATTTTTTGACGAAAAATTATAGTGAAGTTTTGGCTAGGTATAGGCAATCGGTACGTTAAGTGGGTACGGAACCCTTCATGGGCGAGTCCAACTCGCACTTAGCCGATTTAAAAAAATCGGCCAAGTGCGAGTTGGACTCGCTCGGATATTGATATAGTTATAATAACTAGATAGGAAAAGTAAACAATTTTAAGATTTTTTATAAGTACAATCGTGTGCAGATATTTAGGTAAAGTGAACACAACAAAATAATTGTAGCCACGACCTATAATCGAGAATATAGGATTTTTTCAAAGCCAAATATTCTTTCCACCAAGTGAGCAGCCTCGTGCGAGGCAGAACGTTTGCCACGTGCGGTGGGCCTCGCACGAGGCTGCTCACTTGGTGAGGGAGGACCCGCCTAATCACGTAAAAACGGCTGATCGGATTTTTATGAAATTAAAACATAAAATACTTTTTATCCTGGTTATTGGTCCCCTAAGTATTTTCTCGAATGTCCACGCGGACGAAGTCGCGGGCGGAAGCTAGTAAATAATAAGTGTCTGTTTCACCATCAAAAAGTTAGTTCTGAGAAGCTTAGGTACCAAGAACTTGTTAGGTACCAAGACTTTTAGGGTTCTTAAGATGATTTAGGTTTCTATACCCTATTTACCCCCTGGGGTTGATTTTCGGAAAACTACGAAATGAGTTGCCTATTTGTTTTAAGAAGTAAGCCTACAAAGTTTCAAGTTGAAATGTCTATTTTACCCCCTGATTTTTCATTCAAAATTTCACATCTATTTCAACCATTTAGGGGTTTAATCATGTTGAGCGTGTTAAACATCAAAATAAATGCCATTTTTGCAATCATCATCCCATAAAACCTCAATAACGACATCCATATCGATTTTTAGGTTTATTTATCCCATTTAACCTCTAAGGGGTTGATTTTCGAAATAATACGAAATATGTGTTTGCTTATTTGTTTTACTTTCCAACCATAAGCCTAAATAATAAATTTAATGAAGGACTTTCCAGATACTTACAATATTTCATCCCCCTTTTCACCCCTTCGGGGGTGGAATTGTCAAAAACGCTGACACAGAAAAATATTAATTTTCAATTGCCACCCTAAATACAAAATTTGAAGATCCTAACTTCAAAACTGACGGACTTTCATACACATATTTATCCCCTATTTTACCCCCTGGGTGTAATTTTGGGAATATTACGAAATGGGTTGCCTATTTGTTTTAAGAAGTAAGCCTAAAAAGTTTCAAGTTGAAATGTCTATTTTACCCCTGATTTTTCATTAAAAAACTTCACCCCTATTTCAACCTTTTAGGGGTTGAATCATGTTCAGCGTGTTAAACATCAAAATAAATGCCATTTTTGCCATCGTCATCCCATAAAACCTCAATAACGACATCCCTATCGATTTTGAGGTTTATTTATCCCATTTAACCTCTAAGGGGTTGATTTTCGAAAAAATACGAAATATGTGTTTGCTTATTTGTTTTATTTTCCGAATAAATAATAAATTAAATGAAGGACTTTCCATCCCCCTTTTCACCCCTTCGAGGGTGGAATTGTCAAAAACGCTGACACAGGTGAATATTAATTTTCAATTGCCAGCCTAAATACAATGTTTGAAGATCCTAACTTCAAAACTAACGGACTTTCATACAAAAATTCATCCTCTATTTCACCCCCTTAGGGATGGAATTTCCAAAAATTCTTTCTTAGTGGATGCCTACACTGTATAACGTATCTATGTGCAAAATTTGAAGTCTCTAGGTTCAGCCGTTTGGGCTGTGCGTTGATATCTCAGTCAGTCAGTCAGGACTTTGAATTTTATATATATAGATAGATCTCTAATTTTTTATGGAGTTTAGTTTGAGAAATTTTATTTTGCTTTTAATTAATAAAGCTAAAGCAAAAAGCTTTAAATATAGTGGTTAAAACACGGAAAACATTCACAAAACAATGGAAAATCATTCACTTTCTCCCTTAAATGTATATTTGACCCTGAAATAATATTTTCTTGTATTTTACGGTTCACTAAGCAGTAGTTTGTCAATCTTCATCATCATGTAGTTTGTCAATCTTAGTAGCTAAAATTTCGCTTTTATCCCATCTTCACAGTTCACAAGGCTCTGTAATATATATATAATAAAATAATCTTATTTAAAGTGATTAGATTAGTTCATCAACGGCTGTCTGTTCAATCAATATAAATAAAACAAGGCAATCTAGGAAAGTTTGCATATTTCAACAAAGTAACTGTCAACTATTGTGCATCACTCAAAAGTGGCAAATATTTATCGCATTAATAATTATTTGTAAGTTAACATTGTAACGAGTAGTTATTTATAGCGATAGCGATTGCCCGCAACCGCAAATCTTTCGATAGAATCTTATTCTTTAGATTCAAATGCTAAAGCACAAACAAATTAGTGAGATTTATTATAAAGTTTTAGTATTTTAGTTTCAACTCTTAAGAGCGCGACACGACAAATGAACACATAGCTTAATAAAATATTTTATCTACACTCATGTTATAATTTTCGAATTATGAACTCATGCCTGAACGTATACTGATACACTTATGCCATAGTCAACTTTAAAAAATAAAGCTGCTGTATCCGGGTGTTTCATAATGACCATTATGCAACACCCGGATACAGCTGTCACTCATTATAAAACACTTATATTTCTTAAATTTACAGTCTCCATGGCAACCGTAGGATTTACCGGCCCTGACTTCCAACTTTTTCAAGCTCTTCCTTAGCCGGCAACAAAAAGAAACGTTTTTAAAATTAGAATTTTGAATTTAGAAGGAATAGACCGTATAGTTTCCTATGAGTGGGGTTTGGCACCAATTCACATTTTATAATTAATATTGATTTGCTTTATTTCTGAAATATATAATAAATGTAATGAGTGTAGATAAAGTAGTGTATGAGATTGCACATAACTCGGTATTAAAACACTCGTGGAATACTATTAAAAAACTCGCCAAGGCTCGTTTTTTAAACTCCCACTCGTGTTTTAATACCCCTCCTTATGCGACAGTCACATAAACTACTATAAGATCTTTCAACAATACAGGGTAACCCAAAATATGAGAAACGAATTGTCATAGGAGATAGCTAGGCTAGTGACCTCTCACGTGTGCTAAATAAAAAATACACATAAAGTCACAATTTTTCAAAAAGTACGACTTATCTAATTAGATGGTAAAATACACATAATTTTTAATTTTAAATGCTATAAATATATATATACACATATTACCTTAAAACATACACTCACATTCTTCCACACACACACACACACACCCACTAACACACAACACTGACACACATAACTACATACTCACGCATGAAATAGTATATTATGATACAAGTGAGCTTAGGTTGCTCATTATACACGAGGCTGTGGGTTGCAGCCCGAGCCGCAGGCGAGGGCGTAAATCAGCCGAGTGTCTAGTGAGTAAGTTGCTCACGAGTTTCATACGCACTTTTTCAACACACTTGCGAGGAAAAACAAACATTTATTGCATACAATATATTGTATTATCCTAATATTAACTAAGGGAAAAAGCGCGCAAGTTTTTTTTTTGCACGCGCCAAATGTGAGGTGATTGATTACTTACAGCCTTACAGCCTACTTCAAAATAATTAAGTATAATAATAGTGATAAAATGCAAATGTTTTATAACAAATTATTGTGAATTATAAATAATTTGATAATAATATACTTAATTATGTTTTTTGTCTTAATTAGGGACACATTTATTTATTCTAAAAACGTAAATGGATTTTCAGCCGTATAAAAGCTCTTTGTTGTTACAAAAAAAGAACTGTATCTATTACCCGCTGAAATTGAAAATGCTCTGTTGACTCGCATATAACTTGCAGTTAGGTACTAACTTAACTTTGTAGGGATACTGTATTACCCGGTTAAATTTAAAAGTCTCTGTTTACTCACATATAATTTGCAGTTAGGTACTTACTTAACTTTGTAGGGATAATTCTATTACGCAACTAGTACTATAATATTATTATGCACGCGTGGGTTATAGTTCGGTTTATGGCTCTAAGATCAATGCAATAAGGCTCACTTTATGAGCAAGTGTGTTGAAAATAATATTACCTAATTATAATAAGAAAACTACATTTAAATTCTGTGGTTATTAATTAACTATGTTTAAATGTTTTATGGACACTTTTGTCTATTGCTTTGTTTCGCTTTGTTCCTAAGTCTTACTTAATATTTGTTAATTCTAATGGAAGAGCGATGACCTCCTGATACAGGCATAATTTTCTTGCTTACCAGGAATGTCATCTCAACATTGTAATCACCTTAACTTGATACCGAAATAAAGCATTTTGTATTTTGTATTTTGTATTAGACTTTTGACGATAGCTATTTGCGATTTTAGGGTAATTTTGTTTTTTTGCTGTTATTATTTGTAAATGATTAATCTCAGAAAACATGGATATTTTTTTTTAAATTTTGGCATTTTTTTGAATTCTCAGCACTATTAATGTTTTTTTTGCATAATTTTTTTATTTACCGCACTTTTATCCAACTCCCATGACAATTTGATCCACATATTCTGGGACACCCCGTATAACTAACTTCGTCGTCAATGCTTTTAAGGCGAGGAATCCCGACCGAAATAGGCAAGCTAACGGTTGCTCGGCCGCGCTCTATCTATACACTTCGCGCGGACCCAGCGGCAGCCGGCAGTGAACTGTGAACTCGCGAGCGCCCCGCGAATCGAAAATCACTTAAAATTCAATTAAAAATTAAATAATAAGAAAATTTAATTTATGACGACCGGAATCCCTCGGCTATTCAAAGACAATTATTTTCATATGTTTTTCATTAACTAAAACCAATTATACTGCAAGTAATATGATATTTGAATTATTATTAGACGGATGTTTGGGATTTTATTTGACACAGTAAAATATCACCAATCGAAAAAAAACGGCCGGAAGCACTAGATAAATAACTGTAAAATAACATATATTTTTTCCAAATTTTAAGTACTTGTAATTTGCGAGTAATCCATAATTTAAAATACCCTATTTTGGGGAATCGGCGCCTTAAATCATCTATTTATTTTAGAATAAGAAGTCAGTTATATGATTACTAAGTTTCCCTCCGTAATAGTGAGTCTGTGTTTAAACACGGATGTTGTTTCTAGAAGTTAAGAACTCTCGAGCAAGTGGTCAATTTTGAAATATTCGAGTCATTGTTAGTTCATTGCCTGCTGAAGGCTGAATGTAGCAATATAATATTTTTTTTTATTTACTTAAAAATCATTTTATTCTTTCGTAGTTTGTTGTACGAGAAGAGTATATAGCTTTTGGATTTAGTACAGTATACTTAGTACATGACACACAGGAACACCTCCCACCTCGCCTCCTTTTCAGAGGATACGCTCTGTGCAACTTTTCGTGTAACTTGATTGTGACTTGATATTCTGAAACGATATTCGTATAGTGGTTTGCGTTTTTATAAGTACTTTGTTCGTTTACTTCTTTAGATCTCTCATCATACCTTTAATGGCAATTTCGGTGTGAATTGTTGTGCCTAGATTATATACTCTGAACTAATCTGGAAAAGTTAGGTCGCTATAGTTGGGTAGCGCCACCAAGTAAAACGATGAAACGTCAAAAGAAACTCTCAAATTGAAATATGTCTCATATTTAAGGATATCTTCTAGTATTGGAAGCAATGAAAAGCTAAAAAAAATTGTATGAATATCGATTACATTTTACGATAACATAACCAGTCATCTGAAAACATAATCCATACTAATACTTATTATAAATGTGAATGTGTGTTTGTTTGTTTTTTTCGTCTTTAACGTCAAAAACAGGGCAACGGATCGACGTTATTTTTGGAATGGAGATAGTTTGGGAGCTGGAGAGTAACATAAGCTACTATAATCCGGAAAAACATCACACTCTCGCGAGATAACGTGGTGTAGTCCATGCAGGCGAAGCCGCGGGCGGAAGGCTAGTTGACTAATAATCAAACTTAATGTAGAATGTGATTGCGAATACATACTCATAATCATAAGTTTAACTTAAACTACTCTTGGTGTATTTAAAGTTTACAGAACAAAATATATTTAAAAAAATGTAGACACTCATTCTTTCTTACTGGTCAAGGGTCGACACTGGACATAGTTTTTTTTTATGAAGCCGACGCATTCCTGTGCTTACCCCGCAGGATCTTACGTCACTAGAGTGATCATAGAAAAAAACCCAGTAATTGAAGGTTTGGTAGTTAAATTAGGTTTGTTCCCGTCGAGAAAATCTAAAATAAATTGAAATTATATCTGTAGCCCTTAGTATTCCAAGGATCATTCTTCATCATTCATATTCCAGGATATATTTAACTTTTATGCTGACTTTTAACTTTTACAAAAAGTAGGTAATAATTTCAGAGAGCTTGAAAAGCTCATATTTTTGTAAGCACGTGTACAAAACTGTAAACTTTTATTTATTATTTAAAATTATAACTTATATTTAAAATATCAAAGTAATCTAAATTTTACTTTTGTTAATTAATAATGTTTATCTCTTATTGACGTTTGTTTTAATTGTAATAATCTTGGACGAAAGGTGCCTTTGTCCAACGGGAAGATTCCGTAAGGGCTTTAAATTCCACAATATCGTTACGTTGAAATGGGTCAGCAGGTATAGAGAGGTTCCCATCGGAGCCCGCGTTCATTTGCTTTTTGCCCACCTTTCGACTCGCGCGCAACCACTATTGTTGGCGCGCATTTCTCTCGCGTGGGAATTGTTGACTTTTTCGTGCTTTACCATCGTCTTCATTCACCCACGCCTGCCGCCCGGGCTGCACGCTGCACGCCGCGGTCATGCTGTGATAACAATCGTGATAACTGTCGCGTGTGATATGAAAGGATTAAGGCAAGGTGATGAACCCAGTGAAAGTTGAGTGATGATCGAGTAGATTCGGAATCGATAAGATTGGAGAACATGGCCCCTGCGCCGGTGAGTTATGCAGCCCTATTAAATTTTGTAAGTTAAGACCGGGCTATCGCCTTAACCTTTATGTAAGCTGATAAACAAGTTAGATAGGTGATTGTTTCTCACCTATAATATTGAGATGTTTTCTCAGAAATTGATAGTGATATTTTTCGAGTGTCGAAACAGAGAGCTTTTTAGGGTTCTGTAGCCGAATGGTAAAAAACGGAACCCTTATAGATTCGTCATGTTTGTTTGTCTGTCTGTCTGTCCGTCTGTCTGTCGACCATCCGTATGTCACAGCCACTTTGTTCGAAAACTATAACGATTACACACCGCAGTAAAGCGCTTAACAAATTTCAAACGAAAATAAAAATTAAGGGGGACTCCACATACATGGAAATGAAACTATTTTTTTTTCATCAAACCTATTCGCGTGGGGTGTCTATAGATATGTCTTTAATAAATAAATAACTATAAAGGTTTCTTTAATAATTTTTTCTCATAACCAATATTTTGAAAGATAGACTTCTAAAATGGTAAAATGTGTGTCCCCCCTCTAACTTTTAAAGTAAGAGAGTGAAAAATCTAATATAAATCTACCTATGATATAGACCTCAATATCACTTATTACGAAAATTGGTTCGAATAGGTATAATGAGTAGTTTTTGAGATATAACACATTTACAAAAACCGCAAATAAGTATAACCTTGTTCATCATACAAACACTATGAAAAACAAAGTTATTTTTTGCTAGTGAAAAATGGTAGAGGTATTCTGGCTAGGTGCATGTAATCGGTACGTTAAGTGGATACGGAACCCTTCATGGGCGAGTTCAACTTGCACTTGGCCATTTTTTTTATTATATTTCTTGTTAATTATATCACCACATACTATGCGATTATTATAAGAATAGGACTGTCAAAACGGCCATATTTGTTTGCGTTTCGCTTCCACTTCAGGGTGTAGGATGTGCAAGAAAAGGAACAAAGATCAAAAATGCCGTTTGACAGTCCTATTCTTATAATAATCGCATAGTACAATTTATCATATTTTCGGCATTTAAATTTAATGATATTATTATGTAGGTACTACAAAAAGAAAAAGAAAAAAGTAGGTATTAAACCTTATGTCTAAGCTAAAGCTCGTTGATGTCTTTTGTCCTATTTTTCATTTTGTTACAAAGTTATAAATTTTACATCATACTGCTCGGTAACTAGGATTTACTAGTATGGTAAGAGGCTGTGTAAGTTGGCATGTGCAACACAGTGTATTGTTTAGATAGAACGTTCCATTTTCAAATTACTTTGCAATTCAAGCAGGTGAATGCCAAAATATTGTCTATTAAAAAGAAAAAACCAACCACGAAGTTTTTACTAAAAAAAAATCATAGAAGTTTTTATGATTCATGCAAATATTTCTAAAAAGAAGCTACTAATTTGTTTCAATATCAGATTTAAAAGTAATTTTAATTATACATTAAATTAATATTAGTATCGGCCAAATTAAATTTATGAATATAAAAAATACATAAAATTGGCTGTATGACCACAGATTACTAAATATGGTATGACGTGCACCATTTACCATAGTATCTGCTTATAGGAGTTTGCGCAAGTAAGTGAAAAGAAAATGAGGGACCTTATTTCTTAATTTTCTAAATTAGTTTTTTCTGGTTTTTATTGTGGTAGGTACTTAGTATGGTGGAATTAGTGCAATAATGTGGCTTTAATGGAAAACGATGTGGTAAAAGAGAGAAATAAGGAAAGGCGCTCCTGTAGGATTCGGATTGCTTTTGTTAGGTTTCATTTCATTTCATCTCATTTAATTCAATTTTCATTTCATATCAATAAAAAAATTCTACTGAAGCCTTGGCTGTATGATCATAGTTTCCTTTGCCAACCCAGAATGGGTGAAGAAAACAAAAAAAAGTCTCTGCTTATATTCTTTTACGATTAGTTAGTTGAGTTTATTGTGTTTTATTGTTTTATTAAATTGCTTAATTTTTTCGCAACTGTATTAAAAATAGTTGTTCAGTACACGTGCGGAACCGTCATTGCAACTTGTTCCGACTGTCAACCCTCACCTTCGGCTGCGCCTCGGCTCGGGTAGACATTTGTCGGAACTCTTTGCAATGACAGGCTTTCCGCACTTGTAATGAAATCTACTATACTGCAGAGAACAATGAAAATGGCGGCATTTCATCGAATTAAATGTTTGTTCACTTGCGACGACTGTATTAAAATTTAAAATTAGTAATTTGAATAAATATTTTTTCTTTTATAAAAAAAACATTTTGTCATACCAATATAAATGTTTTATTTACCTCGCATGAATAATGTAAAGTAGAATGTTTATCTCGGTTGTAAGTAGCTATTACACCCTCGAACTATATTCGCCCTCGCTTGCTTCGCACGCTCGGGCGTCTAAATATCTCGGGTGCACTCGATCCATTAGCGCCCTTTGCGAGCTGTGCTCGCACGGGCGCCAAATTGGATCTTGTTCCGTAATAGCTCTCTTACGTCCCTTGTGTAACAAACTACTATTTCGAGGAATACAAAATCGTAAAGAATGTATTCATCACCATTGTAAATAGTTTCTCCGATGAAACTGCAGCAAAGTCATCGTGCGATAATAATGAGTCGGCAACTCGGCAGTTAAATTTCGACAAAATTTTACTTTTGTACATGCAACCTAGGTATATTTCGGATGTAAATAAATAATGCAAACTTCAGGATAAATATTTTAATATATAAAATCACTTTTTGTATAAAATAAGCGTCTTTATCTGGTCATCAGTTTTATATTTGATAAAATTTTGTTAACAATTACGAAAAATAAGAAATGTTTAAGTTCATAGTAAACAGTAGAATTAATTTATTTTTACTGCTATAACGATTAGATCTCTTTAAACTTGAGATTGAAAAAGACAAATGACTAGAGCTTTTAAGGCTGCCTGTCCATTGACGCGGAGCGAGCTGGCGGAGCAGAGTTGCGGACTGTACGGAGCTGCCCCGCTCCGCCGCCGGCCGCCTCGCACCGCTACCTCGCTCCGCTTCCGAAATTGTATGAATTTTAAAACTAGCTGGAAAATCCCCGTCCACTGGAGTGAAGCGGAGGTTTTATGCAATCCTATTGGTTAAAATTTCTCCGTTTCTCCGCTCCGCTCCGCGTCAATGGACAGGCAGCCTTAAGGTTCATTTTGAGCTTAAGTATCATTTTAGTATGCAAGGCAAAGTAACGCAGTAAGCTGAGTGAAAATTGTAATTTTCTTAAAATCTAAAGTCTAACATTTGGTATCAACTGCGTCTGTGGTTTAGTGGTACACACCACCGACCGGTATAGACCCAGAGGTCTCGGGTTCGATATCCAGTGGGGGTACATATTGTATTCGGTTTGGTTGGTAATAGGGCTTGTTCAAAGTCTGCCTGACTAGCTACCACCATTTTATCTAAGTCTGACGCCATAACAACGATGATTTCAGCATTGTTAAGTTCCAGCAGTTAAAGATAAAATAGCCAGTTCTTCAGTAGGTAATGGAGGATTCCGGGACTAGTGCGCTTCCACTTTCAGCCTTATCATCACTTAACATCAGGTGTGATGAAGGCTAAGTGCTACACCGTTGTGGTTAGAAATAGAACAAATTGTTAAATCCTTAATAATTGTTATACGTTCTTCGATTTTCTTTATTTAGGCAGCGAGGGCAAAGGGTTGTCTGGTGCCAACTTCCATTAAACTTAACGACGCTTGTAAACAGCTTTGACATAACTGTGTGTAATCCCAAATGGCTGCGTCGTAAGCTGTAAAAGGTAATAGCTCTAACAAAGGCTCCGCTAACGATTCACTTCCTACTGTAAACATTTGACCCTTTTTCTTGAGGAATTCCAACGATAACGCCTTATCGTGAGGCATTTGCTAAGCAAAGCTTGGAAAAACTAATGGTGTACTTATCGTTGGGTATAGAAAAGCCCTTCTGTTTTGATAAGTTAACGATGTGTTTGGGGAATGCTATCAAGTTAGTTCAAAACTATGGAAAACATAAAAATTTAAGACATATTCAGACATTTTTCCGGGTATTTTCAATGAAAGAAAATGAAATTTTCTTCTTAAACAACAAATCTTCGAAAATATTTTTTGTATATGATAGGTACTTTAACAGTCCCGATTAAAGCGAGGCATGAGATATGAGATTTCCGAGTTAAGATACGGCGATGCTCCAAAATGAGTGTTCGTATTTCGACACCAGCTCGGGAGTCGAGAGAAATTTGAGAACAAGTTTTGTTTAATCTTGGGGCGTGCGATGATTGTAGGACGGATCTAAGTCAACTGCATTATCTCGGAGATAAGTTTTCTTTTTATACTTCATTTTTAATTTCTCAATAATAAAAATTGCATTGTGAATGCAAAAAAATAAAATAATAATTTGATTCAATTCCTGTTTTCCCCATCATACATACTAAATATAAATATTATAGTTTTTAACAACTGGTTACAGATCGATATCGATCGATCGATCGGTTAAGTCGATAGACGATAATATCTTGTTAAAACATTGTACTTAAGCCAAATGAGCAATAAAAACTTTTTATTACCATTTTTCCATTAACTACATTGGTGTTATAATAGATTGTTTATCTTAATAGGCTTAATAGATAATTAAGATTTTGAATAGTTGATCTTCTCTTTTTCTTATCGCAATAAAAATATTATTATCGAAACATGTTTAATGCAGTATCGACAAAATAAAGGAGAAAGTAAAAAAACCTACAACATAAAATTAGGTAACCGTATGACAGTATTAGCATTAGTTTGGTTTGGAACAGTAACATAATGCTGGTGGAAATTGAAAGTGATCGCTGCTGCGTGCGCGGCGCGCTGTGAACGCGTCCGCATAACGTTGGACGAGCGCGGCCGCTGAGCGCACGCACAGCCAGCGCCGGACTTAGGGTAGGCGGCTGAATACAAACATAAACATTATTTTTCACCACTCCAGCTCGAAAAGGGCGCTTTTGGCGCCTAAAAACTCGCAGCAAAATCGATTTTTGCTGCGAGCGTGAGGCAAAGTGCTTTTTTAATTTCTTACACCAACTTCATGAAGTTTGACTTAATACTCTGAGGTACCTAACTGGAGCTCTCACCCTGAATAAAAAAGTGTCGCCAGCAAATTTGACATTTATGTATGTAGTGGCAGGTAGTGGCTGTCAGTTGTCTCATATGACCATACGTATTTTTTTAAAGTGTAGGTGAGACGGAAGACAGCCACTGTCTTATTTGTGGTATTCAAAAAATTGTTCGTACTGCACTCTCCAGTTACCTCAGTATTAAGTCGAGCTTCATGACCAACTTTTGAAATAATTAAGAAAAAAGAAATAGAGTGACAAGGATGAGACTTTTAAAATTAATATGAGCAAAAAGGATAGATAGATAGCTTTATGTCCATGGACATGAAATATAAAGCTTAAAAAAGAAATACACGGATACCCAAGGTTCGAAATAAAGAGTATGGACGAAATGAGGTCGCATGCATGATATAAATATAAAATAAGAAAAATTAATGAATTCTAATAACAAATTATATAAATACGATTGTACTACTATTGCTTTTAATTAAACACGCAATATTTAAAATAAATAGTATGAAGTGAACATTATATAGCTTACTAATATCACCTAATATCATGTTTGGTTTTCATAAAAATTACATGCAGTGCAGTTTTTGAACGCAATGCAAACAGTTACCTTCAACTTGCATAATTGGACCAATTTCACTCTTAATTATTAATTTTGATGTTTTCTTTATTGTTAAATGTTGCCTTTAATGTTGTTTTTCTGAACTGTAACACTTTTCTCGCTGGTAGAGGTGAAAAGTTGTATGTTTAACATGAGAGCAAAATTTTCTGATGTCTCGTGCCTTTAAATCACTCACTGTGCTCAGTAGTCTATATTTGAATCACTCGCTACGCTCGTGATTCAATTTTAGACTACTTCGCTAGTTCGTGATTTAAATTCAGCACTCGCAGCGAAAAATGATTTTGCTCTCTTGTATAACAAATAACTATTTTCTCCACGCATCATTATTTTACTATGTAAAGTATTATACAACATTCAAATTATAAGTAAAAAAAAAAACATTCATAGGTATTTAATTAAATTCTCTGTCTTTATTTCCTCTCGCGGGCCAGCTGGTAGATATTGCAATGTGGAATAAGCTGATGCACGGCTGTGCCCTTGTTTGTACAATTCTTCTCTGTATATATGTTTTTCTATTAAAATCTTTGTGTGTACAGAATTATGAAATAAATAAATAACAATGAAACCCAAGATTGTGGAGAGATAATCATCCGAACTGAGCCGTGGCCTGCATCTCGTAGAACAAGTACTCACCGCGTACAAGTGCTGTCGCTTAACTTTTAATTTAGTTTACTATTCGTACATATGATAATGTTTCCTAATTATAAACGGAGAATGTGACAAACAGCAAAAGCATGATAGGTATAAAATACACTCTATTAAAAGATACTTAAGTACTTTAAATAACTCAACTAGGAAATACAAGACTTGTTAAAAATTTCCTTTGAAAATATTTGTGTAGGGCAGAGGTACCCTTTGTGGCCACTTTAAGGAATTTTTGACTTTTAAGCACTAAGTACTAAATGGACTTAGGTATTTAAGAGACAAATTATATCTTAAATTATAGATAATTTATCTAGCTTTAAATGTATATTTTTCAATTTTTTTAAAGTTAAATAGTTTTATGTATATAATACAAAATGTGTGAGAGGTGCCAAATGTACCGGTTTTGGCCACTTACTGATAGTTAAACTTTTGTAAGTATTGCGAAAAATCAAAACCAAACCCAGGTAAAATCAATATATTCTAATGCGCTAGAAACCAGTCAATTGCAAAACAACAATTTAATTGTAAAAAACAAAGGTTTATAAAGTTTTTCATCCAAAACAAATTGCTTAAAATTTCCATACAAAACTTTTTTTAAACAGAAAATGGAATTTATTGAAAAAAAATCTTATGACATAAGGAATTCTAACGGTTGTTATTATTACCTTAAAATACCTTATTTTAATTGCCTTCATCGGAAAAGGCTAAAAGTTGTTTAGAAAACTTTTAGAGCAAAAAGTGGCCAAAACCGGTACAGTGGCCAAAACCGCTACGCCTGCTACTTTCTTGTACTTAAAGTTCTTGGATTCCTAACATTTTGGGACACTAATAAATGTTTGTGACATTATTATTCAACTGTTTCCAAGAAAACATAATATTTTATAGAACTACGGTTAAATAGTTGATTTTTTATGCACTTTATTTGTAAATATGTACTTGACACATCCAGAGACTGCTCGAGTTGACCTAGCTGGTAAATAAACAGATATATTGTATGAACTTTATAAAAAATACGTGTTGAATTTTACGATCACACATTTTTTGGACTGAGTACGAGACTAACTGCGGCTCTGTGTCTTTTCAGTCCCAGTATTCTAATTGAATGAACGCCAGGAAGCGCTCGAAACGGAAATTACCTATTAGTAGTAAGATAGTGGTAACATAATTATTACTTACTAGCGGCCGCCCGCGGTTTCACCCGCGTGGTTCCCGTTCCCGTAGGAATATCGGGATAAAAAGTACATATAAACCTTCCTCTTGAATCACTCTATCTATTAAAAAAAAACGCATCAAAATCCGTTGTGTAGTTTCAAAGATTTAAGCATACAAAGGGACATAGGGACAGAGAAAGCGACTTTGTTTTATACTATGTAGTGATTATGGACGTGATAATCGGATATAATTTGAATGCGAGGCGGATTTAAATATAAATCTATAAGACTATAAGTACCTACTTCATCATCATCATCATTCATCATTATCAGCCTTTCTCGACCCACTGCTGAGCATAGGCCTCTCTTAATTTATGCCAATGACTAAGGTCACAGCCTTAGGTGCTTTTTAACACTGTGCTACGGTTCTGAGCAATTTTCAGCCATACCTACTAAGTACCTACTTACCTATTAAAATTTATTTTTATACTAGCTGACCCGGCAAACGTTGTTTTGCCATATTAACTTATTAAAAAGTAGGTAATCCAAAGCGGCTAAAACTTCAGTGACTACAATACTCTTTGACATACCTCTTTGGAAGCGGCTATGGTAGAAATGACAGTTTTGTATAGTATGACAGTTTATCGATTTTCTATACAAAATACAAAATAATCATTTTTATTTTATTATTTTCCGGAATAAAAAGTAGCCTATGTTAATCTCCAGCTTCCAAACTATCCCCATACCAAAAATCGATTCGTTCCGTGGCTTCGTTTTGACGTGAAAGACGGACAAACAAACAAACAAACAAACAAATAAACAAACAAACAAACACACTTTCACATTTATAATATTAGTATGGACTAGCAGCCGGCAGCAGCGGTTCAACCCGCGAATTTCAACCAAATCCGTTTACTTAGTAGTTTTTGTGCGAAACTTTTTGGCTAATCTTTCATTGGTGTACTTAATCAAAGTTTAAAAGAAACTGAATTATTGAGAAATGTCTAAAAGAGGAATCATCGACCTACGAGTATAACAAGAAAAATTTAACTTGTTTAAAAGTTGAAATGGTTACTGAACTCATTTCATCGCAGTAGAACCACAACTATAGTTGATAGTTGTTAAGATTGATTGATTTGTATACAAATCAAGGCCGATCCGATCATTCTTAATTCATCATCATCATCATCATGTCAGCCGAACGACGCCCACTGCTGGGCATAGGCCTCCCCCAAGGATCTCCACAACGATCGGTCCTGCGCTGCCCGCATCCAGCGGCTTCCCGCGATCTTGACCAGATCGTCGGTCCACCTTGTAGGGGGCCTGCCCACGGAACGTCGTCCGGTACGCGGTCGCCATTCGAGAACCTTTCCGCCTCAACGGCCATCGGTTCTCCGCGCTATGTGTCCCGCCCACTGCCACTTCAATGATGCAATCCTTCGAGCTATGTCGGTTGTTTTAGTTCTCCTGCGGATCTCATCATTTCTGATTCGATCGAGCAGGGAAATACCAAGCATCGCTCTCTCCATTGCTCGCTGGGTGACTTTGAGCCTTCTTATGAGACCCATAGTAAAAGACCACGTCTCACTTCCATAGTTCATTACTGGCAACACACACTGGTCAAAGACTTTCGTCTTGAGACATTGAGGTATTTCGGACGCGAATATATGTCGGAGCTTCCCAAACGCTGCCCATCCGAGCTGGATTCGACGAGAGATCTCTTTCTCAAAGTTGGACTTTCCTAACTGGAATGTCATAGTGTAACATAGTGGTCAACAACTTCGAGTGTAATGTTCCCAACATTAACTGGAGCGGGTGCAACATGGGCATTGAACATGATTTTCGTCTTGTCCATGTTCATCTTAAGACCCACTCTTTGCGAAGCATTACCGAGATCTTCGAGCATTGTGTTCAGGTCTTTCAAGGTCTCAGCCATAAGAACTACATCATCGGCAAACCGTAGGTGTGTTAGGTACTCGCCATTGATGTTGATGCCGTATCCTTTCCAGTCCAGCAGCTTAAAAATATCCTCCAACGCAGCTGTGAACAGTTTGGGAGAGATGACATCTCCCTGTCTCACACCTCGCTGTAGTTGGATAGGATTAGAGCTCTGGTTCTGCAATCGGACCGACATGGTGGCGTTTTGGTATAAGTACCTCAGCACCTCAATGTACCTGTAGTCTATTTGGCACCTCTGGAGAGACTGCAGCACCGCCCAAGTCTCAATCGAATCAAAGGCTTTCTCATAGTCCACGAACGCCAAGCAAAGTGGCAAGTTATACTTTCTTAATTAAATCGGAGTAATTTTAAAGTAACGTTATTTTATTATTGTTACTCTAAGTATTTAATTATCATTACTTCAATAGCTATGTGCTATTTCAATCTCAAATTTAAGGTCGCCTTTAAGACTTAGGTACAATGATTGCACATTGCATCAAAGTTTTGTAAACACAAATATTAATCTAATATTATGTGGTCTCATAGCTCACAGCTCACGACAAATAGTCTGAACACAATATCTCCGGTGCTCTTGAACGAGTCTCGGATCATTGTTCTTCGCAATTGTTGGCCTGGGAACCTCCTATCGTTGTAAAGGCCGTGAAAGCGCGTTTCTCATCCTCTATGTAGTAAACGATACGCCACTTAATGGCCCGACGAGGTGCACTAGGTGTTCGTTTCAAAAATGCTACCATTCTCACATATAACCTCTGTAATGTGTTGTTACTCGGAGCATTATGCCGTTTCTGTAATTAGCTTTCGTAAGTTTATGCGTTGTGGTGCGACTTTGTATCATAATAGAACGGTGATGGTAAAAAGAAGTTCTTAGGTTTTAAATAAAGTTTAAGGCCATCGACAATATAATATAATTCGCGAAATCCAAATGGGATTAGCCACCGCATAAAAATAAGAAGAATATAATATAACTAGCGGATCCTCGCGGTTTTACCCGCATGTTACCCGTTAACGTGCGAATATTGAAATAAAATATAGCCTTATAGCCTTCCTCGATAAATGGCCTATCGAACACAAAAAAAAAATCAATTCAGTTCAGTAGTTTTTGAGATTAGCGCGTTCAAACAAACAAACTCTTCAGCTTTATAATATTACTATAGATAGAACCAGCAGATGAGCGGAGTGTGGTAGAGTTAGTGAAAAAGGGATAAAAATGTTTGCAAATAGCCATCATACAACTACTTATTTTACTACTACGTGCTACTACTCTACATTTTTAGAAGTGAAAATTTGAAGGTGCACATAACCATTTATTACTGGATGACTATAAATCATAATTAGGTGATTGAAACAATTAAATGCAAACGTAAATGACGTCCATATATACATAGTTAAAATAGTACAAACAATCAAAACGAAAAACAATGTACGGAACTGCGAATCTAGATCGTAAAGTTAATAAGCGTTATGTCTGTAAAATTACCGATCAAGATATGAAGAATAATGATCTAATCCTTTAGTTTTCATATTTGATAGATTTGTTCAAAAATTCTTAAGTAGGTACATACCTATGTATTCGATTGGTTAGTCCGACAAGCGTAATTTGTAGAAAAATGCTAATAAAAATAAAGAATTTCCTACAGACCCTTTACGAAATTCATTAAACCAAACCATTAAATAATAAACATACCATTGGTTAACAGCTGTTTTCCGCTTTCAAAGTAAAATAAATATAGAACCGTAAAACAGTGGTAATATATGCACCTATTAGTTTATACGACCTTTCACCCCAACGACAATTTTGTACGAAATGACTGGGCCACGATTCTTTAATGCGACGTCATTTATTTCAGCGAGGAACATTATTTATATTAAGTTCATAGCTACTATTAGCTTTGAAAGGTTACGTTTGCAGTCGTAATATAGTTCATAACTATTATGTAACTATAATTTTATTTTTCTTTGTATTTATTTATACACAGGAATACTGTACAGCTTACGGATAGATTCGATTGTAGTAATAAACTCTACTTTTAAAATATTTGATTTGAATGTTGGATTTATTACAGAATATAAATAGTACAAAAAACCTAGTTATGAGAATTAACTAAGTGTCTATTTTATTCACAAACTTGTTATAAGTACTTACCTAATATGGCAGAATTTAATAATGTTTTGGCTTAACTTACAAGAGAAATTCTGTGTAGTGTAACTCTTAAATGTAAATATCTATTAAACAATGTAATTGATCCTATTGTTGTGTATAAAACCGCACCGAGTTAACAGATCACCTGTCAATCAATGCCGGATCTCTGATCGTCGCTAGATCGTACGTACCTACATCAATCTCGTTATAGACACCGAATAAATACTACCAGTATTCCATCTTCATATAAAGGTCGGACCTCATGACTCACGAGTCTCACGACTCATCGCCTCATCTCGGTTTGACAAGTATGGGAGTTGTTGCGTTCCTACATTTAATATGAAGATATCATACCGTAGCCGTAGCACAATAAACTGTCGCTATGGTACCTAACCGTTATCGTGATCGTATTATTTTGTATAAAAACTTAAGCATCGCCTCTTTCGGTCGTATAAGGAACTAAATCTATACTAATATTATAAAGAGGAAAGATTTGTATTTTTGTATGTAACGAATTTTTACCCACCAATCCGCACTGAGCCCGCGTGGTGGGTCATGGCTCATTCTCCTTATTCATCCATAAGGAAGGCCAGTGCCCCAGCAGTGGGGACATTAAATGGCTGATGATGATGATGTAACGAATAAACTCAAAAAGTACTGGACCGATTTAGAAAATTCCTTTCACCGTTAGAAAGATACAGTCTTCCCGAGTGACATAGGCTATATTTTATCCCGATATTCCCACGGGAACGGGTACCACGCGGGTGAAACCGTGGGCGGCCGTTAGTATATAAATATAATAACTAAATAACTTTTTACAATCACACCAATTATCTAAGCCCATGTTAATTTCATTAAGAAACTGTGTCATGGAAAACTTGATAACGGATAAATATATACATAAGTATTTTTTTGTTTGTAAGTACATACTTAATATACATAGAAAACACCCAGACCAAGACAAATGGACGATGATGAAACAAGAGAGATGTTCATGCACACAAATATTTGTCTTGTTCGGGGATCGAACCCGAGCCCTCAGGCGCAGAAGGCACTAGGTATCCTACCTACCCCTGCGCCAAATCGGTCGTCAGTAACTGAAATTCATTATATGTTTGACATCAGCACTTTGACAGCCTTTGAAGGACAGTGTAGTTTACTATTTGATTACCATAACGATAGTTTTTAACCGACTTCAAAAATTGAAATGGAGGAGGTTATCTATTTGTCGCGTTTATTTTTCATGATTGGGGTAGTATACTGGTAGTATTTACTCTTTGTTATAGGTGTACAAAATTACACTTCCAAACCGGTTGTAGAACACCCACGAACAACACATTCACTCTCAGTTTCCAACAGAATTGTCTTCAGAATGCAATCAAATTTTATTTATTCGTGTTACAACATCGAACAACGCGGCCTTGAACGAACTAATGAAGTTCGAATCTTCTATACATCGGGCTCGTAAATTGTTATCAATCCGAAGTAATAGGCGTTGTAAGAAATAAATGAAGTAATTTCGTATCCGCCCACATAATTGAATGCTTTGGATGCTACTCGTACGTTTTCGTCCGTAGAAAGTTGTTGTGTTTTTTGGATGTGTAAAAAGTTTACGCTATTTGTTATTCTACGTTGTTCTTTTTACGAGAAACAACCCAGAGGTCCTCGATTTAAACTTCTGGCACAAATTTATCGAGCTGCATGCTTAGAGAAATTATACAGAAAATTTACAAATCTCTCCTTTTTTAAAACAATATTTTTTTGCCATTTCATGTCTGCAAAATTCTAATTAAGTTGTAATATAATATGTATGTGTGTGTGTGCGTGCGCAGCATTAATGAAATGCCACAGCACAAAAAATTATGATGACATCCGAGATTAGAAATGAAAAGGTCACTATAACTCATGAATTATATCATTTCACGTTAATACAATGGACATAATCGTAGGCAATAACGGAGAGATGTCGTCGTCCATAAAAATTGTGCTTTTTATGGGCTTGACTTACATAACTTGTGGATTTTCCATTTACTGACTTAACTTTGAGATAGTAAGACGGCCATAAAGATGAACAATACTGCAACACAAATTATTATTCCCCTGGTCCGTTTAAACGTAATGCTGAAACTTCGATTCTGAAAATTTCAGTCTTTAATCTTTTCATACATCTCTAAAAGAAGGCTTGAATTTGAATTAGTCATTTGAAGTTTCAGTTTATTAATATGAAAATATTTTCTCTTGATTTTTAAATTCAAAACGTGTATCCAGCTTTCGCGAATTTGATAAGCAATAAGGGTGTTTATATTGTTTGTCGTAGGTAGGTATGTATATTTATTTTGTGCTCCAGGTCAGAGAGAGTCGGTACGTTGGTGTTTTCTTTTTGTTCTGATAATACGATGGTCAGTCGGATTTTCGAATTGTACATATAGCCTGTTTAGAGAAACTCTTGTACTATTGTAGGATTCGTCACCAGCATTGTGCGTACTTAGATCAGAGATTAATAGGTGTGACATGTGGACGCTGGTGTCTTGTCACGATGTACTTTCTCTTAATGTTCTCATAGGTTTTAGTGTTCACATTTGAACTAAGATCGATCATAGCCAAATTGGTAGAGTTTGACAATGGAAAGCATTGTCAAGGACTATTGTTTTAACGGACTTCCTTATGTGATCGTAAGCCGTGGGAGTAGGTTTTAAGTCGGGTAAAGAAATAGCTGCATGCAATTTTGAATGACAATAAATTATGTAAGTATGTGTATTTTTTAAATTATTTTTATGCATTCACAATGCAATTTTGTAAGTATAGGAAAAATGTGATAGTAAAAAACCACGAGCCCTATAAGTAGCTTTCAGGCGGGATTCGAACCCGCGCCTCCGGGAATCCGGCCCGATGCTCTGACCAACTAAGCTACCGAAAGGCTTATACGACTCGTCGAATTTTGCTATCACTTGTTACGCTGTAGGCCAGCGTTGCTTCATCAATGCGGGTTCGAATCCCGCCTGAAAGCTACTTATAGGGCTCGTGGTTTTTTACTATCACATTTTTCCTATATGTGTATTTTTGTGACCAAAATGGGTTGTAAAATTTTATATTTTAGTTTGATTTTATGAAATCACATTGCAATTTTGTATTCATGGTAAAAAATGTAATAGAAAAGACCAGTTCTACAAGATCCCGTCCGAAATGTAGGTACTTGTGTCTTACAAGTAGATTTCGGACGGGATCTATTGTGCTATAATTCTATTAATAGTAGATTGTACATCAAGTGCATAAAACGTACCATTTTACCCGAGACGTATATATCCATCCGAGCCGCAAGCGAGGGTGGATAGTCAATTCGAGGGTAAAATGGGTTTTGTGTACAAGTTATACACTCTGCTTTTCACTTCGAGTGTGAGGAAACTAAATAAGAATATTGCAAAAAAGAAACAATAAAGACTTCGCCATATTGGCGGGAAGACTTTCTTTTTCTTTTTTTTATACGTGGCAGCACAGTGACTTTAGCATATAACGTAGTCCATAATGCTCTTGAAATACTTATTTCTTACAAAACTCATTAATTTTTTCTAGTTTTATTAATTTAGTAATTTAACATGGATTCTGTACAAAATTAAAGAAACAATGAAATAACAAGTTTATTTAACGAAGTTTAATTGCGTGTGTGACTGTTTACCTGACGACCTTTGTCTTAGAGTCTGAGACTTAGACAAAGATTTTACTTTATGCACTAGAGCATAAAAAGCGATTTTATGCAGCCTATACCCAACATAAACACGAACTTTACGAGCATGAGAAGTGAAAAATTTATTATTAAATTTATTATTTATTAAAATAGTATGGGTTATTAGGTACTTATATACAAATCTGTAAGGTACTCTGTATGTTTTTTTTATAAATTTCTTTGGACAAAAGTTTACTCAACAGTATCGACTGTAGATACAATGATAACATCATGATGGCGACATGATTGATCCTCTATCAAACTCTAACTGCCATAGCTATCTCTGTGGGATTCTCAAAAATAAAAGTTAAAATATAGTCTACACGTACTCGATCAAAATCATTCGTCTTGTATCAAGAGAATCAACAAAAGATGTGTCTTGATTTCCCAAGTATAATGTCTGGTAGCGGCGTTACGGATGACGAACGATGAAATAGATATAAAAATGTTTAAAACCATCAATACACTGTTCCAATACCAAACTATAGTAGCTTGAGCACTAGTATTATGGTTATTAGAAACAACGACGGGTATACACCCAAACCCGAAGAAAATATTGAAAAGCTCGTTTACTATATTTACCGACCGGGAATCGAACCAGGGATAGCGGCACGTTGAAAACCAGGGTGCTTACCATCAACTCTTATTGCGGTTTTGTTTAGGACCTAAACTGATCTGCTTCGCTTATTCGTACCACGACAGTTTAATATTAATGACAGCGATTCAGTGATCGATCATTGACATTTCACAGCCGCTAAGCTGTCAGGAACTCTTATTTGACTTATAACCCGGTCGATTTAACATGTCACCTGCAGGTTATACCCGTCCCTCTCACTCTCCGGGCATGACAGAATCGAGTGAAAGAGACGGGTAGAAGAAAAAGGACAAAAATCGTTCGGTCATTAACATTTAGCAATTCATTTGCGATCCAGTTTTTAGAAGGTCAGAGTACGAAAGAAAGCAATTCATTTTAGGAACCTATTCTGCATCGCGCTATTTTTGAATCGCTGTCTTAAAGTTGATGGTAGGCACCATGAAGTTTGACTTAATACTCTGAGGTAACTGGAGCTCTCACCCTGAATAAAAAAGTGTCGCCACCAAATTTGACATTTATGTATGTAGTGGCTGTCAGCTGTCTCATATGACCATACGTATTTTTTTAAAGTGTAGGTGAGACGGAAGACAGCCACTGTGTTATTTGTGGTATTCAAAAAATTGTTCGTACTGCACGCTCCATGGAGCTCTCACCCTGAATAAAAAAGTGTCGCCACCAAATTTGACATTTATGTATGTAGTGGCTGTCAGCTGTCTCATATGACCATACGTATTTTTTTAAAGTGTAGGTGAGACGGAAGACAGCCACTGTTATTTGTGGTATTCAAAAAATTGTTCGTACTGCACGCTCCAGTTACCTCAGTATTAAGTCGAACTTCATGGTAGGCACCCAATGCGTACAACACTCGGCTCGGCCACGGAGGCACAACGTAGTATTTATTTTTACCCTGTGACGGAGGCACAGTAAATATACGAGTATATGCTGGAGGTAGTCAAAATGATGAATTTCGACGTTTATGAAAGTAAAACAGCTGAATATCGGGTTGCTATACTAGCTGCATTGTGAGCTCTTCGTTCGTGAGCTTTTTGTTTACTTGGTATGAGTTATTTACTTCTTTGACCAATACTGGGTCAATTTCATGGTCTATCAAAACAATCATTTCTATCAAAAACGGGCACAATTCAAATGAATGTGAAAATTAGAAGCACCATAATATTATCTATCATCAATTCATCATTCATCCTACATTCTAATGTAGCTACTTACCACGACCTTCTAAATGGATAAGATATGGGTGAAATTGGAAGACGAGATGTCTGTGTAGTGTGGTAGTGTGGTGGTGTCTTGTAGGTATAGGTATTAGCTACCTACAAGACACACTGCACAGACACTTTAGTCGGGACAGTTGACTTAAATATAAGCTATCAACATTCTAGATGCGCAGTATTGAAGCCATAAAATATAGTAACAGTAATTGGTCGCCGGCGAAAGGCTTACCCTTTGCTCTCACCGCAGTGGGACGTACGCGGGTATCTTTAGCTCACATTCTAGTTTAAAGGGTCAATAGTCACAGACCAGCTCTCTAGATTATTTGAATACTTTGACTAAAGTCTTCCCAGTGCATAGATCCCAGTTTTCTTTTCATGTACCTACATAAGTAGTTGGAAATCAAGAAGATGGCATTAAAAAATTGTTTTTATTAAAAATAGAACCGCCTCCAAAAAAATGTCTAATGAAAACCGTATCAAAATTGGTTCAACCAAACGTGAGATAATCACGGACAACATTTATACGGATCAAACTGAAAATCTCCTTTTTTGAAGTCGGTTGTAATACCAAACCTCCTTTTTGAAGTCGGTTAAATACCAAAACCTTCTAAATTGAATAAATACTTTTTTCGCGCATTTCGCGGACAACGGACTATTATTTTATTTTGTGATAACGGGTCAAACTGAGAACCACCTTTTTTGAAGTCGTTTAATAGGTAAATACTAAAACCTTCTCTAAAATGTAACAAACTGTACTTTCCTGAAAACCGCATGAAAATCGGTTCAGCCAAACGCGAGACAATCGCGGACAAACATAGATACATACCTACATACTCAAACTATAACCTCCTTTTTGAAGTCGGTTAAAAAATGCATGGCATTTCTTTCCGATTACCATTCCATTATTATCGCACAGACCGTGCCGTGGTCTTTGTATCATGTGGTTTCTATCTATAGAAGGTCGATATATCAATCATTTTGTCTGTGCTTTTATAGACAAAACAAGAAAAGGAAACGAGTCAAAGATGTTTGATCACGAACGTCCACTGTTTGCTTAGATTGAAGTCACGACTCGATGACTTTCAATCACTACGCGGTGGACGCGGCTAAGTACCTACCTTTCTTACTTTTTAGGGGTCCTAACTTAGATTCAATGAAGAACTTTATCGTGAGACCGTTTGCTTTCTTTGAGTGTTTCCATCACTGAGCTTTCATTGGGTGGTGTTTAGTTCCTTTCGGGCGCCATGGCAACTGAGTTTCGCAACCAGTTGCGAAAAAGGTATTTTTATTCTTTCTTGGCAGCTAGTTGCGATAGCAAATTTTTTTCTTTATACGCAACCAGTTGCCAACAAAGAATACTTTTGCCGCCATGGCTACTGAGTTTCGCAACCAGTTATGAAAAAGATTTTTTTATTCTTGCTTGGCAACTTACTTACTTTACTTGGTCTCACCATAAACCGCGATAAATCCTACTAGATGATAGTAGTAGATTGCAAAACTAAAAATCGTACCTTAAGTGACGGCATACATGCAGCGCTATCGCTAATCGTGTAAATTTATCTTCGGAATAATTATGGTTCTTGGCGTATTTCCAATCGTACCTAGGTACTTATAACTTTGTATTGCTTATGTAATGAAATCTATAATTTTATTATTAGTCTAATACAGAACCTTTTGATTTCATACCAAAATTAACATTTCTGAATGCAGTCTTTATAATTATCTCTAAAATTACATTCAATATGAATATTTTTAAAGAGGCGTCGTTATCTTTTATCTTGTCATGGTATTATGCTTATTTACAAAACTACACTTCTTTGCAAGAGTCTATACATACTTCTATACTAATATTATTAAGTTTTTTTTGTTTGATAACTATAAAAAAACCAATAACTAGGTACAGGCTTATTTTCAAAATTCTTTCACCAACATCATCTTTCACCAACATCACCAACATCATTTTAGGTCCAATCCACTAGAGGTCAGTGGTCCAATCCTATTCGTACTCTACATAAATGACATACCTAACAAAAGCGACCAATCATAAATGTTGTTTATTTGCTGATGACATCTCTATTATTGTGACGACTAATAAGAATAATTTTACACTACGTGACCATGAAAAGGACATCAATGATACTATTGACAACATTATTAAATGGCTCGAGAATAATAATTTAAAAATTAATTTACTTAAATCAAATTATATACAATTTAATCAATCCATACACTCTAAATACAATTTTAAATTAAACATTGATAATATAGAGGAAGTAACACAAACCAAATTTTTAGGGGTTACTATAGACCAAAACATAAACTGGAAACTACATGTAGAAAATTTGTGCAAAAGGGTTAATCAATTTGTATACGCTCTCAACAAAGTAAGTAGGGTAACTAACAGGGAAACAACAGTTACAACCTATCGCGCATATTTAGATTCTATATTACGATACGGATTAATTATATGGGGCAATGGCACAGACGCTAGCAAAGCATTTATCGCACAAAAAAGATGTGTCAGGCAGGGCTATCTGTGGTATCCTACCTGATGAGTCCTGTCGACCATATTTTAGGGGCCTTAATTTGCTACCGCTACCATCGCTGTACATCTACGAGATTAGCATTTTTGTATATTATCACATGTACCTATTTAAGAAAGTTCAAGATGTTAACTTTAGGCTAAAGAGAAATCCTAATAGATCCTAAGTAATAATCCAAAATCGGAAAAATATAACAAAAACTGTATTGCACATGGCAATACGAATTTATAATAAGATACCCGGTGAATTTAAAAATCTCAGCTTCAATTTGTTTAGAAGTAAATTATATACGTGGCTTATGGACAAAAACTTTTCTGACATTAAGCAATTTCTAAACAGTAAATATTAGATTTAATTATTGTATTGTACTGTGTATACCATGTTTTGCGCAAATAAATATATTATGATTATGATTATGATCAAGCTACATTATTCCTGAGTGTCATCATCATATCAGCCGAACGACGCCCACTGCTGGGCATAGGCCTGGTAGTGAGGCAGTAGGCATAGGTGGAACTGAGTGTCATATACCTATGCTATACTATATCCCGATATTATCACGGCAAAGGGTATCACGCGAGCAGCTAGTTTCAGTAATATTAAAATCGAATTTTTCATCCTTTCCTCGGATCTTGGTGTAAGTATGTGGTAATATCCGTTCTTGTTTTCCAAATTCCATAATACTAGTATTCAATTTATTGGTATTGGAACAATGTACCTATGTATGTGATGGTGTCCAATAATTATTTATAACTAGCCTTCCGCCCGCGGCTTCGCTCGCTTGAACTGCACAACACAACGTTATCCCGCGGCAATGTGATATTTATCCAGAATAAAAGAAATCTATTTCACTCTCCAGCTTTCAAACTATCCCCAGACTAAAAATTACGTCGATCCGTTGCTCTATTTTGACGTTTAAAACGGACAACCAAACAAACACACATTCACATTTATAATATTAGTAGATATGGATTCTTACCTCTTACTTGTGTTCTGTTTTTCTGTGGGTACCAGTTTGGGTAATCATCTACTTATAATAACTGTAATTGTACTAAACTTACTGCTTTCTCTGTACTATTTGAATTTTGACCCGCCCTACCAGGCTTACCGAGAAGGGCGTAGTTTATGTAAATCGTGGAATCTTGTAAAAGAAACTTGCTGCTTTGATGTCTTTGTCTACATTATCACACCCACTTTTTATGATCGAACACTTAACTATCTTACATAGATGATGCAATAAAAGTGGCATCGATATTTACTCTGCTTTTCACAGTTGGAAAACAGGTATTAGGGGTACATACGACTATTGACAATATCAGTGAGATACTATTGCGATAAAAGTGCAAGGAATGGTGTATCAAATTTTACCGTATGTGAATGATTACCTACCTACTGGTAAAAATGTTCAGAATCAGCGTGTATAATATAAGAATATGTGAAAATTATTTTTCGCAAATACCTACACTATTACTAAAATGTCTTACGGGTATAGTAAGATAATATGTGGTGAACATTTGTAATGTTCACTTGATAATTTTTGACACTTTACATTCTATTTCACTAAGAAACAATTTAAAACAAATATACAGAACCAGCAAAATTTCAAAAGTAAAGGGTGTGAATGTTTTGAACTTTGTCTTTGAGTGTCAGAGTATTTTCTAAATGAGTTAGTTGTTACGCCAATTTATTATTGTTTATAAAGGTCACTCTTTGTTGAAATTTGTTGAATTAATATTAAGAACGAAATGGAAAAACAAGAGATTATGTTAGAGCCAGTGCCTGACAGAGATGGATGTTAGAAAACTTTCTAATATTTATTTGTTGTTAGGAATTTGATAAGCACGCTATAGTTCTTTTAGAGGTCTTAACCAACTCTGTGGTTTAGTGGTAAACACCGCCGGTATCAGACCCAGAGGTCCCAGGTTCGATTCCCAGTGGGGGTACATATTGTATTCAGTTTGGTTGGCGAAAGGGCTTGTTCAAAGTCCGCCTGGCTAGCTACCACCATCTATCTATATCCGGCGCCATAACAATTTTCACTATTGTTGTTTACCGGCAGTTAGAGTTGAGATGCCAGTTCCTCAGTGATTGAGGATTCCGGAAGTAGTGCGCTTCCACCTTAAGCTTTATCATTACTTAACATGTAAATATGTTGAAAATTATAATGCGCTTGTTAACGCTAATTTTATTTCTGGTAATTAAGTATTTTTAACACGCTTTTATTAGCTTCACCTGTAACTAAGTCACAATGTAAGAAAATCTTGGAATTAAATTTTAACCTACTTCTAATGGACGTATCGATTTGAAACTTTGCAAGTTTATAGGAATCTGATGACAATTCAATAATTTGCTACGATCGGGCTGATCCGATGATGGAGTCAAGAGGTGGGCATTCGAACTCCTTAATGGCGCCTAGGAAACCCCTCCAGTTTGAGCTCATTTGTTTCGTTCTGATGAGGCATATTCGCTTTACTTGGTAGTGAGGATCTGATGATCGAGCAGGGAGGAAGTCAGTGGCACTCCTTAATGACCACTAGGAAACCCCTCGAGTTTGGACTCATTCGTTCTCTTTCTGATGAGACCTATTTGCTACGATTGGTGGTGAGAGTCTGATGATGGAGCAGGAAGGAAGCCAGTGGCACTCCTTAATGACCACTAGGAAACCCCTCAAGGTTGGGCTCATTTGTTTCCTTCTGATGAGACCTATTCGCTACACTTGGTTGTGAGGTTCTGATGATGGAGCAGGGAGGAAGTAAGGGTTCGGCTTGCGCATCCGGTAGGTACTTAACTAATAGACTCCACTTGAATTTGTAAAACTAAATACATACAATCACGTCTTTGAGTTAGAATGCTTACGGGGTGGGCAGACACATGAATGGACTGTGAAATCCATTACCATCCATCCATGGTTTGCCAATTTTTAAACTTAAAGTACAAAATAAAAAAAACACTTTCATAGGAACAGATTAAAAAGTACAAAATAACTGTCTATTCAGTAACTGAAATTAAAAAGCGTGGTGCGCGTTGTTAATATTAGGTAAATAATAAATAAATAGTGCCGTGTAGTGCCGGCACATAAAAAGAATAGCACTACCCCCTCTCTTCCCGTGGGTGTCGTAAGAGCAGACAGAGGGAAAACTGCCAAAGGAGATGGGCAGCAGCGTCTCCATTTAACAGCAGGCCATACTGCGATCGCCAACCCGCCTGCCAAGCGTGGCGATTATGGCAAAACCCCCCGATATGGATACACACAACAAAAATCGGCCCCCAGTCCCCGGCGGCCCCGCTATTCCTAGCTACGGTAGCGGCTATGGTAACGGCGGGGCAGGGGGTGCTAAGAATCCCCGGGTAGGCTCCGGCTACCAACACCGACGACTTGACCTGGCAACCTACAACACGCGCACGTTGAGGCTCGACGAGAAGCTTATAGAGTTGGAAGAGGCAATTAGTAAGTTGCATTGGGATATTATTGGGTTGAACTAAAACGACCGACATCGCTCGAAGGATTGCTCAGTTGAAGTGGCAGTGGGCGGGACACATAGCGCGGAGAACCGATTGCCGTTGGGGCGGAAAGGTTCTCGAATGGCGACCGCGAACCGGATGACGTTCCGTGGGCAGGCCCCCTACAAGGTGGACCGACGATCTGGTCAAGGTCGCGGGAAGCCGCTGGATGCGGGCAGCGCAGGACCGATCGTTGTGGAGATCCTTGGGGGAGGCCTATGCCCAGCAGTGGGCGTCTTTCGGCTGACATGATGATGATGATGATGATTATTGGGTTATCTGAAGTCCGAAGAGAGGGGGAGGACTCGATTACCCTTCAATCCGGTAACTTACTATACCACCGGGAGGGCGACCAACAGTCCCAAGGTGGTGTCGGGTTCATCGTCCATAAATCCCTTGTCAACAACGTGATCACCATCGGAAGTGTCTCGAGCAGGGTAGCGTACCTGATACTCAGATTATCGAAACGATATTCGCTGAATGTTATCCAGGTCTACGCTCCGACCTCGAAACACGATGATGTCGAAGTGGAGGCTATGTATGAGGAGATCTCTAAAGCCATGCATAGCTATAAAACCCACTACACGGTTGTGATGGGGGATTTTAATGCTAAGTTGGGGCAACGCTGTGGTGATGAGTTGAGAGTGGGGCAATTTGGATTTGGGCAACGGAACGAAAGGGGCCAGATGCTGGCAGACTTCATAGACTTCATCATCTATATGATGAACTCCTTCTTTAAGAAGCCCGTAAGCCGCAAATGGACCTGGATTAGTCCGGACGGTAAAGTCAAAAACGAGATAGATTTTATTATGTCAACGAGGAAGCAAATATTCAATGATGTCGTTGTCATCAACGCCGTAAAGACGGGAAGCGATCACCGCATGCTTAGAGGCACATTGAATATCAACGTCAAGCTGGAAAGATCTCGACTAATAAAATCTACGCTCCGACCAATAACGGCTCAAATTCAAAACCCCGAGTGCTTTCAGCTCGAGCTCCAAAACCGCTTCGAAGCCCTTGAGAACAGCATCGATATGGACGATCTATACAACATGGTGGTGGATACTGTCCGCACGGTAGGGTCCAAGCACTACAAAACCCACCGTCCTAAATTAAAGAAACTCTCCAGCCACACTATCCGACTCATGGATCAGAGAAACGAAATGAAACTACAGAACTCAGCGGATGCCCTTCGTTATCGACAGCTAAATAGGCAGATCTCCAAGTCCTTGACAAGCGACCTTCGCCAATTTAATACCGAGCGTATTAAAGAGGCCATTGAGCGGAACAAAGGCTCCAAAGTGTTCGCTAGAGATCTGGCTATAGGGCAAAGTCAACTGACGAGGCTGCAAGCTGAGGACGGTAGTATCATTTCATCAACACCTGAAATCCTGAGGGAGATTGAGAGTTTCTATGGACAGTTGTACTCCACGCAAACACCTGTTGAAAGTAAGGCTACAGAACCTAGAGCCAAGCTTACTCGACACTATACCGAAGATATCCCGGACGTCAGCCTGTACGAAATTAGAATGGCTCTCAAGCAGCTCAAAAACAACAAGGCAGCGGGTGATGACGGAATCACAACAGAACTTCTGAGAGCGGGCGGTAAGCCGATACTTAAGGGCCTTACAGAAGCTCTTCAACTCTGTCATCCTTGAGGGCAAAACGCCAAAGGCATGGGGCAGAAGCGATGTGATGCTGTTCTTCAAGAAGGGTGATAAGACTCTCTTGAAAAACTACCGACCCATCTCGCTTCTGAGCCATATCTACAAGTTGTTTTCGAGAGTCATTACGAATCGTCTCGCTCGCAGGTTCGACGACTTCCAACCTCCCGAACAAGCCGGGTTCCGAAAAGGTTTTAGTACCATAGACCACATTCATACGCTGCGGCAAGTTATACAGAAGACCGAAGAGTATAACTTGCCACTATGCTTGGCGTTCGTGGACTATGAGAAAGCCTTTGATTCGATCGAGACCTGGGCAGTGCTGCAGTCTCTTCAGAGGTGCCAAATAGACTACAGGTACATCGAGGTGCTGAGGTACTTATACCAAAACGCCACCATGTCAGTCCGACTACAGAACCAGAGCTCTAATCCTATCCAACTACAGCGAGGTGTGAGACAGGGAGACGTCATTTCTCCGAAACTATTCACAGCTGCGTTGGAGGATATTTTCAAGCTACTGGACTGGAAAGGATTCGGCATTAACATCAATGGCGAGTACCTAACACACCTGCGGTTTGCCGATGATGTAGTTCTCATGGCTGAGACCTTGGAAGACCTGAACACAATGCTCGAAGATCTCAGCAATGCTTCCCAAAGAGTGGGTCTGAAGATGAACATGGATAAGACGAAAATCATGTCCAATGCCCATGTTGCATCCGCTCCAGTTAATGTTGGGAACATTACACTCGAAGTTGTTGACCACTATGTCTACCTAGGACAGGCAATCCAATTAGGTAAGTCCAACTTCGAGAAAGAGATCTCTCGTCGAATCCAGCTCGGATGGGCAGCGTTTGGGAAGCTCCGGCATATATTTGCGTCCAAAATTCCTCAATGTCTCAAGACTAAGGTCTTTGACCAGTGTGTGTTGCCAGTTATGACTTATGGAAGCGAGACGTGGTCTTTTACTATGGGTCTCATAAGAAGGCTCAAGGTTACCCAGCGAGCAATGGAGAGAACGATGCTTGGTATTTCTCTGCTCGATCGAATCAGAAATGATGAGATCCGCAGGAGAACTAAAACGACCGACATCGCTCGAAGGATTGCTCAGTTGAAGTGGCAGTGGGCGGGACACATAGCGCGGAGAACCGATGGCCGTTGGGGCGGAAAGGTTCTCGAATGGCGACCGCGAACCGGACGACGTTCCGTGGGCAGGCCCCCTACAAGGTGGACCGACGATCTGGTCAAGGTCGCGGGAAGCCGCTGGATGCGGGCAGCGCAGGACCGATCGTTGTGGAGATCCTTGGGGGAGGCCTATGCCCAGCAGTGGGCGTCTTACGGTTGAAATGATGATGATGAATAAATAAATAATAAATGAAATCTTTATTAACCATATTAACATTAACGCCCGAATTCTCGAACGCAAATCATCTTTGGGAGCGTCTCAAACATCATGGCATCTCTTTCATACGTTTGACATTTAAAGTGACAGGGCGATGTGTGAGATGTGAGACGCTACGAGTAGCGTACGAGTATTCGGGCATAAGATACATAGGTAGGCAGTTATTCATAGCATTGCATGATGTTAACATTGCACCGACAAACGATTCGAAGGCATCGAGTTACAGTGATTTCTACACTAGGCTAGGCCTGTCATGTAGACAATCATATGTCACATGTTACCAAAATGTATATAAAACGCGACAATCGTCAGTAAATATTTACTTTAGAAAAATGAAAAATGTTGAAAACAGATTGAGATAATATAATGGACGTTTGTGTGTGTGTGTGTGTGTGTGTGTGTGAGTGTGTGTGTATGTTTCGTAAGAGTGTTTGTGGAATGCTAAGAAGACTAAAAAGTACAAAATAACCGTCATTTTGTACTTTTTAGTCTGTTCCTATAAAAGTGTGTTTTTTTTTAGTTTTTTAAACTACATATTTTTACAATGTAGTTAAGTTTCTCCATATGATAAACACACTTTCATCTACAAATTTTGAATTTTGCTACATTGTTGAACTGAAAGTGCCAAGTTATTACTTAATGTAAGTACTTAATTGTTTAAAAAAACCTGTAAAAACTTACTGGTCCAATTTCTATACTTTTCATAATGATATTATAGATATACTAGCGGCTTCACACGATTTTACCCGCGTGGTACCTGTTCTCGTGTGAATATCGGGATGTAGCTCATGTTGCTCAGCTCAGGAAGAGTATCTTTGTAATGGTGAAAGAATTTTTTAAATCGGTTTTTGCGTTTATCCATTACAAACAAACAAACAAACAAAAAATCAATTCTTTCCTTTTTATAATAGGTATAAGTTATAATTAGGCATAAATTAAAATTACCTATACTTACTTAAAATTTATTCCATCTCTCCATAAAACAATAATCTTTTCACTTATCAAGGAGGATAATATCATTATCATCTAAAACAATCTGAGTACAAATTCTTCACCTAGTTTTCACTTTCACGTATTTCGGGCATGAGAACAACATCAATCTGCTTATGTCACAGCAAGAAAGCATTGCGTTTTGTCGAGCAATTAAGTAAAAGTTCTTTTGATGAGCCGTGCGAACTAAGCCTGATCTAGCCGGGAGATGACCTGCGGTCAACTTTACGGTCGTAAAAAGGGCTACCATTGTAATAAAGATAGACATATAAGACAAAATTCTAAGTTAACGAAGTTAGCATTTAGAGTAGGTATTTCATAAAAAGGTTAAATAAATAAATTGAACAAATATTGGACACCATAATCCCAAATTAAGAACCTTATGCTCGTGTTATGGCAATTGGAAACAACGACGGCTATTACCACATACACCCAGACACGAAAAATACTGAAAAGTTCGTTTTCAACATTTAACCGACCGGGAATCGAACCCCGGCACACAGAAAAAGCGTGCAATATAAAGTACGAACAATGAAATGTCTTAATAATATGGAGCCAGTGAATCGATCGAACGATCAATATCAACATAAGTACATAGCCGGTATGGTAATAATACTATTATGCGATATTATTGGACCTGCACGCGTAGCATGACAAACCCGAGAAGAGATTTGTCTACCTCGAAAGTCTATAATTGACAGCTGAACAAAAGGTTTCTACACGATGAAATGTCATTTTTGGCGTTTCGATGTAGACAAAACCTTGGTATTTGGTATTGACACTTTTCCATATTTAGACTCATATTTGGTCCGTTATGCGTGAGCATGGCTAGCTCCTTCCAGAAGCGCAGAAGCCTCCTGGGGCGTTCACAGTAGGCTTCTAGGAGCGACCTCACCTCTGTGAGGATTTCTGTTCGTTGTGCGGCCAAACCCACGCACTCCAGGATTACGATAGACAAAACCTTTCTCGAGTTCATCATGCTACGCGTGCTGGACCCGGTGAACTTCGTTTCACCTGCTTCCCACTAATGTCACATATTAAAAGTAATCCAAAGCGGCTAAAACATCAGTGATTAGTTGATTAGGTACAAACATGAAGCTCGACTTAATACTGAGGTAACTGGAGAGTGCAGTACGAACAATTTTTTGAATACCACAAATAACACAGTGGCTGTCTTCCGTCTCACCTACACTTTAAAAAAATACGTATGGGAATATGAGACAGCTGACAGCCACTACATACATAAATGTCAAATTTGCTGGCGACACTTTTTTATTCAGGGTGAGAGCTCCAGTTACCTCAGAGTATTTAAGTCAAACTTCATGGGTACAAACCTACCTACTCTTTGAAAGCGGCCATGGAATTAATGTAAGTTTTGTTAGCACGTCAGTTAATGATGTTCCTTACAATCCCGCGGGATTGTGATATTTTTCCGTGATAAAAGTAGCTCTATGTTACTCTCCAGCCACTCTCCAGCCCTCAATCTATCTATCCCCATACCACAGAATACATAATAGTACCTACTAAAGTTATTATACTTATTATTATTTATTATTTATTTATTTATTGCTCGCGCTTTGTTTTGTTTGTGTTATTTATACAGCTATGCACAATGCACATCACGTTTTTGAGCACTCTTAAATCACGGTGTGCTTGGCTCTAAACATCTGTGAAAACTAAAAAGAGTACGTAGATTATTATTATTATTTATAGGGGGGACGCCAGCGAAGCCGGACGGACAGTCACCTAGGTCGGGACCATTGCACCCAGTTCCCCAAGTCCCCTGAAAGCTGAAAGCAGGGGGGAGGCGGGGTAGGTAGCTAATCCATACCATACTAATTCTATAAACGTGAAAATGTGTTTGTTTGTTTGTCCGTCTTTCACGACAAAACGGAGCACCGAATCGACGTGATTTTTGGTATGGGGATAGTTTGAGAGCTGGAGAGTGACATAGGCTACTTTTTATCCCGGAAAAACATCACATTCCAACGGGATAGCGTCTCGTGTAGTCCACGCGGGCGAAGCCGCGAGTGGAGGCCTTTTTTATATATTTAGAAAAAAAGTGACATTTACTAGGCACTGATAAAATGACAAAAATTAAATAAACTAAGAGGAGCATAAATGACTAACGTTTTGCGGTAAATTATTTGGAAGTATGACAGTAATTCTCTCTCAAGTTTCTTAATATTAATGTTTATTGCTATTTATTGTACAAGAAATGAATTGTAACGACTTCCGATCGACACTATCAGTGAGATATTATTATGAGAAAAGAGAAAAGTGCAAAGAATGGTCGTGGGATCTTCACACAATAGCTCCGATATGTCAAGTCTTCGTGTTTCACCGTATTTTCTACGTAATTACTAAATTAATACTGATTTACATGTTGTGACTAATTGGCTGTCAAACAGACCCGGATATCGTAGTAATACTTCACATAATTATCCTAAATAGACATTATGTTACAGGAATTATTCAAAATTTACTATAAGCTAACCTCAACATAAGGTTTCAAAAATTATGTTAAATGATATGATGAAATTATGATTAATCTTATTTATTTCCTTTGTTTCAGATACTGCGGTTACTCCTACTCTTCGCAGCCACAAGATGCAGAGGTGATTTAAGCAATGGATATCGCAATGGGAAGGCAGCATCACAATTTGGAGAACTATTGAAACCTCCACCACCGCCGCCTTTATCCCCATTGTACCCAGTGCCATTTCACGGAGGTGCAGGAAGAACGCAGAGGCAGAATGCCGACATTGGCTATCAGTACCAACCACCCCCTCCCCCACCGCCGCCTCCACTTCCGACCTCATCAAATTTTAAGTTTCCTGCTCCATTCTACAAGCAATACAACTTCAACTTTGTACCACCACCTCAACCATTCACTACGACACCGTCTCCTTCACTGTTTCAAAAAGTATCGGGTTGGTTATTCTCGTCGCAACAGAATGGTTATGATACAGGGTCAAATAATCCAGAACCAGTGAAGAAAGACTGTAATCCCTGTAATGCAATGCCATGGATACCAGTTATTCGATATGATTTAGGAGCTAAAAATGTACATATCAATTCGAATCCTTCGTATAGTCCTACGTATGGACCGCCGAGTCCTACTGCTTATCTGGATGCCCAAAATATTGCCTCTTTCAAACCTCATTCTTTTCGGCAGCAACAGAGCTTGCCTCAAGTCTCTACTGGAGTACCGCATGCTGTATACGGACCACCTAACCAACAGCACAGTTTTGCTAATATTCCAAGTTCCACTTACGGTCCACCAATATCCACGTATGGACCACCAAGTCCCACGCACACAATTTTACTTCCTTCTCAAAGTCCTCTTAGTTCCACTTTCTCAGTTCCTAGTTCATCTTATTCGGCACCAAGTTCTTCATATGGAATTCCCAGTTCTTCATTCGGACATTCCAGTTCACCATATAGTATATCAAGTACAACGTATGTAACTACTTCACCATCACCTCCACGTTTTTCTCCTAGTCCCCTTACTTCTACATATGGAGTACCTACACCATCCTATGAACAAGAACTACAAAATAATCAACACCAAAGTGATATAGAAATTTTGAGAAGCCCGGATCTTGACTTACAGCTACCTAGAGTCACTCCGCCCACTACTTTTAAAAATTCTTATGGAGAGACTATATCCAATAGCTACATTTCAGATATACCCTACTCGGTGTCAGCTTCAGCTGCAGAATCAACAAAAATAAAGACCGAAGTATTACCGAATTCTTCTAATCCACTTGTTCCAAACGTGTCACTAGCTTTAGCAAATCCAGCCCCGTTCACTTTAAATAGAGGCAGAAACATTCATACTTTGCAACCAGTTGCATTACCTAATCTTAGTGTGTCACCTTTACCCCCTATATTCAATGCTCGCCCATTCAGACCTGCTTCCCAGTACCCACAAAATCTGATAAATGGAATAAACTCCATGCAACACTCATCTAGCAACGTTAAAATTGAGCATAGTGTGCCCGTCGCTGAATTCACGCATTCCATAGACTATCCAGCTACAATAATTCAATCACCTGTTATTGAAGTAAATGCTCCAAAACAGTTCAACCAATCAAAGGCCTACAGAAACATACCAAATGCGTATGTGGTAAATGAAATACGTGACATATCTTCTCAAGCTTCTGAAGACCACGTCTCGTCCACAAAAACACTGCAAGATGCGAGTTTTGAAAGCACAGGTGTCGATGTTGGAAACGAATTGTATGACTCGGGAATACCTCCACATTTTAAGAATACAAAACTTCCTTCAAATCATAAAACAGAATTTGCTGATTTACGTGGAGTAAAGGATGAAGATGTCGATAAATATAGAACTGAGAGTAATTTACAAAACATTGATTCACCGTTACTTTATTTAAAACCGAGTGCACCTCATAAAGGATATGGAGATTTTGTTTTAGCTATTTCAACTCCAGCAAATGAAAATGAATACGAAATTTATGACGACATTCCAACAACAGAATCAACTCAAACTTCAACACATGCAACGGCTTGGGATGAATCTAGAAATGATTACAATGACGGACAACCACCTCCAACCGCAGCACAAGAAAGTGTACATAAACCAAAGATAGTCCAGATAATAGTCCCATATACCTCAAGCAAAGAAAATAACTATAATAACTTTAATTATATAAAAAATCTTGATGACTGGGCACATGCTCAGGAAGAAGAATACAAAGCACGTAAAATACCATCAAACACTGAACATCCTTACGCTAATACGGCATCAGATAGCTATGATAGTTCCGGTTCAACAACCGAAGACACGACACAACCTGTAACGGAAGAGTATGAATCTGAACTTCTAAATCCAGCTGCAATTTTGAATGATTTATATGATGTTAAAGAACCTCCATTCGATATTATTAAACTTCAACATACTATTGATGATTGGACAGAACAAGAATATTCTGAACAGCACAAGACAGTCCAGAAAAACCGTGGGTCGGAAAAATTCGCGAAGCAAATACCTGACGACTACTTTACCACTACCACTCCAAGTTCATATGTAACACCCATTAAAAATTATGAGTACGATTATGATCACGAAGGTTCGAGTAGCATTCAACATGCTGTTACGGAGAAAAAAAATAAAGCTTTCAAGGAATACAACTCAATAGAAAGACCAAAGTCGAGATACAAAAGTGGGAAGGATGATGAATTTCGGGAAAAGCAAAAGCTACACATCTATACAGCTGCGTCATCGTTTAGAGGTACTACCACAACTCCAGCACCGTGGGGGAAAATACTTACATCGATTTCTCCACTAACTAAAGAAAAGGTTTACGTTGTTACATCGAAACCTTGGCGAGAAGCTCGCAATGTCAGCGAAGATTGGTATGAAGATGAAACTTTTGAATCTAAGAAAACAAGCAGTGAGGACAGTGGAACGTCGTCTTCGGACAACTTGCCTTTTAAGTCACCGAGGTTTATAAACAGACCTTCGCTTGGCTTCACTTCACCTGACAATAATGACTCTATGAACTCTGAATCTTCGTATGGATTTTCAAAAAGCTGGTATCAAAGTAGTAAGTATTTTTATGCCTTGGAAAAAATGTAATAACGTACATTTCCTAAGCAAGATAAAAAAATAACTTATTATATTTATTTTACAGTAAATGATCTGGAGAATCGAGGCGTTGGAAACAACACGACGTGGCCAGAAGGTTCTGCACAGAAACATACCACTAACACGGACGAGGTTTTAATTCAATTAACTAACTTTTCAGCACTACTTCTCAAATTAAAACTTGTAATAAAAGCTGCAATGTACATATTTTGCACATAATTAATCAGTTCATCTATACTTATTATAACAGTCGTCTATACTAATATTGTAAAGTGGAAAGATTTGTTTGTTTGTTTGTTTGCATCGAATAGGCTCCGAAACTACTGGACCGATTTAGAAAATTCTTTCACCATTAGAAAGCTACATTCTTCCCGAGTGACATAGGCTATATTTTATCCCGATATTCCCACGGGAACGGGAACCACGCGAGTGAAACCGCGAGGATCCGCTAGTACTTATTATTAAGATTATTAGATTACTGGCTTTCCGCTTGTGGCAGGTGGCGTCTTGCTCGCCCGCGTAAGCTAGGCGATATTTATCGTGAGAATTCCTTTTTATCCCCCATAAGTGGGGAATGTCCAAAAATCTTTAGTGCTCCTATCCACTGCCCAATGAACATACTTGCCAAATTTTAGCTTCATGCGCCCAGTTATTTCGGCTGTGCGTTGTCTGTCAGTCAGAAACGCGAGAGTTTTATATATACAGATTTGTTGTTTGCAAAAGAAATATTTCTAGCTTTTCATATAATTCAAATAACCCTATATAAAGACATAACTGACCAAAGCCTTAAGTAACTTCACAATTAGATCAAAGATTTGTACCTAATACCAAATCTCTAATTTTTTCAGGATTCAACCGATACCATGACTGCAGATCTTCAAAGTGACGAAAATGAATCCTGAGTAGTGAAATAACTAAAATACCAAACTTATTATGTGAAGCGAGAACTTTTGATATTTTTGCAAATGGTGTATAATAATCTAAAATCTAAAGTGAATAATGAAGTGGAAAATGTGCATAAGTAAGAGACACTCGAGTGAAAGTGAAAAGTAACTTTACCATGACTATTGTAAGGACTTTTAATGTTATGCAAAGAGCAAATTAAGAAGAATACCCTGAAATCGAGTACTCTTTTTAATTTGATCATTTAAGTTAGAAAAGTGAACCAAAGTAGGATATTGTATAGATAGATAGTTAAAATTAAAGTTTTAGTTATAAAAAAATTATTTCTATAATGATCATGATCTATTGATGCTCCACTTTGCTGAATTTGTTTTTCATTGTCATTATTATGACAATGAAAAACATATTCCGCAAAGTATTGTAATTGATATTAAAGCAGAGAATCTCTTATATTCTTTTGATGTAGCTTTATTATAAACAGTTGTATATAATATGTGTATAAGGTGTAAATATATGACAACCAGACATTTATTTCAGTTTTATTTTTTATCTGTTGTAGAGCACGAAACGAACGTGGGTAGCCACGTTTTTTATATCAAACAAATAATAGGCTTTTTTTCCGATAGTTTACATACATTTTTTCCCAGATATTCCTCATTCTTCATCACTTTAAGTCTACGTCTACGTCTAAACAATTAATTTACTAGTTCTTCTTCACATACTCAAGAACTAGTGTCTGTTAAGAATTGACGTAGAAAAATTCACAGACTATACAAGTTTTAAGTATCCTAAATCAGTGTCTGAGCTCTATCACGCCTCGTTATGCTGTTCGGGGGCAGCTCTTTTGTTTATCTTGAAGTACAGAAATTCTGCACCCCATATCAATACTGTGAAGAGCGTGAAGACGTTCAAAACGATGATGGGTATGTAGTAGGATCCTGATGATTCACGTATTCTTCCTGAAAACAGAAAATAAAATCAAAGATTATTTTTAACAAATTTTTAAGACTATGGATTAATTTTTAGAAACAACACTTCTTGGCGATGTTAAAATTATATTTTTTCTAGGGCCGCAGCCAAATAAATGCCGAAATTAATAATAACAGTCTTCTTAACTAATCGAAGTATTCTTTTTGACACTTCTCCATCGTCCTTGGTAGGTTGAGACAAGGCCATCAATCCAATAATGATAAGTGTGACTAATAATTAACTAATTATTAATCTTTTTATCTTTTAATCCTGTACGTGAGAGACCATCGCGTTCTATTTATCTCTGACGTCTTAATAATACTTTTGGTTAAAATGCGGATGAATTATTGCCACAATACATAATGTTTTTTTCTCCTTTCTTCTTAAGTTATTTTATTACAAGTTTCATGATCAAGATGTTTATTTTTCTATAAAAAGAAATTATTTTAAGATAGTAAAAGTTATAGTTTTCCAGACATTCACTTTTACTGTATAATCATCTATTGATGAAAAACTTACAACCTGCATTTAATGGAGGTGTGTTTAGCAAAATTGAATAATTATGATTGTGATATGTACCGCAATATTCGGCTCAGTATTTTTCAGTGTATGGGTGCGTTGTTTCACGGCTCGTTTTTATTATTATTCCCTTTATTACATTTTAAATACTTACAAAATTATATTTCTAAACATTAAATTTTTACAATGTATAACACTAAAAAATATAACATTTAAAAATACAAAAATGCAGTTCCCCAACGGTAGCAAGATCAGGGTCCCAGCTACCGATGGTTAAGGATCCAGAGACAGGAACCTTCTCACTATACGGCCCGTGTCCAGAAGTACTGCCTTCTGCATCTGACTCCCGATCCATCCACCTAACGCAAGCCTCTTAAGGTGTTTATCGAGGCTCTTGGCTATCAGACCATGGGCAGATATGACTATCGGAACAATAATTGCTGAATCAATGTCCCACATGTCAACAATCTCGTGAGCTAAATCAAGATATTTGTTTTCTTTATCTTTTTCAGCTTTTACAAGGTTGTCGTCATGGGGAACAGTGACATCAACAATTATTGCGCGGCGTTCGTGTCGATCTATCAATACAATATCAGGCTTATTAGCTACAATAGTCCTGTCTGTAATGATAGATCGATCCCAATACAATGTGGCATGGCTATTTTCAAGGACCTGTTCTGGTGCATACCTGTAGTACGGCACCTCGGATGCCACAAGACTATGTTTCAGAGCAAGTTGTTGGTGTATTATCCTGGCCACTTGGTTATGTCTATGCAAATACTCGCCGTTTGCGAGACGAGAACAACCGGAGATTATATGCCTAAGGGATTCACCCGGACGATGGCACGCTCGACAAATATCCACTGTGCCATCCCTTAGGATATACTTTCGGTAGTTATTCGTCATCACAACCTCATCCATAATTGCAATTGCACAAAACCTTCGGTTTCACCAAAAAGATCACCGAAACGGAGCCAGGATACTGAGGCTAATAAATCTACGTCGGGCCCATGGAGAGCCCGGTAGAATCTACCATGTAACTCCTTGCTTTGCCACACAGTGCTGCGGTCGGAAGTACTAAGTACTACAGGTTTGCGCCAGTTTTCTTTTGCTAAAAATAGAGGAGTCAGTCCATTGTCAACAGCAACTACATCTCTATGAGGCCCCATATCGACCTGGAGAAAATACTCCCTAAGATTGCATATCTCGCGGTTATGCAATGTCTTAGCATTTAAGAAGCCACGACCACCGCACTTCCGCGGGATATACAATCTCATGGTCGATGAACGTGGGTGATGCATGCGGTGTGCTGTTAGCAATGTACGAACTTTTCTATCCAGGGCATCCAGTTCAGTTTGAGTCCATTTAAGTATGCCAAAGGAATACATCAGTAGCGGCATGACCCATCCATTGTATGCGCGAACCTTGTTTCCGCCAGACAAAAGACTTTTAAGGACTTTTGAGAGGCACCCCAAGAAACGCTCACGCAACGACTGTTTCATGTCAGCATCGTTGATGCCTAATGCCTGTGACATACCTAAATATTTATAGGTTTCGTTAACGGAGAGAGATCTAAGATTAATAGAATCGGAGAGTTGTATACCCGTGGATTCCATTATCTGACCACGCTTTACATGCATGACTGCACATTTGTCCACACCAAATTCCATTTTAATGGCGTTACTGAAAGCTTCAGTTACCTTCAGTAACGCTGTCAAATGAGAACTGCTATGGGCAAATAGTTTCAGGTCATCCACGTATAGCAGGTGTGATATTACTTGACCATTTCTCCGTAAACGGTAGCCTAATCCTGAACTCTCGAGAAGTGTACTCAGAGGGTTCAAGGCCAGACAGAACCACCATGGACTCAGACCGTCACCCTGGAAGATACCTCGCTCTTACCTCTTATTATTATTATTATTAAACAGGCAGTCAGTTGACAAGAACTGGTAAATGCCTGTATCCTGGTGTTTTTTGAAGTAAAAACTTCTTTAGCGGCGTTGTGCACTTTTTGTGATGGGTAAAAGCTGTTAAGGCGATACTCGGAAAAAGTATGGACTTTTTGATTTAAAACTATAGGACTATCTGGTAATAAGATATATATTTCTTCATACTTCTTCTTCGTAAAGTTTCAAAAACCCGATTTTATGATTCTGCCTCGACACTTTTTCTTTTCGAAAAGTCCTCTTAAAAATACGAAAATTCAAGATTATTCTTAAATGGGGTTACTTACTCACTATTGGAAATTGGTTTAATTGGTGGACACCAATAATATTTAGGATCGTATAGAAGCATTTTTTAAAAAATCGCTGTAGTTTTTTAATACGAAGTGATTTTGTGTTTTTTTTTTGCCTAATCTGCAAAATCGGTCTCGCTCCCGCGCGCGTCGTTTTCTCATTGCTATCTCGCTTCAGCATAATTTTTTCGAGTATCGCCTTAAACTCGCGTCACGACCGTAAGACGATCACGTGACCTGATCGAAAACCTGTTACAATGTCATTAGAATACAAAGGCAAATTTTGCCATCTTTCTCAATGTTGTGATAGCTCTGGCACCTCGGTTAGAAAACAGGCGGCGCGCGGCGGCAGAACAGAAGACCTCGGTTTAAATCCAGTCCTATTTTCTTTTTTTGTCCAAATTTCTTTTTTTTTGTGAAAAAGTCTAGGGAGCCCTTTGTCAACGCATCTACTTCATCTTTAAGTATATTTTCTAAAAATCAACTTGTTAAAAATTTTAAGAATATCAAAAATGCACAACGTTAATATTCAAGTTTTCACTTCTGCCGGCACTCCCGGAGTGTAACTCGCTGTTTTTTTGTATTCATTAGATCAGGTTAGTATCATAGGATTTGCGATAAATCCTTTATTTTTTCTCTTTCATCTCATTCCTATTAGCCTTTTATAAATATGGACAGGATCTGGTGTATATTCCTAGATAAGATCAGCGTTCATGACTTGGCCATCATCATCATCATCAGCCATTTGATGTCCCCACAGCTGGGACACCGGCCTTCCTTATGGATTGATCAAGAGAAGTATATCTAATTATTTGTGATAAATGAAATATTTCTAACTATTTTTAATTTTTTGCATTTAGAATGCAATTTTTATTTCACAATTATATTGAAAATATAATATTAGAAGAAGTCGACCCATCTCCCAACTAGCTAGTTAACAAATATTATTAGACTCACCCAGCAAAGACCCAAGTCCAATAATAGTGATGCCGTTAACAAACATCTGGATGCCCGATGCGAACGCCAGTCGCTCTATGGGGATGTAACTCGGTATCACGATGTTCATGTAGACTGTTCGCAGGCCTTTAGTAATGCCCATCGCCAGGGCCACGAATATCATGCCGAGGAATGACGTGGTGAACAGCATTACTGGAATTGGTCAAAGAAAATATTATAAGGTAGGTATGCTTTGTAATTCTGTTGTCACATTCTTGTGGACCAAGACTTTGCCCGGAAAAGGATACTAGGTAACAGATTAGCATTCTTAAGTAACAAATTATCATCAACATCCCAACCGTAAGATGCCCTTTGCTGGAGGCTTCCCCAAGGATCTCCACAACGATCGGTCCTGCGCTGTTAAGGTTAAGTAACAATTTATCTAAGGTAAGTTTAATTAAGAACTACCTAATATGTAGTGTTATTGTGACTTCGTAACTTCGGTCCTGATTGGCGCATCACATAGATATTTTATTTTTTATTTTCTTTTATGTACTTAAATGTTTGTTAATTGTGTTCTTTGTTATCTGTATTCTTTTGTAGTGTGAACTTGTGATGTGATGTGCCAATAAATGTCTTTTCTTTCTTTCTTTCTTTTCTTTCTTTCTAACTGATACCTAGTTTTTGAAGTGAAAACTTCTTTAGCGGCGTTGTGCACTTTTTGTGATGGGTAAAAAATCTTAAACTCGCGTCAGGATCACGTGACCGTCAGATCGAAAATTCCTAAGACGGACACGTGACCTGTTCGAAAAACTGTTACAATGTCGTTAGAATACGAAGGCTTTCGCCACCTTTTTCGGCTTGTGATAGCTCAGGTTAGAAAACGGTTAGACCTCAGTTCAAATCTAGTCCGTATTTTTTTCTTTTTTTTTTCGAATTCCTTCTTTTTGTGAAAAAGTCTAGGGAGCCCTTTTCACTTCTGCCGGCACTCCCGGAGTGCAATCCGTTGTTTTTTTTCATGCGCTCTGCCCCGCCGCACACGAGCCACCGACCTATTCCTGTAGTTTTCATACATACACCACACCACCACACCAATTATCTAAGCCCATTTTAATTTCATTAAGAAACTGGATCATGGAAAACTTGATAATGGATAAATATATACTTAAATACTTTTTGTTTGTAAATACATACTTAATATACATAGTACACCCAGACCAAGACAAATAGACATGTTCATGCACACAAATATTTGTCTTGTTCGGGAATCGAACCCGAGACCACTGGCGCAGAAGGTGGGTACCAAATCGGTCGTCAAATACATATTAATATGAACTCGCCGCACACGGTTGACGCCGGTAGTCGTCACTTGTTTCTTCTTCTAGCTTCAAGTGGCGGCGTTTGTGGCTGTCACGAACAACCGTGGACCGATTGTAGCCGATTTGATCGTTTAATCAAATCGATCGGTAACTATTGTTCTAGTAAAAAATCTAATTCATGGTGTGCAACAACGCATAGGTACCTATTTTTCAAGTTGGGAAACAGTTGCAAGATGTTTATGAAGAAAATGCGAGTATTTTAATACATTTCCGTTACACTATCAAATTTCTTTAAAAAATTCCATTACGTTTTCTACGTACTAAGTCAGTTGATTAAAGCTACAGAAACATTGTTCTATTCATGATCGATTGGACCCAACGAAATACATACATACTGATTGAACTAATTAGACCCATGTGTACGTATAAGTGATAAAATATCGCATTTGTGTAGTTGGTACAGAATGTAGGTAATATGAGTAGTTAGTCAATGCTCTACAAAATTTATATTAGTGTCAATTAGTTTCGATAAACTATTACAGTCAGAATGTCAATGAACTCATGACAGACCTTTAATCACAATTTATCTTTCTAATAGAGTTGTTGGTTTTGTGCATATTGATAATATTGCACGTATGCAGAATTATTATAAAAGTAAGTGACACGACAGGCAATAGAGTGAGATGCCAGAAAAAGACGTACTGTGTTCACATCAAATAAATTGAGATCAGACTAGACTACAATAATGAAGTTGATGAAAATATCACTGATGAACTCCATGGTAGAGTGGTTTGCTGCATAAGTATCGGTAATGGTGTAGCTATCACTGATGTACCGGGTTCAATACCCAACGGGGCCAATATATTATGTGTAAAGAAAGTTTAATGATTGTCTCGAACCCTAGAGTTTGTGATACTCAAGAAAACCTCTGTATTAGGGATCAGAACAACGTTTGTGAGTTTGCCTCTGATAAGGGAGACCTTGCAATGCAACCGAACGTCATTTGTCTCGCGGTGTAAAGGTGTTAATGCCCTAAAATGATAAGATTAAATAAATAAGCTTTTATACGATTACACAAACATTACGGTGTAATCTTATAAAATATAACTTATAGGCAAAGGCCCGGGGCAATGAGGTGTTTAAACTTTATAAATAAACACAAAAATAAACAGCGCAGAGTTACAGTTCACTATTTCATAATGTCATTGGTATTTGTAGGTATGTTAGTATGTTAGGTATGTAAGTTTTTATCAAGCACATACACAATGTCTGCCAAAATTTATAATAAACTCCCAAATAGCTTTAGAGACGAAAATAATGATAAAATATTTGTAAAAAAATTGAAAGAATTCTTAATCACTAAATGTTATTATAATTTACAAGAATATTACAATGATAAGATATAAGTAATAATAAAAACTACTAAAAACTAAATTATAAAAAGTAATAGTTAATAAATTGAAAATTCATTTGATCTCATTTAAAACATAGGCACCTAATTACTTTACTACTTATAAAATAAGTGTTCCTCTTCTCCAATCCATTATTATTGTTGTGCCCGACAGGGTCCATAGTGATTCTTAAATATTACCCTTCATGTAAGATCCTTTATACACTGTGATATGCAATAAATTATTGAGTATTGAGTATTGAGTATTGAGTATCATTACAAAATATTTTCAGTTACATTGACTTTATGAGATAATTTACAAAGAAGAACGTAATTATTAGGTACGGTTTTTAATCAGTATCGGTTCGGTGACATTAAATAGTGTCGCATTTTTATGGACTCTACTGTTTGTAGATTCTGATATGTCTACTGTAATTTCCTTTTTAAATACCTACCTGTCTTATGTTATTTCCAACAACTACTACTATTAGACACTTACTTGTTCTTGTGAGGACGATCAGGACTAATCCAATCATATACATCACTCGTGGTGGCTTCTGACACCACTCTCCAATAAATGGTGATACTAAACGAAATAAAGTGTCTGAAAGACCTATCACAGACATCACTTTACTTATGTCACTAGTTTCAAACTTCAGCATATCCTTCAAGATAATAGGCAGCAACAGAGAAAAGTTCGTCTCAACACAAGCAGCCACTGACAGACCGATTAATATATTCACAAATATTGGATCACTGAGTAGAGTAAGATCGAAGAACTGTATGAAATTCTGGATGAACCCTTTTTTCTTTTCTTCTTCCTTCTCTTTAATAACTACTCCTTTAGTTTTCGTATCAGTCTTCTTTATCATAGGCTCACTGAATATATTAAAGGAACTACCCAAATTAATTTCTTGAGATTCCCACCATTTGTACCGTGACTCTTGGAGTGGTGGTTCGGGAGAAGACTTCCTGATGTCTGGGTGTGAAACCGCGTTTCTGTTTTGTAAGCCAGTATTGTTAGAAAGAGATCTCAATGAGAAACTCTTTGATGGATGTATTCCATTATCTGTCGTCTCTTCTAACTGTTGCTGTGAGTGCAAATCTGTAATCGAAAAATGACTCAATTATTTATTAATTCAATTTTATGTATGATTTTGTATAAGTATATCTTATAAGAACTTGAACTGTCATCCTCATCTTAAGGCTGAATTACATTGTTGTACATTGCTATGTGAGTAATGTGAGTTTGAACATTGCTATGTTACTTTAAACTCACATAGAAATGTACTGCAAATTGTATGTAATAACTTGCCTCATGTAAGCGTTTAGCCTTTAGCCATACCATATAAATTTCTAATTTAGTAAAAATTTCAAACATTTATAATATTACCTGTTTGTTTAGAAGATGTAGTTATGCTTCCGTTGACAAGTTCTGTATTATGATCTTTGTTTAGTGGTATCTCTTCTTCTGTTAACGGAGGGTCTTTGTAGTACCACTTGGCAGGCCTGAGCATACAAGCAGCTACAAGGGAGTGCAAGCAAAGGGCTGCTAGAATGAGCACTGCGTATCTCCACCCAAAGGCATACATTAAGGCACTCATCACTAAGGGCATATATATTTGTCCCAACCCTGTGATTGACATGCCAACCCCAATGGCTCTGCCTCTTTTCTCTTTGAAAAATGAATTGATTGCTAATGTGAATGCTGCCATTACTGATGCTACACCCATTGCTGAAAGATTTAATTTATCATTTGATAAGTTCGTCAGTGTTGGTCTGAAGTTTTGTCGCTGAAAATTATTGCATAAATACTTTCTAGATAGTTATTTTAAATTTTAGTTTTTTGCATTCACAATGCAATTATTATTATTGAAAAACGGAAAATGAAGTAAGTATTTAGAAAAAATCATCGGTCCCATCGGAGCTGGTTGTGATGTGAGACGGGTCGATTTTTTCTAAATACTTCATTTTCCATTTTACACTTTCTAGATAAATCAATTGAGTACCAAAAATTTTTTTATCATGTCATAAATATTTTGAAATAGCATTGGGATTACGAGATGATTTGCAAAATACCATGATGTTGCAGTTTAGGTACGTATGTTATACTCACAATTTATAATACTGTAAGATACAATGAAGACCCAGAAGTCTGACGCAGCAGCCGTCAGCACGAGTCCAGAGAAGATGAATACGGCTCCAAAGACGGCGACCTTTCTGTACCCGAACCGCCGCAGCATGGGACCCCCAAAGAACGACAACAGCATACCGATGCCATGGTTCAGGGTGATGATGAGGGTGCCTTGTGTTGCCGTCAATCCAACATCATGGAACGCTTCTTGGAACACTAATCCGAATCCAGCTATTAGTGGCAGTACTACTACCTAAATGAAAATAGATTGGTTTAATCTTAGGATTAACACAGGTAGTTGTTGTTATTTGAGCATTTTCATCGGTCGTAAGACGATGTGACCTCATGTTTTCAATGCAAGAAATGGAATCTATATATTATCCGTTTGTTGTCTCGATGTAGTATTTCATTGATTTGTCTTTAAATTATATGCATGACATCATAATTAATGTACAACATAAATTTATACTAATATTATAAAGAGGAAAGATTTGATTGTTTGTTTGTTTGCATCGAATAGGCTCCGAAACTACCAAACCGATTTTGAAAATTCTTCGAACATTAGAAAGCGACATTCTTCCCGAGTGACATAGGCTATATTTTATCCCGATATCCCAACGGGAACGGGTACCACGCGGGTAAAACCGCGAGGATCCGCTAGTAAAGAATAATTAGACATGAAATTTTATCAGTCAAGATTAAAAGCATAATAATAACTTATTTCGCAGTTTCATAGCTAGCCCTAGCTAGCTAGCTAGCTAGCTAGCTAGGCCTTTTTCATTATCTCGATATCGTCTGCCCTCTATTTAACTTCTGTTTTATTTACCAAACATTATAATATAATAATAAAATAAGTAATAAAGAAAATAATATAACTACAGCATCAATTACGAATCCAAAAAACTTTTTTAAAGTTTTTGTCTTGAGTAACTTTTTACTTTGTACATTGAATGTCTGTGATTGAGCACTTTCAGCAAGCAGAGCACCTTAAATCTCCAATTATCGTTGCAAAGTTTACAAAGGGCCTAACAAATATTAATATGAAGAAAACGGAATATTCCAAGTTCCTGGAAGATATGAAATACTTTCTACTCTGTTTCAACTTTTGTTAAACGTGGGATACGTACTTACTTAATATTGTAGTTTTGTATTGGTATAATAGCTTTTAATCATATTAGCTTTTAATAGATATAAAAGGAAAAGGTAAGTAGGATTCCTTTAAAAATCTTTTCCCATACTTACATTATTTAGAGCATAAGCGAAAGTCACGACCCACCCGTATCCACCATCGGGCGGCACTTTTGTCACTTTACTTATCATTTTGTTCACTAATTAAGATTCAAATGTTTCCCATCTCACAAACGCTTCTGTGTTGTTCCACGTCAAACACAAATTAGCACAATTTCACTCGCACACATTACTCGTCACCATTATAATCACTCCTATCGTTCTGTTTGATTTCTTCTTTGTTTGCACTCCTTTTCAGAATATTGACTTTTGGAATTACTAGGTACTCAACATTCGGTTGAGACAATTCTGCTCTAAAAGTGTAATGACAAATGTGTCGACTATTAACGGATACTGAGTTGTTATCGGTTTGACTTTAATAATATACCCTCTTATCAACTTTGAGTCTTATTTGCTAGTAACATGTTTGTTGTAGGTGCTACAGTCACGAACGGTAGTATAATTAGGTATTGATGCAGTACTGACCTATATGACAGTCTAAAGAATGTAATTAGGTAGTCTAATCTAAATTTACGATGCAATCATGCAACCTAATGCAATTCATTTTAAACTTGGATATTAGTAGATACTTGTGTTTATTTTCAATAACGTCTGCACCGGAAGCCGGAAGACGTTCTTGAGCCGTGGAAACATCTTATTCTTATGACATCGCGAAAGCAGCGCAGGTTCATGATGATATTTTGTATTGAAAAACATTGTATCAAAAATATAAATACTTCTCTCGCTATCGTCATTAGTGAATTATTTATTTTCGGTGTTGTTTATTTAATCACAATGGCATGCTTAAATCAAAAGGAATCTTCTATCCTGCAATACTGCTCCATATAATTTGAACAGATTTCTATCGTCTATGAATTAATATCCGTTTTAACTCTATCTAATAGATGAATGCTAAGCACGGGGATCGATAAAAGAGTTGGGTTGATCAATCGATACATGTATATTGTAGCTTTAGTTTTTGGCCATAACATCACGTTCACGCTGTATCTATCAAATTTTTAGATTTAGGGCCGATTTCACCGTTCCCAATGAAAGCCGGGTTTAAAAGAACTTCGTTCTGCTTAATCGAGATTAGAAATTAGTTCTGATCGTGGTTTACGTCGCACCAGTTTCACCGGCTTCGTATTGATCCCGTTTATTAAAACTTAGTTTAGCATTGACAAAGAATGAACGAGTGAATGACATGACGAGTTGCGAACAAGTGTTGCAATTAAAGAAATTGTTCGCTCATTTATGGGAAAATAAATAAATAAATTTATACAGAACACGATATTCTTCAATCAAAATGGTCAGAATTCAATGGGTATTCAAAATCAAAAAATATTAGATACCTATTTTGTTAAGAAATTCAAGAGTTATATAACTTGTAGGTAATTTAAGTAAATTGTCAAAAGAAATTTAGGGGATTTTTTAACTTGAGGCTGTCTGGCTGTTGCTACTTACATATTAGTAGGAAATTCTAATTTATCTTCAATTGATTCCTATACTGAAAGAACAGTTGGTTTTGTAAGTCGAAATCTGGTTACAAAATCTTTATCATCAAGAGTTTCAAAATGTTCCTCTCTCTCGTGTATCCACCTGGAGCGACGAACAACAAACTCATCCTCATCGAAGGTTTCGTCAAAAGCGAGCTCCAATGCTCTGTTCATCTTCGATAAAACAAAAACGATTTTCTCTCTTTATACAAATACTTCACAGTAAGATCAGCAATAATAGGATCTGTCTGTCTGACAATTTAACTTGACGGCGCTCTGAAACCGCGTTTAGATACTTTAAACATCGAAAATCGGCCGTTCAGGAACTGAACCAAGTTTAGCTTAAACGTCGTTTAGTTTATGTCGGTGAAACCCAAAGTTGAGAAGGGAACGCCGTTTAGCGCCTAAACTGAGTTTATCTCGAATTGAACGCGTTTAATTTCAATGGTGAAATCGGCCCTTAGACTGTTCTTACGTTTTTCGCCCTGGTTACTACATATGGCGTTATAATTTTTAACTCGCTTAGAATAAATTAAAGTGGAAAAGTAAATGATAAGCGGTAAATTAACATTTATTTTATCAGATTACAAATTGGTTTAATCGGCGATAAATTGGTCACGAAACGATGATCTAGTTATCTTGGATACAGAATTTAATTAGATAGTAGGTAGTATGCGACGTTATTAAGATTCTTGATCTTTCGTACGTGAAATAGCCATAGTTACAGTGTGTTATGAATTTTATCATAGTTATTATTAAGTAAGTCTATTGTGTAACTTTATATTTAAGGTGCCCTTGGGTGGGAATATGTTACGTTATGACGTAAATAAATGTGTGTTTTCATGTTTTACAGATAAATTGTAGTTCGTTACAAGAAATAATGATTATGCTTGTCGCAACTAAGAAAACAAAGTTTTAAATATAGATGATTTCTCGTAAGCGTAGGTATGATAAATTAAGTCAGCAGGATAGATGACCAATCATGTAGGTAGGTACCTAAAGCTACTTTTTATACTTATGTTCTAAATGAGAAATACTAAAAAGTCGGTAACACAATTTGTCAAAAATTTGTTTGACTTCCACAAATTGATAGGTAAGTGGGATAGTTCGGTTGAAAGTAAATAAAAATATAGCTTGGGAACTAAACTGTGGTACTTACTACAAATTTATGAATGCAAACTTTAAACGCCTATGATTTTTTCCAGAGCACTGTGTCTGATAATCACAGTAATTAATGGAAGATTTGATCAAGGCAAACAACATTTTCCGATAATAATTAATTCACTGTTTATCGATATTCATCATCAATTCACGTTTAAATAAAGTATTAGACACTATTGAGAATTGAATCACTACCAGTAATTTGTTAATATTTTATAATCACAACAACAAGTCCACTTTACTGCTATCCTTAATTTTTTGTCCTTTTGATTATTGTAACTAGTCACAGTAAAAAAATTCACTGAGTATCACATCATTGTCCAAATAACTTAGAACTAACCAACTGCCACAAAGCATATGCACAGAGACACTGTCAAACTCCAGACCCTGTTACGCGCACGGTGACCACTTAATTGGCAATTTGATTCTAGTTCCTGTCCTCTTGAACTATACTTTTGACCTCTATTGACAAAGGGCTTAGATTAACTTAGATACATAAAGTAGCGTCATCGTTGTCATCATTTATCAATTAAGTTTAACTAAGTATTATACGCTTATCGGAGAAAATAAAACCACAATAGGATTCCTTATATTTTACTAACGAAAATAATAGAGACTTAACTATTTTTATTTATTTAATAAGTATATCGCATAGTAATCTATTAATAATAAATTAACATATATATATATATATATATATAAAATAAGATCACATTTTTCGTCCTCTTCTTCATTTGTTTATCTCTAAGGGCTTATTTACATAGGTACGCGGGTAAGTAACTCATATTCACGAGCTTTTATTACATACCAAGAGCACTACACACTAAAAAACAAAACAATTGTATTTGCGACCATATCAATGTAAATGCAACAAACAACTCATAGATTGTTTACTATTTCTTGGTCTTTCTTCCTCCGCTGCATAAAACTTGAAACATCCTGTTAAATTGTTAAGACTCTTGTCTTCTTTTCAAGCCTTAAGTATTTTTTCTTTAGTATTATTTTGTCGCTTGGCTCTGATATACTTCTCTAGACCCCATGATAATGCTGTTAGCCAAGTGAAGATGTTCAGACAGTGTAAGGTCACTTCCGTGGAAGCATTGTCTTTTATCCAACCTGGAACATTTTCATATAATTATTGTTTTGACTTGTTGACTCTAGACTTCGGTCTGTTCGAAGACCGAACAAACCGAAGCTCGTCAATACCTAAATGAGGAAACATGAACAGGAACATTTCAATGGAAACAAGGTTACGCTCCATAACTAAAATTACATATTGTTATTTGTGTTACTCTTTCTGATAGCACAAAACCAATGAATCAACATAGGACCAGTAACACTTTTGTTCGCCTTCAATGTACGATAATAGAAAAAAAATCTTACCAACGAAAGGACCCATTACGAGGTAGACTATTCCGGCAGTTAGTAGCTGTATACCAGAAGCACCTGGTAATTTGTGTAATGGGACGTGTGTTGGTATCACCAGTGCCATGAATACTGTTCGTAATCCCTTGCCGAAGCCTATCATTACTGCAACCAACAGAACCACTTCGTACTTCTGACAGAATGCGAGAACTGAAATAAGAAGACATTTTTATCAGTAAAGACTCCTAATAAATTTTCAAATCCTCGACATTTCATAATTTCTTACCCACACGGCCCATCGCCATTGTCATTACTCCGAAAAGGAAAAAGGAATTGTTATCCCATCCTATTTTTCCAGCTACAAATGGAATACAAAATCTGACACTAAGATCTACACCGGCCAGAAGAGACATGAATAAAGCCACTTCGGATTTTGTCATTCCATAGTCTCCCAGAATAAACGGGGTCAAAATTGAAAAGTTTAGTTCATTAAAATTCGCCAGTGTTATGCCTAACATTAAGTTAACAAAAGTGAAGTCTTTTAGCAAGTCTAAATCGAAGAATATTGCAACTTTTTGACAAAACGTTAAATTTTCTTCGGGTCCTTCAATTTCTTCTTCTTTTACTTTTTTGTCATTGAATACATCATCATCTTCATCGTCAGATGGGCCGTTTATTAATAATTTTATTTTATCGGCCTTATTTTTATCTTCACTATCTTTTAAGTATTGCTCTAATTTCATAGAAGCTTGTTTAAGAACTTCACTTTCATAATTGAAGTTATTTGACTTCTTCCTATGTCTTCCTCTTGTGGACTGGTTACTATGATTATCTTTTAGATATTTCTTTTCGTCATAATCTTCCATATTTTTAAACGAAATGTTGCTATGGTTATCCTTTGTATATTTTTCTCCATAATTCCCATCCATTTTAAAAGATTTCATACTTTTGCTTGACGCCATATGCTTTTCTGCTCTGTCTGCAATAATTTTGGCTTTTTCTGGGTCAATTTTTTCGACTACTTCTTTTTCCTCTGCTTTCAAATCTTGGGGAGCTTTTAATGTGGGACAATCTTCTATTTCTGATTCTGGAATTTGGGCATCTAAAGTGATAGAGGTTTTACGTTTCTGTTTGAAATTTTCACGCTCGGGGACCAGAGCTCCAAGATTAGCGGTTGAATTTTTTTTCGATTCATTTAAATAAAGCGTGGATGACTTGCGAGATCTACCTTCAAGTAAATTAGTCATTGAAGGTTTTTTTGAGTTTAAACGCGAATTTTTGTTAGAGCCTTCTCTAGAAGAGAGTCTACTCCTTGATTGCCGTGATTGACTGAAATAGCCATCGTTAGCACGAATCATCATCGGTATACCAGGGTCAGTAATTTCGTAGCCGGGAGTTTCCACATCATCTTCATTGTAAAGATATTGACTAGAAAAGGCGCTCAAATTTTTTAGTTTTGATACTGAACTAAAGTAGCCACTTTCTTTTTCTTCTTTATCTTTGTCATTTCCATTTATTTCAGTTTTGATTAGTTTTTCTTCATCTACTGCTTGCGGTTTTTTGCAATGCCATTCCACAGGTTGTAAGAGTAAAGCGCATGCTATAGCGTGAAGAGATATTCCAGCTATAATGAGAATTGCTCCCGTTTCTCCGAAGAATGCAAACAACCCGGTTATGATATGAGGCCACATCATTGGGCCAAGGCCTGTTGTTGTCCATGACAGGCTTGTTGCTAGTCTTCGCCTTTTCTTCCAGTAAGTATTTAACGCAAGGGCATTAGCAGAACTACTAATACCATAGCCGGCACCTGAAAATGTAATAAAAGTAATGATATATAAAAGTACCTCATCATGTTAAGTATTTAAAAAATGTAGGTAGGAGTAATTAATTATACAGAAAGTAAAGTTTATTACCATACAATATCGAAAACGATATGAGGTAGGTGATAAAGTTGAAAGAAAAGGTTGTCAATATCAACGCTGTGAAGACTACGATGGCTCCTGTCAGCGATACTTGGCGATAGCTGAATGTTTTGAAAACTGGACCGTTTGCTAAACCTGGAAATTGAAAATAAAATATGATAAGATTGTGCTTAAGCGTTAAATCGTTCGTAGTATTGAGATTCTTTTTCACATTTTTTACTGACTCACTTTAACACTGACTGGCTTCAGTCTCAATCAAATAAGTTTTAACATAACAGCGACTTGAGTACCATTCGTGAATAAGAGTGACGAGTTGATAAATGAATTAGCGATTAAAAATTGCACCTAATATTAGAATATGTCATAGTGATTTTTTTACATACAAGCACAAGTATGTAACTATTGTTGTAAGTCGTCTCAGTCAGAGTGTCTGAGTCTACCTAGAAAAATATGAAGAATAAGAAAATTGAAAAGTTATGGGCCGGTTTGGTATCAAAGAGTTACCATGCGACTCGCGTCACGCACCGACGCAAGAGGTCAGGGCCGAGTTCATGTTGATGATGGTGGTGGTCTCCGAGCTGCTGATGCCGAGGCGCGCGAACTTGTCCCGGAACAGTAGGCCAAATTGCTGGAGGATGGGTAGCGCCGACAGCTGAAAAGGTTTAAAATAAATTGATTATAATAATATAAAACATATCGCGACAAACAGTAATATAATAACTTGGTCAAAAAAATATGAGCTGAAACTCAAGGTGAATATTTGTATGTAAAGCTGTCATTATTGAAAATGAAGTATTTGAAAAAAACGAACCGTCTCACACACAACTAGCTCCGATGGGACTCAAACCCTCGATAATCAAGATCACCTCTCTTCAGTAAACATAATAATAATATATCATTTTGTTACGAGAAAGTAATTAACATGACATCGATCGTCTGACAATACTCGTCTATTTTAATAACCCACTATGATTTGGATTAGATGAGAGCAATGTCAATCAAAAATTTTGAGAACATTAATGCAAGATGGTCCTTCACGCAAAGTAAAGATTTATCTTCTAATCAACATTAAGTGGATGTGGATATTGTGATTACACCTGATGGAAGGCTGCAGTTTATAAATTATTATGTCGCTTTTTAGTTCTTTTATACTGATGATAATTCCGCAAAGCCCCCATAGTAATATAAACGTATGGGCACAGAATAAGCAACTTTTCATACAGTAGGCCGACGGAGACGTCTAGACAGGTCAATCATGCGGGGCTTGCGGGGTGAGACGGGGGAGTGGTTGTCCCGAGTTACATACAACGCCGTTCATAGTAACTCGGGACAAGTCTTTCAGGGCTATCACGTCTTTATCGTTATAATTTATTTTTAAATTAATATTATGGTGCATACGACATGTAGTGTGAGTGCGTGCAAATCTTCATCTCGCTTATTAAAAAAAAGGCAATTTCCAAAATCCAAGATGGCGGCCAACTTTTTTGTTTGCGGAGATGGCGGCCAACTTTTTTTTTGTAAGCCGATTTTGATGAAATTTAGTTTCTGGTACTATTTTGACACGAAAACAACAACGCAATGTTAAAAGTATAAAAAATTCCAAGATGGCGGCCAACTTTTTTGATAGCAGGCCGATTTCGATGAAACTCAGTTTCTGGTACTATTTTGACAAGAAACCAGCAACGCAATGTTAAAAATATTAAAAATCCAAGATGGCGGCCCACTTTTTTGTTTGTGAGCCGATTTTGATGAAACTTGTTTTTTAGTACAATTTTGACAAGAAAACAACAACACAATGTTAAAAGTATTAAAAAATCCAAGATGGCGGCCAACTTTTTTGTTTGCAGGCCGATTTCAATGAAACTCTGTTTCTGGTTTTGTTTTGACAAGAAAACAGCAACGCAATGATAAAAATATAAAAATTCAAGATGGCGGCCAAATTTTTTGTTTGCTGGCTGATTTCGATGAATTTCAGTTTCTGGTACTATTTTAACACGAAAACAGCAACGCATTGTTATAAATATTAAAAACCCAAAATGGTGGCCAACTTTTTTGTTTGTGAGCCGATTTTGATGAAACTTGGTTTCTGGTACTATTTTGACAAGAAAACAACAACGCAATGTTAAAAGAATAAAAAATCCAAGATGGCGGCCAACTGTTTTGTTTGCAGGCTGATTTCGATGAAACTCAGTTTCTGGTACTATTTTGACAAGAAAACAGCAACGCAAAGTTAAAAATATTAAACATCCAAGATGGCGGCCAACTTTTTGTTTGTGAGCCGATTTTGATGAAACTTGGTTTTTAGTACAATTTTGACAAGAAAACAACAACACAATGTTAAAAGTATTAAAAATCCAAGATGGCGGCCAACTTTTTTGTTTAAGAGCCGATTTTGATGAAACTTGGTTTTTAGTACAATTTTGACAAGAAAACAACAACACAATGTTAAAAGTATTAAAAAATCCAAGATAAATAAATAATAAATAAATAAAATAAATAAATAACTTCTTACAATCACACCACATGTTAATTTCATTAAGAAACTGTATCATGGAAAACTTGATAACGGATAAATATATACTTAAGTACTTTTTGTTTGTAAATACATACTTAATATACATAGTTAACACCCAGACCAAGACAAAAAGACATGTTTATGCACACAAATATTTGTCTTGTTCGGGAATCGAACCCGAGACCTCTGGCGCAGAAGGTGGGTAGCCTACCCCTGCGCCAAATCGGCCTGCAAACAAAAAAGTCGGCCGCCATCTTGGATTTTTAATATATTCAACATTTCATTGGTGTTTTCTTGTTAAAATAGTACCAGAAACTGAATTTCATTGAAATCGGCCAGCAAACAAAAAATTCGGCCGCCCTCTTGAATTTTTATACTTTTAACATTGCGTTGCTGTTTTCTTGTCAAAATAGTACAAGAAACTAAGTTTCATCAAAATCGGCTCACAAACAAAAAAGTTGGCCGCCATCTTGGATTTTTAATATTTTTAACATTGCGTTGCAGTTTTCTTGTCAAAATAGTACTAGAAACTGAGTTTCATCAAAATCGGCTCACAAACAAAAATGTCGGCCGCCATCTTTAATTTTTTTAAACTTTTAACATTGCGTTGTTGTTTTCTAGTCAAAATAGTACCAGAAACTGAAATTAATCGAAATCGGCCAGCAAACAAAAAATTTGGCCGCCATCTTGGATTTTTATATTTTTAACATTGTGTTGCTGTTTTCTAGTCAAAATAGAACCACAAACTGAGTTTTATTGAAATCGGCCTGCAAACAAAAAAGTTGGCCGCCATCTTGATTTTTATATTTTTAACATTGCGTTGCTGTTTTCTTGTCAAAATAGTACCAAAAACCGAGTTTCATCGAAATCAGCCTACAAACAAAAAAGTCGGCCGCCATCTTGAAATTTTTAATAATTTTGACATTGCATTTGCATTATTAAATTATTTTATTAATTTAATATCGCAATACCAATGTACCCACCCGGGGTCGTAAAAGGTCCACTGTCACATTTTAAAGTGACAACCCTTACGTACTTACGTAAATACCTATTCAGGCGTCGGCATCGCCCAACTTCAAGGGCGTCGTCCAACTGTATAGAAAGATTGCTTAAACTGTGGTATGGGTGTGGGTGGCAAGAAACAGTAGGTACTACTAATCTAAATAATTTTTTTTAATAGTTGAAGAGAAAATATATAATTGATATAACGCACAAAAGGCAGCACATTATTTGGTCTCAGATAGATTTCCCTCATTGCCTGCTCTCGACGTCATTTGATCGAGAGCATCATCCATCTCTGTATATCGCGATTGATTATGACAACGAAACATTTTGAATGTTACCTAGTCGAAATTGCTGGAAATCTGAAAATATATTGATGTGAGGAAGCTGTTAATAAAAACCACCGACTTTGACATGATTTATTAGTTTCAAGATTTAACATTTGTCCTGCCTACGTCCTTCTGAGAAGTCTGATTATGGCAACCTCTAATAAATAAAGAAAGAAAAGTAATTTATTTCGACACACACAACGAGTACGTGTATTTTGTGTTTTGTGTAATACTGTGTACCTACAGTATTACACAAAACGCAAAATATAGACACTAACTTATATTACACTGTGTACCGCCGCGTGATGCCAAATCTGCGCCCAACTCAGTTCAGTATACGCAGCTTGCAAAGTTTACTGCACTGGTTTTCAGTTGGGCGCATTAGTGACATCAGTGACGGAAAACACACGGAAACAAATGATAAAAATAAAAATACTAACTAACACAGACATTGACTACGATCAAATATCGTGCCACAAACAACTTACAACTTTCTTGGCCACAATACTTAAGTATTAAAGTTTGGGTACTTATAATAAAATTATTAAAAAAAAAAACCGCCTTCAAAAAAACCACATCAAAAAAGTTAGAAATAATTTCTCACCAAATAAATAACGTACCTAAGTACTTTGAAGTCGGGCGTGAAACATGTACAATTTTTTGTTGTTTTTGTTAAAACCCGCCCGACTTCAAAGTACTTACGTTATTTATTTGGTGAGGAATTATTTCTTACTTTTTTGATGTGGTTTTTTAAAGGCGGTTTTATTTTTTTATAAAAATAATTTTTATTCACTCTTTTTAGTGCATCGTGCAGGCAATTTACGTGTTTTCTGGTAAATAGGTATTTGATCAAACTGAAAACCTCCTTTTTCGAAGTCGGTTAAAATACCTTGAGGTATCCCCTTTTTAACAAAACAAGAATCATCTAAATCGGTTTATAAACAAAGGAGTTATGCTAAAGATACGTATTAAAATTCAAACTCACATAAAGTGGTAACGAAAACGACAGTATTTTCAAGATTTCCTGAAAACTACTGAACCGATTTCAAAATTTCAAAAAATGGAACCAACTTGGAAATCAACCTGATGTAATAACGTTTGAACCATTTCCATCGGTTCAGCCGTCTTCGAGTAATCGGTGGACATACACAAAAAAAAAAACATACATACAGACGAATAGAGAACCTCCTCCTTTTTGATTTAGAAGTCGGTTAAAAATAAATATCAAAATTCATTAAAAAAAAAATTACGCGTAGATCCTATTCCTGATCCTATTACTACCTACATTAAAAAAACTGTAAACTTTCGGCACTTGTACTTCTCACTCAAGACCTCTATGGTATGAGAACCGCATTTCCACACCCACAGCGGCACATGATTCCGGGGACAAATCGAGTTTCCAATAATCTGCATTAGTGCGGAACCGAGATTCAAGTGCAGAACCTTCCATATACAAGTGCCGCATTGCTCCTGGATAATCATTACAGTGCTTTGACACTAATGGGCGTTGAAAGGCGACAGCAATTTTTAGAGCATTAGATAATAATATAATGTTTTATTTCAGTAATTAGAGGTACTTATTATCACCGCCGAGGATATAAAATTATACATTCAGTGTTCACTGAACTTTGATATCAAATTAATTGGATCTTGTCTAGGTATACATGGTTGTAGACATGAATTATCAAGATGTGTTGGATAGTTCAAAGTAAAATAATAAGGAGCTCAAGGATGTTGGCTCGAGGAGCGCGCCGTCTGTCCCGTGTTATCAAACATTTTACATTATTTAAATATTACCTATTCCTTGAACTATATGAAAAAGACTACTGATCTTTTATTGCTCTGACGAGAATCAAACCCTTTGCGATCCAAACGAAAGATCTGAGGGTCGAGCTACGGAATCTTTAGAAGATGCTTCGATTTTGTCAGTCTTTAGCTACATGACAACCTTATATCATCAACGTTCGGAGATAATGACTCGGGATCTCATGAGTCAATTGAAGTTATATTTCTAGATCCTATCCTCACTGGTTAATTAATAAAATGCAAGCATTAATTCCAGAACAAACTGTAGCATTTTATGGATCTGCGGGTAATTGTCTAACTCGCTCGCGATCGCATATTTTAGCGGGCTTGACTTCCTTTATATACAGGGTGTTAAGGGCACCGTTGCAAAAACTTTAACCATGGCTTCAGGCCATCATGCTGAACAACGCACAGCAAGATTATTTTCTCGGAAATTAAAAAAAAATTTCGACTCTCCATACAAAATATCCCGATTAGTTGCTAAATTTGTATGAAAAGTCGATTTTTTTTTCATTTCCCACAAACAATTCTTGCTGTACGTTGTTCAGCTGAGGCCATGGTTAAAGTTTTTGCAACGGTTTCTAACACCCTGTATATAAAGGAAGTCAAGCCCGCTAAAATATTCTACGGTTGCCATGGAGATGGTAAAATGACATGACATGACATGACGAGGAAATACAATTTTCTTGATTTTCTTAGTACGTGCGGCCATGTTACGTGTCATGTGTCATTCAATGGGTATACTCACAGCCTTCTCTAAAGACGATAGAGAAGGCCGTTGGTATGCTCCATTGCTGACTAAAATTCGTCGTTTCGGTAAAGTGGTTAAGAAATTAAAATTCTTCTTCAGTTAATCTTGCATGAACAAAAAATCAACGTATTATTCGGTTTTATCGAATTTCAAATGGCGAGTGTCATTCATTGCTGACTAAAATTCGTCGTTTGTCGTTTCGGTAAAGTGGTGAAATTAAAATTTTTATTTAGAAGGTAATTCTTGCATGAACAAAAATCTCAACGTAGGTACCGACTATTCGGTTTTACGAATTTCAAATGACCAGTCATTTCATTTCAATACTTACTTACTTCCTGCACAAGTGCGGGAAGTAAATATTGAAATTCATTTCCGCACTGAGTTGAAAATTTAGAATTTTCACCTCGGAAAAGTGACACGTCTCGCATTCTTTTTTCAAATGGAATGTTAACATTTCAGAGCATGAGTGAGAAATAGTTGTTTTCACGTCACATGCTCGAATATGCCAAATTATATCATTAGTGATTACATATATATTATGCTCTTTGTATATCATGCAAACCACACCTAAAGTAAGTCATTATTAACCAGCGTGTTATAATGAAATTCAATACAACATTATGATCCGCTGGTTAATAATGAGATTTGAATTTACAGCAAAAAGAACTCATTTGAAAATCGAACTGGCCACTACAAGCCAATTATACCATATACCTACGCAAAACAAATAAAATAAAAGCCGCGAGTGTTGCAAAGCGCTGTTAAGTGTATATCTTTGGCGCTGTGTAGTATTAGCAGGAGGTTTAAGTTGAAAGATTTTAATTTAAATAAAATGTCAAGAGACGAGAGTGAATTAGTACCTTTGTTTTTAAAATAAGGTAATTACTTTAAGTTTTATTAAAAAGTTGTTTCTAGTAAGTAGCCTTGCTTTTTATATTCTCGCAAAAGGTGAGAAAAGTAGAGTATTCTCCTTTGGGTTAAAACTGTTTTCGTTTTGGGCGAGCTTGAAACCCTCGCTGAATTCAGGACTCCGTTTTAATTCCCTCGCTTCACTCAGGAATTAACTCGTAAGTTAGCTTGTTAGTTGTCAATAAGCAGGGTTTACTGTAATGCACATTAGAGATTATTCTTGTTAGTTTTGATATCTTATAAGTATACTTTGCTAATGTTTCGTTAGGTCTTATCAGTAGGTAGTCTCAAGTGTTCTGATAATTTAACAAGTAACTGATTAATGAATAATGTCCGCCTTTTACGACAAGTATATGCGACGACACCAGAATAAGTATCGCTTGTTAACTTATCGCGCACCCTTAACCAGTATGTAATAAGACTAATTTTCAATGTGCAATTATTACCTATGCTATTTTTGCTGACGACCTAAGTACCTAATTGGCTATATATTCTAAAATTATAAACAATAAAATGTTTATGATTGTAAAAGATAAAGTCGATATCGATAGTCACCTAGTTACGATGAAATTGTACGTTGTAAAATAATAATCAAGTGTACTATTAATATAAATTGACATTATATAAAAACATATTGCTTTAATATTATTATGATTTTCTTTGCGGTTTTCCGACAGAGCTACTTTTATTTTTGAAATGGGATGAAAAGAACTTTAATTGTTTTCGGCCATGGAGACTATTTCTAACTCCATACCTATTGCACGCCTCGGAGAGGTATGCTTCCACAGCTCTACTCTCAACATGTCAGTGACAAGCATTTTTCTGGACTTAGACTGTCTCTATTATATTCATAATACAAGTACAGAAATATGAAGAACAACCCTATTATAAACACATTTAATACTTTTTATACAATACTAGCTTTCCGCCCGCGGCTTTGTCCGCGTGTACAACACGACGTTATCCCGCGGGAATGTGATATTTTTCCGGGATAAAAATTTACTTAGGTACTTTACCTTTGTTACTCTCCAGGCTTCAAACTATCTGTGTACCAAATTTCAGCCAAATCCGTTCAGCCGTTTTGGCGTGATTGAGTTACAAACATTCAAACATCCAAACAACTAAACATCCAAACATCTAAACTTTCACATTTATAATATTAGTAGGATTTGTCGAACTTACATACTTATTGAAAAAAAAATTCTTTCATTGCTTTGGGCTGTCAACAAATTATTTCAATATGCATCTGATAGTCAGGACTCAGGAGTGACAACGCAAGAAACGGCTTGATAGTCCAGTAAATGAGTGCTCAAAAGGGGGATTTTTCATTTCATTTCATTTTAACTGCACTTTTGGATTTTTCCAAAAATTTTTAGTAAATATTCTGAATTATCAAGGATACACTTACGCCCGAATTCTCGAACGCAAATCATCTTTGGGAGCGTCTCAAACATCATGGCATCTCTTTCATACGTTTGACATTTAAAGTGACAGGGCGATGTGTGAGACGCTCCCAAAGATAAGTAGCGTCCGAGTATTCGGGCATTAGGTACCTAAATACGAAAATAATGAGTAGGTACTTACCTAATATTTGTAGTATTAAAAATCAATGTTTGTTCGGAATTATGTCGATGAGGAAAGTACGAGTATTTGTAGGTCTAATAGCCTACGTCTCAAGACGAAGAGGAAAAAAAATAATATCTTTGCTAATTTTTAGATATAAAACAAAACAACATTTTTAATATGTTGTGTTTTTGTTTACTATACCTACCTACATGAGTCAATAATTTCTTTGAAACATAAAGGCGTGATGATTTCCTAAAACGATAATTGTTGTTGAGTTGTTGACTACAAAGCGACAGAGATGTGATAGAGATAGGTAAGCATAAATTGTATACTTAGTTAGTATAATTCAATCATTTCAGTAAGTCTAAAAATAGTAGGTATATAATCAGAGACGAATTCGGTGAACCACTTAGGTACAACTCGGGCGAGCTAATTTGACACCTGCAGGTTATACCCATCTTTGTCACTCTCCGGGCATGACAGAATCAAGTGAAAGAGACGGGTATAATTTGCAGGTGTCAAGTTAGCTCGGCCGAGTTGTACTAAGTTGTTTTCGTGTGGCTGGCGTTGCGCCGTTCACTCGAAGTCCCTATCCCTAATTTGTTTATGCATTTTACTACCCTAGTTTAATAAATAACCAATTAGTAAAATGGTCATCGCGTGAATGGTGAGGCACAAGCTACACGAAGAGAAGTAAGAAGTGGTTCACCAAACTTGTCCCTGGCTGTAGCACTGCGACTACTACGACGATATATTATTATTTTTGATATCGTTATCTATAAATGAACTGGTTACAATAATTGTGCCCTAATTAACTGTAAAACCAAACCAGTTTAAACTAACGCAACTGCGGAACTACCTACAATTTGATTTGATAAAGATAATATGTGAAAAAATAATTACGATTAGCATTCAAACATTCTTTTGTGCGAGCACGAGATTTTATATTCATTTGAAAGCAGTTTACAATAATAGAACTGTTAACTAATTGTCACTGAAATATTTGGCCTGAAAATAAAACACTCTCGGCTGGGATGATATCGATAGAGTAGCTTTTTCGTATCTAAATTCTGTATTTTTTAAATGAAAAATTAGGTCAAGGTCGCTTAGGTAGTTTTCATTCTTATTTCCTTTTATCAAGAACTTTATTACTCGTACAATAAAAATACGAGTAATTGTTGTCGTGTTAAAGCCATACAAAAATATTACGTGTTTTTATCGTCACAAGTCACAAGATCTTCACTGTTGGTAACGGCCTGCTTGTCAGGCATTTCGCTTCTTTTAAATAGTTTTGTTTTGTATTTACTTATGTCAAGCTTGGAAAAGTGGGTTGACCTTGACAGCCAAAACTTTAGGCAGTCACTACTTAACTGCCAGACTTCTTCCTGCTGTTGCCTTAAGGGCTTATTCCACTTATCCTAATTAGGATCCTAATTCAGCATACATTGCATTCTTTGAACTCATTTTTAGCAAGTGATGCAATCAAATTAAGCAATGTATGCTGAATTAGCATCCTAGTCAGTTGTTGAGACACCCCGCCCGACACAAAAAGGATAAATCTTTTGAGGCTGGCACTATTAGGTTATTTGTAAGTTTATTAGATAGACGATACTTACATTCGAAAATCCAGCAGCGAAAATAATCATCCACCCCCAACCGCCATCAGGAGGGATGAATTCACCATCTTTCTTCAATTTAGATTTTTTTAACACATCTTTCGCCATTTTCCTGTTTTATTCAATAATTCTAATATTTACAAAACACTGATCTAAAGAACGACTGAGACTTATCAAAGCACTGCATTCACTGAACACGTTACTCACAAAACTGATAAACTTTATTATTAAACAGTGGTTTTAATACGTCGAATGAATCAGACGTTTCACAGAACGAAGCCAAGTCATACTATTATATATTCTGTGGCCCAGTACTAGACGCTGTAAATATAATATAAATAACCCTACTATATTACAACTTGTAATACCTAACTGCGATAAATATGATCGACCATTGCATTACCTATAGCCCGAGAGCCAAACTAATTCGCTCTATTGAGACTCAACAATAATTCTATATCAATAATTTCTTAACATAGAAAATTAGATTATCTAGTTTAATAAATAATTCATAAGTAATCCACCAATATTTACATTAAAACAACAGTGACATTAAAAATAATCAAATACAAAGCTATAAAAAATCTATAAAAATGGGCAAAAATGGTATAAGTATTATTCACTTTACATTTGAATACATGTATTAATTATCTTTCGTAGAAGTACCTATATTATCCCCCTATATATGTAAATGAAAAACAATTAAACTTTAAAAAACTCTCTACTTAAATTCAAATTGGCATTACACCTATGTTAAAAATGCTATCAGAAACAACCGACTTCTTACTAAAGTATTAGTTTCCCGTTTTATATCTTTATGGATTTCGACTTTGGTGCTTAGATATGATGAACATGAACACATGTTCACGATAAAATTGGTGATAGCATATTTGCTGAAAAAATTGCACCATTTTCGGGGTATAACTTTTTTCCAATGCGAGATTATGTTGGATTTCAAAATATAGTCGCTTAAAATTATATTTAATGGCCGTTAACAAAAATTTGGCCTGTTATTGAATTTTGTACAAAAATATCGGATAGCTCTTAGAGGCTATACTATGTCTATAAACAGTAAGTACTGTGGTATTATATTGTATGAATACGATACCTCCTTGCGTTGTCTATGGTTGATTTATGTATAAAATATTAAATAATATATTAAATAGTATTCAAAATATCGAATGCATTGTCGACGCGAGTAGTTTGTTTTAGTCCAGACGATTCCGCGGTCGCGTGTTGTAGTAGATAGAATATATCGGCCATGGTGCCGCAGTAAAGACATGTATCGCTAAAATTACTTCGTTTAATTAATAGAAACCCATTGTAGGGCTTCTCAGTACCTTAATATGGAAGCGTATGGGTACTGGGTAGTGCTCATGCCAGTTTTGTTCCATACAATAATATTGACACTTGTATGCTCTGATTGTAATACCTAAGCAATGGAGGTTTTTGAAATTTTCCCTCTACTTAGGAACTACTTATATAATATTTCTATACATACAGGGTGGCCCAAACGGTGACACTAAAAAATTATTTTTGGTTTCCTTACACCTAGGTGTACCCGGATGTACCCCAATTATGTTCTACGATTTTTTGTAGTTTTCGATTTATGATTTTTTTTATAAATTTTGAGAATTTTCGACTTGACTTTACTTTTACTTACTTAAATATTTTTTTTATTTTGGAAAATATGCATCTTTTTAATTTTTTTTGTAGCTTAGATCTCATGACTTTTACTTTCACATATAAAATACCCAGCTTTCTACTTTTAATGTAAGTTGCAAAAATATTGACCGAAAGTAAAAAAATGAGGTGAAAGCAAGTTATTGTTAAATTTTTAACTTTAAATAAAAAATATAAAAAATATTTCCATTGCTTTTAAGTCATTTTAAAAACGCAAGTTCCTAAGCCTTTTATAGTCTAAAAAAAAAGTGCTGAATAGGCCTTTTTTAACCGAAATCTCCCTTCAAATGCACAATGGTGAAATTTTCTAAGATGTTTTATTGGTTATTTTGTCATCCATAAAATTATTTTTAGCAATATAAACATTACAGTGATACCGTTTATCGAATAAAAATTTAATAGTTTGTTATTATATATAGGTAACATCGATATCATTAGTTTTATTATTAAGTAATTAAAGAAACTTAAGTATTACTTTGCTTTCACATAATTTTTTTTACTTTCGGTCAATATTTTTGTAACTTACATTTATAATAGAAAGCTGGGTATTTTATGTGTGAGTATGTACAAGTCATGAAGGTCTAAGCTACAAAAAAAAATTAACAAAAAAGATGCATATTTTCCGAAATAAAAAATATTTAAGTCAGTCAAGTCGAAAATTCTCAAAATTTATAAAAAAAATCATAACTCGAAAACTACAAAAAATCGCGGAACATACATGGGGTATTTTCGGGTACACCTAGATGTCAAGAAACAAAAAAAATTTTTTTAGTGTCACCGTTTGGGCCACCTGTATAAAACTCTAAATTGGTTGATTCATTCATTGTTGGCATAGGCGTAGAGCCCTAACGGCTGAAGGTAGAGACACCATTTTTAGAGATACCTTCCATGATGTAGATGAGCACTAAGAAAGGATTTTAGAAAATTCCCGTTATACAGGGAGCTACAGGTTGTTCAACTTTGTATGAGAATTTGTATAGGGTATGAGAAAGAGACACCTTTTTTGGTGGGTAGGTACCTTTCATGGTGTAGGTGAGCATTAAGAAAGGGTTTTGGAAAACTCCCGTTATACAGGGTGCTACAGGGTGTTCCAGTTTCTATAGGGATTTGTAAGGGGCTAAAGGAAGAGACACTATTTTTGGAGGGTAGATACCTTCCATGGTGTAGGTGAGCACTAAGAAAGCATTTTGGAAAATTCTCATTATACAGGGTGCTACAGTGTGTTCCAGTAGGTATGTATGGGGATTTGAATAGGGCTGAAGGCAGAGACACAATTTTTGGAGGGTAGATACCTTCCATAGTGTAGGTGAGCACTAAGAAAGGGTTTTGGAAAATTCCCGTTATACAGGGTGGTTCAGTTTGTAAAGGAATTTCCATTTCAGATTTTTTTTATCTACTACTGGGTAGCACTTAGCTGAAGGTAGCTAGAGACACCATTTTTGGAGTAAAAACCAAGCGAACTAAGACTCTGACCAACTAGGTCAGAAGATAAGTGAGCAATGAACAAAAAAAAAAGGTCTACTGATAAATAAATACCTTGATACTTATATTGGTAATCCGTGACTTTCAAAATAAACGCACATCTATTTAATCACTCGAACGAAGTCGCGGGCAAAAGCTAGTATTATTATAAAAGTACTTCGATGTTATTGTTGATCGAAGTAAAAGTATTAAAAACAACGTAAGTATGTACAATCATAATATATTGATAATATTAAATTAATTCAGGAATAAGTATTAAGATATTTCCTAGGTGTCTGAATCTGGGGGCGCGGCAGTGCCCCCGCCAAGTCGAGCGCGAAGCAAACACTGCCTACCATCCTTTACTGGAACAATTTCAGCGTATTTTTAAGCCCTATTTGAAGACCTTTAGATAGGTTTAGAACGCTGAAATTATCGTCATATAATACCCCTTTCAGACCCATGAAGAAACTAAAGGGGGCAGAGTAAAAATAAATAGATATTCATAATCGTTGCGGATCTGAGAATACATAAATAATACATTTTCAGTGCCATTATGTTGTTTTCAGGGTTTTTCAGGTGGCGCACAATTGTATCAACGTGGGCGCAATTAGTTGATAATAATAACTGTAAATATTTTAAGTAATTGGATTTTTGCAGTTTATTTCTATTGATTTGAGGCAAATATGGATGACCTATCTGGTAAGTCAGTGGTCGGACCTTTATAGACCTCAACATCCACAGTTAACCCTTGTGGAGTGGTAAAAAAGTTTTATTTTAATCCTATCATTTTTTTTTAATAAACTTCATCAAATAGTTTTCCAAATATTCCGCAGGCAACTTGGGCGGTTCGCCACTTGCTTTCCTTGAGACTGAATGGTAGACTTCCCGGGAAATCTTTTTTTGGCCCATTTACCGTCACTTTGACTGGGGGCTGTCCTCAAAGAGGAGAGTGGAACATCATCAAATGAGTCAAAATCATCTTCATTTTGCTCCCAAACCTCATCGTCATCTTCGTCCACATCCTCGAGGTCAGATTGCTCCAAGAATTCCGTAATCACTCATCTTCGAGGCTCAGGTAATGGTCTCGACATGTCAATGGAGTATGCAGTTGGGCCCAAAGTGATACAATTGTGACTGCTATCTTCACCGCCACTTTTACTTGAGAATTACCTAAAAATACAATCAAGTTAACTCTGTAACACGTAAAGCAATCCATAATTAACAATAAATTACAACAATAACACAAAAATCGCATATATTAAAGTAATATTAATAACTCACACGCAGCGAGGCCCCAAACAACACCAACGGCAAAATGAAGGAGTTTAAACTTGCACTTCGCGACGCTTCATATCTGTCTCACTTACACCAATGGATAGAGCATATCCGTCATAATCGTGCGGCCGTGGGCCCGATCACTTACGTTTTGAAATACCGCGAAAATTTTACTTCAACTGAACGTCACAATTGTGTTTGGCTGGGCTGAAAGGGGTAAACTGTATGCACACACCAGGACCTCAAAATTTCAAGTTTTTAGCTGATTTATTTTCTAAGTTATACGAAAGCAAAGTTTTGCTAATTGAGTAGCGTTTTCACAAAGCGATACATCAATGATTATTTCAAAATGCTTTTTTTTCCTATTTCATACACTTTTCTTAGAGCTAAACACGTTGGCAATAGGGAATTTTCTGTAAGCGATACAAAAACCATTTATATTCTATTGCCAAGTTGCTCAGTTTTTTCAAAGTTTCAAAATCTATGAAAGAGACATCAAAAAGCACAAAATTAAGTAAGATATCAACTCGCGCAATCTCGCCGTAAATTGAAAAAATACGTAGATTGATCCGTCCGTTTCACATCAAGTCACATAAAACCTAACTTTATCAATAAAGAAATCGCAGTAAGAAACATTAGAGTTGGCTTGACTTTAGGTACTGAGAGATTTCATCACTTTTTACTTATAAAGAAATAAGCAGCTAGAGCGAGAGTTGGCTAGTTTTTTTACAGGATGTTTTGGTGGGTTTTTCCGTTTCGTTACCTATGCCTACAGTTAATCGTTGGCCTAAAGAAGGAAACACTTATCTTGTGAGTTGTGTGGCGCGGTGTGTTGACGTGCGATACCACGCGAATCGGTTTCATACATTTAGTAGGTATGGTTAGAAACACACAATGTAGTGTGGCGAGCGTCTCTGTGTCTCTGTCGTGTGTCGTGTGTGTCTTACTAAGTGTGTGAAACAGATATTCTGGCGTCGCGTGACAACACATAAGTAAGTGCGTTTCCGACTTAATTTACGTTGACTTTGGTTCAGTTAAGTTTAAAAATGAAATAGACCTAAATTATCTGCCAAAGTAAATCGTTTGAATATTAACCTGCACTAGGCCAATTGCATGAATATCTGTTGAATATTCAATAAAACTAACACGTCTACATTGACGAGGAACACACAAGGAAATCATAAAGTTACTTGACAACAAAACGTTGGGATTGTTCTATGAATGACGAATGGTTACTTACATAACATCCATCAATACTAATATTATAAATGTGTAAGTGTGTTTGTTTGTCCGTCTTTCACGTCAAAATGGAGCGACGGATGGATGTGTTTTTTGGTATGGGTATAGGTATAGTTTGGGAGCTGGAGGTGACATAGGCTACTTTTTATCCCGCAAAATGTCACATTCCCGTGGGATGACGACGTCGAAGGCTAGGTACTAGATAGGTACTGAAATAAATACTAGTTATGGTGGTCTAGGCTTCTAGGTGTCGACGGAGTTTTCCTTCAAACTAGATACCTACCTACCTATTAAACTAGTTGGTGCAAGTACGATCTATATTCTACACCCAATAATTATATCTAATGTCTGTTTTAATTTGTATGTATTTCTACGTCAACTGGAATTGTTTCTAGTCAATAAGACGAATAATTAGTAGATTATACACCGAGGGGATAATAAAGCACTGTTTTATGTCACGGGCGCGATAATATTGAATCCTGAGCAAATGAGGGACTCCAGATTTAATTCCCGAGCAAAGCGAGGGAATTAAAACGGAGTCCGGGATTCAAGTTCGCCCAAGACCAAAACAGCTTTATCCCAAAGGAGAATACTCTAACTATCTCACCTTTTACGATACGGTTTTGTCAATAAGAAAGAAGCAAGGCTAGTTACTAGAAACAACGTTTTATTAAAACTTAAAGTATAGCTACATTATTAAAGAAAAAGTACAATTACTGCAGCGTTTTGCAACACTCGCGGCTTTTGTTTTATTTCCTTTGTTTTGCGTATATGGCTTGTAGAGTGCTCGTCAGATAAGTCTGCGCGCGGTAAAAATCGAATACTAATCTTTTATATAACATTAGAACAAAAAAATATACTGTAACTAGCGGCAAAAACGCGCCAGTCACGTGCAGAGTTATCTGACACACACTCTAGTTCGATTTTCAAATAACTTAGTTCTTTTTGCCGTGGCCGTTAGGTCTCCATGGATACACGTATTCAAATCCAGCAAAGTATAATATTAATATGTCGCAGGCGGATAGTTGAATATGCCGGATAGCGATGTATGGCGACAACAAATATGAAAAATTGGGTTTATATTCGTCTTACGCAGAAAATGAGGTTTAAATTCGGATGTGTGTGTGTTGTGTGATCAAGCGATGAGGGCTCCGTCAACTTATGGGACGATAAAATAGCTTACGGAAAAAATTATCTACCTACCTATATAAATTGATCCCATGTCTGTCTGTCTGTCTGTCCGTCCGTCCGTATTTCCGTTTCTTTTCCGTTTTTTTTTATGAAAGCAGTGAACTTATTGCAGTGTTTACATACTTTAGTTAGTGAGACAATCGCTGTAGTATTAGAGGTCGCTTGAGCGAAGATAAACTTAGAGACCTTTAGGTAACATCTCTGATTTTTTGCTTTGACATTGCTGTCTGTGTGTCTGTCCCACTCACCTCTTGGTTGTTACGCTGTCGATTAGATATAAGGCACTCAGTATTAACTCGAACTTCGATGATTGATGATTTCGAGAACATCGCCATTAAAGGTAAGTAGGTAGTTGAACGCTTTAGCACCAGGTGGCACCAACTATTGCTTTGATAACAGAAAAAATTACGGATTACCATTGTTTAGAATTAATAAGTTCTTTGGGCTGTATGTAACATTTACTTTGCCTGTCTTTATTGTAGTGGCAACACCACTCCCGTTCATTTCTATTGTTTTATGTCGGACATGACAGCCGGTGTAGTTTTGTGTCTTGCGGATGCAAATCATCATCACAAAAAAAAAGTATCCGTTAGTGTTAATCTAAATATCAAACTCCAACAAAGTATAGGAAAATGTGATTGCATTAAGTCATTTAAAATCTCAAACTCCAACAAAGTTTAACCTAGCTAGTACCTACTAAAGTTATTTTCATATTAATTAAGTACCTAACAATTTTACATATATTTTTATAATTTAAGACCACTATTCATTTCCATTTAATGACAAATGAATAAAGAAATATTTCAGTAAGAACAAAGTTTCTATTTGTTGTTACATGACACATTAAAAAAAATTAACAAATAAAATACATTTACATAGTTAAATTACTCGTATGACTCTACAGGTAAAACACACAGTTTGTGAATTGGTCTTTTTATCAAAGTGTTTTTACACTTGAGAGTAACAACTCTAACCAATCCATCACTTCCTGCATGTGTCTCTATAACTTTGGCCAATAACCATTTAGCCGCAGGTAGCTTTTCGTCCTTAACTAGCACAACAGTGCCTATATTAATATTAGGTTGAGTTCCAGTCCATTTTTGACGTTTATTTAAACTAACTAAATAGTCATGACTCCATTTATGCCAAAATAATTGTAATTTCTTTTGAATGTAAGTCCACCTATGTGTATAGGGAACGTATACATTGGTGAGATCCTGTTCGGGGACTGTTTCGTCGAACCGGTAAAACGACGCTGTCATGTCAATAAGAGACGCGTGTTTTCGCACCTGACGAGTTATTAGTTTTCTTTTCCATCCAAAATCATCATCAAAATTAAGTATAAAAGTGCATCAAATATTGTGATAATAAGTGATAAAACATTCAACAACTAGTTATTAAACGTGATTCCTAAAGTGAAGTGCACATTTAAAGCCAAGTTGGTGGCTATTGCTGACTCCGGTCCGGTAACAGTAAGTCGTAGTGGTAGACGATCATTACACTTCAGAACACTGATTTTATTCGGAGAACTCAGTAAAGAGTTTATTTTAAAACCACATAAAGTTTCTGATTTAACTTTAACATGGAGAAACTAGAGTTAGCGCAAATAGATTGTTTCAAACAAATCCAGAAGCTAAGTACTAATTACAAGAAAACGCCTAAAGAGAGACTTACATCAGGCTACATTGAAACTAGAATAGAAATCTTAGAATCTTATTGGAATGGCTATGAAGTTAATCATAAATTGTTACTTGCTGCTACTTTGGAACAGCGCAAAACTATGAACTACTTTTTAAATGAAGACTATGATACCTGCTTAAATCTGTATTTAGAACTCAAGACCAAAATGCGGGACACTTTGAAAACTATGTCTGTGTCTCCGTCAACAAGTAACGAACCACAAGTTGAGTCTAATAATCAACCTGGTGTTAATACTAGATTACCTGCTGTACAGATACCTACCTTCTCCGGCAATTACAGAGATTGGTTGTCCTTTCATGATATTTTCAAATCCCTTGTCCATGATAACTGTAATATCAGTAATGTAAATAAGTGTCAGTATTTAAAATCAAGTTTGAAAGGAGAAGCTGAAAATTTAGTCAAGAGTATTCAAGTGTCCGAGTCCAACTATAACATAATGTGGGAAATTCTTATTAATAGGTACAACAATAAAAGAAGTATTATTAACACTTACCTCAGTAAAATGATAAACCAGAGGAAGATAACTATAGAGTCAGCCAAGTCAATAAGAGAGCTACTAGATGTCACCACAGAAAGCCTTGCCACATTGAAGAGCCTAGATTTACCAACAGATAAATGGGATGATTTAATTGTGTTTATTATTATACAAAAATTAGATGCAAAATCACATGAACTTTTTGAACAAAGGTTAGAATCAGTCTCCAAGTTGCCTACGTGGGACGAATTGGCCAAGTTCTTGGAACAACGTTTCCATACATTAGAGTCTGTCAGATCCAGAAACGAACCCGTTCACTCACCTCATGTCAAACATGCTAGTAAAACTTTTGCAACTGAGTTTACTTCATCTATATGTAATTACTGTAACGGAGATCACCTCATGTACAAATGCAAAGACTTTTTATCGCTAGATCTGCAGGCTAGAAAGGACTTTGTCCAAGCAAATCAAATATGCTTCAATTGTATGAAGAAGGGCCACCCGGTTAAGTTGTGTTCACAGTCCACTGCGTGTAAGAGATGTGGCCGAAAACATCATACACTGCTGCATGGGTTTACACTGCCAAGTTCAAATAAAGTTACCGACGCTGCAAATTTTAAAGAAGTAAATACTTCACCGGTGATGAAGAGTACAGTTGAAATATCAAGTCATACAATGGAGAACACTAGTTATACTCCTGCTTCAGTAATTCTCGCGACAGCACTAGTTCATATTACATCCGAGAGACTGGGCAAAACATGCACGCTTCGTGCATTGATAGATCAGGGTTCCCAGGCGTCCCTCATCACTGAGGATGCTTGTCAAGTGTTGGGCCTGAAACGAGATTTAATACAAGGAAATGTATCAGGTGTTGGCTCAGTGAAAATGATTACAAAGGCAAAAGTAGATTTTGAGATTAGCCCGAGAAACAAGCCACAGAAGAAAATAAACATAACAGCCTTTGTTTTGAAATCATTAACATCATACTTACCTCAGCAAACACATGTTGTAGATTGGCCCCAGCTTAAGGAGTTGCAGTTGGCCGACCCAACCTTCTATAGGCCTGGCAAAATTGACTTGTTGCTTGGTGCAGATGCCTTTCCAGAAATAGTAGAGAGCGGCATTCTAATGCACAAGACTGAGAGCCACCATCTTGTGGCACAAAATACTGTTCTTGGTTGGTTAATATCAGGACAAAACTTACCACAGAGTAACCAAGTAGATGTATCAGTTCACCATATAAAAGTAGAAACAGATAGCCTCCTACGTAGTTTTTGGGAAATCGAGGAAAACACAGATAGAAAAATATGGACGAACCTAGAGAAACAGTGCGATACACAATACAAGGAAACACACATGAGACTAGAGAATGGACAATACAAAGTCCGTATGCCATTCAATCCATATCCACCAGAGCTCGGTGAATCACTAGTAATTGCTAAACAACGCTTATTGCGCTTAGAAAGAAGATTAGAAAGGGACCATAATTTACGCATCCGATATAATGAATTTTTGGGTGATTATCTACAACAGGGTCATATGGAACCTGTCCCGCTTGGTGATATAGATAAGATATCCTGCTATATTCCTCATCACCCGGTAATAAATGATGATCATCTTACCACTAAGTTACGAGTTGTCTTCGATAGTTCTGCCAAGACCTCAAACGGAAGAAGCCTGAATGACAACCTTTTAATAGGACCTCCTCTACAAAATGACTTAAGAGAGGTAACCTTAAGATGGAGAAGGCATCGCATCGCTCTAGTAGGAGACATTCGACAAATGTATCGAAGAATCGTCTTAGATGAAAGAGATAGAGACTACCTACGTATACTGTGGAGATTTAACACCGAGCAAGACATCCAACATTTTCGCCTGACCACGGTCACATACGGCTCCTCCTGTGCACCATACCTTGCGATTAAGACTCTTAAACAACTAGCAGAGGATGAGAGGGAAAACTTTCCAGATCATACAATTGACACAGTTCTATCAGATTTTTACATCGATGATCTTCTAAGTGGAAACTCTTCTACAGAAGCAGTTCTTCACCTGAAACAGGAAGTAACAGAATTATTAAACAAAGGTGGATTTCACCTACATAAATGGGCTTCCAATAGTCCAGATATTCCAGTAGCAGAGCAATGTAACCGCAAGATACTAGGAATAAACTGGAATGGGTTTACAGATAAATTTGAATTGCAAATAATACTCCCTTCACAACCAAATGTCATTACTAAGAGAACAGTTTTAAGAGATATTGCTACCATTTACGATCCTACAGGTTGGTTAGCACCAGTTGTTGTAGTTGCTAAGCACATGCTTCAAAAATTATGGATAGATAAAATTGATTGGGACGAACCTTTACCAGATTTGATATTACACGAATGGACAATTTATAGGCGAGAACTACTAGAAATGCCAGTTATCACAGTAGAGAGATGGTTAGGTATAGCAGATGACACTACTGAAGTCGAGTTACATGGGTTTTCTGATGCCTCCATGATGGCATATTCAGCTGTTGTATATTGTAGAGTTCTAAAACAAGATGCAGTTAAAATGACCATAGTTGAAGCTAAAACAAAGGTTGCGCCAGTAAAACAGATTTCTCTTCCCAGACTAGAGCTCTGCGGAGCATTGTTATTAGCCAAGTTACTTCATAGAGTACAGACTGCGCTAAATATTCCTAGCAGTAAAGTATATGCATGGACTGACGCTACTATTGTTCTGGCGTGGTTTCAAAAACCACCTAGCTATTGGACTACCTTCATAGCCAACAGAGTTACTGAGAGTACTAACCTGATTGAGAAGGAGAGATGGTTTCACGTTGCTTCCGAGGACAATCCTGCTGATGTAGCGTCGAGGGGAATCTCGCCGCTCGAGCTCCCAAGACATAACCTTTGGTGGGGGGGTCCCGCCTGGCTGCGCGAGACGAGCTCTGTGCCCGTCAGTCACTCCGTCATCGAACCTACAGACTTAGAAAAAAGGTCAGTAAGTGAAGTGGTAGTGAATAGTGTAACTAGTGAAAAGCCCATTAGTGAAAGTGATTTAACCCAAGTGTTGCTAGGAAAGTACTCTAGTTTAACCAAACTTCTTCGTGTAATCTGTAGAGTATTAAGATTTATAAATTGTGTTAAAAATAGAATTCAAACTAAATGTAATTTAACTTACCCTCAATGGCTTACAACTGATGAGTTAAATAACTCAATGAAAACTTTGTTGTATATGTCACAGTATAGATCATTTGCTGAAGAAATTAAAATCCTGGAAAGTACAGATAAAAATAAAATAAAATGTTTGAGTAAACTAGAAAATGGTAAGAAATTAACAAAATTAAACCCTTACCTTGATGAAAATAAGCTGTTGAGAGTAGGAGGTAGACTTCATTACTCATCCTTGCATAGTGAAATGAAACACCCTTATATTTTAATGAAAGATGATATTTTGTCCTTATTAATAGTTAGAGATGCTCATTACAAAACCTTACATGGGGGTGTACAGCTCATATTAAATTATGTTAGACGTAAGTTTCATATTACAAGTATTAAATACATTGCTAAAGCTGTCATTCATAAATGTGTACCATGTGTAAAAAACGCAGCCAAATTGAGCATGCAACAAATGGGTAACTTACCTAGAGACCGTGTCACTCCTCAGCGTCCATTCAGTGTAACTGGGGTAGATTTTGCAGGTCCTGTAGTACTTAAATTGTTTAATGGAAGAGGATCAAATAGGACACAAAAGGCGTACATTTCTGTCTTTATTTGTACCACAGTCAAAGCTATTCACCTGGAACTGGTAACTAGCCTTAGTACAGAAGCCTTTATAGCTGCATTTAAGCGTTTTACTTCACGTAGAGGACATTGTAGCAAATTGATTAGTGACTGCGGGACAAATTTTGTTGGAGCTAGCAAGGAATTAAAACAAATGTTTTTAGATAGTAAAAATAACTTAAATGTAGAAATTGCTGACCTGCTCGCTGGAGATGGAACTGACTGGCAGTTCAACCCTGCCGGTGCCCCTCACATGGGCGGTTTGTGGGAATCAGCTGTACGCTCTGTTAAGTTTCATCTCAATCGAGTACTCAGTGACACAAAGCTCACATATGAAGAATATTCGACATTACTTTGTCAGATTGAGAGTTGCTTGAATTCTCGTCCATTGACACCTATTGATGCAAACACTGATGAGGTCTCAGATGTGTTGACACCAAGTCATTTTTTGGTTGGTGAACCTCTTTTAGTAGTCCCCGAACAGGATCTCACCAATGTATACGTTCCCTATACACATAGGTGGACTTACATTCAAAAGAAATTACAATTATTTTGGCATAAATGGAGTCATGACTATTTAGTTAGTTTAAATAAACGTCAAAAATGGACTGGAACTCAACCTAATATTAATATAGGCACTGTTGTGCTAGTTAAGGACGAAAAGCTACCTGCGGCTAAATGGTTATTGGCCAAAGTTATAGAGACACATGCAGGAAGTGATGGATTGGTTAGAGTTGTTACTCTCAAGTGTAAAAACACTTTGATAAAAAGACCAATTCACAAACTGTGTGTTTTACCTGTAGAGTCATACGAGTAATTTAACTATGTAAATGTATTTTATTTGTTAATTTTTTTTATGTGTCATGTAACAACAAATAGAAACTTTGTTCTTACTGAAATATTTCTTTATTCATTTGTCATTAAATGGAAATGAATAGTGGTCTTAAATTATAAAAATATATGTAAAATTGTTAGGTACTTAATTAATATGAAAATAACTTTAGTAGGTACTAGCTAGGTTAAACTTTGTTGGAGTTTGAGATTTTAAATGACTTAATGCAATCACATTTTCCTATACTTTGTTGGAGTTTGATATTTAGATTAACACTAACGGATACTTTTTTTTTGTGATTTAATCTAAATACCAGTAACTTCTATGTTATAAATTCTTTTGTTTTTGTTGTTAGTTGATTTTATGATAACTGTTAGCTTTCAGTTAAGTTTGTCATTGTTATGGCAAACTATAACAACAATAGACTGTAGAAAATTTAGTATTTTGATACTTCATAATAATGTTATGGGTCTCACTCTTTGAAAGGACTAGACGTCCTTTGGGGGGCGGAATGTTTAGAATTAATAAGTTCTTTGGGCTGTATGTAACATTTACTTTGCCTGTCTTTATTGTAGTGGCAACACCACTTCCGTTCATTTCTATTGTTTTATGTCGGACATGACAGCCGGTGTAGTTTTGTGTCTTGCGGATGCAAATAAAGTGAAATATTGTGCAAAAAGAGCTATCGTTTGATTTACTAGACAACCATCGAATCTACTTATAGCTCTTATTTAGTGTGATAAAGTAATTAAGGGGGCAGGTACTTCTACGGCAGACTGTGCAATCTGATTAACCTCCTACTAATCTATATGTGTCACACTATAGTGTCTAACTGTCTAGCATGTGATTATTTATTTTGATCGACTCTGCTCATCACTTAGTCTCAGAACATGTTAAGTCATTACCAGGCACTAAAAATAGTAAACGTAGACAAATCTTAACAAATACTTACCTACTTCTTGTTTTTCCTGAGTCATACTTTTTCGGTCACTCTTCCCGTGTGTGTGACTGACCATTTAAAATGTTGCGGTATAGCCAATGTGTATAGCCCTAAAAAAACACAGTCCGGAGTCCGGACTTATATCTATTCTATGGTCCGGCATATACATGTTGTACTTTTGTATGGATGGAACAGCTGATTTTTTTATGCGATTCCGTGGTTGGTCCCACAGTAAAAATTGTTCGTTTTGATGGACACTATCATCCCCTAAAATCTTTGTAAGTAGGTAGGTACTAATTAAAATTGAGTGTACTAAATTATTTCTCACTTATCAATAAGTAACTACTAATCTATACTACTTATAATAAAACTGTAAACGATCCAATTCTGTACATTGAAAAGAAATAGAAAAAAATACCACCAGGGGTCTTCTTAAACGAAACAGATACCAAGAATATAGTTTTTGAATTTTTTGTCTGTCTGTCTGTCTGTTGTCCGCGTTTCACACAAAAACTACTGAACGGATTTTGATGAAACTTTTTTTGTTATACAGCTATTGGCCCTCGCCAACATATAGGCTATAATTTATTTTGAAGATCGTAGTATCTGATGTGGAACCATAGCAGTCCAGCCAAACTATGAGAGATATAAAAATACCGTCTTAAGGAAAATTGTCAAACGTGATGGGCACTTTCTATTGACGTACAAAGTTTGAAGGTCTGGTTCACCTGATGTGGAACCCTAGCAGCCAGGATAAACTATATGAGATACAAACATGGCGTCTTAAGAAAAGTTGTTTCACGTAATGAACATTTTCTATTGACGGAAAAATATCGAAGGTCTGGCACACCTGATGTGGAACCCTAGCAGCCCAGCTAAACTATAAGAGATACAATCTATCTATCTATTCTATCTATTCTATATCTATTACTTATAATAAAACTGTAAACGATCCAATTCTGTACATTGAAAAGAAATAGAAAAAAATACCACCAGGGGTCTTCTTAAACGAAACAGATACCAAGAATATAGTTTTTGAATTTTTTGTCTGTCTGTCTGTCTGTTGTCCGCGTTTCACACAAAAACTACTGAACGGATTTTGATGAAACTTTTTTTGTTATACAGCTATTGGCCCTCGCCAACATTCTATACTTATAATAAAACTGTAAACGATCCAATTCTGTACATTGAAAAGAAATAGAAAAAAATACCACCAGGGGTCTTCTTAAACGAAACAGATACCAAGAATATAGTTTTTGAATTTTTTGTCTGTCTGTCTGTCTGTTGTCCGCGTTTCACACAAAAACTACTGAACGGATTTTGATGAAACTTTTTTTGTTATACAGCTATTGGCCCTCGCCAACATATAGGCTATAATTTATTTTGAAGATCGTAGTATCTGATGTGGAACCATAGCAGTCCAGCCAAACTATGAGAGATATAAAAATACCGTCTTAAGGAAAATTGTCAAACGTGATGGGCACTTTCTATTGACGTACAAAGTTTGAAGGTCTGGTTCACCTGATGTGGAACCCTAGCAGCCAGGATAAACTATATGAGATACAAACATGGCGTCTTAAGAAAAGTTGTTTCACGTAATGAACATTTTCTATTGACGGAAAAATATCGAAGGTCTGGCACACCTGATGTGGAACCCTAGCAGCCCAGCTAAACTATAAGAGATACAATCTATCTATCTATTCTATCTATTATATATCTATTACTTATAATAAAACTGTAAACGATCCAATTCTGTACATTGAAAAGAAATAGAAAAAAATACCACCAGGGGTCTTCTTAAACGAAACAGATACCAAGAATATAGTTTTTGAATTTTTTGTCTGTCTGTCTGTCTGTTGTCCGCGTTTCACACAAAAACTACTGAACGGATTTTGATGAAACTTTTTTTGTTATACAGCTATTGGCCCTCGCCAACATTCTATATACTTATAATAAAACTGTAAACGATCCAATTCTGTACATTGAAAAGAAATAGAAAAAAATACCACCAGGGGTCTTCTTAAACGAAACAGATACCAAGAATATAGTTTTTGAATTTTTTGTCTGTCTGTCTGTCTGTTGTCCGCGTTTCACACAAAAACTACTGAACGGATTTTGATGAAACTTTTTTTGTTATACAGCTATTGGCCCTCGCCAACATTCTATACTTATAATAAAACTGTAAACGATCCAATTCTGTACATTGAAAAGAAATAGAAAAAAATACCACCAGGGGTCTTCTTAAACGAAACAGATACCAAGAATATAGTTTTTGAATTTTTTGTCTGTCTGTCTGTCTGTTGTCCGCGTTTCACACAAAAACTACTGAACGGATTTTGATGAAACTTTTTTTGTTATACAGCTATTGGCCCTCGCCAACATATAGGCTATAATTTATTTTGAAGATCGTAATATCTGATGTGGAACCATAGCAGTCCAGCCAAACTATGAGAGATATAAAAATACCGTCTTAAGGAAAATTGTTAAACGTGATGGGCACTTTCTATTGACGTACAAAGTTTGAAGGTCTGGTTCACCTGATGTGGAACCCTAGCAGCCAGGATAAACTATATGAGATACAAACATGGCGTCTTAAGAAAAGTTGTTTCACGTAATGAACATTTTCTATTGACGGAAAAATATCGAAGGTCTGGCACACCTGATGTGGAACCCTAGCAGCCCAGCTAAACTATAAGAGATACAATCTATCTATCTATTCTAACTATTCTATATCTATTACTTATAATAAAACTGTACACGATCCAATTCTGTACATTGAAAAGAAATAGAAAAAAATACCACCAGGGGTCTTCTTAAACGAAACAGATACCAAGAATATAGTTTTTGAATTTTTTGTCTGTCTGTCTGTCTGTTGTCCGCGTTTCACACAAAAACTACTGAACGGATTTTGATGAAACTTTTTTTGTTATACAGCTATTGGCCCTCGCCAACATATAGGCTATAATTTATTTTGAAGATCGTAATATCTGATGTGGAACCATAGCAGTCCAGCCAAACTATGAGAGATATAAAAATACCGTCTTAAGGAAAATTGTTAAACGTGATGGGCACTTTCTATTGACGTACAAAGTTTGAAGGTCTGGTTCACCTGATGTGGAACCCTAGCAGCCAGGATAAACTATATGAGATACAAACATGGCGTCTTAAGAAAAGTTGTTTCACGTAATGGACATTTTCTATTGACGGTAAAATATCGAAGGTCTGGCACACCTGATGTGGAACCCTAGCAGCCCAGCTAAACTATAAGAGATACAATCTATCTATCTATTCTATATCTATTATTATTATTATTACTTATAATAAAACTGTAAACGATCCAATTCTGTACATTGAAAAGAAATAGAAAAAAATACCACCAGGGGTCTTCTTAAACGAAACAGATACCAAAAATATAGTTTTTGAATTTTTTGTCTGTCTGTCTGTCTGTTGTCCGCGTTTCACACAAAAACTACTGAACGGATTTTGATGAAACTTTTTTTGTTATACAGCTATTGGCCCTCGCCAACATATAGGCTATAATTTATTTTGAAGATCGTAGTATCTGATGTGGAACCATAGCAGTCCAGCCAAACTATGAGAGATATAAAAATACCGTCTTAAGGAAAATTGTCAAACGTGATGGGCACTTTCTATTGACGTACAAAGTTTGAAGGTCTGTTTCACCTGATGTAGAACCCTAGCAGCCAGGATAAACTATATGAGATACAAACATGGCGTCTTAAGAAAAGTTGTTTCACGTAATGAACATTTTCTATTGACGGAAAAATATCGAAGGTCTGGCTTACCTGATGTGGAACCCAGCTAAACTATTAGAGATGCAAATATAGCATCTTAAGAGAAGTTGTTCAGCGTTATAAGTATTTTCTTTTGACATACAGTCTATACTAATATTATAAATGTGAAAGTATGTTTGTTTGTATGTCCGTCTTTCAAATCAAAACGGAGCAACGAATTGACGTGTTTTTTAGTATGTGCGGGTAGTTTAGGAGCTAGAAAGTAACATAGACTAAAAATATCACTTTACCTCGGGATAACGTAGTGTAGTAAATGCGGGCGAAACCGCGGCCGGAAGGCTATGTTATGTAAATTTTTAATGTGCTTATATGTATCATAGCATTCATAGCGCTGTACTAATATATATTAAACTAGCTTTCCGCCCGCGGCTTCGCCCGCGTGGACTTCCCAACCTTATCCCGCGGGAATGTGACATTTTTCCGGGATAAAAAGTAGCCTATGTTCCTCTCCAGGCTACAAAGTATCTGTGTCCCATATTTCAGCCAAATCCGTTCAGCCGTTTTGGCATGATTGAGTAACAAACATACAAACATCTAAACTTTCACATTTATAATATTACTAGCTTTCCGCCCGCAGCTTCGCCCGCGTGGACTACACGACCTTATTCCGCAGGAATGTGATGTTTTTCCGGGATAAAAAGTTGCCTATGTTCCTCTCCAGGCTACAAAGTATCTGTGTCCCATATTTCAGCCAAATCCGTTCAACCGTTTTGGCGTGATTGAGTAACAAACATACAAACATCCAAACATCTAAACATCCAAACATCTAAACTTTCACATTTATAATATTAGTAGGAAGTAGGATAAGTAGGATAAATAAATAAAAAAAACAAAATAGCTTATTAGCCTTAAAAATTAAAAATGCTGCCGAAAGTCACTATTCCACGCGGACGAAGTCGCGGGCACAGCTAGTCAACAATAATATTGTAATTTACTTACTCTTTTGACAAATTATACTGAAACGGTAAGTTTATCACTATTGTTTTTATCGGAAAGTTAAAACAACTGTGCACGTTAGGCAAGCGTGCTTCCGCAATCGACGTCATCTTCATACAACCTATCTGTGATACAACCTAGGTAATATTATGTTATTTTTCTTTGTTCAAATCATGAACAATGTCAGTGATAAATGATGAAACACTAATAAAATTTATAAAGAGATTTCTAATGAGATAGGCTGACTGTGGTGTTCATGGAATGATTGTCATGTTTGTTCAAGATTACCATGATGTTATCTTCTAACAAAAGTAAGTTACTGAAAAATGGAAAATGAATTATTTAGAAAAAATCGACCCGTCTCACAATCAGCTCCGATGGGACTCGAACCCACGACCTTTCGCTTTCCGGGCGACTGCTCTAACCACTGAGCTACGGAGTCGGAGTTGATTTTTTCTAAATACTTCATTTTCCATTATTCAGTAAGTAATAAAAATTGCATTTTGAAAGCAAAAAAGAAAAAATTATAATAAATGTAAGTTTTTTAATCATCATATAAATAGTAAATATGTATATAAATACCATCTATGAGTAGGTTACTTTGAAATTCTTGCTTTGCTTTGAGGTAGTATTTTATCATCAAATCTAAACGTGAACAGAAATAATCCTTTGCTTAGGTATTGAATTGAATTAGGTAATAGTGCTCCAACTATTATTATTATGAAAAAGAGATATACCTAGTTATTATTTAACCATAATTTATAATAACCACATGACACAAAATAGAACAATGATTTATTTATGTCTGCCTGCCTGCCAAATAAAAACAATCAAAACTTGGACTGAATTTACGGTACCTGTACGTAGGTACCTAGGTACTAAAGGTTTTTTTTTTTGGTATGGTTTGGTATGAATTTAACCGCCCATGTGGTTTATATATGTCGCAGGGATATGAGGAAATCAGAGATTTCACGAAATCCCTAGGGGTACCACGAAATCACGGAAGATGTGGAATATTCTTATTTACGACGTCTTCTTCCTAAACAAGTTCAGTGATATGTCATTTCACTAAACTTACACCCGTTTGCACTAAACTTAAAAATCGCCTAAGTCTTTTCCTAGCTAATTTAAGACATTCTTAACAAAAAATTGCTTTGCACTAACCTTAGGATATTCTTAAATGCACTTTTGATTATTCTTAACTTATGGGCCCAATATCGAGCGCCTAAGGCTTAAGAAATACCTATATCAGCGATTATTGTCTGTGGCATTGTGAGCAAAGAGTAGTGCGACAAGCTTTTCTGTTCCGGTGATTATCTTTGGAACTAAAACAGTTTTCATACGACAGTCCATTTTGACAGCTAATTTCGTATTGCAAGTGACTCCTGTGTCACGGCTGTCACCGGAACAGAAAAGCTTGTGGCTTTTGTATTCTTGTTTGCTAGATAGAGACACAACACATGTGACATACGTCATTCATCATTTATTTAAAAAAAACATTACAGATCGACAATCTTTTCTGTTCCCATGACAGCGGCGCTTATGTTTAGCAGCAAAACATGAAAGTATTAGCAAAATGACATTAAAAACAAAACTCGTTATAGTTCTAGTTTTGGCCACAGGAACAGAAAAGGTTGCGCATTGTATTTATGTTTTTCCTGACAGTTGAGCTCAGTTGACTTTTTCTTTTCTCGGTGAATTACTCCTACCAAATAAAATAGACAACGCCTTAGCTTTTGTCTCCTTTTAACTTACGAAGGAATCAATTAGAAGTTTCAACCAAAAAACTATCCAGTGACCTACTTTACCTCGCCAGGTTTCAAATCCATATTTGAATTCATTCATTCATTCTTTTAGCAAGGTGATGACTAATTTACGACGTAGTCTGTCAGTGCAAACAAAAATTTTAGCTCGGCTGTTTTAGGCTGTTTCTAAGCTAAGATGTATCTTATCTATGACAAGCTCAACCCGAGTTTAGTGCAAACGGGCATAAATCTAGTGAAATGAAGAATGACTGAAGAAAGACAGTAAGCTCACGGCTGCAGGTGACAGGTATGAGCGAGTTTGTATCGGAAGTCCTGTAGAACACGTGGTTTGGTTTTTTTTTGTGAAACATCTTATGGATTGTTTTCACAAAAAAAATAACCACGAAATTTCTAACCTATCACGTGTTCTACAGGACTTCAGAGGCAAACTCTCACCTCTGAAATCCACTATTCTGAAATTTCACTAGATTTAGTTTAATGAAATAAATAAATTTAGTGAAATGACATATCACTGAACTTGTTTAGGACGAAGACGTCGTAAATAAGAATATTCCAAATCTTCCGTGATTTCGTGGTATCCCTAGGGATTTCGTGAAATCTCTGATTTCCTCATATCCTGGTTGAATCCGCTATTCAATTAAACGCCTAAGCAGATCATTTTTTCCGTAAGCTATTTTAACTTCCCATAAGTTGACGGAGTCACAAAAGAAAATAACCACGAAATTTTAGACGATCGCTTCGTTGCGCTTCGCTGTCGCCTTAAATTTCTAACCTTTCACGTGTTCTACAAAGGTTCTACAGGACTTCCGAGACGTACATGCTGCCATAAGGGCTTATTACACTTGGCTAAATTTTATTCAGCATCTGAATTTAGAAGAAAGCAATCAGTGTTGCCAATTTAGCATATAATATGCTAAATTTGGCATATTTGCTTTCTGTTAAGCATATTATTTTTTCATTCATTTATTTTCAGCATAATAACTTTTAAAAACAACACTTAAATGTAATAAAATAACACATAAGAAATTACTACGTAAGTACTTTAGTTTACCTGTAAAAATAAAATAGTAATATTGTTCGAATTGATGGTTCGAATCAATAACAATTACCTACTTACGTGAATTTAATTATTTTGATACTAACTGCCGCCCGCGGTTTTACCCGCGTGATTCCCGGTCCCGTCGGTATATCGAGATAAAACATTTATCCTTTAATATAAAGGTTTATCCTTTTTTAAAATTTATATTGTTTAATTAAAGGATTATTTCAATAGAATAAATTAAATAGATTATTCTATCTTTATTATATTTTGATCTAGGCTATTTTTTGCGTGTAAGAGTAACAAACATCTACACATCCATATAAACTGTGTGGGGCAGATTTTATTGTTACTATTGTGTGTTGTAAATTGTGTTACAAATAAAATGATATTTTGATGTGTGTTTTTACTATGCTATAATTATATGCTAAATGAAAAAATAATAATGCTAAACAGAAAGAAAACATTACTTATGCCAAATTTATCTTATTAAATGCTAAATTGGCAACACTGAGCACGTTTTTAGTAACTAATCAAACTAAATGCACCTTCCTAATTAGGTTTCTAAAAGTTATTAAAATTTTTACTTTTTTGCATTCACAATGTAATTTTTATGATTGAAAAATGGAGACGAGTTGTGAGACGGGTCGATTTTTTCTAAAGCAGAGGTACCCTTTGTGGCCACTTTAAGGATTTTTTGACTTTTATGCACTAAGTACTAAATGGTCTTAGGTATTTAAGACAGAAATTATATCTTAAATTTTAGATAATTTATCTACCTTTAAAGGTACATTTTTCAAATATAAAAAAGTAAAATAGTTTTTTGTATGTAACACAAAATGTGTGAGAGGTGCCAAATGTACCGGTTTTGGCCACTTATTGATAGTTAAACTTTTGTAAGTACCTATAGCGAAAAATCAAAACCAAACCCAGGTTAAATCAATATATTCTAATGCGCTAGAAACCCATCAATTGCAAAACAACAATTTGATTGTAAAAAACAAAGGTTTATAAAGTATTTCATCCAAAACAAATTTCATAAAATTTTCATACAAAACATTTTTTAAAACAGAAAATGGAATTTATTGAAAAAAATCGTACGACTTATGGAATTCTAACGGTTGTTATTATTACCATAAAATATCTTATTTTAATTGCCTATAGCAAAAATGGCGAAAAGTTGTTTAGAAAGCTTTTAGAGCAAAAAGTGGCCAAAACCGGTACAGTGGCCAAAACCGGGCCAAAAGCTTCTGCCCTACTTCATTTTTTTCTAAATACTTCATTTAGCATTTAGCAGTCAGTAACCGTACTTCTTTCTAATTAGCTTACTTTTTAGAATTCTAACTTGCTAAATGCTATTACATTTGACTGAATTCAGATGCTAATTCATTTAGACGTCTAAATTCAGTAAGGTGTAATAAGCGAATTCAACCATCCGCCTGCGACATATACACGCCACCGGTATCAGACCCAGAGGTCCCGGGTTCGATTCCCAGTTGGGGTACAACTACCTACACCAGTCAGGGACAAATCGGTAAACTACCCCCTATTTCTTTTCGTGTGGTCGCTGGCGTCTCACCATTCACTTGCAGTCCATAATTCTCATATTTCTTATGCATTTTTTAGTTTAATTCATTGCAAAATAGTAAAAAGGAATTTGTCCCTGTTTTGTTTGTACATATTATTGTATTCGGTTTGTTTGGTTGGTGGTAGGGCTTGTTCTAAGTCCGCCTTGGCTAGATACCGCCATCTTATCTAAGTCTGACGCCATAATAGCGATTTTTCAGCATTGTTGAGTACCGGCAGTTGAAGTTGAAGTCCTCAGTAATTGAGGATTCCGGGAGTAGTGCGCTTCCACCGTCAGCCTTATCGTCACTTAACATCAGGGGACCAAGTCTGCTAACGTTAAGTCACAATCGTGTCTCAATCGTGTTTCAATTGTAGTTCAGTTGGAGTGCTTTTTTACACACTAGCTACAAGAAATGTGTACTTTTTTCACAATAATACTGATGGCACTCACACACTACATTCACATTACAGTGCCACAAACTTTGCTGTGCCGGTGGCCAAAATGTGAAACTAACCTTGATTTTTTTAAATGTCACTTTGCTGTCAAGTTGATGTCCAACCATAGCGCTGCTGGCGGCTGAAGTTCTTAGAAGTCAGGGCCGGTTAAATTACTACAAAAAAAAGAAAAACGTACGTAGCGCCGCTGTCACCGGCACAGAAAAGGTTGTGGCACTTGTACATCATACCCAACTAGCAAACTTTATCGTAAAAAAGTCAGCAGCACGTTTCTATTTCAACTGTTGGTATTGAGAGGGACCTTTAAAATGTCACGTAAACGATCTGTGCACGTTCTTTCAACGCGATTTGGGCGCACTTCTCTCTACTTTAAATGATATAAATATCGTAATATTATATACTGAATAGCCATATAGTCGAAAGAATATAGAGTTATTGCAATTTGATTGTTATTAGTGCTATAATAGCCATCAGTATGCCATTTTTCCACATATCAGCTTCTTCCAAGTCGGTAGAACTTCTTTTAGTCGACTTATGTATCGTAACATAGCAGTGCGGTTGCAATCACTCGACTCTTTGATCGTGTGAATGCAACCAAGCAACACTTATAGACCGTTTTCATTGTCTTAAAATCTTTATCGCGCAGTTGTATGTCTGCAAGGAAAGAAAGGTTAAATATTTATTTTCAAGTAAGTATTTTGTCATATTACATTTACAGCTGCATAAAAATAGGTAATTTGTGACCTATTAAAGTAAGCTCATAGATCTTACTTTCATATGGGGAATTAAATTTTTCGTCTATATCATATACATTAAAGTTACTATTTTCATGGGCCGCTAAATTTCTCATTAAATAATGCATCATAAATAATATTAATTTAATAGTAAAAATTGATTCTCCATTCTTAGCAACTAATTATTATCACAAAGCAGTCATTCTGCTTTTATCGAGCAATAGAATTGAAGTTTCCATTTTACGACTTCTAGGAACGCCATTTGCAGTTATATTAGGGTTCCTTAGCGCAAAATGTTGATCATCATTATTAGAACAAAATACTGTGTCTAGTCTAGTAGGTACTGCAGAGTAGGATAAAGTGATTTTATACATAGCCAAAATATTTATTTACTTTTTTAATTGCATTGAAATACTAAAACTTGTTAATAGTCTTAATTTAAGGTATATTTTACAAATAATGATTCAACCGTTTCATATCTGAAGGAGCCTAAACTTGGTATGTTTTGAAAATGATTGTTATTTTAATTTAAAACAAGTGAATAAAATATAATGATGTGATACATTTTTAAATCGGCTTAGTAAGCCCTTTCATCAGATATCCTACACGATAGGTTTCAGAAGAAGAAAAAAATCCCATACGAATAAAAGATGACGTCATAACTCCGAAAAAAAAACGAAAAAGGAGTGTCGTTTTTTTTTCGTGCTACGGGTCAAATTGATTCTTATGGCCTAAAGATCAATCGTTCTGATTTTCATGCCTTTAACACCATTTGCAGTATTTTACTGAATTTCGGGGTGAACCGCTAGGACTATAAATATTTACTTAAAGCAGCATTTATTGATGAGGTGTCACGACTAACTTAACACGACTAAAGATAGTTTTTAATCGTTAATCAGATTAACATATTGCCAACACTGTATGATGTATGAAATAATTAATTTATTTCAATTAATAAAACATTAATTAAAACATTGTTCTTGAAGCCATAATTTAACTGACCTACGGAACCTTAGTATTGGTAGAATTTATGCACAGTGATTCAAGAAAATGTTTAAAGTGCTGTAAAAGAATTTATCGAACATTCATACCACTATTACGCTGAATGATGGCTTTCAAATAATGTTTAGACCACCTTTGGAGCTGTAATGGATCATTTTAAAGCGTTTTCTCCACTTCAATAGTTAAGTCGAATGAAAGCCGTGCAGAAAGCTATCATATGATATTAAACTCTGTTACAGTAACTGAAATGCTATTTGGTTGAACGGACAGCTTTTAATCTACAATAATGCTGTAATCATTAAATGTCGACAGATAGTTCTATAAAAGACAGTTTGATGACACTTTAGCAATTCAGTTGCTTTCAAAGAGTTATCATAAGACTTAAGGTTGAATGAAGGCGTTCGAGAGACATCTTTATACAATTATCGAGTAAATGTGATATGAATTTGTCGAGTCCACGTTTAATAAACATATTTATAGAGTCAAAAAGCGTCGAATACTAAAAACTCAAGAGAGCTGCTTTCACACAGCTATTTGAAGTAATAGGATCTTTCATACGAGTGTTTTTCAATCTATAGTCGTAAGAGTAATTGATTATACGATCGTTTTGCTAGTTGGGTACTGTCTTATTTCTTGTAACTAGTGTTTTAAAGAGCACTACAACTGAACTACAAATTTAATTGAAACACGATTAAGTAAGACACGATTGTGACTTAACGTTAGCAGACTTGGCCCCCTGGTGTGATGAAGGTTAAGTACGGAAGCCGTAGTGGATTAAAAATATTATCAAGTTCAGAATTCATTTATAGAGCTTTAAAGGAAGTAAAGACACAAAAAGATTCGTTCACCAAAGCTTTAAAGTTTAAATAATAAGTACTTAGGTTCAGTCGCCAGCACGTCAGGTTACTACAAACTGTCAAATTTCTTTAAATAAAATTCAACCTTATGTCCAACAGATAGAGTTCAGTTTCAATTAATAAATTTTGACATTTTGTAGTAACCCGACGTGCTGGCGACTGTACCTCTGCACGCGGCACGTCACACGTGACACTTGTACTATTTCGTAGGTATCTGTGGTGAGGTGACACATCAAAAGTTAGTGGTATAAGGCGCCAAGTGTAACGCCTTCGTTTTATAAACTAGCAACAACATATTTATGTAATAAAGATATTGTAATAATTAAGCAAGTAAATAGAGAAACATTTGCGTCTGAACTTTAGAAATTGAAAATTGAGTTTCATTTTAGCCGGTAGCTTCACTGATAAACAAATGTGAAGTAAAACATTTTCTTTTCTTTCTGACATTAACCGTTGTCTAAATATGTATTAATCGGTAATGGTAAAAATAAGAAAAAACGCGAAATCTTAAGCATTAAAGAATGCTATACATACTGGAAAACTTCTCATTATGAATGTGAATAATGTGATTCAAGTGTGATAGATCTCGAGAATCGAGATAATTGTGCATCGAGATAACTTTCAAGAGCAGTTTTTAGAGGACAGTTCTGGCTTCAACATTATTAGGTATTTATCGCTGAATGACATAGCCGAGGCGAGACGTACCTACGTTCGTCAGTCGATCGGCTCTCAGGCGAATGTGTAATAGAATAGAATAGAATAGAATAGAATATCGTTTATTGCCAATACTGTGTACAATGTACACTGTAGGTACATAGATATTGCTAATGGTATTGCATAAAACAAAGTCACAACAGTATATCCATAACGGACATGCAACATTAAAACAAAGAGACAAAGAGACTTATACCTAATTAAAATTTAAAGAATACAAAACATTAATTTATAAAATTATCTAGGTACAGTATTATTTTTATCATAATATTCAGCAAGATTATAAAAGGGGTTTTGTAATAACCAAGCCTTTAATTTAAATTTAAACATAGGTAAGTTTAAGGATTTAATGTCTGTAGGCAGATGATTAAATATTTTGATACCAGAGTTAAAAGCACTTTTGTAGCAAATTTGGTTGTTAGTCCTGGGCACACATATATCATATTTATATTTATCTCGGAGATTTGGACGACAAGACACTTTAGTTTTGAAGTATTCATTTGTATTTTGTTTGATAAATATTGAAATTTCTAATATATATATACAACATAAAGTTAGATAACCCTTTTCCTTAAAAATATTTCTTACTGTTTCTATGGAATATAAATTATAAATAATACGTAAACATTTCTTTTGTAAAATAAAAGTTGACTGTACATCTACAGAGTTTCCCCAGAATATGATACCATACGTTAGGAGCGGATAAACTTGGCCAAAATATGCAGCCCTAGCCACATCTATGGAAGTTGTTTCGGAAAGTATTGAAAGGGCATAGCAGCAACTAGATATCTTTTTTATTAACTTTAGATATTTGAGACTTCCAATTTAAGTGGGCGTCAATATTTACCCCAAGAAAGTTTATTTCGTCAACTTCATCAATTTTTATGCTATCTTCTTCAATGTCTAATTTGTATGGATTTGATTTATAGTTCCTAAATTTAATAATTTTTGTTTTGGATAAATTTACATTAAGGTTAATTGAATTTAGCCACTGTAAAGTCTTTTTTAATGTCTCATTAATACTATTTTCAAAATCATTTATACTATTTGATGAATTTGGGATGAAAATGGTTGCGTCATCAGCAAACATAACACACAAGTTTTCTGTGACATTTGGTAACTGATTTACGTATACTAAAAAAAGAAGGGGGCCAAGTATGCTTCCCTGAGGCAGACCTAATACAACTTGTTTTGACTGAGACTGGATTTCTTCAAAACTTTTTAAGTTTTTGTCAAAATGATCAATTACCGTAACTTGTTCTCTATTTTGCAAGTAGCTTTTAAAAAGATTTAAGGCTAATCCACGAACTCCTAAGTTGTCCAACATACGTAATAGAGAATCATACATAACGCAGTCAAACGCCTTGGACATATCAAGGAAGAGTCCAGCGCAAGGAGTTTTACTATTTAAGGAACCCCATATAGCCGTAAGGATCTTATAGATAGCGAGTGTGGTATTTTTCTTTTTTTGGAAGCCGAACTGATTTTTGTGAAGCAAATTGAATTTATTTAGAAAATCTAACAATCTTTTATATAAAACTTTTTCAAATATTTTCGAGAAATTTGATAACAATGCTATGGGTCTATAATCACTAATATTGCTTTTGCTTCCTTTTGTAAAGTGGTTTTATTTTAGACTTTTTCAAGTCATCGGGAAATACACCACTTTGTATCATTTTATTCAAAATATGAAGAAGGGGATCGCTTATGTATTCGAGAGATGTTTTAATGACTTGCATAGGAACTTCGTCTAAGCCACAGCTTCTTTTGTTTTTTAAGCCGGCAACGATGTTTTAAACGAAATATTACCACATTACGCCTTTATGTTTACGACCGAGATCGTTATGTTTGCAATCGGAAAGTTCGGAAAGGGAATTGGATTTTCTGTGCTATGTCTTTTCTCTATTCTGGAGTGAGTGATAGTGACAGTGCATACATTCCGCCAGCCACTCTAGCTTATTATGCACCAACTTAATTATAAAATATTAAGTATCAATTAGTTTAGTGACCTTACATAATAATATCTATATTATGTTAAAGTCACTGTTCAATATTACGACTCTGTATGTAATATGAAAGGGAGAAAAACATAGCCCTTGGCGAGAGTTTCCTGCCGGTTCTTCTTGCAAGGCCTCCCGCCCCGTAGGATTTGCGAACTGGTGGCGTAGCTTCATTGACGTTCACAATCACAAAGTGCTGTATCAGCCCAAAGTAAATCAACAAACAATCCCCCCCCCCCATAACAACTTCGCGCCCTCTGTCGTGATAAAAAGTTAGTTTTCTTCCCCATTGATGTATCTGATAGGTGTTCAATTTTTGATTTACGATTAATCGCTATTTCAATTGATTCGTACCAACCCTATCATCTGTCACTGTCACTGTCATATTGCATTACATGTCAAATGAAATGTCATTTTTGCTTTGCGTTTCGCGCACGTTTCGCGGTTGCGTGCGGTCCACTACCACCACGACGATTTTTTTGTCATTTCATTTGTCACTCAGTTTCACCTTAATTCATTTATTTGTGGTTTTCAGTTAACTTTACTACGTGTTATTCACGTTCGGCACTTGTTTTAATTAATTTAGAGCTCATAATTACCTCTAGGAAGCTGTCATTTGTATTAAATTTCGTGATTTGAGATCACGAACATCCGACCACTTTTTGCTTCTGATAAATCGACAAAAATCTTGCTAACATTTACAGTAAACTGTAAACAAGTTTTCTTTGTGACTTTGAAACTTAAAACGAGTGAAATAATTCTTTGTTTTAATTATTGTCAAAGGATATTTATGTTATAGTGTTATCTGACAAACTTTATGGACAAAGCCTTCAAAACGGTAAGTGTACTTTCTATCTTATAATTAACAAGTTTAGAGATATTTTTAACGTTTATTACTTATTCATATTGACACTGAACATTTGGTCATTTAGTAGGATCGGCTTTAGTAATCAGCAGCACGAATTTCAAAGTGATTTTGGTCTTAATCGATAGGTAATGATGGCCGAATAACAACCTAGTTTTCCTTTTTTCGAGGAGATGTGTAGTTTTTGAAAAATCTTTATTTTAATTTTTGAGGTTAATTACGAAAAAACTTGATAGAAAGAGAAAGAAAATGTCAAAATGTATGACGAAATTTAGTGTTGTCTCTATGTTCTATTTTGTCTCTGGTCCATTGTCAATGAAGTGTCATGTCAAAGTGTCAACAAAGGTTCATTGCTCGGACCATATTTTTGTTATTCCCTTCTCGCGTGCGTTTCTAGAATCTGACTCGTGCCTATTTATTTGGAATTAAAATTTGTAACATAACCGAATTAGTCAACCCCGACTCCACGTGGTACTAGTATGCCCTACCCCTAGAGTGTATATAAAAGCCCGGAGGCGCGGAGGGAGAGTAGCCCCCGCCCGCTGTAACAAAGTGCAGGCACCAAGTGAGCCGCAGCGGCTGAGGCTGGTCGCCGCAGGCGACCAAAAAGCCGAAGCTGCGTAGGTGAGCATTGAGTGCCTGCAGTATGTTACGCATGGGCGGAGGGGCTGCACTTCCCGCAGCGCCGGAGACGTTCGGAAGGCTATTACTTAATCAAAACCCTTTGCCCTTATAGTGTACATACTTTTTTTTTTTAACTAGTAGACAAAACATTGCGCAGTTTCACAGACTTAACCTCAAAACAAAAATTTAAATATCTCAAAAACTATGCGTTTCCTCACCTCCCCTCTTGAGAGGGGGGTTCCCCTAGTCCCCCCCTCCCTCCCCTCTCCCCCTCACCCCCCTCCGAATGCTACTGATTACTAAAGAAAACCCTTTTATTGAATGATAATGGTTTCAGAAATTTAAAATACCTACCTATACTTTGAAATTAATGTCTACCTGTTAAATATTGACAAGAATATGACTGAAATAATAAATCCAAGTAGGTACTTAGCTTTTCCATACTTACACGGTATTCTTTTTATCATCCCGGAAAATTTCAGGGATCATAAAAAAAAAGGTGTATATGACTAAATATAAAATTCAAAATTCAAAATTCAAAATTCAATATCGTTTATTCAATTTAGGTTTGTTTAACAACACTTATGAACGTCAATGAAGCTACGCCATCGGTTCGCAAATCCTACGGCAGGAGACCTTGTAGCGAGAAGAACCGGCAAGAAACTCGCCAAGGGCTATTTTTTTCTCCCTGTTTTAACTTATACAGAGTCGTCAAATTTGAAAAGTGACCTTCACATAATAGTAAGGTTACTTTCCATCACAATACAGAATGCCGCTTAAATTAAGTACAATTTTGCTTATTACCTAAAACAGTAAACAATTTTCAACTAAACAAGGAATCAAATAGTTTAATGGACACACTAATCTTAATCTTATTCACATTGTATTATACGATAGGATTAATGAAAAGGAAACTGCAAGCTGCGCTGTATATTCAAATTTATAAGTATTAACAAATAAAAGGAATTTTTGAATAAATAAAACAATTATTAGAAAAATTGCTGTTACTGTAAAACACGGATACCAAAATTACTATGAGACACACCAGCTCGCTCATAAATCAATATAATACTATTATTAACCATATCCCGAACACCTTTAACACAAGTAGACATGAGCAGACCCACCCCACTGGCAGCACCCGTTCACGAGCATGACGCATGAGCCAGCCATCGCTTCGCTCAACCATATTTTAGGGAACGTAACGAACGTATAATAACTTATACTTATTCATTCTTACTTAGTTATGTTTATCAGATAACTATTCTAAGCATAGCTGTGCACTATAGTGGATTATTTAAATAAAAATATTGATTAGTTTAGTACATTACTCACCAAAGCCTAGAAACATGCCCTTTACCTTATATTATTTAGTCCCTTTGAAGGAGTAAGAATAATCTCTAGTGTTGCAATGCCTGCCACAGTAGACTTTCATACAAAACATCCTAAAATACCATATTTTATATAGTCTAGTAAACAGTAAATACATTCATAACAAGGCTACTTATACATTTTCTTAAAATCTTGTATATTATGCCTGGCTGCTATACAAGCCAGCCACTGCCTATGCCCAGCAGTGGGCGTCGTTCGGCTGACATGATGACTTGTATATTTGTTGTGTATGGCACTACAAAAACTGACTAATTAGAGCTTTTTTCGCTTTGTCACAGAATAGAAGTTGATGTGTGAAATCCACATTTTAATAGTTGAAATATTTTGAAATAAATGCAGAAACACTTGTTCAAAGTTTATTTTCTTAGGAAATAAAATTAAATGTTAAATATCATAATTATACTTTTATTAATTAAAAAAGGATCTATTTGAAATAACATGAGTGTGATGTTATATGTTGACCACTGCCATTAAGTAGGATATATTAATTTGAGTATTACAGCCTAATTCTTTCAATTGTTTTCATTCATGTTGTAATCAACAGGATGGCTCGAGTTAATGAAACTCATAAACATTGTTGATTTCAGCGTGAGTAAAGTTGAGAAACAAGTCTGATATTTTAAAAGTCTACTATTATCACAGGACATACTCTATCTATACTAAAATTATAAAACATAACCCTTTTTTGGCTTCGCCGCAGATGGCTAAAAAGAAAACATTCGTTTTTTTGTTTGTTTGTAATGGATAACTGGACCCATTTAAAAAATTCTTTCATCATTAGAAAATAGAAATAGAAAACTACATTATATTAGATAGATAAGCCAATCAGGAATTGGCCTATCCCAATATTCCCACAAGAACGGGTACCAATTAATTTATTTATACCTAATCTAATCTATTTCATTTTAGTAGAATTTCATTGTTCTACTACAATTCATAAAAAATATCCAAATAGTACCTTTTCTGATCAAAATTCTATCTATTATATTATCTTGTTGTATCACTCCAAGCTACTAGTTTCTATGGAACAAGAATATTAAAATTTCAAATCTTAGCTAATACTTACAAAATTTTTTCCTTACAAGTCTTCACCTTGCTATAGGTAATCACGCTGAATAAGGAAAGTGTTCAAGTGCAAATAACTTTAAAGATCGATGTTAGTAGTGATCAGTTTTCCCTAGAAGCATTTTCTAAGTCGAGGCTAGGGGTCTACCATCAGCTGTCATCGCAATATTGAAGTAATGTTGATCAAAGGACGGAGCTATACACTGCGTATAGAGCGATCCCGCTTCTTCTTCTTCTTCATACGATACTGGCGTTTTCCGCAACTCTACGTCTTATTGCGCCTATTTTGCGCGAGGAGCCGTGCAGCTGGACTACTCCAGCTAGCCCAGCTCTGCCAGGAAAGCACTCAGCGCCCTCACGTCCGAGACCGCTTCGTGGACGCATCCCGGCGAGCCGAGGTACCTCGCCCGGTAAGGGGCCACTCCGTCACATTCAACCAGGACGTGAGCAGCTGTCTCTTCGGCCCTCGTGCAACCTCTGCATAGGGGGCTGTCAGTGATACCTAAGTTGAAAAGGTGTTTGTTAAAATTTCCATGTCCTGTTATAGCACCCGTCACAACTTCACAAGGCGTAACTGTGATCTACTAAGTTTAATAAGAGATCTGGAAAAACGGTATCACTACTACAGTACAGAGCCATAGCTAATGAGCGGTTTTATGGCCGCATAATACAACCAGAAAATTGTTGCAGAGCAAAACCCCAGCGTTTATTTCCAGCGTACCATCTTACGGCATTTCCAGAGGATAACGCTAGCTGTCCTAGCCTTGTGTTCGATGCGACTGTTCCAATTCAACTTACTATCTAATAAGATACCTAGGTAGTTTACTTCATTTTAGCCATCCCGCTTACAATATTACTTAAACATTGTTCTACAGCTCGTAGTAAGGCCACAGATGCCCTACAGTTGCAGTGTGACGTCACAACTTACTACGTAAAGCGATAATGCACCCACGCGTGCAGTTTCCAGTTTTACATAATCTTACACATTACATCTTACAGGAAATGCGTCCGTGCGGGTTACGTATTAAATTTTCTCAAGGTATAAAAAGGCATTATACTTATAGTAGTTGTTCATCGAATCATTCACAATGATATCGTCAATGTACGGCGTATTTGATACATTAATTTTCATCGTTATTATTACATCAACAGTCAAAATATGAACTCCGACTGTAATTCCGATGAATGTCGTAGGTCAATGGCATGGCCACGGGAAAGTAAAAATAACAAGAGATAAACCACCACGCGCAATACAGCAGGCTCAGAAGTTTCATAAAACCTACACTACACAGTACATACTGAAGAATTTTTTAGGACGCGTGGGTTACTGGTCCGAAAAATTCAAGACTGAATGCCTGTGTTCGAGATTTTTGCCGGCCCGTGTTCACATCATAATTCTCCTGCCCTTTTTCCATTAATTTGGGGTCGGTGCTATAGACGTATGTTTTTTCTTCCAACCATATTTGTCAGACTTCACGCAATCTACTCACATATTTGGTCTTCCTCTCCCCACGTAAGTCTTTTCATCCTTTATTACCACGTGACATTCAGCGATCGGACTGTGTTTACATAACCCATAAATTGTGTTTGCTAAAGTGCTAAAGATCCTCCTCGTGGTCGCTTCGCATTTCTCATGTGCGAGGGTTCTGTTCACCAACTCTCAGCAGTGTTTGATTTAGCTCTTCCATCATCCTCTGTCACTGGGTCGTAGACTTATGTACTTATCGAGAATGGGGTGTGGTGTGATATTCTAATGATAATACTATAGGTACTTCCTTCAATGTATAACTACGCCTTCTTAAATAAGTTTCACCCAAATTATGTTATATTCAGTTACAGCGTTTTCTACATAACCGCTTGCTATCTAACAGGATTATCTTTGCAGACCTTGACCTTTCTGCTCGCTCACGTGGCATCATTCATTATTTATTTGAACAAGAACCGCTATGTCTTATTATACCTAACTCTAATTTTTTATCGTATAATGAATTTCTGATCTTTTTTCCGCCTGTAATTCGTTTTGTTGATTCTCATTAAAATGTATTAACGTTAGGTCTCAGTTCGTTTTACTAATTTTACGACAAAAATACGATTTTGATTAAAACTTGCAGTCTCACCGAAATAAAGAACTTTGGAATACCTTGAGTAAATACTCAACAAAACAAAACAATAACTACTTTCTTCAGTAAAATGACATTCTTATTAAACAAACGCTATCGCAGAAAAAACGAGAACTTTTTATACAATGTTCACTTCATGGTCACGGTCATTTCTACAATAATGTAGGTGTCAAATGTGTTGGATAAATGTTTGATTTCCCGATAATCATTTGAAATAACTTTGAAAATCTCCTCATATTTCTAAACTTCCAAAAATGTTAAACAATGAGTTTCATGGAACAATGTATAGATCGTGAACAAACTTTCAAATCTTTTTCGGGGAAGGCTTCGTTCTTATTTGAGGCTTTTATTGATTTTATTAGAGGCGCCATTTTGCATTTTGTTAAAAGTGATTGTGTAGGGAAATAAGGCGTAATGATCAGCAATAGAGAAGTGCAGTGAGCATGTGTGTATGAAAATAATGGACGTGTCCGTTTTTTTGCAAACGAGTGTTGATACCTACCTATATATGTTACGATTACGAGTCTATGTTAAAATTCTATAATATAAGTATTCATAATGAGCACAGAGGCATTGAAATTGAAATAAACATTTTTTTTTATGTCTTTTCATATTTATGGCACCATTGTTGGATTTATTTCTACGAGGAAATTAAGTCTGTGCAAGTTATATTTTTTGTTAAGAAACGTGGTATAGGTACTGCTAATATTAGATCTTAAACTTACCTACATGAAAACCACAATGGAAACGATGTTTATCTCATTACGTTAGTAGAGTACCTACATTAATATAACTCAATGGTTTATCAAGGGTTTAACTTTTAATTATTTTTTGACGGAACGGGTAAAGACATTTGGCATTTTCCTACACAGGTTGGTAAAAATTATAATATTGATGACAATGGTAGATTCCTTTTAAGTGGGTACCTAGTTGAGAATCGGTCAAAGTTACCACATCTAGTGTTTAGAGAACTAGGTGCACCGCATGGGAATATCAGCATAAAACAATATAGCCTGTGTCACTCAGGAATAATGAAGGTTTCTACTGGTGAAAGATTTTTATATAATGGGTCCAGCCCCCTGATTCACAAAACGTTGGAAACGGAATCGGATTCGAATTCAGTGCTTTGACTTTTCTATAGTCAGAGACAGAGACAGTGCATACATTCCGCTGTCGGGAGAGTTTCCGACGATTCTTGTATGATTTGATTTTAACTGTCAACGTTTACGAAAACTATCGGATGATCTGCTCATGTCGGTAAGGCAGTCAAAGGACATGAAAGAGATAGAGCGATAGTTCTCGATTACGAATAAAACTTATAGGGTGAATACGCTAAACGTCGGCCCCCTTACGGATTTTCTCACTTTGGATCGCTCTGGCTCCATCAGTTTGGAACTAAAGATAGATTGTGATGCGTTTTGAGACAGGTTGATAAATCTATTTTATGTTTCTAGGCATAAGGTTGACTTCTCTACTATAAGAAAAAAGTATTAAGGTACTAAAGCGTCGAGAACGAAAAATCCCTAAAGTCGGCCGTTTACTGCCTATAGTCGGTCGCGTTTTTCCCAAATGTCGGCCGGGTATAGGGTGTTTCAAATTAAGACAATGAAAAATATTAACATGATTAATTTTTTTAAGTAAGTATACTTACATATTTTGTTTTTGTTGTTTTTTACACTTTAATAATGTTAGTATAATTAAATTAGGTACTAAGAAGCCCTACACTGGGATTCTATTAAATAATAAATGTAATTTCGATATAAATCTTTACTGCGGCACCATGGCCGATATATTCTATATCTACTACAACACGCGACCGTGGAATCGTCTGGACTCCAACAAAAAACTACTCGCGTAGGTAATGACAATCCATTCGATATTTTGAATACTGATTTAAACATAAATCAACCATAGACAATGCAAGGAGGTATCATATCCTAACAATATGATACCACATGCCGCCGCCGCAACAAAAAACCTTTCTTACTAAAGAAATGTTTTTTTCCTACATGGATTACCCTAAAGCGAAGGCCCTGCCTACCTTGGAACGATATCACATCAATAAGACTGGTCCTCACTAACGGACAGCCAGGACAATGGTTGATATAATTATTAATTTCCTGTAATCAACACAAACCAACCATTGCATTGGCTTGACATACCAAAACCAAGGGAAAAGGTCTGCCCAGCCTTCAACCTAACCTTAATACATCATTATGTAGTTACAATCAAAGCTAACCCTAGCTCATTTAAGCATTAACTAAGTCGAAATTCCAAGATCAAACATGTCAGACAAGCACCAAATATATATATACTACGAAATTACCCAAAAATAACCCCTCATCTCAAAAGGTGCCCGACAACAAGCTTGGAACTTCATAAACCTGTGGTAACCTCAAGCAGACTGTCTACTAGGGGCCACCACAGTTTATGTAGCGTGGTGTCGACAACATTGCCAGTCAGGGTTAGAGGGATCCTGCAACAAACAGGATATGACCCTGGTCCTTATTGGACCATCAGGGTTTCCTCCCCCCTCACCAACAAATGTTGACGTCACCTCATTCCTTAAGTGACATCGAAACAACTTACAAACTAACTAAAACGGAAATAAAATGAAACACAGAAGTGTTACTTTTGTGGTCCAGATCATTAACGAAACGTGATGTCAATATCAACATAAGTTAAGGTCAGAGGATTCTCACACCTAATTAGATAATAGGTCATCCTCCTGCCCTATCCCATGAAGGTAAAGAGACACGACACGATGTCTGCTAATTAGTAAAAATGCAAAAAAATAATTGTTTTATTAAATTAAACATAAAAAAAAAATTAAATAAGTACCTACATCATAAATGGACCACAGGACACTTCGTGGGCTTCAGGTGCAGTATTTCCGTACATGAAAAAGAAACACATATTAATACAAATCACACAATTATACATTTCAACTATCTAACAATCACTATTATAAAACATCCTAAAATCCTATCCTATTTCTATCCCTATTATAAAATGAATCTATAAAAGAAAATTTGTTTTTACATTTAATTTTATATGAAACAAATTTCATTCGTTTCTTATTTCGTAAAGAACTAATATTACATAACGAACTTATATTGGATTTCGAAATCCTATTCATATTTGACTTTTCAAACTTTTTCGCGCCTTTCTTCATTTTACTGTCATTCCTATTTTTATTCATAAAAAAACTTTTTAATTTAGGAATGACATGCGAACTTTTTTCTGACATATTACTTTTTCGAAAATTACTTTGACATCCGTCATTCGAGACATCTATCACTTGTGACTGTTGTGACTCATTGTCATCAATGTCAATCGATGTCAACATAAAATTCATGTCAACATCAAACTCAAAATTAAATTTTTTGTAAATTATACAAAATTTTTCAAAATTCAAAATTATGCTATTCCTGTTAAGAAAATCACAACCCAACACTATGTTTGGTACAATGTCCCTTACAACAACGAATCGCTGTGTAAACAACACGTTATCTATCAAGAAACATACATTAGTTTTCCCTACTATTGAAAGTTTTCCACCACTCACATTTCGTAGTTCAGCGTTCACCATGTCCACACTGAGACCTAGACTGTCTACTACCGTCTGTGATATTACCGACACACTCGCACCGGTGTCCACCAAGGCGTCTATTTTCTGACCACGACACTCAATAGATAAAAACGGCGTACGCTTACTTGTGTTGTGATTGTCCTGCACCAACGTCAGCTGCATACAATCCTCTTCTCTACTTACAATAATATTATTATTAGATTGTGGGGACGTCTCAGTCGTCCTCCAAGATGATGTCGTGATGGGCATCATCGGGGCTTGAGCTCTAAAATCATTCAATTCACTTGCATCATACAAATCATGGGGTTTTTCGTTTGGCGTGCGAGAGGCACATTGATTGGGAGTTGGCACATTCTCTAACTCCGGCACAAAATAAACACATTGATTAGATTCATCACCACTGCTAGAATCACACATATTAGGGGCACATTCCTCGAAGCACTCAAGTGGGTCCGATACAAAACCAAACTCCCTGATAAACTCCTTCTTCATTTCGTCGTAGTCTTTCACCATATCGACGATCTTATCGTAGAAATATCGGGCTGCGCCCGTGCAGAAAGCTCCGACGACGATTTTCTTGGCCTCGCCTTCGTAGCCTTGCAGAGCCGTCATTATTTCGTAGCTCCGAAAAAAAACTTCGACATCTCCGTGGATGCCGTCGAACAATAAGACCTCCATCTTCACCAAAGGGTCTGAAACATGGAAACTACAGTATAGATCTGCGAAGATTTGCGCCTAACACCATAAGAAGCCCTACACTGGGATTCTATTAAATAATAAATGTAATTTCGATATAAATCTTTACTGCGGCACCATGGCCGATATATTCTATATCTACTACAACACGCGACCGTGGAATCGTCTGGACTCCAACAAAAAACTACTCGCGTAGGTAATGACAATCCATTCGATATTTTGAATACTGATTTAAACATAAATCAACCATAGACAATGCAAGGAGGTATCATATCCTAACAATATGATACCACAGTACCTATAGTTAAATAACAAAGTTAAACATCACAATAAAATTAAATAAAAGTAAATAACTAAGTAAGTACTTATGTCATAAAAAATTGAATTCAAAACAGAATTTAATAATCAAAGAGGTTAAAAAAATACTAAGGTATATCAACAGTGATTGTTAGTTAAACTTTCACGTCACCGTTATAGTATTTAAGAATGATAAAATAACTATGACGTCTTCCTAATAGTATTTAAGAATGATAAAATAAGTCAGATAAAATAAAAATAAAGGTTTATAGTTTTTTTATGCTGTGGTAAACACAAAAGTAATCCTCCTGTATAGTGGCGGTCGAATTTGAGGATGGCCGACATTATGACCTTTAATATTTCTAAAGTCGGCCCCAGTTTAGTGTACCTTATATCTCGTGATTAAACTAATATCACCCCGGCCGGTATTTGGCTATTAAACGTAAAATGGATTTATTTACCTTAAGGCTTTGCGAATTCTCCTATTCAGCCAATGTGATTAGTAGAATTTTAATTTATAAAACAGACTGCATTTACTTTAAGTCGGCCCCGGCCGAGTATAGGGTTTTAAGTCAAAACTGATATTCTAATGGCGGCCCCCTATTTTTCTTTCTCATAATCCAATTATACAAAACGTTAAAAAACTATCTTAAAATATAGTAAAATCTACTTATTAGTGATATCAAAGCTTAAAGCAAAAAAAAAAAGAAACGCCTTATAGGTGTAATATCAATCCCTGATGCGTGGGTATTCACAGCAAGTTAGCTACTTTCACAATGAACCTAGCGCTTCAACGACGGGATCGCTACTGACGCTCAGTGTGCGAAGAGCGAGAGACGTAATCGGATAGTAACCGTTTGTACGTATAGAGTATGAACTAAGGTTGCAATTCGAGTGGAAAAATTTCCATTTAAGTACCTTTTGAATGAACGCAATTTGAAAATGTGCAGACGGCCGAGGTTGGGGGGGGGGGGGGGGGGGGGCGACGTTTGGCGTAATCACCCTACTAAGGGTACAGGGCGCTCTGGTCGCCAGAAATGTGATAGGTAAATCAAATAATTTACTATGATGCAAATAATGCAACTTTTATTAGTATATCAAATCATACATTTGCGTAGGTACATGTAGCATGCGAGCGGAGAGTGATGTCGAAAACATCAATAACTATCGTATCAGTCTGATAAAATAATGCTGCTCACACAGGGCAATGCTCTACTTTTTCATACAATTTAATTAAGATGCGGATCACAGAGACTTAACTGCACTTTTTTTAGTACAATAGGATCTCTTGTATAAACTTTGCAATAAATTCAATTGCTATTCAGTTCAAAAGTAAAATTGAAAATGAAGAATTAGAATAAAAATTTCATTGTGAATGCAAAAAAGTACAAATTTAAATAATATGTCTTACATAGATCCAACTTATCAGTTTTTTTGCAATCAACTCTCAACGTTCTTTAGTAACGATTTAATTTGGTTGAAAATTTTATTAATTTTAATGTTAAATATAAAGCACCCCAGTACAGTATTAGCAACATTTGATATAAATCAAAATTGTACCACACAAGTGGTCTGGCTATCTCAACACGAATGTCGTCATTGAATATAGGTATCGATAGTGTCAACTGCTTTTCACGTGATTTGTATACAGACGATAATAAAAGTGTCTTGTTTTGTTTGTTTAGATTATAAAATGTAGCTCATTGACCGAGATTGCCAGTACCTAGGCAATCCTATCATTGCGTTACAAAGATTATTTACAAAGCAAATCGGAACTCCATGAACAGATACTGTGCATTGAAGTCATTGAAGATTAGCAAGCCATATAGTGTTCTACTGCTGCTGTGATAACGGTAAGCTTTTAGCAAAAATAAGAATAAAGTGCTGAATAAAACCTTATGGGTTAATGAAAGACAAGACATGAAAGTCTGTTCGATTAAATTAATTATTAATAAAGACGATCTATTGCAGATTTACAATAAATATCACCTTCGCGAATTTAATTACATACTATACGACATAGACTTTGCAAACTAAGGATATTTCGTGCAAACAAAGCGTGAGAATTAAATTTATCCTAAAGTTGCAATGAACTAATAAAATGAACTTATGTTCAAATATCGTGTAGATCTACATTACTAAAATATTTCGAAATAGACTAGAGAGTGTTGCATCTAGTACAAAAAAAACTACAACATTTTACATACTTCGTGTAATCATTGTATGTATCCCAATCATGTCTGTAGATAACCACAACTTTCAATCTGTTGGCTATAAAAAGTGGCTCTTCAGAATTTATTACTTAGCATAATACGTAGTTCATCAGACTAAATACATTACTGGATATTGTTTTGCTATGAAATGCAATTTAGCTTCTATTCTGTATTAGCAATATAAGTTTCTGGAAACCTAGTCACTGGAATGCCACCACTTTGTTTACATTCTATTTGTATGGGACCTGTGCATTGTCTGCAAAGCAATTAGTTAGGTGTTTTCTATCTACTTCTTGAATGGACGTGGTTTTACACCTACTTAAATGTTACTTAAGTTAAAGAGCTTCTTAATCATCATCAACGCGTTGTCTCTTACATATCGTTAGTAATTTATTTAATTTCATATATTGACATTAATAGCTATATGATAATGCTCCAAGAAGGTCTCAATGTTGAGTATCGAGTATTCTATCGTTTGAACTACTAGTTAGAAGTAACTCCGTCTCAGAGTCTTCAATATCTTGACGGATAGTGTGTGCAGTTTTTTGTTCCCTCTGACATCATCGCAGGTTATCGTCCGAGACTGTTGCTACGGCAAGTTTTTTGATGAGATCTCCGACCAGATATATTGCCTTCCACTCAATGTCAAACTTAGTGGAAATTGCCAGCTTGTTGTTGTAAAGAAAGTGCATTCAAATTTGGCACATTGACCTTTCTGTATTCATTGTTGCGAGAATAACGCATTAGTTTAAGTTTTTGTTTACTTTTTTGGTTTATTTTGTTTCTTATGGACAGTGTTTTATATTGCTAGCCATGTTAACTTTAGTCAACGAAAGGTTGAGATAAATGTGCTTCTGGCTCAAGTATTTGTAATCTAAACTTATTGCTTTTAAAGGGTGATGTCCACAAACTATTAGGTTTCTTCCGTATATTACTTATTATTATGATTCTCTAAAACATAACTATGTAACGTTTGTATACCAAGTACATATATAATAAAAGCTAGACCTATTTGCCAGTAATTAAGAGTAGGGCACAATACTAATTGACCGTTTGACGTACCTAACTGGGTATGTAGGTTTCTTATTATTCTATCGATTGTTCATCAAATCGACATGATATAGATAATAATGCTGAACAATGTACAACAAAAGCGCAAGGTACGTCGGCAGATAGTGTTTAAAAGGCTATCTTTTTTAATACCCATTTGATATATTGATAAATGCTTTAACAATGATTGTGTTATCCGCAAATTCCATTTGTAGGACAAGGCAAATAAGGATCATAATATTGCGCTCTTTCAGCATCTTTAAGGAGTTTTTATCGGATTAAACATGCTATTTACACCATTGTTGTCTAAAAATATAGGAAATGTTTACAGTAAAACCTTTTAGATATATATTTATTGGACCTATTCTTGCACCAAAACGTGAATAGAAAAATACATCGATTAAATAATTCGATTTCTGAAACCGACAATTTTGTATCGTTTTCTATTCTTTCTTATAATACGCTATCATTAACCAAGAACACCAAGAATCTTGAATTGGGATGTCGCAAGGTCACGTGAATGGTCCCGGTTATTTCTGTCTACTATACCGTCTCCGTTCTTGCCGATTGTTAAAAATCAAATTGCAGTGGTATTCTTGTCCAACTCTGAACCAAGGTCTGAACCTCTTTGAATTACAATAATTTAAAATAATCCTAAGATTGCTTTCTTCTGTATAATTTTCATTATATTTTTTGTGGTTTAAAAGATTGACTTTTATTTTGTTTGTATTATCTAGAATAAGGATCGTACCTACGACCACTTGTCTAATCAAATAATACTGAGACAATTGTAATGAGTAACATGTCTATGAGGCTAAACCTTAATGGGAGTTATCTCAAAAGTTAAAACCAATTCTACATTATTCCTATAGGGTAAAACCACCTTGTATCGGCCACCTCAACAATATTTCACATTGATTTGCTTCCTATTCTCACATTTATTAGCCTAGCTTTCTAGGAGGTATTTTTTAATAAACTGTTATTATTTGACTTTCCTATGAACTAATAAAGTATTTGAAATTTGAATAACATTTTTATATATTGATGTTTTTCTTTGTACACACCCAATTTCCCTAATATCGGCCACTTGCGCCCAAAAATCGCCCACCTGTTTGCCTTGTATCGGCCTAGGCTTACATTATGAGCAATACAAATATACTTCGAATTAATAAAGAAAGATATAGATATACAAAGATATACATAGATATATATAAAAAACATACATAATATACCGTGTTTTTTTTAACAATCCAAACATAATTTAACGTGTTTAGAATAAATAAAAAAAAATATGATTTAGTTTTTTTCTTGCATAAAGATATTCTTACCTAATAGTAACAAATAAATTTTGAAGTCGGATTTTTTTTTTAGAGATTTTAGATTATTTTACAAACTTTAATAAAGGAAAGTCTATAAATCAAATACTATTAACAATTTATTTTAAATTTAATATTACAGTTTGCACATCAACAATGATACTTCCACATAAAAGTAACTAAACAAAAAATCGAGATTTTTTAAATATTTTTTTATTATAATTAAGTACCTAAATTAAGTATCTAATCTAGTGTACCTAGATTTGTATGAAGTAACATTTGTATCGTCCATGACTTAATGTTTAGTGGCCGATATCAGGATTTTGACTCGCCTTGTATCGGCCATCACCATTTTTAACGGCCGATATCAGGCGTTTTTATGAAATAATCAACCCTAAATCCGGCCATTCGATTTTTTATTAAAATTTAAAAAAAAACACAAAAAAATTAATCAATAATGTTGCGTTATAATCTCTTTAACCTTCACAAGCAAAAATCAACGTTTTAAACCTCCTAGATAAGTTGCAAACCCTTTCCCCCGTAACCTCGAACTCGTCAATTTTGACTAGAAAATGGCGTGAATTTCGACACGAATGCGCAGGTTACAACATCCAATGCCACTGAACTGTCAAATGAACTTTGATCGCCACCTCATTTAATTCATTTAAAGACAACAATATAATGTTCATTATAGAGCAAAATTTGTGCAAGTATATCGAATATTAAATAGTTTTTGATCAAATTCGTAGGAAGTGACCGATACCAGGACGTGGCCGATACAAGGCGGTTTTACCCTAGATGGGATTAGATTTTCTATTGCTATTTACTACTTATGTACACTGGCGAAGTGTAAGGAACATCGCGCGCGATTTAAAACTCCATGAAAACATGTAAACGAATAGCGTTTGCAAATTAACAAACTTCCATAAGGGGTACTGATTCAAGGTGAACAACTGACTCAATAATATTAAGGTTGGTATAAAACTTTGCTCTGGAGCAGGCAGAATTACCATTTATTAACATACCAACCAAATAAAGGAATACTTAAGCAAACCCAAAATTATTGGCCAAATCAACTAGATTTTGGAGACTTGAGCAGTTGTAATATCGCATTAATTTGATGTAATGCTATCAATTTGATAAATAAAACAATAAACTACCCAGTAAAGACGTGTTATGTAATAGGTCCGATGTCTCGCCAGATGTTTTTATGACCCATTTGAATAAAGTCCTCCATAATTTACTGTCGAGTGTCGCGCCAGTATGGTAAGAGATACACGCAAAGGTATTGTTTTGACTTGTGTTATAAAAATGCACATTCGCAGATATCGATAACCTTTTTAGTCGAGCTTTGTTTGAACTCATTTGTTCAGTACACCCCTGCCTAGACCGCGGAGTCAGCATTGGCGCAGTGGAAGGCTATCATGAGTATAGACTCCGGACAAATCTTGGTTTCAGCCGGGATGTAACTGAACAATAGGACTGCGATACACAGTGGAGAGAATGTTAAGTAAGGTGATTTCACATACGGTTCTGTGGTGTCGAAAATCTCCTCGGCTGCGGCGAGACGGGGCGCGCGCCCCAGGTATCTTCTTCTTCTGCAGACCTTACCAATTAGTGACCTCACTCACAACACAAATAACAGCGTTCACAAGACACTGGGCGTTTCAACAATAGATACACAAAGACACACACGGGGGAGCCTCTTTTATTATGATTTACAGTCCCAACAACAAGCGCGTGTGGTAGAAAAGGTTATCTTTCAAAGCATCCGCGACCGGCCACTCCAGAGATGGCATCAAAACCTTGGTCGTACAAAACGGGATCACATAGATAATTTTAGATGGATTCAAACTCGATATGCCAGGCACATTCAACGCGAGCGACCTTTAACCAATTCAGCAAAATTATTCCGACATTTTTCCAAGAAGAATTTCAATCAAGTGTCACTGTCAACTTCAAGTGACAGCTAATGTCAATTTGACGTGACATTAGGGATGCGTTCAGAAGTGTCGATCTTTTCCGAACATCCCCCCGCCCCGGACCGTTAAGAACGGTACGTCAATCTACGGGTAATCGGGAGAGCCCACTAACTGCTCTCTTCAAAACCGAATCTCGAACCAAAACCTCAGCAAAACGAGGAACTCCGTCAGTTCCGGGGTAGAGTTTAACAATGCGCCCCCTTCGCCAACATAGGGGCGGCAGGTTAGCATCCTTAATCAACACGAGGTCGCCAGTCTGGGGTGGGGTGGTTTTATCTGTCCACTTCACGCGCTGTTGTAGGATATGCAAATACTCCATCGACCAACGTGCCCAGAAGTTTTGGGACATCTGTTTCAAAAGTTGGTATCGCGACAAACGATGGGATCCTACATCCTGAATCGGATATTCAGGCAACGCCAAAAGGGGCTGTCCGATCAAGAAATGACCTGGCGTCAACGCTTCCAGGTCATTCGGGTCCGAAGACAACGGGCACAAGGGTCGCGAGTTGAGGACGGCCTCAATTTTACAAAATACCGTATCAAGTTCCTCAAACGTGAGAATAGTTTCTCCAATCACGCGACGCAAGTGTGTCTTGGCAGCCTTTACACAAGCTTCAAAAATTCCTCCCCAGGTCGGACAAGCTGGAGGGCTAAACTTCCAGATTATCCCACGCCGGGAGAGGGTGGTTCCAATGTCTATTTTATTATCAACAAAAAACTTAACTACTTCCTTAAGATAATTACACGTTCCCTTATAATTAGTACCACAATCGGAACGTATCAATGACGGCAGTCCTCTACGGGAAACAAATCTGCTCAAGGCGGCGACAAAGGCTTCGGTAGACAATTCCGAGACAATTTCCAAATGGACAGCCTTGGTGGACAAACACACAAACACGCACAAGTACGCCTTATAGGTTTTAGCATTACGCAGTCTCGAAGCCTTTACAGTAAAGGGACCGGCGAAGTCGGTGGCGACTCCGGCAAAAGCTCTACATTCCGTGACGCGATCAGCAGGCAAATCACCCATCTGGGGCTGCATGGTCGCGGCCTTCAATCGATAACAAGGCAGGCAACGGAAAACCACAGTGCGAATGGCTCGACGAGCAGACAAAATCCAAAATTCACGCTGCAAAATGGCCAACAAAGCATTACAGCCAGCATGTTGTGCATTCACATGGCGATCTGTTATTATCAGTTGAGTCAAATGTCCGGCTTTAGGTAACAAAAGGGGGTGACGAGCTCCATACGGCAGGTTCGCATTTCGAAGTCTTCCGCCGACTCGCAAAAGCCCACTCTCGTCCAGGAAGGGATTCAATCGCGATACCGCGCCCTTCAACTTGCGACGGCCTAAACGCAAAATTTCAATCTCGGACTCAAAACTATCAGCTTGTACTCTCCGGACCCAAAACAAGAGCGCGTCCCTACGCTCGTCCGGAGTGAGAACCGACGAATCACGCCTCGCGCGTGGGTTTCTGCAATTGTACACAAAACGTCTGATCCAAGCGGTAACACCAAGCAGCTTCTGTAAGGAGCTGTACCGATCCAACAACAAATCCTTTTCCCCGGCGGGGTTAGTCTCCAGGACGCATGCCCGCATATCAGGAACGGCTACGTTCGACAACGCTGGAGAGGGCGGCCACTCCGACTCAGGCCGCATCAACCACTGTGGGCCCCACCAGAGGGGGTGGTTAATTAGGGTTGGGGCTACACAACCCCGAGACGCACAATCCGCGGGATTCATGGTTCCCGGCACGTGTCTCCAAATCAACTCGATGTCGGAATTACAAATCTGCGACACTCGATTGGCCACAAACACGTCCAAGGTGTGCGCCGGAGCCTTCAACCAACAAAGGACGACCTGACTGTCCGTCCAAGCATAAACCTCTTGTATCTTAATAGATCGACCTAATGTGAGCCATACGTGGTTCAACAAACGCATTAGGAGGGCAGCTCCACACAATTCCAACCTCGGGATCGTATGACGAGTCCGAAGGGGAGCGACTTTGCTTTTCGCTATCACCAGATGCACAGCAACAACTCCGTCAACAGTAACGGTGCGGAGGTACACGGCCGCAGCAAATCCACGTTCGGAGGCATCGGAAAAGCCGTGAAGAGTAACTTTACAATTTTCAGAAGGGAGGAATAGCCTCGGCAAATGCACTTCATTAATCTCGGGGAGGGATGAAACGAAGCTCGACCAATCTCGGAGTAACTCGTCCGAGAGGGGTTCATCCCACGACACACCCGAAGCCCATAACCGTTGCAAGAAACACTTGGCCATAAACAGCACAGGGCAAATCCACCCATTGGGGTCAAAGGTACGTGCGACAGTAGACAATACTAAACGCTTGGTCCAGACTTTCGGTGGTCGTAAATCCACACAATAAGTGAAAGTGTCAGAGACCGGTTTGTACTGTACGCCAAGGACGGTCACCACATGGGGATTATCAACATTTTCGAACAGGTGGGGGTCCTGCTGGTGCTCTTCGGGCAAACCTACCAGTACATCAGGCGAGTTGGATATCCATTTCCTCAACTCGTAACCTCCCGACTTCAAAAGGGCGGTGAGTTCGTCTCTCAGGACAATCGCCTCTGAGACAGATGAGGCGCCCGTGCAAATGTCATCCACATAGACGTCACTGGCCAAAATGGCGGAGGCGCGAGGGTATCTCAAGCGCTCCTTCTCGGCCAACTCCAACAAAGAACGAATCGCAACAAACGGGCTCGGAGCCAAACCGTACGTATTCGTATTCAATTCATAGATCAACAAGGGGTCCCTAGGACTCTCTCTCCACAAAATCAATTGGTACCTCCTATCCTCGGGATGGATGACCGTTTGTCTGAACATCATCCGGATGTCAGTCATAAATACAATTTGGTGCCGCCGGAAGTTGGTCAAAATGTCTGAGATCTCCGTGTGCAGCTTGGGACCTACATGCAGACACTGGTTCAAGGACGCTCCAGTAGAGGTGGAGGTTCCTCAACCTCCCAAAACTTCTGCACCACTTCGGAGAGAGACACATTAAAAACAAGACCGCGATCCTCATCAAGGGAATCCAAAACGCGGCGAGCAGGGCCCATCACAACTGTACCGAGTGTCGTCTGCAGAGCTACCAAGCCATCTGGCTGCAAAACTCGCTTCCCCGTCAACAAAACTCGCCCCAGGACATCGGCTCCAAGGAGAGCATCAATCGGGCCTGGGCGGAAGAAATTTGGATCGGCGAGTGGGGAATCAGACACCAAAGACAACATACTCGGTCCCAAGTCAACTGAAGGTTGACGGCCAACAACTGTGTCCAACACAATCGCCGAGGTCTTAATGCCTGGCGTGGACTTATTACGTGATGTAAATGTGAAGTCAACATGCCCTAACAACCCGGGGACTTTCACATCGCCAACACCTCTCACGCCTTCCGTGTGGGGGTGCACCTTGAGGCCCAACCGCCTAACTAACCAAGATGACACAACACACCCCTGAGCACCGGAATCCAACAAGGCGCGAACTTCCACAAGGTCGCCATTCAATCCCCTGACAAGCACAGAGGCCGTGGGCAACAAAACGGTCTCTGGAGGGGTGGCTACAATCGACCGTAAACACGTGGATTGCTAGTATGTGGGGTCCCCAGACGTCCCCCCATGGTAAGGGGGTCGCTCATAGCGAACCAGTGGGTCCCAATCTCCCGCATACTGCCTACGTCCAATTCGCCCGGTATCAGGCGGGTTATATCTCCCGGCCCCTTGAAGACGGGGCGGGCGCCGCTCCAAACGCGGGTATTCAGCGAGCGGCGGCGAGAATCGGTGCCTATCATCCACCGTGTACGTCGCCCCATAGTCGCGGGGGCACGGTGACCGATTTTCAGAGGGGGGGTCCCGGGGACCCCCGGCTGTGCGAGGCTCAACACGTTGCGGGGGGCTTCTACGACCTCCCGCAACGCTCGCAAAATCGAACCCCCTAGTTGGGGACCGATTTCCCATTGGGGGGTCCGTGGGACCCCCGCCCGTGCGAGGCTCAAAACGTCGCGGGGGGCCTCTACGACCTCCGGCAACGCCCGCATAACTCATCCCCATCCTTGGGGATCGGTTTCCCATTGGGGGGTCCCTGGGACCCCCGCCCGTTTGAGGCTCCAAACGTGGCGGAGAGCGTCTGGGGCCACTCTGGTGGCCACTAGAACTGCTGCGGGATGCAAACACCGCGGGGGGTCCGAGCCCCCCACCCATACGAGGTGATCCTGCAGCGACGCGCTGCGGCGCTCCGCCGCCCTCTGGGCTGTTCATGCAGAGGAGGGGATGGTGGTTGCCCTTACAAAAGCGGCATGGGTGCGCTTGGGTACATTCGCGCTGCATGTGCAGGCCCAAGCACGAGTAGCACCATGTCCGTTGTCGCGCGATCGCTCGACGGCCTTGGACGCGCTGGTCGAGGAACTTATCACAACGGGTCGTGCTGTGACCCGGTTCCCGACAGTACAAGCAGCGGGCGGTCTCCTGGACGGCGGCATAGCGGCCGGGCGCGCGAGGGGCCATACGCCCCCTACGGGGGGGTCCGGTGGGGGATCTACTCTGTGGCACAGGTCGTTCGGGTCCCATAGGACCGGCCAGAGAGGAATTATCTGCCAGTCTACTTTCTCCTTCCAGGAACGTCAAGAGGTCCGAGAAGGGTGGCAGATAAGTCGCACTATCCCCACCATACTGCTGCTCAAAACGGACCTTAACAGAGTCCGGCAACTTTCCCAGGACAATGTGCAGTAACAAAAACGACCACTGCTCCACTGGGAGTTTTAAGTTTTTTAATGCGTTGTATGCCACCAACAGCGGATTTAACAAAGCCACTCTCAAGTGCATCACGCTGGCAACGCGGGGTAAATTCAAAATGGCGGCAACATGGTTGTCCGCCAGACGTCGTACGTTCTGGTACCGACGGGCAATCAAATCCCTAGCAATAGGGTAGTTTTCATCCGAGGGGGCCAAATGTTGAACCGATTCAAGGGCCTCCCCTTCCAACACGGATAACAAATAAGCTAACTTCTGGCCCTGGGTCAAATCGTCCCGGGCATGTACAAGACTATCAAAAATATTAATAAAGCCCTCCCAGTCCTCTAGACGACCAGCAAAGCGCCTTAAGTCTAAGGGGGCCAATCTAGCAAAGAGAGGGGGCATACTTTTAGATGTGACCGGGGACGGGCTCGGTTCATTCTCTCTTGCCACTTGCAAAGGCCGAGCCACCTGGGTAATTCTGTCCGCAAAATCATAACACTGGTCCACATCCAAATCGACTTCTTGTCGCATTTCCACATCGGCCTCAACAGTCCTTTCCAAAAATAAGGCATACTGTTCATCAACAACAGCCAAACGTATGGGCAGATCTACGTATCTGTTCAACAAGGCCTCCGTTCTATCCGGTCGATCCAACAACGCGACCGCACAAGCCAACCACCGTAACTCAGAACGTATTTTGGCTTTAGCAGAGGAGGCCGTCATTGTAACGTCACAAATTTATCAACAAAAACAACAAATTCAAAATATTCACTATAACACAAAATCTCCAATATTTGGAGGTTATTACTAACCACAAAATTCCAATATTACAACAACAAAGTATTTATAATGACACAAACTCTTAAATATCTGGAGGTTATCAGAAAACAACAAAACTCACTGACTATTAAAATTCACTTGGATATCAACACAACATACTGTTACACAACAACAAGTTAATTTCAATTATTTCAAAGCACAAGTTTCAATGAGTTTCAATGTGTAAACAATGTCCCAAATCATTTAAGTTTCACTAAGTATTGAGTGCAAACTTATTAGCTAACCTTTTATTAGCTATTATTTTAGCAACAAACTTGTCAATATTCACAACTCAAATTTGCTGACAAAACTAAATAATAATTATTATGAACAAAGAAAGGCATCTGTTTATATTTTGGAACTTCAATACATGACAATTAATTACAAGACATGGAACCAATAACAAAGGAATGCCCTTTACTTTTCAAATGCAAGTTAATTACCATTTACAAGTACAAATTAATCTAGTCCGGACCAGACTGGGTCATCAAACGGCACTGATTAATAGACAAACTTTTGGCGTGGGCCTCTCAGGCCTTCAAGCTACGCTCTTGCTACCAAGAAATGTTCAGTACACCCCTGCCTAGACCGCGGAGTCAGCATTGGCGCAGTGGAAGGCTATCATGAGTATAGACTCCGGACAAATCTTGGTTTCAGCCGGGATGTAACTGAACAATAGGACTGCGATACACAGTGGAGAGAATGTTAAGTAAGGTGATTTCACATACGGTTCTGTGGTGTCGAAAATCTCCTCGGCTGCGGCGAGACGGGGCGCGCGCCCCAGGTATCTTCTTCTTCTGCAGACCTTACCAATTAGTGACCTCACTCACAACACAAATAACAGCGTTCACAAGACACTGGGCGTTTCAACAATAGATACACAAAGACACACACGGGGGAGCCTCTTTTATTATGATTTACAGTCCCAACAACAAGCGCGTGTGGTAGAAAAGGTTATCTTTCAAAGCATCCGCGACCGGCCACTCCAGAGATGGCATCAAAACCTTGGTCGTACAAAACGGGATCACATAGATAATTTTAGATGGATTCAAACTCGATATGCCAGGCACATTCAACGCGAGCGACCTTTAACCAATTCAGCAAAATTATTCCGACATTTTTCCAAGAAGAATTTCAATCAAGTGTCACTGTCAACTTCAAGTGACAGCTAATGTCAATTTGACGTGACATTAGGGATGCGTTCAGAAGTGTCGATCTTTTCCGAACATCATTTTTAAATGGTTATGTAACTTATCCACTGTAGCTCCGATATCTTGCTAAATTGACTTTTATCGCTACCATATAGGGTTTCTAGAGCGAACGGTATTCGTTTGTTTTATCAACACCACACAGTCATACCAACTTATTGCCAGGGAGGCTACCGCGTAACTTTATGTACCTAGGTATATGAACTTCATACGTTTATTGAAACTTTGAGTCAACTTTATTAAAAAATAGTCGCTATCAGTTCCCTGTTTAGTGGCGTGTTGGGTATAACAATTACAAGCTAGCATGTTCAAGAAAACAAAGCAGCGAAAATTAATCAAAATAAGGAATTTAAATGACAGATGAAGCCCATGTCCATATCCATATTTTTAATCTTTTTAACCCTACCAGGTCAGTCAGCATCAGCAGTTCTGAAAACGATGGCCTATTGTGCATCTTCAATGCGTACACGCACTTCATTTGAGTTTGAAATTATTTGCAAAAATGTGTAATGCTGTTGCTCTACAAAATATTTCTTCCGTGTACACAAGAGTTTTTATCTTTGTTTTTAATATCGGTTAGAATTAGATAGAATACAATAAATGGAGTAACAAATAATAAATAAAATGCTCATCAAATTCTTGTTTTGTGTGCACTTCAGTATTTAGGATGCAACATTGTAAGTTGGGCAAGGTTATAGGTAAGTATTCAGTTAAATACAACAGTTTCTAGCTATTACTATTTGGTTTTAATGATACAAGCCCATGTTTGGCAACCCTGTTTTAAATGAGTAACCAGCACGTGATTACGGCATGCACGCACATTCCTACATACACTTGTCAAATTCTCTCTATTTATCTCATGCAGAATCCGAATTTTATTTAAATACTTACTAAGTATTTTCCAGTTTTGTACATAACAGAAAAGTCAATGTTGTAAACGTTGAAGAAAGTTTAATAAATGCCTTCATTTACGAGTAGCCGTTCCTTTTCGCGTGGACGTTTACCAGTCCAGATAGGTAGGTACCGTACCATCTAGCTTCATCGTCCATATTACTCCAAGATTTAATACATCGAGTTAAAATAATGTCTTTATCCACTAAATAATCCACTAAAAAGCGCCTAATTCTTTAGTTTAAGTATATATTTATTAACAATTCGACAGGTGTTTCATCAACATCAACTTATTTTGTATTATTAGTCCATTATTTTCCAGTACCTATTTACTTAGCACAGTAATAGTAGCTGATCAAGTAAAATACTGATTTTAGATTATACCCAAAACTTATCAGTAGGACATCAATCGATTATTTTATCTCCGTTAATTTATTTTATCTATCCGGACGTACCTAATCAACATGAACTAGTTCGGAAACCTATGCATTTTTACAAGACTGCCTAAGGAGTGTTTAGTTTCTATACTAATACATATAAAATGTTACATTATCGTCATTATATATAGCCATTTTTAACGTATTTTACACTTGGGGCCTGTCGGGGCACACACAAGCCTTGCCTTTGAATAATGTAAAGAGTTCTTGTGATTACCTTTAGTACCTACCTACCTACAGTTGAAAAATGTTTTTGATTTTCATAACTTTGCAAAATGATCGTGGAATACTTTGAATTTATCACGTAATCATCTAGTTTAGTAATATCATTATAATAAATAGTGATTAGTTCTCAGTAGAAATGTGGTCACAATAATCTGTTTTTACGATTCGTAAGAAAATATTAAACCATGGATTTCACTAAACAGTTGAACACGATATTTTATAGAACTCAAAAGAAAACTAAGCTTTAATGGAATAATAGCTTTAATGGAATAATTAAATCGTCCAGCCATCTTCTTTTTGGGTATTTCTAAATTCAGGGAGATTTAGACTTTGTCTTCATCAATATTAGTATTTTATTTGGTTCTCGGTAGCCAGCATTATGAATTGAGTTGAAGCAGCTGTGAAAAGCTATCCTCGTTTAATTTGTACGTACCCTTTTCCCTTTATTACCTAGTTACCTACTGCGACCGACATTATAATATGTAGTTGATAGAGGCATGCTTCATTAAACTGCATTGTTTCAAACGAGTTAAAATGAAATGACTAAATTACGTATTCATCATATCATAATCATAATTCTTTATTTGCATAAAACATGGTGTCAAATGATCTTACAAAATAGGTGTGGTCACATGTTTTGCCGTTAACTAAAAGCATGCAAATTTAAAATAACTTTAACACATTTACTTATGTCAAAATTTAAAATATTAGGTAGGTATATGTCAATTTTCTAATTAGATTACGTTAATTCCAATATTATTATTATGTCAAGTTTATTTTAGGTACAATCATTCAAAATTATAGTAGGTATATCTATTTTAATAACTTATAGTTTCATGTCAAAAAATTCATTTATATTATAAAAATTATAATTACTCAACCACGCGTGTAATTTTTTCCTAAATAAATCTATGTTATTAATACATTTAAATTCATTTGGTATTCTATTAAAGATTTTTACACATAAAGTGAGACAACTCTTCAGATATTTGTCAGATTTAGGTATTTCCTTATATACTAGCCTATGCGGATCTCTACGCTGTCTATTACTTTGACTGTCACATGCTTTTCTAAACAAGTATTTAAATTTCATGACAAATATGCTTACTTCTAAAATATATAGTGATGGTAGTGGTAATAAACCAAACTCCTCAAAAAGCGGCACACAGGACTCATCAGGTCTAATGCCACCTATGGCCCTAACACATTTTTTTTGTGCAATGAACACCCTTTTCCAGTTAGTACAGTTTCCCCATATAATAAGGCCGTAACGCAGAATCGATTGAACATAAGAGTAGTAGGTGAGAATAGCAGTTTTTTTATCTGTTACTTTTTTAACTTGGCGTATAGCATATGCAAACTTGTTTATTCGCTTGCAAAGGCTGTCTACGTGAAAATTCCAGCTTAAGTTTTCATCTATAGTGACACCCAAAAATTTGATATGGGTCACTTCATCTATTTTTGTATTGTTTAACCTAAAATTGTATTTAGCATGCTTAGATTTATTGAATTGAACAAGAACAGATTTACTGAGATTTATCTTTAAATTATTTGCAGCAAGCCATTCACACAATGCATCGATAGTTTTATTGATTTCGAATTCATGATTGCTTATTGAGTTGTGTTCTTTATTCGTAGCTACTATTATTGATAAGTCGTCCGCGTAAAGTATACATTCATGGTCAATTGAATCAGTCAAATCATTTATATACAGTAGGAACAAAATGGGTCCTAGAATGCTACCTTGTGGTACCCCGCATTCATTTTCTCTACGGTCAGATTCAAATAATTTCATTTCCTTAGCTCTAACACTACTGATGGACACGTACTGCCTACGATTGACCAAATAAGAAGTAAGCCATTGAAGTGGGATACCTCTAATTCCAAGGGATGCCAGTTTTTGCAACAGTATATCGTGAGATACACAGTCAAACGCCTTAGTCAGATCAAAGAACATTCCAGTAGTCAAACGGTTATTATTTAAATTAGTCAAGATTATATTCAATAGGTCAAAAATAGCTAATTCAGTCGATTTTTCCTTTTGGAAACCGTACTGTTCGGTTTTTATAATGCCATATTTTTGACAAAAGGCTAGTAATCGCTTATACATACACTTCTCAAAAATTTTAGAGAAAATAGATACCAGACTTATCGGTCGATAATTACTTATGTCTTCTTTAGAGCCCTTTTTGAAAAGCGGTTTGACTGTTGATAGCTTTAATGCCTTAGGAAAAGTTCCGGTTGAGAAAGACAGATTAATGAGATATGCAAGTATTTGAATGATATCTGTAATGCAGGCCTTTAGTATGGCTGTACTAACTCCATCGTAACCTTCAGAATACGTATTGTTTAAAGACATGACTTCTCTTTGTACTTCAGCTTCAGACATGGGCTCAAGAAACATTGACTTCCCGGTAACATTATTTTTTGTAGACATTGTTGCTTTCGGTAAAGAATTGCTATTTTGAACATCTAAGAAAAAGTCATTAAAAGCATTGGCCATATCAACGGGGTCTGTTAAAAGAGCGTTATTAGTTCTGATAGCCTTAAACTCATCAGTTTTTGACAATTTTTTATTAACTTCTCTATTTATGACCACCCAAGTTGCCTTACATTTATTTTTACTTTTGTTAATGAACTTTGCGTTACAACTTTTTTTGGCTCTTACTATGCATTTTTTGAGAACTGCTGAATATGATAAATATTTTTCTTTTATTATGTTTGATTTTGTATTGTAGTATTGGCAACGAAGTAATCTTTTGGTCTTACAACTTTTTCTTAGCCCTCTAGTTATCCATTTGGTACACGCATTTCTGTTCTGAACGTATGATCTTGTAAAAGGGAAGCATAAGTTATAAAACAGACAAAAAATTTCATGAAACTTATCAAAGGCTCTATCCATATCTGTCTCATTGTAAACATCCGACCACGAGATATTCTTTAGGCAGTTTCGAAATTTGTCAACGTTTTCTTGACTATAAACTTTTCTATAAACGTGGTATGAGTCAGGTTTCAAATAACTTTTCTGTACTGGAAAGCTTAACATTTGAGCCGTATCATGGTCTGACAGATACAAAGATTTTACACAAGGATCAGCATTCCGTATATTGCTGAGTATGTGATCGATACATGCTTTTTTACGCGTTGGAACATCAATGTGTACTATTAAATTATAATTGTGACATATGTCTCTAAGATGACGTGTTACATCATTATTTTTTAGTGTGTCAATGTTGATGTCCCCCGCAATTATAATCCTGGTAGTATTTTTTTTGTATTTGGTAATGTCGTATAGCATTTCATTCAACTTATTCAAAAAAGCAACAGCGTCAGAGGAAGGCGTTCTGTATAACGCAATAATTAATAAATCATGATCAGTAATTTCTACTCCACAAATTTCAAATATATGTGGTTCACCATATTTAGTTAAGTAAGAAAGTACTTTGTATGGTATATTGTTTCTTACTAAAATGCAGGAGCCCCCTCTATTTTTATCTCTGCAAAACGTAGCAGCTAGATTGAAGTTGTTAATTTCTACATAATTATCATACCCTTTCCGTAAAAAAGTCTCCGTCAGACATATAACATCAGGATATTCACTGGAATCGCGCAATTCTAATAATGTCACTTCCAAAAGAGATTGTTTTGCGAGGACGCTAGCAATATTCTGATGAAAAACTCTAAAAATCTGTTGCTTTTGCTCGAAAAAATTGGTTATTTTTTATGGTTGGAAAATAGTGCGGAATAGTACCTTTTTTGGTACTTAATGGTTTTCTTTCTAATATGCTGCTTTCGTTAATCGTTTGTGGCTGGCATTGTATACGATTGAAGTAATACGGGATAGTCCCCTTACGATAATTCCGTGTAGCGCATTCCGATTTATCTGCTCCATTACCAGCTATAATTCTTTTTAGCGAACTGAAATTTAAATATTTGTCATGATAATCAATATAATCTATTTCAAAATTAATAGCTTTACACATTTTATTAACATTATTACTTTTACTATCGATATAATGACAGTTTTTATATTCGTGACTAATATTTTTCAATACAGAATTTACTTGATTTACATTAATATAATTGTTATTTGATATATTTAAAATAATAATATGATTAGAAACAAATTTATTTACAAAATTTTTTAGTTGACTAGTAAGAATTTTAAGGTCATAGTCATTTTCACCAGTGCAAATTACTAGTTTGTCATTTGGTTTCAATTCAATTTTTTCAATGTTTCTTAACAGATCATTGCTAAATGCATACGGTTTTGTTTCCGCTGTGATTGAATATTTGTTGTATTTTGTATTAGCTCTTGAATAAATTAATGCAGAAGCGAGGTTGACACATCTTTGGGTGCCAAGTATCAGTATTTTGTATTGTTCTCTCTTATTACAACTTTACCGACATAATGTTAGCTATGGAATATTAGCTCTGCAATTGAGTACCTACGAAATATTTACTGTAATTGGAATTAAACAAAGCTTCAAATATAGACTTGTAAAAGGAGGTTTGACTGTTATGTCAAAAGTTGGAAATGTGTAAAATTATCTCTAAACCCCACCAGAATCCGGCCATTAGCTTATAAGCTACGAACACGATGCTACAGAGTACAGACACATAACCTAAAAGAAATGTAAATCTACAACATATAATAAACAAGTGTAGGGGTTGTTTTATTAAAAATCCTGAATCAAACATTTTTTTTACTTGAAACGATTTCGCTCGGTTCATATTTGTTGGAAATTTCTAATATTACATCTACGACAATAATAGTAGTAAGTATATTACTTGACAACGCAGCTGTCATGGTTGTTTTAGATTGCCGATAAGTGTCAAATCAAAATTTTAAAAGTATTTCAGTAACGCGTTCTGAGCGCTCTGGATCCTCTATTCTTGTAAAGTTAATGTTGTCTTCCCTATTGATATATTTTTTCCGTTGTTACAGGCACACAGGTGACAAAAGCTCAAAATGACGGCGGAGAAGACCAAAGGGCATTTCGCCAAAATCCCGCCAGCCACCAAGAAGGTCGCGCCGGATGGCGGCTGGGCGTGGATGGTGTGTCTAGGAGTTAGTTTAGTCAATGTGAGTCACTTTATTATATCTGTATCTTTATAGAAAGGTAAACTAGCGGTTACTAGTGAAGGAAGCTAAACCGGCTTTATTTAATTGTAACTCTCACATACCACGCTGTCTCGTAGCTTTCAGTTTGACCGTGATCTTACATCTGTCTCTGTTCATCCTTTGTGCGGTCTTTAATTTAATAGGCCTCAGTGTTAAGAAATCAGCCTCTTGATTGTCTAACACGAATATCTGTCGCGATCGCTTTCAGTTCCAAATATGTTGTACAACCATTGCAGCAGCAATACAAATACTTTTTTCAACTGCCTTAAACAAGAAGCGATGGACGTCATACTGAAAGCGATCGTGATGGGATCCAGTCAATGGTTGGTGTCGGTTTGTTTTCTGCGTGACGCAGACGCAGCGTATGCACTTTTTAGGTTTTAGCTACAAAAATTTCATGACGTCAAAATTTTATGGATAACAAAAACATGATTCTGAATAGTTTGCTAAATGCTAAGGTACTATGCATCGCACATACTTAGACACAATGTCGTAGAGTACCGGTGTCGTCTTGTGTCTTGTGTTACAGCCAAAGCGTTTGCTTTGCCATTGCTTTGTTTGCGTTTACGGTCAATGACCCGATTTGATGTTAGAAGTTATTCTACGAGTATAATTTGAGGTCCACTGCTCTTAAAACAGATTATAGAGAAAGGACATTCTGTATGATGTTATCTTTCATCACGAATGAGGATGTCTATTGTTTCGGAAGTGACATTTACTTTACCACCATTAGTCATGGCATCGGCGATTTAAATTTATGTTTTCCTATAAATCATATCTTTATGGTTGATGTGATGAGTTTGTTGTAAGATCTACATAATGTATGAAGTACCTACTAGCCTTTCGCGCGCGGCTTTGCCCGCGTGGACTTCACGACTACGACTGTGTGATATTTTACCGGGAGTAAAGGTAGGTAGCCTATGTTACTCTCCAGCTCTCAAACTATCCCTATAATAAAAATCACGTCGATTCGTTTGCTCCGTTTTGACGTGAAAGACTGACAAACAAACACACACAGAAACACACTTTCACATATATATTAGTATGGATAATGCAATTGTTTTGTAGTTAATATGAGTTTAACATATTTTGTTGTTATTGGTTTGCTTTTGTGCACATCTGCAGAACGTGACGTGGTCGCCGCTATCGGTATAATTTCACAATGCTCCGTTAACAACAATATTTTGCTTGGCCATTGTAGGACAATCTCGAGGGCACTTCACGGCAATAATTACGATTGCCAGTCATATGATCCGCTGTGAAATGACATAAGATCGAATAAATGAGAAATTGTATGGCGATGAGGAGTCTTTTCTTCAACAAGCGGCCGTCCGCCACTTTGTTTTTTGCTGTGTCAGTCAAGATTGTTGGCATTTCAAAATGTAATTGAGTTTAAAAAAAAATTTTACATATTTTATGTTTACACGCGTTGTAAGTGGTCCCTACATTTTAGTTAAGTACCTACAATAATTTTTGCGCACAAAATGAACAGAAAAATAGCTAAAAACTTCGACTGGGGGTACACAGGAGAAAACGGTAAAGTAGCACGGTAAAGTAAAGTACTAAAAACTTATCTGGCCCTAGCACGAAAAACTGTCGTTATGGTAACCGTTATCGCGATCTTATTATTTTGTATGAAAACCAGAGCAGTGCCTCTGTCGGTCGTTTATGGAACTGAAATACAATACATATTTGACTGACAACTGCACTTTGACAGCTTTTGAAGGAAGGCAACGGCCGAATCCCGCTGCACAAACTTGATAATCAACATTAAATGTTACATTTCGTAGTCTCCCTTTTATTTAAGATGCTATGTTACTTAGAATAAATAAATGCTTATAATTAAGCCTTTCAATCGGTATAATAAAAAAAAATAAAAAAACACATTCAGCTGGTTTGATTCCCAGTCATTATGCGATTATTTGAAATTCCTTGAATGCAGTTCGTTTTCTTTTTAAAATAAAAATGAAGTTTCCTTTCAGTAAAATTTTATATCTTCAGTAAATAAGATACTTTCCCTCCATGTGGCATAGTTTTGGGACGCCCGTATACAATTTTAAACTGTGGGTGGTTTAGCTTTTCATGCTAGTAGATCTACTACTACTAGTGGTGAAGCCACTCGCAATACAAAATTAGCTGTCCGAGTGGATTCTCGGCTGTCAGCAGTATCTTTTTGTTTTGTGTCGTTTGTTTTTAGCACTCAACTCTACCGCCTTTACGGTACCCGTGTGAAGCAGGCTTTAATCTTGTTCTGGTTCCTATACCGGCCAGATTAATTCTGGCCGTATGCTGTCCAAAATTAGCAGCTGAGCTATAAAATATGTAGGTATATTCGATTTATAATTTGGCGTTACTATCACCCAATTGCAGGAAGCTCCATTAAAGTTAAAGCTTCATTAAATCTATTGCTGTCACTTTTTATTTCTTGACAACGAAAAGTGACAGCAATAGACTTAATGAAGCATTAACTTTAATGGAGCTTCCTGCAAGTGGGTGTATGTGATGTAGATTTAATGACCACACTTTACAAGTAATTTACGCCTACATTTAGAATTTAATTGTGATTTGTTCGTCAATGTATTCAAGATTGTTCCGTATAAGTCAACACTAAACTAAGCATTATTTTCGCTTTTACTGCTACTTTTGTTAATAGGTTTTTTATGGTTTGTTTTCATGAAGGGAATAGCTTAAGAGTTCGTCAAGACTTAAGCTTTTAAGACAGTACTCCAATTAGGGCAGAAGCTTAAAATTAGATATCTAGTTGGCCTTTGTGTTTCACGAAACAAAGGGCTTTATCTGTGTCTATTTCTAAAACAATTGAAGCGAATTCGACTTTCTAGGATTCCGAATATAACAAGGAAGGAATTTAGTTTCTATAAGTAGTGCAAATATTTTCGAATATAATATATACCATATTATAATACTTACCATTGTTTAAGTATTAATATAATTATTTTTGATGGACTCTATGGGTCGAGAAATATTGGTAGGTACTTACAAATTTTTGCATTAATGCAAAATATCGGATTCAAATATTAATCGATACAGCTGCAAGTCTATTGGTTCCAGCATCATCTTTTACATCCTACTTCCTACTAATATTATAAATGTGAAAGTTTACATGTTTGGATGATTGTATGTTTGTTACTCAATCACGCCAAAACGGCTGAACGGATTTGGCTGAAATTTGGGACACAGATACTTTGGAGCCTGGAGAGGAACATTGGCTACTGTTTACCCGGAAAAAATGTCACATTCCCGCGGGATAACGTCGTGTAGCCCACAAGTAGTGTAGTCCACATGTAGTACAAAATAAATCTAATAAGGAAAACCATTACTCTATTCACAGTTTTCAACCCGTTCCCTGGAGCCGTCGTTCGGTCTCCTCTTCAAAGACTTGCTAGACGACCTGGGCGTGCACACCACCGGGGCCTCCGTCATCGCCAGTACCCTGGACTCCGTCGTCAACTTCTCCGGATTCTTCGTGGGGCCCGTTATCAAGACCTTCTCATACCGAAAGGTCTGCATAGTCGGCTCCACGATATGTGCCCTCGGCCTACTGTTCACCGCGCCAGCGAACAGCATGGGGCATATATTGGCCACTTATAGTACTTTAGGAGGTGAGTTGCTTTTGTTTCTTTTTGCACGATGTAGCTGGTTATGCATAACCGATTAATCTTCAACTACTCGGAATTCTTTGTGGGGCCCGTCATCCAGACCTTCTCATACCGAAAGGACTGCTTAGTCGGCTCCACGAAATTTACCCTTGGCCTGCTGTTCATCGCACCAGTGAACTACTTTAGAAGGTGAGTTGCTTTTGTTTTTTTTGCAAAATACAGCTGGTCATGCATACCGACTAGGCGTCAACTTCACGGGATTCATTGTGGGGCCCGTCATCAAGACCTTCTCATACAGAACAGTCTGCATACTCGGCTCCACGATATTATGTGCCCTTGGCCTACCTCTGTTCACCGCACCAGTGAACAGTAATGGACAAATATTGGCCACTTCTAGTACTTAAGGAGGTAAGTTGCTTTTTTTTTGTTTGTTGTTGTTGTGTTTTTTTTAAATAACGTGGTAAGAATGAAAGCCATTTAAAACCTAAGTTATATTGAGTTATTGTATGAAGAATATAATAAAGTGTAAGCGACTCCGGTCTGCTCTACATTTTATTTCTAGTATTATTTTTATAAACGCTCTCATAGTGCTGGACGGAAACTTCAGTTATTCCTATACACTTTAGACTTTGCACCCTGCCGATCAGTGAGCACAGTTGAGATGGGTTTGCAGCCAACAATTATTGTTATTCCATGGTAATAGAGTTTATAATACTTTGATCCGCGTGCACGCTGGCTGTTCACTTTCTGGAAAAAAATAAAATAATCTTTGCAAACGAAAAAGAAAAATCTTTTTCATTAGTCAGAACAAGTACCTATTACTAATACTTATATTCTTTTTTTTAACCAAAATCAATACAATATGAGACCAAAAAACAATTTCTTACTTAAGTAAGTACATATTAATTTAATTCAAATAAAAATAATACGTGCATATTTTCGATTGTTCTACAATTTAATTGTTACCTAGTAGGTAGGTAGTAAATAAAAAAATACTTAATTAAAAAAATTGTTTCCATTTTAACAAAGACACTGCGCGCTCATTTCCTTTATTGATTTTGATTCAAGCTCTAGATCTTCTTTCATGTTCACTACTTTAAGTCTTACCAGCCAGCTGTCATAATATTAGTATATCTATTACTATAGTAGTGTAAAAGTTAGTAGCAGCGTAGTAAATCCTAAATTATGAAGATGAATTAGCTAAAACAAAGTTCTTTTCAAGTTTCTTAAAATAGGTTTATTTATGTCTGTAATTCTCGGTATTATACGATCGGTTTGTACAGTCAACGAAAAAGTGAATATTGATTATTTGGAAACTGCATGGCATAAAGGAAAATAAGCAGTCAAGTCAAATAAAATGAAAATGAGTATAACTTTAATATAATAAGGGAAAATGTAATCAAGTAATTATCTGAAGTAGGTAATTAAATACTTATTTAATTTTGAATATTCAATTGTGTTTTTATGCTATGCTAATTTAAATTGCATTGGAACACACGAAGTATAAACAATACTAGTTTTAATCCGTAACAATGTTTCATTTCAATAATAAATAAGCGTGAAAATCTAAAAATAGATTACAGTAGGTACACTAATCTTGACAATAAATTATGAAATTAACATACACTTTTGAAGTCATAACTTTTTAGAGGTCATCGTTAAACGAATTTGGTTCAATTGTATACAATTACTTCTCTTTACGATTGCACTTAGGTATAATAATTATATTCTGTGAATTGTAAACACGGTGTGTCATTACTCATTACCTACTTTAATGATTGAAATGTGTCATCTATTTTATGTTAATGTGGTTTTTAATTGAAATGGATACCTACATTTGGTCTGTAGCAATTTGTAATGCGGTTATTGATTGTGGTAAAGCCCTTGTTGGACTTTAATCGCTTCCTAATGACCAAGAATATTCTCACGATATCGTGTGAAAAACTTAAATCAATATTTTGGATGGGAACTTCAGTTTTTAATGTACTTTTCTTTAATTATATATTTGTTTGTTTTGTATACTTACTCTAATTCAATTTACGAGACCTTTTGTCGAGTCGAACATATGTATATTAATAATTTACCATGGAGATGAAGTTAGTAGACGTTCCGGTACCCTCCGGTTCGTATACTAGTGATGTAACGAATATTCGCATTAGCATCCGCGAATACTCGCTTAGGTATTTCTTGATGTTCGCATTCGTACTCGCAAATTTTGTGCGAACAAGCTCGTCTTGAGTAGAATTCGAATGATGAAAATGTATTGCGATCTTTTCGCATTTTGTTTCTTGAGGTTTGAGCGCACAGAACTCGGAAAAAAGATTTGATCCCGTCTTTCAACACGTTTTAAAACTTGTGTGAAACACTCGCATTCGTATTCTCATTCGCAAATGCTTAAAAAATTATATTCGTTACATCACTAGTTGTTACTATAATTATAAATGTAACCGTTATCCAGTACCAAATTAGTAAAATAATGAGTCCAATATTTTACTTGCTATTTTCATGCCTATGATGATAAATTACAGATAATGTTACCACCTAATTTGAAGCACTTACCAACACGCTAAGTTGGTATTTCACTCGTAATGCCAGTAACATACATACTATGGGGTATGAATGAAACTCTTAATAGGGTCATTTGACAAAATTAGAAGTCATTTATAAGTTCCTTTGAGCACTGGCATGTTTCATGGTCGAAAAGCTGGGTATTTTCCTCCCAAAAACAATAAACGTTCTGTAAATATACATCAGATGTCGATTGATTTAACAAGGTTATGCTTTTTATGCGGACAGTGACTGCAGTAATGAAGTTTACTTAGGTCGCTTATACAGTGGCGGTCAGATAATTAAAGATAGACCGGGGGCGGACACGACAGTTGGAGGTGTACAATTTTTTACAGTACTTATGCAAATTGGCGAGAACGTCTTTGAAATAAAATGATTGTTTTAGAGCCGAATATTCTCGAAATTTGCACTCGCCCGAATAATTTTTTTCATTATGCAAATTGTTGTAAGTATCGATAACGTTTCTAGTATAAGTGACAAATATGCGTTTGCATAGGTACTTTTCACACGCGTACTTTTTTTGTTACATTTTAAAATTAAATTTCAAGTGAGATAGATGCACAGGGATAAAAATTCTAATTTTGATAGTGCTTACATATGTCGTCGTCTAAAACGTTCTCGCAAATTTGCATACTGTAAAAAATTGTACACCTCTAACTGTCGTGTCCGCCCGGTCTAAGACAACAGTTGATTTTCATACAAATGAGGTGTCAGCGCAGGACCGATCGTTGTGGAGATCCTTGGGGGAGGCCTATGCCCAGCAGTGGGCGTCGTTCGGCTGACATGATGATGATGATGATGAGGTGTCTTTGAAGCCTCGTTTCTCCGCCAAGCATTGACCTAGCTGTGATCTAATGATGTTTATCCAGGGAGTGAATGAAGGAGATTCAGATCGCTATACACAAACAACTGATCTGATCAGCGTTCTAAGGAGATATAAGAATCAGAGTTTTCAGTTTCTGGATTTCCATACAATTTTACGCAAATTTTGCGGATTTTTAAACATAAGTATCCTTATATCTTTTAGAATGCTGATCAGAACAGTTGGGTGTGTATAGCGATCTGAATCTCCTCCTATCATTCCCTAGAGTGCAATCATCTGATCACAGCTAGGTCAATCTCTGGCGGAGAACTAAGGCTTCAAAGTTACCTCGTTTGTATGAAAATCGACTGGTGACTTTAATTATTTGACCGCCACTGTATGTACCTTTTTTTATTTTTTTTTATCCACAACAGGGTAGCACTTAGCCTTCATCACACCTGATGACAAGTGGTGATAAGGCTGAAGGTGGAAGCGTACTACTCCCGGAATCCTCAATCACTGAGGAACTGGCTATCTTATCTCTTAACTGCCGGAACACAATAATGCTGAAAACATCATTGTTATGGCGTCAGACTTAGATAAGATGGTGGTAGCTAACCAGGCGGACTAAGAACAAGTCCTACCACCAATATGTACACCCACTGGGAATCGAACCCGGGACCTCTTGATCTGAAATCGGTGGTATAAACCACTAGACCACAGAGGCGGTTAGACCTACTTGGCAAACCAAACGGAAAGCATTGATTATAACCGTCAAAATAAAATAAATAAGTGGAAACGATAATGATTTGAGTAGGGAAAGACAATAAAGTTATTAATTACCTACCTACTTAAGTTTTTATTAAACACATATTTAATCGTAAAAAAATAAAAGTTAAAATTACTCAGCTAGTTTTTTAATTTCATGTACCTAGCTAAGCACTTGCATGACTTGTATTATTATTATGTATTATAATTATTGTTTTTTAATACAGGAATGAAATGGCTAGCTTGTTGGAAAGAGAGTGAGCTCTTACATATTTATGAGCTTCATTCATAAGAAAAATATCATCTAAGTTGTTATATCTAGCATCTAGCTATCTATATTTCTCTGTGCCCGTTTTGCTCATTTCTGCACGTTACGCCCTGCACAGACGAGGGACTTTTGTCCGCCGGACTAACTTAAGGTGCATGTAGTCGTGAAACGATCATTTTTGAGGCCCTAAAACTCATAAATTAGCCTACTGATGAATCCAGAATTAATATATATTAAATATTGATATATAAACTTCAATCTGAGCATTTAAAAAAAACATAGTCTTTAAGCCGTCTAAAGCCGTAGGTAATTTTCGCCACGAACTCAATGCATACGACGGCGACGTTTATTTCATTCGTAAAGATCTAGCAAGGTGGCAGGAGGAGCTTTATAGGCCGAACAATCTTCGTTTACGTTGCATTCGCAGCAAATGTTTCCACTTTTAGGTTATGTAAGCCGACAAAAGTCCCTCGCCTGCGCAGGGCGTAATTCCTATTCCATAAAAGTTCCATTCGCCTCCTTTTTCTGTCAGTTTCATTGAATTACATTGCGTAGCTTGTGAGTAATAGGAATGACTTCCACATCCACTGAATGTCAAATGAAATAACGTTCGTAGGCTTACAGATTCCAAGGTCACGTTCACGTTGCTTTTATCGCTACATTTTGGTGTACTTCATTATTTTATTTTTCGCCTTTGCAAATTGGATTTGGTTTTTTAGTCTCGCGGGGCACAACAAAACGGACACATTTTTCTCAATTGATTTTGTATTCAATGTTAAGTGTGCTAACGTTCAAAGTTGATTGGAGGAGATTTACAGTTTTGTTAAGCCTGACCGCTCTTTACACGTGGCTCTATACTCAACTAGCGTTTTTATGGGTTCCGTAGACCGTGGCAAAAAGCGGAACTCATCCAGATTCCTCATGTCTGTCTGTCCGTCCGTATCTATGTCAAAGCCACTTTATTTCAAAACTATAAAAACTACACAGGTGAAACTTGGTAGGTAGATGTATCCTGTTAAACCGCTTCACGATTTTAATACAAAAATAAAATATTTAAAAAAAATTAGGGATATGCTCCCCAGTAGGTATGGAACTGAAACTAAGTTTTTTTTAATCAAACATATTCGTGTGAGGTGTCTATAGATAGATAGGTCTTTAAAAATGACAAAGGTTTCTCAAAGTCATCTTTTGAAAGATAGAGCCTTCCAAAGTGGTAAAATGTGTGTTCCCCTCAGATCATATAATACTATAGAGTATTATATGTCCCCCCTCAAATTTTTAAGCAAAATAGTGAAAAATCTAAAAAAATATAAGCCTTCCAAAGTGGTAAAATGTGTGTCCCCCTCAGATCATATAATACTATAGAGTATTATATGTCCCCCCTCAAATTTTTAAGTAAAAGAGTGAAAAATCTAAAAAAATATATGGTGTAGGTAGATCTTAATAAAAACTTTCAACAAAAATTGGCTTGAACGAGATATATAAGCACTTTTTGAGTGACACCTTCAGTGACACAATAAAAACATAACAAACATTTGAATTAACATATTTTCAAAAATTGCATTATGTAAGTATGTATGTAACATTCATACAAACACTATTAAATAAAAACAAAGTTATATTTTGCTGACGAAAAATGATAGTGGAATTTTGGCTAGGTATAGGCAATCGGTATGTTAAGTGGGTGCGGAACCCTTCATGGGCGAGTCCAAGATTTTTTTATGTCAAACTTTAGTCCAATCCTATCGAAAGACCCCATGATCACGAATATGCGGTGTAGAATATTGCAGTTTAGGTCAGCGCCATCTCTTGACAGATAATGGAACTAATGTATTTTATTTCTAAAAAAATTTTACTATTTATTTAGAAACTTCGTTTTATTTTTCCTGTAATCTTTACATAAACTTCAATCACATAAAATAATTACTTATAGATGTTTCTCTATGCAAACTTCGGAGCTACGTACATTCGGGGACAAATTCGGTGAACCACCTCTTACTTCTTTTCGTGTGGCTGACAACTCACCGTTCACTTGCAGTCCGTATCCCTAATTGCTTATGCATTGTACTTCCCTAGTTTAATACAAAACCAAATAATATAAGGGTCTGCGCGTGAATAGCAATGCACCAGCCACACGAAAAGAAGTAAGGGGTAGTTTACCGAATTTGTCCCCGACTGTACTTCCCGTTTTTTACATTTTTCATCAAAAGTAGAAAACTATGCGGCCTAAAAAAGAAAGAAAAATGTTTGAAAATGTAGAAGCAGTGCTCTTTCATAATAATGATACCCTATAAGCCCTAGTAGCCCCACTTCGAATTTTAAGACCCACTTTTAGTCCCTGTTGCAAAAATATATTAGATGGAACTATTATTGATATGTCGTCAGCAAATAAGATACATTTATGATTAGTCATTTGGGTAATGTCATTAATATAATAGAAGAAATAAAATAGATCCTAGCACGCTCCCTTGTGGGACGCCACATAATGTTTCCCTCAAATTTGATGAGAAATTTCGCATTTGATTCCCAACAATTTTATCAATAACAACGCATTGCCGTCGACCGCTCATATAATATATTATCCAATCTAGGGCGAGACCTCTGATTCTAAAATATAAAAAGCATATTGTAGTACACGTAGTCAAATGCTTTCGACAAATCCGCTAATAACCCAGTTGTCAAGTTCTTTTTATTAAAGCTTATAATACTGTTCGTATAATTGCAAAAGCAGGTAGTGTTGTATACTTGTTTTTTTTGTAAGCCATATTGTTCATTCTTCAATATATAATATTTTGAACAAACACCTATCAGTCTTTTCAGAATGCACTTTTCAAATATCTTTGAGAGAATCGGAATTAGGGTGATTAGGTCGATGTTATCTTTAACACCCTTTTTGTGTAAAGGCTTAAAACTAGAGATAGTTTTAATTTTTCCGGAAAAGTTCCAGTAGAGAAAAAATGTTCCAGTAAAACAACAGGCAATACACTTTATATTGTAACGTTACTCCCCACAGTGTGGGTGGCAATGATATATCTATGAATTTACCTCTAAATAAATAAAATTAATTCGGGCGCCACGTTGGATTGTGTCTCCAACGAATTGAAATAAATTAAATTAAATGCCCCAGGACATCCAGCGGAGAGATCAAACTTTATTTTCTAAGGGCAAGGTGGCTGAAAATAAAAGCGTTGCTACCAGAACATTTCCTTTTATTTAAACTCCCTTGAACCAACTTTCCTTTTATTTATAATTAAACAGAAACTTCTATTACTATTTCGAACATTTTACAATGGCTAGTATAATACTAGTTTTAAACGGGGATACATTGGAATATAATTATGGAGGGATACAGATTCTAACGTGGAATATAATAAAGTACCGTTGAATATACTTATGGTTGAAACTATTGTTAAACATAAGATAAACTACCGTGGAATATACTTATAATTGAACATCGCATAGCACTAAATATAGGCTATCCATGAAATGGAAATTATTGATGAATATATGAATATAGCTTAACGTTGAATACAGGATTGAATACAGGATTGAATACAGCACCGCATTTCTTTAAATTAATAGTAACATAAGGGAAAACCAACCTTATTTGAGGCCATCTAAATACCTCTAAGTATCATCACGTCAGCATGGCAACAATACCGCCGGGCGCAGTCCCAGTCCAAAATAAGGCAGACGCAGAGGAGTACTTGAGTTAAATTGAGGAAAAGAAAAATCGAGAGGATTGAGAGACGCGAAATGCTGAAAAAAAACATACAATTATTACCGTGTCCGGCTCAACAATTTACCGTCTCTCATTAAAATCCTGGGCCTAGATAGATGTGCCCATCATATAGATGGTCAGTTCATCACGAAATCAAATCATTATAAGTCGTCACTGAAAAAAAGCAAGTTGTTAATCTTGGTAATTCCAACAAAAAAACGTGTTTTCTGAAATCGTGGAAATACGCCTTTACTCACCAAACGATTAAAGGGTTAGGCATTTTAGAAGCCTTTTTAAGCCCTTTTAAACAACGGCTCCCACGGGTGGGATTAGATTAGGAAAATTATAAATTCGCCATTGCTAACAGCGGCGGAGGAAAAAATAGCAAAATGAAAGAGCTGTCAGTCTAAACGTCAAACTACAAAATGTTCACCTCTTTGGTCGAGGCGAAGGATAATCGTCTTACAGCCAAGCCTTATATTGATGAAGATGCAAAAAAACGCGGACGGCGCATTCACACGGCGGCGACGTGTAAACGCAGCTGTCAAGTGAACAATGTCTATTAAAAATTGGACATGTAATGGCGTTCCGAAATACGACATTACAATATACTTTAAACAACATAAATGCAGATTTCCTTTTGTATAGGTTCAGTATAGCTGCTACTTCTCTAGTATAGCCGTAAGCAAGAGCGATTCTTTGCTTCTGAAATGAATTTATTAAACATTGTGTTTCTTTCCTTTATTCCAGGTTTCGGCGTAGGCTTAGCGTCTTCTTCATCCTTCGTGTCGCTAAACCATTATTTTACCAAAAAACGTGGGCAAGCCGTAGGCCTGTCGATGGCAGGAACAGGGTTCGGTCTGATGGTGATGCCGCAGTTAGTAAAACTGCTCCTCGGGCAGTACGGCTTCAGATGGACGGTTGTCATCCTGGGAGCCCTAGCCTTCCACGCCGTCTTAGGATCGTGTTTGCTGCAGCCAGTGAAGTGGCACTTGAAAGAAGTGCCTGTTGACTGCGAGTTGCAACAGATTAAGGTTAGCTTGTTTTAACTTTTCAAGGAATTCATCAAGCAGTAACGTAACGTTCAAACAAACTTTACCTGTTTAGTATATTAGTGTAGATTGGATTCACGCATTCTCTGTCTTCTATCTCATTTATACGAAAAGACAATGTGTGTTATTATCTGATTTGATAGCTGATCTTACTTCCGAATTTACTTAACACTAATAATTTGTGTACCTGCCGGCCTAGCATGAGCGGCTTTTTTACGCGATATGATATAACACGTCATGCTGTCTTGCTTACCCCACTAAGGTGTAAGCAAGATAGCATGACGTGCTATATCATATCGCGTGATATAATGATGGTCCTGCTAGGCAGGCTGGTGTTTATCTCAACAGCGTTACCACTTGCCACTTATAGACTATTTAGTTTAACCTTTATTGACTATCAAATTAAATTTCCAGGAAATGGAGTGCATACACGAAAGTGAAGAGGAGGAAGAAGACAAGTTCGAGATCAACCCGCTAGTCACTCATCCTATGCCAAAGCTGACGCCGCAAAGGTCGCATACCAACATGAAGAACATGAACCATCCGTCAGTACGGACTATGGGGATGCCCAGGGCGAAGACTTGCGACAAACCGTTGCCAGAATTCGAAAAAAACTCGAACTTTTTAGGGTTAACGACCGCGGCGTCAGTCGCAGCGATGCCAAGGGTGACATCTAGCGGCAGCATGAGTGAGGAGGCGCGAAAGCGGAAAGTGTCTGTCATCTCCAATATTTCTAATATGGACTTCACGGGCAGCTATCTGCAGCTCTACCTTGATGTAGGTACCTATTGCACCTTTTTTATTTAATTACTTATATTTAAATACGAACGGTCAATAACCACGGAAATTACTACATTCCCTCGAATCCCACGAATTCCCTCAATCGATTTAGAACTGAATCTATAAATAGTAGTTTCGTACAATCAGCTGGAGTCTATGCATGAGAAACCCGAGAAAGGATTAGACATACAACATAGAAAATTTCTATGTTGTATGTCTAATATGAATTATATTAAATTAATTAATTAATTATATTTAAGTAATATAATTTTGATTTTCTAGTTAAACAAACTTCTTTTGTGATTTTCATGCATTGAAAAAGGTACTTGTCTGATGAAAACCTATCATGAATGGAGATGCAACTATAGGTAACATTTTTAAAGTCGCACTGTTTAACTGTAACTTCAATTTTATTTTAGTATCTGGATGTACCAACGGCCACAGATAAGGTAACAATAACAACAGAGTAGCGAATTGTTTTCACGTTCAGTAATAGCATGTTCGTTTAATTTCGAGTATCGGCTAGACCAGCCGATAACGGCGATAACATAGTTTTCCATTGTATTTTATCATTAATGACGTCATTATAAATGTGAAAATCATAATTTATTGAGCTTCAGTGTTAAATAATAAAATTACACTAACTCACAATAACGAAATAAATTTTTAAACAGTCCGTCAACCGTCAACCTCTGCATATTTTCAAGTCTATCTTTTGTTGATATTCAAATTAACCTTTTCTGACAGACCCGTGAACATTTTCAATTTCTATTACCGTGCTAACCAGTTTTTTAAAATTTCTTGATTTCAGTCTTGTAAAATAACTTTAAAAAAATTCAATTTTGTTACTGAACATTTATTGGCTTTAATGCACACCGGGTTTTTATAGTCGCGCCGACTACGCGCGTTTTTTTCGATACAGACAGACGCGGTAAGCACGCAAGTCAGACGTAGCCTCCGTAGAACTTTGCACATCTACATAATGAACTTGACTATGCGCGCGTCGAGACGGCTTGTTTAAAAAGCCCAGTGTGCAGTTGTGTATATAGGCATTAAATCCGACATATATAATATATAATATGTGATGACTTATTATCTGATGTATGACCCACCTATTTACCATCAACATACTATTTCTTTTTTTAAGTTTATCTAGTGCATTTCAGTATTTTATAATTTAAACCAAAGTACGTTTAAACGATTTTATTAACCTGTCATTCTTTTGGTTCTAGACAGCAGATGAAGAAGCGATCCAAATGAAAGCAATAAAAAAGTCCGAACCAGAATTAGAGAAGAAGAAAGGTTTCTTTAGGAAGTTTGTAGCACTTATGGACTTAGATCTACTGAAAGACTGGTCATTTTTGAACCTTTTACTTGGCCTCTCACTCTTTTGGAGTGGGGAGTTGCAATTTAGGATGTTGACGCCTTTTTTTATAAGAAGCTTGGGGTATAACATGAACGACACGGCGTTCTGCCTGTCTATAACGGCTATCACTGATATCTTGGTCAGATTGATATTGCCCCCTATATTCGATAAGACTACTATTTCGAAGAAGATGATATTTTTTATATCTGCATTCTTTTTAGCTGCTACCAGATCAGGTGAGTTTTTTTTAAGTGTATTAATATTAAGTATATTCTCTAAGTAGGTATAAGTATTTAATAAAATAAAATATTGTAGTCTTACATATACAGGGTGTCCCAAAACTATGCCACATTGAGGGAAAGTACCTTAAATACTGAAGATATGAAATTTTACTGAAAGGAGACTTCATTTTTATTTATAAAAGAAAACAAACTGCATTCACAGAATTTTGAATAATCACCTGTCTGAACTGGGAATCGAACCCGCTGAATGTAAAAACAAAAATATTTCTTTTATTTTATTATACCGATCGTGCGTGACCGATCGAAAGGCTCGACTATACCTAAGCATTTTTTATAAGTAGCATAGCATCTTAAATAAAAGAAAGACTACGAAATTTAACATTTAATGTTGAATAACAATTTTGTGCAGCGTTATGGATAGCCTTTTCTGTGACTGTCGTGCTCAAAACTTTAATGGTGCATCCACACAGATAGAATCACATTGTGAAGATTGGAGAAATTATACCTTATTTCCCTATCAAAAATGTTTGATAATGTGAAAAGTAACACCCCCTCGATTGGTTTCAAAAAGTTTGAATAATTTGATGCGGGTTCGATTCTCGGTTTGGACATGCTATCATTTAATAAATCTTTTAATGCAGTTCGTATTTTTATTAAAAAGAACCTATTTCAATAAAATATTCTATTTTCAGTATTTATTGCGGTATTGACACCATGTGGCAGGCATAGTCATTGGACGCCCTGGGGGCGTCCCACGACTATGCCACAAGGTGGAATAGACCGCGCCAAATTATTCTAACATTTTTAAACCAATCGAGGTAGTGTTACATAACACATTATAACTTTATCAAACACTTATGATAGGGAAATTAGGTATAAATTGCTCCAATCTTGTATTGTAACAATTGTATTCAATTGTAAACTTGTATTTTTATAAATAAATAAAGTTATTAAGTTATTAAGTTAATCTTCTGTCATTAGTAATACATTGAAATGTTAAAGTGTTGAGCACGACAGTCACAGAAAGGGCTATCCATAACGCTGCACAAACTTGTTATTCAACATTAAATGATAATTTCATAGTCTTCCTTTTATTTAAAATGCTGTTACTTAGAAGAAATGCTTAGGTATAATCGAGCCTTTCGATCGGTACAATAAAATAAAAGATTTTTTATTTTATTTCGGTAGGTTCGATTCCCAGTTCACACAGGCGATTATTTAAAATTCTTTGAATGCAGTGCAGTTCGTTTTATTATTAAAATAAAAATGAAGTTTTCTTTCAGTAAAATTGTATATCTTCGGGATTTAAGGTACATTCCCTCCATGTGGCATAGTTTTGGGACGCCCTGTATAATTCGATTGTCACTTCACTGAATGAGAAAAAAATATTGTTTTTTTTTGTGATCTTGTTGACCTGACCTAGCTTAACGCCTGTTGGAATAGTGGAAGCAAATTATTCTTTTATGTCATTCTTACGTACGACAGTTGGACCAATCGTTTATTAATTCAGTTGGTGCCGCAACGCAACTGAATGAATAAAGTTTAAATTTCATTCTGTAAACGGTTTTGTTGTCTACTTTAACTGTCCATACTCTGCCATTATCATTCTAAAGATTATTCTAATGAACCCAGAGTTCAGAGTCGTGCAGTCATGAGTATTTTGAATAAATTCTTAGTATGAAATAAAGTATCTTTGAAACTACTCAACACAAATAATGTGCGTTACTAACCTACAAATCGTCTAATGCTCGTGAATGAGTCATGAATCATGAGTTTATCGTAATGATGCCTCGTGATGCGAACACCCGGCGAGCCGGCACGCGCCAAACTCGTTTGTGTCACGTGACCTACTGACGCCACCAATCTTGCCAGTTGAATAAATTATGTTTTAGCGGCGATCTATTTTGGCGGGACAATGTTAAAGTTTGTTACTTGGGTTACACAATAGATGTTACGCATTGTAATTGTTTGTTCAGTAATTGCGTACACTTGAATGGATTGTATTTCCGATAACCGAATAAATAAATAAATAAAATAAACTATAGTAGCTTGACCACTAGTATTATGGAAGTTAAAAAAATATACATAATTATTATGTTTCTGTTAAGATTAAATGATATAGGACTGTAGTAATAAGCAAGATTGAAGACCTATCATGAAAACCGACCGTTCGGGCGACATTTTCGTTTCACTTAAAAAACAAACGAGCTCAAACTAAAAGGCGTCCAATTTTTTGCAGTTACTTTTAATGATTTTAACGACAGTTTAGGTTTAAAAACTTTATTTTCAAAAAAGACTTACATAACCGGTTGCTCGAAGCTTGGTTACGTTAACTTTTGGGTTAAATTATTACAAAAGTTATTTTTCTTATAAGTACATCAATATTTTAGATACTTAAATATATAAAAATATAGAGTTAATCCTATTTTATTTAAATATTGTATTTAAAACTATTGTTTTTAGTGTTGGCCGAGCAAACCGAGTGGGTACCCCTAATGATCTGGTTGTCCATTTGCGGATTCTTCCGAGGCATGTGTCTCAGTAACTTCACGCTGACGATATCGGAGTACTGCCCCTTAGAAAAGTTGCCAGCCGCCTTTGGATTGCACATGGTCAGCAAAGGAGTGTTCGTGGTGGCTATTGGGCCACTTATTGGTGAGATATTTGTTTGAATATTATGATGTATCCGTTATAGATATGTAACATATGGCGGTATCCCACATATCAAAGATCTTTGTCCAATATGCATTTGATCAAAAACTTATCAATAAAACAATTCATGAATTCGTCCTCGTCCAATTTTTTTGATCAAATATTTTATAAGTGGAATACCACCCCTAAGTATTTATTTTATAAACTAGCGGATCCTCGCGGTTTTACCCGCGTGATACTCGTTCCCGTGGGAATATCGGGATAAAATAGCCTGTGTGACTCGGTAAGAATGTAGCTTTCTAATGGTCAAAGAATTTTCTAAATCGGTCCAGTAGTTCCTGATATTATCGCGTTCTACCAAACAAACAAACAAACTCTTCAGCTTTAAAATATTAGTCTAGATGTGAAAGTGTGTTTTTGTTTATTGGTTTGTTTGTCCGCCTTTCACGTCAAAACGGAGAAATTTGGTATGGAAATAGTTTAGGAGCTGGAGAGTGACATGAAATACTTTTTATCCCGGAAAAATATCACACTCCCGCGGGATAACATCATCGTGTAGTCCACGCGGGCGAAACCTTGGCGGAATGCTAGTTTTTCAATAAAATTGCCTTATTTCCTTCTACAAAGATTTTCAATAAGTGTCCATGCATACCGCGTTTTTTAAACGCGTTTATGAGTTTGACAAACAAAAGTTGCAAAGGTCTACAAACCTGCGTCTGACTCGCGTGCGTATCGCATCTGTATCGATACAAACAAAAACGCGAAGGGGATAAGCACTAAGATTGCTTTCTTTTGGAATTCTTTTCAACTTTTACTTCTTTTTGCATACCACAAACTATTTATAAAGGTGGTAAATACACACACATGCATTATATGTAGGAACCGATAGATTTTGTCAGGTATAGCAGTGTAACGAGTTTAGTTAAAAAAATGTTGTTAAATTTTACAGTCTGTGTTATATAGTGGGTGTCTTTTTATTGATTGCAGGTTACGTAAGAGACTACACAGGCAGCTTCGCCGTATGTATCCACGTACAAAACGCCTTAATCATGTCTTGCGTAGTAGTTTGGGGCATCGAGTACGCCCTACAGTGTACTCGTCGCAGAAAAGTAGTGCAGATTTAGTGTAATACAGGTTCGTCGAATAAATGTACGTTATAGGAAGGTGTAATGTTGATCGTCTTTGAACTGATCGTATAGGAACTTTTTAATAAAGTTCCTCTTATTCAAATTAGGAATTTAGACCGTTAAAGTAGCGGTTTCTGTCTCGTTCTTTTCTTCGTATATGTTTAATGAAAGAAGGAGACGCCTGAACTAGAACGGTCCCGTATGTAGTTAGGGTTAAATGATATTAAAACATAGACATGTTTATACAATGAGCGATTTTCTGAGAGGCTATTTAAAAAAAAAAAGCTTCCAATTGCTTCACTAGATGGCGTTGAATAAGTATGTACATGTCTATGGTACATTTTGGTATGAAACAAAAAATAATTAATTACTTTTTAAAAACTCAAAGGAAACTAATAATATATTAAATAAGTACTACTGTGAGGAACAGAAACGAAATAGGTAAATTTAAAGATTTTGGTAAATAAATAACATCTGTCTGACGTTCCGTTTTACGTAAAAAAGTCGCGTCAAGGTAAAATTTATAACGTTCCGTTCCTTCTAACTGCATAGGTGGGACAGCGCCATCTAGTGACTGAGCTTTCAGAAAATCGCCCATTTAGGTTTAAAAGTGATGTTTATAGCAAATAATTGTGGTTACTTCTAGTAATCCAGAAACGATTTCTTCCTTAAATGTCTTCTCTTATCCAGTGCCACAATCTATCATGACATTTTGATTGACTTTTATAGAATTAGTAGTATACACAAAAATATGATTACTATAAATTAGTGCAATGATAAGTCTACAAACGTAGATTTAAAGTTTCAAAATGACATTTTAAAAATTTTTGACTATTAAATATCAACGTTCTCTCTTTATAGACATTTCATGATGAAAACATAAGAGGATTGTAAAATGAGCCTATTTTTAAAATGTTTTTTATTTGATAGACATGTTTTCGTTAAAATTATGATTTAATTAATTTATACGTATATTTTTATTAAAATTAAATATTAGATTATCAATATTATCATAAGTCAGTACTATATTTGAAAAGAGGCTTTAGTGTAAAGTTTTTAGTTTAGACTAATTCTTTGTCTCACTTGGAAATATAAAAGGTGATTCTTACATTACGGCCTCTTTTGAATTAACATGCATTTCAAAAATCTTATTTTATTTGGCATAGTTTTCACTTTTTAGAGTGTAAACTTTGTTTTTGACATTTCTTTTACTTTTTTCTTATACCCGTAAATAACACTTTATTTCTTTATTTTTTTATAGTGGTATTAATTTAAGTTTATTAAATGAAATGGTCTATCTCTAGAATAATCGTAAAATATCCGTATTCAGTGAGAAATAATTATATCTTGAAATATCTTCCATGTACAGTCGTACAACATAAGAGGTAACTAAATGAAGGCTATTTTTATACAATTTTGTGTTTTGCGAAAGTGTTTGATGAGAAAAACCAGTGAATCGATATTAGTATGTTTTCGAATAGTAAAAAAACTTAACTTTTTGGCAAATTAAACTTATTCGCTCTTTATTTAATGACAATTACACAAAAAAATATATTATAAAAAAACTAGTAACCTCTCATGATTGTACCGAGTTGTTTAGTTACATTTAGAATGTAACTTTTAGATATCGATTTTTAATTTAATAATCATATTTTTAGATGGCTGTTTGTAGTTTCGAAAGGTTTTATGTAGGTTGAGTATGTATTTTTAGATAGTAATTTATGACTTTTGTAGTGGATCTTTTAGTTAGTTATACTATCTAGAAAGAATATGAATTGGAAACGTATCGTGTGAGCTTACGTAATGTAGGTAGGTAGGTACTGTTCTGAAAATGACAGTTTCATTTAAACTAGTTTTTTGTTGAAAATATTTTGTTAGTACAATTTTATTGTAGACAACATTCACCACGTTGTAACAAGACTTAATTATTATGATAACTTTGTAATAGATTAACGAGTACTTAGCTGATTTATGAGTACTTATTGTTTATTTACTTCGTCTCCAAACTATGACAAAATCACAGTTATTTGTGTTCCATAAAAATATGGCATGACACTATGATATTATTTTGTTTGTTTTATTGTAACTTAAGCCATAGTTGAAATAATAAAAGGCTCAATTTCAGTTTTGATTTTTTATTGTTCGGTGTGTGATTATATTTACCAAATATTGAAGTACTTACTAACAGTAAAACAATACACATAATTTATATTTTTTGTTGTGTCTCGTACTTAAGAGCCTTCTTTTTCAAAATATACAATCATCTTCGTTATTGCTATAATTTATTATGTTTTCTAAGAAATTATATCAAAGGTTGCACACAACCCAAAAAGATTTTTCATTAAAATCAATCGCGATGAGCTGAAGACCGAGCTCAGCGGCGTAAATTAGGAGAGGCTAGCAGTGGACGAAAACGGGCTGATGATGATGATGATGATAAGTGATGATTGACACCGGTGTGCCATCATAAATTCTGTTGTATTTTTGTACTTAAACTTAACTGGCACTTTGAATACCTAGTTAGTATTTACTAATTGACGAAACGAGTGTGCCTATATGTGTATAATGTTATCGATATCAATATTAACAGCACTATCTATGGTACTACTTATAAGACGTTGTAATTAATAAATGGGTCAAATTGTAATCGTAGCTATCTGTAAATTATATGAGTACACGACAGATTTTTATACTTCGCTTCATAAGAACAAAAAATAAACAATCTTGGTTCTTTTGTAATAGGTCAATGCTATTTTTGTTTAAGAGCGCCTTCACATTACCTCGAAATCAGTGCGGCAGCCGCCCTTAATGCTATATACAAAAAGAAGCTTCGGGTAAATCTCCAGTTAGGGCTTCCACACAAAACTTCGCAAAAATAAGTAGCGTTCTATGCTACAATAAACCTTATAACCTGTCAAATACTTGACTCGTTTGCGATGCGACGTCGCCGTTTTGTGTGGGAGCCATTAAGTTTGCAAGCAAATAAAAACAGGCAATATTAGCGAAGGCGGATATCATCTTGAGATTCTTCTTTGTGTCGTGTGTTCATTCTAATAACGCTCCTATATAAATATATAGCTAAATATTTATACTACTTATGAGTAGTTTTTGAGCAAAAACGTTTGTATATGTAAAGTCAGCAAGTCACCAAAAACGCTTTTCGGAATCGTCCTCTGGTTTCGTGCGCGAGACATAGGGGTGATGTTGCGGGCTCTCTACTGCGCATAGAAGCTCACTTCACGACCCTGAAAGGAATGTGACTTGGTGATTAGGAATGCGCGTTAAATTATGTCGCATAAATTTTTGTACAATATTATAGAAATCGCGTTAGTTTTATGGTTGGCCGATTGCTTTTGATTCTTGATTTCCGTGTAATAGATAATTTGGTAGTTTAATTGTGCAACACTTATTCGAATTTTAGTTGTTTCTATTAAAAGGGCAATTTGTGAATGTTTTTAGGTAAGTAGGTACTGAAAAGTAATACTTACCTAATTATTAACGTATTTAGATTTCATTTATAGACAATTGAAACCAAATTAAAATTAAGTATGTTATTTTATAACTACACTTTTTTGTCTATCTTTAATAATTAATATTGAAAGATTTCCGGTATTTTCTATATTGTTGTCAGTTGCGTAAGCTTATCACTGCCTTATGAACATGTTGTTGTTAATGACAAAATATTATACTTCATTATTTTGTACTACCTAATTGGATAATTGTACAACATTTTATTATGAGTTTTAATAAGTGTTGATTGATGTATATCCAGGCAATTGAGTAATAGAATAATCGTGAACCGCATTAGAAAAAAATAAATCAGGAGAATCTTACGCATGCTTTCATACATTGTTTTTTATCAATCTTTTAGTACTTAATTTACTATCTGACACGGTTTAGTCTTGCAGAATTAACTTCTAATGACGGTGCAGTAAATATGATACTTAATTTATTAATAGATGCCCTATATTCAGTGGTTTGTGTATATTGTAATGATAATGTTGTAAGTATGAATGAAATATCAGAAAAGACAGATGATTAAATGAATAAGTGGTTACCGAATGATGTCGTTTTATTTTATTTTTACATGACTGCCCAAGGAGTGTATTGTGTTTTAGTTTAGGGTTAATGTACATACATTACAGGAATAAACTCACATACATATGTGAGTTTATTCCTCCACTAGCTGTTGCCCGCGACATCGTACGCGTGGTGTAGTGACTTTTGTGTTAGTTTAGTTTATGTGTGTTTGTTGCTCAGATTTCATAACGCTCTTCTTGAAGTCCTATTCTCTACTAAAAGGGTCTAAAGAATATCGAATATGCAGGCTAGGGTATGAACATGGTATGTTGTTATCATATGCTGCATGAACATAGTTGAGCCCTCATTCAAAAATCCGTCCGTCTGTCAAGAAACTTTTTCTCAAGTATGCGTGGGAGGTATCAAGCTAAAATGTATGTCAAATTAAATACTGAAGTCTGCAATCCCTTAGAGGCGACAAAAAAAACAAACTTCTCTTCTCTTCTTCATAACTCAAAAGGGCCACTTGGATCTCGATTTTCTTTTAAATCCCATTTAGCTACTTGTTGTTACCGATCCCGATTTAAATTTAAACCGCTATCTAGGTCGGTTTAGGCTGTCAAATCTCGATTTACAGTAAGTTGTGATAACTTATCTATATTTTCATATGGTTTTTATACGCAAAAATGCATGTATCACACATAACAGTGTATAATGATAACGATTATTTTGAACAGCCGTTCTTCGTTCTTCGACGTTGCTTGCTAGCGGGCAATAGATCTATTCTACGCGAGGTTCATAAGACTGAACCACACCAAACGATCCATCTTGGATTGGCCAACCACGACCTAAGATTGGGGATCATGGATCGTGAATCTAATTTGTTCTCTTGGTGCTCTTGGATCGCACGAGGCACGTCCACTCCGACCACTACTATGGAGCTCCAGTGGTGAAGCGCACTCTTACCGCGCGCGATTAGAGCGCGTATTATCGTTTTGCGCATATGCGCGCTTTCACGATTCAAACAGAAGTTCTTACTTAGTAATGCATAATATCAGGCCAATCATATTTTTACTATAAAATGTAAAAGAGATTGTGTGTATCCATACTAATATTATAAATGTGAAAGTGGGTTTGTTTGTTTGTCCGTCTTTCACGTCAAAACTGGTGCAACGGATCGACGTGACTTTTGGAATGGGAATAGTTTGGCAGCTGAAAAGTGACATACTTAGGCAGCCATTAGACAGTCAATCTGGATCAATGATCAATGATCGCGATGCAGATTGACTGTGTACGAAGGTGATTGACGGCTCGCGATCTTGATCGCAAAATATCTACAAAGTAAATCTCGATCGCGATCAAGATCACGATCAGTGATCGCAATCTGGATGAAATGGCTGCCTTTGGCTACTTTTTATCCCTGAAAAATATAACATTCCCGTGGGATAACGTCATCGTTTAGTCCGAGCGGGCGAAGTCGCGGGCGGAAGGCTAGTATTTTGATATGGAGACATTTCTTCTTTAAGTAACAGGTATAAAATGTAATGATATACCATTTAATTATTTAATTTTAATCAATCATCACTTATGTAAGCTTTACTAGTAAATAAATAAGTTAGATAGAAAACTATTTTTAATATTCCTTTATTTTATTGGATGGTAGGCCTAAGTAGCCAGAGCCGGTTAAATGACATAAAAATGGTAGGTATAAGTAGGTGACTACGTACTGGCCACTTAGCGTTCGAGCAAAATTTTCAAAACTACATTGGTGACATTTTGTCTACATTGCGACAAACTTATTTCACACAGTGGTTATTTTTTGGTACTAAATATACTGTTGACTGCCGGCAGTCCATTTTGACAGTTAATTTTGTATTGCTAGTGGCTCCTCCAGGACCACTGTCACCGGTTCAGATATATTTGTGGCACTATACTTACTGTAGCGACATCTAGCGTCGAGTGGAAATGCGAAATATAAATTTTACATCAATAGGGTAAGAACTTTAGTTTTGGCCACTGCCCCGAGTGCTTACTTAGCTTTAAACATTTCGTTAATAACTTTTGCTTGATAATATACTTTTTATCTATGACTTTTAAGTCATAATAACAATAGTAATAATTCTTTATGACATAGGAATATTATTCAATAAACGCTTTTCAGTTTACATCGAATTAGATGTTTCTTTTATTTTATCTAAGTTAGTTAAGTATTGATTTCTCGATGTATCTTTTAAAATTTGATTGACAAAAAACACATCAATCGGCACCCTTCGCACATTTTAAGTTTAAAAAATAGGTTTTTAATTGACTAAAATAAAACTAAATTTCGTAAGTATATGAATACTTAGTTATATGTTTTTACTATGTATCTCCACGAATTTCTCGAAATCTAAAGGCATATCGAGATGATTCTATTTGATATAAATTAGGTGTATTCTAACTTTGGGAACTAATTCTAACAGTCTAAGATTCATCAAAATCGGTTTAGTAGTTTTCGTGGGTATGTTATTGTACAATATACACTAAAACTTAGGAAATAAATAGTAATTTAAAAAAATAAACTGACTGGCACCGACCTCAAAAAGGTACCTTAATTATAATATAAATTATATTTTTCCTTTTCAGTTGACAAATACTTTTTGGAGTCGGTTAAATTTTTTAAGTAGTTTTTTTGTATTGTAAATTTAAAAATTTGAAGAAAAGTATAAGATACATTCTTGATAATTTTAGATACCTACTTAAGACCATAGGCGAAAGAAGTGAAAAAAAATTAAAGTGGCAACAGCGGGGGCTTTCACCCTACTTAATATAGATAATCATTCGGATGTACTTTTGTGAAAGGTATATCGTAATCTTACTGACTTCCCGCGCCATCTATTGCTTAGTAGTTATGATGCAAAAGAAGTGAAAAACATCTTAAAGTGGCAACAGAGGGGGCTTTCACCCTAATTAATATAATCATTCGAATGTTCTTTTGTGAGAGGTAGGGCAGGCGTACCGGTTTTGGCCACTGTACCGGTTTTGGTCACTTTTCACTTTAAAGTTATATAAATAGGAATTAAATAATTATTGCTTATATTTATTAATGGCGAATAAAAGATTGGACATTTAGTTAATAATTACAGCACTTAGCTTTTTTTATGTAGTACGATATTTTAGAAATAATCACGTGTTATGTTTCAAAGTTAACATTTTGTAAAATTCTTAATAAATATGTTTAGGGTAAAGGTTTTGTAAAATCATTTTTTTTCTACAATAAAATTATTTTATGGTTATTTAATATCTTATATCATATTCGAATATGTTTCTTCTAGATGGATTAAGTGTTGTTTTTTCACTGTTCTTACAAAAAGTTGGGAAACAATAAGTGGCCAAAAGTGGGGCTAGAAATTTTAGCATTGTGCCACCTTTGGCCACTTTGGCATTAGTAGAAAGTTTCCAACCTATCATAAAGTTCATTTATTTTAAAAGACACACAACTCACTTTTGTTAGCTAACGTACTAGAAAATTAGAGGATATAGGCTAGTGTAGGCACTAGCCTACACTAGCCTCAATCCGCTAATTTTCTTTTAATCAAGTCATTAAGGTATACTTATAAAATTGTAGTAAGGAGCTAGCTGTGATTGAAATACTATTTCATGTAGTGTTTTAGTCCAGAACTCTAATAAGACATCAATTAAGCATTAACTCAACTTATAAATATAGTAATTTTATGAAAGTGGCCAAAACCAATGCAAACGGTGTATTTGGCCGCCTCCGCAGAATTTGTTCTAAATAAAAAAACTATTGATTTTTTTTTACTTTATAGTTTGTACCCTTAAAGGTCGATAAACTATCTGTAACTCTACATTATAAATTTTCTCTAAAATACTTAAGATCATTAAGCACTAAGCGCTTAAAAGTGAAAAAATCCTTAAAGTGGCCAAAACCGGTACGCCTGCCCTATATCGTAATCTTAACTAAGATTTTTAACTATAGGATTGATGCGAAATAAAAGAGATTTAAAATACAATGAAATATGAAGTTTTATTTATATTATATGTAAAATTAGGTCCTTACAAGAAATACAGGGCGTGGGGATAATTATTCTACTTTGCAGCTCACTTGTTGCACTGTCAGAGGGACTTGAATTACAATATTCTCACTGAGTTGAAAATTACATAGACAGGTAATGAAGTTTAAACTAGACAAATAAGGTTTCAAAAGAAATTTATATGAATAAGAGTACTAGGCTATCGCTATCCTTAAAATAGGTTTACAACGTGTCAGACTGGATATACAAATACAAACACAAATTAAAATATGGGTTGTTATTCAATATTAAACATTTTACAAGTTCACAAGTGTAGTTTAAATCAAGTTGGGAGCGTTACAAAATTGAAAGGAAGGTAGGTAATACTTATATGTATGTAGTTAAGTTAAACTTATGAGAGAGGAGAAGATTAGATACGATTAATGGGCGCCACGCTTATGAACAACTCATAAACGAAGAGAGTAAGGGGAGATGTAGTAAGAGATAAAGATATAAGAACGATTACACCTGAGATTTGTATTCCGAGGAGGGGTTGCGAACGCCGGTCTCTCAAGGCCTAAGGTCAGCGAATGAGGGCTCGCCGGTATGGTATCAGCTTCGCAGGTGCTCGCTCCGGACAGGTAGTCCAGTCAAGAATAAGAACTGTCGAGGAAGAAGAAAACACAGCGTTATGCCAAAGCAGTGACATAAAGAGATGTTGGTAATTTGTTTGCCGTTTAGCAGATCGACTTACCCGGACGCTGAAGATCGAGGACCAATCAAGAAAATTGCAGTGTACACAATGATGCAGCTTAGGACGCAATTAGCGAGGTTTATCAGGGATAAACTACGTAGGTAAAAAAATGTCTATGCAATAACAGTTCACAGTGACTTTGCTTCACACCTTTTTCACAGTCAGTTAAGTAGAGGTTATCGAGAGAAAAAACACTGGGGCGAGACGGGCCCTATTTATATGTTCTGCCACGATTTTTCTAGAATCTTGTTTTTAAGTAATTTTGCTTTACCATCAATCTCGAATTTTCCAAAGTCAGTAGCATAGACAATGCTCACTTGTACATTTCTAGAATGATCCGAATATAGTCTATGGTTATGAAAATTAGCTAAAGATAAATGAAGAATTATATAAAATCAAATAAAGGAAGATTTGTAGATTATAAATAACTAATTACTTTCATTGTAAATTAGATATTCATAAAGTTATTGATAAAAGTTTATAGGTACCATAGATAATCTGGACTCAATATGTAGAAGTTCAATTATTAAAGCAAGAGAGCTACTCTACGCCAGATGTCAGTTTTGGTGCTGTTGCATGAACGAGATGACAGGATGGCTATGCATTTAGGTGTGAGAGAGATGACAATATATGTGCGACATACTTTGCCACTATTTGACACCAGATGGCGCTAAAGTTTGATGAAGTGTGGACTCTCAACGCAAGGTGTCTTTATAAGAAAAAGAGATGGAAATAGCTGGACATCCATGCAAGAATGAGAAGACTTATATCTCTGGATAATTGCTCGTGGAAATAGTTCTTCTATTCCTCACAAGATTGAGCCAATGGTTCAAAAATTATGATGTTTACTCTGATAAAATTAAATGTCAAACGTCAGACGTGATAGATGTTTGTTGATAAATATAAGTGTACCTAAGATGTAAAAATTAGCAATTATTGCTTGGAATTGAGTTAATGAGAATGTATGTACTTTGCAATAAGGGATGTATAAAAACTGTGTTGTGTAAAGGTACAAAATATAGGATAAAAAACAGAAATGAAGGTTGGTACTATCATAGTTTATTGTGAATGTAACATATTAAAAAATGATATGTTACAATACCTCATTAGTTGAGAAAAAAAAAAGAAAAAAAAATAAAGAAAGGAACTGGGATGAGGTGAGTGAAGGACAGGTCACTATCCCCACACAGTAAAGAAAAGAAAGCGAAAGCGTGAGGAAGCATGAAGGGAATGGATAAAACAAGAATAGAGCAAGAGGAGAAAAAAATTGTAGAGAAAGGAAAGTTGTGTAGAAAAAGAAAAGGTTGTGTAGAGAAAGAAGGAATGGATAGCACGGTATAGTAGAGTGGGAAAGTAAAGAAAGTTGTAGGTTGGGAATCAAGTAAGGAAAGGAAAGGGCAAAAGGAAACAAAACAAAAACAAAAAAATAATCTATATACGTATACTACATGCCAGCTGTAAACAAATAAGTTATATAAATAAACGGAATACATAAACGATACAGATAATTGATATCGACGGTGGGTCTTACTTCTGGCCTATGTACCATGCGCCCTTGCCGAAAATATAAAGTGTGCGTATACTAGATAAATATGGATATACATAAATAAATGGAGTGCCGATGGCCTATTTTAAGAGTCGCTGCCGCTCTGATATATAGATGAGTATAATATACTAGTGTGATAAGAATAATCTGTTGTCGTTAAGGCATATTTATACAGAGTTACAATCCGCTCTAAGTAGTAAGGCTTTTGATTTTTCATTTATGGGATTACCAGCCGTCCCATAGAATAAACTAGATACTATAAAATTAATATATATATAATAAAAACCATACAAAAAAAATAGAGTACATAAAAGAATATATAATAGGGTTTGGGAATGGGTATGAAGATGAGGAAAAATGTGGGATGGGAAAATGGGACTTTTGGTCGGCTCTTACGACGCGCAAGGGGAGAGCGATGGTACTATTCTTTCTCCGGCAACCATACGGATAAGGTAAGGGAATGGGTGTCGTGATGAAGGAAAATATGGGATGGGAAAATGGGACTTTTGGTCGGCTCTTACGACGCGCAAGGGGAGAGCGATGGTACTATTCTTTCTCCGGCAACCATACGGATAAGGTAAGGGGAGATAGTACCTAGATGCAGAGCAAGAGAGAGAAAAGAGAAAAATACTTATAGATAATCACATACATAAATAAAATGAAATAAGCCAAATATAGGTGTAGTTATATAGGTACAGATTTTAAAATGTCCTTAATGTGCCAAGTGCCTAAATCCTTGGATGTGTGAAAGTCCTTCAGAATGTATGTAAGAGGAGAGATCTTCTTTTTCACAATACATTTAGTGAATTTAGGAGCAAGTTTTGCAGTGAAAAATTTACTAGCATCAGAAAGTGGATATTCTTTCTTCCATACAGTCTGGCCCTCCTGATATTCAATATCACGCCTATTTTTGTTGTAATGAATTTTATATTTGGAGTAGGCTTTGGACATGTTCAAGTTTACTTTAATAAAAATGTCTTTAAGATGAGGTAGAGTAGATGAGTATGAAGTCCTGTCGGTAAACAAAATATCTTCTTCTTTAAGTGGAGAGTTAGGGTACCAGTCACCAGAGAGTACAGCTTCGCGGCCATGATTTAGAAAATATGGGCTAAAACCAGTGGATTCACTAACGGCTGTGTTGATTGCAAACTCAATTTTTGGTAATTCTTCAGCCCATTTTCCGTGGTCTGTACCTACATAAGAAGATATGGCAGTGACAATGACACGATTAGTCCTTTCAGAAGGGTTGTTTTGTGGCAGGAACCTACAGTTATAAAAAGAATTAGGAACTTTATACTTCGCAACTAAATCCTTCATGGCATTAGAGATATACTGGAGACCGTTGTCCATGACAATTGTTTGGGGAATCCCATATTTCATAAATATATTGTTTTCAATAATGGAAACTACTGTCTTGGCAAGTGAGTTCCTCATAGGAAATATGCATGTATATTTAGTGAAAACGTCAGTAACTACTAGAATGAATTTGTAGCCCTGATAAGATCGAGGTAAGGGACCCATTATGTCTGTAGATATCATTTGGAAGGGACGTTGGACCTGTTTGGGATTTTTCATGATGCCTGGGGGACCTTCATTCGTGCTCTTATACGCCAAGCAAACTTGACAATTTTTGATGTATTTCTTGACATCTCTGTGTAGAGATGGCCAATAATAAGATTGAGTGAGACGTTTCAAAGTCTTAAAGATGCCTAAATGGGCTGCACTCGGGTGGTCATGACATTTAGCTATGACGTCATGCCGCGATTCGAAAGGAACCACGAGTTTCCACTCACAGTCAGCAGAGAGAGGGTTGGAATTTTTCATCCTTTTATAGAGACGATCAGAAATTAGTTTCCAATCAGAGAACTTGTGGGGAGAAGATTTGACGTCTTGTACTTTCTTGAGGTACCAAGAGTCTTTGGTAGTAGAAGAAGAAGAAGGGGAGTTTTGAGATGGATCGTCATCAGAAGTGACATTTACGGGAAATGAACGAGAAAGAGCGTCGGCCAAGGCATTATCAGAGCCCCTACGATACTCAATTTTAAGATTAAATTGAGAAAGCCGGACTGCCCATCTCGCCAATCTTCCTGTAGGAGATTTAAGACTGACCAGCCATTTCAGACTACTATGATCTGTATAAACCGTAGTAGGGAAGGGAGAGCCTTCAATATAACCCCTAAATTTTTCTAGAGCAAAGATTAAAGCATTTAGTTCTTTTTCAGTAGTGGCATGGTTTCTTTCTGGTTTAGTAAGAGAACGGCTAGCGAAGGCGACAGGATGTTCTTTACCCTCGTCGTCCTTTTGAGAGAGGACACACCCGAGACCTAAATCAGAGGCATCGGTAGAGATGATAAAAGGCTTATCAAATCTAGGTATAGAAAGAATAGGTGCAGATACCAAACGTTGCTTAATCTCGTTAAAGGCAAGGAGAGCTTCCTGCGGAAAACTAAAAGCTTTGCCCTTGGGCTGTTTTTTAATTAGGTTGTTTATAGGAGCAGTTACTAAAGAAAAGTTTTGGATAAAACGCCTATACCATGACGCCATGCCTAGAAAACGTCTGACCTCTTTTTGGTTAGTAGGGACAGGGTATTCCAAAATGGCCTTAACCTTGTCACTGTCAGTGCGTAGTCCGTGTCGGTCGACGATGAACCCTAGAAACTTAAGGGAAGATCTGCAGAAAACTGATTTGTCAAAATTGATGGTGAGACCTACTTCTTTTAAACGTTGATAGACACGCTTCAATAGCTCGACGTGTTCGTCATATGAATTACTGACCAGTATTACGTCATCAACGTAGGTAAACAGACGGCCAGCAAACTCTGGTCCAAAGACTTTATCCATAAGTCTCATCATTCTAGCAGATGCATTGACGAGTCCGAAAGGCATGCGGCAAAATTGGAAAGCCCCAACCCCAGGAATGGAGAAACTAGTCTTCTCCCGCGAGTCTGGGTGTAAATTAATTTGAAAAAATGAGCTTTTCAGGTCAATAGAGCTTAGAAATTTAGCATTATTAAGAGAATCAAGTATGTCTTGGATACGTGGCATAGGATATGAATCTATTTTGGTGACACTATTCAGTTTTCTACTGTCTAGGCAGATCCTTAAGTCTCCGTTAGGTTTGGGAACTACTAAGAGAGGGGAATTCCAAGGTGAATTACTTTTTTCAATAATACCCATTCTTAACATATCATTAATTTCAGCCTCGACCCGCTGTTTATAGTGAACTGGTATAGGGTAGTATTTTTGTTTCACTGGGGAATGATCACCAGTGTCAATGACATGTTCTTCAAGATCAGTGAGACCTAAGTTGTTAGAATCAGCAGAAATATTTTTAAAATCAGTGATAATGTTATCAATCTGAGATTTTTGTACAACCGACAGATCCTCATAAGCATGTAAGTGTGTGTTTGTGTCAATTAAAGAGTTGAAAGCAGAAGTACACTGAGAGTCGGTCGTATATTCCAGAATATCCTGACATAGGTTAAATGCCCTAAGAAAATTTACACCTAAAATAAGAGGACTGTTGATATCTGTGCATACATTGAGAGTAATTAGTCTTAGATTGGACTTGTAAGTAATAGGTATCGTAATGGATCCCAAAATATTAAGTTTAGCGTTATTGCCAACTTTAAGAGTTTTAGAAGATGGCTGAAGATGAGTCTGTAGACCTAATTCCCTACACAAAATTTAGTAAAAATCCGTCCAGTAGTTTTTGCGTGAAAAGCGAACATACAAACAGACAAACAGACAAACAGACAAAAATTTTAATATCTATCGTTTTGGGGTCTATATCCTGTACACATCACATAGCAGTAATTTTTTTTTTTAATATTTCATGTACAGACTTTTTGTCCGGTTCTGTTTTATTATATGTATAGATAACTTTTAAAAACCTTGGCGCGACAAAAAAAGTTTCTTTATGTAGGAAACAAATGAAAGACCTCGACGAGCACCTTTCAAAAATATGTAGGTACCTAATTTGTATACATAATCAGTGTAGGTATAAACACTGAAAGTAATACTTAATTAAAATATAAATAAATTATTTATAAATTTAAACTGGACCTTTAAATTTAAGTATTCCACTGCCGGGTACCCATTTTGTACGCCATTAAAATACGTAAATTTTACTAGTGCATATAGCAGCTTTTTCCTAAAGGAAATTTCAGATAGAAGAAAATTATTAGTCTACGGGAATTCGAATTTATAGTGTTATTGTTGATCGAAGTCTATCACATTTAAAAAGAAGCATCAAAAATGCACTTCATCGACGCAGTGTGTCATACCTTTGTTTTGTACGACCGATTCAAATTCAAACTTTTGGCGTGTTTTTGGGGAACAAAGTGAATGGGATAATATATGTTGGGTTGCGAGGTACAGTCGAGTTCAATAATATCTGTGCACTTTTGAATTTTGTAGTACAGTGCCACAAGCTTTCCTGTTCCGGTGACAGCCGTGACAGAGGAGACACTTGCAATACCAAATTAGCTGTCAAAATGGACTGTCGTATGAAAACTGTTTTAGTTCCAAAGATAATCACCGGAACAGAAAAGCTTGCTGCACTATAATTATTGTGACAATTTGTACAGAAAGTCAAAGACGATGTCAAAAAACTTATGCGACAAAGTCCAAAAATGCACAAATATTATTGAACTCGACTGTACTTACCTACTCTACTGGCTACTACCATCTACTACTGCGCATAGCGGCTAACTTCACGATCACGCGCCACAATTTTAATGAAGTGCCACGGTTTGATGGAGTTAAAAATTATGACGTGGGCAGGCAGTGGGAAAAAGGCTTATTTTTAGCAAATTGTAAGTAAGACATCGCGCCTCCCGTGCACCAACTTCTTTCGTGACGGTCACTCTACCATATCTACCAGTTATCACTCTCGAATCAGTGAATGGGTTAAAGGGTTTATTACACCTTGGCTAAATTCAGCATACATTGCTTTCTTTGAGCTCATTTGTAGCAAGTGATGCAATCAAAACAAGCAATGTATGCTGAATTAGATGCTGAATTTAGCCAAGTGTAATAAGCACTTAATTTCCTCCGTGGCCGAGTGGTGTAGGCACCGGTTTCAAGATGCCGCTATCTCTAAAGGTCCCGGATCCCCGTCTGGTAAATGTTGAAAACGAACTTTTCAATATTTCCTCGGGTCTTGGTGTATGTGGTAATTCCCGTCGTTGTTTCCAATTTCCATAATACTAGTGCTTAAGCTACTATACATTGGTATTGGAACAATGTAGGTATGTGACGGTGTTCAATATTTATTTATATTAAAAATTATGCGTGCTTGTTTGCAAGCCGCTAATGCCTGATTTGTGGCGCCATTTTTAATCGTGATTCTGCTACACCACCGTCTATTTTTTATAAAATTTTTGTACACATGGAATTAAGTATGCGTTAAAAATCGCTGTACCGTACCGGGTGCCTTGTCTTACGCTTACTCATGATTATTCACTTGAGAAATGGTTAGCGGTTTTATTAGTTTCACATGAAATTAAGGTGATTGTCACACTACTGGCATGGGATGTGGGGCTGCGGTTTAGAATGACCGAGATCTAGTTTGTTGTAGTAAAATAGCAGGGAATGTGATGGATAAGCCAAAAAAATTGGGCTTAGGTTGGCTAATTTAACCACATACACCCCAACCGTCAAATGTCAGTAACGGAAAATCTTACGGAATTTGAAATTTTATTGTATTTCCCTAGTCTAGTACCTACCAACTTATCTGTGGAATGAAGGGAGGCGCCACGATCGTGTAATGACAACATCTGTACGACACACACATGCACACATCGCGCACACATGTGAACATTACAATGATTTTTTCAAACTGGCGATGGCGTCAGTAGTTTCACTTTTGGCCGTTCTACAGTTAAGTTGGACCAACTTATATCTGACTTATTAAAAGCGGTGGCAACCAACTTAGTTGGTGGCACTATTACTTATCTCGAGCAACACACACACCACACTCAATTTCTAACTCTTTCTGCAAATTATTTTTTATTTAAGTTATGATTTAGTTATAGTTCGAGGTGGGCGTTAGTAACTGCAACTCAGTCTATGACTAATGTAGGTAGTTATTAACGTTGATTATGTATTATGTTGCTAATTTTAGACACTACCTAGGTACCTATTTTTTTCTTCTTCTAATACTTACCTATATAAATATTGGACACCATCACATACCTACATTGTTGCAATACCAAACTTTAGTAGCCTGAGCACTAGTGCTATGGAAATTGGATACAACGACGGGCATTAGGTACCTACTTACCACACACCCAGACTCGAGGAAATATCGAAAAGTTCCTTTTTCAATGTTTACCCGACCGGTAATTTGAACCACGGCACGGACCTCCAGATATAGCGATACCCTGAAAACGACTCGGCCTCGGCGGTCGTCAACTATATCCGACACTATGTACCTACATACCATACATTACATACCATATTCCCGAGGTCTATTATAAGTATGTACAAAGTACCTATTTTACCTACTCCTTACCTTAAGTCTAGCTAGTTCAAGAACCAACACTTTCCGCAAGGTCGTTGAACTTTCCATCATTTGCTCAACATATTATGTATATTGGATGTTATAGTCGACTATAGTTACCAAAGTGATACCTGAAGTCCACTTAGCCGGATTATCGCAGTTTTGTATTGGTTTCCCACTCGTTCACGCTTCATCGGAACGCCTAATTTTTCAGTAACACGACGCCGCGCGGAAGATGTCTGCTAGCAAACAAACTTATATTATTTGGCAAGGCATTTGTTTTGCGTTTATATCTTCGATAAATTTATATACCCACTAACTTACTTGCTACTGAAAACAATAATATAGGGCCCACTAGGTTTTTCTAATTAATGTGATGTATGTAGCACAAATAATAGGTATTTACATATGAAATTGCCGTTTTTTTCTTTTGTACATATAACTTAACAACTTTTATAATATTAGAAATATATAATTTCTTTAATATTGCGTTACATTAAGACCGTATCGAGCAACTTTTGATAATTTAATAACCACGATATTTGATTATTTACATAGAAAAAACTTATTCCGAAAGTTACGACTATTTTTGTTTCCAGAATTTCGTACTTTATTAGTTGTAACTTAGTGAAAAAATTTTTATTTTCTCTTAACGAATGTGTCATTTAGTAGTTAAAATGTCCATAAATACGTGTGTAAAATTTTGTAAATTTACATAATATTAGTCGTTAAATAATAACAAAAACGTTAGTATGGAAAAAAAAAAATTACAGAAATCTCCATACAAAACGGCAATTTCATAGGTAAAGACCTATTATAAATTTGTTGTTTGGTTGGGATTTTATTAAAAGACATTATATAAATACCATCCATCCATAAGGAAGGCCAGTGCCCCAGCAGTGGGGACATTAAATGGCTGATGATGATGATGATGATGATATAAATACGCTTAAAGGTCACAGCAGACATATCAACTCTTAAGGTCACAGCACATTACATCAACTCCGAAAGGGATCGACACCGTATCGCCTTACGCCTCGCCGTCAACCAGGCGTCAACCTAACGCAAGCACGTAACCAAACCGGATCAGCGTCGGTACGTCGGCTCGGCTACGGCAAGGCGACGCCGCGCTCACGGCTCGCCGCACAGTGGTTCCATATAAAAAAAAATATATATTAAAAAAAAATCGCTCAACTTGCTATCCCCGCGCTTACCGCTAGTCGTCCACGCGCTCACGTCTTACGGCTTACGGCTCTACGCACAGTGGTCTGAAAATGAAAATGAACTAACCACATTTCAAAAAAATCAGACTGAAATTCCGAGATTTGATCCCATGTCCACCTTTTTTCGATATGGAACCACTGTGCGGCGAGGCGTAAGCGCGACGTCTCGCCTAGCCGTAGCCGAGCTGACGTACCGACGACGCTGATCCGGTTTGGTTACGTGCTAGCGTTAGGTTGACGCCTGGTTGACGGCGAGGAGAAAGGCGATACGGTGTCGATCCCTTTCCGAGTATCTGCTGTGACCTTTAACAGATTATAAATAACAGTCTCAATAAATTAAAGCAAAAACCTAGCGACCTTAACCTTAACGACTCCGTAGCTCAGTGGTTAGAGCGGTCGCCCGGATAGCGAAAGGTCGTGGGTTCGAGTCCCATCGGAGCTGGTTGTGAGACGGGTCGATTTTTTCTAAATAGTACTTCATTTTCCATTTTTCAAATACCTAGCGGTTCTTATTTTGTTTTATGTAATTAGGGTAGTATAGATCGAACTACCTAGAACGTAATGCTATTTTTATTTAATAAATACCTACCAATCCCACATTTTGTGTTCCACACTTTTGAAACTGACAATCCACAAATGAACTTACTATGTGTGGTTAAATAATAATTTCAAAATTTATTAAATTTCTTTAGTACCTAAGTACCTACCTGTATTTTTTTTAATCTAAATACCTGTATCAAACCTTTTTCCCTATCTCACTCAAGGTGATTACCAATACAATATATATTGTATCTCTTCTTTAACATTATGTTACTTAAATTCCATTTATAGCCTGACCAGAAAAATAAAAAACCTGGCTTGAGACGCCACTTTTACCTCTACATTCTGTGACATTGTTACAAATGTCAAATTCTATAGAATAATTTAGTTCGTCACATTTCCGCAACATGGCGAAAATTTTTATTTTCTGATCGATCAGGCTTTATTTGTGAATAAAAACTTAAGAATAACAGCTAAGAATAACATGTTGTTGCCAACAATTTTGTAAATTATACAAGGATCTAACCTGTTCTGTAATAGACCTACTTATTACAGATTATTACTTCTCAAGGGCAACCTATTTGGAGAATCATTCAATCATTGCACTGGCTGATACCTACAACCAGGCAAGGCTAAGTACTCGCAAAGCCGAACTTCCGAACTCCTGGACCTTAGCAGGACGAACATCTGTGCGATAGTACTGCAAACTAAACAGGCACCAATTTCACATGAAATTGAGTGCCACTGATGTTTGTCGCTACTGTAAACAGGAGATGGAAACGCCCAGGCAGCTTCTGTGTGACTGCGGGCCCCTTATCCACAAACGTAGTATCCATCCTGCTCGAGACATTTTGCGTCCGGAGGAGATTAATACTCTTAAATCTAGGGGTGTTCTAGACTTCATGGAAGCCTCCAGAGGCTAAAAGAGTTACTTTAACCAGGTGGCGAGTCACAATAGACCTTTTAGGTCGCAGTGACTATATCTTATATACGAGAGATGCAGAGCCCCTTACATTCAAATAATAATAAATAGACCCATTTCTTTTAGTGCAGTACTAAGTGTTTTGTTCCATGCTCTGCTTGCTTGCTTGTTTCAGACCATATAGTGATTTTCTTAGGCGACATACTTGCAAACCACCTCCATACAAAGGTGGTGGCTTCATGTAAATCTCCTCTAAGGGCCAGTTTTTTGATCCGTAGTTCACTGAACCAATGGTTAAAAAGTAACTACTTAATAGTCAAATATCTTTAAAATTTGCTTTTTTTTTAACAATAGTTAGCATAACGTTTTGTGTCGTCCTGTATAGTACAGTAACTGTACTTCACAGAAAAAACGCTGAAACAGCATCCATTGACAGATGTCAGTCAAAAACTTGCAGAGCAAACAAATACATCAAAAAAAGCATATTTACAACTGGAGAAAATACTTCAGTGTAATCTATTCCAGGTTTTTGTAAGGAACTTTTAATCAAAAGCCGTGCTTTATATCTTAGTATGTCTTAAACAAGATGTCACTCACTACTGTGTTCAGCAGTGCAGCAGGCCTCGCTTGCTGCTTATACTGAGCTGAGCACAGTTTTGGCATCACACAACAACACATGGGATTATTTTTTGTTTATTTTTGCTTTCGTTTTATTTTGTTTATGCATGCTTTCTTTCTAGTATATCTCCGTGTTCATTAGTTTCCTTCTTGTAAATCCATTTGCATGGTATGGCACATTTATTATCTGGAAGAGTAACAGTTTCCCATATATTATTTTCTAGTAAGGCATGATGCTCCTCATCCATGGCTGTTTCCCACTGTTCAGCATCAGTATCTGAAAGGGCTTCTTCAACAGTCAATGGATCTGAAATCTGTTGAAAACACATAATATTGGTGTGTTTCTGATGAAATATTGAACGTGATACTGCTCATCAAATTACAATTATCAATATCTTTGTCATCACTTGTACTAGGATAATTAGTTTCATCAACACTTCTATAGATTCAACATACAAATTAAAATATTATTATGATGTGCCAGTACACGGGGGTGACAAAGAGTCATCTGGAGCTTCATCCTGTGGGCTATCATCAACAGATGATGAGTAACAGACTCATCATTTTCTTCGTTCAGACGGATTTGATCGACTTGTGGGGTAGATATGGGCTTTGTGATATTGTCAGTATTGTTAAGCAATATCTCAATAAATATCACATCTCTAAGTAGGTACTTATGATAATCTTCTTGTTGATTGGATCATATAATCTACTTAGGTATATCCTTTTTATTATCGCTGTATCCCACAAATACTAACTCTTTGGATTTACGATCGAATTTTAAACTATTTTGTTTTGGAATATGAACCATAGTCTGAGAACAAAAATCTTTAAATGTGAAATGTTAAGTATCGCCCCTTTCTTTATTGAACCCCTCACCATTACGAGTTTTGGCTGAGGTTACTCCTTAGTAACCTCAGCCAAAACTCGTAATGGTGAGCCGTTGATGACATAGGCTGCAGCTGTAACCGCCTCAGCCCACAACTGTTTCGACAGCTTTGCTTCAAATAACATACTTACCTTTTGCAAGTTCAACCAGCAGCGTCCAATTCATACGCTCTGCTAGCCCATTCTGCTCAGGAGTGTATGGAGTGGAGGTCTGATGCCTGATGCCGGAAACTGCTAAAAAATCAGAAAATATTTTGTTACAATATTCTTTTCAATTATCACTTCAAACTACCTAAGTATCTTTATTTTCTTGTCCAATTAATTTTCTACTTCTTTCTTAAATTTTAAATTAATTAAGTTTTTCTTTTACCAATTAAGGTTCAACACGTAAGCTGTTGGTATTCCGTAAGTAAAGCAGGATAAACGGAGTTTCTCCATGGACTTAGGTAGGTACCTACCTAATGACTATTTGAGGATTAGGTACGTCTTATTTAAGCAAGAGCAATAGAGTGACATGGTAAAGGAAGTGTGCAACTACATACTTACTACTTATGATGGAAATTAAGGTATTAAGTAAACCTACACCCACCGGAAAAAGTTTGAAAATAGGATACCTAACCTAAACCACCACAGATTTATCGATAGGGGTGTGTTGCAATACAAGGAAAACTCGAGCATAAACTCTACAAATCATAATTAATGCTATTGCATAGAGGTTTTACTGGTTTTACCACAGAAAAAAGTTTTAGAAAAAATTTGGCGATAAGTAGTTAGGTATACCTAGTATACCTATATCGTGGAACCAAATACGAGTATTAAGAATATGTTAATCCTTTTTTTGCTAAAGGTAATACGAAAATCACACAACGTTAGGTTGGTTGGCTTAACTTTGGACTTGTTAGGTATAACTTGTTCAATCTTAAGGCACTACTCGGAAAAAGTATGAGCTTTTTGATTTAAAACTATAGGACGGTTACAGTTGTTACAAATCTAGTAATAGGATATATATTTCTTCATACCTTTATCTAGATTCGTATAGTTTCAAAACCACGATATTTTATTGTATTTGTATTGTATTATATTTACATTTTTCATCAAAAGTCGAAAACTATACGTACTATATACTAAAACTATTCTAAATCCAGCTGTGACTGACAGACAGACTGAGTCGCACCATAAGGGTTCCTTTTTACCATTTTGGTTGGAACCCTTAAAAGTAACCCGTCTCACAAATAGCTCCATTGGGACTCGAACCAACGACCTTTCACTGTCCGGGCGAATGCTCTAAAGGACAGTGAAAGGTCGAACCCATGAGGGTTCAAGTCCCAATATAGTGCCAATAGCCAACATTAAGGTTTTAATATTTTCAGCGATACAGGTAGATACCTGTTTTCGATCGAACTTTTTCGATTGTGAAATTAACTGTGTTATATTTGAATTTCGAGCTTATAAATGTGAACTTTTCTCGATTGCGTGAGAATCGGCCCCCTCCGGAATTCTATGTACAGTGCCACAACCTTTTCTGTGCCGGTGACAGCGGCGCTACGTAGGTTTTTCTTTTTTTTGTAGTAATTTATCCGGCCCTGACTTCTAAGAACTTCAGCCGCCAGCAGCGCTATGGTTGGACATCAACTTGACAGCGAAATGACATTAAAAAAAAACACGTTAGTTTCACATTTTGGCCACCGGCACAGCAAAGTTTGTGGCACTGTAACCAAATTCCACGCAGACGAAGTCACGGGCGGAATGACAGTTTCAATAAATATCATGCTTATTTTTGTTTTACGTCAGTAGTTTGTCTTGATACAATTGTTATACAATAAGTTATAGCCGGTTTTGGAAGACGATCCGTTATGTAAATTTTAAAACTTAACTAATAGCCCGAGATACAAATAGGGATCGACCTTCGCTCATCTGTTTAACAGATCAAAAGTATTTTACATCTAATTTAGTAGGCTAAATAATATGTTGCCAGTGGGTTGGCTGAAATTTTCCTGTCAAGTCTACGTTTAATCGACGATTGCAATAGAAGCAAATCGATATTAAATTTTTAATAATTTGTATACCATTCGATAGAATGGAGTCTACAGAATTGAAAAATATTGGGTTGGCTACGTTATTCCTGGCAGAACATAGGGTTGGCAGCAACTAAAAGTTTAATAAAAAGTTAGTTATTTGCACCAATTTGTTTTTTAAATTAGTAATTAATTTTATAGGCCTTATGCTATTGATTGGTATCTAAATTATTTAAAAAAACTTGAACGAGTCCTAATCGTCCACAAGCGCCGCTATAAACGCCGCCACTTGAAGTTAGAATAAGAAATAAGTGATGACTATGCAGCTATGTTTAAAAAGTTAAAGGAAAGTGGTCGGTGGCGGCGTTTTAGTGGCCCGTGTGCGGCGACCCTAAGGGTAAAATGTGACTTAAAAATAAATAAAAACCTACTTGAAAATACTGAAATTGAAGTATTAGAAAAAGTCGACCCGTCTCACAACTAGCTCCGATGGGACTCGAACCTTTCACTGTCCGGGCGAATGCTCTAACCACTGAGCTACGGAGTCGCTAGGAGAAATTATCTAATACTTCTAACTCGCTGTTATCCAGTGTTCATTTTAGCAATGTAAAGATATTACCGACCTACTACCCTCGCACTCGAAAGAAATACCTTTCCAGATATTTGAAAAAAGATAAAGATGAAAAAATTGCTGAAATTTAAATTATTTTTATTTTTACTTTTTGCATTCTCAATGAAATTTTATTATTGAACATTATTAGAAAAAGTTGACCCGTCTCACAACTAGCTCCGATTTTCCGACTTTTTCTAATACCTACTTCATGTTCAATTTTAAAAATTGCTTCTGAATGCAATGAAGTAAAAATTAAAATTACTTTAAATACTTATTGGAACAAAATCACTGTGCGTTATATTTTAATACATACCTAACCTACCTACAGTTTATAAACCTAACCGTACCACTCGCACCCTTACACTCGGCACAAGCGTAGGTACACAAGCCTTACAATCTAATGAGAGTAAAGTTACACACTTTCAATTCATTCACCGATTCAGTGGCTTATTGGTACGAAGTTATTTCGTAGTGTAGAATAAATAAGGCGGTCAATTCGACGACACAAAGTTGGTGGTGCGGGAGCGCGAGTGACGTCCACTAAAAAGAAAATGCTTATTCTCAATCATAAAGCGCAATTTAGCTAATTGTTCAACAGTCAAAATGAACAAGCTAAGCTATTGTTAGAACGCTCAATTATCACGTTTATTTTATATTTTTGTATTAATTTAATTGGGTTAGTATTTTTTTTATATTATTGTGAAAATGGACGAGGCTTTCGCGCATTGTGATGGAAATAGAAAGAAATTCAAGAGGGGTCTTATCCCGCCCGACGGTGGATGGGGTTACATGATCGCAGTTGGTGTGGGATTCACATTTGTAAGTATTATAATTCTGTATTATTTTGGGTTTATTCGGTTTGAAAATAAAACAAAAAAGTTTTTCTTGTCTTATCGAAAATGTGGGAAATTGTGGTGTGCTTTCCTGTCAAACCTTCAACGCTGAACTGAAAATACTTTCGCGCTACGATATTTTTACTCACTTTGTCACATAAATAGTAGTAACGTATAGTAACGTATAATGGTAAATATCGTTTTTGTTTGTGAAAACAATCCATACCTACCTAAGTTGTTTCACATAAAAAAATAGTCATTCTTCATTTCACTAGATGTTTAGTGAAATGACATATCACTGAACTTGTTTAGGAAGAAGACGTCGTCGTAAATAAGAATATTCCACATCTTCCCTGATTTCGTGGCATCCCTAGGGAGTTCGTGAAATCTCTGATTTCCTCATATACCTGCGACATATATATGTATTCAATGCATTTTTCTATGTGCATACGATTTTTTTTGAATAAATAAAGTAGTTACTTATTATAAATTTAATTGTACCCAGTCTTTGCCAAGAAAGCAGATCCAACCCAAATCCAAATCTGTCTGTCTGTCTGAAGCAACATAGCTCCTAAACGACTGGGCCGATTTTGAAAGCTAAATTTATCAAGATGGTTCTTAGCTACGTTTGACGAAAATCTTTCCGGCCATTTATGGAGATGGTCAACTGCCTGCCGAAACGGTAAAAGATACAAAGGTGGTGCTTTGACTAAAATAATGTACACCCTGGGCAAATTTAGTAGCAATAAAAAAATACAAAATGGCACAAAAATAATGACTTTCTGTCTGTACTTATCAGTGATTTCAATGAGGTTTTTTTATTTTGTGTGCAATTTAAAAAGGATGAAATAAAAATAAAATTTTAAATACCCCCGGCAAAAAAAGTCAAGCAATAAAATTTATCTCTCGATCGGGGGACCCTCAACATATAAAATATTCTCTTTTGGTGGTCCCCCCAACGAGAGAAAAATTTAATCATTGAACTGTTTTTTGTCGGGGGTTCTTAAAATTTTACAATTTAATTTTTTTAAATATTGCTTAAGTACCTTTAAATAGATAATAACGCTAAGTATTTATAATTGAAATTAAAGTAACTTTTATATTTTTTTTATAGTTTAGTCTTGAATGAGCGTTATGAGGCGTGCTCTTTTGGATTTTCCATTTTTTTTGTTTTGTCAATACTCTTCTACCTACCTATGCGAAGAAACGATGTTGTTATCTTAGTAATCAATTAAATATGTTTATTAATTAATTCTTACTACCAAATTGTTATTTGTCTATCCAAAGTATTTTTAAAACTGCATTTTGAAGAGCGGGGTTTCTTGTAACAGTCATTTCATAATGCTTACTAGGTTGGTTCCAATAATTTTTTAGAGTCCTGTTACCCTGATAGTCTGCAGTAAATGTTTTTTTTTTATAAATATTCTTCACTTATCGTACTGGTTTCAAAAGACTTGTTTTATAATATCTACAATAAACTTATTATCTCCTAACATAAAATCCCTGTCTATTTGCTTTTGGAATCTTATTTATTCTGTGCTCTAATAAATCTAATCAAATCTTATATAATAATCTAATTTACCTTTACGTTCGCTACGATTAGGAAGAATTAAATTACGTATGTAAACACATGTGCTAGATTGTGTTTATTAGTCAAACAAACGTTTATGTATAAAGTAGGTTCAATATTTTAGTATTTTAGTTTAGTATATATTATTAATATTTGAATATGTGTAATATAATAGGTATATATGTAGGTATATTGTTTTCTATTGAGTTACTTTGATGTTGCTGTTTTATTTTTATTGCCGCTAAAATGTCTCTCAATGATATCCTTTCCGGTTGACTGGTACCTATAGAGTGTCTCATAGCATTAAGTCCGCCATTTGCTATAAGCAATAAAGATTAAAAATAAATAATAAACAAAAACAAATAAACATAGAATATTGAGAAGTAAAACTTGAAAGCTGGAAATAATATTACTTTTTAAAATAAAAATAAAATATTTTCCGTAATATATCAGACGGTCATTAATTACAGCATACACGCGAGTTCAAGAAAACAAAACAAAGATAAAGGTTTCTGTTAATTGTTTCTTTATTTATACAACGGTATTGAATTTATATATTTATATAATTTGTATGAATTTATTACCTTCTAGCGGATCCTCGCGGTTTCACCCGCGTAGTACCCGTTCCCGTGGGAATATCGGGATCGGGAAAATATAGCCTATGTCACTCGGGAAGAATTAGGCTTTGTAATGGTGAAAGAATTTTCTAAATAGGTCCAGTAGTTTTGGAGCCTATTCGATGCAAACAAACAAACAAACAATCAAATCTTTCCTCTTTATAATATTAGTATAGACTACAAATCTCAAACAAATATTTGTATGGAGTAACCCAGAAATCGCGAAACTATTTTTATATTTTAAATTTGATGTCTCCTAAATAGTATCAAGTTGATGAGTTTACGACTGTGAGTGACATTTATTTACTAGATCGTAAACTTGAACTTATAGTATGCTGGATATTTTGGTTGATTTTATAATAAGAAAAACAAGTTTAGAAAAATAACTCTCAATTCAATGAACAGTGCCTTTGATAAATTAATTTGCCGACATTGTTTACCATCGGTATTGATATAGAGAGATCTATTATGCGTAATTTTTTTTTTCCAGATGTTAGGGTTTGGCTCATCGAATGCGTTTGGGATCCTGTTCAACAATTTCTTCATGGAGCAAGGGGGTGCTAGTGGGCTACCTCTCGTCATAGGAGTTTATAATGGAGCCTTGTCTATAGGAGGTAAGTAAAGAAGTCATCGACTTTCTTAAAAAAAAAAACTATGTTCTGTGGATGAAGTCAAAGTCAAAGTCAAAGTCAATAAATTTTTATTCATATAGATTAAATAAAATTAATGCTTATGAATCGTCCAACATTTTTTTACCTACCACCTGTTATGGACATCTTTTAACTGACAAGAAAAACAGGCGAAAAAAACTCATCAGCTTTAACAGAAGTATTCCCAATGGATAGATAAAGAGGATGAAACACTGCTTAACGACTGTGTATTATCTAACTAAATATTTACGAACATTTTCTAACAATAAAACCAACAAATGTTAGCAATTTGTTACTTTCTGTTAGGCTTGTTAGATTCAAAATTCAATTTCGTTTATTTAATTTAGGTTGGTTTAACAACACTTATAAACGACAATGAAGCTATCTACGCCATCGGTTCGCAAATCCTACGGAAGGAACGAGAAGGACCTGCAATATACTCACCAAGGACTATTTCTTTCTCTTTTAATTTATATAGAGTTGCCAAATTTGGGGATATCGGCATAAAATATAGCCTATGTCACTTGGGAAGAATGTAGATTTCTAATGGGGAAAGAATTTTTAAATCGGTCCAGTACTTTCGGAGCCTATTCGATGCAAACAAACAATCAAATCTTTCCTCTTTATAATATTAGTATAGATACTAGTATAGTATTATATTATCTGTGGTATAGATAACTTTGTCATTTTGTAACCTTTATTTTTAAGACAATTAAAGATTTTTTTCTTCTGCGTTTATGTCTTTTACTTGCAAGACATTTGTTATTGTGTCAGGTTAGAATTTCTGGTAGGTAAGTAAGAAATTTAGTTCTTCTCTATCTCCGTAGTTAAATCCACATCTACTCCTATACCTATTAGTAAAAATTTATGCAGAAGATATTGCCTAGCACTTGTTATTACACTCGTAATAATAGTGTGGAAGACTCGCTAGCAAGTTCATGGTCACTATCTCGCATTATTTTTCAATAGCTTTGATTCATCATCATGTGACATTATGGCTGATCCATTTAATGTCTCCACTGCTGGCGCACAGGCCTTCCTTATGGATGGACGAGAATATAAGATTGTTAGTAATTCGTGTTGTGTTTTTTAGAAAGAGATATAGGTATCTCTATTTTGTCAAATATAATTCGCTGCACGGTCGTACATTATTAAGCATTTTACTAATTCATATTTTATCCAATAGTTTACCCATCTTTTACTTAACGCTTTTTTATGAACCGCGTAACATAAAGTCTGAAATTCCTTTGCGCTCCGCTCGCTACTACGCCTGCGTGGACCCCCTTTTTACCCCCTTGGAGGGGCAATTTCTAAAAATCCTCTCTTAGTGCTCCCCTACACACCCCAAGGAACATACATACCTTTCAACTTCTTGCGCCCAGTAGTTTCGGCTGTGCGTTGTCTGTCAGTCAGTCAGTAACGTTAGAGTTTTATATAATTATAATCAACTAGCGGCCGCCCGCGGTTTCACCCGCGTGATTCCCGTTCCCGTGGGAATATCGGGATAAAAAGTACATATAAACCTTCCTCTTGAATCACTCTATCTATAAAAAAAAAACGCATCAAAATCCGTTGCGTAGTTTCAAAGATTTAAGCATACAAAGGGACATAGGGACAGAGAAAGCGACTTTGTTTTATACTATGTAGTGATGGGACCAGAATAAGTAAAACATGAAACGCGTAGGACGACGTAGAAACAAGTTTTGGACGGAACTAATAATATGTCATTGTCAGAGATTCTTCCCTTTTGTTTTTTTATTGACCTTCCTCACTATTTTATTAATTCTGCACGTTCACGCACAGTAGTTCAATTGGAGACTACTCAATCATTAATGAGACAAATATGTTTGTAATTTGTATTAATCCTACTTATAATATTACTAGCTGACCCGGCGAACGTTGTTTTGCCATATAAATTTTATTGGACACGAACTTCGTATCACCTGCCTGACACAATGTCACTTATTAAAAAAAATGAAATCCTAAGCGGCAAAAATGTCAGTGATTACATACTCTTTGACATACCTTCTCTTTGGAAGCGGCTAAGAAATGACAGTGGTGTGAAGTATGACAGTTTAACGGTTTTCTATACAAAATTACCATTTTTATTTTATATTTTTCCTGGATAAAAAGTAGCCTATGTTATTCTCCAGCTCTCAAATTATCTCCATACCGAAAATCTCGTCGATCCGTAGCTCCGTTTTGACGTGAAAGACGGACAAACAAACAAACAAACAAATAAACAAACAAACAAACACACTTTCACATTTATAATATTAGTATGGATAAATGTGAAAGTTTGGATATTTGGATGTTTGTATGTTTGTTACTCAATCAGGCCAAAACGGCTGAACGGATTTGGCTGAAATTTGGGACACAGGTACTTTGGAGCCTGGAGAGGAACATAGGCTACTTTTTTCCCCGGAAAAAATTCACATTCCCGCGGGATAAATCCAATAACGTCGTGTAGTCTACGCGGGCGAAGCCGCGGGCGGAAAGCTAGTAAATTAATAATTATAGTTAGTTCCCTATATCGGCCATTTGTACTGTTGATCTACAAACAGTTATTTATTACAGTAATTGCCATTGCATGATATAAATCACGTTACTTTGCATCTCATAAGTATTTTTGAAATGCATTTTAATTTCTGTGTGAATGTGTATCTTTCTTCTTTGGTATTTGAAATCAGAAAATCGAACAGAACACCTTTCTTTTTTAAATTTTATTTAACTTGTAGTGTATGTTTTACACTCGTTTACACACTTCGGGCACTTGCTTTATTTTCATACAAACTTGAACACTTCACAGTCTCTATTGCAGATCATCTCCATGTTATTTATCTTTACTACCACTATTATCAAAATGCAAAATGACTCGTCTTGTGAATTGAATCCTCAAATAAGAACAAACACTTCCCCATTTCTCCACAGCGGATAAAGATTGAAAGTTTGTTCATGTTCCATCTATTGTTTTATGAAACTCGACTAATGTTTCACTTTTTTGAAAGTTTGGTAGTAGGAAGACATTTTCAAAGTTTTTTCAAATGATTATCGGAAAAACAAACATATATCCAACACATTTGAAACAGAAAATATTGTCGAAATATACTACTTAGTCCACTCATGACGTCGAAATAATCGGGTTGGAAATTGGAAATGAATGTGAACCGGGAAACCTAAATTTTGGATATTGCATTTTGATGCAATACTTTTTGTTGTTTTTATACGCTCAACGATTAAGGTTCTTTACATTTCTCACCTATCTTTCTACAATTATTAGGATATCGATCGGTAAAACCATTTTATAGAGTCAAATTTGTTTTGTTATTTCCTTGTGAAAGTAATCGAAAAATGCATGCAAGTGCCCTTTTTTTCTGCAAAGGGGTTAAATCTATCGAGACAAATCTTGCTAGCTAAATTTGAACCACTTCCCAGTGTGCGCTAGAGCTGGAATTTTGCATACATTCTCGATGACAATACAATATTAAAGCAATACACTCAGCATAAAACCTTGTCCTAAAAATTATATATTTACAAAAAACTTATTTTTATTATTTGTTGACTCAATCGACTTTTGAGCATGTGAAAAGCAAATTTAAAATGTTAGATTTAACTTGATTTTATTTGTAATGTTTAGTTTATGATATTATATTTTCATAAGTGATTAAAACCATTTCAATGAGAACCTTGTTTTATCAAGGGCCGTTATTAATTTAAAAGTCAAAACTAAAGTCAACATTAATTTTAATTCACAAACGCGTTACTAAATCGAAATCAAGATCATTAGGTACTTAAACGTCAAAATGTGGTGTTTCTTAAGTGACAAGATTGCGCCATATATCGAAATCTTTACTTTTGATTCGGTAACTGCCAAATAGTTTTTTTATAGCATTAAGAATACGTGCGTGTTTAATTATAGAGTCAATAGGGTATTTGTTGTATATTGTCTCAATCGATTCCAATGATGGTGGTTCGATGCGACCTACCGCTTAGTCCGTAGAATACTCGGTAACGTAATTATTCTTCAATTCTTGTTAGGATCAAATATCATACAGTGAACTGCCCTCAATTATTTAGCGGCTTAGCATCAAACTGTTTAACCGCGATTGACTAAACAGACCGGGTTACTGACCGGTTTTCTCTAATTAATTCGCTTGAGAACTTCACGATATACCTATAACAATAATTATTTCTATTTTTTTTATCGTATGATCGGATTAAACCTGTTTTCATGTTTATTAAAATGTTATAAAACAGATCGCGTTAGCTGTTTTATAATAGTAGGTTTATGCGAATGTCACATAATAGGGGTTATTAAAACAATAGTGGAAGTTTAAAAAATTGGCCAAGTGCGAGTTGGACTCGCCCATGAATTGTTCCGTACCCACTTAACGTACCGATTGCCTATATACCTAGCCAAAATTCCACTATAACTTTTCGTCAGCAAAATATAACTTCGTTGAAAAATTTATCATATGTATTTAGAAAATATCAACCCGTATTACTAGCAGCTTTGATGGGACTTGAACCCACGACCTTTTGCTACCCGGGTGACTGCTCTAACCACTGAGCTACGAAATCATTGTATGCATCATTGTGAATGCAAAAAAGTAAAAAATATATTGATAAGTTTTTTTTAATTTGAAAATGTGTTATAATAAATCTCTTACTATAGTCTCGCTACACTAAATTTTCGTTGAAAGTTTTTAGCTTAATTTTTTTTTAGATTTTTCACTCTTTTATTCTCTCTTTAACTCTAAGAAAAAAATGGTCTGCGAAACCTTTATGTAATTTTTAAAGACCTACCTTGAGACAGGTATATACAGGACTCCACACGAATACGTTTCATAAAAAAAACAGTTTCAGTTCCATGTATGGGGAACCCCTTAATTTCTTTTTTTTATTTTGTATTAAAATGATTATAAAGCGGTTTACAGAATATATCTACCTACCGAGTTTCAACTGTGTAGTTTTTATACTTTGGAATAAATCGGCTGTGACATACGGACATCCGTCTGTCTGTCTGTCTGTCTAGACATGACGAATCTATAAGGGTTCCGTTTTTTGCCATTGGGCTACGGACCCCTAAAAAGAACTTTGCCATAATGAATGACAGCTCTATCGTAAAGATCACTACGATACAGGTTGTATTTTTTTATTTAATAAATGCTCAGGTAGGCTCAGGTATTTGAATGAGTTCATTATAACTTTATTTAAAGCAATAAATGTTGATAAGACGGTATGTGAAGTCCTTTTAATAATTACAAAAATATTTTATTAATAGATATCAATAGCGGCCGTCTGTGTTATTTTACTGCCCGAGTGGACACTTACCCAGTTTCCTTGATAAAACTTTCATCCCCTTTATTTTAACATCTATAAGATGTCAACCAGTCTATAGTAAATGTCTATAGTACCTATACGTAGTACTTACTACAGTCTGGGGTTTTGCTAAAAATTTTGCTAAAAAGACTAAAGAAAACCAGTGTTACTATTGCATTCAAATATTACTTAATTTTGACGATAGGTTGCAGAAAATCGTCCCACATTGGAAAGGTGCAACATATTTTTACATGCCATTATATTTTTTGCTTTCGGCTTTCACATTTATCTTGCAAGATACGTAACTAGATACGGCATTGTCAATGGGGTGAAATGTACACCGCATTCGCTTCCGTAACTCGATAGTCCATGCGGCGTTACGGAAGCGGCCTGCGTGTTTTATCTGATCGATAGCCAACGCCTGCCCAGTCTGTGACCGATTCAAATAAGATACGCATTCACATTTTTAGTATTGAAACAATGAAGTTACAGTGAATTTGATCCTGAAAAAGTAATTACTAAACAAATTATAAAGAACCCGTGGCGCAGTGGTTAGCGCCCTCGGCCTGCGAATCCTTAGATAGTTGACTTTAACCCAGTAATTACTAGTGTTAATTCAACCAAGAATTCCGTCGTCCATCCAGGGCACTCGTGGTGGAAAGGCGCGCCAGGTGCCCCCGGCGTGCTTCACCAAAAGAGGTAGTTGAGGGTGCGTCGAAGGGACGCGGCACGGGGCGGAGACACAATGAATAACACACTGGCCTCGTTATCTCCGTCCATGTGCTGAAGAAGCACCCTGGGGTTTTTAGTGGGTTCATGCCCCTCATAACCCCCTCGTCTTCCCGGACGGGGCGGTAGGCGAAGGCGTTTCCCCTAGGATAAAAAAAAGTGTTAATTCAACCAAAAATTAAGTATAGGTATTATCTCGTGCTTCTCCGTGCTTCGGAAGGCACGTCAAGCTCATGGTCCCAACTGCATTTTGCAATCGTTATTATCCACCAACACACTTTGGGCCCCCATGATGGGTCATGGCCCATTCTTCTTATCCATCCACAAGGAAGGACTGTGCCCCAACATTGAATATTAAATTGCTGATAATGCTGATATATATTGATAAGTTTTTCTTTTATAAAATTTTAAGGTTTACCATTTCAATCAAGTGAAAAATGAGTGTAGTTCAGTAATAGAAAAAATCGGCCAAGTGCGAGTCGGACTCGCTCATGAAAGGTTCCGTACCCACTTAATGTACCGATTACGTACACCTAGCAAAAATACCACTGTAAGTTTTTGCCAGAAAAAAATAACTTTGTTTTCCATAGTATTCGTGTGAATGACAAAAGTTATATTTGCGGTTTTCGAAAATATATCTCAAAAACTTGTAAAGCCTACTTAGCTGTGATAGTTTTCCTTTTAACTTCGTCATATGTACTACTATCGTGAATTTTTTCACGTATCCAGAAACAACCAATTGGCTGGTAGGTTTGGGGGCACTTGACTCTAACAATATTTTGCACTTCGAAGCTTAATAATTATACTGTATAATCTTTACGAACCCACAACGTTTTTGAAATTGCTATCCAACGACATCCCACACAGACAAGAAAAAAAAATTATATACCTACTTCACGTGTAGCACCCCTACACGTGAAGTAGGTATGCAATTTTTTTATAAAGTGGGTATGTAACCTAAAAAAAATATTTGCATTGTGAACGCAAAAACTAAAAATTAAAATAAAAAAATATATTTTACTTTACCACTTTGTTGGCGTGATAAATATGTATCATCAACATCATCATCATCATCAGCCATGACAAATATGTATATTCATGCCAAATTACAGCTTTCTAGTACTAAGAGTCTATGAGCTAGACTGGGGTCAGACGGACGGACAGACGGACAGACGGATATGGCGAAACTATTATAAGGGTTCCTTGTTGACTACGGAACCCTAAAAATGGGGTGTGATGTGAATACAGGGACCGTACTCTGAAACGCAAATCCAAAACTTCGGTTAGCCCCGCCACTTTCACTCGATTCTGTCATGACTAGAGAGTGAGAGGGACGGGTATAAGTAACGAAGTTTCGGGTTCTGCGTTTCAGAGTAGGCCCTCAGTTACGTAACGGGTTATTTTCTTTTGTATATAATTTTAACATATTATATTTTTTGATAATATTTATTTGCTTATTGTAATGAATTCTTTGATCCTTTATCTATCCAGTGATCTAATTGCATTTTGGATGTAGACGATAGATTCGCAACTAATAATGCTGCCAAAATGTATCCCCCCATTTTGTTATCATTAGGTTTGCCTCCCTATGTTAGCAAATTTAAAGACGTATTCACCTCAAAATGTTATATTTTTTCAGGTTTCCTTAGCGGGATAGCTCTAAAAAAGTATTCGTTCCGGCAAGTTGGGCTTGTAGGAGCTGGACTTTTTGTATTAGGTGATATTATGACTATTTTCGTACAGAAAACTTACCAGTTGGTGTTTACGTTTGGCGTGGTAAGAGGTAAGTTTAGTTATTACTAGTATTTTTAAACAAATTCCATAGAGACAGGAATCCACTCAGACTTACGAACTTTTTTAGGGCATATTTTCGTAGATGTTTAAGATAGTCAAGTGCGAAAAATTAGGTCATGGTTAAAAATATATGATTCTGCATAGTAGGTAAGGCCTAAGCCTTTCCTTTCATTCAGTAATTAGATTAGTTAGAGATTGTTTCTTAGAAAATTAACGTGAAAAGACGACGAAAACGAGATATGTGGAACACTCTTAAGGACACAGCACATTACATCAACTCGGAAAGGGATCGACACCGTATCGCCTTCGCCTCGCCGTCAACCAGGCGTCAACCTAACGCAAGCACGTAACCAAACCGGATCAGCGTCGGTACGTCGGCTCGGCTACGGCTAGGCGACGCCGCGCTTACGGCTAGGCGACGACGCCGCGCTTACGGCTCGCCGCACAGTAGTTCCATATAAAAAAAAAAGTATGAGAGAAAAAAATGATAAGTAAAAAAAAAATGTCAAAAAAATGAAAAAAAAATGTCAAAAAATGAGAAAAAACATTAATAAAAAAAATTGATGTTCATTTTCATTTTCATTTTCAGACCACTGTGCGTAGAGCCGTAAGCTCGGGTACGGAGAGACGTGAGCGCGTGGACGACTAGCGGTAAGCGCGGGGATAGCAAGTTGAGCGACCCGTTCGTGAGCTGATTACGTTACGAATCCGATTAGTGTGCTTTGCAGTAGGGGGTTTCATACAAAGAATACTGAACCGCTCGAGTTGATACGTTTACGATCCCTTTCCGAGTTGATGTATGTGCTGTGACCTTTACTATAAATAATATAAAAAATAGTATATACTCTGATCTTCGTTTTTATGGATGTTATCTAATCCATACATATCGTTTAATGCAGACAAGTGGAAATAATTTGAGATATGTATAATAAATGATATTCAAAGGTAATTTTACTCCCAAAGGTCGACCAATAAAAATTGCGGTATTTTATCAACAGAATGTCTAAACATTCTAACTAGGGATAAGTTACCCTCTTAAATATTTTGGCCTGTACTTACTTTAAAGTAATTCAAGCGACTTACGCCCGAATTCTCGAACGCAAATCAAATTTGGGGGCGTCTCAAACATCATGGCATCTCTTTCATACGTTTGACATTTAAAGCGACAGGGCCATGCTTGAGACGCTCCCAAAGTTAAGTAGCGTTCGAGTATTCGGGCATTAAGCTTTTATTTAACTTGCAGTGTATGTATGTATGTATGTGTGTCCGTTCGGGTCAAATCTCGCAAGCTGAATTTGACCTACTTCCCAGTGTCCGATTGAACTGCAATTTTGCAGACAGGTTTTGTTTCGATGATGATACAATATTAAAGTACAGTGAGCCAAAAGAGCTTATCATAAAAATGAAATTTTACACAACACTTATTTAGCATTAGTTTACTACATCATTCTGTTTCCATTATTTCAGGTGCCGGCTTCGGAGTGATGGTCCCAGTTTCTTTCACAGCTTTCAATTGTTACTTCACCAGAAAAAGAACCACCATGATGAGTGCCAACCAAACTATGAGTAGTATGGCTTCCATCACGTTTCCCATGTTGGTGACCTACCTTCTAGCAGAGTATGGGTTCAGATGGACCCTTGCCTTAATTATGGCAGTGGACCTGCATCTTGTGTTTGCTATGATCATCATGCACCCGGTGGAATGGCATCTTGTGAGGTCGGATGACCCTTCCGCGGCTGCAGGTAAGTTTCACTTATTATACTTAACTAGCGGTTCCTCGCGGTTTCACCCGCGTGGTACCCGTTCCCGTGAGAATATCGGGATAAAATAAAGCCTATGTCACTCGGGAAGAATGTAGCTTTCTAATGGTCAAAGAATTTTATAAATTGGTCCAGTAGTTTCGGAGTCTATTCGATGCAAACAAACAAACAAACAATCAAATCTTTCCTCTCTATAATTTATTATTTATTTATTTTATTTATTATTATAGATATCAAGTCGAGTTATAAAATCATAATGCTGTAGTCATAAGCGTTAGTTAGGTTTTCTTTCATAAGTTTTTTCATTCTGCGGATGGATCTTTTAATTTTCTTGTTCTATTTATTCTTATCTAGCTTGAATCTATAATATAACAGTAGTTACATGTTCTTTCTGTTTCTGGAAAATATACTTCCGCGTTCATCTTTCCAATTCAATTTTTTATTTGTTTTTTGTGGTGAAGATTTTTTGTTAACTATTCACACATAACGCTTCTCATATTTAATTAATTTATGACGAATCACAATAAAAACCATTGAAGAATTAATAACTCATTATGTTTATTCATTTGTGTATTTAACCACTGCTACTACAGGTGATCTGTGTATATAACAGCTTTGTGTAACGTGTTTGTTTGTGACTCATTTGTTTCAGAACTAACAAAATGTCAGGTAAAAAAGGTTAAGGTTGATAGCTGTGATGAAACTGTTGTCAAAATGTTGCCAGGAGGTGAAGAGGCTGAAGTAGATACTGTAGACAAAGGCAAACGACATGAATCTCTTCAAAAAAGTGTGATGTAAGTATAAAATTATAAGAATAACCATTGGCGATACTTTTGTAGGGCTAGCATGCGCACCACGAGATAATTTAGTCGACTCTGATTTGCAACAGCACGTGTTGCTGCCTCGCTTATCTTAGTGATATACCTATGCATAGGCCATCATCATCTTGACATTGAGAAAAGAGTCTACGAAAAGTCGGCCCTTTTTTAAGTGAGGGGAATGCCTTTACCCATATCTAATCCACGTGCGGGTGTGGACGGTGGTTATAAGGGACTCACCTGAGGCCGCTTCCTTGATCCCACATCAAGCGATAGTACTCGATGGGGGATCAGGAAGGAGGAATACCTGCTAAACCTCTCATTACTTGCTCTCTCGCCGCCGATTATCATGGGGGGCGCATGCTAGGCCTACTGGAACTTCGGCTCGCAAAAACAGAAGACGAGCTTCTTACGATCTAAGGCCCAACCATGTTGTTACCATAACGAACCGAGTTCCAAGGTCAAGGGTGCTTAGGGTTCCAATGGCTCTTCTCTCAAACCAAAGCACGTTGATAAAAAATTTAACTAACGACAGTATAATCAAAGACACCTGCAAATTGAAAACCCACTTGGGACTCGAACCCACGACCTTTCGCTCGTGGGTTCGAGTCCCATCGGAGTTGGTTGTGAGACGGGTAGATTTTTTCTAAATACTTTATTTTGCATTTTTCAATGATAAAAATTGCATTGTGAATGCAAAAAAGTAAAAATTTAAATAACTCACCTGCAAATTATTAAAATCAAACAAGTTGGAAAATTGGAGATAGAACTAGACTATGAGATGACTGATCTTATTTGTCATGAATGAAAAGTTCTCGTCAATTCAATCTGTTTATGGGTCAATGGGTAAACTAGTTAATTTTATTATTAGACTAAAGCACTAAATAAGCTATAAAGTCTGTGTGAATACTGTGTTTCCTTATAGTTTTAAGTGTTCTATTAGGTGCAAAGTCAAGGCCGGTTATTGGCTTCCAAAAATCTAGTTTTTGAACACTAGTTCTTATCAGTATCATAGAGTCATTATGAAAAAAAAAACCAACAAATAGAAAAAAAATATAAGTAGGGCAGAAGCCCCGGTTTTGGCCACTGTACCGGTTTTGGCCACTTTTTGCTCTAAAAGTTTTCTAAACAACTTTTATTTTTGGTAAAGGCAAAATAAGGTATTTTAAGGTAATAATAACAACCGTTAGATTTTTTTTATGTCATAAGACTTTTTTTCAATAAATTCCATTTTCTGTTTTAAAAATGTTTTGTATGAAAATTTTAAGAAATTTTTTTTAGTAAAAAAAAAAGGTATGAAATACTTTATAAACCTTTGTTTTTTACAATTAAATTGTTGTTTTGCAATTAATTGGTTTCTAGTGCATTAGAATATATTGATTAACCCGGGGTTTGGTTTTGATTTTTCGCTATAGTTACTTACAAAAGTTTAACTATCAATAAGTGGCCAAAACCGGTACATTTGGCACCTCTCACACATTTTGTGTTATATACAAAAAACTATTTCACTTTTTTAAATTTGTATTATGTACCTTCAAATGCAGATAAATTACCTATAATTTAAGATATAATTTGTGTCTTAAATACCTAAGACTATTTAGTACCTAGTGCTTAAAAGTCAAAAAATCCATAAAGTGGCCACAAAGGGTACCTCTGCCCTATAGATAACTTTTCTAGCAGAATGGAACCTAAAAGTTAAAAGAAAGAAAAAAGAAAGAAAGAAAAAACATTTATTTGGGACATCACAGTAAAAATAAAAATAAAACAAAAACATAAAAAGCCTAGTAGATACTTATGTCCCAAAACGGTCCCGACTCAGCATAATGCTTGGCTTATGACCGCGCTGATCATCCGTCGGAACCGTGTTGGTATTAAATTATTGGTTGGTAGCTGAATTAACCCAGATGGTTAACAAACAGTAAAAAAAACGAAAAACATTAACTAGAAATCTGGAAAATGAAGTATTTAGAAAAAATCGACCTTTCTTTTTCCATTTTTCAATAATAAAAAAACAATAAATAAAACTATACATAAAAAGAGAGAGAGAGAGAGAAAAAAAAAGAGAAAGCTGATATGTATTTTTTCTTTTTACAGTAAAATAATTTATGATAATATCGAATTGGACTTGCTGAAGGATCCTCGGTTTGTGAGCACCCTGGTGGGCCTGGGTTTCGCATTCGTATCCGATGTCACATACCTGGCTATGGAACCCATGTTGCTATTTTCATATGGATTTTCCAAGGTAATGTTTTTCAAGGTTTTAAAAATTAAGGGAACATGTTCCAAGTTATCCAAGTTTCCAGGACCGATCGTTGTGGAGATCCTTGGGGGAGGCCTATGCCCAGCAGTGGGCGTCGTTCGGCTGACATAATGATGATGATGAAATTCAAGTCTGAAATTCAATCTTTTTATTTTTTCAATTGTTCTTTGTTGTTAAGTAAAGAATTTATTTGAAATTGCTTATCGCTGGAAGTATCAGTGGGACTACAATAAATGATTGGCATGAAGAAAAAAAATATAAATAGATAGATCATCAGAGCTAAATAAGTAAATTATTTCTACTTTTTTGCATTCATAATGCAATTTTTATTGACTCCGTAGCTTAGTGAACCGGACAGTGAAAGGTCGTGGATTCGAGTCCCATCGGAGCCAGCTGTAAGACGGGTCGTTTTGTTCCAATACTTCATTTTCAATATTCTAAACGAGTAAGCTGTCTGTACTTATAAATAAATAAATAATAAATAACTTCTTTTTCTCAATGAAGCTACATCGTTAGGGTACCGTGTCGGTAGTCGGAAAAAAAATGCACAAAACTGAACTTCAAAACAGCAGTTTGAATGTTAATCTGGAATATACTTTTCTAGATGGAAGTTGCCACGTGTGTGATGGTAGGCGCTCTGGCGGATCTCGTGGCGAGGTTCCTATTGGCTGTGTTCACCTATTTCTATGTTGTGGACAGCAGGAAAATATTCTTCGCTGGTACTTGCGTCACAATCGTGTTGCGGATTGGTAAGATTTTTTAAAATTTTTAATACGTAATAGGTTCGATCGAGTGAGCCTACGGCATTGTCGATATCGTTTAACTAGTCCACTATCTAGATAATTATCCATGTATAATCAAGCGAAATATTTTTTGACAGAATGCTGTCCAATTTAAATCTGTAAACCAGGTTTGCTTATCTATTTTATTTATTTTATTTTTTATCTTTATTGCTACAAGCAAATGGCGGACTAAATTAATCTATGAATATCGTGTTATATTTTCCTTTTAACCTTGAAAGGTTCAAGAAGACATAACTAATCTGCGATTCTGAAGATACCTGTTAACAATATTACTAGCTCTTGCGTCCTGACAGAGAAATCAGTTAAATCTCCTCTTTTTTACGTTCACTAACTATCAATGTCGTTATTTTCCAGCTTTGGTAAGCTTCGGTGAGCTCTGGTATGTGTTCGCGGTGACGGCGATATCGGGGCTGGTGCGGTGCTCCGTGCAGGTGTTGTTCCCGCTGGTTCTGGCCACGGCGGCACCCGACAAGTTCCCCGCCGCACTCGCGCTGCATATACTGTTCTCCGGCGCGCTCATGCTAATGGCTGACCCGTTGATAGGTGAGGAACTGATGTAAAGTGACATAAGCTATGTGTTCGTGATGACGGCGATATCGGGGCTGGTGCGGTGCTCTGTGCAGGTGTTGTTTCCGCTGGTGCTTGCCACGGCGGCGCCCAACAAGTTCCCCGCCGCACTCGCGCTGCATATACTGTTCTGCGGCGCGCTCATGCTAATGGCTGGCCCGTTAATAGGGGAGACACTGATGCAAGGTGACATAAGCTATGTGTTCGTGATGACGGCGATATCGGGGCTGGTGCGGTGCTCCGTGCAGGTGTTGTTCCCGCTGGTGCTGGCCACGGCGGCACCCGACAAGTTCGCCGCCGCACTCGCGCTGCATATACTGTTCTCCGGCGCACTCATGCTGATGGCTGACCCGTTAATAGGTAAGGAACTGATGTAAGTAGAGAGACAATTTTGCTTTGTGTTGATGATCATAGCGATATAAGGACTGGTGTAATGCTCCAGCTGTGTGCTGTTGCTGACAATGGCGACACCCAGAAAGTACTGAGATGCTGATTGGCTGACCCGTTGACCTGATGTAGAGACACATAAGCTACGTATTATTGATGACGGTGATATTGGTTCTGCATACTGTTCTCCGGCACGCTCATGCTGGTGGCTGACCCGTTGATAGGTGAGGAACTAATGTAGAGAGAAATTTTGCTCTGTGTTGATGATGATGACGATATCGGGACTGGTGTGATGCTCCAGATGTGAGCTGTTGCTGGCGACGCCCAAAAAAAACCCAGATTTTGTTTGCTGACCCGTTGATCTGATGTAGAGACACACATGCTAAATTAGTGATAATGGCGATATTGGTGCTACGTGCAGGTGCTGTTCTGCATAAACTGTGGTCAGGCGCGCTCATACTGATGGCTGAACCGATAAGTGAGTAACTGATGTTGAGAAACCATAGCTATGTATTGGCGATGACGGCAATATCAGGGCTGGTGCGATGCTCCGTGTAGGTGTTGTTCCTCTTCCTAAAGATTTGTTTATTTGAGCAGTCAAATTAACCAACAGGATATTTGTGTTAATAATTATTAGGCTGGTCATATCGTACAAATAAAAACGTTAAAATTGCAATAATTGCGGTAAACCTGCTTCTTTGGTAAGTTGTTTGGGTCCACCTAGATAGTATGCACAAAACTTAAAAAAAACTGAAAAAAATTGGCGGTTTTTCAGCAATAACTCGGCGCGCGTACATTTTGAACTGCTGCTAATACTATCTAAGTGGACCAAAACAACATACCAAAAAAGCAAGTTTACCGCAATTATTGCAATTTCTAATGCAACATATGACTTGCCTATATTATCTTCTTCCTTTTGTATAAAAAGAATCTCACACCAAGTCTTTTAACTTATAACAACGTTATCCTATCAAGGTAAAGTGGCATGTTTCATAATCACGTTGTTATCGAAAATGACATTTTAGACGTTTTTGTAATATTTTACTGCTTGTTTCAGGAGTCCTGTATGAAGCCACCGGCAGTTATGTATTCTGCTTCTTGGCGATGAGTTTCTGCTGCCTCATCTGTGTAGTGTTGTGGACCATAGAGTATATTGTGTACAGAAAAAGTGATACGTGACTTTTTTACATTTTACATAATATAAGTAGGAATAAATTGCGCTACCGTTGTATTTAGTGTTAACATTGTGTATTAATACCGAAGAAAAGAACTGATCTAGCCATACATTATGCAATGAGATTTTATTGTGTCTTTAAAATAGATGACAATTTAACTTTCATAATTGAATTTTTATTAACTTCTGTATGATTTGTATGAATTCTCAAATTACTTTATTGTAAAAGCGTTAATGCCATTTTCAAGTTTTGTGTCTTTGATAACATTGTAGGTGTTTTTATATGTAAGAGCAGACTCTAACAGTACAACATTAGAATACTTTTATAATTACATTTAGGTATAATACAGTTTCAACGCGTGTGAAATCGGTGTGATCACAAAGTTGTCTTTATTGAAAATTAAGTATTAGAACACTGTATCTCAGTGAAAGGTCGTGGTTTCGAGTTCTATCGGAGCTAGTTGTGAGACGGGTCAACTTTTTAATACTTCATTTTGAATACTAAAAATTGCATTGTTAATGCAAAAAAGTAAAGATCATACAAAGTTGTCTTCATTTAAATTTTCTATGTAAAGTTTTAGGATACACCCTAAATTTTCTACAATTTCGTCATGTTTCACAAACCTTGCACATGAAAATCTATCTGAAACGTAAGTTTGTTTGAACGTGATCATAATGAAATGCGATTTTATTTCGTTTGTATAAAGTCATAAGCGAACGCTTATTGCTTAGTAATCTTAATTAAAGATGTGCATAAATTAATATAAGATAACTGCGCTGCGCGATGACAAAATAATAAAGACTGACAAAATCTACAAACGTAGGTATGTCAAACAGCAACTACTTATTAGTTAAAATTAATTCACAGACGTATGAATAACAGCAAACCTTATCGTACCTATATCTTTAATACCAAATAAAATAACATAAAATACGTAAAACCAGTTTTAGTTATTAAATATATTCGCTCTCGTTTTTGTGTAAGTATACGAATAAGGTAGTAAGTACTCTATAAGTTATTATATACTATATTATTGTCTTGCAAACATCTCAAGTTGTACTCTAAACTTTAATAATTATTATTATTCCCTGATTTGAGAGGCATGACTTCTCAATGGTGATTATTGGCATTTTGTGTAGGTAATTGATAGAATTTTCTACGCTGATAAAACGTAATAAAATATTTAGATATATATAAGTTTTTTTTTCATATTGTAAATAAGCACAAACCATATACACTTACTGGCACTAAAACTTGCAATGCTAAAGTGCAATTTTCATACTAAGAGCGAATCACATGGCCCGTTTCTCATACATACATAGTACCCTGTTTACTTCCTAGATAATGTAATTAGAGCAATATATTTTTTCCAAAACATCGATGGCCACTATTGGCATGTCCATATGTTTTCTTTTTATTCATAAACTAATTACTAAGAGAGATATGAACCTTCAAAATCCTTAAAAAAATAAATAATTTTCCGCTGTTTTCAAACATCTAGAAAACAAATTTGAAAAAATTATATATGAAAAGGAAAACATAGGAACACGACCAAATTCTTTCTTTGATTTTTAATGAAAAAAAGAAAATAAATCAGTCAAGTTTTGGAAAAGAAATACGAAACGGGTACCTAGGTAAGTACTACGAAACGTTTATTATGAGTAGGTTAATTAGGTATTTGCGGTTCGAGCTGAAGGCCTAGTACAAGTTTTGATAGTTGTCTCTATCGCGCTCTGTGGGGGCATAGAGAGATAGAGGTAGATAGAGAGGAAAGAAATAGATTTTACAAATACCTAGCTTTTAGTTATCTTGGTCGTGAGGTTTCCTCTTACCGTCCCATAGATGGGAAACTAATTGCATTTCTGCATTTAGTTTTACCGTCAGTAAAGATTACAGGTTAAAGGCATCTTCTTTCTTTATCAGATTCATTACAACTATTATGACAAACGGCATATTTACCATGTTTAAGTTTTTTTTCGAGTCCCCGTTATTTCGGCACAGTTGCACGCGCGTCGCTCCATGATCACGGAGTGACTGATCAAGAGTCGCTAAAAATCCCGTTTTTCGTAATACATAGTTGTAAAAGGCATCTTCTTCTTCAAGCAGTTTGTAAAACAACATCGAACTTCACGCTCCCCCCTTATTAATATACGTGGAGCAAAGTTTCACCTAGTTTTAAACTGATGCTGTCACTTTTATTCGCTAAAAAGAAGTCGGAGACAACAACAGATTTACATGGTGTAACATTACTTCACGGTTTACTAATAAGGGAGGTATAATGTTATAATTATTGTCATTCTCTTTATTTAAATACTAGCTTTCCGCCCGCGGCTTCGCCCGCGTGGACTACATGACGTTATCCCGAGGGAATGTGATATTTTTCCGGGATAAAAAGTACCTGCCAGTGAAAGTCCCGTCAAAATCGGTCCAGCCGTTTCAGAGATTAGCCGGAACAAACAGACAGACAGACAGACCGACAGACATACAGACAGACAAAAATTGTAAAACATGTCATTTTGGTATATGTACAGTATATATAATCATACTAGCTGACCCGGCAAACGTTGTTTTGCCATATAAATTTTATTGGACACGAACTTCGTATCACCTGCCTGACACAATGTCACTTATAAAAAAAAAGAAATCCTAAGCGGCAAAAATGTCAGTGATTACATACTCTTTGACATACCTTCTCTTTGGAAGCGGCTAAGAAATGACAGTTGTGTGAAGTAAGGCAGTTTAACTGTTTTCTATACAAAATTACCATTTTTATTTTATGATTTTCCTGGATAAAAAGTAGCCTATGTTACTCTCCAGCTCTCAAATTATCTCTATACCGAAAATCTCGTCGATCCGTTGCTCCGTTTTGACGTGAAAGACGGACAAACAAACAAACAAACAAACAAACAAACACACTTTCACATTTATAATATTAGTATGGATTACTCATGCATGTAGTAAAAAGCGGTTATTTTAATGTTACACACAGACACTCCAATTTTATTTATTTGTATGTATAGATTAATTATTTCTGTACAGAAGTGTGTGTTTACAATATAAATGAAAAACCATAAAATCCATACTAATATTATAAATGAGAAAGTGTGTTTGTTTGTTTGTTTATTTGTTTGTTTGTTTGTTTGTTTGTCCGTCTTTCACGTCAAAACGGAGCAGCGGATCGACGAGATTTTCGGTATGGGGAGAATTTGAGAGCTGGAGAGTAACATAGGCTACTTTTTATTCAGGAAAATTTTAAAATAAATATGGTAATTTTGTAAATAAAATCGTTAAACTGTCGTACTTTACACAACTGTCATTTCCTACATAGCCGCTTCCAAAGAGTAGGTATGTCAAAGAGTATGTAGTCAGTGACGTTTTTGTGTTTTTGGATCTATTTTAAGTGACATTTATGGCAGGCAGATTTTGGTGATACGAAATTCATGTCCAATAAAATTTATATGGCAAAACAACGTTTGCCGGGTCCGCTAGTAAATAATAATTGATACTTAACCGCCAAGATGAAATGGGTTTGAATGGTCAATAACTTTGACCATGGATATAGCCATGGACCATGGTCAATTCGGTATGTACTTATACTTAGTTTAATGAACCTTATTAGAATTAAACAGCAATTGCCTTGGTCGAAAATTTTGCTCATACGTAAGACATTAATAATAGGTAGACGATGTAAAGGCCTAAAGATACGATAAGCTTTAAGTTTCTATTTGTGTAAATAAAATACGTTTTGACTCCTCGTCAAATATATTTTTAGATAATCGTATGCAAGCAATATCATTATTTATCATTTACTTTTTATATTCACTCACCCATTAATGTAAATTTAAATAATATTGTTACAACTTTACAGGTATAAAATAGTAATTTAACTAGTAGTCATACACTACTTTACCTACACTCATGTAATATTTATCATATATTTCAAAAATAAAGCAATACAATATTAATTATAAAATTATAACATGAGTGTAGATAAACAGTTTTATAGTATAAGTTTAGACACCATAAAAGCAAATTGCAGTTGCAGTAGCTCAAGCGAAATCGTATTGCACTCATTATTTTTACAAAATTGAAAATAAAGTATTAGGAAAATCGGAGTCGGCTCCATAGCTCAGTGGTTAGAGCATTCGCCTGGACAGTGAAATGTCGTAGGTTCGAGTCCTACCGGAGCTAGTTGTGAGACGGGTCCATTTTTTCTAATATTTTATTTTCAATATTTTCAATTATTGCACACATAATAAAAGCGGGTTTCTTATCTGACAAATAATAATACAAGAAAAATACAACTAGTCTTCAAACCTACCACCCTAGGTGGGCATCCAACTCAAAACCTTTGGATTTCCTGTCCACTGCTTGGTTGGTTGGTTTACCACTACCGGGGATATGCAAAGGCAATTTTTTCCAGCACTATCCACTTTTTCTACGCTGTACATCAGTGTTTTCTTTAATTGTATTATTTATGTTATAACGAATAGAAATGGTTTAGCTTGATGCTCTGGAGGCTGTACAATTCAAAGAATACAAAACATTCAATATATTAATATACATTTTGTTATATGAGATAATGACTAATTCTAGTCCTTCTATGCAGCAGTAGTTGGTACCCTTTTCCTAGGTTCAATCTTAATTCTGAATCCGTCGGTTCTTTTTAAAATGATGTCTGCTTGTAGTACGAAATCCTCTTCAGGGACAGCTGAAGTTGTTCTGTAGTTTCTTAGAATCGTCGATATCAGGATCTTCAGTTTCAACATGGCGTATTTGCGACCTGAAAAAGAAGGTAGTTAGATCATCTGTAAAACCCATTCTACTATAAGTATATTAACAATCATGAATTTAAATCTGTAAATTTTTGTGCAGGTGCTATGTGTGTTAATAGTTTATTTATTTTCCCTTAATTATGTCTTGTTTTTCCATTTAATCCATTTCAGTAGAAACATTACAAGTTACAGTTGTACACTTGTAAAATGAATTTAAGTAGAGTGCTGTCCTATATACCTTATATCTTATTCGGTCCAAACGGTTCGGTTAAAAAATACCTTATTCGGTCCAAACTCACCAACACAACTTCTGGGCCCCGCACTAAATGGAATGAAGCTATAATAATGCCGATTTTGCGTGTTTTCAGGCAAGAAGTTATCTGGGTTGAACTCGTTTGGGTTCTTGTAGAAACCCTCTCTGCGGTGGATCTGGTAGGTGGCGATCACAACCGTCGTTCCAGCTGGTAGCCAGTAATCATTTGTAACTGAAAAATATACATGCATTCAAAGCATATCCGTTCACCTAGTAATTTTATAACCAACATGCTCTGTCTACATCTTTTAATGATTTCTTTTGTGATTTATAGGAAATAGTCATTCGGTGCTGGATAGCATACGGTAAAACAACCCCCTTCCCCTGAAGATTCCCCGAGTAGGCGAAACACGTGTAGAGTAGTGTAATGGGTGAAGGTGCAAGTTTTGTGATTATTTGCGGAAGAAAGCTACCATATATTTATTTTTCACAATGGTTAGGGACTTCCGCCAGGTGACGCCTGATTCAATCAAATATTCAAAATGATCATATAACTCAATTCCCTCATACGTTCAGTAGAAAAACAAGATCACAAATAAGACACTTTTCTCTTGTACATACCTACCTACTACTCTTAAATGTGCACTAATCATAATTAGTTATTTGATAATGACAATCGACAAATAAGTCTGGTGTTGTTTTGTTTTGTTAGTATAAACACCAAGTTAAAACAACTTACCGATTTTCACATCCTGATTCAACTTTCTAGCAATGATAGGTACAGGTGGGTACATTCTCAATGTTTCAAGTATCACTCTTTCCAAGTACTTCATGCTTAGTGTGTCTTGGAATGTGACCGGTCTGTCTGAGTCCCCGAATATCTCGTACAGCTCGTCATAGACTTTGTCCTGGATATCTTGGTGAACTCCAAGAACTGCAAGGACAAAGCTGGAACCAGCTGCTGTGGTGTCGTGACCCTGAAGAAGTAAAACTGACGTCCATTTGCAGAATACCACTCTTTAGGACCCTAAACAGCGTTTTAAATGTATAGGGTATTGTAATTGTTGGAATCGTCAATGCAAAGACTCAGATCTTTTCCATAACGGGGTAGCGCTTAGCCTTCATCAAACCCAATGTTAAGCGATGATGAAACTGAAGATGGAAGTGCCCTACTCCCGGAATCCTCAAACCTAGTGGAACTTGCTATCTTATCTTTAACTGCCGGATATCGGCGCTGGTTAGGCACAAAGTTTTTCTGGACCTATAAGTGCTGGCAGACCGACGCCGTAGCCAGCTTTCTACGTATATACGTTCTCAGAACCAGTCCTACCACTAATCACCAAACAGATACTTATTTATTTATTTATTTAATTTGGTTCTCCAACAGTGAGTACAATATTGCATTACACAAAATAAAATAAAATGAAAACATTAATAACCAATTGTCTTACTACTTAAAAAGGGAACACCACATACACAAAATATAAATAGAAAATTAAATTAAATAGAAATTTAAATTAAACAGAAATAGTAAATTAATTCAAACTGATAACATTTTTTTATACTGTTTAATGAGGTAACTGCTAGGTCCAATTTATCATGATACGTGGACGATAAAACATTAAATTTCTATCATTGGCTACCTGTAAATCTTAAACGTAACCAATATAAGAATTTAGTTGTGTCTTACCTCAAACATTATCGTGTCCACTTGTTCCTTTATTTCGCGGTCAGTTATCTGGTTAGTTCCATTTTGAGCTGACTCAATCATTAGGTCTAAGAAAGCTAACCTTTTCTTTTCTCCTGCAATGAAATGCAATGTTATGAATAATCGATCAAATAATAGAATTACTAATTGTGTATTCATTTCGATTTTGTTACGAACACCAAATTTTAAAGGGATACATAGCCTAGAGCTTACAAGCATACGATAATTATAACGTAGCTAGACTGAAGTTTAAATTCTGTAGCTGGAATGATAGCAAAATATAAGAATATGTAGTAAGTCTCAGTAAATCTTTATTCAAAAACTTTAGCTTAGCTTTTCTTGAACACCTAAAGGTAATATCTAGTATAGTTTTTTTTTAATAACAATTATACCTAATCTGCAGACTCTTGGTCCACACTCTTTTTGATTTCTTTATTTGACTTTATTTTTGTGCTGCACGAATGAGCTTTCTACAAGGCTCTTCCAAAATTTCTATTATAAACATGCAATTGTTAACATTGTATTATTTATGTGATTACTTCTAATAAAAAGTGTTTTCTCACCGACATCATCCTCATCGTTAAAGTCCAAATCGTCTCTGATTCCTTTGAAGACATTATCCGACAGAGTTTTCGAATCGCTTTGTTGCGCGTCATCAGTGTTTCTTGTAAGTTCCTCTATTGTTAGTGGGATGATACCTTTCGCTTTATTTTCTATGTACAATTTCTTCTTTTCTCTGATCACCTAGAATTGGAGCAATGATGGTTAATTAATAATGACATAAAATATAACTTTTAAAAGAATCTTGAAAAAGCCAAACCATTATTATTTGGACACTTATAAAATGTGTGAAAATGTTATATTTTCTTTATTTATGGATGAAGTAAAATAAGTTATGGGTATTGTTGATAATATAAGGTTAACGTGGCAAATTATTAACTAATTAAGTTAACTCAACGATGACAGACAAATAAACAGTTTATTGTACCTTATTAGTTAGTCCATGAATAATGCTCAGTAGCTTCTTTTGTTGCTTGAAAAATGCGGTGAATTTGAATATCGAGTCCAATCGCATCCAAAATGTGTATTGTCTTTGGTGTATAATATCACACATTCTACAATAAAAAAAGGAAATACATTTAGATTTTTCCTAATGGAGCTTCATGTAAAATTATTTTAACTCAGAATGAACGTATCAATTCTCTATTGTGTTGTGTTCGATTCATGTGTTAAAATACGAAAAATTCTCATTCTCATTCTTTCTTGTAGACCGCTAGCGGATCCTCGCGGTTTCACCCGCGTGGTACCCGTTCCCGTGGGAATATCGGGATAAAATATAGCCTTTGTCACTCGGGAAGAATGTAGCTTGTAGAATAGCATATTGAATGTAGAATGTCTAATGGTCAAAGAATTTTCAAAATCGGTCCAGTAGTTTCCGGAGCCTATTCGATGCCAACAAACAAACAAACAATCAAATCTTTCCTCTTTATAATATTAGAATAGAAAAGCTCAGCTAAGCTCAAGGATTCTCTGAGTTTAATCAAAAATGTTTACTTCATAACGGCCATGGCGTAGTCAAATCCAGCATTGTCCTGAGTTTCCCTAGTAATGCCCATTGCAGTTTCTGCAAAAAAAAAAAATGGCAATGTATTGTAAATCAAAATGCTAGCGAACGCCGGACTCGAAACTTATAAGCATATATTTTTTTATCAGATTTCTAATGATTTTATGGATTGACTTTTTCCATTAAAATAATTCGACTCGACTAAAATGTATGGAATAGCAAATTTTTTTCACGGTTTTGAAGCTGGCCCAATCTAAAAGTTATTCATATTGATGGGCACTACCACTGCTAAGCTACTACCATCCGCTAAAATCTTTGTGCTTATTAAAATTTAGTGGTGTATTTTGTTGTCAGAATGTTGTTGGTTATGGTCAGTGCTGGTTATCTTGGCGCCAGCGTTTAGTACGAAGGTTAGGCTACTAATCTAAAGACTGATTGAGCTAGTCAGCTGCGACCAATACACTGTGAACTGTATCAATTATTATGAGTTCTTAGGTCACTCAGTGGTAGGGCGTTTGTGCACTACACTGAATTTTACCGATCCGGAAAAAAACGGATGCTTGTATTTTAATAATTAATCATTTATAATAGTAATTAATTAAATACAAGCATCCGATTTTTTCCGGATCGGTAAAATTCAGTGGTAGTGCACAAACGCCCGTACGTGGCAAAGTTGTAATGCATATTTAAACGAGTTATTTGTGTTCCGTTAACGACTGCAAATGTCAACGCCTTAAAAATATAATTATCTCCATATAATTTAAGAATACCGACAGCTATAAATAAATGTTCAATAAACTGTTAAATAAAGTCAATCATTGAGATTTTAAATTATTTTTATGCATTCACAATGCAATTCTGTATGTATAGGAAAAATGTGATAAGTAGTAAAAAACCACGAGCCGTATAGTAGCTTTCAGGCGGGATTCAAACCCGCACCTCCGGGAATCCGGCCCGATGCTCTGGCCTTTCGGTAGCTTAGTTGGTCAGAGCATCGGGCCGGATTCCCGGAGGCGCGGGTTCGAATCCCGCCTTAAAGCTACTTATAGGGCTCGTGGTTTTTTTACTATCACATTTTTCCTATAAATTCAATCATGTTAACAGCTTCTGTGGTGTAGTGGTACGAGTGGTACACTCCACCGGTATCAGACGCAGAAGTCCAGGCCTTGATTCCCAGTTGGGGGTCTGCCTGGCCTGCCTTGTTGCAAGCTAACATTGTATTATCTCAGTCTGTCTCCATAACAACAATGTTTTCAGCGCTGTTGTGTTCCGGCAGTAATAAATTAAAAGCCAGCTTCTCAGCGCGCTTTCACCTTATCTGTTATCAATATTAATACTTTTCCTTAGGTGCGATGAAGTCTGATGTAGGCGTTACTTCGTTGCAGACAAACATCATCATGTTAGCCGAACTACGCCCACTGCTGGGCATAGACCGTCCCCAAGGAATAAACATAAACGAACATTAATTTTAATTAACTCATACAGACCGGATGACATCTAAACTTCATCTAGATGATACTATAACGAATTTTTAAAATAAATTACATCTTCATAATTATCGTCTTAAAGATGTTACAAAAAATATCATATCGGTACTCACCAAGTAAAATATCGACAGTGACTCCACTCATGTAATCATGTACGTCGAATACTTTTCCAATTTCTGATCCCATTTTATCAACAACATTCTTACTATTTTGATTAAAGACTCCCACGAACGATTTTAAAATGTTGATATGAAAGGTGGGGGCTATGATTTTCCTGTGAGACCTCCATTTTTCACCTGTTGAAATATATGCATATTTTTTGCTAAATTACACCCAGACACAGAAAATAAACACTTATCGCATGAAAGTTTATTCTCAATGCGGATTGGAATCATTCATATTTATATTATTAACGTGAAAGTGTGTTTTTTGTCCGTCCATCACGTCGAAAATAAAACCGCCTTCAAAAAAACCACATCAAAAAAGTAAGAAATAATTCCTCACCAAATAAATAACGTAAGTACTTTGAAGTCGGGCGTGAAACATGTACAATTTTTTGTTGTTTTTGTTAAAACCCGCCCGACTTCAAAGTACTTACGTTATTTATTTGGTGAGGAATTATTTCTTACTTTTTTGATGTGGTTTTTTTTGAAGGCGGTTTTATTTTTTTATAAAAATAATTTTTATTTCACTCTTTTAAGTGCATCGTGCAGGCAATTTACGTGTTTTCTGGTAAATAGGTATGTGATCAAACTAAAAACCTCCTTTTTTGAAGTCGGTTAAAATACCTTGAGGTGTCCCCTTTTTAACAAAACAAGAATCATCTAAATCGGTTTATAAACAAAGGAGTTATGCCTAAAGATACGTATTGAATTCACATAAAGTGGTAACGAAAACGACAGTATTTTCAAGATTTCCTGAAAACTACTGAACCGATTTCAAAATTTCAAAAAATGGGACCAACTTGGAAACCAACCTGATGTAATAACGTTTGAACCATTTCAATCGGTTCAGCCGTCTTCGAGTAATCGGTGGACATACACAAAAAAAAAAAAAACATACATACAGACGAATAGAGAACCTCCTCCTTTTTGATTTAGAAGTCGGTTAAAAAGGAGCGACGGATCGACGTGGTTTTTGGTATGGGGATTGTTTGCGAGCTGGAGAGTGATATAGGCCTTTTATCCCGGAAAATTATCAGGTCGGAAACCCGGGATAGCGTCGTGTAGTTCATGTGGGCGAAGCCGCACACGGAAGGCTAGTTATATATGTCGCAGGGATTTTGTCAAAGTCGTGATATTATAATTCCACTAGTGAAATTATAATTTCATGTGACATTATAATTCCAGTAGTTAAATTATGAATAAACAGTATTTTTGTATCAATAAAAAAAAACAACCACGAAATTTAAGGCAATCGCTTCGGTGCGCTTCGAAGCGCAGCGAAGCTGTTCTACAGGACTTCCGAGGCTCGCAGCCGTGTGCATACTGTCTCGTACTGTCTATTCATAATATCACGTGAAATTATAATTTCACTAGTGGAATTATAATATCACGACTTTGACAAAATCCCTGCGACGTATATAAAAAAATATGCACTCTGCAACTCAACAAAAAAAAACAAATGTTCCATACATGCTGCTCGAGTAGGTATTGACAGCCGATTTTTTGTTGAGTTGCAGGCCCATAGTAAAAGTTGTTCATATTCATGAGCACAATCACAACCTAAGAGGTTTTGCACTTATTCATTAGGATAAGTTACCTGTACTTATAAGCAAGCCGTCCCCAAGCCATGGCTTAAAGAATCGATACTCATCGGCCTTGTCGATATGGACGGAGCTGTTCAGAATCACCTCCACATCATCAGGCTCGGCGAGGAACACCACCAGTTGGTTCCCGATCCAAATGCGAGCGATGTTGAAATACTTTTGAGCGTAATGTAGGCTGAGTTTCATTAATTCTGCAAATAATTCAAGAGTAAGATAGTCTTCACACAAGACTATCGATTTAAGAAGACGTACGCCGGTTTTCAAGGTTCTGATGCTTTACCTTTTTTTTCTTGCATAGTGCGAACAACAGTGAGTCAGGCCATGAGACAGTTTTTCATAATCGACATGCATTTTAAATATGTTAAAGATCAAAAATTAAGCTTAAATGGGCACATTAGATCTGTAACATCCTTGTCTTTCTGTGGATTTCATATTTAAATGATGTATGTATTTAAGTGATGTGTGATAATTTCTTTACAGTACCTACGCCAAGCACCAAAAATGGCTCTCTTAGTGCCTTTTCACATGAACACGGTCACGGCACGGCCCGTGTTAGGTAGTAATGTATGAGCTACATAGACTGCTTTCACATGGCACGGCGACCGTGCCGTGACGTGACCGTGATGTCACTAAATCGTAACCGTATTATTTTGAATGAAAACCAAAGCAGCGCCGCTCCGGTCGTTTACGGAACTAAAATTTAATAGGTAGCACTACCACAGAACATGGAAAGATTTTTTTCTTTACTTTCCATGTTCTGTTAGCACTACCGTCCCCGCACACGATCCACAGAAGTTGGTAGAAGAAACAAGTGACGACTACATACAAAATATTTGAAAATTACAGGATAGAGTTCGGTGGCGGAGTTTATTGGTGGCTTGTGTGCGGCCAGGCGACAGCTTTGGTAGCATATTGAGTGATGGTTAAGTTTACATTTACGATTACAAGAACTAGAACTCTCAGTGCTGGGACAGAATATCATACTGACCGTCAAATACGAGAGCGCTCTGAAAGACGACCTGTAAAAACTTTAGAACGAGCTGAGCATACCTGTTGGATTTAATCCGACGCCCATAAGGGCATTTCCAAAGAATGGTACAGCATCAGGACCAGGTATTTTATTTCCCAATGTAAACAGTTTGGTCTGCTGTTGCCAGCGGTGGTACAGCCAGAGGCCCGTCACCACTAGGACTAAGGGGTAGAATGTCCATCGTGTTGTGGTGTAACGGGTTTCAGGAATCACATCCATCCGTATAAACTTTTTGCTGAAAATATGGTAATAGCGAAACTAAATTCAACTGCGGTTGGCTACTGCTACTAGAAATAATGAAACTTTATGGATGTGAACTTTAGGCGCCGGACACACTGCGGCGGTTCTCTGTAATGTACATATGCGGTGTCTTAGGCCCGTTATCTAGAACGACTCTTAAATGGAGATCTCTTCTCAATTACAGTTACAAACGGATGCAAATACATGAAACGAATACATGCATCTCTTTCTAACTATACCTACTTGAGAAGAGATCTGTCGTTCTAGAATTATGGCATTAGAAACTTACACACACAAAAGACACGGCATACATTACAGAGAAGTGGAACGCAGAACGTGACCGCGACCGCCGCAGTGTGTCGGGCCGGCGGCGCCTATACGTTTATTTGGAACTTCAAGTCAACTTTTTAACAAAATAGCCGTTATCAGTTCCCTGTTAAATGATGTCGGGTATAATAATAGCTAGCTAGCAACTTTCAACAGAACAAATCAGCAAAAATCCATCAATATAAGGAATTCAAATGACAGATGAAGCCCATGTCCATATCCATATTTATTTGCCAGTAACCCCCCTTTTGTAAGGGTTATTTTTGAACTAGTTTAAAATATCAAAATTGTCACGCGGGAATATGACGTGGTCAATACAAAATTAAAATACCACATAATTTATCTTGATATGTGTCATTATGCCCTAAGATATTTTTATTTTGCGAATAGGATATAGCATAGGTAAAAAAAATATCGTCGATGGCCGTTGCTTACACAAGCGAGGGGGTGCTGGGATCGGTAAGACTCCGGCCGCAGCACTCTCGTAGACTGAGAAATACGTGTAGACGCGGCATGCAGCGCGCATTCTATTTACATCTAAAATATCACCTATGTGCGCTTTTACTAAGGAAATTATATTATGTAGAATACAAGAAGAATTATTATGAATATTTATTGTAAACGTCGGTTTGTAGGAAGAGTAGATCTTAGATATTATTCGTATGTAGTAAAAAAAGCTTTTTTTAACAAAGATAGTCACTTCAAACGATTCTTCAAAATGCAGAACACAGCAGCAGCTATTTATATTTATTTTCTATCTCTAGATCATTTCGATAATATATCCATTATCGAAATGATCTTCGCAGGCAAAACTACAACATTTGCTACAAATTACACTGAAAAAAATAAATAATGTATACTGCTCTAACCAGTAGGTACATTTTCAGATTTATTCCAATCAAATTAATAAAACTTATAATTTAATATGAAAAAATATAAATAACTCATACTAGCCCATCATCTAATACTTTTTTACAAAATAAATCTACTTAGTTAATCAATATTTAAATAAGTATACCGTTTATATAAAATCACGTTATCAATCTATAATATAAATCAATATATAAAAAAACACTTAAATAAAAATATTGTTTAAGTACAAAAAAATAAAATAAAATACATATTATTCCAATACCAAAAATGATAATATCAAATAATACAATAACTTGTGTCATTGAAAATTGGAAGCAACGATCACATACACCCAGATACAAGAAAATATATTAAAAGTTAGTTTTCGACATTTACCCGTCCGAGAATCGAACCCGGGACCTCAGAGATAGTGGCACCTAGAAAACCGGTGCGTACACCAATCGGCCACGGAGATCGTCGAATTTGTTTAAACAAAATGTAGCGCAACTGAAATAATTGATACTTTGTTTACTAATGTAAACTTGCCACGTAAGGTTATAAATCAGCCACTTTAAAAAAACCTTTTTTCATTACTCATTTTAAAATATCTTTATTTTTCACAGTCACTATTTTTCGCCATGTACGCATCATATCCCTTGTGCTCTAAAAATGGGTAAAAAACGTAAAAACTTGCCTAACGTCAGGTTCTTTTTTCTGTTTAAATATTATGCGATATGCTGAAATATTTGTACTAATTAAAAATTAATACCGAAGCGACAGCAACACAACTATATGTTAAAATTTTGTCATATTCATTAACATGAATCTCAAGACAATTTTGTGGTATGTGTGATATGACAACCAAAGGCGACAGCAAAAGAGACAATAATGGGTGCATCCATTGCATTGTAAAGTGATTGACTGATATTCGGAAAATTCTAAACAGTTAAACAATGTTTATTAAATTAGTCGCGTGAATTGAGTGAACTCACAAAGGTAGTTTTATAATGTTGTTGGTTATAGTACACACGGCGGCACATCAGACTATACATGTTGACCTTGAGACCGCCTTTATGCCCTACGTAATAAAAGCTGTTATAGCAGTTTAACTGTTTAACCTGATATGCTGTCGAGTGTACTTGAATAAAATTTTGTGTGAATAGATTCACCCAGAAGATGCCTATTCACTTGCGACTTTAAGAGGTTTGGGTTGTAGGTACTCGGGCAAACAGAAGCCGGCAGGGTATTCCAGGCATGATGAAGGAGTACTTAATTCTCTGAGCGTGAGTTTAAAGGAGAGGGCGGAATGAGGTTATGCAACTCAGATGCACACTCGTTAAAGCATATCTGACAAGTGACTCAGGGGATGAAACTCATAGCTGAAGTCCCCCATCGACAGTATGGGAGTGCTTATTCGCCAGGCCAGATAAAGAGGTACGCACTGTGTATCAGACTAACACCAGTAACATAGAGATCCTTACTCCCGAACTTAGTAACTGTACGGTCACTTCAGTCTACAAACCTCCCAATGCACCGTATTACTTCAGCTGTCCGCCGAACTTTAACGCCCATCCGGTTAGATTCGTCCTTTGTAATTTTAATAGCCATAGCGAGAACTGGGGATACAGAACCAGTGATGACAACGGAGTGAAGGTTGAAAAATGGGTTGATGGACACATACATACTATCTTTGATCCATGATCCAAAACTTTCGTCATCATTCAACAGCGGTCGCTGGAAAAGGGGTAAAAACCCTGATCTAATCTTTGCCAGTGATCACATAGATCACCAGTGCGTGAAGACAGTAAGTGGTGCAATACGGAGGACCCAATTATGTGCCAGGCCTTACGACCTGAAGGATAAAATAATAAAATAAAATAAAAAATATCTTTATTCAACTTGACTTAATAAATAAGCTCTTTTGAATCGTCAATATTTTCGTTCAAGTCTTTTTTAACTCATAAGAAGAATAGGCGCAATAAACTTATCAGCTTTAATAATTGGAGTAACGATATTTCCAAAGATTTATATTGTTAACTTTTACAACTTTTTCATTATAATATTACATTAGTTCAGCTAAGGTTATGTGTTACGTCAAATCCATGCATTACGGTCTTTCAAATAGTCGTCTACTTTATAATATCCTTTGCCCATGAGCGATTTTTTGCCATGGCTTTTGAAGCAAAGGCAGCTCTACTAAATTCTGTGGAACTTTATTAAAACTTTATTAAGTGAGACGTGGTCTATTACTATGGGTCTCATAAGAAGGCTCAAAGTCACCCAGCGAGCAATGGAGAGAGCGATGCTTGGTATTTCCCTGCTCGATCGAATCAGAAATGATGAGATCCGCAGGAGAACTAAAACAACCGACATAGCTCGAAGGATTGCATCATTGAAGTGGCAGTGGGCGGGGACACATAGCGCGGGGAACTGATGGCCGTTGGGGCGGAAAGGTTCTCGAATGGCGACCGCGTACCGGACGACATTCCGTGGGCAGGCCCCCTGCAAGGTGGACCGACGATCTGGTCAAGATCGCGGGAAGCCGCTGGATGCGAGCAGCGCAGGACCGATCGCTGGCTTTGACAACATCAGGGTCGAGCAGCTGAAACGATTTCGTACTACTTATACAAAACTGTCATTTCTTCCATGGCCGCTTCCAAAGAGTATGTTATCTAATCACTGACGTTTTAGCCACCTACTTTTAATAAATGACATTTGTGGCAGAGAGTGTATATAAAACTTCTTCGAGATTATTTATTTTTATGGGTTTACTAGCTTTCCGCCCGCGGCTTCGCCCGCGTGGACTACACGACGTTATCCCGCCGGAATTTGATACTTTTCCGGAATAAAAAGTAGCCTATGTTCCTCCCCAGGCTACAAAGTATCTATGTCTCAAATTTCTGCCAAATCCGTTTAGCCGTTTTGGCGTGATTGAGTAACAAACATCCAAACATCTAAACATCCAAACATCTAAACTTTCAAATTAATAATATTAGTAGGATTATCTTTGATATAATATGTTAGTCAGTTTAAAGTTAGCCCGCCATTTGTTTATTACACTTTGTGCAATGAAATTTAAATAATGAAATAAATATTCCTCCTTCGGAAGTACTTGTACCTATGCAATATTTCATTAGAGTATCAAAAATTTTACTCCGACTATGCAAGTCTCCTTACAGAACTCCGCTAACTTATCTGACGCGGTGGTTAAATTTGAGAGTTTAAACTGTCAATACAGCTGACAGACCTTTCATTCTTTTTTATTGCTACTGGCGCCTCAACCATCGGTTTTAGATATTGTCGTAGGGATTTCGAATTTCGAATTTCAAAACCGCGAGAGCATTTCTTGCAAGAAATTGTATGCATGCTCTATTTTTTTGTACTAATAATGGATAAGAGAATTAGTAATAAAAATGTTTTGAACCTGAAATTTACACAAAATGGTGCGGTTTATGTTTCTCACTCAAAGGAAAGAAGCTAGACTTCTCACAGTCTCATAAAATTGGTGTAATGGTGATATTAGATCAACTAGGTATATAAAATTCTTACGTCGGTTTTATTTCAAGAATTGCTTTTACATTATGTCTCTGTAAAAAACTTTTTCAACAGGCGAATTTCTTATTTCTTAATGCAATTTTTTACACCTACTCTTAACTTTCTCACATTTTCAATTTTGAGGAACCTAAAATGAACATAAATTTAATATACAGTAGTAGAGGTTAGAAAATTAGACTAATTATGTACCTACAACACAACAAAATATGGGTACTCAAATAGGTACAACTTTTATGGGCTCTTAAGTATATTAGGCAATATTATCCGTCACTTTTATTTCAAACTATTGATGTTTGCTTTAGGTAATGAGTAAAATAACTTGTCCTAGGTTACATAGGTCTATGGTTATGCAATAAATGGCAAAGCACTCATCTGTACCCAATCCTGAAGCGCTATTTCAATATTTCCTAGCAAAATAAGCATCATTGAAAAAAATTAGGATCCTAGTGTGAGTTTTTTTTTCAATTTTGGCGCAAACGGAGCGATACAGTCTCCACGTCCAAACGCCGCCAATGCCAGGCGGAGACTGAATAATTATGCTGCGAAACGGTGCACGATGCATTTTGGGATACTAGTTTTTGACTATAAATATAACAAAAAAAAATTTTAGTAACTTCCCTAGATATGACTAAGAACTACTTACACAAAAAAAAATAGCTTGATTACCCATATAGTTATTGAGATAATTGAGTTTAAGACGGAAAAAAGGGGTCTTGAAAATATTTTTTTTTAGTACATTGTATTTATTTGATTCAAATAAATTTTAGTAACTTCCCTTCATAAAGAAAAGATCTATCACATATAATATTTTGGAAGGCCTAGCAATGATACTTTGTCAGGAAATTTAATTTAAAAACATTGAAAATTCTGAGTTTGATCGCCGCAATAGCCTTACAGTAGTGCAGTAGAATATTTTAGTCAGCCATCAAGGAGGTAAACTAGAATATTTGTATAATAAATAAAATAATAATAAATAACTTCTTACAATCACACCAATTATCTAAGCCCATGTTAATTTCATTAAGAAACTGTATCATGGAAAACTTGATAACGGATACATATATACTTAAATACTTTTTGTTTTTAAATACATACTTAATATACATAGTAAACACCCAGACCAAGACAAATAGACATGTTCATGCACACAAATATTTGTCTTGTTCGGGAATCGAACCCGAGACCTCTGGCGCAGAAGGTGGGTAGCCTACCCCTGCGCCAAATCGGTCGTCAAAAAAAAAAAAAAAAAGGTCGTCGTGGATAATGTTTAATTATTTCCTATTTTATTCATGGTAGAATTGGAATTTATTTTATATAAGTATTTAAAAAATCCTAATATTTTAATTTAAATAAATTTAGCAGTTGATTAAAAACATGTAAGGGTTGAGGGTAAAAAACTATTATTTTTAAATAATATCCTTGATTTATAAGTAAAAAATAAAATCATATTAATATCTTACCTGCTGAAGACTTGAGCTGTTCAAGCGGGAGTTGATAAATGATGGACTGCTTTGCATAACCCTCATATTTATAGCAAAGCCCTTTGACACCGTGCTAATTTATAAAAGTATTCATTTTTGCTGTTATTCGACGCGTGAACAGTGAACTGAATAATTTACAGGAACCACACATTGATAGCCCAAGTTAAGTGCGAAAGTTAAATGGTGTTTTGGGTTCCATTTTCTTGTAGGTAGAATGAACCCGACCGAGGACCACAGAGCAGAGATAGCAGCATCTTGAAAGCCGGCGCGTACGCCACTCGACCAAGGAGGTCATCACACTGGTATTATAAAACTTTATTTTTCAAATATGTTATTGAATTGAGTTGTACTTAGGTACTGAATTTCATTACTCTTTACATTTTTCCGAGAACTTAGTAGTAATTTTTCCTATGAGACAATTCAGTAGAGATACGGACTCTATTGAAATTAATTTATTTTATTGTTTATATTATGATAATCTCACTTATAAACTTAATAATCTGTGGTGCTACCTCATACAGGGCGTCCCAGAGTTATTGGACAATACCGGCCGCCCGCTGTTTCACCCGCGTGGTTCAAGTTCCCGTAGGAATATCGGGATGAAAAGTCCCGATATTTCCACGGTGTATCCTATGTGTTATTCCAGCCTATAATCTATCTCGGTTGCAAATTTCATCCAGATCCGTTCAGTAGCTTTTGCGTGAAAGAGTAACAAACATTCATACATCCAGACATCCAGACATTCATGCATCCATACATCCATACTCACAAACTTTCGCATTTACGATATTAGTAGGATTAACGGAAATAGCTCTAAATACTGAATGGAACCATTCTTTTATTATTGACAAAAAGCAAAACTGTATTCACAGATTTTGTACAAATCTACATAGATTCTTACAACAATCATGTAATAAATATTAAGTTGATGTATGTAAGTACATGTGAGTGAAGACGATACTATGAGCAATTAAAATATATCTAAGTGCGTAGATGAACGCTCTGCTCATCTAAGTAATCTATCTACATTTATTATGAACTAGCTTTCCGCCCGCGGCTTCGCCCACGTTGACTACAGGACGTTATCCCGCGGGAATGTAATATTTTTCCGGGATAAAAAGCCTAGCCTATGTTCCTCTCCAGGCTACAAAGTATCTATGTACCAAATTTCAGCCAAATCCGTTAAGCCGTTTTGGCGTGATTGAGTAACAAACATCCAAACATCTAAACTTTCACATTTATAATATTATAGTAGGATTTTGTAAGTTTGTTTGAAGGAAGTATCCTGTGGTTCAGTAGGAAATCTCATTCTTCACCAAAAGGTATCTTCATTATTCCGGAGTAACATAGACTAGTTATACTTGATTGTAAAATGGGAATTTCGCGGTTAAAACTGCGGGGCGGTGCAATTTACTACAGGGTAATATAAAATGAAACTTCTTAATTTACTAATTATAAATTCATCTAATTGAAAGTATTACAAAACGTTAAAAGTTCGCTTTATAACTCAGTTTTATTCAAATTCATTTTGAATCTTCAGTAGGTCTACTCTAATTCAACGAAGAACGAAACTTCGTCTCTCTTACTTTCACTCGTTTCTCTCGTGAAAGTAAGAAAGACGGGTATAACGGAGTTTCGTTTTTATGGATTTTATCATCGTAAATAAAGTGCTTAACAAATGTAAAATATGTGAAAATCTTTGATAAAACTATCCTAGGTTAAAATAGGAGATCCTGTCAAACGAACCCCTAAAATAAAAGTAAAAGTCATTTCCTTTGTTAACGCCACCTTATTATTTTATTAACACCGGGGAACCCTCTGTCTAGGTTCTAACTTGATCCTGAATCCGTCCACTCTCTTAAGAATAATATCTCCCAGCAACTGGAACTTATCTTCAGGTATGTCAGAGGTTATTTTGTAGTTGCGCAGAATTGTTGAGAGTAGCACTTTCAGTTTCAGCATAGCGTATTTTCGACCTAAAAGCAAACATTTGTGACTTATTTAATTTCCACAATATTAGTTTTATTTCTACTATAACTAATAAATAAGTAATGATTATGCGATTTGACTAAAATAGCACTATGAAACAGCCTTATTTGGAGCCTGCCTCAAGCTTTACCGTGCTTCGGAAAGCACGTGAAGCTGTTGGTCTCGGCTGGATTTAACCAATCTCTCAATTCTCCTTGTCCATCCATAAAAAAGGCCTGTACCCCATCAGTGGGGGCTGATAATGGTGATGATGATCCACCAATCCACATTGAGCCCACGCGGTGGATCATTTACCATTTTCTTTGAGCAGTTAGGACATTAAAACGCTCATGATAATGATTATCTTGATTGAAAAACTCTTTAGCAAGAACTAACCGACACAACTTCTTGGACCAGCACTGAAAGGAATGAAGCTATAGTAGTGTCGGTTCTGAGTATTTTCCGGCAGGAAGTTGTCGGGGTTAAAAACGGTTGGGTTCTTGTAGTACTTCGGGTTGCGATGTATTTTATATGTTCCTATGACGACGGTTGCTCCAGCTGGTAGTATGTAGTTGTTGGTGGCTGAAAAAGAAAAAAAAAGGTTAGCTGCAAGTTTGACTCATGCTTCAAATGTCCAGTACTTATGTTAATTCATATTTTATCTGATAGCTGATTAAAAAGTTTAATTTCATATCATCAAATGACTATTCATTCAACCTAATCTTTATTCCATATCCTCATTGTTCAAGCAAAATGATATACTTACTTATAGCTAACTTTAGTAAACAAAAGCTTAGCTTTCCAACTTAACTTCAAAAAGGACTAATATTGACGGTCGCGATGGCAGAGTTGTATACAGATTATACTTACTGAGCCATGGGTCGTGTGTTCGATTACCAGCCGAGACAAACATTTATGTGATGAACATTTTGTAGGTTTGTCATATGTATTTGTATGATATGTGTTGGGTCTGATATGAAAAGTACTTATCTTGTAGTCATATCAACGTATGTGATGATTATAAAAATCTTATTAGTTATCTACCTACCACTTCTAAGTTTTGTAATTTTATTTAAAAACTTAGACTATTCAATGAGATACTTATCATCATCATCATCATCAGCCATACGACGCTCACTGCTGGGCATAGGCCTCCCCCAAGGATCTCCACAACGATCGGTCATGCGCTGCCCGCATCCAGCGGCTTCCCGCGACCTCGACCAGATCGTCGGTCCACCTTGTAGGGGACCTGCCCACGGATGTATGGGTCCTGCCCACGGAATCTGGGTACCTATATAGCTAATGATTCAATCAGTGGCAATATAATACTAACTAATTTCAACGTCGTGTTTCAGTTCTCTTGCTATCACAGGTACTGGCGGAAACATTCTTAAAGTTTCAAGAATGACCCTTTCCAAGTACTTCAAATTAATGGTGTCTTCAAAGGTGGCTGGCCTGTTCGAGTCACCGAAGATTTCATATAGTTCTTCATACACTTTGGCTTGTATATCTTGATGCACACCTAACAGACATAAGACAAAGCTAGAGCCAGCAGCTGTTGTGTCGTGACCCTGAAATATATAAATTAGCATTTCATTTATTATACACATCAAAAATTTCGAGCCTACTTAGGAAATGACACAACTGAAAAAGTTGTGGTCCTTGAAAAGGTGTCGAAACGTCGGGAAATAAAATAAAAACTTTATAAACTCAAAATCTACATATTTTCATGGCTTTACTTATATATCGTTAATTTAGCCTTCCGCTGAGCCTACAGCTTTGCCCGCGTGATCTACACGAAGATATCCCGCGGCAATGGTATATTTTTCCGGGATAAAAAGTAGCCTATGTCACTCTCCAGCACCCAAAATATTCCCATACCAACAATCACGTCGATCGCTTGCTCCATTTTGACGTGAAAGACGGACAAAAAACAACCAAATAAATAAACAAACAAACAGACTTTGACATTTATAATATTAGTATGGATTAGTAAGAATCAAAATGATGAGCCTGAAACTCTTTGACTTACTTCAAACATAATGGTATCCACTTCCTCTTTGATCTCATGATCGCTTATAGTGTTTGTGCCATTCTGAGCCGATTCAATCATTAAATCTAAGAATGCTAAGCGTTTCTTCTCCCCTAAAAAAAAATGTTTGTGTTAAAGTGTCGATTAATTAAATGAACAATTATAGGGGTACATTAGAACAACGTCATATGGCTTCCGTCAATGGTGAAACTGCATAAATACATTATTATCAATCTTTTATCAATGCTCAATACAATTTTTAATAGTGTTATTATTTAAACCACCTCTGTGGTCTAGTGGTCACACCACCAGTATCAGACCCAAAGGTCCTGGGTTCAATTCCCAGTTGGGGTACGTATTCCGTACTTCCGTACCTCCGTCAATGGTGAAACTGCATATACATTATTATCAATCTTTTATCAATGCTCAATAAAATTTTTAATAGTGTCATTATTTAAACCACCTCTGTGGTCTAGTGGTCACACCACCAGTATCAGACCCAGAGGTCCCGGGTTCAACTCCCAGTTGGGGTACGTATTGTATTCGGTTTGGCTGGTGGTACGAGTTGTCTTTACTCCGCCTGGCTATCTACCACCATATTATCTAAGACTTGGGCCATAACAACGATGTTTTCAGCATTGTTGTGTTCCGGCAGTTAGATAATATAAGATAGTCAGCTCCTCAGTGGTTGAAGATTTCGGGAGCGCTTCCACCTTCAGTCTTATCACCATTTTACATCTGGTGTAATGAAGGTTAAGTACTATCCGTTTTGAATAAAAACAATTTTATTTATTTATCTATAAAAGGGGAGTAAGCCTTGAACACGAAGAATAGCTTCGTAGCAAAACATTTTTATTTATTTTTTCTCACCAACATCATTCTCATCTATAAAGTCCAAATCATCTCGATATCCTTTAAATACATTGTCAGCGTCTGTAGTTTTAACTTGGGATTTAATATTACTTGACTTATCATCTTGAGTAAGTTCTTCTAACGTAGGAGGAATTATGCCTTTAGCTTTGTTAAGCATGTAAGCCTCCTTCTTACTTTTAATCACCTGTAAAATGCATGATTTTTATGTCAATAAATTATAATTATCTCCTATATTAATTTTGCAATCATATTATACTCGAAATAAGAACCTTTTTTGTAAGTCCATGAATAATGTCCAAAAGCTCGTTTTGCTTTTTTGATAAAGATGAAAATTTGAAAATGAATTCTGGTCGTAGCCACCACTTATAATGTCTTTGATGTACTATATCACACATTCTGAAAATATAGGAATTTGAATAGGGTATTTGACTGTTATTGAAATGTAGATATTTAATTATGATATTCAGAAATATAACAATATTGAATAACAAATGTGAAAAAAGAAATTCAATTTGTATTATTTATAACAAGCGAATTATGAGCTATTTAATTGTGACTCTAGCTGTCTCTTTCTAAAACGAAATTTTCTATAGCGAGAGTATGGCGCTACCAGCATGTGACGTCACTGGCTGATAGCGCTCTCCTTGTCTAATTTGATATTCTATATCACTGAAAATATGCAAGATATTTGAAAATAAATACCTATGTTGTATTGCTACCATTGCAATAAACATTTTAATCCAATATTTTTTTTTGTCGAATACCCTATTGAACGTCTAAGTATTAATTGGAGTTGAATAGTAACGAAAAATTGGTAGAAGCTTTATTAGATATCTTTTTGGTTTTATATAAGCCTACAAATATTTGACTGCTTACTTCATAACGGCCATAGCATAATCGAAACCTGACTCATCTTGAGTTTTTCTAGTAATACCCATAGCGGTTTCTGAAACAATGCAATAATTAAATTCTGTAAACGGAACAATACTTGACTTGACCCTTTAACATCATGTGGTATGATTGTGCGCAATATTAAAATCATTGCCAACGAATTAGCATGCAATGAATAAATCGATGACGCTTTGCATTTTGCATTCAGCATAATGAAAAACGTTGCATGGAACTTTATAGATCAGTGACCCAAAACAATTTGTGAAATTACCAAGTAAGATATCAACAGTGACTCCGCTCATATAGTCATGTACATCGATTATTTTTCCAATTTCTGGCCTCATTTTTTCAACGACATTTTTACTGTTTTGGTTGAAGACGCTGACGAAAGATTTAAGAATGTTTATGTGGAAGGTGGGAGCTATCATTTTCCGATGGGATCGCCATTTTGAACCTGTAAAATAAAACATAATGTGAAACGCTCCTGGCTGGAGGAGCCGGAGAGCAAGAGTTCAGAAATAAAAGATGTATATAAAATTAAATGTATAATTCGGTTAGACCGTTTTAAAATGAAATTACAGGGGGGGTAACTGGCTCGGTGATCGGCGTTGGAAGTCTAAGGTCAACTTAGCTTTATAACTTCCTAAGGAGAGGTGAAGCCGCTAGGGTTTAGGGGCAGCGGGTTCTGTTCCGGGGTAGACCGGAGCAGTGCAGACCTCTAGCGGTTAAGCGCGCAGGAGCAGGTGGAGAGCGGCACGAAGTAAGCAGGTACTCGGCGTGTAGGTAGACCGGAGCAGGTAGGTACCGGAGTGACTCGGGGAGATGTTGCCCGGAGATACGACCCCAATTATGTTGGGGCGAGAAACCAGAAAAAGGAGAAATCTTTAGCGAATTCTCCTTTATATATTAAAAATCTTCCAGAACATTCTGGCTGTAAGTAGGGTTATAATTTTTTTGCATAGATAGATTCAACTTGTCATTGGATTTTAATCATACAGCCAAGGCACCGACTAATTACGTCGCGAAGATTTCAGAATTATCTGGAAGATTAATTTAGTAAAATCTATGGCGCGCGTAAGACAAAATTGCTTCCAATAGACTATTTATGTTGTTACGTTAAGAAATGCAATATAAATATGCACGAAACTACAATCAAAGTATTTCGCATACAGATCACAGTCTGCCACGGAACGCGCGGCGGTTTATAGCTATGTTACTTCGGAACATCGCAAACAAACAGACAGCTGAGTGGCATCTGACATTGACAGCTCCTATCACATAAATACAATAGAACTGAATAGACCATATTTGTTTATAATTGTAATGATTTTTTCATAAAATTAATAGTTGGTGCGATTATTATGGATAAAACAATGAAAGAAGTAAGTAAAAATGGCAGCCGTTACATATCCCCCTTTTTAGAGAAGGATTTTGCCTGGGAAAAATCCACTAAGAAACACAAAACCACCGAATACAAAACTAAGGTTTAGAGTAGCAGTATACAATAAGATAAGCTAACTGTACGTTATCGACAGTAAAAGTAACACCATAAAATTGACGAGAGGTATCGACAACCAGTTCAAGACTAATCGAATAGAACGGTACAAGGACCAAGAATCGCAAGACAGGAGAAGAATTCCAGTTATTTAGTGTAACTGAATCAACATTCCCGTTGAGAATGCTAATGTTAAAACAATGCGAAATTAAAAATAAAATAGTCGAGAGATAAACTTCATGCAGACACAATTCAAACGAACAGGTTCCCTAGCTATAAATGTATTTAATTAAAATTATATTTATGTATAATTTTATGCAATAAAAGCCCTAGCTAAAAATAATCAGATTAAAAAGTAAAAAACGATGACCAACAATTTATTCAATACATCTAAAACAAAATTTTGCTATAAAAAGGTAAAAATAACGACGAAGACTAATACTTTGTAGAATTTCTATTTAAAAAATTTATTTAATTTAGGAATAGTTATTTATTTTAAAATCTTTAATATGCCAGGAACCTAGATTTTTCCCATTCATATCTTCAAGTTCATAAACTAGAGGAGATAGTTTAGATTTAATGAGACATTTTATATATTTAGGAGCAAGTTTTTTAGAAAACTGCTTATCCTTATCACTTTGATAATAAGTTTTTCTCCAAACAGTATCACCAACGTTAAAGTTATAGTTTTTGCGACGAAGATTGTAATGTCCAGAGTTTCGGGAATGAGACTTGATAAGAGAACTTTGCACTTGGTCCATTATTTTTCTAAGTTTACCCGTGTTTTCAGCATACACATCCCTAGGCGCAAAAACAATTTCATCGGACAGATCAACATCAAGATAGTGAGAACCGCACGACACTAACTCTCTCCCGTAAACCAGAAATGACGGAGTATAACCTGTGACTTCACTGACGGCTGTATTAAGTGCGAATTGTATTTTGGGAATGTTGTTATCCCAGGACCTGTGGTCCTCTTCAATAAAGGTGGAAACAGCAGTCATGATGGTTTTATTATAACGCTCAACCGTGTTTACCTGTGGAGTATATTTAGGAGTAAAGCGTACGTTTGGTATTTTATATTGAGAAAACATGTGATTAAGCTTTTGACTGACAAACTGCTTACCGTTGTCCATCAAAACAGTACTAGGAATGCCATGAACAAGAAAGACTTTCTCTTCAATTAAACTAGTTATAATGTCGGCAGTAGCACGACGGATAGGGAACAAAAGCGAGTATTTCGAAAAACAACAAGTGACTACAAGTAGCATAGTATTCTGTTTTCTAGATATAGGTAAGGGACCAACCAAGTCCACACTTATCATTTGGAATGGTCTAGAACATTCCTTAGGTCGTCCCATAAATCCTAAGGTAGGATGATTTGCATGTTTGTGAGAGTTACAAGCATCGCACTCATTAACGAATTTTACGACATCTTTATGCATGCCAGGCCAGAAGTAATTTAAAGAAATTCTTTTAAAAGTTTTAAATATCCCTAAATGTCCAGAAGTAGGATTATCATGATAGTCTTTAAGTATATCAATTCTAGATTCTTTAGGAACAACTTCCTTCCATTCAAATTCTCTAGTTAAGGGATTTATAGTTTTTATGAAGCGATATAACTTATTATTATTTATTTTATAATTGGTAAAAGAGGTAGGGGAATTTTGACAACCGGCAAATAGCTCCAAATACCAGGGATCAAGTACAGGAGGTGAAGAAGATCGGTTGACGCTATCTATAGCCGCTACAGGCACCGCACGGGACAACGAATCTGGAACGACATTATCCTTGCCACGTCTATGTTTGATGTCGAAGTTGAACGCAGAAAGACGTACTCCCCATCTGGCAAGTCGACCTGTAGGGTTATTAATATTTAGAAACCATTTTAAAGACGAATGATCAGTAAAAACGGTAAATTTACGGCCATTATCCAAATAACAGCGCCAATGTTCTATAGACACAATTACTGCGAGCGCTTCCCGCTCCGTAGTGCTATAGTTTCGTTCTTGTGCCGACAAGGACTTGCTCATATAGGCTATAACTTTCTCTTCGCCATTTAAAATTTGAGTTAGTATAGCTCCAATCCCGTAATCACTAGCGTCGGTATGGACTTGAAACGGTTCAGAATAATCCGGACAAGATAAAATCGGAGGGGACGTTAAACACTCTTTGAGCTTCTTGAAGGCAGTTTCTGCTTCTGGTGACCAGGCAAAAGGAATTGCATTCTTACCCTGAGAGGTAAGTTTGTTCAATGGTGCAGCCAATGAACTAAAATTGGGAATAAAACGACGATACCAAGAAGCAGTACCTAAGAAACGACGAACTTCCTTCCTGTTAGTAGGAGTAGGATAATTCACAATGACCTCAATTTTCTCCGGATCGGCGTGTAGCCCATTCGAATCGACCATATAACCCAAATACTTTAATTTTTCTCTGAAAAATTGACATTTTTCGAAATTTATAGTTAAATTTGCGAACTTTAGTTTCTCCAAAACTCGTAAAAGTAAAGAAATGTGCTCCTGAAAGGAATTAGACACAATTACTACGTCATCAACAAATACATAGACCTTATTTTCGAATTCAGGACCATAAAACAGCAAATCTACCAATCTTTGCTGCGTGGCAGGTGCATTGGTCAACCCAAAAGGCATAGACTTAAATTGGAAGGTTCCTCTAGAGGGAATATAGAATGCAGTCTTACATCGGTCTTCAGGCTTAATTAATACCTGCCAGAACGATTTAGATAGGTCTATACTCGATAGATACTTAGCATCCCTAAGGTTATCTAGGATTTCAGTTATATAAGGTAAGCTGTAAGCATCTTTGCGAGTGACAGAGTTTAGTTTCCTACTGTCGAGACAGAATCTATACTCGCCATTCTTTTTGGGAGTAAGAAGCACGGGATTAGACCAAGGGCTCTCACATGGTTCGACAACATCTTCTTTCAACATCTCGTCCAGTTGATCGGAGAGAATTTGTTGCTTCTGAGGGGACATTCTATAGTAACGTTGTCGAATGGGAACAGAGTCACCTGTATCTATAGCGTGAGTGATCAACGAAGTACGACCTAAACCACATTTTTCATAGGAAATGCTACGAAATTGAGAAATAATATTATCAGCGTTTTCCTTTTGTTCGTTGTTAAGTTGAGCGTACGAACAAATTTGTTTAGGATCGTCAAGAGCAATATTAGATATATTAAATTCGTTAGACTCATCCAGCAAAAGGCTATCGAGTTCACTCGGAAACAACTCGAACTTCCTCCAGAAATCCATACCAAGAATTAAATTGTTTTTAATTTCCGGCACAACAAATAATTTAATATGAATAGTTTTATTTTTAAAATTTAAAGGTAGAATAACATATTTAGAGGCAGTAAAAGTTTGACCACCAGCTGCAGAAAGCTGTAACGGGTCACAAGAATAAAGTTTATTATTAGGATTTAATATATATTCCTGATAATTATTCCCAAGTAAGGATATGCCGGAACCGGTATCTAAAAGACCAACGACATGATTATCACCAATAATAACAGAAATATACGGTCGAGAAAAATTAATTTCAGATTCCGGGATTGGAGACTCAGAATGACTATGAGATAGATTCGATATAATAGATAACCATTCTTTCCATTCAGCTTCATCGCAACGACTAGAGAATCTCGAGCGAAGCTGCCTAGTTTCACAATCCCGATCAATTAGTTTTTTTGATTGGTAGGCTTATTGCAATCCGGACATTCGGGGGTGCGAACACCATCTTTGCCACACTTAAAACAAACTATTGTTCGTGGTTGAGTACAGTTTTTCAAATTATGCGTGTTAGAACGACATCTAGGACAATATATATTATCATTGTTCACAGCTGAAACAAATGACTTATTAGTTTTAGTAAAAGGTTTATTAACAACCGGAGTGCTAGTAGCACCGCGGTAAACGAACTCCGTAGCTAAGTTCGACATATTAGAAGCAGAAGGCTCAACAAAATTTGCCACTTGACACTGTATTTTTTCAACGTGTTGACAAATAGCTTTAAGATCGTCGATGGAGTTTATCACCGAAGACGGAGTAAGAGCATTAGCGTAGCAAGGCCTAATATTAGTAAGTAAAATTTCTAATTTATCTTCCTCTGATATTGGTTTCGTGAGGCGAGAAAACATAACCTCCATTACGGAAAGATATATAGCAATTGGTTCGTTAACACCCTGGGTACGAGCTCTAATATCCGATTTAAATTGAGAGTCATAGTTTTTCGGAAGAAAATCAGCCTTCAGCAAGGCTACTAACTCTGCCCAGGTATTTACTTTTGGCCTGGCACAACGAAACCAATACAAGGCGTCGTCGGTAAAAATTTCGTAACCAAACGACAAAACCCTACTATAATCTATGCCCCTAGCTGTGACAAACTCGTCAACCTTTTGAATAAAGGAAACAACACAAGTTTTCCCGTTGAATTTAAGTTTAGTGAAATCGGAAAGAGCCCGATCGACAGTAACATTAATAATAGACTCCGTCGCGTTGACTTGCTCTCGGCTGGAAGTAGAAGGACCGGGGAGCAAAGGGTCACCCGCATTCGCGCCTGAGACAGGTGTCTCCCTAGGTTTTAAAGTGGACAGTTCCTTGTCTTGGGCCTTCAAGCCGCGCTTGCATTCAGCAAGGGCACCCAATAATAACGCGTCCTCGGCCGCATCAACTCTACCGAGCCGATGAAAAACGTGGTTAAGAATAACCTCCGTTCTCAAATAAACACCTCTATCAAATTTAGATTTTAATAATTCTAGGTTTTTATTGGATTTGTTTAATGCGGCTGAGATGCCGTCTAAGTCGTCAGCAGAAGACAAATGCGAGGCTAAAATCTCCTCAGAAGGAAGTTCTTTAGAGATCTTTGTAATTTGCTTCCTTAAATCGGCCAGGTTATCAGCCGGTGTTTCTCCGCGAAGTCCGACTTCGTATTCAAGTTCCGACTTTTGTAAGGAAAGAAAATTTATCCTACGCACAGCCATATTTAAGTACGTTAGGTGAGTCTTTTGCGCGACGAGCCTACTCAAGTGCAACCACTACTTAAGTAACAAAAGGGGTATGTGGGTAACTATAACAGTTGTAAGTTCAATTTAAAAAAATTACAATTTAAATGAAGAAAGTAAATAACCTCCTTGTTTGAAGTAGGTTAAATGAATATCAAGGGCTTTAAGTTAAAAAGTAAAAAAAAAAAAAATAATAAGGAAAGGTAAGTAACCTCCTTTTTTTAAGTCGGTTAAAATAAAAATCACAGGCTTCCAGGTTTAGAACCAAGGAAAGGCTGATATTTAAAGAAAATATTACAGTTAAATCACCACGGTTAGCCGTTCGTTACACAAACTCAGATAAAAAAATAGGTACCCACATACGAAGCACAAAAAATAAATTAATTAATAAAGCACTGATCACCAAGCGAGCCTGAAATGAGCTGGGCGCCACTGAAACGCTCCTGGCTGGAGGAGCCGGAGAGCAAGAGTTCAGAAATAAAAGATGTATATAAAATTAAATGTATAATTCGGTTAGACCGTTTTAAAATGAAATTACAGGGGGGGTAACTGGCTCGGTGATCGGCGTTGGAAGTCTAAGGTCAACTTAGCTTTATAACTTCCTAAGGAGAGGTGAAGCCGCTAGGGTTTAGGGGCAGCGGGTTCTGTTCCGGGGTAGACCGGAGCAGTGCAGACCTCTAGCGGTTAAGCGCGCAGGAGCAGGTGGAGAGCGGCACGAAGTAAGCAGGTACTCGGCGTGTAGGTAGACCGGAGCAGGTAGGTACCGGAGTGACTCGGGGAGATGTTGCCCGGAGATACGACCCCAATTATGTTGGGGCGAGAAACCAGAAAAAGGAGAAATCTTTAGCGAATTCTCCTTTATATATTAAAAATCTTCCAGAACATTCTGGCTGTAAGTAGGGTTATAATTTTTTTGCATAGATAGATTCAACTTGTCATTGGATTTTAATCATACAGCCAAGGCACCGACTAATTACGTCGCGAAGATTTCAGAATTATCTGGAAGATTAATTTAGTAAAATCTATGGCGCGCGTAAGACAAAATTGCTTCCAATAGACTATTTATGTTGTTACGTTAAGAAATGCAATATAAATATGCACGAAACTACAATCAAAGTATTTCGCATACAGATCACAGTCTGCCACGGAACGCGCGGCGGTTTATAGCTATGTTACTTCGGAACATCGCAAACAAACAGACAGCTGAGTGGCATCTGACATTGACAGCTCCTATCACATAAATACAATAGAACTGAATAGACCATATTTGTTTATAATTGTAATGATTTTTTCATAAAATTAATAGTTGGTGCGATTATTATGGATAAAACAATGAAAGAAGTAAGTAAAAATGGCAGCCGTTACAAATGATTCACGCGAATAATATTTTCAACCTCGTTAAGGTTCGCGGCCGTTGCAATTACTGGCCTACTGCCTAAGTGAGGTAGAATCAATTATTTGATAAAAGTTATCTTTTTCAGCTATGAACAACATTAAACCGCACAGCCTGTTTATTATCTTAAATTGTGTTATATTCTATACAGTTCTATGTAAATAAATAATTAAGTATTGGACACCAGCTTGAGCACTAGTATTATGGAAATTGCAAACAATGTCGGGTAAAACCACATGCACCCAGACCCGAGGAAATATGGAAAAGTTCATTATCAATATTTACCCGAGCGGGAATCGAACCCGATACCTCTAAATATAGCGGCACCTTGAAAACCGATGCGTTCACCAGCTCGTCGTCGAAGTTCTATATGTATATGTATTTTAGAAATGAACGTAAAACTCATCGTTTATGTAACAATTCGCTGACTGCAGTGGAGCAGGTATTACTTAAATACAAACAAAAAATAAACCATAACTAGTTGTCCGACTATGTTTATTTACCTGAGCTGATCAGAAGTCCCTCTCCAAGCCAGGGTTTGAAGAAGTTATATTCTGCAGACTTATCAATGTGGACATGGCTGTTCAGAATGACTTCCACGTCGATGGCATCGTTGAGGAAGACGAACAGTTTTGGTCCCAGCCAACCTCTCACCACGTTGCCGTATCTTTCACCCAATTCTAAAGCGAGACCCACTACATCTGAAATAGTAACTTTATTATCATGTCAAGGAATTGGGCTCAACAAAAGAGTGTGGATTAATAAAATCCACACTAGTGGATATAAACACACTATAACGTAGCTAAGGTCCCGCCCGGTAGGTAAAAAGTGAATATTTATATAATATATTATAATTATCTATCATATGTTTGATAAAATATGCATGGTTATATTTCTTTCTACCTTATCACAATACACTTTATATTGGGCCAATCGCGAATTGGACCAACCGCGAATTGGACCAAACGCGAATTGGGCCAACTGCGAATTGTCCCAACTGCGAATTGGACCAAGTGCTAATTAGGCCAACTGCGAATTGGACCAACTGAGAATTGGACCAACCGCGAATAATGTGAATTGGACCAATCGCGAATTGGGCCAAATGCGCCTAAAGGTCTAGTTTTTACTACACACGGTTTTGCCCGCGTGTGGTCCCCGTTTCGGTGAAAATACTGGGATAAAATAAATCCCATGACACCCGGGAATAATGTAGCTTTCTAATTTTGAAAGAACTTTTAACTCGGTTCAGTAATTTCTGAGTTTACCCTATACAGACACACAAACGTAAAAAAAAAACAAATCTTTCCACGAAAATCGACCCATCTCACAATTTTTCTAATACTTACTTCATTTTCAATTTTTTCAATAATAAAAATTCATTACGAATGTAAAAAAGTAAGTAAGTTCAGCCTTAACATCAGGTGTAATGAAGGCTAAGTGCTACCCCGTTGTAAATAAGAAAAAAAAATTAAAAAACTTTCCTCTATAAAATGTTAATATAGATTGTAATCAGCCATTTGTAATATCCACAGGGCTTTCTCTTAATTAGATAAAGAGATAAGGCCCTGGATCCATCACACTATAATGCAGATTTGTGGCTATTGTTGGGGTCCAACGGTATCAAGTGAGAGCTAACTTTTGGTTCGCGTAAGTGTATATATTCTTTGCTTTTGGTCAATAACGTCCTATTGCAGACCAGCCGATTCCAACGGCCAATATCGAAAGTACTAACCACTGCCTAATTTAGCTCCCTTTATAATAAAAAAAAAACAAAGTTTTTTATATATCCACATTTTGAACACCGAGTTCTTACCAGAAGGCTTTTTCCCAAGAGCCAAAAGAGCATTGCCGAATATCGGAACTGGTGGCGGGCCCGGAATTTGGTTGCCGAGCCTGTAAAATCTGGATTTCTGTTGTCTTTTGTAGAAAAGGAAAAGACCAGAAGCAATGATGAGCAGGGTGTAGAAGACCAGCCGGTCACAGGTGGACTGGCTGCCTTCCAATTTGTCTGGCACTGCTGACATGGTGATGGTTCTAAATCTGAAGAATAAAAACAAGAGCTCTTGTCAGAAAAAAAAGTAGAAAAATACACGTCTCTAAGTAACGAATACCCCAATTATGGGACAAGTGGTAATTTTCTTCTATTATTTATCTTTAAAAATCTTAACTTTTTAACACAGAATCAAAAACAATTGATGTTTTTACTATTTCCAATCACAGGAAAACATCAGCAGATACTATCATGTCAGTACAAAGCTATAGCATTATGTCCAAATAACATACATGTACTTAAGTAAAGTCGTCAGCTCATCAAAGTTTAATTCGTTGACCTTGAGCACGCTTTTGACGTTTACCCACGTAATAAAGGATTTAAAAAAGAGCAACGATAAGGTTGACGTACTGTCATATATTATTGTGTCCAATATATCTGAAAGTATCTGCTTATTTCATATCATTGACAACGGTTGTTTCATAATTTAGTGCTTATCGAGACGTTATTCGCATTAAACACTTATCTCTATTAACATGAGCTGAGAGATTTTGATTTTAAATTTTGCTTTTACTCTGATTTCTCGTAAAGTATTGATTGATATATTTTTATTTTATTTAAATTTGTATTTTATATGCTTTATTTTAGTTTTGGCTAGTATTCTTTAGATGTCATGGTGTATGTCTTGTTGGTAGTCCTTTAATAAATAAACAAAGAGGGGGTGCCCCATTTAAATCATCAATACTTACCTACTAATTCCTTTTTTGAGCAGGCGAACTACAAATTAATATTTATCCAACACAAACCCAAAACAAAAGTGATATTAAATTATAAAGTTAGCACTAAACTCACTACATTAGTATCGCAACAAGATAAAAATGGAGTTTAATTCCAAAACTACATTACAAATTGAAATAATTAGCGTTCGCTACATCTCAATGATTTGATGAGAATGAAGGATTCGCACTGATTTTAAGAGAAATCAAATTCTTACCTACAAGTAACCTTGACCCTTCTAAGTAATACCTGAAGCGTGTAACAAACTATCAATGTTATGAATTAAGTATGTACCACATACTCGTACATAGTATTAAACTTGTTACTCGGCATCAATTAACTCGGGCCTGAAACCCACTTAGAGGCGCTGGTTTATTCATGATCTTGTATGTTGATCTATTTTATAATGAAAATATGCTGGGATGTGTATGGCCTGAAATAATAATTCTCATCACAAAAAAAACTGATTGTGGTGAGAAAGGTAACTAACTACATCACAACGTCTGTGTTTTCATTTTCATTTTTGAAATATCATTATATGAATGTTCCAAAAAAAAAATCACACTTCGTTTTAAGCCCTCAGCGTTAAAAAGTGATAGCAAAATTCGACGACTTATTTAAATTTTTACTTTTTTTTTTTCTTTAGCGATTGTCAAATATCTGGAAAGGTATTTCTTTCGCGTGTGGGGGTAGTAATATCTTCACATTGATGAAATTATCCATTTTTAACCATAAAAATTGCATTCACAATGCAATTTTTATGGTTGAAAAATGGAAAATGAAGTATTTAGAAAAAATCGACCCGTTTCACAATCAGCTCCGATGGGTCTCGAACCCACGACCTTTCACTATCCGGGCGACTGCTCTAACCACTGAGCTACGGAGTCGTTACGAGAAGCGTCGAATTTATCAAATACTTCTTACACGCTGTATATATTGTGAGACGGGTAAATTTTTTCTAAATACTTCATTTTCCATTTTTCAAAATTCGACGAGTCATGTAAGCCTTTCGGTATCTTAGTTGGTCAGAGCATCGGGCCGGATTCCCGGGGGCGCGGGTTCGAATCCCGCCTGAAAGTTACTTGCAGGGCTGGTGATTTTGTACATATCACAATTTTTCCTTTACTTATTAGAATAGCATTGCGAATGCATTAAGGTGGGTGTTTGACTGTTGTTGAAATGTAGATATTTAATTATGACATGCGAAAATATAACATTATTGAATAACAAATATGAAAATAGAAATTCAATATGTATTATAACAAGCGAATTATGAGCTACTTAATTGTGACTCTAGCTATCTCTTTCTAAAACGAAATTTTCTATGGCGAGAGTATGGCGCTATAGAAATGTGACGTCACGTTTCTATAGCGCTCTCCTTCTCTAATTAGTAAGTTTGATGCTCTATATCGCTGAAAATATGCAAGATATTTGAAAATAAATACCTATGTTGTGTTGCTACTAGTTAAATAAACATTTTAAGTCAATAAAAAAAATTCAGTCAAATACCCAATTGCTAGAGTCGACGCTCGATTTCATACAAATAAGATAGACACTAGTATGGCGCGGCGTCATGTCGCTTGCAGTTGTCATCCGAGACGCCCGGTTCGAACCGGATTTAAATCTTAATGTTCATTTACTACTTACATTACATATTACCATTTACTTAGTTTAATTAAATAGCGGTAACCATTAGCCGATAGTCAATTCAAACGGTTTTAAGTGATTTTTGATTCACGTGAGAAAATAAATAGCTAATGTGACTAAATGTGTCTAATAAGCTAATGGTGTAAACACTATGAGACAGTAATAAAGCACTTAGCAAATAAATAACTTCTAAGATAATGAAGACACGCGAGATAAAAATTTCTTTGTTTGAATAGGATAGGGATTTGTTGATAAGACAAATAGCGATGTCTCACTCTTATAATCGGATAATATCGCGTTTCATGTTTCCTATACATTCTTTCCGCTTGACTAGTACTATCAGGGACAAATTCAGTGAACCACTTCTAACTTATTTTCGTATGGCTGGTGCCACATCATTCACGCGCAGACCTATTTACTATTTTTCTCACTCATGCTCTAAAATGTTAACATTAATCGAATGATCAACCAAACCATCCTCGACCATGCAAATTACTAGCTTCCCGTTCTCGGCTGTAATATACTATTGTTAGGAATTAAACTAGAAGAGAACGATACATAATAAATTAGGGATAGAGACTGCAAATGAAAACGGTGAGACGCCATGCGCCAGCCACACGAAAAGAAGTAAAAGGTGGTTCACTGAATTCGTCCATGGTTGTACGTCGCCTTATAATTCAAGTTTAACTCGCCTTGAGATGGATGAGACATATTAATTGTCAAGTGCTCTCCAACTTGTGTTTGATACGACCCTTGGGCAAAGACATTCAAATACAGCACTATACTGTGACAACCCTACTTTGGTCGCCCTATACTGTGTACTCCCGTTAGTTAAACAATATACAAATAATGTTTAGTTTAGTCTAATATAGAATTTTGTCGTGAGTTATTTAATTTTTTCTTTTTTGCATTCACAATGCAACGGAGTCGCAACGACTCCGTAGCTCAGTGGTTAGAGCAGTCGCCCGGATAGCGAAAGGTCGTGGGTTCGAGTCCCATCGGAGCTGGTTGTGAGACGGGTCGATTCATTTTCCATTTTGTCGTGAATTAACATCTTATTTTAAACCCCTATGGTGGATTAAAGTGGATTTAAAAGAAATTTATTTTTGTGAGGTTTATACGAACTATTATACCAATAATCATTAGGCTCTTTTGGATCAGCCCTCGTATAATAATATGTGCAATAAAAAAATCATAAATTAATTCATATACTCATTCTTGTAGATTATTACCTTAAAAAATATCCTGTTCAAAGATCCGGAACTACCGGAAGCATCTGTTTTAAGTATGCATTTTGGGTATTTTATGTATTAACCTGTGGTGCAAACTATTCTCGAGCGTTTTAGATATTCAATTAAAGGCAACGACAAAATAATAGTGTTTTTTTTTTATATAATAGTGAAAAAGAGCGAATAACACAAGTTTCACTTCTGTTTCTGTCGAATCTTTCTCGCCCGATCGAAACTTTTCTTAAACTAAGAAGAGTTACTAAACTAAAGAGCGTTTGTAAGTACCAAAATGTCCTAAATAAGTGGTCCAACCAAACAATGTGCACAAGCAATTATCTGATCAATAAGTAGGTCGCAGCAGTCTATAGGCATAGGCCTATTTAATGCATCTGTTAGGCACTACAGAGTTACATATAACAGACGACATACAATTAAAACAGACTTCAAAAGTACATACCTGCCAACTGAAAAGGAAAAAATAATATCTTTAAAGTACTTACCTATCTTTTTGAGCTCGTTACCTTTTTCTGGCTTTTTCTTGCTGCTGGCTGGTACCGACCTCGAAAAGGTAGGTGCTTCAGAGATATTATTATTTCCTTTTCTTTTCATTTAATTTTTAGTGTATATTGTACCGTAACTCATATACTCCTGAACCGTTAGAATAAGATAATGTGCAGTTTTGATGAAACTTGAACTGTTTCCTAAGTTGGAATACACCTTTTTTAATCATAGAATCATCTCGATATGACTTTTAGTTTTCGAGATATTCGAGGACAAACATACACTTACGAAATTTAGCACAAGTTCTTGGAAGCCTAAATGGAACGCTATCCTCGAATATTATCCAATTCCAACAATATCACATACATACAGGTCATACTGACGACCTCCTTCTTTTTGGAAATCGGTTAAAAATGACAAATTACAACTATGATGAAAGCTAAAGTACTGTAAAACTTCGATATTTTTTCATAGTTTGCTCATTGTATTCCTTATCTTTACCTAAATAATGAGATGTTGAAAACTTAAAAGTAAGTAGGTATTGCTTTAATTTTCCCCAGCAGCCATAATAAGTTATTGGCTGATGATGATGATGGACTATGCCCTACTTTATTTGCATTTAATCAGTTTTTTGTGTATTTTTTATATTTTTATAATTGTATTTTTTTTCTCTCTCCTTGTAAAATTGTGTGATATGTGCCAATAAATATTTACTTACTTACTTTATGTCTTTATTAGCACAGTCTTTGCTATAACTATACTCAATTTGAATAATATAAGTATTCTGAGTTTGAGGTAGATGTAGGTAGAGCGATATTGCTCTTCCAAAACATTCAGGAGTTATTGGTATCTCTAACTCTACATATTTTATAGTCGCTCATCATATGTCGCTTCCCACCGTTTTCGCGTAGATCTTTAAAACTTAAAACTACCCAAAGTATTTTGATGCAGTTTTCATCAATAAAACCAACATATTATTATGTACTAGCTATTGTCCGCGACTTTTACTGGATATTTTTCGTTTTCCTATACATCCACTTAAAGATTATTTTTCGTGATATTTTCCACTCTGATGATGATCTACATAATATTCATTACCTTATAAGTAACGGGTGTCCCAAAAGTAGGTATAGGATGATTTGTCTTAATAAAACGCGAATGGATTGGAATTTCTTCGTAGTTTTATTTTATTTTAAAGAAGAGACTTGTACAATTTTATCTGAATAGAATATCTGCTAAATGGCCGCCACGGGCATTTTTGCTATGTGCAAGTTTTTCATGACACTTTCACACATTTCGCTGCTAATTTCATACATTTCGCTACTTATTTCACCAATAACTCGGCGAATATTTTGTCTATATTGTCTATGTTTTGTGGATCGTTGGTGTAGACTTGATCTTTAACGTAGCCTCAAAGAAAAGAATCCAGTGGCATCAGATGGCAAGATCTCGGTGGCCATTTGAAATCTCCTTTTCTTGAAATCACGAGATTTTTCGACCTTTCGATTTTCGTTAAATATTTGTAAAACTTCTACGCGCTGTTTTATTGTGAAACGCTCCACGATTAATTTTACATGTGTCAAGATGAAGTATGTCAAATTTCAACCCGCCATCTTGAATATTTCGGAAATAGCGCGAAATTCAAATCCTATACGTACTTTTGAGACACCGTTTATTTAATTTTATCTTTTTCTTATCGGAAATAAGCATTTTTTTCCGATGCATATAAGCATCTAAGTGCTATTTTTCAAAGTTCATAATTTTTTTTAACGTAAGGTAAGTATTTGTTTGAGATTGATACCACTCTACTCCAATCAAAAACTTGTAAACAAACAAATAAAGAAATTTAATTAATTTATGTAGATTTTGTTACATTTCTAATATAAATACCTAAAACGACAGGACTTAACCAAACCAAACGAAATAATAAACAAACTTTAATTGTTATTTTTACTTTGTGCATAATAAAATGATAGAAATAATTTGTAATATTATCAATTTACTAAATAAAAAAATATTCGATTCAAGATGATTATGTAATTCTAAAATATTGTGAGTTGTACCTGCAATAGGTACTCGTTAGTATAAATTTAATATCGTATAAAAATTTATCGATGTTAGCATATCATACAAAATGTAAAAGAAAACTTTATATTTTAGTTGTCATTAATGATACTAATTGTAGGTAATTCTAAAATAAATCATATTGGCATGAATAAATATTTATAAATATCACAAAACTGTTCATAATACAAAAAAAAAAAACATACGTAAGAAAAGAATTTTTATTACGTACCCTACCTCAGAGTCGGTCGACATACCTGTTCAAAACCAGTTAAAAGGTTTTATATGTATAACTAAGGTTTTATTAACGATAACGAAAAATCTTACTTATTAGTTCTTCTGAGACTGTGAGTAAATAAAAACATACGTCACTGGCCAGCGTAGCGGTTGGCTTGTGTATAAGATAAGATAATGTGCAATCATTTGTATTAGTTCATATAACTAGCGTTTGTGGGTATACGGTGCAGTGTTGGTTTGCCCACTAGACATGGATCACGGAAAAGTGCCGGAGCTCGAGAGGATTGTCCGAATTGGGCGGGAGAACGGACTCAGTGAAACAAAACACGATCGCTGTCAAGAGAAAATAGCTGGAGAAACTCCTTTCCGGAGACAGGTGTGTGGATAAATAATTAACAATATTTATTTTTGATTTTCAGCCTGTAAAACTTTGACCGTCACTGATTAAAAATTTATTGGTACTACAAAATATCTCCGTTCCATTGCTTCAAAATAAAATTTGAATAAAGAAATCTATCCTTTTTCTTGTTCAAAAGAGGTTGGTGATATATTGTATGATCATTAAAAGTAAATCACTGGCAGGCAATGTTAAAAAGAAAAATAAAGAGTTTTTTTCCACCATCGATAAACGCATCAAAACATCGAAGAAATGAAAGATAATCAAGATTGATAGAGTGAAATGGATACAGTTCTTGATTTGTTAGCTATTTTTTTTTATAAAATAACAACAATAGTGAATAGGTATAATTTATTATTGTCTTGATGCTGGTGAAAAGTTTATTTATTTTAAGCTTATCTAACTTCTTCTGAATTAACTTAAATTCTTAGGTCAATAAGATATAAGGTGCTAAGAATTTAAGCTTATTTAGAAGAACCTTCACACACGACCTCTCCAAGAGTAGAACAGGTTCAGGGTACTTGGGTACAATTTTATATCCAGGTGCATCGAATATGCACTTTTTGTCCAAACACAAGAGTGCATTTTTAGTAAAAACCTGATGTCATACATGTGGCTCGGTCATTGTCATTTGGTGCGGTAAAAGTTTTAGAAAGGTTAAAAATAACGTATTTTGTTTTAATACTAGCTTTCCGCCCGCAGTTTCACTCGCGTGGACTACGTGACATTTGATCGGGATAAAAAGTAGCCTATGTTCCTCTACAAGCTACAAAGTATCTGTGTACCAAATTTCCGCCAAATCCGCTCAGCAGTTTTGGCGTGATTGAGTAACAAACATACAAACATCCAAACTTTCACATTTATAATATTATAAAGTAGGATAGGTAATTAGGCGACTTTCAGACTTATAATTTGTGTTAAATTTAAAAACGTTGATTAATTTGATTTATTAATCACAAATATTCAACCCATATTTTTACGTAAATCCAGACTTTCGTAGATTTTATGATTAAAGATATCATTGAGAAGGAAAAGGTTCGAATCACATGCGAAAATCTACTATGGAGCTGGTAGTTTTGTTATACTTATCATGTTGAATTAGTTATTAACGACCCTTATTTAATTTTATGAAGTACTAGCTTTCCGTCCGCGGCTTCGCCCGCGTGGACAACACGACGTTATCCCTAGGGATTGTGTTATTTTTCCGGGATAAAAAGTAACCTATGTTCCTCTCCAGGCTGCAAAGTACCCGTGTTTCAAGTTTCAGCCAAATCCGTTCAGCCGTTTTGGCGTGATTGAGTAACAAACATTCAAACATCTAAACATCTAAACTTTCACATTTATAATATTAGTAGGAAGTAGGATACTTACAAAACGTGCCTTTGTTTCATTAATTCGTTATGCATCAACGTTTTAAAGTGAAATTTAAAATTTACTGCTGTAATCTTTATTACACTCACGGTTTACAAACGGTTAAAAACATTAAACATGACAATAGAATTATGATACATCATTTTTTATAAGTAGTTACCATTATTTGAATTGAGCCTCCACAATCGACGACAAAAGAACTTTAAACAGATTTTTTTAATGAAAAATTCGTCAATACGTAGATTTTACCAAAATTATATCTTTTAAAAACGTTGAACAATATTTTGATATTGCACAGTTCTTATAAAAATACCAAGATAAGAATTTGATTGAATCAGGCGTCACTTGGCGGAAGTCCCTCAGCATTGTGAAAAACGAAATATAATATACCAAGATAAATCTTTTAAGGATATTAATATAATGTACTTACTCAGTTAATGTAAAAAAAACATTTTTATGACATTCTTTTTTTAACTGACTGAAAATTTCAGCTCAATCGGTCATTGGGAAGTGGGTCAAATTAAAGTTGCAAGATTTGACCCGAACGGAATAAATACACTGCAAGTTGTAAAGTTTTAAAAAAACCTCGTAGCTTGACATACAATTTTCTAATCATTTTTTAAGTAAGAGCAAGTATTGATAATTTGGTCATTTAATTAGTGTGACCGAACATAGTGCGTCGGCTGAGTACACAACGGCGGAATCCTTTTATCTGCATTGTCTTGTAATTATCGGAAATTGTTAATCTACGCACCAAGGCACCGTTTCTGTATGTCGCAAGCTGACCATACTAGCGGTGAGTCAAAATTAGGATGTTAATTATGAACTTTACTATCACTTAATAATACCTGCTGTTAATTTTCACGTTGACTACGTACGGTATATGTATTTCTGCTTTTATTACATTACATTGACTTAATCAATATAGGTTAACAATAACTTAAAATTCTGGTACGAGTTCGATAACCAATATATTGTGTTTTTCGTACATAGGTAGATAGTACCTACTCTAATTACTTTCGTATATTTCCAATAATTTGATCAAAATAAGCAATTTTAAAAATTACAGGCCTTTGTTTATTACCTACTAAGCTTTTATTTATTGAAAAAGACCGCCTTCATAATAAACTGCAAATAAAAACTTACTTCCCAAAACAGGTCAAAATTAAAATTAATTGAATCATTCAATTTATAGGACGAAAAAAAAGGCGCAACTTTTTCTAATTAATCTCGGAATTTACCGATCTGTCTAAGGACTCAGTTAAAAATAATGCAGTTAAATCTTCCGAAAAAGTAATATCGATGACTGTAAGTTTGATGTTCCTAGAACTATAAAAATAAATAAGTTAAATAGGTTTTTTAATTGATTGACGCTGACAAATTAATATATTTTATTTTGGAGTAAAACACAGTTTAATAAAAAAGCGACCATGACTGTAATTAATTGTCTTATCAAAGAGTTAGTAAATATTACACGATCTTTATGAATGTACTTCTCATGTTACAAGGTTTAAACTGACTGACATTGTACATATATAATATTTCTCCAGATATCACGGCATTTTTTTTTGTATTTTAACTATAGGAAATATTAAAACTCTCTAAATACTTACCTATTAGGTTTAATTGGCTAAAATCTATGATCTCTAAATCTAAGATGTGTTTATGTTTATACAGAGCTAAAATTGCTGTTGGTAATAGTTAAAAAAAAGATTTCTTCCCACTTGATAAAATGTTATCTTACTGCCACACGTAGTGTTAAAAGATAATTGGGATGAAATCCCGTTATCACAGGCTTATAAAGTTGATTAATGCTTCTAAAACACCGTACAATCTAAGGTCAAGTTCATGTAGCAACATCTTTTTGTTGGTTAATTATTTTAGCACGTTCATTACGTAAATATTGTGTAATTCATACTTAATAATATCCATACTATTATAAATGTGAAAGTGTGTTTGCTTGTTTATTTGTTTGTTTGTCCTTCTGTCACGACAAAACGGAGCAACGTATCGACGTTATTTTTGGCATTTTGGGAGCTGAAGAGTGACATAGGCTTCTTTTATTTCCGGAAGAATATCACAATCCGTGGGATAACGTCATGTACTCCACGCAAGCGAAGGCTAGTTCAATGTGTAAAGCAGTTTTTATAGTCCAAGTAAAGTTTTCAAGTCCACGATCATGTTTTTGATCGTGTACACCAAGCACGGAAACCTTCTACACCTATCTACCACCTATCAAATCTATGTAGTTTTGCACAAATATGTTTTATTTGCTGTTTCCAATCACAAAAATGACCTTATGTAACGCTGAAAAAAATTATTTACTGACTCTATTACTTGCCCGTTAATTTTTACATTGATATTCTGTATTTCTTTTTTTAGTTCCAAATTGTAAAAGTGTAGTCTTATCCACATTAATTTTAAAATTCTGACATTTAAGCCATTCAATGATCCGGTGTACGGTTCCATTTATAGTATTTTCATATATTTTTATATCTTCATCCTTAACACCTCTAAAAACGATCGTAGTATCATCAGCAAATAATATACATTCCTGAGACATGTAATTAGGAAGATCATTGATATATAGAAGAAACAATAGTGGATCCAGAATACTGCCCTCAGGTACTCTAAATTTTTTGACCATAAAGGTAGATCTTACTTTTCTAGATATCCTATTTCAGGGCACCACTTCTGAGTTTCCACACATTGTTCCCTCTGTGACAAATTACTCTTAATCCACTCGTAACATGGCCCACGTATGCCGTATTTAAGAAGTTTATTAAGAAAACGTTCATGACTAACAAAATCAAAGACCTATGTCATGTCTAAAAAGAGTTCAGTTATTGGAACCTTATCACTAATAGAACTTGTGATACTTTTAATTAATTTAAATAAAGCTAAGGAGGTATTTTTATTTTTTCGAAAACCATTCTATTCTTCTTTTATTACATTATGAGTATTCAGAAATCCGTTTAATCCACCATACTTACATAATTTTCTCTTTTAACTTCGAAAAAAATGTGACCAATGTAACCGGTCTATAATTACTTAAAAATGCCCCTATACATTTTTATAAAGCGGTTTTACAATTGATTTCTTCAAGGCATCGGGAAAAACACTTTCATATAGAAGCCTATTTTATCACAAATGAAAAAGGTCCTGCTACTACACTACTCATTTTTACGATGTCACTACGAATTTTATTAGTAAGTTAGTACGAGTATTCACTATTTTTATCAATTCTGATTTTGTAAAAGGGCTAAGAGATATTGAGGGAACTATTGATCCTATACTGTCATCGCAATTTATGTTTGATGAGCCATTTTCCGACGCACTACCTATAAAAGATTGGTTAAAAAGTTCTGTGTGACATGAACATTCTTCCCATTTATACAAATTTTTGAAATTAAATTACTAGTAACATCCTTTAAGTAAAGATATAAAGCCATAAGATTTTAAAACAAGTTTATTTCTGAAAAATGGAAAATGAAGTATTTAGAAAAAATCGACCTTTCCTAACTTCCTAGGTTTCTAAATACTTCATGTTCCATTTTTCAGTAATAAAAATTGCATAGTGAATGCAAAAAACTAAAAATTAAAATAACAAGTTTATTTGCTTATACAATTTAGGTTTAATGATACTTGGTGATTTGTATCTGACTAATCAGATTTGGAAATGTTATCAAACTTTTTGGAGTTTTTTATATTATCTTTGAAAAGCAATTTCTAAGTTATTCTGTTCAACGAGTATTAAAAATATTATTACGAACAGCGTTTATGCGTCTTTCGGCACATTCGGGATACGGCAGAAACTTGATTGGCCAGAATGAATTTATCAACTCTCGTTTTTCAGATTTTAACTTATTAATTTCATAGGAGCTCATACCACCTTCATCTTTCCACCATACAGGGAAGCCAGAAGTACTGCGAGCTACTGCCCCTACCTGGTTTTCTATTCATAGATTTTGCACTAAGCGTTGAGACCCTTAGTGCAAAATCAGTCATCAACGCACCACAAAAGAGTAGAACTCCCTCCCTCCGAGACCCGTGTTTCCGAGAACAATTTGATAACCCGAATGTTTTCAAATTGAGATAAAACATTCATCAGAAGATACATCTAGGTATCAGGAGAAAACCCATAGAAAAAAGAGATGGCCAGTAAGTTAGAAATGGGAACTTAATTCAATACTGAATGATTGTTATCAAAATAATATTATCTGGTAGTTGATAGTTGACGGCAACTGATAAGCGGGCAAGGACAAGATCAATTGTTAGTAAAATGAGTACAAGGCATTCAAGGTGATTATTTTTTGTAATACGTAATAAGTAAATAGAAAAAATATCCGATTAATCAAGTACCTAGGTACTTAATTAATAACATCTTCTACTTTAATAGTGATTATAATGATGTCGTAACTTTTTCGATATCTGAATTAAAGTATTGGCATTTGTTCGCATAAGTTTTATGTCTTTCACCGGGTTCAGTAGAAATTGGTTGATAGGAAATTGCACGCAAAGCATTAATTATGAAAATAAAATAAAGTAATGTACTTATTGAGTAAAACAAATTTCGAACAAGCGTTCCGTTCAAAAAAAATATCGCGTGGAATCTAATTCGTTTGTTTGTAATGTAAAAAAACTACTGAACTGATTTTATAAATAATTAATGTTTCATTGAGTTTTATAACAAAAATACTATAGAGGTCATTATAATAATACCTACACAATTTTTCTAAAACTTTTAATAAGTACCAACTAACTCTAAAATTAATTAAAATTTCACAAGGATTTCTAAAAAATATTGTGTAATAACTATTACCTATCTAACGAAATGTTTATTGACCTCCGACACCGAGTGGCTAATATTTATAACTGATTTTACTTATCAGTAGAAAGAATATTTCCGCGGAGAGCTTCCTAATGTAAACAGTACAGATTAAAAACTTCCATTGACCGCAGATTGTTTTGGAAGCTCTCAGCTATTTTCTTAAGACGAACTTTTATTTGTTTTGTTCATGGCGTTTATTGATTTTATTGGGTATTGGAAAATTTTAAGCTATCTTTGGTTTAGTGATATCTATACTAATATTTTAAACTAGCGGCCGCCATCGGTTTCACCCGCGTGGTTCCCGTTCCCGTGGGAATATCAGAAAAAAAATCTTATGTGTTATTCCTGCCTATATCTTATGTGTTATTATCTTTTCTTATGTGTTATTCTCTGTTGGAAATTTCATTCAGATCTATTCAGTAGTTTTTGCGTGAAAGAGTACCAAACATCCTTACATCCATACTCCATCTATACTCACAAACATTCGCATTTATAATATCAGTAGGATGAGAGAGTGACTCTGTCTAGCTGTCTTTAACATTTTCACCTGCGTCCAGGGGGCTACCGGCAAAAAAATGTGGATATCAGCATGAACTTCCTTTGACACTTGAAGTCCATATTATGTCCATATGGGCATTGGTCTTCAAATGTCAAAAGAAGCTAATTCCCATATCCGTATTTTCTGGCTGGTAGCCCCCCTGAATAACTTGGCCTATTGCAGGAAACCGCATTAAATTCCGTTGGGTAGTTTGAAAAGTACAAGCAACAAGATGGCCGAAAACGACCTTCCTCTTTATATACTTTAACGACTTTGCTCTATAAGTATAATTTGTAGGGATTTTTCAAAAATCTAAGGGTTTCTTAAGAGTTGCGCTACCTATGTAACCGAATGCAATGCCGATGGTGTCGTAGGCATCCTCTAGATTTTATAAATGCGAACGTAACTGTCTGCACAGCTGAGATCGTGCCCTATATAAACCAATATTATGATATTAGGATAGGTGTTTGAGTTTAGGTACCCATTTCAAATATACAAAAATCAAATTTTTCCTATTTATCATCTTTAATATAAAATTCCCGTGTCACAGTGCTACATGCACTTAAAGCTATGCAATTCAGGTGTTACCGTAGTCACCGAAGTCTAAATTCCTAAGTCTAGATCAACGACGGCGTCCCAGTGATGATGCTTTATAACATATGCCACGGCAAATATGACTGTATTTCTTTGGTTTACAGTCTGTATTACAGCACAGATTGCTACAACAGGTGATCTGTGATTACAGAGTACCTTCCAGGACACATAGTCGCACGCACTATGTAAAATGTATTGAATTACCTATAGTTTTAACAATAATTTTAATTCCATTGATATTCATAGCACAAATGTAAGAATCTGTATAGCTCTCATGCCGGCGCACACGTTGGCCAACATTTTGGCCAAAAAGCCGCCAATTCGTCGTACTATAGGTACTGATTTTGTATTAAATAATGTTTTAAAAGTTTTTGTCAAGGAGGTAATGTACGTTGCATTGGCCCTAATGTTGGCCAACGTGTAGAATTTGGCTAAAATAATAATACACCCATTAACTGATAAGTCTACAACATGTCATAATCTTCAAATGTCCTTCATTTTTTTTGTTTCATTAAGCACCTCCATATACTGAAATCGCCGTTAGGTATGTTGAGGCGAGATAGTGACGTTTCACTTTCAATGTTTCTGTGTAACTTAGTATAATATTTTAGTAACATGTGGTAAACATTCCTTTTTTATAAAATTCCTTTTATAATTTTGTAATTTGTAGCTGTTTGTTTTCTCAAATAAAAAAAACTTCTCCGAAACGGCGTGCCCGATGTTTATGAAATTTTTTGTGTATATTCTGTGGTATCCTCCGGGAAAAACTGCGAAGAACCGCTATGACAAATAAACTCTACTGGACTGAATTTGAAAACTCTCACCGAATTAATTTGATCGCCATTTATTGAATGATTTAATAGTTATAGAAATTCCTTTTTTAGTTCAAAGTCGCGTGAATATCTAAATTCCACGCAGACGAAGTCGCGGGCGGAGCGCTAGTAATTTATATGGCAAAACTACGTTTGCCGGGTCAGCTAGTATTAGTATGGAAGTTTAGATAAATCATCCTTAGAGCGAAATTGCTTATCTAAAGAAAAAGTATTCTCCCCGCAAACATTGAGTTAATTAATACTCGTAATTATACAAACTCATTCTTTAGTTCAAAGTCGCGTGAATTTCCACGCAAACGAAGTCGCCGGTGGAGCGCTAGTAATTTATATGGAAAAACTACATGTGCTGGGTCTCTCCCCTGCAGGATCGCAAATCTTCCATAGACCGCTGATTGTTTTGGATGCTCTCAGCTATTTTTTTAGACCCATCTTTGTTTTGTTCATCGCGTTTATCAATATTACTGGGTATTGGAAAAATTTAAGCAATCTTTGAAGAAACTGATATAAATGATATCAGACTCACTTTTATAATACGAGCATGTCTTTTCTTTTTGACGATCTCCGTGGTCAAACGGCTTATGTACCTGTTTTCAAGATGCCTATTCCCAGTCGGTTAAATGAAGAAAACCAGCTTTTCTGTATTTTCTTGTAACTAGGTGTAAGTAGTAATACCGTCGTAGTTTTCTGTTACCATATCACAAGTGCTTAGCTACTTAATTTGGTGTTTGGAGCAATGAATGTAATGATGTCCATAAAAAATATTGTTCTCATTGGGTATTGGAAAATTTTAATCAGTGTTAGGACAAAAATGAGTAAGCTCGCAGAGCGATGGGTTTTATCATTAGATCGTGTTCTGAATTTACCAATATTAAAGTAGTTAAAATTTTATACTGTTCCTTGGTGCGTAGCATTCTCGAGTATTGTTCACAAGTTTGGAATCCGCGTTATAACGTTTATATAAATAGTCTGGAGTTTATTCAGCGCAAATTTCTGAAATATTTGCAATTTAAGTGTAAAGCCCTCGATCCTGATTATGAGACAAGATGTCACCGGTATCACATTCTTCCCTTGCAGGAAAGGAGAAGAATTGCTGATATCGATTTTTACTTAAAAATAGTACAAAATCTCATAGATGCGCCCGATTTACTAGCAAAAATTTGTTTAAAAATTCCAAACAGGAATAAGGCGCAATAAGGCGGCCTGTGTACCTGAGTATCCCTCGGTGCACTACCAACTATCGGCAGAACACATTTTTCATAAGATCTGCAAATGAAATAAATAAGCTGGCTGTCTACCCTGAACTTGATCTGTTTAATACAAAATTAATCCACTTCAAAAATACATTAGCGAACTCCTGGTTTTCCTCTATTGTTTAGTTATTAATATATCTTGATTTTTTTTTGTTAACTAATAATTGATCAATTATTCATGATCGTAATTATTTATTAAGTCTTTTTTTAATTTGATTTCTGTTTCTTTTTATTTTTATATTCATATCTTATTTGATAAGAAAATGCGTACCCATATATAGTTGTTTATATGCGAGAACATGTAAATAGTGCATAGTGTTCGTTTACTTATAAAATTTTTGTTAAATTGTCACTGTATGTTTTCCAAATTAAGCAAAATAAAGCAAAATAAATAAATAAAATAAACTGATATAAGAATCACACGGCCATGTGGTGTCTGAAATGTTAAATAACTGATATCCAATGTAGTGTAAAACGAAATAGCTTATCACAAGAATAGAAAAAATATTCCCCCGCGAAGAACTTCCTAACGTAAACAATACTGATTAAAAACTTCCATTGACTACAGATTGTTTTGGATGCTCAACTGTTTTTTCAGACCAATCTCTGTTTTGGTTATCGATGTTATTGAGTATTGGAAAATTTTAAGCTAGGTTTAGTTAGACTAACAGATTTAAATGAAATAATATTTTTGTCTGATAAGATTCATATAATTTATTGCATTTTCAATAGATATATGAAAATGATTGAAAAGGAATTAGTTTACTGATTGAAATGAAATATGTTTATTAAACTCACGAGACATACGATAATCCTACTAATATTATAAATGCGAAAGTTTGTGAGTATAGAAGTACGAATGTTTGTTACTCTTTCACACAAAAACTACTAATCAGATTTGGTTGAAATTTGGCACATATATAGTAGATAGCTTGGATTAAAACATAGGATACTCTTTATCCTTATAATCACACTGGAACGAGAACCACGCGAGTGTAACAGCGGGCGGCCGCTAGTTTTTCATATTAAATTTTAACTGGTGTCTCGGTTGTGACACCAGTGACAGCACACAACAGGTGTTATAGGAATTAATGAGTAACGCTCGAATACTCCAACACTACTCAACTTTGGAAGCGTCTTAAACATCATGGCGTCTCTTTCATTTGTTTGACATGTAAAGCAACAGGGCGATGTTTGAGACGCTCCCAAAGCCAAGTAGCATTCGAGAATTCAGGGGGTTAGAATCATATAATAGGTAAATGATTTGACTCACTACTGTATACTATCGGGGAGCGGGATTATTGAGCCACTTGCCAACATCTTATTTAGGCGTGCAATGAAAATCGAGCGTATTCCGGGTATACGGTTAATACATGTTTAGATGGCTAGATTAAGAATGTTGGCAGGTACATCTGTAGCCCACTGGAAAGTATATTAAAGCAGGCTACATGTGTATCCCTGTAGTAGGACTAGCACAACTTGAGCGCGACTCGAGAGAGAGAGTCGCGGGCACTTTCATCCAATCAGATCAAGAGACAAAGAGTCGCGTTAAGTTGTACTAGCCCTAACTGACCATAGAATAAATGATTTATTAAAAGCAAAATTAAAATATTCCACATGGTTCACTAAAATAACATGAGGATGTTAAGGTGGGGGTACCTTGCGTCGTATTCCTCAATGCCGAGGGTCGCGACCTCTTGGACATATCGTGTCACGATCGCGATAACGCTTACCATAACGACAGTTTTTCGTGCTAGGGCTACTGCAGATTTTCATACATGTGTACGAACAATCACGCACTAATGTCAATCAATTCTAGTTGTGTAACCTCTATTATAATAGTAGTAGTAAATAATATCATCATCAAATATTGATTACGATGCATATAGATTATTGTATCTGCACTGTCATGTGTTTGTTGTTCGATAACAGGAGGTTACACGAGCTGCTACTATGAACCTTAGAATTGTATGCACTTTTACTTTGTCGCTATGACAAATCACAAAGACTTGACTCTAAGAATCTTAGTCATCTTATCTATAAACCGAGTAAATATAGCAGATAATAAAATGAGATACATTGTTATAACTCACTTAGTAAATTCTTCGCAATAAGATAATGCAGATTAAAGTGCTGAAACAGGTAAAGTAATTATTTCTTTTTGCTTTCAGGCTCTTATATCTTTCGGCACCTTCATGTTGACGCTGAGTGCTGGATCGACAGCGGGATTTTCAGCCGTTCTCATACCAGAATTGCAACATGGTAAAGGAAGGCACAAATACTCAATTGAAATGGTGTCTTGGATAGGTAACTACATATCATAATGATATTAATGATTATTGAATACTGATAATTCCATGCATCTCTTGTATTTCATTAACATTATTTTATTTTTTTCAGCATCCATGGCATCGTTTGCCTTAGTTTTTGGAAACATAATCTCAGGATATTTGATGGAAAGATTAGGAAGAAGACGATCGCAGTTGTTTTTAGGAATAACATTCATGTGCGGATGGGCTACCATTGGGTTTTCAAACGACAATTTAACATTGATACTCGTGGGGAGGTTCATTACTGGATTCTGCCAAGGATGGCTAGGTCCGCTTGGTCCAGTGTTTGTTGGTGAAATAAGTTCTCCCATAAACAGGGGACTATTTCTTGCTGCTATGTCACTGGCTATTGCAGGGGGTGTCTTTATGTCGCATCTGTTTGGAACTTTCCTAAGATGGAATATAGCAGCTTTGCTCTGCGGGTCATTCTCCATGATTGGCTTTGCTATTATTTACTATGCACCGGAATCACCATCTTGGCTTGCCTCGAGAAATCGTATTGATGAATGCGTAAAATCCTTCCAGTGGTACAGAGGCACGAGTGTCGAAATGAAAGCAGAATTGGACAAAATGATTTTCGAACAAACCAAGAAAGATAAGACGCAGGGCAAATTGCAAGCATTGTCAGTAAACATTAAAAAACCAGAATTCTGGAAGCCTCTCTTTATCATGATGACGTTTTTTGTTATCACACAACTGTCGGGTATCAATGTGATTTGCGCGTACACAACTGACATGATGAAAGCGTTGATTGGTAAACATTCAAATAAATCTAACACTTATGCCGCTATGTTGTCTGTTGACGTTCTAAGATGTGTGTCACTTATATTCGCTTGTATTATGTTAAAAAAATTAGGTCGTCGACCTTTGGCAATGTTCAGTGGAATTTCTACAGCCATATCGCTATTAGCATTAGCTGTTTATTTGTACTTTGTAGATACGCGTGTAATAAGACACATGTCTCCAGTTATATCTTTAGGATTAATGGCTGTCTATATTATAGTATCAAATTTAGGTATCGCCCCTCTGCCTTGGAATATGGTAGGCGAACTATTCGCTACTGAAACCAAGGGATTAGGATCTGGTATAAGTGTCATGATGACCTCAATTGCATTTTTTGCCACAATAAAGACAGCGCCTTATATGTTTGAAAGTATGGGGCATCATGGCACGTACCTATTTTATGGTCTATCAACTTTATCTGGGACAGTGTTTTTGTATTTCTGTCTTCCAGAAACTAAAGGTAAAACATTGTTACAAATAGAGGAATATTTTAGATATGGTAAGAAAGGGAACCTAAATGAGGATATGGATGAAGAAGAAACAAAAGACAGGTCGTTAGTTTGAATTGTGATAATAGATAATATTATAACACTTGATCTGTGGTTAACGATGTTGGTTCCACAATTAGTAATTAGTTGTTAACGATTTCTTTTTTGTTTTATAATTTGTATTGTGTTACTGTTTGTTTGACCCAAATAAACTAAAAAAAAAAAAAAAAAAGTGGTGTTGTTTAAAATATATGGAGTGGGAGCAATGTCCTGTAAATAGGTATTGTTGATGAGTTTGTGCCAATAATAGGAAAATTTGTTTGTTATTTGGTCGGAGCATGGAAACTCATCAGTGTATTTTGATAAAGTTATACAATTATAACGTCCGTCCTCATGTTTCGAATATTCGAATATAATGAAAATTTAAAAACTTAGGTCATATTTTCAATATTATTATTGTATATTTTGAAAGCTATGCAAATGTGGGTTCATTTGTACTATTTGTAAACTAGTCTAATTTAAAAAAATATTGGAAATGAAGTATTAGACAAAATCGACCCGTCTCACAACTAGGCCCGATGAGACACGAACTTACGACCTTTCACTAACCACTGAGCTACGGAGTCGCCGAGAGAATCGTTAAATCTATCCAATACTTCTAATGCACTGTTAGCCAGCATTCATCGGAGCTAGTTGTGATACGGGTCGATTTTTCTTATAAGTACTTCATTTTCAATATTTTCACTTTAAAGGTAAGACCGCACTAGGCGGAACTGCACGGCAGCGGAGTCGCTGCAGTGCAGTTCCGCCTAGTGCGGTCTTACCTTGATTGTGATATTTTTGAGTGTGTGCCTATCCTGGGTCCGCGTTACCGCCCAGTGCTATGAGCCCGCCGGGAATAAAAGTTACATTGTGAATGCAAAAGCGTAAGAATAATTAGTCTAATTTTGTTTCTTTTAAAAATCACGCATGCACTTACATTTGTATGTATGCAACAAAATTTTTTGTCAACTCCCATAATATTGATCCGACTGAATTATCAAAAGGGTTATCATAACATCAACATAACAAATTATAAAATCATTACGCAGTTATTATCACTTATCGACTATATGATTGAAATTGGTGCCACAGAATAGTGAAATTAGTTCGTGGTATCATAGCTCATATTATGATATCGTAGCGTATCTTGATTGATGTAAACAAATAGTGTTAAACAAATCATTACGTAGATGAAAATGGTCTTTGTAAGACCGATTAGAAATTATGTAGTTGTAATTTTTATGTGTTATTTAATTATTTTAATTGTAAGTTTTTGTAAGGCTTTCCCTAAGTTAATTTTGTACAAATTTAATAATTTATTAAATAAATATAAGTTAAATATTAGTTTTGTTTTTTATTACACGCAAAATGTCTTTTAACCCTTAATTGGGCCCCGGTGCCACAGAATTGGCACATGATATCTGTAGTAATTTTTGTAAGCTTGAAAGGGATATAAATTAAATGTGCATTTAAATTTTTAATTTTTTATTATAATTACGAAAAAAAAATCACTTGGGAAATATATAAGTACCCCCAGCCATCATAGAACCTAGTTAGCCTTGCCATGGCTATGACCATGTATGAATTTTTTATGTAGAATATGACTAAGTTATTTCCCACACGGTTACTGATATATGTTAGCTGTAGTAATTTTTGTAAGCTTGAAAGGGATATAAATAAAATGTATTTTTTATTTTTGATAAGGGAATTATATACCCTCAGCCATCATAGACCCTTCCATGTAGGAAATTTTCATGTAGAATATGACTTAGTTATTTTTCACAAGGTTACTAATTAAATTTTTTATGAAATCTTGCAAAGCATGGTGCTACACATAATGGTATTTGGCATGCTCATTGATTTCATGAGTATCAGTCTGGTTATCTGAAAAAAGGCAATCAGTTAGTCAAAATAAAATGAGAACAAAGATTGAAATTTTTATAGGGCTTCAAGGATGCTTTTTTGATAAAGGCTATGAAAAAAGAATTGTTGTTAATAATAATCAGTGATATAATCATTGAAAATAACTAAATACCTGACTATGAACCATCCATTTGTTTTATTTGCAAGAATGAAGCATATAAGATCATAAATTCTTACATTGTGCTTAATAGCCAGAACTGTATACTAAAGTATAAAACAAAAGGGTGTAGTAGGGTCCTCATCGCTATAATGATACCCTCGATAAAAACATACATACTCTATTTCACAGTCCGTTTACCATGGCACGCGTCCTTATAAATTAAAAGAAAAAAAGGGCAAGTTTCTTCCTGTTGTGACACGTGTAACATAGCTCATTTTTCCAGCCAGGAACACTTGAGAGTATTTCGGTCCATATGCGATCTTTTCCATAAGTTTTTTTCGCTCTTCCATTGCTTTTTTTCACCCAGTTCCCACGTTGGTACGCGACATGTTTTTGTTTATAGCAAAAAATAAACCAGGATAACATCTGGAGAGTGGTTCTCGGCTATTTTAGGAGGACTCAACGTGTTTATGAAGTAGATTTTGAGGAAGTGCCTAATGAAAGTGTAAGTTAAAGTCTTATAAGCGAGGTGGCTTTGCTTTGCGCTGCTTAATACCAAACGCATCGAATTTGGGTTCATGTATTACAACTACCTATCTACTTAAAACTAAATTGAAATGAGTTTATTTTAATAGGGTAAAAGTTGCTTCGAAATTTATTGAGAATTTTAGACCATAAACTATAAATATGTTTTAAAAGTATTAAACTATTCGGAACATTTTTAATTAAAATTAAACTTAGGAAATAGGTAAAAATGAAATAAAAATCCCACCTAAAACTTTGTCATATTAGGTGTTGCCAATACGACATAATATGGCTCGCACCGTCAAAATGTTATCCAGTCTCGTGGAGCCCAGGGTCAATTTACAAGCTCAACTTCACAAACTCGATACTTTAGTCAAAATATGTGGCTTGGCCTTTTCGTTACTACTAACTAAGATCTATTGTATAACAATAAAACTAACAGTGTTTCACCTCACGTCCACGTGACGGTAGCGAAACGGCTAAGCCATGTTCTGACTAAGGTATAAAGTTTGAGAAGTTAGGGCGAGTAGAGTTAGAAGCTTGTCTCTACATGTACCTGCCCCTAGTGTAAGTTTTTATGTCAAAAAACAAATAGTAATTTGTATGAAAACTGTATCAGCGCCTCTAGCGGCGAGTAGCGCGCTTATACAGTTTTCATACAAATTGACATAAATACGGACTCGCGATAGTTTGCGTTTGCTTGACATAAAAACTTACATTAGGGGTAATGATATCAGCTCCCTGATTCACAAAACGACGGATACGGAATCGGATTCCAATTCTGTGCTTTGTCCTTGTCTATTCTATAGTAAGTGACAGAGACAGAGCATAATATTCTACTGTCGGGAGCGTTTCCGACGGTTCGTGAATCAGGGTTATCAAAGTTATCAGCCGATAACTTTTTGACTGGGCGAGCCATAATGATGTCGTCTTGGCAACACCTTACATGAAAATGTTTTAAGTGGCCAAAAACTATCTAGAATATCTTCATTTGTTAACAGAAACATTAAAAGACAGTAAATAAAATTAAATTGGTGCCAATACTTATACAGTACGACTTTCGTAAGATGTTATCTTATTCTACACAATTTCATAATCGTTTTAAGTTTCGATCCCCCAAGAACTAATAGAATGACGTCAGTCATTTGTTGATAATTACCACAATAAATAACAGCCTTATCAATAACATTACAGTGAGCCTCCAGTACTAATAAAAATCTAATCAGCATACTTATTGCCACTATTATGGTCGTACTTGAATAACATTTGGGTCATCTATTAACATAAATTAATGCTTTGACAAAGGTTTATCGAAGGCCGCGCGAGTGCATCGCTAGTACCCTTTGTTAGTTCGACAAGCAGTTCCTGTGGTTTTGTTTGTGTTCCACTTATATCATATCTTTAAATATTTTAATAATTCTGTGTGCCACGTGGCTAAGCGGAAGCCCTGCACGTGCTGTCAATTAGAAATGGAAAAAAAAACTCGACTGAATTCGAAGGAATTTAATTCAAACTAACCCCTAGAGTAGGCGGTGTTACCTTTAGAATGATCGAAAGTATTTTAGCCCTTTTTAAAATAATAGTGTAGGATGGTATTGGGAATTAATTAAAATTCTGATGCCTTTTAGAAATCTAATATTGAGAAGTATTTTAATCAAAGGAAGCTAAGATAAAAAAAAAAAAATTTGAAATATTCTTGAACTTTATTGGATTGTAAAAAAACTTTTGTGAAGTGACTTTATATAGGTAGGTACTTTTTTTGTCATATTAATAAATAAATAAATAACTTCTTACAATCACACCAATTATCTAAGACCATGTTAATTTCATTAAGAAACTGTATCATTGAAAACTTGATAACGGATAAATATATTTAAATACTTTTTGTTTGTAAATACATACTTAATATACATATTATGTGTCCTCTACAATTAATAATGTTATTTTTACACTGACACAAATTTAACCTAGATGTGTATGTATATTTATATAGAAATAAATATGATCAGTGTCGTTTTCATCATATAAAGATTTGCACATGCCAGGATTTGATCCCAGGATCTGCAGGGCACCTTGAAAACCGGCTTACAAACTACTCTACCACGAAGGTCGTAAATATATGTTACTGGCGGAGGTCTTTATTCAACATGCGTGACTTGTGACTGTTGTTGGGCTTAAAAGCATACCAGCCAGCCACAGTTGAATAAAATATACTTATAAAAAGTTTAAGTCCAGAAAGCGGCTTGTTACTGACATGTTGAGAGTAGAGCACTACCTCTCCGAAGCGTGCAATAACTGAACACTTTATAAACACTTTATTCACGGCACAGACTGCATTAAGACAATATAGCACTGCTTAGACGGCTTCTTCCCCGACTTCCTCCGCCAACGACTGTCTCCAAGTGGGGCCGAGTCGGCGAACAGCTCCCTCCTGAGCTGGTGCATGCTTCATGCTCAGCAGATCTTGGTGCAGCATGTGTAGATGGTGATCTTGGGACATTCGCATCCGCAACACATTTTGATTAGTAGGTATTGGTGACAGCAACAAATTGCAAAAACGATAGTACTAAATAGATTAAAAATCTTCTTATATTGAAAGTGATATTTTTCGACATTGTATTTTATGAATTTTTTCTAGTTACTGAAAATAACAAAAGCCAACAACAACATTTCTCTTAATAGGAGCTGCTAAGAAAAAGGATCTGCCCCTTGATCTTTAATCTTGAATCAAATTCCAATAGACATTAATTTATTGAGTTACTATAAAATACGAAAGCAAACATAAAATACTATCATATTATTACATTAAAGTCCTTACTTTTAAAGTTTGAAATTAGCTCAATACAATTGCAATGAAATTCCAGAATAAATAAAGGCTTTTTTTTGCTGAGATGTGCACGTATGTAACCCTTAATATGGAGCTTGCCAGCTTTTTATCGTTTTATTTTATTGAATTTCAAAATTAACTCTTTTAACCAAATTAAATTAAATGTGGTTTCAACAGTGTGTAGTTAAGGCGGGCATTCCCCAAAATAGGGTATTTTAAATTATGGATTACTCTCAAACCACAAGTACTTAAAACTTGGAAAAAATATATGTTATTTTACAGCTATTTATCTAGTGCTTCCGGCCGTTTTTTTTCGATTGGTGATATTTTACTGTGTCAAATTAAATCCCAAACATCCGTCTAATCGTAATCCAAATATCGTATTATTTGCAAAATACTTGGTTTTAGTTAATGAAAAATATACGAAAATAATTGTCTTTGAATAGCCGAGGGATTCCGGCCGTCATAAGTCAATTTTTTTTTAAGGCATTGTTTATTTTCGAAAAAAACCTATTTTGCTACGTTGACGGTCGTAATTTCAATCAATCAGTCCCCTGCGGAATGAGTTAGAGGTCGGACGCGTGCCAATTTTTGCGGCGCAGTTACCTGCGACGAGCGAAATTAAAAACAATTCAAATATTTGATTGTGTAGAGAGTTCAGTAAGCTATATAGATACAAATAATTATCTGTGGTGTCCTGTAATGTACCTAGTTATAGTTTGTACAAATATATAATAATAATTTTTAATTTATTAACTAGGTTCATTCAAGAATAATTCTGTAAATATTTTATAGTGATTACGATAAAATGGCCAATAAAAAGAATTAAAAAAAATAAGATTTCGTCGCAGACTCTGCGAAGGATAAACAAACATAAAAGGTAACTAAGTGATTTGATTTTTTTTATTCATTTGGAACGAATCAGATATTAATCTACATAGATTTCTAAATAGTAAGTAGTGTCACAGTGTATAGAGATAAGTGAGGCAGTGTACGAAATTAACCTAGTGGACCCCCACAGTAATTCCTTAGTCAGGGAAAACTTGACAGCATGATGATATATGTAGTAGCAATAAATTAAAAGTATTGTATAACTTTCCAAAGATTAGGTATTTTTAATAAAGTTTTATTTCATTGATCTTTTTCAGGAAAAATTATCCGTTTAAACTTTCTTCACCGGACATATTTATATAACGTATAAAACAATTTAGGCAATATCCAAAAAAATATCCCAACAGAAAAACCAAATTTTAATCGAATATGAATTTTTGGTGTTACTTGAAATGGAAAATTTCTATGTCGAACTTTCGATGTCAACTATGTATGTACTATGTATGTTCGACTACACATAATTTTAAAAAGCAATAATGCTGAGAAATTTCCCATAGGTACTGAATTTGTGTTGTTTAAAATAAATTAATATTCGTATGCATTTATTGGATTTTCTTACTCGTGACGCCAAATTTCATTCTAAGATCATATAAGAAAAAAAACTGAGCAATTATTAATGAAAATGAGGGTCAAAAAAAGGAATTGCCATAAGTACAATAGCAGTAGGTACTCATGTTTGGAAAATGTTTTGGATTTTTATCAAGTATTACATACTTACTGGTATAAATAAGTCATTTTATGTACTGCGAAATTACTCGGTTAAATATATAAACAGATTTGTATATTTAGGTATAACGTCGGCCACAGTCTCTAGCGGTGCGGCGTGTGGTGCTGCAAAGCAGGGTACTCATCTAGCTTGTAGCACGTAACCTAACTGTTACTGTATCAACTTGAAAGTGAGTACGGCTCGTCCACGGTCACCGCGTAACCAGCTACGAGCTCCCGGATCCGCAGTGCTTGTGACGAAAACACGCCGACATCATTCTGCTCACTCCATGATTGCGTTCGTTTGAAGTTCGTGTCGCGCCTACGTACTCACTGCACAAGAGGTCTTGTCGTAGTCCACGCGCACACTGCGAGCCGCCTTTGTGTTCGCAGCGATACCGCCACTCGGCGGGTCACTGCGAGCGAGCTTACTGCGAACCACGCGCGAGCGGCTCGCAGCGAGCTCGTGCCTCCTATGTACTCACTTGACAGTAGCAGTTACGTTATGTTACGTGTTACACAGCTCGGTGAGTACCCTGCTCAAGAGGCGCGGCGGGCGGTATGATTTGCGGTGGTATGCTATAATAGCTCAACTAGTTGCAACCGCGGCGGCCTCAGCGGTGGACGTTTTAAGAGAATTTGGAATGGCACTATCAAAAATGGCACGATATTGCCTTGACACAAGTGCGTTCTCAGCTCAAGTATTCATTGAGTCAAGATTCTAGATTTAAGCGAATTTTAATAAATGTTTTACCATTATTATTGACATACTTATTTATTTTAATTTTACTCCTATTTACTTACTCCTAACACCACTATGATTTCCTCTACGATCCTCTCTTCCATTTCCAGTCCCACTGTAATCCCCACTCTGATACCCTTTCCGATTCTCACGCACTATCCATACCTACAAAAAGTAACTCTATCTACCTATTTGTTCGTCCATATGTTACTTTTGGGGCCGATGCCCAGCGGTGGGCGTCGTTCGGCTGCCATGATGATGTTACTTTTTACGCCAAAACAGCTGAACCGATTTTGATGAATTTTGGTACAGAGATTACAAATCTTGGAGAAGGACATATGTTACTTTTTTACGCGATATAACCGCAATTCCAATACAAATGCAATGTCCAAAGTTCATACAGACGAAGTTACGGGCCACAGTTAGTACTTATATCAAATTACTAGATGCAGCCCGCGACTTCGCCCACGTGGATTTCGGTTATCGCATGAACAATATTCTATGACCTTCTGCAAGGTTCAATATATTTCAAAATTCCAAAATTCATCATCATTCAGCGTTTTGGCGTGATAAAGTAACAGACAGGCAATGTGACATTTGCATTTATCTACGGATTAGGCTAGTACTATAAATGCGAAAGTATCTCTGTCTGTCTGTTAGGTTTCATCCCAAAACCGATAAGCCAAGTTTGATTAATTTTAGTATAGAGATAAATAGGACGATCGAGAATGATATAGGGTACTTTTTAACTGAAACTCATGTTTTAACTGAAATACAAGCGGACGAAGTCGAGGGCAACAGCTTGTTTACTATAATTCTATTCTAGAATCGATCATTTCGCTTGAAATTCATAATAACACCCTCACCGTAACAATATTGTAATACATTCAATGTAATATTATAGTATGGTATACAGTGGTAGGTAATTTTTTTTTTTTTTTTTTTTTAATATAATATTATGTAAGTAAGTAAGTAAGTAAGTAATAATATTATTTGTACTACAGTTATCTACCTATTTCGTTTTAAAATAATAAACATATTACGTACTATATCATATTCTGTGATATTACATTAAAAATGAAACTTGAGTGGTTCTACTGAATATCGGTCACTCACTACTGTCTTGCTGCTACACTGTGGCACAATAGCGGCCGCCGGCCAGGGCCGCGCAAGTATACTGAGACGCGCGGGGTGTCCCTCCGATGGGCGGAGCGTATGCGACGTTCTTCACCCCCTCAAATTATTTCTGCGCTGGGGATTCCTAGCCTTAAGTGTTAAATTTTGTTTAAATTGATGTGTTGTTACTTACGCAATACAAAAACGAGTACCGCTTAGTGTGTAATCAATGAGTGATGATTTATAAGGTACTTAAACAACACTATCAATTAGTAAGTACTTTATAAAATCCATGGTTTGGATTGTTTATAAGCATAAACAACATTTCAGTACAGAATATCTCATCAAAATATAAAATATGTGAAGTGAGAGCCAACTTCAATATTAGGAAATATGCCTTGGTTGCTGACTTCAACGACAAAAGATGTGAGATCTAAATGGGTGCCAAGTTTAACGGTCAGTCCTGAAAATTTAGTACATAAAATGTTTTATAACAACTTAAAATATAATTTCTTCTTATAACTTTGGATAATATATTGAAGCCTAAGGTCTGACTTGGCTAGTTCTCGTATACGAATTATTATTAGGTACTTACTGAAACAGTCATGGAAGAGCCCTATGTTCATCTCTAGTTTCTAGTCTACCAGCAAGCCAAATTTTCGGAAGAATACAGTAAGAACTTCGGCTTTAGAGCTTGCGAAGGCTATAATATATATATAATTCGTATATGAAAACTAGCCAAGTCAGACCTTAGGCTTCAATATATTATCCAAAGTTATAAGAAGAAATTATATTTTAAGTTGTTATAAAACATTTTATGTACTAAATTTTCAGGACTGACCGTTAAACTTGGCACCCATTTAGATCTCACATCTTTTGTCGTTGAAGTCAGCAACCAAGGCATATTTCCTAATATTGAAGTTGGCTCTCACTTCACATATTTTATGTTTTTGATGAGATATCATTACTTTTTGTAGAGAAATTATTAGTAGGTACTTATTCATAATAAAATTAATACCAAATGTTTCAGTATATTTTATTTGGTCAGTTATATTACTTTGCCCTTGCGTATAAGCTACTGACAATGAAACTAATTTTATGCTAGTGTTTGGTGTGGACGTAGAAATATAATATTTAACAGATTTTCCTATTTCCAACAGTTTCTTTTTTCTAGTCGTAATAGTGTATGGGGTTTTCTTGACGAAGTTGCAGTAGGTATTTAATGTTCCTGAGCAGATATTACATTTCCATTTGCGTTTTGATTCTGGTTTCATTAAGCGATAAAGCTTTCCGGACAAACTCTTATCTTTTGCCGCACAATGCACTAATATAGAATCCTTGGCAGTAGCAAAGAATACTATATAATTATTACTATGTAGCCACTGACCTCTATTATTTATACACTGGACAGGCTGTCTCCATACAAATTACAGCTAATTTTGTGTGGCAATTTAAAGCGCCGCCACTACGAGTGTCCCGAGAACTAATTTTGACACAATAATTACCGCAGTCGACAATATTTTTATGTCAGCCAGTCCAGTGTGTAAATAATAGAGATCAGTGTATATAGCAGTAGTTTGTCTTTTACATTTATCATTTAGCGCTATCTCTTGACAATTTATGGATGTAGCCGTTTTTGTTGACATCTAATCTTGCTTATTGATTCTTTATTTGCTAACTAGCTTAAGCTGACCCGGCAAACGTTGTTTTGTCATATAAATTATAGTGGACTAAAGTAGAATAAATAATACTCGTAAGAAGACTATGTCTTATGTGTGTGTTTATACACCAAAAGTTGCCTACACCAGACGATAGATAGCGCTAGTTAGGTATACACTACTACTACCAATAAAAGGGCCAAGATTGGTCTCTACTTCCTACATATATAAATTACTCTGTACACAGCCATCTCTATCGTCTTCTACAAGCCATGCGCATAAAGTTGGCAACGTAGTTTTAAGTGAACCGATTTGACACCGTTTGCACCGTTTGACAGGTAAACAGCGAGTAAACCTCGAGTACTGAATCCCATGGAGATGGCATATCTTCTATACATCTATACAAATAAATATTTGGAAATTTTGGAAAAACAATTGGAGTGTCTGTTTGTAACATTAAATAACCGCTTTTTACTACGTGCATATGATTGAATATGCATTGAATGTGCATATGATAGTATAACTTGCCACTATGCTTGGCGTTCGTGGACTATGAGAAAGCCTTTGATTCGATCGAGACCTGGGCTGTGCTGCAGTCTCTCCAGAGGTGCCAAATAGACTACAGGTACATCGAGGTGCTAAGGTACTTATACCAAAACGCCACCATGTCGGTCCGATTACAGAACCAGAGCTCTAATCCTATCCAACTACAGCGAGGTGTGAGACAGGGAGACGTTATTTCTCCGAAACTGTTCACAGCTGCGTTGGAGGATATTTTTAAGCTACTGGACTGGAAAGGATTCGGCATTAACATCAATGGCGAGTACCTAACACACCTGCGGTTTGCCGATGATGTAGTTCTCATGGCTGAGACTTTGGAAGACCTGAACACAATGCTCGAAGATCTCAGCAATGCTTCCCAAAGAGTGGCTCTGAAGATGAACATGGATAAGACGAAAATCATGTCCAATGCCCATGTTGCATCCGCTCCAGTTAATGTTGGGAACATAACACTTGAAGTTGTTGACCACTATGTCTACCTAGGACAGACAATCCAATTAGGTAAGTCCAACGTCGAGAAAGAGATCTCTCGTCGAATCCAGCTCGGATGGGCAGCGTTTGGGAAGCTCCGGCATATATTTGCGTCCAAAATTCCTCAATGTCTCAAGACTAAGGTCTTTGACCAGTGTGTGTTGCCAGTTATGACTTATGGAAGCGAGACGTGGTCTTTTACTATGGGTCTCATAAGAAGGCTCAAGGTTACCCAGCGAGCAATGGAGAGAGCGATGCTTGGTATTTCCCTGCTCGATCGAATCAGAAATGATGAGATCCGCAGGAGAACTAAAACGACCGACATCGCTCAAAGGATTGCTCAGTTGAAGTGGCAGTGGGCGGGACACATAGCGCGGAGAACCGATGGCCGTTGGGGCGGAAAGGTTCTCGAATGGCGACCGCGAACCGGACGACGTTCCGTGGGCAGGCCCCCTACAAGGTGGACCGACGATCTGGTCAAGGTCGCGGGAAGCCGCTGGATGCGGGCAGCGCAGGACCGATCGTTGTGGAGATCCTTTGGGGAGGCCTATGCCCAGCAGTGGGCGTCGTACGGCTGAAATGATGATATGATTGAATATACGGTACATATACCAAAATGACATGTTTTACAATTTTTGTCTGTCTGTCTGTTTGTTCTGGTTAATCTCTGAAACGGCTGGACCGATTTTGACGGACCGATTAATACGACAATTAGAAGTAGTTTAAAATTGAATTCCAAGATTTTCTTACATTGTGACTTAGTTACACCTCACTTTTTCGTAGGTATGCCACCTCCATAGGATTTAGTACTCAGAGGAGTAAACCGGTTCACAGCAATGTTGCCGTTTCGTATCATAGCATGGCTTGTAGAAGACGATAGAGACGGCTGTGCTCTGTAGAGTGCGCGTCAGATAACTCTGCGCGCATGCGCGACTGGTGCATTTTTGGCGCTAGTTACAGTACATTATTTATGCTAAGCTTATGGAAAAGATTAGTATTCGATTTTGACCGCGCGCAGACGTCAGTTATTACATACTCTTTGGAAGCGGCCATGGAAGAGATGACAGTTTTGCAGTTTTGTATCGAAGTTATAGTCTCACACTCCATTTGGTGTATAAACACACACATATGCAAATTACAAAGGCATATAAACACAGACACACACATAGGCATAGTATACATATTATTTATTTATTAGGAAACTTAGTGTAAATGGAACATAGGTTAACACTGCACCCTTTATTAACAATAAAACAACAAATACCTATGCATCACTAAAGGCATTAACAATGTTCAAAGAAGTCTTTTTTCAAACACAGCACATCACCAAAGAATTCCATATACACACTCAACACCAACGAGTCTTTTTCTCAAAAAGCGGTACTCCGAGCAACGAAACTATGTCATTGCTAACGGAATTACGGATCTTTACGAAACAGAACATAGCAAATAACAAATTTAACAAATAAAAGTATAATTTAGATTATTTGACATTATTTTCCATAAGTACACTTTACTCTCATTAAATTTTATACTCTTCCATCAACTTTCAACAATATAGTATAGAAATAAAGGATTTTTCTCTTCTTTTCTAAACTGTGGGTGGGTGTATTAACTTGGAGCCATCTATCGTTTTTTGAACTTTACTTTAGTGAACTATTTATGTGCAAAGTGTGCACCTACAGGGAGAACATAGCAACTTTCGCATTTTTTAGCTTCTAGTTCCCATTTGAATGTATGAAGATTGCGCCCCCTGGTGGTCGGGTTATAAGTACTATGCTCCGTTTTGACGTGAAAGAAGGACAAACAAACAAACAAACACACTTTCACTATTATCATTACGACTCCGTAGCTCAGTGGTTAGAGCTGTCGCCCGGAAAGCGAAAGGTCGTGGGTTCGAGTCCCATCGGAGATGGTTGTGAGATGATGGTCGATTTTTTCTAAATACTTCATTTTCCGTTTTTCAATAATAAAAATTGGATTGTGAATGCAAAAAAGTAAAATTTTAAATAACTTTATAATTTATATTAATATTAATAATTAATTTAAGCGAAAGGTCGTGGGTTCGAGTCCCATCGGAGCTGGTTGTGAGATGATGGTCAATTTTGTCTAAATACTTCATTTTCCATTTTTCAATAATAAAAAATAGATTGTGAATGCAAAAAGTAAAAATTTCAATAACTTTATAATTTATATTAATAATTAATAAATAATAATATGGATATCGTGCTAGAAATGGTGCAAGTTTGTAATTAATTTACCGCGAGGACAAAAAAGTGTTTTGGTAATCTGGGGTTCGAACTTGGTTCCCTCGATTCCTCAATATTGAATGGCCACTACGCCGTCAGCGCTAGCCGAACTTCAAGTGGTATGACGAATTATTGGTATATAACAGAGTAAAAACTATTACAAACTTATATTTGTACTTCATCTTATACAAGATCTTATACAGGATAAGTGCACAGGGAACGCAAATATAAGTTTGTCAACGTTTTATTTAAAAAAATACTAGTTTCGGATTTTTTCCTTTGTATTCACCAGATTACCTGTCTGCATGCCAAATTTCAGCTTTCTAGGTCATCTGGAAGTTGGTTATAGTTTTGATTATAGGTGAGTCAGTGATAAAAATAACGATTTTTGGACGTAAATATCTAAGTAAGCGTTTGAGGTGTGTATATAAAATTTGGAGCACATATTTATCTCGCTAGTCTCAATACATAAGCCAAATTTGACATGTTTCTGTGTAATAGTTTTTGAGTTATGAGGGGGTCAAAAGTGGCTCCAAATGGTTCGTGTTAAGATACACACGGTGCTGCTCGCCAGTTCTGTTTGCTTTTGAACTTGGCTTTGATACGCTTCCGCGTATCTAGATAACGTTGAAGTTGAAAAAAAAACATAAATTATTCATCAGTCACAGTGCATAAATTGTTGAATAATGTAATACAATAATTGCGACATTCTACGCAAAGGAAGCAGGGTTGACGTATATTCTGTATGCGCGAGCGCATGCGACATGTGCACTGCGTATAATAGTCCCGTGATTCCGGCGTTTCATTTCCCTGGGGTTGGAGTAATTTAAAACATCAACATTTAAATCCACACATGTTGCTCTGTGATATTTCGAAAAGTCGACCACTAGTGTAAGCCCGCGACGTTGGTTGCTTGGAATTTCTTTTCTTCTCGACAAAAAGTCGCCACAGTTCTTCTTTATAATCTCTACTTTATCTTTATGCTAAAACTGATTCTGTGGTCTTAGTGTAAGAAGGTATATAGACACAAAAATTTATAATTGACAACATTTCATTTTTTGCAAGGCAGTAAAATTCGAAAACCATTTCGAAATTCGAACTAATTAAACATGAAAAACATTTTTTTAGATTTTTTGGTCGCATATTTATTAAGATATTTAAAAAATGTGTAAAATGATCAATGTCAGGCCTTCCTAGCGTGTATGCATTTGCCTGGAATCAATCCTTATGAAGAAAAAAAAACAAAGTAAACAAACAAATGTCAAAATTACTGCCATTTTAATAGTGATGCATGCTTGACTCATTTATCGAATTATCATCGATTATTTTCATTGAAAAATGAGGAAGCTTAGTATAAATTAAATTGGTAGTAATACTGAAATGTCTTTCTTTTATTATTACACAAACGAAGATTTTAAAAAGTACTTACAAAGCACCTTGTTTTGAAGTACCTATTGAGTAAGTTGCAAGCTTACAAGTCATGAAAAATATAGCATTTTTAAAAATACAGTTGTAAATCACATGTGAGATATTAATAAAGTGTAGCGTTGTTTTATTGCATCTGACTAAATTAAAAGAAATAATCCCTTAAAACAAAAATGCTATATTATCGACACAAAATACTAGCGTGTGTGCTACATCTCTACCTAAAACATCATGTCATAGACAGTCCTTTTTTCTAATTTGAATGTTAGAAAAATTAAGGTTTCAGGCTAAGGAACCGCTTATATTATGCCTGATATTTTACTTACGTCCTTTTAGAATATTCTATTTTCAATTAATTATTATATCAATAATGTATGAAAATAAAAAGAAAAGAAAAATCACGTGTTTCCTAAAACACGATAAACTTTCATTATATCCATAACCTAGCCTAAACCTAACCTTTTCAGTTCCGTTACCCTTAAGACCTAACTAGGGCTACGGATTTTACCCCTCCCCCAGTAAGCCTAACTATACCGTTACAGTAAACCCCCATGGGATTCGTATTCTTTCTTTTTCGAAATTTGTTTTAGTCCAGTTTATGTATGCACATGAAATAAATTCACAATTTCTTAGTTCGCGCGAATTTTTTAAATTCACGTACGAGCTTATTCGTTATATATTTTTTATTCATTATTATTTCGCGGGGGTAATGAGCTTTCGGCGTTTGAGGCAACAAACAGCTCATTACCTTCAGATTCATAAGTACATATTTATTATGTCTAAGTGAAGAAATATTTTTTTAATTTTCATTTTCACCCCAACGAGAAGCCCATTTTACCCCCGAGGGAGTAATTACCCCCAAGTTAGGAACCACTGAATTAGACTCTGAATCAAATTTTTTTTTCAAAAAAAATAAACCCCCTTCAAAACCAAAAACTGCAAACAAAACCACATAATGAGCAAGTGTACCGCAAACTGCAACGATAAAACTGTTGTTCAAAGGTGGTCCATATCTAAATTAGAACACCAAGTCAAGTTACGCCTTCCAACTCATCACTGTTATGCAGTTTAACCTTCCACGCCAGTGATAAGATTTAGGTAAGCTGATGGTGGAAGCCATTCCATCATCAGCTTACCTTAATTATTTGAAAGAATAGAGCTAAAGGTCTATTCGTGCATGAGGTAGGTACTCAAAAACATGCTCTTACTCCTAAGTCAAATCAAATCAAATCAAAATATTTATTTATTCACATAGACATAATAAGCATGTACTTATGAATCGTCAATATTTTACTACCACCCATTCAAGACTTTTTTAACTGACAAGAAGAATGGGCGCAAGAAACTTGCCAGCGCGTATCTCAGGTAACGACATTTACAAAAATACATATCGTTACTTATTACAATATTTGAACAAGCATAGAGCACATATTATACAATATTATTATAACATTTAAAAGGAAAATTTTCTCATTAGAATATTTTCCTTTCAAACAAATATAAAAGTATATATACATTTCATAACCAAGCATTGTGATCGTTCATATAGTCTTTGACGTCATAATAACCTTTGCTCATGAGAGTCTTTTTAACATGTTCTTTAAATTCATGCAAAGGCAATTCAATTACATCTTGTGGAACTTTATTCAAAAAGGCTATGCCTTTCCCCAAAAACGAGCCTCTAGTTTTTTCTAGTCTAAATCTTGGAACGGCAAGTTTATTCTTATTTCTTGTATTTAAGTTATGAACATCAATTTTCTTTACAAATGAATTAGAATGCTTTCTTACATACACTAAGTTTTCATAAATGTACTGTCCTGCCAAGGTTAATATATCAATTTCCTTAAACAAGTCTCTTAAAGAATCTCTTCTAAGCGTTAAGGAGTCTTACTTTCCATCATCAGCTCACCATATATCATAAATAACCTGAATATTACAACAACAAATCTTTACGTTTTAACGATATTTAAAATATTACCCTCCAACTGCTAACCATTGAGGAGTTGTACCTTCCATCACCTGCTCATTACCAGATACAAATACTTGAAAAATTAAAAAATAATTATAAAAGACGCAAAATACCCATAACATTTGCGAGTTTTCCTCAATTTCCCCTGGATTCCACCTTCAGCTCCTAACTTGGTTACAATGGAACCATCTCAGAAAGTCAGGAGTATACACTTTCGAATAAAAAAATTAGAGCAGTCGCCCGGATAGCGAAAGGTCGTGGGTTCGAGTCCCATCGGAGCTGGTTGTGAGACGGGTCGTTTTTTTCTAAATACTTCATTTTCCATTGGTTACTACTTCCCGAAGATATTGAACCGTAAAGCAAGAACCACCAGACGACCACAATGTGTTTTTTCAGAATTCTGGAAAAACTTCTGAACCGACAAGTGCAGTTTTTTCATGGGACCAAAATGAAACTTTGGCCTATCAGATAAAAATAGTAGATTTCATTGCAAGTGCGGAAAGCCTGTCATTGCAAAGAGTTCCGACAAATGTCTACCCGAGCCGAGGCGCAGCCGAAGGTGAGGGTTGACAGTCGGAACAAGTTGCAATGACGGTTCCGCACGTGTACTGAACAACTATTTTTAATACAGTTGCGAAAAAATTAAGCAATTTAATAAAATAATAAAACACAATAAACTCAACTAACTAATCGTAAAAGAATATAAGCAGAGACTTTTTTTTGTGTTCTTCACCCATTCTGGGTTGGCAAAGGAAACTATGATCATACAGCCAAGGCTTCAGTAGATTTTTTTTATTGATATGAAATGAAAATTAAATTAAATGAGATGAAATGAAATGAAACCTAACAAAAGCAATCCGAATCCTACAGGAGCGCCTTTCCTTATTTCTATCTTTTACCACACCGTTTTCCATTAAAGCCACATTATTGCACTAATTCCACCATACTAAGTAACTACCTACCACAATAAAAACCAGAAAAAACTAATTTAGAAAATTAAGAAATAAGGTCCCTCATTTTCTTTTCACTTACTTGCGCAAACTCCTTTATGCAGATACTATGGTAAATAGTGCAAGTCATACCATATTTAGATAGTAATCTGTGGTCATACAGCCAATTTTATGTATTTTTTATATTCATAAATTTAATTTGGCCGATACTAATATTAATTTAATGTATAATTAAAATTACTTTTAAATCTGATATTGAAACATATTAGTAGCTTCTTTTTAGAAATATTTGAATGAATCATAAAAACTTCTATGATTTTTTTTTGTAAAAACTTCGTGGTTGGTTTTTTCTTTTTAATAGACAATATTTTGACAGTTGGGAAAGAAAACGCACGAGTTCGGGAAAGGTAAAGAAAAAGTTCGAGTGTGTAATAGCCCACATCCCGAACGCTATACGTCCCTGCAATACGCCACTTTTTGAGCAACTGTATTAAAAAATAATTATCAGAATCGGTTCACAATTGGCGAAGCTATCGTGGAACATACATAACAAAACCTCCCTCCTTTTTTGAAGTCGGTTAAAAAGACGTAAGCATTGGTGCTGTCACAGTAAAATCAAAGTTATATTAAAAGTCGGTAACCGAGATGGTGGTTTTCGCAGGCAAAGAAATATTTTAAGAAAGTTTTTTTTTTGATCTATAGTTGCCATAAATATTAGAGATTTAAAATTTAATATTAAAATTGCAACGATAACGCTATTTATTTTTTAATTATCCACGACTGGTTAGTACCACATGTTGATGATTTTCTTCAGACCTGATGTTAAGTGGCGATAAGGCTGAATAATAATAATAATAAATAAATAAAATTCGTTTATTTGACAAGTTTCATAAGTTAATATCAATGTCACTTATAATGTGAAAGCGCACTACTAATCGGAATCCTTTATCAACTGAGCAACTGGGCTATCTTATTTCCAACTTCCGGAACACAATAATGCTGAAAACATTATTGTTATCGCGTCCGACTTAATAAGATGGTCGGTAGTAGCTAACCAGGCGGACTTTAAACAAGTCCTACCACCAACCAAACCGAAAACAATATGTACCCTCACTGGGAATCGAACCCAGGACCTCTGGGTCAGATACCGGTAGAGTCTACCTTTAGACCACAGAGACGGTTAAATATGAATCGTAATTTATATTTTTCCGCAGAAGTGAACTCGAGTTGTTAGCTCTAGTGATTGTATAATAGGTACCTAACCTACATAAACGAATTATTTGGAGTTCAAAAACATGTTTATTGTTATTGGAATGACAAAAAAATCTGTTCTGCGTGAGTGCGTGACCGATAATTGAGATATTATTTTCGCAGTACCTACCATTGAAAACAGGCGTGTTTCAATAAAATTTGTTTTTTTTTTACTGTAAATAAATGCCATGAAAGAGTATTCTTTAAATGACTGCTTTGTGTGAACTGATGTGAATGTCGCAGAGATATTGTAAGAGCCAAGATATTATGATTTTAATTAGTAGTTAAACACGAGTGATTTATTAAATATGTCAAGTGATAGGTTAAAAAAAAATAAGGCGCTCGTCAAACGCAGCGAAGCAATCACCTTAAATTTCGTGATTTTATTTCAGACCATAGAAATATTCAATTTCAGAAAAAAAATTGATTAAATCTCTAGTGAAATAGCAACAATCTTAGTGAAATTTTAATATGCCTTTGTTTTCACTAAGACAAACTGTCAGTGAAATGCATTCACTGATAAGAATGCATTTGCGCCTACCGGAACGGTTAGATGTGCTGATATTACAATACGTATCAGAAAATATAATTACATAAGTGACATCATGATATCACGGCTTTTACATCATCCCTGCGACATAAACAAGACATGATGATCTAATTAATAACTTAGTTAGATAACATTAGATTTGATGTATTTATCTTTGATGAAATCACTCTTGCATGAATATCTTCACATAAACACGAACATAGCTGCAATAAATGAATCATAGAACAGCAAATCTTGACAATCAACACTCTATTTATTTGTTTTGTTAATCATTGGGGTCGATCATATTAAAGATATAGTAAATTAAACTAGAATGTTAGACGACATTTCAGTTACAGTTTCAAATACATTGCTTACTGTTAAAGCATTTCATAAACAGAAAGTGTTCAAAAGGCAGCAATCAATGTGGTTCTATCATGGCATCCAAGAATAACGTGTGATGTTATTTTTATTTGAAGGTCATATCAATCTTGTATGGACTGTCAAAATCAGGGCTAAACGTTTTGTGATATTGTGTTAATTGACACGCGTCTTCTGAATGTGGAATTAATTAAATTTGGGTCAAAGTTTAGTTCATGTTTTTTAGTTTTTATAATCACGTTAAAAAAACATAAAGTCTATAAGTAGTATGAATGCAGTCAAAAATACATAAACAATGGTGTCTTGATAACCGATTAAATAAAACAAGTAATTATCATAAGTTTTGTCCGTTATGATTGCTTAGGTACACCATAAAACAAGTTTGAATAGAATTAAAACTAATTATAGTCAAACAAAAGCATATGCCACCATGACTTTCATTACAGACCCACGAAATCTGTGAGAAGGTAAATTTTCAACTAATTACAATGACCAAATTACCTTCTCTCACAATCACAGGAAAGAGAACTTTATTCCAAAAGGATAAGATAGGCTGATGGTTTTTAAGCTACAACGGTTATGTTGGTAGTTTGGTATGGGAGATTGGGTGTTCTTACAATTTGTATGGGTTACCAGATGTTGTGCGCCGTATGGCGTCACAGTACGTCAGCAGACGCAATTTCACTGTCTTCTATTGCACAGTCTGGTTGCATGCTTTGATAAAACAAAAAAGAAGTAGAACACGCGTTATTAAGGATTTAGACAGAAAAAATGTAGAGGACTTTTCAAGAGCACTCCGTGAACAATATTTTGAGGAGATTTCTCATAACTTACGCAATTTCAGGATTGAAATGTAAATTAGAGAACGCATTATTATTTCGTAAATCTATTTCATATTATTTGGTTTGATTTTGCCAGGATTAGTAAATTTAAGAAGTTGCTAATACGACACGAAACGATTTATTCCCATAATTTCTTAAGCAAACAACATTCTTTAGAGACTGATACCGGATTTTTCGGGACATTATTAAAAAAGATTATAAAATATTCTCGCTAAGCTTTGAACACGTGGACTTTGAGCGAAACAGCATAGAAAAAGTGCTTATTCAGTTTCGAACGTTAAATTCGGTGGCTCCCTTAAGGCAAAGTCCTTTTTTGCTGGTTCCCATGAACCTTGTCACAAAGGCGACGACCTTACAGAAAGGCCGAGGAGATCCGCGCAAGAATAAATATTATATAACAATAGGGTAGCTTCTTTGACTTTACGTCGGCGAGGTAGACCTGGTAGTTTTGATACTTTGATTTTTATTAATTTGCATTAATGCTGCACTAAAAGATCTTCAAACAGATAACATTGAAACGAACGTGACCTTGCAAGGGCACAGCAGGTACATAATTTTACTCGTAATACACGAAACTAACTAAAAATATATTATTTTATATTACGTTGTAAATACGTCAGTAAAGCGAGTCTAAATTACCCTTTCACTGAACATTTGATATGTGTTGTCGGTAAAATTTTCCACCACGCCGAATCTGCTATCATTTTACTCGTAGCAAGGGCATAGTGAAGAAATAAGCCCTATCACCTTTATTAATTCCCTATAAGATAAACAATGATATCGATTGCAGCCAGCGTGCTTTTGTAATTGAAGGTAACATTTAATATGAATATTTAAACCAGTTGAAACTGATACTTTTAATTCAAGAAGTATAATGTAATCCGTGGTTATGGTGAGATGACAATCGGGGTCAACTTCTTGTCTAATCTTACTGATATTAAAAAGAGGAAAGTTTTAATTCTTTGTTTGTAATTTTTTTACAATTTTAACCATTAGAAAGCCACATTCTTTTCAAAGTGATAACAGCTATAAGTATTAAATTTTATTCCGATATTCCTACGGAAATGACTACCGAGATGGTTAAATCGCGGGAAGCCACAAGTCTTAGATAAACATTAGAAAATTTATAAATTATCGAAATTATTACATTTAAATAGTTTAAGATTTGCGTAAACCATTGCAAACACCTAATTGCTGCCCAATATATTGGGCTATTTCACTATAGTCAAAGATACGTATTTTATCCTGGCTATCCCTAATACGTATCTTTTACTATAGTCAAATAAGGTATATAACTTTAGACCTTATATACCGTATATATATATATAAAGGTCTATTACCTTTGGCAATCGGTTTAATGGAAGAAAAGTATTTTGTATCATAATAAGTAGGTACTTTAGTTTTCACAAAACCGTCATCCATTAAACAATAGCGTAACAAAGAAAGAAGAATAAGTTACATACCTTTTTGTATAATATACTAATGATTTAAGCAGTAAAATATCTCACAAGTATCAAGACAGCTTGCCACACTATAGTTACAGGACAACAAAAGCATAGCGGCCCGTAACGGTCTTTTTTCGTTGCGACGATCGGGACCTCTTCCTTGTGGTAGGTTTTGTCATGGTAAGGAGCCTTTATAGTTCCCACGCATCGTCTAACCTGATTCCTTATAGCTTATCTCTCGCGAACCATGCGCGACCACGTGCGCTTTTGATTGAAGTATAAAAAACTATGATAATACATTACGTGAAGAGATCGTTTTCAGACTCTTTGTGAAGCCGTTTTATGTAGTAAACATGTAGGTGTCACTGAAGAAAAAGCAAAAGTATATAAAACATGTAGTTTAATTATTACCAAATATTACCTTTGTAACTTATCACCCAGTTTCATAATTTTACAGTAATGAGTTTGGTCCAATTTATCCTTATGTAAAATTATATAAATCTTTTTGGACCTACCTACTTGTCTTAAATTAAGCAACTAAATATAACAGAAAGTAACGTGGTCCGGTGGTGTAATGTTCTTTAAAGGGCAAAGGGTCCTTTTGTAGTCATAAGTTTAACGAACATCTTCAGTAGAGTCATGATCTTTTAGAGATAACAACGACAAGTGCTCGCTCTTTAAAGATAATGGGGTTGCATTTTTCTAAGAGGACACTTGTTTAAATATCCACTGACTGGTTATGCGGTAGTTTTAAGAAGCTTTTTTTAATACTAGGTACAGGAGCTTATTTCTTTCAGTAAAAAATAAACTTTAAGATATTTAGTTTGAACAAAAGATAATTTGATTTCTTATGAAACATTAATATTATAAAATTATTTGTCAAGACCGTAGTTTGTCAAATCGTTATTGATACCTTAATATTTTTTTAAGTATTAACCTGAGTTTCGCCTTACAACTGTCTCTGTGAGTATGACTATACAGGGCAATCAACATTTAAAATATCACATAGACTATACTTCAATAAAACTTTCAATATACAGTGCCTATTTGGTGCGGTCTATGCCACCATGTGAATTACCATGGGACCCCATGAGAAATTTTATATATTCAGTATTTAAGGTACTTTCCCTCCATGTGGCATAGTTTTGGGACGGCCTGTATATAGATATTAGAACTAAAAACCACTATTACAAGTTATTTTAAACTTTTGCAATTAGCGCAATTTTTAAAAATGCAAAAAAGTCGACCCGTCGAACTAGCTACGATGGGTTCGAATCCCATCGGCGCTATAGTTGTGAGACGGGTCGACTTTTTCTAATACTTCATTTTCAATGTTTACACTAATTGTGTACTTAACCTATCTGTGATTAACTCCCTCAGTATTTCTCATACGTACACATATTCTGTCTAGGTAAGAATGTGAATAATTCTAATGTTGGTAAACAACAACCATTTCTTGCTTCGTTCCGCACGCTCCACCATTTCCGGGCTAAGAATTTTAATTTCTCCTCAACTCAATTTTTTCATCAAAATATCGCCATATTTTACGGTACAAGCACCCTATTTTAGCTTCCATTTAAATATTTTCCGCTCCATTCGTTAAGCACTGTTTCAAATGATTAAACTTTTCGATACACGTGTGGCAAAGGTAAAACTTAAAATTTGTTATAAAAGTTGTACTTAAATATAAAGTATGTTAAAAACTTGCATGAGCTCATGCGATCATTACAATCATTAATTTATATGTAGGTTAAAGGTACAGGGTGGAAATAATTAATAGGCCCTGGATACTGCTTTAAATCCTTTAGTTAGCTCGTTTTACTGAAAGAAATGGAATATTAGGCATGTTAAAAATAAATAATGTTTATTATTTATTTTTAAAATGCCTAATATTCCATTTATTACTTTTTATAAATATATCAATAAGTATAATAATTAAGTATATTCTTTTGATGAAATAAGTTAGAGAGATTAATAATAAAAAAGTTCTCGATAGAAAGCCATAAAAAGTGAAGTAAATTTTTTCGATTTATACACAAAACACAATCTCCTTTTTTACAAATCGCAAGGTCGATATACCTACCTACATAAAATCTTTAAAATAGAACGGTCCAGAGCCGATGCATAAATCGACGGTAAACTCGATCCCAAAACTGTGATCACCCGTTTAGACTCCCTCGGTTAGTTTTTTGGGTAACGGCAGCGCATTACAATCACAATGCGATATCGCCTTACCGTTAACGGCTGGGCCGGCTACACCACGACAGATCAAAAACTTAGTTCACAATCATGGAGTTCTTATTGAGATCTTGAGCTAAATTGGTTAATTTGAGATGAAGCCTAAGTGCTACCCTATTTTGTACAAAAAAAAGATAGGTACCGACGAATTGAGAAGTTACTCCTTTTTTAAGTAGGTTAAAAACAATATATGATTGTGTGTAGTAGATAATGATAATAAAGCAATAAATTTAAAAATTATATTAACAATTATAAGAATACCAGTAATTCCAGAGATATTGAATCGAGTTGACTTTTAACGAAAAGATAACCGTTACTTGTGCAACCCGCCCAAGCGGCTGAAGTTCAAGCGATTTAAGTAGGTCATTCACTGTCTAATAACTTGGTCGCATTAACATAAGGGCTTTGTCTCAATGGGGTTAGAATTGGGGGAATGTGTTTTTAATGGGCTGATCCTAATCATTGGCAGGTAATGCAGAGAATATTTTGTGAATCATTTATTAAGAAAGCGGTAGTTAGAATGTTAATTACGTGATATTATTTATATGTTTTTGCCATGCACATAGAATTAACAGTACTTTCATATTTCATTAGTTAACTCGTGATAAAAACAAATTAAGAGAGATCTAAGACTTATAATCTTAGGCCTAGAAAAAGCCTACACAAAATTATTTAAGCGGTTTAAAATAAAAAGAGTTTTTAAAAATTGTGAAAATTTATTGTTTCATTTGTTTATACAATGTTTAAATACTTACAACTATCATCACAATAATCATTAATCTACTAGAAGGCACTATAATTAAAAGAAAGAAAATTAATTTGTAGCATAGTTAGGTGCCCTTTTATAAAGTTTATACATATTTAACACTTTACAGTTTAACATAATTTTTTTATTATTAAATAAGTAAAATTAGGGATAGTTAAATAAGTTCTTATTAGCTTAGTTGAACGTAACGTCAATATTTAAAACAGTACCTACTACTCATAATTAAAATTAAGTACTTTACCGCGGAATTTAAATAAGTCATTTTAACAACTATTAGGATTTGACGTTCGCGACAGCATTAAACCATATACGAGATTATTAATGTAACTAAAAATATAAAAGTATCTGGCCATAAGGCTTTTCTAGCTGTCTCATTTAACCTCATTAGATTTTAATTATTTAATTTAAAAATCGGTTTAATAAATAACTTGAACTTAACACAAATAGGGGTTATAAAAGTACACGAGCTTCATTATTCTACTGACCGTTACGGTGCACCTTGCGCCCGCCCCGACAACTGACTTTGGCACTAACAGCTGTACATTTCTTTCTATAATTACATCACAATAAATATATCAATTTAATCTATCTAAAGAAATTACAAGTGAAATTAACAAAAGTATCGTCAATTGTTCTTTTTCAATGGACGGCCTAGTCGCGTTTTCTCTTGCCACCACTTCAGAGTTTCCTCAAATTGTTCCCTATCTTCAGGTGTCACTTGAATGTCAGGCAGTTCCTTTTTCAAGTCCATGTCACTGTAATTTACGAACTTTGATTCTTCATCTCTGAACTTAAACTGATCTTGATCAATAATTAAATCAGAAGTCATTGATTGTAGCGGCAAATCCGGGTCATTATAGCTGTGTTGTATTTGGTGATGAAGAGATTCAGAATACTTCACTTCAAAGTCACTTTCATTCACTGGTACGTCAGATTCACTCAAGTACGATTGGTCAGGAATCACAGTAAATTGTTCATCGGAATTAGGGAATGCGAAATGTCCATCCAAAAGATGTGCGTTCACTTCATCTTGGCCGAGGAGGTCAGAGGACGGGGTCAAAGGTTGGCCGCCGACTTCCTCTTCTTCATAAAGATGAGGTGTTGACACGAGTTGAAAGGGTTCTTGGGCTGGTAGTTCAATGTATTGCTGCTGACGGATTTGGTGTATAGAGCCGTCTAGTTCATCCTCATCCATATCTTCGTCGTCCAGGGCTGGAGAGTTTAGAGAAAAGTAACTTCTTTCCTGGCTGTTATCACGCGGAGAAGAAGATGCAGGTGAAGGAAAAGAGTCCATTGATGGACGGTCTCCATTTTCTTTGTCAGCGTGTCCGATGTTCAACAAATTTTCCAAATTTCTAATATATTCCACAGCCATTCGCAATGTTTCTACTTTGCTGAGTTTCTTGTTTGGTCCACGGTTTGAATTGGCGTTTTCAAACGCTGCAGCAACTTCCTCTGGGATGTGTCGGCGTAGAGCAGCAAAACCATCGTTCACTTGTCGAACTCGATTTCTTTCCCGCGCATTTCGCCGTGCGACCGCGAGAGGGGTTGGTGTCCGCGTGACATCCTCGGTACTGTTCTCGCGAACCCTAGGCCGTTTCGCAATGGTACTTGCAACTGCTGGATCTGCTGCACGCACTAATGAACTCACTGAAACCGTAGCCGGCGACTGCACTTTAGTCTTTTTCCGCACTATAATGATTTCCCGTCGGACGTTTTGATTGGCTCCATTGTTCGAGATGTTTACGGTATTATTCACGGATTCCTGGAGCACCTGCGGCGAATTGCGGAAAACGACGACGCCTATCGAACTCATTTCGGCGGGATGATTTGCAGTTTTAGCATGTTATGATTGTTTGTGTTTTGATTAGTCGCGGGCTGTTTGATTGGGTCACGTAGAAATAACTGTTAAAATAGTTGGTTGGTTCAGATGGCGTCAGGGCGCCGGCCGCGGTAGGAATGGCGCGTGCCACTAACGCACCTGGGGTGGCTCGCGGGCAGCGGGGGGATCGAAGGGTACTTACTAGTTGCACACATGCTCTTTCAAAGGGGCGGATTGGGGAAGCATAGAGCGATCACAATAACATACCCCACCACCGACGATACAGTTTATAATTTACGATTTCTCTTACGTTCCTATAGAAAGAAACGATCGCAGCCATACTTTGTCACTTTATTTATATCCTTTTTTTAAGTAAAATAAAAGCTTAAGCTTATTGTATAAATAGGCTTAAATATGGTAAATTAGGCCTGCATATTGAGAAATTATTAAGAAAGGATGCTAATTTTTCATCGAAAAGATTCATAAAACGCGGTATGCTACGAAGCCTATCTTGATATTATCATCTATTTTATTTATCGTAACGGGCTTTTATGTACGAATGGGTACGGTGTGTGTGTGAGAAGGTTTATGTACAATCACTTGATTAAAAGTATTAAAAATCCGAATTATGAGTGAAAAATCCGAAAACAACCGATATTGTTACAGTATTTTTTACCGTAATTACTAAATATTACCGTACCTATTTTTTTAATTAAATAAGAATATAGATTTAATTAACTTTCCAATTCCCGAAAGTATTGTATCAGCTGATACGCAATAGTAACAACACATGTCCGGTAAACGCTATCTCTCTAATATCTCTTCTTTGTGTGTGCGCGCGCAGTCGCCCACGACAGCTGCTCGCATGCCCTTTGACTGTTGTATGGGCACGCGCCACTGTCCTTTTGTGTCCATTACTTAATAGACAAACTTTATAAAAGCATTTGGAATAAACCTTATTGCTAAAATATAAGAGTTACTTTTCTGTAATTGTTGATTTCATATTTTCTTTGGGGGGTGTGGGCGAGATAGTGATTTGGTTTTAATGAGTATTAGCCAATTAAGTGAAACGCATTTAAACCTATTTGATAATGAGTTTATGTAGTTACGAGCTTTTCGTTAGGAATTGATGACGTTTTCCGTAATTTAAAACGCCTGGGTGCCTACCATCAACTCTTATTGCGGCTTTGTTTAAGACCTAAACTGATCTGCTTCGCTTATTTGTACCACGACAGCTTAATTGCGATCGAGATTCTATTGCGTCAATGACAAGCGATTCAGCGACATTTCTCAGCCGCTTCTCTGTCATGAAATCTTATTTGACTTATAACTCGGACCAGCTAACATGACACCTGCAGGTTATACCCGTCCCTCTCACTCTCCGGGCATGACAGAATCGAGTGAAAGAGACTGGTAGAAGAAATAAAGACACAAATCGTTCGTTCATTCACATTCAGCAATTCATTTGCGATTCAGTTTTTAGAAGGTCATGGTACGAAATAAAGCAATTCATTTTAGGAACCTATTCTGGAACGCACCAGTTTTGAATCGCTTTCTTAAAGTTGATGGTAGGCACCCTGTTTTAAATTCCTGAAAAATTATTACGGAAGTAGGGCAGAGGTACCCTTTGTGGCCACTTTAAGGATTTTTTTACTTTTAAGCACTAAGTACTAAATGATCTTAGGTATTTAAGACGATGCGGATATAGAACGGAAACGCAGAGCGCTGTCTGTGAGAGCCAACATGATAGCCCGCAGGTTTGCTCACTGCTCCGTAGAGGTGAAAATTACGTTGTTCAGAGCTTACTGCACCTCCTTTTACACGAGCAGTCTGTGGGCTGACTACACGAAGAGACAGTACGGCGCTTTGCGTATACAGTACAATAATGCGTTCAAGGCGCTGATGGGGCTGCCTCGGTTCTGTAGCGCATCAGGGATGTTCGCGGAGGCTCGTGTGGACTGCTTCCACGCCACCATCCCTGGTGCGCCGGGTACGGGCCAGCGCTAACAGCATCCTAAACATGATCGCGAGCAGGCTCGACTGCAGGTACATCAACCATTGCTGTATGGTTCATGTGCATATAAATGTTTAGTGTTGTTGTGTCTTTTTTTGTATTGTTAGTCTCTTACTAACATTAGATTTAAGTATCATTGTTACTAACCATCATTATGAGTCTAAGTAGCTCGAAATAAATGATTTATTATAAGACACAATTTTAAATAAGTACATACAAGTTCTCAGTATATACAAGCCTGAAAAATACATCAAATTATGTCCTATTATTGCCTACTTTGTATAAAGCTAATTATACGCCTGACCGTAAACTGCTTTCTTGCCCTTAAACTTAACCCGTAAACCGCTGCGCCTACCTTCTTACGAGCTGCAACACAGTTCGATACGATATAGAATGTCATTGTCACTAAGGCGTTTTAAGCTGGGACATAATTTATTAGTGCAACTCGAAACAAAACACTGTAGGATTACGAATTCTTAAGCAGTGCTCTTAATACCAAAAGTGTATCCTGTAATGCAATATGTCGCATTTTTTCAATCCGCTTAGTAAGGTGAGGTACACCATCTTGCGAACATGTGGCTGTTAGCGTCAGGTTCTGTGGAGCTAATTTTAGTCTGCCCACATGGGATCTGAGGGGAAAGGTGAAATCTGTGTCGATCGTAGAGCTTTTGAGGGTGTCTGTCAAAACAACGTAAGCCTTTCGCTGTGGTGTTTATTTGGTTATACGATTGGTTAACGGTGATATTCGGGTTAAGTTTAAAAGCAGTAGGTAATTGAGCGTTAAATATTCCCATGAACATGAAGATAACGGATATTTGTTCGATAATTTATATAAAATACTAGCGGAACCTCGTGGTTTCACCCGCGTGGTACCCGTCCCCTTGGGAATACTGGGAAAAATATAGCCTTTGTCACTCAGGATGAATGTAGCTTTCTAATGGTCAAAGAATTGTCTGAATCGGTCCAGTAGTTTCGGAGCCTTTTCGATGCAAACAAACAAAGAAACAAACAAACTATCAAAACTTTCCTCTTTATAATATTAGTATAGATTTACATTTTCATCGTAAGATTAAAATCGTACCTACCTAATTTTGAGATTTGTTAAAACATCAAAAATGATGTAACGATTGTATGGCTAAGCTTTAAGATCTCTATCTCTAATAAAACAAAAAATAGAGTAGGTATTTATGCCAAATAGCCTCTTACACAAAAAGTCTAGATTCAAAAAAGTTTTCTATGAACATTTCAAACTAATATTTATATGGAACTACTGTGCTTTCTTTACAAACATAAAGACTAGCCACCGTCTAGACGACTAACAATCATGACTAACCTGTGCATTCAAAACAGCTGTGTTCTCAATAGAGCGACCTTCCTTCTAAGACCTATCTCAATGTAGGTCGAATAGCAGAGCCCATAGCGACCCAGACATGCATTATTAGAAAGGACAAAAGAGAACCTTCAACTTGAAATGAAATGACTAAGGTCAGAGAAGGGTTAGGTTCCGCCTAGGCAACTAGGCTAGGCATTGGAGGGTTGATTGTTACGATTTGTGAGCAGTTTGTTACTATGCGGATGTTGTTAAAGGATTTTTTCTTTATTACTAGTTTGAATGGCATGAATATTATGTATTTTGTATTTTAAAATCTACAGGACGTTAGGTGTTGCTTAGGACAATGAAATAGTTGACAATTATTTGGGAAAAGAAATGACTGATTTAAACAAAACTCAAATATGTAATTGTAGCTACATTTGAATGCAACGACTTTGTTCTACAGTTTTTAAAAATAAAATACATTTAACGAACAAAATCTTACATAATTTTCATTTTCAACAAGTTACAGTGAAAGAAGCATCAAATGTAGGTACTTCATATTTGGGGCCTTTACAATAAGTTGATTGCAAATTAAAAACGAACTTACCAGTAGGTACTTTCATATAGATTGCAGTTTAGTCAACGGTGAACCAATAAAAAAGTCTTTTATTAATCCTTTCAGACCGTCCTTTAATACTGGTTGGTACTTCTTAAAGCATCAAAAAGGTAAAGCAACATTAGTCGAGATCCCACAAAGTGCAAAAAATATCCGGTACGCACTGCATGCTTTCAATTTCGCACAATGTCCTTTCATACTCATTGTTTCACACCAGACGAGGGGCAGCTCGGCAAGCACTCGCTTTTGGGAACCTACGAACTGCATTCGTTTTCAATAAACTCTTGCCAACTTCTTATTTGCTTGCAAACTTATCAATGTATGCATGTAGTCCCCATAAGGATTCTAATTTAAACCTTGCGACTGAAACAATTAGTGCCTTAATATTTTTGGGGATTTTGGGATAAACTTTGTAATGAACAAGATCGGGTACTGGGCTGCTTCGTTCAATTCGGTCTCGTTTTCTATAGTAAAGCCGTTACATGCTGAGAATGAGCTTTTGTATTGAAAATAAAAGCGATGTGGTGCACTGAGATTTGTTACATATCTAAATAGGTAGGTCTAAATTTGAGTAACCTAGTTCTTTTAATTTTCTGACCTGGTACACGTGCAACTGTGCTTTTGTTGTCTGTTAAACATTTGAAGGTTAGGTTTTATATCAAAATTCAAGGTTTTATATCATAAGGGATTTTTCGAGCTAATGATCGAAAATGGGCGTTTACCTAGGCACTATTAAATTTTGGTTTGGATTGTGGTAGGATTTGTTCTAAGTCCGCCTATGAAGGCTTACTCTGCTGTGGTTACAAAATGGGTGTTTCTGATTTTATGTAATGAATTAAAAACAATTGTGTTTTCTTTTCAGTAATCCAATAATGTGAATAAGACTAAGATTAGTATGTCCATTAAACTATTTGATTCTTTGTTTAGTTGAAAATTGTTTACTGTTTTAGATAGGTAATTAGCAAAATTGTACTTAGATTAATATTCTGTACTGTGATGGAAAATAACCTTACTATTATGTGAATGTCATTTTTCAAATTTGACGACTCTGTATAAATTAAAACAGGGAGAAAAAAATAGCCCCTGGCGAGTTTCTTGCCGGTTCTTCTTGTTACAAGGTCTCCTGCCGTAGGATTTGCGAACCGATGGCGTAGCTTCATTGACGTTCATAAGTGTTATTGAACCAACCTAAATTGAATACTTAAATGAAATTGAATTTTGAATTTTATAATGGTGTTTACTATGTATATTAAGTATGTATTTACAAAGAAAAAGTATTTAAGTAATATATTTATCCGTTATCAAGTTTTCCATGATACAGTTTCTTAATGAAATTAACATGGGCTTAGATAATTGGTGTGATTGTAAGAGTTATTTATTTATTATTTATAATGATGACAAAATACACATTTCTTTAACAGTATTTATTTAATGAAGGTCTTACTATTAACTATAAGACGAAATTATTTTTAGAGATTTGACTAAACAATTAGTAAGAAGGAAAGATTAACTTTCGATGATATCTTTTAGTATTATTATTCCCATTTAACTTAACCGACCGAAAATATCAGAGGCGGCAGATGTTTGAGCCCGCGCCGCCTTACTCACACAAATGCATATCCTTTCTTTCATTTCAACGCTGCATTTCTTGCTACGAGTAAAAGAGATAGTATTATATGAATAGGGGTTGCGTCGAGGGTTTTGCCACGTGACCGCTTGGTTCCGCGCCCACACACACATAGAAGAAAGGGAACCCTCGATCATTTTATTGATCTCGGGAAAAAATCTCTGCGATTAATGCGATTGCGCTATCGAAGCTTTTGGATAGGTAATTACTTTTTTAACTTTGTATTGAGGATAAGCAGTGAAAATAAAGTTATGTGTTTGGTTCGGTTATATAAGAAACCTTAGCTAGGTAAAATGTAAGTAAGCCCTCTTGCTTTTCTTTAATAATTAACAAAAAAATAAGTTATAATGAAGATAGCTGAAAACTACATCCTTGTAACATTCGTAATTTATCAACATAGAATTACGGACATACCAGTGTAAGTTCTTTCTTGCTTTAAAAAAATTAACTTTTTGTTTTATCCACAACGGAAAAACGTATAAACTTAATACTTCGTTATAACACTTATCAAGACTAGAAGCTTAGCCAAACAAGATCATCAAATCATCAGCTCCCGGTAATTTGGAATACGAAAGAAAAACAAACTGCTGGACTCAAGTATCGCATTACTACTTAAACTGTCGTCGCCACACACGCCCTTTTATTTTTTACCAATCTTTTTACAAAACTATATAGGCTTCCTGTTAGAAAAACAAACACTGCTGTTTATTGACTCGAATACTTCACTTTTTACATATCTCGTTGGAAGTGAATGATGGATTCCGAATGACTCCCGACCCTAACCGAATGAAACTTCCGACTTTGATGGGACAAAAATTACAAATTGCTCTTTTTCGATTCTCTAAAATAATGACGTCAGGATGACGAAAATGACAACATGGTTAAATGACGTACAGTTATTGATGTGGGAGGTCGTGTAAAGGTTAGTTATTGTGTTACTAAAATGGGACAAGGCATAATTTTATCTGTTCATCTATAAATGGCCGCGGTAAATACATCAAATTTTGGAAGTTTCGGAAGCGAAAAATCGAGCTGACGGTTCGTAGGCAGCGATTATTATCGGTGGTTTCACTGTAAGTTTAGCTTTTACGTTCGAATGGTGATGTGCTAATAATAAGGGCCAATTCCCAGTTTTTTTAAATAGCAATAGACCTTTCGATTCTGTGGCTTATAAACAGCCAGTAATATCATCTCATGATTAAAAAAAGACCGGTAACAGGACTACCGTGGACACGGCTTTGATTTACGAGATATAAAACTTTGGGACCTTTTTAGCGTCGCAATTAAAATATTTAACGAACCATCCTCAGTGGGTGGTGGGCGACAGTTCTCACGAGACTATTAAATATAATTTTATTTGTTTTTCTAAAAGTTATGGACGGGCGTCAATGTCTTTGGATTGGATTTATGGTTGCGGATGTTTTACGATTATGCGATTTTGAACAGTGGCGCCTATATTTTTTATGACCTTTTTTGCACATAAACATCAATATTTAGTGTCATCGATCTATCGAAAAAAGGATTTATGTTTGGCATCAATAATCAATTTTTAATATCGAAAAAAATCTAAATACTTGTTGAATTTACTCGATTTTTTTCTTTTGTATGATCCATCTCGGTAAAACGTTACCTAGAAACTGGTATCTTGATTGAAAATTTTCACATGTAATAACAATATTTCTTCGTAAATTGAAATGTTGTCATGTTATGATCATAAACAATCCTAATAATTTAACGTATCATGGCGATTAATTGCCAGTAATTCAAAGATCCCTTAAGGGCTGCGTTTACTCATGTCAACATTCATAACCGCACGATACTATCAACGATGCGCATACGCATCAAAGCTAAAATAAAATTCTATTATAAACGATTTGTAAAATGCGTTGTCAGCATGACACGATCTGCTTTAGTGAAATGAAGTTTTTTGTTGAACAAAACCTTTAATAGTATTGTCGTTTGGACAATATTGTGTTGAAATGTCTTAGTGATATCCCAGCATGTGGTTGGCAGATAGTCCACTGTTCGGAGCTACCCTTTAACGGCCGACCAGAAATTAACATATTATGTTCATTTTCAACCCTTTAAATTAAGTAGATATGGCAGCCTATTCCAATATGGAAATATGGTTTTGTTTTGTTTATGTTGATTGCTTTGGAGAGTGCTCATGGTAGCATTAGAAGTCGTAACATAAACTTAGCGCGCTCTATAGGTAGCTTGATTTTCTTGTTTTCTTTGAAAGCTGCCGATAAAATCAATCAAAATAGATAAGCAATGAAAGTTGGCTACATTTTCTGTATATTTTGCTAAATATTCGAGTTAGTACCATTTTAAGTTTTTACTAGGAATGATTTAACGTGAACTTATTTAGGTATTAATTGATCAAATGATTGATGAATAGCGAAGGAATATTAAATTATGTAAGTACTTGTAGCTAGTCAGCTAATTCATTTCAGAGAGGTTTATATTTTTTTTACACATTTTTAAAAGTACAAATAGCAAAGGTTTATAAATTACTTCCGTCTGGGTGACGTTTTCTTTAAACAATATGGATTATTTTCTTAACAAAAACATCTTAAGCTCGCCAGTAATCTTAAATATCTCCCGATCAAGAACTGAAAAAGATGCTATAACTCCGAAGCGCGGCTCTCGCCGTGTGTTACCCCCATTACGTTATCTATTGCAATAATTTTCGAGGCGTTAAAACGTGCCAGCGCTGCCGGCCGGGAACAATTTAATTGAATAAAATTAGCCAATAAACTTGGTTCGAGGGCTGCCACAATGGCATACCTCTTCCCTCGATGTCGTAAAGCAGCCTTATTTACTGGAGACTTCTTTGGGAATCCACATTAAGGTAGCATGTACACTTATGTGGCCATACCTCAGCGTAATAGTTGGAGCATTGTCAAGGATTTGTTTAATGGGTCAGAGTTTAACATTGTCGGGTGCGTGGAACATTGTCTTTGAAGTGATTTTATTGAAATTTTTAGAAGATATTAAGGTTGGGGTGTCTAATACTATAACAGTTAAGATGAAGGAGTTTGAATTATCCTAATTATTTCTCTCAAAGATTCAGAGTACCTTTTAACAGAGATAATACATTTAAGATACTGATGATGTATGTAGTCTCACCAACAATATTTCTCTAGTATTAATCATTTTCTTTCCTACTTATTAGAGGTATGTCTTTCCTTCCATTTATATCTAGCAGCCGTCAATTCTGTCAAGAAGATCTTCATTTAAGTCAAAAATAATTTATACATTAATACAGTAGATAACCAACATTACTTAAATAAAAATAAACAATTTGGAAAGCAATAAAAAAGTAATTATGCCGTCTTTAAGGCTTCGTCAAATATGGCGTGAGGCCACGCGCAGCCCGTTGGCCAAAAATGGCTTGGAAGTGAATGAGCTCTTAATTAATTGCCAAATTACTTCCCGCCGCACCGGCCGCTGGGAAGCTACATCCTTATTGACGATTTGCATAAGTATCACAGACCCTACCATCAGTATTCCAAGCACAAAAACTCTCATTATTGAAATCTTGTAATGTATTCTTGTTACTGTAAACTTAAACCTTTAACCACTGATAACTAAGCCCTCTTCGATCAACAATAGTACTAGATGAAGGCTCACGAACTAAATGAAAACTTTATATGGACAGAATGACTTTTTTAAAAAGGAGAAAAAAGGTTACGACTGTTACGATCTTACATTATAAATGACAGGAAGCGTTCCAAGTTTGAAATACCTTAGTATTGACACTGTCCAAAATAATCTACTTATAAATTTATACTCTCAAGTGGGAGTTGTATACGCTCGGCCATATCTGTCACTCCAACTATGTATCTAGAACTAGGTGTTATTGTTGATCGAAGTAAGCCCTTTAACATAACATTCGTCAAAATGCTATAAAAGCTGTAAAAGACTAATACTGAATTTTAGTTCTATAACAGACCGTAGCAGCGCTGCTCTGGTTTTAATACAAAATCTTCTTCTTCGTGTCGATGATTCTCACGAAATCGCTCAACCGCCTGCGGACCAAGGTGGCCGCTGCAATCACAATCATTTGAATAACTCGATTTCTCCTTTGAAATGTGAATAGCTCGAAGTGCGAATGTGGAGACCTATCGCGAACCACCTTTTAGAGTGTCCCCTGTGCCCCTTCACCTGCAGTGCAAGCGACCTGATGGAGGGATCCGGTGAAGCAATCGGGGTCGCCACATGCACACTGGGCCAAACATATTATATTAACGTGAAATTCATCGACACGGAGAGGAAGAAGATACAATATAATACGATGCTTGTATAATTATTATTATTAGTTAAAATTCAGCTGTTATCACAATACTGGCCAAATTAAATTCAATTAAAAGTTATTACAATGCACATAGCGCCATCTCGCTTATCACTTACTTTGAAATTCCTCTACCACCTCAGAGTGAGGCCTCAGATGGTAAGTTGGTGAGCACAAGGCAAAAGTTTCTTTTCCAGGTACCGGATCGATGAGGACTTTTTAAATTCCATTTATAATTATGTTTTGAACAATTTCACCAGATTTCAGCTTCTTGCGAATTAATGTACCTCCACTCTCATTTTTTGGTCTAATTTGACCGGACTAAGTAGTCATACCCTTATCCTAACTAAAGCACAGTTACATTTTACCACCTAGTCATAAGTTTTTAGTAAAAATTTCATTTGCATAACAAGCTTTTTTGCTGACTGTACTTGAATATTGTATTGTCATCTAAACCAAACATGTATACAAAATTTCAGCATCATCGGGTACTGGGAAGTGGGTCAAATAACTATCCTCCACTAACTAACTATCTAACTAACATGGCAAGTTAATAAAAAGATTGTAAAAATAATAATACTTATCAAATAAATTTAATATTATATAGTGTCCCTATGAAATGAAATCTAATTTAGTTTTGTTTTGTTTTGTTTTATCTTTAAACGATAAAAAACAAGCATAACAATATAATGTATGGTAAATATGGGATTACACCACCTCACATCAAACTACAAAAAATATCAGATCAATGCAAGTTGGCAAGACATAATTCCAATTCTCGACCATACTCGGTTACGCAATGACATAAAAGTTAAGTATCAGTCCGCTTATGACAAAAAAGTGATATAAAATTTTGATATGATATCATATATTATGTTGATACCGAAGTCCATAACGATAATGATGTACCGCGGAAGTGCGCACTCGCGCTGAATACTAAGCAGTGAAGAAGAATGCTGGCTAAATTGAAAGCGATGCGAAGCGAAAAAGAGGTCCAATTCGCTTATATAGCGACCGGGTTAGTTCATACTTGGGAACCCATTCGGTACATCGAGCTGGACGACTTCGATCAACAATAACAAAATAGTGCCAAAGAAGTGACTGTCCGTGCAATTTTATATTACCCTATTTAGCATGCTTAATCTAATTTTATTGATCTTTTTTATTAACTGTACGTATCTTTGTGTGATGTCATCAAAAACAATTTATGAAACAATCTATGAATCTTGCTATAGCCAATGTAAGCTACATTTATTAACCAAAACAAAAAATATATCACACTTAAAGTGTTACTATCTAGTTTTTGTATTTCCACATTTATGCTCTAGCATTGCTAATTAAATATTGCTAATTATTACCTACATACAATTACACTTGCCACACATAAAAAGCGTTTTTTACATATTTTATGTCTCATATTTAGTTCATACACACACAACTCTAACACAAGCTCAATTTAAACACTATTACAATTCACACATTCAACACACAAAAAGTATTCTTCACATTTACATTACTTATATAAGTTATTCGTTTCTTCACATAAAAAAGTCGTTTACTAGGATTGCCACATATACTCATACATTTGTCTTAGATAAATATTCAACTCAACTTATGCGTATCTTTAATTCAAACTTAAGTGTGTTTATTCTCACAATTTTAATTCAATATGGATAAAACAAACCTTATAAATAATGACCTTGACAATTTTGCTATAGCGCAATCCTCTATTTGTGACATAGAAGAATGCAATACATTAATAAAAAACCCTAATACAACTTTAAAAATTTTACATCAAAATATTCGTAGTTTAAATAAAAACTTTTCAGGTCTTTTACCTATTCTCCACAGATCAAATACAGAGTGGGATTTTATTGTCTTGACGGAGTGTTGGTTGCGTCGTACAAATTTTTTCAATCAATTAAATGGGTATAACTTTGCAAAAACAGAAAACAACTTGACGCAAAATGAAGGTGTTATGGTCTATTTTAAAAATAGTTTGCAAGTTAAGATATCAGAACCTAATTTGCGAGACGCTAACTGCCTTACCATTGAAATTGATCCAAGCACAATCTTAATTGCAATATACCGGCCTCCTGGTTACAAAGATATTGATGTTTTTATACAGTCCCTTAGAGACCTATTATCTAGCCTTCATTATACTAATATAATTTTGGTGGGAGATATTAATATAGACATAAGGGAAAACAGTAAAGATGCTAACTCACATGTATATCTAGCTTCCTACGGTATGTTACCAGCGCATCTATTTCCAACGCACGGAGAAACATGCCTAGATCATCTTATGCTTAAAAGTAAACTTTCCGCGTATTGTCATGTGGCTGAGACGTCCCTTACAGACCATGACACTATAATTTTTCTTTTAGAATACAGACATCAATGTAAACTGTCTGCTCAGTCGTTCATATCTAACAAAATTGACTACAGTAAACTTGACATAGATATGGAAAACTTAAATCTATCTGAAATTTACGAAGCGACTGATCCGAATACTGCAACATATTTACTGATAACACAGTTAACAGACAAAATAAGTTCTAATACGCAAGTGATCAAAGTTTCTAATCGCAAGAAGGTAATAAAACCTTGGATTACAGTTGGTCTGTTGAGATGTATAAAAAATAGGGATAAATTACACCAAAAACTCAAGAGACAACCTAATAATGAAACAGTTACTATTACCTATAAAAGATATAGAAATTTTTGTAACGCGCTTCTGAAACGGTTAAAACAAAACTATCAAAAATCTCAGATTCAAATGGCTGCTAAAATTAATAACAAATCACTTTGGGATACTTTGAAAAAAATTACACATTTATCAAAAGACCAAAAGCCTCCCACAGACTTAGTTTCCTCTTCTGATCCCCATATGTCGGTCAATAACATAAATAATTTTTTTGCTTCTATTGGAAAAAATCTTGCAGAGAAAATACAGAGCACACACCAGTCTGAAACATCATCCTTACCCTCACAGCCTTTTTCATTCTACCTCTCACCTACCACCGAATCTGAAGTCAGAAATACCATCTTTAATCTGAAAAAGGGTAACACTACCGGACGTGACATGATTTCTGGGAACTTCCTTAAGCGATATCATATGATATTAGTTCCACCATTGACCCATATTTTTAATTTAATGTTTTCTACTGGAGTCTTTCCTGATGATTTCAAACTGGCTGATGTGATACCTGTTTACAAGAGTGGGGACAAGAGCTGTGTAAATAATTACAGACCGATATCAATACTTCCAACTTTGTCAAAATTAGCAGAAAAACTTTTAAACAAACGTCTGGTTAATTACTTTGAAACTAACAATCTCATATCCAAGTCACAGTTTGGTTTTAGAGCCCATACATCTACTAGCGATGCTGTTCATGAGCTGACGGATCACATAGTTTCTAACCTTGATAAGAAAAAAAAGGTAATTGCAATCTTTTTAGATCTGACGAAGGCTTTTGACACAGTCTCTACGCCGCTTTTGTTAAACAAATTGGATAAATTGGGTATACGAGGTAACCAACTGAAGTTATGCCAGGACTATCTGGCAAACATAATGCAAAGGGTCAAGATTGGTGAATATACAAGCGAGGATGTACCTATAAACTACGGAGTGCCCCAGGGCAGTGTGTTAGGTCCCACACTCTTTCTTGCTTTTATTAATGATCTGTGTAATCTCCAGCTGACCAATGGCAAGATTGTAACGTACGCGGATGACACAGCATTAATCTTTCATGGGGATACCTGGCAACAGACGTATGAGTTAGCACAATCGGGATTTGATAAGGTCTACTCCTGGCTTGCTGACAATTACTTGACACTTAATGTTGAAAAAACTAAATGCATACCCTTTTCCATCCAAAACACGTATATACATGGTCACTATTCCATTGTAGCACACTCTTGTTTGACTGATCAATTAATATGTACCTGTACTGAAATTACGCGAACTGTCAACATTAAGTATCTAGGGGTAATAATGGACAGTAATTTAAGTTTCGAATACCATCTGGACCTTTTGACATCCAGAACTCGTAAACTAATTTTTATCTTTAAAAATTTACGTAATGTTGCCGACAAAACCATTATAAAAATGGTATACCTAGCGCTGTGCCAGTCTATACTAACATATTGTATTACGGTTTGGGGTGGCACTTCCAAAACTAAACTAATGAAACTTGAAAGAGCTCAAAGAGCTGTATTAAAAGTAAGCAACTTCCTTCCATTTCGTTTTCCTACAAAAGAGTTATATTGTTTATCTGATGTTCTAACTGTACGACAACTTTTTATACTGAATACAATTTTAAAACAACATTCCCTTATTAATTACAACCCTTCACTTAACTCGTCAAAGAGGCGGAAGCATAAAGTCTGTATATCGGAAAACTCATGGTCTACAAAATTTTCTGATCGGTTTTTTGGCTTTCTTGGTAAATTTCTGTACAACAAAATTAATGAAAAAATTTCAATTTATCCGCTTACAAAATTTAAATGTAAAATAGCAACTTCGGCTTTCTTAAAAGGTCTTAACTATGACGACACTGAAAAACTACTGATGATTACTTCATAAACTATAAACATCATAAACATAAGATTCTTAAAACATTATAACATTGTAATTGAATTTGTGAATATATACATAATACACACACTCACGCACATACACTCAAACATGCACGCGCGCACACGCATACACACACACACACAAACACAGGGAACCGTTGATTCTCACATCATATTTAAATTTAGTTGTAATGTAACATTAAACTGTACACCTGGTCCAGAGTGGAGAGGCTGGTTATCTGTCATACAGGTCTCCTAGCGCGGAAACCAGTCTCTAACATAGATAGATAAGTATATTGTTATTTGTTGTACACCCATTTTGTAAGTTTCTTGTAAATATCTATGTGTGAGAGCAAATAAAGATATTTGTATTGTATTTTGTAATAACACCTAGCTCTAGATACATACTTGGAGTGACAGATATGTCCAAGCCTCATAAGCCCACTTGAGAGTATAATTATAAAGTAGATTATTTTGAGTGTCAATAATACTAAGGTATTTCAAACTTGGGACGCTTTTTGTCATTTATAATGTAAGATTATTAGTACATTCGTAACCTTTTTTCTCCGTTTAAGTAAAAGTCAGTCTGGCCATATAAAGTTTTCATTTAGTTCGTGAGCCTTCATCTAGTACTATTGTTGATCGAAGTCTATCGAGCTATTATATTATAAACTCACCCGCAATGAAATATCAATTAGCTATTTTCATACAAACGTGCAGGCCCCGATCGCGGTAATCCTATGACGCATTAGTCAGGTGTACACGTGCAGTTGACGTGCAAAACCGTTTTGATAACGCGCGGCGTTGACAGTGCGACAACGTTTTCTGTTCTGGTGATAATCTTTGGAACTAAAACAGTTTTCATACGACCGTCTATTTGACAGCTAATTTCGTATTGCAATGGCTCCACGCCTGTCACGGATGTCACCGGAACAGACAGGATTTCCTAAAAACTACTGAACCGATTTCAAAATTTCGAATTTTTCAAAATGGGACCAACTTGGGAAAATACCTGATGTTATAACGTTTGAATCATTTCAATCGGTTCAGCCGTCTTCGAGTAATCGGTGTACATACATATAAAAAAAAAACGCGACGAATAGATAACCTCCTCCTTTTCAATTTTTGAAGTCGGTTAAAAATACTGTAATGGACACAAGCCTGCATTTCAGTATTTAAGGTTCTTACTAAGTATTTTTTTGTGGCTTGATTAATTTTTCTCTTTTTGTTTACTAATTACATACATAATTTTAAGCTTACTTGGAAGATTAGGGTCAATTGGCTTAGTCCTCAAATGTTATATGTTTTGATAAATAGATTTTGAATACCTATTATTTAGTGCAAAGTTACCCATTGAAAATAAATCACTCGAAAATAATTACAAAAGTGTATAAATAATACAACTATTTCTATTCAAATTTTTCACTAGATTATTTAGTTTTTACATACACAGTGTTGGTCAGTATGCTTCTGGCCACTCTCAGTAGAAGATAATAGTCATACAGCACTTCGACGAAATACACGTAATTGTAAACTGGCTCCAGCCCACTGATTGACGTCGCAAGTGCCTCAACTGCACTTAATAAGAGGATTCCTCACACCAATTTACTCAGAAAAGTGGACGTTATCGAAAAAGTCCTCCTCACACATTCTTTTTTGCCGTCCTGATTTATTGGGACAAGGAACCAATTTCTTCGACATGTCAATTTCTTATGTTAAGTGCAAACTGTAATTCACTAGTTAAGAAAAAAAATCTTAGTTTGTAATTGTTAGTTATAAGGTTTTTAGTTATTAGCAACTGTTCCGTTGACAAATGCCGGTCGGCACAGGCCTTGTCGGCGGCGCAGTAATGAGACTCCTCGCAACGCAGAGACAAATTTAGCTCATAAATTTAAACGCGATGCGTCGATCTGCATCGTTAATTTACTAAACTGGATACCGATATCGTAACTCATTCACAACTTTATTACGTCATTTATACCAACGTTCCTCAAAAGTTCCGCGACGGAGCGGTTTCGTTGACGTCCCGCTGAATTAATTTAATAATCGCCTCTGGTTAATAATTGCATTACCAAAAGTATGTAAGCGGATGGTTACAGCGAGCAAATAACTCAACACATTATTATTCGACGATAGCTTAATTTAGGATCCCGTAACGCTATTCCATGGCGCACGAAATCCAGCCATCAAGGTGATGGATTTGGATTATAAACACAGGCTGCATTTGCGCTGGCGCATGGCGGTGCAATCCTCGCCGCTCGGGGCTACGGCACTTAATTCTTAACGAGTGTTCCTGCAACCTTAATTAGCCCGGCTGCTGACATATCGGGACAGGAGTACGCCACACACGCGGCGTCCCAACTGGCAATCCTTTATGCAAATACCAACAATATCTCGGTACCGCAGCTCAATATAGTGATCAGCATAAAAGAGTGGGCGGCGTAACATACGACAGCGACATCGGGATTTGAGAACTTTATTGAACCCTGTAATTAACGGCTGTAAGTTTCGACGTTTGTTAAAGCAAATCTGACCGATAACCATGTGAGTCGTTATTGTTAACGACTTCGCGGCAGCTTATTATTGACTTTACGAACTGCGATAAGTTAACAAGGGCGATTTCGGGGCTGTTTTGACGATTCGCTAAAGAAGGCGGCACTTTTTTTTGTAAAACACCTGTTGTGGCGATATCGCTGGTCTACCTACCACCCATGGTCTAATAAACTCTTATCGATTGAGATCTTAGGAAGCGGAGAAGTATGGCATGTTTAAAAAATTTATTGCTGTCGCAAAACAAGTGAATTTCAGATAAGCCTCTGGTTTATAGATAAGGGCTTTTGTCGTGCTCTATTTCCGACATTTTTTACTGGAATACAACCTTTGGCAGATTGGTATTAATTAAAATACTAAAGTTTAAAAAATATACTGCATCAGAAAAAAAACAATAATTAACTAGCATGTCTGCAAATATTTGTATCAGAAATAAACAAATTAGATGCACTATTTAAAGCGATATTAATGAAGATGTTGTCATTAACACATTGACACATTTGCTGTTTTAAATATCTAACGAGGTATAATGAATTGTATTTCACTGCTAATTGCTGACTTAATGTTATTGGTTGCATACGAATCGTCGATTGACATAATTGTTTTTTAAATAATTGCTGTTTCGTCTGTCTTTGTGCTAGAGATAAGTAATTTGTTCTACCGAAATTGTGAACGGAATTTCCTCTTTAAAAATTATTTATGTGTATTATGTGCGGTATGATGAACAAAATAATCAGTTAGGTAAAAACATTTACACCAAAATTAAAACAAAATTGTGTATTATTAAGAACAACTTGTATGATAAAAATGGACTGAGTAGAATATCACAAAAACCTTTTATAAATAATTGCATTTAAATATATTTATAACACTAAAATTGCGATTAATTAACAAACTATACTTTAGTGTCAATTACCAGAAAAATAACAATGATGACAAAGAAATAGACATGAATGCATCGTATACATTCCAGAATAAATCATGCATGGCGATGATCAACAGCGTATCAATTACAAATTCTTTACGAGTAATATGATCTTTTTTGCCGACCGTATAATCGAGCAAGCTTGACGTCTTAATCCAATCAGGCAAATTAGTTATTAGGTTGTTAAGGATCACTGTCTATATAAAAAATCTCTTCATATCAAAAAAGTTTTGCTTTTTTACTAGCTTCTAACTGCATAGTTGATATTGATTTGAGCTTATAAATTAGGGTTTAAGTTTATTTTAACCAATATAGATTTTTCCCTTGAGCAGATAATTTTAGAATTATAGTAGGTATTAACATAATAAGGTAGATATATAATAACATTAGCCATTCGTTTCATCAACATCGAAAATAAGCATAGTCAAAATTGAAGAAAATTTTACGTTTTACAAAAAGTCTAAAAAGCTTTTACCGCAGGGTGTAAGGAAAAAAAGTTATTGAAAAACTGACGAATAGTCGAGATATTTGCAGTCTCCTCCCCTCCTCTTTTTGCACAGGGGCCTCGAGGTCCTAAACTTGACAAATTGTTAACCATCCCTGAACAACATCACCAAGTTTCGTTAAATCCGACCTTTTTCTATCTGAAACTACTCGTCGACCGTACTAAATCTAGTTTTATCATACTAACGTTTTTTTTATCTAAAAACCATAGTAGGTATTTATGGCAAACGTAAGCCACAATGTGCCAGAGCGTAAGCTATAATTTGTCTAACGTGTCTAACGAGCTTTGCATATAAGCAGCGAGCCTTATAGCAATGTTGTTGATGTTGTTGTTTTTTTAAATAATTGCCATATTGAATGGCTTTCAAACGCATGTTCTGCCAATTAACATTCTAAATATTGAGGTAGGTCACTAATAAATAACGCCCATTAAATATTATTCCGTTTCCCGAATCGCTTGAACTTAATTGCTGTTACTAATGGATTGACGTTCAACTTTGTATTGAAGATTAATAGTTTGATTCTTTTGCTTTAATAAAATGTAGGTACTAAAGGCAAAAGTAACTACTAGTTCCTATGTAAACTTTCAATTTGATATACCTAGATAAATGATGATAAGAGGAATAATAAGCTATTAATTATCACTACAATAAGTATCGAAGAAACTTAAAAAGGGATGGAAGCAAACGAAAGCTTGCGTCTTCACTTCTTGTCACTTTTCTACCCAAACATTATAAATAGTCGAATATTTAAATATCTATACTTGAAATGAGACTTTGTACGTAATTTTAATTATTTATTAAGCAATTTGCATAGTAGACTTGCGTAAAAAAGTGACGTGACTTGACTTAAATTAAATGAAATCAAATATTTATTTATTTACATATTATAGACTTAATAAGCATGTAGGTACTTATGAATCGTCAATATTTTCCTACCGCGCATTCAAGACTTTTTCAACTCACAAGAATAACAGATGCAATAAACTTGCCAGCGTTTCTATGTAACGACGTTTACAAAAAACATATATCGTTACTTATTACAATAATTGCTTAAAGCATAAAGCTCATATTAACAATATTATTAAATAACATTTAAGAAGAAAATTTTCTCATAGGTACCCAAGTATTAGAATATATACTGAAAACAGCGTGAGAAACTATAGTTAAATGCTTTTTATGAACAAAAAGGCAAGGGTTATTTTTTAAAAGCCATTATCATTTCACAATATAATAGCAATCTCAAAAGCCGAAGTGATAGTTGCCTATTTCCATAATGGCACCATAGATGACCATCCAGTTCGAATAACTCTATTATTAATAAGTATCTTTTTTAACACTCGTTATCTGACCAGAGAATCCTTTCAATCGATCCCATTCTATTGTTTTTGAACCGTTTTTTGTGTTGATATCAATATTTTTTTTACGATGAATGGGGAGATAAAACAGTGATTTGTTCGGAACAGATATCAAACGAGATGCCTGAGGGCTCTCATGATCCGTATATCATTTGGCGGCAACATTTCTTTTGTAAGTAAATATTATATTGTTGAGCAAGTGTTGTGTGTTGAAGGAACTTTTGGATATCGTTGTATAATATGAGACCCCAAAATAGTCACAAGTAATCAAATAGTTGTTCAATAAGTTAATAAACTTTTTATTATTATAGTGAGGGCAAATACAGTCTTTACGTATACCAAACGGAATGTTAGACTGCCAGACACGGGCTCCCCTCGAATAAGTTAATAACCTAATTAGATTATTAAAAACAATTGAACATATCAAAAAAGATCCTTATTTTTTATAAATGATTGCACAATGTTTGCGAATAATTATGTTTTGACTAAGTACGGTGAAAAACACGAAATTTATTTTAAGAATCTTAACCTAAAATTTAAAATTGTATTAAATACTAAATAAGTATGTTGCCATATTTTTTACTTGTATTTTTACTATGCATTTTGCAAAAAAGTTAATAGATACGTAAATAATGAAGACACACATCTTAAACGTTCTTAAATCATTCAAACACTTTTATTTTAATTATACATTAAAAAGTATTGGCTGTAAAAATGAACTTCAGCTTATATTGAGCAATAAATACTGTAACCCTTTGTATGTTTTATTGCCCAAATAATTTAAAGTAAGTTACGATTCGCATACAATGCTAAAAGCCCAATAGAAATTAGATTCGTCAGGCTTACTGAACTTGATCTGACTTTAAACTCGCGAAAATGAGTGCTTAAAGGAGATTGCAAATTTGTTTCCCATACTTTATGAAAACCGGCTTGAGTTTCGACAGTATGGGATTTAACCTAAGTAGACCATAAAATATCAACCACTTTATGGCGGTTTCTTTAAGTCGTCTTTAAGCCAATATTATAATGTCATCAAGTAAGAAATAAAGCGTATTAAGTTTTTATTGAGAAGTAGCGTGTCAAGGAAGAGCCTTAAGTACTTACATCTTTAAAAAATTTAAAGGATTTACGTAAATGTTGCACTTATTTTATTATGGACGTAAATGAGGTTTGCGTTTCGCTGAAATATTATCTTACTTACAATTACTTAATTTATCAAAAGAGAAAATATGTTTTTTTTGTAATTATCAAAAATATAGAATATTTAAGGTTAATAACTCCCTTAATATTAATAGCCCAAGGTTATGATAAGATAAAATGATTTATTACCATAAAGAAATACACCGTAGTAGCGTGACTACATTTAATTTTAATTTAAAACTCAGCATCTCAACTCCGTTTCAAACTGCGTTTAATGTTCAATAGACGTGCCCTTTAACCTCAACTCTGTTTACATTGAGTAATGTTGGGTTAATACTGCCGTCGAAGAAGCTCATTAATTTTAATTATTTTGTTAATCGATACGTGGATTGTTAGGCATCGATTTGAGGATGGTATCGGTATCGATTACTATTCGATGATTGATATTGGGTTGGTGTAATTCCGTCGGGAGGCGCAGGAATTAATAGAGATGTTTGTTTTACGGTTCGGATTGGCGGTCGCCGCGGGCGCCTCGGCCGCTCCAATCTTTAATGAGGTGTTGGATTTAGTGCTTCATTTGTTATAAAGGAACTTACTCACTTAACTGTGATAGCAATGGAGTTACAACATGAAAAGTTTCAGCATATTTGCGAGGTCAAGAATTGAAAAATTGTAAATGAAGTATTTAGAAAAAATCGACACGTCTCACAACCAGCTGAGTCCCATTGGAGTTGGTTGTGACAGACGGGTCGATTTTTTCTAAATAACTACTTCATTTTCAATTTTTCAATAATAAAAATTGCATGAATGCAAAAACAAAAAAAATAAGGTCAAGAATTTCTATAATTCATACGTCATATAAAACACTATGTTTACTGAAATATTTGTAAAAAATATATAAAAAAGTCAACCTTAACTTTAACATAATGTTTAGTTTGTTCTCGGAGTTTGAATGAGAAAATCGTGGAATGATGAAATTAAAATTTCGTAAAACTTCAAATACCTACCTACCGAGTAGTTATGTAAATACTTTATGAAATTATTTACCCCCGGGGCCAAGAAAATACCGTTTTAATGCTGCTAATCGGCAGAGTGTCGATACTAAACTACACACTAACATGTCCAGAGTAAACTCTTACAATGACATTTTTCCAGATAAACCCGATAATGAGGCGCTATGTTCCGCAAAGATTACATCTATGCAATACCGACAGTTTGTTAAGTCGTTACTACTACGAGAAGCTGGTGACATAAACTACCATTGTCTCATTTGCGTCGCTGTGTCGGCAGCCGGTTGCGGGAAGACCCGTGAGAAAAATTGATATGATACCACCATCCTGTTTTAGAAAGGCAGTGCTTTTAATATTAAAAATGTACTAAAATGTGATCGTGCTAGCGAGGACAGACTTTTACGAGGCCTTTAGTTTAAGTAAAATTGTTTTGATTGCATTAGAGCCTTCTTCAGACTTTTGGAAGTTTTATCTATAGTACAGAAACAGATACATAACTTAATGAGGTCGTGTTAGGCAAGGAGTAGTAATATCTTCACATTGATGAAATAAACGCTGGTTACGAGTTTACAAAGACCCGTTAACAGCACGTAAGTAGTATTGGTTGGAGCATTCGCCCATAAATAGAAAGGTGGTGGGTGAGACGGTCCGATTTTTTCTAATGTTTAATTTTTAATAAGTAATATAAATTGCATTGTGAATGCAAAATAGTTCGAAGGTTACTCGGCTTTGGGGGTGTCTCAAATATCATGCCGTCTTTTTCACAGGGTGTTGTTTGAAATTAAGTAGCGGGCGGTATTCGAGCGAAAGAAGCTTATTCGTATGTCAAGAAATGGTGAGTTTAAAAGCTTGAGTAACTTTGTAAAACGATAACTGTTAAGTTGTTGTAGGTACTACATAGCGTGTGAACAACATTTCAAAATAGTTCGTCAGTGTGTAGTATCCTTAACTTTATCCGCTTCTGGATTAGACATCAGATTGGTGATAGATAAATAAATATTTATATTGTGTTAATGATAAAGAGCGTTTCCGACTGAGATTTTAATAGATACATGTAACCCGTCACCTGAGGCTAACATGTTTTGTCTACCTCATTCTGGTGCGATTTTCTTACAATAAACCTTAATACGTGTACAGAAGACTGATTTTCCTGGAAGGTTTTTCTTTGTTTTATTTTAATTTTAAAACACATAACTACTGCCTGTTGGTTATGAATAAAAATTGCTTTTGATATTATTTATTTAAAAATTTATTTACTACTTATGACCCGGCGGGAACTAATTCTTAATACTTCACACACTTCTCTTTACCAAGTTTGGGACTTTAAGCGTGGCACGAGGTGCAGGACTTCTTGCATTTTAATAAAGCTTCAACACATACATTGCTATAAAAAAGTATGTGTTCAAGTTTTTTGTACCATGATATTTAATAGTTAACATAGAAAACGATTTATAAAGAGGTAGACCGTTTTGTCTATGGTAAATGCACTGTGCTAAAATATCGGGGACTCGACAAAATAGAAACATATTTTTAATCCTATTTTTTGCGATTTTTAAACTTTTTAAACTTTCATTGTCAAAACACTAAAACTTTAAACGGTAAATATTACGAAATTGGGATCAAGACGTGTGCAACTGCCTACATAGGTACCTACATTGTTTCAATACCAAACTGCGGTAGCTTAAGCACTAGTATTATGGTAATTGGAAAACAACGACGGGTACCTATTACCACATACACCCAGACCCGAGGAAATAATTAAAAGTTTGTTTTCACTATTTATCCGACCGGGAATCGAACCCGGGATCTCTTAAGATAGTGGCACCTTGCAAACCGGTGCGTACGACACTCAGCCTATCATTATGAACGTTTATGACCTAATGTTACTACTGTTGTTGTACCTACATCTCGTATTAAAACAGAATGGTGATTATTTTACAACTCATGTTGCTGGTTATTCAGAATTATTCAGAATCATTGCGATTTAAGTGCTATAATCAAATAGTAAATAGTACTCGTATAATGGTACAATCATTCCCCTAATAATACAATTTGTACGGACGCAAATAAAATAAGTTCAGTTCAATTAAAATATATTATGGAGAAAGTTTTTATTTAACTACTAGCTTTCCGCCCGCGGCTTCGCCCGCGTGGGCTACACGACGTTATCCCGCGGGAATGTGACATTTTTCCGGAGTTTATAGTAGTCTTTGTTCCTCTCCAGGCTCCAAAGTCTCTGTGTTCCAAATTCCAGCCAAATCCGTTCAGCCGTTTTGGCGTGATTGAGTAACAAACATACAAACATCCAAACATCTAAACATCTAAACATACAAACATCCAAACATCCAAACATCCAAACATCCAAACTTTCACATTTATAATATTAGTAGGATAACCCAAGACAATAATAATGATTATTAATTAGTTACTTCTGTTAAAGTGATATTTCCCTTTCGGCCGCCATGGCAACTGAGTTTCGCAACCAGTTGCGGAAAAGCAATTTTTATTCTTTATTTCTGTAGGCAAACTTGATTGTTTAAAAAATATATTGTGGCACTTCCAAAATACTAAAGTCTAATTTTATTCAAATTATTCAGTTGGTAAATAAAGCCCTTTATACCCGTTCTCGTAGGAATATCGAGGTAAAATATATAGTCTTTGTCCCAGGGGAAGAATGTAGCTTGATAATGGTAAAAGAATTTTTTAAAATCGGTTTAGGTGTTTTTGAGTTTATCCGTTACAAACAAACATACTTTCACATTCATAATACTAGCGGCCGCCTGCGGTTTCACTCGCGTGGTTCCCGTTCCCGTGGGAATATCGGGATATAAAGTATCCTATGTGTTATTCCAGCCTTATCTATCTCTGTTGATTGCTATTCCATCCAGATCTGATTAGTAGTTTTTTGCGTGAAAGAGTAACATAAACATCCATACATCCACACATCCAGACATCCATAGGTACTCACAAACTTTCGCATTTATAATATTAGTAGGATTAGTATGGATTTCGCTATTTCACTACATCTAGATTATTAACATATATCTGCAAACGTTACGTTCTAGGTAGTGGTTATCGGGAACCTTGACTCGATTATAAGCGGCGACATTGCATCTCGTCCCTTTAACTCGATATAAAGTGAGCTTAATTGTAGTTCGTAAACTCGATTGACCAGCAATTTGGCGATAAACTCTACAACCAATAATGGTATGTGAACACCGTCACGGTATATACGATATAATTGACGATAATCATGAAAATGACAGACTGAATGCACTGAAGCATACATCTCAGTTGGAAAAAATATAGTTGTGCTTGTCCGATGAGTGCTTCTGTATCACTAATTGTTTTTTTACTAGTCATTTTACTATCAGTCTTAATTATACGCAACGCGGATCCTTTGTATCTTTTTACGCATGTTTTGCTATAATTTTAATAGTCAATTTATTTCTGTCTTTATAAAAATATAACAAGATAATCCAACCACTAATTATCAAACAAAAGCTATGAAATCAGTGACTATAAATAAAACACATTTCGTGAAGAGAACAATGTTAGTTCAAACTAGCTGTGCCCGCGACTTCGTCCGCGTGGAATAGTGACTTTCGGCAACATTTTTAATTTTATGGGTTTTTCACCAATTCGACACGAGAGACTGGGCACACGTGTGTCCAGTTGGTGAAACTCAAAATTAGTATCACTTATTATTTCGTCATCCGGAGACGCCAAAATTTTGACGCGTCTCCAGATAGTGACACTTAAATTAAATTACTTTTATGTTTTCTCCAACTAGACACACGTTCGCATTTTATCCGAATTCATGACAAAGTACAGTCAAGCAGATAAATGTTTTGTAATATAATCATGGTCGGCGACTAAACTGTAAAATGTTCACTACTAGCGGATCCTCGCGGTTTTACCTGCGTTGTAACCGTTTCCGTGGTAATATCGGGATAAAATATAGCCTATGTCACTCGGAAAGAATGTAGCTTCCTAATGGCATATTATTCTGTGCTAATGGTCAAAGAACTTTCTAAATCGGTCCAGTTGTTCCTGAGATTAGCGCGTTCAACCAAATATCTTTATATTGTCTTAAAATAAATTGACTATCCAACACAAAAGGAATTTTTCAACTCGGTCCAGTAGTTTCTGAGATTAGCACGTTCAAACAAAAAAAAAACAAACTCTTCAGCTATATAATCTATATAAATAAAAATTTATGTTGCTAAGCACGAAACTCAAGAACGGCTGGACTAATCCGGCGTTTTTTTTATTCATATGTTTTTTCAGCCCCACAGAAGGTTTTCATAAAGAGAAAAAACATTAAAATTGCGTAGAAAATAGTAAAATCAACACTTTTCTTTTCCCATACAAACCAGCTATCAAACATTTGACGTAAATTGTTTATCCGACTTTCGCATCAAAAGGGAGCAACGGATCGACGTGAATTTTGCTATGGGGATAGTTTGCGAGCTGAAGAGTCACAAAAGTTACTTTCTATCCCGAAAATATTTTAGGTTCCCGCGGGATAGCGTCGTGTATTCCACGCGGGCAAATCCGCGCAGGCGGAAGACTAGTATTAGTATAGATTCTATGTTACAATACCTAAACTACTCTATTTCCAAAGTGTCAAATATTGTTGTTACAGAGTAAAAAAATACCTATTTTAGTATTGTTGTCATATGTATGCTCTATTGATGATTATTTTGATATTTTATTTTATAATTTTATGCCACCTATAGCTGCTCAATGTTGTTTCAACTCCAGTCTCGTACAAACTACTTCAACGGGATTGAGTAAACAAGCACGCTTTGCAAGTTTGTTTGTTTGTCTTTCATGGCTAAAAACGTCATTGCGTTTAACTATGTAAAATCCAAAAAAATATTTTGCTGAGTTCAATTATGTATACGTCCTTATTTGATTTACTGTGATACTCGAAGTGATGATTTAATTTTTTTATTATTTAGATTATTTGAATATTTTCAAGCTATTATAAAATAAGTACCTATAGGTAATCAAAATAAGTAAGTATTAGCGAAGTAAGTATACTTGTCTTCATTTATTGTTCTAACTATTTGTTTTAATTTAAAATTTCGAACTAATAAGATTTTTCAAACATAAAAGTGAGGCACCTTTTTCATGAAATCTCCTCGTTCAACAATTCAACGGACGAAACGATTATTCACTTGACTGTACCCTTTTTTGCAAAAAAAAACTGGTTGTGTCCAGTTGGCGAAAACATAAAAGTGACATAATTTAAGTTTCACTATCTGGACACGCGTCAAAATCTTGGCGTGTCCAGATGACGAAATAATAAGTGATACTAATTTTGAGTTTCACCAACTGGACACACGTGTGTCCAACCTCTCGTGTCGAGTTGGTGAAAACCCCCATTTTTTAAGCTAATTAGCTATTTTGTTTTTATCAATTATTTATATAATATATATTAGTACAGCGCTATGATAAACACACATGAAAAATTTATATCACATAGCCTTCCGCCCGCGGTTTCGCCGGCGTGTACTACACGACGTTATTCCGAGGGAAAGTAATATTTTTCCGGAATAAAAATTAGCCTATGCCACTCACTCTCTAGCTCCTAAACTACCCATAACACGCCGATCCGTTGCTCCGGTTTGACGTGAAAGACGGACATACAAACAAACACACTTTCACATTTATAATACTAGCTTCCGCCCGCGACTTCGTCCGCGTGGACATTCGAGAAAATACTTAGGGGACCAATAACCAGGATAAAAAGTATTCTATGTTTTAATTTCATAAAAATCCGATTAGCCGTGTCTGTTTCACAATCAAAAAGTTAGTTCTGAGTAGCTTAGGTACCAAGAACTTTTAGGGTACTTAAGATGATTTAGGTTTCTTTACCATATTTACCCCCTGGGTTTGATTTTCGGAAAACTACGAAATGGGTTACCTATTTGTTTTAAGAAGTAAGCCTACAAAGTTTTTTTATCCCATTTAACCTCTAGGGGGTTGATTTTCGAAAAAATACGAAACATGTTTTTGCTTATTTGTTTTACTTTTCGACCTTAAGCCTAAATAATTAATTAAATGAAGGACTTTTCAGATACAACATTTCATCCCCCTTTTCACCCCTTCGGGGGTGGAATTGTCAAAAACGCTGACACAGGTAAATATTAATTTTCAATTGCCAGCCTAAATACAATGTTTCCTAACTTCAAAACTGACGGACTTTCATTCATACATTTCAGACATACAAACATTCATCCTCTATTTCACACCCTTAGGGGTGGAATTTCCAAAATGAATGAATTTTATATGTAAAGATTAGTATAGATTGTATGTCAAAAGAAGATACTTATCACGCTGAACAACTTCTCTTAAGATGCTATATTTGTATAGTTTAACCTGGCTGCTAGGGTTCCACATCAGGTGTACCAGAACTTCAAACTTTGTATGTTGTATATGTTGTCGAGGACCAATAGCTGTATAACAAAAAAAGTTTCATCAAAATCCGTTCAGTAGTTTTTGCGTTAAACGCGTACTTACAACAGATGGACAGACTAAAAATTCAAACACTATATTTTTGGTATCTGTCTCGTTTAAGATGACCCCTGGAGGTATTTTTTTCTATTTTTGTCAATGTACAGAATTGAATCTTTAACAGTTTTATTATAAGTATATAGATATAGATATTACATTAAAGAAGATTAATGCAGCAATGTATTAAAAAGTATAAATTGCGTGATTTGCAAAAAAAGTAAGTGTTCAAACTTTACTCATCATTCATCATCACAAATTCATCATTATAGTAAGATTTGTTGACAGATTTTCCGTTTCCGATATTCTGATAACATGTGCGCTTATTTACCTGTATGCTTCTTACCTTAAAATTAGGTGAATTTTGCATATTTATTTATTTATTTATTTATCGTTTTTGGATAGCTAACAGTTTATAAACATACAGATAACAACAAACATATAAAACTAAAAGCTATTGACAAGCTACCACATGTAGTAAAAGTAAATAATAGTTATTTAACCTAGTGTTCAAAGTTTTCTAAGTCCCACAAATTCACCATTCTAATAAAGGCTTTTTGCCAAATATCCGTTACCGATATCCCGATAAATGAGTACGCTTATTTTCTTTTTACTTTGTAATTGTAAGGTGAATTTTGGTAATAAAATTAATATATATTTTGAAATATTTTTTGTTTATAAACAGATAAGGTACTTATTTGGTCTTTACAGCTTACACTTGGCGAAGCTGAGAATTGTTGCAAGCAATTAAACAACCCCTTTAAAAACAGCTTAGTAGACCAAGAAGATTCCCACTTCCAAACATTGCGCAACTAAATATGCAGTAAGATTTAATACCTTGTAAATGCCTTGCGTACTACTCCTAAAGATTAATCACGCATAAATGCTAGGAGGCTACCACTTTCATGATACGTTTTTTCACGTCTTTGTATTGCATTCCTTAACTATGAGGGCACGTGGCGTCTTCGGAGCGTGTCGGGAAAAGTACTGTGACTGACAAGCCTAGATACCCTGTAATTAGACGGCGCAAGGGCTACAATGTTGCAATTGGAAGCCTTTGCAATACACCTTATTTTGCGCATTTGTATGCTAAAATAAACTATTATCATTATGTCAAACATCTTAAGTGTCGTTTTGAAAAGATCGTCTCTATATCTGTTTATTTTTACTAATTTTAAACAAGTCCAGAATTGCGGTTCATCCACTGCTACAAGAGCATGAACTGAACATAACTACAATAAATATGAATATTAATTTATTGGTGGTTTTAATATTTTTTATGAATTTATTCGGAACAAAAGGCAATCAAAAAGATACACTAACTATTACAAATTCAAATATGATGTAAAGCCATTAAATGCACCATAAAAAGACAATACATCTTTGTTTATAGTAGTAATTTAAGTTAAAACATGCATGCAAACATAAAAATGGAACAGCAAAAGAGTTATTAGTTCACTAGCACGAGAGGCTAAAGCTTACTCTATTAAAATTTCCATAACATGCACTCTAACCATGAATTAATCTAAAAGCTCGCCTCTCAGAGCTATCTCGCATGCATCACTACGATCTGCTAAAACTCCTAGCTGCTGTGAAAAAAACTTTAATAATTCCAATTAACCCTAATAATAGGCTCCAGGCATGGTGGAGAGGCAGCGCGATTAAAAAGACAAATTCTTTAACCATTATAGTACAATAGCAGGTTGCGAGCATTCCGTCGGTTCGAAGACTGGCTTTTATTAATAGATCGACCGGTAGCTACCGCAGTCGCCTTACTGAGCGAAAGATATGATTAACACAAAGGCGATACATAATAAGCGATATTGGGACCAGTCGGGGACATAGTACGTAACCGTAGCAGGTTTTAGATCATATCCAGTGTATGGTTGCGTTCTGTACCCTGCCGCTGTTACGTTTGCGGCGAACTTACAAAGCGCAGAGATGAGTAAATGTAAACAAGTTTTGTTGAAGATAATAAGATTTTTGAACGTGATAGTACGAAGTGTAAATAGCAATTGTACAGAAGCCGCCATACTGTACGGCACGTCATAACCGGCACGTTTAGTAGTGTAAACTCAAACAAGAATCTTATGGTTGTTAAGTCTTTTGTTTTTTTTTATAACTAACCTATTAGATATAATCTAATGTATTTGGTTTTACAGTAACTTTATAGTAACAAACAAGAAAATAACAAACACGGACTTTTTCATGGTATCTATTTTCTCTTACATAGACGCGGTTTGATATGTAGGTATACAGAAACAAACTTTTCAGAACTTTCTTTGTGATTCGCATACATTATTATTACTATTCCCTTTATTACATTTTAAATACTTACAAAATTATATTTCTAAACATTAAATTTTTACAATGTATAACACTAAAAAATATAACATTTAAAAATACAAAAATGCAGTTCCCCAACGGCAGCAAGATCAGGGTCCCGGCTACCGATGGTTAAGGATCCAGAGACAGGAACCTTCTCACTATACGGGCCGTGTCCAGAAGTACTGCCTTCTGCATCTGACTATTATTATTACTAATCGCCATGTTCCAAGAGTTGATGCATCATTCATATTTACTTATATATTTACATCAGAGCTTAAAATATACTTGTACCTAATGTTTGTTGTAATATAAAATAATAGATCCCTATTCCCTAGCGAGTTTTAAATTATTGATTGAAGAATTGAAAGTAAAATACGTACATGGAAAGATTACGATCAGTAAAAAGTAATGCAAAATAAAAGCACCTTTATTTGCATCATCAATAAATAACTTTCAAGGCATGACGGCATTTGTTAAGCGAAATGTGAAGACAAGAAACTTAAAATATGATAAGTATTTAAATGATGATCTTTTTCCGATTTTAGCGTAGTGGTTTACTCTTTGTAGAGGCACTTGTCGTAAAAGGAACGAGTAAGAATATTTGTCTTCTATAAAAGCTAGGTACTTACCTATTATGTACGCATACGTTGGACGGGAATTAATTCTATTGCCTTTTCTTTTTATAAAATATTTCATCGTATCATACCCATACATACAGGGTGTCTCGTAAATAATAGTCCAACGGAAACTCGATAGTTTACATTATTAAGAACAGATTTGAAGCGTAGTTCTCGACGGCTGTATATCGTTAAAGATATTGAAGAAAAACTAATGAGGCTGGTTCTCTTTATAAGAGGAATACATAATATAACTACGAATATAGTTTAGTTATCTAGGGCTAACTAAACCCAACCAAGACTCCGCCACCAACAGCAATAAAATTGTAGCGTCGTTGAAAATGTCCATCATCCATTGATCCAGTTATAGTCAAGATCCAGTAGTGTCAACTTGCAACCGATTTAAACCGGTTGATGTGTAAAAAACGGCGAAAAGCGAATAAGAGCGCAATTTAAATGTGCGCTCTTATTTCTTATAGTTTATGTATGACGTAAGAAATGACGTAACCTTTTCCCCGTTTAAAAAAGTCAGTGGGTGGCATTGTGCGTTTTATGTTAGTTCGTGAGGCATTATCTAGTATTATTGTGGATCGAAGTTCTTTCTACAGAAAACAAAATACCACCTCACCCATTGTCCTAGGTGAACGACCAAAGCGCTAACGCAGAGCGCCACGAAAATTTCAAATAGTTGATTTATGCATTTTTTTTTATATAGTATGGGCTTGCTCTTGGATTCATACTGAACCTTAGGGTTGAGAAGAAGCCTAAGATGAGGCGAGCTTACCCAGAAGCAGCCTATTCACTCTAGCTTTAAAAATAACAGGGTTGTAGTCATTCGGGAAAACAGACGCAGGCAGGGTATTCCATTCCTTGGCGGTGCGCATCACAAAGGAAGAAGAAAAGCGCTTGGTACGCATCCGCGGGATGTTGACCAAGTAAGGATCATAGCCTGCTGTGCGCCTAGATTCTCGGTGGTAGAACGGGGATGGCGGAATGAGCTCATGCAGCTCAGAAGCGCACTCTCCGAAGTACAGCCTGTAAAATACCGACAAGCAAGCCACTTTACGTCGATGGGTAAGACTATGTAGCTTGGTTTTAACCAGCACATCGTCTCCAATTAGTTTTCTGGCCCTGCGTTCCACTGAGTCGAGTGCAGCTAACTGGTACTTAGCCGAACCATCCCAGAGGTGAGAGCAATACTCCATGCATGACCGGACTTGCGCTTTATAAAGAGTCAAAAGCTGTCCTGGCGTGAAGTATCGCATTGTGTCCTATGTAAATTATTATGAATGTGTCGCGTTAATCAGTCAGCGCGCATCTATTGGTCGTATCACATAACGTCACCCGCCTAGGATAACGGCAATGAGACATTTATTTTGTTGAACTGATGAACTAAGAGCTAGGCACTGAAAAGGTGTGTCTTTCCGCACATATCTATTACCATTCACTTTCACTCGTTTGAATTAAATAAATAAATAATAAATAAATAAGTAACTTTTTACAATCACACCAATTATCTAAGCCCATGTAAATTTCATTATGAAACTGTGTCATAGTAAACTTGAATAAATATATATTTAAATACTTGCAAGTATCCTGCGCCAAAGCGGTCGTCAGTATATAAATAGTAGATTGTTTAGCAAGGGACGTATGGCACCCATAACAGTCGAGTGTTTTGGCGTACGAACGAAGTGAGGGCGCCGATAGTTCGAGACTGTTATGGGTCCATACGCCCGAAGTAAACACTCTACTTTTCATTTTGAATATGAGGAAAGTAAAAATAAACAGAAATAATCTAAAAAATATTTTTCCTAGGGCCGCGGAATTTTCGAAAGACCATAACTTTTTTGTTCATTTTCTCTGTTTTAGGGAAGGCAAGGGAAACTAAGTCCATACAGTCTTATTTGGTGTTTGACCCGTACTCTATGCAATTCCATGAAATTAATAGCCTGATTTTTTATGTTACAAATAACTTATTTGGTTTAATCTGTGTCTAAAAACGCATTCTTAAAAAAAACAATGATTTAAATATAAAATAATTATTCTACGATATTAATCATTTTATTTGATAGCAAAACATGGCTGTATAGGCTTCTGTGCCTTTGCCTGAATACCTTTGGTAAATAAATGTCCAAAGAGAATACCTTAAGACTTTACACACGTTTCTATCCGACCTATCTGATTCGGTCTGCTCCCAGACCAAATCGGAACGTGTGTAGCGCAGCAAATCGGCTGTCGGATCGGAACGTGTGTAGATGTTGTTACAGATTTTGACATGACCCCTCCTATTCCTTTTTTAAATTTCATAACGGCCCTAGGGCCGCCACATACCACTTTCAACCCGCATTTTAGGCAAGTTAGGAGTTACTTTCAGAATATGAGACATGAAAAATAATTCATTCATGTATACTTTAACATTTTTGAAAAACACTAATCACTACAAATGGACTATGTACAATACATTTTGTTCAGAGGTCTGAACTTCCAAATGAGGCTAATGTAGCTGCTGCCAGTTGTGATTAGCGAGGAGCCCTAGTGATAAATATCCAGTTTCCCCCCATTTTTGCAAAAAGTGGGGAGTAATATTGTGTTTTTGCAAAATTATGCCAATATTAAGGATTTTCTTTGCTCAGCAGTGGGCTTCGACTTCAATTCCACTGAAAACGTTTAAAAAGTATCGAGAAAACAGGCAAAGAGGACTACGGCCACGTAATAAGGCGTCTAGAACCCTAAAATGCCTCAAATACTTGTTTGAAAGGAATAGGTACCTACTGAAAACGCCAGCTAGTTCATCGAACGTGTATTTTTTTAGGCTTAGAGTGCTTTAAAAACTAAATAGTGCTAGAGACCAAGTGGGCCCTTTTTTGTTTTAGTTTCGGTAGTTTAAAATATCTAACAGCCCACCTAATTAGCAAAACAAACATAATATTAGTGTGATATCTACCGATAAAAATTTCTGATTTCGTTGAGTATTAGTTTCAGGTTTCAGCATCCCTCAAGATGGTTTTGCTATGCAGATAACAAAAGACTATTGCAACGGTTTTATAGAAGGAATAAACCTGTTTGTTCCATTAAAGAATTGAATTTGATGAACTACAAGGGCTAGGCATTAAAGTCAGTCTATCCTTACATACCTAATGACGTGTATCCGCCAATTAAAGTGTTGGCAGTGACAAAAAGTGGCCGCCGAGCCTTCGGAGGCGCTACCGAAGTTAATTGGCAGACTTATTGAGTGCAGTTAATGCACGCAGTGGTCATTGGCAAATGAAGTTCATCGACAGGTTGGCATTCGGTCGGCAAATTCGACAAAAGAACAAAAAGTATAAATTGTTTTCAATAGTTTTCATAAACATCATTTCCTAAAAAAATAATGACCCTTTTATCGCGGTTCAGTTCCAATAAGTATGAAAAGGTATGACAGTAATTCATAAAAAATCCAAAAAATATATTTATTTATTAATCAACCTAATCTTTAGCAACGCAGCAACCTCGAAATGTATTTATTTTGAACTTTTGTACAGCTTTATTGAGCCAGCACAAAGCTTTGGCTCAAAGCGTTAAACACCAGCAGAAAACAGAAATCGCAAATGAAATATTCGAAACATAATAGTGATCCGCCAAATTGATGAACAGGACCGATAACGAAGATTTACAATGTAATATTAACATTTACAACGTGAAATTTGCAATTACAAATGCTAAGAATGTACATAACATAAATAATAACACGTGTAAGGAGAGATATCACATAAACAACAAAAAGATATAGTCAATAATCAACCTTAAGAAGTATCGCAAAGTATGTTGTGTAACAAGTTCTGGGTTTGTATTAGAATAAATTTCACTGGAGTTGCTGGGAAGATCTGATATAGTACATTCAGTAAAGTACTGCAAATCAAGCCCAACAGTTGAATTACAATAACCGTCCTTATTACGAACCCCATAAGGCTGATCGAGGTCATCATGCCATACTTGATGAATTATTGACTGTACGTAAATATGGAATGTGACGTATATATTGTTGATAGGACTGCTTTCAATTTCTTTGAGCTCCTATACTCATTGTGTATGCAAAGTGTCATTAATGATAGCCAAGACACTTGCGCTTTTCTTGTAATTGGTTGGGTATTTATAGAAAACGTAGAGTTAAAAAGATAGAAATATGATTTTATAGTTTTCTTTTAAAGTTCCGTTTAGTGTTTAGATTGGGGAAATAATTTAAATAATTAAACCGACTTTAAAAAAGTACGTGTCTACTGAAAAGAAAAAAACCTCTCTCTTTGTAAAGTCGGTTAAAACAAAATCTTTAAAGTGCCTACCTTTTTGAGATCGGTGCTTTTTTGGGCTTTTTCTTGCTCCTGGCTGGCACCGACAGATTGTGAGGTACTTTTTAAGGTCAGTTTAATACGGTATTTTACCGTTTTTTTTTATTTCTTTAAAATGTTTTTCGAAATATTAGCTACACAAAACAAGTTTTCATTTTGAATTATCTTGAATATTTTCAAAGATATAGGACTTCAAACTTTATAATTAGACAAGGACAGGACGCTATCTTAGTGACGTCAGTGGGTTAGTAGCGTCATAGTCACGCCATAGAAGATTTCGTTTTAGAAAGAGACAGCTATAGTAAAAATCAAACAGACTATAATTCTTTTATTATAAAACAGATTCAAATTATTTTTTCACATTTGGTATTCTTAATTGCAACATTTTTTAACGTCATCATTAAATATCTACATTTCAACAACAGTAAAATACCTTATTTTTGTAATTACTTTTTATTTCTTAATTTTTTGTGTAGATTAAAGTAAAATTGTACCATGACTATTATGTCAAAAACTACTGAACCGATTTTCATTAAACTTAGACTGTACCATAAGTTAGAATAAAACACCATACACCTAATGTAAATCAAAATAATCATCACGATAGGACTTTCAGTTTTCGAGAAATTCGTGGACAAACTTAAAGACATACGAAATTAGCACTCGTGCTTGGCTTCCAAATGAATAGAACGCTCTTCTCAAATATTATTCAATTCAACTTAATCACATACATAAAGGTCAAATTGTTCTGTTGATCAAATCTGTTGAATTTTTTTCTGAGGGCGGGCTACGGGGCGGATGTCGTGGGTAAGCCTGTCGGCCTAGCATGAGCGGCTTTTATCACGCGATATGATATGGTACGGCATGCCGTCTTGCTTACACCTTAGTGGGGTAACCAAGACAACTTGCCGTACCATATCACATCGCGCGGTAAAAGCCGCTCATGCTAGGCCGGCTGAAGCTACAAAAATTGCTATTTCTTCGTTTTTAACATAGTATGCTGAAGTTTAGCGAATGCTGATACAAATCGATGTTAGTTATTTGTGAAAAATAATAATTAAAAAACACTTTATTGCAATAAGAAAATACATAACAAAAAGAAGACAATACAAAATAAGCACACAAAAGGCGGCCTTATTGCTACGTAGCAATTTCTTCCAGGTATTTATTTAAACATTCATAAATTCATTTCATTGAGTTTTTCCACGAGCTTGACTTTTCAGCTTTTGCATGCTTGTTTGGAAGTAGGTACTATCCATAGGCGGTTAAACTTTTTGATTGATACTCTGCTAAGAAATATACCTACCATGATGTAATGTAATTTTACTGCTCTATTTAAAAATTCTGGTTGTCTTCCGTTTGAGCATGGCCTAATTCAGACGTTACTACTTTTAATCTTCCTTGTAACCGCTTTTGTAGTCCTAGGTTCGATTCCCAGTGGGGGGTACAAATTGTACTCGGTTTGGTTGGTGGTAGGTCTGTTCAAAGTCTGCCTGGCTGGCTTCCACCATCTTATGTAAGTCTGAGGCCATAACAACGATGTTTTCAGCGTTTTTATGTTCTGGTAGTTAGAGATAAAGATAACCAGTTCCTCATTAATTGATGATTCCAGGAGTTGCGCCCTTACACCTTCAGCCATATCATCACTTAACAACAGGGAGGGTGAAGGCTAAGTGCTACTCCATGGTGAATAAAAAAAAGATGCAGCAATGAAAATGCCGTTGTAAAATATTTGAGGTTCAAGAGTGCCACTAATAACTGATATTTATGATATAGAAATAGATTAAAAAGTATCTTTGTTTTCAAATAGAGTTAATCATAATAATTATTAATTTGATTTCGCTCACACATATTATATTGAGGCGTTGAAAAATAAGCCTTATCGAAATGTATGCATAAAATTAATATCGCATTTATTCCCGTTGAAGCCGCGAATACTTGTTTTAGCAACAAACGTTGGATTGAGATGAAGCTTTTTTCATTTATTTTGTTTGAGGCGTGTATTTCATTTATTTCTTAATAAGCGTGGCAAATGTCGTTTGGCTGAGCCGGTTAGTTAAGGAGCAGTAAAATGGTTACCACTTGCTAGATACCTGCATACGTTTTGTGTTTAATTTTCTATATTCACAGGTATAAGATATAGAAAGTATTTCCTGTGATGACTTAATTATTAAATATAAATAATTTTAATGCTGGGAATCCCTAGTATACTTCTGTTAAGTGAGTCCTTCTGTAATCAAACACAATATAATACTAAGAGTTAATGAAAGTGCGGAAAAGTACTGAATCTTATGACAGAGTCAAAGTTCTTAATCTAAACGAAATAACTTCTCAATTTTTCTGTTATTTTGTCAAATAAAGGCAAGAAGCTAATCATTAATAATATTATACTCGTATATAGTTGAATCAACAAATGTGCATTTAAACCTTATTTTTTGTAGTATGATATGAATGGACTTTTAAGCTAACCAAAACATTATGCATTACCTACATATTTGTTAACTTTATATTCTTATTTTAAATGAAAATGTTTCGTATAATTTTATTTAAATAAAAGTAACATTTTCTACAAAAACCAATTGAAAATATAATTTAAATACCCATAAAATTATAAGTACACAAAAAAGTCAATGGTCACTTATCGATTATTAGCCGTAACCGTACAAGTTTGACTTTTTAAGGTCGCTTCAGGTATATGATGGTCCTTTCGGCAAACTCTGCCGATGACTTGTTTATCAAGAATTCCGGATAAGTAAAAAGGAGAATCTCAAACTAAAGAGGACTGCCCATTCAAGAATTTCTTGACAAGCAATTAAATGGCCGGCGACACGTTAAACTATACTTTTGCGTAAAAAACGCGTACAGAAATATCACTTTTAATTTAAAGTACATACAACTCTTTATAATACGAAACGTGGTCAAAATAACTATGTACTCTTTAGGTGTAATATTAATGAAGCCAATGCCTGAATTTTCATTTAATATCATTATTTTTAATGAAAGTTATGAACGATTGCGTTTTTGTTAAATAACATCATAATAACTTGTTCAAACAAAAGGTGACGGTGAAATGCTAGTAAGTACATAATATAAATTACTAAAAAAATATCTTTATCTGCATATTAACGTTGTGATATTTTTGACTGTATAAAGTTAAATAATAATATCATAAAATAATGTACACGTTGTCAAATCCTTCATTATTTTTCTCGGTATTATACGTTAAATAAGTTCTTATGTCGAAAACGATGTATCGAAAGCATTTTTTGTACGTTCTTTGCGTTCAACACGCTGTGAAAATACTAAGGAATAATCTGAAAGAGCATAATATTATGTTCAATGCACATACCACATTTATAAAAGACTAATTGCAATAACGACTTCGTGTGGTGCGATACTATGAAAAAGATAAAATAATAAATAACAGCATCAGAAAGGTAAAATATGTCCTGCTTTTGTGATGTAATTTATACAGGATTATAGGATTGGGTGTATAAAATTTAATGTAATGAGATATATTCGATGATATTTGCCGTATTTGTAGCTTATGGCCCTCATATATTGAAGCCTTTAAGTAAAGACATCGGGCATATCCATTTTATACGTTTACTTAAGAATATTATGCTGATTGTGGATTCGCCGTCCTCATTTGCAAACTTAACAACTTTTGCATGAAAATTGCAAACTAAGTTATGTCATGTACGGGTAAAAAGTCATGAATTAGTCATGAGTCAACAAACGGTTGGTTTGTAACCTTATCATTTTTGTATTCATTAGTTTTTGTTCACTGTGTAATTGCAACATTTATCAGTCGTGTAATCACGAAGTTTGAATCGCGGTGAAAATATTTCATTCAAGAAAGAGCAAATGAAAAAGCAATGCAATGACTCATCAAAATACGGTGTTCGAGTATTAGCAAATTTATGAATTGCCTATAAGTATATCTAACATAACAAAATAATTATAAATGAGTTACCATGATCTCATTTTTGTTTATTTTTATTTTCCAAATATATTTTAATTAAGTTTCTTATTGACTTATTTAGTCGCTGTTTTGTAAATTCGATAGAGTTTTGTTAATTGGTATGGTTTTTCGCTTGTAGTTTTATTAATGAAGAAGCTTAAACTCTTTTATCTAACTAATATTATAAAGAGGTTAGGAATTGATTGTTTGTTTGTTTGAATTGAATAGGCTTATAGTATAAAACTCGTTCTGGCTAGTTTTTCAAAGAGTGCTCGTTTTCTCTAACACTAATTTTGTAATTTACATGGACTAGTAAATGAATATGAAAATAGCGCTAAATTATTACAGCAGTGTAAAGTGGTCTTAGATTGAGTGTAATGAAAACGCAAGTCGCTTTCAATTCCTTCTATTTGGTAAGAAAGTAATTTTCTTATAATAATACAATTTAAGTATGATATAAACCAAACACAATTAAGCATAAGAACTATGAAACATTTCTCTTACTATAGCTTACAGAGTAAGCTTTCTCGTATATAAGGTCCTTCTTAAATAGTGCACATAATTTAAAGGGGTCAATGCACTCACGCATACAAACAACTTTTACTACGGTACCAACATAGAAATCGCGAAAAAAAATCAGCTAAGAGCACATTGACCCCTTAAAATTATGTGCACTATATAAGAAGGACCTTATATATGATTTCGCAGTTTACGGATCTTTTGTTTATACGCTCAAAGCCGCTTAGATCAGTAGCCCTAGCAGGAAACAATGTCGTTATGGCAACCGTTATCGTGATCGTATCGTTTCGTCATAACGTCAGTTTTTCGTGCTAGCTACTTGGTAGCCCTAGCATGACAATGCTGCTGTTAAAATTCAGTACATATTTAACAGCAGCACTTTGACAGCTTTTGAAGGATGATATACCTAGTTTACTATTCAATTACCATAGCGACAGTTTTTCATGCTAGTAGTACAGTACTTTACCCAACGTACTGACAATGCATTCGATACTCAAGTTTCAAACGATAGTATATAATAGTTAAGTTGCGAACGTTTAATTATAGAACTTATTCAGCGGAACCATAAACAATTTAGCATGCCGCTAAAAAATAGAGTGTAATAATACAAGAACTGAGGCTAGCTGCAAAATTCCGCTGTTATTGATAATTAAATCGATTATTCCACGAGATACACGCAGTAGTGTGTAATTAATATTGTTATTAGTCCGAGCGGCGCGTGTCGAACAACATTTTGTATGGAAATATATACAACATAGCGTGGGTGCTACTTCGGCCGGTTTGAACTTCTCAATTTACTACCCATAGATGGTTAAATTGGTATGCCGTAGGTTAAGTTACGATGAAGCCTTCTAGAACTAAGTTGTCATGCAAAAGTTATGGTGGGGTATCGACATAATTGTTACAGCGATCCAAATAAATTTAAACATCCTTGACGTGTACATTTGATGCAAAATACTGACTATTTCTTGAAAGTTAATTGCACGGGAATTTGCTATGCATAATTTTGCTTATCAGCTCTGCAATTTTTTAAGTTAAACCACAGTTTTCTTTAGGTTTGTTTTGTAATGTAACTGATAAAGTTCAAAAGGTTTAGTGAAATATTACAAGAATCAAATTTTAAAAAAAACATTCTAAATTAGTAAAGTAATAAAGAAAAACACCACCAGCCCTGTAAGTAGCTTTCAGGTTATCTACTCTCAGAGCTGATGGTTTTTGTATTAAAAAAATCCTTTATTTTTTTTTTGTGCATTGCATGCATTCACAATGCAGTTCTGTATATAAATACAAAATTGCATTGTGAATGCATAAAAATAAATTTAAAATATAAAAAAACATATTGCTATTATTATAAAAGTAAACGCTTACGTTTAACTGTAATTAATTCAAATTACTCAACTAATTAAAACCGTTGGTGTGCATTACCAATAGCATGTCATTAAAGGTCAGGTCATTTAAAAACACATTCAAATCATTTTTCGAGGCGTCTTCAATTAAGCAAACTAATTACAAATAATCGTCGGTATTCAATTACCATAGAACTGTAATTAGTGAAGCTCTCAGACAGACGCGACCACGCGTCTGCGAAGCGGGAGTGACACGGTAAAGTAAGTCGCATCGCAAGTAAAGGCTCAAACAAACTGCGGGCCGATCGCGGTAATTCTATGACGCATTAGTCGTCGTCGTAAGTGTACGTGCAATTGACGTGCAGTTGACTTGTAAAATCGTTTTTGATAATGCGCAGCTTTGACAGTGCGACAACATTTTCTGTTCCGGTGATAATCTTTGGAACTAAAACAGTTTTCATACGCCAGTCCATTTTGACAGCTAATTTCGTATTGCAAGTGGTTTCTCTGTCACGGATGTCACCGGATCAGACAGGGCCCCAAGTCTGCTAATTTACAAATGGTTCAATTAAATCTTAATTGGATCTCAATAGCGGTTTTTGACATATTTGGTATTTTGCTACTAACTTAAGACCAATGGTATACGACTGAACTGCCATTGAACTGCCATCGGAATATTTGCTAGTCTGCTCTTCAATCGTATTACAATCGTAGCTCGATTGTGGAGTATCGGTATTCTACTCTCATTTGACAATTGTTTGACAGTACTCTCAATGGGGTATGTATCATAATAACTACGGTCATTACGACTATGGTCGAAATAAATACGATCGATTCACATATTTTCGTAATGACTATTGAACGACTCAACTACTGTTCATTTCACCTACGGTTGATTGAACTACAGTTGATTCAACTAACGGACGATTGGCCTAATGTTCATTTCATCTACTGGTTGTTTCGACTATGAACGACTCGCCTACAACAAGCTTATGAATTGGAAAGTTTATTAAATGGATTTGGGCACGTTGGATTGTTTTTTTTTTGTTAGGGTGTCGCAAACATAAAATTTTTGACTGTTTTAGTATGAAGCGGGGACTTTTCAAGAATGAATTTTATAAAAATGCAAATATCGTGCGTCATAGCTGAAATCTAACAAAATTTTCGATCCCCTAAAGTACTCCGGAGATACCTAGGAGGCATACGATGGACATATAAAATAATTTTTTTTTATTTTTTTGCTCAAAAAAATTTTTGTTATTTCAAATTTTTTATATATTTCGGGAAAAATAAAAGGGGGGACAGGGGGCGAAGCCCCCCGCCAAGGGGGCTTGGGGGGCGAAGCCCCCTGCCACCCAACAAAATGTAACAGACGTTTTAGGTTATGTTAGGTTAGAACAGTGACCAAAACGCCGCGCGAGCCGAGCGAGCGAAGCGAGCGTGCCGCGGCAGCGGGCGGCGAAGCGCCAGAATCGACTTTATACACCCCCCCTACCCCCTACTTCAGTTTAATAGGAAATGGGAATATGTATATAGTCGTTTCTGGCGCTTCGCCGGCCGCTACCGCGGCACGCTCGCATCGCTCGCTCGGCTCGCGCGGTATGTTCATGTAAACCTAACATGCTCGTCGCTTCGCTCCTCGCACCTAACAGCAATAGAGTCACGACCAATAATATGTATACAACATAGGACTATATCATATTACAATATTGAATGACTTCTGTGACACTGATCGTTTTCTTTTGGAACGCTACAGTGTGACAAAGTTCTATGTTGTATTGTATACATAATATTATTGCTCGTGTCTGTACATGAGTCACTATTTTTAAACTTAATAAACCGTGTAGGTGAGTTGACCGTAGGTGAAATGACCGTAGGTAAAATGACTAGTAGTTCAATCAACCGTAGGTGAAATAACCGTAAGTGAGTTGTTCGTAGGTGAGATGACCAGTAGTGATTTCGTACATTAGTTATTTTAAAAATAGGTGTAACGACCAATAGTTATTTTGAACAGTAGGTCTTTTGACCGTAGTTATTTCGACCATAGTCGAAACGACCGTAGTTATTATGATACATACCCGAAGGCAACACCATTAACTATCCAACTGAGACTCCATTACGATTCAATTACGATTCAATTGCGATTCTATTGAGCTGACGTACAAGTTTTTACAGAATACCCAATTTGTTTTAATCGTAATGGAATCGTAATTGGGTCTCAATTGAATATCAATAGAATCTTATTTAAATTAAAATTAGCAGACTTGGGGCCCAGGATTGTGGGACTATAGGTTTGCGTGACGTGTGCGTCGTTATGTCATTACAGCACGACGAATTCAAATGTCAAGACGCAAACGTGATCAAGACACGCTGCATAGAATTATACGGCGATCGGCCCGCTGGTGACGCCACGTATGTGATGTTACGTCCGTCAGTAGACATCGGTTTTCATAGTAAATGTATGTACTAGAAGCACACTTGTGTGTGACGTGTTATAAGATAAGTGTGCTTCTAGTGCCTACATTTAATATGAAAACCGATGTCTTCTGACGAACGTAACAGCACATACGTGGCATCACATAAGCTGTTTGTTTGAGCCTTTAGTCTGGCAGCGAACGCTGGCTGTCTCTTTATTAAAATTTCACCCGCGAGATACCCGTTCCCGTGGGATATCGAGATAAAATATAACCTATATCAGTCGGGAAGAATGTACCTTTCTAATGAATCGAGAATTTTTAAAACCGGTCGAGTAGTTCTTCAGTTTATCCATTACAAACAAACAAACAAAACATTGAATCTTTTCTGTTTATAATATTAGTATAGACAACAGCGACCACGACGCGAAAACTCTGCGTCGGCGTCCATCGCGCGACTGACGCTCCCGCTTGGCAGACGCTAGGTCGCGTCTATTTGGCTGAAGCATTAGCGTCTTCAAACAGTAACATGAACCGGCAATTAAGCTTTTCCTTGCGCCTTAAATCTGCCATTTCAACATAGAAGATTATTCTTCGACATCATTTGATTTGCCGATGATTAATTGCGGTGTGGGAAACTCGGACTTATTAACTTGAAGATAATTATTGGTTTAAGGTACTCGAGCGGGGCGGCTTTTAAATTAATGGATGTGTGAATTAAAGTCGGTGTGCGGAGTCGTAATGAAGATAACGCGAGACTTGGACTGATAAAATTGTGACGGTCACTCTTGGGTGAAGGTTTATTAGCTTGATAAAGCACGGCTAAGCTAGGCTTTGACGCTGCGATTAGAAGGATGATTGGAAAACGATTTTTTTTCATAACTTTACGGAATTATTATAATATTTCATTAATAGTCACACTTTTTAGCAAAAGTCTCCTTTTCATTAAGAAATACGCTGGTCAATATTGCTTCGTTGGCAGTTCCCAAATTACCGAAAGCGCTGAACTGTATTTCTGAACTGTAGAAAATAATTATTTACAAATAGTAATAGCCAAAAATATTGTAACTCTGTGGCGAAGGGTAATGCCAATTCCCATCGGCGTCCCCTTAAAAAATCTTGGGGCCTTATCCTCAGAAGAAAGCTTGACGCTTGCATCAAGTAAAGTGTTTTTTTGTTCCGGCGTACCTTCGCCATATTTCAACCCCTCGCCACTGTTGTAACACATAATTATGTTGCAACTCAGTGGCGAAGGATCCATACATGCCAATTCCCATCGGCGTCCCTTATAAAAATCTGAGGGCTTTATCCTCTGAAGAAAAGCTTGACGCTTGCATCAAGTGGTAAGAGCCAACGCGCACTTGTGATTTTTAATCGGGCGATAGTTTAGTCGGAATCGTAAGACGATCGTGATCAAACTGTCGGCCGATAGTTTGGTTTTGAGAGCCTGCGCGCACTTGTGATTTTTAGTCGACCGATAGTTAGTTGTATCCGGGCGCGCGCTCACATAGTCCTTCATGCACAGGCCGATAGTTGTGCGATAGTTGTCCCATAGTTGTGCGATAGTTGTCCGATAGTTGTACAACTATTGGCCAGTCATTTTCGATAGTTCGATACTGAATGCGCAGTCTACCGATAGTTAGGCGATAGTTTAGTTGAATGCAGTGCGCGCGCTCACATGGTCCTTCATGCACATTACCGCCCGGCCGATAGTTGTGCGATAGTTTGATCGTACAACTATCGGCCAGTCATTTTCGATAGTTTAATCGTCAGTGCGCGCATTGCCATATAACTCTATACTGAATCCGAGAACGACCGAACTATCGCCCGATAAAAAATCACGAGTGCGCGTGTTTGTTGTACCGGCTTACCTTCGCCATATTTCAACCCCTCGCCACTGTTGTAACTACATAATTATGTTGCGAGTCAATTTCTCAATTCTCATAGATTGTTTTACTTATTCAATTCATTTTCATACTACATACCTATTTTAAAACACAAGACCGAATAACGTCATAAAAGTAGTAGTTACAATAATTGTAACTACTACTTTAGGTTAGCTTTTTCAATCAGGGTGCTTACCATCAACTCTTATTGCGGTTTTGTTTAGGACCTAAACTGATCTGCTTCGCTTATTCGTACCAGCTATTCAATGACATTTCACAGCTACGCTAAGCTGTCAGGAACTCTTATTTGACTTATAACCCGGTCGATTTAACATGACACCTGCAGGTTATACCCGTCCCTCTCACTCTCCGGGCATGACAGAATCGAGTGAAAGAGACGGGTAGAAGAAAAAGGACACAAATCGTTCAGTCATTCACATTTAGCAATTCATTTGCGATCCAGTTTTTAGAAGGTACGAAAGAAAGCAATTCATTTTAGGAACCTATTCTGCATCGCGCTAGTTTTGAATCGCTGTCTTAAAGTTGATGGTAGGCACCCAGGTCAATAAAAAAATATTTGTATAGGTACGTACTTTCTTTTCGATTAGCCAGTCTTCAGGTAGGTAATTTATAATTTTCTCTAAAATAAAAATGATCTATCAAAACAGTCTTATAAATTCCTTTTAACTCGTAACGTAGGTACAAGTAGGTAGTAGTGTAGTTACAGGTATTATTTGTAATAATTTGAGGTCATTACTCTTAACCCTCGAAGCCGCAATCAGGGCTTCGAGGGCTTCGAGGACCAATGCTTTGTACCTCCCCTTTTTAGTCATTCGTCAAGTTTAGTCATAGTATACCTACAACTTTAGCACACAATAGACATTATGGTCTACAATTTGCTTATCACGCTCAGCGCCAAACCATTTAGATATAAGTACTTATATTATAGGCCAAGTTTTAGTTTATAAAGATTTGTTTTCTTGATATCTTACAAAGTATTCACCCGATTTCCAACCCAAAACTCTCGGGAAAACTGTGTGGGCCAGAGATTTAACTTAGCCATACGAAACAGATGGAAAACGTGTGCGCAAAGGGTACGTATCTAAATACCTAAAGTTAAAATACCTAATGTTTTAAAATACCTAAGCAAATAACACCTACATAAGAAACACCTAAGCTCAAAATACCGATTGGACTAAATACTTATGTTTAAAATGTCTAATAGCTAAAATATCACACACATTTTAAATACCAAATGGTCAAAATACCTAAAATTAGCCTAATATTTGAGTGGCTCGGAAGTCCTGTATAACACGTGATAGGTTAGAAATTTAATATGTGTTGTATGTGCAAAAATGATAGCAAGTGTTTGGACAGTGATATTTGATATTTAATAAATTGGCGCCGAGAGTTTTAAACGTGAGAACCATTTTTTGTTTCTAAGACGTTGGTATAATATATTAATCGTAAGTAAAATTTCTACATTTATCAATTATATAAGTGTGGAAACAAAACTTTAATCACAACATACAAGCACAAGTTAGACTGTGATACAAGTATGGTTACATTTAGATAAATACTTTAAGGTCATTAATCTTCGTTTCATTAGTGGCTTCCGAAGCCCTGATTGCGGGCTAGCGTCTCGAGCCGCCCCCTTTTCGCGCGCAAAATGCATTTATAACTACGCCTACCTACACCCACAGGACACTTGTGAATTTTTTCGCAAAGCCATTTCCTAGTTAACTAAAATGAGAGCATTGATGGATAGCCTTCAGGTATGCTGCTCTACATAAATTATTTTTGATGGCTTGCAAGTTTTAGGGTTCGGTTGGTTTTCGAAAAATTGTTTGCAGGACTAGTTCTGATGCTGTACTCTAAATATAACAGAAATGTTGTTTGAAATACCGAGTTATGGATTGCTTAAAGCGATATTTTGCTTGCGATGTTGTTGTAATATTGCTCTAACACCTCATGGTACGGTAAAAAAAAACTTGTTAATATAACTTACATATTAGTCATACCCATCTCGAGAAAACTTGACAGAACCAAATATAGTTGCGCAGATGATATTGATAACCGATACGATACTGTGATCAAAATAAAATAAAACAAAACATACATCTTAGCCCGACTCTCACTTAACACCTGTTTTTGACACCTCCACATTTCCTAGTTTTAGCGAAAATTATAGTAGAATTGATTAATGGGTGCTCGCGTTTCAAGCCTATAATTACAATGACATTAAACATTTTTTCGTGATCTGTATTAAATCGATTCGTCGAATAGTTTTCAGTTCGGACGGAAATGAATGAATGAATGAATTGCGCTCGAGTTTCCGCTATTAATCTCGCGAGACAATGCTTTGGCAGTTCGTAGGATGACTGCATAATCTTGATACTTCCCACGGTTACTGCATTTACTGTCAGTGCGAATCGGGGACCGCTATATTAATATGAAATATACCCTTACTACGAACTGATTTCGGAGTCAATATCAAGGCGTAAGATTTTTTCTGCTTCTACATTAAGTGCGATTTTGTTTCTAAAAGAAATTTCAGGCTGCTATGGATGTTTAAAAAAATCATATATATGATTTTAAAGTTATCTATTTGAATTAAAAGGGAAATCTACATAGCAAATACTTACCCGGACTTTGAAGTCATTGGCATTCTTTTAAAATATGAACATACTAATACTCCATAAAGCCCTTTTCCCAATTGTGAGGCAAATTTAAGATAGTTTTTTTGAATCCCTGAAAAGTCATTAAAAATACTCGGTAGTTGATCACTTTAACAAATAAAAATAAAAATCAAATTAATAAAAACAAGCACGGAATTCACTGAAACCTACAATGTCACCCATGCCTCAAGCCCGCTTTGCCTGCGTCCCTGCACCCGCACTAGCGCCGGGCACCACCCCTTTTCACGTTTAATCATTCCTTAATATGAATACTTTTTTTCTAATCTATCAAATACCAAAATCCACAAATACAGCTTCAGCGATTTATGCATCAAACATTTAAATCAGTTAAATCTATTTTAAAACAACAAATATTACATGGTTCATGGTAGGGGTAAAAGTTACAGGATTGATAAACTATATCGTTATAATGTACAACTGACTTCCTTTCAGTTCTGCGCTACTTCGCAATACCTTATTATATTTAACTAGCAGTATTGTTACCATATGAAAGGTACCGCAGCAGTGCTATTACTTAATAAGAAGTAAACATTTCATTGCATGCATCAAACTTGACATACCAACGTCCCTTGGTTTCTTATATTTATGTCCATATTAGGAGCCTATTTCATTTTTTTACCGCATTACGGCAAATATAAAGAATTGTTTTATAAGCCTGTAAATATAATATAAGCTATCTCAATGATTCTCCAAGCTTAAACAGAGATAGTTACAGAAACTTGTGCGTTAAAACAATAAAACTCTACCCCCCTCATTACAAAACTTGGACTAAAGTTAGACCTGGGTGCCTACCATCAACTTTAAGACAGCGATTCAAAAATAGCGCGATGCAGAATAGGTTCCTAAAATGAATTGCTTTCTTTCGTACTATGACCTTCTAAAAACTGGATCGCAAATGAATTGCTAAATGTGAATGACCGAACGATTTGTGTCCTTATTTCTTCTACCCATCTCTTTCACTCGATTCTGTCATGCCCAGAGAGTGAGAGGGGCGGGTATAACCTGCAGGTGTGATGTTAAATCGACCGGGTTATAAGTCAAATAAGAGTTCTTGACAGCTTAGCGGCTGTGAAATGTCATTGAATGATCACTGAATCGCTGTCATTGATATTAAGCTGTCGTGGTACGAATAAGCGAAGCAGTTCAGTTTAGGTCCTAAACAAAACCGCAATAAGAGTTGATGGTAGGCACCCTGGTTTAAAATTCATGCTAATTCTGTCTTTCATTTGGAAAATGAAAGTGACAGCACTAGTTTAGTACCAGTTTTAAACTATGACTATTTTAGTCCACGTTTTGTAATAAGGGGGCAACGGTTTATTACTTGTAGGCATTGTTTTTTGTTAAGCTACGAGTATCTAATTATTTTATGGTTAATAGCTATTCGGGTACGTATTTAAAGGTCTAAAATAAAAAAAACCTAACGTTAAACTTTTTTAGGAACTTTGTTCATAGGTATTTCAAGTTTTAGCTTTATAAACTTCAGTAATATAACTATTTGACATTTTAAACTTTAGGTATTTTGAATTTAAGTGAAACAACCATTAGGTATTTTGATTTTAGGAATTTTTAACGTAGGTGTTTAAACGTTAGGTTTTTTTAATTTAAGACATTTAAATACGTACCCAGCTATACTTATTCATTTTATTTTGTGACTTACTTGGCTCACTTTATCTCTGCATTAAGCTTAAAATATGAAAACTCAACTAAAAAAATTCTGTCACGCCTCATTTTCTGTACGACAATGCGGTAGGTGAAGATCAAGATACCATCGCTCGCAGCTGACACGGAAATTAGGAAGCATCGTAACCGTTATTAATTGAAAACAATTTCGCGGACATGAGCTAACCTCCTCCTTCCCTCTTTTACCTCTTTCCCCCTTTTAATTACTTTCCCCGAAATCGTTAACTTCTACCAGCTTGCCGCTTGACATTTATTAACGGAAATAAATCTTCGCTTGATAACATAATCTTGCATGATGGTATTGCGAGTAAGGCATGAAATAGGAGTAAATCCATGATATAGAATTAGCGGTTAAGTAAGGTAAATGCTCCTATTACGGTCATAGTCAAAATCGACTCCTATTACGGCTCTATTTTTTATTTTCGTGTTTCATGCTGTTTTAGTAAATTTAGGTACACTAAAATGGAATTTACTCATTAATAGTCTTTCACTTCATCACATAACGGACGTATACAATTAAAACACAGAGGCAAGTTACAATAATTAATCAGTCAGTGCCACGGGGCGGAGATGGGGCAGGTTTGTCATACAAACGCGGAGCGACTAAGGTAAGTGTACTCATATTTTATATCTATGTTTTTTATAATAGTATATTGCTCAAATTTGTGAATACGCGATTTATAGCTTTTGTCTATAATTCTACTCACTACATTATGTAGGTTTTATCCTATTTGTAATTGATTTTAAACCTAAAAATCTAAAAACAAAATAGCGCCGTAATAGGATAAAAAATTTAAAGGTTAAACCTAATACGGCCCTATGGTCTGTAATAGGAGAAATATTGCCTCTTATTTATATTGGCTTATAACTGAAAATATGATAACATAATTAATTAGTTATTAGTTTACTTGAAATAATGATTAATATCACAAACTAAAAACCTATTTTAATTTTAATTTAATTTAATTTATCCTCTAGAAATCTTATTTAAATATGAAAACCATTGAGTGCAAAATGACGGTTTCTAATATAGGTAAAAAATAGAAGATATATTTTAGTTAATCAAAAAGCAGTCATATAGTATAGCTTTTGACTTGAGTCTTACATAATCGTATCCAAAATACAGTTTTCATTCGATTGAGTTACGTTCACTATTTATGTATCTAAATTTTGATGGGTCAGAAAAAGGATTATTAAAACACGGACAGTTCTCCTATTACGGAGTTAGGATTTCAAGGTAGCTCCGTAACAGGCTCTATGAGCTCCTATGGCGGTGGCCATGGCTCCGTTACAGGAACTTCATAGTGCCTATTACCACAGTCTACTTACTACATACAGTCGTTCATCGGAGGCGTCTAGACAGAGCAGTCGTTCTCATCTAGCATACAAAATTTTGTTAGCTAGATTGGATTGGAGCTTTGCGACAGGGCTTTCGCATTTGATTTCAAATATTGCATTGAAAAATATAATATTTAGTTCTTTTTATATTGGTTTTATGTAGAGGGCTTTTAAGTGTGCGATTTTTGGAATTCAAGATGGCAGCCGCGCTTTTTTTTCAATTTTGTGATATTGGTGTCATGTAAGGGGTTTTTAGGGGTGCTCAACTCGATTTTGATGTGAGTTTTGGAATCCAAGATTGCGGCCGGGCTTTTTTTTCAATTTTGTGATATTGGTGTCATGTAAGGGGTTTTTAGGGGTGCTAAGCTCGATTTTGATGTGAGTTTTGGAATCCAAGATGGCGGCCGCGCTTTTTTCAGTTTTGTGATATTGGTGTCATGTAAGAGGTTTTTAGGGATGCTAAGCTCGATTTTGATGTGAGTTTGGGAATCCAAGATGGCGGCCGGGCTTTTTTTTCAATTTTGTGATATTGGTGTCATGTAAGGGGTTTTTAGGGGTGCTAAGCTCGATTTTGATGTGAGTTTTGAAATCCAAGATGGCGGTCGCGCTTTTTTTCAGTTTTGTGATATTGGTGTCATGTAAGGGGTTTTTAGGGATGCTTAGCTCGATTTTGATGTGAGTTTTGTAATTCAAAATGACAGCCGATTGTTTTTTTATTTCGCGATACTGGTGTCATGTAATGGGTTTTTGGGTGTGCTAAGCGATTAACTGTCCTAGTTGTAATAGATTTTTCCAGCGCATTTTAATGCCGTTAACCACGTAATTCTCTAAACCATGCTTCTCATGTATTTCTTCTATGGCAACTACTTGGTTCTCTTCCTGTTTTGGCGATCGCCAGCAAGCCTCAAAATATCAAAATATATTCTTGTACATGCTTTTATTTAGCTTCAATTTGTCAATTTTAACATTGCGTTACTTATTTCTTGTCAAAATAGTACTAAAAACCAAGTTTCATCAAAATCAGCCCACAAACAAAAAAGTTGGCCGCCATCTTGGATTTTTAATATTTTTAGCATTGCGTTGCTGTTGTCTTGTCAAAATAGTACCAAAAACCGAGTTTCATCAAAATCGGCCAACAGACAAAAAAGTTGGCTGCCATCTTGGATTTCTAATATTTTTAGCATTGCGTTGCTGTTGTCTTGTCAAAATAGTACCAATAACTGAGTTTCATCAAAATCGGCCCAAAAACAAAAAACTTGGTCGCCATCTTGGTTTTTTATATTTTTAATATTGCGTTGCTGTTTTCATGTCAAAATAGTAAAAAACCCGAGTTTCATCAAAATCGGCCCACAAACAAAAAAGTTGGCCGCCATCTTGGATTTTTAATATTTTTAGCATGTCGTTGCTGTTGTCTTGTTAAAATAGTACCAAAAACCTAGTTACATCAAAATCGGCTAACAGACAAAAAGTTGGCCGCAATCTTGGATTTTTTAATATTTTTAGCATTGCGTTGCTGTTGTCTTGTCAAAATATTACCAAAAACTGTGTTTTATCAAAATCGGCCTACATAAAAAAACTTGGTCGCCATCTTGGTTTTTTTTATTTTTAACATTGCCGTGCTGTTGTCTTGTTAAAATAGTACCAAAAACCGAGTTTCATCAAAATCAGCCCACAAACAAAAAACTTGGTCGCCATCTTGGATTTTTTTATATTTTTAACATTGCGTTGCTGTTGTCTTGTTAAAATAGTTCCAAAAACCGAGTTTCATCAAAATCGGCATACAAACAAAAAACTTGGTCGCCATCTTGGATTTTTTAATATTTTTAACCTTGCGTTGCTGTTGTCTTGACAAAATAGTACCAAAGACCGAGTTTCATCTAAATCGGCCTGCAAACAAAATAGTTGGTCGCCATCTTGGTTTTTTTTTATATTTTTAACATTGCGTTGCTGTTTTCTTGTCAAGATAGTAACAAAATCCGAGTTTCATCAAAATCGGCTCACAAACAAAAAACTTGGTCGCCATCTTGGATTTTTTTATATTTTTAACATTGCGTTGCTGTTTTCTTGTCAAAATAGTACCAAAAACAGAGATTCATCAAAATGGGCCCACAAACAAAAAACTTGGTCGCCATCTTGGATTTTTTTATATTTTTAACATTGCGTTACTGTGTTGTATCGTTGTTACTTTCGCATTTCTAATTTGTTAGAAGGAATATAATTTATCGTACGGAACCACAATACATACCTGTACGATCGGATAAGGAACACAGACGTCCTAAATAAAATATCGACATATTACTCGGATACATAGATAGGTACATGTGCCTCCTCAGCCAACCAGTCGAAAAGTGACGTTACAATGTAATTAATAAAGTTTAAATTTCGATTTCCGCCACCACAAGTTCGAGACTGACGGGTGTCAAGTTGTTGATGGACTTGACACATCTCCGAGCGTACAGGTTAACTAGTCTACGCTCCGTAGTAGGAGCCTACTAGCGCCGTAATTGGCTCTAACCTTAATCATAGCTCCGTAATAGGGAAAATCGACTTAGGCATTAAAATGTTATTTTTTTATTTTAAATTCCTTAATAACAAACAAAGTGTCAAAAGAAATATAAAATTTAATCTCCATTTTATACAGAAGAATATTTTTATGCCTAACTTAATGCTTACAAATGCTTATTTTTGATACTTACTTTCAAATGTTGCCATTTAACTCCGTAATAGGAGCATTTACCTTATTTGGAAATAAATAAGATTATAATAGTATGTTTCGCTAAAGAAATTTAATAGCATCATTACAATGTTTTTGACGAATATATTATAAAAATAGTTTATTTTTGTAGTTAACTAATCTTTTTTGCTATTCACGTTTTTGCCTATTTTTAAGATAATTATGTTAGTTATTTTAATTTTTAGATTTTTGCATTCACAATGCCATTTTTAATATAGAAAAATGGAAAATGAAGTATTTAGAAAAAATCGACCCGTCTCACAACTAGCTCCGATGGGATTCGAACCTTTCGCGATTCTTTCTTTCTTCGATTTTCTGGGATTCTTTCGCGTGTGAGGGTAGTAATATCTCCACATTGATGAAATTAACGCTTGACTATACAGCGAGTAAGAAGTATTGGATAAATTCGACGCTTCTCGTAACGACTCCGTAGCTCAGTGGTTAGAGCAGTCGCCCTGAAAGCGAAAGGTCGTGGGTTCGAATCCCATCGGAGCTAGTTGTGAGACGGGTCGATTTTGTCTAAATACTTCATTTTCCATTTTTCTATAATTATGTTAGTTTAATCGTCATTTCTAGTTCTTATACTAACCTATTATTTTATTGCAAGTCTATGCAGTACTTCCCTTTTTAAAACCCTTGAATCCACTCTCTAGTCTGTCATCGCCTCATGCACTCCATTTGATTCTAATCATTGGGCATGGATAATACCTACATCTTTTAGTCCATACTAATGTTTCTTTAAAGCACGATTTTATTATTTATTTTATAGAGGTAGTCTTTCAATTTAAGCGTTTATTGTACCTAAAACCAAAAAGTTTTAATGACATAATGATGCAGTTAAAGAAATATCAGTCAAGGAAAATATCAGTAAATATATTTGCAAAATAAAATAGAAAGGCAGAGATTTATTTTCAACAGTAACCGCCTTCTGCTTTCGGCTATTTCGAACGTTTTAGCCATCCGGTGCGACGTGTAATTGGCCTGCATTTCAATTAAAAACAATTATTAAATCCCGCCAACAAATCGTCAGTGGTGTGTTTACTCCATTCTTTATGGCTCAGATTTAGATCAAGACGGCAGCAGCAATTTGTGTATTGCTTCCTGTCTTTCAAGCAAATAGTAGATGAGGGTATACTTGTTGCGGTAGGATATTGCGAGATATCGTTTGTTTACGTGTTCAATTATTAAGTCACAATTTAATTCCTTATGCTCGCGTCATTTGATAAAACAATTCAAGTTTATTGTTTGCGCGACCACATGTGTGCACGCCCGAGTAAGGATCTAATGTCGGCTCGGCTGCACACGTTGGCTCTAACATTGGCCAATACATCGGACATTGACATTAAACTTTTGAAAGGAGGCGTTTAAAAAGATCCTTTCAAAAGTGTCAAAGTACGTTGCATTGGCCAATGTTTGGGTCAACGTGTGGAGCCGGCATAACTAATCTGTATTTCGCTATATGCTTATGATTCGTAAAAATATGAATTTGTTTAAACGTAACTTAGATTTAAAAAAAACAACAACATTACACAAATCAATTTTACCGGTGCACTTACCGCAAAAAAAGTTTAAGTACCTTTACTCTTATTTGTCATACTAGAAAATGATAAATTCTAAATTAACTTCGCTACACTTCCGTATGATTGGAAAATCTTAAGTACCTATTTGATAAAGCTATTGACTACAAAATTCTGATAATTTTGCGGTAAATAAAGAAAAATCAAGAAGGGTAACGGTTCTAACTTTTTTTTTGTCCTGGGGTAACGCATTCACGTACCTCCCAGCCCTGAGAGACGAGGGGGTTATGTGGGGGTTTTACCGACTAAAACACCCAGGGTGCCTTCTCAGCACATGGGGTGGAGAGATTGCGAGTCCGAGGGTATTAGGTCACAGTTCTAACTTAATGTTTTTTATAGAGTTTTTGCTTTTTATTATTTAAAAAAAAGTTTAGGTTAGAACTGTCACTTATATATTTAGTTTAATAATTATTGTTATAATAAGTATATATCAACAAAAGGTCGTTCCAATGGGAAAAGGGTTGAACTTATTTTTTTCTCGTCAAGAATAAAGTTCCTTCAAGGTTGCACATAGGACACTCCTGTGTCCAAATAACGTGTAACGAAAAAATAGATCTTATAAGTGCCTCCGCTAGCCTCGACTACAGAAGTAGGGCGGATACTTAAGTTGGTTTTTTGTCTCCGCGCTGGTGCTGCGCCGGTGTTGCACCGGACTTTTGCTAATGAGCGGATAGAAAGGCCATTACGTGAGGCCTTGCTCTTTTAAAACGGTACTGTCACGAATACCATGAGGTAGGTATTTTGAAAAAAAAAAGTATTCGAGGTTAACGTGGATTTTTAACAATTATAATTTATCTGTTATTTTCAATATTGTTGACATTAGACTTGTTTTAGCGTATACTACACACTACGTGCAGTTGCATTGTGATGATTTTTGTGTGGTGAAAAGATATTAAATAGTTATTTGCTTTATTAAAAAATTCGAAGTAAAAGAAGAAAGTTAAAGCCACAAACACTGATTTGTACGTGCAATATATGAAGACACTCGCTATTATTTTACTCAGATAATAATAATTGCAATAAAATAACAAAAAAGTAACCATTCAAAATGTTCTTCATTTCATTACTTTTTGCATTTGCAATGCTATTTTAATAGTATTGAAATAAAATCACCGTTCCTCATATAAATTTTATAATTTATTTTCTATGTAATGTACTTTTTAAGTGCAATAAAGAGTAAGTATATTTAATTTTAACATTTAAACCCAAATATATTAAAATGCATTAAAATAAAATTTAGTTAAATATGTAGCATTTGTTGTAGTTATAAAATAATAGTTCTAAACTGAATACTATAGCCAAATCTAAACGTCACAAAATAACCATAACAATAGAAAAACAAAATACTTAGTATCATTGCAACGACTTAGGCATTGTAAATTTATTCTATTGTAAACCAATAAGAGCATCCATCACCTATTCTAATAAGAGAGAGAATACAAAGCGAATTTACGTTTTTACAACTTATACGAACCGGCCAAACCAGTTGTTGGAGTTCACCCGTAAAAAATAATGTACATTATAAATCATTCATTATAATGGTGCGTAATGATCGTCATTGTTATTCTATCACCCACTGTATGCTACGCGCACGTGTTGCCGAAATACCGGTGCATAAAACATTATTATTTTGTGGTGGAAATCACGGAGTAATAATACTTTTGGAGGGAATCGCAAGCGGCGCGTGGCGTGCGCGCGCGCACAAGGACAGGTGTGGGGTTAAACTAAGAGGGAGGGAGGGACAACAATAAAATATTGTCAAAGCTGTGTTTTATTATTAATATGGAGTTTGAATTTCGCCAATAAATTTGCTATGAAAGGTGAAGCTGAAATGATAAAAATTTTGTAGAGTCAAGTTTCAAACGCTATGGTATTGTTTTCAGTTTAAAAAATTTTAAGCTAAAGTCATTTAAAAGTTCCATGTAATTTTTTTACGAAAGCCATGTTATTTTTATTCTTAAAGCAATAATACAATAAAAAATAATCTGCAGTGAAATAAAAGAGATGAAAAATGTGACAAAATTTTCTGCAATGATAAGCCGCAGCCGCTAGGGTATTTGGCACATAAGTTAACATATTAATATGTTATATTGATATATATTATGACATAAAACTGATCTATAGGCCAGTTTACTAAAACCGGTGAAAATTTCTCAGCGTTTCCTCAGCCGCCGCAAGTCTACACCATAATTTTCTTCTGTAAGACAGTATTAAAGACAGACAGACTTTGGAGTTTAGCATGCTTATGGTTGACAAGCCGTTCCGCGCGGTTTCAACCGCTTCGCACCCATTCCCGTGGGAATATTGGGATGAAAAGTAGCTTTTGTGTTATTCTGATGTATAAGCTATATTACTGTAAAGTTTAATCTAAATTCGTTTTGTAGTTTTTGTGTGAGAGCAACAAGCACACACAGGTACACACACACACATACATCCTCACAAACATTCACATTTATAATATTAAGATAATATTAGTCAGATTGGCGATCGCGAAATGAAGAAGACGAGTGACAACGTTAGAAATCTCAAGAAGAATATTTTTGAAGATTTGTAACTTTAATAAAAGCTCTTGCCATACCCGTAGAATTTCTGTTTTAGTTGAGTAGGTACCTACTTACTTTTATATTTTAAACGTAAAATCAGTGTACGGGCGTTCAAACAAGTTGAAACTGCCTGTATGACCTGCATTAATTAAAACTCACCCCTATGATAATAATATCACCAGCTCAGTCATCGCACGATATCCATAACAATGTACATTGCTATACATTTGGAGATTTTTAGTGCGTGTTATATGGGCACCCTTGGTGGCTCTGACAAACATAACTTGAGCTTTAATGACCGGTACAGGCTTGTGATTTATATGCATATGTTTGTGTTTTGTTGACAATGTGGAGGTCTACGTATAGTGGGTACATGCCTTAAGCGTCGCGTGTCTGCGAGGGTGAGAGGCAGGTGTGTAGCACCCCTTATTTGAGGGAATTTAAGGCCACAGAGCATAACTATGCGTACTTATATGGTTTGATATAATTGGGGTGACCACGGTGATCGCTGAACAATAATTTTAATTTCAAATTTTAAGTACCTATCTGTTGGTGAGCGAAGTGGACTATATGTGATTTTAGTAGAAGGATGATGGAAACACTTAGTTTTGGTAATCACAATTTAATAATTAAAATAATATCAACTATATATACAAGGCAAAGGGACACACACACGAAACTAAAGTGACAACCAAAGTCAATCCAAATGAGAAACAGATTTTAAAGTAAACGTCATTATAAAAACATAAACTGTCGTATCAAAAAGGTGGCATATCAGCCAGTCGCCAACACTATCTATATAAAAAAACTCAAAAGGCTCTAGTTTTAATTAAAATAGAGTTATAGAAATTTAATTAATGAAATAACAGGGGCTCGTTCACACGAATCCGTCATTCACGAATCGTCAAAAAACACGAACGATTCGTCACCGTATGAAAAAATCACGTTTCGTGAACCCGAATATATCTTGCGAACCAAGCTTAGTTTAACACATAATGAAATTGTTAAGTGTCCTATGATATTTTTATGTAAAGATAAAAGGACACTTATTTTACAGAGCATTTGATACTGGTTTTGTATTACCTAATTAATTAAATACTATATTGAGCATCGTCGTCATTACAGTATTTAATCTTTCAACCTTATTAATGGGAGAATCATATTTTTTAAACTATGAAATTACAAATACATACAACAGTAAAATACCCACTGTTGTTGAAACGTAGATATTTAATGATTAAGTTAAAAAAATATAACATTTAATACTACAAAAGGTGAAAAACGAGACTATGACGCTATTCACTTGGTGACGTCACAAAGATTAATTAGAAGAAATCGTTCTCTTTTTGCCTAATTAGAAAGTTTTTTGTCTTATTCCTTTGAACATATTCAAAATTAAAACTTTTTTTGTTGTTATATTTCAAAATTAATTTTAAATAAATAAAAAAACTACCAGTAAAATATCCTATTGCCCCGTGACAATGTTATATGAGTAAAAAATAAACGTGATTATATGGTCACCCTTGCGGCGACTGATATTTGACGATAGTAAAAGCTCGTTACACACTTCGAATGCAAATAAACGTGTTTTATTTGAATAACCACCGCCATGGCCCATGCTGGCACTTAACCATTCAACCGAGTGCACCAAATAAATTGAGATTAAACTTCGAACTTTACTGTTTAGCTTTAGAGTAATTGTATGTAAGAGAAAATTTATTTTGATATTGAAACAGGAAAGGACTACTGCACGGGTAGCATGATGAACTCGAGAAAGGTTTTGTCTATATGTAAACTTCAAAACTGACATTTAATGGGGTTGGCAACTGTCATTGTGGCGCTGCGATCGTTGGCTCCTAAAAAACTGTCAAGTCAATAGTAAATATTATTTAAAACAAAGTTTTGCTCTAAAATAACGAAGTGCTGCGTAATTGGATGCAAAAATATTGGGATTCACAGATTTCCCAAAGATCCAGTCATTAGAAAAAAAAGGAAAACAGCTATATGAATAAAAAAATTGAGCCGACGAACTTCTAGGTTATGTTGTGCTCACTTCGAAGAAAATTATTAGGTACCTAAGTAGGTACCGAACTATTAGTATTAACTACAACACAGGATTGTGACAAAATATTAGTTATAATAATGGTTATAATGAATGTATAAATTTAGGTATATTGAATAAAACAGGTAAAAAGTGTTTAATGTCTTGTAACCCTGTACTTACCTATATCATGGTAATATTTATACCTATCTTAGGTATTTATTTACAATTTCAGTTTTAAGGAAGTTGTTGTAAAAATCATCTTACTTCCTAATCATTTCATAAATGAAGGTTTCATCTCTAGCTATGTAAAATATTTTCATATCTTTGTATGTTTGTTTGTTTGTTGTTTCTAATACTTCATTGCATGTCGTATAGCTCCAATCTGGACAAGGAAACAAATCAAAAAGTACTACAGTGCATCACAAAGTTTAAGAATATAACAAATCTGTCTCATGAAATGAAGTATTTTAAGTAAAATCGTAAAAAATATCTTAAATGTTCGATTTCTGACCTTTCAACAAGTTCACTTTTTTTTTCCTTTGTCGACGCGCCCCGCCGTTTTAATTCACTCTTAAGCTTAGAAACATGCCAGGAACAATAAGTTTTTTCATCAATCTTGCAGCTAGACAACCCGATTATTATAAAATATCCTTTTTTTGTAATGTTTACAAATGACACACTGTGAAACGTTCGCCATTTAGGCGCCAACGACCGCAGCGCCATCTACAAATACTTTTGCGGTGCCAACCCCATTGCAGACAAAATTCTTCTCGGGTTTGTCATGCTACGCGTGCTGGTGTACAAAAAGTTTTCATGCATGAGCGTAGTGATGAATTTGTAGTAAAATGTAAATATGTATTAGTTTGAGTGCCACCGTCTTTTGTAATTTGCTAAGGTAAAAATTTAGTTTTGTGTCAGTGTGTTGGGGCTAGTTATCGCAGTAACTTTAGACTTTATTCAAACCACTGTGCGACGAAAAATAGTTTTGAATTTATTATTATCATTATCAGTTAAGTAACACCAAAGTTTAGTATTACCAAACTGCTTGTGTATCAGAAAATGCCAATGAAACAAGCATTAACGTTTTTGGCTATTTAAAAAATAATAAACACATTAGCCACATTGTATTGACTGGTATTGATCTATCAATTTATTATAGATACGCATTAACAAAGATGTTATGTATAAAGATAAAGAGGTAGGTATTAGATTCAACATTCTTGAATTGAAATTTTATCTTCGATACTTTATCTTATATAGGAAAAGAAACTGCAAATTTTAAATGGCAGCAAGAAAAAATCTATCATCGCACTATTGATAATCGGGGCTACAAAGGAGATGCCATCAAATTGAATGGGTCTAAGACGTCGCATAACAAAAGAGGAGATACAATAGCATTGAAAGCATGTATCACACAGCGATACTTTTCAATAGCCACCTTCAATACTCGGCGATATGATCAGAAGATACTTATACTCTGTGGTCACTACAAACATTGGCGATTTTAGCCATATTTAATCGGATCGTGATAACGATCGCGGTTTACACAAAGTGTCAAAATAAAACTGCTGATTAAAATCAGCATCTTTGCTAAAAGTATTCAACTGTTTATGTTGACAAATTCGCTGAATTTATAATCGGCTATTGTTGTCGTCTTACCTAGCCTTTAGTTAAATTGAAAATTTACTGTACAAATGACATAGGTATATTGTTGAGGCTAAACATATTTCAAAGACCACAACAGCTTTTATAAATTACTAAAAGTTGCATACTAAGTATGTTTTTGCAAATCTTCCACCGTTAATATCAAAACGAAATGAGCAATACTTAACTAAGCTTAACCCATTCCCACGAATGCAATATGCTTTTCACTTAACGAATTGAGCCTTGCCATGAATAATAGACAGTTGTATTTTTGCAATGTAATTGACACGGCGCGGCCCTACGCTCGAATATTACTTATGATATAGTTAAAACTATTAATCTGTCGCGGTTGGTGGTAAAATCGCGCTGGAATAATGAGACGAACTTCTACGAGTTACTCGGCGCTAGCGTGCCAATTATTGACGTAATTATTTTGAAAATATGACCGTCCTTTTGTGTTATTTAACACAGTAAAGTGGCAATAAGTTTTAATCACACATGTGCACGCCGTTTTATTCAGCCGAAGCGCGTTCCAGATTGTCAATTGACTCTTTATACGGGGTGCCTTGTCTGCCAGCGTCAATAAAGCTTATCGGCTATATTCGTTTCAATGGACAGTAAAAAAATACCAACGAGACCCATTGAAAACCCAGGCACTACAACTATCATTTGTACTTAATTTCACAGACTCCCACAATAGTCTCAAAGTTCCAGGTCCTCAGAAAATTCCATGTTCGCAACTAAACCCGTAGCCTTAAAATTCTACAAATGCTTAACTTTAAGATTCATTACGGCTTAAGCCGCGACTGACGTATTAATGAGGTCGGGAGTGAAAATTAAAATGTACTCGTGTATTATCCTGGCATTAAATACGGGACCAGCACGCAGGTAATGAGATTGTAAAATAATCTTCGGTTTCGTTAGCAGGGCGACTTCTCTCGCGACCGAGGGGTATTATCGTCATCGAACGACATCTGAAAAGTGGCTTCTGATTACGCCGCGTTCACACGCGCGGTCGGCTATTAGTCGCTCCGCAAGAAATCCATTTATTTCGATTATCAATTAGTCCTTAACACCTAGACGGCCGATAAGCGCGTACGTTTCAAAGACATTTAATTAAGAGTGAATTAAAATGAAAAAGTCGCTCGTTACTAGGCTTAATGAACTGGAAAAATGTGTGCCGGTGTGATTTTTCTATTTCTGGTATGTGCCAGCTAAGTATGCATGGAATACGCGGGACAGTACGTAATTCTATTGTGTTTCCATTGGGATTGGCGAATTAACCTGTCCGCTGGGTAATGGATTGGGAATTTTACGCTTTGCAGGTCGATATAAATTAATTTACGCATTAAAAAGAGTTAGAAGACGGGCATCCCGCGAAACAAGAAGTAAATAGTGCTAATCCGATCAAGGGCTGACAGTGGATGGGATAAACGACGTCACTACACGGTCAGGCGGTCCGCCATACACTGAGATTATATCAGGGTGCCTACCATCAACTCTTATTGCGGTTTTGTTTAGGACCTAAACTGTCCTGCTTCGCTTATTCGTACCACGACAGCTTAATATCAATGACAGCGATTCAGTGATCATTCAATGACATTTCACAGCCGCTGAGCTGTCATCAACTCTTATTTGACTTATAACTCGGCCAAGCTAACATGACACCTGCAGGTTATACCCGCCCCTTTCACTCTCCGGGCATGACAGAATCGAGTGAAAGAGACGGGTAGAAGAAATAAGGACACAAATCGTTCGTTCATTCACATTTAGCAATTCATTTGCGATCCAGTTTTTAGAAGGTCATAGTACGAAAGAAAGCAATTCATTTTAGGAACCTATTCTGCATCGCGCTATTTTTGAATCGCTGTCTTAAAGTTGATGGTAGGCACCCAGTTGTAAAATGATTTGATAATCCTAGAGTTTTGCGAAAATACAAGTCAAGTTAGTAATATTGTATCTCTGACTGGCCTCGTTATTGTTTGCTGGCCAACTCTTATTCTGATTGGGTTCCTAGAATTGTTTAAATTTGAAACGGCAAGACATTAAACCATTCAGAACCTATGTTGTTTTGGGCACTCCAACTGACCAATCATTGTTCTTATTTCATTACAGCTAACGATTCTTTTCATAATCTTTCTAGGCGACTTCATAAGTGATAATTACACAATCACCATTGTGTAATTATCCGTTTTTTCGCAAAATTCCTAGAATTTTTGCGAAAATTCGATTTATCAATCATCCTACGACATATTATTTTGTTAATTTATTAACTCGCTTTTTCATTCGGCTCAAAGTATTCGACTTTCAAAGTTCCACTATCACATGAAGTGAAATAATTGAAAAATCATATTTAAGCAGAAGTTGCATACAATATTTACAAGAACTTTTATAATTATTTATAATACTTATATTACTATTTACATATGTAATTATAATCATTATTATACTTAATCATAATTATAATCATAATCATAATTATAATCATAATTATAATTATAATCATAAAACGCAGAAATAACTGCCAGACATAGTTATTGGAATCCAGGATTGCAATAAAATACCTACTGAGTAAAAGCCACTCATCTCTTTCTTATTTAATGAGATACATTACAATATTAAGCCAGACCGCACACGGGCCACCAACCACAGCCACAAAACGCAGCCACTGACCTATTTCCTGTAGATTTCATACATAATGATCTAATGTTGACGCCAGTTAGTCCTCACTTGTTTCTCCTTCTAGCTGCAAGTAGCGTTTGTGGCTGTCGTGTGTGGCTCATGTGGGGCGAGACGGTAAATTACCAGTAACAAACAATATTTATATTGGACTATCGATATTAATTCCAGTGCACTATTAATCTCTTATGGATGCAGGGCTAAAAGTGAAGCTTAGCAAAAGGTTTTATTTGTAACATCACTCCGTGAACACGCTCTGACTTAACAGAATCAGTCGCCGTGTGACTGATAGTGATAAATATGCGAACCACCACCATAAAATTAGATTGATATTACTGGTATCTGGTACTTATTTACAATTAAACCTTAGATTAACATTCCAGAAGGCTTAATATTTCCTAGTTATTCTGGACTTTAATACCTAAGTATAAAATAAATTTAGAAACGAAGGCAAATGTGTGATCAGAATATTTTTAAAAGCAATAATATTCCTGCGAACTCTGTGTGGGATAGACATCAAAACAATAGGGTTGTATGTTTTAGCCTCTTCGCCTTTCACCACAGATTAAATGTTGATGAAATTTTGTAATATGATAAATGATAACTAACATCAACTGGGCTAATATTACTTACTTTCAGGGGATCGGATCAAACGTTATCGCAACCTAAGTTTATTGACGCAGAAAAAGCTAGATTAATTCTGAGGTAAAAATTACATGCTCTGAGACAAAATTTAAAATCTACCCCACTTTCTTGTGAATGCATTATATTTTTGCAATCTACATAATTTCAAAGCACCATTTTTCTGCAAAGATTTTGATTGACAGCCATTTAAGATGTTTGCAGACAAAACAAGTAGTTCCGAACGGAAGCCATGTTGGATATTGACCCTTTAAGGCTCTCCCAAACACAATGGGGGCCAACAAAAATAGAGAGTAAGGAACCGTCGATACATCTGCCGGCCACTATCGAATAAATCTACTAAAATAATATTTTTATTTTGATTACGCATGCACGGGTTAGGCAGATGTTACGAAGATACGGGCTGGAAGATTAGACAGTAACAAGCGACTTTATAGAAGACTAGTTTTCCGCCCGCGGCTTCGCCCGCGTGGACTACACGACGTTATGCCGCGGGAATGTGATATTTTTCCGGGATAAAAAGTAGCCTATGTTCCTCTCTAGGCTACAAAGTATCTATGTCCCAAATTTCAGCCAAATCGGTTCTGCCGTTTTGGCGTGATTGAGTAACAAACATCCAAACATCTAAACTTTCACATTTATAATATTAGTAGGATATAGTAGGATACTGATTCGATGATGTTTCACAGTATAAAACCTCGCAATTGCATTTACCATACAACATCACATTGTTACGTAAACGTTATTACTACGGAGTCGGACTTGTTCTATTCAATCTAATTGTCAGTTAATAAAATATTTGTCTAGAAAATCAGTTAAATATATCTTATTGATATCAATTTTATTGTAATAAAAAGACAAAATTTTTAAATATAATATAGATCTTTTCAAACGAATCAATGATATTGGTGGCATCCTACTAATATTATAAACTAGCTTTCCGCCCGCGGCTTCGCCCGCGTGGACTACACAACGTTATCCCGCGGGAATGTGATGTTTTTCCGGGATAAAAAGTAGCCTATGTTCCTCTCCAGGGTACAAAGTATCTGTGTCCCAAATTTCAGCCAAATCCGTTCAGCCGTTTTGGCGTGATTGAGTAACAAACATCCAAACATCCAAACATCCAAACATCCAAACATCTAAACTTTCACATTTATAATATTAGTAGGATGTGAAAGTTTAGATGTTTGGATGTTTAGATGTTTGGATGTTTGGATGTTTGGATGTTTGTTACTCAATCACGCCAAAACGGCTGAACAGATTTGGCTGAAATTTGGAACACAGATACTTTGTAGCCTGGAGAGGAACATAGGCTACTTTTTATCCCGGAAAAATAACAAATTCCCGCGGGATAATGTCGTGTAGTCCACGCGGGCGAAGCCGCGGGCGGAAAGCTAGTTATAATATAAAGCCAGACTGCTTTGATATTGTTAATATTTTTACCATTTGTTAAAGTGATTATTTGATAATGTTTTATCCACATCAGTACCACATTAAGTCTTGGTAAGTACTCTACTCTTATTCTCCTGGTTAGCCATTCTAATCGGCAGTGTGTCAGCAATTCTAAGGGCTGTTCCAAGTCGCCAGTCACTGACCAATACGTTGCTTAGTTTAATGGGGTGCATTATCAAGTTATTGACTGAGTTACAAGGTGTGAAGTGGCGTACCGTCAACGTTGTTATTACATTGTTATTGATATGAAATATGGAGATACGAGGCCTGGTTGGAGTGAAGTGATGGTTACGTATTAAAAGCATTCTTCTTGAATTTAAGTGTAGGTCATGAAACATTTTTCTTATTTTGTTATTCGTGTTCTTCGTAATTTAATAAGCAGTTTATACATTGTTTTTTTTTATCAAGCGCTTCCAAAAGTAAATGTGTAAATCCATAACTTTCTTGCTATTAAGGGCTTGATATTGCGCTTTTGAAGAACAAAGTATTCCTGCTTACCTGTTACAAGTTTTTTGTTATTCCTATCGTAGAGAAAAGGTTAATTAGCATAATTTTATTATTACGGTGTATTGGTCCTTGTACTTTAGATAAAGGATTCCGTATATTTGTTGGTTGGTATATTAACAGCAAAAAGATTTTTTTGAGTGAAATTACTGTATTTTACCGTGCCTACTACCTACTTACGTTTATTTGCCGAAAATACATTAACATGCATTAGTATGGATTTTGTCTAAACTAACAAGGTGTTGATTAATCATTAAATCTCACCAAAATAAATTTTTAAATACTTTTTGATGACATTCTGTCAGCTCAGTTCAACGACATTATAAGTACCTACAATAAAACCTAAAAGTAATATTTACCTTCTAAATATTTTATTGCACATATTGCGGACTTAGTGCCTTTAGACATTTTGTGTAGTATTTTCATTTTCAATAATCACTCAGTGTCTATCTTTACAAGCTAGGTACTTTTTTTATCTCCATGCCTCTGCACGCGGGTTCCTAAAACAGATCGATTTGAGCCACCACCGCACAAAAGAGTACCGCCTACTGTCCACACAGTGCCGCAATTTGACGCGCAATAAAACACGTTAATAAATAAAATTAGTGCCGTTTGACAATAGTAGTGAAACGACAAGAAGGCGGGTCGGGCGATGTACATCAAAGGTAAAACTGGACTCGATGATGCGAGAGATAAGATTAGAGACAGCATAAAGAAATGGTTTGTCGTCGTAGATACTGATTAAAGTTCCTCAGTAGTTGAGGATTCCGGGAGAAGTACGCTTCATCCTTCAGCCTTATCATCACTTAACATTAGGTGTGATGAAGGCTCTACCTCGTTTAGAATAAAATATGTTTTTTTTATCAAAAACTGCATTAATTGTATTAGGTAGGTATGATTTTCTTTGTTTTTTTCTATTACTCATATTAACAGTTTGGATCAAGTAGCATTCGCCCGAACAGTGAAAGTTCATGAGTTCGAGTTCCATCGGAGCTAGTTTGTGAAACGCGTCGGTCTTTTCTAATACTTCATTTTCAAAAATAAAAATTGCATAGTTAATGTTAATAATTAAAAATAATTTAGGTTAATACCTTTTGTGTAATAATTTTTCCCACGTTTCCAAATGCAGAATGATTGATAGATACAACAATTCTAAAGAAACTTAATATGTATAATATATAACCTAATATATATCTAATCGAAACAATCATCAAAACAACGCATACAAAGATTCATCTATACATAAGACTTAAACGCGTTTGGTGAAGTGAAGACTTCCAATAAAGATTAAAAGAAAACACTTATTCATAATCTTTTGCAATAGGTACAATTTTTTTTATCATCTCACCGATAATGTTGCATGTTTTTCACTGTTAAAATATTTAACTCAACAAGTAAATGTATTTTTCACCACTCCAGCTCGAAAAGGGCGCTTTTGGCGCCTAAAAACTCGCAGCAAAATCGATTTTTGCTGCGAGCGTGAGGCAAAGTGCTTTTTTAATTTCTTACACCAACTTTGGAAATAATTAAGAAAAAAGAAATAGAGTGACAAGGATGAAACTTTAAAAATTAATATGAGCAAAAAGGATAGATAGATAGCTTTATGTCGATGGACATGAAATATAAAGCTTAAAAAAGAAATACACGGATATCAAAGGTTCGAATAAAGAGTATGGACGAAATGAGGTCGCATGCATGATATAAATATAAAATAAGAAAAATTAATGAATTCTAATAACAAATTAATTATATAAATACGATTGTACTTCTATTGCTTTTTATTAAACACGCAATATTTAAAATAAATAATATGAAGTGAACATTAATATCGCTTACTAATATCATGTTTGGTTTTCATAAAAATTACATGCAGTGCAGTTTTTGAACGCAATGCAAACAGTTACCTTCAACTTGTATAATTGCACCAATTTTACTCTTAAATTATTAATTTTGATGTTTTCTTTATTGTTAAATGTTGCCTTCAATGTTGTTTTTCTGACCTGTAACACTTTTCTCGCTGGTAGAGGTGAAAAGTTGTATGTTTAACACGAGAGCAAAATTTTCTGATGTCTCGTGCCTTTAAATCACTCACTGTGCTCAGTAGTCTATATTTGAATCACTCGCTACGCTCGTGATTCAATTTTAGACTACTTCGCTAGTTTGTGATTTAAATTCAGCACTCGCAGCGAAAAATGATTTTGCTCTCTTGTATAACAAATAACTATTTCACCTCTCCTACTCGAGAAGGGCGCTTTTTGGCGCCTAAAAACTCGCAGCAAAATCGATTTTTGCTGTTTGATTGACAAAAACTGTTTGATTTACAAGTTTGCTTTCCGTGGCAACCTTTAATTAAGGCAGCACCAACTCTCGAAACCACTGGCTGTAACTCCTAGCATTTAAGGTGTATGATCTTGTTGGTTGTCCAAATAAATAAATAAATAAATAAAAATTACATGCAGTGCAGTTTTTGAACGCAATGCAAACAAACCTTCAACTTGCATAATTGCACCAATTTTACTCTTAATTATTAATTTTGTAATTTTGATGTTTTCTTTATTGTTAAATGTTGCCTTCAATGTTGTTTTTCTGACCTGTAACACTTTTCTCGCTGGTAGAGGTGAAAAGTTGTATGTTTAACACACGAGCAAAATTTTTCTGATGTCTCGTGCCTTTAAATCACTCACTGTGCTCAGTAGTCTATATTTGAATCACTCGCTACGCTCGTGATTCAATTTTAGACTACTTCGCTAGTTTGTGATTTAAATTCAGCACTCGCAGCGAAAAATAATTTTGCTCTCTTGTATAACAAATAACTATTCTCTCTCAATTGTCAAAAAGAAAAAACTAGAAATGTTTATCAAATTCTGAATTTATGACAGTTCGAATTTTTTTATATCGTCATGTCTTCTTTTGAGATCTCTTACGTCACTCATTATCGAAATAAAATGGTAAAAGAACTAACATTGACATCACATTTATGGCAAAATCTAACATTTTTATCACGATTTAGTCACGAGTTTATGTTTAGTAGCAGTTACTTTACCACAGCTAAAATATACAAAATGCAGTATCTATACGCAATAAATTATTATAAAACCTTTCAGTTTCGGTTTCATTATTCAAAGTTACCATTGTCGGGTTCAGTGAAAAACATGTCAAGAAAGGCATGTTTTTATTAAATTATTCTCCATTTATACGGTATAATAAAATTGACGAACTGTGAAAACATTGTGTGAATTACCCTGTCTGTCTATCAACTTTTCTTCTTTGTAACATAAAGTAGCTTTCATACAAGCGTCTGTCTCGTTAAACGTTCCGTGTTATACGGAGCATGTGATTAGAATCATCGTGAAAATCTTTTATGGAATTAAATGCAAAGATTGTGGTCTCAATGCCGGTTATTATGGCTAATATTCATTTATCGTTTGTTAGTTTTTACATTTGTATAGTTGATATGTCTGTAATTGGTAATAAAGTTTAGTAGTTGTAGGTTTTATGCTTGGGTGATTGCACTGCAGTTAAACGAATGTAAATTTTTTAATTAACTTTATGATTATAGGTATGATTATGAATTATTACAAGTTAACGTCTATGAAAAAGAAAAATAAAAACAGCCAGAATGAGAAAGTCTGTTCTTCTTATCACTTTAAAGGAACGTATGAATATGTTTTTACATTTAAATTTGTATCTATTAGTAATACTAATAAACAGTGGCGGTACCTCCATACAAGCCCAAAAGCCGGGCTTGCCCTAACAAAATCTTATTTACACTACTAATGAATCACAATTAATGATAACAACAAAATAATATTCACAAACGTAAATTTTCAATCAAAAATTAAAATTTTCAAACAACTGTTCGATAGACAAGTCATTAACTACATAATATAGCGTATTAATCGAAAAATACAATTCATCTCTCTCGCACTCGTTGGCTTGCAACCGGGCTTTGCGAATTCATATATCCGCACTCTTCTAACATTAACGAAACTGGTACCCCACTACATACATACTGCTGTACCTATCTATAGATTCTATGAGAAATTTCAAAACTGAGCAAAAGCCGGCATGCAAAGGAAGTTAGCCGCAAGTGGGAGCGATGAACCCGCAGAAACAGCTCACGATCGGGCCAATCCCTGCACAGCAGCACACAATCAGGCCAATGGCTGCGTTGCGTAGCGCATACAAACGGGCCAATCAGGAGCAATGCGATCACCTGGGTGAATTAAGTAATAACAGGTTGTTTTGCAGTTTGATTGAGCCAATGTTTCTTTGATAAAGTTTTCTGTTTTGCATTAATTAGTGTTTTTCGTTGTACAAAAAGAAGTCAGAATTCAGAACGACGAGTGATGTTGTTTTTTGTGATTGTGAAAGATTAAAATGTGTTAAAAGTTTTGATCGGCGCCGCCCGGCCGGTGAGGCGAGGGAAAGGTAAATTCATTTCACTTTGCCGAAAAAAGCAGCGAGTATTTTCAGACAGACCTACTCCAAATTTGTGTATTTTGCAAACTAGTAAGACTCACAAAAGGCAATTCAATAGAAATGTGTACAAAACTCGTAGAAAACATCCCGTTCATTTAAGATGGTTACGCTTATATATGGCGCGGTCGCTTTTACGTGACCTCTACAATTTGGGCGGCTTATTAAAGAATTGCTGTCTTAATCTTGTTTTTGATATATCTTTCATGATAGCTGGAATTGAAAGCTGAAATTAACAGGAACTAATGTTCATGAATTACTTAAATTCATTTAATATATGTCATGTGTCTTAATGTTATGGAAACTGAGTATTCGATCTCTAAAGTACGACAAGTCTAAAATTTATCACATTTATTTTTATCTTTATATCGTGTAAAGTTACAAGATCTAAAATTCTTGACATAATAAGTGTCTAACACGGGTATTTTTTTCAGCTGTTTGTTTGGTTGTAAATGTAATAGTTTATTTGCAAATCCGTTTTTTCTGATTTTCGAAACCATTTATAATTACGTTGGTTTACGACTACCAAATCAAAAACTATTTTTTAATTAAGCCTTTATTTAAGTACTTTTTTGCATTCACAATGCAATTTTTATTATTGAAAAATGGAAAATGAAGTATTTTGAAAAAATCGACCCGTCTCACAAAACTCACAACCAGCTCCGATGGGACACGAACCCACGACCTTTCGCTTTCCGGGCTACTGCTCTAACCACTGAGCTACGGAGTCGTTATAAAAAATTGACGCCTTTTTTGGCTTTAGGTCTTCGGGCTTGCCCTGATCTCAGACCCTAGGCACGCCACTGCTAATAAACTAATCTAGTAAATGTATAAAATAATAAACAAACATAATATTAGAGTTTTGTAACAAAACTGTCAAAAATCATCATAATCTTAACGGTTATAAGAAATTTCATCGTAAAAGTGACCCAATTTCACAATGGAACAAAATATAACATTAAGGTCGATATAAATCTTTAACGCTTCGACACTTTTGACCACACGTCAATATATGATGCGAACAAAATATCTCTTATTGTATCTCGACGGCCATACAATGGACAGCCGTCTAACATATAAATTTTTGTGTGAACAAAGGCGCCATAGTGACAATGTCTCCAAGCATAACGTCGACACCGGTGATATTAAAATATATCTCCTCCAAGATCGAAGTAAATCAATAAAGATGATTTACATTATCCCCGTTCCGAAATGTGATGCTACCGTAGTATATGCAAAAGAGTTAAACAAAAAGCCATCCGCTCAATTCCCCTCGAAACGTCAAATGTTTGCTTTGAAGAAGGATTTTAAAATGCAACGACTTTTTGCAGTGAGTATCCAAAAGGATTATCTTATGCAAAACGGCGGCAGTCGATCGTCCCTCATCCTGGTAAACGTAAACGCAAACTTCAAAGTCTAGACGAAAGATTGAATTTTTGGAAACTTCACTTTCTGAAAAACAATGGGCAATGTATTGGTAAATAACAACGTTAGAACAATCAAGACTTAGGTCCGGTTGCTCGAAGCTTGGTTAGGGTTAAATTATGGTTAAAGTAAAATTAACCGGCGGTCAAATTTAGAAAGCGTTGTTGAAGCAGCGGTTACTTTAACGAGCAGTCAAATTACAGATTTAACGGCGGTCAAAATAACCGACAGGGTGGGGGTGGTTTAAATTTTGCCATTAGTAATTAAGGGAAGGTTAATAAAATAGTACAGACAACACTTTTAACCCTAAAATAACCAATGTATTTTTCTTTTACCGATGTCAAAATTGACATCAGTTAAATTTTAACTCTTGTCAATTTTGACAAAAGTTAAATGTACGAGCAACCGGACCTTAAATACTAAAATTAGATATTGTAAAAAAGAATCACAATTTGAATCACGTAACAAATGAGGATCACGTTCAGTTTCACTAAACGCTACAGTTTACGTTAAGCCGCCGAATTGGTACCCGCTGAGGTACAATGGGAACTATTTGATTGCTTCATTATGCGGATCGGACTGGGTTCATTGTATATCATTTCGCATGTTATATCTGTTCGTATCCTAATTTAATCATCTTGAAGATTGGACCACCGGGGAAAGCGATGTCGGGTGGCCGCTGCGATTTCTGATTGAACCCCTAAGACAGTTCGGTTCAGGAGTGATTTATTTGAAGTACACATTTATCGAGAAATATCAAGCGTTACGCTTGATACGCATATGCTTGGGCAAGGTTTAAAACATTGTATGACAATAACAATCACAGTGTTTATTGCGCATACTGTTTAAAATAACCCATTAGTTTTGACTTTTACATTTTTTCTAAGCATAATTGTTTATTTTTAAAATCCTAGTACTTAAATTTAAGGACTGATTTTTCAATGACTAACAAGAATATTATTTTGACAAATTAAAATAAATTTAATAAGTGGGTAAAACATTCACTACAACTGATAGTTTACCTACATCCAAGAATTAATAATTATTAGCTCATTAAAATTATTAGCGCAAATAATACCTGTGCGCTGTATTTTTTCAATTTTGTACATACGCATAGACATACTTACTTACTTACTGTAAGGGCGCAGAGACACAGAATATATAATTCGCAGAGACCCAAAGTGGATCTTGGCCCCCAATAATAAGAGTTAATATTTTGGTCTGTCGTATGCTACCGCCATCCAATCCTGGACCTGGAGCTTGCATAGATATGGAATACATTATTATAAATAGTGGTGTAAATAGTCTCAAGATCATGTTTATGAGATTAGCGCTGATGAAACAAAATACGTCAACATTATGACATTAGGTAGTTTAAATAATTTACACAATTTATTAACTATTTCTTAGTTCAAGAGCAACATCCTGTATATACAATACAGCCAGTATTCCTCCATCGAGGATATCGAAATACTAACTCGTATTCAAACTTATTTATTTGATACGTTCTGGAAGGCCGATTCTAATGCTTGTGAGATTTCATTCTCTTGATCTGAGGCAATTTGCTTGACGTCTTATTTTCTACGTGGTGGTCCGATGTGGTCATCTCAGTAACAAATTGTGACGTTTCGTATGCAAAACTATAATGCTTAATCTTGACTTATTAATGCTTCAGTTTGAAATAAAATGTATAATAAACTAGCTTCCGCCCGCGACTTCGTCCGCGTGGACATTCGAGAAAATACTTAGGGGACCAATAACCAGGATAAAAAGTATTCTATGTTTTAATTTCATAAAAATCCGATCAGCCGTTTTTACGTGATTAGGCGGGTCCTCCCTCACCAAGCGAGCAGCCTCGCGCGAGGCAGAACGTTTGCCACGTGCGGCGGGCCCCGCACGAGGCTGCTCACTTGGTGAGGGAGGACCCGCCTAATCACGTAAAAACGGCTGATCGGATTTTTATGAAATTAAAACATAGAATACTTTTTATCCTGGTTATTGGTCCCCTAAGTATTTTCTCGAATGTCCACGCGGACGAAGTCGCGGGCGGAAGCTAGTAAATAAAAAGTGTCTGTTTCACAATCAAAAAGTTAGTTCTGAGTAGCTTAGGTACCAAGAACTTGTTAGGTACCAAGAACTTTTAGGGTACTTAAGATGATTTATGTTTCTATACCCTATTTTCCCCCTGGGTTTGATTTTCGGAAAACTACGAAATGGATTGCCTATTTGTTTAAAGAAGTAAGCCTACAAAGTTTCAAGCTGAAATGTCTTTTTACCCCCTGATTTTTCATTCAAAATTTCACCCCTATTTCAACCTTTTAGGGGTTGAATCATGTTCAGCGTGTTAAACATCAAAATAAATGCCATTTTTGCAATCGTCATCCCATAAAACCTCAATAACGTCATCCATATCGGAGTTTAGTTTTATTTATCCCATTTAACCTCTAAGGGGTTGATTTTCGAAAACATACCAAATATGTGTTTGCTTATTTGTTTTACTTTCCAACCATAAGCCTAAATAATAAATTTGATAAAGAACTTTCCAGATACAACATTTCATCCCCCTTTTCACCCCTTCGGGGGTGGTATTGTCAAAAACGCTGACACAGGAAAATATAAATTTTTAAATGCCAGCCTAAATACAACATTTGAAGATCCTAACTTCAAAACTGACGCACTTTCATACACATATTCATCCCCTATTTTACCCCCTGGGTTTGATTTTGGGAAAATTACGAAATGGGTTGCTTAGTTGTTTTAAGAAGTAAACCTACAAAGTTTCAAGTTGAAATGTCTATTTTACCCCTGATTTTTCTTTCAAAATTTCACCCCTATTTCAATCTTTTAGGGGTTGAATCATGTTCAGCGTGTTAAACATCAAAAAAATGCCATTTTTGCAATCGTCATCCCATAAAACCTCAATAACGACATCTATATCGAATTTAAGGTTTATTTATCCCATTTAACCTCTAAGGGGTTGATTTTCGAAAAAATACGCAATGTATGTTTGCTTATTTGTTTTACTTTCCGAGCATAAGCCTAAATAATAAATTAAATGAAGGACTTTCCAGATACAACATTTCATCCCCCTTTTCACCCCTTCAGGGGTGGAATTGTCAAAAACGCTGACACAGGTAAATATTAATTTTCAATTGCCAGCCTAAATACAAAATTTGAAGATCCTAACTTCAAAACTGACGGACTTTCATACAAACATTCATACCCTATTTTACCCCCTTAGGGGTGGAATTTCCAAAAATCCTTTCTTAGTGGATGCCTACACTGTATAACGTATCTATGTGCAAAATTTGAAGTCTCTAGGTTCAGCGGTTTGGCCTGTGCGTTGATATCTCAGTCAGTCAGTCAGTCAGTCAGTCAGTCAGTCAGTCAGGACTTTGAATTTTATATATATAGATATTATTGTTCCTCGTAGTAATAGAAACAAAGAATAAACATAGGTAATACAAAAAGATGAAGAATTGGTTTCCAATCTGCAGTTAAATTAATTTCAAGAGAGTTTTCAAAGAGTTGAAATACTTTATTTCTGTAAATTAGCCTAAGGTTCTGGGGGTTGTAAACTGAACAACTATTCTTTGTCCATCAAAGATATTTATTTTATTAAAACTGAATCGACTGAAAATACCTATGGATAAAAGCGTTTAAGTTTTGGATTGGCTTTTTGCATGTCTATTATGCGCGCTTGCACTACTCACTTTCAGTACTTTCTTAGCATTTTTTTTTGAATCCTACCGTAACATGATCCTTGTGCAATTTCGTAATGAATACTGTAACGTGTTGCAAAAAAGAAACAGTATTAAGAGCAAATACTCCCAAAAGGTATCTCAGTAACGTGGCATGAAGATGTGTAACAGTACACTCTAACAGGCATAACAATGGGGTATCGATTCTTCGAAGTCACAGGTCCAGACGTTAAAGTCGCCGCCGCGTCTGCGCCGATATCTGCTAAATTTAGCGTTAGTGATCCCATACAACAGCATTGTATTGTGTCACTTTGCCTTTTGAAAGTAAAAGCTAGCTCAACGAAAGTAATCCTACATCTATATACAACATATCTTTCCTTTCAATTTAAACGGGATTAACCCAAAAGCCAGAAGCGTGGATCTTCGAACCAACGGAAACGGTTATTACATAATACATATTACGGAAGCGAAAGGTCGTGGGTTCGAGTCCCATCGGAGCTGATTGTGAGACGGGTCGATTTTTTCTAAATACTTCATTTACCATTTTTCGGTTATTACATCTTCATAAAACAGTAAAATTTTATAGGAACATTGCCTTGATTAAGCGTTTAATATTCCAATGATATTTCAGCATATAACATGCCGTTACAGTAATTTCGCCGCTCCTGAAGAACGAGAACCGTTGCTCAATGAATTGAAATGTAACTGAGGACGGAGAAAAACGAGCAATAAAAGCTATAAAATGATTCAACGTTATTTATAATTGTTTCACAGTGATATCGACTTATTTACATTTTATGATGGAAAGGTATTCGAGGAGGGAATCCTGTGGGATGCCACAGCCCGTCAACCAGGAACAGATTCTTACTGGTGCGAGTAAAAAATTACTTTAGTCGGAGCGATGCTCGCTCTGGAAATCTTTGAATGGGATTGCGTTGTGATTATATTCATGCGGTGTAACTGGAATACAGACCGATGAAAGTGGCAGAAGTGGACTGGTATAAAATACTACTTTTGACGGATTTGAAACTGTATCTTTAATACTGCGGGCTAGTTTCGGAAGGCTTTCAAATTCGTTTATGAAACCAAAAAATGTATATTAAATGTACTTATACGTTAGAGAGCTTAGTTTGATCTATACCAATTTACGACCCCTTATTCCTCGTACATTACCAAGTTTGATAACTGGCTTTCTAGAAGAAAAAATAATTCTTCCTAGCTTACCCGGTTTTCAAATGGGATTTTTTTTTCCTGGTAGAAAACCGTAATTTTATTTAGTTTTCTACGAAGAATTTTTTCTTTTTCTTAGCTTACCCAGTTATCTGAGGAGAAATTTTTTTTTCCTCGTAGTAAGCTGTGAATTCAGTCACAGCTTTGTACGTGTTGTTCTAAGAATAAGAATTTTTCCTACTTAGCCATTAGATCAGATAGACCGAATAATTACTTAGATTAACTTAATCTTAGTAATTATTCGCTAAGTAATTACTTAAATAAATAGACCATCCAACCAACCGTTCCATCGGAGCTGGCTGTGAGACGGCTCGATTTTTTATAAAATATGTACTTCATTTTCAATTCTTCAATAATAAAAATTGCATTGTGAATGCAAGAAAGTAAAAATTTTAATAACCGCTTTACTATTAAATCTATATCTATACAAATAAATAAAATTAGAGTGTCTGTTTGTAATATTAAAATAACCGCTTTTTACTACATACATATACCAAAATATCATATTTTACAATTTTTGACTGTCTGTCTGTCTGTTTGTTCCGGCTAATCTCTGAAACGGCTGGATCGATTTTGACGGGACTTTAACTGGCAGGTAGCTGATGTAATTAGGAGTAACTAAGGCTACTTTTATTTTTATTTATTTATTAAACCTTTGTACAAAATACATAATGTAATATACAAGGCGGACTTAATACTAAAAGTATTCTCTGATTTTCATCCCGATATTCCCACGGGAACGAGAACCACGCGGACGCGGGTGAAACCGCGGGCGGCCGCTAGTACCAAATTTTTTTTTTACATTTTTTGGCTGTCTGACTGTCTGTTTGTTCCGGCTTAGGCTACTTTTTATCCCAATATTCTTACGGGAACAAAAACCACGCGGGCGAAACCGCGGGCGGCCGCTAGTAATAAAATAAAATAAAACTGTTGTTCCCTTTAAAATTAAAATGAATCTAAGTACTTAATAAAAATGAATAATTATTCGGTCTATCTGATCTAATGGCTACGAAGGGAAAATTCTCCTTCGTAGAACGCACAACACGTACAAAGCTGTGATTGAATTCACAGCTTTCTAAGAGGAAAAAAAAATCTCCTTTGATAACTGGGTAAGCTAAGAAGAAAAAAAAAGTCTTCGTAGAAAACTAAATGAAATTACGGTTTTCTACCAGGAAAAAAAAAATCCCATTTGAAAACCGGGTAAGCTAGGAAGAATTATTTTTCCTTGTAGAAAGCCAGTTATCAAACTTGGTAATGTACGAGGAATAAGGGTTTACGACCACCTGTATTTCCTTCCGGAACATTAGGTGTCAGTTACCCCAGCAACAAATAAGTTATTTAAATTTTTAACATGTTGCATGCACAATGCAATTTTTTTTTTTCTAAAATACTTCAGTTTTAATTTTTCAGTAAAGAAGTTTCTAGAAGGAAGTTGATTGCATGATTTTGTACAAAGTGTGCGCCAATGTAATAAATATACAAACATTTAAATATACATTTTTTGGTTATGCTTATTTCTTTCGTTCGTAGCCGTTTGTAAGTGTAAGTGTTAATGATATGCTATGTTGTCCGCAAATTAAAACAAAATTATTTAAGATAGATAAAATGCTTTCGTAACTCAAATTTATCGTTTTATTATTACCACACTTTTATTAGCTTCACTTGTAACTAAGTCACAATGTAAGAAAATCTTGGAATTCAATTTTAACCTACTTTTAATTGTCGTATTGATCTGAAACTTTGCAAGTCTATATGAATCTGATGACAATACAATAGTTTGCTACTATCGAGCTGATCTGATGATGGAGTCAAGAGGTGGGCAGTAGAACTCTTCAATGGCTGCTAGGAAACCCCTCGAGTTTAGACTCATTTGTTTTGTTCTGATGAGACCTATTCGGTACACTTGGTGGTGAGGGTCTGATGATGGAGCAGGGAGGAAGCCAGTGGCTCTCCTTTATCACCAATAGGAAACACCTCGAGTTCTGGCTCATTTGTTTCGTTCTGATTAGACCTATTCGCTACACTTGGTGGTGAAGGTCTGATGATGGAGCTGGGAGGAATCCAGTGAAACTTCTTAATGACCACAAGTAAACCCCTCGAGTTTTGACTCATTTGTTTCGTTCTGATGAGACCTATTCGCTACACTTGGTGGTGAGGGTCTGATGATGGAGCAGGGAGGAAGCCAGTGGCACTCTTTAATGGCCAATAGAAAACCCTTTGAGTCCGACTCATTTGTTTCATTCTAATGAGACCTATTCGCTACACTTGGTGATGAGGGTCTGATGATGGAGCAGGGAGAAAGCCAGTGGCACTCCTTAATGGCCAATAGGAAACCCTTCCAGTTCTGGCTCATTTGTTTCTTTCTAATGAAACCTATTTGTTACATTTGGTGGTGAGGGTCTGATGATGGAGCAGGGAGGAAGCCAGTGGCACTTCTTAATGACCACTAGGAAACCCCTCGAGTTTAGGCTCATTCGTTTCGTTCTGATGAGACCCATTCGCTACACTTGGTGGTGAGGGTCTGATGATCGAGCAGGGAGGAAGCCAGTGACACTTTTTAGTGACCACTAGGAAACCCCTCGAGTTTGGGCTCATTTGTTTCATTCAGATGAGACCTATTCGCTACACTTGGTGGTGAGGGTCTGATGATGTAGCAGGGAGGAAGCCAGTAGCACTCCTTAATGACCACTAGGAAACCCCTCGAGTTTGAGCTCATTTGTTTCATTCAGATGAGACCTATTCGCTACACTTGGTGGTGAGGGTCTTATGTTGGAACAGGGAGGAATAAATTAGTCTTATACTTTATTATATGTACTTACCTAATTATGTAATTTATTACATCTATTAAGGAAGCCAGTGGCATTAATTAATGTTAATTGGGTTTGCCATTTATTAAACTAAAAAGAAAGAAATAAATATATAGTTTAAAAAACTAAACAAACACACTTTTAATAGTAACAGACTAAAAAGTACAAAATAACCGTCTATTAAGTAACTGAAATTAAAAAGCGTGGTGCGCCCTTTGCAAAGCATGAATTTCAAGAACTTAATATTGACAACGCGCACCACGCTTTTTAATTTCAGTTACTTAATAGACGGTTATTTTGTACTTTTTAGTCTGTTACTATTAAAAGTGTGTTTGTTTAGTTTTTTAAACTATATATCTATTATAACTTATGAGCTGGTTGCCAATAAAGTAAACCGATTGATTTTAATTGGAGTTATTGAATTTATATCGACTTATGAATAAATTGACTTTGATGAGCCCAAAGAAGAGAATAAACTTGATTCGTTGGTAACTGTTCCTGAAATAATTCAATATTTTTATTTTTCTCTTTCATGTCTATCCTTGACACATGCTATATTACGTCATAAAAATAACACGTAAGCACGTTTGTAGCTTACACGATCACATTGCTGTAGACTTGGCAAAAAGTGGCCATACACCTAAGAAGCCTTAGTGCCAACATCGGGTGACCACACAGTATCACAGTACATTAAATAAACTCGAACGCAGTAACGCATCTAGATACAAACGTTCGTAATTAGGTATTATGCCTTTATTCACAGATAGTCAATTTATTGTCTAATTTGCAAGTTACCTTTAAGAAAGTGGGCTACATTGATATTTAGGTAAAGCGAGATAGACTCTGCTTATAGAGCTTACTTCTTAAATATAATACAAAATTAAGTTCATTTAGGGCTCTATTAACCACTCAAACCCCACGCCATTTTGGAATAAAATTTCTAGATTAAAAAACTTCGTAACAAACAAAAACAGTTGTCTAAAAAAGAATAAATGCTATTTTATAGGCTATCATAACATTTAAAGTGAATAGTTTTGAAAACAACCAATTTCAAAAATTTAAAGTAGTATAGAGAGAAAGTAGAAAACAGTACATTAAAAAAATATATTTTACATAAATTTAATTATTTTATTAATTTAATGTTATAACTTTTATAAAATTATGTTTAAATTATTCACTTTGAGTAGTTTCATTGTGCTTTTATCGAGAGTTCTAACACAGAATAAATAATAGTACATACGTTGAAGAATTCGGTCACTTATAGTCACTACTGTATGATCTTTGTGCGTTACCAGGCGCATAATAAGTGCCAACACTGGTGATGTTAAGTCTTTTAGTCTATGGAGATTGAGTCTATATAGGGCCGTGCCATTTAAAGGAATGCGTCCTTTAAATGTTTGAGTAAAATAAGACAGTCGGTATACGAAGTGACTAATTTTGATCTGCTCGTGTATTTAAAAGGGTTGATAGTTATCTAATAAGAGGTGAAAAGTAAGGGTACTGTTTTTAATAATAGGTATATTTACTGTGGTCATCCATCAGATACTACTCTCACGCCACTTCATTCATCTGTAGCATTTATCGGCGCGAACCGGAAACCACCCATCATCACAGAATTAAAACTACATCCGTGGAAAACTAAAACAAAAAACCTTTTGAAAATTCTACACGAGCACCGCTCATATTCATAGTAATATTCAATCAAATATATAATATTCAATTTTAAACCCCAACTCCATTAAAAGTTGGCACTTTATAGCGTCCTAAATAACTCGTTAAACTTCTAAACCCACACTTAAAGTTTATTATAACTAATTTCTTTTTATTTATACGTCTTAATTAGATACGGGACTTGTATGACACATCCAATAGTCGAGCGGCTAATCAACGCGATCGTGTCTCCAAAGATACTTTATCTACGTACAAGCTTTCTAAAAGATAAAAGTCAAATTTAAGATTATAAAGTAATAATGTATAAGTTATAAAAACGTGGTTTTATTATGCCATCAATCTTGTAGGTCGGCGTGTTGGATCAGCCCCGGACGAAGTCGTGTGAGTTCCTTTCTATTAATTTTTTTAAACTGTTTTATGCAGATCGCAAAAAAGTATAAACGCTTAGGACTAACTTTCTAGCTTTTTCTTCTCTTTAGCGAAGAAAGTCATACGAAGGCGTAAGGGGTTAAAGAATGAGCTTGTTGATACAGTAGATCGCAAATCATGTATGTAGGGTTTCGTGTTAATATCCTTTGTAGAAGAAAAAGCTTCGAACGAATTAAATAATACTTACTTACTCCTAATGAAGTATCAATCAATCCAAGTGAATTTTGACCTCCAACACGATTTTTTATGATTAAATAATAACGTTGTTCTATTGTTTGTGAAAAAAGTTCGGAAATAGATATAATAAACTTTTGGCCGTTATCGGCTTTTTTACTAAGCAGTCGTAAATTTATTTGTCACTGCGTATTTTATGATGCCATAATGTATCAAATTATACGACTATATCTGTGATAATCTTTTGTGTGACTTGCCATTGATAGCTTTACATTAAGTTTCTTAAGTAGAATACGTATTTTATTTATCTTGGATCTGTATTCTCACGACCTTAGGTTATAAGGTTAATAAATTCATTGATATAATAAATATTTTGACACCACCAGAGACCGATTCGATGTGAACCTGGTGTTGTGTCAGACAGTCTTGTAGTGGAGATGTCTTATCTTATCTTTGTTTTGTAGCGGCCGAGAGCCTATTGTGTCCTATTACGGGCTTGTTTAAAACTTTTATTTTGAAAACGATCTTATTAGAATATAATATTGTCTCGTCATTTTGTAATTTTCGTGGGTGAAGAGGGTTGCTTTAAATTGTTTTTATTTCATTGAATTTTTATTTCGTTTTAGCTCAGTATACGAAGTATGTACTAATGTTTATATGGACGTTACCTCAAAGAGGCTACACAATCTTTTTTTTATTGCAGAACATGTGACGACTGCGATGATTTTATTTAAGTATTATAAATATATAGTATGCATTTATATAATAAGTATCGGTATGCGTAAATGCACTATAGAATGCACATCTTAAATTAGCATGCGTAATATTTGGAACAAAGAATACATTTTATTGAAAGAATAAAGAAATTTTTCAACATTTGTGCATGCTAGTTTTGTTACCGATAAATAGGTATACATATGTAATACTTTGATCAATGTAGCATGGGTCCCGTGACAGCTCATTCGTGCAAAGCAAAAAGCCTTCTTTATTTATATTTATTTATATTTTATATTTATTTATGCTATTGGAATAAAAATCAGCTGTCATAGGACCCATGTTACGTTGAACAAAGTATAGTAGGGAATTTTAATCACCCATAAATCCTGACTAAGCAATAGGACCTCGTTAGTTAACACACAAATTAATGAAATAAGTAAGTACCTATTTAGTAAGTTAATAACAAATACATTAAAATAGTTTGTCCGTACTCTAAATCCCAGGGAAACAATTGAAAGTTTGAAACCGTTGAAAGGATATTTGTAAACGAGAGTGATTGGTGTTGACATTCGAATAATACATTTATTTGTTTTCTTACGAAAGGGTAACATGTCCCAAAGTAACATAAAACCTTATTTCCTGGAGCCGTTCGTCGAAGGGTCGTAAGTCACGTCTGTCGACATCCGTCCAAATATAGTAACTTGTTTAGATTTTAACCGTTCTGGCTACTCTATTACTCTCAGTTTTACCATCCGAATGTAAAGGACAATCAACCATTTGATAACAGCGTAACCAGACACGAATATAGTTGTAGGTGGTTGTAGCTTGAGTTATATCGGGTTTTGAGGCCCTCATAAAGTGCTATACTAATTATTAGTAGTAGTAAAACTAATAAGATGTACTAATTGAAAGTTCGATAAAATTCCGTTTTTTTTTTCAAACATTTATGTTTAGTTTTCAATACTTACTGATATATTTTTCACCAATTATATTCAGACCGTCTTATTAGAATAATTAAATTAATTCTAGCCCGTGGAGCAGTGGGTGGCTCACCTTGCGATTATGTTTGTTAACCAACTTTCACAAAAGTTGGTTACGGGATGGGTGACTAAAAATTTATTATCTCGGGCTCCTCCGTGCTTCAGAAGCCATTGTTCCCGGCTGCAATAATTGCCATAATATACAGGGTCTTAGAGACACCGTTGCAAGAGAAAACATTGCTTCAGACCATCATGCTGAAATGTAAAAATTTTTTCGACTCACCATACAAAATGTCCCGATTAGTTGCTAAATTTGGATGAAAAGTCGATTTTTTTTTTCATTTCCGACAAAAATTCTTTCTGTACGTTGTTCAGTATGATGGTCTGAAGCCATGGTTAAAGTTCTTGCAAAGGTGCCCCTAACACACTGTATATTGTTTATACCCACCAATATGCATTGGTCTCGCGTATAGGGCCATGGCCTATTCTCCGATTTTTTAAAACAATATCGTCCGTATCCTTTGGGATACGTACGATATTGCACATTTGTATGTTCTATACTTGCGCGTGCTTTACCTATGTAATCACTGACGTTTTAGCCGTTTTGCCAGTGATTATACTTCTTTGATGAATTTAGATGCGTATCACTTTTTTTCATCTGTCTATATTTATTAGATGTAGGTGTTCACTGGGTCCACTTAGTATTTAATCAAAAAGTAAGTACTTTAAAGAAGTAACATGAACGTAACGTTTTTCTTTAAAAACGGTAAGCAAAGTGTTTTATTATACTTAAACCTTCGCATTCCTCCCCATGCCACGCGACAGCGGACCTTCAGCAAAAACCGAATGTCATTGCGCAAGCTTATAATAAGGCCCATTCACACGAATACGACCTTTTTTCGACGTCATCCCCGAGCATGCAATTTCGTACAAAAAACGGCAAAATCAATAATAGCTGTGTGCACGTGTTGCGATGGATTATAGATTATGTTTTCGAAGATTTTCTCAGCGTTGGGAAGGTCGAGTCAGGTATGGAGTGTAGGCACATGAAGATATGGAGTCGAAAAGATTAAAAAAATAATTCGAGGATTTCTTAAATAACAAGAACAATGGCCGCAATAAATTTACTAGCTTTATTTAAATTAACAATGAATTTAATAAATGTATTTGTTTGATTTTGTTAGGTGGTGGTTTGGCGCTAAGGTACAAATTTTTCAAGTAGCCGAATTTTGGTTAATTTAGCTATGTCTTGAGTTAACTAATTTTTATTGCAGTTTTGGAATACTTACTTATATAATTAACTAGCTTTCCGCCCGCGGCTTCGCCCGCGTGTACTACACGACATTATCCTGATGGAATGTAATATTTTCCGGGATAAACTATGTCATTCTCCAGCTCCCAATCTACCCCGTACCAAAAATCACATTGATCCGTTACTCCGTTTGGACGTGGAAGACGGACAAACAAATAATACCTACTTATTGATTTTCCCGTGGGAATATGATATTATAATCCTTGCCAGGGTCTCAAATTATTTACTTAAATACCAATTCCTGCCCCCAAATTAACCCGCGCTTACCTACAGTGATTTTTCCATACAATGAGATTTCCCGCGGTAAAAAGTAAAATATGTCCTTTCCAGGGCCTTAAACTGTCTCTATTCTAAACATCATTCTTCCCATGAACTCAAACTATCGCTTTAAATACCTACAAATTATATTCTACAGCTTTACCCGAGCTAAAACTTATTTTACCATGGAAATGAGCCTTATTCCCGCGGTTACAATTTGCCTAGGTATGTCCTTCCTAGCATCAGGACATGGGTGACACCCGGTGCTCCTATCATTAGGAGTAATTAGTAGGAGCACCCGGAAGCACTGTCTCAAGCTATCTCCATTCCAAATTTTATCAAAACTGGTTCAGCCGTTTTGACGTGAGCATATACAATTTCGCATTTATAATAATAGTAGTGATAGTAGAAATAGGAATATGAATGGCCGGCGGCCGCGACTACGTCCGCGAGTACTACATCGCAAAATGTTGTGTCAAAAAGTAGATACTATAGGCATTCTCTAAGGTCTCATCAGTACCATCATCAATCCATTTTAATGTCCTCGCTGCTGGGGCATAGGCCTTCATATAGATAGATAAGGAGAATGCGCCATGACCTTCCACACGGGTCCATTGAAGTTATGGTGTACTAACCAATCCAAATGCAGCCAGAAACATCGGCTTATCGTGTCTTCCGAAGCACGATATATTTTTTAACAGCAATCCCATGGTAGACCATTGAAAAAGTAACATAACCTCATCGATCGCTGGCTGAGCACGCTACCCGTGGTTTAGGCCTAAGAAGGTAACGAACGATACCTAGACAAACAGGAGCTACTATCCTATGAATAATATTCGGACATTCTCCTACTCTTGAACTACCAAAATGCAAAAAATCAAGTCAATGCTTTTAAAAAAATGTGTAAAACTGATTTTCTTGAGTTTTATTCCAATGCATAAAGAATTGTTTGCTTTGCACGAAAATGAGCTGTCATGGGACCCATGCTTCATTGAATAAAGTGAACAAAAAAAACTTTACTTTTTCCCGAGTTAAAAAACCGTATGAAATTTTCCCGGCCAGAGTTCAATTATCCCGATCGCTTTAGCCGTTTATGTAGTTGTGATTGAGCCATAAACATCCAAACTCCGTATCTTTAATACCCCACCCACCATATATAAACATTAACCCCCCCCAACCCCCCTTCTACTCTATTAGGTGTTTTTTTATTTTGCCTACGCAGATAATTTTTAATGATGACCTAAGTATCCTTCATACCAATTTCCATACTCCTAAGTCCAGAAATGAGGAAGTTTTCATATAAGCCTTAATCCCCCCTGTCTACCCTATTAAGGATTTTTTTATAACTTCGCATACGCAGATCATTTTCAATCGTGATCAGTATTCAACGTACCAATTTTCATACTTCTAAGTTCAGAAATGAAGAAGTTCCATATAAACTTTATCTCCCCATTTTACCCTATTAAAGGGGAGTTTTTTTTACTTTGCTCACCCAGATCATTTTTAGTCTTAACCAGTATCCAACGTACCAATTTTCATGCTTCTAAATCCATTAATGAGGAAGTTCCATATAACCTTAACCCCCCCATTTTACCCCTTTAGAGGGGGAGTTTCCTAAAATCCGTTCTTAGCGGACGTCTCCTACGCATAATCTACCTTCCTGCCAAATTACATCTTCGTTGGTCCAGTAGTTTTCGAGATTTCGTGATGAGTGAGTTATGTCCCCTCGATTTTATATATATAGATTGTAAATTATTGGCACCAAAATAAGTCTAATATGAACTTACGTTTTCTAAAGTGTACACAAATTAATTGTATCAAAACTACAAACTTTCCATTACAAAAAAACAAACTAAGTACAGAAATCGTCTCCACGTCTTTCTTAGACAACTTTGATACGTTGAGTTCACAAAGAAATTCTATACAATTATAACGGCCAAAATTGTAACTGTCTTCTCACAAAACTTAGACGTTGTATCTTTAAAGAAAAATCTCACAAAAGCAGGTAATTTTTGGTAGTTCGGTGTCTTTTGCAAAGGAATAAAAAACACAACAGTTATTTTGAGATATTGCGCTTTGATAAAGGCTTTTATCCCATAATAAATAGGTCAGTGAGTTTAAAGGCCAAATATGTATTATTAGGCTTTCGGCAAAAGATTGTTAAGGAAAATTTATTGTTTATAATCAATAGATATGTCATCAAAAGCGGTGAAACGAGTGTTTTTAAATCACAGGGTTACATGTGATAAAAGTCCTTAAGTATTAGTAACAAACCAAAAAAATAAATATGGCCGAGTTTTTCAAAGATGAAATCAAAGCACCAGGCGCCGTTTTTTATTGGTGTGCTTCTTTAATCTGTTACACAATATTCTTTAATAACAAGGAAACAGTAGTTTAGGTACATATTGAAAACATTATGCCTGCCTTTCTTACCATATACGCGGAATGCTATACTTAGCTCAAAATATGAGCTTTTAACGAGACTTTGCAAACCGTATCGGAAAATGAATCAAAGTGGCTTTCCTTTTAGAGTTACTTTCGCATAATAATGCATTTCCTGGTAATTGGATTTCTTTTGCTTTCAACGAGTAGTTCATTAAATGTTTGAGTGTTTCGATATTATCCTGCGATTAATCTTTATTTTTTACTAATTGATATAGGTACTTAATACCAATTTGTTTTAAATTGAATATGCTACAAAGTATTTCTGCTTTACACACATCCAACAATAAATCTTTGGACATCTGCCAGCTGCTCAAATTTTTAATTTATTTATTTGTATTATAAGCTAAACACATTGGTTTACATTGAGCTTTTTAATTATTTTTAAGCATTCAAAATTAAATTTTGTAAGTAGGGCAGGCGTACCGGTTTTGGCCACTGTACCGGTTTTGGTCACTTTTCACTTTAAAGTTATATAAATAGGAATTAAATAATTATTGCTTATATTTATTAATGGCGAATAAAAGATTGGACTTTTAGTTAATAATTACAGCACTTAGCTTTTTTTATGTAGTACGATATTTTAGAAATAAACACGTGTTATGTTTCAAAGTTAACATTTTGTAAAATTCTTAAGCAAAATGTTAAGGGTAAAGGTTTTGTAAAATCATTTTTTTTCTACAATAAAATTATTTTATGGTTATTTAATATTTTATATCATATTGGAATATGTTTCTTCTAGATGGATTAAGTGTTGTTTTTTCACTGTTCTTACAAAAAGTTGGGAAACAATAAGTGGCCAAAAGTGGGGCTAGAAATTTTAGCATTGTGCCACCTTTGGCCACTTTGGCATTAGTAGAAAGTTTCCAACCTATCATAAAGTTCATTTATTTTAAAAGACTCACAACTCACTTATGTAAGCTAACGTACTAGAAAATTAGCGGATTGAGGCTAGGGTAGGCACTAGCCTTCACTAGACTCAATCCGCTAATTTTCTTATAATCAAGTGATAAAGGTATACTTATAAAATTGTAGGAAGGAGCTAGCTGTGATTGAAATACTATTTCATGTAGTGTTTTAGTCCAGAACTCTAATAAGACATCAATTAAGCATAAACTCAACTTATAAATATAGTAATTTTATGAAAGTGGCCAAAATCAATGCAAACGGTGTATTTGGCCCCCTCCGCAAAATTTGTTCTGAATAAAAAAAACTATAGTTTTTTTTTACTTTGTAGATTGTACCCTTAAAGGTCGATAAATTATCTATAACTCTACATTATAAATTTTCTCTAAAATACTTAAGATCATTAAGCACTAAGCGGTTAAAAGTGAAAAAATCCTCAAAGTGGCCAAAACCGGTACGCCTCCTATATGAAAAATGTGATAGTAAAAAAACCACGAGCCCTTTATGATGTAGTTTCCCGTCTATCCCGCCTGAAACCTACTTACAGCTTACAGGGTTGTTACAGGGCTCATGGTTTTTTACTATCACATTTTTCCTATAGGTACATTGGTTCACATTTCAAAACCATTTAAGATTTTAGCATAAGCCTTTAGCACGACAACTTTTATTTATACAATTAAAAATAATGAGCTCCACTGTCTAATAAAATACTGTCTAATAATAAAAAAACGTTTCTTTTATTATTGCACGCCTCGGAGAGGTAGTGCTCTACTCTCAAAATGTCAGTGATAAGCATTTCTCCGGACTTAAACTGTCTCTATTAAAATCATAATGCACTAATACAATAATATAAGTACAAAAATATGAATAATTTAACACAAGAGGTCTGCATTAGTGACCTTTTTTGTGATATTGTTTTATATTTAGCTGTATGTTTGTTTGCATTTATATGTAGTACCTACTGCTTTTAAAAGTGACTTTGTGACTTAAATGATGGAAACGGTTGTTCTTTGTTTTTGAACATATCCCTCACTCACAGTTACGATAATTACGGGAAATTTCATAAACTTCTCAACCCAAGGATACTCCTTAACCGAGTATTTGGAATACCAAGGTATCGCGCTTTCCTGTGCGAACTTTTTTATTCGTCACTCGTATTCACTTACATTGCAACGACTTACCGTTAATCTTAGTATTAACCCACGAAGTATGCGAGACGTTTTAAAATGGCTTTATGCCAACATTTTGCCAGACGGATTAAAATTCTATTATGCCAATAAAACAGAAATGGAGATACGTAAAATGATGTTCGTTTTAAATACGACTATTATACACAATGTTGATACTTTAATGAAACGGCTTCCAACTCCATCGGAAATTAAAATGAAAAGCGAAATAAGCTGCTTAAAATGTTGAATTTAATTTCTGAGGACGAGTTCATTTATACTAGGGGTTTATAGAACCTCTGCTGATTATAGAGATAAAATAAGTACTCCTCGCGAGTAAAACTTTTATTATTCACTCAACTCGGTATCTTGAATTTTTAAATTCCAACAATTACTGTTAGCGTTTATTACCTATTCATTTAGTTATATCTTTTCGGGTTGTGACCATTTTGGTTATTTATACTTCTTTCTATGTCCACTAACCATTGAGAAGGATTAACTAGTTTTGTTTGTAATTTTTCTCACTCATGCTCTGAAATGATAACATTACATGTTAACAAAAAATTGTATTTCCTCGCATTTCGTGAGAAAAACTTTATACAAGCCTTGTTCTGGAAGCTATTTGCATTGCCTCGAATGATTTAAGCCATCCTCGACAATGCAAATTGCTAGCTTCCCGTACTCGGCTGTAATGTACTATTTCATATCTCATATTCTGAAAGTAATTTATAAAGTTATAACTTGCCTATAATGCGGGTTGAAAGTGGTATGTTGCGGAACTAGGGCCGTAATAAAATTAAAAAGGAATAGAAGGGGTCGTGTCAAAATCTGTAAGTAAATGATCTGTAATCTCTTTGGATATTTATTTACCAAAGGTAAAGGCACAGAAGCCTATACAGCCTGTACTTATTATCGAATTATCGTAGATACCGTGCAAAAAGAGAAATAATTATTATATTGCGTTTTTAGAAACAGATTAAACCAAATAAGTTTGTAACATAAAAAATTAGGCTATTAATTCCATGGAATTGCATAGAGTATAACGGTCATACACCAAACAAGGCTGTATGGACTTAGTTTCCCTTGCCTTCCCTAAAATAGAGAAAATAAACAAATAAGTTACCTATGTATTGAGTCTATCAAACATTCCGCGGCCATAGGAAAAACATTTTTTAGATTGTTTCTGTTTATTTTTACTTTTCTCATATTCAGAATGAAAAGTAGAGTGTTTACTTGGGGTGTATGGACCCATAACAGGCTCGAACTATCGGCGCCCTCACTTCGTTCGTGCGCCAAAACACTCGACTGTTATGGGTGCCATACATCAGTTGCTAAACAATCTACTATTGATTTATTTTTCTTTAATGTTAAATCACTTGTTTCAGCCAGACATAATCTCATAGTACTAGTGGTCAAAAGTTAATTCGAAGACAAAGTTAATTTTATATTATTTTTATGCATTTACAATGCAATTTTGTTAGTATAGGAAAAATGTGATAGTAAAAACCACGAGCCATATAAGTAGCTTTCAGGCGGGATGTTTCTTTCGGATGCGAGGGTTTCCTCACATTGATGAAGCAACGCTGGCCTACAGCGTAACAAGTGATAGCAAAATTCGACGAGTCGTGTAAGCCTTTCGGTAGCTTAGTTGGTCAGAGCATCGGGCCGGATTCCCGGAGGCGCGGGTTCGAATCCCGCCTGAAAGCTACTTATATGGCTCGTGGTTTTTTTTACTATCACATTTTTCCTATACAAAGTTATTAGTTCAAAGTTTACTCAAAAATTAAGTAAAATCGTGAGAACTGAAAACCCGGACAAAGATCAAAAAATAATCGTCGATGTCTTCTTCAACTTGAAACAAAATTAAGTTTTTGCCAAACCCGGTCGGCTGAAATAAGAAATGATGCGTGTGTGTCGCATCAATGTCAGTGGCAGCGCGGGCGCACTCGAATAACAATAATCGTGAATGAAATTGTAATGGCGGCTTTGGCTTTAATTGAAGCTTCGTGTTAACGAATCATTAATCCTGATTTACTAGTTATGTTGCAGGTTTAATATAATATTTGATCACTTACTAGATTCGGCTCTATTTTCTTAACTGTCATAGTTCTGCTCGTCAAAAGTTAATTCGAAGACAAAGTTAAATCGTGTGAACTGAAAACCACCGGTCTTCTTAAACTTGAAACAATTATGTTTCCCCCAAACCCGGCTGGGTTAAACAAAAAATGTTTCGTGTCAGATCGCGTGTGTCGCATCGATGTCAGCGGCGGCGCGGGCGCACCCGAATAACAATAATCGTGAATGAATTGTAATGGCGGCTCTGACTTTAATTGAAGCTTTTTGGACCTGTCCCGAGATGCAGACAATTAATGTACCTTTATCGACCTCGATGGTTCCTTTTACTCGAAAAGAGGACGAAATCTGTGTTAAAAATTGAGGTATCTTTTTTAAGTTTGATTACGTACGTAAGTTTTACGTTATATTTGGCTTAATAATAAGCTATTGTGGAAAGTTTTATATTGCTTGATAACATTTTATTGCCTGATAAATACGAGGTCCAGCTCGTACTTAGCTCGTAAATATTTAAATAACTCTTTAGTTACCTTACCTTACCAGTTATTTGCTTTATGATTTTCTTTTTGCAGTTACCGAATAGACACAAGATAGTAGGTACCTACTTTCTTGTACTTGCTGTCCCAAAAAAAGTACTTAAAGTTTATTACAAAATTTATATTCGAAGTGTATCGACTCAGTAACAACACTTAAAAACGGGTGCAGTTCCATTGATTCGTTCTTCTTTTCAGTTTGAAATATCAACCTCATATTTTGCACGATATCTGATAGCAATAACATTAAAAACAGAACATAAACATTCTTTGGGTCTGTAAAGAAGGTTTTTTGTTAACAGTTTATAAAATTCTGATTGAACAAAGCCGATTATTTTACTACTTTTTATACTTACAAATTTCGTTGAATTTTCGTTTTTGAATGAATACCAAAAAACACTGCAAAAACATTTTCAAGAAACAGTGAAATACATTGTTGTTGCTTTGTCATAATATGCTTATGAGCTTCAATTAGTTCCAAGAAAAGGTCCCACTGTATATACTAATTCCCGTGTCATAAAATTAATTTGCAACCCAATTTAGAAGATCATCTTAATTGACTTCTAAGACATCCGTCACACCTAATCGGAAGTGACTTCCAATAATTGTTTCAGCATCGAACTAAACAGTTTGAACTGTTTCTGCTTCATCATAGTTTTATATCCAATTACTTCAAAAAAACATTGCACCAAATTTATACTTTATGCTTGAATATTTTTGCAACCCAATTCAGTAGAACATCTTGATTGACTCCTAAGACATCCTTGACAACTAATCGGAAGTGACTTCCAATTGTATGAGTATCGCACATAATAGTTTGTAGTGGAGATATTGCATTATCATATTATGCATATTTATTCCAAGAAATTGCTCTGCGGATTTACATTTGTAAGTCATTACATACATGTCCGTCAAAACAATTTGCAACACAATTCAGAAGATTATTTTCAATGTCTTCTGAGACATTCGGAAGTGACTTTCAATTGTATCAGCATCGAGAATTAAAGTTTGAAGTGGTGCCGTTGTTGAATCATTATAAAGCTTATTAGTGCCCGGAAATTGTCCCATTGGATCTACATTGTAAGTCAAACTACATGTCTGTCAAAATAATTTGCAACACATTTCAGAAGATTGTTTTCATAGACTTCTGAGACATTCGCAAGTGACTTTCAATTTGTATCAGCATCGAGAATTAAAGTTTGAAGTGGTGCCGTTGTTGAATCATTATAAAGCTTATTAGTGCCAAGAAATTGTCTCATTGGATCTATATTGTAAGTCAAACTACATGTATGTCAAAATAATTTGCAACACATTTCAGAAGATTATTTTCATTGACTTCTGAGATATTCGCAAGTGACTTTCAATTGTATCAGCATCGAAAATTAAAGTTTGAAGTGGTGCCGTTGTTGAATCATTATAAAACTTATTAGTGCCAAGAAATTGTGCCACCGGATCTACATTGTAAGTCAAACTAAATGTCCGTTTCAATAATTTGCAACCCAATTCAGAAAATCATCTCAATTGACTTCTGGGGCATCCTTGACACCTAATCGGAAGTGACTTCCAATTGTAATACCATCGTGCATAATAGTTTGAAGTGGAGACGTTGCATCATCAATGCGCCGAGTCATCGTCCGCCAGCGGATGTTGTTAACCGAGACTTGATTAACCGAGACGATGTTAAACGGCAGCACGACCAAGTTCAAACAATTAACTGTATAGAAGTGTCCGACTCTAATGAATGAGCCAGACTTGCTCCATTTCATTACACAAACACCGTGACAAGACGCTGCTCACAAATTGGGATTAATTCACTAGGTACATCTACTAAGAAAGTCTAATGACTGCATGACTGCACTTGTTAAGCGAATGAGCGCTTTATAATCACAGCAATAAAATTAAAATTTAGAAGGAAATGTTTGAGCGGTGCCAATGATATCCTATTGCGCAATGTAAATAGTTTACCCTCTAACAATCCAGTGTCCTAAAGTTATTTATAAAGCCTTAAGTGATTCTACGATCACAGTATTCATGGTCCTCTATTTTTAGCGACTGTTTCTTTGTAACGTCACGTTTTGCTGACAAAAAGGTCCCAAAGGGCTTTCATTCTTTCTTTTGTGCTTGAACAAATTATTGGTTTTGTAGATTTTCAAGTATGTAAACATAACGTGAGGCTCTATCTCATTATTCTGAATGCACCGCCACGGGGCCTTTTTTGGTCCTTGTCATTCTAATTATCCCTTACTTTGTTACAGGTTTACACTATGTTAAAAAACGTTTGATACTTTTTGTACGTAATTGCGAATCGCATTTTAGATTTTCTTACAAAGTTAGTTTTAATTACAAGTGCTGGTGAAATTAAGATGAAGCTCAGGATAAAAGTTGCAGACTAAATTATGCATTATGTTTACTGGTCCAACGACTTTGGAAGTATTTGGTTGTATTTTCGCACTGTTTTGTTAAAATAATTATAGTGATTGCGATAATAATTCTTGAAAACCCCGATTTGCTGTCAGCAGCAATGTTGCTGGTGTAAATGAAATATAATTTTCAATGGTCGCATTGACACTTTGCAACAAAATTACTTTAAATACCTGTTGAAAAGAACTCTGTTATTCATTAAAGTAAAAAGTTGCTACTATGCAGTGGCCGAAAACTTTAAGCTATAGGTACATAATTTTCTATCTGTGGATATATTTTGAGAGCTTTCAAGATGCACTCTAAGTCGTTAATGATACAATCCTACGACCGAGTCTTCTTTACATTTTCCTATCAGATTTTATTATTAGGTGGAAAGGTATTTTGAGAAATGAATGTGAACCTAATGCTAGTTATAGTGTAACTGTATGTTATTTAGTTTTGAAGATTTATTCGAAAAATATTTTAAAAGCTCTTAGCAAAATCTAATTCAATGTTCCACAACCTATAAAATAAAAACAATAACCTTTTAAGTACCTAGTAGTTTCCCATTAAGTTTCAGTAACACTTAAATAATTTTTTGTAACAAAAAGAGTTTAGAGCCGGAGGTACGATCAAACAAATCAATAAAATTATATCTATCGCCAAAATCTTAATAAAACTCCAATTGTTCAATACGATTTCTACTATATATCTACAGGTAAGTTTAAATAGCATTATATAATCGTTATTGATACCATTAAAGTGGGCGCTCGCTCGCCCAGTAAATATTGACATAAGATATGCACGCGCGCCAGTACCTTTATGCCGGTAGCACTCCTACGCCGCGAAACTATATAGTAGCGGCATCGCTGAGCTCACGTTATAGTTTGTGGGGCACGCGTAGCTCTAGCGCACTGACTGTTAAAATCTTAATAAAAATTAAATGACTGTTAAAATCTTAATAAACTCGACTATTTAACAGCAGCGAAACTTAAGGGTCCCACAGCAATCGGCCATGATATGCGGTTTTTGCACGTAAAACTGTTAGTGTGTGGCCGATTGCGGCCAACTGACAGGCCGTTGCCTGCTAGTGGACTGATGGTCTGTGGGGCTCTCAATAAAGCGAATTCAAACGGGGAGGTGTAGCCGGCAAGTGCGCTACCGCTACGCGTGCCCTTCAATCGACAACTCGGGCGGGCCGTTCAGCGGAGCCGCTACTATAGTTTCGCGGTGTAGGTGCACTGCCGGCATTACTGTGGTGTAGAGGAAGTGTTACTCAGAAATTTGTACCGATAACAACTCTTTACATTTGATTACTCTATAGATCCGAGGATAAATGATTGAGCCGCTTTGTAAATTTTATCGATAAATGTGTCGGGAAGATAGACGAATATTGTGTATCTGACAGTGATATAAATTTTATTAGAATTGGGCTGTCTTCGTTGAGAAAGTTTTGGGTTTATCATAAAAAGGGAAAACATCAGCTTAAAAATAGATGGGAACTTTGGTATTTATATTTAAAAACATATATCAATTCCCAACCGAATGATACTTAAGCATTCTAAAATATATTTTTTTAAAACAATATATTGTAACGTAAATCTTTACGTACTTACGTTTTCTTACTTTCCTATTATGGAAACTTAGTATTTTTCCAGCGATTCTAGATATTGCTGCGAAACTTTCTTTATTTCACTTATAATACATTTTATTTACTATTTTATTTATTGACACTGTCAAAACACTATAGCTGTCACTTTGTTATTTTCTTTTGATATTTCTGTCAAACATACTCTTCGGATATTTAGTTTTTCTAATAAAACCTCTGTAAACTAACTTCTATAATCAAATTTTAAATTGCTCTGGAACAAATCGTGCTCGGGTATAAATACGGCCACAGTCTAGATGGCTGATCATTCCATACTTAGCCTTCATACAGTCTACAACTACTACTAAATCTACAAATGGTCTACAAGTGACCTACTACGAGTGAACTGCGTACAAGTGATCTCCACTCAAGTCTACCATTCTCGAGGAAGTTATCGACGTCATATACACTGAGATGGGACGTTTCTCCTACCACGCGTCTCCGGAATCGCCCGCTACTGATGTGCCTCCTGCCACGCGCCACCTTCACTGACGAGCGCTGTGACCTGCAGGGCGGTTCCCTACTATGCCGCCTCCACGACCCTGGACTTTTCTCTAAACGCATCGTATTCTTCCCCTCCGCGAGTCCCTCCGTTAACCGCGATACCCTCCGTTAGCCGCGGTACCACTAACTCTATCCTCGGTTTTACGTTTAACATTAAGTTAGTCCAAGTAACTTCACGTGTCATTTTTATATTTAACTCAATAAATTTGGCTGTTAACTTCTACTCAATTCTTTTCCTTTACTAATTCTCTTCTTATTCTAACTTTTACTTGTCCGTTACCTCCGTAACGTGATAATATAATGTTACCTCCATACACTAATGTAAAAAATGTTTACTAACATTAGTAAACATTTGATCACAATTTCAAGAAATGTTTTCATGTTAGTGATTCACATTTGTAAACAAAAAGTGTGTAGAAATTACATTTAATATTTACTAACAGAATGTAAAAATCCTAAACATTTATGAGTAAATCAATAAACTCAGTGTGGGAGCACCGTAAACGGAGTAGTTTATGTAGCACACAGATTTTTTTCGCGATGAAATGGCATGAGTTTTAATCATAACCTATGGCTCATTTCACTTTCCTGAGCGTTCGGCCAGTTGTCTCATAGTGTGACGACAAATGTTCCAACTTTTTGCGGTACGCTTCAAAAGTGTCAAGCCCACAAATCAAAACGGACACACAACATTTATACTCAAAGATGGATTGTCTTGAAAGTGCGAGGCAATTGTGTTGCAGGAATCCAACCGAAGATATTTGTAATTTTAACCCAACAATGATTCTCATTTTAAATTATAAGTCGTATGTTGGCTATTCATCACGTTTCGTAGGCGCCAATAAAGTGGTATAGATGGCTTGGCCAGTTTTTCAATAAGCTTTATAAAAACAGTTTGTGGGCTCAGTTGATTGTCCTGGGACTAGGACTCGTGACTGCTGAAACAATTGATCCATAGAATGATAATGGAATCTAAAAATAACGATACTATAGTTTTTGTAAGCAACCCTCTCTGTTTTTCTGTTTCTGTTTTGGTCACCTATTTTCTATAGGTAAAATTTTATTTAGTGTAAGTTTCGATTACTTATTATTGTGTTTGTTTATATAGAACGTTAGTTTCGCAATAACATAATGTGTGTTTTTACATAGTCAATTTGAGTTAAAACCTTTTTTCTTTTGTTGTACATTAAATATATAATTTGTGAAGTTGCGACATACCTACTTAAGGATAATGATTGGCGTGAACCGTATTACGCCAAATATAATATACATTGTACAAATTACATCAATAATTTTCTCTGTGATTGTATAACACCGCTTACCATCAGGTGGACTCGAATTTTTACCACACTTTAATTATTATAAAATTGCTCCACTTTATTTGTTCAGTCTAAACGGAGATCAGTTTTTTTCTTTTTATGTCGTAAACCCTTAAAGTTATCACTCTAATTTTAGGAAAGTAATTATTTTCGGGGTAACTGCCGGCGATTACAAGGCAGAATGTACTTTAATGGATTCATGTCCATTATAACAGAACACGTGTAAATGTTAGAGAAAATAAATTGCAATGAATGATTTTTGTATGAGCAAAAAGTTATATTGAAAACCATTGCTGAGTGCTCCACTTGTCACGCGACAAAACCTATTCATTCACAATTTACATCCAAAATTATGAACACCTAAAAGTAATAAGTGTAAGCATTTGTCAAGGGATTTCACAACTTAAAATTAGTAAAATAACGTTTAGATTCCCTTGAAAAGTAATTTAATTTTTATTTTTTCAAATTTTGTTCGGAGTGGTATCAAAGCAAACATTGACGCCTCCGCAGCTACTCCCCTTGGAGAATAAACAATAATGGTGAATAAATGGCCAACTTCACGCCACAATGGTTTGGGAAAGATAAAAGAAGAATTACACGGAAATTTCGAGGCGTGAACAATGTCAACAGGGTCTTCACTAGATAACAATTTGCTCGTCGAGTGCCATTTATTGTAACAGGCTTTGTAAATAAACAGTACAATGAGACTACCAGATGTGAGCTTGCGCGTGCGGTAAGCCTTTGGGACAAATTAACGACTTGTCGAAACTGTCCTGCTGACCAACAGCTGACTGTGAAGTATTGTGCGTAAGGTGTCAGTTTACCGCTCTTCTTAAAAAAATTCATAGCAAACTTTATAATATTAGATTGTCGTCTGGAACTGCATTAGTAGACGAATTGAAAAACAATTCTTTTAAAATATTTGATTTGAAATGTGCTTCAAAGATATTCCTTTTGAGAGATACTATTAATGAGTAATTTAAATAATAAAACAGTTATTTTAAGTGCCGAGAGAGAATGTGTGTCAAATTTCCTCACAATAAACTACAGAATAAGAAGAAGAGAAGTTCCTCCAGCGACTGAGGATTCCGGGATTAGTGCTGTTCCGTCTTCAGCCTTATTACCACTTAACTTCAGGTGTGAAGGCTAAGTGCTACCCCGTGGTGTATAAAATAATAATAATTAATTATATACGGATAAATCTCCATTTATCTGCAGAAAATTATTTCAAAATTACTGAATCATCACAACATTTTTGCCGCTTCAACTGACAAAATAATATGTATTTGATTCACTTATCACTTTATTTTGGGTTATCTTTATTAAAATTTAAGATGTGCTAATAAAGACACATTACCTGCTAGCGGATCCTTGCGGTTTTACCGGCGTGGTATCGGTTCCCATGGGAATATCGGGATAAAATATAGCCTATGTCACTCGGGAAGAATGTAGCTTTCTATAATGGTCAAAGAATTTTCTAAATCGGTCCAGTAGTTTTGGAGCCTATTCGATGCAAATAAACAAACAAACCAATCATATCTTTCCTCTTTATAATATTAGTATAGATAACCTATTACCTAATCTAATAGATAAAAAAAGTATGAAAATAAGAATAACACAAAAGATTTCTTTTGAGACAGATTCGAAAACGCGACCTATGGGATTAATGGACGTCTTCTATAATAATTTATCTAGTAAGTAAAAACCTGTGGTACGTTTAGGCTCTTTTAACTGATAAACATTCCCTTCAGTCATCTCTGCATTATGGCATGCAACAAAGATATTGGCGCATAACAAATTCTTTCCGGTTCTTTATACAATTATTCAATGTTGCAGTCTGAGGAAGTAGCACTGCCATAACAGCAGTAAAACCATCATTCAGTTGTAAAGTATTTATGGTGGTCGGTTTACAAAAACGGCCGCATTAAGCAGTATAAATTGCCATAACGAGAGTTTTTATTATAATGATTAACATGCGTATCGCTGTACTGGGTAACTTCGCAATGTGTTTTGAGAAAGTTTATAGTTTTATATGGATCATACTTAAATAAGTTTTTTTTATTTATTACAATTGTGCTCAAAACAACTGATTGTTTTCCTTTATAAAAAAATATTAAGTAAATAAATCACAAAGCCAATCAATAAACAGCCAGTTAAGTATTAGAAAAGAAAGTGTAAATGGTTTTGCAAGTGATTAAACAACAATAGTGATTAAAGTAAGTTTAAATGAAAATTCTACAACCATACAGATTTTAAATAGATGTGGCATCTGAAAAACAAAACAAAACGTCAAAACTCTTGAACCAGATTTAAAAACAAAACAAACTGAAAAACAGTCTGTGGTTATAACAAAAAAAAACCGAACTGCTATAAGATGAAGACATAGCTTCCTCATTAACCCGGCCCAATCATCGGTGGCTCTGAGCTTGTTGTTATTAATTTATAGAAAGTCATCGTCCGTCCATTAGGCGAGATAGCCATATTGATCATGATGATACTCAACCTTGCTCGCTTTGTGTGTGATTGCCCTAATGATCCTCGCCGCTTGTTAGCGATGACCGGTGAACATTATTCCGATTGATTCTTCAACAAGCCGCTGATATCGCTAGATTTATAGCTTTCATAAGTGTAATGGTGCTATTATAACACAATGACAATCAAAGAACTTGTAAGTGAACTCGGAACGTAACGAGATGGGGAGTAATTTAGTTTTTATACCAGGAAAGAAAGAATAACTTGATTGCAAAATATGTTTTTCAAATAGGCAATGAATTATGTATGTGTCCCTTTTATAACACTATTTGTTTATTATATTTTACAATCACAAGACTTATGCCCGAATACTCGTACGCTACTTATCTTTGGGAGCGTCTCAAACATCGCCCTGTCACTTTAAATGTCAAACGTATGAAAGAGATGCCATGATGTTTGAGACGCTCCCAAAGATGATTTGCGTACGAGAATTCGGGCGTTAATGTAGCAAAAACCTAGTTAGCTCAAATATATTTTAATTTGTGTTGTTGTTCGATTCCGATTTGTACCGAAATCATTTAGTCCATACAGGTAGACAGATAATAAAAGTAAGAATGTATGAAATTCAGCACGTAATATTTAAGAATAACCTGCTTCATAACTTTAAATTCTTACTTAGTTAATAATACAGCCCAAGATTCTGAGTACCAACACAACGGGCTAAAGTATAGTAAAGTTCATTGATTAAACATTCTGAATTACCGAGTAAAGCACAGCAATAGGAAGTCACTTTTTAACGTCACTCGGAACGCACCCGTGCTGTGCTTATCACGGTTTTATCTATAAAATCTCCACTATCTGAGCGAAGATCTCACGGATTAATTCTCTAACACCTCATTAGTGTCCAATAACGCTTCATTTACAAACTAAATGCAAATCCCTTTGAATTGTGGCCGAGCTTTCGTGTTCTGTCCGGTCCTTTGGGCCAATCAACATCTATAATGGCATTTACGCCGCTGTTCCATAGGTTTTCGACCATATAAATTGTAGACTCGACTATTAATTCGGCCTCTTTGTATTAACTCCGAGACGTATATTTTGGATGTAGTTCGGGATGGGAATCACTTTTTAACCCGGCGACCAACGTCTTAATTAGGGTTTAAGCCTTTTAAGGTTTAAAATATTACACCGCATAATTTTGAGCTCACTCGGAGGTTTGAGTTGCGGTGTGTATTAATTTTGATCTGGAAACGCTGTCTTAACATAACGTTTTAATTGTTCTGATATGTATAAGTCTGAGGCGAGTGTTGTACGAATTATTATTATACAGAATTGATGGAGGAATAAAAATTCAAATGTTATAACGTCGATGCTCTTTGCTTGTGTTTATCTGATTGTATTTGCGTTTATTTATGCGGTTACTTAAGATATGGGTAAAATTATGATGGCATTAACAAATCAATGACGAGATTCCAATTAAGTAGCTGCAGTTATAATGAAGGCTGGCGTTTCTCGCCCCCGATGATTATCAAGAAATGAAATCTTGGACAAGCAGCGGGCCGTTATACCGCACATGTTATCAAGCTGGCTACTTTTATTAAAGTGCTCGGCGATTTTTGTTTTATTTTTATAATAAGGAGGCATACCATCACACGCAAGAATCCCACTTTTAGCAAGACGTTTGTTATTAGGGTTACATGGGAGAAAACGCTACTACTAAGAAATTATATTACCGTTTACTTTGCAATTATTTTTATCAAATAAATTATGATACCGTTTTATTTGTTAGTAGCGATTACAAGCACCTCACAATCTATAAACGTAACCTGCTTACGAGTACTTAACCCATAACTCTTTGTCACATTGGTAGCAATCGTATTTAAAGCGCAAGCTTTCTTACAGTAAGTCAGCAGCAGTCTTTAAGCAAGGTGAAGCCAAATGAGGCTCGTTGCCCTTACGAACGTATTCAGGCGGTTGTCAAATGTCATGGCGTTGCGCCCCGTCGGTCGTTGTGCAGCACAGATATTCATACTACGCTCCCGCCCCGCGCCGCGTCGCATGTTCAGTGTGTTGGACAGGGCGATTCTTAGGGTTCCGTAGCCGAATGGCAAAAAACGGATCCCTTATAGATTCATCATGTCTGTCTGAACTACACAGTTGAAGCTTGGTAGGTACTTACATACATGTATTCTGTAAACCTTCGAAAGGGATGTCAATAGATAGGTCTTTAAAAATGTCATAAAGGTTTCTTGGACTATTTTTTCTCAAGGTATATCTTTTGAAAGACGGGCACTTCCAAAGTGATAAAATGTGTGTCCCCCCCGCCCCCATAAAATCATCAACCAATCATGTATCATAGAATAGTGATAATGTAGAAAAAATATATTATTATGCTGTAGATTTTAATAAAAGTAACGAAAATTGATTTGAACGAGATATAGTTACTTATAAGGTTTTGAAACAGAATACATTTACAAAAACCGCAAATGCAACTTTGTCATTCATACAAATACTATGAAAAACGAAGTAATTGTTTGCCGACGAAAACTGATAGTGGTATTTTAGCTAGGTATAGGCAATCAGTACGTTAAGTGGGTACGGAACCCTTCATGGGCTAGTCCAACTCGCACTTGGCCGATTTTCTATACTAATTGATGTACTTGCATACTTTGTAATCTCGCGCTATCCCGTGCTCCGCGACGGGACGCGGAGTTGGAGAACCGCCTTAAAGTTTGCAAAATACAAGATGGCGTGGAACTTTGTTTAGCTTCCTCTCCATCGTAAATTATTTATACCCAAATGTACCTTACTGTCATTATGTTACACAATTAGGTCCCAGATTATAAAATCTGATCTAGAGGAGTGTCAACGTACGTCGCGGTAACGTAACATGTTGAGAACGGGCCTATGAAGCCTTAGGACGACACAAAAAGATAACGCCGGCAGATGTTTATGGAGCAAGCCGATGTATGTAAACAAATATAGTTCATACTGATATTATTGAGGCGAGAAAAACTGTCGCTGTTTAACTCCTCAGTATCTACCGATGATCGACAAAGTTAGTTCAAAGTTCAATTACGGACTTTTTTCTAACTAAGATGAATTGAAATTCCAATAATAGCTGCCTTCTCTCTTGCATATAAATACCGATGCGAGGAAATGGTAAATATTGTTTGAATTGCACATAAAAGTGTATCCGTTTCTCGAGTTTGGCATTTAAAAATTCATGTCTAACATTAACATTTTGCAATGAAAAAACTGTTTTTTTTTGTAAAATTGCAAAACATTCAAAACCTTTCAATACTACATTTTAATCATTTATATTAGGTAGGTACTTAAATATAACGCTTCTATATAAAAACCTCAGGTTTCCCAACATACAATAATTCATTAATATTCATAACATCGTTGGGTCGGTGTTGTATAATAGGCATAATGACCTTAAATAGGCCTAATGGCCTGATTGGCGTCATAAAATTGGAGGGATAGGGATACGATATCCGTTAATCTAAATTGTATGCCTTTTAGTGCTGTTTTGTTTCTACCGGTAAAGGTGCTAGAACTTTGAAAGCCGTCAAGTGGCCATCCGTAACTTAGAGTCTCTTTACACCTTTGCAGCTCCAGATTGTCCAGCGTAGGCGTTCTACGCGTCGGCATCGTGCTGTCGTCTTTGATGGGTCTCATGACTAAGCTGATGGGTAGTGACTGCTGCTGCCTGTGCGGCGTGAAAATACCTACCTAAAATACACGAAATGCGTTGCGTTGTAGGTCGTCGCTTTTGCGTTGCGCAATACGCATATGTTCAACGAACGCCTACGCTGGGAAAGCGCTAGTGTAAAGGCAGTCTTACAGTACCACAAGCACGAAAATGTCCCGTTCTCGTAATCGTGCGAGATCGTAATATTTTGTAAGTATGAAAACCTGAGGAGCGCGTCTTTCGGTCGATTATGGAACTAAAATTCAATACATATTTGGCAGCAGCACTTTGACAGCTTCGGTAGTATTTTCACGGACGGTATAGTTTATTACGATGCAAAATGAGAGCTTTTGTGCTTGGGGTACTGAAAGTTTGCACTACGTAAAGCATACTCTTATTACTAGTGACTAATAGCGCATGCTCAAGGTGTAAAGCTTGATGAGCTGTGTCAATTGTATATGTGAAGCTGATGAGACACGGCAAATTCGTCGTCATTCAGGGGTCAAAATCGCTAGTACGACTAACACTTATTTTTTTTTGCAACCCCCTCGGTAATATAGGTAAACTAAATTGTGTAAATGCAATTTGGTTCATGTAAGTTTTCTCGAAAACGGTTTGACGCTCTCCGTTCACCGGCCGGACACTGCACAAAATTATGACATTTGAGACTGAACCAATTTTGATGTAGATATATTTGGTGTAGATATAGATGACTGAATAAATATAAAAAATGGCTATTTGTTGAAACTGCCACACCTCAGCATTCCACAATTCTCGGGAATATCTCAAAAGATCAATAACCTCTGAACTCCAAATGGGGACTGTAAATGCATGGTTGCGTTAATTTGCCTAGACACAGTCGAATACTCAGAATGAAAAAAAAGATAGCTGCATAACGGGACTTTCAGACATCATCTATGAAATCAATCCAACTGAACATTGCAAGCGTGCAATTTTTAATATACTAAGCAGTAGTAAAATTTAATATACCTACGACATACCTATATTAAAATGAGCTCCTATTAGTAATTTTTTTAATAGGTCGTTAAAAACACTTCTCATTGCCATATTTATTGGTAAAGTAAAAATGGCACTTAAAATATTGAATTTACTGCTTATCGACACCATTATGAAATTTATCGTTGTAGTATTTACACCAAGGTAATTAATTGAATATGTTTAAGAGTTCTCATGTTTATGAACAATAAAACTGTAAATAACCCATTATATACGCACAATTAAAGTAAACTTGCTGTGATAAATTTCATAATAATCTCTTTTTAATATAATCGTATACTTATATCACAAAATTTTCTTAAAGTAAATAAATAACTACGAAATTACCTACAAAATAATCAAAACAGGCTCAAATACAAAATTGAAACATCATTTATAATAATTTTAATATATATTAATGACATACTTCAATCAGAACACTTCATACACAACAAGCTTAAATAAATTTACCCCTCGTAGTTAAACCTTGATATTCAATTTAATCAAAATTATGTCGTTTTTATATGGTGCATAAGTGCACATTCTAATGCTGGGGCTTCACCTGCGTGACGCCTAACGACGTTAATAACGGCATGCGCGTCTTAGCGCGCTTATTGTATCAAATAAGTGCGCTAAGACCCGGCTACACCTGCGTATTATATCAAATAGCCCGCTAATTAATGGCATTAGACGCAGGTGAAGCCGACATAAGTAATAAGTTGAAGTAAAAAAAAATGTGTATTTATCCTAAATCAGGTATTGTTTCTTGACTAAGAATCTTTGAAATGTCTCATATTAAATTAAATATTATGTTAACTTATTATGTAATAAACATAACATTTTTCATACAAAATTGAAAAGGTTTTGCCCGGGATGGGTTAAGGTGAAATTTAATCTATTTTATTGTTTAAATGAACTTAAAAAGGATTTTTGGTCCAAATTAAGTTTTCAAACCAAATTTTATGGTTATAAAGTCATAAATTTAGTACGAATTTTGCGGCGTGTTTGGCCATCGTCATATTTAAAAGTTATAGTTTTTGATACGCTTTAAGGTCAGCGTGTCGGCTGATCAAAGGCGGCACCTGTACCCCCTGCAAGTTAAACAAATAAGAAAAAAAACTTATTTCTTCTGCAATAAATATTAATCACACGATGTTAGGCCGCTAAACGCCGTTTAAGGGTATCCATGATTTGCGATATTATACAAACTTTTAAGTTAGATTATGTTTCATTCTTTAACATTACTTTATGTTATGAGAAGTTTATTCATTATTTCATGATATATTAATATGTACTTATTTGACCAACTTTTATATATATTACTTATTATTTTCTCAATAAGTGCCCAAATTCATTTTTTTGGACACACTACATTAAAACTTCATGATTTTCCACCCGACATGATAAATTAACTTTGACTTTTATTTAACTAATAAACAAATTTTAGTCTGTAAACCATCAGTTATGATTTAATTTGTTTGCATTTAAAATGCTTATTATGTAAGATGACATCTTTTTGTTCTTTTGTCTGAGCAAGTTAGATGTTATAATGACATCTTTCCCTGGGGGAAATGCGGCGTTTAGTTTGGAGAAAATTCAAAAAGCTGCATTTACCCCCATAGACGCATATCCCTGAAAGACCTTAGTTCTTTTGTATAATTTTCGAACTAATTCATGGTCACTGTCTCAGGGCGAAAACCGCGTCAATTTTGACAATATTTCTCGGCAAATTCGATGCAAAGGGCGCGCCGGGCCTACCCACAAAATTAATCAGAACGCCCATTTTTCTGACCTGTTTGTTTTTAATCGACATATTTGCTTTTCTATTACTCATTTTTAAAGCTGATTAAGATTTTATTCATGAGTCACTTAATAGATTTTCACAAAATGTCCATTTTTTGCTGTTTAATTTTTCGATCATAAAATAGTTCACTAATTTTAAAAGAATGAGGGGTTGATTTGCTTCGTTTAAATCATTTTGTAAGACAATATTTCGATATGCCAATATAAAACATGAAGGAGTAGTTAAAAAAACGTGATCAGTGATCACATAATATAGGAAATTAGAGTAGGTAAGTAAGTACTATGAGACTCAGAATTTAAGTTATGGTGCCAACTCCTACTAATACTTTATATGTACTTAAATTTTAAGATGTACCTAAGTACCAGATTATTTTGAAACAAAAACACCCAAATGCACTTTTGAAATCCAAAACATCCTAATAAACAAGGTAATCTCTAGCCATGCCCGAATTTTATACACATTAAAACAAAAACCTATCGATTTGGCAGTTCTTATCTGAAGTTAAACATTTAAGCCACCGAAGAAGTCGCAGTTTGATACCAGCATATCGCACGGAATCTGCCAATCCGTCACATTAAGAAGCTTACCTATAAACAATAACAAAATATGGTGCAAATAGACAGCTGTCTCTGACCACAAGGACAAAAAGTGGCAGATACGATCAGGTCGTATTACATTTGGCCGCGGCCCTTGTAGCGGTGAATGAAAAAAAAGAATCCTACCAAAAAAAGTAAAGAAAAAGTTGGTACTGCCGCTACAGCAAACACCTATTTGGGATGCGTGCTTGCTATGTATAATAGTCTAGAATTTACGCACGAAACTAACCGAAATACTAAAGAATGGCAAAAGAGAAAGACAGTGGCAAAAGAAATATTAAGATAAGCGCACTTTTTACCAAGTTTTAATTTGTTGTCGAGTCCCCGACCCGATTTTTGGTCGCAGTTGCGTGTGCCGTGAACACGGGGTAGGTTTACTGTTTGTTCTCGTAATATTTAGGTACTCAATGTTAATGATCACGAAACTTTAAAATGATAATAATTCGTCTACCTAGTCAGATATTCTTTTCTAATTCTATAAATTTTCAATTATTGTTTTAAACAATAGAATTCTATTCGATACTATAAATTTTACTCGTTAAAAAGTTACTTTGAAATCTAGGAAAAAATATAAAACCTCTCTTATCACTTATTTAAAAATATTAACATTCGAAGTAAGTAAGTAAGTAAGTAAGTAACATTAAGAGAAAACGATGCTTATTACTATTCAAAGGATTTCGGCACAACTTCAATGTGATACATTATGACCTATTAGTTGAATATGTAATAAAAAAAAACCATTGTTCGGTCCTTTGAAATGCACCGCTAACAGGGTCACTACTATTATTTACTGGCATAAATAAAATTATGGATACTTCACACTAAACTTGACCAGTACCTACATTGTACAGGATGTAAAATTTTGTTAGAATAGTTTTGTTGTCAACATCTTTTCATTATCTCAATGCTGTGTAACCATCTCTGTGTATCGCAGCTTTGAGTAATTGATATTCGTATGTATATAGGTGTGTATTAGGTTAAATTTTTTAATTACCTAATAATATTTACCTGCACATTAATTTACTACTTAAAAATTTGTTTATAGTACAGCGGCAGAAAGAAGCGGTTGAGAATGTCGATTTTGATCGAACAAATTTTTTACAAGTTGAGTGTGTATTTCTGAAAATTTTCATATCACGTAAGTAGAAGCTTTAAATTGTAAGACACCCTGTACACTTAGGGGCTACTTTAAAACTTTTTAAGTCTTTAACGGTCACGGGCCAGAATCTTCCTTTTCGCGAAATAATACGATTCTAATATCGCCACCGCATTCGACCCGCGAACAAAGCGCGTTTCTCTACGGCTTTTAAACTTCAATAGGATTGTATTTAGATGATATTTTTTCATCAACTCGGTGCACTGTTCTCTTATTTGCCTTTTGTCGAGTTGTGGGCGCGACAAAGCCGCAAACATACCCTGCTGTGCGACCGAAAGATTTTTTGTCGGTATTCCGTATTTTATTTCGTTTATTGAGGCTCTATGTGCAAAAAGTATCGTGCACCTAGCATGAAAAAATTTAATAGAAGATGCATCGTGATATATCGCCTTGTGGGTAGGTGCCCTATTATACTGTGTGCTTTGTGGTTTCTTCTTTCAAAGACCTAATGGTCAGTCGTAGCCAATTCCTCAGGTAAATTTTAAATATTTTTAGGCGTTGCAATTCTGCGACTCGTGACAAATATTAAAATAAGAGTATTTTTAACACTGAGATTAGACTCAAACTGCAGTTTTAGCTAAGTTTGCTATGGAATAATTTTAAACAACATCATCTGTTGATTGTTTATTATCTTTTTCAAATTGATTTTAACATTTTCAGTCTTACGATTTCAGTTTTATGACAAGACACTACTTCGCAACTTATGGTTCCTAAATTTGGCATCTTCCGAGGTGTTCAAAATAGGTAAGTACCTATGAACTTTTTAACAAATTACATCAGTTGAATTTGTAAAATACCTATGTCGAAAATCCCGCTAAAAATACATAACTGTAACACCACCACCGATCAGAAAGTGAAAGTCTAATAAGTGTACATGCCGTGTGCTATAAACGCAAAAACAAAAGGCTGTTACTAAGAGCGAGGCCTGAAATAGGCTTCATTTCATCGCAGGCTGGGCAGCCTAAATGCGCGCACAAAACCCTCCGGAACACGTGCGGTATTCGCACAATGCCAGTTTGCATTTCCGCTCGCCATGCACTTCCTTTACTCAGATTTTACTTTTATTTGAACGCTTTTATTGCGCTTTGGACCGCTTTTGTGCAGCCTCATTGTGAACAGGACATTCAGCCACATAACGCATCGTAGGTTTCGATTTCGTTAATGATATCGAAAGATCCGAATCGCGGTCGAAATCGAAAGGAAATAATGAGGAAATACGTTGCTTTAGTATTATTACTTGAAAAAACGGCATGGATCGAGTTCCCGTCTTCTCAGTCGGTAACGTCGAAAACATGTTTTGGGTTTCATTTAACACCCCTAATCTCAAAACATGTCGAGATAAGAGGTAGGGCAACCACCATAAGAGCTTTTCTCGCTAAATTTATTTGCACTTCTATCCAAAGTTAAGGATTAAAAAAAAGTCAAACACCACAAGAACAATGTGGAGCAAAAAATAAGTAAGTATATCAGATAGTACAAAAGGTTGTTTGGGTGTTCGAAGATAAATTGTTTCGGTTGCAAATAGAAATTCTGCAAACGCTTTTCTTGCGAACATAAACTTTAACTCTTTCTAGTAAGAGCTAAATTTGAGAGTAGGTGTGTGGGTCCATCAAAAATGACGAGCAAGGCTTTCATTGTGGTCAAGCCCTGATTATTTTTATCTGAGCTTTATCTGTAATGGTGTCAAAACTTATGTCCGGGTCTCTGCGTGACACAGGAAGGTGCGATTGCAGGAGGTCTGCGCCACACAAGGTGATGTCTCACTTGCTCAAATGAATCCATAAAGGTTGATATGTGACAAATTGACGTCTAACACCAGCACAGGAGGTCTTATTGTTCATATAAAATTTAACCACAGGGATGAAAATAATTTTGAATAAATGACCAGTGTGGCCATTTTTACGAAACCTGCGTGATCGGAAGTAATCAATAGGATTTGCCTTTTGGGTGTCCCTTAAATTGTAGATATTTTTGTAGTAATCAAATTTTGGTTATGTCACCTTTTCTAGGTAGTTATTTCGAACGGCAATATTTTGACTGTTTTGAAAAAAGTTATCAATATTTTATTAAAATTATAAAGCTGCTCTTGCAGTTCGTGAGGTGGATTTATGGGTCACAAATTATTATTCAGTATATTTTAATAATCAACGTATTTAGTATTATTATTAGCGATTCGTTTATAAGTATTTACGAATTTGGCACCGTGGCTGTCCATTTATCGCGTCGATTTTCACTGACTTGAACCATTAGTTTTTCGCCGAGTTGAATGGTCTCCTCCGAGAAGGCATAGGCAATATTTTTTTTTAACAATACCTAAAGGTTGATAACCTTATATTGAAATAGACATATTAAACATCATGATAATAATGAGACGCTGAGCATTAGGATACAAGTGCAGACAATGTTTAATTTAATTTACCTCTTATCAAATCAGTGTAATTAAATTATGTTTTTCTTCTTATAGTTTCCAACTTGCTTTAACGCCTTAGGGGTTTTAGCGATTTCGGGAATATTTGTTTTACTCGTTGAAAAACAAACTTAGCGTTCTAAAACCGCCTTCAAAAAAATGACACCAAATAACGTAAGTACTTTGAAGTCGGGCGTGAAACATTGTACAATATTTGTTGTTTTTGTTAAAACCCGCCCGACTTCAAAGTACTTACGTTATTTGGTGAGGGATTATTTTTTACTTTGTTGGTGTCATTTTTTTGAAGGCGTTTTTTTTTTTTTAAATAATTTTTATTCAGGCAATTTACGTGAATTCTGGTAAAAAGGTATGTATAAGTCGGTTAAAATACGTTAAGGTGTCCCCTTTCTAACAAAACAAGAATCATCTAAATCCTTACTTGTCCTTATCCTTACTTATATTATAAATGCGTCTCTGTCTGTCTGTGTGTTACACAATCACACCTAACCTACAGAACCGATTTGAATGAATTTTGGTACAGAGATAGTCTAGAGCCTGAGAAAGGACATAGGCTACTTTTTATTCCTGAAAAATATCACTTTCCCGCGGGATAACGTCGTGTAGTACACGCGGGCGAAGCCGCGGGCGGAAGGCTAGTCGGTTTATAAACAAAGGAGTTATGCCTAAAGATACGTAATAAATTTACACAAAGTGGTGACGAAAACGACAGTATTTTCAAGATTTCCTAAACCGATTTCAAAATTTCAAAAAATGGGACCAACTTGGGAAAAACCATATACATTTAAAAAAAACGCGACGAATAGATAACCTCCTCCTTTTCAATTTTTGAAGTCGGTTAAAAAATAAGCAAAATACTCAGCTAAAAAAAATGTCATTGCTATTTCCAGAGGTGTCGCAAATAAAACTCGTTAAGCTTGCTAACGGTAACTTAAGCCTTATCTTATCTATCAGGCTTCTGCTAAACTAGTCCAGGGTGCATACCATCAACTTTAAGACAGCGATTCAAAAATAGCGCGATGCAGAATAGTACAGAATAGTAGTAGTTCTTTCGTACCATGACCTTCTAAAAACTGGATCGCAAATGAATTGCTAAATATGAATGACCGAACGATTTGTGTCCTTATTTCTTCTACCCGTCTCTTTCACTCGATTCTGTCATGCCAGGAGAGTGAAAGGGACGGGTATAACCTGCAGGTGACATGTTAGCTTGGCCAAGTTATACGTCAAATAAGAGTTGATGACAGCTCAGCGGCTGTGAAATGTCATTGAATGATCACTGAATCGCTGTCATTGATATTAAGCTGTCGTGGTACGAATAAGCGAAGCAGATCAGTTTAGGTTCCTAAACAAAACCGCAATAAGAGTTGATGGTAGGCACCCAGTTTCCAGTGAAACAAGTTTAAATAACAATTGTCTATTTATTCCGTACTCACTTTCCCGTCAAACCATCGCCTAAGTGACATTGCGTGAAATGCACTATCAACTAGCCCGATCCTGAACTTAAACCTTTTGGCCAAAACAATATCTGCCTAATACATAGCAATATGACCTTTATAGCAACGCAGTTATGGATCAAAGGAGTTGTAGAAGTAACTTTGTAAGTACATAATGCGTGTAATCAGTCCCTGATTGGTTTGAATTAATCGCAGCGCATGCGTGACCGCTACCATTCAAGTCACTGCGCCCGCGCAAGCCCTTATGAGATATCATCCAGGACTCCGCAGTAGATTGAAAGTAATGGCGTAATTAAAACTCATATAGCTTCGAGCGTGAAAAGCATTCGTATGTTGCACTCTTCATCGGTCCGACTCAAACGGAGTACAAACGAAATCCGTCAGGGCCGCTTAATAGTGGTAGTAAATTCAAGTTTTTATGTTGCTTATAGCAATAAATCCATTAAAGTAATAGCGGTGAGCGGCAGCTATTCAATTCGTCACCGTCATTAGATCGATCTTGGCATCGGCTACCACCAGGACACGGCAGTGCCTCAATCTACACCGCAATTACGAATTGTTGAAAATTATTTTACACTATTGGCTTTTTGTGGTCGACTGATATGGGCAAATGGAGTACGATAGAATTTCTTTTTATAGGTAGTATCTTTACGTTTCACAACTTATTTTTTTGTTCAATTCCTTTTTAATTGATTGATAACCTTTTGAACCATTTTGAATGTTACACTGTAAACAGGTATTTTCATTATCATATTATTTATCTGCATGAAAGGCGACGCACCAATTTCCTTGAAGCGTAAATTCATGGACATGTGCGTCGTTCCCGTCCTCACGGCGCCTAAACCAGGGGACCAATTCTGCTTACGTTAAGTCATAATCGTGTCTCAAATCGTCTTTCAATTGTAGTTCAATTTGTAGTGCTTTTTTACACACTAGTTACAAGAAATGTGTACTTTTTTCACCATACTACTGATGGTCACACCACAGACTACATTTACATCACATCATATTGTCATAATTCTTGTAACTAGTTTGTAAAAAAGCACTACAATTGAACTACAATTGAAACACGATTGAGACACGATTATGACTTAACGTTAGCAGGCTTGGCCCCCTGGTCTTTGACCAAATCACAGAGGTTGCCCTCGGGGTGTGTCAAAGGGGGATGGAGCATTGCATTGGATGCTGGGCATTAAGTTAACCGACCGCATGAGCAACACGACACTGCGGTCCAGAACTCTTATTGCTGACGTCTCTCAAAAAGCAGCAATGCTGAAATATAAGGCCGCATGTCGAAAACCGCTGGGCAAAAATCACCACCAAATAGATCCCCACAGCTAAACGTCCACGCGGTAGACCGAGTAGGCGATGGCGGGATAATCTCGACTTGTCTAAGAGTTACAGCACAAAACTGAACCAAGTGGAAAGCAGGTGGAGAGGCCTTTGCCCTGCAGTGAGTGCCTGAAAATAAATAATAATAATAAATAATTTAGTATCCTAACATTTATTGTTGTCTAGTTTATAACTCAAGTTTTAAGAGACCTTACTTTAGGCTAGCTTATTAAAGGTGACTGTAAGAAAATTATTATTACCTACCTATTAATTTCTTGGAACTGTTTTAAGATACAAGGAATAGGTTTGTGTCAAACTAGAAGTAAAATGAATAATTAAGCTTCTTTTAAATCTTTAAAAAAGCCCACTGCTGAAGTTGGACAAGTTATTGATTGGTGATATGTCAATCCAAAATAAGTAAGAATTTACGTATTAAACATATCATCTATCTACACGTTAAAATTTCGTAAGTGTTGGCTTTCAATTTGAATGACAAGAGCAAATAGTTCAACAATCAAACACGCACTTGGACAGTCAAATTTTTCTGTTGTATTTGAAATGTTGTGTGAACTGATAATTGTTTGTACAACGAAAAAGTAACAATGAACTGAAAGAAAAAGCTCTAAAAGGCGGGGTCATACTATGTCTAAAATTCTTTACCTCTACTATACTTTACAAAGTAATTGTTAACAGAACTTTCATTGCCTAAAACAAAACTGGGTTGGGCTTCTACGATTGGTTCCGTGACGGACAGACCGCTCTCTGATTGTTGCATTCGCTATGCGACTACCGCCCATTAAGCCGCGGCTACTGATGGCTCTCTACACCTGATTATCTATGGTTTACCTCCGAGCTGACACTCGCCACTCACCATAACGACAATTATAAGCATTACGATTTGATCCGCTCCATTTGTTAATTAAGACGAGACTTTCAGACGGTCAACAGTGTTTTGTTTCATTTTTGTGTTAAGTTGGCCGACTTATTCAAGCGGTTAGTGACCTTTACTGCAATTTATAGTAGCAGCCTTATTATACTTATTGCAAGGAAAAAAGTGTTGCCCTATGATTTAAATTATTTTTTGCATTCACAATGAAATTCTGTAAGCATAGAAAAAATATATGTAATAGAAAAACTACATAGCACATTAATAGATTTTCAGACGGGATCCTAGAAATCCAGTCCAATGCTCTGTCAATGACCAGTGAGAGAGTATTTGACTGAATTTGAAATTTGCACTATCATTGTTGCCTTATTAATAAAAATTAAAAGCTCCATGAAGCAAAACTGTAGACGACTTTGAGAAGTTTTGTTCGACATTTCATTGTTGCATGCTGAGGAGTCATATATCCTTCCCAATTGGGTTATTACGCAAACCATAAGATTATGAATTATCTTACCGTTACACGCTTTTTGATTCTTAACCGAATAATTGATAATTTGTAGACATTGCATCCTCTCTTGTTTGGCAGAGAGAGATAAAAACTTTTGCAGAACTTGAAAGATGAAAGACTGCTATACGAGTATCTAAAATAATTAAAAATGTTTTGTGTACCTATCTATGACGGAAAGCTCAAAAAATATATTTATTGTTTTAGTGTTATGTCATTTATATTGTAGAAAAATGGAAAATAAAGTATTTAGAAAAAATCGACCCGACTCACAACCAGCTCCGATGGGACTCGAACCCACGACCTTTCGCTATCCGGGTGACTGCTCTAACCACTGAGCTACGGAGTCGTTCTTTCAGCTCAGTGGTTAGAGCAGTCACCCGGATAGCGAAAGGTCGTGGGTTCGAGTCCCATCGGAGCTGGTTGTGAGTCGGGTCGATTTTTTCTAAATACTTTATTTTCCATTTTTCTATGATAAAAATTGCATTGTGAATGCAAAAAAGTAAAAATTTAAATAACTCATTTATATTGATACTTTTAAATTTACTTTAGATACGATTACACATTTTAGAAGAAGAAAACATCTGTGCTGACCTCAAATAAATGGCATAAGTACATTAATGAGATTGATAACAGTAATACAAAATAAAATTGTCAAATGGCATAACCATTAAAGTGCCTCATTTCGTAGTCTCGTGCCGTACTGGTTGATTTGCCCAGTCACATAGAAAATTGGTGGGAAAATTGATGCGGTCTGAATGAACCCTGTTGAACTTTGAAAACGCCATGCCATTGACATTCAAAATAACACCGAATCAGATTTATTATAAGTAAATAGTAAGATTGATAAATTATGTGGTTAGTTCCTTTAAAAGTCACTTAAGCATGAAATAAGAAATGGAATATTAGAAATGACTAATTTTAGTCCTTGAACTCTTATGCCCCTTTTTGTAAAGTTCAGGCGAGCCAAGAATGCATTTCTTAAAATTTATAGCTGCCCTGCTGATTGAGATAATGGTATCACTGTTTTGAAAGGAAAGATATATGAAACTGTATTGTAATTAGTATATCATCACAAATTTAATCTACGTTATTCGTCGAATCTGCTCCTTTATCACATAAGGAATCCAAAGCGACATTTATAAATTGAAATGAGCAACTATTAGCCTCTGCTTTTTGGGTATAATCATTAACAAATTGCTTTTGGACTGATATTTTTGTAATGTTGCTTGTTTGTGAATGGATTTATCTTTAGTGATCAATTTATCGGCTCGTTAGCGTCTGATAAATGTGATTCGATTGCTCTATGATTATAAAACCATTTATCTCTGTGATATCTCCGATTTCTATGGGAACGTTCTTGTGTATTTATCGTGAGTCGTTTTATAAAATGTCACTGGCATTATAGTTTTTTGGTACTTCGGCATTACGTATTATAATTTGATGAGTATAAGAACAGTGTCCGTCGATATCGGTTACTAAAACCTTGTAAGGTATAAATTATTCTTGTGTGATATAAAATGTTGCGGTCGTGTACCAGGTAGTCGGCATTGTACTGCAAATCTGAACAAACCTGTTGATTCGCCGGATCGCATGACTGCGGAAAGGCTCGTAGTTCAATTACGCTGTAGGACGCTTATAATCGACCGTTTTATGATGATTTCTGTCTTCTGGGCGGTGATGCTCGTAATGAATACTTGTTCCGCGTTAGCATTTAAGTACTGTAGCAAATTAAATTACACTAGTTTCAGTATAAGGGCCCATTATTGGAGATCATGACCTTAAGTACTAAATTAAGAGTGGTTGAGAATAAATATTTAAATCCAATTGCCTTTTTAATTTACTGTTTAGCTGGTTTATAATAAATGATTGCTCATTGCCTTTAAAACAATTTCTTGGTTTTGTTTAAGTATATTGGCAATATATTTTATATTTTCTTGTACCTATCGTAAACTTTTTGTAAATATTTCATCGCGCCATTTTGTACCAAGTCAATTTAGTGATACGTGACATAATTCAAATCGGTATAGTTGCATAATGAGTGTATCGGCCATGGCCTCAGCTACGCCGACAGTCAGACCACCGGAGTCGGAGTTTTTTGAACAAACCTTCATTAGCGCGACAAGTGGATGACATGCTACTGTTTCCTAGGGACTTCGCTTGGATTTACAATTTCATGCGACTCGCTAGATGCATTTACACACTGATTGGGTGATAAAAGTGTGTGGTGACACGTGAAATCCCGAAAAAAGCTTGCGAAGTTTCTTGCGAGTTCCTTTCCCAACTTTTTCGTGAGAACACTCGAAACATTGTAGTGGAGAGCTAATTGCAGTTTATAGCTAAGGAAATTTTAGTGGTCAAACATCAGCGATGTAAATGTAACATCAGCCTACTTTTTTCAAGTGTAAGTAAATGCATAGAAATTGACGTTAAAATGTTTAGATATAACAATTTAATACGTTCTATTTTGAAGTTTTGACAGTATCTATTCAAAGATGATATGAATTCCTTGTTGTAATGAGCTTATTATCAAGTTTATTGAATGTAAATACAATCTATGGCGCATTATGATAGGTCAGTGTATGCCGTGGACAGCCGTCTCCATTCAAATATGATTTCATCTACCTATGATAACCAAGGCACCTGGAAGGGTCGATGAACCTTTTTGTATCGAATGCGTTTGAGAATTATCGAGTATCCATTTCGATCGGTCATGGAGTAACACCATAGTTGGTGTAACGACTTTATTCGCTGCCAAATATCATGAAGATGTCAGTTTATTCATGAAATCGAATTGAGCTTTTATTTTAAGGCTAAATAAGGCTTTATTGTAAACCAGTATATATCCCATTGTCGGCCGTCGTCAGAAGAAAGATAAATCAGGCATGTTTTTGTGGCGTTTACGGGACGATTTTTATGTGGTTAATTCGATGGAAACGGTGGCGGTATCGGCCCTAATTATTTGAATAGCACGACATGATATTCCTTTGAGGGAAGCCGATAGCACGCACTCACAAGGATTTGCGGAATCGGTTCGTCCGAGATTAAAAATGTCATAAAGTTAAAGTTAAGCGAAAAGTCAAAATTCTTGCAACTATATTTTTAAGCAACATAACTAGCAAAGTTTTTAATAAGTTTGGTTTCGATATCTAAAGTTTTTCAAAGTATGTGTGTTCACAAAGCGTTCGATAGTTTTTTTTGACGGTTGAAATCGGTCTTTTCTAGAAATTACCATTTTAAGATCAATAATAGGAGACAAGGTGCCGATTCACAAAAAATTAAGAATTCGAGTCATGTAACTATTTGGGTCAGATCATTAAGAGTACAGTTTTAAGAGACAACCTTTTGACACACCGTTTTATTCTATCTTGCGGTATAGTTGTTATTTTTACGGGGACCCTTGGGGAATGGTTTGAATATTTGTGTGGCGTGTACTACCTGCTACTGGTCCCAATTCATTAAAGGTCGTTAAGGAGTTTTATTATGCGCCCACAATTTATTGCACCGCCACGACTGATTAATGAAATAGTTAGGAAGTGGAGCGGAATAGTTTGATCGTATTTCTGGTCAGTGTCAACCGTCTCTACGCATTTCCTGCATTTCCTCTTATTTTTAACCGACCGACGTCTAAATAAAAAAGGAGGAGGTTCTCTAATCGTCTGTATGTATGTTTTTTTTTGTGTATGTCCACCGATTACTCGAAGACGGATGGACCGATTGAAATGATTGAAACGTTATTATATCAGGTTGGTTTCCAAGTTGGTCCCATTTTTTGAAATTTTGAAATCGGTTCAGTAGTTTTCAGGAAATCTTGAAAATACTGTCGTTTTCGTTACCACTTTATGTGAATTTTATCCGTATCTTTAGGCATAACTCCTTTGTTTATAAACCGATTTAGATGATTCTTGTTTTGTTAAAAAGGGGATACCTCAAGGTATTTTAACCGACTTCAAAAAAGGAGGTTTTCAATTTGATCACATACCTATTTACCAGAATACTAGTAAATTGCCTGCACGATGCACTAAAAAGAGTGAAATAAAAATTATTTTTATAAAAAAATAAAACCGCCTTCAAAAAATCACATCAAAAAGTAAGAAATACTTCCTCACCAAATTAATAACGTAAGTACTTTGAAGTCGGGCGGGTTTTAACAAACACAGCAAAAAATCGTACATGTTTCACGCCCGACTTCAAAGTACTTACGTTATTTATTTGGTGAGGAATTATTTCTTACTCTTTTGATGTGATTTTTTTGAAGGCGGTTTGATTTTTTTATAAAAATAATTTTTAATTATATTTGTCAGATTTTTTAAGTAAAACTTTTTTAAGTAAGCTTGTCTTTGGGGGTAGGGGGGGGGGGGGGGGGAAAGCTGGCGAACGGAAGTGACGAGAGCGTTACGAAAAAGGCGAACGGAAGTGACGTTGATGGAAGAGTACATAAACTTTAAAGAGGTTTTACTTCAGTCGTGTGATCTAAATAAAGCACACTCGTTTTTTTTGTTGTCATTTGGTACTTCAATATTCAAAGGTTTAGATTGGGCAAATGCAATTGGTTGTATCCGACACCGACTACTTGAGGGAGCACTACAATAAGTTTGAATATTATTATATTTGTATTCATAGCAAATGCACTAAATTTTTTAAAAACAGTAAGTATTTCGAATTTTTTATAGACTAACATATACAAGCACAATAGGTACAAGCATTGTGTTACTTCTTTGTTTTTAAGGCGGTTAAAAATAGCTTTTATACTTGCTACGGATTTAGGTCATACGCTTATTTACGGCAACTGTACACTTACGGCCAAGGACAAGGGCCTACAGCATATTGGGCACGTATTTAGGTTTCAGATTTCGAACTGCGTTCGATTTCACGAAATTACTTCATTTACAAGTGCGCTTGACTTGACGATCGCTTGTGTTTTGTTTGCAAGACTTGATCCACCATTTTGTTGTTTTTTATGTTAATTGTCGATCTTTTATTTAATGTCGTTGCTGATGTCCACTGTTTGTAACACAATGATGAATTAAATTCTTAATTAAGACTCAGGGAAGTTGAGAGAAAAGAAGTGGATACTATTACCTTAGATCGGACTGTTGGGTTTAAAATATAATTATCATCAGCAATTTATAAGGCCCCACTGCTGAGGCACTGGCCTTTCTTATGGATGAGTAAGGAGAATGGGCTACGACCCACCACGCGGGCCCAATCCAGATTGGTGGGTATTAACGACTGCAAAATGAAGCCGGGACCAACGGCTACGTGCCTTCCGAAGCACGGAGGAGCTCGAGATGAAAAGTTTTAGGTCACCATCCAGTGGCGGCCCATTGCGAAAGTTGCTTAATTTCAACTATCTAAGTCGTGGGCCACACTGGAGCGGCGCGTCTTGCGTCTGCGTTGAGCGGGAAAAACAAATATATTGAGACGGACAGGAGGGGCCACACTGGCGCGTCCGGCGGTTGGCGCGACCAGCGCGGAGGAAATAGTACGTGTTCGCGCGTCCTGCGGATCCGCAGGTCGCTCCAGTCAAGTGTGGCCCACGACTAAGGCCGAGCACGCCAACCACTGCGCCACAAGTCTCTTCTCAAGGTTTTTTTTTTTTCCTGGTTTATCTGCAATCAGTGCATTCACTTTTAGCAGATCTGTTGCATGCTTTTCTCATTTAGAGTGTGTCCTCCAGTGAGAACATCTACTCATAATTCTTTACATTATGTGATGTCTTTTCTTTTCAGGCGTTTAACATAGCTGGATATTGTGAGCTGTCTTGCAAGGGTATTGGGGTGGGCTTCTAGCCGTTTCCTGTATGTAGTCCTGATATTAGTGAGTTCTTCCCTCACTGTGAGCATTTCCAGGTGTTCGTGAATCTCAGCATTAGTCACATACCAAGGGACATTACTGATTGTTCGAAGAATTATGTTCTGCATTCTTTGTATTCGTATGATGGAGGAGTTACAAGCACTTCCCCACAGTTGAAGGCCGTACATCCATATAGGTTTCAGGATCGACTTGTACACTAGTAATTTGTTGTCAACTGACAGGTTGCTGTTTCGGCCTAGCAACCACAGGAAGCTTTTGTATCTAATATTTAGTTCATCTCGTTTCTTCTTGATGTGCTCATTCCATGTCATACGTCTATCAAGATGAAGACCGAGGTATCTGACAGAGTTCTGGTGAGGAAGGGTGGCGTTTTCTAGTTTCACCGAGGGACAATTGCCTTTACGCAGGGTGTAGGTAACATGCACTGATTTTGACGTACTAGCTTTAATCCTCCAATTTCGGAGCCATTTGGTCGTCTCATCTAGGCCTTCCTGTAAAATTTTTGAGGCTATTATTGGGTCCTTGTGACTAGCCAGGATTGCGGTATCATCAGCGAATGTAGCTGTAGTTATGGTATCCGAGCAAGGGAGGTCAGCTGTGAAAATTGTGTAGAGTACAGGGCCCAACACTGACCCCTGAGGAACACCCGCTTGTATTTCAAAAAATTTCGACGTGGTTTCACCTTCTTTGACTTGAAACAGTCTTCCTGATAGATAAGAATTAAATATTTAAAAATAGCTGTGAGGAAGGTAACTTTTAATTTTGCATAGCAGGCCCTTGTGCCAGACTCTATCGAAAGCCTGTTGTACATCCAAGAAGACTGCAGAGCAGTATTCTTTTTCTTCCAGTGTCTTTCTTATCTTGTCGCAAACTCTATGAACCTGTTCCACAGTGGAGTGTTGCTGTCTAAAGCCAAATTGGTGGCTAGGTATGATGCCATTATCTCTTAGTATAGGAATAACTCGCCGGAGAAGGAGTTTTTCGAAGACCTTTGATAATATTGGTAGCAGACTTATAGGTCTATAGGATGTGACGTCACTGGGTGGTTTTCCATCTTTATAGATCATGGTTATTTGGGATACTTTCCATATTGCAGGAAAATGTTGAACTCTTAATATCCCATTATATATTGTAGTGATGTAAGTTATAGCTGTTCGAGGCAGTTGCTTAATGATTTCTTTGGTTATTAGGTCAAAGCCCGGCGCTTTTTTATCCTTTAGCTCCTTTATTACTCTCCATACTTCCTGTACTGACACAGGTGTTGGTGGTAGGTCCATTTGGAAGTCTTCCTTTAGAGTTGCATCCACTTGGTCATCAAACTCTTCGTCCACAGAATCATTTGGGTGGAACACTTTTGCTAGATGTTCAGCAAATAGGTCTGCTTTTTGCTGTGGTTTTCTTATCCATCCTTTAGCGTACTTCAATGGTGGTTTAGCAGCTTGCGGTCTATCAAAACCCTTGGTTATTTTCCAGAGCGAACAGTTTGTTGACTCTGTAGCAGTTAGGTTTTCCAGCTTTTCTTGAAATGAATTATCATGCCAGTTTTGCAATAGCGACTTCAGATTTTCTGCAGCTCTGTTAAAATTGGTTTTATCTTCAGTAAGTCTACTTAGATGCCATACTCTTCGAAGTCTTCTTTTTTCTAGAACAGTTTTTTTATTTCTAGAGTATAGTTATTTACTCCACTACTGTTGCGGGTTTGGATTTCAGGAGTACTTATCCAGCATGCTTCTTGTATCAGCGTCGTTATATATTTAGCGGCTTCATCTATATCTTCAGGTGTTTTGAGGGCCATTTTCATGTTAATTGATTCCTCAATGTGCTCTCGGAATGTGTTCCAGTCTGTAAGTTTGTTACACAGCCTTATTGATTTTGATACCTCTATCAGGTTGGTACTTACTGTCAATAATACCGGGGTGTGGTTAGAGGAGCCGTCATAACAGGACTCGGGTTTCATATATAACTTCGATAGACCTTTGGAAATGAAGAAGTCTATTAGATCTGGCACCTTCTTGGTATCAGTCGGCCAATGAGTAGGTTCTCCTGTGGATATGGCAATTAAATTGTTTTTATCTAAGCTCAGTTTTAGCTGTTTGCCTCTGGCAGTCGTTAATCTGGAGCCCCAGTAAGTATGTTTGGCATTCCAATCTCCGCCTACAATGTAGCGGTGTCCCAGAGTGTCGAAGAAATCGGAGTACAATGACTCAGTCATACTGTGTTTAGGTGGACAGTACACTGCTGATATATTGATGTCTCCTGTTTTGTCATGGACAGTAATCGTGGTAGCTTGGATGTGCTCAGTTTCATAGTTAGGCATTTGATGATGTTTGATGGTCTTTTTTATGATGATGGCTGATCCCGCATGGCTTGTACCGTCTGGGTGGTTTGTAATATAGCAATAGTAGTCAGGAAACCTTATTATGGAATTAGCCTTACAGTGGGCCTCAGAGATAAGAAGAATGTCTAGTTTATGCTCAGACATTAGCAGTTTAACTTCGTGGTTATTAGAGGCAAGACCATTGATGTTCCAGGCCGCAATCCGTAGTGAGGTCATTTTGTCAGTTTGTCGACTAGTTTAGTTATGAGACTCATAAGAGTGCTCATTTGTTGAAGGATGATGTCAAACTTTTCAGTCTGTTTTATAATTATTTGTTCTAGGGTCGCGCGTTTATTTGGCCTGGGGTGTGAGTATTATCGAAAGTGTTCTGGGAAGTGGTGTTTATTTGGGAAGGTTTTACGGCTTCTGCGTAGGACAATCTCTGTTCGCGATTCTTTGGCACTGTACTAGTATTCAGTTCGTTCATCATTGGTGTTTTAGATGTAGTTTTGTTTCGTATTGGAGGGATATTGGTTTTTTGTTTTCTAGTTTGGATTTCTTTGTAGACTGTGCATCCCTTGTAATTAGCTGGATGTGGTCCATTACATAAGGCACACAGTGCTGGAGTGCTCCGATCACGTTTTTGACATTCGGATGTCTTGTGTGATTGCCCACATTTTACACACCTGTATGGTCTCATACAATAATTCTTGGTATGACCATACTGTTGGCATCTCTGGCACTGAACTATTGTATTCTTTTTTCTTGGTTCTTCTATGGTGACACTTTGGTGGTATATATATTTAATGTCTTTAATAACTTTATTGTTGGTACCACTAATCAGGTTAACAAAGAAGGTAGATGTCGGATTCTTGTTTGGTCCATATCTTGCATTTATTATCTCTCCAGTTACTATGTTTCCTGTTGCCTCTATTTCCTCCTTAATAATGTTCACTGGTGTAGATGGATGTAGGTTTTTTATTACAATTCGGAAGCATCAATTATCTTTCCGGTTAAAAGTGTGCCCTATCAGGCCTTTTTCTCTGACCAGGGAGATAAGTTTTTTATATACATCTATTTCTGCAGTACTAATCCTAAGTTGTGTTTTGTTGACAATTTTATATGTAAATTGATCTTTGTTGACTGCTGTTTCTAGGAGATTTGTTAATTCTTTTAGGTCTTCAATTCCATAGAGTATGATTGGTGGTGGTTTAGTTTGCTTCGTTGGTTTATCCGTTTCATCAGTTATATCAGTAGGTAATCCATCATAGCGATTTGATGTTACAGTGGTCGTATCTACAGGAGGGCTGGCAGATATCTTTCTTTTTTTATTCCTATTGCAGGGCACTTTCTGCCACGGGGGAGGACGTGGTGAGTCTGTAGGTGTTAGGGGCACATCTTTGGATTTAGTTTCTTCTGTAGACGGTTGTGTTGGACAACTTTCAATTGACGCAGATCTAGGTCTTTGTAAGAACAAGCCAGGATGGAATGCTTGTTGTACAAGAATTTTTCGGCCAGTAGAATTTTCTACCACGGGAGCTTGGTTTCCCACTCCAGTGGATTGTTCTTCCGAGGAAGTTGAAGATTTGTTTGATATTTCATTTGGTGGTTCACTCATATTATTATTCCCACGAGAAGGGTCGATTTATAAGGTCGCAGGTGAGGTTACGCCCATTCTCACCTGAAGGCGATACTCACGATGTTTGCCATGTCCATCGTGGTTGGCGCTAGTGGCTGGGATACCCCCCAGCCATTCATCCCTTCGGCACGGTCCACACCTTAGGATTGGGGTTATTTTTTATGGAGGTTGTCTTCCTCTTGGCCCAGGCGATTAAGCCAAGGCCACCGTTCTCACGAGACATGACCGCAAGTTTACGGTTTGTAGAAGTCATTTCCTACATCTACAGGAGCTAGGCCGCTAAGCCTGCCAAGTAGGTTAGTTGAACGCCGCCTACGACTCGGCGTCTGTTGTTCTTTAGCACCACCCAGGGGTCACGTGTAGGGTTGTGGTTAGGTAGCTCCTACGGGCGCGAACAACTTTGCCCCCCAAAAAGTCTCTTCTCAAGGTCTGTTTAAATATTTAATAATAATTGAAGAAAGCTTTTTTCTGAAATATAGCAAAGCTTATACGATTTCATTAATAGTAGGTACTTGAAACACTAAAAAAATTATTTGCTCTAAACACTTAAACTCGCAGTAGTTAGTACCTATCCATCCATCCATAAATAAAACCTGTGGCCTAGCAGTGGGGACATTAAGAAAGCTGACGATGATGATGACTAGGTAAATTGCATCTTCACATGTCGCTAAACTACTGATGTAGCAAATCTGCCCCAATGTGTTTCTTCATCATTCAGGATTCTCTAAACATTATTCCAGAAAATCGGCCAAGTGCGAGTTGGACTCGCCCATGAAGGGTTCCGTACCCACTTAACGTACCTATTGCTTCAACCTTGCCAAAATTCCACTATAATTTTTCGTCAGCAAAATATAACTTTGTTTTTCATAGAGTTTGTTTTTTCTAGATTTTTCACTCTTTTATTTCAAAAGTTAGAGGGGGGGTGGACACATTTTACCACATTTACCATCTTTCAAAATATTGACTTTGAGAAAAAATGGTTTAAGAAACCTTTATGAAAACCTTTATGAGAAACCTTTAAACTCCTTAAAAGCGCTCCAGGGATGTAAATTTGATAAAAATTTAAGATAACTACTTCTTGCAAAGGCTTAACTATTCTATAAAGGAATATTTAGATGATAAATTAGAAAATTAAAGCTATAAATAAAATGTATGTATATTGTAAATTATTGTTAGTAAAATAATTTTAAGATGGTTTTTTAAAAAACTGTGTTACACTCCTATTGCAATATAAAATTGTGTCAATAAGTATCATTAGTTACTTATGTATTTTGCCGTGCCCTTACAGGGCTCTTGTTTGTGACCTTAAAATGTATGTACACCTTTTTATACAACAAGATGCAAAAAAACGAATATGAATATGAATATGTAATTTTAAAGACCTATCTATAGATACCCCACACAGATATGTTTAATTTAAAATATATTTTTAAGTATCAGTTCTATGTATGGAGAGCCCCCTTCAGCGGGAGAGCGGTTCATAGAATACATCTATCAAGTTTCAACTGTATGATCTTAATAGTTTTGGAATAAAGTGGCTGTGACATACGGACGGTCGGACGGACAGACAGACAGACAGACATGACGAATCTATCAGGGTTCCGTATATTGCCATTCGGCTACGGAACCCTAAAAAGCTAGTGAATTTGTAAAAAGCCTTTACATATGGATGACTACAATTAAGAACAAAAATGATTTCGTCGTTTTCTGCGCCGATGTATTAATAAGGTAGAGCATTGGCAGTCTTATAGATCGCTGTAATTATAAAAGTAAAAGACCATGTCCCTACTAGACCGGTTCCGACGCTGACATTTTCTAGGCACCCTGTGTTCAAAGTGTTAAAGTGTTAAAAATTTTAATCAGTTTCATTTAAGTAACGTCCAATAAATATCGTCTTTGTTCGGCCTCAATTAAAATTAAATGACAAAAGCTCATTTTTATACCTACAAGCAGCGACATCAATATTATTATGAAATTAAGGTAATACCTACCTACAGTTACTTCAAAACTACAAACATACCTACTATATGATTGGATGGTAATAAAAATAACAAATTTTATAGAATTTCATAAAAATATTCTTGGAAAATATAAAAGCTCAACACTATAATTACATATCCTAAAGTTACAGTCCATTGAAGTATTTGATAGCAATAATAATTAATTTAAAATTACTCATTTCAGTAAATCTTGACCTTTTTCTACTTGGTTTTACCTGTGGAAAAGCCGTAATACTACACCAAGTGCGTTATTCTTCGAAGTTCAAAAAGTTTTAGTAACACAAACAAATGACAGGTATAAACTAAACCAATCGGTACTTCCACAGCCGTCTCTATCGTCTTCTACAGACGATAGAGAAGGCTGTGGTTCTTCCCAAGTTGTCACCGCGCGATCATATTGCTTTAGATTTGTTTTTTATGCTGATTTCCTCTAAGGCAAAGTCGCAGTATTAAAGGACATTTTTCATTTTCGGCTAGGACTTTGTACACTATTCGTAGGTACTAATAGTAAAAAATATAGTAATGTCATATGAAATATTAAAATTCTCATTGTCTTTCTGAATAAATGGTACAAAAATAATCTTTAAAATAAAAATTCTTTGCCATCTATGGTCACACCACGGTCACACTGGCAACCACACGATCGGAAACATTGATGTTACTGTACGAAAAAATGATGACATTGACGACTGATGATAAACTGTCACAGGGGGGTATAAGAAATTGGTTCAGATCAAGTGATCACCGCGCCTATTTCCTATTGAATTCAATATTAGTACCTATTCTACACTGATTTACGAAATCTAGGTCTAATATTCTTCAAATAAAAAAAAGTAACAAAAACTATGACAAAGGAGGCCGCAATCCCCAATAATTCCAAAATCAAGTGTTACAGGTGGGTATAAACAATCGGTTCTGCGCAAGTGGTCACCGGGCAGCTGCGCGCGCCGGTCGCGTGCCTCGCCGCACGAGCGCTGCCGAGCTCGCCCGACCGCTCACGACAACCAACCGTACGTCTGATTGGAGCAACTTCGTTTCCGATTGAAGTCGGCTGTGTCGGGTCAAGAGATCACAGGATAATTATTGGCTTACGAAAAATATTGTTCCGTTTCGATCAATATTTGAACTTAAAATGGTTTTGCTTATCAGTTTATTGCTATGATTTTAATTCACAGATTTTCAATATAATTCAAAACCTACTTAATCTAATTTGTATCACAGAATACAACTTTTAGTAATTCCTATTTCCTAAGTCTCAAATATATGTATAATATTATCATATCATCATATTTCTTTAATTCGAATACTGAAAGATTATCATCCACGTCAGTAGGTAGGCACTTACGATGTCAATTATTAAGATGTTCTTAACTTGTATTTATATATTTATCGGTATAAATAGGTGAGAACTTAGAGCAAAAACGCTCATCCTAAGTCCAAGGTTCGAACTAAGGTCTAAAAAAACTAAGACAAACCAAACGGTATAGTCGACTAACCCACTCAATTAGATGGACAACATAATGACGTGCAATTTGGTTGCAAACGGATGCGTCGCATAGTAACCGACAATTAATATGAAGGAATTAATGAGACTGTTGAGCGACAAAACGATTCGCGAATCCACAGGTGTTCAGCTTCCGCGGCATCTAGTTGTTCTAGAACAACAAGTTGGAACTTGGAACAATTAGTTTGCCGACGGAAACCTCCACCCATTATGGTTGCTGCTTCCCTTGCATTAACAAAAATTACTATTGCGATTTGATTTTGATGGGCGGGCAACACCGAAGACGTGCGTGATCCAGTTACACAGGAATTGTCTTTTTCAAATTAAATACTGCAGTGTGCACACACCGGCCCCCCGTTCTATGTTATTATTTTCTCGTTCGCGAAATGTAACACGAGTTGAGGCACGTGTGTTACAACCTTTTTTGTTATTTTAATTTTGCGACGTCCTGTGCTTTTATTACTTTTGAAAAGTTTGAACAAATATAATGTGTTGCACTCTATAATTAATATGTAATCTCTTTTTCCTTGTGATTTTCAATGTTAATACACCCGTTACAATAAATTGTGTTTTAAATTGATCCTTATCTGAACCTTTAAAAGTACTTCAAAGTGTTTTATTGGCATAGTAATAATAACTTTGGTATTAAATGGAAAATTCATCATAGACTTTCATGATATACTGTGCAATTGCAATTTTATAAGTATTGGTACACTGATTTAAAGTTAAATAGAAAAATACTTGAATAGAATTGAATTAACGCTGGCTATACAGCGTGTAAGAAGTATTTGATAAATTCGACGCTTCTCGTAACGACTCCGTAGCTCAGTGGTTAGAGCAGTCATCCGGATAGCGAAAGGTCGTGGGTTCGAAGCTAGTTGTGAGACGGGTCGATTTTTTCTTAATACTTAATTTTCCATTTTTCAACCATAAAAATTGCATTGTGAATGCAAAAAAGTAAAAATTTAAATAACTTGCCATAGTAGTTTCTTCTTTAGCGATTGTCAAATATCTGGAAAGGTATTTCTTTCGCGTGTGGGGGTAGTAATATCTTCACATTGATGAAATTAACGCTGGCTATACAGCGTGTAAGAAGTATTTGATAAATTCGACGCTTCTCGTAACGACTCCGTAGCTCAGTGGTAACGAAAGCGGTCGTGGGTTCGAGTCCCATCGGAGCTAGTTGTGAGACGGGTGGATTTTTTTTCTAAATACTTCATTTTCCATTTTTCAACCATAAAAATTGCATTGTGAATGCAAAAAAGTAAAAATTTAAATAACTTACTTGAATCAAACCAAATTGTCAGTTTTCCACCTTGAGCTTTCTGGAAATGAAAGTTAATATCTCAAATATACAGCGTCCTCTCAACTGTGAAGGTAGTGATAAGAATAAACACATTATTATTAATCCGGAAAGAAATAATTCGCATATGAAACGTATCACATATTATAATAAAGTTATTTAAATTAATCCCACGATTAAGATTATTTCAATTAAACGGTTAACTACTTACTCCATGAAAGCACGCACCAATTTATATTAATGAAAGTAAGAGTTACTTTCGCTGCTTATTAAAAAAGTAATTACGCGCGAAGATGAGCTTTGAGATCCCATTTTGACACAAAAGAAAAAAAATATCAGCAAAGAATTCTTTATAGATTCTTTTCATAGTTTCTAGTAATATAATATACTCTACAGATTCGTCTTGTATACATTAATAATATTATATTACTAGAAACTTTGAATAAACTATAAAGAATTAAACTTTTTCTTCTCTTACTTTCATTCTATTTAACACAATATTCTACTAGCGTGAACTTTTTGATATAAAAACCGTGCTTTGCGAAGTTTTGGTCCTAAGATTAAAACTTTTTAGGTTTGTATCTTCATCAGTTTTCCTTTCATTATTTAAACAATAAGTTTTGTATTTAGATAATTTTTTTATTGAATATAATTTCTCATCTCTTTACTGTCAAAAATTGGTGTCTTCCAGCTTGGAAAACTATTTGATTTCATACTGCTGTCTCATAATTACTGCTGATAATCAAGTGTAATGTAGAATTTAGTGCGTTTTGCGAGATAAGCGCTGCACTTCCTTCGAGATTTTAAATCATTTTTATGCATTCGCAACGCAATTAATTGATTCTGCAACTTTATGAAAAATGTGATAGTAAAAAACTAACCAACCTCTGAACAACTAAGCTACCGAAAGGCTTAGTTGGTCAGAGCATCGGGCCGGATTCCCAGAGGCGCGGGTTCGAATTCGAATCCCGCCTGAAAGCTACTTGCATGGCTCGTGGCTTTTTATTATTATTATTATTGAACACTTTTTGCACAAAAAAGAATGTACGGAGGCGGACTTAATGCCTTAGGCATTTTCTACCAGTCAACCTTAGGGTGATGTGGAGTCTATGATGTGGTAGGGTGCTCAACCAGCTTATAGAAGAAAAAAAAGGAACAAGAAGAATAATGTATACTCTTTAAAATAAAATATATTACAATTGCGATACTTAAGAAATATAATATAATACTATATACTACAAATAAAATATAATATAAATATTAAATCATAATTAAATACAATATATATGCATATATATGTATATATATATATATATATATATATATATATATATAGATAAGTAATAAGTTAATAACAAACACCAAGTTTTAAGAACGATCTGCTTGTTCTGTTAAAAATTTGCGCAACTTTGTCTTGAACGAATACCGACTGGTGGACAATCTGATATCTAAATGGAGCGCGTTCCACAGTAGAATTACAGTAGAATTTACTATCACATTTTTCCTATAAGCGCTTCCTTTGTTTTACGTTCAACAACTCATCATTGTTATTCAACACTCTTTGTCTTCTATCGATTTATACCTTACTTGTAGTTTCCCAAAGTTTTACCCGCGTGGTACCCGTTCCCGTGGGAATATTGAGATAAAAATTTAGCCACTCTAAGGAAGAATGTAGGTTTGTAATGATAAAAGAATTTTTAAAATCCAAATCTATTTTAAATTTTTGAGTTTATCCATTACAAATATACCTAAAAATTAAAATCAAATCTATCCTCGTTAAAGTATAGTGGTTTACGACTTCATCATCATCAGCCATTTAAAGTCCCCAATGCTGGGGCACTGGCAACGACGGATGGATAAGGAGATGGAAGTTTCGAGTAAGTAATCATAATAGTCTATTCATATTTTTTTCTTTTGGATAGTTAAGTTAATGTTATTTATGAAAATAAAAACAAAATCACAGTTTATATTTATGACTAATTTATTTACAGGCTCAACTCGCTAGTTGATACTGGAAATGTACGTTTTTCAATAGAAACAATTATTTCAATATAAAATCTTATAATATTAGGAATCTGTCTTAGGGTGCTACATCTATCTATGTACACTAGAAGTCTTTGTCTCAAGATTTTCAAATTATATTTTACAATCCTTGAACTCTAAATACCTTACTATAAAATAGGTAACAGTCCAAAATAAAAAGAGTCTTAATATCATTTAGAACTTTCTAGAACTATACTATGGCTAGTGACTAGTTAACAATTATAAACTATTTAATACTAATTCGATACCTAACTGGAAGTATTAGTATCTACGCAAAGGCTAAATTAAGGCACAGCGTTTAAGATCACTTAAAATGTAATTAAATGCTCGTGTGGAACTAATGTTCGTTTCAGTCTTTGTTTGCTATTTCATCAACGTATGAAATGCGGGTTAAAGGATTTTCGTTCGGTGCTCGCTCGAAGGAATGCATCGATGGGGTCGTCGTTATAGGACACCATTATCCCCTCTCATTAGGAATATACTGATTGCGCTTAATTAGAGGTTCTCTCGGAGTCCATCGCGGTCCGTCGTCGTTCAGGTTCCTCTCAAGGAATACTTGTTTTTTTCACAAGTTGCTCAATGGCCGCACTTTGATCACCGTAATGCACGGCTCCTGTGAAAAAGAGAGAAATCTTAATTACTATCAAATATTGACAAAAAGCTTCCGCTGATAACTGCAGTTCCTCAGAGCTTTGATTATTTTAGGTATCGGAATTGTAACAAGTATGCCATTGTGAATTATGACGCGACCGCTCCCATATAGTGAACATGTATCACCAGATGTTTGCTTAGAGCTTAGCAAATATTGTAACACGTGTGCCTCGCTCGCCGCCCTTCTATTTCCTCTTAAGATTTCGTCTTCCGGCAAAATAAATTTACGTTTAGGTATAAGCCCATATCTTTTTTATGATATTCAATTTGACTTTTTAGTTACGCTGCTACCGTTTTGCGAAATCCATCAATTTTGACCATATGGTGTGCTGAGAGGTCCTTTTGACCGGATGCTTATGTTTATGGCCATATGCGAAAACAAAACCTGTTTCCACTTAAAGGAATAGAGACTACTTTTACGAGCCTTCTTGTTATGATAGACCACTTTATATGTGCAATTTTCTTACTCCATGCGGGGTAAACCACAAGATTATTAGAAAAATAATTGCCGTTTCGCGCAAATAAGAAATGCGGGTCCCTCCTTTTTTTAAGCTTAGAAAAAGATAACCTGTTGGATATTGCACAAAAAATATTCTCTTAGATCCTTTTGAGGCAGTATATTTGGAGATTCGCCATTGTCGGCGACAGCTATTGTGTCCTTCTAATTTAACAATGAGCAGATAAAGTCTATCCGAATGGTTCAATGCGCAACCATAATGGTATTTATGTGTTTGCTTTATGCCTGCAGGATGGAAGGTCGTGTTCCATTCAAATTGTGCAATATAAAAGCATATAAGTCGACGGGGACGTAACCGTGACGGATAGGATAGAAAAAAATGCAGCACCTATTTTCGTAACTACCTGACTCTAGTAAAGATTCCTCAAAACCGAGAATTCTTAATAAACTAGATTCATGACACACATTAAAGTAGGATTTTTACGTATAAGAACCACTCGCATTATCAAAAAGTGTCGCGACTAATGTAAACATTTTGATAAGGTTTTATCAAAGCTCCGAGGATTATCTCTACTAAGTAAATATTCTCTAAGGTTCCATTCATGAAATATCTCTACAATTTAAAATTAGATCAAAGGTTGACATTGAAAATAAGTTTGCAAATAATTTAGATAAATGAAGCTTACCTTCGTTCATTGTTGCTGCCACCATGATATGACGTCTAGAAGTTCTTCATCTTCAGGACTCATAGGTTCGTATGAATCATAGGCATCGTGTGAACTAGGTCCCGGTGAGCTTTCCGAGATCAGGGACGGCGCCGGTGAGTGCGATTCTTCAGACATCGGAGGTGTTTGTGGACCACTCGTGTTCATACCCAAGGTCATTTGGGAATCTGAGCATCCTTCGTCACTTTCTTCGAGTAACCGCTTCAGACTCCTGATGTATTCCACTGCTAGTCTTAAAGTGTCCACTTTGCTTAATTTTCGTGAAGCTCCCCTACCTCCAGCGAGGGCCGCGGATACCGCCGAAGGGATGTGTTGACGAAGTGCCGCAAATCCATTGTTGACTTGCTTCACTCTGTTCCGCTCCCTGGCGTTCCTCCTGGCCACGGAAGCCGGCTGAGTTTGATAAGGCTGGTGAAGGTAAGATTTCTTCTTGCACCGGTTGGGATCGACCGGAGCAGGAGCGAGCCTTCGGGGTGCGGTCGTCTGCAGGTGCATCAATTTTTGATCTACACCGAGATTTTGATAAGCGTGTATGGCTGCCATCGGCATCGCGAACGTAAACTAGTCAAGTGTATCGAGAGAGCACGTGTGCGTGCAGCGCGGAGGTCGCCGGTGGATTGGCGGAGGTGGCGCGCACCCCCGACGCTAAGTAGCGCGCGCGCTGCGGCGGCGGCGGCGGGTGGCGGGGCGGCGGCTGCGCGCGCGGCGGTGGGGCGCGTGCCGGGCGCGCGCTCCCGCACGGGCCGGACTCAGCGCCGCGGCCTGCGCTTGGCCTGCGCTCGCGACGCGCGACCGGCTCTCGCCGTGCACCGCCCGCTCGCTACTTGTTGCGCTCCGATCAAAATACACCGGCGCTTATTATGCCATAGAGCATAAGCTCGCGCCGCTATTGTTGCACGTCGTTGCGCGTAATTATCCCGTTCATTACCTTGTTCGGAAGACGGGATCTGTTCACGTCGTCTATTTAGAAGTCGTTAAGGAGAATAGGCGCTGTAAACGTATCGGCGACTATATTGTTTTATTAATAGCACGGAGCTTTTGTACCCCTTAATAAGGTTCATAAGCTTTTTTGTTAAATTGATCATTGTTAACAAGAAAGTCAAAACCTGAATATTTTAAATTATGCAGTACGTAACGTACTTAAATAAAACATTTTGCAGAGCTTTATTATTTCTTGATACAAAATGTTGTGTCCTGATTTTTTACTAGATTATCTTAATTTTTTTAAGTGAATAAAACAAAAGAATACACACTTCTTTGTATGTAATTACTACAAAAAGTTATTTCTGTATGACATCATAATTCTTCTTAAATAAAATTAAGAGGCTGAAAACCCACCACATCGCTACCAAGAGAAAAAAAAATCTCGTCGGTTTCACCTAAAAATACTGTTCCCTTGCATCTGAGGCGTCAGGTTATGGCAGGTGGGGCGACGTGTGCCGTGTTGTTGTCGCCTGCCGTCAAACATTGCGGTCCGGTGTGAGGTTTTTACAATGTTTATACCTTGCTTTTAAGAGTTAACTTTTTTGGAAATTTTAGTACAATAATTACCTACTTTAAGTTTTCATTGAACATGGTTTTGACATGTCATTTTATCATTTCATGGTGCACAGAAATATAATGTTATATTAAAAACTGAAGCAGATACGCAATTTTGAACTTCCAGTTCACACTTTTGATAATATCATGTTTTTTATTTACATATTAATACTAAAAGAGGTAATCTTTGTTTGGACGTTTGAGGTTATCTCTGGTACTACAAAGCTATATTGTATTTTAATCAACAACGGTATAACACTTAGCCTTCATCACACCTGATGTTGTGATAATAAGGTTGAAGGTGGAAGCACACTACTCCCGGAATCCCCAATCACTGAGGAACTGGCCATTTTATATCTAACTGCCGGAACACAATAATGCTGAAAACATTATTGTAATAGCGCCAGACTTAGATAAGATGGTGGTAGATAGCCAGGCGGACTAAGAACAAGTCTTACCACCAACCAAACCGAATACAATACTCATGTACCCCCACTGGGAATCCAACTTGGGACCTCTGGGTCTGTAAACTAAGTGAACTAAATAAACTAGTGGTGTAACGAATATGATTTTTAAAGCATTCGCGAAAGCGAATGTGGATGCGAATATTTGCCGAGACCATTATTCATAATTCATGCAAAGACCTAGACTCTGAACTTATTGTACATATTAATTATCCATCGTTATGTCGTTTGTAATTGTTAAACTCATTAACTACTGAACCGATTTTGATAATTCTTTCACCAGTAGAAAGCTGCATTATTCCCAAGTGACATAGGCATATTCTATCCCAACATTCCCACAGGAATGGGAGGCTCTCGAGCAAAACCGCGTGGAGCCACTTAATAATAATAAAATAATGCTACACCTGCCGGTGTTTCATAATTAAATGATATGGTTTTAGAAAAAATCGACCCATCTCACAACCAGCTCTCTAACCACTGAGCTACGGAGTCGTTGGTTAGAGCAGTCGCCCGGACAGCGAAAGGTCGTAGGTTCGAGTCCCATCGGACTGGTTGTGAGACGGGTAAATTATTTTCTAAATACTTAATTCTTAATTAAAATACTTAAATTTTTCAATAATAAAAATTGCATTGTGAATGAAAACAGGTAAAAATTTAAATAACCTGATATGGTTTTATTTGAGGATATCAATCTTATATCAATATACTAACGCCATCTACGTTCAACCCCTAATAAATGTTGCCCTAATCAATTCAACCACCTAGAAAGTTGCTTATCTTTTCCTATAGATAGCGCCTGCGGGCTGCGCACGAGGGGTTGCTTTTGAGGGTGGTGATTCAACCATCACTTTCCGGATAGCGATTATTGGATTTCTAACAAAATCTAATAGATGGCAGTGACATTATGGTAGGTAAATATTCTCTTTTATTTCACCATAAAAAAAGATTCAAATATTTATTTGTTTAGAATTAATTTATACTTAATTATTTATCTTGATATATTTTTGTGTCAAGTATTTATTTTGCAGTCGACCGTTCGCAAGACAGTTAGTTCAACTACGATCTATCGAAGACCGATATTTTAGTGAGCGATTTAGGCGAACTCAATGTCGTCGGACAATAACCAATTTGGCGCAAGAGTACGGGTTCTGCCTTCTGCGCCAGAGGTCTTGGGATCGATTCCTGATCAAGACAAATATTTGTGTGCATGAGAATATGTCTATTTTCTGTGTATATTAAATGTGTATATATTTATCCGTTATTCTAGTTTCCATAATACAGTGTTTTACTGAAAACAACTTATGAGCTAGATAATTGGTGTAATTGCACGAAATTTATTATTATTTATATTTAATATGCTGCCTACTGTTCTGGTTCTAAAATAGCTTAACTTATAATGTTGTCAAAAAATGCTTTTAATAACTTTATTTTCGGGCATACTCTTAGCTTAAACCTCTTTGCTCAAAGAGAAAAACAAAAGTAAAACATTTCACACTTTTCACGAAATTAAGAAACAGTAGTTAACATTAACAGCCAATTAGCGTTTCGATACAGTAGTGGCTTAATGTTCCGTGTGTGATGCATGAAGCGTTTAATTAAAAATATAATAAACATCGACTGGCCATTATTGCTTCAAGGTAGATTAAGCTCGTCTTTGGTAAACAGATAAAATCGGTGTTCAATTTAACGAGTTAACAATAATAACTGACGTAGCGTAGGATTTACTTAAGAAATATTACCTACCTTCTAAAAGTTGTAAATGAGTTTATTATTATCACATTTCATAGTGATAGTATTTTTGTTGGAGACTATTATATACAAAGAAAAAAAAACCTATTAGGCTTTATAAATAGTGAGTCGTAATTGTTATTAAATTTTGCAATTTTTCTGTAAAATGGGTAGTTCACGTCAAAACCTCAAAATAAAAAAAACATCTTCACGATAATCTGTATAGGTAATAAAAAAAACTTCAGACTTTTCAATGAATGGCAGTTGGCTCAACTTTTTGCATGACTGATACATTTCTGACGCATAAATTAAAAATTAAGATGTGCCCCAGATTCATTAATGGATGCTAATAATTTCTTTACAGCGACAATATTCAAATCTCAATAAAGACAATGTGTAATTTAATTTTGATTGATAATTTAATTGGATCAAATGGGTCGAGTTAATGGATCGAGAAAGGCAGTCATTTCAACCGGGAGCATTCGGTTTTTGCTCACACGAGACATTATCAATAGGTCTCCACGGTAATTATGCTGCCACTCGTTGGATTTATTGTCATTTTTAATAACCGCATCGGTTTCTCGAATTATTCTCGACCACGCTCAGAAAAGCGCTATTAAAATAATTTATACTAACAGCGGCCACAGGACGAGAGGTATTCATGTAAATAGTTATTTAATATGCTCGTTAATAAATTTCGCCGCGGCCGACTATATTTACATCGGAGTCGTATTTAGTTTTAGCCTTACAAGCAATACAAATGATAATACCACGTCTGGGGACACAGACGGATACCGATTGTCATCGAAACAAACGTGGTCCGACGCTTTCTCTTGTGAATAACGTTGTGTTGCTGCAATAACTTCTACGGCTAGAGACCTATCATTTACGAAATAACAATCGCAAATAAAATGCTACGGGTGGGTACGAGTGTTAGTGGCGTTGGTGGGTGCAAACTGCAAGCAATGCGGGGTGTATAATTTCCGTCTGCTGATGCTTGCGCGGTTGCCGTTCCACAATATATCACGCGCCCGCGTTGCCTGCCACACTGTATAATTCGTGTAATTTATAGGGTACCTTGGACTAGTAGCGGCAGCCGACGCGGCTAATAGCGCGTAACCACGCGACAGGCGCATTCGCGAATGCACGCAGTCAACGATGAGCAGTGAACTATTTCGATTCGAGTCTCAAAAACTATGTTATTAAAAGCTTTTTAGCTGCCATGATACGATGCTTCCCAAACGCGTTTAATTAAACCGGAATGTCGTATACTCACAAATAGCTTGACATTATTAATGATAAAATTCTGATGCTGAGAAAAATGAAATTGATGTATTTTAGCAAAGCTAAATAGACTCAATCCTCTAGTAAGCCGATAAACGCTAAAATAAATATATGTAGCTTTCTTCCGCAAATAATCACAAAACTTGCACCTTCACCGATCACTCAGCTCGTGTAGAGTAGTGTGATCGGTGAAGGTGCAAGTTTTGTGATTATTTGCGGAAGAAAGCTACATATATTTATTTTTCACAATGGTTAGGGACTTCCGCCAAGTGACGCCTGATTCAATCAAATGCTAAAATAAATACTATGCGGTAATTGTTTGATAAGAAGTAAGAAACGAGCCATAAACACTTAAAAATGTAAATCTGCAATGATCACGTAGTCATACTAAACCAAATAATAAATTGTGTCCAAAGCACTTAGAACTTTCAAGTTTCTTCTTTTTGCCATTTCAAAGTTGTTACTTTGTTTTTGAGTGACAACTAACTTACTCGACCGCTAGTAGGTACAAAGATTCCCAACTGCACCTTTTGCTTTACTCTCATAGAGCCCCCGGCCACACTATCAGAGATGAGCATTTGATTAAATGGCCCCTCGTGATGCGAATGCGCGCCGGCTAAGTATGAGAAAGACCTAGCGATAGTTACGCAAATGAATGTTTGCATTATCGTTGCAATTTTATCTTTCTTGTGTATAATCGCCACGTAGCTTCTTGATACACGGATAATTTACCTTGATGTGTGTAATGTGATGGACTGGTTTTGCAATTACCTACTAAGAATAGGGTATTTGACTGAGTTTTTTTATTGGCTTAAAATGTTAATTAAAATGGTAGCAACACAATTATATAATTATAACAAATATTTTCAAACATCTTGCATACTTTCAGCGATATAGAGCATCAAACTTTCAAATTGGACAAAGAGAGCGCTACCAGCTAGTGACGGCACATACTGGTAGCGCAATCCTCTCGCCATAGAAAATTTTGTTTTTGAAAGAGACAGCAAGAGTCACAATTAAATAGCTCATAATTCGCTTGTTATAATACAAATTGAATTTCTTTATTCACATTTGTTATTCAATAATGTTATATTTCTGAATGTCACAATTAAATATCTACATTTCAACAACAGTCAAATACCCTATTATTTATTTTATTATTATAAGGATTTAGTACATCGTTTTTAAACAATTGATGACCTCCGTGGCCGAGTGGTGGTACGCACCGGTTTTCAAGGTGCCGCTATCTCTAGAGGTCCCGGGTTCGATTCCCAGTCGGATAAATATTGAAAACAAGCTTTACAAATTATTTACTCGGATCTGGGTGTATGTGGTAATACCCGTCGTTGTTTCCAATTTCCATAAAACTAGTGCTCAAGCTACTACAGTTTGGTATTGGAACAATGTATGTGATGGTGTCCGTTATTTTCCACCCGCGGCTTCGCCCGCATGGGCTACACGAAGTTATCCCGCGGGATAAAAAGTAGCCTATGCTATGTTCCTTTTCAGGCTACAAAGTATCAGTGTCCCAAATTTCAGCCCAATCCGTTCAGCCGTTTTGGCGTGATTGAGTAACAAACATACAAACATCTGAACTTTCACATTTATAATATTAGTAGGAAGTAGGATGAGATAGAATATCGGTAGCTCTTTAAAACACTATGTATGTATTTTATGTCAAGACAACCACTAAATAAATAAAATAATGGTTAATATGGTTTTAGGGCACAATTTTAATAAATAAATATTAAACGATTAAATAATAGTATGTCAAAGCTTATTTGATTTTATGAGAGACATAACCGCCTCTGTGGTCTAGTGGTTCACACCACCGATTTCAGACCAAGAGGTCCCGGGTTCGATTCCCAGTGAGGGTACATATTGTACTCGGTTTGGTTGGTGTTAGGACTTGTTTTCAGTCCGCCTGGCTAGCTACCACCATCTTATCTAAGTCTAACGCCATAACAATGATGTTTTCAGCATTATTGTGTTCCGGCAGTAAGAGATTAGATACCCAGTTCCTCAGTGACTGAGGATTCCGGGAGTAGTGCGCTTCCACCTTCAGCCTTATCACCACTTAACATTAGGTGTGATGAAGGCTAAGTGCTACCCCGTTGTGGATAAAAAATAGACATCATACTATTCGGGGTACCTACCTCTTTTAAAATCTCAACTTTTGTACCTTATTTAAAAGTGTGGTATGTTGGTACTAACAAATGTATTTTTTAAATAATTTATACCTAAAAGGAGTCGTAATGATGATTAAATCGTTTAAAAGTACCCGCTAAAGCATCTTAACAATAAGATTAAACGTATCCGAAAATGTACCAAAAATCTCGGGCGTTTTCGGTATGCTGAAACTTAATTTTTGTACTTAAACTTTATATCACGACTGTACGAATAGGGTTCCCACCGAAAGAAATAATATTTTTATTTATTTTCGTAGCTTGAGGTCTGCGCATTGCAACTTTTACTTTTGTTTCATTCACTAACAGTGCGGTCATTATTCATTTATCAAACGAATGGGTTAGCTTCATCAAGGCAATATCTCGACGATCTCGAACGTGGATCGTGTTTAATATTAATTATTGAATTTATTTCGAGGTGCCGATTGAAGAAATGTTTGCTTACTATTTATGTGACTAGCGAACATTGGTAAGGACAAAGTTACAGAAATAAAACCAATGGTTGCAATGGAGTGATTCATGGGGATACAACGAGCGTGTGCGGTATACCTTATAGAGGCTTAAGTGTAATTAGAGACACTATCGATATTTATAGCTAGTGTGAGTAACGACATGACATGGTTGAAAGTCACCATGTTACATCTAATTTTTATATAAGCAATAAGTTTCAAGTCAATATGGTTTGTTCAAAATTCAATAAAACTAAGGAATAGAAGTACAGATATATTCATTTTATAAAGATATGTATATTGACTTCAAAAACACCTTTTGAACCTTTCGCAGTGGTTCTGGGACATAACTATGTCAAACTGTCCTTGTATCAGAAAATCCAGCAATTTGCCTTACGAGATTTATTTATACTCTCACATTTAATAAGTTAAATGAACACGTCCACACTTAAACGCCTAACTTCAAATCAAACATCCCGAAGGTTGAAACAACTTACTTCATGAATTACGCGTGTTTGCCAAATTGACTTCCGGTACGTTCGTAACATTGTGTCTTTAAAGTTTCGGCCACTTAAATTAGAGGGCTCAGCAAAATTATCCATATTTAATGTGTGACTCTAATTTCGCCGGGAGGATTGCCGCTGGCGAATATTACTTGTTTGTTATTAGTCTAGGGCTGTCAGTATAGAATTAAAGTTGGTGAATCATCACTTAAATGACAACGAATTTTTTCACGTTAGAATTTTGTTGAAACATTAATGATTTTGCCGTATTTTTATTTGAGAAATGATAAAATTTTTTAATCAAATCTAATAAGAATATTTTCAGAGGAAGCCGATCACCCTTATGTCTCATAAAACACTTTTCTTATTTGACTACATATCAAATAGAAATCTTATAATATCAGACTCACATAATTAATGCATCTTTCTTGTTAGATATATTTCTTAGAGTAAAACTATCACAAGAATATACAAGATATTTATCAACAAAGTGGTAGGAAAGCCCACAAACTTTTTTTCTGTATTATCTGTTCAATACAGGATTGGCTAAAAAATTTAAGTTTGGACAAAACTATTTTAATCGATTAAAGAACATGTCACGCGAAAGTCAAAATTTATGTGTTTAATCACATCTCTCACAAATTTTTCGCTGTGCACAATCAATCCAACAGTGGGCAGATTGAAGACCTTGCAAGCACATTAGTCACATTATAAGTTACGATATATATATTTTAATGGGGATAATTAAACGGTGCGTGGCAACCCTAATTTAGATGGCCACGTGTGTTTAATCACGGCGAGGGACGGCATCAATTAATATTTTCCGAGGAACATTTTTTTTCGTCATCGGAGTCGCGCAGTATGTAGTTAGCAGATACGAGATTTTTTTTTCTCTTGAGCGTATATTTATTTTGTAAATACTCTTTTTGTTATTATATTGGTTGAGTGCTTATTATATTGGTTATAATTATAAATCAATATTTGTCTCTGTTTGTCCGTGTGTATGCGGCCTACGAATGTTATGTCATCTTTTCAGTCTAGATCAAAAAGTTGTATAGGTAAACATAGATATTATGTTGTTTAAAATTATAATTAGTTATAATACTGATTACAGATATTTTACGAAAAATTTTAGTCTACTACAGTTATTTTATCTTATTAGTTTATTGTAAAGTTTCTGAACATAACAAATTATGTTTTGCCTTATGATACTCTTTAGAAATGCATTTCAGTTTTTAGAAAGCCGGGCCGGAATCTTAACTAAGGTACTCAGTTTGATTCATATCATGTCGACTCCATGAAGAGTTTGATTCAATGTAGGTACGCAACGAAAGCCCACGAATTATCGTGATAAAAACTAGGGTGCCCTAGTTTTATCGCGATAACTCGTCGTGCAGCAGCAGCCCAAGCACCGACATTTTCACAAAACATTGATATTCGCAACACTACCTACTACTTAATCGTATACCTCACTAACAGAAACCTGTTTACAACTAACACTAAACTAGATAGATCCTACAGGCTTAGCTGCCTATTGTTAGCTGGTGAGATTGCGAAGTTTATATTCGTAATTGTAAGTCAAGCAAAACTTACAAATATCGCAATTAAGCTCAAGTTAAAACAATTTTGTAACATAAGCGCTTAACCCTATATTTTTAAACCATTATTTTTACACAAAAATTCATCATTTTTATTTACTATTCATATAGCTGTGAGAAACAGAAACCTATTTACATCTATCACTAAACCTAGTCAAAGCCTACGAGGCGTAGCTGCCTATTGTTGCGTCGTACGTGCTTATTGGTCGCTGCTGTGATTGCTTGCACTTTGTGCGCCAATCACAGAGGAGAAAGGCGTGTTAGACGTAGATTAGTAAGCGAAGTGTAGGTATTATAACGGTTGAAGAAGAATGAGCTTAGAGAAAGTGTGTACTCATACTTTCCTTACAAGTCTTATTCTTATTTGTAAAAATGAAAATATGTAACATATTTGAAAATAAATACCTATGTTGTGTAGCTGATACTTCTAAAAACATTTTAAATTAATAAAAAAACAGTCTGGTAATTTACTCAAATCTATATCTTATAAGAAAAATGATTTAAAAAATATAGTCTAGTTAGACTTATTTAACTAGACTGTACTACTATAAGATAAGAAAGGTTCAGAATGTTACCTATCCACGTGCCTTATTTAAGTGCCTTTTACTTTCCTTTAGATTTACAAAAAAATCTAAAAATCCTTGCAGCTGTAATGGAAAGTGTTTAACATCTGGAATGCCTATAAAACGAATAGGTTTCTATTTCGATATTAGGTAAGTACTGAAGTGGCTAAAGTAATTAAAGTTTAACTACCATAACATTCCTCGTAAAATAATCGTTAAATTTAAATACAACCTTAGCACGAAGAGCAAGGATTATCTTTTATCGGGTTCAATAGTTTAACTCCGCTATATATTGTAGTACTAGCTTCTGCCTGTGGTTTCACCCGCCTGATACCCATTCCCGTGGGAATATCAGGATCAAATATAGCCTATGTTACAGAGGAAGAATCTAGCATTCTAATAGTGGAAGAATATTTAAAATAATAAAAGAAATACAAATCTTTCTTCTTTATAATCTTTATATACAGGGCCCAGAAAGTTAATTTACGACTAATATTATCTAACTTTACCAAGTTTTACACACTTTAACTACTAAATTACACATTCGTTAAGAGAAAAACCATATATTTCACTAAGTTACAACTATTAAAGTACGAAATTCTGGAAACAAAAATAATCCTAACTATCAAAATAAGTTTTTTCTATGTAAATAATCAAATATCGTGGTTATAAAATGGTCAAGTTGTTTGATACGGTCTCAATGTAACGCAATATTAAAGAAATTATATATTTCTAATAATATAAAAGTTGGTAAGATAAATGTACAAAAGTCTTTTTTTTTTATTCACAACGTGGTAGTACTTTGCCTTCAGCACACCTAATGAGAGTCATTTTCCAAGAACATTTGTGAGTGGCTAGCTTTTAGCACAGACACTAGAAACCAGTGCCGTAAAACTACTTCTAATTACAATTCCTTAGTGACTGCTGTGCATATCAAATGTTTTAAGTAAGACGATTCAATGTTACAAAGTTCTTATTACTTTTCCTCTGCCGTGAACTTGCGCAAGACTTTCTTAACTGAGAAAGAAAGAATGAAAGCAAAGAAAGTAATGCTGAAAGTGTTAGAACTTTATCAAACGTTCAATCGCCGTAATTGCAAACAGATAGTTCAATATACCTAAATATAGTTAGCAGATAATAATAAATGTAATTATTTAATATAAAATTTGCAAAACTTTGCATTTGTCTTTTACGTCTGTTAATGAAAAAAGTCCAAAATAAAAATGAATGCCATTAAAAATAAATTTTAACGAAAAAATAATTAGTTTTATCTTTAACTGCACAATTGGGCTTCAGTTTTTCCAAATAACTAAACAATTTTATTAGTTTCTTCCATTTTTCTTCTGTAACTGCGGATCTCTGAAAATCAACGTAGGTATATTATTTACGTATTTGTTTTTTAAATACTCTTGTTACGAGCGCTTGCTAACAAGAGTGAACGTGAGAGATGGATTTCTGCAACTGACAGACAATTGTTTATTATTTATGTGTTCAGTTTCTCGGTTTGCTCTATTTGGCACTACGAGAGTTTTAATTATTAAAATTTTATGGTGGCACCGGTTTATATGGCATTGTCGAAAGTAACAAAAACTATTTTTTTTCTTGAAAGTATTAAATAAAATAAAGAAAAAGCACCTTTTTCTAACACCCTTATTCCATATTCATTCATAATTCATAGTACAATCCCTTAGCTTCACCCCCGAACCTTAACTTTGGTTCAAAAAAGTCCAAATTCTTCGTACTTATATATTCTACTTAAGCTTAAAGAGTAAAATACAATAAAGAAACTATTCCTGCTACCAATTTACAATTATTTCGTGAAATTTTATTAACCAGATGAACTAAGAACTCTCTACGGTACTTAATACAAAGCAATTCAAATGAAGAAATACACTTTCTTGTCAAAACTTGTCACTTTCATCTTTCATATGAACCTATATAACTTTTAAATAGCAACAAATATTTTATTCTATGTTAGAATAGAAGTTACTCTTTAGAAATGTCATTGTTTATTATAGAAAGGTACAAGTATCAATTTCTTATTCATGAATATTTACCGCAAATAAAATAAATTAAGAAAGGCTGTAGTTGTGATGGGAATTATGCTGTCCTTATAGCAATGGACAGCATAATTTCACGTTGCATAAAATGTCAACTGTAACATATATTTTCTTAACCAAACTGGAAAGATGTTCACGTTGTTATCATCGTCTTTAAATACCCGAGTTATAAATTCGGGAAAATTCGTAATGATACCAACGGATAGAATGTTTGTCAGTGTCACAATTTTATAAACTCAAATAAAAAATATTGTTGCAGACTTTGAACTTATTTTAACTGATTAATCAGTTGGGTACCTCTTAAGGGGTAAATAATTCTAGTACCTACCTAACTAATTACATAACAGAGTTATATGGGTGTCCCCTAAAATAGAGTAATTTCACAAATCAAATAATTCTTTGTACATAATTATAATTTCAAACTGCAGACCTTTATTGCTTCGAAAGGAAAATTCAATTTGCGAAACCATGAAGTTTACACTTAGGTCATTAACCTTTATGTAGCTACCGTCAATTAAAACCGTATTAAGATATCTCAAAGCAAATTGACAATTTGCATTTTGCTTACTGCAAAAGGTGTTAATCAGATATAATCAGCGGAATTAAGTAACCTCCCCCTAATTTTCTGTTTCAGTAAAGAACAATTTATTTGACACGCCTAGTAATAACGCCTCAATTAATATAAAATGACCGAAATTACTGTATTTGAGGTGTAAAAGTCATTTTATAGCGCATTTTGAAAGGGACTGGCCAAACCAATTCCAAGCGTTTGTCAGTAATAGCAGTTTTTTAGGTCGGCAATAATATTTAAAGTTCAATAAAGGAATTATGGTAAGTTTTTACGATGTCAATATCGAGGCTCAAATAGTGAGGTCAATAATGCTCTTTTAAACAACTTTCGTACTTTTATGAGACTCCATAGAATAATTATTTACCTTTCCTAAAACTTATTTTGTGCAGAAGAAGTGGCAAACGAACGGAGACAGCACTAAATGAAAAGTCACTTCATATAAAAGACATCAACGCATTACCAACAAGAAGAGCGTATAAATTTTTGGTTAAAGACGTTTTTATTCTATCTCAATATTTTAACTAGTACAATCTCTGAGTTATGTTCTGTGCTATGAATAATTACCTAGAATACCATATAATAAAAAAACTATTAGTTCTCTGTGCTAAATCAACGTGTGTGTGATAAGTCAGGTCAGGTTGGATTGAAAAATCTGTCAATTTTCGACATTAAATTCTTTGGGAAGCGTGGACTTAATACCGATTGATATATATCAAAATACGTGCATTTTTTTGCTGAATAAGAAAAAATAAATAAACTTGATTTCGCCGGTACTGGACTCAGGCGAGTTTGATATCTACCGACACCTATACTAATATTATAAAGCTGAAGAGTTTGTTTGTTTGTTTGAACACGCTAATCTCAGGAACTACTGAACCAATTTAGAAAATTCTTTTACAATTAGAAAGCCATATTTTAAGACCATATTTTATCCCGATATTCTCACGGGAACGGATATCACGCGGATAAAACCGCGAGGGTCCGCTAGTTTCTTCAACAAACCACCAAAACGCTTGAAAAACCATATCTGCATTATGGAGCGTTTTATGTTTTTTAACTTCAGTCTTATTACGTTCAAATTAAAACATAATTTATTATCATTTTACTGATAAAGTTGGTGTCGATAAAATAGCCGTGCCAAGAACGAAAAAAATCTACTATAGGTCATAGACGAATCCACACCAAACGATCCAACGTGCTCCGGTCCCGCACGGTTAGAGAGTGCTTGTAGGCTAGAGTAACCATGATCCATGATCCACGATCCTGTATGTTGGATCGCATGATCGCGATCTAACATGAATCATTTGGTGTGGATACGCCTAATAAAATCTTCAATCTTAAATGTTTAACTCAGTGAATGCGTTCGAAAACATAATGACGTTGTCCTAAGAAAAATAACTACTCAGAATTTGGGCATTCACAAATACAACCTCATTCTTATTCCAAGTGCGGAACTCATCAGCTTCCGAATGCGCCAATGGGCTAGATGCCGAGGCACGAACTTTTACTTTTTAAAAAAAAAAAAAAGGTTCGTCACGTACTAACGATTTCTCGCTCATTACATTGGACGTGGGTTAATCTGTTGTGAGTGGCGCCAAAGCCTTTATTGTTTTCGGTGGTGGCACACTTAAAATTTTATTGACTAAGATACGTGCTAAGGTTGGTAACGAAGAGATTTATATTCATTCAGGACACTTAATTGTGTTCTTTCCAGTTAGGATTATGGATAACAATTTACGTTATAAAATAAAAAGAAGCAATTATTCTTAACACTTCACTCAAATTAATTCATACTTACTTTCCACCAGATCGTTCCACAGAATGGATTTCGCTAAAATAACTTGCAGATAGTTCTTATATTGCAAGCATCCGCTGAAAAGGATTTTTTTAAATTCACGTCTTAGAGGTTAAAGCGAGGTCCCAAATTGTTGCGGAGAAAGAGTAAAACAGTGTTAGCCCAGTTTAGTGTAAGCAAAACCGCGGGCAAAAGCTAGTATTTAATACAAAATTAAAACGTATCAAACTAATTATTTTGACTTTATTAAATTACAGCAATTGAGGTCCTAATTATTTTTTATCATCTCAAAACAAATTCGGACAATAGCCTCTTACAAAAGTGAAATTGACATATAATTGCAACTGCAATGATTGTTATTAATGTAATAACATGTCAATTAAATAATCAATAAAATATGCCCGGGGCTAATTCCCCAACGGATTCGTTCATTGACAATGGCGAAAGTCGACGTGACATCGTTTAATTGTATTTGTGACAAATTGCAGTCAATGAAGTATTAACAAACACAAAAAATATACTTATCGCGGTCTGTATTGTTCTGAAGATTTCACTTTTTGTCTTGTAAAAATAGACCTTCCCTCATGGACATCATGGTTAATTTACATTGATCTGAATTAATGCAAATAACATTGACGCCTGTTAGCTGGCGCCAATTTTAGGTGGCCAAAAACGACGCAAGTAAGTTGAAAGCCGATTTTCTCCATGCTAAGGCTGCAGCGCTGGCTCGGCACGAAAAATCGTTTACATGGAGCCTACGCTGGCATGCCAGTTATAATGGCGCTAGCTACTGTATCAATCTTAATCTGGCTTTAAGAAAATCCTGCTTTATAACTTACCTATCTATTGCAATTTTCTTTAGTAAATCGCAGACTCAAACTTATTTCACTTCACTGTAACTGTGTCATTTTGAGCCATTTAAGGTTAATTTCAATTTTAACAAGTTTGTACAAATACAGACATATTGAAATCAATCGCACATTAAATAACTTTTTCACTAATCACACTAATTATTATTATGTAAATTTCATTGAGAAACTGTGTCATGGAAAACTTGATAACGGATAAATTATATACCTACTTACTTAAATACTTTTTGTTTGTAAATACATACTTAATATACATAGAAAACACCCAGACTAAGACAAATAGACATGTTCATGCACACAAATATTTGTTTTGTTCGGGGTTCGAACCCGAGACCTCTGGCACTCTGGAGACATTATTGTAGCATTGTGTAATGTGGTTCAAGAATTTGTACAATTTCATCTTGTTAAGCCTGAGTACCAATTAACCTTACTTTAGTTATATTACTCCCACCGTCGAAAGCCCGATAAAAGAAATCATTCACTCTTGTCGCTTCAGCGAAATAACCATAAAATTAATTAGAATTTCTAAGATTTTTACGACGCTATAAATAGAGATATAGGTGCAGTTCTTGTGGCGTTGTCTTTGACAGCTAATGAAGACGTAAAGGGTTGAAAATCAAAAACTTGTATCCATATGCATTGATCCGTAGGAAAAGGCTAGTGGGAGAATTCAATGCCAAAAAAATCACAGCATTGTAGCCATCCAACATTAATAACAGATAACCATTCCAACTCCCAAGACTTACAACGGGAGGTCTTTAAAAAACTGAGTAGTGCATCATAACAATAAGGAATTGATGAGATGCCAACTAATTAAAATAATTCCGCGGCGGGGAGTCCATCTAGAAGTGAAGAATAAATAACGAATTTCCCTTAATTTACAAATGATCATAATGTTAAAAAGCGATTTGCCGGCTTAGGCATCGCCACGTGAGACCGTTCGGTCAGCGGGTGACTCCACTGTGAACACATCACCACATTAACCGCTAGTCTTCCGATTACGTTATGGTTCTACATAATAAAAGCTTATTCAGTCAAATTTTATCCTTTAATTAGCGAATAGCACGATACTTCTACTAAACCATGAACACTTCTACTTAACAAGAACATGCACCTTCTTCATTTTCTCTCGTTATTCCTCACAATTTTAATTTACAACCACCAACTCACCGTGATAATTGGAAACACGCTCTAAAAAGTGGACGTTAAACGCAACCGATATAGTCATGATGAAGCTATGTGAACAATGTCCATTAAGAGCATAATAGAATCCTTAATAGACAAACCAATTTTATGCCATAAAATCTTAACTTTACTCCATTTAGTATCAGTAAAGCCGCGCTCTTAAACGAGATTATGAAATTATTCTTTTTTTTAAGTGTTTCCGAGAGTGGTAGTACTTACGTACGGCTAACGGAATAAATTGGCAATGATATGACCGGATCACGAAATAAGTATTTACCAACGCAAGCAATATAAGTTCTTCACTTAATAAAGAAGACGGTTTTATTCACAAACCAGCCACGCAGCATATCCCACTCCCGAAATAATTAGCTTGTTGGAATTTAAATAAGACACCAATAAGAAGCAAAGTGCTGAACATTCTTAAGTCCTGTTGGACTTATTTTCATCAGCGCAGGTCCAGTATATGCGTTTGTTGGCTAAAATCACTGCGGTGGAAGCACTTTTGATATAAATTTTAATAGCAATAAAAAGAGTTTCATTGCCTTAATTTGATAATGAAACGAAAAATCAAATGATGATAATTCACTAGACATATCAAATGGGAATGAAAATTTACTGTTCTGGTGCGCAAAGTGGATCATTAAAACTTAAATGACGACAAGAATGAATGCAACCAATAAGATACATAAAAGAGAAGATTTAAGAGGCTCTCGGTTTATTACGAGTGAATTTCTCACATCAAGCGACGCCTGATTCATTTGCTTTATAGTATATTTCATAGCATTCCATTAAAGGTTTCATATTTTAATAAGACTTTAGCATTTTTTTTATTTGTTTTCTTTCTCTTGGAAGATGTAATGTGTTCACTGTTATGTGTCTCATGCAAATAAATAAATTATTGCTATCCATATGTAGAGGAAAAAAGATAAATAAGTTTAATGACCTTAACTTTATTGTCATATGTAAAAATAACTCTCCGATAATATTGGACCCTATGATATTTCCGTGAAATTTTTGCGGCATAATTTGCATGTAGCCGCATTACAATGGCTGCGTGTGGCGTGAGGTAAAAACTGACTTCTGAAACATGAAACGATAAATCAAAGGCAAAAACACGCGTTACCGAAGTCCGTTGTTTACACGTACGCAGTCACATTGTCGCCGGGGCTTATAAGCGACGCTGGGGTCTT